>OZ007592.1:266127566-271127566 GCA_963931845.1 Maratus michaelseni | reverse complement strand
ATGGTTTAACAAATGATAACTGTGTTTTTACATCTTACAAAGTATCAAACTAAGCATAATGCATTAATTGTAACGTAATTTTGAAGTGTTTAGTTGTGCAGCTAACAATAGTCACAAATAAAAATGCCATTTTCATAATTGGAACATTCCTCATGCCACCACTCTTGACATTTACAGCACTGGATCCATTCTTCTGTTGGTGGGTCACAATGCCGGAAGTTGGCCTTAAACGCTTTTTGAATTTTTTGGGAGGAGGGAGGTCTTGACCCCGTCGAACGGTACTCTCCTCATACCGATCGGACGCTTGGAAGTGGAGATACGGACCCCGATAGGGTTTTTCTTTCGGGAGGCTAGGGGGGGGCTTAGTGGATGGCAAAAATGTTGTCCTCTGGTCGCCCCCTTTCGAAAGACACCTCCCCCGATCCCATGCACCCCTTAGTCCCAGAGGAGATAGAAGCACAAGGTCGTGCGAACAAACACACAGACAAACAAGCGTTTAGAGGATTTAAATAGAATGGACAACATAGTTAGTTTTAATAAATTCCGAAACACAGGGCCAGAACATTCCGAAACACAGGGCAAGATGATGAGCTCGTCATCTTGCCCTGGACTGCCTGTTTAAAAATATTCGTTTTCATTGCTATGAAGGAAGGCGATTAATTGACATTTATTCATGGTAATAGGTAGTATTTAAACTAAGTTACTCATAAATATTAAAGAGAAACGATATATCTTACCTGTATCTGTAGCAGAGCTTATTTGCACATGCATAAAAGTTATAACGTGGCAGCGGAAAACAAACCCCGATCGATAGGGTTTTTCTTTCGGGAGGCTAGGGGGGGGCTTAGCGGATGGCAAAAATGTTGTCCTCTGGTCGCCCCCTTTCGAAAGACACCTCCCCCGATCCCATGCACCCCTTAGTCCCAGAGGAGATAGAAGCACAAGGTCGTGCGAACAAACACACAGACAAACAAGCGTTTACAGGATTTAAATAGAATGGACAACATAGTTAGTTTAATAAATTCCGAAACACAGGGCCAGAACATTCCGAAACACAGGGCAAGATGATGAGCTCGTCATCTTGCCCTGGACTGCCTGTTTAAAAATATTCGTTTTCATTGCTATGAAGGAAGGCGATTAATTGACATTTATTCATGGTAATAGGTAGTATTTAAACTAAGTTACTCATAAATATTAAAGAGAAACGATATATCTTACCTGTATCTGTAGCAGAGCTTATTTGCACATGCATAAAAGTTATAACGTGGCAGCGGAAAACAATCAAAGCTTCACAACTGACCCAAAAATGGCGATTTCAGCGTCTCTATAGTATTGTTTAACGAACAGCTGATAGGAGAACCAGTAGTGTCCGGTTGATTCTGCCACCTAGCGGAAAACGGAAAAATTAAGACATTCGTCATCTTGCCCCACTCTTCATCTTGCCCCGATCTCCCCTATACAAGAGTAGAAAATAGAAACTTATAAATTACATGGTGAATAATACTTGTTTAAGCATGTATGGCTTGGAAGAGATTAACCTTTAAAGGAAGTAAAATAAAAATCTTCTTATGATTATAAAGGTAAAGTTCAAGTGATTACTGCCATTCTAAAAAAAGAATAGTGGATTTTTTTGTCTATGCCGCATGGTTTTCCCTTCAAAATTTACTTTTAAAATCTAGGTGCATGTGATATATGAAGAATATTTGGGATTTGACTGTCCTCTGTATGTATGGCTATTGGTCACTGCATAAAATAGCTCGCTGATGCTTTTGTATTCAAATTTACAAAAGCAATAAGCAATGCATTGTGAATACTTTGTAATTTTAGCATTAGCTATTAGATTTCAATTGAAGAAAATCAATTTTCTCTCTAAATGAGGTATTAAAAATTAGGGTGGGTTTTCATGTTGCACGACAGCATGGCATGCATGAAAAAATATGGTAAATGCTTTAAAATTTTTGTACTTCTTAGAATTTTTCTAGACTTCTTGGATTCTTCCTTCTCAAGTCTGTATGAACCTTGAATATAGGATCCGGGCCGGCATAACGTCGCGGGGGGCCCTAGCAAAACGCTTAGTTTCGAATTGTATGAAGAGACTTGAGGCCCTTAACAAGTCTCCAATTAGTGTGGGGTCCTGGGCAGCCGCCCCGTTTACCCGATGATTGCACTGGCACTGTATAGCATACATATATATCCACCGTATCCAATTAAGGGATTAAAAAAATGCTCAAGATTCTTAACATAAAATTTTATAGAAAGGTTGTGACACTACATATATAACCTACATTAAACTATGGCAAAAACTATCAAAAAGACAAATTACTTTTTATCTGAATTTCATGTTACTGAAGTAAAATTTTTGTTTAAATAAGTTGTTTAAACACACAGTGTGTGACAACCCAGGGTGCATAGAGTTTTTATTTTGCCACCAATACTTTCAAATAATTATTGTTGCCTTATTTAATCACAGACAATTGTTACAAATTCTACTATAAAATAAGCTGAAGATTACTACTTTTTACGTAAAAATGGTGACAAATGTAAAAAATATATCCACCCAGGATGTCATATCTGCACATGCGCTCCTAGATTAATCTCATCTATTTTTTTCTTTTTTTCCAATATTAATGTTACATTATAATCCAATAATAATAGTATTATCAATATTTCTACTACTTTTTTCTTTTTTCAAATGCTTTAACTTTGATTATAGGTTAGGGGTGACAATGCCTTGTGTTTAAATTCTACACTTCCTGAAATTTTTAAGAAATGTGAAGAGATGGATAAGATGTTTGACAAAGTGGATAAACTAGAGGTATCAAATGAATGATTTCTGTTTGTTATATATATATATATATTAATTTTATGCAAAAAATTTTTGAGGGGAGAAAACATTTAAAATTTAAGTATGGAGTAATTACTTTGTAAATTCATATATTATAAAAAAAATATTTTACCAATCATATTAGCTTTTGTTCTTTTAAACTGTTGTGTATATAGTACATATACAATATAGCCAAAACTCACCTGATACAATTTTAGACTTTTCTTTTTAAAATTTTTAGAGAAATACTGGATGAAAAAATAATCTGTAACTTTCACAAATGTTTTTTTTTTTTTTCTGTATGCAATGTTCATATATATTTTGTGATAATAGCATGTATATACATGAAAGTATAAATGTTTCATTTTAAAATTCAAATTTTTATTGCTTCCCCCCCCCTCCACCTCTTTATAACATCTAAAGTCTTCAATCAAAATTTGCAAAAGTCATAACTTACAAAAAAAAAAAAAAATTATACTGAAATTTAAAAATAAATATACTGAGTGTTCGTTGCAGTATGAACATATTTCTAACAAATAATTTTTAACTATGCATACGTGAAGAAAGATAGCACTTTTCTTTCATAATTTGACTGCTAACAGTATAGGGTAATTTATACAGATAATTCCAGTTGAATATCGTAAACTAAATGATTGGTATTGATACATTGGGGTCGACATGACATTAATAGAGGTTGATTCCAACTCTGAAATCAATGGAAAAAATTATTCAAAAAGCATCTATTATGATAAAAGGCTAAGAAGCAAAAGTGTCAGTTGTACTTCCATTCTGATGTTACGCCAGAACTGATATTAGATATATGAGAAAAATACCGAAAATCTGTATCTGCATCCCAGATTGATTATTATACCACTATTTTCTACAGAAGTTAAAACTATCAAATATATCTTGCAGGATGAAATTAATAAGTTATCAGTTGATTTTGAAGCTAGAGATGGTTTCTAAAAACTTCGCTTTTGGACAAACATAAACAATATATCAAAATGCCAAAACTGTCTAAAGTGGTACTCCAATTTTTGCTTGTATTTTCAAGGCTGTATATGGTTGGGATTCAGCCTTGTTAATTCCGTCCTAACTAAACAAAGAAGTAGTTTAGATATTGATTATTGTGATGATTTAAGGTTGAAACTCTGAAATTTTGAACCCTTTGACATCACATCCATCACATTGACAATGTCAATCAATTTTAGAAACTTAATAAAAGTTTAATTATAATGCATTTGATTGATATAAGTATGTTAAACATACGTAATATAAATAATAAACAATCTAAAAAGTGCATAAGCACCTTTTTTATTGTTTTATTGCAATTAGGAAACCATAAAATAGTGGGGGTCGATAAGCAATTGAGAAACTCTTGGGGTAGTAAGCAGTCCAAAAAGTTTGGTTCCCCTGCACTAAGACAAATCTTCAATAATTGGAGTTTATGTCAAATTGGCATATATTTTTAATTTAGCATTATTATATTGTTATTTATTTATTTTGTTTTATAAACTGTGAAACCTAACAAAAAATGGCAAAAAATTCATAATGTATTAGTTATCCTCCCTATAAAAAAGGGCTATTAAAGAAAAATTCTAGAACAGTGACTATTAATAGGTCATTTTCTTTATAAAATAATTACAAAAATACAGATGATATATTTTCAGCTATATTATAATCAGTTGGATATTGGGCATCAATTCTGTTTATTGTAAATTAACATTTAACTGCTCTCATGCTTTTAAATGAGTAACACTCATTACTTTGTACGGTATTACATAATCAAATTGTCAAATAACAAGTAATTATTAATTATTAATATTCTTGCAGCAAATGGTACTAAAAATAAAGCAGAATCTGGATGTTATGGAAGAAAAGGTGGCTGAGGCAGAAGAAAAATTAGACAGCAGCTCTGTTAAAAAACTATTTAACACTCTTCAAAAGCCCCTATTTTCGGTAAGATTCTCCCTCTCTCTTTATTTGTTTTCTAAGTTTTTCTGATTAACACAATATATATATATATATATATATATATATATATATATATATATATAATTATAATATCTATGAATTTCAAAAAACATATCAAGTTCTATTCTACTTAAATCTCCAAAGAGATAATCAATGATACTGTGTATACAGAATACCACATAGCTAATAATTAACATGTGCAAACATAATATTACCATAGCTGATGCTTCAATGGTAATTGGCCAAATTTTACTCATACCAAAAGAATATTGAAAAAAGAAATAGAGAGAAAGGGGAAAAAAAAAATTATAAATTGGAGTTGCAATTAAGTAAACACAAATGGATTAACAAATTAAATATGAACCATACACAATGGAAAATTAGACCACATGAGAATTAAATATGAATTGGACATGGAAAAACACATGCACATGTACTCATCAGCCTGGATGCACCCACATGTGTTTTAAATAATAATTCAGTGTTTCATAATTCTACTGGCATAATGCTAAGATCAGTAGAATCATCCAGGTACACTGAATTATTACCAGAATAACAATTGGAAATATTAAAATTTGGAAATATTTAAATAGGAAATAAAAAACCATTAAGAAAATACAATATATTTCACTCACATCGATTATCCAAAAAACTGTAATTAACACCTCACTAAATTACCACGAGATAACAGTTTTGAAATAATAAAATTGGAAATATGAACGCGTAAAGTGTAGATAAAATATTTTACTCACAATAATTATACAGAATCCTTAAAATGTCACAACGTCTACATAATATTCACATCCACATGGCAATGCATCATACATGTTAACTAAGTCGAGTTGAGAGAAATGATTTGTAAGACAAGTTGAGAGCACACTTTTTTTAAAACACAACCCCATAAATGACATCCAATCACAAAATGATTCAAAAACACTCAAAATAATTCTGGTTTTAATACACTTATAACAAATTTATATCCGTGAATATATATTACTCCATCCAATTTTAATTCCTGAAAGTAAAATTAATATACAATCAATAGCTCCCTCTATAGTTAAATTAAATATAATATTAATAATATTATCTACAACTACCTGAAAGGTAAAGTGTCGCCATCTATTGGTATTATAATAGTTCATAATTAATATTTAGTTAAATATCCACTTTATTAGTTACATACTCACTTCATTAGATTTATTTATATAAATAAACTTTAAAAAACAATACTAACTTGTAGTTTTACTTAAAATTCAAATAAAATATAATACTACTATATGAATAAATCTACACAGAATTAATTCAACTTGCACAGCATTTCAGATATTCTTAACAAGAATATATTATGTAAAAGAGATATTATTTTAATTCAAATTATTTTTGCTGCCAGCTGTGTTAATCCACTGATATTATAGACATTTATTAAATAATTAATGTTTTATTTTTACTACTACTTAAATATATATTAGACTTGTTTTTAAATAATTAATGTTTAATTTATACTACATTGTAAATATATTTTATATTTATAGATTAATTTAAATATCTAATTAAATAATTCATAAACAATTCAAAATATCTCAAAATTTATAATGTTGATAATTAATAGTATTACTACTGTTTTTCAATCAAATTAATGCAATGCAGTAATTAAAATACTTGTTAATTTTAATTATTCATAGACAAAAATAAAAACTATATATATTTATTTTTATATATATTGCAAATAGATATATATATATGAGTTATAATCACCAATGTTATCATTGTATAATTTAATTTTTTATTGTATAAGTTAATTTATAAATGTTTGAAAACTGCACATCAATAATACCTTAAACAGAGGTGATCGGCAACGCACAATCACAACTATACAAAGTATAAATAATGTTCAATCAAATATTAAATTTCCTAATATGTTATAATTGTAATTATGTATGTTATATTTGTAATTTTCTACATAAAGTGTATATAATGTTCAAACAAATATTAAATATTAAATTTCCTAATATGTTATAATTGTAATAATGTATGTTATAATTATTATTTTCTATATCTTTTGTTATATGTTATCGCACACTAAAACAATAATTTATTACATACCATGTTTATATTTAAATTATATAATAAATGTTATTTAAAAGAGTTGATGATTGAATTTATCATAAAAATTGGATATCCATATATTTTTGCTTGATCTCGAATATATCTAATATTTTTGTTTTTATTTATATCTGAGCATAAGTATTTTATACGATGTAGATAATTGATAATTATATTTTTATAAACAGATTTATGTAAACATGAAGCATAATTGGTAAAAATATTTACTTTAAATGGGAAATCAAATCTCTTATCATAAATATCAAAAATTAATTTATAATTATTAGTAATATTAATTTTTAAGTCAAGAAAGTTTATATTATTATTAATTAAATCATTTTCGCTTAATTTAAGCTGAGTAGGATAAAAATTGAGTGGTGATGTGCAATTTTTTTCATTGAAATAAAATATGATAATGTCATCAATATAGCGATAAAATACATAATCATTGTTCGGACTTATATTTCTTTCATAATAATATAAGTAAAGGTCAGAGAGAATACTAGATGCGGTTCCGCCCTGCGGAATTCCCTGGCATTGTTTATAGATAATATTGTCATATATAATGTAATTATTATGCAATGTAAAATTTAGTAAAGTTTTAAAAAAATTTACTGAAATATGTTCTTTTAATTTTAATTGAGATTTAAATTCTTTAAATAATATACACATTGTTTTATGTAAGTCTTTTATATCAATGTTATTAAATAAATCATTAAAATCCAATGTTTTTATGAATTTTACCGGATTGATATTATGTATTTTATTAATGAGTTGAAAACTATTTTTTAGGCAATGTTGGTTATTATGTTTTAACGTTATATCATATATCTGCTTTAAAATATTAAGTAGTAAATTGCTTGCATTTTTATTATATGTGTTACAACCGATGGTAACAGTGCGAAATTTAATAGGATTTTTATGAAATTTTGGAATTATAACAAGATAAGGATAATTAAAATTATTACATTTGATTTTTAGTAATTTGTGATAATTTAATAATTTTCTGTTATTTATTTCAATATTTAATTTAGTTTTATTAAAAATATTACTTGTGTTGATTGCATTGTGAATTAACACTTTATAGTATTCTTTACAAATGATAGCATAATTATTTGGAGATTTATCTACATAAGTAATTATAAATTTGTTTTGTAATTCTGATATATGTTTATTTATGTTTTTAAAAGCTGCATGTGTAATATGATGATAATTTTTTATAATTTCATTTTTTAATTTATCAATTACAGAAAATCTCCATTCACTGAAATATTCGATTGGTTTATTGTAATCAACAGCAATTTTATATATAAACAAATCAATATCTTGAATAAACTGCAATATTATGGATTTGATATTACACTTATATGGAAGACGAAATTTTGTGCCATTATGCATTAAGTTTTGTAAAATAGGTTGTTCTACAATATTAAGATCACCAGTAATGATATGACCATGTGTTGTATTTATATACTTTTGATATTTTGGGTCATTACAATAACATGGGTAATTCTTTGAAGAGACCAAATTTTTTACAAAAGAATTGTAATTAAAAATTTTACGTCCAAGTGTGCGATTATATTTATATGTCTTGTGAATGGTAAAATTTTTTATTGGAAAATTATTATTAATGTTGTTTATTATATTGTGTAAATTTATATAATTAAATACATGATTGGAAAAATTTATAATTAATTGTGTATTATTAGTTTTATATTTAGGTTTATTAGAAAGACTTGTATTTAATAGGTTTGCTCTATAATGTAGAATATCATAAAAGATATCACAAAAATGTGGAGAATATTGATTCTTTTTAAATACCTTGAAATATTGGTTTATATATTTCTTTTTTATACTAAAAACATGTTTTCTTATAGCAAGCCAACAATAATCATTACAAAATTGTGCCTCAAGATTATCAAGCTCCTGTTGAATCACAATATCATCAGTGAATTTTTTGTTATTATGTTTACCTCTACCAGATCTAGAAGTTTTTTTTAAGTTTGAAAAATTTAATCCGGAATAAAGATTTTTATAATTTTCATATTTAGTTAAATCTGAAAATACAGGATGTGATTTTTTGTATACTAATTGATTTAATCCATAAGGATATGTAGTATTAAAATGTCTTATATATTTAGATTCTAGAAAAAGTCGTTCAGTAAAATTTTTTTGTATTTTAAGTATTTTAATAGTAATATTTTTAAAATCATGATTTTTGAAATGAGTATATTCAATATTATGAGTTGTTTGAAATTTAGAATTTTTATATTTATCAATATGAGAACGATGTAAATTTAGCCGCTTATGTAATTTTTGACAAGACTGTCCAATATATTCCATGTTACACGAATTGCATTTCAATGAATAGATTACATTGTATGCTTTGCAAAATTTTACCAAATTAAGATTGTTATTATTTGAAATCTGTGACTTATCAGCTAATGGACATGTAAGACAACGCTTAGATTCACACTCTCGAAAACATAGTACAGGCTTGGGACAATAGAATAGGTTATCTGATAACGATCCAGGAAGATCCCTAATAATCTTCCTGTACCGAGCATTAGTCCTGGATCCACCAAGGCCTAAATTGCCAGTATCTAACATTTTACTAATAACTGCCATATTTGTTTGATAGCAATAAAAATTGCAAGAAATACATATTAAATATATCTATAACATATTTAAAAAAAAAAAAAAATTGTTATGAATCAATCTTAATATTACTTGAATATCCATAAAAAAAAAAAAATAAAAAAAAAAAATAAAAAAAAATATTAAGATTGACTGTTTAATACTTGATTAAATATAATAAAGCTATATAATAAAACTATTTACATATATACATAAAGTCCCATTAAGCAAACTAACATCAAAATACAACAATATAAAAACCCCTAGCAGTCATAAGTCAGTACAAAATTAATGTTGGTAAAAAAAAAAAAAAAAAAAAATCATTAGAACCTGAATAAGATTTTATAAAGATGCCCTTGAAAATTCAATAGATAAACAAATGATACCAGGAAATAATAGTAATACTAAAATATTATTATTATTAAATTATTATTAAATACACCATTAAAAGCGCAATGCAGCTATAATAACTATGTATTTCAAACAGAAGTTAATCAAAGTGATTTGTGAGCCAATTAGGCTAAATTATGGTATCATATAAAAATCAATATTTTAACTACCTAATTTTGTTTTTACATGACCATAGGTTGAAAGGTTTGCCAACATTGAAACCACTATTTTTTAATAATAATCTTTCCATTATTTAATTCCAGATATCTGCAATTATTAAAAAAAAAAAAAAAAAAAAAAAAATAGTAGTATTCAATCTTCATAAATCTTTAAATCTATGATCGTGAAAAATAGAATTAAATGTATATATATACTAAAACTTTTGTAAATAAAATGATTATTAAATCATTTACAGTTAATATTAATTATTATACATATATGTGCGTGTAAAAGGATAAGAAAATAAAACCTCTGCGCATGCTCGAATGATTCATTTGAATAGTCAAAATAATCTTTATGCCCATCACTAGTTAATCTCGAAAAATTTCTGTATTTATAGCAACCTTTTTTATTTTAATTGTTTCAGTATTTAAGCTCGTAGTTTCGTTATATATTTGTTAAATTCGTGTTTTATTTATTTCTGAAGTTTTAATTTCATTTAGCAGTTTAGTTATAGAATATTGCACAGAAACAAACAAATGCTGAATTATTTGTATTGTTTTAAGTGCAAACGGGTTAATCTTCCATTATCTGATGGAAGATTATGGAAGCATGTTATCCTCTTGCACGTCCAATTTTCAGATAGATTTTTTAAAAAATCAGTACAGGGTGGTTAAAATTAAACTGATGGTACTCAGAGGCTTATAACTCTGGTTCTACTGAACAGATCCGAATGAAACTTCAAATATATGTTTTGTAGATCATGCAGCCAAAATTTTCGTTAAAAAAAAAAAAAAAAAAAAAAAAAAAAGTTTGAAATATTGTTATCAAATGGTGTTGTACTCTAAAAACCATATGCAAATGAGTAGTTAGTGCAATTTCGCTATAAAAGTAGAACAGTGTTCAAAGAAATCATTCGTCTGCACAGCCCTCCGTGCTTATCGACAGATGAAAAACTTAAGGAGAGGACCCATGTCTGTAAATGCAGTTAAATGCATGATTTGTAAGTTTGAAAAAATTGGTTCTCTGGATGTTGCACCGGGAAGAGGACGACATGCAACTGAGCCAGGGATTGTGGAGGAAGTTGCAATTGCAACAGCTGAGGCATCTGCAAATTCTTCAAATGCTGCTGTATGTGGCTGCTCAATAGCACGAGCATTGGACATTACATGGGCAACCGTGTGCATGATTTTACGCAAAATTCTGGAGTTCTACCCTTACAAGATGCATATCGTGCAACAGTTAAAACCGCAAGATCACTCTGTGCGTCTTGATTTTGCATTATGTTTTCTGGCGAGGATGCAAGTGGATGAGTACTGGCAAATCGCACATCTTATGGACAGACGAGACTCATTTTCACTTAGATGGCGCTGTGAACACCCAGAACTGCCACATATGGGGTTCCACCAATCTTCATGCCGTGCAACAACAGCCACTACATTCCCCCATACGTCACGGTTTGGTGTGGATTCACGTTGAATTTTATTTTGGGCCCGTATTTTTTCGAAGAAGTCACAATGAACGGGTTTGTTAGGCATACAGTAACAGGTGACCGATACAGCAGACTCCTGGAAAATCATGTTGTCGCAGCATTAAGTCAAAGAGGCTGTTTGACTACCATAATATTCATGCAAGATGGAGCAACTGCTCATATGGCAAGATGTGTAAAGAATGTAATTCAAGCCAACTTCTCTGATGAACGTGTCATCTTGCGTACTTTCCCGATTTCCTGGCCAGTAAGGTCACCAGATCTGAGCCCATGTGACTTCTGGCTGTGGGGTTTTCTTAAAGATCATGTTTATCAAAGATGTGTAACTAAATTAACGGACTTAAAAGCTAGCATTGTACGGCATATCTCCCTCATTCCTACTGATATGTTGCGTGCGGCCGTTGATAACGTGGTAGTAGTGCGCTTTCAGCATATTGTTGGTCGCCAAGGCATGCACATACAGCACACAAGTGTGTAAAGAAATAAAATATTCCATTATTCTTTTATTTTTGAATCATTATCTTTCATTTTACATTGTTAAAATGTCACCTGATGGCAAAATTTGAAACTTTTTTTTTTTACAAAAACCATGGCTGCATGACATAATTTGAACATTACATTAATTTGAAGTTTCATTCGGATCCGTTCAGTAGAACCGAAGTTATGAGCCTTTGAGTACTGTCGGTTTAATTTTAACCACCCTGTATTTGAGATACAGTTTTAAAAAAAATTACTTTTGAAAGTACATTTTTTTTTTCTATTTGACAATGTAAAAATTAAAATTGCGCGATATTTAGAAGTTAGAAAAATTGGATAAAATGAAATTGATTGTTCATGTGGTTGCCATCATCATTATCACTTGAGCATTACTCTCGGACATGTTTTTGCTTTATAATATAGAAGATACTGAGTATTCTAACCTTGTTTTTCAGGGTTATAGAGCATAGGTTAAGAACCATTTTTAATTGAAAACTAATAGATTTTTTACATTTAATTCTTTTTTTTTTTTTTTTTTTTTTTTTTTTTAAGACTGTTTTTAACACCAAAAAGCATTTTATGTGAAAAATATCAATATTCAAATAAAGTTTTGATATTTATTAAAAGCGATACTTCTTTATTAGCTGCATGCCATGGGTTAATAGTCGAGTAAAGATTTCACACTATTTAAAACAGCTTTTTTCCTTCTGATTGTTTCAGTTCTGATTTTTATTTTATTATTCTCATTCAGTGTATAAATGTGTAGTTTGGTTAGATATCTGTTAAAAAATATTGAACTATTTATATTTTGTATTAAGTGCAATCTTCTGTAATCTGACCTGCACATGATAGATTAAAACGATAGATAGTTGACTGTATCAAGCAGGGCGGTCGCTCTGCCAAACCAAGCTTTAAAAAAAACGCCACACAAACAACGCCAAGAACTAAACTAGACCGCTACTGCTTACTTACAGAAATCAACTTCGCAATGTTAAATCGACAAAACATGCCAGATTAAAATATCAGATATCAAACAAACCAAGCGTCGCAGGAAAAAAAACGAAAACTAGAAGAATCTAATGAAGAATTTCTTCAATTTAAGACCAAACTCATCTTCATAAGTGATTTATAAACAGAGATATATAGATTAAAAAAAAAAACCGTCGAGTTACTTAAAATGATCACTTTTTTCTTCGTCAAAATTTTTTTTTTCAAACAACCTACAGACCTTAATATTCGGCAGAATTAAAAAAGGATTGCATTTTTGGACAAGTAATTACGTAATCTATGTGCTTTTATAAAATCCAGTGTAAAAAAATATTATTTTCTATCCTTAATTAGCAAAAAACTGTTAATTAACTTGGCGATTAAAAAATTATGCCAAAACAGAGATAAAACATGCCAACGACCATGTACCATCTGTATTATAATAGCACAAATCAGTTACAAGTTATAACAACATCAAATTTCATCTGCAAGTCAGCCATTTTCTTCTGAAGATTTAAAAAAAAAAATAAAACTTCATAATTATAAGAACACACATTTTATGAAACAATTAAATATGACTGCAAACTGTGGCTGATGACTGTTTCCAACAAGAATAAGTATGAGAAATTCCCGTCAAGCGTATCGATCTGGGTGGCTCAGTCGCAGAGCGTCGGCACGGTATGCATAAGGTCCCAGGTTCGAGTCCTGGCCCAGGTTAATTTTTTGCTCGTGTTTGTTTAGTGCATTCTGATAAAGTGATAGTGTCTGATAAAATGCGTGTTCTTATAATATTGTAAAATAAATTAACCAGACGTAGTATTTATGCTTTAAAAAATATTTCAAATATATAATTTACGTTTTTAGAAAGATCTTTTAAAAATAAATTAGTTTTTGAGGGAAGATGTACCTTCTAAAATGTATACATTAAGAGTTATCGGCATTTAAAATTTCTTTCCAAACGTAAACAAAATTTTTGAAATGAATTAAATGTGATTCATTTATTTCTAGAAAAAAATAAATAAGTAAATAAATAAATAAAAAACATGGTAAAGGACAGGTATTTCGTTCGCAGGAATACCTTTCACGTCATTTTTCTATAAATTAATGAAATCCAGTTGTTAAATTATTTTTGTTTTAGAAGTGAAGTTTCCATTTAAATTTATTGTAACAGTACAATGTTTAATTGAATAAAATAATGTAAATCTAAGAAATTGCTAAGAAATTCTAAACATGCACAGGGCAATGCAAAAAAATAAATAAATAAACAAAAAATAAATAAATAGATAAATAAATAAATAAAAATCAGCTTTCAGAAATTCTAAAAATTGTTCATATATCTTAATTACAATCTAAAGGGGGGTTTATTTCTATATTATTCTACATATAATAGTAATTTCAGCAAATATGTTAAATTCCAATGCGATCTGTTTTAAACTTTAAGATGGTTTATAACACATGATAAAAAATTTTTAAGAAAAGAATGGCTCGTCACAGTTAGGGGAGGGGATGGGGAGGAGCGTGAACAAAATTAGGAAGTATAATAAGGCTATCTGTTTGAAAGTTTACGATATTTTATAACACATAACATAAATTAAAAAAATAAAGCTGCGTCAAAAATTATAGGGAGGGGCGGAGCACGTTTTGCCTACACAAGGGGGGGGGGGGACACTTTTCTAAATTTTAACGATATCCGTCATGTCACATACCGTTACAAAGGGCTGTGACCACTTATTCATGTTTGTTGGAATAAAATTCCATACATGTCCACATTTTTTTTAGTCTTGTCACTTCTTTTAAGCATTCATCTAAAGTCATTCATTTAACCTTCATGTTAAGTTCTTAAGTTTTTATCAGTCTTATATTTATTTCTAAGGTCTGGCTTATTCATATATATCTTTGGTTTATGTTTTATTTATTTCAATAGTTAAATATCGTATTTAATATTTCATTTAGTTTGCTTACCTTTTAATATCTTTATAATTATCCTGGCATAATCGTTTCTACTCGTACATGGCATCTTTAGAGCATACGTATCTTTGTTTACAAACTACCGGCTTCTTTTCCCGTACGCATTCTATTGCTACGATGTTCCGGAGCGATTCCGGCAGCCGTCAACAGATGGCATGACCACCTGTTGTCTCCTTCAATTTGCTCTTCCATCACTGCTGAGCATGTTTCGTTTTCTCGATCTTTCGGGATGCCGGCAGTGACGTAATCCTCATTAATTATGGAAAGCCGTATGATTGGAAGCTCATTTGGAAAGATACATTTATATACAGACTTTTGGTCATTTCTCATCGGCTTTGTTTTGTTTCATTTTGTCTTTGTGTCAGTGTGCTGTGGAAAGGCAACATTCATAATGCTGCCTCTGAGTCACGGCTAGTAACGATTGATGATATGTTTTTAAAAGATGTCCTGTTCTATTTTAATGGTGCTTTTCAGTTATTTATAAAAGTAAAGACTTCATGTTTTATAAGTGTGACGGCCAGATAAAGTTTAAGTAAAGATGTATTTGACAGTTTAAGCATTTTATATTCCAAAAGGGTTTTAGCTATGCCATTGAAACAAGTTGGATAGCTGGGAATAAAAATGGCGGTATGTCGATACTCTGCATCTGAAAATCTTGGCCGATAAAGCAACACGTTCAGCTGTTAATATTTCTTTGAGTTCAATAGTTAATAGTTTTTAATTTAAATGGTCAATAGTTTTAATTTATTAAGTTTAATTTTATCAACGTTGTTTTTCCTCTTCTTGTATTTTGTTTTAAACCGACTTGTCATTCATCCTCTGAATAGTATCAGATGGAATTCAGAAAGTCGTGTTTGTATATTTATATAGTGTTAAGAGAGGAGATATACACGCTGAAGTTTTAATAAATTTATTTTAAATTAGTTTTTCCTAAGTTTACTTTCATATTCATGTAACGTTGTTTAATTGATGGCTTAATTTTCTTTAAATAAAGTTTTAGTTTACGTTTCTCCCCTCTTAAGTTTTTAACATCTATTTAAGTCTCTCGTTTCATTTTCTCGCTTTAAAGAATCTGACAGATAATCATGGTGTTACGGAACTCATCATGTTCTCTGGCTTTAGGTGAAGGTCCGTATGGTCAACACCGGCTCTATTACAAAGCCAGGTTTCAGAGGAAATACTGGTTTGCTGACGTCACCAACCTCGGTCATACAGCAAGTCACAATATTCTCCCATTCCGTACTTGTTCGTAGGAAAGTAACATAGTACCGTGCGTTCCAGAGACAACGTGTTGGGGAATCAAAATGTATTTTGAATTCTGATGTTAATTTAAAGTAGTTCAATTAAAAATCGGATTGCTTTTAATTAAGGTAAGTACTTATTTACAGTATATATGTGTATTTTTATGAATATTAACAATGTCGATCATTATGTATTAAATTATGTTTAACTTGTCGTTTCTGCGCGAGTAGGCTTAAGCTTTTTAAAGCTTTACTCCACAGCTTTGTCCGAAGCTCGTGTTGTGAAAATATTTGATTACGTTTACACTATTTATTTATTAGTAAATAATCTCGTGCAACAATTTTTATGCATTATTCAGTATTCAATATGAATTTGCTTTATTTGTAAATTTAATACTTTTTAGTTAAGACCTACCTTTCTTTTCATACATATCAATGGAAAATTGTGCATAAATAATTTCACATACTTCGTATTGGTTCGCTTATCATAGCTTTTAAATTTAGTACGATTTATGTAAATATGTTTAATATTAATATGAATATCAAAATTCTAAATCGGAATACCTTTTTTTATGATAAAGGAAATTTACGTTTCGATAAATTCACGATTGTTTCATTCTCATGCTTTTCCTTTTCCCTTTTATTTATTTTTTCATATTTAGTATCTTCCATTGCTAAAATATTCTTTTTTTTTTTTTTTTTTTTTTTTACATACAGATGTAAATGTACATTGTAAATTTTTGAACATGAAAATATTAACTTAATTAAATGCTTCGTATGATGTCACTAATTCACATGCAAAATTTTATCAATAATATCAGTTAGTAAAACTGTACTGTAATGTACTGTCTGTCATACGATAATTACATATTCGATTTATTTTGCCATATCATATAGTTTATACATATATATAATCTACAATAAAACTCACCAGAGGTGGTTTAATTATTATTAAAAAATATTAAATATATCAAGGGTATTATAATTATATCAAGGGTAATATACCAAGCGAAATTTGGTGAATATTTAGGGCCACTTCACAAAATTCTATTTAATAAAACAGGATCCTTCACAAAATTCAATTTAATAAAATAGGCCCTCCACAAAACTCAATTTGATAAAATATGTGACCCTTCACAAAATTCTTTATAATAAAACAGGCTCCTTCACAAAATTCCTTTTTATTCCATAAAAACTTACTATTTATTATTTATTTATTATTTTGTAACATTTTAAAATGTGTAATTTGTAAACAAATAAGTTCACCACAGAGGAAAACTTCAGCAAAAGGAATTAAAAAGTATTTTTTAATCTTGGTTCGAATTTGAGTAACTGGATTTCAACTTTCATTACAAAATGTTATTTTTCACAAAAATATAATAAATTTCACAAAAATAACCTTTATTTTTCACAAAATTTTATTTAAATCAAATATCACATTTAAAATGTGTAGTAAATAATTGATAAAAAATATATGTTATAATGATAAATGTTATATTAAAAGTGTCTTTTAAAGGACCCACCCTTTTTTTTAAATTTCAGAACAGGGCTCTTCAAAAAAAAAAAAAAAAAAAAAAAAAAAAAAAAAATCTTAAAACAGGACAACTATATATTTAAAATTTCATAATAATAGTAAAACACCTCTGTTTATTGGCGATTATAAAAGAAAAGCATATATGGAAAAATAAATCAAATATGTAATTATCAAATGACAGATAGTGCATTACATTAAGTTCTTACCTTACACTTTTCACTAACTAATATAATTTTGCATATGAATTAGTGACAGAAGAAGCATTTAATTAAGTTAATATTTTCACATTAACACATTTACAATTTAATCTATGTATAAAAAAAGATATAAATATTTTAGTCTACTCTTGTAGCAAAAACGAAGTAAATATATTTTAATAGATAATGATTAACATTGCTAATATTCATAAAAATGTATGTATATACTCTAAATAAGTACTTACTTTAATGGAAAGCAATCCAGTCTTTAATCGAAATATTATTAATTTTCTTGAAAATGTGCTAAAATAATACTTAATAGAAAAGAAAGAATAATGAATTAGATGAATATTTTTCTTAATATTAAATTCTTCAAAAAAAAAAAAAAAAAAAAAAAAGACTCTTATACTTAGGAATTATGAATATTTTATATAAAGAAATACACGAAAAAAGAAAAGAGTTTTTTTTATGTTTATATATTATATTTTATATAACATGAATATTTTTATTGTACATTTTACGAATTACGAAATATATATTTTATGAATTATACATATTTTATTTCTATTAAAAGACATAAAAAGAAGCGGTAAGAGGGGGGGGGGGGGGCTTAAAAATATTTTTTTTCTTTAAAAAGACAATATAATGAAATCTTGCAAAAGGATTAAAATGAAAGTGTCTTTCCTGAAATGAATATAACATATGAAATGGTTACATGAAGCAAATAAAATGTAACTTAAAAGGAGAGAAAAAATAGTGAATTACACTTATATTTTTCTTATTCAGTTGCTAATAATAATAAAAACTCTGATATTTATGAATTATTCATATTTTATTTTTTATTAAAAGACATGAAAAAAATAGGGGGGGGGGGGTTAAAAAAAGATTTTTTTCTTTAAAAAGACAATATAATGAAATCTTTCAAAATGATTAAAATGAAAGTGTCTTTCCTGAAATGAATATAACATATGAAATGGTTACATGAAGCAAATAAAATGTAACTTAAAAGGAGAGGAAAAATAGCGAATTACATTTATATTTTTCTTATTCAGTTGTTAATAATAATAAAAACTCTGATATTTATGAATTATTCATATTTTATTTTTATTAAGAAACAAGAAAAGAAGGGGGGGGGGGGTTAAAAATATTTTTTATCTTTAAAAAGACAATATAATGAAAGTTTTTTAAAAGGATTAAAATGAAAGTGTCTTTCTTCAAATGAATATAATATTGGTAACATATGAAATGTTACATGAACGTATATACATGGTTATATACCCTGTACACTCTAACTTATGGCTGAAATAAGTTTTGGAACGAACTCGGAAAGTTATGATGATAAATGGAAAATAAACGGAGTTCGTCATCCTTGACCGAGGTTAGTGACGTCACTCTGAGTGTCCCCGGGCTTTCTTAATAGAGCCGGTGTTGGTATGGTTCGCCATGTCTGGTCAGCTTTGTTAGTTTCGGCATACTAATGACGGATACTGCATGGTATGTCGGAATGTTTTTCATGTAGCAGATGTTAAGTAGAAACAGAGATCAACGATCTTTTAAATTAGATCATAGTTTGAAAGAGGGGGAGATGTTTAAAGTTTATTTAATCTTGTTTTAAATTAAAGTTAAGTGGTTTAAAGTTATAATTTGATTATTGAAGTTTAATTTGAAGTATAAAGTTTTATTAATCTTTAAAGTAAATTGAATATATACAGTACAGGACCTCAAATCCGGAATCCTAAAATCCGGAAGACCCAAAATCCGGACCACGACAGAAACGGAAAAAATAATTTCTGAAAACGCATACAGATGATGCTTCGTGCACTCGTATCACAGTTTCCAGATGAGTTAAACGACACTACATTCTTTTGAATAATTGTTTGTAATGTTTTTAATCAAAATTACTGTAAAATACCAAAAATACCTCTCCCCCCCTCTTTTTTTTCAACAATTATTTTCTATTTTTATTGTAATTTATGTTTTTCTCTGTTTATTTTACTTACATTTAGCCTAACATGGCAATGTGCGATTTAGATTCCTATGTTTAACTTGGCTCTCGCGAAAAACGACCCCTTTTCATTTTTTCAAATATGTTTTCATGGTTTTTTTTATCATTGTTTTAAATACTTTCTTTGTAATTTATACTTCCATCAGGGCTACCCTTGCGTATTAGCCTGCGTCTGCCATTTTGTTTCTCAAACTATATCAAAATAAAGGTAACATCTGTCTAGAAGACTTACAATAATCAAAATTTATATTATTTCATAAATTTTTCGACTTTGAAGGTAGATGTTACTTTCTGAGCATTCAAGGGTTTTGTTTCAGAGAGTATGGTATAAAAATTCAATGAAAAACTTCTTATTTCTGTTTTGCACAGTTTTAGTCAAATTTATAAGATTTATGAAAAGATTTTATTTATTTGAAACAGCTTGCGTAGAAATATTTATGAAATAATATAAATTTTGATAATTGTATATGTTTTACCCAGATGTTACCTTTATTTTGATATTGTTTGAGAAACAAAATGGCAGACCACAGGCTAATATGCAGTACCTAAAATCTGGAAAATTCCGAAATCCGGAACAATCGCAGCACCAGCGAGTCCGGATTTGAGATCCTGTACTGTATAGTAATTTCCTTTATGAAAAATATATTGTTTCTTAAGCTCCAGTCTATATTAAGTATATTTTTCATTTGTTTAATTTGTTGAAATTGTATTTGTCTTTTAAGTTTTTATTTCTGTTTTTATTTTAATAAACGTTAGTTATTTTTTTAAAACAGTTGTGTTTATTTCAAGACACATTTCACCTAGTTTATTTTTCAGCTTTTCTCTCGTGCATAAATTAGGCAACTTATCGCCAGCATATACACTTCATTTGCATTTGCTAATCTGCTCTTTTTAAATTACTAGTAATTACACTAGTAATTACTTATTCTAACAAGGTTATGGGCCTAGATGGTTGCCCTGTATCTTAATTCTTTGTCATGTAGAGTTTTGAAAAAATTTTTTTGCCTCATTTAATACCCATCTTTTGTGATGGGGGGGGGCTACAGGGTAAATTTGAAGTGTCTGTGCTGCTTATTTCTAAAATTTTTTTTTAAATCTGGCTAATTTTCCTCTGAACGTGTTGCATAATAGTAAAGTTACATAGTGTTACTGAAAGGCCACTCAATCAAGTGTGAAATATGTGAAATTCGACGCTGCATCGTTTAGTGCTTCAAGTCAATTTTAAGATCATGAAAGATTATCATGATCAAGTGTTAAGACTGGAACAGCTGTGTATGGTGTAGCATGAATCTCATCAGTAGATCTTCAAAGCGTAGTGATCTTCAGTGATAGGCTTGAGGGCGCAGTGGTCCGCGTCCTGGGCCGGTTTGTGTTAACAGGCATCAAAGTGAATCATCGAAATCATAGTGTGACTGTTCAGTGCTGCATATTTAACAAGTTAATTTCTCTTGTGTGTTAAGAGCCTACACTAGTCACGCGAAGAAACGTTCACGCTAATGTTAAGTCTATGGGAAGGTTATCCCGCGATTTCTCGCTCGCATTTTAATTTTTTAAAATGATTTTTTTTGCGTAGGATAGCTGAGGTCGATCTTCAACGTTGTTAGTTTTTACTTTTTTGATTTTGGTTAAACTTTTTTTATAAGCGGACATTTTAAATTTTGGAACCGGTTCTGAAAATGATAGTACCTTTATATAAAAAAACTGGAGCCAAAATAAAAAAAGTAAAAACTAACAACGATAGATATCGACGTCAGCTAACCTATGCAAAAAAATTCATTTAAAAATATTAAAATGCGAGCGAGAAATCGCGGGATAACCTTCCCGTAGACTTAACATTAGCGTGAGCGTTTCTTCGTGTGACTAGTGTAGGCTCTTAAGAAAGGACTATGTTTTTAAGATTGCATCGGTCTTTAGAGTTTTTCAAGATATGTTAATTTTTGTGACTAGGCTGAAAAGGGACAATGAGAGACTGACATATAATGGTTCCTGAATACTTATGGACTGCATCTTCAATAGACTGTTAAATTATGGTTTTTTTGTTTAATCAAAGTTAATTTTATATAGTTGTTTTTAATTAAAGTTAAATTTTTGGTTAATTATCTTTAATCTAATTTTCATATGAAATCTTACGTTTTTTTTTTTGTTTAAGTTAATTAATATATATAGTGTAAAATTAATAGGATAATTTGGGTTAATTAAGGTTAAAAAGGTTAAATTTATTGAAAGTTGTAATATATTGAAATTTGCTTTAATGTTAAAAATTGTGAATTTTAAATGTTTGAAATTTTTTTTTTACTTGTGTTTCATTTGTTGTAAATTTAATATATGTATTTGCAGATATAAAATTGTTAATGGTTAAATGATTAAATCTTTTGACATTTTTTTTTTTTGAATTCTTGTTTGCAATAAATACCAAGTCTATAGTATAATGATAATATGGTTTTTTTACTGCTTTTATCTATGTATATTTTTAACCAAGTTTTATTTAAATTTACATAAAATTTGAATATAGAGTAGGCAATATTTTAAAGCTTATGGCTATTATGTGGCTATATCACAGCTGTGAAGAAGTGAATGGAGATGGAAGTTAGTTTTTAATGTTCTGATCAACCTCTTATTTAAGTATTAATGTTAATGATAGAAAAAAAAGTTTTTTTTATATACTTTGTTCTGGTGATCGTGGGCCTGCTAGATAAAGTCCGTTATATTAAAATTACTGAAATTTTTTAAAAATTTTTACAGGCTCAAATGTTTTAAGTTTATTTGAGATGTTTTTTTTTCTCTAGGCATCGGAGATATCGCTTTTTGTTCATTGCATGCTAATTTAAAGTCGACTCACCGATTAATATATCATATGATGCCGTGCATTTGTAGTTTTTATCTGGTTGTTATCTTTTGTTGCTCAGTATGTGAGAAGTTGGGGCTATTCTTATATATAGCTAGAAAAGGTTCTGTAATTGGTTTTTAAAATTTGAAGCAGTGATGAAATAAAAGTAAATTTTAAATTTTTTTTTCCTGGGATTTTAGTTTGAATCCATTGAGACTTGTGCTTTCAATGAGTAGTTTCATATCGATATTTTTAATGAACTAACTCTGAATATTGAAACACGGGTTTTTACACAATTGTGTAATGAGGGGTTTAGGCTTGGAATCCAATGTTTGTTGTAATAAATTGATAGACAGTTATTTTGACCTCCCCGGCTAGTTGTATTTTTTTATGTTTTTAGAAAAGGTATTTGGTTTTGAGGTTGGTTAGTTGTTGAAATGTATTTTTTACATCTTTGAGCTTAACTGAGTCTGTGATGGTGTAATGTAAGGTAGTATAGGGTTTTCTCGTTGTCCATGTCAGGGGTGTCACTTAAAATTTTTTTTTGTTGGTGTAAGATTTAAATTTAAAAAAAAAAAAAAAAAAAAAAAAAATTTTTTTTTAAAGTTTTGTCATTTGATGGTTCGAGTACATATATATGCAAATTTTAGTTTTTAATGCATATATTGTGAACTTAGTTTTTTTTAATCGATCTCATCAGAGCTGGCATTGAAAAAATTTGGAAATTTTTTAAATTGTGTTAGTGCTTCAGGGGGTAACTGATTCTAATGGACTGTTGATGGTTCTTATGTTAAGGCGGCAACTACATGGGGAGAAAATTGTCTAATGTGATTTATTAACAAATTGCTGGATATATCGGATTCATAGATGGCATATAAGGCCTAATGTAAGATGAATCCATGTGTTTTCCTTTTAAGCTTAACTAGTTGAAGAGATTTATGAAATTGTGAAATTCGATCCTTCATGGTGGTTAAGCAGTGGGAAAAGTTGGCAGTTTGTAAAGGTTTTTTTTTTTTTGCTTAAGTCTCACTTAAGTTTAAAAATGTAATTGATAGTGAGATAGTGAATCTTGGGTTTAGCTATAGAATTTTCTCCAGTAGCCATTATTTTTAATGTGTTAGGTAATGTAGTTAGCCAAGGTTGAAGAGGATTATACAATTTAAAGTCATTATAGCGGTTCATGTTCTATTTTTTTTTTGGTTAATTATAGTTGGTTATGATTAAAGTATGAAGCAATAAGTATATATCTGTAATGACATATTGGTTTTAGTTAGATATCTGTGCTACCCATGTCTATGTCCTTGTTTAATGTGAATGAAAGGTATGAGTGTATGAAATCTCTGGGCCCGGAGTAATGGATGTATGTTTGAATATTTGATAGAATCTAAGTATGTATGTTATGTCATAGGGTTAGCAAAAAATTTTTAAATTTTTTTTGAAATTGTTATTGTATAAATCAGAACATGGATAAATATATTTTTGACTAAATTGTTTCTATATAATGCTATTAGCAAATAGAGAGTTAATGATAGTATTGTGATATTGTATTAATATTACCTCACCTGAAGTACAGATATATGTATAAAATATGCAAATTAATGTTGAGATTTGATTATAATTAATATAAGCAATTTTTACACAAGAATGAACTGTTCTGTTAGTTGAAAAGTTTGAAAATTGTTATTGGCTGATGTAATTATTGTCATTCAAGTCCTTATATTTATATTTATATATTAATGTATTGTAAGTCCTTATCCACATGTGATGTCTATATGTATATGTGTATGTTCTTGTTGATTTTATTTTTAGTTATGTGATATATAATTGTTTTACAGATTTTTTTGTAGTATGGACTGGAGCCTGCAGGTTTTTTTTTTAGGCATCTTGTCAGTTGGTGTTTGCCATGGATAGTTTTTAGTTTTTATTGTCAAGTTTTTTTGCAAATTTTAGCTTTGGATGATGGAGTGTTTGCCGCAGTGTGTCCTCTCAGTGCTATTCATATTTTTTCTGGCTGTATGGAAGGCGTTGATAGCAGCTCACTTATGTGGTATTTTTTAGAAGTAACAAGAGGGGGGGGCAATTGTTGGAATAAAATTCCATACATGTCCACATTTTTTTAGTCTTGTCACTTCTTTTAAGCATTCATCTAAAGTAATTCATTTAACCTTCATGTTAAGTTCTTAAGTTTCTATCAGTCTTATATTTATTTCTAAGGTCTGGCTTATTCATATATATCTTTGGTTTATGTTTTATTTATTTCAATAGTTAAATATCGTATTTAATATTTCATTTAGTTTGCTTACCTTTTAATATCTTTATAATTATCCTGGCATAATCGTTTCTACTCGTACACGGCATCTTTAGAGCATACGTATCTTTGTTTACAAACTACCGGCTTCTTTTCCCGTATGCATTCTATTGCTACGATGTTCTGGAGCGATTCCGGCAGCCGTCAACAGATGGCGTGACCACCTGTTGTCTCCTTCGATTCGCTCTTCCGTCACTGCTGAGCATGTTTCGTTTTCTCGATCTTTCGGGATGCCGGCAGTGACGTAATCCTCATTAATTATGGAAAGCCGTATGATTGGAAGCTCATTTGGAAAGATACATTTATATACAGACTTTTGGTCATTTCTCATCGGCTTCGTTTTGTTTCATTTTGTCTTTGTGTCAGTGTGCTGTGGAAAGGCAACATTCATAATGCTGCCTCTGAGTCACGGCTAGTAACGATTGATGATATGTTTTTAAAAGATGTCCTGTTCTATTTTAATGGTGCTTTTCAGTTATTTATAAAAGTAAAGACTTCATGTTTTATAAGTGTGACAGCCAGATAAAGTTTAAGTAAAGATGTATTTGACAGTTTAAGCATTTTATATTCCAAAAGGGTTTTAGCTATGCCATTGAAACAAGTTGGATAGCTGGGAATTAAAATGGCGGTATGTCGATACTCTGCATCTGAAAATCTTGGCCGATAAAGCAACACGTTCAGCACGTAATATTTTGAGTTCAGCTTGTAGCATTTTAAGTTCAGCTGTTAATATTTCTTTGAGTTCAATAGTTAAGTTTTTAATTTAAATGGTCAATAGTTTTAATTTATTAAGTTTAATTTTATCAACGTTGTTTTTCCTCTTCTTGTATTTTGTTTTAAACTGACTTGTCATTCATCCTCTGAATAGTATCAGATGGATTTCAGAAAGTCATGTTGGTATATTTATATAGTGTTAAGAGAGGAGATATACACGCTGAAGTTTTAATAAATTTATTTTAAATTAGTTTTTCCTGAGTTTACTTTCATATTCATATAACGTTGTTTAATTGATGGCTTAATTTTCTTTAAATAAAGTTTTAGTTTACGTTTCTCCCCTCTTAAGTTTTTAACATCTATTTAAGTCTCTCGTTTCATTTTCTCACTTTAAAGAATATGACAGATAATCATGGTGTTACGGAACTCATCATGTTCTCTGGCTTTAGGTGAAGGTCCGTATGGTTCGCCATGTCTGGTCAGCTTTGTTAGTTTCGGCATACTAATGACGGATACTGCATGATATGTCGGAATGTTTTTCATGTAGCAGATGTTAAGTAGAAACAGAAATCAACGATCTTTTAAATTAGATCATAGTTTGAAAGAGGGGGAGATGTTTAAAGTTTATTTAATCTTGTTTTAAATTAAAGTTAAGTGGTTTAAAGTTATAATTTGATTATTGAAGTTTAATTTGAAGTATAAAGTTTTATTAATCTTTAAAGTAAATTGAATATATATAGTAATTTCCTTTATGAAAAATATATTGTTTCTTAAGCTCCAGTCTATATTAAGTATATTTTTCATTTGTTTAATTTGTTGAAATTGTATTTGTCTTTTAAGTTTTTATTTCTGTTTTTATTTTAATAAACGTTAGTTATTTTTTTAAAACAGTTGTGTTTATTTCAAGACACATTTCACCTAGTTTATTTTTCAGCTTTTCTCTCGTGCATAAATTAGGCAACTTATCGCCAGCATATACGCTTCATTTGCGTTTGCTAATCTGCTCTTTTTAAATTACTAGTAATTACACTAGTAATTACTTATTCTAACAATGTTATGCATCACAGGTGAAACCCCCACATTTTGTGCCCCCCGACGCTACTCATGTGATATATTGTTCGAAAGGCCTGTGACCGCTTATTCATATTATGTATCTTCGGGGTCCATCCTCCCACTTTCACGCCCCCCCCCCCCCCCCCCCCCCGAAAGGGGGCACTTATCTAAATTTTGCCGACACCTCTCATGTGATATATCTTTGGAAAGGTCTGTGAACGCTTAATCAAATTATGCAGGGGGGGGGGGGGGGTCTGAATTTTGCACATATCCATCATGTGATACATCGTTGGAAAAGTCTGTGACAGCCTAATCTTATTATGCATCTCCGGTGTTCATCCCTGCACTTTGCCCCCCAAATGCAATTAGCTTTCACCACCAGTGGGCGCTTTCCTATCTCTGTTTCTATGGGTCGGATCACGACGGGGTATGGCTCATTCGACTCGAAATCTATAGAGCTTTCCGATTTTAGTTCGTTTTTTCACCACCAGGGGCACTTTCCTATCTCTGGTTCTATGGGCTAGATCACGACGAGGTATAGCCCATTCGACTCGACATCTTTAGCCTTATATCATATAGAACAGATTGCGCTACCTGGTTGTGGAAGATAGAACTTGAGAGTGCACAGCACGACTGCTATACGGTGCCGAAGGCAGTGGGGACCTGTGTCGGAAGTTCGTTTGTTTAGAGGTTTATACAATTCGATGTGCAAATTAAGGGATTATCCGGTGCCGAAGGCAGTGGGGAACCAGGTCGGAGGTTCATGGTTTATCTTATTCGAGGTTTTACAAGATTTGAGGCCCCGGTGTAAATTAGGGGCCCGCTAGCGGGCGAAGCCAGCTAGTGCTAATAATAAAAGAGCGTGATATCATGTTTGATTTCAAATGCAGCGCTGACACGCTATGTACGTATTCCATTTTTATTCATTTAATGGATTAGTCAGTGATATTTTTTAATGGAGGATAACAAGTATTATAACAAGCCACATTTAGTATGTTGTTTTTAAGAGTGTAATTAGTTTAATTGAAAAATCTACTGGTATTTCTAGTTAACCCTTTAAACAATGACTGAAAGTAAAATGTAATTTTAAATTATTTCTCATGTTTAGATTATTTAAATTATATTCAATATATTTAAAAAAAAAGAAATGATATTTACAAAAACAACTTTTCAAAAGTAAAAAAAGCCAAGTGTAAAAAAAAAAAAAAAAAAGTTCTGGCTAAAAAATGGTGTGATATCAAATTTCCAAGCTATTATATTGCTTATTTAACTTTTTTCCATTAAATAAGTTATCATATATATAAGTCGAGTGCCTACGTATATGTTAATAGAAATCGTTTTCTCCTGTACTAAATACATCCTAACGAGTTTCTGAAAATTCAATTTTTTTCAAATTATGCATGATGGGCTTGACGGCCATCTTTCCCTATTTCTAAGCACCCAAATTTCTAAAGTAAAAGCGTAATATGTTTGCAATGTAATATGTTTATAAAAATTTCGAACTTCAGATTCTAACTACGGACAGATAAATTACATAAGACTGATATTTTGATAATTTGATTTTACTAGTTTGAAATTAATAATTACTCTAAAAAATAAATCATAAGATGAATCTTTAATATAAGTCATCATTATCTTAAGACACAATTTTCAGAGCATACAAGTCTATAAATGAAACTCTTAAATATTTGCTTAAATAACAATTTTGAACTTCGGATTTTAACTACGGATTTGGGTGGTTAGAATTTTGTGAATAATATGCAAAGATGGCCGCCAAGCCCATCATGCATAATTTGAAAAATATTTAATTTTCAGAAACTCGTTAAGATGTATTTAGTACAGGAGAAAACGATTTCTATTAACATATACGTAGGCACTCGACTTATATATATGATAACTCATTTAATGGAAAATTTAAATAAGCAATATAATAGCTTGGAAATTTGATATCACACCATTTTTTAGCCACAACTTTTTTTTTTTTTACGCTTGGCTTTTTTTACTTTTGAAAAGTTGTTTTTGTAGATTTCTAATTACACCCATTTTACATACCTCTATAATTCTTTCACCTTCCTCCCCCTTACAAAACCAAAATGGAAATTTTGCTTAAAAGTGTACCCTAATTTGTTCAAAATCGATATTTAACTTAACTAATTGAATTTTTTAGAAGCTTGAAGACAATATAATTATTATTTTTATTTTAACAGTATATACTTAAAACTGTAGTGGTGTAAACTGTAGTGGTTTAAATTAATTATTATTCTGAAATACTACATTTTGTAAAAAATTTCATATTCATCTTTGTAAAACTTTTAAAGAGACGAGGCGATCCAACCTGTGCTACTCTCTATGTGTGATGGAGTGGCTATTTTTAAAAGAAATTATTGTGTGCTACATATAAAATGTATTTGAATTTCAGAGCAATTCAAGACATTTTATGTATACAGTAGAACAGCACTGTCCAACATGTTGCCCTTTGAAGGAATATCTTGGTACTCACTTAAATGTTTCCTATTAATAACCTTCTTTAAAGAATAAAAATCCATTAAAACATGCTTTTTTTATATCATTAGTGTTTTCATGCTTTTTTATATCAAGTTGCAAAAGGTTTCGGTTTATTTTCCTTCAAAAATGTGAGATTGCCTCCCCCTCCCCCTCGCAAAAAGTATGCAGTGCTAAATTTACTATGATTTATGTTTTAAATGCAATTTATTTTTACACGTGTATCTTGTATTGTGGAGTCCTTATGACTACTAGTGTACGGTATATCTATTATTACTACTACTACTATAATTAGATAATATTATTGCACATTTCCAATCATGTGAATAATGGCACTCTTCATTGCTTCTCACCAGCTGAGATGCGCCCTTGCTTGCTGTAATGTTGGATAGGCCTACACTAGGTGATATATTGAATATGTCATTGAAGGGAAAAAAACAAACATGTATTAGGAAATAGTTATTTGTATCAAAAATAGCCTTTGCCTCCAGAAAAAGTTGACTTTTAAAATCAATTTGGAGAGAAAAAAAAGTTCTGCTAAATTCAACAGTGATTGACTATATTTTATATCTAAACCCCCCAAATGTGATATTTTAGACTTTTTACTCTGTAAACTAAAATTACCAGTGTAAATAGGTTATGATTTAAAAAATTACTTGAAATCTCTCATTCCTTAATAATCTCTAGAAAGATAAGAAGTTACTAGGTCCAATAAGGTTCAAGGCACAAATTTTAATATTTCTTTTGTATTCAGTATTCCGTATTAAATAAAGTTTATTTTGAATCTGTAAATTACTCTATTTGTATGTTTGTTCTACATTTCAGAAGAAAAACAGTGAATCAAAAAAGCAACTGAAGTATGAACCCCCAGAAATATTTAAAACAGAGGATTACTTTCCAAATCAAGATAAATCATCAGTCTCTGAGGAGAAAAACGAAGAAACTTGAGTCTGTTATTACTTATTGTTGTTATATAGTTATTTCATATCAGTTTGTAAATAATTAGTATTTATAAAAATGTCTATCTTTATTTATTTCTTCAAATTTTGAGTAATTAAGGATCAAATAAATGCATAACGATTATCATGAAGTCTGTCTAAATTTTCCATTACTTATTTATAGATTATTTCTTTTTTATATAGTTGAGTTCCATTAGAATGAACTCCATGAGACCAGACCATACTTGAAAAAGGAATTTTTTATAGAGATTTTTTTTTTTTTTTATAATGGAATTACAGTTTAAATAAGGATTTAGCTGGGAAATTTTGTTCTCATGGATTTCAACTATGCATAGATTCAAGGCTCGGAAGTAGCGCGCTACAAGTAGCGAAACTACAGTAGCCGCTACTTTTTTCAGTAGTTTGTAGTGTAGCGCGCTACATTAAAAAAAGTGTAGTGTAGCGAGTAGTTCGATACAAAATATCAGTAGTTTGTAGCGAGCATCGACGCTACTTTAGGAGGGAGGAAAAAAGTGCCAATCTTTAAATCACATGATCATAACTTGTTTCTTTTGTGCGAAATATGTTCTCTGCAACAATTTGCGAACGTCAGCGACACATCTCAGTTGCAGTGTCATATATTTCTCCATAGACGATGGGCACGGTCACAAATTAACTGTCATTTTCACAGTTTGGGTGTCAGAAACTTCGTGTATTGTTATTTAAATCCATAGAAATCTTCTCAATATATATATATATATTTTATACGACTATGATTGGTTTTACCAAAATATAGTCATCTGGCTATGTTAAGTCTTTATCTGACTAATTTCATCTCCCTTTTGCCTCCCACACCTAACAAGCAAAGAAATGTAAAATCTTTATTAAAAACGAAAAAAAAAAACGAAAATGAACGGTTTATAAATCATCTAAATTATCCCTAACCCCTCAAATTCACGCTTTCCCCTAGTAGCATACAAAGGAGTTAAAATAAATTTAAATCTTTATTTTTATACAAAAAAAAAAAAAAAATCTTTCATTCCATTTGTTGCTCTCTAATGACAATAAATAAAAATTATTTCCTCGTCCCCAAAATTTATGCTTCCCTTTTTGCACCTCCTCCAGCATACAGTTTCAAATATTTAAAACTCTATTAAAATAATAATAATAATAAATGGCCACATTCATTTCTACCTAATAATAATATATAAGTAACCATCTAAATTGTCCCTTAACCTCCCATAATTTACTTTACACCCACCCCTCCCCAGCATACAAATAAATCTAAAATCTTTAAGTTATTTATATATATATATAGATAAATCTTCTGCCCTAAATAGTATTCTGTAGTGACGATAAATAATCAGTATTATAAATTATCCCCCTTCCACTAATATCTCCCTCACCTCTCCATATATAATATTTTAAAACTCTTCTTTTTTTTTAAGTTCCGTATTCTTTGCTGTCTGGTAACATTAAATAAATAATCAAACATCTAAAATATTCCCCTTCGAACAAAATTTCTGTTCGCTTCCTGCCAGTTTAAAATCGTTAGAACTGTAATTAAAAAAATATATTCACAAAAGCACAGAAAAAGAACAAGTACACCATTTTATTATTAAAAGTGCACTAGGAAGGGATTATTTCTGCCTTCAAACAAAGTAGCAGCTGAAACGTAAAGTGTCAACATGCCCGTGATCTATTATTTGCTGGATTTGCAGATAAAACCGCAATACTCACTCATCAAAAAAATTAATTTTCTTGCTGACAACCCTTTGTCTTCTTACTCATTATTAGATCTTGTGTTTTAATGTGGGGATGCTTCTTTTGAGATTAATATAATAGAATGACAGACAAAAATAGTATAGAACTGCCCTGGTCGGCATATAATGAATGTTTTGACGTTATAGAACAACAAGAAAGTGGTCATTATTCTGTAACATGTAAACTTTGTCCAATTAATAAGAAGTTATCAGTATCAAAATCATCTGCTTAATACTTGAAGTTGAACATATAGGTGAGTTAGCATTTTCTTTATTAATAATAATTACTGGATCGCATCTTGCACTGAATATCTAAATCGTTATTCACTAAAATTCATGAATCATTAAAAAGAGTATTTTCGAATTAAGATCCCTGATTCAGAAAATATTCTTATCGAACTGTTTATTATCACAAAAAAAATTATTTTATTAATACGTCTTTTGATCGTTGTGAAATATTTGTCCAATGTATGCAATGCATACAAATTAATTTACTGCATATTTCCTTTTGAAGATTCCAATAGATAAAACAAAGGTGGTGGGAAATAAAAATATATTACAGTCACCTCTCACTTATGCGCGTTTGAAGGGACTGACTTAAAATCACGCATAACTGAGAGGACGTTGTATGTAGCAATTCTTTATATACATTATACACATTATTCGAAAGAAAAACATATTGAAATATAAGAATTATGATTAATGACATTTTATAAAATAAAAGGGGCATAATATTAGTATAGTGTACTAAAAAAAAAATCCTTACACTTTCACTATAAAATTGTTTCAAAAAATACAATAAAGTAAAATTTCATTTGACATAGAAGATGATATACTTACATAAAAAAAAATGCCAATTAGTCCTTTTTTAAGAAGTCATCAATGGGAGTTTGTTTTTGCTTAGGCCGCGTTTGTACAACGACCTTTTGTAATGCATTAAAGTGAGTCATTGTATTTGATGCTATATCAGCATTTTGTAGGTAACATCTCAAAGTGTCCAGGGCTCCTAAAAGCAGTAGCATAAGATGGGACAGTTACAGTATCAATTTTATCATTATCATTTCCTTCTTTTTCATCTGCCACATCATCAAACATAGTTTCAATATCTCTTATTGCTGTTGATGTTAAGTTTTCACCAACACTGACGAAATCTTGAAAAGAAAGAGATCATGGATTATTCTGTTCCATACTTCTTCGTCTATGTTACGATCATTGCTGTTGTTTTCATTTTCCTGTAATGGGATAACTTCAGCATTATTTGAATAAAAAAATACCCGCTTTCCTAAAGCAGTTAGAAATTGTCATGGCTGTTATGTTATTCCAAGAGGTAACCAACATATGCATGGCATCCAGAATCGAAATTTTCTTGAATTCCTTTTTCTGCGCTGGTGATATAAACATTCTTCGCACCAAATCTTTCCGATACTGCGCTTTAACTGACTTTATTATACCGAGATCTAAGGGCTGGAGTCTGCTAGTACAGTTAGCAGGGAAAAATATAACTCGTGTATGCACTGTTAAAAATTTGCAGCAAACTGTCCAGTCATTTGACCGTTTTTGTAGAAAGCGGTTACATAACAGTAATTTAATTATATTATGACCGTGTTATTGCTCATTTTATGGTCAGAATATAGTTAAGTTACGGTTATGTAACCGTTTTCTACAAAAACGGTCAAATGACTGGACAGTTTGCTGCAAATTTTTAACAGTGTATGTCAGCAATGGGAGATCTGAAAGATGGGCGGGACACTGATCCATAAATAGCAAAACTTTCTTTTTTTTTAGCCGTCTTCATATGGAATTCCTTCAAAAAATCTAAAAAAAATGTTCGATGTCATCCAGGCTTTGGTGCTACTTGCATAAGAACAAGGCAATTTCTTGACATTTTTTAAACACCGTGGATTCTTGGATTTACCAATCACTATTGGCGGTAACTTTTCTGATACGTCCCCATTGAAACATAAAAGCACAGTCAGTCTTTCTTTGCTGTGTTTGCCACCATGGCATGTTTCTCCCTTAAAATCCCTCGTTTTGTTTGGTAAAAGACGATAAAATAAGCCTGGTTCATCACAGTTAAAAATGTTCTTAAGATCAAAGTTTTGAATTAAATTTGGAAGGTCTGCGATCCATTCATTAGCAGTTGAATCTTAAACGGCTGCGCTTTCACCACTCAGAGAATGATTTGTTAAACTGTGTCTTTTTAAAAGTTTTTCTAACCATCCCGAAGAAGCTGAAAAATTTTCGATTCCCATTTTGGATGACAAAGTGAGTGCCTTTTCTTTAAATAACTCACCGCTAATGGGTAAATTAGAAGCTCTCATTTCTCTGAACCACTGAATTAAAGTGGTTTCTAAAATCTCAAATTTTCCATTCTGAATTCTTGATCGTTTCTTCGTTTGTGTAGAATATTCACTATTAATTTTTTTGATCGAGTCCTTGTTCTTTAAAATCCCTCTGAGTGTTGATTCTGGCAGATGGAATTTTTAGGCTAAATTTATTTTTGACAGTCTAGGATCATTCTCTGTTGCTTTTATAACTTCCATTTTGAACGAAATTGTTAACTTTCTTTTGCTCATTTTTATTGCAAAAAAAGAAAGAAAGAATCTGGATGCTACTGTAAAGGCAAGGACGAAATGTAACACGCAGGTGACTTGATAAAATTAAAACAGAAAGAAAAGGAACAACCATTAGAACTGAGGGGGTGAGAGTAAAGTCGAACTGTAACATCCTCTCCACCTTCTCCACCTCGCTTTTTGGAACGGTCTTTTGACCTTGACAGGTGCAGAAAATTATTTATCGATTTAAAAAAAATTGTGAATTGCGTTGTTATTTCCGCGTATAACTGAGAGAGACAATTCAAAGTGGCGCTTATAAGTGAGAGATCTATAGCATTATTTTCCTATTCCTCGTGGCGGGACCTTACGAAATTCGCGTATAACTGAGAGACGCGTATAACTGAGACGCGCATAAGTGAGAGATGACTGTATTTTAAAAAATGACTAAGATTGCTTAATTTTATTTTTATGGCTATTTATTTTTACTTTAGCTGCACGGGGTTTTTATCGCTAAAATAATTGATTTATAATGTTTTATATTTGATTTGATATTGATTAGCTTGGTGTTTTAATGAAATACCTCTATCTTTTGTCTCCAGAATGAATCTAAAGCCCAGTATGTTGAAATTCGGGTTTTCAAAGGGAAACAAACAAAAAGAGATAGAAAGGAAAAGAAAAGCTAGGATTTAACTTATGCAAGTCTATATGATCTTGTTCAATTTTTAAATTGCTTTCAGGAACTACATATAAATTGTAAAGAAATAAGAGTATTTAGCTCTATTTAAAAAAAAAATAATGTATATTCAAATTTACCAAGGGCTATCTGCTCTTAAGGATGTTCTAAAATCCAAACTGGCTACTTTATGACATATTCTTTAATTCATTTTTGTTCGGAAACACATGAAAATACAGGTGTTCTTATTCAGAAACATTGTAACCGAAAGACGTTTTCCACTATTCTTTATTTTATTTTATTTTGTTTTATTTTTTGATAAAGACAGAAGATTTTTCTGAAAACACTGTCAAAGTCGGCGTTTTCAACCAAATTTCTAACGCCGTAGCGGGGGAAAGTGAAAAGACGTGACACGGATCGCTTATAACCCGATAAGTAATTTATTTATCAAAAGATGAAAAATTCATTTCGATTCCAAATCGCTTCAATAGTCAGACCTGCCAATTTTATGCCTTTGTGTTTAAAAATGAGTCAGATAATGTATCAAAGTTTCACGTTGTTGAACAAGGAATTTGAGAACCACCTTAAGCGCTACTGTGCTATATCACTCTCATAAATTTGTAAGATTATTACAATTTTTGTTTTCAAATTTCCTCTTTTTAACACTTTCCAACATAATTAAAAAGTGTCTATGAATTCGCTTTGTCTGTCGGTCTGTGCTCTAACTCTCGTAAATATACTCGGATTACCATGAAAGTTTTATATGTTATTGAAGTTTACCCTAGAATGTTCAGTATTAAAAATGAAATGTGTAGCATTTATATCTCGCTTACATGGACATTCAAAAGAATTCTGTTACATTATGGTCTATGGGGAAAAATCGTTTGCGGTGTATTTAATTAGTGATGATAACTAAAGTAGCGAAGTAGTGACTACTTTTGAAAAGTAGTTTGTAGTCGCTACTTTTTAAAAAAAGTAGTTGTAGTTGTAGTTAACTACATTTTTCATAAAGTAGTTGTAGTTGTAGTTAACTACATTTTTCATAAAGTAGTTGTAGTTGTAGTTCGCTACATACAAAAAGTAGTTTTTCCGACCCCTGCATAGATTCTATTAAAGTACCTTAGAATAGGAATGGAAAGATTAATTAAAAGTTAAATGAATATTAGGGTTATGGTTTTACTGAATATTTTCTTAATGACCTTTTTAAAATGATGAGTCAATCTTTGCTATATCAAAGGAAAAATATATATATGTAATTTTAAGTGCATTTGTTAGTGATCTAAAATTTTCTAACATCTTATATCCCACCCCTCAAATTTTACCTCTATGCAAATAAAAATATTACACTACCAACAGCTCAATCAACAACATTCTAATAAACATGTTACTGAGAATGCTTAAAATCTGCATATCATTTCATGTGCAAACAATAAAATCCACTGCAAAACAATAAATTGATAATGTGGCAGACATTTTACAGAGGAAAACAATCCAATGAATTAATTCATGTTATTAAAAAAGTGACTGGTGAGTAAATTATTTGTAATGCAAGAAGTAAAAAACAACTATCATTAGCAAGGGCAGATCCAGCCTTACATTTAGAGGAGGAAGGGGTATCTGTAATAGTAATTTATATCTTAAGTTTGTCCACAACTTCCAAACTGGCTATTTTATGATAAATGAATGAAGTTATATTTTCGTTCGTAAATAGAAAAAATTTGTATACATATTCATAAATGTGTGCAATTTGCAAGTTCTATTCAGATAATAAGAAATCAAACAATTTCCCTTATATAGATACACGCACAGGATCTTTCAGAAAAAATCTGTCGTAAAAACTAGCATTTTAAGTTAATTTTTGTGACTCGACAATCCCAAAAAAATGATCATAAGGGAACAATTAGTTATAATTGAAACTGCATCCCATATATAAGAAAATAAAAAACATTGTAGTACTGTGTGATTTTTTTTTCTTTTCAAATAATCTTAGTATGTATTTACATTAAAGAATGTATTTTTGTATAGAAATTTTCTTTGTTTTGAAGGGAGTAATGACCTACCCTTTGTATCCGCTCTTGATCATTACACACTTAATTTGAAGAAATCAAATTCCTCACTAGAATATAAAGCTGAAAATAAGACTTTTTGGTTAATAAGCACTAGCCACGAGATATTTTTTTAGTTGCCAGATTCTGGCCGCAAGTTACTTTTCATTTAGTAGCCATCTTATCAGTCAGTATAAATACTTCCATTGATAGGCCAAACATTCATAAGTGACAATTGCAAAAGCAATAAATAGAAGTTACTTAAAATTGTTTTTATTTAAATCAAACAGTAAAGGAAAATTATTATTTGGAAAACAAAGTAAAAGAAAATTATTTGGGTAATCTGGCAAAATTTTTAATTGCTATATTTAAAGTTTAATTGGTGGCTTGGCAGTAGTTATTTATAATTTTACTATACAATACAAAAATTCAAAATTTATAAATGCCATTCATGATTAATCTCCTCTAAGCAGTTTTTTGTTTATTAAACATGAAATTAGTTTTTCCAAAAAAAATTATTTATAAAATCTGTTTCCTAAACCAAATTTATTTACAAAAATTTACCAGAGGAAGAAGATTTTTTAAAATGTTTCATCTGTTATTTTCTTCTCCATAACCATAACATGTATAATTTAATACATATCATTGAAGGACAGGAGGAGAAGATGAATGACCTATTTCAAAATTTTCAACTAACGATAAGGATCCTCATGGACACCCACAGAACAAAATCCAGGCAGGGACAAGATTTTGGAATAGTCCACTGCCAAGGCCATATATTTTTTAAATAGATTAAATAAACCTGAAATAAGCTAAACTACAAAAATTTTACCAGAACTTTTTGTGCAAGACTGTTTTTAATCATATCAATATAAAAAGCAACATTCAGAAGTAAGCTTCAACTGCCTTTTTTTTTTCCAAAATGGAAAATTGAAACAGTTTATCTTTTTCATCAGAGTGTGCTCTGCCCTCCCAGCACCCCTCATTTAAGATAATTTTTTAATACATAGACATAAAAAGAAAAAACAGAACTAAATGTTGTTTTTCATGAGAGATTCAGGGGCATGAGTCCATCTGGTGAAAGATCTTAAGTTTTATTTTTTATTCATTTTCTTAGTATTTTATTATTTTAAATTACTTAGGAAGAATAAATTTTATTAATATTTTTGAAGAATAAAATTTATTTAATTAAATTTTAAAATCCAGAGAGGGACAATTGCCCATAAGAATCCCCTGCTCTCAGAGGTGGCTTAGACACAAGAGCATGATAAAAAACAAGTTGTTCCTGGATAGAGAGCGAATGTTGAAAAGTCCACCCCCCCCCCCCTTCAAAAAAAAAGTTTCAGGACTGATCTCTGAATCACTTTTTAAATTTTGGCTTTATAGCTTGCTTCCCGATGCGGCATATGCCCCATTCACTGTCATTTTTTTTCTTTTGAAAAGTAATGTTATAGACTAAAAATAACAGTAATATATGCAATAAATAAAATTTAAAACATAAGTTTTTTTTTTGTTGTTGTTGAATTTAAAAAAAAAGTTCCCAATTAAAATGTTAAATAAAATTGAAACCAGAATATTAACATTCTTTAAAAGTATTTTGACGCCTCCTTTTTTTTGTGTGTGTGTTTAAAAAATTCCATAATTTTTTTGGCTTTTTCACAGTTAATCCAATATTTTATTGAATGAGCCTTATATTTCTATTTGCTCTGCTATATGTCATATGAAGAAACTTTTAGACGTGAAATACTTAATGGTATACCTAAATCAAACTACCTTGAATATATTTGAAATACCTAATCATAGTATACCAACTTTATAAAATTTATAAATCTTAAATAGCATTAGAAAAGGAAATGGGTAAACAGTAAATATCTATGGCTCTAATGCAGGTCTTCTACACAGTAAATAAATATATGACATATATATTTTAAATTTAAAAATTAGATAATACATGGTAGTCAATTAATGATAAGGGGAAAGGGAAAACAGGGAAGTATGTTTTGATGGGGAACAATGGCTACATAAAATTTTTAAAGATGATAATCTTGGAATGCTTCTTGTGTATTGTTATTAGTGAAAAAAAAATTGTGTCCAAAGCTTTTCCACACCACTCTTAATAAGTTACTAAAATGAATTATAAAACATGTCTATGTAATCAGTTTTAATGCTAAATGTGAGAATCTTCGCACATTTTGTGAAGATAAAAATGCAGACCATATAACACTTTTGTTTAACACTGAGGTAAGTTGGAAAGAAACAACTAACTCCTTTTGGCATACAGGCGCAAATGTATAGAACCTGCAGAACAAAATCCAGGGAGGATCAAGATTTTGGAAGAGTCTGCTACAAAGGCCATGTTTTTTAAAATGAAGAAAATACAGTGAACTCTCCTGTTAGTATGGACTTCCAAAGGAGACCATTTTTTGTCTGCATGAACCAAAGTCTGGATTAAACAATGTAAACATTTAAATGGTGTTAACTCTTATGTTGAAGAAATTGAATTCAATTTTCATCAGAAATTAAAGTTTACCAATTTTATACTAAGAAAAAAAAATCATTATTTTAGTAATTTTAACAAAAAAACAAATTAATGACTAAATACTTTTAAATAGACTGTTAATAAAAAAAGCTAATTACTCAGGACAAACAAAATATGCAAAGAAATTGTGGTACTTATATAGTTTAGCTTTAATTAAAGTAATTTCTCACTTTTCTTTGCAGTAGTTGAACAAATGATCTTTTTATCACAGATTGTTGCTGACAATTTTTTAATACCTCAAAAATAAAAATTTCTTTTAAAGAAATAATGTATAAAGCCAATTTTGATTCTGCTGGTCAATTTGCGAAAAATTTGTCTGCATTATCTGATAAGTTGTGCACATTAAACAATGTCCTTTAACATTAACTGCAAATACAAGATGATGTGGAAATGAAATTGCCCTCATTAACGAGAGATATGCTTTAAGCGGAGACATATTAAAGAGAGTCCACTGTATTCCTGAAAAAGTTGAACTAAAACTTTTTTGTCAGCAAATTTCTATGCAAGACAATTTTTGAGCGTATCAACATATAAAGTTAGACAGTAAAGTAAAATTAAAAAGTAAGCTTCAATCAGCTTTTTTTTTTAAATTAAAAATTGGAACAGTTTATTATCCTTTTTGTCTCCCTCTGCCCATTCAAAATAGTTTTTTTTTTAAATACGGGGACTTTAAAATAAAAAACTTAAAATTGTCTTGTGTGGGTAGTTCAGGGAGAAAAGAGCCCCCCCCCCCCTCTCCAAATCTTTAGTTTATTCTTTCTTAGTGTTTGATTATTGTAAAACACTTGAGATGAATAGTTGTTTTGTTTTCATCCTACAAAAAATGAATTTAGGAAAGTAGTTTTCTAACAAATATTTATTTACAAAAATTTACAGGAAACAGATTTAGAAAAAATAGTTTTATCTGTTGCCTTCATCTCCATAACCATAACATGCATAATTTAAGACATAACGTTGTAGAACAGGGATAGGAGAAGAATAACCACTTTCATAATTTTCATCTTCAAATAACAGTTGATAGGGATCTTCTGCTTTCCCTGGTGGCTTAGACACAAGAGCACGATAAAAGCAAGTAGTTCCTGGGTAGAGAGCTAAGACCGAAGTGTCTTTCACAAAAATAGCTTCGGGATTGATCTCTGGATCAGCTTTAAATTTTGGAAGTGGAATGATTTTATTGTAACTCAATATCTGTTCAGCTTTTGGCTCTTCATAAATATCATCGACTGTATACTGTCGTGTAGTGGAATCATATGCAATAACTTCAGCGAGTATCCAATTTTCTTTTTTATTTTGTTTAATTAAAGCAGCGACCATATCTCCAATCTAGAATGATTGAATTTTATGTTTAAAAATTTTAGTAAATAAAAATTTAACATAACTTGTCATAAATTATGTTGTAGCTATAAATGCCTACTAACTTATGACTAACTCATCATAAGTTTTTGTGATGACAATATGGTTTAAGAACAAAATTGAAAAATAAGGCTTACACGTGCAACATCTTATAAATCAAAACAACTATTATAATAGATAATGAAATTTTATAAAAACTAACAGATAAATAATTAAACAATCATTTATTTGAACAAGATTCAATAGTTTAAAATAAATAGTGTTTCCTTTTTATTAGATTAAATTAAAATAAAATATCTAAACAAAATACATTAAATAAAGAAAATATTCGGTTATAATACACTATCCTGCACGTACACTAATTAAATATCTTACTTTATTTATTTTACTGTTATTGACAAAATATAGATATGCAAGTAAAGGTGAAAATAAGGAATTTTGCTTAGTTGCCACTGGCCTGTAGGTTGATTTTTTTTAGTAGCCACTTACTGGCTAGTGAAAATAATTTCTTTAGTAGCCAGTAAGCACATTTATGCCACTAAATATTTAATTTTTAAAAAATTAATGGCTTTTTTGTAAACAAGTAATTTATGTACTAAATACAAATATTTTAATTTATATTGTTTTGAATAAACTTGAGATATTAATTTCCAATCTATTTTAAATTAAAAAATAAGTTAATAGCAAAGTTATATATAACATGCTTATGTAGCCAACTACATAAGTTCCACTATGCTTAGGTACTTGTGTAGCTAACTACATAAGTACCTTTTTTAAAAAATTATTTGTCTAGAATTAAGATCTGACAATAATAAAATAGGTATATTTATGCACTAAGTAATAACCCACAACATGATATTCATTACGCATGCACAACCTGAGGCCTGTGAGCCAAAATCTCCAGAAATTCAGGAATTGCGTATTTCACTAATTAGTTTCAGAAAAAATTGTAACTTTCATCAAAAGGGTGCATAAAAACCATGAATTTCATCGATCATGTGCATACAAATCATGAATTTCATTGATCGTGTGCGTAAAAATCACGAATTTCGTCGAACGGGCATGGAAAAATCATGAATATCGTCGATCGGGTGCGTAAAAATCAGGAATATCGTCAAACTGGAGCGTAAAAATCCCGAATTTCGTCAATCAGGCACATACAAATCATGAATTACATCGACCGGGCACGTAAAAATCATGAATTTCGTCAAACGGACGCATAAAAACCATTAATTTCATCGATCACACGTGTACAAATCCCGAATAGCATTGATCGTGTGCGTACAAATAATGAATTACGTCGAACGCACATAAAAATCATGAATTTCGTCATTCAGGAGCGTAAAAATCATGAATTTCGTTAATCGGGCACGTAGAAATTATGATTTTCATCAATCGGGTGCGTAAAAATCACGAATTTCGTCAACTGCAGGTGTAAAACTCATGAATTTCGTCATTTGGGAGTGTAAAAAAATCACAAATTTCGTCATTCGGGCATGTAAAAATTATGAATTTTGTCAAATGGGTACGGGAAAATCATGAATTTCGTCAATCAGGTGCATAAAAATCATGAATTTTGTCGATTGGGTGCGTAAAAATCATGACTATCGTCGAACAGGCGCGGAAAATCACGAATATAGTTGATCGGGTGCGGGAAAGTCATGAATTATGTTGAAAGGGTGTGTAAAAATCATGAATTTTGACAAACGGGTGCATAAAAATCATGAATATCATCGATCGGAGATAAGGAAAATATTGAATTTCTTCGATCGGGCAAGAAAAAATCGTGAATTTTAGGTAAAAAGGGAAACCGGAAAATCCTGCATTTGGCCGGTTCTTTCCATATTTTTAATTGCCAGTTTTTCAAGTTTAATCAACGAGTGACGACTGGCGAGTGCTTATTTTCACCTTTATATGCAAGAAATTGAGGAATTCACACCAATCAGATATATCATTTGAGGGAGGCTTGGGAGGAACATATCCCCTGCCCTAATTCAGACCTCAAAATTCAAAATTTGCACAAAAACTAAAATAACTTGTCAAAATTGATAAAAATAGAAACACTAGCAATAAATAAACCCTTTAACCACAGAAATGAATAATTATCAATAATATTTGCTAAAGCCTTGTTGTTAAAACATTCTCAAAGGTAGACACATTTATCATTAATAAGTATTTTGGCTAATTTTAAAAAGATATATGAGAATAAACTGTATCAATTGTTTCTCATCTGTGCAAAACAAATTTTGAAAGGGCAACCTTGACATCAATATTGAATAAAAACAATGCAATTAACTGATAGAAAATTCAGTTTCTTGGAAAAGATAAATATAGTCAACTCTAGTTAATCTTGTACCAATAATCCACAAGCGGCTTTAATACATGAGAGATTTTTGTATTGAATTTTTAACTTCTTTCTCTCTGAACCCTGAATTAAAATGTAACTTTTAATTTATGAAATATCACAATATGAATTAATGTCTCTGTTAGATGGAATTCAACTTTGACATACTTCTAACAAACTCTTACTAGATTGCATATTTGTTTCAGCTGGCATTTAGAATTCTATACCCTGTGCATGGCAAAATTTGTGACCAGGTTCTCTATTTATTAGTACAAAAGATGATAATGAGCTTGAAGGATTTAAATTATCCATTGCAAAGCTAAACCCGATGAGTTATTGACTTTCACTAGAAGCTCTCAAGCTGCTGTACCTGAGCTACTTGAAGAAAGAAAATTTTTAGATTGGATGATTTGTTCCAAAGAAGCAATTTCTGATTAAGAGCCTACACTAGTCACGGAAAGAAACACTCAAGCTAATGTTAAGTCTATGGGAAGGATCTTGACAGATTTTTCCCTTGCATTTTAATATTTTTAAATGATTTTTTTTGCATAGGATAGCTAAAGTCGATCCCTAACGTTGTTAGTTTTTACTTTTTTGATTTTATTTACAGATTTTTTTTTATACGCGGACATTTTTAATTTCAGAACCGGTTGGAACCAGTTCTGAAAGTGAAAGTACCCTTATATAAAAAAACTGGAATCAAAATCGAAAAAGTAAAAACTAACAATGTTAGGGATCGGCCTCAGCTATAGTATGCAAAAAAAATTGGTTAAAAATATTAAAATGCAAGCAAGAAATCTGTCAAGAACCTTCCCATAGACTTAACATTAGCGTTCGAGTTTCTTTGAATGACTAGCGTAGGCTCTTAAGTGTCAGACTCAGAAATAATTTTCACAGTCATCAATCCACCCCAAAATGAGTCTGATACAGAATGCAACTTTGAAGTTGAAGATAAAAATATCCCTTGAAGAAAGGTTTTAAAATAAAGGAGATCTATATTATTTTTTTTAGCTAAACAATATTTCATTTTTGAACAGGAAATTACATACATTTTTACACAACTTACAAAGTGAAACTTCCTATCGCAAATATAAAAATTTTAAACAAACAACTATTACATCAATATTTAACAAAATTAAAAATAATTAATGATGAGTTTTCATTAGTATGTTTAAAATAAATGTATATGCTTATTTTAATGCCATGTATTATTTGAGTATTATAAATTATTGACTTTCATGAAATTGATAAGCATATTAATGTTGAAGAGATATTTTATTCTAAAATTTATTAGAAATTATTATCCTTCCATTTTAACCCTTTTTATGCATTAATAATGGTAACTCATTTTGTAACTGCAAAAGAAAAATGCAAACAGAAACATTGACCTACAATCTGCATAACTTTTGTTCAAAACATTTGTGGATTAAAGGGAGTTTGCTGTAGATACAATACATTATGAATTAATGTAATAGCAACTGATAGAAAAAAGGTGAAAACTTTTAATATTTAAATATGAAACTGATAAAAAGAAAAAAAATGCCTATATATGTCAATGCAAAGAATGAATGAGGAACTTATGTTTTGCAACAATGGGCCAATGTCAAAGCAAACTATACCGAAAATGGCAAAAATACGTAATCCATCTTAGTGATAATGTTATTTTCAAGAATAAAGAATTCTTACAAATATGTAATCAGTATGATTGAAAACTGAAAGTCTGTTAGCAATTATACATAATCGATACAGCTTCAGTTATCAAGTATCTAGATCAATTTGTGATTAGTTGACTTTTTTTATAATTTTTAAAAAACTTCTTAGTTTATACAGAGTGTCCCAAAAAGATTGACACATGCTTTAATTTTTTTTTTTAATCTGCTGGAGATTAGCAGACAGTGTAAATTGCAAAAGTGTTCAGAAAAAGGTACGGAATAAGAGTACATTAATGAAATAACACTGCCATTATGTTAGATTGAAAAGTACTAATATAAATTTGGGAAGAAATAAATTTAATTAAATAAAAGAGAGAAGGGGAAGATGATTTGGAATAATTATTGAGTAATAGAGATGTTAAATGTAAGAATTCGAAAAAGTATAAAATTAAATTTAGGCACATGATCAAATTGTGACATGTACATTGCATTGTAAAAATTATTAAACAGATAATAAATATTATGATGGAAAATGTAAAAAATCAAAATGTACTCACCCATCTAAAACTAAATTATATTAATATTAGAAAGAAACTTCAATATATTTAACTATATTCTTATTTCAGAAGTATTAGACAAAAACACCAAATGGGAAATATTTATTCAAAAATTACTATAAGATTATTTTGGATCAGCACTGACCATTTAAACATTTCATTAATAAATAATTTTACAGAGTTGTTATATCATGTGACAGTTTTGATTCTAAAATTATTATTGCAGGTAGCTAAGTAAAATTACACAGTTTCTGTCTTCAAAGTGAAAATATTTATCGATATGGTTGAATCTTGATAATGTTGAAAATCATAATTTAGATATTTTACAACTAGTTAAGTGTGGAAAGACTACTTTAAGTATATCCATTTTGGAGCAATTAGTTATTGGCTAATGAATCCGTATTATAAGTTTTATTTTATTAACATTATGAAATTACTATCAGAAGTAATTACTCTGTTGAGATTGGATGTTCTTTATTAAACACAATGCATATCAAGTTCATGAGACTGTATTAAAAAGACTTAAATAATAACAGTCTTTTAGAAAAGGCAGTTCTCATCCCTGCTGAATCTTAGAATAAAGATCTTACTGTCCTTATGGGATATTTTCAGCAGACAGTATTTTCTTGACATGATGTTTGACAGGATTCTTATTTTACTATTATGAAACTCAGTATGACAAAGTTGAGTAAAAGGCAGAAAATACAGGTGTCTTGTTGATATGTTGGGTAGAACCAATCGCAAATTGGCAGAACCAGTATCATTTTTTCAACTCATGGGTGATCTTTCTGAAGGAAAATGTCTAATTTTTCCACATTTCATTTCTTTGTCTAGTGTCCCTCGAGGTAATCTTGATGACTTTGATATTTTCCATCACAGGATCTGTATTCCTTGAGAAGTAAAGAGTAAATATAAATTCACAGCCATGTGGCCGACCTTTTTTCATTTTGTTACGTCGGAGGACAACCACCTAGCTTACGATTACGAAAGATCGGCATTCAACAAATGAGTGACACACCAAGACGCAGCTCTTGTCTTGTGGGAAAAGTATCGGCTAATCAAAATTGGCAGTGCTCAGATGCAGAAAATTAATTCAAGTAAAATATAGGAATGCTGTATTGGCAAAGAAAAAAGGGTTTAAAAAAAGTTTATTAAGAGTAAAATGGCTTCTGTGGAAGATAATTTATCAAGAAATGCCGACCAGTCATCTGAAAACTAATTATCGCCAAAGATAATTAAAAGTATTTTATAATGAGATTTAACTGTGGAAAGATATCGTAAATTATGGGAAACTGAATAAAAATTAATTTATTTAAAAATACAGTATTTTAAATATTGATATTTTTTATAATAGATAAATTACTTAAAAGGATATTTATTATTCATTTATTTAAGATTAAAGATTACCAATTCGGAAAAGATCGTTAAAATAAATATTTATGATTTAGAAATTTAAGGAGATCATTAAAAACATTTCATTACGATTTTAATTAACAAGTTTTACATTTAAATGATTTGTAAATTTTGAAAAATGTTATTTTACAACGCATTAATTTTCTAAAGTTACACTTTATAAATTTTTATAGGACCCTATAGTAAAAATTGTTCAACTAGAATTCTTTTTTCTTTTGCTGCAACAAGATCATTACAAAAAATGGCATATCTCATCTTTAAAATTAAATGAGTTATGCTTAATTAAAAATGACCATCATGAATAAGAATCGGTGAGACAAGAAAAAATACTTTGAAAATGCTTTGTAAATTGCTTATTTTCAATGATGTTTCTTGGATTTAAAACTATATTTGTCTTTTTGCATGATATCTGTCTATGTAATGATCTATTTAGATGTATTTGTGGTGCAGTTTTTTCCCTATTTATTAAAATATTTCTGATCTAAAGAATGCTGTCATTAATTTGTAAATGGTTCGTATTTTTACAGATAAATTAGATTTTGATGGTGTGAAAAAGTGGCATAATTCAGCTTTTTGCCTTTATTACAATTAAATTTTAAAGATACAGGTATGTAGTTTTTGCATTGGTCTTGCTAGAGAAGAAGGAAAAATTTTCCATTGTGTCAATTTTATCTTGTTGTATAAAGATTTTTAAAATGTAACTTTTAGAAAATTAACGAGAGAATTATTTCAGTAACTTAAATCTTATTTCCTACTTTATTTTGAACACTTTTGAAACTTACATTGCCCACTTATCTCCAACAGGTAAAAAATTAAAACACATTTTAACCTATTTAGGACATTGTGTATTTGACAACAGTAATCAAAAGAGTATACATTCTTCACTCACATAAAGATAGAAGACTTATTTAATTTATTTCATATATTTAGATTCTCTTCCTAACAAACAAATAAGTATCTTGTCCCAAAAGGTGATGGGGAAAATGATTTTGATCTAATCATTGGATACAGTGTTGCAATAGTTATCATCTATGAAGATAAGGAGAAGGTATGGCCTCGAAATGAATAAATTAGAGATGGAGTATAAAAACCAGATAAATTTATGAAAACACATTATTAAGATATACTGAAAGCATTATTTAACTATTAAGCTAACAGGTATAATGAACTGATAAAAGCATTTAAAATGTCCTCTATTAATAGATTATTTTTATGATATGAGCCAGTTAAAGTCATAGTTGTGTAAATCACTAATGTTGAAGAATGGTGCTGCAAAGTGCTTAGAGGGTGTCTAGACATGTCAAACTAAATAAGAAGATCAATATAAATCACAGTTTCACAAAACTGCTTGTAGATAGCACCAGAAGATATTCTACCACACATTAGAACTTTTTCAAGTAAGTCCTTTGTTTTTGATCATTTATCATTTTGGCTGAAGCATTACTCAGTGGTGGTCAAATATTCTTTTTTCACATAATGCAGTTGTGCCACGAGTGGTCATTTCAAGTCTTTCCTTTCCTGCTTGCTGGCTGTCATTTACATTATATATTCTGTTTCTAAAGGCTATGGTTAGTTTTGCATATAAGCTATTACTGCGTCAGTGAAAAGTACATTTGACTGCCAGTGAGGATTTGGCAGCTAAAGTGTTAAGGAAGTAAGACTTCATAATTATATTGATTAGCAATCCATGAGGGGTTTTATTTACAAAATTTAAAATTAACTTTGATGAGAATGATTTTTAATAATACTTTATTACATATGCTATTGTTCACACTTATGCAGGATGTTGCACAAACGATTATCATAACTATAATGGGTGACAATAAATGTCGAGGCAAACACATTTTGTATATGAAACCAGAGTTATAATTCTCCCATTATGTCAAAAATACACAGTCTCATTCTAAAACAAACATACATTTTCATTCATAAATTTAGAAATAATGAAGATATTTTTGTAATATTTTCAACAGACTAACTTTGCTTTGAGTGATATGCAATGATATCACAGAAGTGTACAATAATTCAGTCTGTGACACTATATATATTCTCAAGAACATTCAGAATTATGGAGTATATAGGTCAGTGTTGTTTCATTACAGATAGTGTCATTTCCAGCACTTCTCATAATGTCATCACATTTCACAGAAAGCAAAATAAGTTTTTTTTTTTTAAATACTGTTACAATATCTTCAATATGAATAAAAATCCAGGTTCAGTTTAGAGTGTAGCAACATAGTTTATTAAAAAAAAAAAAAAAAAAAAAAAACTTTATCTTGTGTGAAGTGTATTGTCCTCCCTCCACCACTTTTAAGGTAGAAACCATCTTTCATGTTAAACTCTGTATATTAATTTGTATTACTTCATAAAAAACAATAATGAATTTAAAATGCTTACATCTGCTACATAGCCATCATCTGCTTCAATTGCACCACAAAGTGGTGGAGGCATTTCATTTTCAAAACCAAGCCATAGAGGTATTCGTTGTCCATTTTCATATATTCTTTGAATAAAAGCAACTCGGCTGATAACATTTCTACGTTTTCCTACATAGAAATATGTGTATGAAAGTACATATATATTACATACATTCAAATACTTGCACTTATCAAAAATACTAATTGTAATTCACAAAATCAAGCAATCAATTAATTATATAATAACTGAATAATACAATTTTTTTTTTTTAGTTTCTTAGTAAAAATGCATTCTTTTTCTTTCTGTATTTTTCAATTTATTATTTCTTTTAATTAGGTAACTGTCTAATTTTATTCCCTATTTTAAAAGTCATTAATATAATAAAATACAGTTATCAAATTAAAATGCTTTAGACAAATACTATGGAATTATTTTAACACAAAATCCACATTATCTGACTGCACTGAGATTTAAATAGTTTATATGCATATAATTTTTAAATATGTTTTTTTTTAAATTTACATTTAATTTATTTAGTAATACAATAAAACTTTTGAAAATGGAAGATGTTTATAATAGAATCATTCTTTAAATGGAAAATTTTCATGGTCCTGACCAAAAAAAGATAATTAAATTCTAAAAGACAGCATACTTTCTAAGACAAATGCTTGTCTAAAATGGAATTTTTCTTCAGTCTTTTGAGGTCCCTTGCTCTATTGGGGAAAAAATTTAAAATCATAGATATTTATAAAAGAAGTTAAAAAATCATTGAAATGTGGATTTTAAAGTTCAAGAGAATAATAATTTGATATTTTAAATTAAAAATTTATATAAATAATATCCTCTAATAATATAAAATACGTTATTATGTGTGTTTTTGACTTTTAAAAAAAGTTTAAGGGTATTTTCAGTTTGACTCAAGAAAATGACCATTTTAGCAATCTATCTGACCAATGTCAGTTCAGTGCAGTTTACCTGGAGATTTAATGTATCTGCACCCAACAAGCTATCTCAGCTGTATGTTCAATGCTGAAAATTATTCTATTCTTGGAAAAATAAACAACAGTTATACTGAATTTAAACATAAATGTAATTGTTGCTAACGGAACTTTGCTGGGGGTGGAATGTGGGGTTGGGAGTCCCACTGCCTTGGGCAACGTACCCCATGTGAACTACACCCGTGTTTTTGGATCTAGCAAACCTTATGAAGATATAACATAACTTCATAAATTTTCCAATTTATCCATGATTTTGAAAAGTATTCCTTTATTATAAGAAACCTCAGAAACCAATCGATTTCCAAGATTTAAAGAACCATTTCTGAAACATAAGTTTCTTTTGCTGCTCTTAAAAAGACATTTCTGAGTCATTTTTACAGTGTATCAGTTTTTTTAAAGGCGAAACATCTTTTTTTCTTTTTTTTGGACACTATAAATTCTCAAATAAACATTTTCAGCTGCATAGTGGAATTTATACATACAAAAGTAACAAAATAATGTTAATTTTAATATTAATGTTACTGCTGTTAATTTAGTATTTTTGTTCGGTTGAACATGAAAATGTTTACTTGATATAATTGATAGAAACCGAAAATCACATACTTCATATTGAGAAAATTGATTAATGCTCTGTAAAAACTACTCAGAAGAGTTTTTTTTTTTCTTTTTTGAAAAGTTTCAAAAGGTAAAGAAATGCTTTTTTGTAATTGTGGATAACCTGGAAGAGGTTATATTATATTTTTTTGTAAAGTTTTGCTAGATCCCAAAACATTTCTCTTTTTATTTTTTTTTACAGTGTATGCCCACAGTTGTTTCTAATCAAACGAACCTTGAATTATTGTGATTTTTTTTATTTTGGTTCAGATTAAATTCAAATTTTCAGCATTGTCGTTCACATTGCTATAGGAACTGATTTCGCATTCTTCCAACTTGAATTTAATATTGCTAATAGCAAAATCTACCAGAGAGTTCTTTCCATTTCAGAAAAAAATTGTCAAAAAATTACCAAAATTACGAAAAATGCTAAAAATTGCATAAAAACTTCAAAATTCGCAGGGAACAAAATTTACTTGGGCTAACAGATTAAAACCAGATTTCTTTTATGAATGTCAAAAAAATTGCCTAAGAATGCAAAAAAAACACAAAATATTGCACAAAAAATTCCTAATAAACTTTATTCAAAAAATAACAAAATTTATTATATTGGCTAAAAGATTGAAACCGGATTCCTTTTACTAATGTGAAAAATTATTGTGAAGCATAAAAGGCAAAAAATAGCATAAAAAATTAAATTTCAAAAAATCCAAAAACTGGCTTTAAGGTACATAACTTCAGAGATACAGGTACCTTAATGCCAAATCTTGTAGCTCTACTTGCAGCGGACTTCAGAAAACAGCACACAAACAACTATTTTTATTATTAAAGACTAGCTGATCCGTCCGGCATTGCCTGGCCCCGTGATAATAACCTTAAATAAACCTCAGATTTGTATGATTATATATCTTTACCATAATTTTTTAGGAGTTTAAATTTTAAATGAAAATTCATAAAAAATATTAAGTGTTTAGTGGTAAAAGTGCTTGTAAGTCATTTTTTGTTTTTTCATGTAGGGTCATTTCATAGTTTTATAAATATAACTGTTTTCAAGCCCTGGTAAAAATTTTATGAAAAAATATGCATATTTACTCGTGAAAACATGAGTCAAAGCCACACCAAAACATCCTGCATTGTAGCGTTTTCATCAAAAATTTCACAGATTTTATGTATTTCTTTAAGTTTTTCTATTTGTCCGAACATTTAGAAACTTTTATAGGTGATGTAAATCCAGTCTGCTGAGATGGTCTAGGAAGGATTATGTTGAAATACCAATGTTTATTTAGTTTTAATGTAGATTAAAGAGCATCTGCTGGAGGCAAAGTCACCTGCAGTCGTGAATTTTTTAGAAAAGATTAATATTCGAATTTTGGAAAACTGAGTGCACCATCAAAGAGAAAAAGGTATTTTTTGGTAATCAGTACCTCTGCAATTGAGCCCTGAGGGATGTTTGGCAAAAGGCAGAAAAAGTCCACCATCAAAATTACCCTTTATGAAAAAAAAAAAAAATTCAAAGGGTTAACAACAATATTTTTATGAAATGAATTATGGCATTTAAAACATAAAAGTGCAAAATTTAAGAATATGTCATCTGTTTTTCCATATTCTAAATGGATCTGTTGATGGGCATTAAGAAAAATGGCAAAAAAAAAAAAAAAGCTTCTGTTTCTTTTCTGTTATACTGCTCTGGAAGTGTGATCCACTCTATCCTGCAATACCAGAACCTTTGATGCGAATTTTTAATTAATATCTCGGCTAGTTATCAAAAATCTGAGCCTTAAGTGCATCAGGACATGCCTTGAAATGTCCTCACCCAAATTTTCAGACTTATATGTATCTATGGTAGATTTTGCTAGCCATCACACACAGACAGACAGAGATCTCTCTCTTATCTTATCTTTTATTAGTATAGATAGATCAATAAACTATTCATAAAACTTAATAGATTGCATAAATATCTCAGCTGCCATTAAAGGTACCAAGTTACATTTGCTAAAGTATGCCGGTGGGTACAAACTTGATAATAGAACTTTCCACCATACCATACATACTTATATATAAATACATGGGTACATAATTTATACGTCCCGTAAAATCCCGTTAATCCCCCCTTAAACGCGACGTAAAATAATCAGAGGGGGACGCTTACACGGTATTAAAATTGTAGTATATGATATTTATGGGTGGTGGGGAGATGCTAATGGCCGATCATCGCAAAGTTAAGTATGCATTATTTTAATAAAGTGACAAAAGAAAACATTTTTTTTAAAAATTATATACAAAATAGAAAAAAAACCCTGACGGCTCGGACTACAGGCACAGGTAGATTTCAAAGACACAGACCGTGGGGCGTCTGTTTGTTGGGAATTGCGGAAAAAATTACCTTTTTGCCATGATGCGGCAATTGGAACTGCCTACTTCGAAACCTAACTTGTTTGCAAGCGGAGCCAGCAGGGTTTTTGTTTTGTTTTGTTTTAAGAGTTTTTCCTATAAAAAACTTGTCAATATAAAAGTTTTAGATAATATTAAGAGGATTTATTATAAATTTAAGCGGATTTGAAATCTTAGGAATTGATGAAGTTATGAATTTTTTTCTTCTACCCCCCCCCCCCCCCTTAAGGCAATTTTTAATTATATCAAAAATCTGTCATACATAAATTTTCGGCCCTTCTCCTAGAAGTAATAATAACTTCAAACGGATTCGATACGTATCATAATTAAGAAATTATGTTTTTTTTTTCTGTTTTCACAAAAAGCCCCCCCCCCCCCCCCCCTGGTTCGATTTTGTCCATTAACGAACTTGACCGAGATTTTATGCCCCTTGATTTTATGTATCAGTTTCGAAAAGATACGGGAGTTGGAACCGCCTACTTCGAAAAATAACTTGTTTGCAGGTGGAGCCGGCAGGGATTTTTTTGTTTTTAATTTTTTTTTTTTTTGCTATAACGGTCGGTCCTATAAAAAACTGGTCAATATAAAAGTTTTAGATAATATTAAGAGGATTAATAATAAATTTAAGAGGATTTGAAATCTTGGGAATTGACGAAGTTATGAATTTTTTTTCTAAAACCCCCCTCCCCCCCCCCTTAAGGCAATTTTTAACTATATCAAAAATCTGTCATACATAAATTTTCGGCCCTTCTCCTAGAAGTAATAATAACTTAAAACGGATTCGATACATATCATAATTAAGAAATTATGGGGTTTTTTCTGTTTTCACAAAAAGCCCACCCCTGGTTCGATTTTGTCCATTAACGAACTTGACCGAGATTTTATGTATCAGTTTTGAAAAGATGCGGGAGTTGGAACCGCCTACCTCGAAAAATAACTTGTTTGCAGGCGGAGCCGGCAGGGATTTTTTTTTGTTTTTAATTTTTTTTTTGCTATAACGGTTGGTCCTATAAAAAACTTGTCAATATAAAAGTTTTAGATAATATTAAGAGGATTAATAATAAATCTACGCGAATTTGATATCTTGTGAATTGACGAAGCTATGATTTTTTTTCTTCTAAAACCCCCCTTTTGGGCCATCTTTAATTATATAAAAAATCTGTCATACATAAATTTTTGGCCCTTTTCCTAGAAGTAATAATAACTTTAAACAGATTCGATACGTATAACAATTAAGAAATTATGGGGGGTTTTCTGTTTTCACAAAAAGCCCTCCCCCATTCCCCCCCCCCCCCCTGGTTCGATTTTGCCCATTAACGATCTTGACCGAGATTTTATGCCCCTTGATTTTATGTATCAGTTTGTAAAAGATTAATGCAGAATTTTTCCAGCTATCGTGGTCAGAAAAAAAGTGACATAGATAGATAGATAGATAGATAGATAGATATAAAGTTTTGAACTGGGGGTGGTTTTGGGTTCTGGGAGTCATGATCGGCGTAGATCTGCAACATTTTTTCAAAATGTTCAACTTAGGTGAGAATGTAATAGGTAGTATTTCTTACGAAATCTACCTAAAAACAGTATAACTTCACGATTAATGGCGATTTCAGATTATAGAAAATTCTGGATTTCAGAAGCTTTAAAACTGGAATGCATTTAGATAAATAATAACACTAATATCTGTCATTAATATGGTAACAGAAAAATAAAAGGAACTTAATAATTTAAAATAATTAAAAAACACTGAGAAATTGTAGTTGAAAATGTCCTGAAATACTTTCTAGAACTAGTAACATTTTATGTGGTGTCGCCATCTGTTGTAAATTAGGGAGATTAAATAACTTTTTTTTTTAATCATGATTTCATATCTATAAATGCTAAATAAATAATACAAATCACAAAAATTGAAAACATACAAAATGAATTGGTACTGTTGACAGATTTTTAAAACGAAAAACATTGCTACCACAAAGATAGCACAAAATACGCTACAAATTCGACTGTGGCACCATCTACTGATCAATCAATTGATAATTTTTTTGTGATTGGTTTTCATAATAATGTTTAATACGATTATAAATTCTTTGATAAAATAAATAGATTCCTTTTCAATCAAAGAATTTCACACACAACATCAAATACACATTTTTAAACTTATTTCATGAGAAATTTTCACTATCGATATTTTTATTACCTCCATATCGTCATGGAGATAAATTTACAGCAAAACTAATGTTTGGTTATACAGTAAAATCCCGTTACAACGAATTCCATTACAACGAAAAATCCCGTTATAACGAAATGCAAGCGAGTCCCGTTTTGAAATGTATTCAAATAATGTTAACATAATCTCAGTATAACGAAATATTCAATTTTTTATAATCTCGTTAGAACGAAATAATATGACACGGCAAATACTTTCAGTTGTACATTTTTATCGCTTGACAATTTTTGTTTTCGATGCCTAGTCTTAGGGACAATCAAGCTTATCTCTAAAGCAATCGCTTTTGTCCGAGCTTTGTTGTAAAATCGGTGTGCATAGGCATTTCACTGCAGAAGGAATGTTTCCTTTGTTCGCTCTCCCCTTTTCTCCACCCCTTTTTCTTGGAAGTCCAAGTAAGCTGTAACCAATGTAGGCAAACTTAACAAAACATGAAATGAGTATTGCACATTCCCCCTTCCCTCTCCTCCCTACCTGAATAACTTTCGCAAAGGAATTTCCAAAGCTCGAAATCAGTTTGAAAATTTTCATCTTACCAGTAGGTCATAAAATGGCGGCTGTTAAGCGAAAACAGTTTAGTTTGGAAGAAAAAAAAGCCATAATTTCTGAAGTTGAGAAAGGAATGAAAAAATCTGATGTTGCTAGCAAATATGGAATTTCGCCGTCTACTTTATCCACTTTTCTAAAAGATAAAGAAAGCATTTTGAAAAAAATTCAAGTTAAAGTCTTTGATCCAAGCAGAAAACGAATTCGAAATGCCCAGTTTCAAGATGTGGATAGTGCTGTTTACAAACGGTTTATGGATGTTCGTTCTAGAAACATCCCTCTAAGTGGCCCTTTAATTAGAGAAAAAGGTTTGGAATTTGCAAGAATGCTAAACATTGAAAATTTTCAAGCCAGTGTCGGATGGTTGAATCGATTCCGAGAAAGATACGGTATAGTGGCAAAATGCATTTCAGGAGAAGCAAAAGACGTCCCAGTTGAATTTGTAAACGAATGGCGTAAAGGTGAAATACAAAAAATAATCAAGACGTATAGTCCTAACAATGTTTTTAATGCCGATGAAGCCGAAATATTTTTTCAGTTAGAACCAAGGAAGACTTTAGCGTTAAAAGGAGACAAGTGTATTGGAGGAAAGCTTTCCAAACAAAGGATTACAGCCCTATTTTGCTGCAACAAATCAGGAACAGAAAAACGAAAAGTACTCATAATCGGCAAATCTGAAAAACCCCGTTGTTTCAAACATTTTAAGTCCTTACCATGCATCTACAAAGCCAACAAAAAATCATGGATGACGCAAGGATTCTTTAATGAATGGCTGATAAATTTTGATAAAGATATGCAAAAACAAAAACGTAAAATTCTTCTACTCATAGACAACTGCACAGCACACAATGATCCTCCTATATTGAATCACATTCGTGTAGAGTATTTCCCGCCTAACTGTACTGCAATACTTCAGCCTCTTGACCAAGGCATTATCAGAGCCGTAAAATCACGATACAAAACTATGTTATTAAAACGCATTCTCTGTGATCTGCAAAATAACGTAAACAGAAAGTGCAACATGAAAGAGGCAATTGATATGATCTGTGGATCGTGGGATGATATAAGCCAGAAAACAATAGCCCACTGTTGGAAACACGCGCAGATTGACCAGGATTTAAATAAAGAATCGACGGCTCAAGGATCTAGCGATGTAGTACATGATGAGGAGCAGACAGTCGAATATGAGATCGAATCCACTTGGAACTTAGTAAAAGAAAAATCTGGTGTGTCTCAAAGCATAAGCTTTAAATATTTTTTAACTGCAGATGACAATGCTGCAACTTGTTATTCATTAACAGAGACAGATATTGTGCAGTCTATTGTTGATGATCACATTTTAGAAAATGATGAAGAAAGTTCTGAAGATGAAGAAAATGAGGTTTCAAAAGTTACATCTGCTGAAGCCTTAGAAAGCTTAGAAAGAGTGCGCAATTTTATTTCTTTACAGAGCAGTGTACCAGATAACATTTTTTCTAATATTAATCATGTACATAATTTTGTATTGTCCGCAGCTTCAAACTCCCTTGTACAAAAAAAAATCACTGATTTTCTGCATTAAATTTTTTCTTGTACAATTTGAAGATCATTGAAATGGTGGTAAGTCAATTTTTCAGTTCTATAAAAAATATTATACATTGTATTATACTAACTTTACGTTATTAGAAGGTACTACTAATTTTTATTACTATTTTTAATAATTAATTATCTACTAATTTGTATTATACTACTATATTTTTATAATTAACTATGATATGAGGATCTGAATTGAAATGTTTAATTTTCTATTGAATTCCGTTACAACGAAATTCCCGTTACAACGAATAAAATTTGCGGTCCCGTGAAGTTCGTTGTAACGGGATTTTACTGTATTGCTTTTTCAGATTGACATTAGTTGAAGTTGTGTATGTTACTTTTGTGTTTGTAAATGTTTGAGATATATCAAAGAATCGTCACGTCCTTTTCTGATCCGTCAAAAAAAAAAAAAAAAAAAAAAAACACATGTGAGATAAAATTTTTTGGTGTTGATCTTGACGAGCGTGGTGAAATTTCTTTTGGGGGAGGGCACTTTCTCGGGATTTTTTGAATTTTCCAACTTATTTACAAAGTGGGAGGGGGGCGCTTAATCGGGAAGGGTGGATTAACGGGATTTTACGGTATATACAAGAATACATACATACATACACAGCATGAAATCAGTGGCATTTGGTTAATATGCATATAGTACCCTAAAAACTTCACTTGGGTCACAACAAACTTTAGGTCTACCTGAATTAAAAATTACCCTATCAGGGAGCCTAAAATTAATGCATAACTATATATAATCTCCTTTCCTCAAAACTTTCATATAATAAACTAATTTTACATAATCTCTGGCAATTCAAACAAAACAAAAGGCTACACTAAAATGTTTACAAAAAATCAAAAAAGTCAACACACTTATAGCACTAAAAAATTTACATACTTCCATTTTTTGATATTAACTTCCTAAATGAGTCATTTTCCATATCATTAAGAAATTTTATTGCTGTCTTCACAAAGTTTATCTGTTTTTCTATTTCACTTAAAACTTTCAGCACTTTATCAGCCGACTGTTCATCAATGCTTTCAAACCCTGCTCGGCTGGTCTTTCTTCTTTTTGGAGTACTTGCACAGATTGCATTTTCACAAATATCTAACTAAAAATTAATACCAATCAAACATAATGACATTTTTTAAAGGATATTTTTAAGTAAATACATTTCCAAGATTATTACTGTACAAGATTTTTATGTCTCTTAAGGGAAGTTTTACATCTTTGCCCTAAAATTAGCAAGATTTTTTTTCTGTTAGAAAGAAAAGAGATATCACCTTCAGACTTTTTGCATTATATTTATTGGCATTTCACTTATATATTTAAATTTTTTGGTGTGTAAAAAAAAAAAAGAATAATACACCTTGTGCGACAGGGAGTACTTGCAGGTGCATGACGTGAACTGCAAATCGGCGACCACTTTTTTCCAGTCACAAGCATCTGAAGCAAATTCAATTGCCTAATTATGAAAAGGCATTAAAGTCCCTAGAGTTTATATCAACACTTAGTTAAAAAAGTTGATATTTAACAAAATGGCAGAACAAAAGAGCTTGTTATTTTGCCTTTTTTTCCCCTTTTTACGAGCTTAAAAAAATTAATTAATCAATGAACTAGTCGTTGGGGGCCACCGTAATACTTACCCATCATGGATATGCATAATGTAAAATATTAAAATAAAAATGTGTAAACTACTTATAAAATGCATTGCAATTCAAATAAAATCGTGGCTTGATGACGTCACAAACTTTAAAGGCTCGATTACTGAATTGCTTGAAAGAGGTTTTTCCTTATAACTCCAAAAATAATAATCCTATTAACTAGCGGTTTATTGCATCTGATTAAGCGTCAAATTTCCAATTAAAATATATCTTTGAAGTGAAATTTGGATGAAATACAGGGTCATGAAAAATCGAAGAGTGTGGAAAATAGGATTCCAAATATCTCGGCAACTAATTATCCGATCGACTTCATGCTTTATTCAAAATTTATGTTTTTTTATTGTCTTTTATATTCATTTCTTAAAATAAACAATTTCGAAAATTTTTATATACCTTTCATCAGAACGAATATTTCGAGAGTCCGAAAAAAATTGTTCCGGTTAATCGAGGTTATTGAAATGAAATAGGCTTCTTCCCATTATTACATACTAAGTACATACCAAATTGCAAGTCTCTATCTTAATTTTTTCAGGAGATAGAGCGTTTACAGACACACACACAGACGGACGGCAAATTTTTTTTTCTAAAAATATGTTTTTCGGAATCTCCAGTGTCTGAAACGTGTAAATCCGTCAAAAATTTTTTTTCGATTTTCAAAACGATTACAAGACTTACCCTATACTACGTATGATGGGTAAGTAAAATTATAGTTTTCAGCGGTATAAGCTTCAGCAAATACGATTGTCTCTCTTTGAAATAAAAAATGAAGGACATTGGTCGAGATAAATCGTCGCCCAGTTTGAAAAACATGTTTTAAAAAAAAAAATAAAATAAATAAAAAAAAGTTTAAAGTTTTACAGTAGCGTTTCATTCAATGAGCAAAAAAGATTGTAAATTTTGACCCAGAAAGAAGTAGAACTTCCCCTTAAAACAATAACATAGGAAGATAATAAAACACTGAATTTAAAAAGAACTTGTAAAAAACAAGATACAAGACTCAAGGTCTAGTTTTGAATGCAAATGCAATTACTGTTGAGAGAGATTGTTGGGTCATTTTAAATTTACACACAAATTCCACGTCCTGAAAATAGAATTTTTCCCTAGTAAAAATATACATAAAGTATTAAGACTTTATTTACTAAGCAAAAAATAAATAAATAAATAAATAAAAATTCTTTTTTTTTTTTTTTAAACTGTCTCAAGATGCATGTTTTTTTAAATATATCTTTTACTTACTACTATAATATAACATTCTCATTTTAATGTGTAAGCCCTTTAATATACTAGCAGAAACTATTATAAATAAAATATTAAATAAATTAATTCTACAAGTCCATGTTTTGTTATATTTTTTCACTAAAAAGTGACTATCCGTAGTTTGTGTAACATCTGTACATATATATTATATTTTTTCAGTTCTTGTTAAAAGAGTGCATCACAGAACACAAATGAAGTCTCAAGTATAAATATAAAATTTGGTTACAGGAGTTACTTGGTCATAATTTTTTTCATTTTCCTTAAAAGAAATTTCATTAATATGCAGTACTAACTTGCCTAAGGATACCCATTAAACCCAGTGGTAAAAAGTAATGTTTGGTTGCTTGTTTTTATAAATATGATAAATACAACTTTTTGTCTGATAACAGAAGTTAAAAATTTTTACACCAACATATTTTTCAACAAGTTTGCTAAGTTAAATAAATAACATTAAGCTCTCTTTTCAGTTATTTGCTTTACTTTAAACCTGGTTTAGAAATTAGTGGTCATTAGTCGTCAAACGCAACTAAATTATTGCATTTCACGACCACAAAATTATGCCTAGTCATCAAATTTGATGCCTAGCTTTCTTTCCCTTTAATTTTTGTTTAACAAATGCTCTGATTCGTACTTTAGCATAGCCCCCCCCCCCCCCCTTATTGCCTTCGCATGCACTTCAAGAACACCTGTTTTCGATAAAAGATCGGACAGCGGCATGTGTCTTAAACTTCCTTACACCTGTCAATTTAGAGATTATAATGGATTGAAATGTCAGAGAGTTCAGAAGATGAACAATTTTTTTTATTGCTGTTAAAGGAGCCGATGCAAAAACAAACAAAAAAATGAGAAGAAAACATTTCTTTTACAACTAGATAACCCCTCTAAATTGACTTCACTTTAACCAATGACTGATAAAACTGACCTTGGATATTACACCCCTAAAATTCTTGCACACCTTGTTTGAAAGCTTCGCAATGGACTCTATTCTCAATTTGGTTTAGAGGCTACGATTTCAGAAATGTTTCTTCAAAGCACATGACTCAATGTCACAAAAATATGGCCTGTTACTGTTCTATGGCATACAGCCTTGTGTTGCAAAATGAGTCATTGCATAATTAAGGTGTACGTACATCTACAATATCGGAAATGTTTCCCCAAAGATAAAGTGTTTAATAAGTACAGAACCCCCCCCCCCCTTTCCCTTAACACATAAAAATAAAACAATATTATTGTTAACATGGTTGTAAAAAGAAATGAGAAAATATGATATAACAAAATTGTAATCACGAAATGCTGTTTGGCACCTAGGAAAAAAATTATAGGAGTCATTTGACGCCTTACTTAAGATTCCTAATTTCTAACCCTGCTTTAAACCTTATACAACTACAAAATGTAATTATTGTGTCCAAAAAAAAAAAAACTTCATTAAAAGTTAAAATGATGCTGTTAGTGGTAATGGTTATCATAACTAAGAAAGATCTAAGAATTTCAACATCACAAGTCTTATTGATTAAAAATATAAGTTGAACATCTTGTTTAGGTTATTCAGAATCTATAATGTTAACCTTAATACTTTAAAATCCTTGATTAAGTGTTGGTTGATTATCATTCTAAAATTTTCTTAGAGTGTATTAGAAAAAAGTTGTATTTCCTTATATTGGATAAGCAATAAGGAGATGAAAACAGGGTTGTATTGGTTTTAATCATAGTTAAAACAACCAGTTTTAACCATCCTGGTCAAAATATGTTTTGACCATCAGTGGTCAAAACTTATTTTCACTGATAATTTTTTTTTTTTTAATTTATTTTGTTATTTTTTTTTTTTTTTTTTTTTTTTTTTTTTTTAGTGCAATGTTTGGAAGGCTCAAAACTTATTTTCACTGACAATTTTTTTTTTTTAATTTATTTTGTTAATTTTTTTTTTTTTAGTGCAATGTTTGGAAGGCTTTGTCAAAATAACATTTCACAATATTTAATACAACATTTGGAAGTGTTTAGTATTTTATTTAGTATTATACTTTAATTTTTCATTACTTTTTAATTTAACAGCGCAATTTTTTTTAAGATAAGCAATTATAAGTATTGAAATATTTTTAATAATTTTATCACATATCTACTTTTATATAAAAAGTGAAGGAAACTAAATCACATCAAGTGAAAGAAACATTTTAAAACTTTTATATAGAACTCAAGAAATTATTACAAGTGTTGTTGTATTAAGTTAAAGACTATAGATGAAAACTGGGAAATCGAGTTAGTAGCCAGTGGCTGATAGACTCGGTTTCATTATTGGCTACTTTTTAAAGTGGCTGACTATAATGTTTCAAATTTTCTTGACATCTAGATAAAGTATAATCATCATATATAAATATATTTTTGTATAAATCAGAGTTTAATACCAGCCAAGTATTCATGATAAAAATAGGGAAGAAGTCAAAATTCAGGAAAATTTTCTTATAATCAGAAAGTCTATTATCACATTATTATTTTTATGTTCATGGATTATTTGTCAGGGGTGATTGTGTTCTAGTTATATACCAGAATTATGGTATTTTTTCTTTTTCAATAACAGAATGCCTTTTTTTCGTATAGATTGGTTGCAGAGGAAAAAAAATCTAGAAATTCGTCAGTCTGTTGAAACTCCCCCCCCCCCCCTGTAAATTTTGTCATTCGATTACAGGAAGAATATCGCAATGTTCGTCAATCGGTTGCGGGAGAATATAGCTAAATTTGTTAATCAATTGCGTGAAAAAAAATCAGAAATTCTTTAGTTGATCGCATGAAACCCCCCCCGTGAATTTCGCTAGTAAGCTGCGGGGAAATAACACGTAAATTTGCCAATCGGTCGCAAAAAAAAAAAAAAAAAAACTGCACAAATAGCCAATTGGTAGCAGAAAAAAAATCGTGAAATTCATCAATCGGGTAGCAGGGAAAATATGAGAAATTTATCAGTCGATCGCAAGAAAAAAAAAAATCACGAAAGTCGTCAGTTGAACATAGAAAAAAATCGTGCAACAAACCTGCGAAATTCACCAGCCAGTCATGTGAATTTATCACGAAATTTACTAGTCAGGGGCAAAAAAAATCGCGCTATTCGTCAATCAATTTGGGAGGGGGGGGGGGGAGATAGAGAAATTCTTCACATGTTCTTGGGGGAAAAAAACGTGAAATTCGTCAGTCGCTCAAGGATTGCAATGGAATGTGTAACTGGAAAGTGACTGCGAAGGGGTGGCGATCAATGAAAATTTTTTAATCACCACTTTTACAACTTTAATCGCCACATGGCGAGTGGCGACTGCTAATTTTCACCTATATTAAAGACTACTTCATAGTTTATTCTGGATGAGATCAAACTTGGAAAATAATCTTTTTACTGATAACCATTTATCAGGTGCATTATGTAATTTAAAATCAATATTTTCCAATTTTTCATTACTCTCCATCAAATATCGTAATGTATCAGTTGCACTTTAAGAAAAATAAGATTTATGAAACATATGCTTCTGTATGAAATATTATTCCATGCGACAAAAAAATCCACGTATACCTAATATTTATTAAAATATTAATTATATATTTATAACATTAATATTCACATAAATATGAGCAATTTATGTAAGCCTAAAGTTATTTAAAAGAATTTCGACCACTTTTGAGTGGTTAAACCAGTTTTGACCACTGTCCTGTTAAAACTAGTTTTGACCTGTCAAAATTACAGCCATGGATGAAAAGCAATAGAAATATGCCTATAGGCTACATATTATTAACCCTCTGAGTATTTGAAGGCTTTTCTTCATTTTCATAAAAATGCCTATTTATCTGACTATTTTTAATTTGCTTTCATAATTTAGTGTTAAAATACCTTTCATATCACTTCATCCTAATTATTGTTTAAATTATAATTCTGTTGAAAATATTTTTGTCTAAAGCCTATTTAAGTTGATCCATGAAACAAATAAATATAGGAAAGTTGCTTAGAGGGTTAAGCCTCACAAAACTTTGATTATATGTCTCTGCCAATTTCCATATACTCTTGATATGCTTTTTTTTTTACCGCTGGCTATTATTATGTGAAACTTATATCATTGCATCAATGACATTGAATTACATCATAAACAATGTTTCAAAAAATGTAGACACTTAGTATTACCTAAAACCTAAAAGAATAGACATGGAACTGAAGTGGTTCAATGTGACAAGAAAATTATTTTTAATACCTTTGTTAACTCTCCAAAACAGCAAACAATAACTAAATAGGAAAAAAAAAAGTGAAATGCCTATTCGATGTTATTTAGCACATCCAATATAAGTAACTTATAAATAGCTGTATTCCCCAATAAGACACACACACACACACACACACAAAAAATCATCACAACAAACATTTAAAATATAAAAACTTACAACTGAAAAATCCAGATCCTTTATAATTTCTTGTACTCTTTGAACTAATTTAAAGTTTTCTTCATTTCTTTGAAGATTTTCCTAAAAAGAAGCAATAATTTAAGAAAGATGTTAATTTCATTTTAAATCTAATTATTAGCATCAAGATTAGGTTTTTAATGTTAAGTGCTTTTAATCATTTAAAACTATCCTAAACTTGCTGAAACAATTTAATATTAATTAGTAGAATAAATAATTAGACAATTTATTTCTCAATAGTTATATATTTTTTAATGTATATACTTATTTTGGCTTATAAAATTTTAAACTAAAATAAGTTGATACAATAAAGAATAATTTGATCAGATATATATTTATATTAAATTATACACATTGGGCAAGTTTTAATTCTAAAATACTTTTTTATTAGTAGTATTGCCAAAACAGAGTAAAAAAAGTAGATACAAAAAAGAATAGTTTTTATCAGAAATTTCTTCTGAAAATTAATTTAAATTATACATTTACTGGATAAGCTTTGATTTTCAAAAAACACTTTATTTCTTCTTAAAGTTTAAAGCTGTTTTCGTCCATCCTTTTATATGTGTCAGAGTCAATTTCTATATTAATATTATTTTTTTTTAAACCAAATATATCATTGGAACAGGAAAAGTATCAGAAATAAGTGAGTATTTTTTATTTTTCTGTCCGGGAAAAGGAGATGACAGTTTAAAACTGGAGGAAAGCAAATGTAAATTGACCAGCAAGATTTTTTTTTCCCCCAAAACCAAAGATAGTACTAGAACTGTAAAAGTATGCTGAATATGTTTTTTTTTTTTTAATTTGAGGCTTAGAAACTGGGATGGCAGTTTTAAACTGCACAAAAAATGTGAAACATGAAAAGGAATCGGAAAACATGAAATCCAACATGGAATTGAGATTCAGATTTTTTTTTTTTTTTTTTTAAATAGTAGGGGAAGGTGGTGTACCTCGGACCTATTTTGACTTTTTAATTTTTAGTTTTAAAACAAATCGCCAAAATTAAAAAAAGAAAAGATTTTATAAAACTTTATGTTGTTACAAACAACATATATTTGTCTTAAATTTTTATATAAATAATTTCCATGAAAATTTTTGAATTAAAAATAAAATGAAAATAGGACCGAGGTACACCACTAGTGGTGTACCTTGGTCCCATTACTAACAAGTGGAAAAAAACTTGTTTTTTAGTGAAAAAATCCACATTTATTAATCAAGAAGCTACATATATAAATTTTTTCCCTTAAAAGAAATAAAAGGATACATTTCATTTATTATTAGGTTTAAAAAATAAGATAAGTCTAAATAGACATAAAACCTCAGAGCAATTACACTTATTATAAATACAAAAGACATTAAAACTTATTTATATTTGTAATAACACTTAATTTTAGCCAAGATTGTTATTAGATAAGTCAATTCCAAATGTTAACTTCTTGAGCTACCTTTCAAATCCACCAGGCAATATTGGATGTGGCAGCTTGAACTGATATCATTTTTGTCAACTTCATAAACAGTAGGATCTTCTCTTTTGAACTTCTGAGAGTTTTGATCTCTTTTTAGATATTGTACTTCATATACATTATCAGTAATTTAAATAATTTCAGCAATAAAGTATTTAATACTTTTTTTACCAGCAAACTTCACTAGCACAAAAGCACCAATCTGAATATTATCTGAATCTTCCAGTTCACCAAAGTCTTCCTCTGAAAAAACAGATTCCTCAAATAAATCGTCTATATCCTCGTCTTCAGATTCTGTTGAATAATAATAAGGCCTCTTTTTAGATGGCTTAGTAGGAAGTTGTATTGTTTTACTTTGTTTTATTTTTTCTGTTTTTTTTACAACTAGGTTGAAAGCAAAACTGATGTAATCATTAAACCATAACTATTTAAAATAAACCATGTTGCTATTAAAAACATATTTTAAATTTTTAGATGCACCTGTAAAACTTTTGTATCAATATAGTTAAAATTATGGGGTTAACATAAACCATATACATATATAAAATTTATCACAAAATAGTCCTAACTTGTAAATAGACTTTAAATAAAATACTAATTTGAAAGAAAGCATTTTACTTGAATTTTAAAAAGATTTTTCAACATATGCATTTTATTATCTGAAATGATATTTAGGTGGTGTACCTTGGACCAGTCCAAGGTACACCACTTGACACTTAAAAACAAAACTGCCAATAATGATGTTAAGGTAGACCTAACTTTGTTTAAAGTACATGGTGTAGTAGCTAGAACATTGCTTTATAATGCATAACCCTTATTTAAAAATAATTAGATATGTTTTAGTATAAAAATAATATAGAAATATCTAAGAAAAACTTACTTTTGAAAGGTGAATTTCTTTTTTCAAAAATTGTACAATTAGTTGAGCTTCTAAACAAATGCCAAGAACTTAAATGAGACCTCTTGTGGCATATATTTAAACTACAAATGTTGTTATTTAATTATCTAAACAGGTAAAGCTAGAATTAGCATAGGTCCGAGGTACACATATGTCCAAGGTACACCACTCTCCCCTAAATATTATTATTTTAAAGACACTGTAAGGCCATTCTCAAATCCAAAGGGGCTACTTTTAGACACATTTTTTAATTCATTTTTGTTCGGAAAGACATGAAATAAGTAGGTCTTGTTATTCAAACTTTGAAATCAAAAAACGTTTTCCATTTTTTGGTAAAAGCAGATCTTTCAGAAAACACTATCAAAGTCGGTGTTTTGAACCAAATTCCCAATGCTTCAGCACTAGAAAGGAGAAAAACGTATTGTCACGTGACACGAATCACTTATAACTTGGCAAGTAATTTATTAATCAAAAAATAGAAAACTCATTTCGATTCCAAATTACTTCAACAGTCAGGTCTGTCAACTTTATGCCTTTGTGTTTAAAAATGAGTAAGAAAGTTTTGCGTTGTTCAGCAGAACATTTGAGAACCACCTTAAGAAAGGGAAAGATGTACACCAAATAAGTGAGTAGTTTTGGTGCATTTTTTTGTATCTGCATTGGAGAAGAAGATACAGCAGTTTCAAAATGAAGAAAAAATGGAAAACTTGAAAACTGACACATAATCAAGCTCCAGAAAAATGTTTTTGAAATAGTAAATATTAATAGTTTTTAAATCAGAAATTTTATTATTATTATTATTATTTTGTATTGCCAAGAATACCTAGCGATTGCAATTTCAAAATGGAGAAAAAAGGGAACACTTTCTTTTGTCTGTGTGAAGATCCAAGGAAAGGCACAGGCACAATCAGTGCCCTGTAAGTCAGAATGGTAAGTTATTTCCATAAAAATATCAAGAAAGATCTTCTCTTCAGCAGTTCAGTAATACTTTTTTCCAGTTTTACATTCAAAATTAATGAGCCCCTTTATGCTTTCCTCCATATTTCACAATGAGATAAAATAAGGACCCCTAAAATAGCCTCAAATTTTGTAGAAATGAGCCTTTTTCTGAAATCAGTCTCCAGTCTTAAATCATACTTGGTATACATTTTGTATTTGCTTATTATTACCAATTGAATCTTCGGAATTTTTTATGGGGCTTAAGTAAAGAGCAAAATTAGCAGTAGCCACCAGCCACAGGGCGACTAAATGAAAAAAGTGGATATTAAAAAACTGTTTATCAGTGACCACCTTATAGCCACTTTCCAACAAGGAAAGTTTTTTTTTTTTTTTTTGCATTTTATCAAGAATTTTACTATTTCTATGTTAACATATTTATTTGGGCTATTTAATTTTAGATTAATATTAATTGAAATTTTAACAAAAGTTTACTGTTTAAGAATTTTAAATAAAAAAGTGGCCATTAGTTTAAAGAAAGTGGCCACTTATAAAACTGCTACTACTGGCACCAGTGAAATTTCCCAGTTTTGCCCTTTAGGCTTAAGTCATTTCAGGAATTTATTTTTGCAGTGAACATGAATATATGTTAAAAATTTTATTAAAATGTGGATGAAAAGTTATACGCTGAAAATGCACATTATTTAAACATGCTATTTATTTCTTATGAAATAAATATACACATCCTCAGCAGTATGATTTCAGATTGAAATTTTATAAATATAATAAAATCATTTGTTAACATTAAATTAAAGATGTAATTACTACTTAATGTGATAAAAACATCACATAAAAGGCTTAAAAATTCCTTTTATAAAGATGACATGTTTCATGTGCTCTAACGGCGATTTCTTCAAGATCAAAATGATAAATAAACTATTTTCACAAAGTATTTTTGTAACTTATATTAAAAGGTATTTTTAAGCCTTTTGTGTAATGTTTTTATCACTTTAAGCAGTAATTACATCTTTAATTGAAATTTTATGTTTAATTTATTCTTAGATTTACTTGTTTTGGCTTCTTTTAACAGCATATTTCATTACTTTTCAACATATTATTTCATATTTTCCTCAAAATAGTTACAACGTGACATATCTTATAAGGAGGAAAGATGTTTTCATCCTGCATAGTATCACTACTAAGCATTTATTCTGTTTATTATTTTACTTTAATATTTAAGGCCTGCCAATGCAGGTATATACTTTGTTGCAATAAAGCTGAATAAATTCAGATGAACAAAAATATATATATATATCAGAGTTTCCCCCAGACAGTTTCAGAAGGGTGCTGCACCCTGCCTGCCCTTTGGTTTACAAAATAGCACCCTTCTCTTGCCCCCTCCAGTAAAATAATTAGCACCCTTTTTGCCCTCAGTAAAAAAAGTGCCCTTTCTCCTTTCTACATTAAAAAAATTTGCTTTCATAGTAAAAACTGACTCAATGTTGTCTTAAAAAGAGTGTTTTGACTTTGAAATATCAAAAGTGGCTTTAAAAACCAAAATAATACCTTTAACAATTAAAAAAGTGCCCTTAAGAATCTGAAAAGTGCCCTCAAAAATCCAAAAAGTGCCCTTTTCTTACCATCAGCACCCTGCCCTTTTTTAAACCTGGGGAAAACTCTGTATATATATATACATATATATTTCAATATTTTTCTCAAACCCAAACTTTCTGCTCTCTGAAACATTCATGCAGTCATTTTCATGCTTAAATAAATAAAATTTTCAGATATTTTTACTCACATTAAGAAATCAAATACCATCAAAAAGTGGATCAAAGTTAGAGACTTACTTTGATATTAGAGACACAAGTATTGTGGATCAATCGATTATGTATGCAATAAGGATGTAACGAATATTTGGCTAGCCAAATACTGAACACTTTGGCCTAATATTGTTAGATATTTAGGCAAATAAATTCAGGATGATGATTTTTTTTTTTCATTTGCAATGTTTTTCTCAAATCTTAATGGACTAATTTATGACATAATCATGAAGCTTTTTCTTGAATGGTACACAATTTACAGTTATCCTTACTCGGATACTAAAAAACCATATTACATTTCCTATAAAAGCTAAGGATAGTTTAGAAAATTACGTCAAAGTTGGCGATTTCAGCCAGTGTTAGAGACAACTGTCAGGGAAAGGTCTTCATTGAGTAACTATCAATTACAATGTAAAATGTAATATATTTATAGAAAAATGAAAATTGTTATTCATTCTAAAGCGCTTGAGTATTAATGTTTATTTCATACACATATAAAAAATTGTTTCTGAATGTATCACAAAGATTCTCATTGTTCAGCAAGTTTTTTTTTTTTTTTTTTTTTTTTTTTAAATAAAAAACACCTTTAAACATATTTAATACAAAATATTGCAGTAAATTCAAGATCATCCATATTGTTTGTTTGTTTTTTTCCTGTTTGTGTGTGTATTATTTTCAATATGTGAAGAGTAAGTTGATAGAACTTTCTGCATTATTGTATATGCTTGTTTAACAATCAAAGGTTCTGCTGAATATTCATTTTAATTTAATCTGTAATTTAAATTATACTGTTGATTTTTGAAAAATCAAAACTAGCATTAATCCAATGCAGAAGGGAGATACACAAACACTCAAAAAATAAATTAATAATTGCCATATTTACTTGTGTATTTTACACACTTTTTCACCATTTCCTAGTAGAGGGTGCGAAAAAATATGCGAGTTTTCTATAGTACAGTAGAGCGCCGCTAATCCGCAAAGGCCTCTAATCTGCAATCAATTTATGAATGTAAACAAAGAAATTTAATTATTGAAAAATGCTACAACGGTGACAAAATTTTGAATTTTTAACATTTTTCTTATCTTTATATATAGCTATTATATATCATATAACATTCTTCTTTATAGTTTAAAATGAAAGCACATTTAATTAGTATATTATTTTATATATTCATTTCTTCATACAGTACTTGTAAAATACAATTTGAGCTTTTGTGATTTTTTTTTCTTTTTTAATGATAAAAAATCCTTACTTAGACAATATATTTTATAATTTATTTATTTTTTCATTAAATCGTAATTATAAAATTGAAAAACACATAAAAAAATACATATATATTGCTTTTGAACTCTTACTTAAAGATAAAATTCAACACTATAAACCAAATGTCTTAAAACAGACAACAATTGATGCTATATTTAAGAAATTTAAAAAATAATAAATTATTTTTTACATAATTACTTTATCTATATATTAAAATGTGTAATTTATTTATATTTTAGTATTAGCAATCTAAATTTGTCCAAAATATGAATTAAAAAAAAATGTAAACAAAGATTAAATAGGACATAGCCTGTAACCTGCACAACACTTGGAACCAAGCTTTGCGGATTAGTGGCTTTCTACTGTATTAATCTTTTCGAAGGACAACTTAGAATAAAAAGAGAAATGACCTTCTATAAAATGAATATAACATTTTAATAAATGAATGATCAAGATTAAACAGAATGTAAAACAGTTTTAAAAGCTTGTAGATAATTTATTAATTGGGACAAAAAATCCTTTTTTATAGTTTTCCGATCATTCTACAAAAAAATACGGGAAAGTCCTTTTTATGCTATTGAAGCATGAAAATATCTTAGCATCTTCTATGAAATGTATTTTCCAGATTCTTTGCCGAAAAATTTACTATTAATTATTTTTTTAGTGGATATAACTGTTTATGCTAATATAAAATTATTTTATTCACTCTGAATTCTCCTTCATCTGCACTTTTATTGTTTTATTCAATCAAACATTCTACCTGAATAAGAAATTTTCAGTATAAACAAATCAGCACACATGTATCACAGTATTTATGATTCGAATCACCTCATAATCTTAATGCGAAAATTATGCAAATTTTTATCCAAATTTTCTTTAAGTACAAGGTGTGTAAAATATGCAGGGACGCATATTATATAAATAAACATGGTAATTAATGATACAGAAAATTTTTAATTATTAAAAGACTTGCAATTAACAGAAAAATTGTTTGATTCGCCTAATTAGTCAAGTTTTGGCACAGGTCATATATGCACCACATTGGCTCGATTTTTTTCTTCCGCCTATTTGGCAAAAACTTTGTTTTTGAATATTAGTTACAAATAGCATGCAATAATAGCACGTGATTTTTTATTTCAATATAAAAATAAAATAAAGTAATAAATGAAGGCACAGATGTGATATACGCACCACATTGCCGCGATATTTTCCCCCCCGCCAATTTGGCGAAAACTTTGTTTTTGAATATTAGTTACAATTAGCATGCAATAATAGCACGTGATTTTTTATTTCAATATAAAAATACAATAGCGTAATAAATGAAATAGCTTCTATTATTTAAAAAACGGAAATAAAAATAAATAAATGATAGTTTGATATAAATAAATATTTATATACATAATAAAAACAATTTATAGAATTAAAATAAAAAATAAAAGTAAATAAACAGCAATATAAACAAAATAACCGGTTACCATGTGAGGCATAAAATTACCATTTTGTTGCAATCGCGCCAATGTGGTGCGTATATGACATCTGTGCCTAAATGAAATAGCTTCTATTATTTGAAAAAAGGAAATAAAAATAAATAAATGACAGTTTGATATAAATAAATATTGGTATACATAATTAAAATAATTTATAGAATTAAACTATAAAATAAAAGTAAATAACATTTAAAAAGTAAATAAACAAAGTTTTCGCCAAATTGGCGGGGGGGAAAAATCGCGCCAATGTGGTGCGCATATGACATCTGTGCCCAAGTTTTTATTACCAAGCAATAAATATCACAAACTATAAAATAAAAACTGAAAGCTTAAAAAACTGAATCATTATATACCCGAAAAACCCAACAGAGAAGATTTTCACAACAAAATTTATATTACATAATTATGACAAAATTTTTACCAAATCTCCTTTGATTTCTTCTAAAAGGTCTTCTTTCTTCACATCTACTCCTTCCATTTCTCAAAAGAATATGTAATTTAAATTATTTTAAGATTAATTGAACTCTTTTTATAAATATTTCTGATATTTTTTTAATTTTTGGCTTATTCATCTGTCATAATTCTTCGCAGACAAGTGAATCGACATGCACCACGAGTTTTCAAAAGTAAATAAACACAAATGGTTGGCTGGATGCATGAGAGTCAGCAAAAGAGTGTTTCCAAATCCCGATTTTTTGGTTAAGTTAGGGTGCCACTATATGAGAGTGGCGACATACGGGATATAAAATTTGATTGGTTGACACAATTTTGGACAAAAACAAATAGCCAAGTTTTTTGGCGACTTGCCTAATCGAACCCGTCTAGGCGAATATCGCCAAGTTCAGGGAATGAAGGCAGGGCCTGATTATCCAAAAGGCTCGTGAAGCATGAGCTTTCACTGTAAAATTTAAGAAGGGCCTCAAAAGGACTACAAATGGGGACTCTAATTTCCTTTTTCTATACTTTAATATTAAGTTTTAATTTTGTTGGAGGGAAAAGTTTGCCTAATGCAAGAGAATATCCAAATTAGTTCAGGAAACTTATCTAACCAGATAATTTGAATGTGATCAACGGCCTGTTAACCATGGTTAACAGGCCATGATTGTAATCATACTGAAACAAATGATAGCTATATATATTACAAAAATACTCTATCTACATTATATACAAAGAAGATAAACAAAAGTCATTTGATGGGATATCTGGAATCAGCTAAGATCCTCCCGGGAATAATATTTGTTGCATTGATGAGTTTCCGTGCATACAGAATTTAGGAAACTTTTTCCGGGTAAAAGTGTTCCCAAAAGGATACCGTGCTTCCTCCGTGTGAACCATAGATTCATAGGTTAATCGGGCCCTGAATGTAGATTTGCCATAGTTTGGACGTAAGTTTGTACATAGTCTGAGCATACGCCCTGTGTGTATGTCCGTGACCTACGTTATACAAACGTATATAACAACGTTATACAAACGTACATTGTATAACGTAGGTCACGGTATGTCACCACTCGTATAAGAGGCAGCCTAGATAAGGTAGCCGCAAAGGTCACAAATGGAAATGACATCATCGTGAATATTTCTGAGTGGCAGAACTGCCTTGATTTCCACTGGGGTACAAAGATTGATCAGCTGATTGCAACTTTCCTATACCGCATGTATTCTCAGGGCCTGACCTAACTAATGCATGGGCATGTGAGGCGGCTACCCCGAGCACTCCATTTAAGAGAGTCCCATGGGCATAATCAGGTGTTTCGTTAAGAGGGTGCCAAATTAGTTAAAAATGGCCCAAAACGACCAACATTCTTACATTTTCGAAGATTAGGAAGAGAGTGTGGCACTTCTTTTCCTCAATCTGTTTCCCATATCCAAGAGTGGCTGAAAGACCTGTATTTTACTTCATTAGCTCACATGAGCCTTTATATTCCTATACCAAAAAATGTAGTGTATTCTATTGTGACCATCTTTCTTGTGATACCCTGTATACAGAAGTGAATAGTATGTGGTACAAAATTTATGTATAAGTTTAGTACTACTCACTTCAGCATAATTAATGAACAATTTCTATGGATAGATAGAAGAGACCCCTTGCTCCTGAATGATGTTTGCCCTGGGGCACTAGATAGTGTATTCTTTGTGTTTCTTAGTTACTTTCAAATTTAAACTAAAAAAAATAATGTGATACAATGTTTAGCGCAGGAGCATTTAAATTCGATTCCTTGGCAGATTATTTCAAGTTTAAGCTCAAAGTTTATTAATTCATGTAGGGGGTCCATGATTTAGTGTTTTAGGGAGTCCATGGAGCAAAAAAGTTCACGAACGCCTGTTCTAATATATGTATGTATAAATCCTGGAAATATATTCAGATTCTGCATGTACATTTATTTCAAGTTTACATTCCAACAAATGTATTAATTAATGTAGCGGAGTCTGCAGTTCGATATCGAGAGTTCGTGGAGCAAAAAAATTTAAGAACTTCTATTCTAGTATTCTTTTTTTTTTTTTTTTTTAAGTTTTGCACATGTTTTCCATTAAATACAGTTTTAAAGTATTAGAAATTATAATGCAATTAACACATTATAAGAGAGATCAGAATCACTATATGTAGGAGTGTAGTGGGGGCATAGAATATTAAAATTTAAGCAAGAATTCTGAAAAGAATGCTCCCATAGGTTTAACATAAGCGTGCGAGTGTTTTTGCTGAGACTGCACTAGTCGCACGCGAAGAAATCGAAATGCTAATGTTCTATCTATGGCAGCATTCTTTTCAAAATTTCTCGCTTGAATTTTAATAGTTTTAAATGATTTTTTTTGTTTAGAATAGCTCAGGTTGAATATCTAATTGAGTTAGTGTTCCATTTGGATTTTCGGCTGCAAAACATTTTTATCCAAATTTCATATATATTACATTTTTGTATCAAAAGACAAACCAAATCTTCATTTGGCGCCCCCTTCGCCTTTCGTTCTGGCGCCCGAGGCATATGCCCCCTCTGCCCTCCCTTAGTTTCGACCCTGGCTGTAATGGTTCTCTCCTCTTCCCCAATTCTTCACCAAATCCACTCAGTTTTAAATTGTGATACCAGCAGCTAATTTATTTTTAGCCTCCATCTCTGAAAAGAAAATATGCATGGTTTTGCTATTTGTGACTGGTTTTTGATAGATTTTTTTTAAAGTGATATATTATATAAGTAACATCACTAACTGATTGTCCACTTTTTACAATTTTTATACCCTAAAAATTGGTTTTCTTACAGATAAATTATTTTTGTAGGGAAAGGAAAAAACTATTTATTTCTTTTAAATTTGTGATATGTATGGATAAGAATCATACAGAATATGAAAATTGTGACAGAAGTGGCCGGTTTAGATTTAAAAACAAACTAGAAAAGTAAAATAAATATTGTTTCTGGTTAATGTAAATATAGTGTTTATGATAATAAAAAGTCCTGGATGGAGCACTTGTAATGACATTACACTATCATGAAATAAGATAACACATTCCTTTTTTTTTTAAATGTAACTTACTATTTTCAGAGTGCACTGCATTTTTTCTGATGGTTGTGCAGTACTGTTTTACACATGTCATATGTGCTATGCTCTGTTTTTTGTTTGTTTGTTTTTCATTAGCTTTTTGAAATACATTAGCTTTTCACAAAATCTAAATGGGATATATAAATTTTAATGAAAAGTAATAGTACAACTTGCGCCTTCTATAGCAAAGTAATTATTTTCTATGAATATTTGTCATACACTAGAATGAAAGTCTATTTTCTGAATCAAAAGAAGTGCTCTTTAAAAAATCAAAAGAGAATATAAGAGTTTAATAATAACAGCTTCAATGCAGAAACTAACAGGAAAGAAACTTGTGGACAGCTTAAAAGCTTCAATTCCACAGAAAAATTAGAGACATCAAAGATACCTGCATATCATAGAAGAAATAAGAGCATAACAATTGAAAATTTTTGTTCTATTCACTAGAAATAAACTTAACATTAATTTAATTTATAACCTTTTCTTGCCGATTCCAAAATGCATTATAATTTAGAATTACATTAAAGTAAGAAAAGCAATCCTGACATAGATTTCCCTTTCCACACTTCATATTACAACAGCTGCAGAGCTTTCAGTCTTCATTTATATAACTGTTGTTATTTTAATAGATCAATTTTTCTTTTATTGTAAATTTTATTAACTTTGAAACATTGCACAATTTTAATTTTTATAACACAGAATAGAAAAAAAAGGTACTTTCAAAAGGCAATTTGTTTTAAAACTGTATCTTATTTAATGATTTTTTACAGTTTACTGTATGCTACACTTACACTATAAATCGGAGGAAAATCGAAAATGATAGGTTTTTGACGGATTAAACTGGTAAAAACACGTTTTTTACCACTGTCATATCAAAAACCTAACTCTGATATAAACTAATGTTAACCTCCCCTCAATATTGCGATATTCTCTAGAGCAATAAACCACTGTAAAACAATTTTTGTTTTTAAATGTCAACATTATTTTTCCCCTTTATAATGATATTTTAGTTTTCAAATACTGAAAAAAAAAATCTTATTGATCGATTGCTATTTTTTTCCGTCTATTCTGACAACAGAAGACTCACTGTTGATTTTCAACCTATCCCTTTAATGTAAGAATGGCTATTGTTCAGATTTCAAAACAGGTGGAGACCACCTAAAGCCCTTCTAGGAAATGGATGGGAGGGAAGTCTGATGAGGCAGTTGAAATGCAAGTGCAGTCTCACTTCTCAGCACTGAGCTTCGGAATCCAGATAATGATTGAGTCTTCCATCAGGAGAAGATGGGTGTGTCTGGTCATACATCACCCTTGTCACGGAACAGGCACCAATTCGTTTGGTTTGGTCATCTTCCCTTTGCTAGAGGAAGAGGAGGAGGGGGATACTGATAAGTGACTTACTGAAAAGTGAGTTTGAAGCTTTCAGAAGGCGTGTGGAGTTGGACGATTTTAGAGTCTTTAGCAATTTTGAGTTCTAAACGAAACATTTGATTTTTTTCCTTTCACGAGTGCATTTTTCCCAAAGATGGCAGACAAAAAAACTGTCCTTCGAGATAAACTGAACGTAATCAATGACATTGATGAGGGAATGAAGCAGCTAAGAAATACGAATTATCGCAATCTACAGTTGCAACATTCGTAAAGAAGAGAAAGCAGAGCGAAGATGCTGTAAGTTCAATTGCAATTAACCCACAGCAAAAACGACTGAAAGTTGCAACAAATGAAAACATTGATGCTGCTGTTTTAAAATGGTTCCAAGAGATGAGGGCAACAAATGTCCTAATAAATGAACTTTTGTTATGTGCACAAGCACAGAAATTTGCAGTAATGCTAGGGAACGAAATTTTATGTGTTTTCGGGATCGTCACAGAATAACTTTCCAGGAATTTCATGGAAAGAAAAAGTCTGCCTCGATTAATGATGCAAATGCAAAACAAGGTGGTAAAACAAGATGAAAGAAATCTTTAAAAAGTATGCTCCAGAAGACATTTATAACACAGATGAAGCTAGGCTGTTTTTCCAATTCCTACCCGATCGAACATGCCATTCAAAGGTGAAAAGTGTTATGGAAGGAAGAAATTGAAACAGAGGACTGACTGTGTACAAATAGCACAGGCACATATAAAATCCAACCTCTCGTTATCGATCATTCATTGAAGCCAAGGTGCTTTAAGAACGTGAAAAGTCTTCCCGCGGAATATAAAGCTGATAAAAAGGCTTAGATGACGTCTGAAGTTTTCTCTGAATGGTTACAAAAGTTAGATAAAGAAATGAAGAAGAGAAAGAAAAAATCGTTTTGTTGGTAAATAACTGCAGTGCTCATGCCTCATTTCCAAAACTACAAAATGTCAAAATTGTTTTTTCTCCTGCCAACTGTACTTCAATTTTGCAGCCTCTAGATATGGGTATAATTGTTTTAAAGGATATTACTGAAAACAGTTGGTGGAGTCGTAAACATTGAAAATCAAGTAGAAGACAATTTTAAAGCTGTAAATGTGAAGGAAGCGTGTGACAATATTGCTGGAAGTAGGTGGGAAGTAATAGAAAAAACCATTCGTCGGTCTTTGTGTCACGGAAGATAATAAATCTGATTGTGATGGAAATTCCATAGACTGATCTTTCAGATGATCAAGAATATGTTTTTAACCTCTAAAAATATTTATCCCAACTTGATGAAAGAAACGGCAAAAAGTCTGGAATTAGCATGGAAGACTATTTAACGGCAGATGATGACTTTATGGTTTTCGCAGGAGTTACTGATGAAGATATTCTCTCTGAAATTACTGATGAGATAGAAAATAATAATGGAGAGGATGATGATGAGAATGCATGTTCATCAAAATCCTTATTGTCATCCCAGGAAGCTCTTCAATCTGTGAAGTCTCTACAGACATTTTTTTCTAGCCTTTTGTCAACAAATAGATAATTTTCGTGCACTAGACTGAATGCATACCTTGTTGGTTGACTTAACAGTTAAAAAAAATGCATAAACAAACTAAAATATTGGATTTTTTCCAACGAAAATGGTTTTCAGATATGTGAATATTTCTGTGCTTATTTTTTGAATATATATATATATATATATATATATATATTGTAGTATTTGACCACCACTATTAACACTCTGCTAATTAATTTATTCTAAATATAAATTTTTAAGTAGTGTATACCTTAAAATAAACAACAAACCCTTATTAAATGCCCAAAATATGTAGGCCCTCGATATGGCAATATACCCCTCTACAACAATACATTTATTTGGTCCATAAAATATTGTTGTAACAAGGTTTTACTGCATACACTTTTTTGTATTTTGAAATTTGAGTTTATAAAATCTGTATTTCAATCGTTTTGTAAATTTCATTTCATTTATTAAAAACATATGAATTAAAAATTTCATTTTATTTGTTATAATAATAAATGTGCCTTTGATAAATCCTGTTTTTTTTTATAAAAGGACCCTTTTAAGAGCAACAGACTATTTGATGAATTGCTTATGTATTCCTTTAGAATATATTTTTATGCAAATATGAAAAAGTTAACATAAATTTTTAACACTTTATCTTTAACGATAACGGTTTGAAGTGTTTAATAATTATAGAAAACATATCCACATTAATTTACCTTCATAAGTCTAAAATATAAAATAGTCTAAAAATCATGTTCACTTTCAACAAATTTAAAATAAAATTAATTATGATATCTACAGACATTAAGATTTTAATTTTTCCTGATTTTTTTTATTTATTTACCAAGATTAATTGAACAAAGTTTTCCTGAGATAATATGTATATAATTATTTTATTAGAATGAAACACAAACATGATAATCAGGCAGTTGTCTATCATTTATACCAGCCATATTCGTGTTATTTAAAAACCTTTTGAGTTGTACTTAACGAATATGTAACAATGTTTTTTGTCATGTTCTTAAGTCAACAGTTATGAGGTAAAGAAACTCCAACAATAATTTAGGGACGTCCTGTATTTATTAATAAAATCAGACAAATACATAAATTAATGAACATAATTAATTTGATAATATTCTTTAAAAATATTAATCAGGAGACTAACTAAAATGTTTTAATTATTAAGCAGATATTAATAGAAGATGACTTAAAACCATTGTTGCCAAATTTAGCCTAAAATGCCTACTAGAATTTTTAAATAGAAATTTTTTGTTTGTACTTAACGAATATGTAACAATATTTTTTGTCATGTTCTTAAGTCAAAAGTTATGAGGTAAAGAAACCCCAACAATAATTTATGGACGTCCTGTATTTATTAAAAAAATTAGACAAATATATAAATTAATGAACACAATTAATTTGATAACATTCTTGTTAAAAAAAAAAATCTTGTTAATCAGAAAACTAACTAAAATGTTTTAATTATTAAGCAGATATTAATAGAAGATGACTTAAAACTATTGTTGCCAAATTTAGCCTAAAATACCTACTAGAATTTTTATATAGAAATTTTTTGTTTTATTTAATCACAGGTTTTTTTTTTTTTTTTTTTTTTTTTTTTTTTTGTCAAGATATGTTCTTGATATTGTTTTCTGCATTCTTTAGCAAAGTTATTCCTGACTAAAGGTCACTTTTAATATATTTATCTGATTATTATAATTATTTTAAATTGTGGTTTCCCTTGACTTTTTCTGATTTATTTTTATTTTCCAAACTTTCTAAAATGTGGACAGTTAAATTTTGAAATAAAAAAAATCATTTTAATGCATCATGACAAATATTTGACTTTTTATTTGGTTAAAAGTAAGCAACACAAATAACAATATTAAAAAAAATAAATAAATAAAAAAGAAAATGAAAAAAATAAATTGAATACAAGAAGCTTGAAATTACACACTTACACATTTGTCCTAATTTAAAACATATAGAATTTTATTAGTAGTATTTATAATACATATAGGAATTTGAATACATATTTTTGATTAAACATTTTGTGCAAAAATATGAAAAAAAAAAGGAGATCTTTGATTAAAATTTACAAACTATATATGACTAGGAAAATTATGAAAATTTTCATCGTTAATATAAATATTCTTAATAAAATAATTTAATAAAATGTACTAAAATACTTTTTTTTTCAATAACCAAAATTAAAAACAAATAATTCATTTTTGCTTATTTACAATACATATTATAAAAACAATCATATACATTATGACTAGCTTACAACTTTCAAGTATTATAGATGAAAATATTCATTTCAAAAATAAAAAATGTACAAAAAATTAAATCATTTATTGGAAATATGGCAACTTTTTTATCTGTAATAAAACTAATAAAAACAATTTCTGATGACAGTAAAATATCAATAATAAAAAATAACTTCATTTATTCCTTTAATGCACAATGCTGACAAACACAACAGTTATTAATTGATCAGATGAACATATAAATAGTTTTTAAGTAATGATTTTAACACAACAGATGGTTTCAGGAGTTTAAAAAAAATGAGTGCATAACCCAATTGAAAATATACCTGTATATCAGAACAAAATACTTTTAACCAAGCAATTTTTAAAATTTTAAAGACAAAAACAAATCTCTTTTAATAGCAAAATTTCATTAAAGCAAAATGCTTTTAACCAAACAATTTTTAAATTTTAACATATGCTTTTGGTATGAAAATTAACAGAATCATCATATCTCAATCTGAAGTACAGCAAGTCAAAGCAGTTATATGTGTGAAGATAAGAAAAAAATTATAAGAAATATAGGGTGAATTAGAATTGTTTTTTAACTTCAACACTCGCTAAAATCGCAAACAAATAAGACAGCCAAATTATGTTGCTTGTGCATGTAACAGTAACACAAAGTTTTGTTTGTAAGCAAAGTGTTTTTTAAACAAACAAGGATTTATAAATTTGTAAGCAAAATATAAATTATCAGACTGATGAATTAATCATTAGTAATTCTATACCTTATAATTATTTTTAACACAATCAACTGATTGGTAAATAATTGAGTTGATTGTGTTAAAAATAATTATAGTGTAATTAACATAATAATTCAACCTTAGTTCGTTGGAGTTCCTTTACCTATGGTTTATTCTGTTGTGCTGTTTCAAATAACAGTCCTGATGTCATGACCAAATGATTGTTCTGAGCGAATATTGTATGGCTGGGATGTCGTTCAGATAGCTCAATTGGAAGATCATTGGCAGTTGAAGCCAAAGGTTCTGGGTTTGAGTCCCTGCCTGGACACATTTCTGCTCAGATGTGAAAATTACTACTTGTATGATTCTACTTTTTGTATAATACCTTGTTCAGTTAGATCACCATTCTCTGTGGTACTACATTAAAGATCAAATATAGATCACCATACCCCAGTGGTTAATATCAATAATTTAAAGACAAGAATCAGAATGGAAGTTGTAAGGATTTATGTAGATATTTTGCAGCATGTTTGAAAAGAATTATTATTATTATTACAAATGACACTTTATGTGTTGCTGTAATATGTATAAGCAACATAACATGGCTATCTAATTTCTTTCAGATTTTATTGAGTGTCAAAATTGTAAAGATTAATTCTCTTTCACGTTGTATATTATTTATATAATTAGGTTGTCTTTGATGGGAACTATCAGAATTGAAAAACAGTAAAAGACTAGATATAAAAATACTTCAGAAATTTGGTGTAGCCTCGGTATCAAGTAAAGGACAATATATAGTGAGTTACTAGCTTAGAGTAACTGGCTTGGCCTTTTGGCTTAATGCTAACATTCTCGCCTACTATCCATGAGGTCCCTGGTTCAAATCCCAGCCAATGACTTTGGCCAGGCACGTGCCTCATCCTTATACTATATAATAAAATAAGCATAAAATAAACAAACTGCTCTGATTCTAAATGTATAAACATATACGTATAATGTGACATTCATAAATTTTCCAACAAGGAAAACATGAAAAATATTTAATGTTAAAAATATACTTTCATAAATGATTTTACTGATTTTATATTATCACTAAAAGTGACAATACAATTCAATACAGACAATATGTACACCATATAATATTGCATATCTAAGGTTCACACTATGAAGATGAACTGCGCAACAACGTTAAAAATGTCTTAAAATTTTGATTAGGATGTGAAAAATTCAATCTATTTTTTTCCTAGTATTTCCCAAAATCCCACAAGAAGATTTATTGAATTATGAAAATATGTTTAATTACTTTTTTAATAACCTGCAAAAAGTAAAAACCCTTATCTGGTTTGCAATAAAAATTGTTGTATATAAACTATTAGAACTCTATTTTAAGGCAGATTTTTGTGCTATAGTACTACTTGGTTTTAAGATTGATATTTTAAGTAAAAAAAAAAATCACTTTTTCTTCTCTAAACATGCTTGCATATGATGAAAATATAATTTTTCACATTTTTATTTGTAACATTAATGTGGAATTTCTTGTAGTTGTAAGTTTTAACATATCCATAGCATAATTTGAATGTAACATATTTTATTATTATTATTTTTAATTGAATTAATTCTTTCTATAATAATAATAATAAATTTTTTAACGGTACTTTTTCTAAGCAAAATCTTAGATGAATGTGTACAAGCACAAGAATATGCTCCACACAAGGTAATAGAATCTGAGAATAAATGAATATATTTGTAACATTTATGTAAAACTTTTAAAAAGAAAAGTAAATAAAAGAAACAAAAAAAATCAACAAAAATATTCATAATAAAGTAAAAAAATCTAAATTGCAAGTACCCCAACAAAATTATCACATATACACATCAAACAGTTGCATATCTTTGAGTAAGGGATAGTATATTCAATCTTTCTTAAATGTTAGACAGTTTAGTATCATTTTGAGCTGAGACTAGTTATACAAAATTAAATAAGTACAGATAAATTATCAACAAACATAGGAATTATTTCTTTAATTAAGGAAGGCATTGTTCTTTGGATATTAAGTTACATATTATCATAAACTGCCAACACATTAAAATACAGTAACTGCATGTAAAACAAAAGTTACAATTTGTTAAACATGAATTGATCTGAAGCAGTGTTTCTCAAACTTTTTTCAAGTGGGGACCCCTTTTTAAATTCAGGATGTTGTGCAACCTCCTGCAGATTGCCATATGTAATTTTAAAACTCTGAAATTTTCAGCTATAGCATGAGATATGCAATTCATTTGGATTTTAATTTCCTTGTTTTATTTGGAAATCAAATATGACCCCAAAGACAGACCCCCCCCCCTTCCCCCAAGAACCACAGTTTGAGTAATGTAGATCTAATGTAACTGTGTAATGTAATGGATTTACTAGCCCCCTATTCTTACTCTATAAAACAACATTTAAGCATAATAAAAATGTGCAATTTCTAATTATGTAACTTAAAATCTAAATCATTTTATAAATAAATGTCACAAAACAGCAGTTTTAATAATAACAAAGTTATTTTTATGATAATCTAACTACATAAGAACAATCATACTGTTTAATTAAGTACAATAATAAATAACAAATAAAGAATTTCATTTTCATTCATCATGAATTTCAAATAGTCATAGAATAAGCTGGTTCTTTAAGAGTTATAGTGAAAAGTTCTTAAAGTTTTCATTCATTGAAAATTTTAATTTCAAGTGATATCATCATGAAATTTGCAAGATCAAATAAAAGATGTTTCTTGTCATGAAAAATGTTTTATTCATAAAAGGATCAACCATTTAAAATGCTAAAATTTATCCCTTTATAACAACCATTAAAATAATCAAATTTAAAAACAACATACAATATTATAACAGAGCTAAATAGAAACTGTACAAATCAAATAGCTTTATTGAATTTGCAATAAAACATTACATGATAACAGATGATTGATTAGTATCTGTTCATAAAAAATACAGTACAGAAAAATCTTTGTTGTAATCCTTGTTGTAAAAGTTACACAAAATTATCAAATGAAAATAATAATAATAATAATAATGAATAAACAAAATAAATAACAGAACAAGGATTGTTAAGGATAGCAGTGTTTTAGCTACAAGAAAGCTGACGTTTAGATGAAAAAATAAAATTTAACTGAAGAGATTTTTCTGTACTGTATTTTTTATGAACAGATACTAATCATTCATTCATCTATGATTGCATATAATAATTAAATGCAAATAAGCCATAATAATAAAATTAAATAATAACATACATGCCAAATTGCTAGAAAAAATATATTTAACTAGAAAAAAATATAATTTTATCCAACTGGTAAATCAACTCGTAATAATAATTTTTTAAATAATTCTTTATTAACAGTTACCTATTCTTCAGCTATTATGATTTTCCTTTAACAGTAATAGTTATTTTTTAGAACATCACAAGTTCACATTGTTTTAATGCAAATCTGAAAGCAGTTCTTAGAGTATCATTTTAATTCTATTTCAATGTGATTTCTTTTATCAAACTTAAATTCATGCATTCTCTTTCTCAGTTGTAAATTTATATTATAGTACATGATTTTTAGCATTTTTTGATAGTTTTATTGAGAAAAATAACTATTTATGCAGTTTTTCCAAGATCTGAATTCAAAGCTATCTTTCCTCATTCATTTAGAAAGTCTTAAAATGACAAACTCAGAAGTAACATCCTACAACATTATAGAAAGTAATTCACACAACTAGACAATGAAAATTTGCACCCATGGCAAAGGTTTAAAGGTACACCATGCAATAAGCCTGAAAAATGTACAACTTAGAAAAAATGTACAACCTGGCAACCCTTATATAAGGAGTCATATGAAAATTTTCAATATATAAGTTTATTTAATCTGAACACAAAAATTTATGAAAAGTGTTATGTTAAAATGTAAATGTCAAATGCATAAATGATATATGCCTTTACATACATTAAAAATATGTTGCAATTTATAAATAAAAAACATAGTATTCTTCAATTATACAAATAATTGAGTCAATTTCTGAATTATATAATATCACAGTTTATCATGTAATGTAGTTAGTTCACATGAAATAATGTTATCACATATTTTTATACATATAAGGACGGATAAATATGGATGGATGCATTTGTGAATTTTACAATTTATTTTTCTCAGGTGGATTAATTATTAATTCATCTTCATCAAAATTTTCTGGAGCAATGTGTTCTATAACTTGCAGTTCATCAGGTTGAACTTCAATCAAACACATGGGGCAGTTTGGGTCAATAGAAAGGGACCTTGACAACTCTGCATATATCCCAGGGAAATGGCATTTTGGACACAGTGCAATATCACCTCGAATAATATGATATCCCTAACATAAAAAACAACAATAAATTAGGAACAACAAATAATTCTAGATACAAAAAAGTTTTTAACAATAAAGATTTTATAATATGTATAAAATACAGGACTGGATTTCCATTTTAAACACCCATAAAGTAATAAATCACTCCTCCAACATATAACTTTTTGCTATTTGCAACAGCACATAATATTTAATTTTGCAATCTTTTGAAAATTAAACTAAAAATACTATAATAACTTTTTTGCTGTCTTAAGTCTGGGCCCATGTTGTTCATACCCTGATTCATCCGGGGCCTCCAAGATGATGCTGTGTGCTTTTTTTACTGGGCCTGACACACAGAGCAAATTCCCATGCGTGACGTCACAAGCGAGATCCATACGTTTAAAAATTTTCCACGTACTTTGTTCGTTTGTACGGATTGTTTACAACAGTATTTTGATATTACTTATTGTTTCATTTATTAATTAATAATATTTTTCAACGTATTTAGATTATAACGCTATCAATAATTATAGATTATAACTATTAAAGAAAGTGTAGATTATATCTATAAAATAATGAGAAGAAAATGTTGTGCTCCTGGGTTTCAAATCTAAATCTTCAAATTCCCAACTGATAATGAAAAGAAGAAATTTTAGCTACGAAAATTACATTGTGATAATTTTATTCATATTTCAACAGCAGTGGTCTGCATTAAACGTTTTGATATATGTTTTATAATTCATGAAGCTAGAATTAATATGATGGTACTGAACTTGTTGTGCCTAGAAAAAAAATTAACACTAACAACGAATGTCTATCCTACTGTAATGAAAATATTCCGGTATATTTGAATGAATGTGTACTTGCAAAACGAAAAGAGCCAAATGATCTTTGGAAAAAAAATAAAAGAAGCAGACGATAAACAATTTAAAAAGTGCAACAATGCCAACACATCTTTCGAAGATTTTTAAATAAATACAGTAATAAATTGAATGAAATCGGGATACACTTAGTAAGAAGTGAGTGTGCTTTCTTTATAAAAGTATCTGATTTTCCCAAATTAGTAGTTTTATATAAAATTTTAGCTAACTTCTGTGTACAAATATATTATGAAAATAAATCTGTTGATAAGTTCATTTGAGTGGTTATTAGGTCCTGGACACAAGTACAATAAATAAGCAATTTTTGAAAATATTGTAAATAAGTTATCAAGTTAAGATAAAACAGAAAAGCAAATACAGGCGATATAGAGAAAATGTTTATGGTGAAAGAAGGAAATTTGGCAATATATTTCTGGCAACCTTTCACTGTTTCATATAAATAAGCATTTTTTTCAATATTTATACAATTTATTTAATATAAAGAAGCCATTTATCTATTTTTATATACAGATAGAACATAATCGTATATATAAATAATTTTATATATAAATAAACATAAAAGTTCATTAGGTTTCTTTTCATAGCTGTGTATATAATTTGGAAACATATCTAACTTTCTGGAACCCGAATTGCACCAAGCTTTAAAAAAAAGTGCCAAGGTCTCTATAGCTGAAAAATATCGATTTGTCTATTTAAATTGACATTTATTGTGTTTTGGTGGTTAAATTATGGTATGTAGTGGTAAAAAAAAGGGGGGGGGGATGGGATTGATTTTGCAAAGTTTTTGTCAGATTTATTATACTTTTTGTATATTTATTGTAAAATAATGTTTTTAGGAAAAGGTAAGTCAATGTGTTCAGTCAGATCTATTAATCTTAGTATTTTTTTAATTCAAAACTTTTAATTTCCATTTATAAAACAAGTTTATTAACTCCCTTTAATTTCATGATTATGAAATTTGCTACTATTATTTATACAATGACAAATTTTAAGACATGAAATTCAAAACATCTCTCTTTATTAAAATCTTTCTGCTGGGATACATTGAATGAACTGGATCTCGCTTATGACGTCACTAATACTTGTAGCAGGCCCAGTAAAAAAAGCACACAGCATCATCTCGGAGGCTCCGATACATCCCCTGAAATCCATACCCTTATAAAACTATATGTTGATTGTATAGTTTTATCAGGGGTTATCACAGATTGTAATTAATTTTATAATAAAAAAAATCTTAAAAGCAACATAAAAAAAATATGTTGTATATTTCAGTGGGAGAAATCCCTTTTTCAAGAATGCAATGAAAAGAAAAAACAACAAAATGCACAGAAAGTAATACTGTATGTAAAATAAAGAAAAAGAGTGACACAAAATATCAATAACGACACATATCTATTTTTTTTTCTAAAATGAACATAGCACAACAAATTTTTTATTCAGTTGTTTAAAATTAAAGAAAAAATATTTCTAGTAAATAAAGGATAAAAAAAAATTATTTACATCTTTTGGGTATTTCATGACAAATCAATGAAACAAGATGACATTTTTTTTTTAAAGTATAAAAAAAAAAAAGACACTACTGAAACAAATTCATAGAATATTGAATTATTTTGACAGACTGTACAAAGATGTTTATTCTAGGAAATACCTATTTCATCATTAATGGGTTATGACTACTAATTACAATACATTTCAATTATAAAAATAAAATAATCTATAATTACAAAAGAGTATATAACTTACAGTTGCAATGCAATAAGGCAAATTATATCGGCAGTTTTTGCAGTAGAGTACTGTAGATGGAACATCTACATCACAGTACGGACAAGGTTCATTTGGTTCTTCTTCTTCCACCTTTGGACTTTTTCTGAAAAAAGAAGATATTATGTCAGCATAAGTTAGTCAAACTGTTATTTTCAATAACAAAAAAATGCATTTTTAGTGCCAGAAAATTCTTAAAATTGAAAGTTTCATAAATTTGTTTAGTTTTGGTTGAAATATAATGGAATTTTTACTGTTTTACTTGCTACAGTATGAAGAATTTTTTTTTAAATATAATTTACAGGATGCAGGGATCCCACAAAAATTTTAATTTCGTAACTTTAAAATAACTATTTTAACATAAATGGATTCTCATATGATGAACAACATTTGGAACATTTTTGTAATAGGAACTTTTCCTCTGAAACTACCGGTTTAAGAATTAACTTTGGTCAAGGGACACTTTTCTGTATATATAGTTTTTATATAATAGAAATACATTAATCATTGTATTTGAAAGCATTTTATCCAATATTATATATTTTTAATAACAAATTCTCAATAATAAAATGCAATGCCTAACATTGCATAGCCTAACAATGTCTAAAAATTGCCTAGATAAATAGTATGAAAAGATAGGTAATAACTATAAAAGTAAAAATAGTTAAAAAAAAAAAAAAAAAAAACTATTTTATTTATTCAAATTATTTTTTTTTTAAATTCAATGTTTATCTTGAAAATCATGTATGATTTCATGATTTTTCCAAACAACTTCTGATTTTAGGCCCCGAGCCTCAAAATTCCCAACTTTGATTTACATTCAGTAGAAAGCACGAAATTTATATTTATTTACAAATATTATGACTTTTTTTTTTTTTTTTTTTTTTTTTTTTTTTTTAAAGATATTGCTAACAGGAAAGAAAATCAAACATTATTTAAACTGATTTCTCAACATATAATCATAATTTAATTAATATAAAATCATTGATAAAATATATTTTTTTTTAAATTATTACACACGAATTTTTTAATTTATATTTTCTACTTTTTAGTGTTTAAAATTGCACTGTTGCAGCTTCACAACCATTTGACATATTTTAGCAAGCATGCAAATGGCACATAATTAAATTAATTGTTGTTGTAACTTACATACCAGTGGTGCCAACTTATATGGGCCAGTGGGGCCCGAGCTCACCCAATAATTTGCTATCCCAGCTTACCCAATTTCCATTGCTCTGTTATTTATTTGAATCTGAAACGAAAATTTCATTCTGTTGATGTTCTCAAAAATGTTTTGTTTGAAAAACAGTAAGTGAGACAGGAGGACTAAAAGTAATTCAACAAATGTGTAGTTTGATTTCATTTAAAATTATTCTTCTTCCATATTATATCTGTGAGTATGTATAAGTCAATGGTCACTTGTATTAATGCCCTGACTCACAACCACAAAGCACTCAGATAACTGAATTTATTTTTTCGTTGTTCAGCTTTTATGCTTTTAATTTGTAATAATATCCATTGTATGATATCTATTGTCTTTATAAGGAAGAGCTCATGGCAGTATAATTTAATAAAATTACTATTTTATACATTAAAAAAAATTATAGCTTTATACTTGACTTAGTTATTAACTCCAACCCCCCCCCCCCCCCTCAAAGAAAAAACTACCCATGTCATTTTGCCAAAACGTTTTTGAGCCCACACAATATTTTTCAAAAATTGGCGCCAATGCTTATATACAATTGTAACCTTACAGAATATTTGGCGATTTATCACCTGAGGGGAGCTAAAGGGAAAATTACTTAAAATTAATGTATTAATTTATAATTAAGTTCTAAAATTATTAAAATATTGTATTGTCCCCAGAAACACACCTGTGAAAACATTTTGTATAATTCTAGACTATCATGAAGTGAATGAAAAATCGATTGCAAAATTCTATCTTTGCATAGAAAAACCAAGTTGAATTAAATAAAATAGTGTGAAAATAAGCAAAAAAGAAAACACTTAATTAATACCTTACAACATTCTCTATTTTTCTTTTGTATTTAGGATCAATCTTTGGTCTATATTCCGGTCTCATAAGCATAACAGCAGCTTTATGGGCTGATACATGCAATCCTGCCTTTAAACATTGTAAGACAGTTGTTGTCAAGATCTGTACATCATCTGAAAGGGAAATTATTTTTTAAAAGTTTATTTAATTTTCATAAAGCCCCATTAATATAAACATGTGAGCTACTTTAATAAGTAAAAATAAAGAAACATTAAAAGTTAATTTTCATTTTCATTCTGCATTGCTACAATTTTTTAGGTTAATTATGTTAATTTACATATTATTAGGTTATTTAAAAAAATTACATAATTTGAATTAAAACATTACAATACAATTTGATTACTCCAAACTTACATACATTTTAATTTATTTAAAGAAAAACTTATCAATTGCCAATTGCACAGTTTTCTTTTTGTAATATATCTTGTAGTAACACAAAATTTTATTTTCTAAACCTCAGTGTACTTGCATACTTCTACTGATGTCTGCATCTGTATCTATCAAATGCTCTTTGACAAATTCTAATTTTTGAAAAGGTTCTTTGATTCTATAAATGTTATTTCCTTTTCAGCATTTTCTGCAATTTCTATGTTCAACAATTCGACAAAATAGTGCTGGAAAAAAAAAGGATCTCCATTTTGTGCTTTGCGCACTAATAGAAAATTTCCCCGCACTAAACAAGGGAGCATCTAAAAAACTTTTACTGCACTAAGCAAGTGAAACCTGTACTATCAAGATTAGTCCATCTATCTTAAAGTAAAATTCTAGTAAGATAAAATAATTACAAATAATAGTCATGTTTATTTTCTTAGAAATTTTAGAGTAATTAAAAAAAGTTTTGAATTTAGTGACTTGTAATAGATCTCACATTTAAAACATGCCTTCAACAAATAACATAACCAAAGTTTTTGAAAAAAAAAAAAAAAATCACAAAGAAAACAGAGAAAGGAAAAATATTTTAGCACTTCAGAATTAAAAATGTACTTTTTTAAATGTTCAATGATTATGTAAACATTAAATATAATTGATTGAGAAAAAAATATATTTATCGTAAATTACAAAATCCTGGCATAAAAGTTGTAATTTGTAATGCCAACAAATATGACATAAAGCAAGCTGTTGTCTTTATGATTTCCCAGTAATAATGTGAATTAGTTTTTATTTATGATATATGAAATAAGTTTGAATTTATGCAAATTAAAATATTGAAATATATAATAGGGCAGTTAATGAAGGTAGAACAGCAATTTTAAAGCACTTGATATTTTGAAAAGTTTGTTATGATTAATTAAAAGTCTTCTTACTGCATTAATACCAGGTAATTCTAACACCAGGGCATACATACACACTGATGATTTTGTGTGATCTTCCACGCTTGTGTGTGTGCATGCTAAGGGTAGATTCAGAAAATCCTTTCTTTTAGGGCAGGGGGTGATACATAGTTACATATAATGGACACTGTACAGTAAAACCTCAGAAAATAGAATCTGTTAATATTAGAATCCTGTCTCAAACAAAACACTTTCTCGATACCAACAGAAAGAACACCATATATTATACCTGCTAAGATGAAAACTTGTTACAGGTTTTACTGTATGTAAAATGATATAATAAATTATTGTTTAAGATTATATATAAGTAATAATTTATGTTGGTTAATTCATACAGTAAAAACTGTGTAAACTTAACTTGTCTACAACGAAATCTTATATTTAATGGAAAAATTTCATAGTCCCAATGAAAGAGCACTCTACAAATCTACCTGCAAAAACAGAAATCTGTCTAACACAGAAATATTTTTCAAGTCTCTAGCGATTGCATTTTCACTGGTTTACTTTACTTTGTAGTTCATTTTTTAATTGTTAAATTGCTAGAAAACTATTACACTAAAACCTACTAAGACGAAATTACCAGGTATCGATAGAGAGTTTATTTTTTAGACAGGTTTTTATCTTACCAGATATAATTGTATGCTATTTCTTTCACCGGAACCATGGAAATTTTGTTTGTAATCATAGAATTGTCTATAATGAAATCCTGCATTAACAGAGGAATTTCATGGTCTCAGCAAAAGAAAAAACATACAATTATACCTGATAAAATGAAAATCTGTCCAAAAATGAACATTTCTTTGATCCCTAGTGATTCTTTCTTAGAAGGCTTATTGTAGTTACAATGCCACAACAAAGAATGGGAAAGGAGGAATTTAGTAGTTAAAACAGCACTTAAAAACTGATACAGTAAGTACAATACCTCTTGTGTTTTGATTTCTGAGTCATGTATAAAAACAATGAAAAGAAATACAAAAATAGCTTTACAAGGCTTGGCCTACAGGCACAGGTAGATTTCAGAGACGCAGACCGTGGGGCGCCTGTTTATTGGGAATTGCAGAAGAAGGACCTTTTTGCCATGATGCGGCAGTTGGGACCGCCCACTTCGAAATCTACCTGTGTTTGTAGGAGGAGCCAGCAAGAATTTTTTTTCATTTATTTATTGCTGTAAGAGTTAGTACTATAAAAAACTTGTCAATATAAAAGTTGTAGATAATATTAGGGCGATTTATAATAAATGTAAGCGAATTTGATATCTTGTGAATTGTCGAAGTTATGAATTTTTTGCTTCTTAACCCCTATTCCCTCCCGCCGCCCCTTGAGGCAATTTTTAATGATATCAAAAACCTGTCATACATAAATTTTTGGCCCTCTTCCTAAAAGTAATTTTTACTTTAAATGGATTTGATATGTATCATAATTAAGAAGTTATGGGAGTTTTTCTATTTTCACAAAAGCCCCCCCCCCCCCCCTCCCTCTCGGTCTGATTTTGCCAATTAATGAATTTGACCAAGATTTTATGCCCCTTGATTTCATGTACCAGTTTGGAAGAGATTTGTGCAGAATTATGAAAGTTATTGTGTCCATAAAAATGTGATATATAGATATATAAAGTTTTGAACTGGGGGGTGATTTTGGGTTCTAGGAGTCATGATCGGCATAGATCTGCAAAAGTTTTTCAGAAATTCCAACATTGGGGAGAAAGGTAGTATTTCTTACGAAATCTACCTAATAGTATTAAATTGTTGCAAGGATTCATAACAAGGGAACATAAAAGATAAAAAGAAATTGTAGGAGCACAGTAATTTGATGCTGCAGTTTTTCATTTTATTTTTTCATTTTTACTGTAAAAGATGAACTTCTTTATGAAGCAGCTTCAAGCTCATCATTATAATTTTGTTACTCTTTACTGTAAAAAACCTATTAAGATGAAATTGCTACACACCAGACAAAAATTCCATTTTAGACAAGTAGTAAGACTAGTAGGTATAATATAGTAGGTATAATATGTATAGTAATTCTTCTGTCAAGACCATAAAATGTTTCTATTTCAGACATTTTTTTTTACAGATTTCACTGTATTTTAATTTTTTTTTTCAGAAAACCTATAGAGACAATATTTGTCCCTATTGAAGGCTTAGTGGCACTAGATAGAGGAAAATAGCTGGACAAAAGGGTAAGATTAAGGCACATAGCATAACAAAAGAAATTTTCAGACAATTCAAGCTTTTAACTAATTTCAATTTCTTGTGTGTAACTGATCTCTCACCCCCCTTTCCTTTTTTTATGAATGTAAAATTGTTTAGCTGCAGTGTTGTAGTCATAAAAATTCCAGAGGGTATATGCTAGATAGTATACATTATAGTTTTACTTGAAAGAAAAGGGTATTCTGAGTTTCTTTAAAAATTACAGAGGGTATATGGCGTATACCACCATATATTCTCCATTACAGCCCTGTTTAGCTCATTGGGGAGGAGATAGTTGCTTAGAAGGGTTACTGTTGATTGGCATGTCTATCTGTAACCAGTTCTGCTATTCTTATTATGATACGAACCGTCAGGAAAATGAAGGACATCATCACTCTTTCATGAGTATCTTTCCTTCCATATTATTTAAAATCTTTCGTGGGGAAAAAAGAAAGCAAGAATGAAAAAGCAAATTTGGTTAACTTCTCATTATAACAATTAGATAATACAGAGTGACCAAGATCAAAGAGGCCCGGTATGAAGAAGTACAAATACTTACTAATTTTTATTTAAAAGTAGTAAATACAGAATATTATGAATAACAACAACTCCTGTGAACTATTGAATGTTCAGTATGTTGTTATTCATAATATTCTGTATTTACTACTTTTAAATAAAAATTAGTAAGTATTTGTACTTCTGTATATTGGGCTACTTTTATCTTGGCCAACGTGTATAAAAAACATTTATGAGTTCCCAAGAAAATACACCAGCTTAAAACTATGTTTGGGAGCAGCGACTTTCCCCTTCACCCTTAACCTCCTTCTCTGGATCCAAACCTGGTGCATGCCACGGGCCATTATTTTTTTTTTTGAAAAGGGGGGGGGGGTGAGAAAGGATGACCTTATGTAGGATTATGGAAATAGACTAAATTGTGTATATGATTAGGTAAAAAAATATTATTTTAGATTTATTTATTTTATATTATTTATTTATTTATTTATTTTTTTTTTGGGGGGGGGGAGGGGGGAGCAAAGTATTATTCCAACTCATTTTCTTAATTTTTAAAATAAACATAAAAATATATAGTGTTAAGGAGACACTGTAGTGAAACAGCTTTTCCAAGTGTTAAATTCAGACATTTTTCTGGAAGGGAAAATTGCCAGTTTGGAGTAAAGCTAGGTAAACTTTTGCACTTTTAAACCATTGCTAAACAAAAAAAGAAAATATTTTTTCTGAGGGAAGGGAGCACTTTAATGCTCTAGGGGGGTGGGGGAGGAGATGTCTACCATGGGCCACCCCCTGAAATCATCACTGGTTTTCTTCTCATAGATTGTCAAATCCAATGTTAATTTATGGAAACATTTAAACACAAAATTATTCATTATCTAAAAAAAATATGAAAATTTGGTTTTCACCATCAAAAAGTTGACATCTGGTATTTACATACTGCATTAGTATTTTTAAGAAGGCAAAATAATTAAACATTTTTATTTAAGCAAAATTTTCAAAGCTTATTTATTTATTTATTTATTTTAATATTTAAAATTTAAGTAGACGATTTTCGAAAATGGGGTACATTGGCATTGAACGTCAATTTTTTGATGAGGAAGAATGAATTTAGATAAATATATTAATAATCCTATTTCGATTTTGTCATAGGTTAACATGGAATTTTATGATTGGTGAGGATCACTGAAGCCTAACTACATTTATCTCTTAAATATCATTGTATTAAATCATATCACAGCACATGAATGTATAAAACATCCTTACGGCGGGGAAATCTGCTGATGTTGTTTGAAACTCTGATCAGCATTCGGGCACTTTTCAGATGATCACCTCTTTGCATATGTAGTTTAGCAAGACTGTACGTATGGAGTAGCATTAAACTATTAGATATTTCTACAGGTATTTTCATATTTCTTTCTTTCAACTTTGAGTACATACTAAGTAAGAGAAGACGGGCTTTCTTATAAGTTCCTATAAAAATAAAACATTTCTAGAAAGAGATATTTTAAACTACAATACAACATATAAGTAGAATACTAAGAATCTAATATAATGAAAGACTAAAGTAAAAGAAGAGTGACAGACTTGTCACAGTGCAATATTACAATGTTACTCAACAGCTGATATTGATCATATGGGAGAACATGGCAGTAACTTCAATTCTTTTCATTGCAGCATATTGTTGATATATACACACAGTTATACAAAAGCACACATGTGTATGTCAGATTGTTGTCTAACTTGATAAAGTATCTGCAAAATGGGTGATAAAAATATTGCCATAAACAAGGCTAAGTTAGCTCTAACCATAGACCAACTATAATGATAGGATACCATCATGCAGCATAGTGGTAATGTGATAACGATTGCAGTGGCTATAGTGACAAGGAAAAGAAAATTCTCCTCAACGGAGTATATATCTGTTTTAAGTGTTTATCTTAATATGATCTTTCTTTTTTAATACGTTACATGTTTACGTTTTCAACAAAATATTTTTTCTTTCGTGTGTGTGTGTGTATGTGAATAATGAGTTAACAATATTAGTGAAAAAAATATGCTAAAATACCCATCTTTAATGTTATTAAGAAAGTAAATATGATATAATAATAATTTAAAAAAAAACATAAAGCAATGGTACACTATAAAAATCTACAAAGTAATATACATATACTCTGCAAGTCTCAGAAAATTTCCTATTCTTTATGTTATTGAGAAAATACAGATGAAAAATCAGAAATTTCAGAAATAAACATTATCACTTGGAAGAGAAAACTTTTTAGCTGATGTTCTGTAAATTTATGAAGTTTAATGTATTAAAACATTTAACAATTTTAAAAATTAAAAGTTTTTTACAGAGAAAAATAATAAATTTGAATTTAATGTAAATAAATTACAAATAATCTTTTAAGGGAAAATGACTATTTTCAAGTTGGGATGAAGAAAAAATACTGAATTATCGTGATGAATAAGTGAATTTATGGTTTTCTTACGTAGTCCCTCTCTTTTTTTACAGTCTTTGCTAATTTTCATTTAATATTATAATGTACATAAATTTACCATGATGGATATAATAATAATATAATTGCACACGAGTTATCATGAATATTTTAATTTTCACATGTTAACTACATAAATATTTAATTATATATTTTGTTTAATATCAGATTATTTCAATTAACAATATGCTCACCAAAAAGTATAAAAACGAATTGTGTGCTACATAAAGTAATAAATTGCATTAATATAAAACTTGCAAGTAATATTTGATGATGAAAATTAGCAAAGTACTTAAAGTTTTGTGTTATCAATAGGAAAAGCAAAAAAAGAAAGTTTCGAATTCCAATTCATATGCTGAGAAGATTTTGCCGGACTTTTAACATTTAAAAATGTTCTGAAAAGAACTGTAACTTCCTTAATAATAAAAAGACACTTAAACAAAGTTTCTACAGTCAATTTAGAGTGAATCGTTTGACTCAAAAAGAGTACACTAGAATAATAAAAAAAAAAGATATTAAAAGCATAGAGCATAAACAAATTTCATATACATAAGTAAATTTCTGAAGCTTGTTAGTTTTCCCCTCTTGTCACTAGCAACACTAGCTAATGGTGTCATTACAGGTTTTGCTGCAACTGTCCTATCTTGTTGGTTAATCTACGGTGATAACTGGCTAATTTAGTAAAATTATCATTCAAATCTGATTTTGCCCAAAACTTGGAGTCTTTTCTTAATGAAGTTTATGTCAGACTGACACGTTTTAGTTGTAATGTTTTGGTATAAAATTAACTGCATTGTCGCAACAAGAGATGAAGTTTTGTGGCAAATATTCAATATTTTACTGGATTATAATTTTATTTATATTGATTTTAGATTCGAATTGTTTCTTAGTTTTAAAGTATTATTTGCAAAAGTGTTGACTTTAAGCCACAATTTTGCTGACATCACTTAGATTTGAAGACAAGAGCAGCTTTAGAATCCACAGCCCTCTGGGTGAGATTTTTTCCATTGTTCCTACGAATGATATTTTCTAAAAAACTAATAAGTTTTAACCATTTATTTTGCAAATTTTCTGTCCTTTGATTTCTGGCACCCTAGGCAATTGACCAAATTTAATCCCCTCTGATGCTTACTCTGCTTGCAGACAACTCTTAACAAGGGACCCTTGTTATGGGAAATAAACTCAAAATTTAATGAGAGATTTTTACGGTATCTTTGAAGGAAATATATAGTTCATTCATAATGAAGTGAAATATAAGGGCTGTAAATTTATGCTAAGAAGTTCCAGTTTTGCACTTTATCCACTGATTTGGTTATTTTATATATAAAATATATAACTAAATGTTTGTTTTCCTAAGAAAAACTATTTAGAAAAAAAAAAATGTTGAAATGAAATTTTTTTTCTTTTTCATTTTATATGATATAAACAAACACCGATCATAATCAAAGTATCAGAGGATAAATAGTTTTTTTTTATATAGCAAAACAATGAATGTATGCTTGTCTGGCATTGATTTGTAGCAAAAGCATTGTAAAGGCTGACAATTTACCTGTCCTTTTATTTATTTTCAGTCTCTTTCTATTTTAAATGGATTATAATAAGACTCAGCTTAATTTGAACTTTGGTAATTCAAATAGAAATTCATTCCTATTGAAATTAGAATTCAAAATAATGTTAAAAATTATTATCTATTTTGAATTTTCAATTAACTAACTTTTTTTTTAGATAATTTAAAGTTTCTAAGATTTTGTATCTGATTCATTTACTATACATAAAATTAAGTAATACACAAATTGTTTGCATCTTTTTTTTTTCTTGATTCTCCAGAAGTTCATTGAAGAGAAAAGGTTTTGTTTTAATAACTTTCAACACCTCTTCAATAACATGAGATTATTCATTCCTTTGCAAGCTGGACTTATAAAGTCGTTGAAATTCCTCCTTCACTCACATAAGATTTGTAAAAATGGCTTATAGTGAATATCTTTACTGAACTTAATTGAGGATTTTGTAAATTGCATAAAAATAAACAAAAACAAAAAAATTATGAGCATCTTCAGCTGAGACTATGTAATTAGTATTATTACTCATATAAGGCGATTTTTGTATTTACCAGTAGAGAATGTGAGCTTGTATCTCCATTTACTGGTGGCTGAAATTATCTTTAAGGCAACATATTTCCTTGTAACATGATTTTTTGCTTAAAGATGACAATTTCTAAGGTAAAGATTGCTGCAAGTTAATTGTATTTATTTATACTATTGTACTTTTTTTTTATATTGTTTCAGTTTTCTTTAAAATTGTGTGTTTTGATTAATGCAAATTTTGGAAAATTTGAATTTTTTTTTCACAATCTCGAGTTTGAATTAAAGAAAGTCTATTGTATAAGAATTCTAAGTAAATTATGAATCGTTTATAGGATTTTCTTTATATGTCTATGATTTTTTCTGCAATCTTTTAAAGAAAACATAAGGCAGGAAAATTTCTTATGTAAATTACCTTTAAATATTTTTTTTATCTGTCATACTTGAGAAGCTTTTGCCTATTTTTAAATAAAAAATAAATACAGTTGGAGTTACTAACCAGAATTTTGTTCTGCACTTGCCATAATAACAGCAGTTCTGGCAGCTTCTTTAATTTGACCAAGAGTAATATAGAGATTGTATAAATGCTGTAAATCCTAAAGAAACAGGAAATACAACAGAATTAATTTGCACTCACTTTGCTAATAAAATAAATACAAACAATTATTAACATGATAAAAACATTGTGAGCATGTGCAATGTTGTATTTACACTAGGCAGAAAGCACAAACTACTCAATTTATTAAAAAAATTAATTTTTCTTAATTTTCTTTTTAAGATATGACAACAAAAAAGACAAAAGACATTTTTAAAACTATCTATTCAGGATTTCTAAAATGCTTTCTCAATGTATAATCATAATTGAATAAATATTAATCTATTAATTGATAATTAAGTTAAGAAAATATGAAAATATTGTATCACCATTAGAAACATACAACTGTACAATATTCCTAGGACCAGTAGCATAGCTAAGGGGGGGGGGGGGGGGGAGGCTGCCCCGGGCAACACTGACAAGGGGCACCAAAGATGAGAGGTTTTTAATGAAATTACCTCACATATTTTGACAATAAATAAAAATTTTGATATTTTTTTTTGTGTGTGTCTGCGAATGTTTTATTACCATAAAATCCCGAAAGTAAGCCCCCCTCCCACTTTTAAGCAATTTTGGTTTTCTTTTCCATTCCTGAATATAAGCCCCCCCCCCCAAAAAAAATATATATCCGTAAAATCTGAAAAGTAAGTACCCCTCCCACGTTTAAGCAATTTTGATTTTCTTTTCCATTCCCAAATATAAGCCCCCCCCCTCTCACATACAAAAAAATTTTTATGCAAAAAAAATTAATTTTAAAAATCCAAGGGAGGCAATTTTCATTCTTTTGATAGTTTTGACAGATTTCCACTTATGTTTTTATATGATGTTAATAAAATCCTTCCTCTCACATGAAATGTCTGTTTCCGTTCTATGCTCTCTCTTACATAAGAAGTTTGAAAACTTGCGAATCTTAAATCCTTCTGTACTTCTTTCTGCTCACTAGTAACGTAACAATTAGTAAAAAAATCAATCCTCTACATTACAATCTCCCTTCCCTCAGCATATAAAGTTTAAAATCTTTAAAACTCTTTATAAAAAAAAATTATGCTCTATTTGTTGCTCTCTACTAACAATAAATAAATAACCAGCCATTTCAATTTTCTCTCCACCACCAAGATGTCTGCTTCCGCTCTTTTGCCTGCCCCCAGCAAAAAAATCTTTAAAACTCTATTTTAAAAAAAGTCCTTCCGGCCTGTACCGGGAGGAAAAGGTAGCTTTCCTATATCTTCGTTTTAAAATTTTAGCTAATGTTACACGAAGACAGCAAGTTAAAATGCAAAGAAACATTTACAAAAGATTCGTTAATACTGAATTTGAATAAGAATTTAGCCAAATTATTGAGCAATAGCCAAATTGGCTTAATTTATAAAGACTTATTTTGGTCGCCAAATTTAGCGATATTTCGCCAAATGTCACAAATTTTGCTAATTTTGTCGCCAATGTCGCCAATTTTGGTGCTAATGGATATGAATATATAGTTTTATCCATATGATTTGGAAAATTATTACAACAATGAAAGAAAATAATTTGAGTAATCGCGTTAATGTGCTGTTTTGTTTCAAAATGTCAGGCACCCTAGAATTTCAAACTGCTCTCTCTCAGCCATTTTTTAAGATAGAGGTAAACCAAAAAATGCTCTGGAATCCTTGTATCAAGGCCTAACACGTAATTAAAAAATAAATTTGAATTTTTGATTTTTTTGTATATTTATTTTAGCTTTAAATTTTTAAATGGCCGCCATCTCTTGAAACAAAATGGCGGACCAAGCTGGCCAACGAACTCGGTCGAGACATTGGTGACCTTAATACACACAATTAGTTTCATCAAAATTGATTTATAAATACGAGCGTTATCGTATGACATAGGTCAGATATATATATATATATATATATGGATATATCTATATATATAAATCAACATTTGAACGGAGGGTGGTTTTGGGGTCTGGGGGTCATGATCGGTGAAAATATATCGAAATTTTCCGGAACTGCTTTCCGAACGGCTGCAATAGAGCATTTTTGTATTGAAAGCTACCTAATATATTCTGTCTTACATGTTGCTCTCTAGTAAAAATAAGTAAATAATCAATCATAGAAATTACCCTCCACTCTACTCCTCTCTCTCTCTCTGAAACGTACACTTCTCCTTCCTTCCCCCCCCTCTCCTCTCAGGATACAAAGTTTAAAATCTTTATTAAAAAATTTGTTGTCTAGTAACAATAAATAACTAATCAACCATTTCAATTATTGCTTTACCACTAAAATGTCTGCTTCTTTCACTTAGCTAACCCCCCCCCCCCCAAAAAAAAAAAAAAAAAAAAAAATTAAATTAAATTAAATTAAACTATTTATAAAAAAAAATCCTATGTCCTCTTTGTTGCTCTATATTAACAATAAATAAATAACGAATCATCTAAATTACAAACTCCTTCCATCGAAATTCATATTTCCCTCTCATCCAAAGAGTACAAAGTTGAAAATTTATAAAATTCTTATGTGAAGAAATTTTATGTCCTACTTGTTGCCTTCTAATTTGTCACCTACGTTTTCTGTCTACTCCAAAAGTGTCTCTCCCTCCCCCTCCCCCCCCACACAAATTTTAAAATCTTTAAAACTCTATTTTTTCAAAAAATTACTGTATTAGTAACTGCTCTTTAGTAACAATATTAATGAATAATCAATCATCTAAATTACCCCCCTTTCTCCCCAAAATTCCACTTCCCCCTCTGTCTTCTCACCCAGCAAATAGTTTAAAATCTTTAATAATATTATTTTTTTCTAAATGTTGATCTATTTCTTATTTTGTAGTAAGGTAACTCATTTCATTTACATCATCTCATATAAGTATCACTCATCAAAAATCATCATTCCATTTGAAATTTTTTCTCTGTCCTATTCTCCCCAAAAAAAGGAGTGGATTTCTAAATATGTGAGAGGAAAGCAAAAATGTTCATCTTTTTTGCAGTTTGGCTGTTCTTCCCTGAATCACGAGTATGTTTTATCTTTTGAAATAAATATGTTCTCTAAAATAATTCTCCATCCATTAACAAAATATCATCTTAAACAACAGCCAAACTACAAAAAGACTAAAATCTTCTCTTTGCCCTCCCCCTCCCCCCTCCATGTCTAGAAATTCATCCCTTTTTCTGGGGATGGAGAATGGAACTTTAAAGGGAGAGTTAGATGATCATTTATTTATTGTTGCTACAAAGTGACAATACCACATAAAATCTTTATAAAATAGTTTTAAAGATTTTTAAGTTTGTGTGCTGAGGGGAGAGAGAAGCAAATTTTTAGAGGTGTGTGTGTGGGGGGGGGGGGGGAGAAGCAATTTAGATAATTATTTAATTATATTTAATTATAGTTGCTAGAAAGTTCTAAATAGATTAAAAAAAAAACTTTTAAAGACTTTAAAGTCTGTACTGGGGGGGATGGGGGGGGAAGGGCAAAGGAAATAAAGAGGACTTTTTGGAAAGGAGGAGGGTATAATGTAGATCGTTATTTAAATATTGCTGGGGGAAAATCACAAATGAAATAGAGCAGAAAAAATTAAGAAGAAAACTATGCATTTTTGGTACCAGAGGGGGGGAAACAGTAATTTTGAGAGCAGATTTAGATTATTGATTATTTATTGTTATACAATAAAATAAGAAATTTGGGGGGGGGGGGAGGGCAGGTTGGGAATTTATTTTTTTTTAATCTACCGTAATACGGAAGATTCTCGCCCCTTTTTGTAAATTTTACAATTTTACAGATTTTAAATTTTATGAGATGCATTTGTAGGGGGAGGATCTCCATGAGATAAGGGGGGGGGGGGAAAGCAAACATTTTAGGAGGATGGGTTGATTTAGATGGTAGGTTGGAGTTATTTATTTTTAATATAGAGTATTTAATAAGTCTGAAAAGCAGTTTAAAATTAAAATGTTATAAAGGTTAAACTATGCATTTTTGGTACCAGAGGGGGGGGGGGGGGCAAAAGGGGAAACAGTAATTTTGAGAGCAGATTCATATGATTGATTATTTGTTGTTACAATAAAATAAGAAATAAAGAAAAATATTTAAAAAAATGACTTTTTTAAATTTTTCTTTTTTTTTGAAGGAGGGGGGGGGGGGGGGGCAGGATTTTAGGGTTGAATTTATTTTTATTTTATTTTATTTATTTATTTTTTAATCTGCTGAAATACGGAAGACTCTCGCTCTTTTTTTTTTAATTTTACAGATTTGAAATTTTACGCGATGCATTTGGAGGGGGAAGATCATCATGAGATAAGGTTGGGGGGAGCAGGGGGAGAGAAGCAGAGATTTTAGGAGGTGGGGTTAATTTAGGTGGTAGGTTGGATTTATTTATTTTAATATAGAGTATTTAATAAGTCTGAAAAAGAAGTTAAAAATTAAAAAGTATAAAGGTTAAACTATGCATTTTTGGTACCAGAGGGGAGGGGGGGCAAAGGGGGGGAAACAATAATTTTGAGAGCAGATTTAGATTGATTTTAGATAGGTAGTATTTATTGTTACAATAAAATAAGAAATGAAGAAAAATATTTAAAAAATTATTTTTATTTTTATTATTATTATTTATTTATTTATTTTATTTTATTTTATTTTTTTTTTTTTTTTTGGGGGGGGGGGGGTCAGGATTTTAGGGTTGGGAATTTATTTTTATTTTATTTTATTAATATATTTAATCTGCCGAAATACAGAAGATTCTTGCCCCTTTTTTACTTCTAAATTAATGATAAAAACAGGTTTTTAAATGATTTTTAGAAAAAATCCCGATTATAAGCCTTCCTCCCAAATTTAACCTCTTTTGATTTTGAAAAAGGGGGGGCTTACAATCGGGATTTTACAGTAAGTAAAATATTTTATAACATTCAAATAATGAAATAAAAAGCTTCTTTAAATGTTTCTAGGGAGGGTTCAAGCACTTCATACCTTACATAATAATGTACCTGAAATGAAACACAAAATGATAAAATAGGGAGGGGGCCCACGTTTTAAACCGAAATTATCTCACATATTTTGACAATAAATAAGAATTGTTGACCTTGACCTTTTTTCTGTGCATGTAAACGCTTTGAAAAAATTCGGCAAAGGAGGGGGAGGGAACACGGCAAGATCCATAAGTGCAAATCGCAGATGGAGGCTCCTCACTTTCTACCCTCCAGCTTATAAAACAAAGGAATGGCATCACATTTCTGATATCAAAAGATCATTTCTTTATTTTTATTTTGCTATTGGTTTTCATGCTGAATTTTATTTTCTTAGCATTCCATACTAATATTATCATGTATCTTTCTGTGAACCAGTGCAAAATGGATTTAGCTGGAGGAACTGTAAGCACAGATACTATTTTTTCATTATTGGAAACTATTTGTTTCTGTCAAACTAACATTGAGTAACGTCAAATAACACAATATGATTTTTTGAATGATTTCAAAAACAGCAGAATGTAAAAAATAAACTTGAACTGAGAAAATAATTTTAAAGATTACAACTCTGAATCATTTAAAGAGAAATGGATGAAGTAAAAAGCCTTTTTCACATATTTATAATCATCGGATCATTTACCAGAATATACTAGGGATGTAGAACTACATTTCTAAACAAAAATTTAATAAATTATACTTTTGTCATGTTTAAAAAATAATAATAAGAGTACCTAATCCCCTTAAAGGAGAAGTGTGCATTTTATATTTGAAAGGTTGATTTTTTCCCCTTCCATTTGAGTGACAGTGTTTTCATGGACAATCAGTCTTTTAATGCAAATTAATTAATCATAATAAAAGTAAAAAAAAAAAAAATAAATGACACTTTTATAAGCATTCCCTGTTTATATTAAAAAATCACAATTTATTGCATGACTGCAATTGAGGTAATTTAAAAAAATTTCCATTACAATATGTTAATTTGGCATGAGCCCCGATAATTGAAAATTCACTGATTTGATTTACGCTTGGTAGAAAGTGCAAACTGGTGAATTTTTTTTTTATTATAGTGTTTACTCTTTTTAGACACACAACAGAAACAAGCATTATTTAAACTGTCTATTCAGGATTTCTAAGTTGTTTTACCAACATGTAGTCATAATTTATTTATTGTTGATTTCATGATAAAAGAGTTTATTTTTAAATTATTACACTCTTCATTTTCTATTTATATTTTCTACGTTTTAGTGTTTAAAATATTTCATTGTTGAATTTTCCCAGCCAGCTGGAATATTTTGGCGAGCTTAGTTTGGCGCATAAGTTATTCCATTAATGCACCTTAAGGATTTCCAAACAGCGAGTCACTTGAAAAATATTTGTTGCAGTTTTGTCACTTAGGGCAAAACTGCCAAACTGTCAAACCGTTCCAAAAGGCGCTCCATGGAAATTCCAAAGAAACCTTGTAAATGAAACAAGGCAGCAGATAGATTTTTTTTCCTAATCGGGTTTAATTTATGAGTTTTAGCAAACGTGATTTTTAGCATATTTACTTTCAGTATTGTAATCGTGTGTGTGTGTGTGGCTACTCTCACATGCTTAAAACTACACAGTCATATCTGTTAATGTCAAATTCTCAAGCTTGGTGATATTTGGTTAAATATTTTGGTGATGAAAGTAAGTCACCATAAATAGAGGCAACTTGGCGATAGCTTACTAATTTTTCCTGGGGCAGAATTTCTTCCTGCCCCGGGCACCAGAAAACATAGCTACGCCACTGTCTAGGACTCTAGCATATCAGGAAATTGGTGAAAAATGAAATACAAAATTTCACCTTTATATGCATTACAAGTTAAACAAAAACATGTAAAAATGCTAGAAAAAATTTCTTTTTTCTTTATATATATATATATATTAACAGGAAATTAAGAACATACTAACAATGTTCAAGTAGAAGATTTAAAGATACAAAGAATCTCAAATATTTTGAAAAATAATAACAATATAAAAGCTATTAAAAGTATTTTTTATTTAAAAAGAAATAAAATTTTAAGAATATATTAATTTTGATATTTTTATGCTAAAACAGCCAAAGTACTCTAAAGTACATAAAAGGAAAATTTTAGAAGCATACTTCTACTAGAATATCATTTACAGTTGTCTTTACAAACATCTGTTTGCCCCACTGAATGACATCTTTAAGTGTATATTTATCTTACTCTGTGCTGCTTTTTATTTTATTTATTTATTCATTTTATTTTAAAAATAGTAAAACTTTTTCAAACATTTATAAAACTGAAAAAATTTTCTAGTTGAACAATACAGCACCTGCAATGTTTGTTTAAGAATTAAATTTGCAATATAGTGAAAATTGTTAAAAATATATAAATAAAATAAAATGAGTGATTGTTCATAATTGTTACTACTTTTTTTGTATGCAGTCCAATTTTAAATTGCTGTTCCCAGAAACTAATGCCTTTAAGCAAAATCTGATTCTTAAATTTTTAGACTATGTTGAGAATATGTAAAAAAGCAATGAAAAAATAGGAATAGCATTTTAAAATTTTAATAAAACACTTTATTTTATTTTTTAAGCATTCATTTAATAATAAATAAAATGTGAAAATCTAATTGTTTTTTCATGAGGCACACTGAATTATTTTATAGAAATACAAATTAGCACAAGTCTTACTTTGACAGCTCCATCAGCTTCTCCCATTATATGACTAATAATTTGTCTTGTTATAAGATCATCATTAGCTTTTCCAGCAGCATTTATGGCCAGTTTAATAGCCTCATCTTCATCTGACCCAGAAACTTCAAGTAATAACTTCACTGCCTAAATATTATAAAAATGGAAAATAACTTGACTGCTAATATGCAGATGATACTTTTTTCATTCTTCAGTTCATATCATATACAGTAGACTCCCTTAAATCTGCATGGCCTAAAACCAGAGGTTGTGCAGATTTTAGAATTTTGTGGATTTCTGGTCACTGTTTTGTTTACATTTCTAAAACCATTATTTGAATTTAAATAATGCCTTTGAAATTATAATGAATGCTTACTGTAAAGTAAAATAATAAAAATTAAAAAAATGTTTAAAATATTAAAAGTAAAAGTCAAATAAATAATTAATAATGCATAACTAAATATGCATAATCATGATGAGATAATTTTTTCTTGAATTATTCAGTGAAACTCGCTTATAAAGGTACACTAATAATTCACATCAAAATCTTAAGACAACAAAGTTTTATTCAATGTTTAGCCATACTTGATAACCAAAAAAGCTTGATTAATACATAAATGTATTTGATAAAAAGATCGCAATCGCCATTGATATCAGCACTATCTTAAAGTTTTTCAGAAATAAATTTATACTTCCTTCATGAGAAAACATGAGTTCAATCATATAAACCAGAATTATATAGTAAAATGTGTACAGAATGATATAATAAAAAAAAAAAAAAAACTTGAATTTTTCACCTACATTTTAGCTGTAACTTTCATTGTTTACATCTGAAACAATGTGCGGATTTTAGGCATTTGTGGATTTCAGGATTACAGATTTGAGGGAGTATTATAATATGAACAAATCTTATGTGTCTGTGTGTGGGAATATGTGTATATATGCAAATTTTATCTTAAAAACGACTCTGACTGTATCCTACCATTTTCTGGCATGAGACCATTGAGCTAGGCCACATGTTCAAGAAAATTCGATTAGTAGGTCATTTTGAGAGTCACTATGGGTCAAGCTAATTTTAAATAAAAAACAGCTAAGATGATTTTGACGAAATTTTGTATCCTACCATTTTTGGGCACAAAAAGACCATTGGGTTAGGTCACATGTTCAAGAAAATTCAATTAGTGGGTCATTTTGGGTCACTACGAGTCAGAGTCAAGCTAATTTTATGTAAAAAAGGCTAAAACTATTTTGACTAAATTAATTTTCCTACCATTTTCGGGCACGAGAAAATCATTGGGCTAGGTCACATGTTTGAGAAAATTTGATTAGTGGGTCAGGGTCAAGCTAATTTTATGTAAAAAATTAAGCAAAAAATGTGCTGTTTTGCAAAAATTTTATAAGTTTAGGTAGGGAGGAGGATTATGACCATGAAGACTCTCCTCTTTTATCCAACCTTTTCATCATCACATAAAGATAGAGGAGATTTCACCAGCAATGTAACTTAAAAATAGTTGTAAATATTTTAGAAGTAATCATCTACAAAAAATCATATCTACCCTATATATATAAAATCCTAATGAAACGAATTTGTGAAACGATTTTATGAAACGAATTTATGAAACGACTGATTAAACGACTGATTATGTTTCAGGGCTATTTTTAATAAAATATTAAACGCTTGATGGTGAAATCAATACCAATTATCCATAAAAATCCGCGGATGTCAAAACTGGTAATAGAATTTTGAAATTGGAATTAGTTTTCGAGATATTAATTTTTTTCTAATTTTAATGACATTTCTGTAATGATGGCAACTAATTACTTAGTTTTTTTGTGACAAAAAAGGGAAAAAAATTGAAAAGGATCCCGATAGGGATTATTGATTTCTTTTTATTAGTCATTTTCAAATTGAAATTGAATTTCTTTTATTTCAATTGATAATGAAGACAAGATTGTGATTAAATTATGTTTTTCCGGAAAATTTGAAAAAAAAATCACATTTCTATCGTCAGGATTCAATCGTCTGTCAGCATTTAATTTAATTTATAAACTGAAAATATTTTGAATAAATTCGTCCAAATGACGTCGTTTATGTAAATACGTCATTTATGTTTATACAATTTGTTTAATATAAAGAAGCCATTTATCTATTTTTATGTACAAAAAGAGGTAAATTGAAAGACAATTATAAATAAATTGTATATATACATATAAATACATGTATAAACAAGCATAAAAGTTCGGTGCTTTTCCAGTATATGGGGCCTTGACGAAACAGAGAAAATAGCCTTGGCGGAAAAGGAAATTTGGCAACATACTTTCTGTCAACCTATTCACTTTGCCATTTCGTATACAGAAGCATTTTTCAATATTTATACAATTTGTTTAGCGTAAAATGTCATTTATCCTATTTTATATATAATCAGAAGTAATTTGTATAGAAAAAACAACAATAATAATATATGTATAATTAAAATACGCATATAAACAAAAAAAATCGTCGAATTTGTTTCCATGGCTGTTTATGTCATTTGGCACCAAATCTCACTTTCTGATGCCCGAATTGCGCCAAGCTTTTTAAAAAAGCGTCAAGACTCCTATAATAGAACAGAACCAACAGTTCATTGGGTTTGCTTTCATAACTTTTGGCAACAAATATATGTATATTAACGAATCTATCCCTTTTTGAAACTCGAATTACGACAAACCTAAAAGCAAAGGATCCTATACTGGAAAAGTACCCGATTTTCTTATGGACAATATTCAAGTGACATAACATGGTGTAAAATTATTGCGGATAGCAAAAAATATCTCATCAATTGATGCCGAATAAATGCAGGCATGCATGCACAAAATATTTAATTAATTTTGTATGATAAATAATTATTAGAAAATTCGTATATACATATTAATTAAAATAAATAATTTACATATTTAAAATAACATGAAAATATGCATGATGGTGCACTAAAATAGAGAGAAAATTAAAACCTGTTACTGAAAATGTCTATAACATAGTACTTTTCAATACCGTGGTTCTTAATGTTATTTACAAGCAGATGGAATTTTTCTCATCCTTAAAGGCAAAGGAAGAATAGAATACAGATCGTTGTTATAAAAGTCCGAAAGGTAGCCACAATTTAAACCTAACCATTTTATACAAGCTGGTTTTCAAGGTGTAATTGATTTTACTTATCAATCCCTAAAACAGTCGCCAGTTGTCGCAACAGCTGTGTATGAGGCCATGATAATAAAAAAAATGCCCCATTAAAACGTTAAAAGCATGGCAACCCAATTACAGATTTACTAATATTTTTAAAACGAAGCACGCTGTCATGCTTTTAGAGGCCTTGAAGTCTGAGCGGGGGTTGGCGAGCGTAGCTCGCAGGGGGTAGGCCCCCTAGTATCTATATACAAAATATTCGCCTTGAGTGACTTTTTTTCTTAAGGGAGTACAACAGTTTTAACATTGAAAATAAGATCATATTTTAGAAATTTTTGTAAGTTTAACAATGTAAACTGTTGAAAGTTTTGCAATATATTAAGTTACATTTGAAGAATTTTTGTAATTTATTTATTTAATTAAAAAAAAAAATTAATATTTAATCTTTGGCATCCATGTAAATGAGGGTGTTCTGCAAATACAGTGTCAGCTGTCTGCTTACACCAAGCATTCTTGAAACATAAAAACTTTATGCGATCAATCTTTAGCTTATTTGCTATGACATGGTATAGATTTTTTTCTAAATTCCTCAGGAAAATAGTGGCATTTAAAAAAAATAATACAATTTAGGTGCATAAAAATGGCCTTAAAATTGTAAAAAAAAAAAAAAAAAAAAAAAAAAATGAAAATAGCACCAATTCTGAACTTTTTTTATTAATGTTTAAAGGAAATCAGATGTGTAGTTCTTGAGCAATCTAAGCAGCCAGGTAATAAAAAAAAAATGTCATTTTCACAAATTGTGTTTAAAATTTAGTCTGCTTTGGTGGCATATTTGTCACTATAATTTTTGTTTTTATATAATTAAAAAAAAAATATTTCTGGACTGTAGTCTAGATACTACATGCAAAAAACAAAAATCTGATTTTTTAAATAAAACTATCAGAAAAAAAAAATTCCAATTTTTTAAAAAAAGTTTCAAACTGTTGTCTTCCCTTAAATAAACAGACTTTCCTTAGATAAGGGCCCAAATAAGTCACTTTCTAGATACACACATACACACACAAAAAAGTACATATGCATATTCCACAAGATCACAGTGTTAAGTCAAAAAATAAAACAAATGGATCTTTCATGCTATATCATATAAAAATTATTTATTATTCTGAAAAGTAATACCTTCTTATAGCGCTGAGCATAAATAAAATACTTTCCAGCTAATAGGAAGTTTTGTTTCTCTTCATAGTATGCAGCTATGTTGATATAATCATCTGGTTCGCCGTTTTCTCCAATTGCATCAGCATATATGGACATATTGTTAGAATCTTGAGCCAGCACAAAAGCTTCATTTTTACAATTAGATAAAACAAGAAATTTGATAGCAGATGGGCTATCATTATAATTCTGAAAAAATCTGAAATGAAATAGTATTTAGATAATATACACTAGAGAATAAAAAAAAGATGTAATGTAATTTCACATACATACACAAATGCACAAAATGCAAATAATGAGTTAATGCACAAAATGAATAGATAAAGGTAGGTTAAAAGAAAAATTAACAGTTACAGTTTAGTTATATTTTGGTTGACCAACAATCATTAGATCATATATATTTCAAGCCAACTAAAAAGCTATTTTTTTTTTTAAATCATCAGTAGATGATGTTTATAAATGTATGGTGATGCAGATTGTAAAAAATGAAGGATATCAAAGTTAAAAAGAGAAAGGAAGCATTTAAAGAAAAGTTAGCAGAGTGGAAAAACTCTTATCATAAGCTATAATAGAAGTAAAGGAGAAAAGGCAATGAATTATAAGGACAGAACAAAAGAAGTGACTAGGCACAGTAAGTCTTCCCTGGGAAGTCAAAAATAGATTAAATCCACTGAATAAAGATAAAAATACAATTTTAATTTAATTCTTTACATAAAATGTAAATAAATAAATCTCAAGAAAGAAAAGAATAAGAATACTTAACTATGTGCTTCCCTTTTACTCTCTTGGTACAATGACCAAAACCTGGCTTTTTGAATATATTTTAAAATAAATCATATTTTATACATTTTAATAGGAATTTTATTTAATGCTTTTACTGTAAAATTATTTTACATATTATGGAAATACCTTCTCTTTGTGTTTTAGACAATGCAACGCACACAGAAATTATTTAAGGAAAATGTAAGTGATATTAAAATCTTATACAAATAAAATTTTAACAACACAGCAGGGTTATTTTTTACTATCAACGAATGAATATATATGTAGAATATTTCTGATTAACGGGTACATTTCTGTGCAATCCATAGCATTATTGATGCAGGCAGACATAAAATAACTTGAAAGACTAAGTAATAAATTAATTTGACCCAGTACCCTCTTTGTTGATCGGACTCTTTTATTTCACAGTTCCACCTTACAGACATATTGAGAGTTCAATTGGAAACCCGGTGAACTGTTAATATTCTTTAGGGACTTAGATAGTCGTAAGTTAGGTATGTACATCAATACTACGAAAAGTCTCCCATTTTCATGGTGATTTTGGCTGATATTTTGGTAATACTGCTAATTTCCAGTAGGGGATGAAAGTGTCGAATTGGGATTATGCTAAACTTTAATTGGTTAATTACAGGGTGTCTATTCCAGATCAGAAACGAATTTCCCTGACTTTTCCATACCAATAAAAAAAAAATCCAGATATCGAGATTTTGTGATGTTACACACAAAAAATCTTAAAAGTTGTGAATTTGAGAGTGGAACTTTCACAACTGATTCTAAGGCACAAAATATTGATTTGCTACATATATTTTTGAAAAATTTACAAATTGTGGAACATTTTACCTGCTAAACATTTTGCAGATAACACTTTTAGCCTCAGGTTCTAACAATTTTGTCTAATCAGGATGAAATTTTTTATCACATCAGTCACAATTAAACACAGATTGCTTTCACATATTTCAAAAATTTCTAACTTTTTCTCAGAACTTTTTGATTTCCCTGACTTTTCCTCAGAAATGGTAAATTTCCCTGACCTTTCCAGGTTTTCCAGGTGGATAGACACCTTGTAATTACTTTCTGATTGATGGCTGGGCCAGATCATGCAGGGCCTTACAGGCAATGGATCATGCCAATTTAACCACAGACAAAGGGAAATTTAATTAATGTTAGCACTTTTAATCTTAAGGCTGGATAGAACTTAATTTTTAATTGTAATATTTGTTAAGCTAGGAAAGAAAACAACTTAAAAGGGACAGCTTCAGAATTAGAAATTAAGAGTTACAAGATATTTAATTAAAAATTAATTTAAATTTTAGATTTAAAATGGATTTTAATACCCTTCATATTATATATATATATCATAAATGCATAAAAAATAAACATGAAGAAATATTTATTGATATAAATAACATGTGCAATTTAAAGTAAAGTGATTGATATATCATAGAAACTCGACAGAGTTTCTCGCCAAGCATAAGAAACAGCAATGCATTGAACCGTAAATGAAAGGAATTTCCACCAATGGATGCCAAACGATTTTACAAAAATTTTTTTAGCACTCTGTCTAGTTTATATTTTGCGGACGGGACAAAACGGGTTTTTGACATATCTATATCTCGCGTTCTATTTATGATAGAAACAAAATTCTTGATTCTATGAAATGGGGTGTGCCACGTGACTAAGAATTCAAAAGTAAAGCAAAATCCGACGAATAGGTTTTCAGTAAATGCGATTTTAAAAGTGCTGTTTTTTGCACTTTTTAAATCTTGTTCAGACCAAAAACTGTTGACAGGGCTACAGCAATGTGTAATTATCGGATTTTTATGCGGTTTACATCATTTGAATTGTTTTTATGAGTCGTTCAAACCTTAGTAAGTTTCATGTAAAAATATTAATTCGTTTTTGAGTTATATCAGTTTAAAGTTATTGATTCCTATACTTAACATGGAGCAAAAAACTGTTGTCAGGGCTACAGCAATGTGTAATTATTGAATTTTTACGTGGTTTGCGTCATCTGAATTGTTTTTATGAGTAGTTCAAACCTTTGTAAGTTTCATGTAAAAATATTAATTAGTTTTTGATTTATATCACTTTAAAGTTATTGATTCCTATACTTAACATAGAGCAAAATATAATGTATGACCCAACTCTTTTAGGAATGGTTGTATACACATGATATTAAGATATGTTATTACAGTCGACCCAAGTAAGCTTCCTATTATAAAAAAAATAGTAACATTTAAGGTTCGTTTACAGGGTCTCACAAAAGATCTTTTGATATAGGGCTAAAGAATTGTGTAATAATCCGATTTTTACACGGTTTGCAGCATTTGAATTTTATGAGTAGCTCAAATGTTTAATATTTCATGTAAAAATATTAATTAGTTTTTTATGTATACCACTTTAAAGTGATTTATTCCTATACTTAAGATGAAGCAAAGAAATATTAAATGGTATAACTCTTTTCAAAAAGAACGTATGCGCATGATGTTAAAATATGTTACTACGAATAACCTAAGTTAGCTTCCTATGGTAAAACAGAATTGTAGAATTTACTGTTCGTTTACAGGGTAACTCAAAAGATTTTTAATAAGACTAAATAGTTGTGTAATTAGCGAATTTTTACGTTGAAGTACTTGATTCCTGTACTTAACACAGAGGAAAAACAATAGTAAATGGCATAACTTTTGTCAAAGTGGCTATATACACAAGATATTCAAATATGTTACTACATCTGATTCATTTAAACTCTCTATTGTAAAGCGGCATTGAACCATATACCATTCATTTACAGGGTCTCTTAGAAGATCTTGATTACATTACAACCAATGTATATTTACTTAGTGAGATGTATTTTAATGATTTTATACTGTTTCAATCTCTGTAAGGTTTTATTATTTTGCTTTAAAATTTAATACGAGTTCATTTTGTCCGCCTGAAAGCTCGTCGATCTTAAGCTCTAAATCTATTAAAATATAATATTTTCATCGATTAAAAAAAACTGTGTTTATTTAAAAATAAATAATTCTAGCATATCAGGAGTTGATTGAAATAGCGATTACAAAATTCCAACTTTACATTCATGCGCTGAGTAATAGAATGTAAAAATGTTGCTACCCCAAGATTAGAAGTTTTGCGTTTAAATATTTGTCGTTCATCGAATCTCTGGCTATAACGAACTTAAAATGCTCTAAAAACGGGCCTAGAGCACAATGAAAAGGAAATAATTTCTTAAATTCTCCATAAAAATTAAAAATGCTAAATTTCGTATACAATATGTGATCGGTAATGAACTGTTCGGTTTACGAACAAATCAGTTAACGAACACTTTCGAGAGATTTTTATGTTCGGAGAACGAACACCTCACGAAACAAAACCATGATGAAGCAATGCCGTGTTTCATATTTGCCAAGCTATACTTACTGCCTCTATTGTCGACGTAGAGAACATTTTAACAGTTGCATACATATGCAACATACATATGCTTTAGTCTTTGTGGTATATTTAAAAATCACACAAAATTTTGGAATACATGTCATCCTACGAACAGTTTCTATTTTGAAATCACTTTAATAGTTTTTATACTTTTGCAAACGTTGCGAATCTTATATTTTTCCAATTCTCGGAACGTTGAGTTAAAAAAATTAACAAATAAAAAAACTTTTAAGGTGCTCAGTAATTTTCAAAAATAATATTTAATATATTAGTATAAAAATACCTGTAAATTACAATGGTTCGTAGATTTTTTTAAAAAATTCTTCTCGGTAAAATATGCTCGATAAACTTATTGTTATAATTGACCGAAAAAAAAATGCTTCTTATTTTTCCCATTTTTTTTAAACTGCAGTATTTTAATTAGTTTGTAAACTATTGTAAAATTTTCTAATTTTTTGTTTTTTGAATGTATATAAACAGAAGAGTGATATAAACAAAAGAAAAAGGAAAATAAACATGTCTTAAATAATCTGATGAATACAATGTAAGTAAATTAATATAAAGGTTTCCCCGTTGCTATGGTAACGACATGGACATTGGAATAAGTCACTCAATAAATTGTATAATTCTGATGTATAATTATGTTTATAGCATCACTATTATTATTATTTTTGCCCCTTTCATCTTTTCTTTTCTGAATAAAAATGGAATTTGTATAATTGAAATTAAATACCTTACAAAAAGGAGTGATATCTCATCAAAAATAACTCGTTGTAAATGATCCCGCCAAGCCACAAACCTAAAAAAACGTCAGTCATAAAAAGAAGTGATATCACATAAAAAGAAGCGATATAGAAGTGCATACTCCGAGTCACGTGTAAAAATCTATCACCACTCATAATGTTTCCAAAGGACACGGAGTGAGGTACAGTATGTGAAAACTGCTTGGCGACCCGCAGCCTTTTATAATATATGCAGTATATCAATTTTGAAAATCGAAAAAATAAATTTTTAATTTTTGTTATATCACTTTTATAAATATTTTTGCATGCAAAAGAACCAACAGAATGGATTTTTCCCCAGATCTATGCGATTCCGCTTACGCTAGAATTACTGCAATATATCTCAATTTAGTTAACGTTTATTATAAGGTGCATTGTTATTAATATGCGTATGATCATTATATATATTACAAACTCAAAATCTTTACATGTTTACTTAAAAAATCCTCTTCGTAAGAGTGGTATTTCTAGTTTAATAATAGTAATGGTAGTAGTATAATAATGGTAAATAAAATCAACTAACAGATTTTTCAAGCTCATAAATAAGAAAGGACATGCAAACACAGAAGCTTCAACTTTTTACAATTTTATCGGAGCAAAATAAATAAATAAAATAAAATAAAATAAAAATAATATAGTCATATGTAATTTCAGGAAACACAAACATTATAAAAGCCTGCAGGTCGCCAAGCAATTTTCACATACTGTACCTCACTCCGAGTCCTTTGGAAACATTATGAGTGGTGATAGATTTTTACACGGAACTCGGAGTATGCACTTCTATATCACTTCTTTTTATGTGATATCACTTCTTTTTATGACTGACATTTTTTTAGGTTTGTGGCTTGGTGGGATCATTTACAACGAGTTGTTTTTGATGAGATATATATATATATCAAATACCTTTAAAATCAAAATACATCAAACAAGTTTTATCAGCAAATTCTGACCCAAATGGCAATTTAAAGATGGCGTAGTAAGTGTACAAAGAATATTTTTTAAATTAATAAATAATTAAATATAAAACTTACCTAGCAACCATTCTAGCACCTTCTAGAGAATTAGATAGTTTCACTAATCTAACTGCTGAGTCAGGATCTTTCAAATGATCCAAATATATGCTATGAAAAATAAATTCAAAATTAGTTCAATTTTCTCCATATTGTTTAAATGATTTATACAATATATTAAAACATTTACCGAATTGCATTTCCATATTCTGAAGCATTTTCATAAGCAACAGCTGCTTCTGCATATTTCCCATCAGCTTCCTGAGCTTTTGCATACTGAGCATGAACTTTAGGAGAAGAAATCGAAGGTAAAAATTCTTTCACTTTTTTCCTAAAATTCAAACCATAAATTTGTTTATCAAAAAGAAAAAAAAAAAAATGTGCGAACAACTTTGAGTTTATGGTCTCAGAATTAAGAAATGAATAAGATGATTATAAATTTTTCTAATGCCGTTTTTTTTGTTGCAGTTGTGAAATAAAGGAATTATTTTTATCATAATTTCTTCTTCAAGAAGGTAAGATTATAGTATAATACATCTGCTGATAAAATTATATGTATAAATGCTAAAGGTTTTTGTGCATCACTTGTATTTAAATATCCCACATTTTATTTATAAATTCATTTAATATTTAATTAAATTATTTTTTACATTTTATTACATGTAAGTTTATATATATATATACATACATATTGGAAGAATGTTAAAGCCAGAAGATAATTTTATTTCAGTTTAAAAACTGGAGAATCTGCTAAAAAGAACATCTGTCCAATTTTTTTTTTAACTGGTCCCATGAGATTCTGCGTTAGCACCATGTTTAACTGTAATTACTATCTAGATGAAAGATAGTAATCTTAGTTTAATCTAATATACTTTAATACATATAGCAGTTGTCGAAAAAACTACTTTTTCAATGTAACAAACTTCAACTATTTTTTCACTATAGCGAACTACAACTACAAGCAACTACAAACTACTTTTCGAAAGTAGGCACTACTTCAGTACATTCAGACTTTGTCAAAGGACTTAATCTACATTCGAAATTGAGGACATGGATTTAATTATACAGTGACTCTTAATTACATCACATCTGTCAGGATATCATAAAATAAATGTGATATAACTGAGGACATTAAAAAAAATTAAGAAAGATAACATAGAAGAAAATGTTTTGTGTTTGTCTCCAAAACATTAATTTATACACATATTAATTTTTTTAAAGTGAACTTAAGAGAAATATATGTGATACAATCAACATTTAAATATAGTTACATAATAAATGCGATTAAACTACAATTTATTTTATCAAAAGGCATGAAAGCAGAGCTATGTATCTGAACCAGCAATATATCAAGAGGCTACTATTGTATATAACATATTTATATACAACAATACACTGCATAAATTTTATTTGCTATTCTCACATTAATACTATTATTATAGTATTGGGATATAAAATTACAGTTTAATCATGTATTTATCAATAGATTTGCATATTTAATTCTCCAATATACTCTTAACATATTAATTATAATGAGTTTTATTGAGAGTTGGTTATTTTGAATTGTCTGATTATCTAGAAAATTACAGAAAACAACTCTAAATGCTTAAAATGAATAAATTTGTAAACAAAGTAAATCTAAATAAGAAACACAGCATTGAAACATGAAGACATAACAATGAATAAATAAACAAGCATTGCCAGCAAGAAGATAATTTTTTTTTGTCGTTCAGCCCTTCGTTTTACCTAGACCTACATATGATACTTATCAACAGATGTTAAGCTTTAGTATCACATGTGAGTCTAGGTTTTGAAAGAAAATGTCAATGGAAAAATCTGACTTGCTTGATACGTTAATAAACACTGCAGCTGAGATTAGCAAATTGTTGAGCAGAAAACATATTGCACATAAGAAGCAAGTTACAAATATGTGATTTGTAGAATGGCACATTTTTTTCTCCCTGAAGTAGCCTTAAAAATAGTGTCTACAAACTACTGATTTTTCATATTACACTACTTGCTACACTACACAACAAAATACTGTAAAAAGTAGCAACTACTGCAGTTTCGCTACTTGTAGCATGCTGCTTCCAACCACTGACCAATAATAAAGAGCTGTTGATAAAATAGAAATGGAAAAATTTCATCAAATGAAGAAATTATTCAGAACTTTCATTTAGTTCATTAAAGTGACACAATAGCTTCTTATAGGAGGAGAGGGATGATGCAGGTGCAATGTACCAGGATTCCATGCTTATAAAGGCTCATTAGAAAGATAAAGATCTTTTTTTAAACTTAAAATAAAAGACTCTTAAAAGAAATTTGAATGCTTTTGTTCTTATAGAAAGCCTTAGAGATTTTTTTGAAAAAATATAGGGCCTCAAAGTACTTATTGCAACCAGGCTCATTTAAAAACAAAGCTGGTCCTGAAGTGACACATTCTTAAATATTTCTTCGGAAAAAATACATGTTAAGGTCTTGAGATAATAACAGAACTTATTTTATTGACAGCTTATCAGCTGTCAAAATAATGAAATTTGAAGAAATGTGGCAAACTAACGCCAAGATTTTGTCACATTATAGTCTGTGTGTGTGAAGTTTAATGATTAAAAATCTTTTTTTAATCAAAACATAAAAGTTTTTCTTCATAAATATTTTAACACTTAGAATCATCCTAACAATTTTACCCAGCTTTTTTCTAAATAACACATAGTTATAATGATAAATATAGAAAAGGAATGTGGGAGGAATAGCAAACCACATATTTATCATTTTTCTACCAAATAAATTCTGTGAAATTAATTTTAAATAAAAAAAAAATATATATGTTAGTCTAATTATACCAATTAAAACTAAACTGAAAGAATCCTTTTAATTATATTTAAATTTCACATTATCTAGTGTAATAAAAGCAAAGGTATTTTCATGCAAATAAATAAAATAATCATTAAACTTGACAATTTATAATACATATTTTCCCTGCAATTGTATCTGGCAACATGATTCAGACTTAAACATTGTTCCAACTATTATTTGTACTTACATTTTCTGCTATTTACACTGTCATGTAACATGTAAACATACAACTGTTTATCAAAATACATTTTCGAAATAAAGAAATGAGCAAATAAATTTTTTAAAAGTACATACATGTTCATATGCAAACAATTCTTCAAATTATTGCACATAGAATTTAATTACAGGGAATAAAATTGCTATTACCAATTTTTTAACTTTATATACAATGTTGCAGCATTATCAAATAAACCACCCTTTTCATATAAAATTGCAGCATCAGATATAACCTGAAAACAACACAGATTTACTTATAGAATCAATTTAATAATATAAATATACATTTAAATGTAAAATAATTGGAAAAGTGGTAACCTTTATTTCCTCCAGTATGCTAGCGCATTCTTGATACACCATTGGACTGCTAATTTCTTCAGCTAAAGCGATGCCCCTAGAAAAGTTTTCATGTATTTTCATGGCACAATTAATTGTAAAGAATCTGTATATGACAAGAATTAACCAAATAATATTAGCATGTAAATTTTTTTAATAATGTGCAATTATGTACAAACTGCTTTTAATCTCTAGAAATAAAAATATTTGTTTATTAAATGATAATATAAACAATAAAAACTGAACAATTTTTTATGCATAAAGAAATAAAGAATAAATGTAAAAAAGCATGACATGCAAATACATAGAAAAAAAAATATTTTGAAAAATTAATGTCTTAAAAAAAAAACAGCAAATTTTAAGATATTGAATACTGACACATGACACAGAAAATATTTCAAAATTTGAACTTCACTCTCCCACTTACGGAAAAGCATATCACAGAGTAAATTAGTGCCTTGAAGCAATAACCATCGCAGGGTAATGAAACTCAGAGTATAGGCATATGATATGGACATTTTTTCCCCTTAATATATCTTGTGCTTTAAGTAAAAGGATAACTCCCACCCTCATAAAAAGAGCCAAAAATCTCCAAAGAAATCCACATTTTAGGGGCAAGTTCATATCCTATAAGGGAGAAAATAACATTTTCTGCAATTTTTGAATTTGTATCATGAAAGCTCACACAATGATGGATAGATCTTCTAACTATAACCATACTGTTCAGAAACCAAAGGTTAAATACAAAACAAAACTCAAACTTGTTAAATACCTAGAAGTGATATTTGTGAACCTGTGCATAAACTGATAGTAGCATTTAAAAAATAAATCAGAGTAATGCGAGGATTCACACATTCTTTGTGCAGCTGGATTCGATGAGGGAAAGATTTTTGTTTTTCTCCAGTGCCATTATGTCATCGCTCCTGTGACATATGTACAATGAGGTATGATTGGTTTTGTTATGCAGTGGCACCATGAAAGGAAGGATTTTTGGGTTAAAACACCTCCCAGAGGTAGAAAATAGTACAGTTACTGCCGAGTATGTGAACCATTGCATTGGTTAATGAAATTAGATGCTTTTATGAATCAATTAAAACTAAAATCAGTATTATTTTTTATTTTAATTAAAATCCACTGCTTCATTGAATAAAATTTCATTCAGTAACTGGGATACATTAAAATGGCAGTTATTGTACTAAAAAATAGAGAAAATGCACAATAGTCAATAGATGCCTATGAAAACTGGTCAATTGTTTCGAAAAATCGCAGTGTTCGCATTATTCCAAATAAACCCTATGTTACATGAATGATCATTTCTTGTCATACTGCTGTATAGAGGGGAGTTGTTTAATTGTATTTCTTTCTTTGTTTCTTTTTTTGAAAGGAGAATGGACCATCAAATTCCACAAACGAAAAAAAAAGAAAAAGAAAAAATCCCTGACGGCTCGGCCTACAGGCACAGCTAGATTTCGAAGATGCAGATCGTGGGGCGCCTGTTTGTCGGGAATTGTGGAAGAAATGACCTTTTTGCGATGATGCTGCAGTTGGAACTGCCTACTTCGAAACCAAACTTGTTTGCAGGCGGAGCCAGCAAGGATTTTTTTTTTTTTGCTATAAGAGTTGGCCCTATAAAAACATGTCAATATAAAAGTTTTAGATAATATTAAGAGGATTTATAATAAACTTAAGCAGATTTGAAATCTTGGGAATTGACGAAGTTATGAATTTTTTTCTTCTAAAACCCCCCTTCCCCCCCTTCAGGCAATTTTTAATTATATCAAAAATCTGTCATACATAAATTTTCGGCCCTTCTCCTAGAAGTAATAATAACTTCAAACGGATTCGATACGTATCATAATTAAGAAATTATGTTTTTTTTCTGTTTTCACAAAAAGTCCCCCCCTTGGTTCGATTTTGCCCATTAACGAACTTGACCAAGATTTTATGCCCCTTGATTTTATCTATCAGTTTCGAAAAGATGCGGGAGTTGGAACCGCCTACGTCGAAAAATAACTTGTTTGCAGGCGGAGTCGGCAGGGATTTTTTTGTTTTTAATTTTTTTTGCTATAACGGTTGGTCCTATAAAAAAATTGTCAATATAAAAGTTTTAGATAATATTAAGAAGATTTATAATAAATTTAAGAGGATTTGAAATCTTGGGAATTGAGGAAGTTATGAATTTTTTTCTTCTAAAACCCCCCTTCCCTCCCCCCCTTAAGGCAATTTTTAATTATATCAAAAATCTGTCATACATAAGTTTTTGGCCCTGTTCCTAAAAGTAATAATAACTTTAAACGGATTCGATACGTATCATAATTAAGAAATTATGGTTTTTTTTTCTGTTTTCACAAAAAGCCCCTTCATTCCCGCCCCCCCCTGGTTCGGTTTTGTCCATTAACGAACTTGACCGAGATTTTACGCCCTTTGATTTTATGTATCAGTTTGGAAGAGATTTATGCAGAATTTTTCCAGTTATCGTGGTCAGAAAAAAGGGACATAGATAGATAGATAGATAGATAGATAGATAGATAAAGTTTTGAACTGGGGGTGGTTTTGGGTTCTGGGAGTCATGATCGGCGTAGATCTGCAAAAGTTTTTCAAAATTTCCAACTTAGGTGAGAATGTAATAGGTAGTATTTCTTACGAAAGCTACCTAAAATGCACTTTTAGTGCTTGAAAACATTGAAATTTCATAAAAGGTAGAGTTTCATAACCTACAAAAATGGAATTTTTACTGTTTTATTTGTAAAAGTAGGGAGAAAGTTTTTCTAAATAAAACAAACTGTGAAAACAGAATCTGCCTATAATGGAATCCTGTTTTAACTGCATACAATTATATTTTCAAAGGTCGAAACTTGTTTAAAACAGAATTTTTCCAGTTCCTAATGATTCTATTTTTCCAGATTTTACTGCATAATTAAATAAATTATAAGCTGTTATTATAGTTAGGTCTAAAAAAATTTTCTTTCATTAGACTCAGGTCTGCTTGGCCCAGGCCGACATTTTCCCCTGCAGATTTGGGCCGGGACTGGTTCTTATTTTTTTCTGCAGACTCGGGCTGAGAATTAAACCATATTCACTCTAGTCCTGGAAGGAGTCTAATAAAAGAAAACTGGCCCAATCCTGGATAGAGGTGGTATTCCCCCCCCCCCCCCCCAAAAAAAAAAAATAAAAAATAAAAATAACACTTCTGCTGTACATTTGTTTAACTAAATCTTTAAAAAATTAATCTGGTTTAATAAATTACAAAGAAATATTTTTTCAAGATATACTTTTTTTTCTTTATAGAATATTACAATTATGATTTTCTTTACCCATCTTTTTCTTTTTTTCCCATTCTAAACTACACAAATTTTTCAATGAGTGTTCATGTAAGTAATTGTCTCTAAGTGATCATTAATATTGTTATTCTGTATTCCATAAATTGGGGACATATAAACTGCCGTACCTTAAAATTTACATAAATATATATACAATATTTTTTCTAAAAGAATTGTTATTGTAGGATAATGTTGGTTAAAAAATATTGGCATGTTTTCAGAAATTGGGTTCGACCAGACTCATAAGCTGTACAAAAAATAAACGAGTTGAGACTGAGTCGACTTTTTGGCTATTATAACAGGCCAAGCATCGAAAATAAAGCTTTTGCAAGGGCATGGGTTGCATTTTTAGTTTTTATAATGGGCTGGGCTGGGCCAGGTTGGGCCTGAGCTTGTTTATCTCCTCAGTAGCCTTTCCACTTGTTGTGATGATCTGGAGAGTGTGTCATATGACTGAAACCCAAGCTGTGAAAGATCTTATCTCACAAACCCTCTTAAAATGCTTTTTCACTTCCAAGGACATATCAGTTTTAAACGGAGAGTGGAATGAAGTACAGGGGAAAAAAAAAAAAAAACTTTTTAAGAAATGTTCTGTTGGTGAGAATAAAAATTGCTTCAGTAAACATTAATGTCTTAAAAATTTACAGATAGCATTGTAAGTATTGTAAAAGAAATCTAAAAACTTAAAAGCGTTTTTTTTTTTTTTCAATAATTGCATATAGACATTCCCAATTAAAAATATACTTTGATAAATGAAACCTAATAAATTGAACTAATATATATGAAATAAATTGTTAGAAAGACTTTGTTGATTTAGGTAACTAAATTGAAATAGATGAGACAATATTTGAAATTTAGACTATTACAGAAAAAAACTAATTAGAAATTGTTGAGTTAAAAAGTAAATTTTATGGAAATTATTCAGGTAAATATTTGGTATTTAAGAAAACAGAATGCTAGAACCGTAAAGAAATAAGAGATGACATTTTAAAGAAAAGTTTTTGAGAACTTTTTTTAAATGTTATAATATAAATTGTCTTATAAAGAAGTATGCAATCTTTTTTCTCCAGATACAGAGGAATTTAATTGGAACTGATACTTTACACTCATGCAAACATATAAACATATGTCAGCCAAACGAATAACTTAATACAATGGCTAGGTTGCCATTAAAGGAAAAAAATCCCCTAAATTTGACGACTTTTTTCCTTTTTTTTAACCGATTAATTATTTACTTTTTTTCTGCGTGAGTGTAAAGTATCTTAGCCATTTAATTTTATGTTTTTAAAAAGTTTACAACAAATGACTGAACAAAGCATTCATTAAAATTATTATGGTATTAAAAAGAAAGAATAAATGCTATTTTTTCATACATAACTGTAGTATAATAATAAGTTTTAAAGTAGAAGATTTTCAAAGCTAGGAGCAATGTTACGTGAGTATATTTTTCATTGTAAGTTGTAAAAATTGTATAGTTAAAATGTTTGAAAGTTCGTTTTAAATCAAACAATGAATATTGTTAAATGGAAATATTTTCCACTATAAAATACAAAATGTTTATATACTGAGGCTGTAACTAATTAAAACGTAAGAAATTCTGTTTTGTTTAAATACTACTGTTAAATGATTTTACAATGAAATTGACAATTAATTACAATTAAAATTTTAAAACATTTAATTATTCTGTTTAAGATGCAAAAATATTTATATATCAGTAATAAAAGTAACTTATAAGTAAAAACGTCATTTATAACTTAAAATGTAATGTTATTTGCATCTTACAATGGAGAATTAATTGTAATTTAAATTTTAATTGTAATTAGTTGTAATTTTTATTGCAAACTCACTTAACAGCTTAAAATTTGCACTAAAACACTTTTTTTTTTTTCCATTTTACAGTGGAAAATATTTCTGATTAGTAATATTTATTTTTGAATTAAAATGAACTTTCCTACATTTTAAATAACATTTTTGCATCTTACAAATTTTCCTATATGATATCATCAGCTAATCAAAAAAGATCATATGATATCGCAATGCACTCGGCAAAAGTTACTAAATGATCGAAAACTAATAGGAAAAGGCTTCAAAATTGATTCAGCAGTAGTTGGGATGCGATGGTTGACAGGTGGTTTGAGGAATGGAAAAAATGCCTTTCCCACAACCATGGAGCATGAGGTCGCCAGGACGAATAGTAGTCAGGTTAGGACATTTGGCCGAAGTTCGACCTAGAATTATTTGCTGTTTGGGTAGGTATATAATGGTGATATTTTTACGAAATTTTCAACAGTCATATCTTTATTTATGAGAAATACGGTATCATGAAAAGTGCTGGAAGTAGACAGTTATTTATTCAATGACATTGTACAGAATTTCAACTACATTCATTTCAAAATATGGAATGTCTAGCTCAACACTGTTTGGACGTGGATAACTTCCATCAATTCTTGTGATATTGTTGCATTTGACATAAAGCAAGTTAAGTCTATTGAAAATTTTGTTAATAGCTTCATTATTGTAAAATTCATGAACAAGAATTCGTGTTCGACTTGGAGTGAAACATTCAGAGTGTTTGATTGAACAAATGGATTGCGACCCTGGTTTCCTACACAAAACTTTTTTTTTCATGTGTGTGTATTCTTCCACCCTTTAAAATGTCTCATCTTTTCTGAAACAACTTGATTAAATGTAACAATAGTTTATGTTATTTTATTGGTGCATTTTACGTAATGTAACTTTAAGATAGTAAACACAGATTAAATTAATCATGTCTAACATAGTTGTTGATTGCTGTATATGAAAAAATAGTAATATGATCTAATTTCTAATTCAATTAACCAATGATTCTAATAGTCAGTGACTACTGGACTAGCTAGCAATAACTCAACCCCCTCTTGAGCTGAATTTTGGCTGTGCTATTGTATCATAGATGACAAAATGGCATTTCAATCATATCATTTTGCACTCTTCACTGGCCATTTTCGTTTTCAGCATATTATTTTGGGACACAATTTAAAAAAAAAAAATTATTTCTAATCATACTATTCAGATTCAGTTGAGTTTGTACCATCGATTGCTGAGGTGATGCTGATACTTAGCTGAAAAGATTGCCGTTATTAAAGTTAATAAAGATGAGGAATTTCAAAATATTCCTCCAAGATGGATTGAGTTTCTCTACAATATGTTTAAAGGTCCAAGGAGGAAATCAGTTTACTACTAATTATAATGATAAAATAAAGAAGTTTTTCTTAAAAAAGATATCATGATTCCCCCCCCCCCCCCCCCTTCATTTAAATTGTCTTTGGCGATGGTAAAAATAAACTCTTTCTCAATTTTTTTGTTTCAGACCTCAAAGACACAAAATGAGGTTATTGCTACTGTTAAAACTCACAACTGCTAAAAATTTCTATAAAATCACAGAATTTAACATCAAAATAAATAACTGAAATATAGATTGAGCATGGAATAATTCAAAATCCATGGTGCTACGTTAATTGTTTTTATTATCCAAAAGTTTAAATTAATCAAAACTTGCATATTAAACAAAAATCAAGGAAATATAACAATATAAACAATATCAAAGAACAGGAATAATACCTTTAGATTAACCAGTTACCAGTCCTCGTTGTCAGGCATACAACTGAGAATTTTTTTGTAAAATAGCCTTCAAATGTGGCTTTTTTTTAATATGTGCAAAAGCTTTTAATGAAAAATTCATATCTCTTAAATTATGCAAAATATTGTTATACAAATTACACTTCCAAATTTAGGAAAATTAGTCTTTCAACATCATCACATGTAAAAAGATCAGCTGTCATAATAGGCACTGTAAAGGAAGTGGATAGGGGAGGGCCATTGCCCTTCCCTGAGTTTTGAAATTTCGTTAACTAGGCTTTCATTATCTCTGATGATTTAGAAAAAAATAGTAACATTTATTCTTTGCAAGTGACATGAAATAAATACTAAGATAAAGAAAAACTAAAATTTTTCTTCAGGAGCGGGTGGGGTGGGGGGTTTGCAACCCCTTAACCCCTATGGAAGACACCTATTAATTCTGTTGTTTTTTTTAACGTTATTGTGTTTCAAATTTATCATGAATGGAGTTCATGATAGCACAGCTCCCTGACAAACAACAACAAAAAAGAATTAATAGTTTCAATTCCCCATTTTGAAAAAGGCTGGTAGAAAATAATTTTTTAATATTTAATATCTCTTAATTGTTCTGTATTGCCTTTTATGTTGACATATAAAAATTGTTCAGCATGATGAGTTTTGGCAAAACTTAGTTCAGCTTATTTTTATGTTTAGATTTTTCATTAAAAAAAATGTGGCCTGGACTACAGACTACATGTATATCTGTTTTAAAATCTTGCCCCACCCTAGATTTTTTTTTGTCTGCACCCATGGGTGCCACTTTGAGAAAAATGAGAAAGTCACGAAAATACAATGTAGAAAGCTAGAGGGAAAAACAGCCAACAGCAAAAGCAGTTGAGAGAAAGAGAAACAACCAATCAGAAGTTGACATGACAAGTATAGCAAGAAGCAGAGAAGATGAATAAAATGCAATGAAAATACAAAAATAAAAGAGGAGGGGAGAGAAAATAAATAATATAAAAATAATCGGAAAAATAGTGCTTTTCTCATTTTTTAAAGTGTTTAAAGAAATCATTCCATTGTATTAATTTTGTTTACTTACAAAGAAAATTATTTTAATACATATATTGTACCTTTTATAATCACCACATCTGATAGATGTTCTAGCAATTCCTGCCTTGCAAACATTATTATGATGACGAATCTAAATAAAAATAACAGAGTAATTTTATTTGAGTGATGATATTTAAAAAACATCTTGGGTAAAATTACAAAACTCTAATATTATAGCTTTTACAAACTTTACATACATCATCAGAAGATACATCATCCAACAGTCCTTTCTCATAATAATGAACTGCATTAGTATAATCACCACTAAAATACAAAAAATAATCCAGTATAATCACCACTAAAATACAAAAAATAATCCAGTTAAATAAGATATAAAATAAAAAATATGCAAATTATACCAAAGAGGTGTTCATAAAAACTTAACAAACATGTAAAACTAAAATGACTCTTTTATGCAATATTAAAGAATAACTACAAAATATATCAATATTTATACAGGAGTCAGAAGTAGAGAAACTACAGCAGTCACTACTTTTTACAGTAGTTTGTAGTGTAGTGTGCTACATTTTGAGCAATGTAGTGTAGCGAGTAGCGCGATACAAAAAATCAGTAGTTTGTAGTGAGAACCAACGCTACTTCAGGGTGAAAAAATGTGCTAATCTGGAAATCACGTGTTTCAAACTTGCTTTTTTTGTGCAAATTTTGTTCTGCTCAACAATTTGCGAATCTCAGCTGCAGTTTACAGAAACGCATCGCATGAAGTCATAGACTTTTTTATTGACACCTACTGCTAAAATCAAACACTAACCCACCAAAGAAAATAGTTTTCTTGCTGGCAACAATTGTCTATTTACTCTTTATTAGGTCTTCATGTTTTAATGCCGGTTTTCTTATTATTCGGAATTGCTTTGTTTACAGATTTATTTATTGTTTGCATTTAGAGTTGTTTAAATTATAGTTTCTCTTTTAATTTTTTTACAAAATGTGTAATGTGTGTATAAACTAATATTTTCTTGAATGTCATCTTTCTTAATTTTTTAATGCCCTCGGTTGTGTCGCATTAATTTAATTGTATCCTAGCAGGCACAATATAATGAAAAATCGCTGTATTATTTAATTCAGGTCTTCAGTTTGGAATGTAAATTTAACCCTTTGATAAATTTTAAAGTAGCGAAGTAGTGACAAGTAAAGTAGTGTGTAATCGCTACTTTTTAAAACAAGTAGTTGTAGTTTTAGTTAACTGCATTTTCGATAAAGTAGTTGTAGTTGTAGTTCACTACAATAAAAAAGTCGTTTTTCCAACCCCTATATTTATATATATATATATAAAAAATTAACAAATTTTAAAAAGTTTCTGAGGTATTTATGTATTACAACTATTTTGCAAATTATGATAAAATAAATGTAAAATTTTTGAATTAATGGCTGAAAATTATCTTGCATTTTTAATGGAAAACTGAAAGAAAATATACAAACACAAAATAATTGAAACTAAAAAAAAAAAATAATAATAATAATAAAAATAAACTATATATCTAAAGCTTTTAACAGTTACTATATGTCAAGTACAGCAAATTAATAACACCCAAATAAATAAAATAATAAAAAAATATTTACAAAATTCAATTTGACAATATGAACATGAACAGAATCTGAATGCACACTTATCTGAAAGTGATCTCACAGATAAGCAATAATTCTGCTTATTTAAGTACAAGAAGCTCCTGAGTAGTATCAAAATAGCTGTCTAGTGGTCATAATTTAGTTTCTCATAAACAATTCTAAATAAACAAACCCACACATACACAAAGAAAAAAAACTATATTCAATTGAATAACAAAACAGATCTTTATTAGGACATATAAAATAGAAAAAAACTACAATAATTTTTAAACAAAAATAATTTAGTCTTCCATAAAGCTAATAAAACAAGTGACAGCTAATTAGATTATTACTCAGTCAGAAATCATTGTAGTTCTTTAATTTAATAGTTTATTTGTCCTAATAAGGCTCTTAATAATAACAGAAAGACAAATAATTTTGAGATGCTGTATGAAGTATGATCTATATTCAACATAAAGTAACGACTTTCTGATGAATTCTTTTGAGAATTCCAACTTGTTTAAAGAGCCTACTCAGCCCAGTCCAGTGATTAGCATACTGGCTACAAACTGAGGAGTGATGCTATAGTCATGGGTTTGAAATGAGCACAGTGACTGTGATGGTTTGGGTCTACCAATCCCTAATAGTATTTATGTTCAATCAAGTGATACATCACTCAGGCAGGATTGAAAATACTGATTACTTAAAAAATTACTAAATCATTATAAACAACACATTTTTATTAATTATAATGATTTATCACATTTATCTTATTTGTATATTGTTACAAAATGTAACATTTTTCTTTCCTTTACTTGTTATTTTTAAAATTATAATATAAATTACTTTTCAGATTTTTGTTAATTATAGCAAATAATTTAAATTAGGCTTTAAATTTAGAAATTTCATTACATTCACGATCAATATTTTAATTTTTCAGTTCAAAATTAAGATGTAAAAGTAATTTAAAAAATGCTAACAATCTCATTCAGAAAATTCATAATATGCTTTATCTTAAATATAATGGTAAAGCAAGTATGGGTCGGAAAAAGCCGACTTAAGGCCTAGGGCCTGATTTCCTTCTGAATGTCCAGCCCCGAAGCTGTTGGGGGATGCCGGGCCATCCCCAAGTGTCTCATGGTGATTCTCCTATTCGGTTTCACTGTGTATCGCAACGACCTACCTCGTTGAAACGTGGTTTTAAGGTTGGAGGGTCCGCAGGTGGCGGTTCTCTGGCCGGTCGAAGCGGATACGGAGAGACAAATCCGGTCATGCGTGTTAAAAGTCCCTCAAGACTTGGGTTCGGTGGTCGCATACGCGCCAGGCGCTCCTCAGGCACCTGGCGGCGCATCTTTCTTTTATCTTAAACTAGCAAGCTTCGCCCGCTACGCTGGTCGGTTTCTCCAAACGAATTTTGAATCAAACTAAATATACCGGTGAATTGAATTCATCCAACAATGTACGCTTTTGGTCAGACAGCTACAGGAATCTATGAAAAGAGATCGCATATCAAATTATTGCCTTGGACTACTAAATAGTTGTCTGGCTTTAAGTATGATCCTCATATTGATTATTCCAGGAATAAGACTGTTGATCTCGGATCTCAGTTACCCTACACTTCGTGCCGTGCCTTAAAGTGGCAGGATGAGACTCCCTGGATATGTTGAAGTGGCGGTAGTAAAGAAGATATAGTAATGGATGCATTTTTAGAAATTATAACTTGTAATATTAGAAATATTGATGAGTTGGCGCTAAAGGCATCACCAAATTATAGAAAGTGTGCAATATCGAAACCGTACAGACCCTCGAAACTTTACTTCAGCAAGCATATTTTATTTAAAAATCACAATTACATAAATATCCGTAAGAATAATAGGTACTTTTATATTGCTGGGCGCCAGTAAAAACTCACCAAATCTTGTTTCAATTGGCATCATTTGAATTGGAACATTTTGCGTGACATTTTATTTGTATTGACATGTTTGTGTTTATGTATTTTATTATTATTATATTTTAGTTATTTTAAATAAGTTTTTTAAGATATTATATCTAAATGTTAAAATAATGGCTAGTTGTTATTAGCTAACGTTAAAAAAATAGCAAAAAAAAAAAAAAAAAAAAAAAAGGATTGGCGAGATTTAAAAAAAAATTGGCAACCACTGGCACCCAGCTAACATAAAAATACCGAATAATATTCAATTCCAAATTCCCGAAACAAACAAAAAAGTTAAAACAAAGAGCCCGAAAACTGGCATTATTGAGATTTCATCTAATCAAAATATCAGGTGATTTTTTTTCTTATCCAGTATCTTATAAATCTCCAAGTATTGTTTGATCTTTAACAATGACGAATATATTTTAGAAAATATCACTTGGCAATCAATGCAATAAATTTTAAGGTTTTGTCGCCAAAGGCAACGCCAAATTCGAAAATGTGCAATATCTCACGAATTGTTGGAGTTAGAATTTTTTTATTTAGTACCATTCGCTTCAGCATGCAAAAATATATTGAAATATGTTATCATTTAACAAATGAATATAAAACCCGATTTTTAAGAAATTTTGTTATTGTTTGTTCCCATTTTAACCCCTTTAGGGATGGAATTTTAGGAAAACTTTCTTATTGCGCCTCTATATCCTAAGAAGCATTTTCCCCGCAATTTTCGTGTTTGTAGCTTCAGTAGTTTGGACTGTGCGTTGATGATTTCCCAAGTCAGGACTTTCTTTTACATAATATAGAATTTTATATACAGATAAAATTAACCATTATTATTACCTAGCAGGCTTTGCTCGCTAAGCTGGTCGGTTTCTCCAAATAAAAACTTGAATCAAACGAAATATAACGGTGAATTTGATTGTGTGTTTGAAAGAAACATTAACTTTTACCTTCATGTCCTTCCGCATTGGTGTAAAGCCATTACGCTGTTATATTTTCTAATGTGTTACACGAAATTTAGTCTGTTAAAGACCAACTCGTTTATTTAATCATTTACAGTATGATTTTCTAAAGAACGATATAACGATTATGCAATATACTAAAACTATCCCTGGAAAATTAACAATGCAAGTTCCATAGAAATCCATTCCGCAGAATCTTTAAAAAAGTCGAATGTTTCATAATTGGGTTCAACTGATTATAGAAATGCCCACCACCCCCCTAATTCTTTAACTAAGCAACGTAGAACGATATGTTATGCACTAAAAATTCCCCTCGAAATTTAGCTAACTAACAGTGCAAGTTCCAGCAAAATCCATTCAGCAGAATTCAAGGTATAAGCGGCAGGATCGAAATTCCCTTTGCATTGACAGATAAATGTACCTTTCATAATCATCTTCACCTGTTGATAGAACTGTCAGGGATTTTGTAGAAAGTATATGCTGGTATACGCCGTCAACCTTCTGCTGTAAACCTTCTGAATTTTTAAGCCGAAATTCTGCACACCGTCCGTAGCTATAATATATACTCTCTAGTATATATCATCTGTCTATAGAGTATATGCACTGTTTTATTTTTACGACTACACCACTGACAACTTTCTCCCATAGCTCCATAACTAAACAATATAGAAAATCAATTCCTGAAATACTATCACACTGCGAAACTCCCATCAAAATCCGTTAAGTAGAACTTTAAAAAAGGTAATCTTTCATAATCGGGTTCACCTAATTTTATCTATAACTTCCTCCCGTGGCTCTATAAATAAGCAATGTAGAACAATGTACTTTATTTTAAAACCTTTCTAAAACAAATTACCTAACTAACAGCGAAATCATATAAAAATCTGTTCGGTAGAACCTGAGTTTTAACCGATCGGAATGGAATAAGAATTTGCGTTTTATAAATATTATACATGATTATGATACGATTTTTGTAATCGGATTCGTTGTCAAGCTTTTGCTTCAGAAAACACAACGCAGACGAAAACTTTGCTCCAGAGAAGTACTAACCATCCCCACAAAATTGCCTAACTAACAGTGTAAATCCCACCAAAGTCCGTACAGCAGAACTCAAATTATAAAAGGTCGGAATGAAATACGAATTTGCATTTTAAATAGTAGATATATCTTTCATAATTGCATTCACCTTTCCCAATCACTTTCCCATTAGCTCTATCACTTAGCAACATAGAATGATATGTTATAGGGTCATTAACAATACCTGAAAAATCACTTCGATTAAAATTTGTTCAGTAGAATTTCTTTAAAGTAATCTTTAATAATCGGGTTCACATAATTTTAGAGCTTTCCTCTTTAGCTCTATAACAAAGCAACGTAGAATAGCTATACGCTAAAACCTTTCAAAAAACATAACCTGATTAAAATGTGAATATGCGGTTTATACACATGATATGATTTTCTGTAACAGGATTCATCATGAAGATTTCCCTTCAAACATAAACGATGCTTTCAACATTGTAGTTGATACGCCAATTGGCGAGGTATCCGATTGCGGAAAATTAGCCGGAAATTAACAATCATGAATTATGTGAACAGCATGTATTTTAAATTTATGTAATATAACTACCCAAAGAAAAAGAGAAACATGGCTGAAGACTGAAAACAAATAAAGAAGTAATACATAATACTAATCAGACCTTCGACACTTTATTTGGTACTTCTCCATTATCCCGTTGACCGCTTTTCATAAAAAAAAAAAAAACTATCGCCAAACTATAAGATTTAACGCCAAAAATGCAGTCCCATTCACTTGACGTCAGAAATATTAAACGTGTTTGTTATGTCATGAAGCGGTTTTTAATTCGACATTTACCTGTATTTTTCATTTTGTTTTTCTGATATTTTAGTTATTTCGTTAATTAAAATAAAAATTGCGTCCTTAAACAGCTGTGCCATATCACATTAAAATAGAAAATGCATTGTAAAAATGTTGCGTTTCATAGTTAAGTGCAATAGATCAATTTCAACTGACGTCACAAACATTTATTCACCAGCCGAGAAGGATAATTAAGAAAAATAATCTAATCTTCTAAAATAAAAGCGTAAGTCATATGACTGTCATCAACAGTTCCGGGATGGACGTTTCACTTTTTCATATGCCAGGCGGCCATTTTTATTCAAAATTATTTTTTCGAATAAAACTGCATAAAAGTTATATTTTAAGAAAGATCGTTCAAAATAAATTAATATTTGAGAGATGACTTACGTTCAATTATGTATATATTCTGCAATAACTTCAGTCGAAATTATATTCGCAGTTCAAATTCTCTATTCATGAAAGTAAACAAAAAAAAAAGATTGATTCGTCGTGAACATTTAAAATATTAAACCATGGAGGTAATCATTCGCAAAGAAAGTTCTTAACGAATGAATTTGTAGACTGCTGCCTCGAGTCAAAAAAATAATTCGCACCAGTGAGATAATCAAAGTTTACCATAATTATGTGCTATACAACTCAACTTCCTTCCAGATCTTTTCTTGAAGTAAATTGAACTCAATGTAATAATATTTAATGAATCAGATTTTTAGTATTTTTAAAATAGCTGATACAGCTTTTATTTATCACGTGTACAAAGTAGAAACGATACTTTGATTTTGAAATCAAATGTTTTGATTAATGAGATTATTTCTTATTTATTTATTTATTTTCTATTTTAAATGAAAAGTGTGAACAGCATGTATTTTAAATTTATGTAATATAAGCATTTTAGATTAAAGTTAAGTATTTTAAATGAAATAAGTGACAGGTTTATAAATTAAAATTAAATTAATGTAGTATGAATGATGGTGATGGGAACAATATTTATCATCTGCTCCCGGCTAACAAAAATACTCATATTTAAAAATGGTAAATAATATGGAATCAAATTAAAATAACACAATAAAGTTTTTTAAATGAAATGAGTGACAGGGTTATAATTTAAAATTAAATTAATGTAGTATGAATGATGGTGATGGGAACAATATTTGGCGATTTATCATCTGCTCCCGGCTATCAAAAATGCTCATAATTAAAAAAGGAAATAAAAATAAATAAATGATAGTTTCATGTAAATAAATATTGCTATACATATCAAAAATAATTTATAGAATTAAAATACAAAATAAAAGTAAATAAACAACAATTTCCATAACAAAGTTTTTGCCAAATTGACGACGGGGGAATCGCGCCAACGTGCGTATGTGACACCTGTGCCCAAAAAATATGCGAAATGTTACCATGATCGCAGAAGTTCATGATGTGTCTATTAGAATCTTCCGATTTGGCGTAGGATTAAGGGAAAATTAAATTATGAATAAATGTAACGTGTTGCAATGTTTAACATACATTTAAGGGAGACCAAACTGGTTGCCAGTGGCGGCTAGTGTAAGTAAATAAATATCCAAGATTTTTTTTCTATTTTCATTAATATATTGTAATTTTTTTGTGTTAAAACTTACTGGACACTTTGGTGAGTGGGTCTTTTCTGAATTTATTTTATTTTATTTATTTATTTTGATATTCCAATGGCAACATTCTTCCATTTGTTTATTTGGAGTTCATTGTTTGGCGATGGTTTTTTTATTTATGAAAAGGGGCCGACGGTATAATTGAGATGTACCCTTTATTTTAGCAATCGCACTTTATTTTAAAAATCTTGACGTTTGTAGAAATAATAACAATACACAATTACATAAATATCCGTAAGAATAATATTCAATTCCCAATTGAGCAGTTAATGTTTCTAACTGCAAAAATAAACAAAAAGATTTAATTTGAATTTCTTCCATTGCTATAGTAACGGACGTATTTTTAGAAATTATCACTTGTATTGTTAGAATTGTTAGATTTTGACGTCAAAGACTTCGCCAAATTAGAAAAATGTGCAATATCTCACGAACTATTTGACTTATGAGTATTTAATTGATACCATTCGATTCAACATACAAAAATACATTAAAATATGTTATCATTTGTCACGTAACTATAATACCCGATTTTTAAAGAATTTTTAAAAAGTTTGTTCCCCTTTTTACCCCCCTTAGGGGTGGAGTTTTTGAAAATCCCGTCTTAGTGCACCTCTACATACTAAGAAGTATTTTTCCTGCAAGTTTCGTCTTTGTAGGTTCAGTAGTTTTGGCTGTGCGTTGATCATCTAGCCGGAAAGGACTTTCTTTTATATATATAGATATAACATTTAAATGATCTTTTCACTTAATTCAAATTAAAAAATAACCTTTTCCAATAACGTCTAAATAAATTTAAATGCTAACAATCTCATTATTTAATTCGGAAAATTCACACTATGCTCTATCTTAAATACAATATTCAAACGATATTTTAACTTAATTCAAATTGAAAAATAATAGTTTCCAATATCATTTAAATAAAATTAACTCTAAAGTGATTTGTATAATTAAATATTAAGTATTAAATAAGCATATTTCATTTTAGCTCAATATAACTTCAGCAAAAGTTCATCTCAAATTATTCATTTTCAAAATTAAAACTCTCAATACTTTTCGCTTAAAATCATTATTAAATACTTATTTTATTTTATTAACGTTTATTTCAATAATTCATGTTATAATATCTAAACGATCTTTAATTCAATGTTTCTTTCAATTAGAAAATAAGCATTTATTTTCTAAGTTATTCATTTTTATTCAAAATCTTAATTAATAATATATTTATCGCTTTTATCTTATTAAATTCCTACTATTAGCTCACACTCTCTCTATATATATCTTGTTGGAATTTTCAATCGTTAATAAAATATTTTCTATTCATCCATTCAAGTTCAAATAAATTATTTTAAACTTGTACTGGATAACAATTGATGTTAATACAGTTTTTTCAAATATTAATTCATTAATTAAATTTAATTAATTAATTTTAATTTTTATATGGGAGAAAAAATTTCTCCCATTGTTTTCATAAATGAAATGAAAGATTTATCTCAAATTAGTGATGCCAACAAAAAATAAAATACTGCAACGATGATTATAAAATAATGTTCAATAAAGATAATGTGGGACATTAATGCTGTACGGGTTTATTTTATATATTTATGATTAAAAAGTAGGAATTGACTTAATTTTTTTTTTTATATTACTTGTTTTCTAGTAATAAACTTAAAATAACCCTTCATTAGACAAAATTTTCATGCATTTAAATCAATTTTAAGCCCAATTGAAAAGCAAAAATAATTTGCTATCTTTTATGATTTTCGAAGCATGTACTACCGAAAATCCGACATCTTTCTTAAACTTCGTTTTGTAATGAAACAACATCTTTCTGGCTTGTCTGAGAGTTAAACAGCCATTTTGTGTACTGGTTCATTGAGCTCGGCGTCACTTTCTGCATATTTTCAGGCCACCCACGCTTGTAAACAAAATTCTGTTAGATCAGACTGTTGCCAATCTGTGTAATAATAAGGAAAAATCATTTGGATAGCTAGCGTAAGCTGCTGGTTATCGGTATTGAAAGTAACTGCATGTATCTACATGCATTTTAAGCAACACATCAACCACAGTTTAGGAAAAGTTTGTGATGTTTAATGGATCTGGCAATAACAATACACATTTTCATTGGCTAAAAGTTTGAAAGGATAGTCGATTGGAGATGAGGGAGACTTCTGCAGAATATCTGTCAGTCTGAGGGATTAAGAGAGGAGAATCAATGTGTGTTTTTTCAGGAGGTCGGACCCTTAAATAGAAGGAAGATTGTTGATAACGAAGAAAAATATCCCTGCAGTATTATTAACATTTATTTTTTGTAATATGCTCTTCAATTTTTCATCATCCTCAACATACATTTTTTTAAACATTTTCTTTGAGCTAACATCGCCATCTTGTATCGAGATTTCTATAATAATCTTCTTCAAATACTTCTAATTATTTTGTTAACGATAAACATACTTTAAACATCATTAAAAATTGCTTAAATAGATTCATCTCCCCTTCTCCATGTTATCATCATCTACATTCAATATTGTACAAATTATGTCGTCTATGGACACTCATTAAAATGCTGTTTAATTTCAGGAACTTTTGAAGATGTTTTGAACTATGCCCAGTACTGATTGTTCATAATTATAAAAGAAATATTTAGGATTACAAGAACTGAAGAACTATATAAAAATATTGATGAATTCTCTCCCTTAACTATGATACTTATTTCGAGAACTTTAAAAGTGTTGCTTCAATAATAACCAATATATATTTTACACAGTTTCAACATTCCCTTTCAGATGAAATGTGCTATTGCCTTATTTAAAAGTGGCTGTTAAAATTTTTGTTTAGATATGCAACTTGATATGAGAGTCTGAAAAATTCTGTTTGCTGTGCAATATTCTTATAAATTAAAAATTATATTATAGAATAGTTCTCAAAGGTTTATAAGGATGCATACTGAATTAACAAAAATTTTAATAAAATTAAACATTCAATGTCAAGAAATTGTGTTCGTTTCTTATTTGTCTTCTCTTCTGGTGAATTCATCATTTTTTAGGTGCGTTCGTAATTATATAAATACGTAGCACCTATTGTCGTCGTCTGGTCCGTCCGTCTGTCTGTCCGTCCGTCCGCATATAACAACACAAAAACTACCCAACCGAATGGGTTGAAATTTAAGATATATTATCTTTGCAGAATTTTGTCGAGACATTTCAAATTTTATCAAAATCGAATCAAAAGTTTAGAAAATATTAATAAAAACATTTATTAAGAAATTTGATTTTTTTTTTAAATCGGTGCTTTTTTGTTATAGGAGCTTCCGAAGTTACCGAGATACTTATTTTATGACAGAAATGAATCTACCTGCAGACGATATAATTCATTTCACAGAATAAAAAATCATCAAGATCTGAATATTTACATAACTAGCTATAGTACGAACGCACCTCATTTGTCACGTTTGACGTACAATTTCCAACTTGTTTATTATTAGTTTCAGCTCAAGTAGAGAGTCACAGTAATTCTCTGTTCAAGATATGTTTATTAAGTGTGAACTATTTAAGCATAATAAGTAACTTTATTTTAAGTATTAAATATAATTGATAGTATTTGGATAAGGAAAACTTTGAATCACTTTAATTTCACATAATTGAAACAGGAAAATTTAAAAATTATAATAAAATAAGTTAATTTACTTCTGCTATTTAAGATAAATCAATTATTTCCTTATGAAAATATTTTGAGAATTTAATTTCTTAAGATTATTTTGAGGAATTGATTTCTTTTCTTTTTTTTTAAATCTTTCACAGAGCAACAAATTCTGTCAACAACCACTATAATGAACACTTTGGCCTTTTACAAGGTGTGAGTGTGATATTTTGGATCAATATATCTATTTCAATTGAATTAATTATTTATTATTCCATCTTTAATTAACATTATAATTTAATTATTGAATCTAATTGCTTATACAATATCCCAGACTCACATTTTGTATCATATATGTTGTATACAACTACAATAAAATCCATTCTATAACAGAATCCTGCCTTAAACAGAAAATTTCATTGTCGCTGTAAAAATAATACAAAATAATTATAAGCATATATTGTACCTATTACAAGAAAAAACAGACTAAAATGGGTGTTTTCTTTTTGGTCCCTTGAAATTCTGCCTTAGCAGGTTTCACTGTACATGTACAACAAAAGGCTTTTGTAATCAATGAACAATATTACATCATTTCAAATTATTATATTCAACTTCTAGTAAGAACTTATGCTTATCAGAAGTGTTATTTCAGATTTTCCCTAATTTATTTTATATATATGTCTAAAATTTATAGAAGATGAAATTTATTCATGCATGAAAAATATTATGAGAAATATGCACAATATCGAAAGAAGTTTATTAACAATATTTTCTGTTAAAGTTTCATAAACTAATAATTTATCATATATGTCTGCATTACTTATACTGTTAAACATTAATCAACCTTGAGTTTGAATTTTGAATATCAATGAAAAATAAAATTAAATAAAAGGAAGTAGAAAAGCTCTCAAAAACATACGTGAACTCCAGCTGTTCAGCATACTCTTTAGATATTATAGGAACTTCTTGGGGGTTAAGAGTGACTGCTAATTTCAAAGCAGCATCCCAATGGAAAAGATGTTTACGCATTTCTAAAGCAGCAGATGGCTTTGAAGACATTAGATACAGACTTTGAGCTAATTCATAATCTTTAAAGAAATATTCAGCTACATATCCAGACAATAATTTCGTATCTTCTACTTCCTAAATTTGTACACAAAATAAGAAGATCAATTATATTATGACTATAACATAATAAAAGGCACAGATTCAAAATGATGAATAAAAACAATAAACAAAATACCAATAATAAATTATAATACAATAGTAAGTAAAGAAAAATATAATTTTTAGCAAGATTTCAAGTTCACAAATATGTTAAAATGTATTTTGATAAATATCATATTAAATAACTACAGCAGTTCATGGTGCAATTCTCTCGGTCAATGATGCCCGAATGCACTATAGTAAAACTGGAGAAAGGATACATAAAAAATGTGATGGATCCTTCAGGAGCATAATTTTCTTTCTGAAAAGAATATCTTTTTTTTTTTTTTTTTTTAAAAAAAAGCTAATTATAACAAAGGCATATTTTGTATTAATATGTTGAATTTGTTTTACTTCTAAAAAAAGGAGTTGCAGCTTGGTAGAAACGTACAGCAAAACTTTCCTAATGAGTTTGAAAATGCAGCATGTTAGATCCATTAATCCCTTGGGGGATGAGCGTCTTTTACAGAATTTTTCATCGTTTGTCACCAATTTTTGTGTACAGAAATTTTCTCCTAATTGAATCACAGAAATGTGCTGATTTAATACGGCAAAGTTTACGATAAAAAAAAAAACTAGAGAAATTGATGATTCTGAACATCTTACACAGCACGTATATTGGTCGCTCGTCCCCAAGGGGTTAAGATTTGTTTATGCAATATCACAACAAGTTTAGTAAAGCTATAACTTTTTGATTATATTGTATCATAGACACAGATTAAAGAATGAAATTTCTGAAATATACTAAATAATATTTTTAAAATACCATTTGTAAAAAAATTTCCTAAAAATAATTTTTACCAGAAATTAAAAATTATTTGTTATTGTCACAGCAACTAATTAATTCAATACTTAAAATGAAAAGAAAACAAAAACTAATAATAATAATAGATATATACATATTTAAAAAAAAATGTGAAGTACATATACAATATTTAAAAATTGTTATTTTTTATAATTGAAACAAAAACTGAATATACGTAAAAAGCACTATACAGGGGTCAACAAAAATGACACATATGGTCAAATGGCTAACTAAGAGAGACTAATGCCATCCATTTATGATTAATAACCCCCTCCCCCAGTTTTTTATTTAAGGATAAATGATAACAGCAATCTATAAGACGTAACATTAATTTAAACCCTTTATCTACCGAATTATGAATCAACAAATTGTTCAATCTCAATAATTATCTTCCTTGATGTCTGAAGGTATATTAGACAATTTATATTATAATAATATGAAATTTAGATAAGGTTTTTCATTAAAACTGATTTAATAATGGTAATAATGATTTAGTAATAGCTCTTTTTGTGAAATATTTACAAGAATAATTAGATTAATTAACAGAAAATGCTGTTAAGGAAATATCACAATTCTTTATCGGAACAATGTAAATAAATGTATTGTGATCCTATCATTAAATAGAAAGGTTTTTATAGTTGCAAAATTTTCATATAACAATTTTTAAAAAGAGAAGATCTACACTTATGTAAAAGGTTGAGAAAAATACCACTTTATAAAATATTTAGCTTTCACTGTTTTGCTGTGCTTTCTAAATGTGATCCAGAAAAGTATTTTGTATAAAAACAAAACCTTATTATCATTATTAGACAGATTAAAGAAATTTTATATAAAGTTTTCTCTGATGGTACTTAAAAGTACCGTCAGTAGATAAAGGGTTGATCAGACAACATGGTCTATTGAAATGTGTGTGTACTATGTCAAAAGCCTGTTCAAAAACTTTTCATATGATACCTTATTCATCATTGTGCATTTTATATGTGATTTGACATGGGTGATGAAAGTAAGAAATCTATGGAGAGATAAGAATTTAGATTGGATGTGCTAATAAGTCTACAGCTTAGGCTATGTTTTTCAAAATGGAAAATGTAAACATAAAATAAGCTAAACTAAGATTTTTTTGCCACAATTCCTCATTCAAGACAATTTTGAAATATATCAACAGAAAAAGTCATACAGAAAAATTAAAAAAGTATTAAATATTCAAAAATAAATTTTGATGAGCTTTTTTTCAAAATGGAGAATTGAAACTGATTGAAGATGGGAGCAGATGGGTTCTGCTGTTCTGCTCCCGTTGAACCCATTTTAGATAAATTTGAACATGCATCAATGTAAAAAATACAAATAAAATAAATATAAAAGTAAAAAAAGAAAACACTCTTTTATAAGCATTTAATGTTTATCTTGAAAATCATACTTAACTTCATGACTGCAATTCATGTTTTTTTAGAAAAAATGAAAACCCATTACAATACATTAATTTGGCATGAGGACCAAATAGTGAATTTATTAATATATATAAATATATATATATAATTTTTACTTTTTTTCTTTTTAAAGATATGTGTGAAAAAAAGAACTCTGATTCGAACAATTAAAAACCGCAGACTGTGCCTGTACATTTCGCTAAGACTTTCATTTTCGTCCACGAAGACTCGCTTTTGAATTTGTACTTTGACCTTTGCATAATAATTTCCTTTTTTTTTTCTTTCAGAGTGATATTCTAAGCTGTTGGGTCTTTGAGACCAAAGAACAAAGATGTAACTCCATTTTTGTTGCGTCTGTGAACCATTATGAAAAGGATTTATATTTTATTGTTGTGTTAGTGATTAAATGTTTCTGTGTGTTTTTTAACCAGACTTCGAATTTTAATGTGTGTGTCTAATATGAACAAGATACCTGCATGAAGCATCCCATCACGAACCCGCAGGTAAGAGATTTTATTTATTAGAAAATCTTTAAATAACTCTTACCTAAAGAAAATTAATTTTGACTGATTAATGAAAATTTGATAATATGGCAGCATGAAAGAAAAAAATGAAACATTATTTTAACTATCTTTTTAAGATTTCTAAATTGATTTTTGAATGTATAATCATAATTTAATTAATATGAAACTATTAATTGATTAAAGCATATTTAAAAAAAGTGTATATCATACTCTTTATTTTTTATTCCGATTTTCTACTTTTTAGTGTTTAAAATATTTTGTTGTTGCAGTTTCACAGCCAGATATTTTTTTTTTTCGGTGAGCATGGTTTGGTACATAATTAAAATCATTGTTGTTGTAACCATAAAGAATATTTGGTGATTTATCATCTGCAACTGGCTAACAAAAAAATGCCTTAAAATGAATTTATTAACTTACAACTGAGTTCTAAAAATATTAAAATGTTGTATTGTCATCAAAAATAAACTCGTGTACATGATTTTTATAATTCTAGCACATCAGGAAGTGAGTGAAAAATCAATTACAAAATTCTATCTTTACATACAAAAACCATGTTGAGTTAAATAAGAGTGTAAAAACTAGAGAGAGTAAAACTAGATAAGAGTGTAAAAATAAAAAAATCTCCATTCTTCTAGTGTTTAATTGTTTTATGTCACTTCTGAAGAATAAATTTTACTATTTTTTTCAAAATCATCAGAGGTAAAGAAAATTTAAGTAATTAAAGTTCAAAATCCAGGGTAGGCTGTACTTCACAATCAATAATAATTAAAAAAAATACCTTGATATCTTCTAATCTCAAAACTTTGCTTGCAATGCCAAGTTTCTGGTATATTCTTGAAGCTGTTCCAATGTCTAAATTATACAATGCAGCATCAGCTAATTCATGCCAAATCTTGTCTGACTTGATAAGTGAAGCAAGTATAAAAGCTTGATCAAATCTAAAATTTTATATTTATGGTAAAATTAACAAGCATATTCTAATCGAATATATTATAGTTAAGAGTTAAATATGAATTATATACATTAAATTACCTTCTCAATTTCACAGCAATTTGAAAATTATTCATAAGCTGAAAATTAATGAATAATATCCTTTAGCAAAAGATACCAAAACAGAGATATAGATTGTTTCAAGTAAGACAATTACAACAATTACTAAGGCAAATGAATTTAACAAGAAAAAAAAAAAAGAAAGAAACCAATACATTGTGCATTAACATATACATTTATGTTCAGCATATGATGTATAATATTAATTAATAAATACTGATATAAATAAATTCATTATTATATCCATACTAATATTATAACAAAACAATGTTTGTTTGTTTGTAGGTGGTAATATCCAAAACTACTGAACCAATTTAAAAAGTGATGGTGGCAAAATGATTGTGATCGGCTCTGCTCCAACATAAGCAGGGGTCGGAAGTAGCATGCTACAAGTAGCGAAACAACAGTAGTCGCTACTTTTTTACAGTAGTTTGTAGTGACGTGCGCTACTTTTTGAACAATGTAGTGTAGCGAGTAGCACAATACAAAAAATCAGTAGTTTGTAGCGAGAACCGTCGCTACTTTTAACGCTACTTCAGGAATTTAAAAAAATGTGCCATTCTGCAAATCACGTGGCCGAAATCTGCTTCTTTTGTGCAAAATTTATTCTGGTCAACAATTTGCGAATCTCAGCGTCAAATCTCAATAGCAGCTTAATATCAGTGCACCGCATGAAGTCATAGATTTTTCCCATTGACAATTGCTGCTAAAATCAAATACTTATCCACCAAAAGAATTAATTTTCTTGCTGGCAACATTTATCTATTTACTCGTTATTAGGTCCTCATGTTTTAATGCCGCGATTCTTATTATAACAAATTGCTTTATTTACAGACTTATTTATTGCTTGCATTCAGAGTTGTTTTTCAGTAATTTTCTAGATTGTACTATCTTTTTGATAGTATAATCTAATAGATAATATTTAGATGGTTTAGCTCTCCTAATTTTGCTATGAAATTTGTAAACTAACTTATAAAACTAACATTTTAGAGGTAAACACAAAACATTTTCTTGTATCTTATCTTTCTTAATTTTTTAATGTTCTTTGTTATGTCAAATTAATTTAATTGTATCAGACACAATATAATGAAGGGTCATTTTATTATTAAATTCGTACTTTCAATTTCTTGTATAAATTTAACCCTTTGACAAAATCTGAAAGTAGCGAAGTAGTGACTACTTTTGAAAAGTAGTTTGTAGTTGCTACTTTTTAAAACAAGTAGTTGTAGTTAACTATATTTTAGATGAAGTAGTTGTAATTCGCTACAATAAAAAAGTAGTTTTTCCGACCCCTGAACATAAGCTATATTTTATGTTGGTTCCTCCAAAGGGATGCAGGAAAAAAACATTCTAAAAATGTGATTACTGTGATACCTTTGAGGATAGAAACCTGAAATGTGGCATGTTTACTTTTAAGATGTAAATGCTCATTAAGGACTGTTCCTAAAACAATAAAAGGATGAAACGAGTGGAAAATGTTCTAAATTTGCAATTTCTGGGATACTGTTACGGCTAGAAGCTTGAAATTTGGCATGGTGGCTACTTATCAGATGAAAATGCTCACTACGAACATTTTCTAAAAAAATTTTTAATTTAAAAGGGTGAAACAAGCAGAAAAATTCTAAATTGCGATTTATTTGGAATTTAGAATAATATGGAATGGAATAGACTGTTTACATGTTTTGATTTGAAAAGTGATGGTGGCAAAATGATTGTGACCGAATCTGCTCCAACACAGGCTATATTTTTTGTAGTACCACCACCTCCGAAGGGATGCAGGATCTTCTAAAATCGAGATTACTGTGATACCTTTGAGGATAGAAATTTGAAATATGGCATGGTTATTACTTTTAAGATGTAAATGTTGTTTAAGGACTGTTTCTAAAAAAATTTGAAATTTAAAAGGATGAAACAAACAGAAAACATTCTAAATTATGATTTATTTGGAAATTTTAGGGCTAAGAAGTAGAAGTTTGACAGGGTTGTTACTATGCTTTTTTGAATTGCTAAAAAGTGTAGAATAAAGTTTTTTAAAACAGTATAAAAGGTTTAATAGACTATTTACATGTTTCGGCTCCATTGAAACCATTATCGAAACAAATAAGAATATTCTATAGTTGTACAATCTATGATGTAATGATTTAAAACACCATTATTAAATTTTTCACGTACTCTTTCAGATTATGCACATTATTTTTACTTGGATGTTTACTTCTATATTTGTAAACATGGACTAACTTGAGCCAAATGATGCTGCATCATTACATACTGAATTTTTACATGTTAAAATATCTTATGGTTTCTGTTATAATGGATGGATACTATAGATTGGAAGAAAATAATATCTTATTTTCATTGAAATTTACTTGGCTAAAAAGGGTTATAGAATGATTTGAGAAATTTTTAAAGTAGACAGTAATTTTACTCTTGTTCTAAAACGTATGTAGTTTTATGCAAATTGGTCAACAATTGTAGATTTGTATAAGGAACATATACCCACACAATGATTTATAGACATATAGATAGATAGATAATGTAATGTGAAAACATGTGACCAGCTAGTGACTTTTAATGTTAAGTCTATGGCACTTTTGTGCTATAAATATGGCATGATTATTACTTTTAAGATGTAAATGTTGTTTAAGGACTGTTTCAAAAAAAATTTGAAATTTAAAAGGATGAAACAAGCAGAAAACACTTTTGTGCTATAAATTTTGTGAGTATACTTTTGGCACTTTTGTGCCATAATTATTCCCGAAATCCATGATTTTTGTCAGTTTTTTTTTTACGCAAACCATAACGACCAGGAACTGGGCCGAAAAAATCGAATTTTGGATTGTGAAATTCTAATGGTGACAGAGAATTGTATTATTCCGTCAATAGTAACTGCGCAAAATTTCATTTTCATTGATAAATATTTTTTGCCTCCTCCAGATGTCCAAAATTTCAGAAAACTGCCAAAAATGGTCATTTTTTACTAAAAATAAAAAAAAATTAGGAAAAAGGACATTAGTTTTCTAATAGCGGGCAAAAGGTCTACCAGTCAATCATAATTAACTGTAAAAAAATTTAACCAGATTGGTTAATAACTTTTGCCTTCTCAAAATGGCCAAAGTTTTTCAAAAAACTGTAAAACATGATATTTTGATTCAACTTTTTTATTAATGCAAAAATATATTTAGTTAACTTACATTGTTGATTGTTCATTATAAATTAATATATTATCAGCTGTTTAAAGTTTTGAGCAATAAATTACATCATCTTGTAACTAGCCTTGTGCTCAAATGAAGGTGTAATTGCCTGTGACGCGGTGGTATTTTTAATAAAACCATCCCTCTGTTGTGTGATCCACAAATCATACTGCGATGCAGCATAATGTTGTGCACTATTTGAGTCAGCTCAGAAGAAGGTTCTTCTGTCCCACTGTACAATCTTAAGATTATGTTAGCAGTCAATAATCATCTTACGTGAGATGTGGGCATGGTGATGATGGTCATGTCGGGACAGATCAGAAGAACAAACGCCTGTTAAAAGTGCATAGGATATATCTAATAGATATTTCTGATCTTTGCAAAATTCCGCTCCTACCAGCAGATCACAATAAACTGGCTTAAAGTTTGCTACTGGCAAGTTTTCACAGTTCACCAGACTTTTCCCTATCGGTCCACTGCAGAGACCAGCTGTTTCACTGTCCAGGTATTCAAATACATGTCTTAGAGGGAGCTCATTGAAATGTAAAACACATACTAACCACTGTAAAGGTTTTTAAAATTCTTTCTTAAGAAGCCAATGACACCGGATTTGTGTCCTGTATTTACAATGATACCATTACATCCTACTGCTGTAATGTTTTTAGCTTTAACTTTCTTTTTCATCAAACAGTCTATGATATTTGTGCTGATACAAAGCACCGAGCCTGATGTAGGAGTTACATGGTCCAAATATTGTGATCTTAGTTCTATTAAAATTGATAAATGTTCCTCTACAATTTCTTTTTGGTAAAATTTATTACCTTCCTTTATTTGGCAAAGTGTCTTGTCTTATAGAATACTTTACATACTGACACTGACTGAGTTTTACGAGAGAAGAATATTGCAGCAAATGATGCAACAATTGCATCATGCAATTTAAACCACAAAGTCCAGTATTGCTGCAAATGATGCAATAGTTGCATTGTGAAAAGGAAATAAAGTTCAGTGTTGCCAGCCCGCAGTTCATTTTAAAGCAATAATTTTTAATATATGTCTAATAAAATGTATCACTGCGATTAAATTATTTAATAAATATGTACACACAAAAAGCATTTTTAAAAACCTTTTCTTTTAAATTTGGCCGTCATGAGGAGGCAAAAGTTATTAACCGATATGGTTGATTTTTTTTACAGTTAATTATGATGGCCTGTTAAATCATTAGCCCGCTATTAGAAAACAATTGTCCTTTTTCTTAATTTTTATTATTTATAGTAAAAAATGGCCATCTTTACTTTGGTCGGAGGCAAAATATATTAATCAATGAGAATGAAATTTTGTGCAGCTACTATTGATGGGATAATGCAACTCTCCTGCACTATTAGAATTCCATAATCCAAAATTAGATTTTTTCGGCCCGCACTACCATGGCATCTATCACTGTGCTGAATTAGATGGTTATTGACCGAACAGTTTAGGAGGAGTAGAGTCACAAAGATATCACTGGAGTGGATTCATAAGAGCTTCACTCACTCAGATCAATTAGTTGTTTTTTATTTACAAGTGGTGATGAGTTAATTAGTAATATAAAGTGGCTTACTGAAAGTGCATTAAATTATGAGAACATTTTCAATGCATTCAGTATGAGGCAACATGACATATTTGGTATAGCAGCATTCTGAAGGACTGATTTTTCAAAATTAATCCATGCATTCAAGCCTATCTCTAGCACATATATTTTACAATCACATCACTTTAGTATGCTTATACAATAAAAATTAAAATTTTACTTACATTCAAATATAATCATTGCTTTTACCACATACTATATATTTTTTATCATTACATGACCTAGCTAAATATTAAACTTAAAAATGCGAGATTTTTTTTTATTATTATTATTTCTGTTTGGTGTGACTAATATAATAATTGTGAAATTTGATTATTAAAGTTGAAATTTACATAAAAATTTTTCTTTCGGTTTAGATACTAAGTTTTAGAAAACAGACACTTATTGAATCATAAAAATATAGATAATATAGTTACAATTGTATCATCATGTCCACTGTTATAAATGTCAACACGATGCCCTGGAACAGACATTGAAGACGTTTTGCCTGATTGTGTTAAGAAAATCAGTTCTCCACTAACCAATAAACCAGGATATAATTCATTTTTAGGAAAGGTATGAATCTGTTCAACTTTACTCCCTAAAAAAAAAAAAAAAAAAAAAGAATCAACAAAACAAAGTTTAAAAAAAAAAAAAAAAAAACATACAAAAAGAAAAATCATGTTAAGGAAAATCTGACATTACCTTCAAGACTGTCACGAATATAAATGAATGAATTAGCACTTTCATCATCAAAAGCAATGAAAATACCCTAAAACAAGCATATATTTATATTTAATTGAATTAAAAAATGAATAAACTGGTATAAACAGTAAAAGTCATTTGACACAATAATAAAAGTATAAAAACAATGTTTATGTGTCAATAAAATGTAAAAAACGCAAAGTTTGCCAGTGAAACAAGAAAAGAAAAACACTAAGGGGAAAAAAACACTAAGGAAAATCTGATATTACCTTCAAAACTGTCATGGATATAAATAAATGAATTAGCTTTTTTTTTTTTTTTTTCTTTTTTTTTTTTTTGTAACTTGTCATCATCAGTATGAATATAGATAGTGAAAGATTTTGCTCAAAACAAATGGACAAATTCCAATACATGTTATGAGTACTGTTAAATCTATTGTCCATGTTTTATTTATTTTCCTTTTTTATCCTGTCATCTTTTATTCTCGTGATGCATTTTTTTTTTAAATATGTAACATGAATTAGAAATTGTTTACTACTGTTTTAAATATTTTATGGAATTAAGGTAGAAATTTCTACTGCTGAATAAATTATGAGTATTTTGAAAGCTTAAGAGGTTAATTGACTTCTTTCTGTATGCTTTAAGTTATTAATTGACATCCGCATTACAGTGAAACCTCTCTAAGGAGACCACCCATTAGACCATAAAAAATCGGTCTTTCAGAGAGGTGGTCTCTGAATAGAGGTGATGGGTAAAGCAAAGTTTCATGAAAAACATACTACAAAAAAATATATTGAATTAGTTTATTACATGTCTATACAGCTTTAAAGAAGGAATTAATGGTAGTTTTCCTTGATTTTAACAGCTTTTCATTAACAAATTTTATTTCTAAGCATTCTTTGATCTCTTTAAACAAATTATTTATTTTAGTAGTATCATCTCTAATAGGTATCGAACTTTCTATCAATCGATTGATTTCCACAAGTGTTTCTTGGCATGAAATAGATAATTAAACCGTTTAAATTAAATTAAATTAAACAATTAAACTCTCATGCGAATTTCCTTTCTGATGTTTCATTCTCGTGTGCTCTTAAAACTTTCACTTTGTCTTCCAAAGGTAACACAACTCTCTTAGACATCATTGAAATTGGTATACTAAGCACACAGCAAGAAAAACACTTCAATGCGAATATGCACTGTGTTATAATTTCCACTCTTAAACAAAACTGAGGTGATAACAAGAAGTGGAAATTTTTCCAAAAAAAGCAACATAATTGAAATAAACTTGAATCTGCACGAGAGCCAGCTTTTTCCTCTGGGGGGGGGGGGGGGGGGGGGGGGGATTAACTTGATTCGCCAATTCTAAGGAAGTAGACTCAGCTGAGTGTGTTTTCCGGAGAAAATTGGAATTTCAAAATTTCCCCATGCAAAGAAAAGTAATCCTACTCTTCGACTGAAAAGTTAAAAAGTGGTCTTTCAGGGAGGGAGACGAGGAATAGTGGTCCTTTAATGGAGGAAAATTAACATTGAGCATATAGTAAAAAATTATAGACCATAAATAAATGGTCTTTATGAGAGGTGGTCTCCTTATAGAGGTGGTCTTTCAGGGAGGTTTCACTGTATCTTTTAGAAAGCTGAGGTGTTAAAATAACATTTTTTTGAACGCTTTAACTAACATTTTGGTGTGTCCGCGACAGGATTAGATTTATTAAAAAAGCCGATTTAAAGTTTGTAGTAGAAGAACTTGGTGAAACGATTCCGCAAGACTATACGATTGCAACACTAAAAGAAATAATTTTGAATAGTAAGGAATATAAACAGGATCCTGATTTTGTACAAGAAATTTTATCAACAGCCATTGTTGAACGAAAGGAAAAGTTACAATTAGAAAAGGAGAAGGAGAAAGAGAAGTTGGATCAAGAAGTACAGTTTAAAAAATTGGAATTAGACCATCAATTAGAATTAGCAAAAATCCAGTCACAAGGGCAAATTCAAGGTGAGTACATTTCAACTGTTAATGAAACTAATGATTCTAAACGAAAATTTACATTACCTAGGTTAGAATTTCGTCAATTTGATGGAGATTTAAAAGAGTGGTTACCATTCTGGTGTCAATTTGAACAGATTCATATGGATGAGAATATTGTGCCCGAAAATAAATTCCAGTATTTGATTCAAGCAACAGTAGCTGGATCTAGAGCGAGAGAAGCTGTAGATAGTTTTCCGCCAACTGGCGCTAACTATGCCAAAGCTATAGAGAGTCTTCAGGCTCGTTTTGGTCGGGAAGATCTTTTAGTTGAAGTATAAGTTAGAGAATTATTGAAATTAATAATATCAGTACAGTCAAAAGAAAAGTTTTCTCTTACATCCTTGTATGATAAACTTGAATTGTATTTAAGAGCTCTTGAGACAATGGGAGTCACAACAGATAAATGCGCCTCAATATTATATCTAATGGTAGAATCTTGTTTTACTGCGGAATTTTTGAAAGCGTGGATCAGAACTTATACGTCTTCTGCTATTTCCGATCCGAAAGAACGCCTAGATAATTTAATGAAGTTTATCAAAAGTGGAGTTGAAGGCGATAAAAGAATAAATTTGGCAGTGGCAGGTTTGGGCTTCACGAAAAAAGATGATGATAGAAACTTTAGAAAAAGGAAAGGTTACACCGATGTTTCTAAACATTTACCAACTGCTGCTACTCTATTAACAACTTCTTCAAAACAAGACTTAAGGAAAAATTGCGTTTTTTGTAACGGAAGACATCTGAGTTCAGAATGTTTCTCAGCACGGAAGATGAGTTTTAGTGAGAAGCAGAATATATTGAAAGACAAAAGGTGTTGTTTTTTATGTTTGACGTCAGGCCACACAACGAAACAATGTAAAGCTATCTTGAAGTGTTTCATTTGTGATAAGAAACATGCATCTGTGATGTGTCAAATGCTCGATAAAAATAAATTAAATGAAAGGAAAGGGGAAGAAAAATCGTCTGGAAATGAAGTAAGTATGGCTAATGTCAGTAGAAGAAATGAAGTAAATATGGCTAATGTCAGTAGAAATCCCAAGGTCTTTCTTCAGACACTCAAAGCAAAAATCACTTCAGATTACAAAACGAAAGTTGTTCGACTGATTTTAGACTCAGGTTCTCAGAGATCGTATATTTTAAAACATTTAGCCGAAGAAATGAAGTATTTACCTCTTCGAGATGAAAAAGTCGCTCATTCCCTGTTTGGCGGAGTCATAACAAAAGAATTTAATCATAACTGCTACAAGATAAGATTAAGCAATTTGAAAGAAAATTTTAAATGCAATTTTGAGGTTTTGGACCAAAACATTATCTGCGAAAATGTTATGCTTGTAGGGAAAGGATCCGGGTATAAAGAATTATCGGAAAAAGGCATCACTCTGACGAATATTGGTGAGATTCCTGAATCTATTCAAGTATTGATTGGAGCCGATGTAATTGGAAAATTACTGACAGGTCGCAGAGAAATATTGTCGTCTGGACTAGTAGCACTGGAAACACATTTAGGATGGACCTTAATGGGAAAAGTGCCTCAAGATAACGTATCTAAAGAAAACTTAGTTTTAACAGTTACATCTATGTTCGTGAATGAAGCAGAGATTAGTGATTTATGGAAACTAGATTTACTTGGAATAAATGATCCAATTGAAAAACAATCTAAAATGGAGATTGATCGTCAGGTAAAAGAGCATTTTCTACAGACAGTAGAAATGAATGAGGATAATCGTTATGAAATTTCTTTGCCATGGGTGGAAGATATACCACCTTTACCCGATAATTTCACTTTAGCCAAGAAAAGATTAATTAATGTTACAAACAAGTTGCTTACCAATAACCTTTATCAAAAATATGAACAAGTGCTTTTAGGCTGGCTTGATGATAAAATTATTGAGGAAATTCCCGAGTCTGAAATGAATCTTTACGGAAACTATTTGCCTCATTGACCAGTAATAAAAGAAAGCAGTACAACTCCCATTCGTCCAGTGTTCGACGTATCAGCTAGAATACAGAACCATCCATCTCTGAATCAGTGTTTACATTCTGGACCAAATCTCATTGAATTAATTCCTGATATTCTCTTACATTTTAGAGAAAAGAAATTTGGCGTTGTAGCTGATATCAGGAAAGCATTTTTACAAATCGCTGTACGGAAAGAAGATCGGGACTTTTTGCGTTTCTTGTGGTGGAACGATCCAGAAGAGAGAAATATTAAAATGTTTCGACATGCTAGAGTTGTGTTTGGAGTCAAAAGTTCCCCATTTCTTCTTCCTTCCGTCATAGAATATCACATAAAAAACGATGAAGAATACGATCCACATCTTAAACAGCAATTGCTGAGAAGCTTTTATGTTGACAATGTCGTTGCTAGTGTCCATACACAAAAAGAATTAGAAAAGTTTATTGCTGATTCTAAGTGTCTTATGGCTAAAGGTGGATTTGATTTGAGAGGATGGGAACATACAGAAGAAAGAAAAAATAGTGAAAATGGCGAAGAAACTGCTGTACTGGGATTACAATGGAACAGATTTCTAGACGTTTGAAGGTTAATGTAAGCTGGACGAAAGATATAAATTTAGAAAAAATAACTAAACGAATCATGCTATCAGTTGCACATAAAGTTTTTGATCCTATTGGTTTTACGTCTCCTGTTATGATTTGTCCCAAGATGATGTTGCAGAAAACATGGAAAGAAGGTGTCGCCTGGGATGAAGAAATTGCAAGTGATCTAAAATATGAGTTTATTGAATGGTTTCATGAATTGAATATTTTACAAGAAATTCAGATTCCAAGATATATTCAGTTAACCCCAGATAATGTAAAAGATTGTACTCTTCACACATTTTGTGATGCAAGTCAATATGCGTATGCTGCTGTTATATTTTTGAGGATAGCAAGTAAAGATCATGTTGAATTATTCCTTCTTGCTTCGAAATCCCGCATAGGTCCTTTAAAATGCGCAACCATACCTAGAATGGAACTTTTAGCTGCTTTGATTGGTGCCAGATTGGCTAAATCAGTAATTGACGCATTGGGCTGGGAAGATACGGAAAGATATTTTTGGAGCGATTCCACGACGGTTCTTGCATGGATATCCAGAAAAGAGAACTGGTCTGTCTTTGTTAGAAACAGAGTTCAAGAAATCAAAAATTTGAGTGATCCTGTTTTATGGAAACATATACCTGGTGAAATGAATCCAGCAGATCTGCCATCTAGAGGCTGTAAAGCAAAGAAGCTGGTATCTCTCAAATGGTGGGAGGGTCCATCTTGGCTTCGAAATCCTGAAGAATATTATAAATATATGAATTTCACATGTCAAAACATAAATGAAGAAGAAATTGAAAAAGAGAAATTGAAGTCTACAAAATTACTGGTTAATGTTGATGAAAGTCCAGAGAAAACCTGGTACTACCGGTATTTTTCCAGTTATGAAAAAATCGTGCGTCTTGTTGGTTGGATACTACATTTCAGACATAATTCTTCAAATCCAAAAGAACAAATTAGAGGAGAATTGACAAGTCATGAATTTAAGAAAGCGGAAACAAAGATAATTTGGATGATACAACAGGAATGTTTTTCCCATGAAAGCGATGAGAGATTGAAAACTCTTGACACGTTTAAAGATCAACAAGAAATAATACGTGTAAAGACTAAAATTATGTATAGACAAGACAATATGGATTTCCTCACACCTATGGTTGTTCCTTCAAATCATGAAGTTACCAAACGATTAATTTTACATTTTCACCTCAAAAATTGTCATGCAGGTCCTCAGATTCTTTTAAATTTACTCAGAGAAAAATACTGGATTCTGAATGGAAGAAGAACTGTGACTTCTGTTTTATCCAAATGCACCATTTGTAAAAGATTTAATTCTAAGAATTTGGAATCTTCTCCTGTTTCTCTACCAGAAAATCGAGTAAAAGATGCAGCAGTATTTCAAATTATCGGTCTTGATATGGCTGGCCCTCTATTTCTTAAAAATAATCAAAAGAGTTGGGTTATCATATTCACATGCGCTATCTACAGAGCTGTACATTTTGAACTTGTTACTTCAGGATCTACAGAGGCTTTTTTGATGGCTTTAAGAAGATTTGTATCACGCAGAGGAAGATGTTCTATTATATATTGCGACAATGGTTCGAATTTTATTGGTGCAGCTAATTTTTTGAAAAGATTGAATTGGAGTCGCATAGTGAAGTATGGAGCAACCAATTCAATTGAATGGAAATTCAACCCACCGACTGCTGCATGGTGGGGCGGATGGTGGGAGAGACTGATCAGAGTGATGAAAGATCTATTAAAAAGGGTCTTAGGACAAGCCTGTTTGAACTATGAAGAGATGATAACTGTATTGGCTGATTGTGAAAGTATTATAAATTCTCGACCACTAACTTACATGTCAGAGAAAGAATCTATCAAACCCATATCTCCAGACATGTTTTTGAAAGACATTCATGAGTGTGATTTACCAGACGTTGATGCAATTGAGGAAAACTCTCTCACTAGAAGACTTAAATATAGGCAAGAACTGCAAAAGGATCTAAGAAATCAATTTAGATCAGAATATTTAGGTCTACTTATCCAACGGCCGATCGGGAGACGATTCCAACGTTCAGTGGCTGTAGGAGATATAGTCTTGGTGGGAGCAGATAACAAGAAAAGAATTAACTGGCCATTAGGACTTGTTACAGAGCTCATTCCTGGTAAAGATGGAAAAGTTCGCCTTTTAAAGTTACAAACGTCTCATTTGCAGATACTTCGGCCTGTTCAAAGAATTTATCCTCTAGAAGTGTCATCGAGTGATTGTACCAAAATTAATTTTCCTAAACCAACTTTGAATGAAACTCAGGTTGAGCCTTCAAAGAACGAATCTCAAGTTAAAAAGACTAGATCTGGTAGAATGATAAAAATGCCAGAGAGACTTGATTTATAATGTTCATGTAAATGTATTTATTTAATGTGAAGTTTTGATTGTACAACATAATCAAAAGGTGGGAGGGTGTTTATTTATTTTCCTTTTTTATCCTCTCATCTTTTATTCTCGTGATGCATTTTTTTTTGTAATATGTAACGTGAATTAGAAATTGTTTACTACTGTTTTAAATATTTTATGGAATTAAGGTAAAAATTTCTACTGCTGAATAAATTATGAGTATTTTGAAAGCTTAAGAGGTTAATTGACTTCTTTCTGTATGCTTTAAGTTATTAATTGGTGTCCGCATTATCTTTTAGAAAGCTGAGGTGTTAAAATAACATCTTTTTGAACACTTTAACTAACAAGTACCAATTGGAAAGTAAGATAAATCCATTTGTAAACCACGAAAAAAAAAAAAAAAAAAAGTCAGTATAACTTTCTTTCTCTAGTTTTGTCCTGCTTTCATATTGGTTCTCGTAATTTGTCATGGAACTTGTCCATTTGTTTTTAGCAAACTCTTTCACCATTTCATTTGCAACCGGTCTGTGAGATTTTACACTTTATTGACATATAAAATGCTTGTTTCAAAACTTGTATAAAATAGTTTCTAAACTTACCTTACAAACAGGCCAATGATCAAATAAGATTTCTTTTGTGCTAGAACGGAAATTTGGAACTAAAAGCATACTACTATCAACCTAAAAAGATAACATATTAAATACTTAAATATTGATTTACAGCAATCATTTAAAAACTTGCACAATTATTATTAACAGAAAAAAAAACCCCTAAGAAATTTAAGTATTGTTTTTGAAAAAAATCCATTCAACTAGGGAAAAATTAAATATAATTATTATTGACAGAAAAAACTGACAAAATAAAATTACTAAGAAATTGTTATGTTGATAATTTGTGTTTTTTCTAAATAAGTAATTAAATAAGTGAAAATAAATAAATAAATTTAAATAAATAAATAAATAAATAAAAAGTGTTATGTTATCTTTAGACTGTTTTATTTAAATAATTACTTTTTCTAACTTTAGGATATCTCTAATTTCTGTCAGGCAATTGTTGCAAATCATTCCATATTATATTATATATTGTAGTGTTCAATAACATTTTGAGGAGATTTTGTTTTTGTATTGGCTCGGCACCCGCCGATATAGACTTTTTCCTCGGATATTTATGAATATTATGTATGTAAAATTCAAATTAATAATATTTCAAAATGTTAAAAAAATAGCTAAAGTCATAGCTGTTTCGTAATTTAACTTTGAAAATATGTATTTAAATGTAAAAATATTATTATTTAAAAAGTTTTTAGAGATGTTCTGTTAAAAAAATATAAGTCTAACTTATTATTTCCTATTTTACTAAGCACATGGTTACGATGTAACAATGTTTTTGTATTCTTCCGCGGCAATCGGACCACGTTTTACAAGTGTTTTTACTCCATCTTTAAATCTGAAATTACTGAAAAAGAAAGTATACAAAATATAAACTGTGCATCAAGTAATCAATTTTTAAAATGTTTTAAAATGAATAACAAGTTGGAACGTCTTGGTTTTTGGTGCGCCATTGGACTCTTTGCCGATGTGCGAAAAGAAAGTGTGTTAAGGCAGGAGGATATAAGGCCGGCCGTTCAGGGAGAAGGGGGGGCTTTTGGATGTACTGGAGCTAGAAAGGAAGTTGAAGAAACCGTGAGGGGAGCATGAAGGACTTCGACGGAGATTGTACTCGGAGGTTTAGCAGCGATGGTTGGAGAGAAAAAGAGAATTGCTGTATGAGAATGACGTTAGAAGTTTGAGAATTGCATCAAAAGAATTTAATAGTGGTCGACCACGGTGTAATAATTTCATTCTAATATGAAGGGTATTTCCTTTTTTTTCTTACTCTGGAGTATTAATTTTTTTAATGAATCGATTCATTAATTAAAAACTTAACATGTTTAAAAATAAATAGTCTGTTATAATAATAAAGTCTCTCTGAATAGTTGTGTATGTGAACATAAATAAATTTTTATTACCTTTTTTTAATAAACTTTAAATTTTTCATGTAGCAAAAAAAATCTCTGTCATCTTTTAACTATTTTCCTACAGCAGCAAATAATGTTTTATCCTCTTTTATTTAGGCTTTTGGGTGAATATTTATGTAAATTCTATACGATCAGGGCTTTTTGCATTCACCATTAAATTCAAGTATAAACAAAATTTAATAGTTTGGTAGATTGATTTTTATCTACCACGTGTTTGTGTCTGCCTAGGGAAGTTTTAGGTACGACACAACAAAATTTTACTATTGTTAAAAAGAAATTAATTTTTATCAACTAAGGAAAAATAAAATGCATGAAACATGATGTGAATGTTATTATGATGGTTCTTAAACATGGAATGCTATGGGTTAGGAATTTTAGTTTGAAATCAAATTTTGCTAATGATAGCATGTTATCAGTGAGTTAACATGTGTAAATTTCAAAGCAGACAAACAAAAATTGAAGCAAAGTTTACAAAACAGCTTATTTACAAAAACTTTGTAGATTTTATAAGAAACCACTTGGCTTGATAGGTAAAAGGTTGAGCTTAAGTCCTAGTTGAAATATATTTGATCCCTCTAGTGCTCTAGTGTTGTTTCTTTTACTTCAGAAAATATTACAAATACAAATCATTTACAGAATAATAACAAACTGAAAAAAAAAAATTTGAATTTTTATTATTTTACTTAATCTTATTGTAATTAAAAGAAAAAAAATATTAATAAGAATCAAATTAATGAAGAAATTCTATTTCTGTATTCACTGATATTCTAAAACTATTTATTTTCTTTAAAAAAAAAAAAAAAAAAAAAAAAAAAAAACAGATTTCATGGGTTTTTTTTTTTTAATCATTATCAAAAATTACTAAAAAAAGTAATTTCCTTACAGAATATAGTAAAAAAAGGAAATTTTTTTTAATACTTATGAATATTGAAAAGGGATTGATCGAAATGGAGCAAAAAATTGTGATTATTAAAGAATAGTTGTGGAAACATCAGTGAAGAATCACTGTGGAGACACGAAAAGTTTTTGGTTTCCGTCTGTTTGTCTGTCTGTCTGTTCTGCGATAACTGCCGTAAAAATCATACTATTAAGTTGATTTTTGGTGGGTATGTTGGTGAGGTACCCGGAATTAGCTGTATAGTTTTTAGTTACATTTGGTTCATTTGTTCGAAAAATATAGAACATTTCTTTTTAGGTGATAATGCTTTCCTTAAGGAATGCAGACAATTTTCAAATTTCATTTTTAACTAAAATGAAAATCGCATATTTGAATAGTGGATTTAAATGTAAAATTGCGGATATTAAATTTTCAATATAGAGGTCTTAAATATATGCAATAGCTTTGAAAATTTGTCAATACATCTATTAGAAATTAGAAATTAATTGTTTAAATTATTGGAAAAATTTTAGTAACTGTTCGGGAAATATAAAACATTTTATTTTCCTATTTTTTACAAATTTTAAAATGCATTTATTTTTTTTTCCTCTTTATTTTATTAGTTGCTTAGCAACCCTATTTCAAAGAATATCAAAATAAGAAATGCATTTTTTATCTAAAAAATTACAAGAATAAGAAGTTCATAAGAATTTCAGAATATCATTGCATAAATCGTGTTTAATTTAACGCTTCTAATTTCTGAAACCTCTGAAGTATTTTATATGCCTATAAATATGTATGTAACATAAAAAAAATTACATTGCGAATTGTAAGATGCTAAATAATATGAAAAGTGAGATTAAAAAACAATGACTTTCAGAGCTGACATTGAGGTTCCCGATCTTCAGATTTACTAGTGATAATATAGATAAAAGACAAAAAAATAGAGGACAATGGCCTTTTTCTATTATACCCATAATTATTGTGAAGTGATTGGTGGACATAAACAAAAAATTATGATTTCAAAAATTGGCTTTTTCTACTAAAATACAGATATAAAAAAAATAAACTTTAAAATAAAACAAAACATTGCATTATTCGACATAAAATGTTTAGTTTTCAATTACTCTTAGCTAAAGATGATACATTCACTACAAAAATTGCAATTAATTTTTTTTTTTCAAATGTGAAAAATTAGTAAGAGGCACATTTTGAAATAAAGTTATTAAAATTATTACTTATTGCTGGATAGAACCTAAGATATTGGTATATCCTGCATCCCACGTTAAAATAATCAAAACAACGGCAACGATATGGGTGGCCATGTTTACAAGGGCAGAAAGCAGGCAGGCGCCGAAACTGACAGTTCAGCAATGCTGAACAAACAAGGATTTATGACAGACAATCTAGAGGGGTCATAAAATGTGCTAAGATATACATTGAACCGGCGATTCCAGGAAAACAAGGAGAGGAGTGGTACATAGGAGTCCCTAAGAGACGGAATATGGCTGGAGCGAATGACAAACGTCGTGATGATCAGATATACGCGGCGACCAGTAAAAGTGATTCGAGAGAGCAGGGAAATTGACCGCCAACATCATCATTGGATAAAAAATCCTTAAGAGGAGGTAAATACTTTTTACACCCCTCTGAAGGAAAAAAATAACGAAAACTTTGCTAGAACTCAAAAATCACTTCCATCAAAAAAATCCTTAAGAGGAGGACATCTTTTTCAGCAGCTTGCTACCAACATGAAAGTTGGCTTTTCTATATAGGCTGCAGTGCTATAGGCAACAGCCTACAATTATAATTAAGTCATTCAAACCTTTTTTTAAATATGTGCCCGTGGAAGCAAGAACTACTGGTGAACTACTCTATGACTGCTATTCTCCTGAGAGGTACAGGTAGATATTATTCACCCAGATACTGTGTAAATATTTTTAAATTAATTAATTAACGTTAAGAAGATTATGCTTCTCTTGCCATCCCCAGGATCAAGGATGTATGTAAAGGTTAAATTATTATCATAAACTTATTCAGCACTTACTTAAATTTAAATAATTAAAATAAGAAATTAATAACTCAATTGATTAATATATTATATTGTTAAAATGAAGTCTCGTGAATATAATGTGTATTACCTTTTTGTATGATTATTTTACTCTTTGCTTTTTTTTATGTTTTATATCTATCTTCTGTAAATAAAACCCTTTTTATTTTATCCTTAATTTAGACTCCAGCATTTATTTAGTGTATAGTGTGATGTTTAATCTAGAGTAATATATATATTGGTTTAAACTACTGCTTTCAGTAAGATTTTACAGCGGGCTTGAGGGGTCAACCTTAAGGATAAGTTTCTTCAAAAAATAACACAACGCCGTACATCCTTTTTATTTAATACAAAAAAGCTATCCCAGGTTGCACGATCACAATTTCCCCTCAAATTGCCGTTAAGATAATTGGTGTGTCTCTGACAGGAGGAGTTAATTATTATGGGTTTGAGTAACGCCCTGCAAGTTTCATATATATGTTTTAAATCTCTCCAACAGATAGAAACCCCAATTATTACTGGTGCATGTGACACAGGAATTTCTCTGGTGTTCAGCTTTCTTCATATCCAGCCCTTTTAATTATTCAATTTATAGCTTATTTTAGATAATTAAATATTTTGTACTGGATTAAGAACTTATATCTTAGATCTAATGAAATAACTTAAATAGTAATAATAATGATGGACATTTAAAGAAACTAAATTTATTTATATTCAATATTCTCTTTTAGAATTGATAAATTTACTCAATAAATGTATAGAAGTTATTATTTACATAAATTTTTATAATTAGTTACTCTAAACATATCCATTTAAAAAAAATAATAATAATAAGATATATTTTTTTTTACTTCTCATATTATTCTGCTAGTAGTATTTAATATTTTTTTTGTAAGCTAACATCGCACTACTTAATATAATTTATTTCGGTAATTGCATGAATAATAAGAATAATTACAATTATAACAATAATAATACAAAATAAATGATAAATAATATCAGCTGTAAAGTGTAAAATCCTGATCCTAGGGTATGGGTTATACATAAAAAAAATAATAAAAAGGTATTGGCACTCAATTGCATTTGCATAATTAAAATTGTCTTTTATATTGTATATTTATATGTCGCGATTGTAATTACAAGCAAATAATCTTCATATGAAAACAAAGGTTTCAAAGGTCAATTCCTAAGAATTAGACCATTTTTGTTGAAAGATTGCATATTATTTTTGTCTCTGAAATATTTATTTGACTTATTCATGCAAATATATTTGAAAGTGATAAAAAAATGAACTATTATTTGTTCTAATCCTTGAAAAAAAAAAAAAAAGATATATATATACATACATATAAAGAAAAATAAAAGATAAAATTAATGATAATACCAGTGATAAGCTGATAAACTTTTATTATCTATTTATTTTATGTGTATTTCTTGCATACTTATAAGTGAACAATTGAAAAAAAAAAAAAAAAAAAAAATTGTAAAACACACACACACACACCGGGGGGGTTCCTCCTTTTGCGTCCCCCGGTCTTCTCACGGATGGATGTTTAGAACCACATTAAAAAAAAAAAAAAAAAATCTGTTCTTCAAGGAACGTGGGACGACGACGATGGTTTCTGGCTCGTCCACTTCATCATCAGGTTGGCAAGGATTCCATCATGAAATAAAGAAACGGAATCAATAAATAAATAAATAATATTAAAATAATAATAATAATAATAATAACAAGTTACATTATTCATTTTTTTTAATTTAAATAAACAATTTGGATTTAAAACTTAATCTCGTTAGCTAATTATTAAGCGGAGATTTAAAATGATAATACTAATAATAATAATTAAGTAAATAAATAAATTTTGATTAACGTAAAATAACAGAGATAAGTAACAATGAAATATAATACAGGAGTGTCGGTTAACTAGAAAGGAATTTTACAGGACATCAAAGCTAAGTATAAAATTTAAATAAAAATAAATGTATTACATTTTGATTTAATCAGATTTTAAGCATAAAGTTCGCGATCTTAATATATAAATAGAGTGATTCCTCTTCTAAATATTTAACATTTTAAAATTTCAAAAAAAAAAAAAAAATTAAATATATAATAATAATGATTTAAAATACATAAATAAATAAATAAATAAATAAATAAAATAAAATAAATTGTATAAATAAAAATAACGTTTATTTTAAGAATCCTCTAAATAAAGTAAGATATAGATAAAGATTTTCATATATTATAAACTTTATTTAATTTAAAGTATTCTCTTATATAAGCATTGCGACTTAATACGTTCTGACTCTTTTAAATGGAAGATATTCGCGGGCGAATAAAATCCTAACTGCAGTATTTAGTTGAGATCGGCGGGTATGAGTCACACTTTTTTTTTCTCAAATATAAGAATACATAAATAAAATAAAAAATAATTGATCTTACTTTAAATAAATAATTTAGTTTAATTTAAATAAATAATTTAGTTTGGTCTAAATAAATAATTTAGTTCGGTCTAAATAAATAAATTGACCAGTTTTTATTTAAATGATTAAATAAACTATTGTTTTACCATGCGTTATAGCCACGACACCGCTATTTCACATTCTTGATATTCAACCTCATTAACTTTTAAGATTAACGATTATATTAAGAAATAAAATAAAATTTTAATTACATATATTTTAGATTATTATTAATTAATGTTGACAGACATGAATATTGTTTTTGGGAAAGTAGTTATGCATTTGACATACACGTGCGTTCAGGTATATTTCATGTTTTAGGCTTCGTGTTAAAAAAAAAAAAAAAAAAAAAAAAAAAAAAAACATCAGTTCAAACTGGTTTTTGATAAATAAAGGTAATTAAATTTATCTTTCAGATTATTAATGAGATTTTAAAATCTTATGCTTAGTCTCTAGTGGGAAGTTGGATTTTTAAGCACATAATGCAAAAGTTTCATGGTTTGAAACACGTGCTAACGCGCGCAGTATGTCTTAAATTATTTACATCTTAAAGTTAACTCTATAAGAAATTAAAACTAGTTTCTTGTGGACAAACACAACACAATATGATCACAATATGTTATAGGACTAAATAAATAAATAATTCTTATAATAACTCGAAAACTTACTTTATAATGAGCGGCATATTCCACGTGACGGTTTTAAACAGGCAACACACCAGTCTACCTGCTTCTGATTGAACAAAGTTGAAAGGTTAAGGTTACGGAAGAAAGATCGCATCGCAAATCCCGATGCACCTGCAGAAAAAAAAAAAAAAAAAAAAAAAAAAAAAAAAAAAAAAAAGGGGGGGGGGTTTGTTCCGTGGGCGTGTTCCAAAAAAAAGGGTGACGAAGATTCTCCGGTGTAGTGTACCAAACGCACCTGGTACAATCGATTTTTACGATCTACGCGGGGAGAATTTGTAAGGGAGATAGCGCGACGTATTACAGGGTCAGTTGAGGATGCTTAGGTAGAGGTAAAGGGCGAGGGACTTGCTCTCCATCATCTTTTCAGCTAAGAGAAATTCGTTTATCCCTGGTTAGATTAAAAGGCAACGGTTGCTTTTGATTTTCTTTTTCTTCAGTTACGATGCTCATTTTATAAACAAGGGAGATTGCATCATCCAGTTTTTATTTTGTTTATTGTAATAATAATAAAAATTGATGAAAATTATAGAAATGTTTTTGGATTAGGAATTTATTTTTTTTCTTTTGTTTTTGATAACAACCTTATATGGAGGATAAATTACACTGAATTTTTTGTTAGGAAACATACAAAACTTGGGCAAATTAAAAAAAAAAAAAAAAAAAAAAAAAAGAGGAAATAATAATAGAAATAAATATTATCAAATGAAAACGAATAATTCATTTTTTTTGCCTTTTCTCTTCTATTTCAATTCATTATCTGTTAATTAATAATTCGACGGAATTGTATATATAATGCGAAGAATAAATTGTTTCTTTACATAAATTTATTAAAATATCAATGCTAGAACTGTTTTCATTTTATAAAATTGAGAATATTTTATTAAACGATTTTTTTTTCTTCAATAAAAAGAAAAGAAGGAAAGATGGGAAAATTTTGACTACATTGATATGTTTTTTTTTTTCTCTATCCCAACAAATCAATATAAATGAAAACATGTATATTTATGTATATTTTTCTGGTTCATGAGTTAAAGTATGTTATTTCTTATTGCAAAATTAAAAGAAACAGTAATATGTTATTTATGAGATTACATTCTTATGTATATATAAGAAAAGTTTGCATTATATTTTTGTACTCGCTCACATATAGTATATGTAATGGGTCAAATGGAATTGTAATCCTCACATATTATTTTTTATATTGTATTAATGTGTTATTTACAGTGTCTAAAATGCAAATGACTGCCAATCTTTTTTTTTATATGCTTATGTATGCTAATTTATATTACTTTCCTGTGAAATTGTATACAAAATTGTGCTATATTTCATAGCATTGCGCATAATTTGGCACGTTTTGGCGTTTTGGTTATATATTTTGGCGGTTCAGTACTGGGTCAGTAAATGACAATATTGGATTTACAATTAATATGGTCACAACACTTCAAAGTTAAATGACGCAATGGCAAGTTTCTCATCATTGTGTGTGAACTTTTCACAGTGTTCGCCTCATCGTACTTTCTCATCATCTGTGAACTTTTCACAGTGTCCGCCTCATCGTACTTTCTCATCATCTGTGAACTTTTCACAGTGTTCGCCTCATCGTACTTTCCCATTGTCTATGAACTTTTCACAGTCTTCACCACATCACACTTTCTCATTCTTTGTGAACTTTCTACAGTGTTCTATATCGAACTTTCACATTTTCTGTGGACTTTGTACAGACATTCACATTTAACCTCCAGTTCTCAGGACTCATGTGTTATGTCAACTTTATACGAGTTTGTCATTGAATCTTCTAGAATCAGCTTGGACACTCTACATGAGCAGTGATTTCCGGAAACAAATTTACACAAAAATGTCCTCTCCGATTACATTTTTTTTTCAAGAGGGGAGATAATGCTGGATAGAACCTAAGATATTGGTATATCCCGCATCCCACGTTAAAATAATCAAAACAACGGCAACGATATGGGTGGCCGTGTTTACAAGGGCAGAAAGCAGGCAGGCGCCGAAACTGACAGTTCAGCAATGCTGAACAAACAAGGATTTATGACACACAATCTAGAGGGGTCATAAAATGTGCTAAGATATACATTGAACCGGCGATTCCAGGAAAACAAGGAGAGGAGTGGTACATAGGAGTCCCTAAGAGACGGAATATGGCTGGAGCGAATGACAAACGTCGTGATGATCAGATATACGCGGCGACCAGTAAAAGTGATTCGAGAGAGCAGGGAAATTGACCGCCAACATCATCATTGGATAAAAAATCCTTAAGAGGAGGTAAATACTTTTTACACCCCTCTGAAGGAAAAAAATAACGAAAACTTCGCTAGAACTCAAAAATCACTTCCATCAAAAAAATCCTTAAGAGGAGGACATCTTTTTCAGCAGCTTGCTACCAACATGAAAGTTGGCTTTTCTATATAGGCTGCAGTGCTATAGGCAACAGCCTACAATTATAATTAAGTAATTCAAACCTTTTTTTAAATATGTGCCCGTGGAAGCAAGAACTACTGGTGAACTACTCTATGACTGCTATTCTCCTGAGAGGTACAGGTAGATATTATTCACCCAGATACTGTGTAAATATTTTTAAATTAATTAATTAACGTTAAGAAGATTATGCTTCTCTTGCCATCCCCAGGATCAAGGATGTAAACACTTATGAAAAATGAAACTTGAGAAAATTAATAGACACTGCATGCAAAAGTATGAGGAAGAGTATCATAATACTGAAAAAAATAGCATTATTTTCAAATATTGAATGATCCATTAGTAACATTAACTTACCTTTAAAATTCAGATAAATAAGATTTTACACAGAGCTAAATAAATTTTGATATATATGTTACCCACATAAATTTCCATTTCAGAGATAAATAAAAAAAAAAAAAATTAAAAAGTTGCATATGGAAACAACATATGACAAATAATGCTAATAAATATAAAGTATTAAATAATTACCGGATTATACATATAAGCAGAACCTTTAGTGTCCATAACAAGATACCTCGTGCCTGGGAAATCAGAACAAAGCATTTTTATTGCTGTATTTAATGGATGATTAATAGACACGGAAAATTCAAATTCCATCAGTGAAAAAAGCTGAATCAGTCCTGTCTAAAGAAAAAATTATATCAAATTAATCTACATATAAAAACATGTGTAAACATAGGTACAGAATGAAAACTTAAGCCAATTATGGTTCAATTTGCTGATGAATAGAATTATCTACAGGCATGAATGTTGTGTTTAAGTATTGTAAAATTGTTATGCACAGCACAATAAGTATCTTGTAAGACTACCTAGTGGTCCCAGAGTTAAAGTTCATATCTCAAAAACTATAGGTGATACAAGAAAAAATCCAATGTCAAAGTTGCAGAAAATATCAATTTAGTAAGAAAAGATTTATTGTGCACACAAATATAATAAATAGTCACACACACATCCTAAAATATCCAAAATTAATGTGAAACGTTTTGTTACAGCAAAATAAATAATGGTGGACAATAAATTAATTTTACAATTGTAAACAGCATCAAAAGTCTGCAGGTGAAAACATCTAAGTTCTAAAAATTAACTTTTATTCTATATATACAAAAGTAACAGATTGTTACTTTCATCAGGGTTCCCTTTTTCTTTTCAATTGTTGCACTCTTTACATTATATTTGCATAAGGTCATTTTCTGATTTGATACGGTTACATTTGCATATGCTTAAAAAAATTCTCATTTTGCTTTCAGAGAAAATTAGCATTTTACAAAAAAAAAAAAGTCTCGCATCAGTATTGGATATTTTTGACTATACAGGAAACATTATGTCAGTATGCACAATACGTCATTTCTTAGTAAAATAATAATGCTCTACCATTTTGTCATTTTATCTTCTACAGTTTTCAAGATACAAATTCTAGCAATGGAATTCAACTATGGAATTTACCACTAGGTCTTTAAGGTCTTCATATAGTTAGCTCGTGAATTATTAGAGCCAAGACAGATTTAAGCTTACAGCATGTGTATTTATAAAAGTTATTTTAAATTAACTAAACTGTAAAAATATTGACATAGTATAAAAAAGCTGCAAGTATCAATTTAAATAGCAGAAATTCATCTAAAAATATCTGTATTAAAAAGATCCACATTCTCTCTAAAAATTAATTACTTATAGAGTAAAACCTGTTAAGATGAAATCATAAGGGACTGGAGAAAATTCTGTTTCAGGCAGGTTTCTGTCCTAGCTGGGATCATGAACATGTTTTGCTTAATGCAAGATTCCATGTTAGACAGGTTCTGTTTTCACAGGTTTTACTGTATATATAAATAAAGAAACATTACAGGTTCTCACTCACATTATGAGGATGATGAAGGAGGAAAAAAAAATGAGAGGCTATCATAGTTTAGTTGTTTTAACATACATATTTCATGAAAAAGAAAATTAATATATTTAAAATATACTATAATGATTAATAAAAGTTATCAGTGATAAAAGGTATAATGTTACATTCAATAAAATAAACTTAATTTTTGTGAAATTTTAGACCGAAATCTTTTGATATTTTTCTGCATGTATCTAAGAAGTCAAAACATTTTCCATTCCAGTACAATAGATTTTTCATAATTCGGAATTGTTTCTAACTCAACAACTCTGGATTTTTGAAATTTCTGGATTTTACAGGTTATAGAACAGACAGAGAAGCGGGACGAATAGGATTTCATGAGATGAATGAAACCCTAAAAAAAGCCAGATTTGAGTCTGCAGAAAAAAAAGGTCAAGCCCGAATTCTACAGAAAAAAAAAAAAAAAAAGCCTGGACCTGGTCCAAAGTAGAGTCTCTTAGTTTTCTGAAAATGAAATACGCTCTTGGTGCATTGAACTTTGTTCCCTTGTGGATTTAACACAATGCAATCAGAGAAAAGAGCTTAGACTGATCGGTGCATGTGTGGAAGGAGTTTCAGATCACAATGAGTGCTTAGCGGGGACTTTTGTACTGTAAAAAATTACAGAGTTTGTCTTATCACAAAATGCTGCTAGAAAAAAACTTTCATACTTGGGCACAGTTGGACACAATTTTATTGAAAAATGATCCATTTGGTGCAAAAATGTGCAGAATTATCATTTTGGTTCAATTAGTGCAGCTGTTTCATTACTTCTTTATTTAACATATCGTCAGCAACAGATGGCATCATGTAAATAGAGCCTAGGTAATATTTTCCAAAATTTCTGAATTAATAGTATTTTAGCTATTTACTGCACATCAGATTGCATCATTAATGAAAGATTTCCCAAAATCTAATCTAGATATCACAAATTCAGTATTATGGCAAAACTAAGTTATAAGCCTAAAGTATGTAATGGTATATCATGTGTAAATTTCTGAAAAAGCCATCTGAAATGGCAAAACAAAAGAAATAATGGGCAAAAATTAGAATCAGCATTTTATGCAGTCAGGAGTTTGTAGGTTTCCGGATTAAAGATTCCAGATTTTAGATACTGTAAAGTATTTTTTGATAAAGTGTATGATTTGTTTTGAATAATAACTTTTAATACCGATACCTAGACTAGAATAATTTTGATTCAAATTATTTTATGGTGTTTTATTATATTAACATTTAGCTAATGAAACTGCATCTGTGATATACTTATCTAGTAATAAGTTTAATCAGTTGATTTTCTGTCACCTAAAGACATAAAATAATATCAATCAGTAATTTTCATTGTCAATGAATATTATAAGGAATATCAATAATCAAAGGAACTATATATGTAAGATATCGATACGCCTCTGTATAACGGGCGCACCTCGATATAACGAACACACATCAATCCCTCTGTAACGACAGACGGTCGATCGCCGCTATCACACATTCCAGTAATCGGTATAACGTCGTTGATGTAGTCGTGCGAATGTAAAAGAAATCAGCAAGCATTTTCCTGGGAACTAGCGTTTATTCCTTTGTAATTACAAGTCTCTCTTTAAGCTAGGCCCAGGGGACAGTTTGAAGAGTCTTTTACCGGGGAAACATCGTCTTATCGTTCATATTTCGGCGAATTGCCGGACTTACAACGGCAAGGATGCCGTCGCACTTCGAAGAATACTGGCCGTAGTTTTTGTGGAGAGTGATTAGAGTCAAAAAGCCACGCAAATCGTGCTCCTCACATTATATACATCGAAACCACCGCCAGAGACCGCTTTGCAACTTATGAAATAATGTAATTTAATTGGCTAATTAGCCCTTGACTCATATCTGGGTAAGCAGCCCAGATAATTAACATGCAAGATGTAGCCACCGGGAGAAGAGAGATGCGCTACCGTCAGCACTTTTAATCTTAACGACGATTCAAAATTGATATCTGTTCGTAATAAATGTATCGTAAGGAAAGTTAAGTTACAGGGGCAACTAGAAATGAAGGCAAAACTTTAAAATTTTGACACACGATTTAGGGATTTTAAACTTTGAATTTTTATATTTTAGTTTCTGATTTGGAATGGGTTTAACTAACTATCCTTTCATATCAATCCACATTCGTTCACATTCAATATTCTTTCATACTTTTTCACATTCATTTCACATCCCCCCCCTTTAAAAATGAGCACCACAGTACTTGTCAGCAAGGGCTGTGGGGCTCAACCCCATAAGTTAAACTCATTTTAAACTAGGCTATCGAATTTTTTTTTTTTTTTTTTTTTTTTTCTTTTTCTACGGAATTCTAATTAGACTTCCAAACTGCTTGGGCTTACTTTTACATAAAATACTGATACTATCTGATGATATACACTGAAGATAAAACATATGACATATACTGTAAACAAAACACAGCTGCAGCAAAAAAAAAAAAAATTTAACATTTCTCGAGAACATTGTGTGCTATTTTTTGAAAGTCTTTTAGCACATTGCGAAAGTTTTTGTTAACCAACATGTCCTGTGTGAATTGTTCTTGGGGGTTGGTTCATCAGGAAAGGTAAACATTGCACCTTTCTTTAAACATACAATACAATAAAAACTAAATAATATGATACTTGAAAACAGAAATATAATATGGCAATTACTTATATGATTCACAAAACACAAACAATTAAAAAATGCACTTAAACTTATAAAAATATTTCAACATGATATAAAAACTTATTCAAAACATTAAATTAAAAAATATATAGCATAAAATGTACTTTAAATATACTGTAAATATAGGACAAAACAATTACTACAAATGCAATAAAAACAACACAAACATGAAAATGTCATATGAGCAGTTACAAGCTCTGTTACTACTCCAATTTATCTATTTATAAGCATCTTTGGGCTTATAGGACACTAGTGGGAATTATTCTCAGGAGGAGAAAAAAAAATAAACTTGAAAACTTTGTAAAAATAGGAACTTCTAATCAAAAAAAAACTTAGGTGAGGATAGGCCCTCTTGTAGGGAAATAATAGTCTAATTTATGCAGTTGGTTAAAAAAGGTAACCAATTGTTCTTGCTTTAGCCAATTATCTAGTTTCGAACAATAGTTATTAGTTGGCAACAAGACAGTTGGAAAAAAAGGTTAAAGGTACCAACTTGGTAAATTGGAATACGGACTTGATTGATTGGTGAACTGGGTACAACATATGAAAATAGAGGATTTTTTGGAAAAACATCAAGTAAGTCATTATTTGCAGACTGAAGAATTTCTATATTTCACAGTGGCGTTGATAACATACATTGATTTTTTTCAGCTACCTCAGTATGGTGGTATATTTGGTAAAAAATGGAATACTGTTTGGGATAAAAATGGAATATAAGGTTGACATAAAAAGTTTTCTCATAGAAAAAGGGGTTTGATCACCTGAGACATTAATCAAAGCAGCAACTTTGTCTTCGGTCATTTTCAATAACCTGCTGACATTTATTTGCACGCATTTTGGATGTTTTATTTTCGAGATACCCGGGTACTTAAAAAAATGCCGGAGGTTATGTTTACATCACGATGTACAAGAATTGCCACTGGATTGACCAGGAATTTCGAGATCATCCTTATTTTTGGTTGCTTTGTTGGGGTTTTAGCACATACTAGAATCATCGCTAGGGTTGTGTCTACCAACGGGTTCATTTTGTCATTAAATGAGGATAGGGGTGGAACCTATACCTTTCTTTTCACTAATATAACTTTGGGGATAATCATGACACTAATTAAATTCTTGGTGCATTTACTAAAAAGGCAACTGTTTCAAAAATATATTTGGTCAGGGAAATACTAAAAATATAATTCTTCAGAATAAAAAGGTAAATATAATAAAAATAGCAATAATAACAATAACGCAAAATAAAAAAGCATATATTTTTCTTGAAAAATTGTTTAGTCTTACTATGACAAAAACAGATATCTCAAGAGTTAAACTAAAGCAGTAAAATATGTGCATTGGCACTAGCACTTTTGTGCACAGTGCGCCAGGAATCTTTGAAAATTCGTGACATCAGTTTGAATGACATCAGTTTTTGGTGCACCTCATCACTGTACAGAGGTTAATTCTTACCTGGAGCACACACATTTATTATTACCACTTGATTACCGACATATATAAACTTTTTACAACACATATTTACAGAAATATCTAAAAACATTTAATAGGTCATTTTTATATGAGAAACTAGTTTTTTTTTTTTTTTTTTTTTTTTTTCCAAAAAATTTGCCCTTTTTTTTTTTCTTAATTTTTCATTAAATCCCGCTTAATTTTCCAAAATAATAAACAAAAATAACCTGCTTCATTAAATCACTTAAGTTGTAAAAGGATGAGATAATAATACAATAATAAATAATAATAATAATAATAATAAAAATAATAATAATAATAATAAAAATAATAATAATATATTTTATAAAATTAACACTTAAAAAATAAAATTTCTAATTGTTTCTGTTTAATGGTTTTTCTCTTAAAAACCTTTAAGTGTTCACTTTGTCAAAAAATAAAATAAAAAGTCCTTGACAGCTTTTAATCTCCAAACATACCTGGTTTATTGCTTTCGGTTTATTGCCTGGTTTATCCATTTGATTGCACAGAATACTCACGTGAAAAAAAGAAAAAGAAATCACCATAAAAACGAAACCAAAACAGGAAACATCAACAAAACGAAACATCCATCAACAAAACAACGTATTCAAAAAAAAAAAGAACATCCATCTTCAAAAAAAAAAGAACATCCATCGGGAGATTGCTATTACAGTAAACTTCCGATTATCCATCACTCACGGGACCGACGGGGTGGCGGATAATCGAAATAGACGGATAATCGAAAGATCATTATTAAAATCACATTTCTATTTGCTGGTTTATAAATAACAATATTTAATGCCTGTTTTTTTTTATTCGCTGTGTATTTCATGAATAGAAAGTACAATTAATAATAACAAATAAATTTATGAGAGTAATTTAAAATTTTACAGAGTAAATAAATTACCTGTTTTCATCCAAAATAATTCGTTTTACACGTTTGTTTGCAGTTTGCTTGTCCTTTTACAGCAGCAAGATTGCGAATTTTACGTAATAAAAGTACTTAGTTGCATCGGCTTCATCTTGCATCTCAAACCAATTAATGCACTTCGAGAGCATTTTTTCCACTTCTGCATGACTGACTCCTGGGTCATCATTTTCCTATTCATCAGATTCATCCGCTTCAGGTTTGTTTCCCTGGATTCAAAATATTTTGGATAATTTCGTCATCCGTAAATTCTTCATAACCAATATCATTGTTATCACAATTAAGCCAGTTTTTCATTTCATCTGCAGAAATATCTTTTAAACATGGTACGTTTGATACCAAGGTCAGTATCACTGTATCATCATCAGGTACATCTTCTGTGCTGGTAGTATTGGTAGCATCTTCCGGTGTATCAATAGTGTTGGGCCACAATTTTTTCCAGATTCTCTGGAAAATCTGTTCAGATAAATCATTCCAGGCATCAGCCAAGTTGTATGTGGCATCTTTGATACTGTATGATTTCCAAAAAACGAAGACATTTCATTCATTATCAGCGAGTAGCAGCTTTTGAATAAAAGCTTTCCGATAACGTTTTTTCATCGATTCAAAGACACTTTGGTCCATTGGTTGTATCAGTGATGTTGTATTAGGTGGAAGAAATAAGCACTTGGTGTTACCGTCAGTAGATTCTAAATTTTCCGGATGTGCTCCTGCATTATCAAGCAACAAGATTGCTTTCTGAGGAAGATTACTTTTTATTAAATGTGCTTTAGCTCCGGGAACAAAGATATAAAAAAACCACTTCTTAAAAATATCTTGCGTCATCCAGGAACTTTTTTTACTGTAATAATTGACAGGCAGTGCTTTCATGTTAATATTCTTAAAAGCTCTAGTATTCAGGGGGCGGTGGCTGCAGTTTAGCTGACGTCAGACAAGCATTTTTCTCGGAATAGCGCCGCCTCACTCGGGTTCACTGAACATGCTTGTTTTTGTTGTTCGTTTCTGATTGAAAAAAAATGGAAAGGGGGGGTGGTGGTTAACCGAAGGTGGCGGTTGATCGAATGGCGGATAATCGGAAGTCTACTGTACTGCATTGAACTTCGACCTTGATCTCTGAGAGCCATGTGTTTCTCTCCAGACACCCTCAGTTGATAAGTAGGTCAATTGAAAAGAGGTCTTTTGGAGTGAAGCGCTGAAGAAAATTGTTTATTTTAAGTAGGCAACAAAATAAAACGTTTATCCCAGATGAAAAGGGAAAAAAAAAAAAATTGCTTGATAGATGATCGGAAGCACAGCCTAATATTTGATAGCTTAATGCAGTTTTAGTGATTGCATAAATAAGAAAAAAAAAGTTTTTTAATTTATTTCATCTTCATAACTGCTTTTGTACCGAAAATAAATCTATTTCCGATTTCGCTTTCCACAGTTGGATATATATATATATATATAGATATCATCATTGATATATATATATATATATATATATATATCAATGAAATATATATATATATATATATATATATATATATATATATATATATATATATTTGACTACGCATCAATCTCTAATATATTATTTAAAAAAGATATCAAGTTTGCAGTACTTTCTTTTATTTCTTAAATTCAAATAGTTGGCACCAACTTTTAAAAGCAGCATTTGGTACTTTTTAGAACATGCTTTTTCCCCCTTTTTCTTTACCTCGCATTTTTTAAAACCTAAGCTAAAGTCTTCTGTAGTTATAATTACAACTTCTAATGGAATAGTAATGTTACATATTAATTTTTTTTTAATCCTATGAATACAAAGAATGAGAAGAAAAAAATTTAGTAAAAAAAAAGTTTTTAATTTTTTACTGGAATACAAAAATATATAAATAGGTAATTACTGTATGAACACTGAAAAAAAATTAATATTAAAACTAAAAAATTATTTTCAATTGCATGTCACATATAAATTATTACTAAATCTGATAAACTATTCAGCTTTAATAATTATAAATCAGTTGATTATAGTTAAAAAGAAATAATATGTATCAAATAGCAGCACACAATTACATATTTGTTAAAAATAATACCATAAAAGATTACATAAATGTAACACATTAAACACAGCAAAAGAAAAATTTTAAATACAGATTTATTTTATACAAAAATATTTATTCAAATATTATTAATTTTACAATAATATACTAACATCTGTCCCAAATATGAGGAAATCATTTGTCAGTGCATGACAAGTAATTATAGTATTTTTCTGATCAGCATCTGGAAAAATTCTGGATTCACGTTCAAGACATTGTGAGTTAGGTTCATCAATCTATAAAATGGGGTAAAGAAAAAAAAAAACATTTTAATTTAACTGAATAATAAAAAAAAAAAAACTGATAAATACAATCAGATTATAAAAGAAACAAGTATTTATAAAAGATTAAAATAATAATACAAAAGTTTTTCAATTTAAATTTCTAAAAATTATGTGTTTATCTTACTTTTACACAAAGTAGCCCAAAAGTTGCCAGATGATTTCTTTGAAAAGTTAATATATATTTTTTCATTTTTCATTTAGAATGAGAACACTGTGGAGTTTTATCAAACAGAAATACATGGCTGAACAAAAAACGACAAGAGCTTTATTTTTGAAATCAATCTACAATCATTGCTTATACTGAATATTATATGGTGTAAATGCAGAGAGCTGATTACCTATAGGAGGTAAGACAGAGCCTTGTTACCAAAAATATGTAATTAAATTTCATATTGTCATTTCTGTGGGATAATTTCTCACATTAAAAATCTGTAACATGGTCTTTGAATCACAATAATTAAGCATTAATTTTGAAAATAACTTTTTGTTCTAAAATGTATATATTAGAGTTTGGGCTTTTACTTTTGGAGCACAAGCCCAATGATTTTAAATCTGAACCTGCCCAAGCCCGCTTGAAGCTGACACCAAAAGTATGCAATAAAAAATTTATATTCAATCTTATCAAAAGAGAAGTTTGGTATCAAATAAAAATATACTTCATACTTAAGAGGATGTTAATTTTTTTCCCTCCCTCAACAAGCAAATATGATAGATACATTAACAAAATGTGTTTTATGAACAAATGCATGAAATTTGCAGATATTACTATTTGCATACCGAATAATTGAACATTTTTCAATTTCCTATAAAAGGTGTACAACTTAAATTATAATACATTTTAGATTCTAGAAACATGTAGATTCCTTCCTCATAACAATCTTTTGCAATTGTCATGTACCTGAAATCAATTTAAATTAAAAATTTGACACTGTTATCTGAAACATCCAATGCTTTTACAGGAAAAGAGAATCACTCCTAAAATGCTTTCTATCTGAATCACAATACATGGCAATTATATCTACTTATGAATGAAACTGACCGTGAATGTGCAGAGCAAAGCCTCAGCATGAGCAGAGTTCAGGATGAAAAATAGCTATAAGAATCACTAACATTATTTTCATATGAAGAGCGATTATGACTTGTACACAACAGAAGACTAAAAATTCAAAAACCTCAAGCTAATGCTAGTTGACTAAAAACAGAAGAAAATATTCTTTTCACATTAGATCTCTAAATAAAATAATAAAATAACGGATCTAATTAAAAAAATATTCTACTGTTTATTTGTCACAAACTAAAAAGAAACTGGTGGCATCTCTTCTGATTGGTGCCATATCAAAAGGTCATTGTCACTAATTTCAGACAGAAATCTGCAAAAATCACAAATCTTTTTTAAAATAACATTCTAATACTAAAATAGGAAAACATGATTTTCCTTCATTCTGATCAAAATAGCATTAAAATGACTTGAAACAAAATAAGTAATTTTTAAGAAAATAAATAAATAAATAAAAGTTTTATTTTAAGAAAGAATGAGCGAGCTTGAGCCAGCAGGCTGGTATAAAAATCGAGCCTGGGCTGAGTCCGTCTCATCTCTAGTATATATCTGTAAAACTGCATAGTGTCCAGATTCTAAAAAAAAAATGTCAACATTTATTAATTTTAAAAATCAGCTAGTGATTTGGCCAACCTCTACAAAAGTAACTTAGGCAGAAAAAACAAACAAAAATGTTGAGTATTTTTAGAAATTTCAAATGAAACATTTTTATAAGCCTAATAATTAAAATGACTGAAATATATATATGTATATATATATTTGAAAATCTATGGTAGGTGTTAGACATGATATTATATAAAATGTATGTAATTCATGGGGTACAATAAAAAATTAATTTGGAAAATGGATAATATGAGTAAATGCTTACAGTGTGAAGTTGAATTTTCCCTTCAATTAGAGCTGAAGCATAGTCACTATTTAGATATAAACTACGTACAGTGCTCAAATATTCTCTATCATAGAGTAATTCAGTTCCTGTAAAATGTTATTATCATCATTATTATAATTGTTATCAGAGAAAAAATAAAAACTTAAATGAAATTATTTAGAAGTTAGACAAATTTAAAAAATAAAGTCTTTGAATAAAATTTTATTAAGCATTCTACATGGAAATCAGTATCGGCACTAAACTACAATTGTTGAATGATATATGATAAAATAATAAATACAATTCAAGAATAAAATAATTATTTATCAATGCAGGAAATTATTTCCAAAACTATTAATTCATATACTAGGAACATCATCAAATATATTCAATTCTGTGATTTTTGCCCAAGATAAAAAATAACTGGAAATTCCACTTAAATCATACAAATTAATTAAGCAAGTGACTGAAAGTGAGAAAAGAAATTTCAAGATACATTTAATTTTTAGACTCAATAAAGTCCATAATTTCTTATTTAATCAATACAATCAACAAGTATCAAATACTGATATACTAATTTAAAAAAATAAACCAAACTGCTATTTTATCTTCACCCTCTAATTTTAGAGACTAAAACAGTAATATATTTTTCAACAACATTGATTTTTACAATTATTCTTTATTCTAAATAGTTTATATTTTTATATCCATTTCATGATTTCTTTTGAAAATATGGAAAACAATTAGCTCAACTTGTACATGTGCCCAGAGGATTAATTCAAAAACAGTTCGATCATGTGCATATTTAAGGACATTTTTATGGATATACAACATTAAAATGGTATATTATTTTTAAGAAAACTAATCTTTAAATGAAATAAATATTTGTGATTTCTCATTAAAATTGAGATATTAATAATTTTAATTAGAGGAAATTTTTCGGGAAGACAACTAAGTGTTTAAATGAGTACCTGAACCATCGCTAATGTTATAAAACCATGCCCTGTTGTTCATTCCAATTGCAAGATGAAAAGGTCCCAGAGCAATGAACTTTGGTTCTATATCAATTTTCAGCTTCTTTAAATCAGTCTAGCAGTAGCGATAAAAAGGAACAAAAAGAAAACTGTATTTAAATCAAAATGAAAAATTGAATGGTTTAATACACAACATCATTGTTCTAAAATACTATGATAAAAATTAAAAAAAATATGTATATTTACATATGATTACAAAAAAGCAGGTAATAACTCATTGCATTTGATATATATTTTTAAGAATAAAATGTATTACAGTAGATGGCTAGTATAGAATGAGGTTGCAGGGGACATAATATCAGGAAAAACACATGGAAAAATTGCAAGTATGTGAGGGGTAAAATGTAAAATGCATAAAAGATGGAATGCAAAATAATAGGAAATAAATGAAAGATGATGAAATTATAAGCAAATTCACAGTGTCCACAGGACCTGGTAATAGTGAATAATTGTTTTTTTTTTTTTTTTTTAAGAAACATATATTTCAAAATTTAAATATCACTATATAGAAAAAAATTTAGCATCCATGGTCAAAAGTCCTATAACTGTAAATTTCAATATAAATTGATCAATTTTAATTTGAAAATTTTATGTAAAAATAAAAGGTGCTCGAATTTATTTCTCTTTACTATTTTATAGTACAGGACACAAAACGAGCCCTTTAAGAGAAACCAGCCTCGGTAATTTGAACCAGATTCTATTCCCCTCTCTAGGCCCTGATTATAAGAAATGTAGTTGTTCTTCAATCTGTTTTTTTTATCTGCTTTTTAAAAAATCTGCATAACTTTTGGACAAGACTTTATATTGAAGCTTTGAATATGAAAAATATGAATTTTCTAATTTAGATGATCATCTGGAAGTCTTGAGCTATAAAACCCTGCAGATGTTTACTGCAGAGAATATGTTCTGGTGAACTAAGAAATACAATCGTTTAATAGAAAAACACTAAATATATATGGTTAGATAGAGTAGCTTGTTGAAAGTAATTTTTACTAAGTTTCTTTACTCTGAAGAAAGCAGTATGCAGTTAATGACTGAACAATAGTTAATGTACAGCTAATATTAAGGCATTCAAATACGATAAAATGTTCAATTTTTGAAAAAAGTTAAAATTTTAGTATTTATATTTATTGAATAGAGCATTTATTTAGCTTTACAAAACAGTTTTGATTTTGTATCTATGTTAATTAGAAGCCAAGATATTAAAGAATTTGTAAAGCTCTACAAACTGGAAGTGATCATTAAAATGGTGTTTAAAGTGGTAAGGATTATTTTCATACTAAATTTATTTAAATTGGATTATTAGATTTGCATATAAAATTTTGTAGCTTAAACAGTAAAATAAAATAAATGATTATGTATTACAATTCTTTATAATTTAAATTGTATGAACACTTTTTTTTTGTCAAAAAATATTTTACAAATGTGTGTAGAAAAAAAAAGCCATACTAATTAAAGCTAATGAGAAAATGACACAATTTCTCACTTTATTTGTAGCAGAAAATATGGAAACTTCATAAAGAGAACTCAAGTAAGCAAATTTCTGATTATAAGCAGATCCCAATACAGGTAACTTTGTAAGATAAACATGAAGATTTCCTTCTCTGCCAGATAATGCTAAAAGTTGCCCATCATCACTCCAGTTAAGTGAATCAATTACTTGTTCATCATCAACAGTTATCATCTGTAACGTGTCTTGCAAATTATGTATATCATAAGTTTTTATTCTGTAGACAAAAATTTAAAAGCAAAAATCATTTAAAGATATCATACAAACAAGTATTGCATGAATTTTTTTTATAAATTACCAAACAAGTGAGAAATATATTTTAAATGCTTACTTATTATCATCACCACATCCAATAACTTTGTTATCAAGTGGGCAAACAGCCATGTGCAAAAGATTTGTACTGAAACATTGTACATGACTCTTTTCCTAAAATCAATAAACAAAGAAAAATACTGTTTATTTTTCGAAAATGAAAATATAAAATACTTTAATGAAAATTTAATTTTTAAAAAGGACAAATAATAAAACTAATATTTATTTAAAGAAGAAATTTTACAGCTCAAAAAAGTTACATAACAAAAGTGGAAAACAAAAGAAAAATAAATAAATAAAAGTGCCAGAAAAAAACAATATATATATAAAAAATCTTTAAATTCTTTAAGTAAAGGAGTGTTTTATATCCAGGATTAACTTGAATATGAAACATTTATTTCTTGACTTTGTTACAGTGAAACTTTCATAACTCTATTTTCCAGTCAAGTCTATATATACATATTTTATTAATAATTGCATTAATACATTTCCTATGGGACAAAACTTTGACATTTTTTGACAAAAACTTGGATAAATTAGCATAAAATCAATTGTTTTAAACTCAAGTATGAAAGATATTCTTTTAAGTTTGGTACTCTAGAATAATATAAATCTAGTTCTGTAGCCAGTGCTATGTTTTATTGGCACATTAATAATTAAGGGAGAAAAGTCATAAAAGTTCACAGTCTGCGAGGAGGTGGTTGATAACAGATAATTGGGACTCCTAATGAAAAGAACAAGATCTTCAATAGAACTGTATAATTAAAAAAATTAATATACCTATTATACTGTTAAAATACACTGGGTCTAAAACCACTGAACTGAGTGCTCAGATAGTTTGATACATTTTTTTTTTCCTCCAAGCAATGTTAAGTTATTGAAGTTTTATGCTACTCATAGTTAAAATTTTATAATTACAAATAAATTGTTTAACTTTTTCTTGATCAACAGAATTTGTGATTTTCTAGATTAACGCTAAAAATATGTAGTTTTTTCTAAGTTTTATGCCATAATTTCAGATTATTATGCTTTCATTAATGGAATAAGTATTATCATTGGAAAAAGTCTTGAAATGAAATGAGTAATGTTTATCTATATTTAGCTTTATGTAAGTATGTAGTGTTGTATCTGTTTTATTATTTTACTCTTTTTATCATGATTATAAATATTATATTTCTTTTAAATTACAACAAGTTAATTAGTAATGAAAGCAAATGCGTATGATGTTGCTTTTCTAAAAATATAAAACACTATTATGAATTTTTAAAGCAAAATGCCAAGCAAAAGAAAATATATAGGGTAGATGTGCCAGTAATGGACCCCCTTCCAGTAATGGGCCACTTTCAAAGTTTTTGATTTATAAAAAAATAACCAATAAAAATTTAGCCTTTTATATATTTTTTTATAATTTTTCCTTGCTTGTTTTATAATCTAGGTTATTGTTGACACTCTTAATCAAACCAATCAGGAAGCAGAAAATAATGTTTCACAGTTCGACAGATTTTCTGTGAAAATCTTAATGAACATGCTAAGAGCTGGCTTCACTTAAACAATTTATATATTTTTTATTTTCTTGAAAAAATTGAATGCTTTTGTTTAGACAATAATAGAAAACTTTGAATTTTACATACCAATGAAAATTTACAAAATTTCATTTATTTTTAAGGTTTTACGACCATGGTCCATTACTGGAATGCTTAATTAGTCAATTTCCAGTAATGGATACCCCATGTGGACATACTGAAAAAGCAATTTCAGTAATGTTCATAGTGCATATTTTTTTTTTATTTAACTGAAAAGCTAAGTAATCCAGGATAATTTTTTAATTTCACTTACCAGAATGTAATAATATATATATATTTTTTATAAATAGCTGTTTTTATTAATTTCACGTAATTAATAATTTTTTTAAAGATTGTTATCAAATTATTTTTTTGTAAGCCGTACCTTGCATATTTTATAATGCGGCAATCAGCACCCATCAGGAAGCAGAGAATAATCTTTAAGGGCATGGGAAAACGAGGGGCTGGAAATGAGGAGTTCAAACTCTCCCCATTTAAAAAAAGACAATTTTTTAAATTGCACAAGTTCTTAAAAATCTATTATTTTTTGTCTTAAATGTTTCATTATTCATCTCTGACAAAAGAACTACATACATAAAAAATCCCTATAATATTAAATTTATAGTAGCAATGAAAGTAGTAAATCTGCAGATCAAGGGGCTCAAATGTCAGTTCTGATATTTTATTTTGAAATAATTTTATTTAGTATTTAAAAAACCTTCAACCTACACTTTCATTTATGTAATATATAAAGCAGTTTTAGGAAGTTTAACTGTTAAGAATAAAAAGAAATATGATTCCATGCACTGGTACGCCAAGACACTCTTTTTAAAAATCTTTTTTTTTAACTAACCCTTCTAAACTCCCCTCCCCCCTTCAATGACTTAATAATTTGGTAAATATAATTCTTTGAAATTTAGTATTTTAAACCTTCTATCTATAATAATTAAAATATTGATCTTGTGATAATGACACAAATTAATTTAAACAGTGAATTAGTCTCATAAATATTGTATTAATTATTGATATCCTAATTGTTAAATTTATTTGAAAATGATTATTTTATTTCATTAATATGCTTTCATTAAATTTTGGTTTTAAATACAATCATAAAATCGATTAACTATTATTTTTAGTGGGGTGTCCATTACTGGAACAGAGAGTGTCCCATTACTGGAGGAGAGGGTGTCCATTACTGGAATTTTGGGTGTTTTGATACATTTCTGTTATTTACAATTAAATTTTGATTCATATTAGGAAATGAGACTATGAGATTGTTTAAGAATGTTGATAGATTAATATAATATTAAAAAAAGTGGACTATAATAATTATAACTATTAATTAAAAAATAATTTTTAAAGAAATTCCTTAAGGGTGTCCATTACTGGCACATCTACCCTATATATAAAAGACTGATTAAAAGACAAGATCTAACTGGCTTAGCAGAAATTAATTTTATGCTACAGCTATTAATAGATTTATATATATATGTATGTGTGTGTGTGCGTGTGTGTGTTAAAGGGGTTGTTTGTATTGTTTATTCTTCAAAATAATCATTCATGGCATTTTAAACATACAATAAAATGTTTAATCAGAGTAGAAATTAAATAAATTAAAATATATGCATGTATGTATTGATTCAACACAGTAAAATGTAAAAAAAATCATAAAAATAAAAATTTTACAATAAAACAATGGAAACACAAAAAAAAAATTACTTGTCCAATATCTTTTAACAATGTTGACAAGACAATAAAGAATCCAGATGAAAAACCAATCAAAATATATCCTTCTCCATGCCTAAAAAATATGGATAGAAAAGTAATCATTAAACAAGTTTATTTCTGCTCTGAAGTAGAGTCCTGTATGGGCTGGATAGAACCCAACACAGATATGAAAATCCCATTTAAAATCACTCTGAAACCGACCCAAATCTGGCAAAGTAATTTCCATCAACTTGAAGCCTGAACAACACCCAACACAAAAGGAAATTAATGAATACAACATACAACTAAAGTCTCATATTATTTATTATTTTGTGAAGAAAAATGAATAGACATACTCATTCATATTAACATATTTTTTTTCAGCTGAAAGAATATTCTGGCATGGGTGCCTGTAAACAAACATCCTGGGAGGGCAAGACTCTGGAATAGATGTACCTGTAATCCAATTACAAGACAGTGTTTTTTAAAATGGAGAATATAAACAAGAAATACAAATAAGCTATACTAGTGATTCTCCATTTGTATGTCATGGCACACTGGTGTGCCACAATTCTCAGTCAAATTCCACAAAGATTTTAAGAATTAACAGAGTATCATTACTTAGAACATACATTTCATATTGCATGATTTTTAATGAGGTTTAGTGTCATAAAGTAGCATTTCTTGAAAGTTCAGTGTTTGTATACCATTTATATAAGTATGTGAAGAAATCATGAAAATGGCTTCCCATCTTCAGATAAATTTATACTTTCGGAGAAAAACAAATTCCTTTGTAAGTAAAAGACCACACTATAAAATGCAGTAGAAATGTTTGAAGTAATGATATTGTGTAATCTAGCTAAATGTTTTACTGAACAAATTTTACTAAACTTAGATTTGTTTTCCATAAATTTTGAAGAATACAATCTCCCACCAATGCTTGATACAGCTTTTCTAGATTAAGAGAGAAATGTCTTTGTTTTAAGTGTGTGTGCCTTGTATGTCAGAAAATTTATATATTACAGAAGAAGAGGTGTTAACAAAAATAAGAAATGGCAGAGTATTGCAATAAAAACATCAACAATAGATATTTCCATTTGTTGGTTTTCTCTCAATACTGAATTTTTTAAGTATTAAAAAAATCCTCCACTTTGGTCATTATATTTATGAGAAAAGATTTTTGGTTCTGATGGATAATTTTGTTAACAAAAATATAAAATGGTAGAGCACTGCAATAAAAACATCAACAATAAATATTAGTGATGAGCGATGTTGATATTTTTTATCGATTTAATAAATACTATAGCCAACTTGATTTTATCAATACTATAATTTTTTTTATTGATGTCTATAGTCAATAAATTGTTATTCTTAACCGATATCAAATCTGATTTTATGAAGAATCCCCATAAAAAATTAAGATTAGTTTTGATATTAGAGTGTTTTTGCTGTAATATGACTTATTTTGCATTAATTGTTTCACATCAGCTCTTGAAACACTGGAGATCTTGTGTAAGGTTTCAAGAAGAGCCGAAGGCAGCCAAAAAGTTTAAAGGAAGCTTCATTCCCCGAAAGCCCATCAAAAATGGAAGCTAATGACAATATAGGAAACTGAGCATCCCCTGGCAGAGAGAACCAGAACTAAAATGGTGTGTGTGTGTGTAGAGGAGAAGGGGGGGGGGGGGGGACAAACCAAGTCAAATTCTCCAAGTTGTGTGAGGATCGGACCCATAGAACCTGATATGTCGAATAAAGAATAAATGTACACTATGCAGCAGACAGTACAGGAAATTCCAGCACCCCTATACGAGAGAACAAAAACTTAAATGGTTATGGTGGTGGCACTAAACAAACCAAGACGAATGGTCCAAGTAGTGTGAGGATCAGACTCATAGCACTTGAAATATTGAATAAAGAATAAATGTACACTAGAGATCCTCTCAATAAGTATTCAGGGCTTGAAATTCAATTTTTCCAAGGAGGGGAGTCTCCCTACCAACATTTTTAAACGGAGGGGAGTTGTAATGTTTGGAAGGGAGAAAAAAAAATCTTTAAACCCCACTATTATTTTATGTGCTATTTAAAGAATTACATTAATGCAGAAATGACAAAATACCATTGAAAAAATTATGTCAACTGAGAATGATTATGTAAATTGTTTATTTTTATTATAAAAAAGGGAAGAAAGTTAAATTTTTGTATATGCAGTGTATTTTTCAAGTTCCATTAAATGTGTTAGGGACCCTTAACAATTAGGTTGTTAAATAAATTTCTGAATTTAGATTTTATTTGATTTAGGGGTGCTGAAACCTCTTTCACAAGGTACACTTTTACTCTTTCACAAGGATTAAAAAGGTTTACTTCTTTACCTCAAGGAGTAAAAGTAATAAGATCTTTGCAGCTCTCCTAATCTCATTTTTGTTTAGTGCTGACTGTAGGCCAATTTAACAGGGTGCAGTGACCGGTGGCTCTTACAGCCCTTTTTTTTTCTTTTCCCTCTTTTCGGTCGCAGGGAAAAAAAATCTTTAAATATGTCTATTTGTCGTTGGAAAAAATTGTGAATTTAGTCAATTGGTTGAGGTATAAGATAATGAAATTCGTCTTACAAGCATGAACAGAAATAGAGAAGGATTTCTAACGAAATAGTGTTAATATTGATTTGCGACTTTGGGACTTCATGGCAGCCAGTGTACAACTGTGCTAAGGTAATGCCACCTACAAACAACAATACAGATAAATACCATAGAATAAATCTATTATACCTACCAGATGATGGCTGTCAAGCAGACGATTTGAAGAGGTAGATGAACTAATACAACTGTTCTACACAGACATTGTATTTGAAACATTTTTCGAGAAACGATTTTCTTCTTCGAAAGGCTATTTTATTAGAATTCCTTATCTATGTCTATGTTCATAGAAAAAAAAAATCGCTAAATTCGTTGATCAGTCGCGGGAAAAAATGGCGAAGTTTGCTAATCGGTCGCAAGAAAATAACACAAAATTCGTCAGTCGGGAAAAAAATCTTTAAATTTTTCAGTAAGGCGTGAGAAAAAAAAATAGTGAATTTCACCAATCTGTCACCAGAAGAAACTGAATAATTAACCAATCGGTTACGGAAAAATTCGCAAAGTTCGTTAGTCAGTCAAGGAAAAAAACGTGAAATTCGTTGATTGCTCATCAGAAAATATTGTGAAATTACTCAATCAGTCGTGGGAAAATATTGTGAAATTCATCAGTCGGTCGCGAGGAAAAATCGTGAAATTCATCAGTCGAACGCAGAGAAGAAAATCTAAATTTTTCAGTCAGACACAGGTAAAAAAAAAAAAAAATCACGAACTTTGTCAATCTGTCGAATAAAAAAAAATTAAAAATTACGCAAATTTCGTTGATCGATCGCGAAAAAAAAACTCCATTTTTGTAGAGCAATCACGGAAAAACACAAATTTTGCCAATCGATCGTGGGAAAAATGCAAAATTCGTCGATCGATCGCGGAAAAAAAGAAAAGTTAGTCGACTGATCGCGGAAAAAATGCAAAGTTTGTCGATCTGTCTCCAAAAATAATGCAAAATTCGTCGATCTGTCGGCAAAAAAACGCAAAGTTTGCCGATCTGTCGCCAAAAAAAAATGCAAAGTTCGTCGATCAATCACGGAAAACACGCAAAGTTCGTCCATCTGTCGCGGAAAAAACGAAAAGTTCGTCAATCTGTTGTGGAAAACACGCAAAATTCGTTGATCTGTCGCAGAAAAAAAACGCAAAGTTCGTCGATCAGTCGCGGAAAAAACGCAAAGTTCATTGATCAGTTGCGGGGAAAAAAAATCACGATATTTATCGTTCGGTTGCAGGTAAATTAAATAAAGCGAAATTCTCTGGAAAATGATGAAATTTTTTGGGCGGGAGGCTCCCGCCCACGATCTTTTTGTGCGTGGGATTTCAAAATTTTCGGCGCAAATCCCGCAATCCCACCCTGAAATTCAAGCCCTGAGTATTGTTCATTTTTATTTCTATTCAAATTGCCAATGCCAAATTGCCAATGTCAATTGTCACTGAGGTCAATTCAATACTTCGATACAGTTAGAAAAGCTTAATTTTTTTCCGTTCAAATCATTATTGTGGTTGATACCTCATTATTAATTATAGTCTGATTTGAACAATACTGTTTTGGACATTCTTCCCAAGTCATTTGGTTACCAACTAAACATTGATATTATTTCTGCGACACTTGGTGACCACTATTTATGAACAATAATAAAAATTTTAGCGTTTTTACAGTTCAAACAATTTATCCTTGGTTTAGAGCCACGTTACTCAAGGTCCTCGTTAGTTAAGTTAAATCTCCTTAAATTTGTCTCCCCCCTAAATCATAACTTTCTTAATTATGAACCGATATGAACGTGAACTTTCAGAACAATTCAAACATTCCATTCTTGGTTTAGAGCCATGATACTCAGGGTTCCCATTAATTAAGTTGTATCTCTCAAATTTGTCTCCACCCCCACCTCCTCCGAATCATAACTTTCTTAATTATTGTCCGATTTGAATGGAAACTTTTTTGACCTTCTTCCCAAGTCATTTGGTTAACAACTGAACATTGATATTATTTCTGAAACTCTTGGTGACCACAACTTAAGAACAATAATAAAAATTATTGGCATTTTTACAGTTCAAACATTCCATCCCTGGTTTAGGGCCATGTTACTTAAGTTTCGTTAAGTTGTATCTCTCCAGTTTGTCTCCCCCTCCCCCTCCCCAGAGATTAGAGTCTGTATGGGTTGAGTTGAATCCTAATTGATTCCAAAAATTCCATTTGAAAAAAACCCACTACCGGAATTGAATGCAATAAAATTAATTTCATCAACCCAAACAAAATAATTTTCGACCTGCAACCTTACATATTTCAACCTGAACCTGACCTGCAACCTGAAAAGTAAAGGAAGTCAATTCATGTTTAAATGCAATTATAAAAGTAATCTTCAATTATATCTCTATACTCAAACACCAATTTTATCTTTTGTACAGACCATAATTAAGAAAGTTATGATTTGGAGGGGGTGGGGAGGAGACAAACTTCAGAAATACAACTTAACTAACGAAAACCCTGAGTAATGTGGCTCTAAACCAAAAATAGAATATTTAACTGTAAAAAAGCCAAAAAATTTGTTTATTATTCATAAATAGTGGTCAATAGCGTTTCAGAAATAATATCAAAGTTTAGTAAGTAACCAAATGACTTGAGAAGAATACCAAAAAAGGTCCTGTTCAATTCAGACCATAATTAAGAAAGTTATGATTGAGGCAGGAGAGAGGAGAGGGGACAAACTTGAGAGAGAGAGAGATACAACTTAACTAACGAGAACACTGAGTAAAATGGCTCTAAACCAAGAATAGAATTTTTAAACTGTAAAAATATCAAATTTTTTTATTATTGTTCATAAACAGTGGTTACCAAGAGTTGCAGAAATAATATTAATGTTTAGTAACCAAATAAATTGGGAAGAATGTAAAAAAAAAAGTCCCGCTGAAATTGGACTATAATTAAGAAAGTAATGATTTGGGGGAAAAGGACGAACTTGAAAAAAAAAAAAACTTAATAAACTAGTAAGCCAAATAACTAGGTTCTAAACTAAAAATATAACAATTTAACCTGGAAAAGAAAAAGGCCCTTATATGATATTTGATAGCAGCCACTAAGACAGTAAAATCGAAAGAATAAATATTAATAATAATTGCTATGAAATTAGTTTCAGAAATATCGATCTATCCCTGTTATCATGATTCACGATAAAATTTCTGGCCAATTGATTGCTAAGTTTTAGAATTACTGTTTTTAAGCTAATTTGTGCCAGTATCGATTCTATAACATCTGATACTAAAATTTAAGAATCGATTCTTATTGTGATCGATGCTGTTTTACACGATATCGATATTTATCAATACTTGATTTCTCCAGAATCGCCCATCACTAATAGACATTACTATTTGTTGGTTTTCTCTCAATATTGAATTTTTTAAGTATTAAAACAATCCTCCACTTTGGGTATTATATTTATGAGAAAAGATATTTTGTTGGTTCTGATGGATCATTTTGTTTGTGTTAAAAAGTAAATTAAAATGGCATATTCTTTTTATATATTTTTCCAGCATCATAATTTTAGTGTGTCGTCGAAATTCAAGCATGTCTTTAGTATGCCATAAGGTATAAAATTTTGAGAAATGCTGAGCTAAACAAAATTTTTGTCAGTATACCCCATACAAGACCCTCTTTAAACATATCAACATAAAACACAATACAGAAATTTAACAACTAAGAAATATTAAAAATACAAAAGTAAGCTTCAATGACTTTAAAAAAAAAATTCATAACCTTTATTTGATCAGGGGGCTAAAGGGGGGATGGGAAGAGCAGAGCTCTCCCTGATGAACAATTATTTTTTCTCTTGGTGTTTAATTGTTTTAAGTCACTAGAAGAATGCACTTTTATTATATTTTTCAAAATCATCAGAGAAAAAGAATTGCTCTCCTCTTCTTCTCTGACACGAGCAAGCACCTATATATTCTGGTGTTTCTTTCGAAAAATTGGGTATGTCTGAACCTGAATTGCAACAACTAAAATCCAACCTGAAAAAATTAAAGTATCAGATCAGAAACAATAATTGTAAAAAAAAAGAGCCAATCTGACCTACAGGTTGTATGAGGTTTGGGTAAAATCTAGTTCCTGATGCAGGACTCTACTTTGCATACTTAACTCCCACAGTTAACCAACAATAATATATAAATGACTCTTAATTGATTTTACTTAATGAATAAGAGTTTGATAACAAAAAAAGTCAAAATTAGAAACACCTTTGAATAAATGACAATAAAAGAAAATTTGAAAATATGAGAACTAAAATATTACCAGGAATAATCAACAACAGTTCCATATAGTTCTTGAAACGACAAAACAATCGGATCTTCAGGATCATGTATGTTAAGTAAAAAAAGAGATTTTTTATTCAATATTAAACTAACCTGAAAAGACAAACATACTTTAAGAATAAAGAAATGTCATGGGTTGAAAACAGACAAATGCATAAAGTTTATAAAGTAACATATCAGGAAGAAAGCTAGATTGAAAACATATTGAGGATAGACAGAGGGAAAAATCAATTCACAGCAAACATAACAATAAAGAGAATAATAGAGCAATATTCAAATTGTGTGGTGTATCTCCATGGGAAAGCGGCAGAGTTTCCCGAGGGAGATGCAAGAACATTTCAGATCACTTTGAGCTAGGTTAAACCTTCATAAAGATTGTAATTTTAGTTTAAAAATTATTATAATGAAATATTTATAATGTTATTTATCTTATTCTGCTTCATCTTTTCAATTTCACATATGTCATTTTTAAAAATCTTTGTACTTAAAAAACATTTTATCTTGAATTTTCCCCTCTTTTCTGGATATTTAAGATATTATGATTTGATTATATGTTTTGTCACATGGAATGGCTTTATACATGCCAACAGTAAAACAATAAATACATGAAATACATTTTATATTTGTCTCTCACTGTTACATAAAAACGTTCATTCATGATTGACAGTGGAAACACTTGCATATTTTGGTAGAACAAGGGTGCTACAACAGTAAAAAGTTTTTAAATAACTGGATTAACGAACTGATTATTGTGGTTTTAATGTTCACACAATTTAGGTTTAAAAATTAACAAACTTATACTTATTCCAATGAATTACATAATAATACATTTTCTTAGATTACTCCATAACTTTTATTGATTTATCATTATTGTTACTTAAAATTAATTGCATGAATAATACTTGTATTCACTCATGTCAGTGTGCTGTAAGCCTATCCTCTTGAGATAAAACCAATTTTTCTGATATATTTTGAGTACTAAGTTTCTCAAACATTCATTAAGATTTAGGGGAAGAGGGGAGACAATAAAAGTAATAGTAAATGCTGAAATTGGATTAATATCCTTTGTTGGTATTATTAAATTTAAACATTTCAATAACTAAACAATTTTATTTAAAGTTGCCACATGCAAGTTAAATCCCTTTCATAGTTAAAAAAAATTGTTAATGGAAATTAGTTTGTTTAGTTAGTTTCAAAAATCTTCAAATTGTATTGTAAGTCTAGATGAAGATGGCTAAATAATGAATTGCACATGAAGTTAATTGATTATTATGTTACCATATCTAATAATACGGTTGGTAACAATGCAAAACAGTGTGCATTAATGTGAAATATGAAACAGTTAAAAACAACTGTTACCAAAGCTATTATAGAAAAAAGAGAGAAGAAGACAGAGGTTGTCAAGATTATTTAATTTCACCTGTATATACAATTATCTCAAAAACTTTCACACACTAAAGTAATTTCACATTGTTTAGCCCAGCTTGGGTAACAATTTCATTTAAGCTATCAATAGAGTCAAACAAAAGAAAGTTCAATGCGACAACTAGCTTAGAACATCTTTCAGATAAAATTTAGATTAAAACTAAAAATAATTGAAATGTTATAAGTTTTTTTTTTTTAGGTTCATAATAATGAATAAAATGAAAAAGTACCTAATAATGTTTGTTCTATCAATAAAAAAGAAGAAAAAAAAAACTTTCATCAAAGAATATATATATATATAAATAAGTAAAATAAATATTGAGGCTCCACAAAAAATTCCTACTAGTAAATATTGAATGATTTTTTGCCAATTTCCTTTTTTAATAATTGAAAAAAATAAGAAATAATCATACTGTTGTTTCACCACCTCCAGGTCCATCTTGTTTCATTGAAGAAAACTGTACAAGAGAAGGATCTCCTTTTAGATTTGTTCTGTGCAATGTATCTCCATCAGCATTGCTTAAAGTAAAAGACTTGTCACTAGCTACCAAAGCAAGATAATTTTGTTGACTCCAAGCTCCAGATATGATCTGTTTGTTATGTTTTCCAAGTATTGATATTTTTCTAAAATAAATTAAAATTATCAAAGCATGTCTTACTGCCAAATTTTCATTTTGTCTATATACTTCAAACAGCGTTGAATTGAGATATTTTCTGATGAATAATTTTTGCTGCTTCGAGGTAAGGAAGGAAGCATTGTGGAGTTCTGGGAGAGAATTTACAACTCTAGATCATTAATAAGCTTAAAATACTAAATCTTCTGGAAGGGTGATGACATTTCGATTAGGGATGCATTGAATACCAAATATTGATATTTTACAGAAAACAAGTGTTTGCTGAATAAATTACAGAAAACAAAAGTGCTGTTGAAATTTGAAAATATAGTTACAATATCTTCATTATTGTTAAAGTAACAAATGAAAATCCATGTTTGATCTGTAGTGAGGCACACTGTATTATTGACTGAATAAGTGGATTGTGATCCTGGTTTTCTGTACAAAAATTGTCTGTCTTGATGTCTATTATCACTCCTGAAAGTTTTTCCATTTTGGTTAGAAACAAACTGTTTGCGAAAAATCAAGAAACAGACAAGGTTCAGTCACTTGCATTTGTACATCAATTACACTGAAGTATGAAGGTTGTCATTAATAACACTCCTATAATAGGAGCTCACGCATCTCCATTTTGTTTCAGATTATTGGTACCCAGTTCAGCATCAACCTACTGCAGCCACAGCTGGGGTTGCCTAAGACTCCTATAATAGAACCGGTTCTGAACAGGTTGGCTGTTAAATGGTGGAAAATTAGCTTGGTTTTTTGACTGGGCTGCAATTCGGGTGCCAAATCTGCGAGGATGTGTCAGCCTCTATTATAGGAGTTCTAGTCATTAATGGTTTATTTTCTTAAGTGACACTTTTCAAACAGCAAATAAATAACATAAAGGCATTCTTTTTTATTTAAACATGATTCTGTTTCTAATTATTCTGAATATCTTTATTAATTGAAAGTTAAAAGTATACAAGGCTTTTAAAAATACTTTTAAATGTTTTTTTTTTAGTATTTTGTTTAATATTTGGTGAACCGAATATTCAGTAGTATGGCCGAATACCAAATAGATACCGAATATTCAGTGAATCCCTAATTTCAATGTTCCAGGGAATAATGTCTTCTTAAACAAATTCACCATTAAATTAAGCAGGCAAAACAAAAATAGTGGCAGCATAAAATTCAAAACTAATACAATATTGTAATCAAGAGTAAGTATAAAAATAGTTTTAAAAAAACACTCTTTTATAAACATTCAATACTTATTTTGAAAATCATGCATAATTTCATGACTGCAATTCGTGTTTTTTTTCTCAAAAACATCTGTTACAATGCATTAATTTGGCATGGGCACCAAACTAAATTATGGAAAATTCACTCATTTTTTATGTTTGGTAAAAAGCATGAGCTAGTGAATTTATTAAAAAAATTATAATTGTTGTTGTTTCTTTTTTAAGATATGACAACAGAAAAGAAAAAAATGAAACATAATTTAAACTATTGTTTTAGGATTTCTAAATTAGTTTCTCAACATATGCTGATAATTTTATTTATATAAAACTATTAATTGGTTAAACTGTATTTAAAAAAAATATATTATACTCTTTATTTTTTATTTATATTTTCTACTTTTTAGTGTTTAAAGTATTTTGTTCTTGTAGTTTCACAGCAAGTTGGCTTATTTTGCCAAGCATGGTTTGGTGCATAATTAAATATACTGTTGTTGTAACTCATCTACAATTGTAAGAATGTTTGGTGATTTATCACCTGTGGCCGGCTAACAGAAAAAGGCCTTAATATTAATTTATAAATAAGTTCTAAAAATATTAAAATGTTGTATTGTCATTGAAAACACACCTATGAACACAATTTTTAAAATTCTAGCATATCAAAAAGTGAGTGAAAAATCAATTACAAAATTCTATCTTTACATACAAAATAATGTTGAGCTAAATAAAAAAGTGTAAATAAATAAATAAACACTTCAATAAAGATATAAATGGTACAATGCTTTAATGCTGCTCTAGCAGCTGTAGTAAAAATATGATAACGTAAAATGACTTCCAATAAATGAATTAAAAAAAAATTAAATATCTTTTGATATCATTTTTTGTTTACATATTTTCTGATATATTTTAGTTAATACACTATTTGATTTAAATTAATTGTTGAATGTTATATACTAACAACTTTTGAGTTTACAAGTTTTATTATCATTATTGTGTATCTGCACTATTTTGTTTTAATGTATCTGGTCATGTTGCTTTGTTACATAAAGATGGGTTGATCATTTGATGTAAATGATCAGATAACAAACAATAAAACTTAATTTAGCTACAAATTAAATTACGATCTTTAAGGTATGAAATACAGCCAGCAAGCATATACCAAAACAAGTTTAAAACTGTCATGATCTATTCAGTTACAAAATTAAAGGTAATTTTTTTTTTTTTTGCTTTATAAATTTTAAGGGGTTTTAGAAACATTTACATTTTTCTATATTATACTAGCTGTGCAATAACCCAATAAATTGAAATTAAATTGCTTGAAATAGTTTGACTGTTTTGCAGAAAAAGGAATCTAATTTTAATGTACATTTAGAAAATATTTATAATATTAGTTTTATTAAATATGAAATACCGAGTAAGGAATCATATTTACAATGTACGTTAAAAGTTTATTCAGTGATATCATTTGTCAAAAGCATTTCATTCTTTCAAGATTTTGTTTTCTAATTTTGGAGCTGGTGGAATGAAAATGACACTATTTTGATGTACAGGAGTTACCTATAACAAGCAGTTCTTAAGTAAAATCCTCAGTAAGTTTACTTTTACAGCTAAAATTTGAGAAATACAACAATACAATTAAAGATTAAGTTAAGATGTAAAGTTCAGCAAAAATTTATGTATGAAAAGTCTAAAATATATTATTACTAGCTGACCCACCTGGCGTTTTCAGGCTCGTGATAAAATTAAACAAACCTAAAGTTTGTATGATTTAATATCTTTAACCCAATTTAGTATGAAATTATTTATTTAAAAGTGCTGCACATGCAAGGAAAATCCTTTGCTTCCACTTTCAGCCGATAGGGGGTGCATTCTGATATAAATGAACCTCTGACACATGTCCCCGCTGCCTGCGAAACCATATAATAGGCGTGCAGCACACACGCTGCAAAATCTTTTAGTTCCACCTTCGGCAACCAGGGGGCACACTCTGTTCCAAACAAAACTCTGACACGTGTCCTCACTGCCTCTGGCACCACATACCAGATGTGCTGCAAAATCCTTTAGCTCCACTTTCCACCACCAGGAGAAGCAATTTGTTTTGTACGAACATCTGACATGGGTACCCTTTTTATTAGGGGAGTTGAATGAACCAATTCCCGTCGAAATGGGGCCCATAAAACTCGAGAAAATGATGTGCCCCCAGGCGGTAGAACTAAAATCTGTAACACGATCGAAAACAAAGTCGGATCATCCAAACCCCGTTGTGATCGGGCCCTTAGAACCCGAGATAAGAATGCAAAGTTAGATAAAAAAAACTTGTAGATTGCCCACCAGGGTGCACTTGGTCAAGTGCTCAACAACAAATCATTTACTTTAATTGTTGGTATACATCAAGTAAATACGGGTTGTGTACTTTTATTAGGTACATAAATTTAACTTTTACGAAAATTGTAATTTGAAATTTCCGGTATTCTCTATATACAGCATTTATAAAACACTACGGGAGAAGCCAAAAATGTTAAATTTCTTAAATGGAATTTGTTTTGCGTAAATCAGGGCAAGGCGTTAACCGCCTCTCTTCCCATACCTGCAAAAAAAGAATAATTTGTTCAAGAAAACCACCTTCTCCAACATTGACACGATCATTAAAAAAAGAATTATATTTTTCTGATAATTAGAACATAACGAAGATGCTGCGCTAAAATATTCGCCAGATGGCACCCCTTTCTATCCTCAATTTCAAATCTATATCTTAAATAATTATCTAAATTTTTGTTCATTCAAAAATTGCATTGTCGGATGCAGAAAATTTCAAATCGATATCTTAGTTTTCTTAAAATTTGCTAATTAGTAAATAAATTTCAAATTCGTTCATTTTTGTTTGCAAATCGACAGCAGGTGTTCTTTTCTTTAGATATTTTGATAAAAAAGATGGCATTTTCGATGCGATGTTTAATAAGATTCTAATTAATATCTTGGGTAATTATCAAAATATTAAAATTCTGAGTCCCAGGTGCATCAGATCAGGCTTTGGGATACCTAAATATAAATTTGCGCTAGATTTCATTGGCCATCACAGGCAGACAGACACACAGAGTGAAACTTTCTTTTATTATTATAGATTTTAAAATAATCATGAATTTCTTAGAAAAAATGTTTTGGTTTCTTTTTGCATTTTACAATTTTTTATACACCTTTTCTGATATTTTGATAAATAGACTTTGCATTAAATTATAACCGTAGTGTTAATCTTTATTTAAATGTCAATAAAAGGAAATAATCTAAATAATAAATTAAGTCATATAATATACAATATTAAACTTACTTAGACGTCCTATACATGTAAATTAACAGATTCCCCTTTATTGTTCCAACAGCTAAAATAGGAGCACTTTTAGACCAAACCACTAATGTCAAAGGATCCCTGAAATCAAAATGTTACTTTTTGTAAGAGATATAAACATAGAAGATAAAATGTTAACACAATTACAAATTTGAGCGAGGAAGCTGGTATACCATAAGATAGGTCTTCTCAAACTATGGTACACATACCAGTTCTGGTACATGAGCCTTCAGGTACTGGTTCATGAATGCTATATAAAAATTATTATAAAATTAAAAACAGCATTGTCTTCAAATTTGATTTAAAACACTATCTGATACTCAAAGAATCATCTTCTCATTTGACGATTGGCTTATTTGGCAGATATTATAATCAAATATATAGATAACGAGTACTAGTTTTTCCTCCTCAAAAATTTGTATTTTATATCTAATGTATCATACATTTTTAAAAACTTTTTACAACAGTGTGATGAAAAAAGAAAAATATATATACAGTATGGAACCGTTTATCCAAAATCCAGTTAACCGGAAAACCAGTTAATCCAGAATGATATTTCCAATTGAATGATTTCAGAATTTCTCCAGAAAAAAAGTAACACTGTACTAGTTTGACATGTTCATTGTTTTATACATTCCTCACATGCATGGTATAATTTAATGCCAAATATCTAGGATTTTAAATGGAAGAATATATAGTTAGATAATGGAAGTTTTGATTTTTATGTAGAAATGTTGTTGGGGAAGTGTTATACAGAATCAAGGTATTCCAATAAATTGTCTTTTCTCAAACTCTGAATAAATCTTTGATCTTGATAGGATCCCACTCTTAATCTGTGTAATCTAACAATTAATTTTAAATTAAAAACAATGCCACAGCCAAATTATATTCTACAAATAGATGTTGCTTTAATGCCCAACCAGTTATCCAGTAAAACCAGTTATCTGGAATACACATGAACCCAACCATTCTGGATAAATGGTTCTATACTGTATATAAAAGTAAGTTAGGATGATCGAAAATAGTGGAGATAGAGAATTTTGAATAATTATTTGAACAATCAAAATTTTGACATTTTAAAATAAAAAGTAGAATAATTAAGGCAAAGTGATCGAAAGTGATTATAAGAAAAATAAAGCAGTACATGGAAACAATAAGAAATAACAATAAAATAGATAAAAAAAATTTCATGGTGAATCACAATAAAATCACTCACCTGAACTTAGTAATACCACTTCCCTGTAAATATGGTACCTCATTACAAAGTAGATGTGCCAAAATTATTAACTTTGATTAGTTTATTATCGATTTGAAATATATGAAAACATTCTTGCTATAAAATTAAATATATTCTCACTTTCCTAAAAACAATATTATATTAGAAAGTATGTCTTATTTATTCTATATATTTCCTTACAAACTCATTTTTCACTATTGATTATCTAGAAATTCTTGAATGTAAATTATCTTATATCAAACTGCAAGATTTTGATTTTCTGGAATTTAAGTTATTATTTTAATAATTAGTTTAAGTTATAGGCACATATAAATAATAATAATAATAAAAAATATTTTAATTAAAAATTAATGTTATTCTTATGCAATGATATCCATTTAAATATATATAAATTATAATAGAAAAAGACACATAATAAATACACAATTAAAATATACTTAATCGTTTTATTTACAAACATATGGATACTCATATTTGTGTCAGATGAGAGTACTGTACAGACCTCATTACATTATATTAAGGCTATAGTGATTTTAAATTTCTATACAAAGAATTTTTATTATAAATAAACAAAAGAAAGAGATTTTAGGTAGAGAAACATTATTGTATTGATTAAACATTCTTGACAATTATATATATTACATTCAAAGCAAAGGAAGTCAAATATGCTGTTATTTTTCTACAATCTGGCGATTTTTCAATTTTTTATCACAGTCCATTATTTATAGTTCTTCACTAATAGGCTTCAAATACCTGAAATTGTATTGCTCCTCGAAATCTTCATGAAATTCATCATAAAATTATTAAATACTGTAGTTTGATGTTATATACTGTAGTCAAGTTATAATACATCAAAGGATGTTGCATAATGTTCGGAGGTAGATAGACTACATCAACAGTCATTAACGACTTTCTCCCCTAATTATGGGTTGTTGAAAAGAATGCCAAATTATGTTACCGCAATTGTACATCAGACCTCCTGGGCAGCAGCTGTTACAGATGGAGACCACAATACCAAGATGCTGGCCTTAATGATGATTCATCAACTTCGTCCTGTATCAACAGAAATCCCATCTACTTGAATTGTTGACCCGCTAAATTTCACAAACACTGGCCAGTCCTTTAGTCAAAATTTGTTTAATATAATTTTAAATTTAGTTATATTAAACTTTAATAAAACTTGAAATAATAACATGATTGAAATAAAATTTTATATGCGAATCTGACTACAGGCCTGTTTAGCCTAAGCGCTAGTTTTTAGAAGCAGGCTGAAGAAGCATCCTTCTCCCATGACGGCCAGTTCAAGAAGAAGGTAACAAGAGACGCTCTGAGTTAAGCAAAATCCGCGCCTTAACCTCATAGCAGATGTAAAAACACATGGCAATCGGAGTTAAGAATTTGAAAACAAAGTTGGGAAGATGACGGTTAAACAATATGCAGAATGTTTTTTAAAAATAAATGAAACAAAAATTTTAATTACGATTGCCGAAAACAAAATAAATTTAGAAAACAGGAATTACAGGAAATAAATTACAAAATAGGAAATAAAACATGTTAAGCTTAAAAATAAATAATAAATAAATTTTAAATTATGAAAATAGAAATTTTAAATATTGCAAAAAAAAATGAATTAAGTAAATGTGTGAAAAGTCTAAAGTATATTATTATTTAAAAATAATCATGAATTTCTTAGTGCAACTGTTTTGGTTTCTTTTTACATTTTAAAATTTTTTATATACCTTTTCTGATATTTTGATGAATAGACCTTGTATTAAAGTATAACCATAGTGTTACTTTTTATTTAAATGTCCATAAAAGGAAATAATCTAAATAATCATATCGTATTGTTCGTTGCTTGGATGCTTCATAGATTGAGATAGTTCTCTTGGCCACGTGCTGAGATTACCAGGCCTAAGAGCACATGGTGATCGTTGACACTTGTGTTATAGTAGAAAAACCCAGTTTCTTAGACTCTCTGTCATTTACAGCAAACAATTGTTTATGCAAACAACAAAGAACGTTCATACCAAATTCTGGGCCATCACAGCGAGCAATACTGAAAAGAATTGGAGACGGACGAGACGAATATAGAAGACAGGACGACGAAATTCTAGCTGAAATTTTCTGTTTTTTATATACTCAAATGTTTACTTAACAGGGATGATGTTGGCTGACAAAACTCGCACACATCATTTTCCAAAATCATCACTACGTTAAGTATCAGTAACCTCACTTGGTGCCTCCCACAGAAGCCCTACGGCGACCGGGGGCCTAATCGAAAAACACACTTCACACGATGCAGGCACAACCAAACTCTGTCCACCTACGACTCTCTCGCCGGTATGAAAAATGCACGCTTGGTGCTGAAAAACCGGTCAAGCAGGTATGCATGTGGCAAAACAAAAGTGCGCACCGGAGCCAAAGAGCGATGAAAGAAACGGTGTTGGCACACGTGCCATAACTCACGCCAAGCGAAATGCAGCAGCGAGAGATCAGTGCACAAAACGGTGAACTGCGAATACGGGAGAAAGATGTAATTATAAAAACACATTACAGCGTTTGTTCCCAGAATAACTCAAAATTTGAACAAAGCATCGTAGAAAGACAAATGAGGTATCAAATTAAAGGAAATTTAAAATGCCAAATAATGAGAACAATGATTTAAATTAACATTAAAGAGAAACTATTGAAATTATTAGAATTAATATTTTAAAATAGGAAATGTGCACATGGTTAGAAGTAATCCGTAAAATGGTTGTAACAGGCACGTTTGCAATGTGACATCATATATATTAGTTCTCCTGCCAACATCCCTTTTTCTAAGAAAATACGAAACGCAGAACGACGAATGAGATAGCATATGAAATGATTTTGAACAAGCTTCTGATATAGCACACTTAACATTTCGTTAAAATATGTTTTTTTATTAAAAATTGCAGTTAATTAAAAATTAAATCGGCATTGTTTTCATAAATGAAATGAAAGGTTTTCCTCACCTCAGTGTTGCCACAAAAATAAAATACTGCATTATCAGATGACGTCATCCTAATACGATTGTTTATTTATTTCTTGCGCGTACTTTTTGAAAAAATATCGAGCTTTTAATCAGGTTTTTATTTAATTTTTATGCGTGCGTCACCTATTGTTTATTTGTTTACTTTGTTTAATCATGGCTGTGTATATGCATACTGTATCGGAGCACCAGTAGATTACGTAATTTAAGGATTATCTTCCATTTAGATATACAGTTCATTAGGATTCACAAAAATTGTATTTATTTTTTAATATTTCATTAAGCTGTTAATATGCCAGTGAAGTCTGATGTCACTTAAATGGCTGCTGGACCACAAAGTTTGAACATCCCATGTTTAAGTTCCCATAGGCTTGCAAAAAAGTGGTGTACCAAATATTGATTTATGTATTTAAGACATTTCTGGAACAGTTTTGCAAAATCTGAGGAAATGCTTTCATATGAATTCCCTAAATGTCTGATTCAGTGTTTCAATTTTTTTATAATTCTTTTTTTTTTTTTCAGTATAGGGGTCTTGGCAACCTAGAGAAATAACCTTGGCAAGAGAAGAAAATTTGGCAAAAAATTTTCTGGCAATCTATTCCCATTTTCTTATACACAAGCAATCATCATACATATTATTTCTGTTGTCAACATACTTTTTTCTATACAAATACAAAACATACAACGATCCCTTTGAACGATCTCCAAACGAGCATAAAACATCCTGACGATATGAGGTATCATTCGAAAAGTGTTTGAACAAGTTTCTGAGATAGTACACCCACATTTCGTTAAAATGCGTTGTTTGATTAAAAAAAAAAAAAAAAAACAGTTAATTAAAAATTAGTGCTAAAATGTACCAGGAAACAATCTCAAAGATTGCAGTGCAAAAGCTTGGCACAGGTCCTTCTGGTAATTGTATAATCATGGAATTTTAAATGCTAGATCTGCTGTTATTGTGAAAATATGAATTTCAATTTAGTACACAAATTTGAAAGTTTCGGCACCCCTGTCATAAGACAAATAATACATATTGTTATGATGCATTCCATTTCTACTTTTAAATTCAATATTTTTCAATAATTTATTTACTAAAATTAAATATTTAATCGCAATTAATCATTATTTAAAAGTTTTCATAATATTAATCAACATTTAAATTAATTATTTAACAGTTATTATTTAAACAGTCAATATTTTCTATCTTTTTAAAATTAATCTTTTTAACTTTTCGTCTAAGATATTTTATTATTAATTAAAATTAAATTCTATAATCAAATCACTTTTTAAAATCAATAATCATTTTTTTAAATTAAATTATAATCATGCATTTAAGTCTCTGGATAAAAGAATAAAAAATTTCCATTTGTTGACATCGATTCTGTGAAGATCGTGTATTTTCTTCTAAGTGAATAAATATATTTTCCACTTTTTAAATATTAATAATTTTGGTTTTAAACCTTTTTCAAAAGATTAAACAAAATTCTTTATGCACTCTGTCAAAATTCTAGCAAAATTCAACTTATATCTTGACAGATATTAATTTTTAAACATTTTTTTAAATCCCAATGTTTACATCGATCATTTTCGGAAAGACGCCTGGCCATTTTGAATTGTATCTTAGTGCGTTGAAGAAACAACAACTTATCGTGCGATCGTCACCCATGTTGGTTTAGGGGTCGTTCAAGTAGGCATTCAAGCTTAGGGGATGCATTTTTCAGTGGGAAAAAGGGGATTTGAAATTCTCTCTAGAACATTCCAAGGTGAACGTACTTAATTTCTACCGCTTGTTGTTAGGACGGAGTTGTTTTCAGTTCGCCAAGATCGTTTGCGTGTAGACTTGAGTTGTCGCTGGAATACTTTTTCTAGGCAGCGGTTGAGAGTTAAGCAGTTTAAAATGAAGAAGAGGAATTTTCGCTTTTCCTGATTGGATCGTTTGGCTTAGAGCGTCGGTTAGATAGTTGAGTTAGAATTAAAAAAAATTTAGTCTGTTGCTTTTCTCCGCTGGATGTAGTCTGCAGAATATAAAAGCCGTGTCAGGCCGTAAGGCCAGACACAATGTCAAAAATTTTTGGTAAAGTGCAGTTAATGTACTGCTGGTATTTCAACGTGTTTTGATAGTTTAAGTTTTTATCCAAAGTTTAACGATGAAATTCTAATTAAAATAAACTATCTTCTCCAGCATCAATTCTTCATCTCGGCTTAAATGCAAAACGTTCAAAGATCCCTACAATCTCCGTACATATTCCTCCTCATTTTATATCCAGCAAGTTCCAGCAAGAATTAGTATTCTGTCGGTAATATAGGAAGTAATCTGCTCATCATAATATATATAACATCATCTTGCTTCAAAGTTAATATACAATAAACTAGCTTCTCCAGCATTCGATTCTTCAGCTTGGTGTGAATAACGAATGTTCAGTGATCTCATCAATTTCCGTCCGTGTTCCTCTTCATCATATAGTTTGAATTCTAGCTAATACAGTAAAACTGAATTTTCTCCCAATCTATTAAAAAACAATTTCCGTCTGTGTTCCTCCTCATCATATAGTTTGAATTCCAGCTAATACAGTAAAACTGAATTTTCTCCCGATCTATTAAAGAACAATTTTAAATATAACTTTAAATCTTAGAACAGCCTGCTAATTTTAGAAAAAATCTTAATAATATATGGACAATAATCTCATTTTTCTAGAGCATTCATTTAAGCTTTGAATATGATTAAGGATTGAACTGGAATCTAGGTGGTTAAGCATATATTCTGTAATTGCATAATTACTTAACATCTATGAAGTGGCTTCTAATGTGAAAGTGATACATATTTTGTGTTTGAAATAAATGTTTCTGTTCATCAACTAAACTATCTCATTGTCATCTTTATTATCTGGGTGAGTCATATTTTTCCTTTTTTCTTTTTCAGATGATTATAAATTCGTACATATATTTCAGACTGAGAAAATTGATAATCAACTTAATGTAAACTCTAAATTATATTTTAACTTAGTAACTTACATTAAATTTAAGCTTCAGAATTATTCTCAACAACTAATCTTTTTCAGTGCTAAATTCTACATCGCAATAATGCTAGCTACTATACATAATCGTCCTGTATTGATGAGCTGGGGTAGGATTTAGAGTAAACATTTATTCTATTTTTCTGGCTTATTTTTAGGCATTTTTAAGAATTTCTGTTTGCTCTATCTCCTGCGCTGATCCGTCACTACACATATAAAGGATTGAGAGGAAGAAGGTATATAAATCATTGATAGACATTTGATCTATCAATGGTAGACATAAGAGTCTATCATTGTACACACTTATGACAGAACACATACACACACATCACAGGTTTTACTGTAAATAAATCCTGTGAAAACGGAATCCCTAAGGATAAGAAAAAAAATTCATTTTAGAGAGGATTCTGTCTTAGCAGGTATAATTATATGGAATTCCACCTGTTGGGATAATGAAATTTTTCCAATTAAAACAGGAATCTGCAGGAGTGTAGGAAAGGGAGGGGGGGGGGGGGGGGCACATTGGGCTCAAGCCCTCTTCATTCAAATGAAAACAATTTTTTAAAGTCACATGAGCTGTTCCAAAAACTATCAAATTTCTGTCTTCAATATTTAATATTTCATCTCTGAAAACAACTCTGCATATAAAGAAGTGCTTTAAATATAGATTACATTTCTAATATGTAAATATGTAGATCAGGGCTTCAACTTCAGCTCTGAGAGTAGCATTATTTTGAACTCATTTCATTTGATATTTTGAAACTTTCAACGAGCAATTTAATTTCTTTTGTATTAATATTACTGCACAAAAATTTCAAGTAGTTTCAGAAGATTTAATTTTTATGAATTGAAGCGAGAAATATGATGACATACACAGATACCCTAAACACTGTTTATTTTTAGCGAAAACTTTTTATCACATTATATGAAGGGGACTGTGCTTCCCTCAACCCCCTCATCTATATATATAAAAGAAAGTCCTTTCTGGCTAGATGATCAACGCACAGCCAAAACTACTAAACCTACAAAGACGAAACTTGTCAGAAAAATACTTCTTAGTATGTAGAGGCGCACTAAGATAGGATTTTCAAAAACTCCACCCCTAAAGGGAGTAAAAAAGGGAACAAACTTTTTAAAAAATCCTTAAAAATCGGGTATTATAGTTACGTGACAAATAACATATTTTAATGTATTTTTGTATGCTGAATCGAATGATATCAATTAAATACTCATAAGTCAAATAGTTTATGAGATATTGCACATTTTTCTAATTTGGCGAAGTTTTTGACGTCAAAATCTAACAATTCTAACAATACAAGTGATAATTTCTAAAAATACGTCCGTTACTATAGCAATGGAAGAAATTCAAATTAAATCTTTTTGTTTATTTTTGCAGATAGAAACATTAACTGCTCAATTGGGAATTGAATATTATTTTTACGGATATTTATGTAATTGTGTAGTATTATTATTTCTACAAACGCCATGATTTAAAATAAAATGTGATTGCTAAAATAAAGGGTACATCTCGATTATACCATCGACCACTTTACATGAACTCCAAATAAACAAAAGGAAGAATGTTGCCATTGGAACATCAAAATAAATAAATAAAATAAAATAAATTCGGAAAAGCCCCACTCACCAAAGTGTCCAGTAAGTTTTAACACAAAAGAATTACAATATATTAATCAAAATAGAAAAAAAAAATCTTGGATATTTATTTATTTACATTATTTTTCTTAATTATCCTTCTCAGCTGGTGAATAAATGTTTGTGACGTCAGTTTAAATTGATCTATTGCACTTAGCTATGAAACGCAACATTTTTACAATGCATTTTCTCTTTTAATGTCATGGCACAGCCGTTTAAGGACGCAATTTTTATTTTAATTAACGAATATCAGAAAAACAAAATGAAAAATACAGGTAAAAATGTCGAATTAAAAACCGCTTCATGACATAACAAACACGTTTATTACTTCTGACGTCAAGTGAATGGGACTGCATTTTTGGCGTTAAATCTTATAGTTTGGCGATAGTTTTTTTTATGAAAAGTGGTCGACGGGATAATAGAGAAGTACCAAATAAAGTGTCGAAGGTCTGATTGGTATTATGTATTACTTCTTTATTTGTTTTCAGTCTTCAGCCATGTTTCTCTTTTTCTTTGGGTAATTATTCATACGATTTCGGGCTAATTTTCCACAATCGGATACCTCGCCAATTGGCGTATTAGCCACATTGTTGAAAGCATCGTTTATGTTTGAAGCGAAATCTACATGATGAATCCTGTTACAGAAAATCATATCATTATCTACTATGAGTATAAACTGCATATTCACATTTTAATCAGGTAATGTTTTTTGAAAGGTTTTAGCGTATAGCTATTCTACGTTGCTTTGTTATAGAGCTAAAGAGGAAAGCTCTAAAATTATGTGAAACCGATTATTAAAGATTACTTAAAAAAAATTCTACTGAACAAATTTTAATGGAAGTGATTTTTCAGGTATGGTTAATGACCCTATAACATATCATTCTATGTTGCTTAGTGATAGAGCTAATGGGAAAGTGATTGGGAAAGGTGAATGCAATTATGAAAGATATATCTACTATGTATTTAAAATGCAAATTCGTATTTCATTCCGACCGTTTATAATTTGAGTTCTTCTGTATGGACTTTGGTGAGATTTACACTGTTAGTTAGGCAATTTTGTGGGGATGGTTGGTACTTCTCTGGAGCAAAGTTTTCGCCTGCGTTGTGTTTTCTGAAGCGAAAGCTTGACAACGAATCCGATTACAAAAAACATATCATAATTATCTACAATATTTATAAAACGTGAATTCTTATTCCATTCCGATCGGTTAAAACTCAGGCTCTACAGAACAGATTTTTATATCATTTCACTGTTAGTTAGGTAATTTGTTTTAGAAAGGTTTTAAAATAAAGCACATTGTACTACATTGCTTTTTTATAGAGCCACGGGAGGAAGTTATAGATAAAATTAGGTGAACCCGATTATGAAAGATTACCTTTTTTAAAGTTCTACTGAACGGATTTTAATGGGAGTTTTGCAGTGTGATAATATTTCAGGAATTGATTTTCTACATTGTTTAGTTATGGAGCTATGGGAGAAAGTTGTCAGTGGTGTAGTCGTAAAAAACAGTGCATATACTCTATAGACAGAGGATATATACTAGAGAGTATATATTATAGCTACGGACGGTGTGCAGAATTTCGTCTTAAAAATTCCAGAAGGTTGACGGCGTATACCAACATATACTTTCTACAAAATCCCTGAGAGTTCTATCAACAGGTGAAGATGATTATGAAAGATACATTTATCTGTCTACTGTATATGTATAATGCAAAGGGAATTTCGATCCTGCCGCTTATACCTTGAATTCTGCTGAATGGATTTTGCTGGAACTTGCACTGTTAGTTAGCTACATTTTGAAGGGAAGTTTTAGTGCATAACATATCGTTCTATGTTGCTTAGTTAAAGAATTAGTGGGGTGGGGGCATTTCTATAATCTGTTGAACCCAATTATAAAACATTAGACTTTTTTAAAGATTCTGCAGAATGGATTTCTATGGAACTTGCATTGTTAATTTTCCAGGGATATAGTTTTAGTATATATTGCATATCGTTATATCGTTCTTTAGAAAATCATACTGTAAAGGATTAAATAAACGAGTTGGTCTTTAACAGCCTGAATTTCGTGTAACACATCAGAAAATATAACAGCGTAATGGCTTTCGTACTGTTTTACACCAATGCGGAAGGACATGAAGGTAAAAGTTCGTGTTTCTTTAAAACACACAATCAAATTCACCGATATATTTCGTTTGATTCAAGTTTTTTTTTTCTTTTTTTGAGAAACCGACCAGCGTAGCGAGCAAAGCCTGCTAGATAATAATAATGGTTAATTTTATCTGTATATAAAATTCTATATTATGTAAAAGAAAGTCCTGACTTGAGAGATCATCAACGCACAGTCCAAAATACTGAAGCTACAAACACGAAAATTGCGGAGAAAATACTTCTTAGGATGTAGAGGCACAATACGAAAGTTTTCCTAAAATTCCATCCCTAAAGGGGTTAAAATGGAAACAAACAATAACAAAATTTCTTAAAATTCGGGTTTTATATTTATTTGCCAAATGATAACATCTTTCAATGTATTTTTGCATGCTGAATCGAATGGTACCAAATAAAAATATTATAGCTCCAACAATTCGTGAGATATTGCACATTTTCGAATTTGGCGTTGCCTTTGGCGACAAAACCTTAAAATTTATTGCATTGATCGCCAAGTGATATTTTCTAAAATACATTCGTCATTGTTAAAGATCAAACAATACTTGGCGATTTATAAGATTTTGGATAAGAAAAAAAATCACCTGATATTTTGATTAGAAGAAATCTCAATAATGCCAGTTTTTGGGCTCTTTGTTTTAACTTTTTTGTTTTCTTCGGAAATTTGGAATTGAATATTATTCGGTATTTTTATGTTAGCTGGGTGCCAGTGATCGCCAAAATTTTTTTAATCTCGCCAATCCTTTTTTTTTTTTTGCTAATCTTTAAACGTTAGATAATAACAACTAGCCATTATTTTAACACTGCGATATAACATCTTAAAAAACTTATTTAAAATAACTAAAATATAATCATAATAAAATACATAAACACAAACATATCAATACAAATAAAATGTCACGCAAAATGTTCCAATTCAAATGATGCCAATTGAAACAAGATTTGGTGAGTTTTTACTGGCGCCCAGCAATATAAAAGTACCTATTATTCTTATGGATATTTATGTAATTGTGATTTTTACATAAAATATGCACGCTGAAGTAAAGTTTCGAGGGTCTGTACGGTTTCGATATTGCACATTTTCTATAATTTGGTGATGCTTTAGCGCCAACTCATCAATATTTCTAACATTACAAGTTATAATTTCTAAAAATGCATCCATTACTATATCTTCTTTACTACCGTCACTGCAACATATCCAGGGAGTCTCATCCTGCCACTTCAAGGCACAGCACAATGTGCAGAGTAACTGAGATTCGAGATCAGCAGCCTTATTCCTGAAATAATCAATATGAGGATCATAATTAAAGCCAGACAAATACTTAGTAGTCCAAGGCAATAATTTGATATGCGATCTCTTTTCATATTTTCCTGTAGCTGTCTGACCAAAAGCGTACATTGTTGGATGAATGCAATTCACCGGTATATTTAGTTTGATTCAAAATTCGTTTGGAGAAACCGACCAGCGTAGCGGGCGAAGCTTGCTAGACTTATCGCCAAATTAGAAAAATGTGCAATATCTCACGAACTATTTGACTTATGAGTATTTAATTGATACCATTCGATTCAGCATACAAAAATACATTAAAATATGTTATCATTTGTCACGTAACTATAATACCCGATTTTTAAGGAATTTTTTTAAAGTATGTTCCCCTTTTTACCCCCCTTAAGGGTGGAGTTTTTGAAAATCCCGTCTTAGTGCGCCTCTACATGCTAAGAAGTATTTTTCCTGATATATACTAAACTATTATGTATTTTATTGAAAATTTATCAAGTATATACTTGATAAAATCGATCATTTAATAAAACGGCTAATTTATCAAGTATATATATATTTTATTATATATCAAGTCATGTTTGCTAGACTAGAAAATATTGTAAAAAGAATTCTCCATCTTTACATAAAAATTGATTAGCTTAAAACAATGGATGCATTTTAGAAAATATGGATTTGAAATGAACAATGATTAAAGAGGACATTTCAAAACTTTTTAGTATTTAAACATTTTAAAACTTTTTTAACGTCGAATTTCGACGGTGCCTTTGAACAGATGCAATGCATATGCACATAGAAGTTCACTCGGTTGCATTATCACAGGGAGAGAGATGTGTGCTTTATTTACTGAATATGATATGGACGTAGTAATATACTATTTGTGTGATACTTCATAGGTCCATGAAATTTTCTTTTTACAGTGGTGAATATGGCGGTAATGTCGAACTTATTTGCATTAAACAGTTGTTTACGGATTGTTTGTTTAGAGTTTGCATCAGAAATGGCACTGTATTTCACTGGGGGAAAGAACTTTTGAAATAAAATATTTAAAAGACTTTTTCATACAAACCCCTTCTTAAATAATAAAGAAGCTTATTTTACTGATATTGTTATAGTATTTTTTTCCATCAAGTGTTGACGGGTTCCATCTAGTTGTCTTATAATTTGGTAATTGTAACTCTACAATTTTCAAGAATTCATGTAAGTTATACTTTTGTTTTTCTGTTTTATGACTATCTGATTACATCTAACTTTTTGATAATTCTTGCCGATGGTATGTTTTTGCAATATTTTATAATTTTTAACCAAATAAAATAAATATATATTTCTCTTTGCAGTTTTGTCAATTGTAAGACTTGTTTATCATAAGACATTATTGTGAAGCACAAATTTTAATACAAAGTTATTGTGGCAGGGAATAGATTAACATTCAGGTACTTTAGAATAATAGAAAACTTTTTCTGTTTTCTATGTAGAAAGAAAAATTTTTCATATTGAAAATAACACTCATACAGATTTAAGAGTAATAAAATAAAAATAAATAAATAAAAATTGATAATCTAAATAGTACCTAAGACCTGAGTCAACATGTGAAACAGTTCTCGTATTTGAATCCCACAAGAGAAGGGCATTTGAATGCTCACATATGCAGCTCAAAATTGTCCCATCTTTATCCCATGAAATATCTGTACATATGCTATAAAAAAAATACAGAAATGATACATTTAAAATTTATATGATGAAGTTTATTATAAAAACTGGTGAAGCATGCCTCAGAATAGATCTAACATAATAAAATTATACTCAGCATACAATTATAAATCAACTATTTAATTTTAAACAAACTTTTGAATAAATATTTTTACTTAATACTTTGGATTTTAAAAGAATTTTTGTGCAAATATTTTTTCACAATAGATTTCTACAAACAAAAAAATGAAAAATAAATTAATGTTTGATGTCTTAGAACCATGGGTGCAAGAAGCGCACCCAAGCCAAGACTGAAAACTTTTCTGAGTTTTAGGAATAATCTAATGGAAATGGGCTAGAAGATTTCTATGTCTTGCATTATGGTTAAAAATTTAATTATTACAATAAAAAGAAATTATCAAATGTTTTCGATGATAAAATTATTATTATTTAAATATATAAAGTAGAATTTACTATCAGTCAAAAATCTTTTCTAAGACTGAAATCAATCCTGAGAGTGAAGGTCTTGCACCCATGTTTATAACACTACAATAAAACACAAATTGAATTACATTTAGAGTGATCCAATTTTTAAACAAAAAAATAAATTATAGCAACAGAAACAAAGCAACATATTTTCAGACTTTTGAGCATTTGGTTATCAAACAGAATTTGCCAACAAAATTTGTTAATGAAAAAATGCTTAGCAAATTCTATTGAATTTTGTTTTCTAACATTTTTTGAATTTAATATATATTAACTATTTTATAGTAAAGAAACATTTAAAATAAAACTACAAAATGCAAGGGAACAGCCAGGATATTTTTAGGAGAGGGAAAGAAGGAGGACACCTGCATATCCTTATATTTTTCTGTCAAAAGTCTGTTATTTAACAAGTTAAAAAGATAAATAAAATGAAACATCATGCTAATGATGAATAGGTCTAAATTTTTAAAATACAAAGAATATTCCTTTTTGAATGCAAAATAACAGACATATTTAATTTATTGATTTTCTTGAATATAAAGTATACTGAAATAAAAGTGTACAGGAAATTATATCATGTTTCACAAATTTATTATGAAAGTCAATTTACTAATCCCTGACACTCAATAATATAGTAAAATTCCAACAAGGAGAGCATTCAAAGAAGTTGGATTATACTAGAAGGAAGACAATACTGTTTTACGCTAGAAGTACGCAGAGACCTGGTGCCACAGTCTTCTTTCAGGATCCCTGATACCCATAAATCGCTTGAGGATAGGGTGACTTTTAAATTTTCTTTATTTAAAAATTTGAGTGATTGTTACTTTGTTAATCTATGAAGTACCTCTTTTTAATCCTGTGGGTGCATCAATCACCCTTTTCAGTGCTACCAATGGCCTATTATCGTTCCCCCTAAGCCAGCCACACCCGTAGGGGTCTTTGCCACTAAATTTCTATTGTGTGCCTTAAACAGTCAAGTTTGCTCCAACAGGACGTTCAGGGGTCCATCTATCGCATCAGCCCCCGCATGCTTCAGAGCTGTTCACAGCGTTGCCTTCTAGTCATACTATCCTACTTCTATGAGAGCATTAAATCCCAGATAACCATTTGAATATAACATCAAAGGAAAGAGTTCTAGAACAAGAATTTTATACTTTGTGTTTTTCAATTAAATAAACACACCATGATAAAAAATGTTCTTGTTTATATTTCACAGAATTAATATTTTATACTTCTAACTATACACAATTTTTATGATTTTAATATTTACAAAATTTTAACTGTTTAAATATATATTGGTTTATTATTCCTTCATGGGAATGCAAGTATTTTAAATTCACTTAAAAACTCAAACAAATATTTTCTTCCATTTGGAAGCTGCAATAAAAAAAAAAAAAACATGTTTTTATGCCCAAGACAAGATTACTTCCACCTAAAAAAATATTTTATACTCTTCTCCACTGCTGCAGCCACATGATCAAAAGAACAGGCAGGCGCGAATCAAGAGTCCCGCAAAGGGTTGCAGTATGGAAATATTCTACACATAATGAATGTCATACAAATTATTTTCTCAGGCTTTTTTTGAAAATCTTTTTCAGTACATTCCTTCTCAAACTCATATCTCACCCACCCTTCAACACAGTTTTCCTAGGCACACTTAATATTAAATTGAAAACCAACTTTGAACATTGTATTAACTGTTCTATGTTATGGGAGGGGATTAGCGGGGTGAGGGTGTTGAATCTACCACTTATCTATGTGCCTCAAAAACCCATTTTTTCCCACTATAATTTTAAAATTCAAAAGACAAAGATATTTTACTCTTTTTGCTTGGACACACAGTGACACAACCCAGGACATTTTCCATAGTAAGCAAGAGGCACCAGGAAAACTGGTGAATAATGATAAATTTAAAAAGCCTAATTAAACAGAGTAAAGCACAAAAAATAATAGATTCTAGGTGTAAATTAGCTGCAATATGCCTGTTTAGTTTTCAATAGTAATCACGGGTTAGAGGTCAACTATATCCACCTGCCTCCCTCTGGCTATGCCCATGAAAAAATGCACATTAGATTACATACAGATACTATACTTTTAGCTCTCAAACAAAAATCACTTTCATCGAAAATCTCACAAACATTCCCACAAATATGTTAAGTCTTGCCAAATGTTTATCATATATTAATTACATGTAAATGGAATAAAAGTATAAAGATGCATACCCAGGTAAAGATAATTCTAACTGTTTCTCACCATGTCTATCATAAATGTTGACTAACTGATCAAGCCTAAAAATCAGAGAATCACAATAAATAAAAAGTGAGAGAAAATTTAACTTAAGTATTAAAAATAAAGAAAATTCTAGAATTTATTAAAAATAAGTAATAATATTAATAAACTATTATAAAACAATGCTGCATCTTACCCTGTTGTAACTAAATAATTCCCAGTAGCCGACTGCCAAGTAAATAGCAAAGGTCCACTACCATGCGTTCTTCTAGGTATGGTAAACACTCGCTAAGAAAAAAATATTAATATTTATTTAATCAATAATAGAATTAATGCATTGTCATAATAGCAATTTATATGCATATTTTTGTGTGATCTGAATTTAGACATATTTTTCAGGCAAGCAAAAAGTATGATTTGAAAAACAAAAAAAATTATTTACATTATTCATAAAAAGAAAATTCTGAATGTCAATGATCATATTTTATATTATTTAGATTTTGAAAGTCATGGGAAAACAAAATCATAAGCTAGTCGGAAGTGTCAATACCAAAACTTTCTTCTATCTCACACAGGTTTCGCATACACTAAAAAGAATCAGCACCAATTTATATCAAGGTCTAACTGAATCTAAAGTTTTATTAAATTCCATGCATTAGTTCTTGAGATATGACTATTTCTAAAATCGTGTGAATCCTGCAAAATGCAGCATAGCAGCACCACCTGTTGGGAGATTTAGACCAAAACCTAATCAACAACAACATAGGTCCACATCTAACTGAATCTGAAGTTTGATGAAAATCCGTGCATTAGTTCTTAAGATATAGTTATCGTGATAATCATGAAAAAAAGTAGCATAGCAGCGCCACCTGTTGAGCAATTTACACCAAAATGTAAGCAGCATCTATTTATGTCAAGGTCTAACAGAATCTGAAGTTTGATGAAATTCCGTGCATTAGTTCTCGAGATATAGCTATCATAAAAATCGAGAAAAAAGTGGAATAGCAACGCCACCTGTTGGGCAATTTTCACCAAAATGTCAGCAGAATCTGTTTATGTAAAGGTCTAACAGAATCTGAAGTTTGATGAAATTCCATGCATTAGTTCTTGAGATATAGCTATCGTAAAAATCGAGAAAAAAGTGGTATAGCAGCGCTACCTGTTGGGATATTTACACCAAAACATAATCAGCGTCTATTTATGTCAAGGTCTAGAACATAACTGAACCTGAAGTTTTATGAAAATAAGTGCATTAGTTCTTGAGATAGAGCGATTGCGGAAATCGCAAAAAATGCAGCATAGCAGCGCCACCTGTCGGCGATTTTCACCAAAAACTAATCAGCACCAATTTATATCAGGGACTAACTGTATATAAAGTTTTATTAAATTTCATGCATTAGTTCTTGAGATAGAGTGCCCACAAAAATTTTGTCACATACAGACAGACAGACAGACAGAGTCACAGACAGACATTTTCTAAAAATGGTCAAATCGTGTTCAGGACCTTCTAGAATGTATAAATCTGTCGAAAACTTTCATGAATCCAATACTTTCTTCATGTAAAGATAGAAGAAAGTAAAAACATCACTAGAGTTCATTCTGCCAACAATCTGAGCACAATTTATCAATTATTCAAATGAATTATTTGCCTAAATTTTCCCAATGTCTTTTCAAGAGAAATTAGCAGCTCTGTTGTGACATATGCACAAAACTACAGTATAGGATCTGTTATCCAAAACACTTGGGACCTGGGATATTCTAGATAAAGTGTTTTTCCATAACTCGGGACACTTTACTATAAGAAATGTATTAATAACTAATTTCACAAATAGTGATGAATATGAATGATATACAGTGGAACTTCCCTTTAACGAAGTTTTCTACTTAACGAAATTTTCTGCAGAACTTTGACTTTGAACACCATTAGCATGTAAATTAATCTCCATATTACGAAAAATATATTCTATATAACGAAGTTTATTCCACATTTGTACATGTACAGAATTTAAATTAAGCGATTGCTGTTCGAAGGATATGCAAATTTATTTCAGCGGATTCGATTGTATGAAAATTAACACATTTAAATAGTTTCCATTCTGCTTAGTGCTAAATAAAACAATTTTTTTTCACACTGAGAAAAACACTTGTTATCACTATTCTCCCACTCCGAGACTCCAGCGCTGACAGTTGGAGGAAGTCAAAATCCCCTTTTTACCTTCAATGATATAGAAGATGAGGTGTCGCAATGGCGTCAGATGCATTGAAACAAAAAATATCTATTAGAGTCAGACAGGTACCATTCTCACCTTCCATTGCTGATAGACAATTGCTTTGTACATCCAAAAGAACGTGCTTCAAAATACAAATCGAAGAACATCAAAGTTACTTTTGTTCCTGCCAATACAACTGAACTTCAATCATTAGTCTAAGGAATAATAAAAAATCCTGAAGTACATTATCGAAAAAGACAGAAAAAAACCAATGTAGTGAAAACATTAGTTTGAGATTCTGTGTATCAGAGCTGATGAAAGCTTGGGCCAAAGCTTGGGAATGTGACGTAATTTCATCGACCGTACACAACTGTTTTGTAAAAGACGGCTTCATAATTAAAACTGAATCAAATGCTTCTGAATCCAATACCTGTTTGTCATATCTCAAGAAAAAATTTCATGAATTTAAGTTAATTTCTATTTAACGAATTTTCTTCATAACGAAGTTTTTAAGTGTCACGATGAGACTTCGTTAAATGGAAGTTCCACTGTATGTAAATACAACTTTATTGATTTAGTAACTCATTTACACAAAATAAAAAACATTCTAAATTAGAATTCAAATTATAAAAAAAAATTACATCAATACACGAAAATTAGTTTTGGTACTTGGGAGCAGAATCCTTTAATTTGGATTTTTGGAGCACTTTTATTAAAGTTGGTTGCTTTTAGCCTGTCTCTTGTACTAAGTGTCTTTGTATCCAGTACACTGACATGATTTGCTGTTCATGGAAGTAGCTTCTCTGCTGCATTCCACAAATCAGCTATAATGTCACACTCACACACAGATTTTTTTTTAAAAATTGGGTATAAAAAGGAAAAAAGTCGCCAAAGTTTGGGAATTTTTTCCTTTAATGGAAACCTGGCTATCATATTAAGTTATTGGTTTGGCACAAGCTTGGAAATTGTGCCAATCAAAAAGTCGTCAAACATTGGTGCATGAGTGTAACACATCTGTTTCCACAAATCAATTAGTCAGTGAAAAATATCAGTTACTTATCTGTTTTTAATGCTTTTTATTGGAATGTTTTCTGCATCATAATTTTTTTACATTTATTTTTTTGAATTTGTAAATTAATGAATGAAGGTAATATCATTTATTCATTTTTTCTTTGTGTTGACTCTAGAACAAAAGAGCTGCTGAGCGGGAATTTTTAAAAAAGAGCACTCTTGCACCCTGTTCAAAAATCATATTTTGAACTGGTTTGTTTAGAGTTCCCTTTTATCAGTAGAATTTCACGATACTTTTTCATGACCTATCAATGAATTTTGCAATTTTTTTCTTGCGACCAATTGACACATTTTGCAACATTTTTTTAGATTTTCCCCTCAACTAACAATTACTGACAGACAAATTCTGTGATTTTTTTCTGTGACTGATTGAAGAATTTTCGCAATATTGTCTGCACCAGACAGAAAAATTTCAATCGACTGATGAATATCGTGATTTTTTTTTCCTAAGATCAACTGACAAATTTCATGACTTTTTAAAAATGACCAAATGCCAAATTTCACAATATTTTAAAGCAACAGATTGAAGAATTTTGTGATTTTTTTTCGAAAGATCAACTGATGAAATTCAGGGGGGGAGGAGTGGGGGGGGGGGGGGGGGGTTGATGCACAGACGGAAACTCTAAATTCATCATTCACATACATTATCAAGATAAGCTGAAATCATCTATACTTTTAAGAATCTCATAAAATAATCCCATTAACGTAACTCCATTTTCCGAATATTCCACTTCAAAGTTTGGTTAGTACCAGTGATGTGGAATGGCTAAATACCTGATGGGTAGGTATTTATTTTTTGGGTATATACCCATGTTTGGGATAAATACCCAAAGATTAGATATTTTCATATTTCACTGAAAAAAATCATAATATAGTAAAATTTTTCTTGTAATCACAAGAGAACATAGTTACAGTGGATCATCTCTTCAAAATTTATGTATTTTGCATATTCTAGTTGCATATTTGTACTAGTAATAACAGCACAGTAAAGAATATTTTCAACTGAAAATCATGTTGCAAAAGGTGAATTGTTTTTTTTTTTAGCTACCAAAGTAAAATTTTGTTCCTTTCGAATTTTAGACATTTTGTCAATAAATGGAAGTAGAGAGGAAAAAATAGTTGAAGTTTAAAGTTAAAGCACTCATTTATTGTTAAATCTATGCAAAATATGCCTTTTTATAAAAAATAAAATATTATAGAATATTTTCTTATTCCATGGTGTATGGTGAGCCACCCCAAAAAGGGTTACAGTGGACTTCACTTTTTTACTGTTTTATATTTGAATATTGTATAATATTGTTTATTATTCTGTTGAAATTTTCAATAAAAAAATTTGGTACTTCTCTACTATCCCGTCGACCACTTTTCATAACAAAAATTATCGCCAAACTGTAAGAGTAAATGCCAAAAATACAGTCCCATTTACTTGATGTCAGAAGCATTATACGTGTTTGTTATGTCATCAAGTGGTTTTTAACTCGGCATTTGCGTATATTTTTCATTATGTTTTATTGATTTATTAGTTATTTCATTAATTAAAATAACAATTGTGTCCTTAAATTCTTATATTTTATTTATTTTGATATTCCAATCGCAATGTTCTCCCGTTTATTTGGCGTTACAGTTTGGATAGTTTTTTGTTATAAAAAGTGGTCGATGGGATAATAGAGAAGTACCAAAAATTTAAACAAATCAACTTTTTTTTATTCTTAATTGAAATAAAAACTGCTGTTAAAAATATGTGCTTGTATGGGTTTTTTTTTTTTAAAACATTTAAAAAGGGGAAAATAGGTTAATTACTTTTGCACAATTTTAATATCTTGAACAATGTGGCTACTAATATTAAATAATTTTTAAACATCACTATTATACTGCTTAAGGCATATATAGCTAAGTAATTAAGTATTTTCTTAATGTGCTGTTATGGAATTAATCAGGATGTTGTAAAGAAAATTGGTCTTTAAATAATTTATTTACATATTATTTAAAATATGATAAATAATTTTTATTTAAACTTAAATAGTTATTTAAAATCTTGCTAAATATATCTATGCATATAACGATATTGTTCACAAAAATTCTTTTTAAATGTTTTTGTTTTTAGGCATATGAAGTCATCCATTGTGTTCTGTACTATTTAATGTATTGAAAAGTATGGCTAAAGATTTCTAATAAAGTACTTTTTCTTCAGTTTTTAATATTGTAATTTAATCTTTAATTTTTCATATTTTACTGTGCTTCATGCGATGTCACACTGTACCCCAGACAAGGTGGTGCACATTTTAAGCTTTGAAAAGTATTTTTCTTTTAAAACACTTAAAATTCATGCTTTGAAAAAAATTAAAAGATGAAGATAAGGTATATTCAAGAATTTTTCGTGTAAATTAAATTTTAGAAGAAAAAAATAAAAACTTCATAAACATTTTGTATATTATATGTTATTTATATATGTAAATATCTTTTTCTTTTAAATTAAATTACAAATGATCTTTTTAATAAAATGCTTCTCAATAAATAAACTAACTTTTTCACTTTCTTCATTATAATTAGAAAAGACATTTTAATTCAATATTTAAATGTAAAACATAGTTTTTTTTTTAATTTTACAGTTGTAAAAAGTCTAAAGTACTAAACTTTCCTTTCTTTTATATTCATCCATCATATAACTATGAGCAATATGAGTATTTTTCACAGTTATTTAAATGAAAAATAAATACCCAGGTAAATAGCCAATTTGGGTAAATACCTGGTATTTATCCTTAAAAATAAATACCTGGGTATTTTACATCTCTGGTTAGAAGTTTGTGTGTTGTGTCCTGAAGAGACCACTGTGTGCAGAGCTACAAGATTTGGCAAAAAGGTAGATGTGTGTGTTAAGTTAGGCACACTGAAGCCAATGTTTGGACATTTTAATCGTTTTTAAAAATAAAATTCATTTGAATTTGTAGAGCTATTTTAAAAGTTTTTTATGTGATTTCTATGTTTTTTGTTTTGCATTCTGAGGAGATATTTTAAACTCAAGATGTAAGACATTTAGCAAAAAAAGGAACACACTTTTCGATTACAAATCATTTCAATAGTAATACCTGAAAATGTTATTCTTTTAAGTATAAAAAAAGACTCTGTGAATGCGTTATAAAGTTTTGCATTTTGGAGTTCAGAAAAAAGAAAATATAGAGCTGCGAACAAAAATGATAATTAAAAGAAAAAGAACCAAACGCAAAATTCTTCTTTTCTTTACTATTAAAAAAACAACTGATTATCTTCATTGTTAATTGACCGATTTCGTTAAATTTTTCAGCAAATTGCAATATTAATAAATTAGGCTATGTAGCAAATGTTTATTAAAATAGAATAAGTTTTCAGAAAATTATAGTTTCCTATTAGACCTACAGCAAAAAAAAACAAAAAATTGCTGAGAAGTATCTGATGTTATGTTTGTTTATTTAGTTTGTCGGAGAAGAGAATTAGGAATCAGACTCAGCTTTCTATGGGTAATATGTTTCAATATGCAGAAAGAAACCCTGCATAGAATTTTTTACAGATTAAAAATAAATAAATAAATAAAGTATTTATTCAAAATAGGAGATTTTATATATTACCATGCTTAGAACCAGTAGGGCAAATTTTGAAATCAATCTTTATATCAGAAAGAGTAAAAATGTTGCAGCAAATAATTTTGTTTATTATAGTTAAATAATATTAATCATCATAATCATAATTTCAGATGTAAAATTTATAAATCAATAAAAAATTAGCGAGTTTTGTGTATTTTCAACGATGGTCGCAATAAACAGTTTCAATAAAAATTTTTTAATAAAGCAAAACGGAAGAAAAAGTTTATTTACTTTGAACATAACACGATAATCTTTCATTTTTCGTAACTACAGTAGAGGAGTAGAGGAACTATTATCCGAAATCCGGAAAGATTCGAAATCCAGAAAAGAAAAATAATAAAAAATTTGTACATTTTTACTAAAATTTTGTAATTTTTGAAAATTTTAAAAAAATTTACAGATATCTATTTTTTGTTCTTCAGTTCATTGTTTCAATGTGCAACCACTAAAAAAAGTTATTTCAGTTTCGGGCGAACACGCCCCCCCCCCCCCCTCCCCCAATTAAGATTTTTTTTTTTTTTTTTGTCAAATTTTAGTTTAAAATTAATTTATATTAAGATTCGTTAAAAAAAAAAAAAAAAAACAGTCGTTAGATATTTGATAATCTATCAAATTTTTTTATGTAAATTATGTAGCTGTAAAGAAAAAAAAGGTAGAGCTTGTAGATAAAATATTAATACTCATTCTATTTTTTTATTTATTCATTGTTATTATTGAATAATGCGGGAATTTTTGTTTACATAATTTAAAAACATAATTCTTTTTCATATTCTACATGGGATTGTTTTAATTTTGTTATTTTTATGTTTTTGAAAAATTTCGGATTTCAGGAACAGGAGGGTGGGGGGGTTACAAATTTCGGAAGGATCCGAAATCTGGAAAATTCCAAAATCCGGAAAACCCTCGGTCCCGAGGATTCCGGATAATAGGTCCTCTACTGTACTTCCATTAATGTCCGTTTGTGTTGTAATGAAGGCATAGCCTTAAAACGGAAATCCAGATGAATTTAGGAAACAATGGGGTGATTTTCAAATGGAAAATGCACTGCAATATGGAAAACACAACATGGTATGCAGCTGTTGCATCTATTTTTCGCATCGGTAGGGCGGACTAGGACTTGTGAGTCATATAGGACAAAAGCACATTTGTTTTCTCAGAAAAAAGTGCAAAATATTTTGAAAAAAAAAAAAAAAAAAAAAACAGAGAGCACAGACAAGATACAGGGAAAAGGGACAGGGTGCCTTTTTCACATCTAAAAAACGCAGGGCACATTGGCACTTAAAACAAAAAGGGCAGGGTGCAGCGCCCTTTAAAAAATGTCAAACAGGAACACTAATTATTTGCATATTTTTAAAAAGAAGCTATCTTTTAAACTCTTTTAGGTACTTTTCGGTTAGCCGGGCACCAGTGATATATGTACATATATAAATATATATGTATATATATATATATACATACATGCATACATATATGTGTATATATATATTATGTATATGTAGATAGGTGAATATGTATGTGTGTGTATATATATACATGTATATATATCACTGGCGCTCGGCTAACCGAAAAGTACCCTTTTTTAGAATCCTTTCAATCAAACTCCTATTTTTTATCTAATTAAGCTCAATGCACAAAAAAGATCTTTTTTTTTTTGCTTCTAACAAGCTTTGAAGTTTTATACAGCAATCAAAAGCAACTGCATGTGCCGGAACAGATGTTATTGTTTCACACTCATATATATCAGTTTCCCTGCACAGAAATAATGCCGATATGCAGTATGAAATGGAATATTCCCTTTAAGGGAAATTGCAATTAAAAACTGTTTTTTTTCCTTGCTTATTTATTGCTCATTATATCCAAGCTTTACTCGTATCACAGTAGCAAAAAAAGTGGAGCACAGAATATTTTTTTAGACCTGGCATATTAATCAAACATTTTAAAAAGAGTTGCTGGGCTTAAAAAAAAAGTTAAAATATACTTTAAGTCTCTAAATTTATTGTATTTATTGTAACTTTATCTATTTTCTTTATAAATACAAATTTTATGGCTTACTATTTTTTCTTATGATAGTAAGCTTGGGCAAGCATTGTTGGATCGAAGATAGATTTCGGTTTGCTGCAAATTGACGCATGAAATTCTGATACTGGGTTCGTAATAACAAAGTTTCTTGCACTAGACTTTTTACATCAGAGTTCGACTGTATATATATTATATAAAATTTGTTTCACACATTACATTTTCGAAGTTTTTATATATTTTTAGAATGTTTTTGCTTCATACACACTGATATCAATTTACGGTAGTATAGATGTGCCTGTGGTATGTAACAAAATCGCAAGTGTTTGAAAAAATTGGTATTACAGCAATAAGCAATAAATACGAATTGATATTATAACAGAAATTTGCCATAAAGTTAATAGCTTATAATAATAATAACACATAAAATTCTCAGACTCGCGCAGAATTATAATAATTTCAACAGTCAAACTTTATTTATCAATAATTACCTTCATTTTTATGGTTCTGTAATTAAATCATTACAAACAGTACAGTTGAAAATTTTTAAGTAAATAATTTATTGAGATCAAGGCTTTATGAATTAAAAGAAAAGAAAGAAATCAACGACAAATAGTGTCGTCATGGGCTACTACGGCTACTACCGGGAATATGTAAACAAAAGTTCACATAAACAACCCCAAGTTTCTATTGCCATCCGTCAAATACAATTCTCGGAGGTTGGGCGTTTTCCTTTCGTGAAAAAATTTATTGGATTTGGCAATGGCCATACTGTTTTAAATTTGATGTTTGAATATTGGCATCATAAGCTTCTGATTGTTTATAAACAAACCGAGCTTCACGTGTTCCCTAATTTTTACTTGGGGTTTGGTCATATATTTTATCCTGGAAAAAAAAAAGAATCATGTCCAAAAATTTAACTGGAAATAAAAGAATAATTTATGATTCTTGTGTAGCTTTGTATAATGCTATCCAGAAATGGAGAAGCTTGACAGCTGAATCCCATTCTATTATATTAAGTATATGGTCTGAAAAGCAAGAAGAAATGTAAATATTCAAATTAAAATTAAAATGCTTATTATTTTCAATAGTTAAAAAAATGTCTTTCTCAGTTTTGTAGATTAAATAAAATAATTTAAAATCATGCCTTTTAAAAAACGGGACGTATTCTTTTATTTAATTAAACTATAAACTCTCAACTTTTTTATAAAAATGCGACTATGATAACTGATAATTTTAACACAAAGTTTAAAAAAAATAATAATTATTATAGATTTCAAGTGTTTGTTATTAAAACGTCTTTAAATTAAGGAAAATTGATTGAATAAAGACTTTGTGACATATCAGTGTTTTCGCATATTTTACTCAGTACGTATGTATTGGATGTAAAATTCTGATGGCAAAAAATAAATTTTGATAATTGTATTAGGTAATGAGTAGTAATCTTTTTAAAATACCCAACAACCTAATAAAAGTTATTTTACTGTGTATTTATTATGTTGTTGATTTACACCTTTTAGCACCTAAAAGACATATACCCAATAGGTTAATATGGGATTTCATGATATTGAGTTGAAAGCTTTTTTTGCTATAATGTTCCCTTAACCCTTTGAATACTGTAGTCTGAAAACTCAATATCCTTCAAAATACGGCGAATGCCCAAATATGGAAAATGCTGTGAAATTATTACATCCTCTTTCTCCAACCCGCCTACTTGTCAGCAAGACAATAAGAGGTAAAAGTGGAACCTCCCTAAGATAACTAGTACAAAAAGCTCCCCACCCGTTGATTCAATAATCTCCTGATCTGTTACAATAGTTGGATATTTACGAGGGGGAGAAAATGTAACAGGCATCCGGGCTGTCTGACAGTAGATTGCTTGGCCGGGCATCTTGGACGTTTTAGTAGCGAAAGGGTTAAAAGTATTTGAATTTATTAAAAAATACCCAGTAACAGGTAGTAATGTGCTATTTCAGATAAATGAAATTGTTTTGCTAACAAGTTGATTTTATGCCTGTCTATGATGTTCATTAAGGAGATATATCAATGTAAAGTCCGTTAAATTAAGATAATTTTTGTAAGTTTTTGGAAAATAAAATTGGCAACTTATTTTCAAAAGGAAATCACCATTAGATTAAACAACAAAGTCCATAAAAATAATCTGATCAGCAGGAAACTCAGAACAAGAAAATGTTTCATAGTCTCCTTACTGACTGGTGGACATTGCTGTTTGGAAATTGTGTTTCTGAAACAAACAAGGGTTTAAAATTCTTAATTGAATGTAAAAATCTGGCAAATCATTTATTTTTATTAAATATATATACATATATATGTTATTATTTTTTTAATTTTAAAGTGAAAATTTGGAGGGGAAAAAAAGCAAACAATTTTCTTAGAAGCCCCTTTTTTTTTTTTTTTTTTTTTTTTTTTTTTTTTTTTTTTTTTAAATAAAGGGAAGAGAATTATAGACAAATTTAATGGTTAACTAGATAACTACATATATGATGTAACTTCAATCCATATTTGTAGTTGATAGATTAATTACTAACTTCCCTACAATGCCTACTAGTTCAAAAAACAACATTGTGAGTAAAATGCATTTAAAAGTTTTGTAAAAGATATTGATACTTTTGGCAGGCAACACAGATAAAAGCCTGAAAAAAAATGCAGTTTATTTATTTATTTTATTATTATTATTTTTTAATTGAGCACTAGGCAAAGCAACATTGGAAATAGTAAGAAAAATGGAATTTTTAGGCTAAAAAAATAGAAATTGATTTTTTGAAGATTTTATATTGGCCCCTTAACGTGTTTAATTTTTAAGCATTTCAATATTGACAATGTGATAGTTAACTTGCATTATATTCTATAACATAGCTTTGCAGAAACACTTATTTATTATTGTTTTTTTTTTTCTTTTGAAAGAGATAAAGGCCACTTTGTAAATATGCAAGAATCAGTCCTAGAATATCCTTCAAAAACATTTAAGCAGCTGGAAAAATTAATTTCTTCTTTGTTGAGTAAAGTACAAAGTTTGGTGAGTATACAATAAAAAGTTAAAATTGTTTATTTTTTGTACTTATTCATTACATCAACCCCTTGTGAAAAAGAGGAAAAAATTACCTTTAATAAAAGTTTTAAAAAAAAAATAGTTTCTTTGAAGACATTATTTTGTAAAACATTACGGTTGCATGAAATTTTATACTACATATTAGTAATTTGTTGCATAATTAAAATATTTTTCTATGATCCTTATTTTGAAATCAAACATTGTACATAACTTGGAATTAAATAGCAACAGAGTGGCTGCTATTTCTTTCAGATAATGATCAAGCATTGTTGAAAAAAAAAATTATTTTTAGTCATTAGGGTCAGGTGGGGTAAAATAGGTAAAAGAAAACACATTTTACAATTGCACCTTTATAGGAAAACACAAAAAATCCATCACTGAAAAAACAGCTCAGAATATGCAAATGCACACTCCGTATTACATTTTAAGAGAAATATTTCTGAATTAATAAATTTTTAGAACTGATAAACAAGATTTAAAATGCGTTGTTTATGACTTACCCCGTTTTACCCCATAGAGGGTGGGTAAAATAAGTCAGTAGTAGGGTAAAATAAGTCATGCTAAAAACAGGTTCGATTGCACAATTTATTGAATGTAAATATGTATATAAATGTGAAAAGAATGAGGATGAACACTTATATAAAAAAATACTGTCCCCTGTGATTCATTTCAGGTTCTGGAAGGACCTTCACTATTTGTGATACATCAACTTCAGATGTATCATCTATTTCTAGGAACAGAAAGTGAAAACTTCCACTTTGCTTGGCAAATTTTACAATGTAGGCATCATTAATTTGTGAAAGTACGTTGCAATGAAATATTTCTTTTTTTTTTTTTTTTTTTCCCAAAACTACTTGCACCCATTTCCCAACTTTTAAAGAATGCTCATTATCAATCTGCTCTGAATCAGAGCATGTTGTATTTTCTTCTGAAGAAAACTTGGCATTTTTCTTCTGTTTCTTTAGAGACTTCTTAGTTGTTTTATTTTTTCTGTGGACTTTTTCAGCATGAAGTCTGTCCAGTGTTGTTGCAGTTGTGAGAATTTCACCTGTTTTTCTTTGCAGTTTTTAATTAAATTTTATTAAAATTTCAGGCTTTAACTTTTTCAATTCTTTCTCTCAATGCTTTTCAAAATTTCTTACCCAATCGGGTCCTGGAGTACTGTTTGGAAAAGGACTTGGCTTACTTGAGTATTCTAAATAGGTATTGACCATTCTAACAAGGTCACTTCGATCAAGAGGAAAACCACATGAAGCTGTGAACTTCATGGCTCGAACAAGACATTGTTCTGCTAGTGAGGTCAAATATGTGTTTCGTTCTGAACCTTCATGTATTGGTGGGTTTACAACATATCTTTTAAGTGTATCAAATGGTATGTTATATTTCTTGGCTGCACTATGTAAACACCATGAAAAAATAAAAATGGAAGAATTATTTTAAATTATGCCTGAAAGCAGCATTTTTTATTTTGTTTCAGTCTATTTTAAAATCAGAACAAACATATTTATCACCATAAAAGTGATTTTAAAAGAAAAATTGTAATTATATACATTGTGTATGCTAAGCCTAACCTACAGCAAAACATGACCTATTTTACCCCACGCAGGTTTTTTTGTCCTAAAATATTTGTTGCAGTTATATTTTTTAAAATGTAGAAAATTAATCTTGATAAAGTACTTTATCTAATAGAATTATAAAAACATGTGAACTTATCTCTAAATTTTCTGAAATCAAAAGTTTTTATGACTAACTTATGCAAGCTTCAAGTACAAAAACATCAAATTGTTATAAACTATAACTGCAGAGTAAAAGTTGAAGCTAATTTTACATGTAAAATAATTACAAGTATCAGTATTACTATATAAAAATGGCAACACAAAAATAAAAACTCATTTGTTTATTTTTTTAGAATCTTTTCAAAACTGACCTATTTTACCCCATGACTTATTTTACCCCACCTGACCCTGTTTGGTATTTTCTCACATGGTAGGCATCATGTCAAATATATGCAAGTGCTCTATTTATATCAATCCTGACACCAGCAAGGATTTTCAAGCACACAAGCCACATCAAATATCATGATTTGCTATTTATCAAATGTGAAACATTTTTTATTTAATTGTAACCACAGAGGTGCATGTGAAACATCCTAATTTGTTACTTTTTAAAATTTGAAATATTTTTATCAAGTCATAACTTATTTTTCATAGAGGGTGAGGTGGATTTAACCATTTGACAATTGTCAAGCGATGAACCCCAAAGCAGAATATGATTAAAAGTGCAACATACGTCGCAGAACAATGGCCTTCCCTGCAGAACATTTCAAATTATCATTTTCAAGAAAAATAACCATTCAATCGAAGGAAAATCGTGAAATTCGTCACTCAATGGCCGGGGAAAAATATCAAAATTCTTTAATTGTTAATTTAAAAAGATTATGGAATTCATCAATGGATCGTGAAAAAATCTTGCGCAGTACGAGAGTCAATCATGGAGAACAAATCATGAAATTCTTCAGCCTATTGTGCAAAAACATGCAAAATTTGATGAACAGTCACGGAAAAACATCCAAGATATTCGCCAATCGGTCGGAAGAATTACCCACGATTTTCTTTAATCGGTCGCAAGAAAAAGCCTCAAAATTTGGCTACAGTACAAGGAAAAATTTGCAATTTGGTCGTAGTTAAAAAATCGCGAAATTAGGAAGAAACTGCAAAATTCATCGAACATTAGAGGAAAAAACTCATGATCTTCTCCAATTGGTCTCAAGAAAAAGCTAAAAAAATTTGTCTATTGGTACAAGAAAAATATCGTGAAATTTTAAAATCGGTCACAGGTAAAAAAAAAAAAAAAAACGGACGAAATTTGTCAGTGGATTGTCGGAAAAAATCGAAAATTCATCAATTAATCGTGAAAAATTTCCAGAATTGGCCAATAGATTGCAAAAAAGCGATAAAGTTTTCCAATCAACAGACAGAAAATAGCGCAAAGTTCACCGATTTGTCGTGGGTAAAACGAGAAATTGGTCGATCGGTCGCAGAAAAAAGCGTGATTTTTATCAATCGTTCGCAAGAAAAAGCAAAAACAACTAGCCAATTAGTAGAAAGAAAATGTCACAGAATTCGCCAATCGGTCGCTATTAAAAATATGTGAAATTTGTCGATCAGTAGCGGAAAAAAATTGCAAGATTTTCTCCAATGGGTCTCAAGAAACTGCTGCAAAATTTGCCTATTGGTACAAGGAAAATTTCGCAAAATTCCCCAATCGGTTGTGAGAAAAAAAAAAACGAAATAAGTCAGTGTTAACGTGAGAAAAAAATTGGAAATTCGTCGATCAGTCATGGAAAAAATCAACATTTTTTGCCAATTAGTCACAAAAAAAATGACAAAGTTTGCCAATCGGTAGAAAGTAAATAAATATCGCAAAATTGGGCTATGGGTCGCAGGTGAAAAAATTGCGAAATCTTTTAGTGGATTGTTGGAAAAAATTGGAAATTCGTCAATCCAATCACTCGCAAAAAAAACAGTAAAAAATTGCCAATCGATAAAAAGAAATTGTAATGAAATTTGCCTATCAGTCGCATGTAAAAAAAAAAAATTAAATCGTCAGGAAAATCACGAAATTTTTCCATCAGTCATGGTAAAAGATCCACGGTTTTTTCCAATCGCTCGCAAGAAAAAGCTGGAATATTTGCCAATCAGTCGTTGATAAATATCATGAAATTCGTGGATCAGTTGCATGAAAAAACTATGAATTTCGCCTTTCGGTCCAAGAAAAATATTGCAAAATTTGCCTATCGGTTTAAGTTAAAAAACCCAAAATTCGTCAGAGAATTGTTGAAAGTATCTCGAAATTCCTCCATCAGTCGCGGGGAAGAAATATTAGGAAATTCGATAATTGGGTCCGAGAAAAAATACCCGAAATTCGCCAGTTGACATAGGGAAAAATCTGCAATATTGCAAAAATCATCAATTGATTGTCGGAAGAAACCACAAAATTCATTATTCGATCAGGTAAAATCGTAAAATTCGCCATTAGTTTCTTTCGTGTGTGTATGTCAGCATTTTACAAAATGGCTTTTGCATTTCTATAAAATACGCAATTGCACTTCTTCATATATAAGAAAATATCCCTGTGTCTTTATTTTTTATTCCCGCAAAACATTTTTTATCAACCGAAGTTCGTTGCAGAACATTGCAAAGTATTCTGCTTTTGGGGCGATGAAAAGGTTCCCAATTCTATTAAGACTATGAAATTCTTCATAAAGAAAGACTGTTCAAAAATTCACCAGATAAAATTATGCTTAAGGGTGTATTCAAATCCAAACTGCTTATTTTGAGACACATTTGTAAATTCATTTTTGCTCTAAAATGCATCCAATTGGCAGGTTCTCTTATTCAGAACCGTCTCTTATTCAGAAACCGAAAATTAATGTCCGTATTGTCTCGATTTTTTGATAAAGGCAGAATATATTTTAAAAAATGCTGTCAAAGTGGACATTTTGATCCGAATTTCCCAAAGAGACAACGCTGGAAACAAAAAAAAATTATCGTACTGTGAAAATAATTGTCTGTAAATCAATTTCTAATTAATTGAACAAAAAATAAAAACATGGGGCCCTTATAAATGTCTTTATAAATCACGCCGCCAAGTTTCCTGTTGTTACTTTTAAAAATGAGTCTGAGAATGTGTCTCAAAATTTTGAGTTGTTGAGCGTGGAAAATTTTTTTTTTTTTGAATACCACCTTAAGTTCAGATTCAAAATCGCAAATGAGATGCAGTCTATAATCATGCTGAAAAAAGAAAAGATTGTGAAAGCGAAGTTTGATGCATCAGCATCATGCATCCCTTTCCCTTACTGCTAAGATATTTTTATTTTAATAATTTGATACTAAGTAGAAGATAGTTGGGTAAAATCAGATGTTTTAATTGTTAGTCTCTTTTTGAAGCCAGATTATCCAACAAAAAATTATGAAACTTAACTATGTGTAAATACACTGACATAACCTTGTAGAATAATATCACTATAAATATATGATGTAAAATCCAGATTGTAAGCCCCACCCACTTTTAAGCAATTTTGATCTTCTTTTACATTTCCAAATATAAGTTATCCCTCCACCTCCAACCTTAAATGTTTTTTGTGCAAAAAATTGATTTAAAAAAATCCAAGGTGGAGAGAATTTTTCTTTTTTTGACTTTTTTGCCAGATTTTCCACTGATGTTTTGAATGGCTGGAATGAAATTTCCACTTGCAATTTATATATATATATTTGACAGATTGCATATTTTCAATTTATTTATTTAAATAAGCAACCGGGTTATTCTATGCAAATAGGCCATTTTATATTAGTGATGAAAGAAAAAAAAATCCTGTCAGAAGTTTCTAATTTTTTGTAACAAGATACTAGAAGAGGTGTTTAATAGATAAAAAATAGCCGTCACTCTTAATATTAAGAAATACTATAATTCTTAGATTTTTTAATTTTTATTAGAATGAGGGAATGATTACAAAGTGAGGGAATGACAATTTTGTAAAAAAAATGTTACATGTAATAATTTTAACAAAATTTTTGCCCATAAAAATTAAATCTGCTTCCTCTGCTATCACAAGGCACTGGAGGTTAATTTTTTTTAACAATGTCACATAATGGGTGACTTAATACTCATGAATATCCTCTTTCATAGGCCACTTAAACTTTCCATTGCCTGTAGGTTCTATAGCATTTACTTACGGCACTCTATAGCATTTACTACGGCATATAGCATTACTACGGATTTGTCATCAATTTCCAATATTTCCCCAGGATACATATCAATTTCATACTTCACTATTATCCAATCTAAGCATTTAAAATGCCATGTTAAATGAAATGTATGTAAGATTGTAACTATTATGTCACTAAAATTAAATTATGTCAAATCACTTAAGTTTATTAACAATAAATTACATATTTGCACATGTATAATACACTTTACTGTATCGCTGTCATTTGCATTTTGTTTAATGATCCAAAATGGTTTAAGCTTGCAGAATGTTGAATATCCAATAATGTAACCTGTTTTAGTTTGAAATTTTTTGTGCAAATTTCTTAATGTATCATTCATAAATCTTTTTTGACGTTTGTCTTTATTTATTATACATTCTTTCTTTCCTGCACACAGCCTAGTGTTATCATCACTGTAAAAAAATCAAGAACTTTAATTAATCTAATATGAGACTTTTTTAGCTCTAGAATATTTCGTGAAACCATCTTTAATGTAATTTTTGTATGTTTTAGTACTTTTATATTTCATGAATGATATGTGTTGCTTAATTAACCTGTACTTTTTGGTAATTTTGACCCCAATCAATTTTGAAAATAATGTTTTTTTTTTTTTTTTTTTTTTTTTTTTTTTTTTTTTTTTTTTGGTGATTGGCCTAAACTTTTATAAGTTTCTGTGAATTGGGCATTTAAAGCTTCTCCAAAAATTAATTTTTTCCTTATGGCTGGAGAAACATTTTCTTTTCTTAGCAACTTATTTACCTTGCTTCTAAGTATAAGTTAGATATCTTTCCTTGATAATGTATCTGCTTTCATTCGATAAAATTTTGATTTATATTTACTTGCAGTTCTTTGCTGCATATGTAACTGAAGTTTTAACGATTGTATCTCCTGTATCCTTTTTGCCCTATTTTTTCTTCCAAGTTTTTCCCACTTTCTAATCTAGATGTACTTTTAGATGTTAAATGGCACACTTATTAATTAATTCATTATGGCATTCATTAGTCTGGATTTCCAAAGTATTTGATAATTCTATTTTCTTTCTATATTTTGCTAACTTTTCTTCCATTTTTGTCTTTTTGCTTTCAGTTCTCGCCTAGTCATTTCTGAAACTGATTTTATTTGGTCTTTTTGTTTTATTTAAATATTTTATTCGCTCTTTCATTTGCATTTATTTTTTTTTGTCACAAGATCATTCTTAAGTTCTTTTCTTTTTTTGTAGTATTTCTTTTTCAACTCTATATGAACTTTCTTTTTGATCATGATAACTATAAGAAAATAAAAAATATATACATAAATTTGACCAAATTTATAAATCTTATTTTTAATTTATTATAATTAATGTTTCTTACTTAAAATTTATATAATTTAAACATTAAATTGGGAAATTAAACAAAATCTCCATCCATTGAAATTTGTAGTTGTTACTAATATTAATCCTTTATTCCAAATTTTTTTTCCGTCTAACCTTTGACTCAAATATACTTTGATTCATTTGAGAACTTAGTTTAATTATTTTACGATAAGCCAATAACTAACAGCTTCAAAAAATAACAAAATGGAACAAAAATATCTAAATATCTTTTCTACTAGTTTTTAAAAATAATGGAATCATTCCCTCACATAAGCATCATTCCCTCATGTGAGGGAATGACCAGTGAGGGACTGATAAAATTAACATTATTAGCTTCTAAAATTTTTACTCATACATGAAATTAAAAAAAAATACATATTCTCAAATTATTCCTTTAAGGGAAATTAAACTACCCATTAATACATTTTTAAGAAATAAATTAACTTTATAAATTTAAGTGAGGGAATGATAACATCATCTTGACACTTGCCCAATCTGTTTATTCAATTCTTCCTTACACACAGAAGTACTTCTCCAAGAAAGCTGAAAATTATTTTACAGACAGGTAAGAACATATGCTCAGTATATGTGCACTGTTTCTATTTACAGTAGTGTGCCACCTAGCTGAAAAATCCTAAATTACTAATGAGTGAGGGAATGACTTGAAATATGAGTTGCAAACTTTTTTGCCAAATAAAAATTGCATGTGAAGACCAAAAAAATAATTTAATCCACAGAAATAATACTTTATGTGTTTATTTTAAAGGGCCAAAGTCAGAAAACAAAAGTATAAGTAATTCAGGAAGAAATAATATTTTTTGTATTTTTAGGTGGTAATAGTTGCATGTGAGGGAATGATATTTCATAAGTTTTAAAATGAAAAAAATATATATATTTTTTAATTAATTCTTCAATTTTATGAGCTAATATAAAAAAACCAAGTCTAAACTACATTATTAAAAATTTTTTTTAAACTTTTCTGTTGTAAAAATTAAAATATCATTCAGTTTCATCATTATGGCCTATTTGCAGAGAATCACCCAACCACTTATTTTAAACACATCAGTTTAATTTATTATGTTTCATTTATCAATGTATATTTTTATGTATGAATGATTATATATAATTAAAAAAAAAGAAACTCTTTTGAATTGAGATTTCTTTTACACTACTTATCGTGCTATCTGTACATTTTTAAAAGATAAGTTTTACTGATTTGTGTCAAAGCAATTTATTCTAATCCCCATGGCACAATCTACGCGACGGGTGTCGCAGACTTTTTAGGGCACCTGCAGACTAAAAACATACAGCGATGCCGCAGACTCACTATAGTGCGTAAATTACATGAAAAAACGGCAAACTTCGTTGAAGGATCGCGAATAAAACGGCGAATTTTGTCGAAGAATCACAGAAAAAATGCGAAATTCATTTAAAGTTCGCGAAAAATGGCTAATTTTGTTGACAGATCGCGAAAAAAATGCAAATTGAGTCAAAAGACTGGGAAAAAACATGAATTTCGTCACAAGGCCGTCGTTTGAAGGACCGCAGAAAAATGCGAATTTTGCCAAAAGGCTATGGAGAAAACGCCAACTTTGTCGAAAGATCGTAGAAAAACTGTTAATTTTGTCGAAAAAACGGCAAATTTCATCGTCGGATCACGAAAAACGGAGAATTCTGGCGACGAATTGCGAAAAAACAGCAAATTTTGTCGAAGGATCGCCAAAAAATGGTAAATTTCGTTGAAGGATCTCGAAAAAAACCCTGGAAAATTTCGTCGAATGATCTCGAAAAAAAGGCAAATTTCATCGAAGTATCTCGAAAAAATGGCAAAGGATTCATCAAAGGAATAACTGCATATTAATAAATGCTTGTAATTATTGATTTTCAGTAATAATAATTATTGAGTAATGTTTTTGTTAAACAAGAAAAAAACATGCACATACTGGTATAGGCATAAGTGTCTTTGTAGACAGGTATATGCATTTGTAAATAATTAATATCGTTGCATGTATGAATACATTAATAGTTTAAAATTTATAACATATCTCTTAAAAAAATATTTTTTTTTTCGAAATCTGTCTTAAAAAGTGAATTTTATGCACTGAAATGTCATACATGCTATTAATTATCTAAATATAATAAAACACAGTGTGTTGATTCTGGTACAAACTCATCTGAGCAATGGTTGGGAAACAACATGTGGCTTTTTGGACATATTTTTTAATTTGCAGATTAAATTTTAGTAAAAGTATTTTTGAACATGTTACTTTGTTTTTATAAGTGACTAAAAATTCATATTTACTGTGACGTCACGAGAATAACATGTGTTGGGTTTATTTTTTCTTGTAGGCATTATAACTTTATTGATGCCACTTTTTTTTATTACAATTAAATAGAAAATATATTTTTATTTGAATTAATGGTGATTAAGCATAAAAGTGCGTGTACATATAGTATGTTTGAAAAGTTTGCAACGTGAAAATGATGTTATGCTTAGTCTAAAATGTATTTCATATTGATAAAACTGAAAAAAAATTAGATGATTGTGCCAACAAAATTTAATTTTCTCCGATTTTTCAATTGTTAATTATAAAAATTAGAATTAGAGCCTTTATTGATTACTTCATTTTGATTGTATACCCTGATTAATTGTTAGCGATTGCTTTAAAAAAAAAAAAAATTATACATAAGATAAAATAATTTTTTAATAAAGAATTCCGAAAGTATAGGATTTCAAGAAAAATAAAATGATTAAGAGTAGTGTTATGGTAAAAAAAAAAGCTTGAAACAATTATGGAACATTAACACATTTGCACTTAAAACAATATAAAAAGTTCAGCGTTTGTTTCAGGCTAATATGCCATAACAAATTTAAGACTTCATAATAAAAAGCTAATTAGGGAACAGATGTTACAGACACACTGGGGTTGCCGAAATTTTTATGCTATTTTGGCGAGTATAACTCCCATTTTCGAGTACCTGTTAGGCTTAGCTTGCAAAAACAGCATGTTAGTTTTATTTTATTATGAAACAGTTTATTTTACTATATAATAAACACGCAACTTTATTATAAAAAGTACACAATTTTTATTATAAACATACAAAATATTTTATCACACAATGATTAATTTATTACCGTAAAATCCCGATTGTAAGCCCCCTCTTTTTCAAAAACAAAAAAGGTTAAATTTGGGAGGGGGCTTATAATCGGGATTTTTTCTAAAAACCATTTAAAAACCTGTTTTTATCATTAATTTAGAAGTAAAAAAGGGGCAAGAATCTTCCGTATTTCGGCAGATTAATAATAATAATAATAATAATAATAAATAAAAATAAATTCCCAACCCTAAAATCCTACCCCCCCCCCCCCCCCCCCCACCAAAAAAAAAATTAATATATATATTTTTTTCTTATTTTACTGTAACAATAAATATTATCTATCTAAAATCAATCTAAATCTGCTCTCAAAATTACTGTTTCCCCCCTTTGCCCCCCTCCCCTCTGGTACCAAAAATGCATAGTTTAACCATTATACTTTTTAAATTTAAACTTCTTTTCAGACTTATTAAATACTCTATATTAAAATAAATAGATCCAACCTACCACCTAAATTAACCCCACCTCCTAAAATCTCTGCTTCTCTCCCCCTGCCCCCCCCAATCCTTATCTCATGAACATCCTCCCCCTCCAAATGCATCGCATAAAATTTAAAATCTGTAAAATTGTAAAATTTAAAAAAAAGAGCGAGAGTCTTCCGTATTTCGGCAGATAAAATATAAATAAATAAAATAAAATAAAAATAAATTCAACCCTAAAATCCTGCCCCTCCCCCCCCCCCCCTAAAAAAAAAGAAAAATTTAAAAAAATCATTTTTTAAATATTTTTTATTTTTTATTTTATTTTATTGTAACAACAAATAATCAATCATATAAATCTGCTCTCAAAATTACTGTTTCCCCCTTTGCCTCCCCCCCTCTGGTACCAAAAATGCATAGTTTAACCTTTATAACATTTTAATTTTAAACATCTTTTCAGACTTATTAAAAATTAAAAATAAATAACTCCAACCTACCACCTAAATTAACCCATCATCCTAAAATCCCTGCTTCTCCCCCTCTGCCCTCCACCCTTATCTCATGAAGATCTTCCCCCTACAAATGCATCTCGTAAAATTTAAAAAAAGGGGCGAGAATCTTCCGTATTTCGGTAGATTAAAAAATAAATAAATTAATTAAAAATAAAAATAAATTCCCAACCCAACAATAAATCCTGCCACCCCCCCCCCCCCCCTGCAAAAAAAAAGATAAATAAATAAATAAATAAAATAAAAAATTTAAAAAATCATTTTTTAAATAACTTTTGTTAATTTCTTATTTTATTGTATAACAATAAATAAACAATAATCTAAATCTGCTCTCAAAATTACTGTTTCCCTCCTTTGCCCCCCTCTGGTAACAAAAATGCATAGTTTTCTTCTTAATTTTTTCTGCTCTATTTGTGATTTTTTCCCAGCAATATTTAAATAACGATTTACATTATACCCTCCTCCCTTTGAAAATAAGTCCTCTTTATTCCCCTCCCCCCTCCACCCAGTACATACGTTAAAGCCTTTAAAAGTTTTTTTTTTAATCTATTTAGAACTTTCTTGCAACTATAATTAAATAATTATTTAAATTGCTTCCCCCCCTCCCACACACACCTCTAAAAATTGGCTACTACCTTACTACAAAATAAGAAATAGATCAACATTTAAAAAAAAATAATATTATTAAAGATTTTAAACTATTTGCTGGGTGAGAAGACAGAGGGGGAAGTGGAATTTTGGGGAGAAAGGGGGGTAATTTAGATGATTGATTATTCATTAATATTGTTACTAAAGAGCAGTTACTAATATAGTAATTTTTTGAAAAAATAGAGTTTTAAAGATTTTAAAATTTGTGTGGGGGGGGAGACACTTTTGGAATAGACAGAAAACGTAGGTGACAAATTAGAAGGCAACAAGTAGGACATAAAATTTCTTCACATAAGAGTTTTATAAATTTTAAACTTTGTACTCTTTGGATGAGAGGGAAATATGAATTTCGATGAAAGGAGTTTGTAATTTAGATGATTCGTCATTTATTTTTTTGTTAATATAGAGCAACAAAGAGGACAGAGGATTTTTTTTATAAATAGTTTAATTAATTTTTTTTATATATAGGTGTTAGCTAAGTTAAAGAAGCAGACATTTTGGTGGTAAAGCGATAATTGAAATGGTTGATTAGTTATTTATTGTTATTTACTGGACAGCAAATTTTTTAGTAAAGATTTTAAACTTTGTATCCTGAGAGGAGAGGGAGGAAAGGAAGGAGAAGTGTAAGTTTCAGAGAGAGAGAGAGAGAAGTAGAGTCGAGGGTAAATTATATGATTGATTATTTACTTATTTTTACTAGAGTAAGACAGAATATATTTTTTAAATAGTTTTAAAGATTTTTTTGCTGAGGGGAGGCAAAAGAGCAGAAGCAGACATCTTGGTGGTAGAGAGAAAATTTAAATGGCTGATTATTTATTTATTGTTAGTAGAGAGCAACAAATAGAGCATACTTTTTTTTTATAAAGAGTTTGAAAGATTTTAAACTTTATATGGTGAGGGAGAAGAGGAATAAATTTTGGATGGAAAGGGAGATTGTAGTGTAGAGGATTGATTTTTTTTTTTACTAATTGTTACGTTACTAGTGAGCAGAAAGAAGTACAGAAGGATTTAAGATTCTCAAGTTTTCAAACTTTTTATGTTAGAGAGGGCATAGAAGGGAAACAGACATTTCATGTGAGAGGAAGGATTTCATTAACATCATATAAAAACATAAGTGGAAATCTGTCAAAAATATCAAAAGGATGAAAATTGCCTCCCTTGGATTTTTAAAATCAATTTTTTGTGCATAAAAATGTTTTCGTATGTGAGAGGGGAGGGGGGGGGGGGGGGGGTTATATTTGGGAATGGAAAAGAAAATCAAAATTGCTTAAAAGTGGGAGGGGGCTGCTTACTTTCGAGATTTTACGGATTTTTTTTTTTTTTTTGGGGGGGGGGGGGAAGGGGGCTTATATTCAGGAATGGAAAAGAAAACCAAAATTGCTTAAAAGTGGGAGGGGGGCTTACTTTCGGGATTTTACGGTATAGAACACACAATGTTTAATTTAATATAATAACTTAATATAAAAGACACACAATCTGTTCTACCAGATTGCTTAGGCATAAAATCGGCATTTTGGCACCAAAAACATACCTCGGTGCGTCTGCAACATCTGTACCCAAATGAGGATTATATCTGTTTCCTTTTACTAATTAAGAAATATCTATCATTTCTTTTCTGGTCTCATTTCAGGTAAGTTCTCTTTATTGTCGATGAATAGTATGTAAACATGTTTACATACTATTCTTAGTAGCTATACTTCATTAGTTTCATACTACTGACTTGTACAGTTCTTAGCGTACAAGTCAGTCAGTAAAAACTATTTGTACTGATATTGCATTCAATATATCTGTTTCCTTTTACTAATTAAGATACATCTGCAATTTCCCCTCATCTTATTTACATCAGATTACAAATTTGTTGTTAAAATCTTAGATCCCATGCATTAACTAGGCCCTCAACTTAACGGTTCATGCCAGTTTTCCTTATTGTCGATGAATAATAGTGTATGAATATTGTTATCAATTATTTTAAATTTTAAGTGAAAACCACAATTTTACCTACCATCCTAGGATGGACATTTACACTAGTAATGAAGATTTTTCAATCTTCATTACTAGTCGAGAACTTACAAGTCGAAAAGAAACTTTGTAGAGTGATTTCATGAAAGATGTTTTTAGAGTTTTTACAAAAAATATGTTTTTAGTGGGGAAAAAAGAAGCTAGTTCCCATGCCTGATGTAGTTTTCTTGTCATCATGAATTTGAGAAAATTGGAAAATAACAATTGCATTATTTCTACTATTTATTAGGGTGCGGAAAAAGTTATGGATGGGCATAAAATCCATTATTTTCTAGAAAATCATAAATGTCAACAATTTATTAACAAATATATTAAATTTAACATCATATAAATAATGGAAAAGAGGATTAGGTCTCAAAGTATCTGCCTTTTTCTTTGATGGCCTATAACTATGGCACGAAGTATCTCATCGAGAAGATTGATCCATTCCTTAATCAATTTTGCTTCCGACCATCCAAACTTTGATGGGAAGTAGCCAAGACCCTTTTCTTCAAAATTCCTAAAATGGAGAGATTCATTGGATTGATGTTGGGTGAGTTAAAGAATGGATTTTTTATAATGGGCCAAAATGGATATTGACAATTTCAAAAATTAAAATTGAATTTAGACATATTTAAAGTTATTTTTAGTATCAGGAATGATGATAAATTCTGTAGTATGAATATTGAGGTAAATTTTCTAAAAAAGATATCTATTTAGAGTATTTTAAGAGAAAAACGTGAGAGAATGTCAATTGGGTGACGTTTTTAAAACAGCTGTTTACAAAAGTATTAGATGAAGAATGATACATTTTTTAAATATATGAAAGGGGTTGAATAGTTTATTAAGTAAAATGTCCTAAAACAATCTACATTATTATATTTTTTAATAAAAAAGTGACAAAAACATGCAAAAAAGAAATATTTTGTGATTTCACATATAAGAGTTTCAATTTTAAATAAAATATACTGAAGAGAAAGATTTAGACATATCCATCTCCTTAAATATTACACATTGATACGTTTCTAAGACAAATTCCAAAAAAAAATTATTGTTTAATTTATGAATTTTGAAATTATTGTTGTGTCACCCTATTGACAATCGCCCATTATAAAAAATCGACCCTAAAAGACCATTCATCAGAGAAATGAAGTCAATGTTCTCTGCTTTAAGCCAGTTAAGAGTCTTGTGTGCATGATGGGCTGGTACAGAGTATTGCTGAAACACCTAGTTTTGTCCAGAAAAGTGTTTTTGAGCAAAAGGCTTGAGCACTTTCTGCAAAATCTCGTCCTGACTAACAAGCCATCCAAAACTTTTTCCGCACCCTGTAGAACAATTATTTACTTTTAAATAATTTGATGTAAACTTCTATTTAGAAATTAGTTTTAGAAATGAATGATTATACAAGTTTCAATTTAAATCAATTAAATAAAATAAAGATGATAAGGAAACTGATTTAATATATAAACTATTTCTCGGGTGATTGCCCATTTTCTATATGATAGAATAAAATGTGATTTTTATGCAATTTTATTAGAAAATTTCTATTATTTTTTTATTTTATACAAATTTTAACATTTGTTTCTCTGGATTTCATTATTTAGAAATAGGTGGTCCCTAATATTTAAGAAAATAAAATTGTATTCAAAATTATATTTTTAGGAACTTACAGTTGAAAAAATGAAAAGTACTGTGACTAAAATTAAAGCAGTATCTGAGCTTTCAGACCTACATCAATCAAATGCCAGTGAGTCTTCAGCTATTATGGACTACATTCCATTTAAATCATGGCCATTGTCAAAATTTAGTAAGTATTGCTTTGACATAATGTAACTCTAGTTAGATTTACTCAGTACATATATACATATACATGCAGGGTTGTGTTTTTGATGTCAAAAACTGTCAGAAATGTGTAACACACTTTAAAACATTTTAACAACAATAGGTATACATTGAATAAGTCATTTTGATTTATATAATCTTTTATTTAAAATGATAAATTAAAAAATATATATATTAATTGCAATAAAATATTTTTATTTTTTAGAATTTTCAATCAGAAGAAAATTATTGTACAATTAATAATCTGGATCAATTTTATCCCACAGTCAGAGGTCGACCCAAGCAAAGTTTGGGGCTTATTTACGTCCCCTTCACAAAAATCCCTTTAATAAAGCAAACCCCTTCACAAAATTCCTCGTAATAAAACAGGCCCATTCACAAAATTCCTTTTAATAAAACAGGCCCCCTCAGAAAATTCCTCTTAGTAAAATGGCCAGTTCACAAAATTCCATTCCATAAAAACATACTCTTCATTAATTATTTTTATTATGTTCTGCTTTAAAATTTATAATTTGCTAACAAAACAAGTTCATCAGAAAGGAAAACTTTAGCAGTTGTTATGCTTGGTTCAAATTTGAATAACTGGATTTCATCTTTCGTAAAAAAAAAAAAAAAAAAAATCACAAAAATAACTTTTATTTTTCACACAATAGGTTGCAAAGAGAAAATCCTGCATTGACCGCTGGAAGCATACTGTAGTAGCACTAGGATAATAGAATATATCAGTTAGAAGAATGCCGTGTTACGGTTATGACTTCAAAAGAAAAGTTTGGTAATGCGTATATTGGCCGGGACACTATCTACTGTCTGCATTTGAAGTTATAAACGAAAACTTTTAATAATATTATCGATTAACTTATTTTTAGCTGCATTTAAAAAAACCTAAAATATGAACTGTTTTTAAAAGTTTTAAAATATTTATAATAAATTTTACAAACTGCAAAAACTAAAAATTATTTTTTTCAGCTGTATTATTTAAAAGGAACAAAAAATATTAATTCTTATTCGAGACAAGCCTGGAAAAAAGTTAATTTTTTTGTTTTAAATTTTACTGTACTCAGATAATTTAAAGTAATTAAGACAGTATCTAGATAAAATTTGTAGACAAGATTTATTGTTATTTAAATTATCCAGTTTAATTTTCATAACTATTTCATGGATTAACACTCACTCAAATGCTGCAAAGTTTTATATGCATTTTTCTTTCTTTCTTTCTTTTTTTAATAAAAAACCCCCCATGAAAACAAGAATTATTCAGTTTAAGAATTTGTTAAATATTCATAATAAATTTTATAAATTGCAATTAACTAAAAATTAAATTCCACTTTTTTCAGCTGTATGAGAAAAAAATATTAATTCCTATTCAAGACAAGTCCTGGAGCATAGTTTTTTTTTTTTTTCATTTTAAAGTTTACTGAACTGAACAAACTATTTAAATTAATTAAGATAGTATCTAGGTAAAAATTATAAAATTTTGCGTACTGCAAAAATAAAATGATTAAGTGAATTGATTAAATCTTTGCAAACTTGCCATCTCGATAGGAACTCAAATTTGCCCTGTGTAATATTTGTTAAGCTGATATTTTAAATCTATTTAGACCTTGTATTGATTATAATTAATATTTTTTACTTTTGAGTAGAATAAATAAAAAAAGATATTTTTATCTAAATATGTATTTATATACTGCTATATTATATAATATTCTAAGATATCGAAAATGCTTAAATTTTTGTGACAATATAGAAAAAAGGGTCCTGGAAGAGAGGGGAAATCTTTTATATATGTTGGATTATTGTAATTTTATTTTTATTCATATTTTAAATGCCATATATACAAATGTAATATAACGTAATATACAAATAAAATTAACTTTTTCTCAAAATTAATATCCATGTATAATGTGAAGAATCTTGTACATTCAAGAACCTTCTTGTCAATCACTTCCAGTTTCATAAAGGGAAAAGATTTATTGAATTTTTTTTTTCCAAATCAAAACATAAGTTGATGTTTATGCGTATAGTGCATTTGATCAATATATTTTGATAAATTAAAACTTATGTCTCTATGTGTATGCATTTAAATAAAGATTACATAAAAAATCTGCATATCTTTATTTAAGAAACAATTAACAGAATTCCTAGTACTGCCATCTGCCACTCCAAAATAAAAACTCCAGGTTTAAAACGCCTGTCAAAAACAGTTCTGTCAAAATCTTTAAATAAAACTTTTATATCATGAAACATTTAAACAAGACTTTGATTAAAAATAACTCACTCTTTATGTCATAGAAATATTTAGCAGATACTAGGTCTGATTACATATACTTGCCTTAAATATTTCAATTAAAAGTTCAGGTTTACAATCTTGTCAGTTTAGTTATGAATTTTTTATGAAACTTTTGTATATTCTTAAATCAGACTTTTAGAAAGAATTGAAAAAAGTTATTTTAGACCTTGTCTTACTCACTCATAATTTTTTTTTCAAATAAAAATAAAAATCAAGTTAAATATTAAATCAATAAGATATTTAAGCCCACATTACAGCAAAAAACAATGGGGAATTTTTTATACCCAATCCTTTATTCCGTTTTTCGGCTTTCACATAGCCCGTGTCACATCCATACACAAAACAGTTCCAAGCCATATTAAAATATAATGTAAAAATAATAATTTCCTAGGTACACAAACCTACCTTACAGCAAAAACAATGATGGATTTTTTATACCCAATCCTTTATTCTGTCTTTAGGCTTTCACATAGTCCGTATCACATCCATATACAAAACAGTTTCAAGCCATATTAAAATATAATGCAAAAATAATAATTTCCTAGGTACATAAATCCACCTTACAGCAAAAAACAATGATGGATTTTTTATACTCAATTCTTTATTCTGTCTTTTGGCTTTCACATAGTCTGTGTCACATCCATATATAAAACAGTTTCGAGCCATATTAAAATATAATGTAAAAATAATAATTTATAAAGGAAATAATAGCGTACTTGTATAGCAAACAATGTTAAAGTAATGTGTATACAGACTGCAGTGCTGCATGTGGCCCAGACTTGATGGAGATTGTGGCATGGGGCACTGACTGTTCTCTCTTTGTTGCTTTCTAGAAATTTACCTTACCGCCTACCCAAGAACTCAAATCAGGTTGTTTAGAGAATAATAGGGTTTAGAAATTATCCCATTAACTCTTTGGCTCAAACAGATTAGCTGATGTCCGTGAAAATATTTTTCTTTGTACAACTGTCACACATGAAATTTATTGTAATTAGGCGCGATGTTGAAACCAAAGGCTTGGATTTTCAGTTAGAGTTTGCTAGCTATTTCATGGTTTGACAGGACAGGTTCCACAAAACAGGCAAGTATCATGTGTTAAAAACCATTGTCATTGTTAACTTCTCTTAGGTTGCTTTTGGGAGCTTTTCAACAAAAGTCGAAAACATTCTTTGACCGTTTACCACATGGAGCTATGAAAAGAGTCCAATCAGCAGTCTCCAGTGCAAAATATGTCATCTGTGACCATTTGAAAGCTATATATTAATCAAATGATATAAATTTAATTTACAAATGTTAATATAACATGAATTAATTATCCTTTTTATAAGTACAAAAAGTGTTTTTTTCCTGGTGCTCTTTCCCTCTTCATTTTTATTTTTAACAAAGACATCGTCATTTCTGTTCTATTTTCTGGTAGTTTTGATAACTATTATGAAGATAATAGTTAAGGGGTTTAAAGAAAAATAGCAAAGTTAACACGCGTATAGCAGAAGCGTAAAGGCTGATTTTTATTACCCCAGATAAATAAAAATAAAGATAAACTCAATTAAGGTAAATAAATATGTAGTGGTTTAAAACAATAAAGATAACATATTAAATAACCAAAAGGTTTATTTTTTAAACACTTAATTGCAGCATAATTACAAAACAATTAAGACTTAAATTAAGCTTAAACTTGACACACATTTAACAATTACTTAAAACAAATTCAATTTACTAAAGACAACATGACGTGACAAGAAAAATGATAACGACATTTTTGGCCATCTGGAACTTTTACTTCAAAGACATATATGGCAGCAAAATCACTATAGCATATTGATTCAATTTGCAAGAAGAAAAATCCAAAAGTATTCGACTTTAATGTTCACACAAAGTTCATAAAGAAAAACGGATCCACGTGCTTTCACATTAAATCATCACAACATTTCATTACTTCTTTTACTAAAATACTGCTGCCGACTTTCACTAAAAACTTAACATTTACTAGCACTTGAGATGAATTATGAATAACACTTGCTAAAAACTAATTGACACTAAAACCTTCATTTCCACAAAGCACAAAAAACCTAAGACTATCACTGTTTACATTCTTAATGAATGAAGGTAGTAAAACAGAAACGAACGGCAACTGATGAAATGAAAAAAACGAAAATGAAGATGACGATGACGACCTTGCTCACTGCAAACGCAATCATATATATACCTCACAACCTTTCCCGGGTCACTCTTCCACGCATGCTCAATTACGATCATCCGGAAATCTCTAGAACGTCTTTAATGATGCATTATGCAAAACATTGTTCCAGCGTTAGCCTCCTGACATTTACCGTGAGTACGTCATAACAACGCCATCTCTTGGTGTTCAAGCTAACTATGATGACGTAGATCAGAAACGATGAATCGTATCGAGTGATACAATCAAGAGGAAATTACCGGGAGCTATGAAGTCATGTATTGTAAACAGAAAAACGAAAAGCTAAAGATTAATTTAAATCAAAGATTAAATTAATATTTCCATTTAAGATAGAAACAACAAAACTGGATTCATTCAATAAGTAAGTTTATTCCTTAAACTTTAAATGTATTTCTATAAAAGTCTGAATAAAAATGATATTGGTTTTAACAAACTTTAAATACAAAGCAAGGTTTAATTACTAAAACAAAGATATATTTTATGAAGGTTTTCCTGAATAAAATATCATTTAATTTAATATAAAAAAGAACGAAAATATAATTTAAATATACTAAACAGATAATAACTTCAGAAACTATTAAACTTTAAATAAATATTAAGCTATGAGTTTATGTAGGGTGTATAGAATGATGAGACCAAATAAGAAATGAGGGATAATTTCTTGGACATGTTCTGATTTTCCTAACAAGTTTTGTGCCCTTCTTCCTATATGCAGTATAAATATCCAAGTCAGTCACAGAGTTTCCGTATGGAAAAGGAAAAATAAATGTAAGTTTGTGAAACGAAAAAACAAATTGGAAATTTAACAAATGTTAATACAGCATTAAATTTTTTTTGAGAAAGGCTAGTATACTATGAAAACTAATGGATTCGACTTAGTTATGAAATACTCATTGTTTAATTTTTATTTAGCTTTTAATTAAAATTTATTAATTTGATTATGTGTACAACAATTTACAAACAATATTCAATTAAGGCTGTTTGTAAAAAATATTTTTTCCCGCTCAACAAACCCACAATTTTATAATACATTCACAGACTCATTTTTACATTTAAAAAACATGACATTTGCAGGCATGATTATTGAAATGATTTAGAATCAAATAACATTTTTCATTTTTTAATAAATGCTTTGTATCTTGAATTATAAAAAATTGTTCCCCGACGATGATCTTTCCTTTATTGTCGTAAATCGAAAATTGGCTTATAATACCTATTTTTGCACTATTTCCTGAAAGATACTTTGTTTTTAAAGAGAATAGAAAATAGAAAACTATTCACTGTCATGGGATCTGACAAAAAATAATTGCAACTTCCGTGCATTTAAGAATAAAAATGTCTTTGCAATTGTGTTAGAAAATAGCGAGTTTCGACTTCAGAACATTGTTAATAGTGACTTATTTCCATACCTTTCAGTTTAAAATAGTAATTTTTGTTGCATGCTTCCCAAATAATTAATAATGAACCTTTTGTATTTTTAAAAAAGACAAAATGTTTTCTGATTTTGAACATAAAATATTCATTTTAATAATTTATACACAATTTTTTTAGTTTATCCAATTTTCAAGCTCACATATATTTTCATGATGAGTTTTAATTATGTGATATGGCTTTAAAAAAAGCTTTAAACAGATGATTTTTTTAATTTAAGAAATTTTAGAGAACCATGAGTCCTGGATATTATGCCTGATTTTAGAAAATATTTCTATCTGCATTTTTTTTAAACGTGTCTAAAATCTTTTTGTTTTTACTTGAATGCAGTGTATTAATATAAATGAACATAAAATATGTAAATTAAAATTATTTAATTTAAAAACACAACTTATCTATGTTGTTTCAAATATTTTATTAACCTATGAGATATTTTTGGGACTTAAAGTAAGACTTCAAAATTTAATTCTAATACTTAAGCAAGAGAGAAAATAATATGCCATGCATAGATTGTGAAATACTTTCCGACATTATGAAAATATTGCTTCAAAATTTTTTATTGCAGTAGAAGGTCTGTAAATAAAGTCCAATATTCATTTCCCCCCCCCCCCCAAGATAATATTGGGCACTCATGGCACACTGATCACAGCTCGTATGGCAAAATTCTCAAAAGCAGAGCATTACAATAAGCATAATACAAAGAAATAATTTGGACTTAAATTTTAGTCTTTATTAATCTAAGCTATTTTGTTAGAAAAAAACTTTTATGAAGTATGAAATGCAAGGTCTCGATTAAGTCTCTAAAATTGAAGAGAAGGGCTAGCCACTTAATTCCTTCATACAATGTTGAACAATCTTATTTAAATCTTTGTTTTGGTGAGAACACTTCATCACACATAATCTGGACAATAATTCCTCTACAACAGTTCATAAAATTTTAATTATTAGAATTTTAGAAATAAGTGTTTGGCATGAAATTTCCTACACAAAGCCACCAAGTTGTCATAAAAGTTGCCAAGATTTCTGCTACAAACGACATCTCTACCGGCCTATACATTCTACACATTATTTACAAATGATTATAAGTATATTTTTACAAAAACAGTGTATATATATAAGTAGAAGATATTTCTAGTACTTTAAACATAAAAAAAAATTTTTTTTTTTTTTTAGTTTAAAAAAGCCTAATATCACAGAAGTAATTTCAAACAATGGTTGCCTATAGACGGTAATGTATTTGACTTATTTTGTATGGTGTTGCATATCGACAATGATACTGTGATGTATCGAAAATCTTTTGTGCATCCCTATAAACATAAACCAATAACAAATGTTAAAAACGCTCATTTCTATAAAGACTAGTCCTTCTAAAAAACTAGATTTCAATACCGAATATTATTTTCGTTATGTCTGAAGTATTTTAAAAATCACTAAAGTGTACTTCAAACAATTACCAGCCATATACAGTAAAGTATTCGAATTCTTTTGTGTGTATCTTTTAACAAAAAAAGATAAATGCTACACATGCCACTTCTAATAGGCAACATGCTGCAGTGTTAACCTTTTGGATATATCAAGCCACTAATTCACAATTTAAAAATCTTCAGACCATTAATATGATTTTTTTAAACGTAATCTCATTTATACAATATTGATCAGAGAACTTTAAATTTATTAATATAAAATGCACTTAATTAATATAACAAAATCAGAAATGCTTCATAAATGCAAATATTCACGTCACAAAAAATAAAACTTACTTATTTTGAAAATAAATATTTGCAAAATATTTATTTTTATTATTGCTATTAACATGATTACCAATGCCTTCTATATATTAAATTTTAAAATTAAATTTCTGAAATTTCCTAAATACAGTAAAACCTGCGTAAATGAAATCTGTCTATAACGGAATTTTATCATAGATGGAAAAATTTCACGTCCCGTTGAAAGGAATACCATACAATAAGGGATGAATTGAAGGGAAGACCCGGGAGGGGCACTATTACTCCCACCACTGAACATCGAAATACCATTTCCGGGAGGTTTGGTATTTTATGCTTATTAACATTGTAGGAAGGCAATTCCCCTCCCATGTTGTGGATAGACAAGGGAGATGAACGAATAATACTTTTCAATTATATTGGGAAGGCCTATAAACTTTTACTGAATATGTAATATATATATATATTAAGAAATTTCAAAATAGTAGAAAAAAATGAAGAAAATATTTGCCCGTGCTGGAAGTATCGTCTGGCTACGGGCCTTATGCGGCCACTTCAGCATTAGACCCAAGTTTGCGTGGGGAATGCCATACGCGACATTTCTCTTAATCTATTTATATCTCCCTTAGTAGCACCTAACCAGCATATAACCTATCCTGAGAAATGCGCTGACCACTATTTTCTTATCTGTTATTTCCCAATTTTTTATTTTGTCACTGTTCAAAATCCAAAACAGATGGAGTAGTATAATAGGAATGTGAAGTGGAGTGGGAATATGATTGCTTAGGAGTTTTCTTTTATTATATCTTTCTTACTTAGAGAATATTTATAGCAATAAAACTTCTAGCTAATCTCTGATCAGTTGCAAATTTTTCTTTCTTTATGGATTCTAACACTTATTCATTTTAAAGAAATAGGAAATGTTTCAATACTGATATGTATTATTTCAAGGCATTCTAATATTGTTCAGTATTATTATTGTTTTAAATTACTAGGACATTTGAGATATTTTAAGAGAAAAAAATGAGCTCATTTGAGCACTTTCAAATCTCATCTTACTAATCTTATAACAAGGTTTTTGACATGATGTTTTAAACTATCAAAAACCTTCCAACCCTGGTTTAAACCGTCATGTCAAAAACCTCAAATATTGCATTGATATGTAAAATTTCACATTAAATGTCACACATACTACTGCAAAAGTACAACATTACATGTAATGTTTGAAATGTATCTATTACTGTATATCAGTAATTAATATGTATTATTGTTATGTGCAATTTTTTAACTTGGTAAACAATTTTTGGATGAAATTGTGCCTTTAAAAAGTAAATATAAGATTTGAAAGTGCTCACATGAGCTCATTTTTTCTCTTGCTTAAGCTATCTTAAATGTCCTAGTAATTTAAAGCAATAATGATATTGAACAATATTAGAATGCTATGAAATAATACATATCAGTATTGGGGCATTTCTTATATCTTTAAAATGAATAAGTGTTAGAATCCATAAAGAAAGAAAAATTTGCAACTGATCAGAGATTAGCTAGAAGTTTTGTTGTTGTAAAGTTTCTTTAATTAAGAAAGATATAATAAAAGAAAGCCCTCAGTAATCATATTCCCACTCCACCCCACAATCCTTTTATACTGCTCCCTGTTTTAAATTTTGAATACTGACAAGATAAGAAATTGGGAGATAAATAAGAAAATAGTGGTCAGTACATTTCTCAGGTAAAATAAAAGTTATTTTTGTGAAAAATAAAATTTTGTTATGAAAGATGAAATCCAGTTATTCAAATTTGAACCAACTGCTAAAGTTTTCCTTTCTGGTGAACTTGTTTTGTTTGCAAATTATACATTTTAAAACTGAACAAAATAAAAATAATGAAGAGTATGTTTTTATGGAATGGGATTTTGTGAAGGGGCTTGTTTTATTAAGAGGAATTTTGTAAAGGGGTTTGTTTTATGAAAGGGATTATTTTTGTAAAGGGCCCATAAATAGGCCCCAAATTTTGTTTAGGTCAACCCCTGGCTGCAAGGTAAAATTGATCCAGGTTATTAATTGTACAATGATTTTCTTGATTGAAAATTCTAAAAAATAAAAATATTTTATTACAATTAAAATTTAATTTTTAAAATTTTTTTTAATTACTATCATTTAAATAAAAGTTTATATAAATCATTATGACTTATTTAATGTATACCTATTGTTAAAAATTTTTAAAGTGTGTTACACATTTCTAACAGTTAAACCCGACACTTGTCATGTCAAAAACCCAACCATGGTTTAAGCTGTTAAAAACTGACACGTCAAAAACCTGCCAACTCTGTATACAAGGTGACCCAGAGGGTAATGTTTAAAATGCAAAAAATAAAAATAAAGGAGAAAGATAAGTTTTAGTGATCTATATTGTAAATATATAGTGGGCAGTTAATGATAAAGAGGTTCAAAGTGACCACTTTCTTTAGCAAGGATATTTGTAGCCTGGATATCAAAGCTATCCATTACGTTTGCAATGGCAGAGTTCATTTCAGGCTGTAGGATTCGTCTGTCAACTTCAAATAACCCTCTAGAAATAAATCACATACATTCAACTCTGGAGAATATGGTGGTCATTCAATACCACCTTAGAAGGGCAGATCCAATAATTTTTTCACTAAAGTACTCATCGAGCACTTCAAAAACATCTGCCATATGTGATGAGGTCTCCCTTCCTCTAGCACAGTGGTTCCCAAACTTTTGAGCTCGCGGAACCCTTTTTAGGAAGAATTTCTAAGGAGGAGCCCCTTAACCGCACAGTACTCTATGGTTTACAAATTAATGTTTTTTTTTATGCCTATGAACAGAGAAAGAATAGCTGAATAAGAGTCCGAACCAGTAGTTTCCAACATGGGGCCAAAGTTCTTAGTTTGGCCCTTTTCTTGATACAGAAATCATGAATTCATACTAGAAATTTTGAAAATCAAATTTTCTATTATTTAACCCTTTAACAATTTTATTTAATATTACAATTATTGGACACAATAAATTTAAAATAAGGACTCAAAACCACTTTTTTGTATTAAAATAACTAACTTGTATAATCAAGATATGTCCGCCAAATACACCAAAAATTATAGTTTGGCTCTGTGGCTTTTAGTAAAGAAGAAAACAAACTCTTCTTACCCGAGCGACGTAAAAAACTGTCGCCAAATTGTAACGCGAAATAAACAGGAGAACGTTGCCATTAGAATATCAAAATAAATAAATAAAATATAAGAATTTAAGGACACAATTGTTATTTCAATTAATGAAATAACTAATAAATCAGTAAAACATAATGAAAAATACACGCAAATGTTGAATTAAAAATCACTTGATGACACAACAAACACGTATAATGCTTCTGACATCTAGTTAATGGGACTGCATTTTAAGCGTTTAATCTTACAGTTTGGCGATAGTTTTTTGTTATGAAAAGTGGTCGACGGGATAATAGAGAAATACCCAAAATTTTAAAGATGGGCTGTTAAGTGATACAGGATGTTAAAAAAGGGCGTTTTCAGCTACATACACTGCTTTAAAAATTAAGTACAATTGTGTGAAACAGCATAGAAACTTTAAATAACTAAGAATTAATAAAAATAAAATAAACAGATTAGAGGAATTACAGTTACAAAAATAAAAAATAAAACTATATACACAATATATGCAAATTATAAATGAATCTAATGAGGTGTTTATTAAATTATTCAAGACTAACAAAACCCACGGCTTTGCTCGCGTAATTCTTGAAAAATGCCAAGTGGTGTTCGTTGGCCTATTTTCATTAGAGGAAATTTTACTGCCACAGATAATTCAGAAATTAATAATTAAGCCACACTATTGCCGAAAAAAAAAATCGAAAATTTAGAACGTTTTTCGCTTTTTCACCACCCCCACCCCCCCTGTGGTAGTGTCACCGATATAAAATATAGCCTCTGTTACAGCAGGGACTGTTACCATCCCTTTTGAAAATGGTTCTGTAGTTCCAGAGATTTCATATAGAAATTGTAATTACAGAATCTTTTTTAGACCGCTTTTCGCTCATCCTTTTAAATTTCGAATTTTTTTAGAATTTGATCTTAGAGAGCATTTACATCTTATAAGTAACTACCATGCTCAATTTCATGTTTCTAACACCTTTAGTAACCCTTAGTCTAACACCTTTATCAATTTGCCACCATCACTTTTGAAAACGGTTCTGCAGTTCCAGACACCCCGTAGAAATTGTAATTTGGAATGTTTTTAGAACGCTTTTCGCTCATCTCACCCTTTTAAATTTCGAATTTTTTTAGAATTCGCTCTTAGAGAGCATTTACATCTTATAACGCTTTTCGCTCATCTCACACTGTTAAATTTCGATTTTTTTTAGAATTTGTTCTTAGAGAGCATATACATCTTATAAGTAACTATCATGCCAAATTTCATGTTTCTAGCTTCTTCAGTATAAAAAAAATCGAAATTTTAGAAAGTTTTTCGCTCCTGCACCCCCTGGGGGTAGTGAAACCGACGTAAAATATAGCCTATGTTGGAGCAGAGATTGTCACCATCAATTTGCCACCATCACTTTTGAAATCGCTTCAGTAGTTCCAGAGATTACCCCCTACAAACAAACAAACAAACAAAAAAACAATCTTTACTACTTTATCATATTAAGTATAGATGTTACGAATAAGAGGCGTTTTTATCGATAAACTTTGTTTTACTATGATAAACAGTATAGAAAATTTCAATATACAAATAACATAAACAGATTAAAGAAACTAAAATTATATAAAAAAGAAATATATATACACAATATACATAAATGTAAAATGAATCTAATGAGGGGCATTAAATGATACAGGATGTTATAAAAAAGATGTTTTAAGCGACAAACGTTGTTTTACTATGAAAAACAGTGTAGAAAATTGAAATAACTAAAAATTAATACAAATAACATAAATAGATTAAAGAAATTAAAGTTATAAAAAGAAAAAGAAATATATATACACAATATACACAAATGTAAAATGCATTTAGTGGCTTTAAATGACACAAGATCTTATAAAAAAGACGTTTTAAGCGACAAACATTGTTTTAAAAATTAAATACAATTATGAAAAATAGGATGAAAGATTTAAATAACTAAAATTTAATAAAAATAAAATAAACAGTTTCAGGAAATTAAAATTCCAAAAATAAAAATAATACAATATACAATATATACAAATATTAAATGCCGATAGAATTTTTTTATTCTGCATAAAGTGTGACGAGCAATAAGGTATAAAAGTTTAGTGTGAAAATTGTAGTTGAATTGCTTTGTACTGTTTACTAAGCAAAAAAGAACTAAGTATAAACATATGAATAGGCGGAGCTCCAAAGAACAAAACTCTTCTCGCTTTGTTCGGCAAGCAGAGATAACAGCACTAGCGCACCTTTGCTCTTTCGATTCGCGTTGTGCATTCGATTCAGAATACTATTTCTTGCAGCTTATTTGAATCGAATTTTTAAAACACATTAAATGCAGAAACATAAAATAAAGCAGTTCAAACCAAAAATATTATATAGAAAATGGATTCATGTATAGAGCAAATTTTTATATGATTTAAAAAATATATATTAAGGTATTTTTCAACACAGTGATAGATGTATTTATTTTTGACACACACACAGAAATCCCTACATACTTTCGAAAAATTTTCCTTTGCAATATGCTCATTTCTTTCATGTTTTTTTTATTTTCTTGGAACGCCGCGGAGCCCCTGAAAAGTATAGGCGGAGCCCCAAGGGCTCCATGGAGCACACTTTGGGAACCTCTGCTCTAGCATAAAATAATGACTATGGACAAAGTCATAACTACGAAGAAATGGAATGAACTCCTCATCCAGAAACTTTTTGTATTTCTCTGCAGTTAGTATTCCAATAAACTGGGATCAAACCACCATGCAATGATTTTGTGTGTCTTACAAGAAGTTTCTGCAGACAGAGGCTTCACACTATGTGATTACAAACCGTTCTTTAACTCTGAAACAATATTTTTGTTTTTTTTAGACAATTTAAAGTCGCCACCCTTTAACAAACTCCATGCATCAACAGTTGTCTGCTCTGAAGATGTGCTCATGTGCACAGAGTTTCACTTACCTTGTTCTTGTTCTTACTTTGCATCATCTATAAGGCATTTATAAGGTTTTCAAACATTACCCTTTGTGCCACCCTGTATACTGCTGTACTACATATACATATAATTTGATTTAAATAATATAAAGTACATGTGTGTATATGTACATTAAAAGCATTTGTTTCAAATAATTGTATCTTTATTTAACAAGATCCTGCTTTAAATAAATGTAATGAATTGTTGAGACAATCTAGTAAATTTAATAAAATTTTAGTCATGAGTAATGTTGATCGTAGCAATTTTGTATAAGAGTGGATCAAATGAAAATGGAACAGTGGTTATAATTTGGTTTATTTTTGTATGAGTGAGGTGAAACATTTTGTAGAGGAAGAGCGGAAGTAAAGAACGCAACCTCTACTGTGGAAATGGACTTGCCCTAGATAGTCACGTAGAAGCATGTGATATTGGCCAAAAGTATCGACCGGAAGGCAATCAGCTGTTATTGTTATTCTTCTGCATGTGAAGAATATTTGCAAATAAAAAAGAGGAACACAGTGTTATTCGTTACTTAGTTGCAGAAGAAGTTACATTTTGCGATGTGCATTGGCAAATGAAGGCAGTGTACGGAGAACACACTGTCATTGACTCGTGGGCAGGATAGACACAAGCACTTCTGCAAGGTAATCTGGTAAAATTTCGGTGGGCAGTGTTAGAATACCCACCGTATAGCCCGGATCTTTTGCTATATGACTTTCCCATCTTTGTTTTGCTCAAAAAGGCATTGATGTGTCATGATTTTTACAGTGTACAGAGAACATGCACTGTCATTGACTTATGGGCAGGACGGACACAAGCACTTCCGCAAGGTAATCTGGTAAAATTTTGGTAGGCAGTGTTAGAATACCCACCGTATAGCCCGGATCTTTTGCTATATGACTTTCCCATCTTTGTTTTGCTGAAAAAGGCATTGATGGGTCGTGATTTTTACAGTGTACAGAGAACATGCACTGTCATTGACTTGTGGCAGGATGGACACAAGCACTTCCGCAAGATAATCTGGTAAAATTTCGGTGGGCAGTGTTAGAATATCCAACGTATAGCCAAGATCTTTTGCTATATGACTTTCCCATCTTTGTTTTGCTAAAAAAGACATTGATGGGTCACGATTTTTACTTGGACAGAGAAGTCATGGATAATGTTCGAAACTGGGTACGATTTCAGCCAGACGACTTCAATGAGCAAGGTAACCATCGCTTGGTGAAACAATAGGACAAGTGCTTGTGTAGCTTTGGAGATTATGTTTGAAATAAGCTATGTCATTTCATTCTGTGGTTCCTGTTCCGTCTTCATTTGATCCACCCATTACATTGGTCTTCTAGGTCTTTCAGCATGTTCTGAAAATGAAAGATAAATCTATATATGTTTCTCTTTTGTGACACGAAAATAAGGCTGAATTTATAGCTTGCTGTATAGCAACAATGTATTTTCTGGAGTGACTATTCTCAGTGGTTCATTTTAAGGTCACCTGATCCATTCAGCAAATCAAAATTCAGAGATGGAGCTCTTTTTAAACACAGCATGATCTTTCAGGCGATGTATGAATAGCAATTGCCATTCATTTGTTTTACGGTCATATAATGCATTCAGCAAATCAGCTTTTTGATCAAGAGTTTCTTTTAGACAGAGCAGAAAAGTGTTATTTAATTTTGTTAACTTGGCAAGCATATGAGAGATGTTATATTTTTTATGTTGAATGAACTTTAGGTGATGATTGTTGATTTATATTGAACTATCTTGCTAACCTGTAGTGTTTTTCCAAGAATTTTTTGAAATGAATTTAAGCCATGCTGTACAATAAATATTATAGGTGCAATGAGTTGCAGGGTCCGCAGTTTCAATGTGAATTGTGTCACATTTTATGAGCATTAGCAAGCAGGGGTGGAGCCCCTAGTTATTTTATATTTTCTCTACAAAACAGAATTTTTTGGCTGGTTTGAAGAATTGATGGTTGCCTTTGTATAAAAATTTGCAAACATGTTTTTCTAATATCATTGTACAGAGATTATTACTGTTATGATAAATGTATAAGCACTAACAAGTAACAATTAAAAAAAAAAAAGTTACATAAAGAAAATTTAAAAATTTGCTCATCTTATAATTTTCATAGTTCTTTATATGCTTTTGAAACTGCATTTATCAATGTACAATTTAGTCCTCTACCTCCCTTCCACCTCACAAAAAAATAAATAAATATAATGCAAAATATAAATTTCTAATTTTTTCAAAAATGTTAAGGCTGTTAGTCAGTCAACTCCCCAATTTCCCTCGTTAATTAATGTTAAACTTATGGGCATAGAATGCATTCGTACATTTAAAATATCTTCTCTGAAAATTAATATTTTAAACTTCTTTTACCTTTGTACTCTCCTTAAAGGATGTCTCTCCTCCCCCTTTGGTTCTCAAAATATTTCTAAAATATATATGCTTAATTTAATATTTTATGTGTTAAAAGCTGATGAGCTGTCGCGTGAGGTTTTAACACTTCCAATACAATTAAGTATATATTTTAGAAATATTTTGAAAAAAAAGAGACATCTTTTAAGAAGAATACACAGAAAAAGGAAGTTAAAAATATTAATTTCCTCGAAGAGATATTTTAAATATATGAATGTATTCCATGTCTGTAGGTTTAATATTAGCAAGAGGAATTGACTGACCAACAGTGTTAATTATTAATTAACATTTACAAAATATATGTAACTTTAGTAATTTTTTTATTAACAACAGGAATTAAATTATAATAAACTTATTTCTATTATTGCTACTGTAATTATGATAATTATTAAATATGCATTAAATTAATTTTTTAATCAAGTAGTAATCAATAATATTGAAAAATAAAATTTTATTAACATTTATCTCAATATATATACAACTTAATTTTTCAGATGATGCAACTGAAGAAATAACATCAATGTTTGAAGAAGAATTCAAAGTGAAATCTTGTGTTTGTAAAGAAATATGCCATATTTTGCATAAATCAGCGTTTCTATTTTTTGAAACTTGCTGGAAATTTGAGCCTAATATTGATAAATATGAATTAGATAGGTTATTAAATGGCATACTGTTTGAGTTAGACTTAATATTGGAAATAAACTGAAAAATTATTTTTTATGTACATTTATTTACCTCATGAATAATAAAATTAAGTAATTGTAAACTTTTTTTTTGCCAAGAGTCAAGCAAAGAAGAAAATTTAAAAAATAAAATAAAAATAAAAGTATATTGCATTACATTTTATGCTAAACAATGCAAAAATGATAAAAAGTCAAAAAAATATTTAATAAGATATTAACTATATTTTTCAACAATTTTTATTTTCTTTATCTTTTGAAGAACATATTTATTTATATACAACTACAGTGAAACCCCAATTTAACATTATTCAAGAGATCATAAAGAAGTGACATTATATGTGGTAAAACGTTAAATCAGGGCAAGATAAAAACAAAACAATTTGAATAAAATAAAGACTAATTTAGGTAACAAACATTTTATTTCTTACTTTACAATGGTTTATATCAGTTTTATAAATTATACTTCGTAGAAATCCTCCACGATTTTTGAAGTTTTTGCAATTTTCAATACAATTTTTAGCTTTTCCTTGCTGTTGTTTCATCTGGTATACAGCAGAGTATAATCTTAAAGATTTGAGTGCAACTTCTTTATACTTTATAGTGTAGTATAGCATAACTTCAATCTTCTAAGTAAAAGAAAATTAAAAAGTCTACTTACAAATTGAAGAGCAATATTTTGCAATAAGGAGGATGAAATTAATGGTGAAACTTCAACAATAAACATAACTTGGGTAAAATCAAACATCTTTATTAATATCAGGAAAAAGCATCTTCAAAAATATACATCAAAACAAAACTAGATAACAGGCATGAGAAACCTTCTCATTTTATAATGGTTTGCAACCAATCACCACTAGCCAGCACATGCTGGAACTGTTTTGCATAAAACAAAGTTGAACAACATTTTTCAACCTGAAACAAAACATTACTTTACAAAACACTACTTCTTGTTCAACTTACACCTTTCAACCAAATTTTAACTATGAATTTAACTGGAAAAATGTAAACAAAAGATGGATTCCTGCATGCTAGTGAAGTTAAGTGTTAGTTTTGTTAGTATGTTGTAGCTTCAGTGAAATACAGCATAAAGGTACCTTTTAATTTTAATAAAATAAATTAAATACTTAATACAAAAATAAAAGTTGAAAAATAAAACTTAATAAAGAATTGTGGTTCTTCCACAAAATGCCCCCCTTTTCCAGCATTTTTCACTTATTCAACACTTTCAAAAATAAATGCAGATATATTATACACAATACATAATTCAAAATATCACTTGCAAAATTCACTACTTGAAAAAAAAAAAGTTTTTTTTTTTTTTCAGTTCAGCTTAAGTATGCAGATCTAAGTTTTATAAACGAGTCCTTGCATAGAGACTTTGGTTGTTATGAGATCAGCTAAATTGTCTTTAGACCTAACATGAACAGTATCAAACAAATTCTGTAGATATAGATCTCTAACAAACATGTATTTTAAATCGATGTATCTATTTATAATGTTCTCAGTTCTGTTCTTAATGAATTGTATAGCTGCAGCATTGTCACACTTTAATATTGGTCTTTGGTTACCAATAACATTTGAATCTAAATTAAGTGTAGAATATAGCTGACCTAAGGTTGAATTCAGATACTTAAGTTCTTTAGCAGCTTCTGAGGCTGCAATAAATTCAGATTCCATTGGAGACATAGCTACGCAAGTCTGTTTCACCACACGCCAAGTTATTGGGATGTCATTTAAGAAAATAGAATAGCCAGTCCAGGATCGACGGTCACTCGGGTCGCTAGCCAGCTAGCATCAACATAGGCAGAGAGTTGAACAGGAGGGTCTTGAAAGGGCATTTGGATTCCTAAATCCTTAGTAGTTCCAAGGTAGCACAGTATTTGTTGAAGACATCTCCAATGGATAGGTCCAGGATTTTCAACAAATTGGGAAAGAGCTGCTACTCCATAGCTGATATCAGGTCTGCAACGTCCGGAAATGTAGAGCAGGCAACCTAATAAATTTCTGTATGGGACGTCTTCCATCTGGTTGTCATCAGTTGGCATGTCTTTCCTAGAAGGAACAACTCCAGGTTGGAGTGGAAGAGAGATTTTAGTAAAGTTTTTAAAATTAAATTTTTCAAGACATTTCTCAATGTACTCTTTACAATGAATTTTTATAGCATCTCCTGTCATAAACTGAATACCCAAAAGTTTGAAATGGGTCCCATGTCTTCTACTTCATATAAACTTTTTATAAGAGAAACTACTTCTTTTAAAATTATTTCATTTTCAGCAAATATTGGTAGGTCGTCCACATATACTAATACCACTGCTTTCTTTTTATAGGAATACACACAAGTAAGTCCTGGTATTTCTTTAAAACCATTATTTGTAAGTTTGTTGTGTAATTCTTCATACCAACACCTTCCCGACTGGTGAAGGCCGTATAATGCTTTATGTAATTTTAAGACATGGTTTTCCTTTCCTGGAGTTACATAGTCTGCAGGTTGTTTTATATATATTTCTTTGTTTATGGTCCCATATAAATATGCACATCGTACATCTAGAAGACAGTGTTTCCATCCTAGGATACATATAAATAAAGCTATGAAGAGTCTGATTAATTGGAAGTTAACAACGGGACTAAATGTCTCTTCATAGTCTAATCCCTCTCTTTGGTTGTTCCCCAAGGCTACTAACCTTGCTTTAAAGTTTCCAAATCCATCATTAACTTTTCTTTTAAGAGTATATACCTACTTAGTACCTATGATTTTACAGTTTTCTGGTTGTGGAGCTAGTGACCAGACATTCCGGTCAATCATAGTTTTAATTTCGCATTCATTGCCTCTTTCCAAAACTTAGCTTCAGGGAGAGATTTTGCTTTTTTGGGGGACCTAGGTATTATAATTTCTGCACAGCAGGTTTCCTCACTATTTGGTTCATTAGCATCACTTTCTACTTTTAAAATAATAGGACCTTCATACTCATCTTTATATGAAAAACTTATCAAATTTTTGTCATAAATTATTTTGTTTTTCTTGCAATACTCTTGCATTTCTCTTTGGCTTCTTAAAGTTTTCCCTTCAGGTGTAAAAATATAAATGTCAACTTTTCCCTTTGAGGCCCCTTTAGTTCTTACTGTTCTTATCCTATGCAATTTTAACTGTATTTGCTTCTGGTTCAGGACTTGGGGTGAGGGATCGAGGTTCCTCTTTTAATTCTGGCTCTTCCTCCAATTCAGCTTTGGTTGTTTGGATTAAAGGCACTGATTTTTGATCAACTTGTAATTTGGGGCTTGAAACACTGTTTCTTATGTGGTATTTTCATCAGGAATCCACACTCTATAACCACTTGTCCCATACCCATATCTTACGAAAATGCCTTTCTTGGCACGAGCCTGAAATTTATTTCTTTTCTGTGTGGGTTGGTGAACATAGGCTATACAGCCATATCTCTTTAGATGATTTACCGATGGCTTTTTATCATACCACCGCCTGAAAGGAATGTCGTGTATGGTACTGTGCAATGTCCTATTTCTTATGTAATTTACTGCCATAATGGCTTCTAGCCAAAAGTAATCTGTTAAATTAGCTGAGTGTATTAATGTTCTCATTCCATCAAACAATACACGATTATATTGCTCTGCGCAACCATTCATTTGCGGCGAGTATATCGTGGTGCGTTCATGTCTAATTCCAAGATTTTCTAAAAACCTTTTTAACGGTCGGTTGCAATATTCTAACCCATTATCTGTTCTCACAGTTTTAACTTTCTTTCCAGTTTGTCTTTCTACCATAGCTAAAAAATCTTTAAGTTTACCATAAACTTCATCCTTATTATGTAATGGGTAACAGAAAGCCCTGCGACTGTAATCATCAATAAAGGTTAAAACATATCGATAGCCATGTTTTGTTGTAACTGGAGCCGGACCCCATACATCGCTGTGTACAAGTTCCAATAGCTCTCTGGATCTAATTTGTGGCAATTTCGGGTGGACAGCTCTTGTACTTTTTCCTATAACACAAGATTCACATCGTGTTTCTTCACCTTTAAGTCTTTCAGGATTTTGAATTAGATTTTTATTAAACATATCTTTTAAAGTGATTAAGTTTACATGTGCAAACTGCTCATGCCAGAGCATGATGTTATTCCTATCTAGAGCATATGAACTATTATAGTTGTTCTCGTTATTTAAGTTTACTTTATGTGGTGTCTTAACTGTTTCATATTTCCCTTTAAATTGAAAATTCTCTTTAGTAGGCCAGCCCTTTATAGTGTAAAAATTACCCTTTAACTTAGCACTCCATAAGTATTTCCACTTAGGTGAAAAAATTTTAAATCCTCTATCTAGTTGGGCATGCATTTTAGCTTTGTCCATTTTGGACATACTAAGTAGATTTCTATGAATAGAAGGAACATATAAAACATCATGTAAATTTACTGTCATTATTTTAATTAGGTCTTGAATCTTAAATTCCACTTCACCTATACCCTTTACTGGGTGGGGGGTTGTTCCCATACGTACCACTGCACCTGCCGGAGGTTTTCTTAATTCTGTGAAAAATTCTTTATTTTGGCATACATGTGCCGACGATGCACTATCCAGGGTCCACTCTCTGTTTGCAGGAAAAAAATCATTTTCATAACACTCTTCTACTATAAATTCTGAAACGAAAGAACTGACTCTAGGTTTAGGCCTAGAAACTAAAGTTTTGTTTCTGCAAAATTTAGCAAAATGATCACTTTTACCACATAAAAAGCAAGTTGGCCTTTTCCTTATACCTGGTTTAATTGTAATTGGTTTTCTAGAATTTAATTTATCTTTACTTTTAACAGTTAATAAACATTCTTGTTTTTGAAGATCACGGAGATTTCTTCGATTGTATTCCTTTAAAATTTCTGCCTTTAAATTATCAAACTTAAATTTAGACTCAACATAATTTTCCAATTCTCTCACTAGGTAATCATATTCCTCTGTAAGGCACAGCAATAGTTGATAACATCTGTGATTTTCACTAATAGACTCCCCAGAATCAATTAACTTTCTATAACAATCCTCAAATCGAGCTATAAATGTAAGTAATTCTTCATCAGGAAGAATGCTTAAATTTCTGAACTCTGCCAGCCTATATGTTTTTAAGGATCTACACTCAATTTCTAAATTAGTTTTAAGTGTATCCCAAATAACTGAAGGGTCATCTAAATGATTTATTTCAAGCTCAACTTCTCTACTACAGTATGTTTTTAGTAAACCAGCAGCCTTACTTTTACTTTGATTTAATTTAAATTTATCAATTTCTCCTAAATCATCTACCTTTGGCCATTTGCTTTTATTTATCCATATAATTAAACTTTCAGCCTCTAAAATCCTCTTTATATTTGTTACCCAAGAATGGTAATTACGTCTTGTCAATAATAATTAGGGATTAGGGCTAGCAGCCATGTTTGTTTACAAACACTGAAATATTTCAAAGTTAAACTCATCAAATTAAGCCTTCAAAATATTATAATACTGGGCCACGTAACCCTTTGTTGTTTCATCTGGTATACAGCAGAGTATAATCTTAAAGATTTGAGTGTAACTTCTTTATACTTTACTAGCTGTTACCCGTGACTTCGTTCATGCAACATTAAAATAATAATAAATACATTAATTAAGCAAAATATTACACTCCCGATAATTAAAAACGTTCATAATTAACTAACTCTTTATCACATTTCATAGTAGTTACTTGCGGTATTTTTTGTTATAGGGACCTTGACATAACTCAGTCTTAAAAAAGTGAAATTTTATGCCAAATAATCGCGAAAATGAAATTGCAACCAATGCAAAAAGGGGGCCAAATAAAATCATGGAAATAGACGAATTGGATAAAAACAACTGTAAATTTTAGCTGATAAACAATTTTACTTTTAACGCCTTTGTGAAACGTTTTAACAGCCATCCTTAAAAAAAAAACATTAATTGGAATTAGTATATGCTTTTTCTTTAAATTTAATTCTGCCTCCTTGGTTTAATGTATAGCTGAAACAAATCTTGTTTTCTAAATGACAGTATGTTGACAGGCAATTTTTATTCTCCAGAATAAATTGATTCATGAAGTTTGAATATGTGAAAATATGTTTTTATTTTTCAGATAATTTACTGAAATCAAGATTTTGTTTTCACCATCTATCTATTCAAAGTGAAAATAAATTCTGTTTTTCAGTTTTAATGAGAAAATGGTGTAAAAAATATACTGATCTGTTTTATTTCTCCTTTTTCATACACAAATATGGAGTATGTTACTTTCCGTTTTTAGAGAAACTTCATTAAAATTTACAAAAAAAAAAAAATCTTGGTATCTAATTTATTTTTTTTTAATTCTGAGAGTTAAGTCTTCGGATCAATGATAACCGGTATTAAGTAAATCACGTTGCGTTCGATAGTCTAGGAGTAGTTTCGAAATACAAACACACAGTCAGATTTTAATATAATAGATTCATATTCATTTCCCTTTTCTTAAAATTATGATGTGATTTTTAGCAGAAAACTCTCATCTGTATATAATGGATACTCATGCTTAATATCCAGTATAGATAAAAAAAAAAAAAAACATTTAAATTTTTCGTTATAAATATGGCGTGAAACTCATCTACTTTATATGCTTACTGATCCTTGTATTATTAATGTAAGGAATTGATTCACATTGATTTTAAAACATATCGGAAAATTCCCGTTTTATTTCAAATATATATTTCCCCAGAGAAATCCCTTTTAAATGACATAATACTTGTTAATTTTCTTTGCCAGGCAATTAATTTCAATACTGGCATAGGGGAAATTTATGTTATTTCAACGAAATAATATTAAATCTTTAGGTTTTATCAACAAAAATGGAACTATTAACATTTGTCATTTTTTTTTAGGTAATCGAGGTATTTCTTTTAGTTTTAAGAATGAAAATATTTTTTTCTCGCTATCCATGACATAATTTTTGACATGGATAATATTGCGGAGCATATTGTTGACATTTGCTAACCATTTTCTTTTTACTTTTTTAAAATTTAAATAAAAAATACGGTATAGTTATATTAGCCGTGCGCATACGGTAAAACACCACGTATTGTTACCATACAAAAGAAAAAAATTGAAGAAAAAACCCACAAGATCATTTTATTTCACCAATCAAAGCATATCTGCTTTATTTTCCATGTATGACGTCATATTAGCCTGTTTCCTATGGTTACGCATATTGAAACCTTGTATTATTATCAAAAACTAAAAAAAGTACGTTTTATTTCTAATAATATTATTTAATCTTTTTATTTCTTTAATTTTTTTATTTTATTTTCATTTTTCACGTGAAAATTTTTCAATTGAATCTAAATTGTAGAGTAAAAATTATTATTCCGGGTTTTTAATTAGTTTTGGCAACGATAAAGTATTAGCAACGGTAAAGTAAATTTAACCATTTTAAAATATTATATGAAAAAATGTCCATTTATTCTCTATGAAAATAACGAAATTTGGAATTATTAAGAAAAATATTTGAATAAAATTAACAAAAACCAGCCTATGTTCATAAGAGGGTATAATCCCCCTATATACAAAAACACAGGATCATTAAATGCTCCATTTTGACGCTGGCTTCAGCCTAACATTTGCACACAATCAGATTTATAATATTATTAGGATAGTGTAGTATAGCATAACTTCAATCTTCTAAGTAAAAGAAAATTAAAAAGTCTACTTACAAATTGAAGAGCAATATTTTGCAATAAGGAGAAATGAAATTAATGGTGAAACTTCAACAATAAACATGGGTAAAATCAAACATCTTTATTAATATCAGGAAAAAGCATCTTCAAAAATATACATCAAAACAAAACTAGATAACAGGCATGAGAAACCTTCTCATTTTATAATGGTTTGCAACCAGGGCTGCAGAGTCGAAGTAGAGTCGAGTCTATTTTGGGGCGAATTAAACCAATTCTAAGTAACTGAATTATTATTTTTATATTTGGACTATATATACAAGGAAATTCAGGTTAAACAGGCCTAATATACTGACCAGTCTACAGCATATTTGAAAACTGTTTTGAATTGAAATCTCTAGTTTATATTTAGTATATAGTCTTTTCTCTAGGTTTTTTTGGGGTTTGCGAAACCCGAGGTAATGCGAAAATTGGAAATTTTTCCCTTTTTTTTCCTCAGATTTTTCATGTCTGTGGGACCAGGAGTAATGCTGAAATTGTAAATTTTCTCCCCTTTTTTTCGTGTGCATAGGACCCCCCCCCCCCCCCCCCCAAATAAAAAAAAAGTGAAATTGTAATTTTTTTCCCCCTGAGTCTGCAGTACTCAAAATAATGATGAAATAGTGAAATTTCTGTTTTATTTATCCTTTTGATATTCAGGTCTTGCAGAACCGAAATAAAGCCAAAATTATAAAATTAATGCAGGAAATATAAAATTTTCATCTTTATTTTTCTGGCATTCTCTCAGAATTTTTCGGGTTCTGGAGACCCCAAATGATGCTTAAATTGTAAAATTTTTGTCTCCTATTTTTTGGGTCTGCAGGAATAGATATAAAACCAAAATTAAACATCCTTTCACCCATATTTTGGTATAATATATGTTTGATTTGGCATAAATTATTTTGGTTATCGTCTTAAAATGATATACCAACATATTATATAATGTTTGGATTCATCTGATAGATCTTTGTGTGTGTTGTTCGAAGTAAATTTTGGAGATTTATTAGATTTCAACTGTTGTTTCTATCTAATAGCTTCAAGTTTAACTTTTCGATTGAAATTTACATGCATATAAATATTTTACATGCAGTTTTTGCAGAGTTTTGACATAATTAAGTTATACCACATATAAAAATTAATGCCTATTGTGTTTTTGTGTGAGTGCATGAGTATAGAGTATCTGTGAGGAGGAGGGGGGGGGGGGGATGTTCAAAATATCTTCAGTCTTGACCAGAGCCAATTAATGTAAGGGCAAAGTTCCACAGGCATTTTATAAGAATATTTTTGCCTTATTTTAAAAAAAACTCTGCATTTAAAAAAAGGTGAAATTTTTATACTAAAATACTGTCGGAAGTTTGCTGCTGCAGTAAATGAGTTCTAGTCTTGACTACCTATCACAGCTTACACCCATAATTCATCCAAAAAAAATGAAACAGGAAAAAAAAATATTGGTTGATATGTACATTATATGCTTCAAGGTCAAACAGGAATGTAACAGCAGGTTACAGTGTTGCCAGTTGAGGTTTTTTTAAAATTCAGATTGCTTGATTGCTGCCACTTTTTTTAAATAGTAATATTTTCTTTATTTAATGACATTTAATAAAGCGACTATTACTGTTTCAAAACAAATGACAGCAATGAAGCAATCTGAATAATAGGAATCAACAGGCAAAACTAGTACTTTAGCCATCCCGGAGTCGGAGTCGGTTTCTTTAAAATTTCAGGAGTCGGAGTCGGTCATTTTTCCCACCGACTCCGCAGCCCTGTTTGCAACCAATCACCACTAGCCAGCACATGCTGGAACTGTTTTGCATAAAACAAAGTTGAACAATATTTTTCAACCTGAAACAAAACATTACTTTACAAAACACTACTTCTTGTTCAACTTACACCTTTCAACCAACCATTCAACCAAATTTTAACTATGAATTTAACTGGAAAAAATGTAAACAAAAGATGGATGTCTGCATGCTAGTGAAGTTAAGTGTTAGTTTTGTTAGTATGTTAGTAGCTTCAGTGAAATACAGCATAAAGGTACCTTTTAATTTTAATAAAATAAATTAAATACTTAATACAAAAATAAAAGTTGAAAAATGGTGGAAAATAAAACTTAATAAAGAATTCTGGTTCTTCCACACTTGCATTCCGCGGCACTTTCTTCACATTCATAAAAGAAATTCGGTTTCAAATATTTAGCCAAATAAACATTTGTCTTCCATGATTTTCAATGCAATTTTTAGCATCTTTTCGCACCGATTTTTTGTCATTCAGGAAATAATTCCTTTTAAAATGTTTTAGCCAATTGAAATAAATTTGCTCCTCTGATATTTTTTAATTTTTAGCAATTTTTATGCGATTTCTAGTGTTTTTTAGGTGTGTCCTTAATTATATTCATACACAGCACCTATAGTCGTCGTCTGGTCTGTCTGTCTGAACACATATAACAGCGCAAAAACTACCCAACCGAATGGTTTGAAATTTAATATATAGAATCGTTGCAGAATTTTGTCGAGTCATTTCAAATTTTATGAAAATTGAATCAAAACTTAAAAAGATATTAATAAAAGTTTTCTTCATTCTATTAAATCCTATCGTACGTAATTAATTCAATGATATCCCATGATAGGAAATGTTTCTAGGTTGCCATGGTGACTACTTCCTATTTAAGATAGAGTCATATTATTTTCGTATTACTGAATTTAAAACCCGAATTTGTATACTAAAATTGTTTAATTATAGCAATCCTATAATTCACCGACAGTTTTTTGGATAGCTGTTTCCGGAGAAATATGATATTAAATGAAAAAGAGTCTAAATATGGATTTCAAGTTCTGAAATTTTCTAAGCTAGGCTTATGTTTCCCATTGGTTTTTTCAGTAAATGTCAACAAAAGATAAAATGTTGCCAACTTCAATTGTACTTTTTGTTAAAGTGTATTGAAACTTGAAACCAGGCATGAGATTCTTCTGTGGATCCGCGGTTTTCTGCTTTTTTGTCATTTTTTTTGCTATTTTCTGATTTTTCGCCAGTTCCCGATTTTCCGAAAACGACGAAATTCGCTTAAACATCGCGAAAAAAATGCAAATTTTGCCAAAGGAACGTGGAAAAAACACGAATTTCGTCAAAGAATCGTGTGACAAACGCAAAATTCGCCCCCACCCCAAAAAAAAAAAAACTGTCAAAGAAACGCGAAATTTGTCAAAAGATCCCGGGAAAAACGTGAATTTCATCAAAGGATTGCAAAAAAAACGCGAATTTCGCCAAAGGATAGCTGAAAAAACATGAATTTTGTCAAAGTATTGTGCGAAATATCGCGAAAAACACGAATTTCGTCAAAATATCGCAAAAGAAAAAAGCGAGTTTCGTCAAAAGACCATTGAAAAACGTAAATTTCTTCAAAATGATTGCTGAAAAACGTAAATTTCTTCAAAATGATTGCTGAAAAAACGCGTATTTCGTCGGATCGCTGAAAAACAAGAAATTTGCAAAAGATTGCCGAAAAAACAAGAAAATCGCCTAAATATCGCACAAAAGTGTGAATTTCGCCAAAAGATCGCAGGAATAAAACGTGAATTTTGTCTAGATTGCGAAAATCACCTAAAAATCACGAAATTCGCCTAAATATTACGAAAAAAATGCGAATTTCTTCAAAAGGAGAATGAAAAAATGCATACTTTGTCAAAGGATCGTTGAAAAATGGGAAATTCGCTGAAAAAACGTGAAATTAGACAAAAAATCACAGAGAAAACGTGAATTTCGTCAAAGGATCACTGAAAAATCTCAAATTTTCTCAAAGAATTGCTGAAAAGCGCGAATTTCTTCAAAATTTACTTTATTGGATTAAAAGATTGGAACCAGATTTCTTTTAATAATACAGAAAATGCCAAAACAAATTAAATTAAAAAAAATTATATATTTATATATTAAAAAATTATGAATTAAAAAAAAATATGCAAAAAATCCAAAAACTGGCTTCAAGCTGGCTGGTAAAAATGACCTGGAATCTGGAATAACCACACACTGATTAGTTGGTGCAACTGATAATATCCTTAGAAAATCTATTTAATTCCTTAAAAACTTATTTTTTATTTCAAAAAAGAGTGGGAACTCTGTTCTATCATTTATTTAAGGTGGTTGCAATTATTAGCATATACTTGATTCGCTGTTTCAAGAAAAGTGCCTTACTATTTTCAAAATTTCAATTTAAAAATGTTCATGCCAATGAAGGGTTTTATTAATGTGCTGTATCTTGGTAAAATAGACTTTTTATTAGCATAAGTAAATAATTTCTTTTTAATTTACTCAAAGCTAAATGATGTAATATATATGTATTGTATGTAATATATACAGTGTGATTCATAAATATCGAAACAATAGGCTATCTCCTTAAATATTGCCCCTAGGCACATACTTCCAATTGCAAAGTTTCATAAAAAAAAAAGGTGCGAAATTTGATGAGATAAGTTGCAACTCCATTGGGGGGGGGGGGGGGGGGGTCTATTTGAGAAAATACAGAAATTAAATTTTTATATGGTCCCCGTAGGATAAAATTTCCAATTAGGAAATTTTTCCTTATCTATTTCCTGAATTAAACAAAAAAAAAAATCCATCTTGATATCTGCAAAATTCACAGAGATATTAAAATCCAAAATTCGTGACTTACACCACTTTACCTCTGAGCGACGCGATATCAGTTCATTTGAAATGCAAGTTAAGGATCGACCATAAATTTACACATTATTAAAAGTCTATCTAAAACAGTGCTTTAACTTTTAGATATAAAATAACAGCGTATAGATTTTTGCTTTAAACTTGCTTGAGAAATATGCTAGAGGTCTTCATGAGCCCGAGCTTGGTGCCAGGCCCATTACCGGCATGGCCCGCTAGCTGGGCCGTGCCGGCCCGTATCTTTATTATTCTTAGAACGTGTTGGGCAGGCAATAAGTTCTGTAAAAATAGTAATAGCGATAATGAAACTTCGTTTAACGGAACCATTGGAAATATATTTTAATAAATTACACAGAAATATTTTCAAAAATCTACTTTTTGTTATACAGCTTCAAAAACTATGATGTTTTTAAACCTATTTTTCATTTATTCCAAACGGCATTGTTTTTTAAAAATAAATCGTTATTTGAATGTAACAGTCTAAGAGTATACATAATCATTAACGTTGCGATAGCATATTTTTTTAATAGATGCCAAGCTCCCACTAATCTTCCGTTATAAGTGTGTTTATTTGATCCAGGTTTAATACGTTCGAACCAGAAACTCTTTTAAGAAATTCGACTTCAATCCTTTAAATTAAATAAGTCAAATATTCATTAAATAAATTTTCTTGTTTTAAAGTGGTTAACTGGTTCAAACTAATCTACATATTGCAGAAGATTAGTGGGAGATTTGGCAGCAATGTTTTTGTCATGCGAACACATAATAATCTAAAATATACTGTAAAATTTTCTTATAAATATGTATGTGGTATTCTTTAAAACAATCTTAATTGTATCTTAAGAAAAATGAGAATTTTTTTGTACCTATTTCGACCTGTGCTGAAATCTAAAATATGCACACACACCTGTATAGATAATGAATTAAATAAAATTAAGTGCATCGCCCATGAAAATGGTTTTAACAGTGAGTCACCCATAATTAGAGGCAACTTTTACGCCTCGTGTAATTGCACTTTTAAGGGGGAAAATATGAAGATGTCAGGGCTAAAACTATGAAAAAACTCGAAATCGACATGTTAGAAAAGTCTTGTTTAAATCAACTGAAACATTTAAAGAGTAAAGAAAGAAGAATTTGTTTAAAATTCAAGCTACAGGAAAGAGTTGCTTATTCACCTGGGAGCTTTTAAAAAGCATTTAAACGCTCTATTAGGAGCGAATCTTTATTTAAAACTTTAAATGCATTTTTCTGCATCATAGGGTTTTTTCAGCATTTCTCATCTTTAAATTGATATAAGTCAATAACCGTTAAAGATAAATGGTTCAAACTAGGAACATATCATTTTCTAATATTTTACTTAAATTTTAAGTCCGCAAATTTGAAAAAAATATTCACTTTTGAAAATATATTTGTTTAAAATAAGTACCATCTTTTATTTAAATTGCTATTTTAAATATTTTTAAATTAATGTAGGATTTAAGCTGGCGTCTAGGGGATGAGAGTAATAGTCCACACGTTTTTCCAATTGATTAAAACGTTATACTTTTAATTCTTGATTATCATATAAAATATTTACAACATTAATTTAAAAACATATATACACTTAGAATTGATCCGACCATCTGTCGGGCTTAATCATTTGTTAAATGCGCGGTTCCACCGACCGGCATAGAATTAACAAGAGACCACCGTCGATCCGTCTGATCGAGGCGAAGGCTGTAGCACATCTACTCTGTTCTCACGATAAAATTGCACATCATCAAAATTTATATTGTTCGCGAGGCATCATTCAACTTCACAAGCCCCAATAAAGTATGTGCTTGTGTTTGCAGTCTAAAGTTCAGATGAGAACTCCTGCGACCACAACTCGGCCGTCCTGACTGTGCTGTGTCCTCACAGTCATCATCTACTAATTTCACTAGGTATAGAACCAGTCGACTAAAATCTAAAATTATCAAATACACACAAAAAATATATATACAAACAAAACAATAAACAATAGTAAATATTGAAACATACAGTGTTTCCTAAAATATAAAAATGAAAATAACACAACAAAACTTGTTATAACGTTGAAAATTGCTTAAAGTTCAGAGTTGACTCATAATGTTCAATAAAAGTAAAAAGAATATTGTTTCAAAATATCAATCTGTCCAATTTGTCCATCGTTTCATAAAGTCAGCAGCACTCGATGTAATGTTTGGACCATCATGGTAGCCAATTTTCTTTACGTTGTATCGATCCTTTCCTTTCACTTTGGTGATTTCATAGGGACCGAGAAATTTAGGTCTCAACTTCATGCCTGTACCAAATTGTGTTTTTTGTATAGCTACTAAATCACCGAGTTTATAAGTGTATGCCGTTTTTCTTTTTTTATTAAAGGTTTTGCGATTCTCTTGCTTTTTATTACACAAAATGCACTCTACGCAATTCGCAATGACATTTTCTATTTGCTTCCTTAACTGGGGTATAAAATAGTTTTCTTTTATTATTGTTTCGGTTTTTGCTACAGCATAATGACCTTTATTGTGAACATGGCGTATTATTTCTTTTTGCATATTTACGGGAATCATCAACAGTTCTCTGTCGTTTTCATATTTATACAGTATGTCATTTCGATTAAAATATTCCGGGCTTTCATTTTTTTCGATTAATTTTTTGATGGTTTGAATATGCTCATCTTCTTGTTGCGCTAATTTAATTTTTGCTGTTAATTCGTCATAAGAACGTGTTACTACCAATACCGTATTTCTGCTTAGTGCATCGACATGCTTCATTTTATTTCCCGCTCGATGTACTATTTCATAATCAAACTCTTGTAAAAATAGTGCCCATCTGGCAACTTTTGGCGCAAGATCTTTTTTGTCGAGTGTCTTTTGGAATGCTTCACAATCAGTAACAATTTTAACTTTTGTTCCCAATAAATAATTTCGAAATTTTTTCATTGACTCGATTACTGCAAGTGTTTCTAATTCATAACTCGAATATTTTGATTGAGTAGGTGTAGTTTTTCTACTCATGTAATGTATGGGGTGTAGGTTTTTGTTTTCATCTTCCTGTAGTAGGACACTACCAAAACCTATAGCACTTGCATCTGTGTGCAACTCTAATTTAGCACCGCGTCTGAATATGTGCAATACTGGGGTATTTACTAATTTCTCTTTAAGTGTCTCGAAAGCTTCTTTTTCGATGGGTCCAAATTTGAATGTATTTTCTGCTTTTAACAAATCGCTTAAGGGCTTTGCTACTCTAGCATAGTGAGGAATGTATTTTCTAAAGTAAGATGTTAAACCTAAAAAACTATGTAGTTGCTTAAGAGTACGGGGTTCGGGGAATTTTTTCACTGCCAAGGTCTTAGCTTCTGATGGCCTAACCGTACCATTTTCTATTATGTAACCTAAAAATTCTATTTTTCGCTTGAGAAATTGGCATTTTGTAAAATTAAACTTAAGTCCGTAATCAGCTGCAATTTCTAGAACACGTTTCAGTTTTAAAAGAGCTTCTTCGTCAGTTTGCGCAAGAATTATAATATCATCTAAATAAACTAGTACAACTTTTTCTTTAATTAGTTGTTTAAAGACAACATGGATGTATCTTTGGAACTGTTGAGGTCCAACCGATAGTCCGAAAGGGAGTTTCTCGAACTGGAATTGAGAATTATGTGTTACAAATGAGGTATATTTCTTACTATCCTCTGCAATATCGATGTGAAAAAAACCATTTTTTAAATCTAAGGTAGTGAAAACTTGCGCTTGTTCTATGTTGTCTAGAACTTCTTCTATTATTGGTAAGGGGAAGTGATCTTTAATTATTTTTTTGTTTAGGGGTCTGTAATCTACACAAAGACGCCATGAATTGTCCTTCTTCTTCGCTAGAACTATAGGGGATGCATAGTTCGAATGACTTTCTGTTATAATACCTGAGTCTAACCATTCCTGTATCTGTTTATCTACGAATTCCTGTTCCGGAAATGCTAACCTACGTGGTCGCTGTGCAATTGGAACATCGTCTGTTAATATTATGTTTACTTTTAAATTCGTATCTTTAATTTTATTAGGCCTATAGTTAGTGATAAGTTCCGTTAATTTTGTTTTAATTTCCTTGTTTGTAATATGACTAGTATCTATCTCCTGAAAATTTATTGAATTTGCTGTTTCAGCTAAACAAATCTTTGTGGTTTCCATTAAATTCGGTTGCATATCTGTACACTCTTCATTTTCTAACAAACAGTCACTTTGCACTTTAATTGGCATGTTTGATTTCTCAGCAAAGTTAAAAATGGGAGTGTTGCGGTTAAATTCTTCGGTTCTCACGAAATCAGCGTGCGTTGCAGTTTTTTCAAATGTAGGAGAGGTTTTTAACACTGACCGCAAATAATTTCTGGGTGTGCTGAAACTGATGTGGGCAAATTTTTTTCTTGTGGTTTCTCGTGGGAAAGCTATTGCGTAATTGATTTTGACTTCTTTCAGTTTTCTTTTTCCAGTAATCTGAATTCCGTTTTCAGAAATATTGAAATTTACTTGTTTTAAAAAATTACTCCCCAATATAATATTATAATTTAAATCTTTTACAATATATAAATCGGTATTTACAATATAATTATCCATCTCAACATTTAGATTCACGTAGCCCATAGGTGTTACATGGTTTCCACCTATACCTGACAAAGTTATATCATTTGCATATAATTTGGGACGTCCTAGAGAATCATAAGTGTCTAAATTTGCCATATTTACTTCGCTCCCTGTGTCAATTAAACTTTCAATACTTTTTCCTAAAATCATCACGTTTTTCATTATTCTATCTGAAGAAATTGAGATGTCGCTTGCAAAGGAATTTACACTTTTAGGGACATTATAAGTACACTGATCCGCTTTATGACCTATGGATTTGCATTTGAAACAAATGGGTCCTTCTCTTTTACGTGGGCAGTTAATCGACTTGTGCGAAAATTCGTTACAGTTGAAACAACGAATTTTTACACTTGAACTATTTTTTTGGGCACTTGCGTAATTTTTCTCATACGGCACGCGACTCGTATCACTTCGATGAAATGTCCTATTACTTTCAATCGAACGTTTTCTAAATTCCGAATTCGGGTTTCTGTAATCATTTTTTCTAATATTGTTCCTTGCTGATTCATAATCGTCTAATTTAACAATTAACTCTTCTACATTTGTTATTTTTGGCAATTCATCACAAAAATGTTCACGAATGTCTGGAGGTAATTTTTTCCGGATTTGATCCACAACTATCAGGTCTTGAAATTCTGAAAAAGTCCGTATTTGAAGACTTTCTATCCATTCTCGTAGAAATGTGTTAATCTCAAAAGCATAATCACGCCAAGAAGATGAAATGTCTTTACGATGATTATTAAATTTCTGTCTAAATTGTTCAGGTGACAAGCGGTACCGTTTAAGCAACAATTTCTTCATGAAATCATAATCTGAAGCATTGGGGTCTGGTTCCCGACCAACGAATTGTACTATGTCAAGAGGTAACAAACCTAGCAAATGAGAAACCCACTCACTCTTATCTAATCCTATTCTATTTATTTGCCTTTCAAAAAGGTTAAGATATACCCCGATATCACCTGGTAATTCAAATTTCGCCATAATTTTTAACAAATTATTTTTATCTGTTGGAGGGGGGGCATTAGCACTAATTGTTGACTGCAACTCTAACTTACGAATTTCAAATTCCCTCTTTGATTGTTCCTCAGCTAATTGCCTCTCTCTCATTTCTTTCTCTTCCCTGTCTGACGTAATACGCATTTGAATATTTTTCGTGTATTCTTCATCGTAATTATCGGATTTAAGAATTAAGTCTGTCAGTACTGAACATTTTACATTTTCTGGCAATACTAGATTTAATTCTTCAACCAATGTGATTAGATCACACTTTTTAACTCGCGCGAGGTATGCCATTTTCTATTAAATTCAAAATTAACTATCTAATCGTAATAAACAATACACATAAAAAACATTTTTTTTTTCACTTACTTCAATAAGAGATCCAATTTAAATATATAAAAATAAAACATATAAAATATACACTATGCATGGGAATCTGAGCTCCCTTTATTTTTTTTTAAGACCAAGGTTCGACCGCCTTGTCTTTTTAATATTACTGAATATTACCTGCACAAAAAATAAAGCACTACAGGTAATTAATTTTCGTTTTCTTTAAAATAGCGTAAAGAAAGGTACCACCACCTTTTTTCTTTTAAATATTACCTGCAAAAAAATTAACACTACAGGTATTTATTTTTTTTATCACTTCGTTGAATGCAGGAAAAAAAAATTACACCCTGATTTAATCTTTGTAATGTAAAAAGATAAAGAAAAACAAAAATAATTTCACTGCTTGAAATCACTACTTGCGTGCACAAAAATAGCTACAACAACAACAAAAAATAATCACTCCACTTTCTTTCACTAATGAGACCAAAACATCGCACTCGATGCGAGGCCTTTTTTCTTCTTCTGTAGAAAGATGTCACAAACACCCAGGAAGCAATTCACACTATTCACGCTTTTCGGTGCAAAAACACTGTAAAACACATCACATCTGGAGAAAAACGCACGTCAGTAGGTCAAATTATTTCTTTTATCAGCTTCGGAAAACTTTTCTTCTTTCTCTTTTTCGAAGCATCGGAAATTTATGATAAGAAGTCTGAAGTCTGTCCTCTGGTGTTCAAAAAATTATCGCGGCCGAATTCCCAAAATCTGTAGGATTTAAGCTGGCGTCTAGGGGATGAGAGTAATAGTCCACACGTTTTTCCAATTGTTTAAAACGTTATACTTTTAATTCTTGATTATCATATAAAATATTTACAACATTAATTTAAAAACATATATACACTTAGAATTGATCCGACCGTCTGTCGGGCTTAATCATTTGTTAAATGCGCGGTTCCACCGACCGGCATAGAATTAACAAGAGACCACCGTCGATCCGTCTGATCGAGGCGAAGGCTGTAGCACATCTACTCTGTTCTCACGATAAAATTGCACATCATCAAAATTTATATTGTTCGCGAGGCATCATTCAACTTCACAAGCCCCAATAAAGTATGTGCTTGTGTTTGCAGTCTAAAGTTCAGATGAGAACTCCTGCGACCACATTAATATTTTTTTTAATACTGAATCAAAATCGAAATTTATATATTTCTGTTTAATTAAAAGAAAAAAATTCAATTCGACAAATAATATTTCGAGTTATAACAATTTTAAATTACTCTGAATTTTTTTTTTTTTTTTTAATTTTGTAAGAACTCTTATGATGTGATTCTGTTTACAAATTATATGGTTAACCATTACAAAAAAATTCAAAATTCTAACTCAATAAATAAATAAATAAATGTTTCCCGAACACCTTACAGTAACATTGTTTCTTGAATTACACGCATTTCAATTTGTGTCTGATCCCTTGAAACTACACGAATTATTAAATCTGACATATCTCTCTGAGTTCTGTAGATATCAAGATGGAATTTTTTTTGTTTAATTCAGGAATGGATAAGGAAAAAATTCCTAATTAAAAAATTTGTTCTACGGGGGCCGTATAAAAACTTAATTTTTGTATTTTCTCAAATATACCGCCCATGGAGTTGCAACTTATCTCATCAAATTTTGCACCTTTTTTTATGAAACTTTCCAATTAGAAGTATGTGCCGAGGGGCAATATTTAAGGAGATAGACTATTGTTTCGATATTTATGAATCACACTGTATATTTATAATACCAATTATAATATTTGTTGCTCTTGAAATTCATAACTATTATTGCTGAAATGTCATTCGTGCAATTTTCAGCTTTTTTGTCAATCTCATCCCTGATTGAAACTTAATTTCATAAAATACAATAAATATCTATAATATGGAATCTGCACATAAAATAAATTTTGTAATCATGCATTTTTGCATAAATGTGCAACAGCTATAGCACAAAGATCTGAATACTTATAAAACTAGTTGTAGTATGAACGTACCTCATTTGTCACGTTTGGCGTACAATTTCCAACTTGTTTTTGTTTTGTTTTGTGGTGATTTTTCTACCTTAGTAAGAGGAATCCGGTTGTAAAATTTTAGCCCAATATAGTAAATTTTGTCCTGTTTTCACTAAAGTTTATTTAGAATTCGTACAGTGAAACCCCGATTTATCGTTCCCGCATTGATCGTTTTATTTCTATGGTCCCTGCACAAATTATGTTTAAATAATGTTAACGAAACCTGCATGCATCATTCTTCAAAAAATAGTTTTCCTGCATTCATTGTTGTAAAATTTTTCTCCTCATCAAAATAAAATTGTTCTAGCGGATCCATATGATATATAAACTGTAATTACTTCTTTTATCCTAAAATAACACATTTGTGCTGTTTTAGGGGGGGAGGGGGGGGGGGAACAGGGCTTAGCGCTGATATTGTGACATGTATGTACATGTAAATAACTGAATGCGGAACAGGTGTTCTTGTTTGGAGAATGGGTTATTCTATTCTGTTTAAAGGGGAGGATGGATGGATCTACTTCGGCCAACTTACACATTCTCTCACATTTCTGGCTAGTCTGTTGTGTGCAGTGCACGTGTTTAATTTCAAGAGTGTGAGCTTTCAATTTAATGTGTTCTGTGAATTTTAAGAATGGCAAAACAAATCCGAACCTTCGAAAAAAGGCTTCACATCATAGAGGAGGTGGAAAAGATTGAGAAAAAAATTAACATCGCTAAACGTTTAGGTATACCGCCATCAACCCTGAATTCGATAATTTCGAAAAAGAAAGAAATTAGAGAGCAGGCTGATAAGTATGGAACTCTTGCAAAAAAGAGGAAAACTAACAAAATGTCTACTTACAGTGAGTTGGAAGGACTTCTCTTCGCTTGGTACGAGCAAGCTCATGCGTTAAATATTCCTGTGGATGAGAATATTCTTAGAGAAGGCACTTGAAGTAGCTGCCTCATACGGCATGGATATTTTTCTGCATCAAATCAGTGTATTTCTTGCTTTAAAATTCGCCATGGATTGGTATCCAGGAAATTATGCGTCGAAATTGCCACAGTAGTAAATACTGATGCCATAGAAATGTGGTTCGAAAAACTTCCGAAGTTACTAGAAGGATGCAAAGATTGTGACATCTATAATGCATACGAAACAGACCTGTTTTATAAATGCTTGCCAGAGAGAACTCTAGCGTTCAAAGGAGTGTCTTGTCATGGTGCTAAACATTCCACTGAAAGACTTACAGTGATACTATGATCAAATAAGGACGGTTCTGATAAACGAGTACCCCTCGTCTTTATGTTTCATGGAACAAGCAAAAAAACCTACTCCAAAAAAGACCTGCAGGCTATTAATTTTGTACTCTCCGCATGGGATGAAGTAACCTCTTTCTTTAACCATTTAGAATTGTTTCGTGAAATGTGATTTTGTGCGAAAAATTGATGAAGAAATCTCAACAGAAGGGAAAGAAAATAATGATGATGGTGACGATAATGCAGATGAAGAGTGGTTGCGTGTGCAGAGGATGTATTTGGTGTGAAATTTAGAGATTATATTTCCAATGATCAAGAAGTTGCGACATGTGGTGTCCTAAGCATAGAAGAAATGTGTGATGATATATATGAATGATATATATATAATGATAATATGATATAAATAAATGAAAATAATGGCTAAGAAGCAGAGGATAATGAAGTGCTTCGACCAATGTTAAGTCAGTCTGATGCAATTACGGCATTTGAAACTGTATGAACTTTTATATATGCACATGAAGTTACAGAAACTGACCAGAAAAATGTTGTACATCTTGAAAATTTGTTGTTTAATTTGAAAAATTAATGAAAAATCCAACATAAAATTACTGATTTAAAAAAAAAATATATCAATTTTCTACAACTTTGATTAATTTCTTTTACAGTTTGGTAAGTGACAAATTAGTATTTATTTGTATACTGTATACATTGCATGTATTAGTAATGCAGAAACATTGTTTTTTTCGTGTTTTGACGTTAACCCGTATTCATCGTTATTTTTCACGCACCCCTTGAAAAACGATGGATCGAGGTTCTACTGTACTGATGTTTTATAGTTTTTTCCCATTTCGCGACAATTTTTTGACGTAGTTAAAAGGAATTCTCTTTCAAATCTTTAGAATATTATAGTAAATTTTGTCCTCTTCTATTTTTGAATTCTAGCGACTTTTCACATTCCGCAGCGATTATTTGACATTCATAAGAGGCTCGGGGCTTCAAACTTTAGGTGTAATATAGTAAATTTTGTCCTTCATAATTTTTGAATTTTTAATGTGATTTTCAACTAGCTTTTTTCGCGATTCGTGGTGATGTTTTGAGATCAGTAAAAGGAATTTTGTTTCAAAATTTTAGCCTAATATAACAAATTTTTACCGCTGCAATTTTTGAATTTTTAGCGAGATTTAGTGTTTTTTTGCATTCCGGGGTAATTTTTTGACATTCGTCAAATAATTCCTGTTAAAAAGTTTTAGTCCACTATTAGTAAAGTTTGTTACTCTGCAATTTTTGTTTTAATTTTTAGCACTCTGCGGCGATTTTTTGAAATTCGTAAATGGAATTTGGTTTAAAACTTTTAGCCTTATGTAGTAAATTTTGTTCTCCACAATTTGTGATTTTTATTGCGATTCTTAGTTTTTTCGAGTTTTCGCGTTGAATTTTTTGATATTCGTAAAAAAAAATTAATTTTCAAACTTTTATCTTATCATAGTAAATTTTGTTCTCAGCGATTTTTGAAGTTTTCATGCTTTTTATTGCGATTTTCAATGCAATTTTTAGCATTTTTTGCATTTTGGGCGATCTTTTGATATTCATAAAAGAAATTCGGTTTCAACCATGATTTAGCCCAATATATTACATTTTGTATTCAGCGATTTTCAATGTGATTTTTGGCGCCAATTTTTGACTTTCTGGAAAAAGTTATTGTTGTCCTCTCTGATTTTTGAATTTTTAGCGAGTTTGTTTTTGTGTTTCGCGGCGATTTTTCTACATTAGTAAAAGGAATCCGGTTTTAATCTTTTAGCCCAATATAGTAAATTATGTCCTCTTTTCAATAAAGTTTATTCGGAATTCGTTCAGTGATTTTTGAGTTTTTTGCAAAATTTTTGTTTGAATTTTAGAGTTTTTTTATGTTTTGTGGCGATTTTTTGACATTCGTAAAATATTTTTTTTTTTTTTTTTTTTTTTTTTTTATCTCTTAGCCCAATATAGTAAATTTTATCCTCTGTGATTTTTGTATGCAACTTTTAGCGTTTTTCCGTAATTCGCTGCGATTTTTCCACAGCAGTAAAAGGAATCTGGCATCAATCTTCTAGCCTAATATAGTAATTTTTTTTTCTCTTTTCAATAAAGTTTATTTGGAATTCATGGAGCGATTTTTATATTTTTCGTGATTTTACATTACGATTTTTAGTTTTTTTGCACTTTGTGCTATTTTTTGTTTTTCCTGGGCAATGTCGGTCGGGTCAGTTGGTTAAATTATTCTAGCGAATGAAAATACAACTGTTTTTTTTAATATTTGGGTGCTATAAAAAACGATTTTGACAAAGAGAATTCAAGGCAAATTAGTATCGAATTGTTTATTTCACTGTTGATAATTGTGTTTTTGTAAATATTACTGATGTAAAATTAAATCTTCATGTATGCAATTTTAAATGATCATGTAATTTTCTATTCATATTATAATTTTTCTATTTAATTTCAAGACTATAACGTGTAGTTTCGTTAGTATGTTTATCTATTTTTGGCTTGATAATGTGATTTCTTTATAATATTGATTTCCATATTACAATAAATGACTTCGCCAAAGAATAATGAAGGAAAATTAGATCTTTGTCTTATTTTTGATAATTATTTTCTTTTAAATACTACTAATAAAGGATTTTATTTTTGTGCCTATTATTTCAAAAAGATATATAATTTGTTATTGATATCATTATTTTCAATTTGAAATTCCATGCAAATTTCATGCACAATTTAATTGTTTTTAAATGTTATACATTATTAAGCCAAAATATGTCAATTTTAAAATTAGCTTCACCTGATGTAACTGTTTTTGTTTTTAATATTCATAACGTCGATACAATAAATGCATGACAAATTAGATTTTGAAGCGTCGGTTTAACTCTTGCTATGATGCTTTCTTGTAAATATTACTAGAACATAACATTTTTATTCGTTTAATTTCCAGTTAACTGTTGTTATTTTTGGAAAATAGATGCAAAATTTCTTAAGTATTTTGATTATTTTAAATTTCTTAAATGTAAATTAATTTTGTATATATTGTTTTCTTTTAAATAAATTATAGTAAGCATATTAATTTACTTATTCTTCAAAAAGTTTGAGAAGTGGTGAAAAAACAATCACGGCATAGGGGCGGCAAAATAATACTCGCCTCAGGCAGTAAAATGTCTAGCACCGGCCCTGGTTTGTTTTGCAAGCTAGATGATGCTCATGGTCTATATATCTGAGCAAGAAAAAAACTCATCTGTTTCATTAGAATTATTTCCTTTCTTCTCGTACTGAAATTAATCATCTCTGTTCCCTGTAAAGCACCTTTTCCAAGAAAATGTGATGCATATTTTCATAAATCTCTCTCATGCTGAAGAAATTATGTGAAGAGCTTCTATAAAGTTTATCCTTTTTTTTCCTGTCTCCAGATTCTATACTAAGAAAAGATTTTTTTTTTTCAAAAGTTGGTTTCTATAGTTTATTTTGAATGACCGACCATATGATCCTTAACCACAAAGTTGAATTTTGCTTGTACAATTGGCAGTGGAATTTCCATATTTATTAACTTTATTTTGTAACTTTAAATGTACAGCATGAGCTGTACATTGATTAAAAAACAAAAGAATCTTCTTTTTTTTTTTTAAGTGCATTTGTCTGTCCAATTTTGGAAGAAAATTTTTTAAAAATTGTTCTTGTCATCAAAGATTTTTTATTTGAGTCATATCTAGAAAGAAAACCATTTACATTCTTGGAACGTCTCGGTTTATTTGGATTTTCCAACAACTAATAGAATTATCTTTTCACTCAGTCTGAATTTGTGTATAGCTGAATAGTTTCCCTTCATTGAAATTTTCACCTTTTACTGCAAATGTCTTATCAAGAAGAAAATTTCAAAACAATCCTGTCTCATTAGCACTAATAATGTCTTTACTAGAACAAGGGAATCGAACCCAGGTTTCCCAGGTTACAGAACATAGGCAAAAACCATTTTTTTTTTTCTAATTTTAATAAATTTTTATTATTTTATATATGTTTTTTAAACTGTTTCATTAATAATGTCAAAAAAAAAAAATTATAAAAAAAATAGCTATAATTTGTTCAAATAAAGTTTTGAAATCTAATAAAGCGATACTTTTGTATTAGCTGCATGTAACTCGATTACAAAATCTTAACCTGATAATGCTTAATCTGATCGGAAAAAGAAATTTTCTAATTCCTCAAATGGTGATGATTTCACATTTTCTTCTTTTTTAAGCCAGTTTTCCCATCTTTCCTAAATTTTGCTCCATTAAATCTACTTTGCCCCTTGAATGGCGCTGGTTTAAAATTTATACACCACATTGGCACTTGCACTTTGGCAATTTCCACATTGGCAATAGAATTTTGGAATGCAAATTTTGCTTTTATTGAGTACGTGAGGAAAAGCTTTTACTTATTTTCAACTAAATTTGTTTGTAAATTATTGTGTCATTAATCATTTGAGCATATTATGAATAGATGTACTTTGCCCCTGAAATGGTTGAAATTGTTTGAAAGTTGAATTCTAATTAACCCCTTAAGCACCAAGACGTACCTGTGTATGTCATGAACACCTGTATTTGAAATACCAGGACGTATGTGCGTACGTCCAGGTTGCCAGTTTGGCCTTTTTTTAAATTCAAAATTTTGAATTCATACCAGAAAGTTATAGCAGTAATTTGTATTTTAAATAATGACAGACTTTTCGTGATTGCGTAAATTAAAATAATTCTTTTAGAATTTACGGTATGAATTTTATATTTTTGACGAAATTTAACATAGGTGGTATTCAGCATACTATCACTAAATTGAATATATGGTGCTTAAGGGGTTAAACTAAAAAAATCGGCTTTAGTAACATTATAATCTTTGACTTTCCTGATGATTTTTGTTTTTTCCAGCAAAGAAAATCGCTTTATTTTGATGGCATATTTTACCATGTAAAGCTAACTAAAATTCTCTAATGAATGCTATTCGCACCATTCTACTACAGAAAGCAAATACAATTAGATAGAAGGGTATTGGTGCATATAGAACAAAGGAGGGATTTTGCATATTGTGTCTGTAGTTGGTAAGAAAAGACAAAGAGAGGGAAGATTCTGAGTTTTGCACATATTGATGAGAAAGCTTTCTCTTTCATTACAATTTCTGACTATTTTAGAAAAATTTCATTGAGTTTTTACTGCTGAAAAAATGTTAAATGTGGGAAATATTTCAAAATGACAGTGTTAAATTTGGGACTTGTTAACATTACAAGTATAGGAAATTATCTGAGACTAATGAAAATTGACGTTATATGCAGGAAACCATTAAATCAGGTTTCACAGTATATATATATATATATGTATATGTGTGTGTGTGTGTGTATTGAGGTAACATTTTAGAAAAGTAATGCTATTAAGAAAATATACCTATCCATTAATCTTCTAGATTTAAAAGAAAAAAATAATAATAACTATAACTTTGGAAAACTCATATGTATCAGAAATTTAGTTTGAATTAAAATTAAACTGCAACAAACTTTTAATGCCAAAATTTAATTTTAGAGTGAAAAGAAAAAAAACTATTTTATTTCCAATTTTTCTGAAATTAATATCTTTGAAGAATTATAGATACTGTATATATTATTTAAACAACTTATATAAGTAATTTAATGCTAAACAGTTTCATTATAATTTGGGAGGTATGAATTTTAAAAAGAGTTATCATACAAGATGATTTTCAAATATGTAATTGATCTAAGTAAATCACAAAAATAGCCTCCAGCTGTTGAGACTGTAGTGATTGTGGCCTCAAGGGCTGAAACATTGCAAAGTCAAAGCAAAATGAGTGATATCCTGATTATGGATGTTACCATATCTACAGTGGCAGTCATTAGTAATCAAGATACTATTCATTTTGCTTTGATTGTATGATGTTGCTACTTCTAAGGTCACATCCACAATAGCTGATGGCTGTTTTTATGATTGATAAGCAAGATCAATTGAATATTTGAAAATCAGCTTCTATGATATCAGTTAAAATAGTGTTGTTGTGTCTTGAACTATTAATAGTCATGAAGTATATGCTTGTATCATATCAGTAAAAATACTATAATGAAAATTGCTTCTTAAAACTGTCTCTGAATGAAGATATTATATAAAATGATTTTTGTTTTAAAAGAATTTTGTTAAAAATTCTATATATGAGAATGTTACATGAAATTTGAAAAAAATCGAAAAATACATACACAATTGAAAATACAATAATTTATTTATTAATTTTGAAAGTTCAAGTGCAACATTTAGAAAAATTTTTACAGTTAAAAAATTTATGTTTCCAACAGAAACTTAACAATTAACATTGTGGCGTATGTAATTATAGAAGGCGTGTTCATTTCGCCAGAAACTGCAGAAAAAGCATAGCTGGGTTCAGCATAAACCCTGCACCAAGATTCTCAGTGGATCAGCTGATCTTTGTTTACATTTCTACCTTGTCTAGATAGTGGCATTTTACTTGTTTCTCATCGTCAAAGTTCGAGAAACAATCTTATTTTCAAATTAACAATTACTTACACACTTCATTTTTATACAATTTATAACGATATTATTCAACATAGTATAGCCCTTTACTGTTACTTTAACGAATCACTGTTACATTGGAATAACTTTATAGATTCGCTGAATTGCTTATTTATTTGTCTTTTTCATATAATACATTAATGAAGATTTTTAATTCTGTTAATATTTTTAAATACCTTGTGCTTATATAAAAATATGTATACATATCAAACGCATGTTGTAAAATTAAAGACCTACTGATGATGTCTATGTACACTACCACCCGTATAATCAGATTAGTGAACATTGGTGAGGCCATGTAACCCGATTAGGGAAAGTAACCTGATTATAGAGGATTACAGTTTACCAGGCAAAATTTTCATAACTGGGTATGTCGCAAAGCTTGTATTGGCAACAATGTAGTGGTGGTTTCAAATGTAGCAAGAGTTATGAGAGCAGTTATCCATAATGAAATGCTTTCATATTTACAGAATATTTAAGAAAATATTTAACTCATCATATTTATTTCACTAAATCAATTAATTTTACCAAAGTACATTATGCAAAAAAATAAATGAAACAAAATTTAAAAAAAAACCCGTTTAATATCTGTTTTAAAAATTTTATAATTTTTTCATATTTCACAGTAAAATGCTAAATGACATATCATACTGTAAATATATTTAAAAAATAACCACTAAAATACAATGTGAACTCAAAAGAATAAATATTTTATTTTGTAATTCATTATATAATCTTCTGAAAAACAAACCAGATTAGAATAGTGAAATAAATTTTTTGCCAAATCACGTTCAGTAATACATACCAATTGGCGACATACCCTTTTTTATGGAACTTTCCCTGGCTATTGCTAAGTTTTAGTCAGACTTCCATTTTGGTGCAAGGTTGCAGGGCCCCTCTAGTGATTGACTCCACACTTTAAAGGCAAGTGGGCATGCCTGTTATTACTACGTATGCCACACCAACGTAAGCTTTACAAAATCCATCTGAAGCATCACCAACTATAATGCTTCTTGTAACATAAGCAAAACTATGAAAGAAGAAACCATACAAAATAAATGAAGTTGCTTTTTGTCAAATTGAATTAACCTACCATGTAAGCAAACTTTTCTTTATATAGCATACAGAAAATTAGGCCAACACTAGCTAAAAGAAATAACAATTTAAAAGCACAAATATTTTCGCAGTTTAAGTAATCAAGGTTTTAACAGTAAATAAGAATTTAACAAGTCTTAAATTTTATTATTTTGAAGTAATTTGAATTCCGATTCTTTAAATGTAAAATTTAGTAAAAGTATTTATAAACAATAAAACATTTATTATATTTTATTTTATATGAATAGTATGTAAAATTTAAAGGAAAAAATTATTTTTTCTTTCACTAATTATTTGCAATTTAATCTTGAAATTCATTGTATGTAACTGAATGAAATTAGTAAAAATGATGGAATTTAAGAAAAAACAAGGGAAAAGTTCATTTTCATACAATCCCTTCATATTGCATTACATCTAATCATTTCAAATTAGAATACACAAAATGAAATGGGAAAAAAAAAAAAAAAAAAAAAAAAAAAATTGATATGCAGACAAAACCTATATAAAATAGATATTTTAATTCTTATATATAGCAGCACTAAGTGAAAATACTTTCATGTTTATTTTGTACAGATTAATACAAAAGATTTAAGTTAATCCAATTATAAATATTGGATATTTTATGTGGAAGGATAAGTCATGGCCGTTTACTGTTGTTACTAACATTAATTGTATGATTCCATTACTTCTTTTTCTTTAAGGACATTAAAATGGGATGTCAAATAAGAAAAATGAGCATTTCCGATGCTTGTTGCTATTCGCTTTCAATCTGAATGGAAAAAATTCAAAGATTGCATGCAGAATTTCTGCATCATATTCTTGGTAAGAGAGAGAGAAAAAAAAATTATATGAACGTTAAGGTTATAAGAATATTGTTTATATGAACGTATGAGTCCGACACCATCTTCAAAACAAGAATTTCACTATCAGAAATCCATGATGTATGTATGGAAAGACTTTCATAATGGAATTCTTGTATTAACAAATGGATCAACTCAACACAGCAATTTAGAAAAAACAACCTCATTGATATTATGGTGGCCTTGAGAAACACAACATGACAAAAGTTGTTAACTAAAAGCTTCATTGGAGGATCTTGCTGCGTTCTTTATATTCTCTTGGCTTGAATCCATCAGATTTCCATCTTTTACGATTGCTCTCCAGCAATATGCAAGTGTGTGACATTTCATTTAATATTGACATGAAATTGAGAAACTGGTTATTATTATTATTTTTTTTCATCAAGATTTCTACCACTGGGGCATGAAAAAACTCTTGGCACATTGAAATGAAGTCATAAATAACAATGAAAAATACACATTTCATTAAACTGCTTAGTGGTTGGTTAAAAATAGAGCTTTTATACATTTGATAAAAACAGAAATGCTCATATTTAACTTGACATTCCATTTTAATGACCTCAAAGAAAAGATTAAAAAAAAAAAAAAAAAATTGGCAATCTGAATCGTGTATCAACCCAATATCTTTTACCCCCATGAAATGAGATTTCTGTAAAAATTATTACTTATGCCAATAAAAGAATAATTTTTTACTCCCAAAGTAATAATTATACTCAAGATATTACAATACACTGAACAGATAATACAAACAGTTCTTTTATTATAATATATCAATAAAATATATTTTAAAATAAATAAAATTTTATGTACAAAATATTTTATATATACATTTCCTTTCTTTGTTCTCACATAAAATAATAAATAATCAATCTAGAACCAAGGGGTTGCCAGTTTAGCCTCTTTTAAAATTCCAAAATTGAAAACTCTTACCGGAAATTCAGAAAGAAGAATTTTTACTTTAAATGTAATCATGAAATGCCTGTCATTAAACAAAGTAAAAAATACTATTTGGAGTTTCTGGTATGAATTCGGAATTTCTGAATTTAAAAAAAAAAGGCCAAACTGGCAATCCTGTCTAGATATCCTAAGAATATGCAAAATATATTTAATGCATAATGTCAAAAGTAATATATTAGCACTACATGTTGTAAATAAAATTGACTAGTTTGCATATGAGTTTAAAAAAAGAGCAGAGAAAGAGAAATCAATTGCAAATTTAGATAAAGTTTGTCAGATGCAGAATACTTTATGCTAACTGATTGGACTGTTTTATTCAAACTAGCATCACAATACATACTAAAGATAAGAATTTATTATAATAACTTCTTTTTATAAATGGGTGAAGTATGATATAGGAGAACAAACATTTTAAGCTAGATATTAGGATTTTTTAAGATTATTTAGCAATTACTGAACTAAATATTAGTTAAACAATGTTTATAAACAAAAAAGATAGAGGAAGATGGAAGGGAAAAAGTTTGTTTATGTGTAATATAGGAGTCAATGCTAAATGTAATTTATATAGGTTTTATGCTTTAATGGTTTATGGAAAAACCAATAAAGAAACATTAGTTATGATGTAACAAAGATTTCTAAATATCTAATTAATTTATCTGCTGCCAAACATTGCAATGTAATTATATGAAAAATCTGATATTTATTAATCCTTTATGATATTTTGCATTTCATATGAACAATATTTTTTCAGATAACTTCTGATGCATGTTGAGCTTTAAAGTTACTTAACATGCACAGATAATGTATTGTAGGACAAACTTTCTCATCAACCCTTTTTTTAAAGAAAACAATTTTGATGGTAAACTATGTATCCTAATTATTAGTCAAAATATAAAGAACATATTTAAACCATAAGAATTTTACAAATAACCATGTACTTTCCATATACACATTAAATGGAACATAACTTTTAACTTAAAATATTCTTAATTTTCTAGAATGTACAGCTTATTTTCTTTAAACACATTTGATTATCCTGAAACTAATACATATTCATTTAAAAAAAAAAAAAAATAATAATAATAATAATTCAAGTAAAACAAAGGCTTTCGCTCATTACTCTTCTTTTTACAGAATATTGCTTTTTAAAATACATGATTAACATATAATTGGCAGCTATCCCAACTCATAAATTATGAAAAGTGGAGAAATTGTACAAGAGAAAAAATATTTTCCAGGTATTTGCAATTATTAGAAAACTTGGTATTTTTCCATTATCTCGTTGACCACTTCCATAAAAAAAAGAACTATTGCCAAGCTATTTGCCAAACTGTAGTGCCCAATAAACAAGTGAAAGAATGTTGCCATTAGAATCTCAAAAAAAAAAAAAAATAATAATAATAAATAAAATAATTTGGAACAGCTTCACTTACAGTGTTTACTACCTGTAACTTCAACCAACAAAATTTACAATATGTTAGTGAAAACAGAAAAAAAAAATCTACGATATTTATTTATTTACATTATTTTTCTTAATTATTCTGCTGTATGAACATTTGTCAGTTAAAACTGATCTATTGTACATAACTATGCGTCACAGCATTTTCTTCAATACTTTTTCTCTTTTAATGTCATGCCGTCGCAGTTTAAAGGCATAAATGTTATTTTAATTAACGGAATAGCTAATAAATCAGTAAAACATAATTAAATATACAAATAAATGTCAAATTAAAAATCACTTCATGACTTAACAAACACGTGTGACACATCTGACTAAGCGAATATGATGCTACGACCATGCATTTTTTGTGTTAAATCCTATAGTTTGGTGATAATTTTTTTGTGAAAAGTGGTCGGCGAGATAATGGAGAAGTACCGAAAACTTTAGCATATATCCATGAAAAAATTGGAGGATCATTTCTGAAACAGAAATTCTATATAAAGTTAATTTATTAACCCTAGAGTTAAATGCAGGTTCTGACATTTTTTTCCAACCAAACTTAACAAAGAATTACTCTGCAATCAGAAATGTCAAAAAATAAATATTTTACAGAAAATACTTGAAAAACTATTTTTCTCCCCACAATAAAAATTGCACAAACCTTGTTTTGGCAAAATTTATAAAATTTACATGACAAACTCCAGAACTTATTGTTTCAAGACTAGAATTAATAACATTTTCTCTTTTTTTAAAAAATGAATAAAAACATTCAATGTAAGAGTACTTTCAGTTTAGAAACAGTAAGTTAAAGGCCACACATCTAACAACAATAAATTAATTTAAAGGGAAAATAATTCTGTTCAGTCTACATATAAAGGAAAAGGAAATCAATAAAGAATTATTCAAGTAAGATAGCAAAATCCATACAAATGTAAAACTTTAGAGAATTTATTTCAGTTTCAATATAGAAACAGAGGAAAAACACACATTGTCAGATAATAGACATTTAATTATTTGGGAAAAGGTATTAAAAAAAAAAAAAAAATCTGAGTTGTCAGTGTCATAGTTTTCATAAATAAAACGCTCAAATATTTGCGAATAAAATACATATATACCATAATAAAATCTCACTTTTTTTTTGCAGGATTAGCTTTCAGATAAGTTCATTCAAAAGAAAAAGAAATCTGAGGTAAGTGTAATGAAATTGAATAATATCTATTTTAAACAAAGAAAACATATAAAAATGGAAAAAAGAAAGACTAATAATGTTACGACTATAAAAGTCTGAACATTCCAATAAACTACTAATTTAACACAAATCAAGCATCCAGACAGAATATTTAATGAACAAAAAAATTTCAGAATACAGACAGAAGTTTCATCCATTCAGAAATGAGGTGGATTATCAATTTTGATTAACATTAAATAAAAAATAACACAAAAAATAGTTATAATAAGAATTTAAAATAGCACAAACATTTAATTGGTATGTAGTAGGTAATGAGAGAATCCTGTATAAAAATGTTGGTGCTCTTTGAAAATAGATCAATAAAGCACAATAATAAACACAAAAGACATATCTTCTGATTTTTAGGAATAAATAAACATAACTAAGAATAATGTTGAAAGAAGCATATAATTCCTAAACTTATATGCAAGAAATCATTTAAATGCTTTTTTTCCCCATTCATTTTCAAACTATGTAGCATAAAAGAATACATATTGGTGATATTCCAGGAACTTTGGTCTGACACATGAAAGTTAAATAATATACAGGCATAGATAAACAAAATATTAGATGAAGGAAGAAAATGCAGTTTTAATATCACAATATATATATATGTTTAGCTATTTTTTTGAAAAAATTAAACAGGCAATTACAATGCAAAACCTTTCGTTATTAAATGAAATAGCTGAGATATGTAATGAACAAAAATATGGAATGCATATGAAAAATATCAGTATAACAGAAACATACTTTTAGAATAACCTGAACATGTTCAATTCACAATAACTTCATTAAAACTTTTTTATTTTTTTTTATAATTGATTGAATTATAGTTTTCCATTTTACAAAGCACTTATTTAATTAAAAATTCAGCTATTAACTGTAGGAAAGGGATGAAAAAAACTTAGTAGAACTGTTTTTCAAATCACACCATGAAGAAGAAAAGCTTGTAAAAGTAATTTTCGTTCAAGTCTTATTAAAATATTTTTTAATTTGAAAGATATTTACATTCAGTTCTATGAAATTTTATTTACAAAAGGGAAAAAAAGAACAGAAAATCACAGTTATTCGTTGTCCACCAATAAACCATACTTTAAAAAGTACATTTAAGTATAAATTAGTTATTTCTTTATCCCGTATGCTTTTTAAAAAAGTGAAAATTTATTGTAAACATAAAGAATGAATACACAATGACTATAAATAACTTGTACAAAGAAACTGTCAGTGACAATTTAAATAGAAATATTTTTTCTAAACCAATCTAATTCATCATCTGAGGGATCTTCTGATGAAGAATCTTTTGCTGACATAGTCTCCATTCTTCGAGATTTAGCAGGTGGAGATGCTGATCGTGCCCTTCGTCTAACTGGGCTTCCTGGTGGTGTACTTGCTGGAGAAAGGGCCTGCCTTAACCTCCCTTTACTTTCTTTCCAAAATGTGTTCTAAAAATTAAGAGTGGAACTCTTATTTAGATTGTAAATTCTTATCTGAAGAAAAGCATAACAGTGGATATAATATATAAGTAAGTGTAAAATACTTTATAAACTTTTAACTCGTTAAGTGTCTGGCAGAATTTTTATGCATGTTGATTCATAAAAAATAGCTATGAAAAACATTGGTAGGAATATTTGTATTTTATTACTATACATATTTATCTATCTTATGTACCAGAAAAAATTAACATTAATATCAAATTTTTGTTAAATTAGCCTCTGAATTAAAAATTACGTGACTGAAAAAGCCAGTCAGGATGCTTAAAAGGGTTATTGATACATTTCTAATGAAGGGGGGGGGGGGGGGGGGGTCAAGAAATGAATTAATTTTTCTGCTAATCAAATTAAGTTTTCAAACAAGAAAACAAAAAGATTCATTTAATATTTGGCTATTTACCATAAAACTAACTATACAGATAACAATGAGCTAGGAAGTTACAAATAAATTTCTTGGTAACCATGCAGGGTGGTCACAAATATCTTATGTTGAAATTCCCTGATATTTCCAGGTTAGCGTTAAAATAACGAAATTTTCATAGATAAAACCTTTTACAGTCATTACTTAGTAAAAGTTTATATTAAAAAAAAAAAAAAAATCACACTACAAGTTCTTGCATAGTTAATCAAAAATAACATTACTGCTTGTTAGATCTTGTGGTACTGTACAAGGTAAGAATACTGTTGTATCAAAACAAGATCTAGTGGTGAGCTGAATAAAAAATTACTATGCATCACGGTAACGACAATAGAGACGAACTTCTTGGTACTTGTCTATTATCCCATCGACCACTTTTCATAGAGGAAAAAAAAAAAGAATTTACACATGTTTGTTATGTCATGAAGAGATTTTTAATTCGATGTTTTCTCTGTAATTTTTTATGATGTTTTACTAATTTTTTAGTTCTTTTGTTGATTAAAATAACAATTATGTCATTAAACGATGATGTCAGGATAATAAAACAGAAAAACACTTTAAAAATATTGTGATGCAGAGAATCTATCAATTTTAACTGACGTAACAAACATTTATCCACAAACTGAAATGATAATTAAGAACTGTTGGATTTAACTCCAAAATAACGAAAGGGTAAAATAATGTTTGATTTTAAATACAAAGCTAGCATGTGAAGTACATTTTACATTTTTGTTTATTTTGAGGATAAGTCAGTTTAGTGTTTCTAATGAATGATATTAGTATTTCCATGCTTTCTCTTGCATTTTGAGAAAAAATGATACAGATCTGTGATCAGCCATCTAAAGAAAATGTGGCAATAACCTATTTTCAAAAATATGGAATTCTGCCCTGAAAAAAGTGTGTATTGATGGGCATGATATGAGACTATCTATAAACTGATAAACATTGACGGTCTAATGTGAAAAACTGCAGTAAAAGAATATCCATTAGAAAAGGAAGCTGGTTGGATGGCTCCAAATTAACATATGTAACTGCATTAAGGTTCATTTATACCTGGTCTGATGAATCAACATCAATAAAATGGAGAGAAAAAAAGCAATTGGATTTAAGTCATTGTATAGTTATTGATTGAATAATTATCTCAGAGAAGTTTGTATATCTAACCTTCTAACAAGAAAACCTGGAAAAATTGGAGGGTCAAAAACAATTGTAGATATTGATAAAAGTTTCTTGTAAAAAAAAATAATAAAATAAAGCCGGTTGAACTCTTCCTCAGCAATGGTTGTTTGGAGGATTATTCTGAGAAATTGATGAATGTTTTATAGTAAAAGTTCCAAACAGAACTGATGGGAGAAATAACAGAATATATAGAAGATGGCTCTATCATTTTTTCAGATTCATGGCAGGCTTATAAAATTGACTAAATTAAATTCTGCAGGATTCGCAAAATCGATATAATTTTGTAGATCCAGATATTGCTGCACATACACAAAACATCGAACTCCTTTGGGGCTCAGCTAAATGATGAGATAAGAAACTGCCAAACAGCACATCAACAGTTAATTCATGTTTAATTGTTTTTATATAGCATCTAATGCATAGAAAGGATGATTATTTTGTCACTATTTTGAATGGCATTAAAGATTTCTGGCCTCTAGAATAATTGGTGTTACATTATGAATGCTAAATTTTTGCTAAGCAATGTCTTAAATTAATCAAATCTGTTTGAAATTTCTAAAACACTTTATTCTTCAGTGATGTTTTAAACTCTTAATTTCCTTAATATTCTTACGTATAAAAGTTTGGAATGGCAACATTCTTAAATTTGTTTATTTGACATTATATTTTGGCACTCATTTTTTTTTTTTTTTTTTTTTTTTTTAACAGAAAGTGGTTGACAAAGTAATAGACAATAACCGGATAATTAACTGAAATGTTTTCTGTTTTCCCTAAAGTGTCCAACATGAAAAATAGAGACAGAAAATATACTTGTATCATTGCAATTGCTCTAAAGCTTTCCAAATCTTAAAAATAAGGGTTTCAATTAATAAATTTGAAGTTTGGGACAAGACTTGGCAATGACATTTACAATTCTACATTTTTTTAAAATAGTGATTTTTTTTTTCATATTTAAAGTACATAATGTAGTGAGTGCTTAAACACAAATGCTCACAAAAACCAAACAGTCATAGTTGACTTGATTAATTCATATTTTTTGAGAAGAACACAAAATTTCCCATTATCTGAGAATGACTCGCATATCAAGTTTCACCAATTAAAGATTTGTACAAGGAAAATACAATCATTCATTTTCATCCTAGAGATAAGTTCAGATTTTTTTTTTGGCTGAGACTGATATTGAAAGTGCACAGCAGAAATTTGTTAACAACATTATAACATTTTAAAATTGTTTCAAGATTAATATTTTCATTTAAAAGCCTCAATTTTCATGTTCTTGAAAATCATTTAAAATGTCAAATTTGTTTTTTTATTTCTAACCACTGGCAAAAATCTGTAAAAGTCACTGTTTTCATTCTGCTAAAATATCATTGTACAACTATGGCAGAAAGACATTAGTTCTGTTTTCCAATAAACAAAGGACTTCAAACAGAAGAGAAATATCTCAGAGCTTCTTTATGTTACTAACAGTGACCATGCAAAGGCTTCAAAATCAGAAAGAATATTTCTCTTTATATCACATTATTATCAATTCAGTTTACTTTCAGTTTTTAAAGGATTGTAAAACACTAAGAAACTTAGGCCACATTCTTGTTTCTCAAATAACGAGTTTTTTTTTTCTTTTTTTCCATTTTTGTATAAATAAAGTTTTGTCCATGAGGCTGATCCCAAAGGCTGGTATAAAAATAAAGTCCAAGCTGGTTTCAGGCACAGACTAAGCTAGAGAGCTGAGATTTTGTTTTTTTCTTCCAGATTACCACAATCATAATGGAAATTAACATTTGTTTCAATGAATTTCCAGGTTTAGTTTGAATTTCCCTGATATTTCCAGGTTAACAAAATTCCCTGATATTTCCATGTCTGTGACCACCCTGCCATGAGCAATTTCTATTTGATCTAATTTCTGCAGTGGCGTAGCTACATGTTCAGCACCCTGAAGCAAGTAAAATTAGAGCACTCCTTGTCACTCAAAAATGTTCTGTCAAACTTGGAATTTAAAAATCATATATTAATTCTTATTTCGATTTAAAAGCTTACTTTTATTTGAAAGTCAAACCATTTTAACAAGATATTAAACGTAAGAAATACAAATAAAATAATAAAATGAAATATAATTCTTTAACTACGAAGTACCTATTAATATTTACTACCAACTAGCCAGGATTTTTGTTTTAAAAGCGCCCATGGGCCCAGTATAATTTGCCACCTTCAGTAACTGATTTTCATTTCAAGGCTTTCAAAGCATTATATAGAATAGAGGTCTGCACGGGCCCGACTCGTACAAAAATTTTACTCGCCCGGCCTGGTTTAAAACTAAAACGTTAGGCCCAAGCCCAGATCGTACAATTTTTTTGGTGCGATATAAAAGCTAAAATCTCAGCCCAAGCCAAAACAGGTATAAAAACTAAAAGTTCGGCCCGGCCTGACTGAATTTCTACAAAACGTGACGAAATTTATGAAGCAATATTATCCTGCAATTAAAATTATTCAAAAAGTACACTTTACTTATGCATAGATTTTATTTTCAGATTACGCTCGAAATGTATGGAATATGAAATATCAACAATATTAATCACCCTTAGACAATCACATACATAAAACACTGATTAAAAAAATTACTTAGACAATTTCATTCAAATGAAGATTTAGTAAAGAGAAAAAAATGAAGAAAATAAAAATCAGGAGAGAAGAAAGATTCGTTACAGACATGCTCCATTCTTAACAGGTACATCGTCTGTTGTATACTTTTCGTATGTATTATTGTATTCATTTTATACTGATCAAGATATTTTTCTGTTTAAGACAGGTTTTACTGTACTTTAATTTTTTCCTCTAGAAAATGTATGTACTATCCTTTAAAAATAATTTAAATTTAAATAATGACCATTTAAAAATCCGTACATTTTTGGCAAGAATTTTTGTGCCGGTCTCATTTTATGGATTCTTGCACGGGCCAGGCCGGGCCAATGATTTTCATATGAGCTGAAAATTTTAGCCTGTTCAACCCTCTAACAAGAATGAAGTCCCCGGAAAGACTGATGACAAGGCACGGTCAGAGCCTGCAGAAAAAAATAAAGCCCAGCCTGAGTCTTGGAAATGAAAATAGGTCCTAGCCCGGCCCACGGGCCCGTGCAAACCTCTAATATAAAATTATAATAAAGAAACACACTATTGTTAATATATTTTTTTATTTTGAATTGTCACAGTTGGATTAAACACATTTTTCAGTTTCTTAGTGCCAGAAAACGCTGTAACTTCATAAATTCAAAATATCATAACTCGATAAATTTTGGTCGTGCATAAAGGAAGTTTTATTGTTTTACCTGTTAGAATATGCAGAAAGTTTTTCTAAATATAACTTATGGGATCCAGGGACCGTATAAAAATTTAAAGTTTATTACTTTTAAAAAATAACTATTTTGATGTAAATATCTTAACACATGAAGAACAAATTTGAATTTTTTTTGCTCTTGCAACTATTCTGGCAAAGCCAATCGTTTAAGAAATTAGACAATGGGCAAAGATAAGAACTGACCCCTTATATGCCGTTGAAGACTGCAGTTTTTCTTCCATCTTACAATTCGAAAGTTCATTGATTAATGATGTGTGACATCCATGTGTTAATAATGAATGTGTAAATAACACTTCTGAATGTGTAAATAACATATGATCAGTGAGTCATTTTGGTCATGGGTCATGATATTTGAACTCAAAGCTAATTTTAACCAAGCATAGTTCGGTCTTCCCTGCTCATCAGATTACTGTTTCAGAAGATATAAATTAAAGTTTGCCACGTTGATTTACAGCATTAGCTTCAAAAACTTTGACTCTTTCTAACAGTATGAAGATTTAACAAAAAAAAAAAAAAAAAGTATAAACTATGTTTTATGCTATAGGTTCTGTCCCTGAAAATTACATAAATCCTTCTATATTTAAAAAAAAGTAATCTGGAACAGAGCCAAAAATGATTTAGAAATGGACCAATCAAATTCTGCGTAGATATTCCGGGTTATTCTCATCGCTTTTTTACTAGGGACTTTTTTGAGGAGCTATTACTTTTTTTCTAGCCATCCTACGGATTCGAAAATCATACCACCAGACGCGAAATATAACAAGCTTTCAGAAATTAAAAAAATTATCACGGTCGGACAATAAAAACTCAAAATAATTCTTAAAAATCAAGTAAAAAATCTTTTATTGAAAAAGTCATTTTTTTATATTGTTGCCAATTTCTAAATAAGTGCAAATGATTATGTTTTATCTCAAATAAAAAATGTATTTACGCGAGACTATTAAAAACAATAATGAAAGTTGAAAATAATAATTAAATGATCACGTGTTGAAAGCAGGAAATAAAGAAAATTACGTCATAAAAATTGTGTTTACACATGAATATTAAAAATAAAAAAGATGAATTAAATGAAAAAGCATTATAACCAGTTAAATGAAAAAGCATTATAACCTGATTACAGAAGATAGTCGCCGTTCGTGATATCATCATCATCATCTTTTTAAAACAGGATACATTACCATGTTTTAAGAGGCTGTGAAATCAAAACGGGGGTTGGTGAGCATAGCGAGCAGGGGGCAGAGCCCCCTAGTATCAATAAAAATACTTTTGGAAGGCCTATATACTTATTCTAAAGTTTTCTGTATCTTTGTAGAAACTATCTATTTTGTATTTCATCAAAAATTCACAGAAGATTTAGATATTTTCTAATAGGTAAATAGTACCTGGTAGACAGCTTCGCTCGGTGATTTTCTTTTCTACATTCATTTTGTATTGAAAAATTATTTATTTATTTATTATTTAAGTGTATTTATTTCTGCATGAAAATGCCATTTCTAGTTTCTAAATGTAATAATAATAAATGCTAACAATTCCTTTTTTGAGGTTTTTATTTATCTATCATTCTATATTCATTTTCTTAGTATTTTCTAGCAAATCATTTTTTACATATTTCTGCAGTCTTAAGTACTAAGTTGGTTGGTTGTTGAAACATACAATACTGCTTTCCATACAACATTATGAGTGTGATGAGGATTTTCTGTAGGTAGATTCTGTAGGTACCTATTTCAGTACCTTTAAACTGTTTCTCCTCTTAACCCTGGAAAAAGCAATGTAGAGCATTCCATGCATAAAAACAGGAATCCTTAAGTCGACGGCAACAAACTCGAAGGTCTGACCTTGAGCTTTATGTATAGTTATTGCAAATGCTGGCCTTACAGGGAATTGGTGCCTGCATCATGGATACAATTTGACCTCTGCTTGAATCAAGAGTAATATTCCTGACCTGAATTTTCTCCTATGATTATTTTTGCTTTGATGATGTTATTGCAAAGTTCTTTACAATTAGAATTGTTCCATTTGCAAGGGCCTTCTGAAACATCTAAATTGCGCAATAGTATGATGATTGTTTATTATTATTATTATTATTATTATTATTATTATTATTATTATTATCTTTAACTCATGAATTGGCAAATCAGCTATATTGATAGAGTTGAGAAATTCTGTTGTAAACTGGCGTGCTCCTTTTGGATGATCTTTGATGGAGTCATAGCTCTGGTAGACTTTATACTCTCTAGGAAGCTTCTCAATAATGATGTCGGCATTTATCTTGCTGACATCTTTATTTAATGGCACAAGGATAGCCTGATCCCTCATTTCTTGATAATTTTCTTTGTTTAGGCAACTCTCAAAGACTTCATCGATGAGATCACCATTTGAAAGTACAGTAGAACATCTTTATAACGCAAACCTAAAAATGTGAGGTTGTGTGTTATATAGAATTTTGCATTATATAGATCACGTTTCACATATCATTAAACTTACCTTGTAAACATAGCTAAATATGTCTGAAATATATCAAAATACAGCAGCATATATTTATATTGCATTCCTTGTTACCAGGAAGTTTAGCAGTTTATAAATTTTTGCATAATATAGAATCATTGTTAAATTACTTTATAAACATGGTCCATACATGTTTAGACCAAATCATTCATTATATTACTCTTTTTCAAAAAAATTTATTGTAATAATAGCAATTTTTTCATTAAAAAGCTCTGAAATAAGGAGAAAAGTTGAACTAATGTATAAAATTTAGTCATCTAGAGAGTAGCAATTTTCATTGGTTTTTAACGATCTTGATTGATGCACAGTCATGTCTTTTGTAGATAAATTTGTTGGGATATTTTACAGCACGAATGTTTCCCACATATTCAACATTAATATGGCATTTGTATCTCTTTAAGAGGTAAGCATTGTATGGAGCTACATGATGGTTATCTCTTGTTATTTTGCAATCATTTATATCCTTTCGGTAAATGACATGCTCGTGTGAAAATTCTAAACTATGTTGATCTAACTGTGAATTGTATCTATGTCAATAATTTGGTTTTTCATCATCTACTAAAGAAGTGATTTCATTAAACATTTTTGGGTAGTTGAAGCAACATTTCGTGTGCCCATTTTTATTAATCATACACAATGCATTTAGGTTTAGCTTTCCACATGGGTTAAGAATCATCCATTTTAGCACCAAATTTTGTAATTAAGGATAATCATTAATGGGTATTTCAGCTGAAATCAAGTCATCAAGTTCATCTGGGTTACAGATTCTATCTTCAGGAGTCATGATCAGTAGCAGATGCATATGTGGGAGGCCACATTTTTGGAATTCTACCATGTAAACATAAGCAGCAATCTTTCCAAATACCTGCTTTTTGCCTAATTCTTTAATAATGTCATCAAATTTAATTTTACAAACTCTAGTGACGAGATCAGGACAGTCTTGAGCACGTTGCTAAAGTATACTTCCATCTTCCAAGACAACCCTTGATGCCTCTTTAATTTATGGTCATTCAGGATTTGACATAACACCATAACAGTGATAAAGAAACCTGGCGATCCATATCAGCAGACATTGGCCATCGCATCTTTGAACTGTTCAACATAGTATCATGTTGAACCAATGAAAGAAGATGGTAGCATTATCTTTTCACCAACAATAGCATTTTTTCTTTTCAGCGAGTTCCTTAATAAGGTGGGTAACCCCAGAATATTGGTCTGCTAGAATTTTTCTTTTTGATTAGCTTTTATCCATTGGATGCGATTACACTCCACTCTGATGTATGTATCAACAAGGTATTGTTGGAAAAGCCGACCACCAAAATGCAAAACGTTGAATTGCATTTAGTGCAAATCAGTACCCATAATAGCTGATTCTGGCAGAAGGTAGTTAGTAAGTTCAAGTCGAAAAGCAATTCTATATTGTGCTGATTCTAGTCGCGTATGATGCTGATGACTTGGCAAGTGAATTGCCAAGTGTTCCGTATGGTAAAATAGTGAATATGTGAATGGTTCTACCCATTTATCAGTATTATGCAAATTGATGATTTTTGTCCCATGCTGATGTACTACTATTTCATTATCTGGGAAGCTTTGATCAGCATTGAGTGTAAGAACAGTGCATACATCATTGGTCATAGGGACATTAAATCTTCTGTAATCAGAATTTTCTTGCATTGTAAATAGGAGTTTGGCATATAGAGTATTTATTCCTTCAGCTTTAGCATGCCAGCCCATTTCTTCTTCAACTTTTTGCATCATCATAAATGATTGTGCAAAATTTTGGCATATAGAGTATTTATTCCTTCAGCTTTAGCATGCCAGCCCATTTCTTCTTCAACTTTTTGCATCATCATAAATGATTGTGCAAAATTAATTTGTAACCAAATAATATACTCTAAAAGTTCCATTAAATTTTGGTTAAGTCGATGGTTGAGAGAATGTTCCGAGTCTTTCGTTAATAGCATCTTCTGAAGTTAAAAAATACATTTGACCATACTGCAGTCATTCCAATTCACCTTCGCTGTTTTCTGTTGGATGAGCTGCCATATGAGGGGTTAGAATAACAGTGAAGTAAGTCAATATTTAATAATTTGAGAAATGAAGGGTTTTGTGAAACTTGTCGTATTGCCGTTGCATTAAGTGGTCCAACTTGTTTTGCCCTCTAGCGACTCCCTAAGTGAACTATGATGAATTTAACTGTTGCACTGATCAGAAATTATTATATATTCAGTAAAAATATGGTTATCTAGATTTTTGAAATTTTTGACTTACTCCACTGTCATTCTAACCCCCTCATATTCATCTTGTGATAAACTTGTCTGCTGGTGACAAAGCTATAAATACCTGGGTATTAATCGTTTGATCATCGTGTACCTTAAATAAAGCCAAAGCAAAACATGAATTTTTGAATTTTCTTGTGTAAAAAGAGATGTACCAATTCATTTGGAAATATTGGGGGGGGGGGGGGGAGGTGTTCAAGCTTAATTCGTCCATGCAAGCAGCAGCCACCAAATGAGCTCTAGTTAATTTGATTAGACACGCATTCTTTAAGAAAATGAACTGCTTTGCAATGAATACATTCAATGTTAAAAGAACCCACTCTTTGGCATGTTGAATCTCTGTTAACTGCATGCTTTCATGTTCACATTGGGTCCTTTACTAAAACTTGTAGACATCTGGTGTTATGACGTCTTTGTTCTTCTAAATCTCGATTTTGTTGTTTATTGGTTTCATTTGTTATGCATTGAATGTTGTTTTTGTTCGATTCGGAAGCTCTTTTCTGTCTTTTTAAGGTACGCATTTCATCTAATTCTTGGGATTCAGATTCATTAAGGCAATCCATCATATCTGCAATCATTCCCAGGTTTTTTTCTTTAGCAACTCGCATCGGTCTAAACGTTGCAATATGATTTTCTTTTTCATTCTTTCTAGCATGACTTTGAATTCTCGCTTTTTTTTAGGCTGTCTTGAAGACATAATACATTTTTGCAATTATTCTAACTAAATATAATGCAAACTGAATACTTCAATTTTAACTGCACATTATTAGAAATATTTATTTTTTCCAATAAACATAAAAAAGTGAAAGTTACCAATTGCAGAAGATCAATAAGTTATGGAGGATATATTTATCCCAGTGGACCTGTGCGAAGATTTTGCACTGCAGTCTAATATTTTTTTATATTTCTATCATGTTCAAACATGAGTATAACAACAAAAGTTTAATTAGTTAATCATTTAAAATAATAGTTGTACAGTTTAATATATTCAACTTTTCAATGAATTGTTAAAAAAAATAATTAATAAAACTTAATGAGTATTGTTAATTAAAAATTATGATTCTAGTAAAAACTTTAAAACATAAATAAACACACTTGTACATGTTTTGAAATAAAAATGCATAAAAGTTTAAACAAGAAATTTTTATTAACATGCTTTTAACAGTACACTTTGAATAGTTTCCACATGAATATTTGACAAAACTTTTTGCAAACACAATCCACTTCATTTAAAAACATAAAAATTACATAATCAAAATTGATGAGCATCAATGTTTGTCGTTCAGGAGATGGCGCCTGTCAATCATTCATGACGTAGTAGGGGACGAGTCCATTAGCTCTAGAACAGTCAAACTGTTATCGCAGAAAAGTGTAGTTTGCCCTATTTAAAGCTTTGCCGCCTTTTTTTTCCCTTTTGCTAGCCTGACTGTTTTTTCTAATTATGTGGTTCTAATTTTTATGAATGCTTTTAGTTTGTAAGATTTTGTTTCAGTTTTGTTGTAATAACATTTTTTAGTAAATTAACTTCACAGTTAAGAAAATAATAATAAAAGCTTCAGAATATTAATGAAAAAATATGCACGTTCTTTGCCTAACAAATCCCATAGTATAATAAATTTTTACATCCCGATTTTCAATGGAAGAGTGGGGAAAATATATAAAGAGATATGAGATATCAAGATTCAATCTTTTTTTTTTTTTTTTTTTTTTTTTTTTTTTTAAGAATAACAATATATGCAAAATATGACATACATTGTAAGAGAAATTAGAAATATTATCTAGATTTATAGTTTCAAATTATGAGCTTCATTAAGTTTCTATGGTTCTATTGACTAATTTTTTTTCGTTGTGGGTCGGGTTGAATATAATTGTTTTGGGCTCGGGTTAACCCGACTTTTCAAAAGGCAATTCAGAATATTTTTAAAATTCAAAACTATATAGTATTTGAATATGAATGAGTATTTATTTATTTTTTATTTTTTAATAAATGAAAAACTGATACTAGAAATATAATTGTTGACTTTATTCCATAGTTACTTTAAAAAAAAAAGGGGGAATAACTTTCTTTTAACTTGGATTTCGGGTTGGGTCAACAAAATTTTTTTGGGGTTTCGACTTCAAATAGAATTTTTGGATAATCTGACCTGCACAGAACAGTGAAAGTTTTTCGGGTTGGGTTTTGGTTTTGTATATCCATTTCTTTTAAAAGAAAAAAAAAAGTCAGAATATTTTTTCAGATGTAAAGGTAAATTGTAGATTGTAGTTTTGTATATTGTAGACTAATAATAATAATTAATTTTTAGAACTGAGTTAAAATTGGCATTATTTTCCTTTCATTTTAAGTTTCGGGTCAATAAAAATTAATTTTTCATTGACCCATATATTAACCATTATTTTTTTTATGACTTCAAATTAAATTTTCGGGTTCGGGTCCGGTACTATTCCAGCTGCGCAGTTCTCTATTTTGAGATGAGTTTTGACTGTATTACGGCTTATCGATGAAAGAAAAAACAGGTATCTGGCGAGGCGAGCGCATAGCAATACTGGGAGAGGTACTTGGTGATTTTTTTTATCCTTAACCCTTCCCCGCAACCCATTCTGCCTTCTTCGAAATAGACTCATCTCCGGAGAGGGAGGTCAAGCCGCCATTTCCTGATCTACGGACAATAACAAAGTTTCATCTAATTAGTTAAAATTTTCCCAATTATTAAATGCGAAACAAGAGTCAAGAGAAAGATAGTCTTGTTATTGGTTTCCATTCGATGATTCAACAGTTTTAAAATTCATTGCTTTAGGCAATTCAGTTTGCTCTGCTATGTCATCACATAGGGTTTGTGATCGTTGAAATAATTTGTGGATATGATTCATCGATTCCCTCTGCTGTTTATCTTTATATTGTTTAGAACATAAGTGAACTTTTCTATGTGTTAGTAGATCAAACCTGTGATAAAAAACTTTATCACATCCTTTATATTTATATTGTCTTGAAATTGTTTGTCTTGAATGTTAATTGTTTCTTGCTTAAGTGTGCTATGATTCTTAAGATGATTTATCCAATCATTTTTTTTGAAAACTTTTCATTGCAATGGTTACACTTAAATTTCTTGAAATATTTTTTCTTATGTTTAGTTAACTCAGACTTTTCTAAAAATGTATTGGAACAATGATTGCAATTAAAAAGGGTTGGGGCTTTCTTATGATTCAAATTCTTATGCATTTTTAACAGGTACTTCAGTAAATAGTGATTACCACACTCATCACATTTGATTTATAAGGTCCATGCACAACCTCATGTTTTGTTAACATATTTTTTCTAGAATAGGTCTTTTCACACTGGTTACATTTAAACCTAGTAGGTGTCTCACAATGTGTGAACATATGTTGCAGTAAGGCACTCCTTGAAATAAATGAATTAAATGAGACATCACACTTAAAGGGGTTTTTTAGTAAATGTAAGTTCATATGCTTTAAAAACAAAGACATCTCAGTAAAAACCTTTTTACACATTACACACGTATAAAGTACTTTGGGTTGAACTGATAAAGAGGGTGTCATTTCATTATTCGAAACACAATCTTCTTTAACTCTGATGAAATGGTTTTAATAGTATTTCTCTGTCTCACAATGAGTTAACATATGTTGCAGTAAGGCATTTCTTGCTTTGAATGAATTCGTACAAACATCACACTTAAAAGTGTTTTTCAGTAAGTGCAAGTTCATATACTTTAAAAACATACATATCCCAGAAAAACTTTTTTACATGTTCCACATGTATAAGGTAGTTTTGCTTGAACTGATGAAGAAGGTGTTATTTCATTATTCAAAACACAATCTTCTTTTAACTGCAATGAAATGGTTTTAATAGCACCACAGTTTCTAACACAGAAGTTTCTTGTAATGCATCCATGTTAACTGCAACTTAATAAACTATTTAAGTAAATAATAATTTTTTAACCTAAACAAACAGCATCAGCAAACGTCTTTACACTGCAATGGCTGCAATCCATCTGATGAATTTGTCTTGCATCATCTAAAGTTATCAAATTATAGTGGGTGCTAGTTTAAGAATAATCATGTGATTAATTGTTTAGCCAGTCAGAGATGAGTATTTAAACCTCTTGGCGGCTTTTTGGCAATATTTTACCAATCATTCAGCGATATTTTAGTCATTTGGCTTTCTGTTAAGGCAAAGAAGGGTTGCCTACAGGGCTGAGTTTTCTTTCCTGTATTTTGGTGTTTGGTGGATTCCTTGTGGAGATGCATCTACATGGTGCTTACTGTATTGGGTATGCTGATGACATTGTTATCATCATTAGGGTAAATTTAAAAATACTCTTTCAGACATCATCAATAATATCCTTAAACAGGTAGAGCAGTGGTGCAGGGAGGTTGGTCTTTCTGTTAATCCAGAAAAGACGACTCTTGTTGCCTTCACTAAGAAAAAAAATTACTTAAATTCAATGAGATAGTGTTTTATGGGCACACTTTAAGTTGCTCAAAGGAAGTGAAGTATCTTGGTGTCTACTTCAATAAGAGGTTGTGTTGGCAGGCACATGGATTATTGCATCAATAAGGCCAAAAAGTTTTTCTTGTCATGCAGAAATGCCATTGGCAAAACATGGAGACTTAGTACAAAGGTGATCTGGTGGATATACAATAAATAAAGCCAAAAAGGTTTTCCGGTCATGCAGAAATGCCATTGGCAAAACATGGAGACTTAGTACAAAGGTGATCTGGTGGATATACAATAAATAAAGCCAAATGGTTTTCTGGTCATGCATAAATGCCATTGGCAAAACATGGAGACTTAGTCCAAAGGTGATCTGGTGGATGTGGATATACAATATGGTGATCTGCCCTATGATCAATTATGGCAATATAGCTCGGTGGTCAAGAAATATGACTGACATTGCCAAGTCTGGATCTGAACTAGCAAAACTGCAGAGGATGACCTGCATGTCCATGACAGGTGTACTTAGGACAATGCCTACATCTGCTATGGAACTGCTGTGATTATTGCACATGCATATGATTATTGAGGCAGAAGCATTGGTCTGCTCATATAGACTCATTTTAAATGGGCAATGGCAAAGTTACTCGAGATATCTTACTTGGGATAGGCTTAACTGTAAAATCAGTAAGTAAAATCAGTGACAGTATGCCTTTAAAGCATGTACTTGATAAATCATTCAGGATTAGACTTCATTCTAGAGCTGATTGGGAGACTCTTTTTGTGATGGAACTTAAGACAGGCATGACCTGGTTCAGTGATGGTTCCAAGATAAATGCTGGAATGGGAGCTGGGGTTTGCTGCCCAGCTGATGATACTTCTTTCTTTTACCTGCTGGGTAGTTATATCACTGTCTTTCAAGCAGAGGTCTATGCAATACTTATGTGTAGTTATATCTGCAGTGAGAAGGGGTATAGTGGCCTGTCTGTCAATATCTACTCTGATAGTCAGGCAGCATTACTTGCCCTGCAGAAACATACAATTACTTTTAGGATTGTTTAGAAGTGTTACTGCTCTTTGAACAGGCTTGCCAGAAATGGCAACAATGTTACTATACATTGGATGCCAGGTCATACTGGCATCCCGGGTAATGAGCTTGCTGATGGTCTAGCAAGAAAAGGGTCGGTTACTCCCTTCATTAGACTAGAACCAGCTATTGACATTTCTAAGGACTGCATTAGAACTACTGTTTTTTAAAATTTTAAGAGAGCAGCAGTATCAAGAATGGCTTGACTCAAGTGGACAGAGCCAAGCGAAAGAGCTCAACAGTAGCTGCCCTAGTAAAATGGCAAAGGAACTCATTGGGCTCAGAAGGAATAGTCTACCAAATATAGTGGAACTGTTAACAGGACATTGTAGACTTAATGGACACCTTAGCATTATGAAGGTGGTCGTGATCCTCTCTGTAGGAGTTGTAAGTACAAGGAGCAGACTGCTTCACATGTTTTTTGTAGCTGTGAAGCATATGCTACTTATTGTTTCGAGCACCTGGATCGACGTTTGATTGAGCCATGGGAAATTCACGATATTCCTATCAAATGTCTTCTGAATTTTATGTCAGCAATTGATCTGTTTAGGGACTAAGTGGGAAAGGCTTTTCCCCTTTCATCTTTGGGGGACAGCACAACAGACCCCTGTTCGTGGTACTTTGGCTTTTGAGCCACCCCCTCCAAGTAATATAGTAGTTATTTGGCTATATTCTGTCAATCATTTGGCGATATTTAAATAATTTGGCGATATTTTTATGATAATATGTTTAAAAGCTCTTTAGAATATAGCTCATTCATTTCACGTTTAGTTGTTGACTTGGTTAGACGCACAAGTAAAAAGCTCAGTCTTTTGTAAGTAAATATATTTATTTCTTTAATAGTAATGTTATTTGGTAAAATACTTAGTGAAAGTTTAACAATATATTTATAACTGTTCTTTAAAATATTCTGTTTTTTTCAATCACTCAAAAAATTAGTGTAACTGATTTATTTAAAAAGATTTTAATAAACTACTAATTTTTGTTTTGTTAATGAGCAATTGATTTATTTAATCATTGTATTCATTTAAAAAAAAATTGCTTATTAAAAAAACTAAGTTTATGTTTTGCCGACGGTCATTCTTAGTAATGGTTAAAACATTTCTATCTATTTATCAAAATTTAATAATAAAATTTTTATTAACTTGCATTTTGTAACATATATGTATATAGTGCTCCAGGTTTAAAAAATGATTTATTTCATAAAAATAAAACAGCAGGTAACTGAAAAAGATAATATTTAAAAACAAGTGAAAACAGAACCCAGAACGATCAGCCTAATGGTTAGCATAACAACTATTTAATAATAAGTCGAACTCAAAGTTCGCAGGTTCAAAAACCCACATACGGTTGGAACAGCATCCCAGTACATGATATAGCTGGGTGCCTCATTTTCTCTATAATCAGGTGTTCCAGGGATGTTTGCCTTAGCGTATCGTTGACTAATCATACTGATACTACCACGTGTACCACGTTAAAAAAAACAGATACATGTCTGGATCTGTAAGTAATTCGAGTTCAACTACTGTCATTTAAAGACAGGCTTGCCATGCACTAGAAGGTGCAGTAAACAGATGAGCAGGGTCAATATCATAATTTCCTAAAATTTTGAAATACGTCAGCAAGAAGCACAACATCCATCTTGAGATAAAGATTATGATAATTGCCAAGAGTCTTCTAATTTTCTCAAAACAATTACTTTAAAAAAAGCGAGAATGCATACGCTCTAACTAAGAGTCTTCATTGGCGATGGTTAATCTAAAATAACATTATCATTGAACTTTTTTGTTTTTATATAAAAACTTATTCGTTCTTTTAATAAATTCACTAGTTCAATCTTCCTACCTAAGCGTTACATGTAAACGGAATATGGGGTGGTGTGTAAGGTAACGGTTATAATTAGAAGACACTTTCACTATATATGTGAAGCTGGTGATTTGAAAAAATACTCGTTTTTTTCATTACCATTTGATAATTAAAAATTTTTTTATTACAAATAATACTATTCATGGAAGAAAAAACTAAATAAATTCAACTACAGACTCCTCTTTTCTTTTATACAACATTCATGAGAATAAATTAAAAAAAAAAATCTATATATTTAAAACGCTAAGCGTTTTGTTTCGACAATCCGTGAGAACAAACTACTACATCAAATTACATCATTCTTTTTTTAAATGAAAGATATTTGGTCACAGATTTGTTATCATACATTCGTTTGTTCAAAAATTTAATTAATTAGCCGTAATCTTAAATTAAAAATTTACTTCTGTTTATGACGTCATAAAGTCAGCAATCGGATTAACGCCCACTGTTGCGACGTACAGAGTTTATTTTCTGAACTCAATGATTACGAGCATAAAAAATAAATATTAAATATTAAAAGCACGTGACTTTTAGGCCGAATTTTTTAATTTGTAAGTTAAAATATAGTTAAAATGTTTAAGTATTTCAGTAAAAATATGTATCCGTGTGTTTTATAAGCAAAAAAAAATCATATTTACTGTGACGTCACGGAAATATTGTCCATTGGGTTCATTTTATCATTAAGCATTATAACTTTGTTGATGCCATTTTTTTCATTACAATTAAATGCAAAATATATTTTTATTTGTATGCATCGTACTTAAGCATTAATGTACGTGTGAAAAGTTTGTACTGGTGAAAATGACGTTATGCTTAGCTTGAAATGCATTTTAACATTGATAAAACTAAAAAGAAAAATTTATATGATTGTGTCAACATGGCGTAATATTAACTGATATTTCAATTTTTAATTTTAAAGATTAGAACTGGAGCCTTTATTGGTTGCTTCATCTTGATTGCATACCTTGATTACATGTTACCAATTACTCTTTTTAAATTATAGGATTAAGTTATTGGAATTATAGGATTTAAATAAAATTATTTAGATTTCCTTTTTTAATAAAAAAATTCACAAAAGTAAAGAATTTCAGGAAAAAAAAACTTGAAATAATGATTTTTTTAGCTAGAATAAACAATGTAAGGCTAATATTTTATAGGAATTAGTTTGGTAGGTTTGTTATAAGTTCATTTAACAGTTCCTTATTAGCGGCAAAGTCTTATTTCTTTCACTGTGAATTTTTCTTTTGATGTCAAAAAATGGTAGTCTACTTTTGGACGCCAACCAAAACACAGTGGTAATATTTAGAAATGTACAACGCTTGTGACAACAAACGGCACTATCGCTTTAGCTTTCATCGCACTTACATCACTTCTAAATACTAAAAATTTATTTTTTTTTTTTACTACATTTTACAATTTCAATTCTTGCATCCTCAATTAGAAAAAAAAATTAGCTTTCGATTGAAATTTATTTGAAATCTGCCGCTTAATTTAACGACTTTTTAAATAATTTTCAAGCATGAAATATTTTTCAATTCTATCTCAACAATGACCATCCGTTTGTTTTAATAATGTAAAATAGCCCCTTGGAAAGTTGCAACAATTGAAAATAGGTATCCCTAACCTTCATGAAAAGTGAAAAAAAAAATAATAATAAAAACCTGATAAATCATAAGATCAGATCATCCATAAGATAAAGTATTTTGGCGCTAATATAAAATCTGTCAAAAGAAAAAAAAAACTATTTTTAGTTTATGATTAACATAAAATTGATATGTTGAATTCGTTGATGTATATGTTGAATCAGAATATGCTAGGAACTGTTATTTATTGTTTTTTTAAAGATCCATTGGATATTTAACTGTATAAGAGACCGACTGTGATGAAAAGGAATAATCATCCTGATTATGTAAAGAGATAGAAGAAACCATACAAATAAATTACAATCGAAAACATTAAAATTCTCCCTCATCTGCATATTAATTTATTATTTTTAACAAAAATTCTTCATTTTTACATAAAAATTGATTAGCTTAAAACAATGGATGCGTTTTAGAAGATATGGATTTGAAACGAACAATGATTAAAGAAGACATTTTAAAACTTTTAATTTAAACATTTGAAAACTTTTTTTAACGTCGAATTTCAACGGTGCCTTTGGGCAGATGCAATACATATGCGCATACGAGCTCATTCGATTGCATTATCACAGGAGGTGGGGGGGTACTTATACTATATTCCTTTATTTACTGAATATGAGATGAAAGTAGGAAGTTTGTATGATACTTTATGATAGGACTATTTGTATGATACTTTATAAGTCCATGACCTTTTTCTTTTTTTGTCGTGGGGAATATGGTGGTAATGTCAAACTGATTTTCATTACACATTTTTTTACGGAGTGTTCATTTGGAGTTTGCATCGGAAATAGCATTTCACTGGGGGGGGGGGGATTTTTTAAAATAAAATATTTGAAAGACTGTTTCATACGAAGCCCTACTTAAATAATAAAGAAGCTTATTTTACTGATATTGTTATAGTATTTTTTTCCGTCACGTTTTGACGGGTTCCATCTAGTTAAAATAAAGACACTTAAGGTTGTTATAATCGCTTTTTATATTTCTTTTTTTTCTTTTTAAAGGTGTGTTATGTATGAAAATTCACTATCTCATACTTTCTACCTTATTTTTATGTTTTGAGCGGCCGTTCTAAAGATTAAGCGGATGATTTGTCATTATAAACATATGCCTATTGTTTTTCTAATAGACACATGTTTAGTCTATAACGAAAAATCGACCGCTCAAAACATGTTATAAACATTTGAGCAGTCGTTATAAACATTGAGCGAGTGATTTGTCATTATAAACATATGCCTATTGTTTTTCTAAGACACATGTTTAGTCTATAACAGCAAATCAACCGCTCAAAACATGTTTTGAGTGGTCGTTGTAAACATCTGAGAGGTCATTATAAACATTGAGTGGACGATTTGTTGTTATAAATATTGAGCGAGTGATTTGTCATTATAAACATATGCTGTGATCTATTAGAAAACATGTGTCTAGAATAAAACAACAAACCAACCGCTCAAACAACAAATCAACTGCTTAAAGCAATCAACCAATCACTGTAAACTTTAAAAATTATTTAATTTGAAATTTAATTTTTTTTAAATTAAATTTCTTTAAAAAAATTAAGTTATTTAAAAAAGAGCAATGGTTATACTTCAACTATAAAAAATATAATTCTTTTCCACATTGACACAAAATGTATTTATATAATTTTGTAAATTTATTAGTATCTAATAATTAAAAAATTTTTGTAACTAATTATTCCTTTTCAGCAAAACACTTCATTTTAAAAATGAACCTTCCTTTATTGCACTTAATTCATTAAAAACTTGCACATTCAAAAATTAATGTCATTTATTAATTTCATTAAAAATTAAACATTTCTTTATTTTAAAACTAATTGTTTTCAAAACTTTTGATTTTTTAAAACTTGTTAAACACTTTTGTTACTTTATTTCACTTAATTCATTAAAAACTTGTACATTCAAAAATTAATGTCATTTAGTAATTTCATTAAAAATTAAACCTATCTTATTTTAAAACTCATTGTAATCAAAACTTTTGATTCATTAAAAACTTGTTAAACACTTTCATTACTTTATTTCACTTAAATTATTATCATTATTGTAATCTATTTCTTAATTTCACGGTATTTGAAAATCATTTTCAAAATAGTTAACAGGAAAAAAAAAATAAAAAATTCTTATTTAAAATAATTTTTTTTTTAAAATTAAATTTTCCTAAAACTTTATTCTCAATTTCATGACATTATTTGTTTATGATTACATCATACCTCTCTCTCGTGAAGATTGTTTTAGAAGAAAAACATAACGTCATCCGATATGTCTTAGTGTCATGTGTAAAACTTTCCAGAGGAATGGTATTGCATAATAAAGCTTCTAGAACTTTGTGATTGCATCCTCCAGAACTTTCCACAATAATGGTATTGCTAAATGCCCTCGGGAGAAATGGAATCGACCAATCAGAATGCTGATTGCAGCACACTCTATCCATGATGTTATATAACTTCCCGACAAGCCACTACCAGCTCACCTGGGATGTACACGAAGAAAGTTGTCGCTACGCTACTCTCCATTCGTAAGTACACCTCTCTTATACAACCTCACCACTTTCATCTTCATTAACCTCTCTTATCTCTCCTCCTATCTGTTACTAATCCATCACTCACTCATCACTCCTCTCTCACCTGTCAATCATCTTTTAGCCCCGCCTACCTACCTCCTCCCTGATCTTTGATGCTGCTGGTGCAGAACTCTTATTTTTTCTCTACTTACAAGAATTTCTTTAAATCATTTGTGCACTAAAAACTATGCTTTTTTTAAATTTTGAACCTGATTTATTTGCCTTTAATCCCATTTAAAAATATAAGAATTACTTTAAATCATTTGTGTACTTATTAAACATAACTATTATTGTTTATTATTGAAGCTGATTTATTTCCATTTAGTGTAATTTAAAAATATAAAATTTCTTTTAAACCCTTTTATATTTTAAGAGGCTGTCTGAAACTTAAACACTTTCCTTCACAAAGTTAAACAAAAATTGTAATATTAGATGATGCAGCTTTATCTTTTTGAATAGCAATAACAGTCAGCATATTGAATACATCACCTATGTATTTGCATAATTTATTCTACATCCTTTCTTAATTAAATTATTTTTTTATAAAGTTGATGATTATTCCTTTTATATTATTACTAGACATTGTATTAAAGAAGAATAGCACTAAAAATTGATATTTAGGCTTTAAAATGCATTTGTACATGTAGAATGTCACCTGTGTTTTATATATCTACAAATTGTCTGTTATATTAATTAAATTAGTCTTTTTTATCAATTTGAAGTTAATAACTTTTATACTACTACTGAAATTTGTTTAAAAAAAAAGGATATAATTAAAATTTCTTATTTAGGTTTTACAATGTCCTGCTGTATACAGTATGCCACCTGTGTTTTTATGTTACTACAAAATGTCAGTGTTTTTAAAGGTTAACTTTAGGAGAGCTATAATGATCTCGAAGCCACTGCAGTTGTCTGATGTGTTAAACAACCCGTCCGAATCCACCAATTCAATGTTCTCATTCTTATTCATTTTATGTCTTAAACTTATTGAATTTACCTTTATAATTTTTCTGGTGTCATCTTCCGTGATCAGGTCTACTACCGTTCTGATCAGTAACTGAAGTAAAAGGACCTCTATATCGATTGCGTGCCACCTTTTTCTGCAAAGTAGCAGTGGTCTATCATCCTTTGATCAGCAGAGGTCATTATTTTTCTTTTGTAAATTTAAAGATGTCATAACCAGGGCTTAAAAATAATTACAAGCTCCTCCCCCCCTCCTTCTCCTACTGTTAGCAATTTTTTTTCCTATTTTTTAATTTAATCATGGACTTTCAAAAAGCATAAAACGTTTTTTTATGAACTGATCGAAAAATAATAATCATGATCATAATTAATTAGTACATCTTGAATGTTACCTTAACTCTTTAATTCAGCAGGAGTAGGTGATGTATTAATTTTTTTGAATCTATTTATCATAACCTAAAATTGCGATTTAGTGATAAATCCATTTAACACTGATTTTACCTTTAGAATATGGAATTTTTTTTAAACTGATAATGACAAAGTAAGGTTTTTATGTAACGCCCCCTCCCCTGCCTGTATTATAGTATTCTTAATTTTTATTTTTCCAAATATTTTGAAGAAAGGTATCTTTTACCTATAGAAAAAAGTTGGATCTTCATTTGTATGCACAAGTTCTTAAATCAATATATTGATAAATATTTATAACAATGTCAATATCAATAAATCAAATTTTATTCCGCGAGGAGTACATAATTTAATTTGAAGTGTAAGTAATAGATTGAAATAATAACTATCCTCCCTCAAATGAAAAATTCATTAAAATAATTTTAGTATATTTATTTGTTGTACAATACTATATTTAACTAAACTATCATTTCATTTGCAAAATCTTATTTATTCCAAAGTTTTTATTTTATTTTTAAATCTATTTTAAAGTATTTTTGCTTAGTAACAAAATAATAATAAGTTAAATCTAAATTTTTTAAATATTACAAAACATATGAAAATTAATATTTCATTTAAAGAGAATGCATAAAAATATAAACTGAAATTCAATAAATTTGGATTTTAAGTATAAAACTTTTTTTTTTCATTCATAATTATTGAATCAATTTTAGGAAAATTTTCTCAAAAGAGAAAATTCACGTAGCCCATACCAAAAATTGGGGTACCCAAATCCTGCTTGGGTTGGGTTATACACAAGCCTCACCCAAAAATTCTGTTTAAAGTCAACCCGAAACAGAAATAGAAGAAAATTAATTCATATTTTGATACAATTATGGAAAAGTAGACTATAATTACATCTCTAATATCAATTTTATTTTTTAATATAAAAGTGAGCATATATATATATATATATATATATATATATATATATATATATATATCTTAACATTCAAATATATAGTTTTATTCATTTGAAAAATATTCAGGACTTTCTTTTGAAAAATCAGGTTAACTTGACCCTGCCGGACCAGGAAGAGTCAAAACCAAAAACTTTTAAAGTCAACCCGATCCAAACCTAACTCGCAACGAAAAAAAATTAGAGTCAACCCAACTCGACACGAAGCATGACTCTGTCTCTAAAAAAAGTATTTTAATTAATTACAGAATAATACAAAATAAAACAAAATTATTCAAATATTATCCAAACATATGAAAACAAAAAATATCAAAAGAATGCATTAGCATATAAGCGGAAATTTGATGAATTTGGACTTTAAATATTAAACTTTACTTTTTCTTTTCAACTTACAACCACAAGTGCTTAATCAATTTCTGAAAAATATTCTTATTTACAAAGAGAATAAAATAAAAAAGTTACTTTCCAAACTAACTGGATTCTTAGCTTGCAGAGTTTGTCAGAATTGAAAATCTCTCAGAATTAGGATCTCTTCGAAGATCCTAAGCCAAAGTCTGAGCAAGAAATTCAATGAATGAGTGAAATGCCCTTTTACTCAAAGGCAAAGTAAGAAATATTCATCACATTCGGCTACCGGCGCAATAAATTGGGTTTTCTCTTAATCGGAAATCAACACTTAAATCAGGGAGATTGGTTGGAAAGTATTTCACGTGTGTTCAGTAGTAACCAGCAAAACAGATTCTGTTTGTGAATGAATAGATAAGGGCATGTTAAAATCAGATTGTGGCTTGCAGAATTTGTGTTAAATCGGATCTTGCCATTGGGTTCGATACATAATTTTAACTTTGGATTGCTGTGCATGCGGTAAATACATCGATGCATATGGAATTTTGCAGCAGACTAAACAGTTAAATCGGATTGTCGATGTTAGCTTTAAATCAATATTTTGTTTTACATAAATTTATAGTTCAGGCCTACAATTCAGTTTAATAAATTAATTTAGAAAGATAATATAAATTATATTTCACAATGAAACTTATAAAAATTTTATAACTCTTAAAAAAAAAAAAAAAAAAAAAAAAAAAAGATATTGACATTACAAAATCTGAATACACAACGTATGCAAATCATAAAAAAAAATAATTGTTTTTTACTAACATATTTTTTTTTTCCAAGAAATTACTTAGACAAAACACTGATCAGTATGATCAGTATCCTTAAAGAATCTGTTTAATGACACTTTACCTTAGATAAGAGTATTACAAATACTTTTCTTGACATGGTTCTTCAAATTCTGCATTTTTCTACTTTTTGTTTTTTAGTTTCTGACATGTGTTCTTGTGTATGTTTAATCTTTTATTTTAGATCCTTCAATTTTGATGCTTTCAGTCGCTAGTGGCAACTGTATTTGTCGAGCCCTAGTCATAACTCCTGATTGAATGATATTTTTCACTTTTCTTTGCTACAATTTGGTAAGTAAAATGTATGGGATGTTCTCTTTTTGTTTTGGTTGAGTATACATTTCAGGTAAAATATTCACAGACAAATAGAAAGTACAACACAGTGTTAGAATGCACAGCCTTAAATAAAACAACTAGAGAGTATTTGTTAAATGAAGCAAGAGGGAAGTAATAGGTTAATGCTAAAAAAGATGAGAAACAATTGAATGGAAAAAAAAAAAATGTAATGTAAAGAAAAAAAATGAAAAGGTTATTGACAAAAAATATTAAACAAATATTCATAAAAGTTTTATTAATAAATAATTTGGTGGTATAGATTTTCTATTAAAATACTTCTTTACTTACTTACTAAAATATTTATTTTCTTTACCCTTTAAATTTACTATTATTGCAATAATTATTACTTCTATTTCAAGTTATTCCCAATGTTCTCTTTCCTACCTCCCCCCCCCCTTTACCCTTTTATATCCTATTTGTCTTATTCACTTTGACTTTCTTTTTCTTTATAATTTCAATTTGTTTTATTTGTATTTTTTGCAGTCATTCGTTATGCTTCATATGAATATGAAATTATGTTATTTCAAACTCAGAATAATAAAATAGACCAGTCTTTCATATTTAATTATGCAATGAAGACAAAAAAATATAAAAGACTAACTAAAGAAAGATATTTTCAAATCACAAAATAAAAATATATTCATTTTTGTGATTTTGTCTTTACTTACAAAATATAAACACAGTTTTTATACTCCAGAATACATAATTTTCCATATCTTAAAAAATAAAAGGCAAAGAATAATTATACGAGGGAAGTCAAAAGTCTTTGGACTCTCTGTTATTTCTGAAACAGAAAAGAAGATTAAATATATGACTAGCAAAGAAGCAGTGAAGGGATCGGATCTATTTTAGGTATGTCTAGAGCAGCCGTACTCAACCTTTTTTTCTCGCGGGCCGCAAACATATGTTTACGATGTTAGGCGGGTCAGAACACACTTTAAAAAGGATAAAAGAGAGTAATTAAAATAGTAAGATAGCATAAGTAGTATAACAAAGCAGTATAACAAAATTAATGTTATCAATAGGGTTGAACGTTTGTCGTAGAAGAAATATCAGCAAAAAATTTTTACAGCACTACTTTCAAACAATAAACTTCATTTCAGATTTCTATTTCAAATGTTGTAGAAATATGCCACAAAGTTTGCTTTTTTGGAAATAGTGGTGCAAAAATAGTTTTGTGTCAGTTTGTTTCTGCGACAAACGTTCAACCCTAAAATGGCAGCATTAGCTATATAATAAAAAGAAAACTGCCCAGTTAAACTGAGGGCATTGAGCTCACAGGCTATTCACACTAATTGTACATTATACTCTTATTTCAAAGAATTTGAAATAAGAGAAAAATAAAGAAATCAACAACATATTAAGGGGGGGTCATCCCCCCGTTACCCCCCCCCCCCCCTCATAGTTAACTAATGAACCCCTTAAACTAATCAGGGAAGTCTCTAATTACAATGAATATATATACAAAATTTTAAGAAAATCTGATAATTCTGCATGAAAAACCCATTTATCTAAATTAAGGGGGGGATTAGCACCCCCCTCTTTATACTTAACCAATCAATCCCGAAAACTAATCAGGGAAGCGTCTTAACCCAATGAACCTATAAACAAAATTTGAAGGAAAACGGAATAATTCTGCATGAAAAACCCATTTATATAAATTAAGGAGAGATTAGCCCCCCCCCCCATTCCCCTCCTTTATAATTAACAAATCAAGCCCGAAAACTAATCAGGGAAGCGTCTTAACCCAAAGAACCTATAAAGAAAATTTGAAGAAAATCGGATAATTCTGCATGAAAAACCCATTTATCTAAATTAAGGGGGGATTAGCCCCCGTTCCCCCCCTTTATACTTAACCAATCAATCCCGAAAACTAATCAGGGAAGCGTCTTAACCCAATGAACCTATAAACAAATTTTGAAGCAAATGGGATAATTCTGCATGAAAAACCCATTTATATAAATTAAGGGGGGATTAGCCCCCCCCCAGCCCCCCTTTATACTTAACCAATCAATCCCGAAAACTAATCAGGGAAGCGCCTTAACACAGTGAACCTATAAAGAAAATTTGAAGAAAATCGGATAATTCTGCATGAAAAACCCATTTATCTAAATTAAGGGGGGATTAGCCCCCGTTCCCCCCCTTTATACTTAACCAATCAATCCCGAAAACTAATCAGGGAAGCGTCTTAACCCAATGAACCTATAAACAAATTTTGAAGCAAATGGGATAATTCTGCATGAAAAACCCATTTATATAAATTAAGGGGGGATTAGCCCCCACCCCAGCCCCCCGTTTCCCCCCTTTATACTTAACCAATCAATCCCGAAAACTAATCAGGGAAGCGCCTTAACACAGTGAACCTATAAACAAAATTTGAAGGAAAACGGAATAATTCTGCATGAAAAATCCATTTATATAAATTAAGGGGGGATAAGCCCCCCCCCCCGTTCTCCCCCTGTATACTTAACCAATCAATCCCGAAAACTAATCAGAAAAGCATCTTAACCCAATGAACCTATAAACAAATTTTGAAGCAAATGGGATAATTCTGCATGAAAAACCCATTTATATAAATTAAGGGGGGATTAGCCCCCCCAGCCCCCCGTTTCCCCCCTTTATACTTAACCAATCAATCCCGAAAACTAATCAGGGAAGCGCCTTAACACAGTGAACCTATAAACAAAATATGAAGGAAAACGGAATAATTCTGCATGAAAAACCCATTTATATAAATTAAGGGGAGGGGATTAGCCCCCCCCCCCCACTTTATACTTAACCAATCAATCCCGAAAACTAATCAGGGAAGCACCTTAACACAGTGAACCTATAAACAAAATTTGATGGTAAACGGATATTTCTATGAAGAGTTATCGCGTTACGTACATACATACGTACGTACGTACATACAGAACCAGCGGGCACATAAGCTCTCAGGCTTTGATAGCCTGTGAGCTAAAAAGTATACAACGTATAAATATAACAATATAAAAATGCTGAGTTTCTAAAGAAAAACAAATCAGGGGATTTTCTCAAATAAATCAATCTTTTGTTCAGTGCAAAAACTTTTTATTGTTTCTTTTTAATTGTAGTATTATATAGTACACATTTAATTAATTTGGAATAATGTTTGATTAGTGTTGAAGATTAAGAAATGTATACACCACTGTAGCTCAAATAAGACTACATGTAAAAAAAACTTTTGACTATGTAAATGGCATTTAAGATTTTTTAATGCAATTTTAAATTAATTATAAATAACAGGACATATTTTGTCTTCCAGTTGAAATAAATAAAACATTGATGAAGTTCTTTCTTTTTATGTACATCTGAATTAATTTTATAAATATAAATTAATGATTGTGTCTCGGGCTGCACATAAAAGGTCGCCGGGCCACATGTGGCCCATGGGCTGCAGTTTGAGTATGGCTGGTCTAGAGTAAAGCCGCCATCTTTAAATCTTCCATTTTGTATCAAGGTCAAATTTTCCAAATGTGATGGGTGTCATGCTACACATTAAATAACACTGTCATGTTCTTAGAAATCAACTGGCCCAATTAGATTTTTTTCATATCTACAATGGTTTATGAGTAAATCTACAGATCAGGAGCCTCAACGTCAGCTCTGAAAGTCAATGTTTTTTTTATCTCACTTTTCATAATATTTAACATCTTACAATCCACAAATTAATTTTTTAAAATTACTACATACATATTTATACGCTTTTAAAATAATTTGAAGGTTTCAGAAATTAGAAATGTTTAATTAAACACGGTTTATGCAATAATATTCTGACATTCTTATGAACTTCTTATTCTATGTTTTAGATTAAAAAAATACATTCCCCTGAACACCCCCCTCCTAATTTAACAAATTTATATTCGTGATTTACTATTGATTGTGTGAATGATTCTAGTATATCTTGGATTTCGTTCTACACAGTAGTTTTATTACTTTATTAGAATAAGCAAAATTTTCGAAAATAATTTCATGTTATCCTAATGCCTAAATAGCAATATTTACTTACCTGCCAACCACAAAACACTCGAATCTGATAAATAGGTTGAATAATATCTCGTGTACAAAAGCAACTTATGGAAATGTAAACTGAATCTTTTCACTTATATCTATTTCAGAAATCTAGTGCTATTGCAACTTTTGTTTCGGAAAAAAGTTTTGATGGTCATTCTATAATATTTCTTTTACCTAAGTACATCCTGATCTAACTCGATGGCAATAGCATACTAAAATCTCCCCAAAATAGGCTTATTTAGAAACTTTTAAACTTATTGGGTAATCATTCATAATCGTGCCCACTGCCAATTCACTAAATAGCAGCCGTGGTTTGGCACTATAAAGTATTTTTTGTGATAACTTTGTATGATCTCAGTTTCCACTAATAGTGCTATTTCAGGCTGTATGGATGCGTTTTACTAAGCTAATTTTTTTAGATTAACCATCTCGTTGTTCGAGATATTATATTCTATTTTAAAGTAATACTAATTTTGAACCACGAAAAATCCATATCTCTTCCCGAAAATGAATACGTTTCGGTTATCATTCTATAGTAGTTAAAAGGTAACTTGTTTCAAAATAAATTCTCATTTATTTCAATAAAATATTAAAATCACTCAAAACTATTTTATTTTGCGAATAAAATATCGCAGCAAAATAGTTTGAGTTATTTGAATTTTATTATTTTGATATTCTTTAAAATGTAGTTGCTAGGTTACGATTAAATTAAAGAGGAAAATAAAAATAAATACATTTTAAAATTTGCAAAAAATGATAGAATAAAATGTATTATATTATTAGAACAGACGTATAAAATTGCAGCAAACATTGTACACCTAATTTAAAAAATCTGACGAATGTATTAACAAAATTTCAAATTAATTTGAATAATTTAAGACCTGACTTGATAAATTTTAGCCTTCATAACTTACACATTAAATACATTAATCAAATGCGCCATTTTATTTCAATGGATGAAAATTTTCAAAATCATCTGAATTCAGATAGGAAAGCAATGACCTAAAAAGAAATGTTTTACAGTTTCCGAACGAATGAACCAAACATAACTGAAAACTATACAGTTAATTCCGGGTACCTCACCAACATACCTACCAAAAATCAAACTAATCGGATCATTTTTGCGGCAGTTATCGCGGAACAGACAGACAGACAGACAGACAGAAACCAAAAACTTTTCGGGTCTCCACAGTAAGCCTCAACTGACGTTTCGGCAATAAGCAATTAAGAAGCCTGTGCTGTGGTGTTTGAGGATATGTTCGATGTTTTTATTATATTTTTTTTCCTTGCTGCTGAATACACAACTGAAGGCAATTCAAGATTGTAAAAAAAAAAAAAAACCTGTTGGGAACACTAATACACTAATTGCTTTATATGACCCTGTAAATTAGGGGTGCACAACCTGTGGCCCGCGGATCAATTTCACCGATCGGACGCAAAAAATCGCGAATTTCGCCGATCGAGTGCATAGAAATCACGAAATTTTCCAAATTTCGCCAATCGGACGCGTAAAAATCGCGAATTTCGACTATCGGGTGTGTAAAAATCGCAAATTTTGCCGATCGGATGCGTATCGTAAATTTCGCCGATCGCCTGCGTAAAAATCGTGAATTTTGCCGATCGGGCACGTATAAATCGCGAATTTTGCCGATCAGGTGCGTATAAATCGTAAATTTCGCCGATCGTATGCGTAAAAATCGCGAATTTTGTCGATCGGGCGCGTAAAAAATCATGAATTTTGTCGATCGGGTGCGTATAAATTGTAAATTTCGCCGATCACCTGCGTAAAAATAATGAATTTTGTCGATCGGGCCCGTAAAAATCGTGAATTTTGCTGATAGGGTGCGCATAAATTGAGAATTTTGCCGATCAGGTGTGTATAAATTGTTACTTTTGCCGATCGTCTGCGTAAAAATCGCACATTTTGCCGATCGGGCACGTAAAAATCGCAAATTTCGTCAATTAGGCGTGTATAAATGATGAATTTCGCCGATCGGACGCATAAAAATCATGAATTTTGCCGTTCGGGTACGTAAAAATCGCGAGTTTTGCCGATCGATAAAAAAAAAAAAAAAAAAATCGCAAAATTTTGCCGATCGGGCGCGTAAAAATCACAAATTTTGCCAGTCAGGTACGTAAAAATCGCGAATTTTACCAATCGGATGCGTATAAATCGCAAATTTCGTCGAACGGGCGCGTAAAAATTTTGAATTTTGTCAATCACTAGGAAAAAAAACTATGAATATTGTCAATCGCGCATGGAAAATAAATGCAAGATTTTTCTAGCCTTGCCAACTAAAATGGGTTATCCTGACTAAGGAGGTGGTTGAGTATAGGGAGCTTCCTTAAAATTAGCATTTTTATGAACTTTTAGGCCGATCCTCCCCTCCTTCCCCAAAACAAAATTTTGTTCACCCTACGGATGTTGACTCTCGACAATCCAGTCATTTTTGTGACTGGCCCTCCTCTTATAAAGGTTGTGCACCCCTACTTGATATCCACATTTTATGACTGAATATGTTAAGAAGTACAATTTAGAATAATATATGTTTCTCCTCCTCCCCACTTTCATTCATGAAAGCAGAATTTTTTTTCGGCACTGGCAATCTTTAAAGCTAAATTTATTCCCTCCAATAAAGTCAAGGAGTATTTTCACTCTTTGGAAATAGTCTTAGCTATATCTCTTGTATAAATACAAACGTAAACTGTTGATATATCCTTGCCAACAGAACTGAATACGTTGACTGGGAAGGAAGGAACCTAAGGGGTTAAAACTACCCTTCCGAAATTGATGTTTTTTTAAAAAATCTGATTGTAGACTTAGATCCCCCCCCCCCCCAGTCACACCTCCTGTAAACAAAATTCTACTGATGGTGGCCCTCGACAACCTAGTCATTTTTGTAAGTGGCCCTTCGCTTAAAAAGGTTGTGCACCCCTACTGTAAATAAAAGTTGAGAATGAAGTAATCTCAGGCGATCTGGATGGCCATTCTCATTTGATCACTTTGGTTAACCGAATGACCTTTAAACTGAATATCAAGCCATACACATATACTTATTCAGTGGTGGAGAGAATCTCCTTCCTGTTGATAATAATTACGAAAGTATCATCTTTAGTGAGCAGAAAAAAGTTTCTTGCATCTGTAGGTAGAACTGAGAATTTAAAGTAGAATAAATAATCTGGGTCCAATGATAGAAGTGTGCCTTATGTCACATCACACTAATACACCAACACCAATTACAATAGACTCGTGTCCAGTAAGGGTTATTGATAGTTGTAATCGTGATTCTTAAGAATCAACTCATCACTGATAAAAAAAAAAAAAAATTGCAAAGAATGAATTTGTATGCATAATTGGTATGCATAATTCCTTTTGGTATGCATAATTCCTAAATCATTGCATACATGGTAAATCTGACTGGGAAAATTGATTTTTGAGGAGATGACAAAGTTATTTGATATGAACATGACATCCTTCCCATTTGAAAAAAGATTTTGATCCAGTTAGGCAGATTTTAAGATGGCTGCGATACCCCAGACATACCTTAAAAGATAGGTCACTTCAATCCCTTCTTTGCTGAGGTGATCAGATATTTCATTTTATTTTGTGTTTCAGAAAATAAATCTTGTCAAAGATTTTGATTAACTATTTAAATACCAAAGATTAAATAAGATAAGAGAATAAACTAAATATTTTATAAAGATTCTTTATTTTGTTCAATACAACAAATGATTTAGAAGAAAAAAAAAAGATAAAATTTAATTGATCATTCAGTGATTTCCATAATTTCTGTATCATTAGAGGTGATCTCTTCAAGTGCTAAGTGATTCATAAAGTTCTGAAGGAAAAGTAAAATAAAAATAACTCAAAGTTAACAAGCTATGAGTAATTATTATTATTTAAATAAAAGAGTTTCATAATGACACCATTTAAATAATTTAAAATTATGAAAGTAAATTTAGGATATAATAATGCTTCTAATTACAAAACTTAAGAAGGGCAATAAAATACTATTCTCAAATATCTTAATATAACAATTAATATTTATTATCCTATTATGGAACAAAATAACACAATTTATTTCATTCCATTACACTGCTTATGTATAGGGCATCCATAAGTTAATTACTGGATAAAGAGTTGTTACAAATAATGTAGAATGAGTGAGAGAGAGAGAAAAAATTTCTTACTAGATTTCATTCTGCAATTCACAGGGACGAGACTGAGAAAATATCAAAAAAAGAGGAAGCAAAAATTCATGTGACATTTTTATGTATTAAACTAACAGTAATTAAAAAAATTAAAAATAGTTTAATAACTTTTGTAATTTTTAACACCGCTAATAAACAATATAAAAAAATTCTTTGGTCAACAAATGCATTAAAATGACATTTATAAATGTATAAGACAAAAAGATTAAACCAATATATTAAGTAAGCATATACATAAACTTTTTACAGTTCTATTCAGGGTTCAGTGATATATATCATGATATCGATCTGATATTTATTTTCAAAATATCACAAAGTTTGATATTTTTACATATTTGATATTTATTTTCAAAATATTGCGCACAATATTTTTGATATTTTCAGTCAAAACAAGTGTAAAAGAATTTAACTGTTATTGGCTTTGTCATTCTGTAGATAAAGAATTTTTGCTCTTATAGTGGCTTTTTTTTAGCCCCCCCCCCCCCTTCTTCAACCAAAAAAACTTTTCTAAGCTTTATGTTTGAAGCTAAAATTTTAAATGTAGAATCAATAATTATGTGGGACAATATTTACTTAGGAAAGCCACTGAAAGATAAACTGTCTAATTTAGATAAACTTGCAGCTTCATTAGAAATCATTTTTTCTCGTTTTGGTTTTGTTCAGTTAAGCAGACCAAGCTTACTATATTTATCTTTAAATTTGTCGATAAAAACAAAAAATATTGTTGTATAAAACTTAAAACTTGATTACTAAATCTTAATAGTTTGTTTTTTGTGAGTATAAAAAGCAAATTGTGTCTGTTTTCAATTAGTTGATCTTCAATTTTAAGTGAAAAAAAAATACATACAAAAGACATTTTATCGTGATCTGATATATTTTTAATTTCAAATTTAATTCCCATTCATCACTTTCCATTTTGTCATCTGAGCTCTGAATTCAGTATTCATTTATTTTCATTCTAATGTTTTACTTTTTAAATTCATTTTACATCTTAATTGTTAGATTTAACTCATCTTCTTTCCACAGAGGCTGTATTTTCAGCTTCTCTTTTTACCGTTTGCATCTGCGAACATTAGCTCCGCCCCTCCATCGCGACATCACATATTTCAGATATGTGCCTCCGGCCGGACAGCATCTCGTTTTCGGTGCATGCGTGCACGGCTGACATTGTGAGCGCTCCCAATTTCTCATTTATTTTTTCATCTCATTTTTTCATATGTCAGTTTTGCTAGGATCGTCAGATCAATAGGTGGTCTTTTGTTGAGCAGTCCGCGCGCGCTTAGCACCGTGGATCTGCGTGTGTTGTAATTTTATAGTGTGGGATGTAAGTGTTAGTATAGTAATTACCAAAGTAATCACTAATACATTAAAACAGGATGCAGAGTATAAACGATAATGGAGCGTATAAGCTGACATTCAATTGCCCAAGCTAAGCATGAGAGAAAGTTGAAAAGTAACATGTGGATTGTGTCTGAAATAATGACAAACTGTTTTTAAAAACAACTAAACGTTTATTAAATAAAAACAGGAATAAAAATCAAAAAGACAAAAATACAAATTCAATAAATAATATAAATAAAAATATACTTTAAACTTTATCATTAACATGCACTGAAGCCTTCAAGGAAAAATGTTTCAAAAAGAAAGTTGCTTTTATTTAAATTCAATTCATAACTAACACGAGAAACTGTAAACTTTAATCTGATTTAATTTAATATTATAACTTCAATTATATTAACTTTACCTTAAAACAAAATGTAAACATTAATTGACCTTTCTCATCCTCCTCTCATTTAAATATAAACCATCTTAAAAGATCGTTAAACTTAGTTTCATTTCACACCTTGTCCCATGAACCTCCGATATACCACGCGTACCGTCATTAGCATACCGAAAGCATCAAAACCAAAGTGTCAAACAAATCATGCCGAACCATACCGGATCTTCATCTAAACCCTTAAACATGATGAAGTTCGTAACACCAAAAATATTTGCAAGACCTTAAAAAGTAAGAGAGATAGAAACCAGACACTTTAACATGATGTTAAAACTGAGAGGGAAAAACAACTGTAAAAAAAATGTAAACTAAAATGAATTAAAACTTTATTTATAGAAACTTAAACCAGTAGTAAAATCAACTAAATAAAGTCAAAAGAATATTGAAACCATCTCAAGAAAAAATAAATAAAAATATATGCAAATTTACTTATGAAAGTTCTCTGTGTATTTCACCTTCCCCCTAACAGTATTCAAAGATACTAACAAAACTTCCTTAAACCTGTCTGATAACATCGATCACGACAGTATATGCAAAGTCAGTTTAAAACATAATAAGGAGAGGGAAAAGTAACGTTGAACAAAAACTAATAAAATGAACTAATTAAATTATGAACCGAAATAGAAACCGAACGTGTTGCAGTTGCCGGTGTTTCGATATACTGGGTAAACAAACGCTATTCCTCTTTCTTTGCTTTTCAGGAAGGGCAACTTTACCAACAAGAGAAGAGAGAATGCATAAAACTTCCAGCTATATCTTTAAACATCACCAACCGGCTTTCACAAGACACTGAATATTTCTTTAGATTTAAAACACAGTCACCAAAGATTACGAAGATTTAAAAAGCACCATCTTGAAAGCTATTATACATTTAAATACCATAAGACATCTTCAAAAATGCACTTCACTATCACTAGCCATTATCAATCAACCGGCGGCATACTGATGTCAACACTGCCTTGCCACCACACACAAATGAAATTAAAATATGAAGCTAATGAGAGTACCAAGAGCTATCATATATAAGCATTTCATCTCTGGATAAACAACCTATCACGCAGCCTTCCATATCTAATGAGCAAACGTCACTACCAGCTTCTCGAAAGGTCCGGAGAAAGTGGCAAGCCGCCACGAGGGAGAGAGAGATCGTAGGAGGAAACAGACGATCATGCCATATGTCGTCACCTGCCGTAATCGCTTCGGCACATCGTGATGCTAGGCCGTGTAAAGAGATAGGAAACCGGCAAAAGGTAAACAGAAATGCATGGTTTTAAGAATGTGGTGTGAAAATAAAATGAATATGCCGGGATACTTTATACAGCTATTATTGTAAGTAAACTTAATGAAATGTTAAATATGGTATTTAGATATTGAAATAAGTAAACATAAACCAAAATGTAATGTATAAGCCAGAATTTAGAAATGCATAAATGTGAAACAAAAAGTAATTTAGAAATTACAGGATAGGATTAAATGAATGAATTAAATGAAGTGATAAGACAAATGTTTAGACACATGTATGGAATATTCTCCTAACAGTAAGTCCATAAAGATTCTTTTTAAACATCTTTTAATTCTCATATAATTCGGGAAATACATTTCATTGTACATGATCCAGTTACTACAACATATAGTAGACTTGAAAACCCTGTACTGCAGAGAACCTGCAGAACGTATTTAGCCCAATCTACACAACTTCAGAGAAACCAATAAAGTATAATTTTCATTCTAAAAGTCTCTTGAGTGCATCTTTTAAAAGGTAATGTAATTTTTATTTATTTAACTGCTTATGGTCAATTTCTTCAGAATGCTTTCAACGAAACCTATGTTACTTATTTCACGATCACGTACGTTATTAATCTAAATTTTTGATAAGCCACTAAGAAGCAACCCAATACATTTAGAATATTGTTTTATTAAGTTTTCACCAGAAGGACCCGTGTGAAGCTTTCGCACTGTAATCTTTGAGATTATTTCTGGGTGCATTTTAGCATTAATTTTTAATTAACTGATTTTTTTAAAAATCCAACAACGCGTTTTAACGAAATGTTAGTGTACTATGTCAGAAGCCTGTTCAAAAACTTTTTGAATGATACCTCATTCATCGTTGTATGTTTTGTATGTGCATAGAAAAAGGGATGTTGACAACAGAAATAACATATATATGATCTGCATTATTTTTTCATAAATGAAATGAAAGCATTTTTCAAATCGATGTTTCCCACAAAAATAAAATACTGCATTATAGGATGCTCAATAATGATTATAAAAAATAATAAATAGTACAAAACAGGTAAAATGTGACGTTTTCTCACGGGTTTATTTTATATTTATGATTAAAAACTAAAACCAAAATTGAAACTTTTGGAAGAAATTAAATATTATTGATTGGTCGAAGCAGTGGTATTTTACACATGTAGCATAAAATATATGATGTGTTATATTAGATTGAATTGTAACTTAAGTGTATTTCAATTTATTTTTGTTCATCCCGTATTTTTCCAGAAGAAGATGACGTTAGTTACAGATGATGCAGGTAAAATACAATTGCTTGTTTTTCTTTCCCTCGCAAGTGCCTTTTTCTATCTTCGATGGAATTGGATCATGAGGAATAAATGAGACAATATTCTGGCTTGACTCATGTTGTTTGCAGATATTTTTCTCCTCAATCTTTCTGTAGAAGTTTAAACCTGCATCTAAACAATATTAGATATGGCTAAAAATTATTAGACTGCAGTGCGAAATCCTCGTACGAGTCCACTGGTTAAATACATAACTAACATTGTTAAAAATGGTAAATAATATAAAATAAATAAATAAAATATAATTAGTGAATAATATTAAATCAATAACAAAAAAAACGCTAAGGTATAATGAAAAAAAAAACTATAAATTATAATGAAAAAAAAAACTATTACAACTAAAAACAAAATCTCGCCAAAATCGTCGTGTTGCCTAGGCATAAAATCACCCTTTTGGCACCAAAAATATATCCCCGTGCGTCTGTGACATCTGTACCACTATTATTTATATACAATTTACTTCTTGTATATTTCAATGAAGTACAGATGTCACAGACGCACCGGGGTATATTTTTCAGTGCCAAAAGAACGGTTTTATCGCGAGCTACATCGCGGTTTTATGCCTATGCAACCCGGTAGAGCAGATTGTGTGTGTATTAAACATTGTATGTTTTATAATAAATTGATCATTGTGTGTGTTTTAGGATAAAATTATTCGTGTGAATAGGTTACCGAAAAATATGTTGTCAATAAAATGAATTTATAAAAAAAAATTGAAGCATTGAATCAGATATTAAGTGAATTCATGTGAAAGCATTTCCTCAAACTTTACAAAACTGTTTCAGAAATGTCTTATACATAAATCAATATTGGCACATGAACTTTTGTAAGCTTATGGAAATAATGAAACTTTAATAAATAACATAAAAACTTGGCATAATGAAATAATAAAAAATTGGTACTTCTCTATTATCCCGACGATCACTTTTCATAGCAAAAAAGTCCTTCCGGCCTGTACCGGGAGGAAAAGGTAGCTTTCCTATATCTTCGTTTTAAAATTTTAGCTAATGTTACACGAAAACAGCAAGTTAAAATGCAAAGAAACGTTTACAAAACATTCCTTAATACTGAACTTGAATAAGAAATTCGCCAAATTATTGAGCAATAGCCAAATTGGCTTCATTTATGAAGACTTATTTTGGTCGCCAAATGTCGCCAATTTTGGCGAGAATTTGGTGCTAACGGATATGAATATATAGTTTTATGCGTATGATTGGGAAATTATTACAACAATGAAAGAAAATAATTTGCGAGTAATCGCGTTAATGTGCTGTTTTGTTTCAAAATGTCAGCCACCCTAGAATTTCAAACTGCTCTATCTCAGCCATTTTTTAAGATAGAGGTAAACCAAAAAATGCTCTGGATTCCTCGTATCAAGGACTAACACGTAATTAAAAAATAAATTTGAATTTTTAACTTTTTTGTATATTTATTTTAGTTTTAAATTTTTAAGTGGCCGCCATCTTGAAACAAAATGGCGGACCAAGCTGGCCAACGAACTCGGTCGAGACATTGGTGAGCTTAATACACACAATTAGTTTCATCAAAATTGATTCATAAATACGAGCATTATCATATGACATAGGTCAGATATATATATATATATATATATATATGGATATATATATGTATATAAATCAACATTTGAACGGAGGGTGGTTTTGGGGTCTGGGGGTCATGATCGGTGAAAATAACCAAAATTTTCTGGAACTGCTTTCCTCCGAACAGCTGCAATAGGTAGCTTTATACTTTTTTGTATTGAAAGCTACCTAAAACTATCGCCAAACTGTAACGCCAAATAAACGGGAGAACGTTGTCATTGCAATATCAAAATAAATAAATAAATAAAATATGAGAAATTCGGCCGTTTAATGACACAATTGTTATTTTAATTAATGAAATAACTAATAAATCAGTAAAACATAATGAAAAATACAGGCAAATATGGAACTAAAAACCACTTGATGACATAACAACACGTATAATACTTCTGACATCAAGTAAATGGGACTACATTTTTGGCATTTAATCTTACAGTTTGGCGATAGTTTTTTGTTATGAAAAGTGGTCAACGGGATAATAGAGAAGTACCAAAAAATTTATACAATTTTTTATAAATCCTAAAATAATTATATCCGATTAGAAGATAGTCCTTAAATACGTTAATGTACTATTACTCCATTACAGTACGCATATAGACAATCATGATAAATAGAACAATAGATGATGCACGAATAAAAATTAAATAAAAACCCGAATAAAAGCTCGATATTTTTTCAAAAAGCATGCACAAGAAAAAAATTAACAATCGTATTTTAACTGCATTAGAAGATGACGTCATCTGCTTGTTGAAAAACGTGAAACAAAAAAAAAATTTGAATGCATTTCTAATATTATGAAGCATATCTTTTATTTTAATTTCAATTTGGCTTTTTAACCATAAATATTAAATTAACCCTTGCAGAGAAATCATACTTTATATTTTTTGTACTATTTATTTCTTTTTATAATTATTGTTGAACATGATGAAATGCGGTATTTTATTTTTGTGGCAACACAAATTTGAGGAAAACCTTTCATTTCATTTATGAAACAATGCCGATTTAATTTTTAATTAACAGCAATATTTAATCAGAAACATGTTTTAACTAGAGATCGACCGAAATTTCGGTTTCCGCACAAAATCGGAGTTTCGCCGAATATTTGTTTTCGGCGAAACTGCTGCCAAAATTTCGGCCTGACTGAAACTATCTGTATTTCAAAATCTTCTCGTTCCTTCTTTCGGAAATTTTCAACTTTACTCATTGATATGAGTTGTATCGGCTCAAATGAGACACTTTTTATTGTTGTGAACTCCACTGTTAATCATTATCCGTAATGACTGATTCATGATGGGAGTATAAATTATAAAGCAAGCAATGCATATATACTAAACTTAAAAGACGCTTATCACGTGATATTTAAAAGCTACACACTTAACAGTAATAGAAAATTTTTACTTTGAAACTCCAGATTGTTTCAAATGCTTTATGAGAAAGATGCTGTTAAAACAAATGGAAATTTATGAAATTTATTACAAAAGATATATTGAGGTATGTATACTTAAAATATTTTTTATTTGATGAAATTCGTATAGTTGGAAGCTATTTCTGTCTTATTCATAAATTAATTATGCTTTATTTTATATGAAAATAAATAGTTTTGGATAGAAGCACAGAGAGTCAACTTGGCACTGGAGATAAAATTTTCAAATAGGGTGCCATTTCAACACTTTCTTAGAGAGGCAGGGAGTGGCAAATCTTTTTTTAAGTAAACATGTTATTTAAACAAATGTACCATAAAAATAATTGTACAACATTTTAAATAATTAATAATAATATTCAGCAGTATATATTAAATATTGCTGATATTATTATTAATTATTTGAAATTTTGTACAAACATTTTTATGGTACATATGTTTAAATAGCATATGCCCAGCAGCAGAATTTTTTTCTACAGTCTGCAACACAAGTAGAAACTTTAAAAACAGTCTGCAGAACTTAAGGACAAACGTCCCTCGCATTACGTTACATTCACTCAACCCCCCCCCCCCCAATTATTTGTGATTAACATAAAAGGAAAGTACTTTTAAAAATAATTTACCTTTGTCCTCAGAATTTTTAACACCCATACATTGTCTGAAAAATCTTTCATAAAATTTGTCAAAATTTCTGAAGTTAGAAAATACAATAACAGTAAAAATAACACCTGAACACCAACTTCTAAAATTTTTTAAAAGATTGATATAATGTGATAATATCAAAATTTATATATATAGATGGGATAATATTAAATGTTACTTGCAGCAATTTTGCCATGCCCAAATCGGCTGGCAGCACTTGCACTGCAGAAGATGTCGATGGAGCAGGAAGAAAAGTGGTTTTCGATTGAGTTGGAGCAGCCACATCACCTGAATTCAGTGGTGGTGATGTTCGAATGAGCAAGTCAGTTGAATTCGGTTTCGGGAATCTGAGCTCGTCAATCGCGTGTGGCACGGATCGTATTACTATGGCACAAGGCAAATAATTTCTAGCAGAGTTTTATTTTTCTAAACTCTAACATAGGGGTACACAACCTTTTTAAGCGAAGGGCCACTTACAAAAATGACTGGGCTGTCGAAGGCCACCATTAGTAGCACAGAGAGAATTTTGTTTTGGGGAGCTGGGGGTCCGTTAGGCAAAATTTTCAATTTATACGCAATCGATCGGCAAAATTTACGATTTATACGCGCTTGATTGACGAAATTCGTGATTTTTACCTGTTCCGATCGGTGAAATTTGTGATTTTTACCCGCCTAACCGGCGAAAATTGCGATTTTAATGCACCTGATTGGCGAAATTAGTGTTTTTTCGCACCCGATCGGCAGAATTTGCGATCTTTTCACACCCGATTGGCGAAATTTACAATTTATAGGCACCTGATCGGCAAAATTCGCGATTTATACGCACCCAATCGGCAAAATTCATGATTTTTACGCGTCTGATTGGCGAAATTCATGATTTTTGCATGCTTAATGGGCAAAAATTACGATTTTTACACACCTGATTGATGAAATTTGCGATTTATATGCTCCCGATCAGCAAATTCTGCGTATTTTACGCGTCCAATCGGCGAAATTTGGCAAAATCGCGACTTTTACGCAGCCAATCGGAGAAATTCACGATTTTTTCGCATCCGATCGCGAACCGATTCCAACAGTTAAAAATTAGGCTGCAGATCTTCTCAAGAGTCTGCAACGTGCGTCGCAGCGTTGCGCCGATTCTGCGCCCGGGAGCATATGTACCATAAAAATGTTTGTACAAAATTTTAAATAATTAATGATAATATTCAGCAATATTTAAATATATATCTATATTTAAATGTCTATTAAATTAATAATATTTATAATTATAAAATGGTTAAAACATATTCAATGTTAATTCCCTAAAAAACAAACTTTTAAGTACTTTATTTCAATCAATCTAAATACAAAATATTAACGAACTGAAAATATGAATATCCTTCTATATATAAAAAAAAGTAATGGTTTGGAAATGGACCAATGAAAATCTGCGTAGATATTCCGGGTTATTCTCATCTCTTTTTTACTAGGGACATTTTTGAAGAGCGATTACTTTTTTTCTAGCCATCCTATGGATTCGAAAATCATACCACCAGACGCGAAATATAACAAGCTTTCAGAAATTCAAAAAATTATCGCGGTCAGACAATAAAAACTCAAAAAATCCTTAAAAATCGAGTAAAAAATCTTTTATTGAAAAAGTCATTTTTTTATATTGTTGCCAATTTCTAAATAAGCGCAAAGGATTATGTTTTATCTCAAATAAAAAATGTATTTGCGCGAGACTATTATAAACAATAATGAAAGTTTAAAATAATAATTAAATGATCACGTTTGGAAAGCAGGAAATAAAGAAAATTACATCATAAAAATTGTGTTTACACATGAATATTAAAAATAAAAAAGTTGAATTAAATGAAACAGCATTATAACCAGTTAAATGAAAGAGCATTATAACCTGATTACAGAAGATAGTCGCCGTTCGTGATATCATCATCTTTTTAAAACAGGATACATTACCAGGTTTTAAGAGGTTGTGAAATCAGAACGGGGGTTGGTGAGCGTAGCGAGCATTGGGCAGAGCCCTCTAGTATATTTAAAAATAAAATATTCACTATTGAATTTTTTTTTACATCATTTAACTACATTGTTAATTAATTTTTGATAAATGCCTGTAATTATTGGTTGTTATAAAATAGTAAAGTAAAAAAGTTGTATTATTTATGTTTAATTTTTGTTTGAAACTTATACACACACATATATGTATGTACGAGTGTTTGTTGAAATGTGGTTCAATACACATATAATTAATAAATTAAATAGTAACACAATTAGTTAGTATTAAGTAATTATTAATTATTTGTTATTAATTAATTAATTAATTAATAATTATATGCAGTTACGTATGTATTAATCAGTTTTTAAATATTTTTTACACTTTCGGTTTCGGTTTCGGCTGAAAGTGGGAAGATCACCAAAATCCGGTTTTGGTTTCTGTTTCGGTCGATCTCTAGTTTTAACTAAATGTTAAGTGTGCTATGTCAGAAGCTTGTTCAAAATCCTTTCATATGGTATCTCATTCGTCGTTCTGAGTTTTGTATTTCCTTAGAAAAAGGGATGTTGACAGGAGAAATAATATATACGATAGATTCTAAATGACATATGTTTTAATGTCTAATTTATATTAACTCTGAAAATATTTATAATCATCAATCATCAATAAGTTGACTATTTCAAAAATATCAGATATATATCAAATTATCGGATATTTTTGAAAATATCATGATATTTACGAACCCTGGTTCTATTTAACTTATTAATAAAAATTATAAGTTAACACTGAATTATAATGTTCAACATCAGTGAAAAAAAAAAAGGTGGGAGGGAGAGAGAGAGGGGGGGGGGATTGCAGCATAATAAATATAACGTGCATTGCATAACTTCATTTATTTATTTTTATTTACTTTTTAGAACTTTTTTTTTTTTTTTTTAAATTTTCATAGGATTATAAACACATTTCTTTTACTGTTAATATTTTGAAATTCCTTTGAGTTTCCATCTTTTCAAATTACTGTTTCTTTAATTTCAAGAAAAACACACCACACCAACTATAAAATAACAGGAATATCGCAGCATTAAATTGGAGAACAGAGCTGCAATAAACAAATAATCAATCATAAATATTTTCCCAAGTACCTTAAATAAGAAGGTAAAAACCAGTGGCTCATCCTCTGGGTACACCAGTCATGTGTTGCATACTTGTCAAAAAGTATTTAAACTTCAAAAATGAGTAAAAATATTCATTTAGCAACTTATTAAAAAAATAGTTATTGCTAAGTTTTCGAATGCTATGCTAAATACAACTAAAATTTCTTTATAATTTGATAGTGTTTTCTCCCTCAGTGTTCTATTTCAGGCGTTTTCGTACAATGCCCAGATTGTTCACTGCGTCGTAGGCGTTGCAATAATGGTCAGAGCCAGTTGTGTAGTTAAAAAAAAAAAAGAAAACACAGAGAATATATGCTAGGGGCATATGAGAACTAGACAGAACCTATAACTATGGAGGGTATATAAAATTATCTAAGAGGTGTACGGTGTATACCACCATATACCTTCCACTACATCTCTGGTCAGAGTTAGCCCCACTACAGAGGGGAATTTTCATTTTTTTAATGATTATTCATTGCTGTAAATCGTAAAAGTCCCTTCTCATATTTTTTTCATAGAAAGTAAAGGAGTTAGCTGATTTAGACAATAAGGGAATGCTTTCAAATCAGCAAAATTTGGGGATTTCTTCTCATCTTCAGTAAAAATTGCAGCATTTTGATTATGAGGACAAACTTTCTCTCTTCTGATACTGAGAGTGTACTTGCTGCCATTTGCCTTGTACTGTCTGCATTTACTCATAAAAAATAATACAAAAAGATCAAAGAAAAAAAAAACTTTTATTTTTTTTTATAGTACAAGGCCTGATATACTACACAATTTGGATTTTGGAAGAAGAAAACTTGCTGAAAAAAACTAAAATTGAGAAAAAAAGGTAGACCGTAGACCCTGCCTAAATATTTCTAATTTAGTTTGCAGGCATAAAGAAAAGTAAGAGAATATGTCAATATTCTTTTCTTTTATTTTAAAAGATGTATATGTTAAAACATGTGCATTAATTTCTATTTTTGATTTAAAAACACTGGGAGAGGTTTCACAAGAGGGGCTTTGAATTATTATTACATGTAAAATGCACAATTTCATTGTTTTACTTGTTGAAGTTAGTGTAAAACCAACTTTAATCGCAAGCACAAGCAGACGGAATAAATTTAGCATACGGCTGCTTCAAGCCTTTATGAAAGGAGCTTGTTCTTTAATGTTCCAAGAAAAATAAAAGAAAGAAATTGTTGTACATTGTTTCAGATTAAAAACTATTTTTATAATAATAAACATAGATGTTTGTCTGTGCGTGTGCTGTTTTCTGAAGAGATTACTGTGAGCAGAGCTACAAGATTTGACAGGAAAGTAGCTGTATGTCTGAAATTATGTACCTCAATGCCAGTTTTTGGATTTTTTTATTAGATTTGTAATGCATTTTTTTGCAATGTACGGAAAATTTTTCCACATTAGTAAAAGGAATCTGGTTTAAATCTTTTAGCCTAATACAATAAATTTTGTTCTTTTTAAATAAAGTTTATTTGGAATTCCTACAAATATTGTTTAATTTTTCATGAATTTTAATGCAGTTTTTAAAGATTTTTTGACAGATGAAAGGAATCTAGTTTCAATCTTTCAGCTCAGTATAGTAAATTTTCTCCTCTGTAATATTTGTAAGCGACTGTTAGCATTTCTTCCCGTTTTGCGGCAATCTTTTGACATTCATAAAAGTAACCCGGTTTAATAGTAGTAATACACATACTCTGCTGCACACATATTCTCACTCTCATTTCCCACTTTTTCTTCCATTCATTTTGCACCAAAGAAATTTGATTATGAACACTAAAAACAGTTGTATGTTAAAATTTTTTATATGCTTTCATTTTAAGTTGTTTTTTACATGTCATGTATTCTTCTTAATATGACGAGTCTTGTGCATATATTATTTAGTTTTCAACTGCTCTGGGTTTTGATCCATACCCCCCCCTCCTACTTCGATGGTGTAAAAAAAATTATAAAGAATTGCTGAGGTATGATTTTCTGCAAATGGCTTCTGTAGCCAGGGGTGACTGTGTAAAAAAAACATTTTCTGAGCTTCACAGCAGGGGAGGGGGTTCCCTTCCTCTCTCATAAAAAAATGTCTGAACATGGCTCCATGGGTCGGGTCAGGTTGGGGCTAATTGTTTTTGTTGTAGGTCAGGTTAACTATAATTGTTTTTTGACCGAGTTAGTTTCTGGCTGAGCATTTGCTGGTTGGGTTGGGTTAACCCGATTTTTCAAAAGTTAGTTCAGTATATTGTTTCAGATTAAAAACTATTTTTATAATAATAAACACAGATGTTTGTCTGTGCATGGGCTGTTTTCTGAAGAGATTACTGTGAGCAGAGCTACAAGATTTGACAGGAAAGTAGCTGTATGTCTGAAATTATGTACCTCGAAGCCAGTTTTTGGATTTTTTTATTAGATTTGTTATGCATTTTTTGTGTTGTATGGAAAATTTTCACATTAGTAAAAGGAATCTGGTTTAAATCTTTTAGCCTAATATAATAAATTTTGTTCTCTTTTAAATGAAGTTTATTTGGAATTCCTACAAATATTGTTTAATTTTTCATGAATTTTTTAAAGATTTGTTGACACATGAAAGGAATCTGGTTTCAATCTTTCAACTCAGTATAGTAAATTTTCTCCTCTGTGATATTTGTATGCAACTGTTAGTGTTTCTTCTTGTTTTGTGGTAATTTTTTGACATTCATAAAAGTAACCTGGTTTCAATCTTTTAACCTAATGCAGGGGTGTCTATTCCAGATCAGCAACGAATTTCCCTGACATTTCCAGGTTTTCCATACCAATAAAAAAAAATTCCGGTATCGAGATTTTGTGAATCTGACAAAAAAGTATCTTAAAAGTTGTGAATTTGAGAGTGGAACTTTCACAACTGATTCTGAGGCATAAATTACTGATTTGTTACCTAATTTTTTGCAAAATTTACAAATTGTTGAACATGTTACATCCTAAACATTTTGCAGATACACACTTTTAGCATCAGGTTCTATCTATTTTGTCAAATCAGGATGAAATTCTTTGTCACAGTTAAATACAGATTGTTTTGAGATATTTTAATACAAATAATAAGTATACAAGAAATTAAGCTAACAAATATTCAGTTCCGAAACAAAGATAAGTAAGCAGAGTGAAACACCTAATCAATCCTACAACATTCAGTACAAAGTTTCAGTGAAGCTGGAACTGAAAATCTCTGAGTTACAAAGAGGGACTGAAAGGGGGTTGACAAAATGATTTGCACAAGATGTTGAAATACTCTTTACAGTATAAGAGCAAAGTTTGATTCTAATGGCACTGCAATTTCAAATCCTCAGGTTTTATAGGAAAATTTTTCATATTTTTTTCTTGAAAGTACAAAATTTTCTAACTTTTTCTCAGAATTTTCAAATTTCCCTGACTTTTCCTCAGAAATGGTAAATTTCCCTGACATTTCCAGTCCATATAAATTTCCCTGACTTTTCCAGGTTATCCAGGTGGCTAGACACTTTGAGTAAATTTTATTCTTTGCAATTTTTTAATTTTGTATGAATTTTAGCATTTTAAGGTGATTTTTTGACAATTCTTTTCTGAATCAGAAAAGGTAAACCCGGTAACATTTTTATGTGAAAAATATCCAGGATTTCTTTAAAAAATCGGGTCAACATAAACTCACTTGCAATAATGAAACCCAATTTGAAACAACTAAAGTCAACTTGACATACAACGAAGAAAAGCAGTGTCAACCAATGCAGAACTGTGAGACCAAGGACTTGGTAGATTTCTGAATTGTATGGATTTTAAATCATAGTCTGAAGAGAAAGGCAGAAAATCATTATTGAAAATTTTTAATGGCACAAAACCATTAATGAAAATTTTCTTATCTCTATAGAGGAAAAAATTTGTAAATATAGTAACTTATTGATGATGTTCGTGTACTAATTACATTTTGTCCAATTGAATTTTACGATTTTTTACCATGACAATTTGATGCAATTTGTGATATTATTTCCGTGATCGTTTCACAAAATTCATGATTTTTCTCCAATATCCTTTGATGAATTTCGAGTTTCACACGAACCTTTGACAAAATTCATGATTTTTTTCTGCGATTTATTGACGAAATTAGTGTTTTTTTTTTTCAGAGATATTAGTCAAAATTTGCGATATTTTTCTGCGACCAATTCATAAAATTTGTGATACTTTTGCACGATCACTAATCGAAATTCGCACTATTTTTCCCACACAATTAATCGAAAATAACAATACTTTTTTTAGACCGACTGACAGAATTTGCAATATTTTTCCCACGACCAATTAACAAAAAATTAGTATTTGTTTGTCAAAATTTGGGATGTTTTTCCTCAATCGTTTTTCAAAATTAGTAATTTCTTTTGTGTGATCGTTTGACTAAATTTGCGATCTTTTCTGCAACTGATGGATGAATTTGATTTGTTTCTGAGATCAAATGTTTAAATTTGGGATTTTTTACAGCAACTGATTGCAGAAAATCACTATTTGTTTCTGAGATTGTTGATGAAATGCACAATATTTTTCCAAGATCATTTGAAGAAATTTGTGCTTTTTTCTGCAACCGATTTACAAATTAATTTTCGAAATTCCGAAAAAGAATTAAAAGAATTGCAGCCTTCCACAAAAACTAAAAAAATATTCTCGAAAGAATAACATGTTTGTGAAAGCACTTTTTATGATGCAGTTTTTTCCATTTTGCATGAGATTCGCACAATCCCGCACGCTATCTCAAAATACACCCCCCCACCACAAGAAACTCTTGAAATGGCACCCCTTGCTTCTGAGTAAGGAAATTCGAGATGTAAATATTTGCAGAAACACGATTCATTCACATCTAAAATACATTAAGAGGGTTTTATGGTAAAAAGTTGGTTTTTCATCCCAATTTTTTTTTATGTCAGAATTTTCAGACTGATGACCGATTTTTCAAAATTTTTGGAACCAAATGCCTTAAATTTTCAGAACAGAATCACCCCTGTCTGTAACATATCCAGGTTAAAATAGTACAATATGCCACTGGTAAAAACATACAATATTCCATCCATGTGTATCTAAAAATTGTTATTCTCTATATTTTTAATGCTGTTCATGCATGAAAAACATGCAATTTAATAAACAAACATAATATTTCTTTAATGACATAGTATTTTAAGCTTATTGAGGACAAACAGCAATAGATTAAAACACTTCATTGCTAAATTTACTTTCCATTTAACATGAAAATAAAAACTTCTACAAATCAATATAAAATAGATATGTGAGAAATATGATGCATTTTTATTTCCTTTAATATTTTATATTTTCATAAAATAAACCTGGATGTTGACATTTATGTTGAGGATGGAGACGATTGATACTCCAAGGGCTGATATGATGTTTCAATACAAATCTAGTCTAATTTCCCTCATTTTGAATAAATATATTTACATTTTAATTTTCTAATTATAAGTTGTTACTAGAGATGATTTTGAACTCTTTTTTTCAGATACCAAATTCATTCAATCTTGAAGATTTGAAATCTGAACATCGCCCAAGCACAAATATTTTGTGTGATCACAGCTCAAGACCACTAGTGAAAGTACACAATAGAAAATTGTGAAAAATATTTCAAAATTAATTTTCTCGATTTAAAGTCTTGTTTTACATAGAAATAATTATTATTCTTTAGTATCAATTTTATGCAATCTTACATTCAGGCATATCAAAAGAAAAAAATAATAACAAATGTACTTCATATTTAAGACTGTTCTCACTTTCTTTTATTTCCCCCCTCCTTCAAGAATGCAAACCTTACTGATACATTCACAAAGTCAGTTTTATGCAAATTGCCAACTTTACTTTTTATGTGCCTAGGAATTGAACAAAAGTTTTTCATTTGCCTATGATAATAGTATATCATTAATTATAGTAGTATACTCCCTCATAATGACATTTCATGATTATCATGTGTCTGAAAATCCATTTAAAATAACAAATTTAATATTTATACCCAAATACTGGCAGAAATCTGCAAAAATTACAATTTTTATTGTTTTAAATATCATTGTATTGCTATGGCAGAAAAACACTAATTCTGTTTTCCAGTAATTCTGTGAGAGAATTGTGACAGAAAGAGAGGATAGATGAGGGATATCCCATGGCTTCTTCATGTTACTAACATAAACTGCACAAAGACTTCAGAATCAGATAGAATTTTTTTTTTTTTATATTCCTTCAATAATCCAAAATTTCTTTTTAAATTGATTTTTAAAGGATTGAAGAACACTAAGAAATTTAGATTACATTCTTGTTCCTCAAAAGCATCTGACAAGTTTTTTATTTTTTCTAATTTATAAACAGGCAAAACTTTTACTTTGAGTTCGACTCTGTCCAAGCCCGAGGACTGGTATATAAATCAAGACCAAGTCGATTTCGGGGTGAGGTAATCTCATCACTAGTTATTATGCCATAATATTTGTAGTAATATTTTTATAACATTTTCCATTTTAAACAAACATCTCATGAAATAATCAGATGGACACAATCCTTTATGTTATTTGCAGATAGTAGCAATGGCTGTTTTCAATTACTCATATTATATTTTGAAATTAAACATTTCACAATAATATATTTTGTAAATGAAATGAAACAAAAAATATACCAGTTGTTTTTTTTCAAAGGAAACAATATATTAATTTCTATAAAAATACTGATATATTCCATGGTTCTTTAAAAATAAAAGTTTTTTTGTTATTTTTAGAAGAGATTTTAGATATTACACAATAAATGGCATCTTTGACTACTGAATATCTTAGTGCAACCATACATTTTAAAATTAAGACATATCTAGATACACAGCAGTGTGTCAGCCAAGTTCCCAAAGCAAAAAAGTCGTGGGTATATTTACACGAACCATTTCATACTGTTTTCGCCAAATTTCGACACTCTACTACTGAAAATCTATTTGACCTACGTACTTGTAATTTTAAATGTGTAGTAAGTAGGGTTGCCAGCTTTTAGCTAGGCCAAAAAAAGCCGGCCGGCTTTTTTTGGTTTTAACCACTTAAAAAAAGCCAACTTTAACAGGCCAAGTTCGTTAACGGTTTCGCTAACAAAAGAAGTGATATCTAACCGGAAACCAAGTTCTTTCGAAGCTCCTTAAATCATAGCTCCTGTCATGCATAACGTTCTTCAATTGCTTAAAATGATTTGTTATGTTATTGAGCTATGATTTAAGGAGCTTGGAAAGAACTTGGTTTCCGGTTAGATCTCACTCTTTTATTAGCAAAACAGTTAACGAACTTGGCCTTCTTTCACATGTATGTTTTTGATGGGATTTCAGAATTATCTTGATCATGAAATTATTACAGCAAAAGTAATTATTATTATTTTGTATTTAACACACAAAAAAACATTTACTCTAAATGACTGACAAACACAAAGACGAGGAAAATAATAATTGAAGAAAGGATAATAATATAAATTAAGAGAAATATAGAAAAATACATATTTTGTAACTTACCAGTCTTCCATCTTTGCCAAACATATCAAGAAAACTATTTATAAATTCTCTAGACTTCTCTTCCCATTTGTGAATGAATTCATGCCGTTTACCTTCAAGTTTTCCTTTTATTTTATCCATTTTATTTTGAAGAAGAAATTTTTTTTCCTAAATAAAATTACAAAAATGCTATTTTATTATTAAAGCAAATGCACTGTTTTCTAAAAGTTAAGCACATAATAAATTTGATGCAATTAAAAACTTGAAACTTTTGATGACTCAGGGAGACTATGACTCAGGGAGGGAAGGGACATATCCATCCCTCCCAAATGATATCTCTATCCAAATAATTATGTTTAATTACATACAATTTTTTGGTATTTTATCTTTATAAGACTATCTTGTTTTTGAATTGAATAGTGTAATAAATACAGGGTGGTCCTAAAATATATGTAAAAAATGTAAAGGTAGGTAGACGGGACCTAAATAAGCATATTTTGGATAGGAATGTGGGTGCGGAAATCCAGCGTTCAGGCAGTAGAGGGCGCTGTTGATTTTGGCGGATGAAAGCGTTTCGCTGGCTTGAATAGTCATTCCCCGCACGATTCAAGCAATATGCATCGTTACACCAATGCGGGGGTTGTCGACATGCATTTCATGTGTGGGGCTGCGCAAGGAAATGGAATGGCTGCTCAAAGGATGCGCATGCTCAACGGCTTTAGAGCTTGTCGAAGGACTATACTCTACTGTGCATAATACTTCTTTTTTTACTGCTGGGATTCTGTGATACCTTCACGCCTGGAAGCATAAAACGATCCACTCGCGCACAACCCCTGATGAAGACGCTCAATCGTTCGGCGATCCGGCAGATTCCTACACGGGAATCGTTCCATGTACATCTTTTGAGCATCTTCTTGCGCAGCCCCATACATGAAATGCATGTCAGTAAGTTCCGCATTGGCTTAACGATGCCTGTTGCTCGAAAACCGTGCGGGGAAAGACGATTAAACACAGCGAAACGTTTTCATTTGCTGAACTCAACAGCGCCCTCTACTGCCTTAACGCAGCATTTCCGAACCCACATTCCTATACGAAATATGCTTATTTAGGTCCCCTTTACCTACCTTTACACTTTTTACATATATTTTAGGATCACCCTGTATAACTGGAACGCACTTGAGCAATTAAATTTTAAGATATTAAAATGGGCAAATTGCATTTTTACATTTAAAAGAAAGGTTCTAAAACTGATGTATGTGGACGATATAATTTTTGGACAAACAGAAACACTGGTTTCTGAAGTCATAGATTTTTTAAAATCTAAGTTTGATCTTAAATTGTTAGGACGTACTAAGAAACTCCTAGGTGTAGAGTTTTAAGAGAGGGACTGTAAACTTTTCATTCATCAAAAGAGTTACAGTGAAAAGGTTTACAATATGTTTAAAGAGTATAAACTCCCAATTACATCTCTCTGAATTTCTAAAGAAGTTGTGTATTCAAAGTCACATTGACCAAAAGACGATATAGAGCTAAATGAAATGCAAGGTATTCTACATCACAACCTTGTTGGATGTCTCACCTTTATAGCTAACAGGACTAGACCTGACATTTGTTTTGCAATAAACCTTTTCTCTCAGTTTCAGGAAAACCCTGGACCTACTTACTTCACTGGAATGGGTTAGTTAAGCTACTTGGTTAGTTTTATACAACCAGGAAAAGAAAGCTTAATTTATCTAAGATTGATAACCTTAATGTCATGTGTTATAGTAATGCAGATTATGCCACTAATCGGGATGACAGGAAAAGTATGAGGGGTTTTGTGTTGTTTATTGGTCAGTCACTTGTTTCTTGGAAGACTTTCCAACAAAAGTTTGCCCTTTCTACAATGGAAGCTGAGATTACTGCTCTTACTGAGGCTGCGAAAGAAATCACTTGGGTTAGATACATACTTCGAGAGTGTTTTGAAATGGGATTGTTTAGGAACGAAATAAAACATTATGAGCTCTGTTGTGATAATAAGTCTGCCATTGACTTCTGCAAGTCACCAATTGAAAATGATAGGTCAACGCATATTGACGTCAAATTGCATTTGCTAAAAGATTTGGTGTGTAAAAAGTTATTTAATTTGTCTTATGTAAGTAGTACAGATAATCTTGCAGATATTTTCACAAAAGCTCTAGTTAAAATGTCTCTTGATAATTTCATTTCCAAACTATTTATATAAGTGTAATAAATTTTTTTATGGAATATTTTTGAAATTTTTAAAGTATATGCTTTGAGGTCATGGCAATTGTAATGTTTTGGGTATATCTCTTGTGTTTCATGTTATATTTTTAATGAATAATTTAATATTTTGTAATGAATTTTTTGACACGTATTCTCTGGGTGCTTTTGTGCCACTATTAAAAGGTTTTTGTTAAATTTTTTTTTGGTAGATTTTGTAAGAAATACTACCTATTACATTCTCCCCTAAGCTGGAATTCCTGAAAATTTTTTGCAGATCTACGGCGATCCTAACTCCTAGAACAACCCCAAGTTCAAAACTTTATCTATCTATCTATCTATCTATCTATCTATGTCACTTTTTTATGGACACAATAACTCCCATAATTCTGCACAAATCTCTTCCAAACTGATACATAGAATAAAGCGACATAAATCTCAGTCAAGTTCGTTAATGGGCAAATGAAGAAGGGGTTGTGAAAACAGAAAAAAACCCATAACTTCTTAATTTCTATACATATCAAATTCGTTTAAAGTTATTATTACTTCTAGGAAAAGGGTAAAAAATTTATGTATGACAGATTTTTGATTACATTAAAAATGCACCCAAGGGGGGGGGGAAAGAGAGATAGGAGTTTCAGAAGAAAAAAATTCATAACTTCGTCAATTCCCAAGATATCAAATCCACTTAAATTTATTGTAAATCTCCTTAAAATTAATTATCTACAACTTTTATAGTGACAAGTTTTTTATAGAACCAACTCTTACAATAAAAAAAATTTTAAAAACAAAAAAATCCCTGCTGGCTCTGCCTACAGGCAGAGGTATATTTCGAAGTGGGTGGTCGCAACTGCCACATCATGGCAAATAGGTCTTTCTTCTGCAATTCCCAATAAACAGGTGCCCCACAGTCTGCGTCTTCAAAATCTACCCGTGTCTGTAGGCCGAGCCGTCAGGGATTTTTTGAGTAGTCAGTTAGAACTGGAATTGCTTCATCTTGTTTGTTAAATGTTTTATATGCATCCTTAAATGAGATGATTGATGTAAACAGTCTTGGTTTTTTGATCAGGAGCAGATTTGGAGGTATTCGTTGCAAGTTTCTTTAAGTTTAATAATGTCTTTTTGCAATTTCGTAATGCTAGTTTCTTGAGGAAAATTTATTGCTATATTAAATATTAAGGGAGCATGTTTTGTTGGACATGTGTGTTTTTTTTTAATCTTGGGATCTCAGGGATCACGAGAAGTGGGCCTTACATTGTGAAAAACTTAATGTGGAAGTTTAACTTCCCCATATTAATTGCTTTTTCTCTTAGGTCTCGCACCACTGAGATATAATGTTACTTTCTGGTTTAAGTACATCTATCCCGATTGTGCGTTCGTCGATACGTGATCTCTTAATGTAAACAAAAGCACATGTTTCTTGCTCCTACGTATCTCAGTATGTATGTATTGTGTCATTGCCATGTGCCGTTTTCTGATTGGATGCCAGGACTGTGCATGTTTTGAACTGGCTTAAATACCACTGCAAAGCTTATTTGCTCTCTCTTTTTGCTTATGTGACTTGTGTATCATACAATGTTTTTAGTTTATTAGTTTTTATGTCTTTGCAGTTTACAGGGCAGTTTGTAGATAGTTTTAGGATGTTAAAGCATATTTAATAAATGTGTTTTGTTCACTTAAGCCACCCTCTTATTAAGAGTCAATTTATTTTTTCTTTATCATTTGAACCTGGTGGTTTAACCACCCAAATTCTTTCATAGGAATCCCCCTAAATACACAAAATTTGTTAATGCAGAGATCACTGTACCACATGTATGATCGCTTCACGATCATAAAAAAAACATCACTGGATTCAGCAATCTTGTTGTATTGTAATCCCCCAAAAATACACGAAATTCCTTATTGTGGTGATCACTGTACCGCATGTACGATCGCTTCGTGAACACGAAAACAAAACAAAAAAGTCCCTGACGGCTTGGCATACAGGCACAGGTAGATTTAGAAGACGCAGACCGTGAGGCGCCTGTTTGTCGGGAATTGCGGAAGAAATGATCTTTTTTGCGATGATGCGGCAGTTGGAACCGCCTACTTCGAAACCTAACTTGTTTGCAGGCGGAGCCAGCAGGGATTTTTTTTTTTTTTGCTATAAGAGTTGGTCCAATAAAAAACTTGCCAGTATAAAAGGTTTAGATAATATTAAGAGGATTTATAATAAATTTAAGCGGATTTGAAATCTTGGGAATTGACGAAGTTATGAATTTTTTTCTTCTAAAACCCCCCTTCGCCCCCCCCCCTTAAGGCAATTTTTAATTATATCAAAAATCTGTCATACATCAATTTTCGGTCCTTCTCCTAGAAGTAATAATAACTTCAAACGGATTCGATACGTATCATAATTAAGAAATTATGGGTTTTATTCTGTTTTCACAAAAAAAAAAAAACCCAAAAAAACATTTAATTAACTCCATGCTCCATTTATTTTATTTTATTTTTATTTATTATCTGTTAAAATTATCGGAACATTTTTGATTTAAAATCTGGCAACGGTCCAAGTTTTATTGTTATTAGAATGAAAAAAAAGAATAAAATGTTATCGTTTGGATGCTGTATTTTTGTGATAATTAATAAGTTTTATAAAGACAATTATCTACGAAAATAAGTATATTATTCAAGCTCCTTTCTAACATTGTACAAGCCACTCCTCACACAAACTGGTGACCCGTTAAGTTTAAAAAATGTCTACGAGTAAACCGGAGAAAAATGATTCGCCTTCCACGGAAAAGCTGGAAATTAACAAGGTGAGTATTAAAATTCCACCTTTCTGGATTGATAGACCAGAGATCTGGTTTTATCAAGTTGAGGCTCAGTTTAAAATTAACGAAATCACTAAAGGGGAAACTAAATTCCATTATTTGGTTGCACAACTTGAGCCGAAATTCATAGAAAATATTTGGGACATAATAAGTAGTGAAAGCTTAACCAAATATTCCGATTCGAAAACTAGATTGCTTAATTTATTTAAAGAAAGTGAAAATGTTCGAATTATGAGATTGATAACCGGAATTGAACTTGGCACTATGAAACCTAGTCAGCTACTTCATAAGCTAAAAACTGCCGCTACTGCTGATGTTTCAGAAAAGTTGATTAAAATGCTTTGGCTTGAAAAATTGCCCGATTGCATAAAAAATATATTGCTTGTTAGTGAAGAAGATATCACATTGTGATATATTTGTTTACAACCTCTTTTCTTTCTTAAATTCTATTTCTCAATATGCTTTCCCCTTTTTCAATATTTTGCATCCATTTTATTTACGTTTTTCCATTTATTAAACTTCCCATTTATATTTTCCCATCTTAATTTGTGTTCTCCCATCTATCGTACGTTTTATTTCAGCATTCGCTACATCGGCGCATTTGCTTTCCGCTCCGGTGTTTTCTCCATTCCATCGGCACTTTTGGCCAAGCGCCAGTGTGTTTTCATCGCTCGGATTACGAGCTTTCCTCCTTTGCAGCCAGTCCTCTACGCATGGGCATACTGCCGCCGATCAAGGCGTTCCTCCGTTGCGGATCTCTGGCTCGCCGGCACCCTCTGCGTATGTGCGTACGGTCGCCGTTCGCGGAGTTTTTCTCTCTCCTTGGCACAGTGTTTTTGGCGTGCGTGCTTCTTCCTTGGCGCGGTTTTCAGGGTTTGCTTGACAGGTATGATTCACCGGCAGTCTATCTGAGTTGGTGATCAGGATAGGTCATGTTTTCTCGGGCTTCTGAGTCCGGTTTTTAAGATAAGATGGTGCACTAGGAGGTATCCCAAATCTAAAGTTACAGCAATGGTACACATCACTGGAGTCAGCGTTGGAAAGTCCATTAAAGTTTAACCAAATAAAAGATGCATTTTCAAGTTATAATTTTTGCTTTTCTTGCCTCTTCAGTAAAGGTCATGCTTTTCTATTTTATTTAATTACGGCTATTTGATGACTACGACGAACCTGAAATTGTCACTTTTGAAGTTTAGTTAATAAGAAGAAATATTTTAGTAAAATAACTAATAATTTGTTGAACAATAGTTAAATTAAATACAACGCAAGATAAAATTAAGATTACTCAATAAATTGGTGCCGGGACCAGGACATGTTAGTGCATCGTATGTCATCATCAAAGTAGTGTAGACCACGTGCTCCAGCACACTTAATATTTTTTAATGATTTGAGGAACAAGATACAAGTGAAAATGATAAAATATAGATAAAAAACTCATCTACAAGAAAAATTAAAAAAAAATTTTCATATTTATGGCCGATGAAGATGGATTGAAAAACAGACCTTTTGCATTATTTTAAAGTTTTTGTAGAATATTTCTTCAAGAACATTTTCTATTACAATATTATGTGTCATATTTCTTTGTATATTTAAGTAGCAACAGTTTTTTTTAAAGTGAATCAGTTTTAAATCATATTGTATACATTTTTTGATATGTGTGAAGATAGTTCATAATAATTTTGCAAGCAACTAATTTGATATATTTTTTTTAACAATATTCACGTCACTGGTGTGTCTATAATATGAATTCATCTAACATCTGTTATAATAAAGTTCCTGATCCACTTCTGGAAATTAAATCTGATATTATTTCACTGAGAGAATCTATTTCCCATTTTGGAAATGGATCAAGTGATAACACATGTAGGTCGGATTCAAAAATTTTTCAAAACAGAAATAAATTCCGTGCAAGCCACCAGAAGAATTATTTTAGAGGAAACCGTAAGCCAGGTAATTTCAAATATAATAATACAAACAGGTTCAGGAAGCAGCATCATACACAATCTTCTTCTCGGCAACAGGAAAGGCAGCCTGTCAACAATGCCAATACACAACAAGACATACAAAATATCCCATCCATCGTTTACCAGTTTTGTGGTGTGCATGGCCATGCTTGTCGTTTTTGCCCAAGCTTTAAATACTATTTTGAGCCCAAAAATTCTGCACCATACATGCATTGGAATTCTATACCTGCTCTTCCCCCTCCTCCTAGTGCACCAGTACACTATCCATGTTCTATTTCAGCTCCTGCTGAACCATGTAATGCAAATTAGCATACAAATGCCATTTTAGGCTCTAAGTTAAACCCCAATGCTCCTTCTTTTCAATGCGCACCCAAACTGGTGAAGAGGATATGTATGGATGCGCCACATCCTCCAAACTGCACAACTCTTAATGCATCCACTCAAACTGTTTTAGACGATTCCACCACAGAGTCGAATGACACTTTGTCAGAGCCAGTACAAATTCATATTATTGCCAATGTTTTACTAAATAGTCCAAGATTGCCCTTAATAAATATTTCCATTGCAAATATAGAATCTACTGTTCTGTTAGATACTGGGTCATCTGTATCTACTATAAGTAAAATGTTTTTCTCTAAAATCAAAGAATCCATAAAAATTAAATATCTGTCTAGGCAAGTTAAAATCACAACCGTAAATTCTGCAGTTCAATTCTCTGCATGTGTTGAATTCTCATTTAAAATTGAATCAAAAGGATTTAAACACCCATTTTACGTCATTGATATGGCTGATGACTCAACATTCAGTTTAATTCTTGGCTATGACTTCCTGCGAAAATTTCGTGTAAATATTGACCCAACATATACTGGTTGTATAATTGATGGTGTTTCAATTCCATTTATGACTGATCATGTTCCAAACACAATAAACGCCACTGATATAGTTGATCCAACATCATCTACCATGTGCCAAAATGTATCTGCTTCTGAAGAAAATTTAACAGCTAATGATTCAACCAACATGTTTAAACAATTCTAATGTAAATGATGTTATGCCTCTCTAAAGTTCTAATTTCCCATAAAGACACTTTATTCCCTAACGAACAGAAGTACATCAAAGTTCATACTAATATTCCTGATTCGTATATAGGCAATGTTGTTTTCTCACCTTGTCTTTCTAATGAATTTATTTATATTCAAGATTCAATTCTTTCAATCCCAAACCTAACTACAAATAAATCATACAGTGCTGGAACTTCAAGACAAACGATTTTCAATTTCCACATTCTCGTTGAAAATTATTCTTCAGAGATTTTAAATTTAAACAAAGAACAACAAATTGGTTTTATTTCTCCCATTGAAGACATGATTCATCCTGTAAAAGATTCTGATCATGATGACCAAAGTAATGTAGAAGTTATTAACCTTATAGTACCAACTGATGAAATCATTGAAAAAAGGCGTGCTGAATTTAACTTAAATAATTTTAATATAAATCACTTACCTTCGGATCAGAAAGAAATATTATCTAATATCCTCCAAGAAAATTTTGCAGCATTTTCAACGTCTTTAACAACTTTGGGTCATACTGACCTTGTTAAACCGGAAATTAAATTTACATCTAACTGCCCCATTAAATGTTTACCTTTCCTATTCCGCAGGCATTACAGGCGGAAGCTAAAAAACAACTTCAAGATTTAATAGATGCTGGAATCATAGAGAAAAATTTAACAAATTGGGCATGTCCTATGATTCTTGTTAAAAAGAAGTCTCCAGATACAAAATCAAAGCAATCATATAGATTGGCTTTAGATCTTCGTCTAATTAATACCATTATAGAAAGTTCAAGCTATCCTTTGCCACGCATTCAGGATTTAATTTCACAATTGACAGAATTTTCATATTTTACGTCACTTGATATGCCTAGTGCATACCACCAAATTCATTTACCCGAGGCATATCAAGATCAGCTTAGTTTTTCAACCCCTTGGGCCACATATAAGTACCTAAGATTGGTTTTTGGATTAAAAACTGCAGCTCAATACTTTCAGTCAATGGCTGACAATATCATTGAGGAAGTCTCTGAGGATGGACTTTTTGCCTACCAAGACGACTTTATGGTTGGAAGTAGAAATTTTGAAGAGTCCTGCAGGAAACTAAAAAAAATACTTCACACTTTCAGGAAGCATAATCTCACTTTGAATCCAAAAAAATGTTCGTTTCATCAGACATCTGTGCAATATTTAGGTTTTGAAATAGCCCAACATACAGTTTCTCCGATTTCATCAAACATAACTAAAATTAATTCTTTCCCTCAACCAAGGTCCAAAAGACACGTTAAACACTTTCTTGGTGTTTGTGGATATTACAGACATCTAATTCCAAAATACGCCAAGATTTCAGCTCCTCTTGTGCAGCTAACTTCGGCGAAAGTCAATTTTCACTGGAATGATTCACACCAACAGGCTTTTCAAGAATTGCAATCCATATTTTTCAAAAAACCCTTCCTGATACAACCTAACTTTAACGAGAAATTTTATGTAAATACTGATGCGAGTGCATTTGCAATTTCTGCAATTCTGATGCAGAAGCATGGTAACGACTTGTTACCGATTTCGTACTTTAGCAAAACCCTCAAAAATGCCGAAACTAAATATCCTGCTATTAAGCTTGAATTGATGGCCATTGTCAAAGGTGTACTTGCATTTGAATATTATCTCCGTGGACGTCACTTCTTTATTCTTTCTGATAGCAAACCACTTAAACACTATAAAAAGATTGTTTCTCCTGCTAACATTACATCCAGATGGTTGTTGACACTAGGTGAGTTTGATTACTCATTCACTCATGTTCCTGGAAAAGACAATGTCCTGGCTGATTTTTTTTCACGTACACCATTTCCAGACACTTCGTCTTTGACGACTAATCCTAATCTCTTGAATTCTGAACAAGTTCTTCCAGTTGACATTGAATCTGTCAATGCAGCTCCAGCTATTCAAACTACATCGTCTGACCATTTAAATTCTAATTCACCTGTCACATCAATTAATGAACTCTTGAAATCTTTAAATAACTTACCTAATGATGCTCTTCTTGAAATTTCAAACAAAACAATCCTTAAGGAACAGCTGTTGGATCCTAATTTATCAAAGTTTTATAGTGACCTTTTAAGTAAGAGAAATTCGCCAGAGTCAAAATTCTTCTCTATTGCCCCTTCATCAAAACTTCTCATGTTTATTCAAGACCCTAAGTCACCCGATGAAGCTGTTGCACCAAAAATTGCTATGCCCATTAAATTACATGAAAAGGCACTCAGGATTGCTCATCTATCATATTATGGTATTCATAAAACATATAATTTTCTATTTGCCAAATATTATTGGAAGGGTATATATGCTGACACAGTAAATTATGTACAATCTTGTTCCGTGTGCATGACTTCAAAACATCATAGAATTCCTCAGGCTCCATTTCAGAATAATCCTCTTCCCCAACACCCAGGAGACTTTATCTCTATGGATCTCGTTGGGCCATTTAAAAATGGTTATCATATACTAACCATTATAGACCGTTTTTCAAGACATCTCCAATTAAAGCCGATAAGAACCATCTCAAGTCAGAATGTGGTTAACTTGCTGTTCAAACACATCACAACTCATGGTCGTCCTTCGATGATCCACAGTGATTTAGGACGTCAGTTCACTGCAGAAATTTTTAATGATTTTAATCTTAAATTTGGCATTAGATTAACTCATTCATCACCAGCTCATCCACAAACCAACGCCATTTCAGAACGCATTAACCAGTTGATAAAAGCCACAATTCTTGCACTAGAAGAAGACGGTTATGATTTCTTCAATGCTATCAGGATTCATCAAATGATGTATAACAGCTCCATTCATTCATCCACTAAGTTTTCTCCTAACCTCATTCATTTTGGTCGAGAACTTTCCACCCTTTATGACACCTATTTACCATTTGAACCCTTTCTTGCTACAGATAATAATCAGTCTTATTTTCAATTGATGCAAGACCTTGATCAAATTTATCACAGAGTTTACGGAAATCTTCAAGTTGCACCAGGGCCGAAACTAGGGGGAGGCAGAGAGGGCACGAGCCCCGGGCGCCAGCAGAACAGAAGGCGAAGGGGGCGCCAAATGCAGGTTTTGTTTGTTGTTTGATATAGAAATGTATATATATATGAAATTTGTATAAAAAGTCTCGCAGCCGGAAAATCCAAAAGAAAAACTGAACCAAATGCATTAAAATAGACAAATAGATAAAAAGATTCGTCTACAATACAAGATAGCAAATGAATAAAAAAGGAACTGTTCTCTTAGGCTATGTTCTTTCTCCCATTCCAAATATATCCCGTCTATAACGTCTATCATTTAAATCTCTTCCTGTCGTTTAGGAGAATCACTAACATTTTTCAAGGTCAGTCCCTACTCATGTCTGTATATGACACTGTTCAACGTCGTCTGGATACGGTACTGCACTGTCCAGCATGGATAATTAGCAAACGATTCCTTCTCTTTGACCTTTCTATTAGATAAAAATATTCCCCGAAGACTGTTCTATTTTTTCCCTTTTCTCACAGCATGGAGCTTTCTTCTTTTTCCATTTTGTCATGGGCGAGGGGTGACTGCCTTGGACAATAAACACAAATTGGGGGATGAATGCCCAAAGTAAAATTCTCAGTAAAATCTTTTTCTTTTAAGTATAGCATTTGTAAAGGTACAGTAAAAAATCAAATCTCGTACAGGGCGCCACCCTGGCTTTATCTTCCAAAAAGTTTTTCACTCGTCTTTATGCGAAAGCTTTCTAAGCGTTTTGCCGTCCTTGGCGGCAACTGGAATATGCCGGCCTGTTATTTTTGCTAAAATTACTTTTTCATCCAGATCCAATCTAGTATTATTAGAGGGAGCGAGGTTGGGCGACTGCTTGGGATACTAAAAACAAATAATATTTGAAAGGATAATTTGAAAAATACGCAAAATAAAACTCTTTGTTAAAACTTTTTTTTTGAAAAAGAATGTCATTTATAGGGGTGCAGGGAGAAAACCATACCCAAGTTGCTATGGCTAATAAAACCGCAGCCGCCCCAGCCTTTATTCTCCCAAATTATTTTCTCGTCATTTGGCCATTTTCAGATAAATGAAAAATGCCGCCATACCATTTGTTACAATTACTTTTTTACATACAAATCCGGCTTTAAAGGGCGCGAGGTTGGCTATTACTAACGACACTAAAAACTAAGGAGATGAAACATATGCAAGATAAAATAGTAACCTCTCCTCCCCCCCCCTTTTTTTTAAAAAGAATATAGCATTTGTAGAGAAGCAGAAAAGAACCTCGCACAGGGTGCCATGGCTAATAAAGTCGTCTTTGCAAAAAAAAATTGTTTTCGTCTTTTTGCCATTCTTACGTGTTTTGCCGTCCCATTCTTTTGCTGTAAATATTTTTTTAGATCCAGATGTAAATTTCCGGGACAAATACATCGTGTGCCCCTGTAATAATCAAGCTCGATTTCTTTTTGTTTTTAATCTTATCATACTCTAAAAATGCAAAATATCGATTATAATCAGTAACAAAGTCAAATGCATTCTGAATATCAGCTTTATGTAAACAGCATACCAAGTGTGGGGGACCCCTAAATCAGGGGCCCCAGTGTCACGATCCAGATTTAGATTTATCGGATCTGATTTAATTAGACTCTGAATCTGTGTAATTAAATCGTCATAAAAGTCTCTAACAGTAACAGGGTTCTGCTCAGCTCAGATCCAAGTTTGAGTCTCACCCCAACCCTCCACAACCGTTCACAGTTCTGATAATTGCTAATAGAAAAGAAGACTAGGAAAAACATTTAAACATAACTAAAACATTTCTGGGAATTGCAAATGGTATAAAAAATATTCTATTTAAATTACATGAAAATTATGAAGCAATACTAATTAAAAAAAAGTGCTAAGAAAATCCTTTGATCAAAAAATAATTTTTCTCGTTGAACTCAAAAGAGGATTTTGGGGGCCCTTTGAGACCATCGCGACCCCTTAAATCCGCCCCTGAGAATATCAATAACTATACTTCCTAAGATAAAAACTTGTATAAAGCGGAATATTTTACGGTTCCTTTCGATTCCATTTTCAAGGTTTTAATGAGTCAGTATTTGACAAAGCTGATTACTTAGTTCAGTATTACTGATTTTCTGATTATATACTTTAAATTTTAGAAACTTAGAAAAAATTTGCTTTGGAAATTTTCTTTGCGGAGGGGGGGGGGCGCCAAAATCCATGTTTGCCCCGGGTGCCAAAATGGCTAGTTTCGGCACTGAGTTGCACAGAAAATACAAAACCAGAGTCAACGTAAATATGCAAAGCTTCGTGCTCTTAATGTTGGAAGCTTAGTATACATAAAAAGCTCCCACACGTTCAAGCCTAGATTTATTGGACCTTTCTCAGTCATACGAAAGTGTGGTCCAGTGAATACTATTCTACAACGTGCAGGCAACCCTTCTTCAAGACAGTTTAAGATTCACATAGACAGATTGTGGATCTCTACTCCTCGTAGGCAACACCTTGTTCCAGAGGATGCATCTTCGGCATTATCAGCTGAGCAAGTGAACCCTGATATCCAGTCTTCACCTCCACCTGCGCCTGATGATGTTTTTGCACAACCGAGTGATACATATGATACTCCTTCACAAGACTGTGCTGTACCAATGCCTAAACAAACTGTTAACATTCCAACAATAGACTTTGACACTTCTCAACAGGACATTCCCATTCCAGTTAATACTAACAATGAACTTTCTCAACCTAGAAAATCTTGTAAACCTAAAAGAAAAATTAATACTTCTGCTAATCCAGTTTCTAATTATAATTCTTTTTCAGCGCAGCCATTCTATGATCTTCGTCCCAGAAAGTAATGTAATATGGGAACGGGTAGCTACCGTGTACCTTGCATATCATCTGCTGGCGGATCTCATGTGATGTACTTTTTCTCTTATTACATTTCTTCTTTGTTTTTTTTTTCTTAATTTTAGTAAATTTCAATGTCAGTATGTTAACTTTTAATGATATTAATTTTACATATGTTCAATTTAATTATCTAATTTTGTATATATATCATATATTTATTCCTTAATCTATATGTTATGATATGGTTACAGTGTATTTATACGTATTGCTCCTATTGTGTTTTTCCAGTTAACTTAATTTAAAAAGTAATAATTCAAACATAAAATCTAACACTTTTAGCTGTGATTCTTATCACATTTCAGTTTTTTCAGACTTAAAATAATGCTTTATAACATTATGATAGTTTTTTCATATTTTTTTTGCTGTGAATCCTGATGATAGCAAACAACTTACATTATATAACATTTATCGAAGTAGACAATTTGTTAATTAAATTTTAGTTGTGACTTTTGTCACATTTCAGTCTTTTCCGACTTTAAGGGATGTTTAATAAATTTCTTTTCATAAATCTTTTGATTTTCTGAAACCTTCCGACAACATGCAACAATTCTAAGACATTTAAAGTTGTCCAGTTTGGAAATCCAGTTTGCATCTCAAATTTTGTATATATTTTTTTTGTCATCTTAATTTTGACAATTTTTAGGAAGATTCTAAGTATTCTTCAGATTTCTATGCATTTAGTGTAACATGCTATAAGTACTTATTTTCTAATGCAACATGTTCTTTCTTTCTGTACGATGAATATTCACTTAGTATTTTATGCCATGGTTATTTATATTTTATGTTGTACATGTATGTGAGCTCACTTTCCTTTTTTTAAGAATCATATGATTTTAATTTACAATTTGTGTTTATACATTTTTTTACTTGAAAGTAAATATGCATCTTAATGAATTTATTATATTGATAATATGTGTTGCAAGGTTATATTTCATATGTATTGTATGCCCCCCTTTTTTTTATGTGGTACCACCCCTTTTTTTCTTTTTGCCCTTTTATAATTTTGTGTACTAAATTGCTTAATGTTTGTTGCAACGTAATATTTTATGTATATGGTAATACAGCTTGTAACAGTGTATATCATGTAATCATCTACAGGTAACGTGTGTTACTTTTATCATCTCAGATACCCGTCTGTAGGGTATGTCATGTAACCCCATGTAGGTCCAGGCTGTCTCTCGTGATGTGTAGAATTCTAGGTGATGATTCTCGTTATTTTCCACAGTGCATTCCATCTTTGTATCATGGGTAAGTCGTTGATCTGATGTATATCTAAATTTTTTCCCTCGTTTTTCCGGGAGTAATATATCACGTTGTGATATATTTGTTTACAACCTCTTTTCTTTCTTAAATTCTATTTCTCAATATGCTTTCCCCTTTTTCAATATTTTGCATCCATTTTTTTTACGTTTTTCCATTTATTAAACTTCCCATTTATATTTTCCCATCTTAATTTGTGTTCTCCCATCTATCGTACGTTTTATTTCAGCATTCGCTACATCGGCGCATTTGCTTTCCGCTCCGGTGTTTTCTCCATTCCATCGGCACTTTTGGCCAAGCGCCAGTGTGTTTTCATCGCTTGGATTACGAGCTTTCCTCCTTCGCAGCCAGTCCCCTACGCATGGGCATACTGCCGCCGATCAAGGCGTTCCTCCGTTGTGGATCTCTGGCTCGCCCGCTAGGCAGCCGGCACCCTCTGCGCATGTGCGTACGGTCGCCGTTCGCGGAGTTTTTCTCTCTCCTTGGCGCAGTGTTTTTGGCGTGCGTGCTTCTTCCTTGGCGCGGTTTTCAGGGTTTGCTTGACAGGTACGATTCACCGGCAGTCTATCTGAGTTGGTGATCAGGATAGGTCATGTTTTCTCGGGCTTCTGAGTCCGGTTTTTAAGATAAGATGGTGCACTAGGAGGTATCCCAAATCTAAAGTTACAGCAATGGTACACATCACTGGAGTCAGCGTTGGAAAGTCCATTCAAGTTTAACCAAATAAAAGATGCATTTTCAAGTTATAATTTTTGCTTTTCTTGCCTCTTCAGTAAAGGTAATGCTTTTCTATTTTATTTAATTACGGCTATTTGATGACTACGACGAACCTGAAATTGCCACTTTTGAAGTTTAGTTAATAAGAAGAAATATTTTAGTAAAATAACTAATAATTTGTTGAACAATAGTTAAATTAAATACAACGCAAGATAAAATTAAGATTACTCAATAGAAGACTTAAATAAATTAGCTGTAATGGCAGACAAAATCAGCGATATGAATCCCAAAACCGAAATCTTTGCCACAAGTAATAAAACTGAAATTGTTAATGATAGCACGACGTCGTTTGCCAATAATGAACTTTTAAATCGAATTGCTTGTCTGGAACAGCAAATTTCGCAACTGTGCATTTCATGACAATCCAGGTCTAACTCTCGAAATAACAAAAACCGTTCTCGTTCCAGAAGCAAGTCTCGTCAGCACTACAATCCTAACAGCAAACTGTGTTATTTTCATTTCCGTTTCCGTAATTGTTGTTTCCCTGATAAATGCATTCAGCCATGTGCTTGGAACAAAAAAATTGATTCCCAACAGGAAAACTTAGATCTGCAGTAGATCTAGTGGCACATACTACTGCAGAAAATGTAGAAAGTTGTCGCAAATTTCGATTATATCTGAAAGATTTAAGAACAAATTTGCGATTCCTAGTTGACAGGGGTGCTGACATAAGTGTTCTTCCAGCCACTATAAAAAACAAAGAATCTTCCGATTATAAGCTATATGCAGCAAATGGAACAGAAATCGAAACTTTTGGCATTAAAATTCTAAATCTAGACTTAGGATTTCAAAGAGATTTTCAATTCCCTTTCGTGATTGCTAAAGTTACAAAAGGAATTCTTGGAGCAGACTTTTTGAATAAATATAATCTTCTAATTGACCTGAAAAATAAACAGTTAATTGATGGAGAAACAAAACTTTGTGTAAAAGGTGAAGTTTCTTCAATTACTTTTAACAACATTGGCACATTGAACAAAACTGTTAAATTTCAAAATTTATTTTCTAAGTATCCCGATATTGCAAAGCCAAATTTACTAATTTCAACATCCAAGCATGATGTGAGGCATTTTATCTGTACGACAGGTCCTCCAGTGTACAATAAAGCTCGTCAACTCGATTCAAAATGACTGGCAATAGCCAAAGAAGAATTTAAATACATGCTCGACAATGATATTATTCGTCCTTCTAAATCCCAATGGGCAAGTCCGTTACATTTAGTGGTTAAAAAGGATGGATCTTATTGTCCTTGTGGTGATTACAGACAGCTTAATTCCCGTACCATTCCTGACAGATACCCAATTCCCAGAATTGACGATTTTCATCATATTTTGAAAGGTGCAAAAATTCTCAAAAATAGATCTTTTTAAAGCTTACTATCAAATACCGATTGTAGAAGAGGATAAATGTAAGACAGCTATCATTACTCCTTTTGGAATATATGAGTTTAATGTCATGAGTTTTGGTCTTAAAAATGCCCCCGCAACATTCCAAAGATTTATTCGCGAAGTGTTAAGAGATCTTGAATTTGTTTTTCCATATTTAGATGACATACTAATTGCTTCTGCTGATGAAAACCAACATGAAAATAACCTTAATTTAGTTTTTGAAAGATTACACTAATACGGACTCAGAATCAATATTTCCAAATCAGTATTTGCAGTTCCAGAAATAGAATTTCTAGGTTATCTTATTACACCCGAAGGTTCACGTGCCTTACCAGAAAAAGTTCAAGCTATTTTAAATTATAAATTACCAGAAACCATTCATGATTTAAAAACTTTCCTTGGCATGATTAATTTTTACCGCCGTTATTTAAAAGATGCTGCTAAACACCAAGCATTATTACATGAATACCTTAAAGATTTCAAGAAAAAAAGATAAAAGAAAAATTGACTGGACTGAAGAAGCACGAAAGCAATTTGAAATTTGCAAACACGATCTAGCAAATACAGCTTTATTATCCTTCCCAAATTCTGATTTACCTCTAGGTTTGTTTACGGATGCATCAGATTTGGCCATAGGCTCTGTCCTACAACAATACGAAAATAAATCTTGGAAACCTATCGGTTTTTATTCAAAGAAGTTAAGCGTCACTCAACAGAATTATAGCACATACGACCGTGAACTGTTAGGTATTTACTTATCGGTAAAATATTTTAAATACTTACTAGAAGGAAGAACCTTTACGATTTATACGGATCACGAACTGTTGGTGTATGCTTTTTTGCAAAAGCCTAACAAAGCATCACCAAGACAGTGCAGACAATTACAATATATTTCTGAATTTACTACTAACATCAGATACGTCAAAGGTAAAAATAATATTGCAGCAGATTCATTATCAAGACTTGAAGAAATTACAATAATTGATTATGATGAAATAGCAAAAGAACAATCTCAAGACGAAGAAATTAAAGATTTGCAAAAGTCTAAGACTTTAAACAGTACCCTCTTCCTTCTGGTCAGAATCTGTGGTGTGATGTTTCTACTTCTAATATTCGTCCTTATATACCTCATACTTACTGAATGAAGATCTTCCAGAAATTTCACGGAATATCCCATTCGGGAGTAAAATCAAGTTCAGCTAATAGCATCGAAATTCATTTGGCCTAACATTAATAAAGATGTTAGAAAATGGGCTAGATCATGCATTTCATGCCAAAAAGTAAAAATTACTCGTGATACAAAATCAACAATAGGTGAATTTCCAGAGCCATCAGAGAGATTTCGAGTAGTCCATATTGATCTCATTGGTCCATTACTACCATCAAATGGCAACATCTATTGCTTAACCTGCATAGACAGATACACCAACTGGATGGAAGCCATTCCACTGAATAACAGCACGGCAGAGACTGTAGCAAAAGCCTTTTATAATAATTGGATCTCTAGATTCGGAACACCTTCAAAGCTCATTTCTGATCGTGGAGGTCAATTCTATTCAGAAATAGTACAAGCCCTTTCAAGATTATGCGGTATTAAGCAACATACAACAGCCTATCATCCGCAATGCAATAGCAAAGTGGAACGTCTCCACAGATCAATAAAAGCTTCTCTAAAAGCGCATAATCAAATAAATTGGACTGAAACCTTACCTACAGTTCTCTTGGGTCTTCGCACAGCAATTCGAACAGATACTCCCTATACTATAGCAGAAATGGTTTATGGAGAGAAACTTCGGCTGCCAGGTGAATTTTTACAGCCGAGTACCGTGCAAGCCTCACCAGGTAGTTTTATTAATAAATTACAAGAGCAGATTCAACTAATTGGACCAAGAAAAATTCAACATAAATATATTCCAAATATATTTGTTCATAAGGATTTGGAATCAAGTACACACATTTTCCTAAGGATAGACAGAGTATGCAAACAACTAGAACCACCATATGAAGTAATTAGTCGCTCTTCAAAATATCTACCCTATATATATAAAATCCTAATGAAACGAATTTGTGAAACGAATTTATGAAACGATTTTATGAAACGACTGATTAAACGACTGATTATGTTTCAGGGCTATTTTTAATAAAATATTAAACGCTTGATGGTGAAATTAATACCAATTGTCCATAAAAATCCGCGGATGTCAAAACTGGTAATAGAATTTTGAAATTGGAATTAGTTTTCGAGATATTAATTTTTTTCTAATTTTAATGACATTTCTGTAATGATGGCAACTAATTACTCAGTTTTTTGTGACAAAAAAGGGAAAAAAATTGAAAAGGATCCCGATAGGGATTATTGATTTCTTTTTATTCGTCATTTTCAAATTGAAATTGAATTTATCTTTTATTTCAATCGATAATGAAGACAAAATTGTGATTAAATTATGTTTTTCAGGAAAATTTGAAAAAAAAAATCACATTTCTATCGTCAGGATTCAATCGTCTGTCAGCATTTAATTTAATTTATAAACTGAAAATATTTTGAATAAATTCGTCCAAATGACGTCATTTATATAAAAGCAAAAGAAAGGGGGGGAAAAGGAATTAATAGTAATTATAATTTATTGATATCATTTTGTTATTTTTTTGTAAAATTTAACTAAACGAATTTATAAAATCACTAATTCGGATATTTGAAACGAATATATAAAATAATAATTGTCCAACTGAACGGAAGGAGAATTAAAAAAAAAACATCAAGACCCTTATAATAGAAAAGCACCAAAAGTTCATTGTTTTTTTGTTTTTTTTTCATAACTTTTGGCAACAAATCTATGTATATTAACGAATCTATCCCTTTTTGAAACTCGAATTACGCCAAACCTAAAAGCAAAGAATTCTATACTGGAAAAGAACCCGATTTTCTTATGGACAATATTAAAGTGACATAACATGGTGTAAAATTATCGCGGATAGCAAATTTGTTTAAATATCTCATCAATTAATGCCGAATAAATGCAGGCATGCATGCACAAAATATTTAATTAATTTTGTATGATAAATAATTATTAGAAAATTCGTATACACATATTAATTGAAATAAATAATTTACATATTTAAAATAACATGAAAATATGCATGATGGTGCATTAAAATAGAGAGAAAATTAAAACCTGTTACTGAAAATGTCTATAACATAGTACTTTTCAATACCGTGGTTCTTAATGTTATTCGCAAGCAGATGGAATTTTTCTCATCCTTAAACGCAAAGGAAGAATAGAATACAGATCGTTGTTATAAAAGTCCCAGAGGTAGCCACAATTTAAACCTAACCATTTTATACAAGCTGGTTTTCAAGCTGTAATTGATTTTACTTATCAATCCCGAAAACAGTCGTCAGTTGTCGCAACAGCTATGTATGAGGCCTTGATAATAAAAAAAATGCCCCATTAAAACGTTAAAAGCATGGCAACCCAATTACAGATTTACCAATATTTTTAAAATAAAGCACGCTGTCATGTTTTTAGAGGCCTCGAAGTCTGAGCGGGGGTTGGCGAGCGTAGCTCGCAGGGGGTGGCCCCTAGTTTTACTATAAAAATTAAAGGTAATAATGTGAATGTATCTATAGATAGACTGAAACCAGCATATATTCTCTCAGATAACCCCAAAATAGTTTCACACCCTGAACAAGCAACCCAGTTACAAGTTAAGACTTCATCTACACAAAATCTGAACAATAGAAACTTTATTAAACCTGGTAATACAGTGGAAAAGCCTGTGCCTGTTTTGAAACAATCACGAACTGGTAGAACAATTAAACTTCCAGTAAGATTTAGAGACTAAAAAATTTGCTTCTTTCTTTATGTAAATATTTTGAATAATTGTAAAATTGTATTTATTTTGTATGCATAATGGCACAAAATTTCGTCTTCCATATAAGTGTAATATCAAATCCATAATATTGCAGTTTATTCAAGATATTGATTTGTTTATATATAAAATTGCTGTTGATTACAATAAACCAATCGAATATTTCAGTGAATGGAGATTTTCTGTAATTGATAAATTAAAAAATGAAATTATAAAAAATTATCATCATATTACACATGCAGCTTTCAAAAACATAAATAAACATATATCAGAATTACAAAACAAATTTATAATTACTTATGTAGATAAATCTCCAAATAATTATGCTATCATTTGTAAAGAATACTATAAAGTGTTAATTCACAATGCAATCAACACAAGTAATAATTTTAATAAAACTAAATTAAATATTGAAATAAATAACAGAAAATTATTAAATTATCACAAATTACTAAAAATCAAATGTAATAATTTTAATTATCCTTATCTTGTTATAATTCCAAAATTTCATAAAAATCCTATTAAATTTCGCACTGTTACCATCGGTTGTAACACATATAATAAAAATGCAAGCAATTTACTACTTAATATTTTAAAGCAGATATATGATATAACGTTAAAACATAATAACCAACATTGCCTAAAAAATAGTTTTCAACTCATTAATAAAATACATGATATCAATCCGGTAAAATTCATAAAAACATTGGATTTTAATGCTTTATTTAATAACATTGATATAAAAGACTTACATAAAACAATGTGTATATTATTTAAAGAATTTAAATCTCAATTAAAATTAAAAGAACATATTTCAGTAAATTTTTTTAAAACTTTACTAAATTTTACATTGCATAATAATTACATTATATATGACAATATTATCTATAAACAATGCCAGGGAATTCCGCAGGGCGGAACCGCATCTAGTATTCTCTCTGACCTTTACTTATATTATTATGAAAGAAATATAAGTCCGAACAATGATTATGTATTTTATCGCTATATTGATGACATTATCATATTTTATTTCAATGAAAAAAATTGCACATCACCACTCAATTTTTATCCTACTCAGCTTAAATTAAGCGAAAATGATTTAATTAATAATAATATAAACTTTCTTGACTTAAAAATTAATATTACGAATAATTATAAATTAATTTTTGATATTTATGATAAGAGATTTGATTTCCCATTTAAAGTAAATATTTTTACCAATTTTGCTTCATGTTTACATAAATCTGTTTATAAAAATATAATTATCAATTATCTACATCGTATAAAATACTTATGCTCAGATATAAATAAAAACAAAAATATTAGATATATTCAAGATCAAGCAAAAATATATGGTTATCCAATTTTTATGATAAATTCAATCATCAACTCTTTTAAATAACATTTATTATATAATTTAAATATAAACATGGTATGTAATAAATTATTGTTTTAGTGTGCGATAACATATAACAAAAGATATAGAAAATAATAATTATAACATACATTATTACAATTATAACATATTAGGAAATTTAATATTTAATATTTTTTTGAACATTATATGCACTTTATATAGAAAATTACAATTATAACATACATAATTACAATTATAACATATTAGGAAATTTAATATTTGATTGAACATTATATACACTTTGTATAGTTGTGATTGTGCGTTGCCGATCACCTCTGTTTAAGGTGTTATTGATGTGCAGTTTCATACATTTATTAATTAACTTATACAATAACAAATTAAATTATACATGGATAACATTGGTGATTATAACTCATAAACATATCTATTTGCAATATATATAAATATAAATATATATAGTTTTTATTTTTGTCTATGAATAATTAAATTTAACAAGTATTTTAATTACTGTATTGCATTAATTTGATTGAAAAACAGTAGTAATACTATTAATTATCAATTTTATAAATTTTGAGATATTTTGAATTGTTTATGAATTATTTAATTAGATATTTAAATTAATCTATGAAATATAAAATATATTTACAATGTAGTATAAATTAAACATTAATTATTTAATAACAAATCTAATATATATTTAAGTAGTAGTAAAAATAAAACATTAATTATTTAATAATATGTCTATAATATCAGTGGATTAACACAGCTGGCAGCAAAAACAATTTGAATTAAAATAATATCTCTTTTACATAATATATTCTTGTTAAGAATATCTGAAATGCTGTGCAAGTTGAATTAATTCTGTGTAGATTTATTCATATAGTAGTATTATATTTTATATGAATTTAAAGTAAAACTACAAGTTAGTATAGTTTTTTAAAGTTTATTTATATAATTAAATCTAATGAAGCGAGTATGTAACTAATAAAGTGGATATCTAACTAAATATCAATTAGGAATTATTATAATACCAATAGATGGCGACACTTTACCTTTCAGGTAGTTGTTGATAATATTGATAATATTATATTTAATTTAACTATAGAGGGAGCTATTGATTGTATATTAATTTTACTTTCAGGAATTAAAATTGGATGGAGTAATATATATTCACGGATATAATTTTGTTATAAGTGTATTAAAACCAGGGCTGGGTTTTTGCCGGCAGAAAGTGGTTTCTGCCGTGCCAGTGGCAAAAAGTGGTTATAACCGGTTTTAACCGGCAGAAACTGGCAACAACTGGCATAAATACATTTCGTGACATAATCTGAGACTTTTTTAGTAGTATTAAATTCCTTAAGTACATTTTATTCCGGATAAATAACAAATAAAATACTGTGGATAGTTTTAATTTAAAATAAATATGTATTAGAAAAAATGAGTAATGCATCAGATAAAATTTTTGTTATAATATGGTTGTGTAATTTTATATATAAACAATTATTAGAGCATTTAAAATTTCAGTTTAAAAATCAAAATAGAAAACTATATCCAATACTTATTTTAAATTAAATACTGAAAAGAAAAGAAAAATAATCAATACTTACTCAAATTACTACTCTGTAATTTAACATAATAATTTAATAATAACTGTAAAAAATGTTTCTCATAGAAATGTTATACAGCTCCAAATAAAAAAAATTAGAATAATTAATTCCATTTGTATTTGGAATTCCATTTAGCTTTATTTCACTGTTGTACAATTGAAAAAGAGCAGCAGTGGATGTTTTAATACATTTGCATGTTATTAAAGAAAATTAAAACTGTAGAATATTAAATTTTGAGTGAATATTTTATTTTTGTAAAATTATTTTCATTTTGTGAGTGTGTTTTGTGTAACATATGGGGAACGTTGTATTCATGTATGGCGAATGAAGCAAGAAGCATATGAGAAGAACTGCATGAAACGATCAGTGAAATTTGCAGCCAGAGTAATGGTATGGGCTTGCATGACTGCAGATGGTCCTGGAAGGCTATGTATCATTAACGAAATGATTAATTCTGAGATATATCAGGAAATCCTTGAGCATTTCATGATACCATCGTCAGAAGATCGGTGTGGCGACGATTTTATTTTCCAACATGATTTAGTAACTTCACACAGGTTAGTGTCCACTAAGAACTGGCTTAGCCAACATTAAATTAATGTACTTCCCTGGCTAGCCAATTCGCTGGATTTAAATCCAATGGAGAATTTGTAGGGAATAATGAAGAAAAGACTGCAAGATATTGCGGCAAAAATAAAGTTGAGCTTCTTTCCAGCATAAAGTCGACATGGTCATATTTGTGGGCAGAAAACATTGTGAACCACTTGTAGCTAGCTTGGCAAAGTGAGTTCGTATTGCTATAAAATGTAAAGGTGATGCTACAAAATATTAAAGAATAACTATTTTTCCTTTTTTTTAAAAAAACACATATTATTTACAATGCATTATTCTAATATTTTGAACCAGGTAAATGGTTATTCTAATATTTTGATTTTTTCCAAGTGTGAATAATTATTTTAATTTTTGTATTATTTCCTGTAATTTTAATGCTAAAAGATTCCACAAACTATGTAGATTCTTACAATATTAAGTTTTATTCTGTATTACTTTTTTGTATAAGCGATACTTAAAAAATCGTTTTTCCCAATTTCTTTTTGTTTACTATTCTAATTTTTAGCTTGGAGCTGTAGTAATATGGGGATCTTGTAATTCCGTGGATTTAAAAACATTTCATTTAAATACAGTATTCAACGGAACAAATCTGACTTCTTTTTGAAATTTAAGTCTGTTAGTTGAAAATGTTCCAACCATATATATATAACCATATTCCATATAGTAGATAATCTTTAAGTTATCACATTATATTATTTATTTAAAAATTCTCTGAACAGTAATTTGTTAAAATATCATAGAATTTTTTGTAATTTTTTAAATAGAAATTTAACTGTAAATAATAATATTAATAGTTAAACTTGTGCAGTACCAGATTACCATTATGAAAAATTCTGTTTTTCAAGTAAAAGAAAATTAGTATTATATAAACAAAGTATATTTATATGATCATTTTGAAGCTTTTTCCTACTTCGAATAACATTCATAATCTTTAGTTTTAATTTAATTGTTTACATATCAAATACATGTGTGAATTATGAATCATTGCAGTTAAAGTTATTATTATTTCTTAGTTTCTGCCAGTTTTTGCCACTTACTGGCAGAAACTAGTTTCTGCCGTGCCGGTTTTAACCACTGGTTTTAACCACTCCGGCAGAAACTTGCCAGCCCTGATTAAAACCAGAATTATTTTGTGTGTTTTTGAATCATTTTGTGTTTGGGTGTCATCGATGGGGTTGTGTTTTAAAAAAAGTGTGCTCTCAACTTGTCTTTCAAATCATTTCTCTCAACTTGACTTAGTCAACATGTATGATGCATTGCCATGTGGATGTGAATATTATGCAGAAGTTGTGACATTTTTAGGATTCTGTATAATTATTGTGAGTAAAATATTTTATCTACACTTTACGCGTTCATATTTCCAGTTTTATTATTTCAAAACTGTTATCTCATGGTAATTTCGTGAGGTGTTAAATACAGTTTTTGGGATAATCGATGTGAGTGAAATATATTGTATATTCTTAATGGTTTTTTATTTCCTATTTAAATATTTCCAAATTTTAATATTTCCAATTGTTGTCTGGTAATAATTCAGTGTACCTGGATGATTCTACTGATCTTAGCATTATGCCAGTAGAATTATGAAACACTGAATTATTATTTAAAACACATGTGGGTGCATCTAGGCTGATGAGTACATGTGCATGTGTTTTTTCATATCCAATTCATATTTAATTCTCATGTTGTCCAATTTTCCATTGTATATGGTTCATATTTAATTTATTAATCCATTTGTATTTACTTAATTGCAACTCCAATTTATATATATATTTTTTTCCCCTTTCTCTCTATTTCTTTTTTCAATATTCTTTAGGTATGAGTAAAATTTGGCCAATTACCATTGAAGCACAAGCTATGGTAATATTATGTTTGCACGTGTTAATTATTTGCTATGTGGTATTCTGTATACACAATATCATTAATTATCTCTTTGGAGAATTAAGTAGAATAATAGAACTTGATATGTTTTTTGAAATTCATAGATATTATAATTATATATATATATATATATATATATATATATATATATATATATATATATATATATATATATATATATATATATATATATATTGTTTTCTATATGTTTTGTACTTTCCTACTTTTTTTTTAACGTAACGTTCGTTACTGGTAGGGGAGTAAATATAGTGGCTCGATTACTCAGTTTAAAGCAACTGAATATCCATTTTATTAACTCCATGCTCCATTTATTTTATTTAATTTTTATTTATTATCTGTTAAAATTATCAGAACATTTTTGATTTAAAATCTGGCAACGGTCCAGGTTTTGTTGTTATTAGAATGGAAAAAAAAAAGAATAAAATGTTATCGTTTGGATGCTGTATTTTTGTGATAATTAATAAGTTTTATAAAGACAATTATCTACGAAAATAAGTATATTATTAGCTCCTTTCTAACATTGTACGAGCCACTCCCCACATTTGCATGTGACTATTCAAAACAGAAATAAAACTTTAAAATAATAATTAAATAATTACATGTTAAAAGCAGTAAATGGGAAAATTACGTCATAAGTATATACTTGAGCGGGAATATTAAAAAGAAATAATAATTAAATTGTTACATGTTAAAGCAGTAAATGGAGAAAATTACACCCTATTAATACTACTCAAATATTATTCCTAAACAGTTTTCAATAAAATAAATTTACATAGAAAGATTTATTTATTTCAAAAAAATCTTTTGGCCTATTGTTATAAATTTTAAAAGAGTACAAATAATAATATTTCCTTTCAATTAAAAGCTGTATTTTTACGTTAATATTAAAAATAGGAAGAAAACTTTTGAGAAAATTACGTCTTATTGAAAAAATAAAATAGTATACATTTAAAACGTCTTATTTAAAACAATTTTCTTATAGCGTCGCGTTGTTATAAAATTCCTTGAGGTAGAGACATTGTTTACTTAGTCATTTTATACAAACTAATTTTCAAATATTTAATTGATCTTATTTATTCAGTCATGAAAATAGTCATTAGCTGTCTGCATTTATATTACTAATATTTTAATTAAAGGTTCGTCTACTTATTTATAATTTATTTTTATTAATCATAAATATTGATGTTTATCCATTTAATGCTGTATTTTGCTATATACAGATTTGTTATTGACGATTTCAGTATAGATGGGTTTCATTTTAAATTAAATGTTTTAAATCCCCCCCCCCCCCCCCCCCCAATTCTACATTGGATAATTTTCTTCATAGTTAATTTGCTATTTAATCTTTTATTATCATTTGTTATTATTTGTATTGATAGTTTTCGTATAAGGCTGTTCTGAATTCACACTAGCTACTTTCTGACACTTGATTGATTGATTTTTATTTCTTAAACGTGTAAAAGCAGCAGATGGTTTGATTTAAAAATTAAAAAATCGATTAGTGTCTCGCATTTTTCTTTTAAATGCAAAGGATATTTCAAGAGGTAGTGTCAAAAATTTTAAATAGAATTTATCAAAAAAAGAAAAGTGCTATTCGATTCCAAATCATTTCAATCGTCATGACTGCCAATTTTAATACTTTTAATGTATTAAAATGACTCTGTGAATGTTTTCGAAACGTTTTATTGTTTTCAGTAAATAAAATCTATTAAAAATACTCTATTCTTTTTCTTTAAATACTATATATACACTAAAACCTGCTGAAACGAATTGCAGGGAACCGCAGAAAAAGTCCATAAACTTGAAAACTTTATGAGTTTTAAGAAATAATATCACCAAAATAAAAAAAATGAAGTATTTTAGTGATTCGTGCTCCAACCTACATGAAAACTATTTGCACTATAATTGCTTATTTAAAAAAAGAAATTAAAAAAAACTGTATTCAAATAATGCATTAAAATTTAATGGAATTTATACTGTAATTTGTATTTACACTTAAAAGATGTTTTTAATTCAGAATGTTACTAGATTCTGTAGAGACTTTTATTTAATGATAGAATAAATAAGACAAATATTACTATTCAAAAATAGTAGTAGCATTCTGAATTAACAAACAACTAAAAAAACTAAATTAAATATAGGAAAACGGTCAAAGGGTTCACGGGCCACAGATAATTTGTCGGCGGGCCATGTTTTTGACATGCCTGATGTAAACAATAATTAGAAAGAAAACAACCCATACGCGAGAAAATCAGCTATCACATAAAATACCCGAAAGAGGATCGAGCCTAGATGTTAATTCTCACCTCCCAATCTCTTTTCCTCTGTCCCCACCTTCTATATTGGGACTTCTAAATGGACTAACCCGCTGCATTGTGCGCCACTCCTTGAAAGAGCCGGTAATTGCAGTTACCATGTAGAAAGAAAAAATAATAAGGGTTAATATAATTAGTAATATTGGCTTCATGTAAAGGTGAAAATAAAAGAATTTTGCTTAGTAGCCACTGGCCGGTATGTTGATTCTTTTCAGTAGCCTGTTACTGGCTAGTGAGAATAATTTCTTTAGTAGCCAGTAAGTACATTTATGTCACTGAATAATTAATAATTAAAAAATATATATAATGAGTTTACAGTAAACAAGTAATTTATGTACTAAAAAAATATTTAAATTTATATTGTTTTGTATAAACATGAGATACTAATTTCCAATCTATTTTAAAATTTAAAAAAAGTTAACATCAAGGTTATACACAACATGCTTATGTAGCTAACTACATAAGTCCCACTAAGCTTAGATACTTGTGTAGCTAACTACATAAGTACCCTTTTTTTAAATTATTTGTCTAGAATTAAGATCTGACAGTAAAATAGGTATGTTTATACACTAAATACTAACCTACAACATAATATATATTAAACATGTACAACCTATGGCTCGTGGGCCAAAAGTGACCAACATCTCCAGAAAATCAGGAATTGTGTATTTAACCACTTAGTTTCGGGGGAAAATGCAAATTTCGTCATTTGGGAGGGTAAAATTACGAATTTCGTCGAATGGGTGCGTAAAAATCATGAATTTCGTCAAACGGGAGCGTAAAAATCACAAATATCGTCGAACAGATGCAGAAAAATCACGAATTTTAGGGAAAAAATTAAATCAGAAAATCATGCATTTGGCTGGTTCTTTCCATATTTTTAATCGCCAGTCTTTGAAGTTTAATCACCGAATGGCGACTGGCGAGTGCTTATTTTAACCTTTGGCTCAAACCTGGCCTGGATAATACGTAAGTACCAAAGATTGTAAAAATGTGATACATACGTTTTTTATCTGTTTATGTACATATTGAAGGTAATAAATTAATTTTAATATAGCAGAACCACCCAGCTTCACCCGAGTTAACCTTGGTTTTCCAGTGTTAACATAAGTGAAAATGTAATATCCTAAAAATAAACTGATCACAATACCGCATTTGCGTCCAAAAACCGTGAAAATGACAATCAGAAAAAACTTGTTATTTTTGTTGTAAATCACCCTAAGGCAGCGATTCCCAACTTGGGGTACGTGGCGGGCCTGTTGGGGGTACGTGAAAATAATATCGGTAATGGCGGAATTCACAAAAATGGTTCAACTGAAAACACACCAACAAAGTTGATTGTTTTGGATTACAAAAGATAGTCTCATATATAACTCTAATATGTTACTCTCAAAATGAGAGAAAATGCCCACTAGATCTAGTAATTCATTGATAATAAAATGTCACTAGTTTCGTCCACCTCTAAATCATAATGCATGATTACTTATGTTTTCTCCCATCTTCGCAAACATTAAAGAGAGCCAAGAACTCAGTGATAAAGTGATAAAGTATTAAAATACTTGTTGCTTTTCCTAAATACAGAGCTTCTCAAAAGAGCATTTTCATTTTATTCATAACATTAAGAACAAATAACGCAATAAGCTTCACGCTGCTACTGACTTAAGTTTATCTCTGTCTCTGTTTGAACCATTGTGAATATTATAAGCCATGTTTGAATACTTGTATATGATGATGCAAAATTGTTACAAACTTTAACTTCTTTTATTGCTATATTGATGTTAAGCTAGTATTATAAAAAGTAAAATTAATTTTAAAATGTGATAAAAAATGAAAGGTTATAAATGTGAATGTAATTTGAGTCGATTAATTGTTTAGCCCTGCTGAGAAGATTAATAATAAGAAGAAAAGCATATTTACGTTATGGAGATGAGAAGGGGTGTGTTTAAAAAAAAAGGGGGGTACTTCTAAATGAAAAGACTAATCAAGGGGTACATGACAGAAAAAGGGTTGGGAACCGCTGCCCTAAGGTAATCTACGATCAATTGAAATTAGCAGAGCATAAGCACATGTGGTGCGTATATGCTGAAAGTGCGTATATGCCAAAGTTTAAAATAAATGTCAAAAGGATATTCAAAATAACTGTAACTAAAAAGATTCTAGTATATTAATTGATGAAAGAATAACAGACTAAAAGTATTAAACTTAACTAAGATTTTATTCACAAATAAAACAAATTAAAACCGGTTTAAAATAGACATCTCCAATAATCTTGAACATACATGATGTGACTTTAACATTAACTTGGAAAACATATTTCCATCAGTTGAAACAGAAGGTCATAATCTTACACTAATTATACCAAACCCTCATATCAACATCTCATAGTTCAATTAAATAAACTGGAGCACCAAAAGAATTTGAAAAATATTTAAAAGTGAAAAGTCTGTTAAATAAATTACTTCAATAAATTAAGCTTTACATTTAAATTAAACAAGATCTTTAACCTTAAATGAAATGAAAAACAAATTATGCAATCCCCTCATCCTGCAGCAAAAATGTCACTCAGCATAAACGTCACTACTGGCATCTAGAATATTTTGTGACGATCTTTCATGTCATGGAGATTTACGCAGATGAAATCAGATTATCGAAGACACCTGCTGTCAGCCGCCATAATCTCTCGATTTGGGACATAATCGATATACCGATACTTTGGGGATGAAGGTCTAGCCAAAATGTAAACAAGCTGTAACAATGTCTATGAAAGTCAAAACGTGATGCAATGGAAGAGAAAGATAAATGGAAAAAGCCTGGAGAGTTGAAATAACCAATATGGCCAGATAGTAAGTTGAAATAAAGATATTTAATTTAAAAACATATCCAAAATACTTTAAATAAAATATACTTTCATAAATGAAACTTAAGTTATTGTACTGAAAGATTTAAACTATTGAAACTAAATATGCAACTGAAATTATATATACCTATAAATGAATATAAACGAATAAAACTAAAGATTGAATAACTGAGAATGTCTGAAAGTAGGTTGAATGACTGAATAAGTTAATTAAGTTATATGAGTTGAATGAGTGATAAGAAAAACTTGTAGTTAGCTGAGGAAAAATGTCCGTTTTCCCTAACAATTTTGACGAAATCATACTAAATCCCTCAGCTTTATAAATGATTTTTTTTTTAAATGTCTTACGCAAAACATCTAATAAAAAATCAGCAATAGTTCTCTTATTCATCAGAACTTCCATAATCAGGCTCAAATCCAACATTCAACCCGATTGGTAAATTTATAAAATGGCTGAAATAAGTGTTTAACTATTTTATTAGTAGATTTGTTATCTTGAATTTCATGCTCCTACCTAAAATTGCTGCTGAGATATCGCGAAATGACCTAAAACTTTTGACATCCCATCTATCCCCCTTAGGAGGTGAATTTCTAAAATCGCTGAAATACATGTTTAACCATTTTTCAGTAGATTTGTTATCCTGAATTTCATGCTACTACCTAAAACTGCTGCTGAGATATCGTGAAATGACCTAAAATGTTCGACCCCCCCCCCCCTCCCCCCCATTTAACCACTTCAGGGGTCAAAATTCTAAACTCACTGAAATACGTGTTTAACCATTTTTTTTAGTAGATTTGTTTGTAGATGCTTTAAAATAAATTTATTAACCAATGATTATGTTCTAAAAATAATAAAATGTTGTATTTTCATGAGAAACACACCTGTGTACATTTTTATAATTCTAGCATATCATTAGGTGAGTGAAAAATCTATTACAAAATTCCATCTTTACATTAAATGAACCAAGTTTAGTTAAATAAAAGAGTGTAGGTACAAAGGCCTATAAGAATATCTCAAATAACACTAATTTAAATAAATTTCGGAAAACCTTATTCAGATATACTTACATAAAGGTAATAAATAATATTTAAAAGAAATGTGGAAAATCCTATACAAAACTTACATTAAGGAATGAGACATTCATTTCTTTTGCACTATAGCCCCGATCTAAGTTGCGACGAACATACATATCATAATCTCGAACTATACGAGCTACTAAATCTGAAGTTGAGACACCTTCCGTACGCTGCGTAGCAACAAACATTCCTTTTTGTTTGATATGATGATAAACATCATCACTCTCTGACCCCATAGCATAAGGGATATCATCATGAGCTACAAAGTCTATCTGCAATAAATTAAAAGAGGGAATTTATTACATTAATTTAAAAATACAGTTGGCTAAGAAACAAAAAAAAAAAAAGAGAGAACACTGAACACCCTATACATTTTAATCACCAAATTGTCCTAGAAAAAAGGGAAATAGCCATTTGACTGGAAATTATATATATTTTTTTCAATTGATGTTAGAAAAAAAAAAAAGAGAGCTCAGGGCTTATCTTCATATTGAAATTGTATTAAACTCTGAAAAATTCAATACAAACACCTCATTTTGACATCATATTTGGCTTTTTTTGGTAAATTTTATCTTAAGAAAACAAAAGGGAAGTCATTCGATCAAGTAGTTTAGGATTATGAAGGTTTAAAGTTTGGAACTCTTAAATTCCGTTTCAATTGTAACAAAACAGATTGCTAGGCGGGTAGTTTTTTAAACAAAACTCAAAAACTACTTGGCAGAATGAGGAGGAATTTTGGATTTTCAGGTTTGAAGCTCCTAAAAATCCATTTTTGTTAAATTTATAGATTACAATTTAGTTTTGTTTTTTCAAAGTTTTAAAAATATATATTTTTTAATTAATATGAATTTTAGCATATAATTTTTTTTTATATAAAATCCATTTCTAGAAACTTCAAATGTGTGAATAAAATATTGTAGCTCATTCCACCAAGTAGGTTTTGAGTTATGTTAAAAAAATTCCCCGTATTGCAATCTGTTTTGCAACGTTTACAAGTGAATTCATTATTAGGAGTTCCAAACTTTGAAAATTCATAATTCCTAAACTACTTGACCAAATGACTTCCTGTTTGAATTTTAATACAGGTAAAGTAAAATGCACCAAAAAAAGTCAAATATAATGTTAAAATTAGGTGTTGGTATTAAAAATTATAGAGTTTAATACAATTTCAGTAAGAAGACATCCCTCTAAGGTTATTTTTTAAGACAATTTCCAGTCAAATGACTATTTTTGTTTTTTTCTATTAAAATTTGGAGATTAAAATGATGGGCTCTTATGACTTTGGCATAAAATTCTGAATACCGTAAATTATTAACTCAATATACAGGATGATCCAAAAGTCACTAAAGAAATTTATAATTCAATAAATACTAATAGTATTATGTGACAGTAGCTGACACTGTTTTTATAATTAGGGGGGCTCTGCCCCCTACGAAATCAAAGTTAAAAGTAACACTCGCTGCATATATTGTGGTAAACGAGGTCCAAATCTGAACTTTGTAGAAACAAAAATATAAATTTAACATCTAAAAATGACAAGCCTAACAACACATTTTTCACCGAATTAGAGACAAATGATTGTTTTTCTTCAGAACTTTTACCCCCATGTTGGGAATGGACTTTAGACTCGGCAAGTACGGCACATGTTTGCCAAAATAAAAACTTTTTCATATCGCTTAAATCACCCCCTCCTGGGGAGCTATTATCCAAATGGGGACAACGTCCCATTTAGTAAGAGGTGTAGGGAAAGTTCGTTTTCAAATTAAAGACAAAGACAAAATTCATACACTCGAAACTTACTGATGTCATGTATGTCCCAAATATACACCGCAATCTCATAAGTACGAGTAAAATGGATAAGGCCGGTCTACATGCCAAGCTCGACAATGGTTTTTCAATTTACAACAGTAATTGGAAATATTTGTACACCGCTCAACATAAAAGTAACTTTTATGTATTGAAAGCTCTAAAAATAAAACCCAAAGAAACAACCATATCAATGCCTGCCAAACAAGTCAAACAACCAAAACCTCAATTTTTAAAGTCAATACAAGTTAAGTCTAACATTGGGGAAGCAGGAAAAGAAACAAAAGTTAGATTTCAGTCTGAATCGCCACCCAAATCAAGTCATGCTTCATATGACAGTAAAGTTAAAACTCCCAGGTATGTATTTAAATCAAGTTTAAGTTCTAAACCAAATACAGCCCTGGAAAATCAGCCTAAATCTCAAATTGCAAAGAATTCTAAGTTAACTAAGTCATCTAATTCCCATCTCAGAAGAAAATGATGTCCCTGATAGAATTTAAATGCAAACTTATATTAAAAGTAGACTACCTATTCATAATAGGTAACTTAACTTTAACCAAGCTTATGCAACAGATAAAAATAACATCATGCTGTGGCATGAGAGGCTCGGCCATAGCAATAATAAAATTATAAAGCAGATGGTCAATAACAGGCTTATTGAGGGTTACGAAAAACAGCAAGGCACTGAACAAAAATGTGAATTGTGCATTCTAAGTAAAAGTACAAGTGCCACCCATCCCAGACTTGCACATATCCGTTCTAAAGCAATTTTGGATCTTGTTCACAGCGACGTATGGGGACCTGCACCATTGGGATCTAGAAATGGACATAGGTACCTCCAGACTTTTATTGACGACTACAGTCGCCAAGCATTTTGTTACCCTTTATGAACGAAAGATGAAGTCCCTTCTAAAATAAAGAATTTTATTTATTGAACGACAGTCTGAACGAAAAGTGAAGGTCATCCAAACTGATAATGGCCTCGAATATCGTATAGGCAAGTAAAAGACTTAGCCACCAATTTAGGAATCAAACATGAGACAATGTCTGCCTATAGCCCCCAGCAGAACGGCATAACAGAGTGCTCTTTGAGGGAGTTCGTACCTTCAGCCAAGCGGCCAACCTCCCTGCTAAACTCTGGGTTCAGGCAGTAATGGCAGTGAACTATATACGTAACAGGATGCTTCATACAGGAATAAATGCAATCCCATTCACAAGGTGGTATGGACAAAAGCCATCTGTGTGCCATTTCGCCGTTACGGTTGCGTAGCATACGTGCATCAACCAAAACAGCAACGTAATAAGTTACAACCCAGGGCTAAACGTGGTGTGTTTATAGGATACGGGATTGACTCAGCAGGCTACAGAGTTTGGTTCCCTCGTGAAGGCTCAGCAGGCTACAGAGTTTGGTTCCCTCGTGAAAACCGAATTATCGAGTCCAAGCACGTCACATTTGACGAAGCTCAGTCCGGGAATCCAAAGCAACAACCTCAATTAACTCACAAGAGTATTTATGATTTTGATGCACCATTTTTAGGTATGTCATCTAGTCATGTCTTGTCTATCGTACATCCCGAAGAACCTTCTAAATCTGGTGCTCCGACTGTGGCAAGAGTGAAAAAGGAAGAGGAACTGAATGAGGAAGATCAGGACCCAGACGCCGATAAGTCGCATGTCAGCTCGTCAGACGAAGACAGCTCTGAGGATGAGCATGGCTCCGCCAAAGAGACGGAGTACGAAACTACTCATGATGGTGACAATGAAGATGAAGAGAAAGCTGAGAAACTAGTCTTCACGAGAATCATCATTACAAGAAGAAAGGGGGTGTCAGCAGGTAAGCATGACATTTATATTATTCCACCTACTGGCGGACATTTACGTACCACTAAAGATCTTAATGAATACTGTAAGTTTAATAATCTTTTATATGACCCTGAGATAGCCAATTTTTCTATAACTAATTATTATCAGGGACTCATTACTTTCTCCAGAATGCATGAAGCTAACTTAACTGAAATTATCATTCCAAAGTCTGCAAAACATGCTGCGACTCTCCCGCAAGCGAAGCAATGGGCAGACACCATGAATAAGGAAATCTCGACCATGTTAGAGAGGAAAGTCTGGACTTTGGTACCATTTGACCACACTGTGATAAAGATATCACAGTTTTTATTCTTTTTTTAATTACTTTCTATTTCAGCTCAACGTATTTCTGTATTTTATAGCCTTTCCAGTTTAATTGCCGTCCTTTTAAAAGCTATTTTATCGGCAGTCGCGCAGGTTGTTTTCACGGCAGTATTTCTCCCCCATTGTGTCTCTCGGTTCGTTTTGAACAAGCGATACGGTGATGTTGTTTTCTCTGCAAAACTTGGGCTGTGACGTCATTGTATTTCTTGCTCCTCCTCACTCATGTGTTGTGTGCATGCGTCACCGCCGCTCTTGAAGTTTGCTGTGATTTCGGGAACTGATTAATGTTTCGGCCGCTTTAGAGCTACAGATGATTGGGGCATGTCTTTCAAACACAAATTAGAATGTTTCTTTTAATTGTCAAATGTTAATGAGTTTTCCATTTGCTCTTTTAATTTTCGCGTAATCCATAATCAACAAATTAATTTAAATTAATCTTGCTTTAACATTTGTCTATCCCAGTTACTGGTATAAATAACAGTGACAAGCATTTTTCCAACAGAATTTTAATTAAAAATGATGCTGTAAGAATTTATTTTAAACGTGGTCTGGTCTGGAAGCCTGGCCCAGTACTGGCCATCCGTTTTTGAGAATTTTGCCGCCCTGAAATCTTATGGAGATCAATTTCGCGTTTTTCAAAGTTTTTATTATTCTTTAAAGTGCTGTTGTAAATTTTAAATTTTAATATTTTAAAGGTTTAAATTAACTGGTAATTTAAATGATTCTTGCATTAATTCTATAACCCTTAATGGATTGGGCCAGAAGGAATATTTAAAGAATCTTCGTAAATTTTGTGATGTTCGAGCCAGAACTTTTTAAAGGCATGATATGCAGCTACTTTCATCCTCATCCTTCCGCCTTCCACAAGAATATAATAAAGATTTTGGATCCAATTCTAAAGGAGTATTATTTAAAGGAACAAGTAAGACTATTTTATTCATTTATTATTTTGATTGTTTTCTCTTCTAATTTCAAGACCAAAAGAACAGATGCACAAATCGTGCAGGGTTTATTGCCTTATTGAATCACAACTACAATATTTAAAAGTTCACTATACTATTCTTCCATCCATCCATTCAATCAATAAAATAAATAATTACTCCAGTTGGTTTATCCTCCCATCAAACATAACTCACGCCACACCCGCTAAGAAAGTCATTGGGACGAGATGGGTTTTCACGGTGAAACAACATGCTTCTGGGTAAGTAGAAACTTATGAAGCCAGATTAGTTGCACTTGGAAACAATCGAGAGGGATTGGACTGTCACAAAACCTTCAGCCCAGTTGTCAACTTTTCTTTAATAAGCCTTTTTACTGTCATGTTCTCCATGATATTTAAGTGGAAAAACTGCCTACTCGATGTAAAATGCGCTTACTTATACGGAGACATAGACAGGGCAACTGTATGGATATCTTATACCAGGCAAAGAAACAGATATACCGTAATTTCGGGTAGATAAGCCACGGCTTATACTTGTTTAAAAGTTATCTTTTGCGGCTTATCTGCCGGTGCGGCTTATACGAAGTAATAACGATTTTTCCAGAAAAAAAAATCGGATCATGTACATATTATAGAGTGAAAATCTGAAAAACAATATTAAAAATGCTTCACGGATTAAAAATAACAATCGCTCAAAATATATCGGAAATTTGGTGACAGACATTTACACAATAATATCAAAGATATAGAAAAACTAAAGCAAAAAGTTTGTTTCGGTTCATGAAAGACGTCATCGTTGCACAGTCACTTCAGTTCATTTCAGTGATACTGACCAACGAACAAAGAACTACTAACTAAAGAACTCTTCAAATTATTTAACTCTGATAGTGATTCGTCAAGTTTTGATGGATTCGAATAATTAAAAAAATTCCGAAAATAACATCTGCAAGCATCGAAACCACATCTACAAATCGTTACCTATGTTGATGCTTCCTGGGCAAATGATCTAGATGATTGTAAATCGTGGTCCAGCCATATAATTTTGCTGAATGATAACCCAATTCAGTGGTGTGTCTCAAAACAGACGTGCACAGCTCTTTCTCTGATGAAAGCTGAGTTCGTGTCAGCAGTGAAGCAGCTAAAGAAATAAAGTTCATTTCAGACACTATCTATGAAGTTGCTAAATTTTTCCCCCAGCTCTTCCAGCCAAACTCGATACAGCGGTCAATTATGCTCTGCGACAACAATGCAGCTATCTCGTTCACCAAGACTAGTACAGACAACATTTGTACTCGCCATATTGATCTAAAATATAAGTATGTTAGAGATCTTTATCAGAAAGGTGTCTTCGATATCAAGCACATGTCCACCAAAGAAAATTTAGCAGATTTGCTAACAAAAGCACTGTGTAAAGATCAATTCATAAAATTTAGACAAGCCTGCAGTAGACATGTATTCTCAGTATTCTGTTCAAAAAAAAAAAGAACAAAAAAAATCAGTCATCGACCTTTTAGGACCCCTCTTCCTGATTGCATTTATTCTGGAACTATGTCATATGTCGTAGTCCTGTTTCACTTTTTTTTTTATATGTTAGTGAAAAACTTTATTTTAACTTATTTCTTTTTTTAACACTTTCAACTTTAAGCTAAGCTGATCTTTACTCAAAGCCCAAACATGTCAAGTTTATGGACTGTAAGCTATTCCAGCCATGTTTGCAATTCAGTGTATCTGCATTTTTTTTTCCTAAAAGTAAATTTTCTATGCTTGCATTTTATGTAAATTTAAATTGATCTTCATATAATTTTAAAGTATTTAAATGTATTTAACTCGACAACTTCATGTGGCAACCAGTAGGGGAAAAGGGGTGTTCTGTAGGTAAATTTTAATGTAATTTCCCTTCGTTCTGCCAATAGTTGGCATGTTTTCTTCATTTTTAGGGTTTCGTTCATCTCACAAAACCCTATTACTCCCGCTCCGTTGTCTGTCCGTCACAGAGCCATTCTCAGAAACTATGTAACTTACAGAGTTGAAACTTTGCGTATATATAGCTGAATACCAGCTATGAAGCTCAAAATATTAAAATTTGAAAAAATCCTATTATTTTAATAAATAGAAATAAAAAACCAAAATTCTAACAACCTTTACCTGTTAAATTTGAACATTTTTCGTTATAGCAATTGCCAAAAATTAAAAATCCACAATGAAATTCTTTCTACAATAATTAATTTAGTATTTTAATTAGTGAATGATTTCCATGTGAAAAATGAAAATGAAATAAAAAGCTTCACCAATTGAAAAAAAGATTAATATGAAATAAAACTGATTGACATCATAGTGGTAATAAAATGGAAAATTTCAGAGATTTCTCAATAATACAAGGAGTATGAGTATGTGTATGTACACAAAGCAGATTAACATCACATCATTAGAGAATTAAAAAGAAAATCTGACGTCATATTAGAAAAATTTAACAAAATTTTCAAATGTTTTGTGAAAAATACAAAGCGAGTATCAATATGAGTAATAGAGAATAGTAAATATATGAGTTTGAGAAACATATTGAATCATGATAAAAATCCGATTATGGAAATATTTGAATATTTTAACATTTTGAAGGTGTACAACATGTTTAATTTTGAAATTATTTTTTTAAATATCGCATTTAGTCTGCATGACAGATATTATTATGACAGAATATAATAGGGGCCTGGTTTAGATATTCGAAAAAACGAAAAAATAGACCGGTAAATTTTTACTTTATAAAAAACATGACTTTTTTTTTTTTTTTTTTTTTTGCTAAAGGAAATTTATTTGGATTTATTAAAGAAAGAATAAAATGTTTTGAAAGGAATATTAAACGAAACCCTTTGAGCGATCTTCGATCACACTTACCCACTTGTTAAGTTTCCCCCCCCCCTTTAAAAACGTAGGTCTATTTAATTTATCATATAATTATTAAAGTAACATAAGTAATCTAATTTCTATCGACTTATGTTTAGCTTTTTCTTAAATTCTTAAAGTTACATCGCGCTTAGTTTACATTTTTACCACCTTCCGTCAATTGAATGGTTGGTTAGTTGTTGCGTGGAAGTCGGCTAAAACAATCGTCACTGCAATTGACGCAGATCGTAGCTCCATCTCCCTGCGCGGAGAAAATTTTCTTTAACTAAGTAAACAGATGGGAGGATTTCACAAATTGTGAATCATTTTGATATCTTTATCGTCTCTGATTGGTTTAAATTGAATTGTGATAAGTTACACCATTATGCATGTTTCCTTTAAGTTTTCCATATTACTGACAAATAGTCAGTCTACATTTTTTTTGATTATATGTAATATTTCATCATGTCTCATCAAGAAGTAAAACTTTAGTTGTCATATAAATGTGTTATCACTGAAGCCCTCATAAACAGTAATGCTTTTAGTCATTCTTTTTGCACATTCAAGTTTCATATGGGATGGGATGCAATTTTTATGCAAATATTTTCTGTATTACTATCTTCTAGAAAATCATCGATCTAAAACAAGTTATACGTCCAATTTTTTCGATTTATGATGAAAATTGCTAGTCATACTTATCTCCATGTTACAACCCACCATTGAGTGTCAACTATTAAACCAGAGTATTGACGAAAGCCTAAAACCCCGAATTGGCCCCTCTTTCCTGTAAATTAATTTTTCAATGTTACCTAAAACTTACTTCACCTATAAAAGTAAAGAGTCAGAGAAGTGGCGGCACATCCACAAAAAAACTAAATAAACCCTCAAAATATTAGTAAAATTAAAATAATTGCACTCTGCAGACCGCAAGCTTCTCAACTATAGTCTTTTAAATTATGGTTAAATTCCTTAGCATAATTTTCGTTCCTATAAAACTTTTTTATGAGAGCTATTTTGACCAACTTTAATATTAAATATCTCTTAAAATAATTCTTCAATTTAAAAACTGTCTGCTTCAGCATGTTTATTGAACATTTCTCTATATAATTACCAATTTTCGCATTTTTATATGCAATAGTTTTCTGAATATTAGTACAGAAAGACCTCAAGGCACAAAATCTTCATTGACAGCAGTAGCAGCAACGGTGGTTACTTTTTTATTTTTTAATATAAAGAGATATTTCAACATTTATTTGATTTTATATAGTTTATTTATCAAAATATAATAGTTCCTGCCTTCTTTAACTTAATATCTTGATTTAATTTAAGCCAGCAAAATGGGCCAACCCATCCAGTTATCGTTAAGATGATTCTCAATGAAAGATTACTGTTTCTCTCATAAAAATTGGCCTAGGCTTTATCTCAAGTGATTCCATTGTTTTCTGCAGATTTCTTAACACTACAAATTACAGCTATGGTTTTCTTTCAATTTTCCACGACTGCTTTGATTGATTGAATCTTTAGACAGTTGGATGACATCACAGCGATTTTCGTTATTTTAAAATATTAATCAAAGAACCTGGAACACTCTGCATGATCACATGCAACATGAATCTACTCTGTTAATCAAATGTTTGAATAATAATAAAAGTAATTTTCACAACTATACTTCAGATCTCAAATTTATTATTTACCCATCATACGTAGTATAGGGTAAATCTTGTAATTGTTTTGAAAATCGCAAAAAAAAATTTTGACAGATTTACATGTTTCAGACATTAGAGATTCCGAAAAACATATTTTTAGAAAAAAAAAATTTGCCGTCCGTCTGTCTGTGTGTGTGTCTGTAAACGCTCTATCTCCCGAACAAATTGAGATAGAGATTTGGTATGTACTCTTAATGTTTGCATTTGTGTGGAAAAATTTCATTTCTGTTTTTAACAAGTATATTTAATACTAGGGGGCCTACCCCTTGCGAGCTACGCTCGCCAACCCCCGCTCAGACTTCGAGGCCTCTAAAAACATGACAGAGTGCTTTATTTTAAAAATATTGGTAAATCTGTAATTGGGTTGCCATGCTTTTAACATTTTAATGGGACATTTTTCGATTATCATGGCCTCATACACAGCTGTTGCGGCAACTGACGACTGTTTTCGGGATTGATAAGTAAAATCAATTACTACTTGAAAACCAGCTTGTCTAAAATGGTTAGGTTTAAATTGTGACTACCTCTCGGACTTTTATAACAACAATCTCTATTCTATTCTTCCTTTGCGGTTAAGGATGAGAAAAATTCCATCTGCTTGTGAATAACATTAAGAACCACGGTATTGAAAAGTACTATGTTATAGACATTTTCAGTAACAGGTTTTAATTTTCTCTCTATTTTAGTGCACCATCATGCATATTTTCATGTTATTTTAAATATGTAAATTATTTTTTTAATTAATATGTATATACGAATTTTCTAATAATTATTTATCATACAAAATTAATTAAATATTTTGTGCATGCATGCCTGCATTTATTCGGCATCAATTGATGAGATATTTAAACAAATTTGCTATCCGCGGTAATTTTACACCATGTTCTGTCACTTGAATATTGTCCATAAGAAAATCGGGTACTTTTCCATTATAGGATCCTTTGCTTTTAGGTTTGGCGTAATTCGAGCTTCAAAAAGGGATAGATTCGTTAATATACATAGATTTGTTGCCAAAAGTTATGAAAATAAACCCAATGAACTTTTGGTGCTTTTCTATTATAAGGGTCTTGACGCTTTTTTAAAAAGCTTGGCAGAAAAAACCAAGCAGGATATTTTATTCTTCCGTTCAGTTGGGCAATTATTATTTTATATATTAGTTTCAAATATCCGAATTAATGATTTTATAAATTCGTTTAGTTAAATTTTACAAAAAAAATAACAAAATGATATCAATAAATAATAATTACTATTAATTCCTTTTCTTCCCTTTCTTTTGCGTTTACCTAAATGACGTCATTTGGACGAATTTATTCAAAACATTTTCAGTTTATAAATTAAATTAAATGCTGACAGACAATTGAATCCTGACGATAGAAATGTGATTTTTTTTTTCAAATTTTCCTGAAAAACATAATTTAATCACAATCTTGTCTTCATTATCGATTGAAATAAAAGATAAATTCAATTTCAATTTGAAAATGACGAATAAAAAGAAATTAATAATCCGTATCGGGATCCTTTTCAATTTTTTTCCCTTTTTTGTCACAAAAAAACTGAGTAATTAGTTGCCATCATTACAGAAATGTCATTAAAATTAGAAAAAAATTAATATCTCGAAAACTAATTCCAATTTCAAAATTCTATTACCAGTTTTGACATCCGCAGATTTTTATGAACAATTGGTATTAATTTCACCATCAAGCGTTTAATATTTTATTAAAAATAGCCTTCAAACATAATCAGTCGTTTCATAAAATCGTTTCATAAATTCGTTTCATAAAATCGTTTCACAAATTCGTTTCATTAGGATTTTATATATATAGGGTAGATATAATTTTGATTGAATTTACTGTAAGCTATCTCTCGTGACCTAAAACTCGGAACATAATTATTTGCCAGCACATCAAAGCTCCTGGTACAAATAGTAACAGTTTTAAATCAATCCTAGATTGTAATGCAAAATAATAATTATTACTTTATCTGATTATGGTAGTGTGCTGAAAAGGTAGCAATTTTTGTTATGATATAATAATAAAAAAACACTAAGTTTTCTCAATCATAAGGTATATGTGGATAAATAAGTGAACAACGATTACTACTTCACTCTGTTGTGGACATACATGCATTGAATTATTTTTAAAACTTTATATAAATATAAAAGATCATAAAGACTCTTAAATAAATACAATAGTACCCCGACTTGCATTCCCTCAACTAACATCACCCCACATTTACGTCGCCTGGCCCAAAAAGTAAATTTTCTTTATTTTGATGCACTTTGAACATTTTTTAGGACTTTCAGCTTTACATTCTATGAGGGGATCGTTTCCCATGACAGTCACGTTAAATATACAAATAGATGAGATTGAAAAAGAGAATCGGATCACCCCCCCCCTCCCATCTTTACAATACGGAAAGAATATTTGATTTGTGAGAAACGCATAATAGAAACTCACTCATTCTTTGTTTATGTAGCTTGACACGGCGGTTATATTCTAACAATGGCAAGAAAAACTAGTGATTCAACACCTGAAGAAAAGATGCAATGGAAGATTTTTACATTGGGGGTAAAACATGAAATCATCAAGTTTTATGAAGGAGGAATTAAGACACATAAAATTGCATCAAAGATTAATTTAGCTTGTACAACTGTAAGAACAATCATCAAAGATAATGAACGAATACTTAACAGAAAGTGAAGAAGGCTTGCCCAATGGATACAGTAAAGATTTGCAATCAACACGGCATGGTTTCTGAAATGGTATCGATGCTGATAATATGGTGCAAGAATTGAGTGATGGTCAAAAATTGTCCTATCGGCCAAAACGCAATATCTAATGAAGACAAATTAATTTTTGAAAAACCAAACTGAAAGAACACTGAGATGAAATGAGTGAAAAATCTTTCATTGCTAGCAACAGCTGGTTCCATCTATTCAAACAATGATGTAGTTTTCATAGTGTTTCATGGAGAGGCAGCAAGTGCTGATAAGAAAGCAGAATTTTCATTCCCCAACCATTTAATGACGATAAAAGCCCTAAGGCCATTTTCAATGTTGATTAAACAGGGTTTTTTGGAAAAAATGCCAAAATGAACATTTATTGCAAAGAAAGAGAAAACGTTTCCTGAATTTAAAGTGTCGAAGGATAGATTAACTCTACTTCTTGACGGATGACGCAGGATATTTAAAGCATATTGCATGTGATGTTTGTTTTCCAATTGAATGCAGCAATAAGAGAAGTTACAGAATTGACAGTGAAAGACTTCTGGAATAATGCAGTCTAAGTCATAAAAAGTCCACAGTCATAGGAGATTCATGGGATGAAGTTCAGTGAAAAACAATGAGAGATGCTTAGAAAAAACTGTGTTCATTTTTCTTTGTAGCGACAGAAAAAACATCTGAAAATTGTGATTCCGTATCTCTCCTTATGGATGAAATTAATGAACATGGAAGAGAACTCACTTTAGAGATGGATGATAAAGATGTTGTTGAACTCCTAAATTCCCATGATACAGAACTAGCTGTCGACGATATTATTGAATTGAAGAAGCAAAGTCCTGTTGAAGACTATGGAAAATATTATTATAGTTGCAAAATTAACTGAAGGACTAAACCTTATTGAAACTGGAATGAAGATTTTTTAACATATTAATTCGGGTGATCAAAATGTAGCAACAATTATGAAAAACTAAGAAAACTCACTCTGCTGTTACATGGAGCTTCTAAGAGAAGAAAAGTTTGCCAGTTCAAACTGTTTTGCGGGATTTTTTCACATCTTCAAAGATTCGAATGGGACAGCTAGAAGAACAATAAATTATAAGTAACGCCTTATTGATTTATCCAAAAATTTTTTATTCCAAACGCATTTTTTGCGACTGTTAATTGTATGTAACATCATCCTTAAATGTGATAGAATTTGCTCATTAGATTTTGGTAAAATTTTATTGCTTATTCTGTTTTTTTTTTTTGTTTTGTTTATCCAAATTTACCTAGGCTTTTGTCGCTAGTCTTGGAATGAATTGCTAACGTAAATCGGGGTATTACTGTATGTTACAAGATAATCACAAAAAAAATTACACACAAAATAGAGTTTTTTTATTTAACATACTTTGTTTTCTTCTAGAAATCTGTCATCTAAAATCCAAGGAGCGTCCCTGACAACTTCATCTACGTAGCGACAATGTCTAACACCTTCATACCGTTCTTGATCTGTCATTACAGTTTTTCCTTTATTTTGATGTGTTAAGAAATCACTGTTTACTGCATCAAAAATATTAAAAATAAATAAATAAATAAATTAGTGAACAAACCTTAAATTTCTAAACATAATTTAATAAAGAATTTCTTTTATACTATAATGTTTTCTAAATATTCTATATTCCAGTGTATAACATCATCTTTTGATACAATAAAATTCATTAAAAATTACTGGTACACGTTATATACCAGGTATAATGATAAAAGATTAAAAATTAAGAAAAGATGAGTGTAAGAATTGAGATTTCTACAAAAGTATGAAAATTATGCGTATAGTACATTCTAACATTGCCATTTGCTCATATTTTCATACTAGATATTCAGACCTGCCAACCTTTAAAAATGAAAAATAGTAGCAATTCAAATTAACAATTCAAATTAATCTGGAGGTTGGTTGGTTGTTGTTTTTTACGCTGCAAATTTTAAGCAAACAAATGCTAACAAACTGAACGTATGTGTAATGAACGTAAGCATACAAAGTAGGAGACACTTTTGTTTTTGCTAATTTTTTGGTAGTGGGTAGGATTGATTCAATGCAATTCTTCCCATTCAACTCATGCTCTGTCCATTCCTAAGCTAAATTTCTGAACTTCGCAATGAATTTTCTGAAAGATTCTAGGGCAGTTGGGGAGGGGGAGATTACCCTCCCCTGACGAAACTACTGATATTTTTCCAGAGAAAAATGTCTAAATTTGTCAAAAAGGCCTGCATCAGGTTGGGTAAGGCCCGCATGTCGACTCTGTTCTAATTGTTTGGGTTTTTTTTTGCAGGTCAGGTTAATCTTATTTTTCAAAAGTTAGTTCAATATATTGTTTCAGATGAAAAACTATATCTATAATAATAAACATAGATGTTTGTCTCTGTGTGTGCTGTTTTGTGAAGAGACTGCTGCGATGTGCACAGATCTACAAGATTTGGCAGGAAGGTACCTGTTATGTCTGAAGTTATGCACTTTGTAGCCCGTTTCTGGATTTTTTAATAAGACTTTTTAAAGTGATTTTTTTTTTTTTTTTTTTTTTTTTACGTTTTGTGGCGAATTTTCTACATTAGTAAAAGGAATATGGTTTCAATTTTGTAACCCAATGCAGCAAATTTTGAAGAAATTAGCGTTTTTGCAGAATTTTTTTGACGGAATTAGTGTATTTTCAGCGATTTTTTGACAAAATTTGCGTCTTTTCAGCGATATTTTGACAAAATTTGTGTCTTTTCAGCGATCTTTTAACGAAATTCGCATTTTTTTCAGCGATCCTTTGATGAAATTCACGTTTTTTCATCAATTCTTTGACGAAATTAGTGTTTTTTTTCAGCGATCTTTCGCCAAACTTCTCGTTTTTTAAACGATCTTTTGACGAAATTCAAGTCTTTTCAGCGATCTTTTGACGAAATTCGCATCTTTCCCGCGATCCTTTGACAAAATTCGCGCTATTTACCGCGACTTTTTAATGAAATTCATGCTTTTTTCAGCAATCCCTTGATGAAATTCGTGCTTTTTCAGCAATCTTTCGCACTTTTTACATGATTCTTTGACGAAATTAGTGTTTTTTCCACGATCTTTTGACGAAATTCACGTCTTTTCAGCGATACTTTGATGAAATTTACGTCTTTTCAGCGATTCTTTGACAAAATTCTTGTTTTTTTCAGCGATCTTTTGACAAAATTCACTTTTTTTCAGATATCTTTTGACGAAGTTCACATTTTTTCAGTGATATTTTTGACGAAATTCACTTTATTTCAGTGATCCGTTGACGAAATTTGCGTTTGGGGGGAGATTTTTTTGCGAAATTTGCGTCTTTTTGCAGAAAATCGTAGTTTTAGACAAATTTTCGTAGCATCGTAGTTTTTAACTCCAAATCGTAGCAACTACGATTTTTTCGTAGCAGTTGGCAGCTCTGGATATTACAGCATTAAATTTTTTAAATTGTAGTTTCGTGTTACATATCTCATGAAGGTTTCTTTGCAACAAAAGGATGCAAGTATTATAGCAAATATACCTAAAAATAGAAAAATATAGTTTCAAATTTTAAACATGTGTAATATACTGGAGTGCACTACACACTGGAATATAAAATAATTATATTGTTATACTTAGAATTACATAAATCAGGGATAAAAATGATTAAATTTTCCAAAAAGGGGAAAATGCATGGAAGAATGAGCCAAAAAGGAAGATGATATCTCATCCATAATTTCAATTATAAGTTGTTAATACAATATGGAAACTTATCTGGAAACCAGATAACCGGAAAATAAGTTAATTGGAAGAATATTTTAGATTGACCAACTTCAAAATCTTTCTGGTAAGAAGCATCATTAACCATGGGATTTTTGATTGTATGGTAGTTTTTATGATAAAAACTTTGGAATGTGGTACTTTTTCATATTTAAAAGGGATATATTTATGGTTTTTCTAATTTGAAATGCTATATAAGACCAGGACGATATTTTTGCTTCCTAGTGCTGGTGCTGAAATGCATATAAAGTTAATAAACTAAATAGAACTGTTGCCAAGCTGAAGAAGCAATGTAACAAAGCATTTAGTTTCGCTGTTTATTCACCTTCATAGAGCTATGAAGGACAGGGGAATATCAATAACTAAATTTGACCCTTCCTTTTCAAAGGTTTACATGAAACAAATCGACAGACAGAAGAAACTCAATTTTATAATCTTCCAACAAAGTCATTAAAATTTTTTTGTGAAGAGCTGCACAAAGGCTAACCTTCTCATTTAGACTGTTCTCAAATCCAAAATGACTGCATTCTGACACACCCTTGAATTAATTATTATTTGTAAACATAAGTAATTGGCATGTGCGCTTATTCAGAAACTATAAAATTGAAAAGTTTTTTCTATCTATCTATATTATAAAGGACAAACGTGTCCTTTTGCAAATGGCAACAGTTGACGATGAAATTTCGGTTTTGCGATTTTTGCTACAGCAATTTTTTTTTTCTAAACATCGCACATTTTTAATTTTTACACCGTTATAGAGGGAAAAAAAATCTACTTTCAAATGCAAGTCGTTTGAAAATTGTATCTTAATAGATGGATTTATTATAGTATTTAAATTTAATTTCAAGCATGATTTTTTTTTTTAAATCTATCTCTATCGCTTGCAGACGAACAAAATATTAATCATATTACAAAATATTAATCCTTTTGCACTTTAAATAATATAAAAAGTTCAGCATTTGTTTCTAGCTAATATTCAATATCGAAATTAAAACTTCATTAAGGAATCGATAAAATAGTATAAATGAAACATAGATTTAACTGACATGTAATTGAAATAAGCACTTAAAACTGCTAAAATTATCAAAATAATAGTTTTTAAAAAACTGCTGTAGATAACAAAATTTTTAGCGATTTTTTCGGCTATTAACTTCTGGCTGGCGGCCAATACGAAATTACCACTTTTAAATACCGCTTTTTTCAAAATATTTTTTGAATATATGACATATCATATATTCTAATACGAGCAAATCTTGTGTGTGGTTATATATATATATATACAGTCAAACCTCGTTATACCGCCATTATCCGTTCGAGAAATTTTTGGCGCTATAACGAGTTTGGCGGTATATCGAATTAGAATACAATAAAAATTAATTTTCATACTATTACACTAATATTATTATTATTATAAAAATAAATATCATAATGCCTTTTTATTATTAAATTATCCAATAGTATATAGTATATTATAATAGTATAAATTAATATAATATAATTAATATACATAATATAATTAATGCTACATGATTCAAAATTATCCAATTATTGTATGAAATTAACATGCACTTACCTCTTTATATAGTCAATTTTAGATAAAGTAAATAATTATGCACATAATAGACACACACATACATTAAATCTCACACTGAATTTATTTTACTTTAATTATCTTTTACAGGAAAATATTTTTAAATGCTAGTTTGAGTTTTCCTTTCAATATTGATTTTTTTCAATATCTTTTTCTACAACTAAAAGATTGTTCATCATTTTTTTATCAGTTGCATGTTTTTCTAAGAAAATTCTTATTTTCCCAATGCAATTTTTAACTTCAGCAGATGTAATATGCGCCGTTTCAGCTTCTTCAGATTCGCTGTCAGATGAATTTGAATTTTCATTTTGATTGGCAACAATTTCTTCGATTGTCAAATCTTCAAATGTTGAAACACTTTTGTCTATATTAATGTACTCAATTGCCGATAGAGAATGCTCAATATCTGTTAATTTGTGTATTTCGTCTTGTAGTTCCTGAAGTGCTGTACTGTTTTGTTTTTTAGTAGATCCTTCAGGTTTAATCAATTCAGTGTGTTTCCAGCAGTTAACAATAGTTTCTGATGAAATTTCATCCCATGCTTTTTTTATCATGCGAATAGCATCATATAAAAGATTGGAGAAAAATCATCTTTACTGATTTTTTTAATGATATGGCGGACGTGATACTTTCGATAATGAGCTTTGAATGAGTTTGCTATACCCGCATCCAAAGGTTGCAAAAATCCAGTACAGTCAGGAGGTAAAAATTCAAGGCGGATATTGCTCATTGGATATGCTTTGTGACAAGGGGCATTATCCAAAATCAATAAAATATGGCGTTTGCTTCTTTTCATTTCTATGTTGAAATTCGCTAACCATTTTTGAAATAATGCTGAAATCATCCACGCTTTGTTATTATTCTCATAATCTACATAAAGAGTAGGATTAAAATTTTTAAAACATCGTGGCTTAGCTGATTTTCCAATCACTGTCATAGTTCTTTTATCAGATCCATCACTATTCGTACAGAACGCAAGAAACACACAGTCTTTTTTTTTTGCATCCTATAGCAGGCCCACTCGAAATTGTGGTAAAAAAGGCCACTTTCATCCATATTGTAAACGTCCTCTGGTTTATATTCTAAAATCAGCGCACTCAGTTTTTTACGACCATTTAACACAATATCTTCATCAACACCTGCAGTTTCACCACTTCGTATGTACTGAGAGAATCCTCGTCGCGTTTTAAATCTGTTTAACCGGCCACTACTGTATTCGAAATCTTTAATATTCATTTGCTGGCCAAGGACTTTTGCCTGCTCTCTGATGACATCTCCGTTTATGGTAGCATTTTTAGCACTTATTTGTTGTATCCATGTGCAAAGGGCATCCTCTAAGTCTTCATGTTTCGCTGTTTTCAGTCTTTTTACAGATGATTGCAGTTCGTTGGTGTTAATCCATTTTTCTGTATTCATCAAAATGTCTCCGATGCAGCACCTGCTAACAGGCTTTTTCCAGAGTATAGAGAAATGATTGGAGATGTGTTGCTGCGACACATTCACATTTCTTTCTTTATATTCACAAATTTCCCGCTTTTCCGAAATTGATAAAACTGCTCTTTTCGCCATAATGAGTTAAAAAAAAGAGACAGGATGATATTTTACAGATTTAGCTGGTGAATTCTTCGATGTTTCAATCAACGTCCGACCAAAATTTTGAATGAGAGATTTTGCATTGCACGCCGTTTTCTTTCTAGAAATCGACATAAAGTACAGGGAGAGGTTCTTTTTTACATTGTTCTCACCTGAAAGAGGAGAGACCCTTTCGCCAATGGCGTTCCACGCTTTGTTTTCTCCCTGCTCCAGAGGCGCATCGGATCACATGACTCGCCAGTCTGAATCAGAACTTTCACTTGCTCGGCACCTCAGCGCGCGTTATTTTTCTTCTCCGAATGACAGGTAGAATGGGTAGCAGGTGCATTTTGGCAAGTGTTGAAAACAATATGAATTCTTTGCTATTCAATAAAGTTTGAATTGAGCTTGAAAACATCTAGACACATGAAAAGGAGGTGCCCTTTGAAATTCTAACAAAAAATTTTAAAAAGAAAGATATGCAAAGAAAATACAGTAATTTCTAGAAATTTTTTTCGGCGGTATATCGAGTTGGCGCTTTAACGGATACATTACATTGAAATTCCTATTTGGCAGATTTGTTCATAGACGCAATTGGCGGTTAATCGGAATTGGCGCTATTTCGAGATGGCACTAAATCGGGGTTTGACTGTATATGTATATATATATATATATATATATATATAGGCAAATTTTATCTTTAAAATGGCTCTAACGATTTTGACGAAATTTCGTATCCTACCGTTTTGGGGCACCAGAAAACCATTGGGCTAGGTCACATGTTCGAGAAAATTCGATTAGTGGGTCATTTTGGGTCATGGTCTAGCTAATTGTATCTAAAAAACGGTTCAAACGATTTTGACAAAATTTTGTATCTGACCATTTTTGTGTACGAGAAGACTATTGGGCTGGGTCACATGTTCGAGAACTTTCGATTAGTGGGTCATTTTTGGGTCAATGCAGGTCAAATTAATTTTATCTAAAAAAACGGCTCTAACGATTTTGATTTAATTTTGTGTCCTACGAGTTTAGAGTACGATAAAATCATTGGGCTAGGTCACATGTCCAAGAAAATTCGATTAGTGGGTTATTTCTGGGGTCATTGTGGGTCAAGATCTAAAAAACGGCTCAATTTACACTAAATTTTGCATCCAATGGTTTTCGGGCACGAGAAGACTGTTGGGCTAGGTCACATGTTCGAGAAAATTCAATTAGTGGGTCATTTTGGGTCATGGTCAAGCTAATTGTATCTAAAAAACGGTTCAAATGATTTTGACGAAATTTTGTATCCGACTATTTTCGGGCACAAGAAGACTATTGGGCTGGGTCACATGTTCTAGAACTTTCGATTAGTGGGTCATTTTTGGGTCAAATTAATTTTATCTAAAAAACGGCTCTAACGATTTTGATTAAATTTTGTAACCTACGAGTTTCAGGCACGCGAAAATCATTGGGCTAGGTCACATGTTTGAGAAAATTCGATTAGTGGGTCATTTCTGGGTCAAGATCTAAAAAGCGGCTCAATTTACACTAAATTTTGCATCCAATGGTTTTCGAGCACGAGAAGACTGTTGGGCTAGGTCACATGTTCGAGAAAATTCAATTAGTGGGTCATTTTGGTCATAGGGGTCATCTTTGGTCATGATATTTGAACTCAAATTTAATTTTGACCGAGCATAGCGCGGTCTTCGCTGCTCGTTTCATATAAATAATGCTCTTTTGTGTTGTTAGGGAGCAATCTAAAAGAAAAATTATTAAATGTAAAAAATCTATTAGTTTTCAATTTTAAAAAAAATGGTTTTTACATATATTCTCTATCTTGGGAAGCCCGGGTTGGATGCTCTAGTAAGTTTGTGTGTGTGTCTGTCTGCTGTATTCTGAAGAAAACACTGCACACAGAGCTACAAAATTTTATGGGTAGGTACCTATATGTATGTAGTTTTGCACCTGGAAGCTCGATTTTGTTGATTAGATTTTTTTAATTTAATTTTTTATGCAATTTTTAAAAATTTTTCATGTTTTGCAGCGATATTTCCACATTAGTAACAGGAATCCAGTTCCCACCTTTTAGCCTAATATAGTAAATTTTGTCCTGCATGATTTTTGAATTTTCAGCAATTTTTAGCATTTTTTCACGTTCTACGGCAATTTTTTTAATATTCTTTTACAAATGTTAAAATGGTATATGGTTTCAAATATTTATCTTAATATAGTGAATTTTGCCCTCCATGATTTTTGAATTTTTAGCAATGTATAATGCTATTTTCATGGGGTTTTTTTTCACATTCTGTGGTGATAATTTGACAAATGGTTTTGGCGATATTTATCTGTAAAAGGAATTCAGTTTCAAACGTTTAGCCTAATATAGTAAATTTTGTCTTGCAATTTTTGTTTTTTTATTGGTAATTTTGAATGAGTTTTTTTCGAAATCTGCAAAAGTCATAATTCTTATTATTTTAAAATATCATTTTAAAATATGTGGGTCCATTTTGGACCCAGGCTCGAGCTTGAGATGAGCACCTCTCATCTTTAGTAGGTTGAACTTTGATCCTGTTCAAACGAGGCCCCAAGAGCTATATTATTATTAAAAATTTGAAGTACTACATCAGACAGGTAGACTATCTCAAAATCTCTGCAAATCTGCATGTGCTCTCACTTTTTAATAAAATACTTGTAATATTTTCCAGCAGGGAACAAAGGTGTCAATTGGGAGAAAACTTAAACTTAATTGGTTTAGAACTTTTGATTGATATCTGGGCCAGTCTGCACAGAACTTCCCAAGAATAGTTCAAGCAGATCTGACCACAGAAAAAGAGTTGTGCTTACCCCACCAATTTTCATCTTAAAGTTTAGTTAGACATTGAAGTTTGGAAGTAATAATTGCTAGGCTAAAAAAAAACTTATCAAGCTCAAATTTAGTTTGAGCACAACATTTTAAAGTTACAAAGCATTAATACAAGTTATAAAAAATATTAACATACCTCCTACAATTAAATAAACTTCAGGAAAAGCATTTTTTGCCTGCATTAACTGTCTAGCATGTCCTTGATGAAATAGATCATAAATGCCATCTGCATAAACTCTAACTGGTCTAGGAGCTGGAAATAAAAAACAATTGTTAATTTACCTTTACCATTAATTTTCGATTTTTTTTTTTTAAATTTGTTCTTAGAGAGCATTTACATCTTATAAATAACTACCATGCCAAATTTTAAATTTCTAGTTCCTTCAATATAAAAAAAAAATCGAAATTTTAGAACGTTTTTCGCTCCTGCACCCCCTTTGGGGTTGTGACACCGACATAAAATATAGCCTATGTTGGAGCAGGGATTATTACGATCAATTTGCTACCATCACTTTTGAAATCACTTCGGTAGTTCCAGAGATTACCCTCTACAAACAAACAAAAAAACAATCATTACTTTTTTATAATATTAGTATAGATTATTCATTAAAAATGTTTAAGGCAGGTTTCTGTTAAGAGAGTCTTAGCAATTTTACTGTATTCAGAAAATAATGAGCTTTTATTTAAACAAAACTCGTTAATTATTTATTAATTTAGCATTTATTTACGTACTTCTGCAGTCCACTATTTTCCATTAAAAAAAAACTTTTTTCATGTGCATTTTATTTTTATAAGCGAAATCTTCATATTTATAGTGACGTCACAGAATATTGTCCATTGGGTTTATTTTATCTTCATGCATTATAACTTTATTGATGCCATTTTTTCATTACAATTAAATGAAAACATATTTGTATTTGTATACATGGTGGTTAAGCATAAAAGTAACATATATAAAGTATGCATGAAAAGTTTGTAAAAATGATGTTAGGCTTATCATGAAATGAATTTTTACATTGATAAAACTAAAGAGAAAAAATTATATGATTGTGTCAACATGACGTAATTTTAATTGATTTTTCAATTCTTAATTATAAAGATTAGTATTGGAGTTTTTATTGATTGCTTCATCTTGATTGCATACCTTGATTACATGTTACCAATTACTTTTTTGAAGTGAAAACTTCTTTAGGCGCGTTGGGCATTTTTTGAGATGGGAAAAAACAATTGAATTCACGACACTGTTACCGTTACTGTTATCGACACCTCTGTATATTTGGCGACGATTCTGCAATAGCTGGGGCCTTTTTTGAGATGGGAAAAACCATTGAACTCACGACACTGTTACCGTTACTGTTACTGACACCTCTGTACATTTGGCGACGATTCTGCAATAGCTGGTTCAGGTAAGCAACCAGATTTGCTTAAATTAATATCTCATTTTGACAGCCAAAGTGATATTAGTCTCTATTTAGCATTATTTGAAAGACAAATTTCGCGAATGAATATAATAAAAGAAAATTGGGTCACACATTTATTAAGTTTAATTCTGTTAAAAATCGCCAATATTATAGCTAGAGAGCCAGAAACATTGGCGAACAGTTACGATTACGTAAAAGATTTACTTCTTAAACGCTTCAAAATGACGCCAGAAGAATTTTAGGCAGAAATTAATGTCACATAAAAAAGAATCTTCAGCCACTTAGCACGATTTAGCATTTGAATTAAGAAATTATTTGGAAGAATGGATTAGCGGTCTTAAAGTATCTGATTTTGAATCCTTAAAAGAATTAATAGCAGTAGATCAAATTAATAAAAGGTTACCTATAGAAATGAAAGATAATTTTATTGATGATCTTCCAAAAATTAAAAATGTAGACGTATTAGTAAGTAAACTAGACGATTATGATGCGGCGAGACGTAATGTTAAAACCATGAATAGAATTACACCACTTTGAAGATAAAAAACCCGAAGTAAGTAAAAATTAAAATTCACAATCTTTCTTTCATACCCAATACCAAATTAGATGTTTTAGATGTAACTCTCAAGGCCACAGCATCTCAGTGTAATAATAGCAATAACGGTCAAACTAATGAGTTCAGTCAAGACTCTACCGAAAACTATCAGATAATTATTAATGTTCGTGAACGTCTGTGTGTGTGTGTGTGTGTTTCTGTCTGTGCAACGGCTGACGCGGACCGAAAAATTCGCAAAAAAGGCGCGACGCTCAAGTTTCGATCGGGTCGGGATTCCGACCCGGACCCGGGGAGTTATTAATGAACAAAAAGTGTTTTAATTACCGACCGAAACCGAACTGGAAAAAGAATCGAAAAAAATTTCCATTTTGATAATCGCAGACATCCAAATCGTCGCTCTTTAACGCATCATCGAATTAAAAAAAAATGTACCGGAGGTATCGATCCGAAAATCGGGGTACACACGCGGCCGATTTTTGTCGTTCCAAAATGTCAAATTATTTGAAATTCGGACCGTAACTTTTCTTTATTTCGGCCAAAAACTGACCAGACATCCAACATCGACCCCAGACGTAAAAAAAGGTTGCCGTAAAGAATGCAGGGTCGACAGATCCGAGATCAAATCGCCCCATTCCTTTTTGAAACAAGTGGAAATAATGACAAATTATGTTGCCAATTCATACAATGAAGCGAAAGTATCAAAAGGAAATGGTTCACGTGCGGAAAACGAAATGATTGGTATTATGAATAAAAATAATTCAGAAAATAATTTCAAGATAAATTTAGCACGCGCGGTGAAAACAGATAAAAGTGACTCAACTCGCGAGACCAAATCAAAAGATGAAAATGAAATAACAAAACAAGGAAAATATTATAATTTAACGAGCGCGATAAAAGAAATAGACGGAAGTAATATAAAAAGAAAAAAATGAAAATAATGAAATATTTCATGAAAGTTTTAAGAAACATCGTTACCGATACAGAAATGAAGTGAAATCATTTTATAGAAAAGAAAAGTTTGTTGATAGAAATTATAGATACTGCAAACAATACGCGCAGTATGAAGATAGAAAATAAGCATAATGTTCACGAATACCGTAAACAAGACAGGCAGCAAAGAAGTCATCATTTTTGGAGTGATAGGAAGCGGGAACCCTATTTTGCAAATAAATGTTATATAAACTGAAATTTCATGGAAGAAATGATGAATGTATTGAGAGTTGTTTAAATTGTGGATGAAAATTCATAAGTTTCATTGATATTCATTTCAAAGAATACCAATTAATTAAATTTCATATTTCATGTATTTGTAAATTTACGTTTTAAGCAATAGATTGCAATTTTTGTATGTAAAATAATATGCATTATTTTTCATGTACAATAGCGCATTAAATGAAAATTGTAATATAATATTTGTAGTAGTAGTTTATAATAATGAATTAAAAAAAACACTTCATTTAAAAGTACTTCCTGCACAATAAAACATTTCCTGACGATTCAAAAAATACACACGTAATTGTTCAAGTTTTCATTTCTGTCGGCACTCACGGAGTGCCATTGTTTTTTTTTCTATTAAATTATAGGTTAGAGGATTTAGTTTTTTAAAATCAAAATTTATTATAAGTTCATTTAAGAGTTCCTTATTAGTGGCAAAGTCCTCATCAAAAAATGGTTGTCTATTTTTGGATGCCAGCCAAAACTCAGTGACAATTTTTAGAAATGTGTAACGATTGTTAGAACAAACGTATATCACTTCTAAATACTGTACAATTTCAATTCTTGCATCTTCAATAAGAAAAACTTTAACTTTCGAATGACATTTATTCGAAAACTGTCGCTTAATTTAACGCCTTTTTAAATAATTTTCAGGCATGAATTATTTTTCAAATCTATCTCAACAATGGCCATATGTTTGCTTCAATAATGTTAAATAGCCCCTGGGAACGTTGCCACAATTGGAAATTTCTTTCCCTAATAACATAAAAAGGGAATAAAAATAATTAAAAAAAATCCTGAAATCTGTCAACAAAAAAGCCGATTTTCAGTTTATGTTGAACATAAAATTGATATCATGTTGAATTCGTTGATGTATATGTTGCATCAAAATATGCTAGGAATTGTATTTTATATTTCTTTAAAGATTCATTGGGCATTTCACTGTATAAGAATGAAAATATCCCGATTGTGGAAAAGGGATAATCATCCTGATTAAGGACAGAGATCAAAGAAATCATACAAATAAATTACACTTGAAAACACTAAAAATCTGCCTCATCTGCAGATTGTATATTATTATTCTAAAAAAATTTCTCCATCTTTACATAAAAATTAATTAGTTTAAAACAATGGATGCGTTTTAGAAGATATGGATTTGAAACAAACAATGATTAAAGAGAACATTTTAAAACTTTTTACTTAAACATTTAAAAACCTTTTATTAACATCGAATTTCGACAGTGCCTTTGGGCAGATGCAATGCACATAGGAGCTCACTTGGTTGTATTATCCCAGGGGGAAGAGATATGTGCTTTATTTACTGAATATGATATGGACGTAGGAATGTACTATTTATTTGTATGATACTTAATAGGTCCATGAAATTTTCTTTCTTGCAGTGGTGAGTATGGTGGTAATGTCGAACTGATTTGCATTACACAGTTGTTTACAGATTGTTTGGAGTTTGCATCAAAAATAGTACTGTATTATTTCAATGAGGGCAAAAACTTTTTAAATACATTGTTTGAAACACTGTTTCATACTCTCCCCCTCTTAAATAATAAAGAAGCATTATTTTACAATATTGTTATAGTAATTTTTTCCTCAAGTTTTGACGGTTTTCATCTAGTTATTATTATTATTTACAAATGATTGAAGAAACTGATTTTTTTCCTGCGAGGGTCATTCCAAGTCACTTCATCCAATTTTAAATATACAAAGTAAAATTTTCAATTTATTTCTTCCTCTTCAACAATCAGTGGCGCAGCCAGAATTCGGTTCTAGGGGGGGTTTTGAGTTTATAATAAAGATTTTCGCCGGTTATATGAATCATCGGTTAATGGAATCAGTCTTTTAAATGAATGAAATCATAATGCTTTTCTCCGCAATTACGTTGGTTATGATTCATTTAAACAGCATTTACAATATTAGAGTTACAAACTATAAAATGCACCAATGAAATAACACAAAACTAGGTTAGATTTATAAAGTGTTTAAAAATGATGAGGGGTAAACTTAAAGATGGAAGAGCACAGTACAGCAAATAATTTTTACGTAGAAAATAACAGAGTTGGAATCCATTTGTTCAATCAACAAGAACGAAAAATCAGGCGGAGGGGGGGGGGGGGGGGGGGGTATGAAGACGGTTATAAAATTTATAAAATTCAACTATGTCCATCATAATAACAAGAACGAAAATTCATGCGTCAAGCATAGATTATGTAACACTTTCCAACGCTTCGAAAATAATTTTACAAATCATTACCATTTAATAAGCTGAAACATAACATCTAAGTAAACAATTTGGAAAACGCATAACATATTTAAAAACGTAATTTCAGGAATTTCCAACATATATTTCCAACATATACAATATTCGGAAAATTATCCGAATACTTTTATTCAGCCCTGTATATGATCTATAGATTTGTATATGTTACTATACATAGGATGTTAAATTTTAGTTTAGTTAGGAAACGCGTAACACAGTTTAAAATTCTCCATCTGGAGTTTCTGTCAATAAACGGAAATGTGTTCGCGAACTTTTGTGCTGCCCTATATATGATCTACAGAATTTATACACACCAAGTAATAGACAAAAAGTGAGTGATTATTCATCTTAGTATATAAATTCCAATGTGTTTAAAATAGTGAAACATTATTTAATTAAACCGCAAACGATTTTTCTCCATAGACGTAATGTAACGGAATTCTTTTGACTGTCCCTGTAAAGTAACTATAAGTGCTATGCACATCCTATTCCATATTAAGCTTCTTGTAATGCACCTTAGTGATATATATCAATTACAATGTGTTTGAAATTGTGTAACATCATTAAAATAAACCGCAAATTATTTTTCCCCATAGACCGCAATGTAACGGAATTCTTTTGAGTGTCCCTGTAATAAAACTATAAGTGCTACACACTTCCGTTGAAATAGGGAACATGCTATAGATAAGGACAATAACATATAACAATTACAGGGCAATCCGAGCATATTTACGGGAGTTAGAGCACGGCCAGACGGCCATACGACCAGACAAACCGAAGTCATAAACTTTTCAACTAGGTTGGAAAGTGTTAAAAATACACAAGGTTTCATTGCAAAGAATCACGAATTCTTATTCCTAACTTTAATAATAATGAAGCAATTTTAACAAAATTTTCAATAGACTTACTTACCTTGCTTTTTGCCAAATGTAACAAGTCATTTAGAACTTTTAGAGCTAGAGTCTTGAAATTTTATATGGATGTTACTTAAAAGGCGTAAATTCTCCCCAGAATTTATTTTTTCATTACGAAATTTAAAGAATGCAAGAGTAAGAATCATTCTAAAATTGCGATTTATGTGACACAATTGGTATGAAAACAGGAATTTGGCATGATGATTACTTTTATGTAGTAATTGCTTATAACATTTTTAAAAACATTTAAAAATTTAAAAGGTCGAAATGAGCTGAAAACTTTCTAAAAGCGTTCTAAATTATGATTTAGTTGAAACTGTTAGTGTTAGAAACTTGAAATTTAGTATAGAGATTACTTTTAAGATGGAAATGCTTATTGGCATAAAGAATTTATTATAAATGGGAAATTTAAAGGTGTGAAACAGCTGAAAGCATTCTAAATTACGATTTATTTAGAACCTCACGTCATATCGGGCCTTTCGAAGACGATCTTTTTAACATTTTCCAACCTAGTTGAAAAGTGTTTATGACTTCGGTTTGTCTGGCTGTCTGGCCGTCTGTCCGTGCTCTAACTCCCGCAAATATGCTCGGATTGCTCTGCAATTTTTATATGTTATAGTCCTTATCTATAGCATGTTCCCTATTTCAACGGAAGTGTGTAACACATATACTTTTTTTACAGGGACACTCAAAAGAATTCCATTACATTGCGGTCTATGGGGAAAAATCACTTGAGGTTTATTTAAATAATGTTTCACTATTTTAAACGCATTGAAATTTATATATATCACTAAGATGCATTAGAAGATGCTTAATATGGAATAGGGTGTGCATAGCACTTAGAGTTACTTTACAGGGACAGTCAAAAGAATTCCGTTACATTACGTCTATGGAGAAAAATCGTCTGCGGTTTATTTAAATAATGTTTCCCTATTTTAAACGCATTGAAATTTATATAAGGTGCATTACAAGAGGCTTACTACAGAATAGTGTGTGTGTGTATAGCAGTCATCGTTCATTGACAGGGACACACAAAAGAATTCTCTACTGCCTGTTAACAATAATTCCTGGAAGTGCGTTTTAAGTTACTGAACGCGATTTTAATTTTAACTTGCTTTTTGTCTATTACGTGGTGTGTATAAATTCTGTAGATCCTATACAGGGAAGCACAAAAGTTCGCGAACACATTTCCGTATTATTTAACTCCAGACGGAGAATTTTAAACTGTGCTATGCGTTTCCTAACTGAACTAAAATTTAGCATCCTATGTAGTATATATACAAATCTATAGATCCTATACAGGGCTGATGAAAAGTATTCGGATTACTTAGATGTTATCTTTTAGCTTATTAAACGGTATGATTTGTAAAATTATTTTGGAAGCGTTGGAAAGTGTTACATAATCTATGCTTGACGCATGATTTTTCGTTCTTGTTTCTATTCTAAAAGTAACTAAACGTCTGTATTTCGACTAAATCCATTAAAAGCATCTTGGAAGATCAAAATTACAGCGCCTACAAAAATTTGGAAACGCTCTGATGAATAAAAGTATTTAAAAAAATCTCAGAATTTTTCGATGACAATGCAAAAAGAAATTTGGGTATTTTGGCGTGGGTTTGCTCAGCGTCGGCTCATGTTTTCAGTATTAAATGTGACTAAGTCTGTCACTTAGTCTTTTTTGACGTAACTCTGTGTTTCTGTGACTCTGTTCTCTTCGACTTTAGTCAAAGACAGACTTTTTTCACGGAATTTTAAAGAGGGGTGGGATACAGTTATATTGACAATCGAATAAAATTTCAGAGAGTTCGGACAATAACTTTTTTGTGTTGTTATTTTAAAGGACACGTCGCAAAAAAAAAAAAAAAAAAAAAAAAAAAGACCCGAGAAGAAAGCATTTCTTTTACAGCTAGATATCAATATTTTTCCACGGTCTCTAAAACCATTATATTTATAACCATGGCTTTACAAATTTGATAAAATCTGGTAGCCATTAAAAAATTCTAGTTACCAGTAAAAAAATATAAACGGCTCCCCTCCGAAGTCACTAATTTTCAAAAGCACAAAAGTTTTTTATCAATTAATTGAGAAAAATAATAAGCCTATTGTCGGATTATTAGTTACATAGTTTAGAATAGTTACATCATTTAAAAAGATGGTATAAACAAAGTTTTCTAATGAAATTTATCAAAATTATTTATCTATGAAAAAAAATGTAAAGGCTGCATTAACCGGTATGTTCTCGGAAATGCTGATTGCCGAAGGTTTCAAATGTCTGGATAAGTGAGTGCTGCAAAATCTATATCTGATGAGGGGGGCATGGATGAAACAGTGAAACAGGAAAACAATTTCTGCCTGTTTTTGTGTCGAAGTCAGTCAAATAATTATTTTTTATTAATTTAAAATTTGCATTTGTTAAACTTATTTTTACCTAATTAAAAATGCCGAAAATGAGAAAAAATGCCATTTATGGTCATTTCTTAGGTCAATTTTTGTACAAAAAATTATAATAATAATAAAAAAAAATCAGGTTAAATAACTTGGAGGCTAGATAGAAAAACTAGGTCGCCAGTGGCAACTGCATTTGTCAAGACCTGTTTATAACTGATGAAAAATTTATAGAATTCAGACAACTGGGGTTATTTTTTTTTTAAACTATGAAACGAGAGACCCTTACGAGGAAAAGAAACAAACAAAACACCCAACCAAACAAGAAGGTGTCTTTAAAAAATGCTTTTCTGTCTAATAATCAATATTTTTTTGTGAAAATTTCATTTAAAAATATAAAATTGATATAAGATAGATAATCATACAAATTTGAGGTAATTATCATGAGCCCAGGCACCGCCGGACGGGTCAGCTATAGTATAATTTTAATGACATGCAGATAGCATTCGTTAAAATACAATAAGTGTAAATCAATGCATAACTAATTTATTGCTGATCAATTTAAATTAATGCACGGTTAGCGTAAAATTGTGTGTAATTATAGATAGTATTTTTCTAAAAAAATGCATTTAGCGCACATTTAACGCCTTTTTTTTTTTTCAAAATCCATATTCACAGGCAGGGCTTAAATTCTAGGAAAAAAGAGTACCGGGGCTCTAATTTTCAGCAGTAACAACAACCATCAACCCAAACCCCCTTTCATTAGAAGGAGGTATGCATTATGCTTGTTATCCCACCCGCATATTTATATTTCATACATTATTTGTAAAATTTAAAGCAATTTTGTCTTTTGTAAAAAAAATAATAATACATTTTGACTTTTAATAATGAAATTTAATAAATGAGTAGAGCAGAAAATAAGCAAAAAAAAAAAAAAAAAAAGTGCCCAGAAATAGAGAAAAAAAAAATGACAGAAGAAAATTTGTTAGGGAGAAACACATTCTATTTTTTTTTTTTTTTTTTAACGCAAACCACGAAACCACATTACCATATCAGCATCTTTATAACAACAGAAAACTAACTGTCCGAACTTAACATCTGCAGGAATTTTAGCATGCAGATGTATTGAGAAATAGACATTGCATTTTATCTTTCTTTATTTATTCTGTGATCCAAAACGTATGCATTAGGAAGCACGCAGATGCCAAACTGAAAATGATTTCATTTCTCGTATTAAAATCGCAAGCACATACGAAAGAAATTTAGACATGTACATTAATTGAAAAGAATCACTTCAAGCTGCGATAAAAGATTCTGCCAAGGCGTAAAGTCCAAAAAACTTAATTTTAACTTTAGCAGTGTTGATTCATATAAGCGGCAATTATAGTAATTTTTTTAGCTCTGGGGGGGGGGGGGGGGTGGTTTAACCCCCAAACCCCCCCCCTTGGCTGCGCCACTGTCAACAATTCATATTCTTCCTTGGTCTTCAAATGTCTTAACACACTGTATAATCATACACATCACATAGTATATTCATTTTATTCTTAGTTTTTACATGAATGGCCTTTTATACTTATGTCTATAGTTTTGGGACGTGGAGTATGTATAATAGGAAATAAGTATTTCAGTAATAATTTGAAGATGTTTAAAATTTTAGGAATTTATTTGAGAAATGCAATGCTGGACATAATCATTTGATTGACAGATTATGAATATAAAAAGTCTTTATATTTGTTTTAATTTAATAATAAACAATAGTCTTCATCACTCTAAACTAGACTTAAAATTAGAATCAATCAGTTTGAACACAATCTATTAAAATTATTTCAAGGTTATAAGTTCTAGATTTAAAACTTACCTGCCCCACTTTCTGCCATTTCTTTGGTTATTTTAATGGAATAATCACATCTTTCTCTTTCTGAAACAGCTTCAGGTTCATCACTAAAAGGAGCTGGTCGATAAAGAGCCTGAAATTTTCCAATTATTTTATAGAGGAAGAGACAGAGGATATGACAAGTATAAGGTTAGCACTTCAATTAAAAAATTAATCAAAAATTTTTAGATAATACAGTAAATAACTAAAAAAGCTCTTGTAGCTTGGATTTAAGAAAATAAAAAATCTGGATTGACCCCACTCGACTTTTCGAACACTTTACAGAATACTTTGCATTGAGATACCAGGTAATTCAAAAGTAACTCAAAAAATATGTAACATAACATATGCAATTTATTTAATATATAATAGGATTTTCCTCACGGGTACAGCACTTTTAAATAAATAATTCCATACTAAATTGGGTTAAAGATATAAAATCGTACAAACTTTAGGTTTGTTTAATTTTATCACGGGCCTGGGCAATGCCGGGTGGGTCAAGTAGTTTTAAATAAAAAAGATTTGTGAATTTACTCCATTATTGTGATCTGGATACTGAGACAAACTTTAATTAATCGAAAATAAATTTCATCTGGTATTGAAGAAAATATTTTTGCAATTTGTTTTGTATTGTGTGATGAGTGTGCAGTAGCTAACAAACTTATAAACAAAGCATGCAATAACAGGATGGAAAAGAAGAAAAAGGTCACAAATTGTTTAAAATAGAACACATTTATAGAGAAAGAGGTGAAAAAAGTGACCATTTGGCTCTTTGTTTGTTTTTTAATTACCATAAATTCCTTCTTCTTTTTCCAAAAGTAGATTTTAGTTATCACTTGGCAAAATACTGTCTTTTTTTTAATTAGAAAATAGATTTTTAGTTGACATATAGATTTGATGAATGCTCCAAACTAATAATGATATAATAAAATTTTCTTCATTCATCAATAAATTAAACTAAAATGGAAATGTTTTCTTACAGCTGCAGGTGGTCTAGAAAACACAATATTTGTATCAACATAACCAGCTGAATGGGGATCATTGTTGGTGTTTCCAAGACAACCAGAAGAAGGAGAATCTCTGCCGTTGTTTTCAACACTACCAGAAGAATTAGAATCTCTGCTGCTGTTTCCAAGACTACCAGAAGAAGGAGAATCTATGCTGCTATTTCCAAGACCTGCTTCAGTTCTTGTTCTTTTTCTACTGCTTTTCACGTGATTACTTGTGCCATTTGATCTAAAAAACAGATATTGAGCAGCTTATTTAAGACAATCATTTATCAACTACTAATATAAATTATATAATAACTAGGTGCAACTGCTAAAATGCACGGAACCTGATTATAAAAAATTCCCAATTTTTGTCAATATTGAATTTGAATGGGAATAAAATTAGTCAGATATTCCTAAGTTGGGTTCATTTAAGGTGACCTTTTTTTGTTGCCAAGTATCACCAAGTTTGGTGAGAATTTGATGCAAGCAGATATGATTATGTAGTTTTACACACATGAGAGTTTGAACAATGGTTACAATAATGAATGAAAAAATATGAGAAACCACATTCAATAAAATTCATGAATTAGACCAGTTTATGGAGGAATCTCTTATTTTTAATTTGTTGTCTTGTTTTAAAATGTCAGCCACTGTAGAATTTCAAACTACTTATTCCTACCATTTTTTAAAGATAGAGGAGAAAAAAATTTCTCCAGAATCCTTGTCACTTAATATATTATATATTTTTTTAATTCTAATTTCTTTTTAACATCTTTTCCAATTTGAAATCTTTTAATGACAGCTATTTTGAAACAAAGCTGGGACCTGGCCTGGTTTAGTCTGTTATAAAAGCTAAAAGTTTGGCTTGGTCCAGTCCCTGGGCCTTTACCTTTTTATAGTATATTGGTTATTGGGGAACAGACCCAGATTCTGCAAAACATGTCGATATTTCTTAATTAACATTATTCTCCAATTATAATTATTTTAAAAGAATACTGCATAGATATGTCTGCAAAAATTTTAAGATACAGTAGATTACATGTCCACAATCTATTAAATATGGAATAACAATTTTACTGTAAGTAAAAATTTTTTTACAAAATTAAGTCAAGTTTAGGTAAAACATAGTTATTATACCTACCAACATAAGAAGAATGTGGGAAATAAAAATAATTTAATTAACATATAAGAGAAAATGTTTATCAGTTATCATCACAGAATGGTTGAAAAAAAGTTTAGATATCAAACCCATCGGTCAATTTTTTCAAAAATCAATAGAGTTTTTGTGACAGTGGCCTGTAACATATTTACTAAATGAGAGCTTAATCGAAAACATAGTTTGGGTGCTATCATGATCTGATCACTTACACATATATAGATTCATAGAAACTTCATCGAAAAATCATCAAGAACAAGCTCTGAGGACCTAAAAACATGTTAAAATTCTCTACACGCATACAAGGTGTGGTTGAAAAGTATAGGCACGTCGTTTGACGTTGATATTTCACAACTAAAATCGAAGAAGGCATGCTTATTTTTTTATTTAGTATTTTTTTATGGACTTTCTTGTGATATATTATTCATTTACTTTTGAGGTGCTTATGAAGTACTAAATTAATAAATAATTAAAATTAAATGTAACTAATTCATCATTTAGCCATTGTTCAACAGGCAGCAAATGTAGAGAAGACTTCAAGGATTGCAGCTTGCCTAAAAGTCCTACTTCAAACTGTCCAGAAAGGTCATTAAGCAGTGCAAGTCAATAGGAAATGTTTATGTAAAACAGAAACCAGGTCGACTGCCTTCTGTCATTAGCCGAGGAATTGGCAATATCATCAAGAAGAGAATTTCCTAAAATGAAGCCGTAAGCTTGAATTCAATCGAAAAGAGTATCGATATTACTCATCAAAGTGTCCAGAACATTGTTAAAAAGTTTCTCAGGCTTCATAGTTAACGTTTGTACTGTGGGGAACATTTGTCAAACAATGCCAAGCTGAGGAGACTAACAAATGCAAGAAGATGCTCCAAAATTTCAAGATGCTCCGCATGAAAGATGTTTTGTCATCAAATGAGAAAATCTGCATCATTGAGGAAAGCGCACAACTGCCAAAATGATCAGCAACTGATAAGCCCAATGCAGAGAAATACAAACAAAAGAAAAATCATCACACGATCACTTTTCCCGAAAGGATTAATGGTTTAGACTAGAGTTACTACCAAGGAAAAAATGCCTTTAATTTTTACTGATAGAAACATAAAGATTAATGCTAAAACGTAACAAGACGAAGTGTTGACTAAGATTGTGGCTCCATGGAAGCAAAATAACCCAAATGGAATCTTCCAGCAGGATTGAGAGCTATGCATGGAGCAAAAGCGACACTGGCCTTCATCGATGCCCATCTGCCTGGATATTTAACAAAGTTTGAATGGTCTTCGAACAGTCTGATCTTAACCCACTTGATTTCTTTGTTTAGGGATACTTACAATACAAGAAAAAATAAAGAGTATGAAAATCTCCAGTTTGGACTGAATCTGATGCGCGAACTTATGAAGGCTTGGACAATTTAGATCAGAGTTACATGTGACGCACCGTCAATTCTGTGATCCCTCTTTTGGAAGCTTTTGTAAAAGAATTTTGTGGACATTTTGAACAATTAGTTTAAACAGGGGTCGATGCAGAGTTTTTTTTTCTTGGGGCCCATTTTGTGAAAATTAAAAGTTACTTTTGTGAAATTTATTATTTTTGTGGAAAATAACATTTTGTAACAAAAGATAAAATTTAGTTAAAACTCTAATTCGAATGAAACATTTATTAACAATAGCTTCTTTAAGCAGGGGTCGATGCAGGATTTTTTTCTTGGGGCCTATTTTGTGAAAAATAAGTTATTTTAGTGAAATTTATTATAATTTTGAGAAAAATAACATTTTGTAACAAAAGATGAAATTTAGCTACTCCAATTCAAACAAAGCATTTAATAATAATTTCTTCTTTAAGTCCTTCTGCTAAAATTTTCCTTTTTGGAGAGCTTGTTTTGTTTGCAAAAAATGACACATTTTAAAACATAAAAAAGTAAAAAATTATTAATGAAGAGTATGTTTTTATAGAATGGAATTTTGTGAAGAGGCCAATTTTATTAAAAGGAATTTTGTGAAGGAGTCTGTTTCATTAAATGGATTTTTGTGAAGGTGCCCTAAATAGGCCCAAAAATTTTCCTGGATCCACCCCTATTAAGTCCTTCTGCTAAAACTTTCTTTTCTGGTGAACTTGTTTTGTTTGCAAATTGCACATTATAAAACCTAACAAAATAAAAATAATCAGGAAGAGAATGTTTTTATGGAATGGAATTTTGTGAAGGGTTCTATTTTATTAAGAGGAATGTAAAACATTGAAAATGTGACATTTTTAACACAATCATAACACATTCACGATTGCACATGCTCTAACTCCCAGTAATTTTACTAAATCTAATAATTTTTATATTTTCTTTCTAAAATTCAATTATACTATTATTTCCACTATTCGGCACTTTTAATTACCTTTAATTTGATATATCATTTGTGTTTCTATGATGTTTCTTTCTTGTTTTGGCCTCCCTTCTGCACGTTCATATTTTTATTAATTTTTCAATTCAACCTGTTAGTATAGTAATTACCAAGTAATCACTAATACACTAAAACAGGATGCAAAGTATAAACGCTAATGGAGCATATAAGCTGACATTCGATTGCCCAAGTTGAGCATGAGAGAAAGTTGAAAAGTAACATGTGGATTGTATCTTGGAATAATGACAAACTGTTTTTAAAAACAACTAAACGTTTATTAAATAAAAACAGGAATAAAAATCAAAAACACAAATTCAACAGATTATGTATATAAAAATATACTTTAAACTTTATCATCAATATGAACTGAAGCCTTCAAGGAAGAATGCTTCAAAAAGAAAGTTGTTTTTATTTAAATTCAATTCATCTTTAACCATAAATAACATTAGAAACTGTAAACTTTAATCTAATTTAATTTAATATTATAACTTCAATTATATTAACTTAAACTTTAAAAAAAAATGTAAACATTAATTGACCTTTCTCATCCTCCTCTCATTCAAAAATAAACCATCTTAAAAGATCATAAAACTTAGTTTAAATTCACACCTCACCTAACGAAAAAGTCCGATATACCACGTGTACCGTCATTAGCATACCGAAAGCATTCAAAGCCAAAGTGCCAAACAAATCATAGTTAATCTCAGTTTCATCTCAAACCCCGCCTCATGAAAACCTTCGATATACCACGCGTACCATCATTAGCATACCAAAAGCATCAAAGCCAAAGTGTCAAACAAATGGCAAACCATACCGGAACTTCATCTAAACTCTTAAACATGATGAAGTCCGTAACACCAAAAATATTTGCAAGACCTTAAAATGTAAGAGATAGAAACCAGAGACTTAAACATGATTTTAAAACTGAGAGAGGAAAACAACTGTCAAAAATGTAAACAAACTTCTTAACAAAACTAAAACTTTATTTAGAGAAACTTAAACCAGTTTTAAAATCAATTAAATAAATAAAGTCAAAAGAATAATGAAACTATCTCAAGAAAAACCAAATAAAAATACATGCAAATTTACTTATGAAAGTTCTCCGTGTATTTCACATCCCCCCCCCCCCCTAACAGTATTCAAAGATACTAACACAACTTCCTTAAGGGTCATTTCATGTCAATTCAACAAGACCTTGTAACCTGCCCAACAGGGATTTGGGTGAAACTTTGTGTACATATTACCCTTACCTAGATATGAAACCATTAAAAATTTTTCTTTCCTAGACCTCATACTTTTTGAGATATCGGGGGTCAAAATTTTCGATTTTTCTGAAATCGTACATTTCTAAGTCTGTATTTTTAGACTGCAGTTCATCTTCAAAAAATTGTTTCTCTGGATCTAAAATCCGAATGAGCTTAAAAATATCACTGTAAGTACGTCAACCTATGCAGATTCTAGTAAAAAATATTTAAAAATTTATTTATAATTTTTAGAGCCAAAATGTAAAGTTATGGTTATTTTGGTCATTTTACAAAAAATGCTCTCCACGAAAAGGCAATGGAAAATTCCAATTTCTTTTTGTTTTAAATAACAGTTTACACATTGGGGTTTCTAGTTATAAAATAAAAATGATGTCTTTCCCATTGCTTATGTACAAATTTTGCCCTATTCTGGGATGATGTACCAATCACGAGATAAAAATTTCTAACTTTGCTTATGGTATCTAAATAATTGCTGTACTTTATAATTTTAATTAAATTTATTAATGGTTTTGAATTAATAAATCTGAGTCCTTAAAATCACCACTGATTTATTTATTTTTATTATAGTAGAAAATTTGTAATTGACAGTCCTAGTACATATCACACATTATCTGGAATTAATCAATTGTAATTAATTTTCAATTGTATCACATGTTTGTCATATAAATATTTTCATAATTGTTGTATACATCAATATTGAAATAAACATTAATCAAATATGAAAAACTACATTAAATGAAATTAATCATTAACCTTTAACAAATATAGAATTTTTATATTACAAATGAAGATTTTGTTAAAATTGTATACAATTTTTTTTTAAACTAAAAAGTCAGAATAAAGATTATATTTAGAATGTTGAAATTAAAAAATATAACTGGCTATGTATAAATAAATATGGAAATAAATAATATATTTTTACAGTATCACTTACTTTGCAAGATTCTTTCTTTATCTAATGTAAGTAATATTGTGAACTTTCTAATATATATTTAAATGTAACAAAACACCAGTATATCAGTGGATCTTTATAATTTAATATCTACAACACAATAGTCTTTATATTTTAAAATCAGTGGTTACCCCCTCCCCCCCAAAAAGATAAATATCTTGATTTCAGCTAATTTATATTAAACAAAGTTGTGTCAGGATTAAATTGCCTTAGAGTACAGTTTATTGAATTGGTTCCTAACAAATTTAACTTCATTTTCATCAAAGTACCACATCCGTCCACAGCCTTTTGTCGATGGTACATTTACAGTGCAGATTATCTTATCAAGTGGCACCTCACAACTATCTTCTCTATTTGTTGAATTAGCTGAAGGCCAATAAAAAGATTTTAATGGCCCTGGAGGATGCATGAAATTTACTGTTACATCATTTTCGTCTTCATTAATTTTCAGCACCATCCCAAAAAACTAGTGTTCATCATATATACAAGCTACATAACTTTGTATTGTTAAGTGGGACATGGAGGCAACTGGTGAATTCGGCGTATCACTAAAATTGTAAATAGAAGAATATTGTTTATTATTACTAATATGTTTTGCTCCAATACAATCTTTTGATAAAGGTATGAACTGATGAAACCCCCTGGTTCCAAGGATAGTCTCTGCTTTTGAAAAACGGTCTTGTAAATTGTTTCTTTCACTCTGAACATTTTGTTTTAAAAGAAGCCTGAAATCAATATTGTTTATATTGTCATTACAAAAATCAAATATTTTCTGTACCGAATTAATTGGATCCTTGAAACATCTTTGTAAACTCTCTTTAGTGATGAGTCGTTTAACTGTCCCACCAATACCATCACATGGTGATTTACCATGACTGGTGGCAAAAAAAGACCATGTTGCATGAAAGGTGAAATCCTCTTCATGATGGCAAAGGTTTATGAAATTTTTGTATTGACCGGAACATCCATCACTAAAATAGAAGACTTTTTTTACATCAGGAAATATTTCTTTTATAAATGATATTACTTCCTTCTGTGTTAAATACACAAAAGTGACGTCATATTGCATATCATCAGATAAAATGCATAGATTGCTTGCTGATAATTTATTACTGGAAGACGGGGTGAATATAACAGCTGGATGAAGAGTGCAGGCTTCTTTGATCCAATGATAACTTTGAACCTCATCTTGAATAACAAAAGTAAAATTTTCACTAAAATCCAACAAAACAATAGCTTCTTGAGGGCCAAGATTTGCTTTAGTTTCTTTCAGGAAATTAGATTGGGCTTTTGTTATAAAAGAATGTGGAATAAGATTTTACAAACATTTTATTAAGTTTGTCACAAATTCATCCAAAGAAACAGTGCATGTCACCATTTCTGTTTGGTCGGTACTAACCCACTGCCAGTACTGGATTGAATCATTTAAGTTAAAATCTTCAAATTTTTCTTCTAAAATTTTTTGTAAATTTTCATTATTTGGGCAATTAGTGAAGTGGCACAACATGCAATCTCTATTACCTGTAGAGCATACCAGTTGTTTTATCAACTCATGATAATTTTCTGTAATATATGCAGCATGAAGCATAAGAATGGTATTTTGATGCTTCATACAAACACATACGGAATGTGTACCTGGAGAACCAGCCAATACACACCATTTAGGCCTCAAAGAACAGAATTTAGAAAATTTTATATTTACTTCAGGAAAATCCAGTTTAAAAATTGAATACATCTCACGAAGATTACCCAATATCAATCTCTTTTGTTCATGTACATTTTTAGCAATGCTAACTACATCTTTTTTTTTCAGGCATGATTCGGGAATATTCATCATTCTCATAAAACTTATTAATAAGTTCAATTGTTTCTGGGCTTGTGGGTTTGCCTTTTTTTAAGTCTGGCATTGCCAAGATACCCTTTTCTCTCAGAAGTTGTCGTGACTGTCTTACAGCATAATCAGTAACTTCAAATTTATCTGTTATTTTCCTTTTGCTCCAAGAATTAGGAACCAAAGTCAAAAGTTGCAATTGCTCCCTTCTATTTCTGAGAAGTTTTACTTTTTCTTTAACATATCCATCAGCTTGTCAAAATCTTCAGCCTTTTGTTTAATCTCTTGCATATCACTACATGCTCTTTCAGGAGAAAGATCCACATCAGTTACTTTCTGCACTTTACTTTTCAGATCATATGCAGCCTTAACTTTTCTTTTAGCATATGATTTTTTGCTGTATGAGGGAATCCCATGAAGTGTAAGTGGAGATTCCCCTAATTCACGAAGTGAGGAATTGAGGCTGTTAAGAGCTTCATCTTTGTTGATTGATGTATCATACTCAACATTAGCACTATCATTATCACTTATTACCCCTGGCTCATTCACTTCATCTGTATTTGCACTCTTTTCTGAAAGTTTTGTACAAGAATAACACAGTTTCTGTCCAGGTGCTACTAAGATATTAAAACGAAACAATCTGTTGGATAAATCTCTACTGACCTGACAACCCTAATTGCTTTTTTCACTGACTTTTTATGCTTCTGAAATGGATCTGCACATTTATATTGATAACATTCATATTTTGTTAAAAACCAAATTCTGTGATGTTCACTATATTAATGAGAAGGTTATCACTTATTTTTCTTTTTATAAATGCAATAGTCCTAAGTAATATAAAAGTTTTTTCTCTGAATCACAGAGATTATGAATGTAGTTTAGTTTTCTGTGTTTTGTATAGCTAGTTTTGTGACACCCTAAACCAATCAATATTCCAATACTACAAGCCTGAATGCTAGTAGAAGATTCAATATAAAGTTCCATACTAAGACAATAAAGCAAATATATACAGGGTGATTCATAAAAGATGGGCAGAACTTTAAGGGGTTATAGTACACTTAAAGACAAATAATATTAAATAGGAGACTAAGGGTCCCAGACGTATTCCCAAGGAGATAGGGGGCATTAAAGTTTAGGGTCCGAAATTTCAAATGATTATAAAACATGGAAAAATTGGTCGATTCGTTTGCGGTTTTTGCAAAAAATTTTCTTTATGCCAGTATTTTCTTGAAATAAAATTTTAAAGTTCAATTTCAAAAAATGCCGATAGGGGGCGCTTTAGACTTTGGAGTAACAAACAACTATTTTTTAACTTTATTTTTTGTATTTCTTTAAATGATTTCGAAAGCTTAGACTTAAACTTAAATTTTGATCTAAAAATCTGAGTCCTAACGAGTAGTTAAGTAGCGTAAACTGAAATTTGAAATTTGAAACCCTTCTCCCCCCAGAACAAAAATCAGTTATTCCCGATCTTTGTGTCGTAGATTAGACTCTAACTACTGCCGCGTTTTGCTAAAATTATTCTTTATGTCAGTATTTTCTTGAAAATAAATTTTAAAGAAAATTTTCAAAAAATTCCGATAGAGGGCGCTTTAGACTTTGGAGTAACGAACAACTATTTTATACCGTTATTTTTTGTGTCTCATTAAATGCTTTCTAAAGCTTAGACTTAAATTTTCAGCCCAAAATCTGAATCGTTAGACGTGGTTAAGTTTCTGGGGAGAGGGGTTTGAAATTTCTACTCCTGAGCACAGTTCAGTTTACCATGTCCACACATTGTGTGCTGTGATACGAGGTAAAAAGACACAAATTAGGATTATGTTACCAAAGCATATTTATTAACATGTAATCACAATAAATGTTCAAAATTGTGACCACCAGAGGTTATGCACGCAGAACAACGGCGACGAATGGAACGGCGAACATTCGCGAAAACATCAGGCTTTTCGAGCACTTCCCCTACAGCGGCGGAAAGTCTGGCGACCAGTTCCTCGGGGGATTCAATGGGTGTCTCATACATAAGAGCCTTCAATCGTCCCCAAAAAAAGAAATTGAGGGGTGAAAGATCTGGCGAGCGAGCAGGCCAAGCAACAGGACCACCTCGACCAATCCATCTGTTCGGAAATGTGATGTCCAGATAGTTGTGGACGTCTCGTACGTAATGGGCTGGCGCTCCATCGTGCTGGAACCACATGACCCGCCGGATGCGTGGAGGAACAACGTTTAACAGGTCTGGCAGCACATGTTGCAGAAATGTGAGGTATGTTTTACCGTTGAGGCGTTCAGGAAGAAGGTACGGTCCGATTAGGTGGTCTCCGAGGATTCCTGCCCAAACATTGATGGAAAAGCGTCTCTAGCATGTGGATTGACATCCGCCCATACATGTGCATTGTGTGTGTTAAATGTACCTTCACGTGTGAAGGTACATTCATCGGTGAAAAGCACAGTTCGTCCAAAATGTGGATTTAGCGCGTTCTGCTGCAGAAACCAGCGGGCGAATTCAATACGATTTGGATAATCTCCTGGAGACAGTTTCTGGACTCGTTGCACATGAAACGGGAGCAAATGTTCATCCTTCAGTACCCTCCAAGTCGTGGACTGTGAGGTATCCACCTGGCTAGCCACTGTTCGTGTACTTGTACTTGGCTGCACCGCTACTACATCCAGAATGGCTTCTGCAACAACTACTGATTCGTCCTTTTTTGCACGACCTGCATTCGACCGGGAAGCGAGAAATGATCCCGTCTCACACAACTGTCTGTGCAAGCGCTCGAAAGTTTTGCGGTTAGGCAACCGCCTGTTAGGAAATCGCTCTCCGTACATTCGTTGTGCCTCTGCACCATTTCCATCTGCCGCTCCGTAAATTAAATGCATCTCAGCCTTTTCCTTATTCGTGAAGGGCACCATCTTCCGATTCATTACTACAGCGACTTACACTTGACTCACCGTTCAGTGGTTTTTATGCCTGAATCGTGTCAAAATTTTGCATACGTGTTCTTCTTCTTCCCCATTTGACATTTGCATACTTTCTGTTTCCTTCTTCACCCGGTGACTAGCGTCAGGAATGGAGCTTTAACGTTTGCATGAGCGACGTTTCCAACTGTGCCAGTGCCTTTATGAGTGAATTCCGACTATGCAGTCCTTGACGAAAATTGTATTTTTGCCTCGTATCACAGCACAGAATCGTTGGGCATGGTTAAGTAGTGCAAACTGAACTATGTTCAGAAGTTGAAATTTGAACCCCCTCCCCTCGCTACTGAACCACGCTCAGCGATTCAGATTTTGAGCTGAAAATTTAAGTTTAAGTCTAAGCTTTAGAAAGCATTTAATGAGACACAAAAAATAATGGTATAAAATAGTTGTTCGTTACTCCAAAGTCTAAAGCGCCCTCTATCGGAATTTTTTGAAAATTTTCTTTAAAATTTATTTTCAAGAAAATACTGACATAAAGAATAATTTTAGCAAAACGCGGCAGTAGTTAGAGCCTAATCTACGACACAAAGATCGGGAATAACTGATTTTTGTTCTGGGGGGAGAAGGGTTTCAAATTTCAAATTTCAGTTTACGCTACTTAACTACTCGTTAGGACTCAGATTTTTAGATCAAAATTTAAGTTTAAGTCTAAGCTTTCGAAATCATTTAAAGAAATACAAAAAATAACGTTAAAAAATAGTTGTTTGTTACTCCAAAGTCTAAAGCGCCCCCTATCGGCATTTTTTGAAATTGAACTTTAAAATTTTATTTCAAGAAAATACTGGCATAAAGAAAATTTTTTGCAAAAACCGCAAACGAATCGACCAATTTTTCCATGTTTTATAATCATTTGAAATTTCGGACCCTAAACTTTAATGCCCCCTATCTCCTTGGGAATACGTCTGGGACCCTTAGTCTCCTATTTAATATTATTTGTCTTTAAGTGTACTATAACCCCTTAAAGTTCTGCCCATCTTTTATGAATCACCCTGTATATATATATATATATATAATCACAAAGCATTTATATTCCAAAATGGTAAGATCAGGTTACATGGAATGCAAGTATGCATATATATTATAAAGTATAAAATTTTAGAGAATCAGAATGCATTTTGCAGCACAAGAAAAAATAGATCACCCTTCTATGATGAAAAACAACAGACTGACAATTTGATTAACAGATTCCAAAACACCTGCCTTTATGAAAGAACTTTACCCTGCCTTTGTCAGAGTGTGTTTATAAAAGGCAGGTGTAAAAAATATGCTTCATCCTGTAGAAATAAACATAGCCTTGCTAAGTATAGTTAAATATATATTTAAACTTATCAAAAACATATTTAAATTGTTTAAAATTATCCAAGGAAATAAAATAAAAGGTTTTGAAAGTTTTTTTTTTAAATACAAATAATTAAAATATTTATTCAAACACATACAGAAAAAAGATATATTGAAAATGTGAGGGGCAAAATGCCATTCCTTCATTTTCTTATTCTATACCCATAAAAGACTTTCTATTTACAATTACATTATTCAGGACAAAATTAAGAGATTTGTTTAAATTTAAAATATTGCTTACAATTAGAAAAATAATTAATGAAACTAAGGATTAAATAATAAGGAGCCATAAATTTAATTGAGAAAATTATTGCAGTCAGATTTTTTTTTTTTACTCAGGAAAATTAAAGAACAAACTTTACACTGCAAATAAAAAAAATAAACACTTAATAAATAATAATCTCAATAATAAATCCATAGCAATCACAGTAATTATTTAGGTACCACAGCTAAAATTGGGCATTCTGATTTTTATCTCATGATTGGTACATCATCCCAGAATAGGGCATAATTTTTACATAAGCAATGGGAAAGACATCATTTTTATTTCATAACTAGAAACCCCAATGTGTAAACTGTTATTTAAAACAAAGAGAAATTGGAATCTTCCATTGCCTTTTCGTGGAGAGCATTTTTCGTAAAATGACCAAAATAACCATAACTTTACATTTTGGCTCTAAAAATTATAAATAAATTTTTAAATATTTTTTACTAGAATCTGCATAGGTTGACGTACTTAAAGTGATATTTTTAAGCTCATTCGGATTTTAGATCCAGAGAAACAATTTTTTGAAGATGAACTGCAGTCTAAAAATACAGACTTGGAAATGTACGATTTCAGAAAAATCCAAAATTTTTACCCCCCCCCCCCATATCTAAAAAACTATGAGGTCTAGGGAAGAAAAGATTTTAATGGGTTTATATCTAGGTAGGGGTAGTATGTACACAAAGTTTCACCCAAATCCGTGTCGGTCGAGTTACAAACCATAAAAAAATTGGTTGAAATGACATGGAATGACCCTTAAACCTGTCTGATAATATCGATCACGACAGTATATGCAAAGTCAGTTTAAAACATAATAAGGAGAGGAAAAAACAACGTTGAACAGAAACCAATAAAGCAAACTAATTAAACTATGAACCGAACTATAAACAGAACGTATTGCAGTTGCCGGTGTTTCGATATACTGGGTAAACAAATGCCATTCCTCTTTCTTTACTTTTCAGGAAGAACAACTTTACCAACAAGAGAAGAGAGAATGCATAAAAACTTCCAGATATACCAGCTTTCACAAACAGGGTTCATACTCATTTCCTCTCAAAAAATCCCCTGAGAATCCCCTGATGTATTTTCCAGAATGAATAATTTTCCCATGTTGACAATTAACGACATTTTTTAAAACTTATTAAGTACTACCCCCCCCCCTTAAATAAATAAATAAAGAGGTAATCACAAAAGTTAAGTTTTTATATCAGAAGGTTAAAAAATAAATATGTATATATATATATATATACACACACAGGTATGTATAAAAAACCTGTATGTATTTTTCCCAGCAGCAAATTTTCTAGGTATCAAGATTTTGTTATGTTACACACAAAAATCTTAAGAGTTGTGAAAGTTCCACTCTCAAGTTCACAACTGATTCTGAAGCACAAACTACTGATTTGTTACAGAATTTTTCGCAAAATTTACAAATTGTTGAACATTTTGCAGATACATGCTTTTACTTCACAAAGCATGCGAATAGCAGCAAGTGCCCTCATTTCCCAGAGTAGCCGATTGTTTTGCCAAATTTTCCCAGGTTTTTGGTATTTTTTGGAAAATCCCCTGAGATTCCCCTGATTTTTAAGACACAAAATTTATTCCCTGACTTTCCCTGATTCCCAGGTTTCCCCTGATGAGTATGAACCCTGACAAGACACTGAATATTTCTTTAGATTTAAAACACAGTCACCAAAGATTACGAAGATTTAAAAAGCACCATCTTGAAAGCTATTACACATTTAAATACCATAAGACATCTTCAAAAATGCACTTCACTATCACTAGCCCTTTATCAACCGGTGGCATACTGATGTCAACACTGCCTTGCTACCACACACAAATGAAATTAAAATACGAAGCTACTGAAAGAACCACCAGCTATCGTATATAAGCATTTCATCTCTGGGTAAACAACCTATCATGCAGCCTTCCATATCTAATGAGCAAACATCACTACCAGCTTCTCGAAAGGTCCGGAGAAAGTGACAAGCCGCCATGAGGAAGAGATCGTAGGAGGAAACAAACGATCACGCCATCTGTCGTCTGCCGTAATCGCTTCGGCACATCGTGATGCTAGGCCGTGTAAAGAGATAGGAAACCGGCAAAATGAGAGTACCAAGAGCTATCTTATATAAGCATTTCATCTCTGGATAAACAACCTATCACGCAGCCTTCCATATCTAATGAGCAAATGTCACTACCGGCTTCTCGAAAGGTCCGGAGAAAGTGACAAGCCGCCACAAAGGAGAGAGAGATCATAGGAGGAAACAGACGATTATGCCATCTGTCGTCACCTGCCGTAATCGCTTCGGCACATCGTGATGCTAGGCCGTGTAAAGAGATAGGAAACCGGCAAAGGTAAACAGAGATGGCAAAGGTAAACAGAGATGCGTGGTTTTAAGAATGTGGTGTGAAAGTAAAATGAATATGCCTGGATACTTTATACAGCTATTATTGTAAGTAAACTTAATGAAATATTAAATATAATATTGAGATATTGAAATAAGTAAATCATAAACCAAAATATATATGTATAAGTCAGAACTTATAAATGTATAAATATGAAACAAAAAGTAATTTAGAAATTTCAGGTGAGGATTAAATGAATGAATTAAATGAAGTGATAAGACTAATGTTTAGATACATGTATGGAATATTTTCCTAACATTGCCCCCCCCCTCTTATCACTTCTAAAATACCATACAGGTTAATTACCACCAAAAGCCTTCCATTCAGATGACCACAAACATGAATAGCACTGATAGTACACCTCAGTTAATATTCCTCCATCCAGAAACAGTTATAAAAATCAAACAATTATGTGTAAACCAAGAAAAAAACTATCCATGGCAACTTCCATTCAACAACACCAACATCATATACCAACCTAAAAGATGCCTTAAAAAAAAAACCTTCGGGCTCTAGTCCATATTAAAAGAATCTGTAAAACAATTATATTACATATAAATAAAATATACAATAACAGACACATATAGACAATAACATGTGGCTAAGGACTTCTTACAAAAACATAATGACTTAAAACAATAAAAATCACATCAGCTAACAATTTTTACATTTTTCAGCTAAAACAACAGTTCATTTAAGTAAAAATTGCTTATCACATGACTACAATCTCACTTTGACATTAACTAGCTTATATATACACTTCAGGTCAGATAACTTCAATACTATCATACTATCATTTAAAAATTCTTATTTACTGGCAGTATTATACAAACGATTTAGTCAAAAACACTGATCCATGCCCTGTTTCATCCATTTTCAAGTACCATATACAAGCATCCATATACAAGTACAATGCAAACACTTTTTGCTAACCCTATGATTAAGAGACCTGACAAATGGGACAACACCAAAATTATAATAAATTCCCCAAAAATGGGACAAAATAAAAATCACTGTATTGGTACATCACATACACACTTCTTTCAAATCTGTAATCCGTACATCCATTACCAATTCACTGCTCCATGCCTAGAGACTTCATCCTACCTTTCACTCACGTTGAACAAAAACATACACATAGGTAGAACAGATATCTAACAAAAAAAAAAATCTAAAATGTCATCACCAACATACATATTATCCCAAACCTGAATCATAAATAATGACTAACCGAAACAGAACATGAACCACCACATTGACCTCAAACCGCATAATCTTTCTACACTGGCGAACTACATTGCATTACTCATCCATTTTAGAAATAATGGCTCCTAGAGAAATTCTGCAGCCAAACCATGACTCACTGTTTCACTATAAATTACACCTCTCAAATTACGTGAAGCCAAAAAGAAAATCATTACAAATTGCCAACATTTCCTCGCTGCTTAAACTACAATGAAGGACCGAGTTTCACAACTTCATAAATCTCTTCAATCTGTCAGTTAAGCTCAAAAAGGAAAAACATATGGATTCCCCTAAAACAAACTTTCTATACCATCCAAGAATCCAATATTACAAGCAATTTGTCAATTTAAAACATTAGCCAATTTCTCCATGTAGTTATTCATGCCTTTACAAGAATCCCTAACAGTCCTTAAAATCAGCTACCACCTGAAGCACTAACACAACTTAAAACTTCTATTTATTTCAATCATATTGCCAGTTATGATGAAGCCGATAAAAATTAAGTCCACTGGATCACAATATATGCATTATTTAAATATTAAAAGCTATTTATTCAATATGCATAAATATAAGAACTTTACTCAAAACTCAAGACATCATCTAGCAATGACAAATCCATAAACTTCAAGTGAAAAACCTAATATGGACAACGAGAAACCTCATACTTTCCCACTAAACTTACCACAGCCATTTACAAAGACCATATAAACTTTTAGCTAAGCTAAAAGATATCAAAAGCATTCCAAATACATAACATTAAGTAAAATTTTAACATAAAAAAATATCTAGCAGAGGAGGTCACAAATAATATCTACCAATTTACCAGAAAAACATCAGGATTCCAAGCCTAAACCCTCATTACACTTTTGTGTAAAAACCAATGTTTCAATATTCAGAGTTAGCTCATTAAAATCTAACACATGAAGCTACTCATTGAAAACAAAAGTTTTAATAGATTCAAACTCTAAAACCCCGATGTCACAAAACTGGAATTCTACTTTTATCCATTACTGCTTCAAATCTATCATATCAAAACTAGTCAAAAACTCCTCTAACTATATAAAAATGCCCCCCCCCCCCCTCATACTATACAACAAACGCCTAAATTCTAAAAAAAAAAAAAAAAATATTAAGTTCAGCCTAATTCATTGAAAGTAAACCTATTAAACTAGAAAAATATTAAAAATATTAAAATTCACTTCTTTAAATAAACTACAGCTGTGACATAGCCAGTATTCATTTTAAAACATTACATCTTCTGTTAAAACCAATTTTATGCAAATTTAAAATAAACTTAGTTAAAAATATAAATAAAACATGCAGTTAAAACCAGATAACCAGATTATCTCCCTTATTACAATCTTGTCATTTACTGTAAACAAAATTTTTAAAAAAAATTTCAAAGATAATCAATTTAACAATTAACTTTAACAAAAACCATATCTCTATTTCAAATTTATATCTTAACTATTAATTTAATCAAAAAAATTTCAAACATTTAAAGATCTCAATTTTAACATTTTTAATTATCAACATTTTAAACTTTTAAAAACAAATTTAAACTTTTTATTTTAATTTAATACAACTATTCTCTTAATATAACATCCATCCTATACAAATTAACTTTAAAACCATATATAAAAATCATATTATTTCATGTAAAAATTAACTCTATCATTAATTAACTTAATCTCTAATTAATTTCATCATATAAAAATTAACTCAAGAATTAACTTCAATTAAACTTTTATTAAAAAGAATCTGAAAAAAAAAATAATAATAATTAAACACAGTGTGTTACAGATGCAGTCAATAATTAAATATTATGCAGGAACCAATATACAGACGTCTGTCTCTCATTGTCCTCTTGGCACAATCATTATTACTTGCAGTATCTTGAAAACAATTTTTAAAAGCCGATGCAATTTAAAAACAGTCCTTATCAAAAACACTTATTCAAATGACTTGGGAGAGGAATTTAGCCTTCTCTCCTAAAAAATGCAGCACCAGTTAAGCTAGGATTATCAAAAGCACAATTTGATGCCTTACTAATAAAAACCAGCCCAGGACGTGAACCACTGCGCCCTAAACCTATCAATAAAGATTTATTTAATCTCATAATACTTTGTAGACTTTTCGATGATGATCACACTAACTCTTGACATAGTCTTTCCAGACTTAAACTTATCATGATACTTCTTCATGACATACAAATGACTGGAAACACTCAAAAGATGTAGTGATGAATTACACAAACTTCACACTCGATGAGGCCTTAATAACACTTCAATGCTACTATAATGCAACATGTTCAAAAAAAATTTCACCAAGTTGAAAATTTAGAAAGAAATATAAACATCTTAAATTCGACTTATAGCCTCCCATCGCAAAGATGGGTATTGAACGAGGCCAAGAAAAAATAATTCAAGACACCCTACAATATAATTGGAAACTCTACATGACAAAGAAATTAAATACAGGGCAACCAAATCTAGGCCCATAACCTTGTTAGTGTAGTAATTACCAAGTAATCACTAATACACTAAAACAGGATGCAAAGTATAAACGCTAATGGAGCGCATAAGCTGACATTCAATTGCCCAAGTTAAGCATGAGAGAAAGTTGAAAAGTAACATGTGGATTGTGTCTTGGAATAATGACAAACTGTTTTTAAAAACAACTAAAAGTTTATTAAATAAAAACAGGAATAAAAATCAAAAACACAAATTCAACAGATTATGTATATAAAAATATACTTTAAACTTTATCATCAATATGAACTGAAGCCTTCAGGGAAAAATGTTTCAAAAAGAAAGTTGCTTTTATTTAAATTCCCCAGTGGCAGAAAGTTTTGGAGCTGTCTGCGACAAGCTTTTAAAATTTCATAATCTGTCTGCAAATTTTGCGTGTAATTTTAATGAATGAATGATACACTAAACTAGGAATCATTTTATTTAAAATATGGTAAGCATGATGCATTCTCATTAATTTTGCTTATAACTTTTGATGTTACATATCGTTTCAGCATCTCACTTCTTGTGGGATTTCTAAAATGGGAAGGATAAGCGTATCCCGAGACCAGGGGTGATTCTGAGTAAAAAAATATTTTCTGAAATTCACAAAGAATTTTGAGAAAGGATCCGGGGGAGGGAGATTTCCCTCCCCTGGCGCAGCTACAGAAATTCCTTCTTTAGAAAAATGTCTTAATTAAAGTCCTGCATCAGCTGCAGATCGGGTTAACTCTGCTTTCAGTTCGAGTTGAGTTTATAATCCTCCAGGTTGGGTTCAGGTTAACCCAATTTTTTAAAATTTATTTCTGTATATTGTTTCATATTTAAAAATTTATGTATTAAACATAGATGTTTGTGTGTGATGTTTTCTGAAGACACCGCTAAGTGCAGAGCTGCAAAATTTAGCAGGAAGTGTCTGAACTGTTGTTTTGTCTGAAGTTATGCACTTCAAAGCCTCCTTTTGGACTAGTTTTCTTAAATTTTTATGTATTTTTTTTTCTTTTTGCAGCGAATTTTCTACATTAGTAAAAGTAATCCAGAATTCCTACATCTATTTTTGAATTATTTATGCAAATTTTAGCATTTCTTCTCGTTTTATGACGATCTTTAGACATTAGTAAAAGGAACTGGGTTTCAATATTTTAGCAGTCTTTTTATGCAGTAAACTTTGTCGATACTCAGGATTATTTTTTTCCGCAATTGTTTAATAATTTTTTATTTTTTTTTAACCGCGATTCTTTGTTGAAATTCGCGTGTTTTTACCGCCATCTTTTGCCGAAATTTGCATGTTTTTACCACGGGTCCTTTGCCAAAATTCGTGTGTTTTTACCACGATCCTTTGATGAAAATCGCATGTTTTTACCGCGATCTTTTGCCGAAATTCGCGTGTTTTTACCACGATCCGTTGCCAAAACTTGCGTGTTTTCACCACGATCCGTTGCCAAAACTCACGTGTTTTTACCGCAATCCTTTGACGAAAGTTGCATGTTTTTACCGCGATCTTTTGCCGAAATTCGCGTGTTTTTACCACGATCCGTTGCCAAAACTCGCGTGTTTTCACCACGATCCGTTGCCAAAACTCGCGTGTTTTTACCGCAATCCTTTGACGAAAGTCGCATGTTTTTACCGCGATCTTTTGCCGAAATTCACGTGTTTTTACCGCGATCCTTTGCCGAAATTCGCGTGTTTTTACCGTGATCCTTTAACGAAATTTCATTAGTGCAGACGAAAATTGTCCGTAAGAGATTTTCTTTGTCCGCGACTATGTCACCGTGTCGCGGTGTTTCTGCCACTGGGTTAAATTCATTTCATCTTTAACCATAAATAACATTAGAAACTATAAACTTTAATCTAATTTAATTTAATATTATAACTTCAATTATATTAACTTAAACTTAACCAAACCAAATGTAAACATTAATTGACCTTTCTCATCCTCCTCTCATTTAAAAATAAACCATCTTAAAAGATTGTTAAACTTAGTTTCATTTCACACCTCGCCTAACGAAAACCTCCGATATACCACGTGTACCGTCATTAGCATACCGAAAGCATCAAAGCCAAAGGGCCAAACAAATCATAGTTAATCTCAGTTTCATCTCAAACCCCGCCTCATGAAAACCTCCGACATACCACGCGTACCGTCATTAGCATACCGAAAGCATCAAAGCCAAAGTGTCAAAAAAAGTAAGAGATAGAAACCAGAGACTTAAACATCATTTTAAAACTGAGAGGGGAAAACAACTGTCAAAAATGTAAACAAACTTCTTAACAAAACTAAAACTTTATTTAGAGAAACTTAAACCAGTTTTAAAATCAATTAAATAAAGTCAAAAGAATAATGAAACTATCTCAAGAAAAACCAAATAAAAATATATGCAAATTTACTTATAATAGTTCTCCGTGTATTTCACCTCCCCCCCTAACAGTTAACAGTATTCAAAGATACTAACACAACTTCCTTAAACTTGTCTGATAAACATCGATTACGACAGTATATGCAAAGTCAGTTTAAAACATGATAAGGAGAGGGAAAAACAACATTGAACAGAAACCAATAAAAGAACTAATTAAACTGTGAACCGAACTATAAACAGAACGTGTTGCAGTTGCCGGTGTTTCGATATACTGGGTAAACAAATGCCATTCCTCTTTCTTTGCTTTTCAGGAAGAACAACTTTACCAACAAGAGAAGAGAGAATGCATAAAAACTTCCAGATATATCTTTAAACATCATCAACCGGCTTTCACAAGACACTGAACATTTCTTTAGATTTAAAACACAGTCGCCAAATATTACGAAGATTTAAAAAGCACCATCTCATCAAAAAGTCACCTGTAAAAAATGCAGCCAAGTCTCGTAACTCATTTACCGTAAAAAGTACTGAGATCGTATAAAGCCAAGTTTAACTATCTTATTAACTCTGAAATTTTCATTCACAAATCACTCCTAGTCTCTACATCTTTAGTTAATTATTATTTTGTAACTTGGCAATTACTTAGCACGAGAATGTGATGTATATAGTTAGTTTTAATCAAATAATACTGTAACATATTAAGGTGTAATAACTTCCCTGTGCGTATATAATTTGCTTTAGTTAAATTATCCCATCCCATCCCATAACATAGTGAGGTGTAATAACTTCCCTGTGCTGCGTAATTGCCAAGTCACAAAATAATAATTAACTAAAGATGTAGAGACTAGGAGTGATTTTGTGAATGAAAATTTCAGAGTTAATAAGATAGTTAAACTTGGCTTTATACGATCTCAGTACTTTTTACGGTAAATGAGTTACGAGACTTGGCTGCATTTTTTACAGGTGACTTTTTGATGAGATTTCACTTCTTTTTGTAAGTAACCCTCCTTTTCTTGATTTTGGGTTCTTTTTGGAGATCATCCACTGATTTTCGCTAAGCCCACACTCTGTCTCTATTATTTACAGGTATCAAAAAATTGAAGCTTTAGTTTCGTTTGCAAAGTACTGTAGATAAAAAGAGATTTCAGGTTCCTAGGCAAGCACTAAATTATGGGAGGGGGAGTGTCAAAAGTACTCTCAATTGCTTCCAGGATAGGCACTATGCATCTGAGATATAACTCGCAGCCCTAGATACTTGATATTTAACATAAAAGAACTTTTTAGTATAAAAAGAAAGCCAAAATTAAAATTTCCGGAAATTTCCAATAAATCAAACTATATTCCTTTTTTCGATGGTTTTTTTTTCGTTTTTTTTAGACTTTTTTTTATTATTTACGGATTTTTTAATTTTTCCTTACTTTGTGTACAAAACCCTGCCTTTCTGCCAAATGTCAATCTTCTAGGACTACAAAATCGAATTATTTTCAAATTTTCGACTTTTTATGAATTTATTGATTTTTCGATTTTAATTCTAAGTTACCTGATTGTCATGCTAATATAGTAATTATTTGATCCGTCTTTTTAGGATCATTTAGGTTCAATTTAGAGATAAATCAAGTGAATCTTAGAGTCACCATGATTTTATTTAGAAAGGACTATCAAGCCATAACCAGCCAGTAATGTCGGGAGGGTAGGGGGAGCTGTGAAAATTTTTGTGGGGCTAACATCATTTAACAATCCATATTTCATATGTGAAGTAAATAGAGTACAACATGTGAAAGAAAACAAACCTGTCTATAAAGAAATTGCCTATATCGTAGCCAGTCTATAGCGGAACTTTTCTATAACGAAATTCGTAAACGAAAGAAAAGAAAACCATAATCCGGGGGAAATAACATAAAACAATTAGGGGCGTTGTACTAGCTAATAGGATAATTATCTTATAACTAATGTTTCTAGCAGTACAAAATCAAATTGTTTTCGAATTTTCGATTTCTTAAACATATTTCGATTTTTCGATTTTATTTTCGAATTTTTTAATTGTTCCTTTTATTGAATAGTAAATACTACCTTTACACCAAGTTTTAAGTTTCTAAGACTACAAGATAAAAATATTTTCAATTTTTGATTTTTTCGCAATTTTTTTTTATAATTTTCTGGATTTTATAATTTTTTCTTATTTTGTATCCTTTATTACAAATTTTAAGTTTCTAGACCTACAAAATCGAATTATTTTAAAATTTCCGATCTTTTTCGATTTTTTTATTTTATTTTCGAATTTTATTGCGTTTTTATTTTAACTTATTCTGAATCCCAAACACTATCTTTACCGCGAATTTTAAGTTTCTAAGGCCAAAAGATCAAATTATTTAAATTTTTTTCAAATTTTTTCGAATTTTTCGAATTTTTGATTTTTTTTCGAGTTTTCTGGATTTTTTAATTTTTCCTTATTTTGCATCCTAAATACTACCTTTATTCCGAATTCCAAGATTCTAGCGCAACAAAATTGGATTATTTGAAATTTTTCGATTTTTTTCGATTTTTCGATTTTATTTTCAATTTTTTTGTGTGTTTTTGATGTTTTCTTTTTCTGAATTCTAAACACTACCTCCACACCAAATTTTAAGTTTTTAAGACTACAAGATCGTGTTATTTTCAAATTTCAATTTTGTTCGATTTTTTTGAATTTTCGAATGTTTTTTTTTTTTAATTTTCCGGATTTTATATTTTTTCCTTTCTTTGTATCCTACCTTTATTCCAAATTTTCAGTTTCTGTGGCTGTGGGATATACCCAATCTTTTTGATGACGCGAGAGTGAGTGAGTGTGTGAGTGACAAAAAATCGAAACTTTGAGTTCATATATCGTCTGCACTAATTTATGGGTATTTTTGAATTATCCATATTTTTTAATTTTTCCTTATTTAGTATCTTAAATATTACCTTTATTCCAAATTTCAAGTTTCTAGCGCTATGAAATCGAATTATTTTCAAACTTTCCTTATTTTTCGATTTTTCCGATTTTTTCGATTTTTTTTGTTTTATTTTCGAATTTTATTTGGTTTTTTATTTTAACTTATTCTGAATCCTAAACACTATCTTTACTGCGAATTTTAAGTTTCTAAGGCTAAAAGATCAAATTATTTTAATTTTTTCAATCTTTTTCGAATTTTTCGAATTTTTGAATATTTTTTTTCGAATTTTCCGGAATTTTTAATTTTTCCTTATTTTGCATCCTAAATACTACCTTTATTCCGAATTCTAAGTTTCTAGCGCAACAAAATCGGATTATTTGAAATTTTTCGATTTTTTTCGATTTTCGATTTTTTCAATTTTGCTTTCGATTTTTTTGGTGTTTGGATGTTTTCTTTTTCTGGATGATAAACACTACCTTCACACCGAATCTTAAGTTCCTAAGACTACAAGACCGTATTATTTTCAATTTTCAATTTTGATGGAATTTGTTGAATTTTCGAATGTTTTTTTTTTTCGAATTTTCCGGATTTTATAATTTTTCCTTTCTTTGTATCCTAGACACTACCTTTTTTCCAAATGTCAAGTTTCTAGGGCTACGGGATCTACCTAATCTTTTTGATGACGCGTGAACGAGTGAGTGAGTGAGTGACAAAAAATCGAATGTTTGAGTTCATATCGTCTGAACTAGAAAAGATAGAAAGTTTTAATTTTAAATTTTGGTCCTGTGTGCCAAATACTCTAGAAAAACGAAGTTTCAAATTTTTGGGATACTCCAGCGCGGAGATATGAGGGGGTCAAAAGTGCCCTGAGTTGCTCCCAGAAAAGTATGCTTACGGCTGTCCTCTCTCGACTTGGTGGAGGCACTGCCGTGCCTCCAGATCTAAAACAAACTATCCCCATCCTGTGGGATTTGTTTTTCAATGTTTTACTTTATTTAATGCAAAACATAGATTGCATCCGACAACTCATAAAAAAGTCCTCCGGCCTGTACCGGCAGGAAAAGGTAGCTTTCCTATATCTTCGTTTTAAAATTTTAGCTAATGTTACTCGAAAACAGCAAGTTAAAATGCAAAGAAACCGTTTACAAAAGATTCGTTTACATTGAATTTGAATAAGAAATTCGCCAAATTATTGAGCTATAGCCAAGTTGGCTTCATTTATGAAGACTTATTTTTGTCGCCAAATTTGGCGAGATTTCGCCAATTGTCGCCAAGTTTGGCGAGAATTTGGCGCTAATGGATATGAATATATAGTTTTATGCGTTTGATTGGGAAAATGATTACAACAATGAAAGAAAGTAATTTGCGAGAAATCGCGTTCATTAAAACTTATAAATTTATATTAAAATCATTAAAATTACAGACATTACAATACACTTTCATAAAACATTAAAAACATATTAAAATTGGACGTTACATGGAAAATCCCTCTTCAACAACAACATTTCACTTAGCGTAAATCATAGTTCAAAAATATCAACAAATAGAAAATGCAACATATCAAAATTTCGAAGTCAAAGTTACAGTTATAATAACACGGAGTATTCATTCGGGATTGCACCTGCTTGACCATTATTGACCATAAATTTATCGTAGGTTTTTTGTAATGTGCTGTTTTGTTTCAAAATGTCAGCCACCCTAGAATTTCAAACTGCTGTATCTCAGCCAATTTTTAAGATAGAGGTAAAACAAAAAATGCTCTGGAATCCTTGTATCAAGTCCTAACACCTAATTAAAAAATAAACTTGATTTTTTAACTTTTTTGTATATTTATTTTAGTTTTAAAATTTTCCGTGGCCGCCATCTTGAAACAAGATGGCGGACCAAGCTGGCCAACGAACTCGGTCGAGGCATTGGTGTGCTTAATACACACAATTAGTTTCATCCAAATTAACTTATAAATACGAGCGTTATCGTATCAAATTATTTTCATTTTTTCAATTTTTTTCGAATTTTTTTATTTTTTTTTTTCGAATTTTCTGGATTTTTTTAATTTTCCTTTTTCTGTATCCTAAATACTACCTTTATTCCTAATTTGAATTTTCTAGCGCTACAAAATCGGATTGTCTTCAAATTTTCGGTTTTTTTCAATTTCTTCGATTTTTTTAATTTTGCTTTCGATTTTTTTGGTGTTTTTGATGTTTTCTTTTTCTGGATGTTAAACACTACCTTCACACCAAATCTTAAGTTTTCAAGACTACAAGATCGTATTATTTTCAATTTTCAATTTTGATGGAATTTGTTGAATTTTCGAATGTTTTTTTTTCGAATTTTCTGGATTTTATAATTTTTCCTTTCTTTGTATCCTAAACACTACCTTTTTTCCAAATGTCAAGTTTCTGGGGCTACGGGATCTACCCAATCTTTTTGATGACGCGTGAACGAGTGAGTAAGAAGTGACAAAAAATCGAATGTTTGAGTTCATATATCGCCTGAACTAGAAAAGACAGAAAGTTGTAATTTTAAATTTTGGTCCTGTGGGCCAAATACTCTCTATAATTGAAGTTTAAAATTTTTGGGATACTCCAGCGCGGAGATATGGGGGGGTCAAAAGTGCTCTGAGTTGCTTCCAGAAAAGTATGCTTACGGCTGTCCTCTCTCGACTTGGCGGAGGCACTGCCGTGCCTCCAGATCTTGAAAGCCATTAGAGATTTAATACCATAAGACATCTTCAAAATGCACTTCACTATCACTAGCCTTTATCAACCGGTGGCATACTGATGTCAACACTGCCTTGCCACCACACACAAATGAAATTAAAATACGAAGCTACTGAAAGAGCCACCAGCTATCGTATACAAGCATTTCATCTCTGGATAAACAACCTATCATGCAGCCTTCCATATCTAATGAGCAAACGTCACTACCGGCTTCTCGAAAGGTCCGGAGAAAGTGACAAGCCGCCACAAGGGAGAGATCATAGGAGGAAACAGACGATCACTCCATCTGTCGTCACCTGCTGTAATCGCTTCGGCACATCGTGATGCTAGGCCGTGTAAAGAGATAAGAAACCGGCAAAAGGTAAATAGAGATGTGTGGTTTTAAGAATGTGGTGTGAAAGGTGAAAGTAAAGTAAAATGAATATGCCTGGATACTTATACAGCTATTATTGTAAGTAAACTTAATGAAATATTAAATTTAATATTTAGATATTGAAATAAGTAAATCATAAACCAAAATATATATGTATAAGTCAGAACTTATAAATGTATAACTATGAAACAAAAAATAATTTAGAAATTTCAGGTGAGGATTAAATGAATGAATTAAATGAAGTGATAAGACTAATGTTTAGACACATGTATGGAATATTTTCCTAACACAACCTATGATGTTTTGCGGCACCCGCCATTTTCTCTAATTCAGTCATTTCATTTCAAGGTCAGAAATTTCTTCCTTCCTCTCGTGGGTTCACCACATGTATCGGCACATGGTTGCGGGGTTATCACTCTAACATTCGCAAGCATTTGGCACGTTTTCTGGAGTAGTTCGGTTTTCATGCATCACCATTGGTCAATTGTGTGTTATTGCTAAGCGCTATTGAACCCACAATTTTTCAAGCAGAATGAGTTAGTTAAGTCTGGTCAGTGGTTAGTGATAGTTGGAATAATTATCCAGTGCTGAGATAAAGGAAGAAATGAAGTTACCAGCCTGCCTATTTTCACGATATTATCTACCGAAATAAAATACAATTATATTATATCAATTAAGTTTCCAGTGCCATTCTTTTCTAAAACATGTCTCTATGTTCAAGCATTTTTGTCAGTTTTTCATCAGTCGAGCAACCCAATATATATGATAAGGAATTTTGTGAAGCAAAAGGTAAACAGAGACACGTGATTTTAAGAATGTGGTGTGAAAGTAAAATGAATATGCCTGCAGGGGCCGCGCTTGTCATTCGCCTATGCGTCAAATACAAATACATCATGAAATTGGCGAATAAAAAATTATTATGCCGAAAAGACCGGCGAATAATTTATCGGGAGCTTTTCGTTCTTGTAATCATGTTTTGAAACGTGGATGATTTTTTTAAAAAGTTTGTAGGGAAAAATATGTATGCTATGTCCAAAAAGTAACAATAATAAAACTGTACTGAGTTCAAATTTAATCAGCAGTTTTTTGGTTTTTTTTTTTAAAGTTGGCAACAGTTTAATTTTAATCTTTACTTTAAGGCAGAACTACCAACTCTTCCATTTGGATACTACTAAAATTTAATAGAAATTTTTGCCTTATTTAACCACAGCATTTCGACGATTAAATAAGGCAAAAATTTCTAGTCTTTAGTTTCTACAAATTTCCAGATCGGGTAGTCAGTCATTAAGTAACATGATAAAAAAAAAAAGCTAATACATATAAAACTAATAAATTAGAAAATTAGGCTTTAAAGTTTTAAGTTACCTTTATTGTTACAATACACTATTACAGCTGTTAAAAAATACCTTTTCTCAGATTATGTTTTGCACACACACACAATATCAAGAAATTATTCCTTATACTCAAGTTTTCCTATAAGGAAACAAAATGGTTAAGGGGAAAATGAGGGAAATGGACCCTTAGTCAAGAAAAGTGCTGTTTGGTGGTGGTATCGAACAGATGAAAAAATTGTATTGGAATAGTCAAATTTTTTTTTGTTGTTGTTTTATATTTCTTGCAACATGTATTTGAAAAAGCTAGAATAAAATTTTCAAAAAGTCTCCTTTTTCATAAAATAGTTGCCTATTTGTCAGAAATAGTTGCTTTTCAGCCCTTTTTCACTTAAAAAAGTTGCCTTAGTCTCCTGAAGCTCAAATTAGTAGCATTTTAGTAGCAAATGGCAGCCCTGCACATATGATGGTTTTAATGCAGAGTAAGCAGGAACAGAAACGTAAAAATAATGTTCAGATATTTATTGAAAATAGTAGAACAGGTGAACAATTTCTTGACTTTACTAAAACGACTATTTAATCAGAGAAAAGGATTTAAGCCTGATAAAACATTCTCGTAAAACATTTAACTTTTAACTTGCAGCCCTTGGCAAGTAAAAGAAACGAACTTAAAATACCAGACAACACAGAAGAGATTCAATCTCAAAAGTCTACCTCTACAGCTTATATCCAAAACGGACATGCAGAAAAGTAACTACTACGCAAAGCTGAAGGATAATAAAGAGGCATGTCATCAATCGATATGTGATAGCCAAAGTTACGTGACCCCATCTAGTGGCAGTCACTAAACTAAAACCAGTTTAATTGGAAGCCGAACGATTAAAGTGTGGAAGCAGATTTGAAGAAATAAACATGTTGAAATGTTGAAACAACATCGTAAAAACGATATAAATAAATGAATAATAAGTGGTAATGGAAAAGGGTTTTAAAGAAGAAATAAAGGTAAAAAAGCTTTTAGATTTTCAGGTAAAATAATATAGATTGATAAAGGTAAAAAGTATTGGTAAAAGAAAACAAGTGGGCAAGTGTGATCGAAGATCGCTCAAAGGGTTTCGTTTAATATTCCTTTTAAAACACTTTATCCTTTCTTTAATAAATCCAAATAAATTTCATTTAGCAACCAAAAAAAAGTCATGTTTTTTATAAAGTAAAAATTTATCGGTTTTTTTTTCTCATTTTTTCGAATATCTAAACCAGCCCGATAGCGAGCGAAGCCCGCTATTATATTCTGTCATAATATCTGTCATGTGGACTAAATGCGATATTTAAAAAAAAAAAATTTCAAAATTAAACATGTTGTACACCTTCAAAATGTTAAAATATGCAAATATTTCCGTAATTGGGTTTTTATCATGATTCAATACGTTCCTCAAACTCATATATTTACTACATTAAAGACGTGAGTATAAAACATCACAAATTTACTGAATGGTGTACACAAACATGTGATGTTTTTTGTGATGTTTTATACTCACGTCTTTAATGTAGTAATGTTTGATGGTGTAATCTTCCGCATTTATATCATATATTTACTATTCTCTATTACTCAAATTGATACTCGCTTTGTATTATTCTGAAGCATTTGAAAAATCCGTTAAACTTCCGATATGACTGAGATTATCTTTTTAATTCTCTAATGACGTGATATTAATCTGCTTTGTGTAAAATACACATATTCATACTCCTTGTATTATTGAGAAATCTTTCCGTTTTATTTCCACTATGACGTCAATCAATTTTACTTCATACTAGCTAACCCGTCCGGCGTTGCGCGGGCCTGAGATAATTACAATCTCAGAGAAAGGCGTGAACCCCCTCCCTCCCCATACCCGCAAATATAATGAATAATTTGTTCAAGAGAACCACCGTCACCTACATTAACGCGATCATTAAAAAAGAATTACATTTTTCTGATAATTAGAACATAACGAAGACACTACGCTAAAATAGCCAGCAGATGACACCCCTTCCCGACCTCAATTTCAAATCTATATCTTAATTAGTTACCTAAATTTTTGTTCATTAGTAAAAATTGGCAATTATTTCCTTTCATTTTCGCAAACTAAATGGAGGGATTTTCCCGAGAAACAGATCTCTTTGTAGTTCAGTTTTTAATGAAAGCCGATCCCTGTCTGAAACTTTCTGTGATCGTTTTCACTGGTGCCTGCAGAGTTTTGGCAGTTTTTTGCGTAAATTAAAAAAAAATTACCAACCGAATTTTTCAAAAATCACACAGTCAGATACAGAATATTTTTTTACATATGCTCAGAAATTTCCAAATTGATATCTCAATTAGTTTTCTTAAAATTCGCTAATTAGTTAAATAATTTCGAATTCGCTCATTTCCGGCTGCAAATTCAATGCGCCAGTCCGTTTCTTTCGCCATTTTGATTTAAAAGATGACATTTTAGAAGCGATGGTTAATGATAATCTAATTAATATCTAGGCTAATTATCAAAATTGTTATGTCATGTATTTAAATTTAAGTGTAAAATGTTTCATTTAAATATTTACTTTTCACATGACATGAATTAGTTTTTACCATCCCCAAGCCTACGTTAATGTACAAACGAACTCCATTGCTTCGCGAGGTTTTTCGGGTAAACACGCGATTCATCCACAATCTATCGCTGTGATTCTGGATCACTGTTGATCGCTGTTACTTGCTGTTACTTTCGACCCAGAGCTCTCGTCTGACGATCGCCGCTCTGATTGGTCGTCGTTTGACGTCATAGTCCGTGAAGCCAATGGAGTTTCGCGTACGTTTTTCTCTTTGTAGAATGGCAGCAACTGTATGCAAATTTTTCCAAAACAGACTGGTATATGTAGCAGGTCAAGATGTTTGTATTTCGCTTTTTCCTTCCTGCCTGCCTTTGACTCGCTTGAAAGCAGCACTTTGTTTTTCTGCCATGTAACTATTACGACGTCGTAGCTTGGCTACGTTTTGAAGGCTGCTGGCGGCTGTTAGTTTATTGATGAAAGTCTATGTTGCTTTTATTTTTAAGTTTGTTCGGCAAAAGTAATGCTGGCGTTGGATTGTCATTTGTATATTATTCATCAATAAAAAATCATCTTGTTGTTACTCCTGCTGTACTCCTTAAAGTCTTCTACATCCATGCATTTCCAAAACCTAAATATTCCACTGCGTACTCTGCTTAACTTCTGCTTAATATAGTTAATTTATTGATAAAAGAGAACAAAAATATTAAAATTCTGAGGCTCAGGTGCACATGGCCAGACCTTGGACTATCTACACCTAAATTTCCAGCCTTCTAGGTGGGCTAGATTTTCCCAGCCATCGCTAACAGACACACACAGACAAACAAACACACACACACACACACACACACACACACACACACACACACACACACACACACACACACACACACACACACACACACACAGCAAAACTTTCTTTTATTAGTATAGATTTATCTTTTTTTCAATTGGTGAAACTTTTTATTTCATTTTCATATTTCACATGGAAATCGTCTGATAGAAAAATAATTATTGTGGAAAGAATTTCATCGTGGAATTTTAATTTTTGGCATCTGCTATAACGAAAAATGTTTAAATTTGATAGGAAAAGGATGTTAGAATTTTGGTTTTTTATCTCTATTTATTAAAATAATATGAATTTTTCAAATTTTAATATTTTGAGCTCTTTATAAGCTGGTATTCAGATTTATACACACAGTTTCAACTCTGTAAGTTACATAGTTTTTGAGAATGGCTCTGTGACGGACAGACAACGGAGCGAGAGTAATAGGGTTTCGTGAGATGAACGAAACCGTAAAAAGTATTGGAATTGGTAATTGTAAAATAAAAGTATAAGTTACCAGTATAGGAATAAACATTTTGAAAAGTAGAAGTATGTGTGTACAGCAATGAGAAGAACTTAATTTATTTTCATCAATTATTCCCCATTTCCCCTTCTTTTTCTGACACCCATCACATGATATATGATTAGAAAGCCCTTGGACCACTCTTTCATATTATGAACCTCGCTTCCCCCTCCCCCACTTTCACCTCCATATAGCAGATCAGCGTCAAACACGACTCTGTGCTTAGCAATCACGCAATTACACAATCGCCTTGCATTCCGGTACATTGCAGCTGATGATTATAGTTTGAGCCAGCATGTTCTCATCGGCACTATGATTGTAGTGTGTCCTTATTGCAAGGCTCTAAAATTTAATGGAAAAATGAAAGGAATGTGTTGTGCAGCCGGAAAAATTAAACTACCTCAACTTGGAGAACCGCCAGAGTTATTAAAAACTTTGGAACATTAGATATTCATCCGTTTTAATCAGACCAACCTTCGCTCTGAAGAATACGTTCATTTGCGAGATGCAGTTGTAAATGACAATAATACAACTAATGTTGGAAGACTACCGATATTGTCATCTTCATATACACATCATATGCTTGAGTACGCTCAAGATACAATTGCATGTGCTTGTCACCTTCACATGCAATCCAGCTCGGGATGATATACAACAGCTCTTACTTCCTGGGCAATAATAGCAGGTGGATAGGCATGACATCATAGCATGTGTTTTCAGACAGAAGCTGAAATCGCTGATGGATTTCCTGGTAAAACATGAAGTTTTTGGGTCTGTGTGCTGCTGGATGTACTCAGTGAAATGGCAAAAGAGAAGATTGCCACACACACAAATACTAATCTGGCCCTATAACAAAATCGACGATGTAATATGTGCTGAAATACCCGATGCCGACATCGATAAGTATTTGCATGAAGTTGTGACGGAATATATGATACATGGACATTGCAGTATCATCATGCATGATATACAGAAAATGCTTTAAGCGATATCCTCGAGCATTAGTATCCAACACAGTTACAGGAAAAGATGGATATCCTTTATACAGAAGATCAGCAGAAGATGGCAGTAAATTAGCAACCATACAAATGCAAAATGGTGACATTGAAGTAGATAACCGATGGGTTGTTCCATATTCACCTTTGCTATCAAAAACATACAAAGCGCACATGTAAACGTGGAATACTGTAACTCCATTAAATTGATGAAATACATTTGTAAATATGTGAATAAAGGCAGTGAGTGACATGGCAGTTTTTGGCATGCAACCAGAAAGAAGTGATAGGAATGCAGTCATACATATCGATGAAATCCCACAGTATCAGGCTGGATGATACATAAGCAGCAATGAAGCTGTATGGCAAATTCTTTCATTTCTCATACATGAACGAAATTCAGCTGTTGTTCACGTAGCAGTGCATCTAGAAAATGGACAATGTCTGTATTTCACAGCAGCAAATGTGCAATAAATAGGCCAGAATCCACCAGCTACAACATTAACTGCTTTCTTCACGTTATGTCAAAATGACGTGTTTGTGAAAACACTGCCGTATTCGGAATTGCCTATGTATTACACATGGAATTCAAGTAGAAAATCATTTGAACGATGCAAATGAGGAGAGCGAGTCGACGGACAACCTGACATATTCAAAGAAACTACAATAGGAAGACTATACCGTGCATCTCAATCAAGATAAATGCTTCTTTCTTCACATGCTGCTCGGTCCAACGTTTTCCAGCAATTGAGAATTGTCAATGGCGTTACACATGCTACATTCCATAGTGCATGTCAAGCTCTAAATTTATTGGAGAATAACCGACACTGGGATATATGGATTAATGACGCGTGGTACATGTCACATCCAAATCAAATTTGTGCATTGTTTGCAATCAAATTGACCGCCTGCTGTCCTTCATCTCCAACAGAGTTATGGGAGAAGATAAATCACACATAGCTGAAGATATTTTCTGTCAAAATTCAAATACGAACATGGATTTTACAGCAGAAATCTACAACGAACTACAATTCATTGATAATGATTGAAGATTTGTGCTTAGAAATTGCAAATAAAGTTCTCAATGAATTGGGAAAGTCATCAAAGAATCGATCTACTGCTGCTTCGTTTGATGTAGAAATGTGCCATACACAAAATTACAACACCGGTGATCTTTTGTTGTATGTGCAATCAAACATTTCTAAGCTAAGGCTTGAGCGAAAAGGCATTTATGATCAAATAATGTAAACCATCAATAACAAGGTTGAAGAAATCTTCTTCTTAGATGTGCCAGGAGGAACTGGTAAAATGTTCCTAATTAGATTGATTCTGGTAGCATTTCAATCCCAAAATGGCATAGCCTTAGCTCTTGTGTCGTCCAGAATAGCTGTGACATTGCTATCAGGTGGAAGAACTGTGTATTCCGCTTTGAAATTGCCATTGAACATGCAAACTTATTGTTTAGGGTGAATGAACAATGACGCATTAAAAAATCGCTCCAGGCTCTTGATCGATCATTGCAAGATTTGCGTGGAAACATCAGACCATTTTGGAATGCATTAATATTGCTTGCAAGAGATTTTAGAGAAACATTACTTGTAATTCCTCGATCAACACCAGCGGACGAAATAAATGCTCTACTTTGTGGCGACACATAAAGACATTAAAATTAACTACAAATGTGTCTTCAGCTGCAAAACGATCAATCAGCTGAGATATTCTCACATCAAGTGCTGGAAATTGGGAACGGAAAGGTGCTGGTTGATCTGACCTCAGGACGAATTCCATTGCCTCATAACTTCTGCAATTTAGTGACGTCAAAAGAAGAATTGTTTGAAAAAGCAACTCCTAATATTCAAGTGGATTATTAGAATCACGATTGGCTGAGTGAACATGCTATTCTTGCCAAGAACAAAGATGTCTACGAACTTTACAATATTATTCAGTCTAACATTCAAAGCGAGGCAGTCACATACAAGTCTGTCGATACTGTTGTGGAATCAGACGAAGTGGTTAATTATCTAACAGGATTTTTGATTTCACTTAATGTGTCAGAGATGCCAACGCATCACCTATTGCAATTAAAAATCAGTGTGCCAATTATCATCTTGCGAAATATCAACCAGTGAAAGCTTTGCAACGGCACGCATCTTGCAGTAAAAAAATTAATGAGAACATCGTAGAAGCTACAATCTTGACAGGAACTTTCAAAGGTAAAGATGTCCTCATTCCTTGCATTCCTATGATTCCAACAGATATGCCATTTCAATTTAAGAGATTGCACTACCCAATTCAATTGTGTTTGCAATCACCATCAACAAAGCTCATGACCAATTTTTAAAATTTTGCGGTTTAGATCTAAACACGGATTGCTTAATGGACAATTATATGTTGCGTGTTCTAGAGTCGGTAAACCAGGCAATCTCTATATCTGTACAGGCAATAAAACAACAAAAAATATTGTATACCCACAAGCATTGTGAAATTAAACATATTAGAATAGAAATGTGTGCTTTCTCTTTTCCATTTAACCAGACAGAGCCACAACAACGCGTGGCCGGGTATAGTTAGTATTTTCATAATTGGGTTTTTAACATGTTTACAATACTTTCCTTACACTATATGTGTATGGAAAGTAAAAATATAAATAAATATAATGATTTTATTCATATGCATTTAAACTACAAAATGAATAGATAATGGTCAAATTCAATAAACAATAATCAGAAAGGAAAAGTACTTATAAAATCTAAAATAAAAAGCAAAAATAAATTTAATAGACAATACAAGAAAAGCTATTTACAATCCAGAAGGCTCAGAGACACCAGGATTTGAATCTGCCATTCTTTATTTAGATAATACTGAGATATACTGAAAGAAAAAAAGTAAGTAAGTAAAATACAGCAATGTCTTTTGTGAAAAAAAAATGGTACTTTCATATTATAGCGGCCCCCACAATTATGATTATGCCAAGATTGCAGTTGCAATTTCGCTAAGATCATAGCATAGCTTATCTATGCTCATATCAGCTTATGCCTCAAATATACACATATATATACTTCTAATGCTCATATATATGCCACATGCATCATTATATACATATTATTTATGTCTTATATGCCATATATACATCTTATACACATGTCATATATGACTATAATTGGGCAATATGCATCACGAAATGTTATATATTTATTAAAATGTGATATAAGCTTTGTAATTTGGCGATAAATCTTGGTCATTAAGCGATTCATCCTTGGGGACAGCTATAACACGAAAGTACTAAAATGTCTGTGTAGAGAAAATAAATAGGTAAAGAAAATAAAAGACCTGGTACATACTTTTCCATCTCACACTTTCTGCTATCAAATACATTAGTACAATCTACTAATATATATATATATATATATATATATATATATAAACACAAACGGAAATTTCGTTCAGTTCCTTTATAACTCGAGTTCCACTGAATGGATTTTGATGGAACTTATGTTGTTCGATAGATAATTTTTCAGGGAAGGTTTTAGTATATAAAACAACATTCTACGTACATTAGTTATAGAATTATGATGGAAAGCTCTGTTATTTTAGACGAAAAGGTTACCACTGGTTATGTTTTGGCGACCATTATCGTTGGTGAAAGAATTAAAATGCCTATATCATGTAGAAAATAATACAAACACATCGAAAATAAAAGGAAAACATACTAATTTTATTTAAAATTTAAAAAAGCAAACAGTTTTGATGAAAAATAATGTTATAAAATGAAAATATTTAATTTATACGTGAAAGGGAATATTCGCAATGCTTAAAAAAATTTTCAATGTGAAATGTTGCAATTGAAACCATATTTGGCGATTTATCGTTTGCGTCAGGTTAAGAAAAATGCATCTGAAAATTTTATTAGATAAAGTCTGAGTAACAATTTTATTTCTGAGTTGTTCTTTATTTTTTAATTTAATTTAAATTTTAATCTAACTCCTGCGTCATGTGACTTACAGAAGAAACGAGCAAATGTGATTATAAAAATTACTGTAATTCTGAGTCACATGTTATTTGTTTATTTACGATTTTGATTTTACTTTTGTCGCCAAACAACTTGATTTTAAGGCAAAAAAGGCATAAGCATGACATCGGTCACAATAATGCATGTTCATAATAAAGGTGTTTCTTCAAGTGTATGACAAAATTTTTGGAGTATTTTTTTTATATTCAAATGTAAATTATATAAATAACAGTTAATATTATAAAAATAGAGTCAAATATTTAAATTTCAGTGTAAATGTCTGCAACACACTAATTACTATCACACATAAAAAAAAATCACCATTCATTTCTTTTTAGTTTTCTTTGCATATCTTTTCTTCTTTATGAAAGTTTTTACATATTGCACTAATCTTCTGTAATCGGGTCGCCCTCCAATTGGCATATTTACTATATTGTTGGAAATTTCTTTTATATTTGAAGAGGACTGTTGGTGGTGAATCAGATTGCAGCATATTTGAACTCAGCGATTAGTAAATTTATGGTTTATTGTAAATATTTAAATTTTAGTGTAAATATCTGCCACACACAAATTATTAACACGCATTTTAAAAAAAAGTTCACCATTCATTTCTTTTTAGTCTCTTTTGCATATCTTTTCTTCTTTTTGAAGGTTTTTAAACATATTGCACTAATCTTCCATAATCGGGTCACACGCCAATTGACGTATTTACTATATTGTTGGAAATTTCTTTTATATTTGAAGGGAACTCTGGAAGGTGAATCAGATTGCAGAAGATTACACGAAATTTGTGCTTAGTGATTAATAAATTTGATTTTTCACTATGAAGCAAATGGACAAAAGAAGATTTACTGTTACATATTTTTCACCTGCAGTTGTTTTACTATCACTAAAAAAACAATTCTTACAATGTACAAAAAAAAACTTTGAAATGCCAATGGTGGCCAATGTAACAATATTTGCTGATTTATCAATTTAGCCTAGATAAGAAGAAAAGTACCTGAAATTCAGATTAGATAAAAATTCGATTATTATAAAGCAATTACGGCTGACGCACAGCCCTATCCGCTAAACTTAGAGACAAATTAACAATTATGTTTTTCATAGGGTTTATTTAGACAAGAGACTGAAAAATAATGTAATCTTGAAAATAAAAGAAATAGCAAGGCTTTATTTCTTCATGTTATTATGCTCATTAGAGAAATGAAAAAAAAATATCGTTATTTTAATTTTATTCAAACAATTCAGCATTAAAAATATGGTTAATTATTATTATTTTTGTTTTAAGTTAAACTTTGTGTGCAAATAATGTATTACATTTTTGACTGTATTTACTCTGCTGGAATACAAAGATAGAAAACTGTAGTAGACCTGCCAAGATGATGTGTATTACAAAACATAATGTAACGTAGAGTGAGATTATATTTAAGCTACCAGAACCACACATAGCACCAAGCTGAGAGGCCCGGAGTTCAAGAACTAACAAACGAAAATGAATAACCCGAACATTGTTTAAGTTCAATGGTTAATATCTGCAATAATTACACTACCCAACATCAAAAATGTTTCGGGCTCAAAAATAGTTATTTCCGAAGTATTTTGTCTCGCTAAACACGAAAATCAACATAAAAAGTTGAGATTAGCTCGTGTTTTTAAGATAGGAACCAACTTGAGAAATCTCACTATGGCTGTTTTATCGGAAATTGAATGTTCAGAAGTTGGTACTCCTAATAGCTGTAATTCCCCTCAACTGCATTCTCTGTGTAGAATCTTTTTGACGTTTTTTTTTTCCCAGCAGATGGAAGCACCTTCCCTGGAACCGACCATCTTTTGAACCGGTGAGAGCGTCAGTAGAACGAAAAAAGATAACAGTGCACGATTCAAGTGACATTCTCAAGCCATTCGGCCCGTTCCTCACTCGGCTAATCTGCCAATTCCTGAACCACCTCAAAATTATGAGATTGAAGAGGATGATGCTGTAGAAGAAGTCACTAGACCTGGGACTTCCCATGACACAGATTTCGAGGGAGAAGATTTGAATGAGTTTCGCAGACTAAATCAGACAGAATTGAATGATCTCGTAAGAGATCTTGACTTGCCAAAGGAGAAAGCAGAGCTTCTGGCATCAAGACTGAAGCAATTGCATCTACTCCAACCAGAAGTCAAGATCACAGAATACAGGACTCGTCACAAGAATCTTCTTCATTTCTTTGAGAAGAAAGAACATGTTGTTGCTTGTACTGATGTTAATGGTTTGATGAATTCCATGAACATAACTCATGATCCACGGAAGTGGAGGTTATTTATAGACTCTTCCAAACTTAGTTTGAAAACAGTCTTACTACACAACTGCAACATTATTCCTTCCATTCCCATTGGACATTCCGTTCACATGCAAGAAACTTACGGGAATGTGAAATTACTTCTAGAGTCAATCAAATACGAGGATCATAAATGGCAGATTTGTGGTGACTTGAAAGTAATTGCTTTACTCCTGGGAATGCAATTAGGCTATACCAAGTACTGCTGTTTTCAGTGTTTTGTGGGACAGTCGAGATAGAAACTCTCACAACATAAAAGACAAATGGCCTTCAAGAAATCTAAATCCTGGGGAGAGAAATGTCCAAAATGAGCCTCTAGTTGATCCAAAAAACATTCTGCTTCCACCCCTGCACATTAAGCTGGGTTTAATGAAGAACTTTGTGAAAGCCATGAACAAGGATGGAGAGGCTTTCCAGTACCTTAGAGCGAAATTTCTAAGACTGAGTGAATCAAAGGTTAAAGAGGGCATCTTTGTGGGCCCTCAAATACGCACAATAATGAAGGACCCTGCTTTTGATAAAGTTTTGGAAGGGAAAGAGAAAGCAGCCTGGTAAGCCTTCAAAGGTGTGGTACGAGGATTTCTAGGTAACAGAAAAGCCGAGAACTACCAACAGTTGGTGAAAGAACTTTTACAAAAAGTACCATGATCTTGGATGTAACTTGTCTCTGAAACTTCATTTTCTCCACTTCCATCTTGATTTTTCCCCTAAAAGCTGTGGAGCTGTAAGCGATGAGCACGGTGAAAGGTTTCACAAAGATATCTCTGTAATGGAATGCAGATATCAGGGTCGTTGGGATGAGTCAATGCTGGCCGACTACTGCTGGACTGTTACAAGAGATGCTCCGGCGTTGACATACAAGAGGCAATTCAAAAGGAAACGTTTGCAAGAATAGGCTAAAAACAACCACTGCTTTCTGAAAAATGAACATTGTTCAATTAAACATGCCTATTGTATTGTATTTATTATATAGGATTTTTTTTTCTTCTTCAATTTGCTTTTAAATCGATGTGTGGGTTCTTGTGTGTCTTTCTCCAGTGGGCTGTATTGTATCTTGAAAACAAGAGCTAATAAAAAAATTTCATTTACATATTCGTTTTTCTCAACTCAAAATTAGTAAGAATTGACTATCTAGAACAAGGAAACTGACAAAAATATTTTTTTGTTGGGTAGTGTTATAATGCTCTCTTTTTTAATAGTTAGCATAAAAATCGTGAATTCTGCCGATCGGTTGTGTATAAATCGTAAATTTCACAGATTGTCTGCGTAAAAATCACAAATATTGCCGTTAGGGTGTGTATAAATCGTAAATTTCGCCAATCGTCTGCATAAAAATCGCAAATTTTGCCGATCGGTTGCATATAAATAATAAATTTCGCCAATCGTCTGCGTAAAAATCGCAAATTTTGCCAATCGGGAGCGTAAAAATTACAATTTTTGCCGATTAGGCACGTAATAATCACGAATTTCGCCAATCGTGCAAGTAACAATCACGAAATTTACCAATCGGGTGCGAAAAAAACACAAATTTCACTGATCAGGCGCGAAAAAAACACAAATTTCACTGATCAGGCGCAAAAAAAATTGCAAATTTTGCCATTCAGGTACGTAAAAATCACGAATTTTGAAGATCAGGTGTGTATAAATTGCAAATTTCACCGATCGGGCACATAAAAATCAAAAATTTTACCGAGCGGGCGCGTAAAAATCGTGAACTTCGTCAATCACTAGGAAAAAACTGCGAATATTGTGAATCGCATGTGGAAAAAAAAATGCAAGTTTTTTCCATACTTGCCAACTGAATTGGGTTATGCTGACTAAGGAGATGGTTGAGTATAAGGGACTAACCCTCCTTTTAAAATTAGCATTTTTATGAACTTTTAGGCCAATCTCCCCCCCCCCCCCCTTCCCCGATATCAAAATTTGTCCACACTACAGATGTTGGCTATCAACTATCAAATCATTTTTGTGACTAGCCCTCTTCTTATAAAAGTTGTGCACCCCTACTTGATATCCACATTTTATGACTGAATATGTTGTACAATTTATAATAATACAGTAGAAAGCCACTAATCCGCAAAGCTTGGTTACAAGTGTTGTGCGGATTGGAGGCTTTTTGTGGATTACAGACCACATCTATTTAATCTTTGTTTACATTTTTTTTAAATTCATATTTTGGACAAATTTAGATTGCTAATACTAAAAAATAAATAAATTACACATTTTAATATATAAATAAAGTAATAACTATATGAAAAATAATTTTTTTTTTTTTTTAAATTTCTTAAATATGGCATCAATTGTTGTTTGTTTTAAGACGTTTGGTTTATAGTGTTGAATTTTATCTTTAAGTAAGAGTTCAAAAGCAATATATATGTATTTTTTTATGTGTTTTTCAATTTTATAACTACGATTTAATGAAAAAATAAATAAATTATAAAAAATATTGTCTAAGTAAGGATTTATCATTAAAAATATATATATATCACAAAAGCTCACATTGTATTTTACAAGTATTGTATGAAGAAATGAATATATAAAATACTAATTAAATATGCTTTCATTTTACTATAAAGAAGAACGTTATATGATATATAATACTATATATAAAGATAAGAAAAAAGTTAAAATTGGTGAAAAAAATTTCAAAATTCAAAATTTTGTCACCATTGAAGCATTTTTCAAGAATTAAATTTCTTTGTTTACATTCATAAATTGATTGCGGATTAGAGGCCTTTGCGGATTACAGGTTTGCAGATTAGCGGCTCTCTACTGTATATGTTTCTCCTCCTCCCCACCTTCATTCATGAAAGCACAATTTTTTTTCGGCACTGGCAACCTTTAAACCTAAATTTACTCCTTCAAAAATAGTCAAGTAATATTTTCACTCTTTGAAAATAATTTTAGCTATATCTCTTTTATAAATACAAACGTAAACTGTTGGTTGATATATCCTTGTTAATTGAACTGAATATGTTGATAGGGAAGGAAGGAACCTAGGTTTCTAAAACTACCCTTCTGAAATTAAAGTTTTTTTTAATCTGATTGTAGACTTAGATCCCCCCCCCCCCGCCACACTTCTTCAAAGCAAAATTCTCTTTGTGTTACTGATGGTGGCCCCCTACAACCCAGTCATTTTTGTAAGTGGCCCTTCGCTTAAAAAGGTTGTGCACTATAGGTGCAGATTCATGGTCGCCAGTCGCCACGTGGCGACTAAATTTTTTGCTGTGGCCACTAACTTTCGGCAATTTCTGGTATTTCCAGTCACCATCGTGAAATTTCGATTTTTTTTTTTTAAATTAAGACCAAAACACAACAAACTTTATTAGTATCTTTTTAATAACATTTCAGAATGATCTGTTTAACATAGCAAACTATTAAATATACTCGAATAGCAATGCTATTCGTAACAGTTTGAGTCTGATAATTTTACATAGTCTGTGATTTAAAAAAATATATATTGAAAAACAAATGCTTCAAGTGTGTTTTGATTTTTATAGTGCAAAATAATCTCACACATTCAGATTTTCTTTTATATGTACTTTTGTATGGCAAAATCAAAATAAGAAATATTTTTTTTCTAATATTCCCTGCAATCATGATTGCTTAGCTTTGAACAATTTTTTTTAAAACCGTATCTTGCCCAACTTTATCTACTGACTATACATGATTTAAGATTTATATTACACTTAGCAGTCAAATTTTGTTGTACATGTGCGCATATTAAATAAATTACTTTACACTTTGAATTCCTGAGTTTTTTACTGCATATAAACACTATTGTTTTTTATGCGTTTGTTTCACAATTGTGGCCACTGGATTTTTTGGGTTTAGGAGCCACTGGCTCCTTCCAAATTTTAGGAATCTGCACCTATATTGTGCACCCCTAGTCTATACACTAATAAAAGAAAGTTACGCTCTGTGTGTCAGTGGGCAATGGCTAGGAAAATCTAGCGAAAGTCTGAAAATTTAGGTGAGGATAGTCCACAACTTGTTTTGGTGCACCAGAGAATCAAAATTTTAATATTTTGAAAATTAGATATTAATTAAAATGCTTAGATATTAATTAAAAACTCATTACACATCGCAAAAATGTAATATTTTTATCTGTAAATGGTGCATATCATTAAAAAATCTTTGACTGCATCTGAACCCTGATGCAAGGCTCGCAACCGACCAATGAGATCTTTTCTTTCACCGAAATTTTCATTTTCGCAGCTGTAAGATGGTGAACTGGATACTTTTTGGCTTAATTAAATTTTTTGAAATATTGCATCTATGCATATTTTTTAATGCTGAATCGAAATATCTAATTTTCATAAATATCAGACAATTACAACCAGAGATATTAATTAATATTTGATTAAATTTATCGCATAAAAATAATTCATTTTTTCGCACCAGACATATTGTCTTTTCATCTCTTGAAAATGGGGGGGGGGGGGATTTTTATAGTCCATATAAAATTATTAAAAATATTGGATTTTTGGATTGGAAAATTATGCATCCTTGCTTAAAATGGGCTAGAGATTTAGATTTTCTAAAAATTTTAAAAATCGGCTAGTAACCTTTCATTTCAGCAAAATTCTGATTTTAGTATAGAAAAAGAAATAAAATGCTATTAGACAATGATGTAATTAATTAGGGATGCATCAAATATTCAGTATCTATTCAGTATTCGGCCTATTCAGCCATACTACCGAATATTTGATTAGGCCGAATATTTGGCTTGGCCAAATATCAAACTATTCGGCCTGCCGAATATCAAAATATTCGGCCAAACCGAATACTTAAAAAACACATTTTAAAAACTATTTTTTAAAACATTACATAACTTCTACTTTTAACAATTAGAATCATATTTAAATAAAAAAGAATGCTATAACATTTATTCGCTATTTGAAAAGTGTCACTTAAGAAAATTAACCATTTAATGACAACCTTCAAAGGAATTTAATGATGAACAAATAAGAATTCCTGAACATTATTTAGTAAATAATCTGTTGCTGGCTTTTTTGCAAACAGAATGCTTCTAAAATAAAAATGAAAAAACTTTCAGCGGTGATAATAGACATCAAGACAGACAATTTTTGTCCTGAAAACCCAGCTTACAATCCACTTATTCAGTCAAAAATAGTGTATCTCATTGTAGGTCAATCTTGGATTTTTGTATGTTACTAACAATAAGGAAGATATTATAACTTTATTGTTAAGAGTTACTTTTATTTCTGTGAAATATTGTAAAGTGATGAGAAGTATGGGAAATTGCCACCATTCATATCCAAACAACACTGAGCTGAGCCTTCCTTTATTCAGAATGCAGCTAAAAGTATACTTATACTGTGTCACTGGCCAACTTTCAGTAACTTCTAATGATATCATCACATTTTATACAAGTAAAATTAATATGATGCAAATCTAACTAAAATTTCTTCATTAATGTTAAAGTTGGGAATGAAAATTCAGTTTTAGCTTGTAGTGACATACCCTATATTTTTTATTGTATTTTTGATGGAATAAGTGGATTGAGTTGTTTCTTGTTCAAAAAATGTTTATCTTGACCACATTATATCCCCTGAAAGTTTATTACAAGATTTTAGGAACAAACTGTATGTTACCTCTAAAATAATTGCTCACTCCAGACCTCTTTGGTGCATTTAAAATTTTCCTTGCTAAATCAAAAGGAACAGGAACATTATTCTTGCTGACTTGCCACCATTTGCATAATTTTATTATACTTTAGATTTTTCTGACAAATAAACAATGTATGACTATATATTTTTTTCCAATTCCTTTAAATTTTTTCTTTGATTTTAAAATGTTTGTTTTAGAATATAACAAAATTTTATTCATTTGTTTTAATTCCCAAAAGAAGCCATGAAATTAAAAATTTTATTAATTAAAAAAGTTTTTAAACTATTCTCGTCTTAAATAACTCAGTGCATAGATTTTTTTTTTTTGTGTAAAGTTTGCTTGTAAGAAGATCTTATTTATCAAAATAGAAATATCTGTGTTAAATATTAAGAAAAATTGTTTTAAAATTAAAATTTTTTATACCTTTAAACTCTGAAATGGGTAATTCCATCGTAACAGACAAATTGTCATAGGGGTCATTCCATGTCAAATCAACCTGACCATTTTAGATTTTGATGAAACTTACAGGAATCATTCTACCTGATGATACAAATGAGAATATACTTTTATAATTTTTTTATCTCAGTAAATTTTCATACAATTAATTTTTTTAATTTCAAAAAATCATCATTTTTTGGATTGTAAAAATGTTTTCAATTTTAAAGTTCGATCAGGCGTAGAGAGTTGTTTGAACCCTCATTTTAAAGAGAATTTCATAAGGTTTAATTTGATATGCAAGTTGACTATGCTTGGTTTTAAAAAAGTTAATTAAATTTAAAAAATTTTAAAATAGTGTTTTTTAAAAATTTTGAAAAAATTACATGTTTTTTGTAATGTTATAAACTTTAAATTCTGAAAGTTTTAGAGTGGCATCTCAGTGGGATCAGCAGTTATGTTAATAAAACTAACGTTAAACACCAATTGGGGCTGGTTTTTAAAGTTGGCACCTCGCCAACTTTATGATTGTGCTAAAGAGATCATTGTTTTATTCATTTTTAAAAAAATTTTATAACTGCTGATCCCATTGAGATCCCACTCTAAAACTTTCAAAATTTAAAGATTATAATATTACAAAAAACATATTTTTTTTCAAAAAAAAAAAAAACAGATTAAATTTTTTTTTAATTTTAAATTTTTAAATTAAAATTTTTAAAATCATACATAGTCAACTTGCATATCAAATTAAACCTTATGAAATTCTCTTTAAAATGAGGGGTCAAACAACTCTCTACGCCTCATAGAACTTGAGAAATTTAAAATTAAAAACATTTATACAAGCCAAAAATTGATGATTTTTTTAAATTAAAAAAATTAATTGTATGAAAATTTACTGAGATAAAAAAAATTATAAAAGTATATTTTCATTTCTATCATCAGGGAGAATGATTCCTGAAGGTTTCATTAAAATCTGAAATGGGCAAGTTGAATATTGAAAATTTTTGGTTGATTTGACACTGAATGACCCATAGAGGAAAAAATGGACTTAACTCATGTAAAAAATAATAATTATGTAATTCAAAGATGGCTATAATTAGCATTTGATATTAGAAGATACATTAATATAGTTACTATGAATAAATTATTTAATGTAAATAATTATTTTTTTTAAATGGTAATGTAACAGACAAACAGGAATTACCATGCTTTTTGGATACCTTGATGTTTATCGATATTACTTATAAAATTACTTACAATTTATTCAGAGCCGTCCTTAGAGAAAGCGAGGCCGGGTGCAAGAACTTTTGCGAGGCCCTTCCATTCCGACCAGTGTTGCCAATTTATCTGTTTTTCTAGTCCTCTACGAGAAATTTGTAATAGTAATTTTTCTTTATTTAATGACAGATATGATGTGTGATTAAATAAAGTGAAGATGATGAAATTCTGGTAGAAACTTTGAATTAAAAAAAATCCTCTAAATTGGCAATATTACTTCTCACAACGTAATCGTCTTTTGGAAAAGCTCGCGTTCGCATGACATAGACAGTTCGCATCAAAGATTACGTTTTTTTAGGTGGTGTGGGGAAGGGTAGTATGTTTTAGTAGAGGTTTATAAAATCTCAGACCAATTTCCTTTCATAATACTCGGACCGGGCTCGGTCTATTCTTTTTTTCAGCAGATTTGGAACGAGCGGCAAATTCATTCTGGCCGCCTCATGTCGGAGTGGCTTTTTCTTTATTTTTGGGGGGGAGGGTGGTAAATTATTAATAATGTACAGTCGTTAAAAAAAAAAAGAGAGATAGAGAGAGAACGTTCTAATACTTTTTAATCTTGATATTTCCGCAGAGTGATGCGAAAGGTACTGATCGATCTACTGCGAATTGCATCTATTTTTCGAATTTAAATACAAATTTTGGGAGAGTAGTCATCTACATATTAAAAATTGTATCGACTTTGAAATAAAAATATTTCCGCCAGCCAAGCGACAAACCAACGGTGAGATCCCTGGCTCTGTCAATTTTTTATCGAAGCCCCGATATCGATAATTTAGTTTATTATAAATAAAAGGTGGTAACAACTTAAACACTTATAACTCGAGCTGTAGTTGTCGTAGTACACTCATATTTTGTGTGGCATTTTTTATTTATTATATTACAGTGATAAAGTCTCCCCGTTATAATGATTACGTTTACCACACAAAATAAGAGTGTTTTACGATAATTACAGTTCGAGTTACAAGTGTTTTAAATTATAAGCACCTTATATCTATGATATACTAAAATATGGGGGAGCTTATATAAAAAACAACAGAGCCCCTCCCCCCCCCCATCTCCTCTTAAAACGATTACATTTATCATACGAAATATGTGTGGACTGTGACAATTTCAATCCGAGTTATAAATGTTTGTGGTTATCGGGCCTTTGTATTCACGCTATACTAAAATGTAGGGGGCTTCGGTTAAACACACTTACAAAGTACCCCCCCTCCTCTTTATAAAGATTAAGTTTACAATACAAAACTAGTCGGATGTGTCAATCCCAAAACTTTCTTCTATCTCACACAGGTTTCGCATACACTAAAAAGAATCAGCACCAATTCATATCAAGGTTTAACTGAAGCTCAAGTTTTATTAAATTCCGTGCAGTATTTCTTGAGATATGACTATCGCCAAAATCGTGTAAATCCTTCAAAATGCTGCATAGCAGCACCACCTGCTGGGTGATTTTTACCAAAAGCTAATCAGCATCAATTTATATCAGGGACTAACTGGATCTAAAGTTTTATTAAATTCCGAGCATTAGTTCTTGAGATAGAGCGCCCACAAAATTTTTGTCACATACAGACAGATAGACAGACGGACAGACAGACAGACAGAGTCACAGACAGACATTTTCTAAAAATAGTCAAATCGTGTTCAGGACTTTCTAAAACGTATAAATCCGTCGAAAACCGGAAGTCGAAAATTTTCATGAATCCAATACTTTCTTCTTGTAAAGATAGAAGAAAGTAATATGAATGTTCTACAATAATTACAGCTCGAGATATAAGTGTTTTAAGTTGTCAGTATGATACGTCCTTATATGATACACTAAAATATGGCAGGCGTCGATAAAAAATCGACTGAACCCCCTTCCTCCCTTAAAATGATTACGTTTACCATACAAAATTTGCATGGGCTGTGGCAATTTGGATACAAGTTATAAGTGGTTATGGTTATCGAGCCCTTATATTTGCACTATACTAAAATTTAGGGTCTCCTGTTAAAAAACCCGACAATGTCCCCTGTAAAATTATGTCAATGTGTTCCCGCACACAAAATTTGACCACTCTGTAACAGTTTGATCACGAGTTATAAGAGTTTAAATTTGTCGGGCTCTTTTATTCAGATTTTTATAAAATTTAGGAGGTTGATAAGAAAATGATATTGACCCTCTTGATGTTGAAGCATGCAACGTTTCGTGGACCTACGATAATTAAAGCCCGAGCTATAAGGAGGGGAGGTGGGGGGGGGGGGATGGCATAGACGAGACTGAAGTGCCATGTACTCTAAATTTAAGTATGAAATATATAACTCACAATAAAATAAATAATAAATATTTATCCATTTTGCACTAATTTGTTTTCCGGGCGCGAGGCCTTCCTAGGCGCGAGGCCCTGTGCGGCCGCACCTGTCGCACACCCCTAAGGACGGCTCTGAATTTATTATAATAAAAATGTATTTTCATTCAGAGGGAGTTCTGAAACATACATCTTTCACAAAATTTGACTGTTGCCATAAGATAGTATGAAAAATATGTAATCTTTGAAGCACAAACATGTTTTTATAAGCATGAAGAGCTTAACGAGTTGAAAAAGTTGATACTGGCACCTCAATATATTGAAGTGCAGGAAGATGTAACAGCGTCAGATGTGTTGTTGTTTAAAAGATGGCATAAGGCAGCATTGAACCAATGTAAAGTTGAAAAACAAAAAAAATCCCAACACATTTTGTAAAGAAATAAAGTGTTGTATGTGTCTATGCAATAAAATGCCTGCATTTACGCAATGGTCCAAATAAGTAAGTTGACGCTGTTCATTTATTTCAGAAAGATCCTTTTTTAAAAATAAAATTTTTCATATTTAAAAAAAAAAAGAAGAGTTTTAAGGTATTTCGGTTGAGTTGATTTTCGGATAACCGGGATTCGGATAATCGGGGTTCTACTGTATTCAGATTATTAAGAACTACAATTCTAAAATGGGGTGAACAGTGTAGTTACAGTTAACTTTATAGTTAATGCTCAAAGAGTTTGCAGACAATTAAAATCACTAAATATGACAATAAAAAGGTATTAAATGATGAGAACAACATTGACCAGGAATTACCCCAGATACATGGAGAATAGTATAAGAAAATTCAAAACTATTTTTAATAGCTAAAGTAGTTTATAATTGAACCAAAAAGAGAGCAAAGAAAAATATTTAAAATTTAAGTTGTGACAAAGATCTTTGTAAAAATGTGCCATAACTAAGATCAATGTTATTTTACAAAAAACTTAGCAAACATTTCCAAAACAATTTTATTTCCAAACTAAATAAGCAGTAATCTTACAATTAAATGATAAATTCTAAAGAAGGTAGTTTAGAGTATCTCTGTGATTTTTTTTCATTTTGGTGAGGACTTTTTCAAACACTGAAAAGTACTGTGACCAAGAATTACCCGGGTGACTCGACTCTACTACATCAAATATTTCACTAAGGTCATTTTTTTTCTGTTTTTATGCACAAATTAGAATAATAAAAATAGTTCAAAATACCTAAGGAGTGCTTATTTAATTTTAAAATAATTTAAACTAACAATTGCAGAATTCTGGCAAACACAAGCTTCATTTTTACAGATTTTCTTGTTAAAATAGAAATTTAGAATGATCTACATAAATTATTTTTTTTTTGTGTTATGAATGTTAAACCATTAATATGTAATAAAATGCTTCATTTTCAGCTGATTATGTCAGGTTTGGGTGTTTTTCAGGTAACAGGTTATTTTTTGGAAAAGTGAGGTTTTTTTAAATTCTCGCTTAATTGGCTGCCATTGTGTAATAAAGTGATAAAATAAAAAATGCTCAACATTAAAATGTTGGTCAGAACAAGCTGTGAAAATTTAGTCATGTTTATTTATTTTTTATTAGACTTTATATAGAGAAAATTTCAAAAAATGGGTTTTTTTTAGAGGACAGCACAATATTTTGACCAGGATGGTTAAAACCAATACAACTCTGCACCCGGCTAACATAAAAGTACCATTTTTTTTAAAGCGAATTTCTTTATGACACACAAGAAAAAAATCCTCTTGAAATATGCATTAAATTTGCATAATTTAATCATGTTCCTTGAGAATGAATATATTTAAAAAATAATCTGTATAATTTTATCATTTATTTTTAACAAAAATTTTTGGTTGTTTCTTTAATTCCAGCACGGGTATTCATGGGTTTTAAGCTCAGTTTTCAAAGGTCACCAGTTGAGCCATACATGACATAATCAGCTGAAAATGAAGCCTATTATTAACACAAATTAATGGATTAACATAAAAACATTTAACAATGTACATCATTCTAACATCTCGTATTATAACAAGGAAATCTGCAAAAATAAAGCTCATGTTTCGCCAAAATTTTGCATTATCAGCTTAAATTCGTTTAAAACTAAATAAATACCCCACCCCCGTAGATATTTTCAAATATTTTTTATTATTGTAAATGATGTATAGAAACAGAAAACAAAAAGCTGACTTCAGTGAAATATTTGATGGGGTTTTTTTTTTTTAGGAAACATTTCACGTTTTTTTTTTTTTTTTTTTTTTTTTTTTAAGAGGACAGCACATTACACAATTTTTGTTTAAATAGAAAACAGACATTTAAAAAAAAAAATTACAAAGTTACTGTCTAAAATTCTATTAAATAAAGTCTTCATCGTTACATTCTACTGTTAGAAGATTATAATGCATTTACTACTGTAAATGTAAAATAAAAAAATAACTAAATATATTTTCTTATGCACTGCATATTTTATTATTTACACCCTAAATAATTATTTTTCCTCATTAAACAGAAATGATCATTTCTTACCAATAAAATTTCCAAGTATTTTCGGCTTTAAAATGTATTACAATAAATTCGAACGTCAACAATTTTATTAACAGCAAAATAAGAATACTGAATTATCTGATCGCGAGGTCATCAAACAAAGATCTTATCAGATGATACTTTTAAAAGGCCAATCGAACGAGAGGTCACAGTTCTATCATGCCAACGAGAAATGAATTTGAGTTTATAGACTACATGCGATTTCTAAACCAACAAAAACAGAAATCATTTGCAAAACCAGAATACAAACAAAACAATGTTTTTCAAGGTTTTTTGCTTATCCTTAATTTTTGCTAGAAAATAAATTAACATATTCATTAGAAGATAATAGATCCCGAAATGGTTTAAATGAATAAAATAACATAAAAAGTAAATATACTTATTAGTTACATTTAAGTATTCATAATAAGGAATAACTTCCAATTCCAAAACATTCATATCATATCGTGGATGAAAAACATTTACGTCGTCATGATGTCACGTGTTTAAATAAAAATATTCTAAACTAGACTGACGCCGAGATGTAAAACTATTTTCGGTCTTAATAGTATGGTTAGATTTTAATACTGAAAACAATTCAATCAAAATATCATTTTTATAAAAACAGAATTAACAACTGTCAAAATCAAAATATATTAATATACATTTTAAAAGATATTTTGTTTGGCAACATGTCAAAACAGCTGTTATTTTATTTTCGTCTGGGATGCTGTTCTCGGGCGGTGTTTGTGTTTTCGATTAATTAAAGAATAATAAATATATTTTTTTAAAAGGATGGGTTTAAAAAAAGGATGGGACGCATTTTACTAAAGTTTAAGAATTAATAATTATGTCTATAATTATGGATGATCCTGGTATTAAATTAGAAAAGGTATTATTATACAGTAAGAAGTAGAAGTTGAAATTTTCATCTGTTTGCGTTTTAATCTTATAATCAGTAAGTTATTTTTTCTGAATACAATTGTGATATCTATTTCAGGAACTGAACAGCCTGTCACTTTTGCGGGACAAAATTGATAAAAGTAGCTCTTTAAGCAAGGGAATGTGTTCTATCCTCACTTCATTTGATGAGCATTTAATGAAGTTAGAAGAGACGATTTTGCCTGTTTATCTTGAAACTGGAAATTTGCAACGTAGGCAAGAAAGTGAGTTAATTATTGGAGTATAAAAAATAATAAATTTACTTTATTTTAATCTTACGGTCATCTTACTATTTTCGTTTTTTTTTTTTTTTTTTAACTGGGAATCAGTAATGCAAAAACAAGAGCTTAGTCTCATTCAATTATTGTTTTAAAGATTTTATTGCAGATTACTAGTTTAATTTCTAAAATTGCGTATATTATTCATTAAATAATAACCAGACCAGTGTAAATAAGTACTATGTCCTCTTTTTCTTCTACTTAGCCAAATTCTCATATGGAGAAACTTTCTTTTTTCATGATCAGAACTCAGACTATCTTTATACTTGGTTTAACACAGCAGGGATGCAACTGTGTCACTTTTCTCACTTTTTCCGACTGATAGTGATAAAGTGACCAAAAGTCTGTGAGCCTATCATTTTTTTGCTCGCTCAATCATTTTTAATCAGATAATGTGACTTAAACTGTGTTTTTTATTTGTTTTGGATTTGTAGATATTCTCACAAGTTATAAAAGTTCCTTCTACATTTATACAAAGTAATCATTATCACCATTTGTACTGAAGTTGGTACCTAATTACCATAACCAAGAAAAGTTACAAACTACGATACCATGATAGGCTTTTTTCCACCAATTGTTTAACTGTCATGTAGAGTGCCAAAATATAATGCCAAATAAACAAATTTAAGAATGTTGCCAATACAAACTTTTATACGTAAGAATATTAAGGAAATTAGAGTTTAAAACATCACTGAAGAACAAGGTGCTTTAGAAATTTCAAACAGATTTGATTAATTTAAGAGATTCCATAGCAAACATTTAGTATTCATACTGTAACAGCAATTATTATAAACATTCTTTCGCCCAAAATCGCCTGAACGAAAGTCAAAATTTGCAGTAATTATTCCGGAGGCCGAAAATCTCTAATGCCATTCAAAATAGTGGCAAAATAATCATCCTTTCTATGCATTAGATGCCATATATTAACACAGTTAAACATGAATCTAAGTGTTGACATTCTGTTCGTCAGTGTTTCTTATTTCACCATTTAGCTGAACCCCAAGGGCGTTCGATGTTTTGTGTATGTGCACCAGTATCTGGATCTACAAAATTATAAAGATTTTGCGAATCCTGCAGCATTTAATTTAGTCAGTTTTATGAGCCTGCCATGAATCTGAAAAAATGGTAGAGCTATCTTTTATTTCTCCCATCAGTTCTGTTCAGAACTTTTCTCTCGTTATTAAAAAAAAGTAACTGCCGCAGCCGCTGTCAATGAAGATTTTGTGCCTTGAAGTCTTTCTGGACTAATATCCAAAAAACTATTGCATATAAAAATGAGAAAATTGGTAGTTTTATAAAGGAATGTTCGATAAACATGCTGAATCAGACAGTTTTCAAATCGAAGAATTATTTTAAGAGATATTTAATATTATAAAGTTGGTCAAAATAGTTGTCTTAAAAAAGTTTTATAGATATAAAACACAATGTAAACACATTGATAATTTATGTTACTACAGAGGTGCCATAATTCAAAACACAGTTTTAAAACATTAAAACTATTAGATGTTACAAATCCATGAGCTTTCGGCTAAACATTAGCCTTCCTCAGATGAACACAAACCGTCGAAAAGACGCAGCTCCGAATGGCGCGCTCTGGACAGGTCCAAAATGGGCGAAACCAATCCACTATGAAATAGAGGGAGTGAAGGAAGATGGGATGATACCATTACAAGCTGGGGGGTCAGCAAAAACCAAAAACCCCAGTGACACCCAGTGCATTATACCATATACAAGGGATCTGATAAGATAATACATCATTACATGTATTATCACCTCTTTTCAAAATTACATAATAATTGATAATACATGTAATGATGTATTATCTTATCAGATCCCTCGTATATGGTATAATGTACTGGGTGTCACTGGGGTTTTTGGTTTTTGCTGACCCCCCCCCCCCCCCCCAGCTTGTAATGGTGTCATCCCATCTTCCTTCCATTTCATAGTGGATTGGTTTCGTCCATTTTGGACCTGTCCAGAGCGTGCCATTTGGAGCTGCGTCTTCTCGATGGCTTGTGTTCATCTGAGGAAGGCTAATGTTTAGCCGGAAAGCTCATGGATTTTTAACATCTAATAGTTTTAATGCTTTAAAACTGTGTTTTGAATTATGGCACCTCTGTAGCAACATAAATTATCAATGTGTTTACATTGTGTTTTATAAATTTGAGAAGGTGAATTTGTCGTTCGTATTATATGGAATTTTCTATATATTTTTATAAGTTTTATAGAAACGAAAACTATGCACAGGATTTCAACCGTAATTCATAAGGATATAGTTGACAAGATTGCGGTGTGCAGACTGCAATTATTTTTTTAATTTGAGTAATTTTTTTAGGTTATATTTCAATTTTTTATTCAAAATTTTCATTATTTTGACGAAAATTTATTTCATATTTCATAAATTCCATTATTTGAATCGTTGCCAATTTGTAAAATAGTGCACGTAATAATATTCCCTTTCAATTAAGAAATGTATTTACACATGACTATTAAAAACAGAAATAAAACTTTAAAATAATAATTAAATGATCATGTGTTAAAAGCAATAAATGTAGAAAATGACGTAATAAAAAATATACTTACGCGTGAATATTAAAAATAGAAATAATTAAATTGTTACGCGTTTTCAAAGCATTAAGTAGAGTAAGATTAATTTATTTCGACAAAATATTTTATCTATTATTGCAAATTTTAAAACAGCGTAATTCATAATACACTGCACAAAACAATTAAAGGATATTGCAGTTTTAGGTGGATTTTGTATCTGGGAAACTTTTTAGCTAATTGATACATAGTCGACAGACATAGTAGGTTATATGAGAATAAATTACACATGTTTGGTAGAAAAAAATGCATTTTATTGCGCATTTGTGTACAAAAGGAAAAAAACACAATTTGTGCATATGAGAAAAAAAGAATAAGAAAAGGTGTTTTCTTCAAAGAAAATCATTTTTAGTAGGGGGTATGGTTTCCACGGGCGGCCAGCAACGTTGAACACCTTTGAGGCATGGACTCAATGAGGCTATTAATGACGAGTTGGGGTATTCTGCCCCACTCTTCCAGAAGAGCTCTTTCCAGTTCTTGGAGAGTTTGTGGGGGTTGTTGGCGGCCAGAAACTCGTCTTCCTAGAGCGTCCCAAACGTGCTCGATTGTATTCATGTCTGGAGAACACGCTGTCCATTCCATTCGAACGATTCCTTCCTCGAAAAGGAAATCCTCCATCAGGTTTGCACGATGTGGCCTGCAGTTATCGTCCATTAAAATGAAGTTGTCTCTGATTGCTGCAGCGTAAGGGACTACAATAGGTCTGAGGATCTCATCCCTATATCGGCGACCAGTCAGAGCTCCATCTCGAATGATGTAGAGGTCAGTGCGCCCGTCAATGGAGAGTCACCATACACCAACACTCCTCCACCGCCAAATCTGACACTTTCGTGCACGAACGCAGGATTATTCCTACTGCCACGGTCCCTCCAGATGAAAATACGCCTATTATCCGGATGCACAGAAAAACGTTACTCGTCAGAAAACAGAATATTGCTCCATTCATTTCTCCTCCAGTTGACATGCTCGGTTGCTCACTCCCTGCAGTCGCGACGATGCCTTGATGTTAATCTAACACATACCATCGGTCGGCGAGCATACAGACCTACAGCATGGAGCCGGTTTTGGACAGTCTGAGTTGAAATCGTGGTGCCTGTAGCCGAGCGAACGTGTTGTTGGAGAAGAGTAGCGTTCATGTTTCGGTGTCTCCGAGCTGTTAACGCTAAATACCGATCTTCATTGGGCGTTGTTGCCCGTCTACGACCTTGCCCTGGTCTTCGGCCTGCACATCCACTCTCCAAAAAACGGTTCCAGATCCTGGAAATGACACTTTGTGACACTCCAATGGCTTGCGCTACTTCGGCTTGAGTTTGGCTACCTTCTAACCTACCAACAATTCTCCAAGCTTCTGAATCTGTCAAATGACTTCGCTTAGACATCGTACTCATCGAAACAAAGCAATCACTGAATGCCGATCATCCTTGTCTTCATTCTCTTTTATCCAGTTGAAAGTCAAATTTCATTCGCTGCCGCTGAAGCGACGTTTTTGACGTCGAACTCAAAATTTGCATACTCCACAGTTTGAAAACCAGAAAAATTTGCATTTGTGATTCTCTTCTTCTATTTTCGGCAAAAAAAATTTCGTTTATATCGTTATTTTATATAAAACTTCAAATATCCTTTAATTGTTTTGAGCAGTGTATTTCCCTTCAATTAAAAGCTATATTTTTACGTTTAATAATTACTTTTAAATCCACGAAATAACTAATAAATTGGTAAAATATAATTAAAAATACAGATAAACGTTGAATTAAAGATCACTCGATGACGTAACTACCACATGTAACGCATCTGGTGTCAATTGAATGGAATGCCACAGATATGCACTTTTGACTTTAAATCCTATATTTTGGCGACAGTTCTTTTCTTTTATAGAAAGTAGCAGTCGGGATAATGGAGTAGTACCCAATTTTTTATAGCATCGTTATAAAATTTCCTGATGCAACGTCATTGCTTACTTAACCATTTTGCACAAGTTGATTTTCAAATGTTTAATTAACCTTATTTTATCAACAGTTGTTAGCTGTCTCGACAGCAGTTGATCCGGCCTTAAAATCCCTCAGTTAAGGGAAAATGAATGGAAACCCCATTAGAGCAGATAGTCATTGGTCGTTTAATTATAATTCAATCTTCCACAATCGTTTTAAGGTTGATCAAATCAGAGTGTTTTTAAAGTTTGTGGTGTCAGAACGGGGGTTGGCGAGTGTAGCTCGTAGGGGGCAGAGCCCTCTAGTACTACAAGACATTCATCAGTTTCTCAGAATAATCCTCCAAACAAACATTGCTGAGGAAGAATTCGACCGGCTTGATTTCTTTTCGCTTTTACAAGAAACTTTGATCACTATCTATAATTGTTTTTGACCTCCAGTTTTTCAGATTTTCTTGTTAGAAGGTTAGATATACAAACTTCTCTGAGATAACAATTCCAATCAATACAATGACTTAAATCCGATTGCTTTTTTTCTCCATTTTATTGATGTTGATTCATCAGGCCAGGTATAAATGAACCTTAATGCAGTTACAAATGTTAATTTGGAGCCATCCAACCAGCTTCCTTTTCTAATGGATATTCTTTTATCGCAATTTTTCACATTAGACCATCTGGGAGCACGGCAGTGCGTCCGCCAAGTTCGCACAGGCCGTAGCTACCTTTTCCCTGACCATTTCGGCCTACTTTTCACCCCTTTATAACTGCGTTTTGGGGAGAGCTAGAGAGTTTTCCTTTTTAACACACATTAATATAATCAAACTGAACTAGGTTCCAAGATTTCTTATTTCTGTATTTAATATTTTTTGAAATACGAGATTCCGAAAAAGGGCTTTTTTGTAACTGACTCACAGGGGATCATCAAATAACTAAAGTTGGTGATCATCAAATAACTAAAAAGTTGGTGATCATCAAATAACTAAAGTACTTCTAACAGTCGTAGAATCATAAAATTTGACAAGTAAGTAGGTTTTGTCACACAATTAACCAGAAAATCTGAAAACATGGAATTTCTGCCTTTAAACCCTTCAAATAGGGGGTGCTGATTTGGCTATATACAGTTCGTAACACATTCAATTGGCAAATTAAATTAATTGCATTGTTGCAACCATTTGTGTTTTTTGTTGTACGATAAACATTTAAGTAATAATAGTTGCATAGACAATCATTTTCTCGCTCATATTTGACGCCAGAGTTGGTCGCCAAAGCCTGATTACAGAAAATTAGCCTGAGTTTGAAGGTGTTACATGGTTTCAAGCAGAATGAATTTTTTATATTCTTTTGCGAAAATGTTAGGAAGGCAAATCTTTTAGCTTATCTGTCCGTTTTTCTATTTTTTACTTCCTTAAAATAAATTTTATTATAAATGTTGGTATTCTAATCGCAATAGCACTCAGTCAATCTGGCAAAATTCCAGTAGGTTGTTAGTTCTTTAAGTGCATTTTAATGATGTTAATAAACTTTATATATATATATACACAGTTGAAGCACTTTATAACGAAATACGATATAACGAAAAGCACGATATAACAAAATGCTCATAACCATTTAGTTGGTCTGTGTGTTAAAGAATACTGAATTCGAAATGATATTACGAAATATTCATAACGAAAAGCACGATATAACGAAAGCAATTCGAGCATGAAAAGTGAAATAAAAACGATATAGCGAATTTTTCTTTTTTTTTTTTTTGTTTACTTAACGCAGGAAATAGGATTCAAAAACATTATTTCTTAAAAAGCACCTTTTTTTCCATGACATAACATTCAACATTTTTCTCCACGGCCAATCACATATTTTCAATACTTCCAAGAGAGGTTTGAGGGAGGGTCAGTGTTTTAAGACAGAAAGAGAGGCGACAGTTTATCTGAACTGTATTGTTATTTTTTATTCGATGACTGATTTCATTGACATTTACTTTTCCTGTGAATTTATCGCGTGTTAATTTTTAAAACTCTTTGTACGCTGGATATGTCTGGAAAAAGAAAATGTTTGAGTTTAGAAGAGAAAGTGGAAATTATAAAATGCGTCGACAATAATGTTAAAAAAAGTGATGTAGCAAAACAATTTGCGATTCCAAGTAGCACTCTTAGCACAATATTGAAAGATCGAGAAAAAATTCTTAAAATTTTCGAAAAGGGTGCAATTTCCTCATCGTTTAAACGTATACGCACAGCGAAAAATGCAGATGTGGAGGAAGTATTATTTTCATGGTTTAAAGATGCAAGATCCAAAAACATCCCTATTAGTGGAAGTATGTTGCAAGAAAAAGCATATGCATTTGCCGAAAAACTTGAACATAAAGACTTTCATGTAAGTGATGGTTGACTGAGTAAATTCAAAAAAAGATATGAAATTGTGTGTAAAAAATTATGTGGAGAAGTAGCTTCTGTTTCAGAAGAAACAATTGAAGAATGGAAGAACGAAAAATCTAAAATATTTGAGGATTACGATCGAAAAGATATATTAACGTGGATGAAACTGGATTATTTTTTCGTTTGATGCCTGATAAAACCCTAACTTTAAAAAAAGAGACTTGCCACGGTGAGAAAAGGAGCAAAGATCGACTTTCATTAGCATTATTCTGCAATGCCGATGGCTCTGAAAAGCGAAAACCTCTTGTAATTGGAAAATCAAAGAATCCACGGTGCTTTCATCCCAAAAGACGTAATGAAAGCTTTGCCTGTAATGTACAGGCATAACTGCAAAGCGTGGATGACAAAATGTCTTTTATGGATTTTATATTTTGACAAAGAGATGCAAAAAGCCAAAAGAAAAGTTCTGCTTATTTTACACAATGTAACTTCGCATGTGAGTTCTGTTCGTCTTAAATGTATAAAATTACTTTTTTTTGCCACCTAGCACTACATCCAAAATACAACCACTGGACCAATTAATTATTCATTCGTTTAAAACTAAATACCGGAAGGTGCTTGTGAAAAAAATAATCGTGATGACAAGAAAGAAACAAAAATAGACGTGCTGAAAGCAATTTATATGATAAATAATGCTTGGTGCGATGTTTCGAAAGAAACTATTGTTAACGCTTTTTCAGTATCGGGAATATTCCCATCACCTTCATATAGTAATCAAACTGTTTCTTTACCTGAATTGGAAGATGCAGATGAAGTGATATCATCCTTCAACCCAACTTCCGACTTTAACTTTGATCAATACGTTAACATTGATGAACACGTAACAGCAAATGAAGAGTTCAATGAAGATAATATCGTTAAAAAAAGTGCAGAAAATGAGTAGTTCGATGGCATTGCATTGTCAGTTAGGAAGAAGAACTTTTACTATCTTTACTAACTTTACGAGAAACTTTTACTATCTGATGCACTCGAGTATTTACAGAAAATTGTGTGTTACATGCATAATGAAAACTTGTTATCGAACGTAATTACCATGTATGTTGACAAAATAGAGCGTACAATATTAGATAATGCTCTTAAAAAAAGAAAGCAGAGCTTGATAACTTCATTCTTCAAACCTATATAGGTATGTAAAACTGCAATTTAAGAGAATTAAATCAATAATATTTTTTTAGATTTAAATTTGCCCGGTTATTTCATGTGTAGCATAGATATTGTATGTGTGTCTATGTATATATATATATATATACCGTTAAAATAATACAACAAATCTCTAATTAGGGTAGATATGCCAGTAACGGACACCCTTAAGGAATTTCTTTAAAAATTATTTTTTAATTAATAGTTATAATTGTTATATTCCACATTTCTTAATATTATATTAATCTACCAACAATATTTAACCATGCTCATAGTCCCATTTCCCAATGTGAATCGAAATTTAATTGTAAATAACAGAAATAAATCAAAACACCCTAAATTCCAGTAATGGACAACCCACAAATAGTAATATATAATTGATATTATGATTGTATTTAAAACTAGAATTTAAAGAAAGCATATTAATGAAATAAAAAAAGCTGAATTTTTATTGGTTATCCTAATAATATTATAAATCTCATTGTGTGCAAATGTTAGGCTGAAGCCAGCGTCAAAATGGAGCATTTAATGATCCTGTATTTTTGCATATAGGTTGATTGTAATCCTCAAATTAACATAGGCTGGTTTTTGTTTATTTTATTCAAATATTTTCTTTAATAATTAAAAATTTCATTATTTTCATAGAGAATAAATGGACATTTTTCCATACAATTTAACCATTTTACTTTATCGTTGCTAGGGCTTTGATCGTTGCCACAAAAATAAAAACACGGAAAAATATTTTTTTCCCAACAACTAATTTTCAATTGAACGATTTTCACGTGAAAACTGAAAATTAAAAAAATTCAAAAGAAGGTGAATTTCCAAAGATATTTGAAACAAAAATATGGAGTATTTGTTATTATACATGAAGTATGGATATCGGTTAAAATAAAAATATATTTTTCTGTCAAAAACTGCGTTATAATTAGAAGGAAAAGTGCAACAATAATTATATTATTAAAAAATAGATTTCGCTTGGACCATGGAACTATGAAAAGGATCCTCCTCGGCTTGGACAAATATGACGTCATAAATAAAACATGTATTTTCAAATATTCGTAATAATACAAGGAGCATGAATATCAATGTAGTATAATGAAAGTAAATAGATAATGGATGTAATATTTAAGATGAAAAACTGAAATATTTTTTATCGATACTGATTAATAATTAGCTTGAATACCAGTTACACACAAATGTGAGTTTTCCGCTAAAACTTACGCCCTGATTGCCAGAAAAAGAAAATTAACAAGAATTGTGCCATTTAAAAGAGATTTCTCTGAGGAAAAAGTGACGTCATATTTGAAATAAAATGGGAATTTTCAAATGTGTTTTAGAAGGAGCGTGAATCAATTCATTACATTAATAATACAAGAATCAGCAAGTTTAGAAAGTAGATGAGTTTCACGCCATATTTAAAACGAAAAATTTAAATATTTTTTTATCTATACCGATTATTAAGCATGAATATCAGTCACATACAGATGAGAGTTTTTTGCCAAAAACCACACCATGATTATTAGGAAAATAAAAATAATTACGAATCTATTATATTAAAATCTGACCGCCTGTTTGTATTTCTCAGAGGATGCCATAAACTCTTAGAATTTAAAAAAATGATTTAAATTCCGAGATATGATTATTATTATTTTTTTTTATATAAATTTAATGAAGTTGCTCTAAAAATGGCAACTAAATTATTCCAATTTTGTGGATAAAAAAGAAGAAATGGAAAGGAATAATTTATTTTTTCTCATTAAAACTGAAAAAAAGAATTTATTTTCAATTTGAATAGATGGTGAAAGAAAAAAAATCTTGATTACAGTAAAATTTTTAAAAAATAAAAACGTATTTTCCCATATTCAAACTTCATGAGTCAATTTATTCTGGAGAACAAATATCGTCTGTCAACATATTTTCATTTAGAAATAAAGATTTATTTTTTTTTTCAGTTGTAGTACAGCGCCTAGAATATAGGCGCTGTAGTTATAGATTAAATCAAGGAGGCAAATTTAAGCTCCATGCATTTAGGTCTACAATTATTGCTCCCTATTCACAAGAATTGAATTTAATGAAAAAGAATATACTATTTCCATTATCTTTGAAGGATGGCTATTAAAACGTTTCACAAAGGCGTTAAAAGTAAAATGGTTTACCAGGTAAACTTGACATATGTTTTTACACAATTCGCCGATTTCCACGATTTTATTTGGCCCGCCTTTTTTATTGGTTGCAGTTTCCTTTTCGTGATTATTTGTCACAAAATTTCACTTTTTAAAAACTTAGTTATGTCAAGGCCCTTATAACATAGAAATACTGTATTGACTCCTATGGAATGTGATCAAGAGTTAGTTAATTATTTACAGTTCTAATTATCGGGAATGAAATATTTTGCTTAATTAATGAATTTATTCTTATTTTAATGATACGTGAACAAAGTCACGGGTAACAGCTAGTTTTTTTATAAACTAAAAATATTGAAAGTGGCCCATTACTGGAAGGCGGTCCATTACTGGCACATCTACCCTATCTGAAATCCAGTCATCCAGTGTTGTGTCTCATCACAACTAAAAATCACCTCTTCAAAAATATATTGGACTTCATAATAATTTCTCATTAAAAGCAAAATAATTGTTAATCATTTACAAACATTATTTACTTCTATAAAATTAATTTCTTATCTGAATTTGAATAAAAAATTCTTAATTATATTATTGTGCAATATAAGGTGAAAAAGTATTGATATTTCTCATTTCCAATATAAATCATAATAATTAAATTCTCACTGAACAATTATTAATTTACTTCTTACATTTAAAACTTTCTTCTTAACTAAAGTAACATCATTTAATTAACTCCTCATTTTAATCTATATACAGGTTGCGTTGTGTTATCAAAATAATAAAAAAAAACTACAATAAACCAGATGCTGGGCCTAGAAAAATGTGAGGTGATCAAGAATTAAACTATCATAAAACTGATGATCCATTTTGATGGTTATTGGTTTCCTCCTAAAACTAATATGATTTCCATGACAGAACCAATTATCAAAAGAGCCAAAGGAATATCAAAATTTATCAATTAATAACAAGGAATTAGAATTAATAGAGCTTAATTAAATTTATACTTCTATAATTTAACTTTAATTTGATTTTTGAAATATAAGTGATTCTGTCATAACTAATTTTGTTTTCTTCATGGTAATTATTGAATGTCAACAATCATAGGAAGAGTTACCAAATAAATAAAATGTTCAAAATAACAATAATTTACTAATTATCCAAATTTAAATTTAAATGCTAACAATTGAAGGATTCACTTAATAAATGGAAAATTTAGTAAAACTAACTCTTCCGATGATCGCTAACATTCATCTGAAAAGGAAGGTACATATCCAACACTTAAGAATAAGGAGTAGCACTGCAGGTATTGAGTACAAAATTCATTAACGTAATTAAATTTTGTTTATTGTGGAGAACATAAGTAATTCAAGATACAATATCAGCCTTCAGAATTATCGTAACGAAATCTCACATCAACATAAGCTTCTGAATATTTCGACAATACATAGTCATGTCTAGAACATCAACAACATATTAAATATCATCTGAATTACTTAGTAGCATTAAATTATCATTATTAAATATTCCTGAGAATCAATAAAAATTTACATTTTTAAATCGGAGCTGCTGGTTTGCTTTATTAAAAATAACTTAATCATAATTTAATTTAATTAAATCAAGCTTAATGTTTGAAATTAAGGTGCACATAAACTAAATGAAAATATTAGGAAGCATGCAGAAAGTTAAAGAGAAAAAAGGAAAGAAAAGAAGGACTTATCATCTTGGGGACCCGGGTCCATTCAGTACTGTCAGATCACTCTCAAGGCCTGCCATCGCCGCCGCTGTCAGAATCAAGAAAAGAAAGGACTTCTCTCCAGCTCGATTATAGTCAGAATGTGTCTCCCTCCTCGATTTTAAAAAAACCACCTCATCTCAGCTTCTCTTGTGCTTGATCACTTACTTTTGATCTTCATGCGCGCAGGGTAAATAGTTACATGAATGTCTTGAAGAAAAACTTTAATTATGAGGAGCTATTGTGAAAAATCATCTTAATCTGAGCAATAGAGCATTAGATTCTTAATTGCATTTAATCATTTTCCTTACTTAAATTCATTTAAGGTTTATGATTAAAAATGCATATGTATCTCTACGCACATGTGGTAAACTCATCATCTATTCCCTCCTCGCCACTGTCGGAAGTACGTGACGTCGCAGATCACGTGGGGACGCTACAGGGTTAGTCACTCTTTGATTACTTTACCAGACGCTCTCTCCGATGTTCGTTGTTTGCGATCTTGTAAACAAGGGGGGAGAAAAGGAAAGAGAGAGAGAGAGAGAGAGAAAAACAGAATTTTCATCACATGCAAGTAAATAGATGAATAATCGTTTATATTTAATTTAACCAGCAGCCTCCATAAAAGCCTTTTAAAATACCAGCAACTCCTTTCAATTTAATATTTAAATTATAACCACATATTTAAAAATATATCTGTTAATAATGGTGCAGCATGATTGTTCCAAAAATAAACGTTTTCAAAATTAACGTTAAACAAGTTGAAGTGCGCTTTAATCAACCGATTAAAGGCCAATTCCAAAAACATTATGTTAATAAACAAACATTCAGCCCAAATAATACAAATATAGAATTAATCCATTATTTATTTAGAAACTATCGAACTTAGTGGACAGTGTGAATACTTTGTGTTTTGGTAAAATTCTGTGCCAATTTATTTTACACAAACAAACTTTCCCCGTAATTAAATTATTAACTATAATTAGAAAAACATCAATAACGATTTAATTGAATTGTGACTTAAAATAACTGTCAATTTAGCAACACAACAAATACCTCCCTTTCCGACTAAAAATTTTGGCACAAAATTTTGCACAAGTACAATCTTCCATACCAGAATACAAAAACATCATAGATTCAGCATGTAAATATCGTATCTAATCTACAATAAAAATTTTCCTTCATAAAGCCAAGGAAGTGGCTGAAAACCAAAAAGGACAAACAAATTGTCCAAAAATGCTATGTCAGAGTGTTATTGACTTAGCATGCATGAATAACACCCTGATATTGCAAAAAAAAATCCCTACCCACAAAATTACAAATCCCCACATAAACAATATAATATAACCCCACATATAAAATTTAACATATACAGGTCATATTGGATCACCTGGTATTTACAAAAACAGGATCGGCATCTTTCTCCCAGAACTGGATGCACTTCCTCCCTTCATATATCATCCTTGCTTCAACCTCATTGTTGGAACTCATTCTGTAACATTCTTCTTACTTAATAAGACATACAATTGCCTTCATTTAATTCCCTAATTCTTTTCTAACAACATACTAATTATTCATAAAATTCCACAACATCAAAATTAATTAGTAAAACTTTATAAACTGTGGATTCATAACTTCCATAAAAATTTTCTCTTAATCCAATTTCAAAATTCTTAACCATAGTAAACTAATTTATCTATCAACATATTCTAACAATATTCTAAGATAATTAACAATAAGAGCTTAGCAACAAGAAATTTCATTCTTAGGTAAATTGTAAGAATTTAAGGAATTACAGTATATAACTATTTTCGATAATAAACCACATTGAACTACACAAATATGAAAAGTTGCTAACTATAATTATTTAAACAAATATAAACACATAATACGCCCAATTACTAGTCCTATAAAGCTTGTTAAATTAAACTACGAAATTTATAACAATAGCTTTTTAAGAAATATAACTTAGACAAGTATATGAAATAACAATTAACATACATATATATAATTATTTACATAAAATATTACAATTAAAATTTTTGTAAGAACGCTTAGGCAATGTTCTCAAATTGTAATCATGTGTTTTAGTATTTTGTATTAGTCCCTGAACCACAGGAACATTTGAAGTAATACCAACACTTGGTATATACATAATAGAGTTACTGCTGATAGCATTTGTCGCTATCTCCTCATCATCACTTATCGGTGAATTGTCATGAACATTTAATGCACTAGGTGCAATTACTGGAATCGAGTTACCAGTATTTGTAGCATTGGGCAATTTCTTATGTTGTGTCCTTAAAATAATTGTAAAAGAGTTTCCTTTAGGTATATTACATGTATCTTGATTGTTAATTTGGTTATGATTATTGGAGTTAGTTTGTTGATTAGAAGAATTTGTTTCAATTTGAGTTGTATTATTATTTTCAGTTTCATATAGTGAAGGAAAAGTAATTCTCTCCTCCATCCGTGTTAATCTGTCAACGTGTACTAATTGAATATCTTTTGGATTATTAATGTGCATAATTTGGAAATTAACTGTGCTAGTTTTACATTTAACTCTATAAGGACCTCTCTGAACATCCTGAAATTTCCTTGCCTGACCCTTTTTGAATGCTGGAGTGTACAATAGTACTAAATCTCCAACAACAATTTTCTTATCCTTTGCTGTCCTATTCCTGTAACTGTCCTGTTTCTCTGCGGCTTTCTCTAAATTATCTCTAATTAGCTTGAATGCCCCTTTTAACCTAATTTCTATGTCTTCACTATACTCTCTTGTATCTGCATAAGAGAATTTTTTCTCATTAGCTAACAAATCAACTGGAATCACCAAATCTCTACCATAAACAATATGATCAGGAGTATCTTGAATTGTTGAGTGGTACGATGTTCTGTAAGCCAAAAGGGCTGAACTCAGATACTTATCCCACTGATAATCAGTTGCTGTAACCAAATGCTTAAGTGCATTAATGATTGTGGCATTCGCTCTTTCTACGACTCCATCAGAACTCGGATGATATGCCGTGGTAGTATGTTTTTTGATGTGATAATTTCCGTAAACCTTTTGTATACCTTCAGACAGGAACGGTTTCCCCTTATCCGACACTAGATGCTCTGGCACTCCATGAGTGGAAATAAATTTTTCTAAAACTCCTGCCACCGAATCTGACTCTAAATTTCTAACCGGATAAGCCTCTGCCCATCTACTAAAATAGTCAGTCATAACTAGAATATGTTTATTTCCTTCTAAAGTTACCGTCAAAGGGCCAACAGCATCAATTGCTATCCTCTCAAATGGGCGAGTAGCAATTGGCATCCTTTGGAGCGGTGCCTTATGACCTTTCTTGTATCCTCTCTTCATCATACATGAGATGCAAGATTTAATATGGTTTAAAACATGTTTTCTCATGTTGTGCCAAAAGTAGTTTCTACGAATTTTGTTAGTCGTTTTCATAAACCCAGGATGTGCTGAGGCGGGCGAATCATGTGCGAGATTTAATATTTCAGGAATTAAAAATTTTGGTACTACTAATTTATCTTTAATATTAAATTTGGATTTAGAATTTTGATGACAGTAAAGAACCTTGTTTTTATAAAAGAATGTGTTTTTACCTATTGTGATGTTTTCTTGATTTCCTAGTAAATCTGAAATTTCTTTACATTTTGAATCTAGAGATTATAATTCTGTTAATCTTTCTTCTGAAATATTGTTAAGTGAAATAAGACAATTTTCTGTTTTTACTACATTAACTGCCCTCGACAGCACATCAGCAGGAATGTTGTCCTTCCCTGGTGTATGTTTTACCTCATAATCGAAATTTTGTAGGGCAAGTGCCCACCTAGTTACTCTCCCACAGTCTTTTAGCTCAAGTGCGCGGGATAGACTCTGCTGGTCACAAAATAATGTAAACTTTCTACCATACAAATATTGTCTAAAATGTCCCACTCCCCACACAATTGCTAAAAGTTCTCTCTCAAAGACTGAGTATCTTGTTTCGGCATCTTTCAGTGTTCTGCTAGCAAAACCTACCGGATGTAAATCTCCCTTATCATCATATTGACTTAGAACAGCACCAATAGCATACCCAGATGCATCCGTATGTAATATGAAATCTTTGTTTACAGTTGGGATTATCAAACATGGTGACTTGAGTAACCCAGCCTTTAAGGTTTCAAACGCCTGATTACACTTATCATCCCATATAAAGTTCATTTTTTCTTTAGTTAAATTAGTTAAAGGAAGTGCTGTTTCTGCAAATTTATCTAAAAATTTTCTATAATAATTACAAAGACCTAAGAATTGTCGAATATTTTTCTTATTTTTGGGAATGGGGAATTGTTTTATTGCTCTTAAATTTTTATCTTCTGGGAAAACTTTACCATCTTTAATGTGAAATCCTAAATAATTAATTTGGCTTTGAGCTAATTGGCATTTTGAAGGGTTAATTTTAAGGTTATAGCGATTAAGTCTACTGAATACAAGGTTAAGTTTTTCTAAATGTTCATTAAAAGTTTTAGAAGCAATTATTAAATCATCAATATATGTATTAATATTAAACTGTTTAAGCCCTGCCAAAATTACTTCCAATAATCTTTGGAAACTAGATGCAGCATTGCGTAGCCCTTGTGGCAATCTATTCCAATGAAAAAGACCAAAGTCAGTGCAAAATGCAGTCTTGTGTCTGTCTTTGGGGTCTAGATGCATCTGCCAATATCCCGAACAAAGATCAAGACAAGAATTAAAATTTGCACCTTCTAAGGAGTCAATTAAATCAGAAATTAAAGGCAATGGGTATGGAAGGGGTTGGGTTTTAATATTTAATTTCCTATAATCACACACTAATCTATATGTATTATTTTTCTTTTTAACTAACAATACTGGAGAAGCATAAGGGGAATCACTCACTGAAATTATGCCAGCATCCAATAAATCATCAACTTGTCTTTTCAATTCCTCCTTTAGGGCATGTGGTGTTCTATAAGGTCTACTTCTAATGGGAATTTCATCCGACAGATAAACTCTGTGTTTGATTGTATCACAGCCTGTTAAATCTTTAACCGAATCAGCAAAAATATTTCTATGTTTATTAATTAATTTTAACATTTCTTCCTTCTGTTCCTCATTTAAATGTTTTAAATCAAATTGACCACCAAATAATTCAAAATCTTTATCTATTTGGCTAACTTCCACAGAATTAACATTTTTATTATCTCCAAACCTTCCACTTCCTCTATATTTACAAGTTTAGTACCCTTATTAATATACACAACATTATCAGTAAAATTAGCCACTTTGATCCAATAATTACCTTTAGCATTAAAATCATTTACAGAACTACTTACCGCCCAATTACTATCATAAGAATTCTTAGTAGGGGTTATCAACACTAAATCAGATTGTTTTTGTTTTTTGTTAATTTGTACTTCAACCAACAGTTCAGCTTTAGGAGCTATTTTATATTTTCTCTTACTTTTTCCTACATTTAAATAGTCAATTTCTACCAAATTACAAGAGTTATGTCTAGCATAATCAGAAAAGTTGATATTAATATTTCCAATTTCAGTGGCATTTTTCTCAAAATTAATTTTAACTTTATTTACAGTGAAAAATTCATTTCCCAAAATTACATTGTAGTCTTCTGATTCTAATTTATTGATGACATAGAATTTAGTATTTATCATTTTCCCTTCTAATTTTAAATTCAGTTTTACAAAGTTAGTTATAATTGCATCATCCCCAGTTACACCAGTAATTTTAAGAAAGCAATCCTCTATACTCTCTACTAGTTTATTTTGTAATAGACATTTCACAGTTTTCAAATTTATTAAATTCACTGTAGCCCCTGAGTCGAGTAATCCTTTTAAACTATAATCCCCAACTTTGAATTCAATCAAGGGTAAAGAGTGACCCAAACTAACCACAGAGTCTGATCTCACGCACAAGGGGTTGTTTTCCAAACTAGACTGTGCTTGTTCTATTTGCCCCTCTCTGAGTTTAAAGCATTTGTGTCTTGTTGTTTAACACCTTTACTTCTACAATTTTTGCTTATGTGACCAAATTTTCCACAAGAATAACATTTAATTTGTGGCCTATCTCTTTGAAATTGATGAAACTGCTGCTGCTGTTGTGGTGGTTGTGTCATTTGTGCAAAATGGGGTTGATGACCATACATTGGTTGTGTCATCGGTGGTGGTTGTTGAGTATGAACTAACATTGTAAGTTGTTGTACCTGCTGTTGTAGTTCTAATATCTTTTTGTCCGACTCTAACATGTTCATTTGTAATAATTGTTTGATCTCTGCTAGGTCTGCATTAGTTTCATGTTTAACCTCTGAGAGTGCTGTAGCAACATTAATCTCAGCATTATGTCTGTCGTAGGACAAACACTGTTCCTCCTGAAGGGCAGCTTGCCAAATCTCGTTGAAATTTTTTGGATTTTGACTCATGATAAATCTACGAGTAGGCGCATTGAGTCCCTTCAGAGCCTGATTGTACAGCAAACTCTCTCTGACTGTGTCCTCTTTCGGAAAGCATCTATGTGCTAAACCTGATAATCTGGCTAAAAATCCACGAGTGGATTCAGAGTGTTTTTGAGTGGCCTGTGTAAATTGCAAGATTTTATTTTGCCCATCTCCAATTTTATCAAATCTCTTTTTTAATTCCTGCTTTAATTCATCCCACAATTTTGTTTTTCTGATAGTGGGGTGAAATTTAGCAAAAGTTGATGCTTCCCCTGTCAACTTCATTTTTGACGCGGATATCATATGTTGATCTCCCCATGATGCCAAGTGGCCTATGTCCTCAACCTGTTCTAAGAATTCATTAATAGTTAATCCCTCCTCATCTCCAGCAAAATTTGGAAGCATTGCCAAATATTCAGTAAAACTATTAATTTTGAATTCAATATACTGTTGTGTTGGCTCTGTCGTAGCCGCATTCCTTTCTGACTCGCTTACTACACTAGCCCCTGTAACATTTTGAACATTATTTCCACTTAGCATCCCCTGAGATCCCTCTGCATCATTTTTATCATTTAAATTTTCTACAAGTGTTGGTGGCACACTATTACTAGAATCACCTATTTGTAAGTTTTCTGAATTCTTATCAGTCATAATTATAAATCTAATAATAATTTACCCTCCAAAATCAAAATATAAAATACATAAATAAAACAATAATAATAAAATTTCCACTGTCCACCAAGGTAAATTATCAATTATGAGCAATAACATACAGAATCATTTGAAATAAAACCTTTCCTGCAGTGCAAAAATATTAACCATAACTTTTAAAAAAAATCACTAGGCCAGCACGGCACCAGAAATGTATCTGTTGTGTCTCATCACAACTAAAAATCACCTCTTCAAAAATATATTGGACTTCATAATAATTTCTCATTAAAAGCAAAATAATTGTTAATCATTTACAAACATTATTTACTTCTATAAAATTAATTTCTTATCTGAATTTGAATAAAAAATTCTTAATTATATTATTGTGCAATATAAGGTTAAAAAGTATTGATATTTCTCATTTCCAATATAAATCATAATAATTAAATTCTAACTGAACAATTATTAATTTACTTCTTACATTTAAAACTTTCTTCTTAACTAAAGTAACATCATTTAATTAACTCCTCATTTTAATCTATATACAGGTTGCGTTGTGTTATCAAAATAATAAAAAAAAACTACAATAAACCAGATGCTGGGCCTAGAAAAATGTGAGGTGATCAAGAATTAAACTATCATAAAACTGATGATCCATTTTGATGGTTATTGGTTTCCTCCTAAAACTAATATGATTTCCATGACAGAACCAATTATCAAAAGAGCCAAAGGAATATCAAAATTTATCAATTAATAACAAGGAATTAGAATTAATAGAGCTTAATTAAATTTATACTTCTATAATTTAACTTTAATTTGATTTTTGAAATATAAGTGATTCTGCCATACAGGCCCGGACTGGCTCCTTTGGGGGCCCTCGGCTAGAGACTGAAAAGGGCCCCTTACCTTTACCGGGGAATTTAGAGGAAATAGAATATTAGAATATTTAATTTTTGAAAATTAGGCTTTTAAATTTAGTGACTTGTGTACAAGGTATGGTTAGTACAAATTTGTAAGCTAAAATACAGGTTGGTAAACATTTCAGATTGTGAGAGTTCAAAAGCGACAGAAAAGGTGCATATGATAAACACCGAAAACCTTATTTCTTGCCAGAGCAGTAACCAAAAGATTTTCGTTTTCTTCAAATTCGGATTCTACATCGTCATATTCACAGATTTCTTTAACTCGATTCATATTGTCTTGTTTTCTTTCAATGTTAGTTTGTTCAGCTATTGTAAAACTTTAATACTGATCTGCAAACTGTTCCAGCTCTATCAATAACTGACTTTTTCCAATTTTACAAAGTTTAGAAATGCTACAAAGGACTTCCACAGGAAAATTATCAAGCATTACGATTTCATTAAATTTCTTTAGGTTTAACCAATGTTGAATTCAGGAGGTGTCTCATGGGGGATATTGCCCCCAAAGTATTGAAATATCGCCCCCCCCCCTGGAAGATTTCTGATTTTATGCTTTAAATGGTTAAAAAGTGCAATTTTCTGCCCCCCGGAACTCTACAGTGCCCCCCCCCCCCCCCCCCCCCCCCCCCCCCTCCGCCTCGCAGCAACAGAAATCCCGCCCGGAGAAAAGTGTCTGAATTCAACACTGGGTTTAACCAGGAACAATCTTCTAAATTTTCTTTGTTTGGACGTAATCTTTCTTCGATACTTGTCCTGGCACAATCTAAAACACTGAAAAAGAATAATTTATAGTATGAGCAGTTCAGATTCTAGGAGCTTCGTGCATTTATTTTTCACCAGGCATTATATTTTTATTTGAAGTTTTTTTCCCTTGAAATCTAATTCTACTTCTACATCAATATTGTTATATTTTAATTTCCATTAACTGTACTTGCATAATATTTTGTTTTTGAATATAGCGACTGAAAGTGCTTATTACTCCTTTTATCCCTTACTTGTTGAAGCAGCTTCTCTACCAAGTTCAGGCTGTAGAACTGTCAATGGTTTTACTTTGTAAATATTTTGAAATAGGAGATGTATCAAGAAATATATCTAGTTAAACAATCGACATAAATAGATTTTCAAATTTGAACAACTGGCTGATCAAATTACTTGCCATGAATTTAGATTTGTAGTCAAAACCTCCATTTGATATTTCTTTTAAAACGGCAATAAAATTGAATAGTTTCCCTGTGTTTACACTTTCCTCAGTTCTTAAAAATCCCTCATCGATAATCGAGGAAAGAGCTTTATGTTTGCTGCACCATGTTGTGTCTCCTATTTTTTGCAATCTGTACAGTTCTTCTTGTGCAATATGTTTACTTTGTGTTTCCCTTTCCTCTCCCATACGGCCATTATTTTATAAGACGAGCTTAGAAAAACAGCAGATTCTTCCACCAATCCAAATAAGTTCTCTGCTTGGAACAACGTCACTGTTGAATCAGCTACTACCAAGTTCAGTCCGTGTTCCATACAGTGAGTGTAAATAAGATTTTCTTTTCTGAACTGAGCAGGGATGAGATTTCTCCGCTTTTTTTCATCCCAGTATAATCTTAGAGAAAACGTTGTCCTGTTAAATCGCAGAATGCTCCGATTAAATAAAAAAACATTTTTTGTAAGATTATACTGGTATGCAAAAAAATCGGAGAAATCTCATCCCTGGAACTGAACTGTAGCTTGTAGACCGTTATAACAGCCTTTCATATTGTTAACTCCGTATTAAACAAGCAATAACATTTGATGTTGAAACACCACACTTGGCTAATTCTGATTTTATAAGCTCGTACAAAGCCAATCGACATGAATCATCGACAACTGTTATTTCTAAAAGTCTTTCATATATTTTTCCTTGAACGACATAGCGGACACAAATTGCCAACTGGTTCATAACAGCTACATCTTGAATACTATCTACCATCACGCTAAATATTGTTCTATCATGAAGGTCTTTCAAAGTAATATGCGTACCATTAATTTAAGTAGCTTGTTGATAAAGGTTTTAAACAAAAATATCAACAAAGAGCCATGTCCAGTCGGTGCTTTAGTTAACTTTCCTGTGGCTTTTCATTTGTTCATTATTTTCAGTTTGTGCTTTTTCTTGTCTTCAATACACTTTCTCACATGATTTTGTAAAATCAAATTATAATTTGTAACCAACATGACTAGTTCGAGAAAATCACCATCATTATCTGCAGAGTCAAGCGTATAAGCCCCTTCAGCTTTATCCCCTCTCTCGCAATGCCTTGTTTTGCAGTAAACAAAACTATATCATTAAATTAAAGTGTAATTATTACTTAAAATGATAAAAAACAGAACACAAAAGGTTTAGAAATACCTTTTAATATAGATGACATATGTTTCCTTCGCTCTAACGACGACATCTTCAGATCAAAATGATAAATAAAATAGTCTCGCAAAGTTTTTGAAAATAATAGCCATAAATCACGAGATAACATGTCCAATGTAAGCAGCTGTTTAAATTGGTCAAACTGGAAAGCGTGAAAATTATTTTATTTTTATTGCTTTTTTAATTTGTAAAACATCGCGTGCCAAATTTTAGATAATTTAAAAGAAGCTGATTCGTTGCAAATGTTATCGTTTCGCAAATCTATTTCTATTGATTCACGGATAATGGATGGGAAATAAACTCTTGGTGGAAAAATTATTTTACTTTTCTTGAAATCAATCAGTAATGGCTCTATTCTATGTAGTCTAGCTAAGGCAGTAGTTTTTCTGTCCTATTTGATATTTGCCATATGTTCTTTTATTCTTGTTTTAAATTTTCTGTTTATCATTCCTATATAGTATTGTAATGTTCCATCTGCCCTAGTGAATGGGATTTCATAAACACCGGAAAGTTTATCAGGTTCTATTGGATCTATTTTCTACATACTATGTTTTTTTTTAATTTCGTGGAAGGTTTTGCGATAAGGCAGATATTAAATTTCCCAAATTTATATATTATTTCTTCCAAAGAACCCAGGAAAATATTGTTAAGTTGATAGCTTTAAGATTTCTTCATTACAAATTTTCTTCTTTTTACTATCCATGTTCGTAATTAATTTATTAATAATGCTGTCTTTGTATCCGTTATTTCTAGCGATGTCACATATTTTGTTTATTTCATTATTTAATTGATTAGGGGTACAGACAGTAAAGCCTCTTTTAATAAAATGTCAAAGGCAGAAACTGTATACGAAAAGGGTGCTTGAGCATTATTTGGAATAGTGGATTGATTAGCTTTTGGTTTTCTATATACAGTACGTTCTATTCCATGGTGGGTTTTGATTAACAGCACATCCAAATAAGGGAGTCAAAACCCAAAATGGCTTAGAAAACCAATAGCTAATCAATCCACTATTCCAAATAATGCTCTAGCACCTTTTACCTATAAAGTTTCTGCCTTTAGATATTTTATTAGAAGAGCCTTTACTATCTGTACCTCTAATCAATTAAATAATGAAATAAATGAAATGCTTGATCACAAGAAATAACGGATACAAAGACAGCGTTATTAATAAATTAACTGCGAGCATAGATAATAAAAAGAAGAAATTTTTTATTGAACAAAACTCAAAGCTATCAACTTTACAATATTTTACTGGGTTCTTTGAGAGATTAAAATATGAAGTTAGGAAATTTAATATTGGCCTATAACAAAACCTTCCACGAAATTAAAAACATAGTATGTAGAAAAATAGATTCAATAGAACCTGATCAACTCTCCGGTGTTCACGAAATCCCATTCACTAGGGCAGATGAAACAACATTACAATACTATATAGGAATGATAAACAGAAAATTTAAAACAAGAATAAAAGAACATATGGCAAATATCAAATAGGACAGAAAAACTACTGCCTTAGCTAGACTACATAGAATAGAGCCATTACTGATTGATTTCAAGAAAAGTAAAATAATTTTTCCACTAAGAGTTTATTTCCCATCCATTATCCGTGAATCAATAGAAATAGATTTGCGAAACGATAACATTTGCAACGAATCAGCTTCTTTTGAATTACCTAAAATTTGGCACGCGATGTTTTACAAATTAAAAAAGCAATAAAAATAAATAATTTTCACGTTTTCCAGTTTGACCATTGTAAGCACCTGCTTACATTGGACATGTGATCTCGTCATTTATGTTTATTATTTTCAAAAACTTTGCGAGTATATTTTTTTATCATTTTGATCTGAAGATGTCGCCGTTTGAGCGAAGGAAACATATGTCATCTATATTAAAAGGTATTTTTAAACCTTTTGTGTCATGTTTCTTATCACTTGAAGTAGTAATTACACTTTAATTTAAAGTTAACAAGTGATTTTATTATATTATTTAAAATTATATTAATTAAACGTTGAACAACCAATTTTCTGGCGTGAACTTCTCATTTCCGCTTTTTGGTTTGATTACTAGTCAAAAGAGTTGAAATATCATGACCATTTTGCTTTGAAACCTTTTAAGCCTTCGCTGCGAGTTGATGTTAACGAGAGTCTAAATTAATCTCAATAGATTTATAAGTATGATAGTGGTCATGGCCGGGTACTAAATGTAGAATATCTTTGATCTTTACCCCAAAAAGCCATACAACTGGAGCAGTACACTCTGTTGAGCCGTATCGAATATGATTAGCATTTTCTGTGAATTTTATCACCATTTGGCAAATGTCGGTAATAAAGTTTTGAGGAGCCAAATAGTAATTTAGCTCATTTTCCTTCAATAACTTAAATAGGGTGCTTCTCCATTAAAGCTTTTTGAATTTCAGTTGGGTCAGATGAAACATCCAAGCTGTTGCGTAGCAGCATTCTGAGCAGTATCAGGCGTTTTCTGGTGGTTTACTTCAACATCATTTTCTGTGTCAGAGCTGGTATAAGGTGCGCCACATAACAAGGAGACAAGAGACATTTCTTAGACTCCTGCGAGAAATATAAGGTTGTAGCCTATTGTTTCTTCACTGAGCCCACACATCGAAAACGCATGCGACGAAGCACTTATGTTGCACTTTTTTTTCTCCCGTCGCACTTTCGTCTCTCCTCTCAACTAATCCACATGCTGCAATTTTCATTTATTTGTGTCGCAAGAAAATACGTTTTGGCCAGAGGCGGATTACCAAATAGGCTGAGTAGGCTGAAGCCTAGGGGCCCGGCGCACAGTGGAGTATTTGACCCGAAATCCTGGCCAAAAATATTTTTCTATGTAAATATAGTCCGATTGCCTTGAAATTGTTAGATGTTATTGGGTATCAATAGGGCATGTTTGGTATTGTAAATGAAGTCTATAGCATTTACGGTTCATTTACAGAGACACCCGAAAGAATTCCCTTACATTATGTCTATGGGGAAAAATCGTTTGCTCTGTATTTTAATGATATCACACTATTTTAAACATACTGAAATTTATATACATCACTGAGGTGTATTAAGACACTTATTGTAGAATATGGTGTTCATAGAATATATCGTTCATTTACAGGGACATGCAAAAGAATTTGGCTAAAGAATAAATTTAACTGTTGAAGTCTATGACCAATAATTGCTGGAAGTGCGTTTGTAGTTGTGGTATGCATTTTTAAATTGATTTTTTTTTAAATGTTACTTGGTGTGGATCCATTCTATAGATCATATACAGGGCTGCACAAAAGTTCTCAAGCACATTTCCGTTTATTCACTGAAATGGCTTAATGGAAATGTTTAGCTGTGTTATGCATTTCACTGAACTAACTTTTAGCATACTATGTAGTATACATACAAATCCATAGCTTAGTTTAATATTTTATATCTTAAAAGCTGATGAAGTGTAAGTAAGATTTTAACACTTCACATAATAATAAATATACATTTTATAAATATTTTGACAAATAAGAAAAAAAAAAGAGACATCATTTAAGAAGAGCACAAAGTAAAAATAAGTTAAAATATTAATTTACTAAGTAGATATTTTAAAAATACGAATGCATCACATGCCCATAGACTTAACATTACCGAAGGGAGTTTGGAAGTCGAGTGAGTAGCAGCCTTAAATATTTACTGTTTATAATAGAAAAGTTATTGTTGAAAGATTTTTTTTATTTACTAGTAATATTTAATTAAATGTATTTAATTGTACTATCTATAAAATTTATTATTTACATTTAATTTACTTTAATAATAATTATTACATTTAATAAAGATTATTTACATTTGATAATACATTTAATACAGTGGAGTCTCTACAGTTATAGAGATGCTGGTTTTCAGTGTATTTAATAGATTACCAGTTTCAATCTGATTCTTCAGAACTCTGTTTTTCATCTTCTTCACCACACTCCTCTTGGCTTTTATCAGGACTACCATCAGACCTAGCTGGAAGAAGAAGTTGTAGGGTCTCGCTACTGTATGACTTGCTTTTTTCCCTTGGTCTTTGTCTAAATCAGTTTATAAAAGGATCACTGCTTAAAAGAAGCCAATTTGGAACATCTCTATAGCAAACTTCTCTATTTCATTTTCTTGAGTACTTTGTACGGTACTGTCTAAAGTGTTTGTTTCTGGACTCGGCAGCTTCTTCTGACCATTGGCCAATGGGTACGACTGCTTTCTTAATTACAGTGCCACCATGAATCAAAACAATGTTCATTGTTGGAATCATGGGGTACCAATTGTAAAGGTTCACATACAGTCTTACTGTTTCATCAGCAGATGTTTGGAACTTTTTTTCGTCAATGCGATACCCACTTGTTAGGACTTCCAATGTTACTTACAACCTTTTAATCATTTCTGTGTCTTCTAAAGACTTCTTTCTCCCTTATTTTCTACCTATGAGCCCCGAATCTAATTGGAAAAACTTTTTTCAGTAAATAAGTATTTACAATTTGAAGCCTATCTGATATTTCTATCAAGAGGTACCGAGTTGCGTAGGTATGTACGTACTTACATACGTATGTACATGCATACATACAGGATATGTAGAGGCAAAAACTCTCAGGCAATATCCTGTAAGCTAAAACCTGCAATACTAGAGTAAAAATAAAGTTTTTATCTCTTCAATTCGGTTGCCGCAAAAAAATGGGATTTAAGTAGTCCACCCGAAAAAAAATTATATAAAAAAATGGCAACAATATGCGGAAGATTTTTTTGCAGAAATTGGCACTCAATACTATAACTAATACGATTATAATTCAAACATGGTCCGGCAAAGCCCGGCACATATTTAAAAAACTTTCGATATGTTTAAATTAGAGCCAAAAACGCTTTAAAAATTACCATTTTACACATTTAATGTTTTTTATTACATTAAAAACTAAACTATTTAAATTTACACATAGTTTAACACTAAGCTCTGACCTTTGTTAATCACGCAAGCCCTGTTTAGTTTCAATTCAACAATTCATTGAGACACAAAAAAATTATATTTAAACATAACAACAATGCCTAAAATCAACAAAAAAACACGTCTTCTCACAAGGAAACTTCCTCTTCAACTGAGGCCAGTAGCCACCGGATATAACTCAGGTTCCTAAAATAGACGTAGATCGACGCGTCAATTAGTTAGCTATTAAAAAATATGATTTTTACAATTGTTGATGAAATTTTAATTTTTGCATTTTTGGCCAGGTTTTTTGGGTCAAATACTCCACTGTGCGGCGCTAAGTTTGTGACCTTTTTTTTTATTTTTTAGTCCTAAAAATATGTATGTATCATATGTATATATGTGTGTGTATGTATATATATATATATATATATATATATATGTTGTATATCAATATACATGCATATAGAGCGGGAGGGGAGGCCCCAATGTGTTAAGCCTAGGGGCCCGATAGGTGGTTAATCCGCCTCTGGTTTTGCCGTCATCTATCGGCAATTAATATAAAGAAATCTCTCTATTTTAGGTGCATTTATAAAAGAAAGCCATAGTAGGGCTTTAAAATTTTATTCAATGTACATAAAATGATAACTATTATTTTTTTATAACATTTAATTTAGTGTTATCCATTTGAGCAAATGGTATTATATATTCCTCATATTTTAATTACATTTGAAAAGAAATATTTATTTTATTTACAATGCAAGCAAAATTGGTTGGATATAAGCTAAGTTTTTTAAAAAATGATAACACTAAATTAAAATTTTACGACATTTAATAATTTTTATTTTATTTACACTAAATAAAATTTTAAAGTTGTGTATGGCCTTTTATGAAATGTACCTAAAATACTACTCAAGAGACGGTTTCTTTATATTAATTCTCGATAGATATTGCCAAAACGATTGTATCTTTTGTGCTCGTGTCGCTCTTGTCTGAAGATGAAAAAGTTGAAAATGCAACTTGCTTCTGTCGTGATTCGCGGTTTCATGAGACATGCAACGTGTGCCGCGTTTCTTGTCTCCTTGGTGTGAAGCGCGCCTTAGTTCTTGATGAATCAGCACTGCCGAGAGAAGTGGCACAAGTGTGACACTGCACTAACTACAACCATACTACGACACTGGGCGAGTGAGCGTCGCAATGCGCTCTGAATCTGAGCCTATCAGCACTGCAGAGAGGGCGATGAGTCAGCCAGCAGCCCTCTTCCGTCTGGCTAGCGACGCGACATGTTGGGGACTCTCCGGGGCCCCCTTTGGCCGGGGGCCCTCGGCAATCGCCGACCAGCCGACCTGGCCAGTCCGGGCCTGCTGCCATAACTAATTTTGTTTTCTTCATGGTAATTATTGAATGTCAACAATCATAGGAAGAGTTACCAAATAAATAAAATGTTCAAAATAACAATAATTTACTAATTATCCAAATTTAAATTTAAATGCTAACAATTGAAGGATTCACTTAATAAATAGAAAATTTAGTAAAACTAACTCTTCCGATGATCGCTAACATTCATCTGAAAAGGAAGGTACATATCCAACACTTAAGAATAAGGAGTAGCACTGCAGGTATTGAGTACAAAATTCATTAACGTAATTAAATTTTGTTTATTGTGGAGAACATAAGTAATTCAAGATACAATATCAGCCTTCAGAATTATCGTAACGAAATCTCACATCAACATAAGCTTCTGAATATTTCGACAATACATAGTCATGTCTAGAACATCAACAACATATTAAATATCATCTGAATTACTTAGTAGCATTAAATTATCATTATTAAATATTCCTGAGAATCAATAAAAATTTACATTTTTAAATCGGAGCTGCTGGTTTGCTTTATTAAAAATAACTTAATCATAATTTAATTTAATTAAATCAAGCTTAATGTTTGAAATTAAGGTGCACATAAACTAAATGAAAATATTAGGAAGCATGCAGAAAGTTAAAGAGAAAAAAGGAAAGAAAAGAAGGACTTATCATCTTGGGGACCCGGGTCCATTCAGTACTGTCAGATCACTCTCAAGGCCTGCCATCGCCGCCGATGTCAGAATCAAGAAAAGAAAGGACTTCTCTCCAGCTCGATTATAGTCAGAATGGGTCTCCCTCCTCGATTTTAAAAAAACCACCTCATCTCAGCTTCTCTTGTGCTTGATCACTTACTTTTGATCTTCATGCGCGCAGGGTAAATAGTTACATGAATGTCTTGAAGAAAAACTTTAATTATGAGGAGCTATTGTGAAAAATCATCTTAATCTGAGCAATAGAGCATCAGATTCTTAATTGCATTTAATCATTTTCCTTACTTAAATTCATTTAAGGTTTATGATTAAAAATGCATATGTATCTCTACGCACATGTGGTAAACTCATCATCTATTCCCTCCTCGCCACTGTCGGAAGTACGTGACGTCGCAGATCACGTGGGGACGCTACAGGGTTAGTCACTCTTTGATTACTTTACCAGACGCTCTCTCCGATGTTCGTTGTTTGCGATCTTGTAAACAAGGGGGGAGAAAAGGAAAGAGAGAGAGAGAGAGAGAGAAAAACAGAATTTTCATCACATGCAAGTAAATAGATGAATAATCGTTTATATTTAATTTAACCAGCAGCCTCCATAAAAGCCTTTTAAAATACCAGCAACTCCTTTCAATTTAATATTTAAATTATAACCACATATTTAAAAATATATCTGTTAATAATGGTGCAGCATGATTGTTCCAAAAATAAACATTTTCAAAATTAACGTTAAACAAGTTGAAGTGCGCTTTAATCAACCGATTAAAGGCCAATTCCAAAAACATTATGTTAATAAACAAACATTCAGCCCAAATAATACAAATATAGAATTAATCCATTATTTATTTAGAAACTATTGAACTTAGTGGACAGTGTGAATACTTTGTGTTTTGGTAAAATTCTGTGCCAATTTATTTTACACAAACAAACTTTCCCCGTAATTAAATTATTAACTATAATTAGAAAAACATCAATAACAATTTAATTGAATTGTGACTTAAAATAACTGTCAATTTAGCAACACAACACCAGATCTATAATAACAAAATTTTAATTTTATATGATTTGTGTACATATACATTTGTAAAAATACAATTATCTTGAAATTACTTTTTAATTCAACGCTTTTCTTCTTTTCACTTTTTTTAGGAAATGTGATCCTTCCTACGAAGGCTTTAATTTAATATGAATACATAAGACCTAGCTTTTTTTTTTATTAACAAAAGCAATTTTATGGGATATCTTTATGTAATAAATCGCCCTTTTTAATGATTGTCTTCATTATCCGGACTGCTGCATCAGTGTTACATTCAGACACTTTTCTTCGGGAGGGATTTCTGTGGCTTCGGGGAGACATTGTAGAGTTCCGGGAGGGAAATTGTACTTTTTTACCTTTAAAAGCATACCTCAAATCTTCCGGGGGGGGGGGTTCAATGCTCCGGGGGGGAATGTCCCCCCAGGCTACTCCCTGAATTCAACACTGCTGCTGCATACTCAGATTACGTTCAGACCACATTAGTCCGGATAATTGGAGTTCTTACTGAATAACAAAATAATTCGTCCTAACGTTTTAACGAAATAATTCGTTATAACGTTTTAACGAAAGCACGTTATAACGAGCAAATCTTTGGAGCACTTTCGATTTCGTTATAAGGTGCTTTGACTGTATATATATATATACACACTGGATTTTATTTGAAATATATATATATATGGATATGCATCACATATATAATACATATGCATCATTATGACGTCCACATAAACAGGGTATTTTTGTCGCCAAATTTGGCGATATTTTGTTAAGTGTCGCAAAGCTTGGAGAGAATTTGATGCTAGAGTCTATTTTTCATTGCGAATTTTTAGGGCGAGTAATCATCTATTAATATTATGCGGTTAATTAAATGGCATAACGCACGAATGTTAATAAAGTTTCAATCTTTCGTCACTACACAAGACCTCTGCTCTTGCTATTATATTGTACTGTTATTATACTTACTCTTACTATAGTGTTAGTCTTTACTCTCTTAAAAGTTTATTATAGAAAGAGAATTTTCAGAATTAAAGCATCGAAACTGCCAGTTCTAGATTATTATAATTTTATAACATATATCCAGTTTATCAATATGTACGTTAGAATGAATCTTCTATAATGGGGTTCCTCGCATTTTAGCTTCAGGTTTTCAAGTAAATTTAGCTAAAATCTTAAAACCAAGACATATTGACATATTATCTAAGACAATTAGATGAGAATAATGGTAGATTTTCTAATGGAAGAACGGTAGTACGTCCGTATATTTTCTAATCTTCCTTAATCGTTCCAATGTTAGAAAGAAAGGGAAAAAAAATTAGCATCAATATGGTTTACTGTAAATATGGATAGCTTAACAGGCGTTTAACAAGAATCACTTCGCTTCAGTGTAAATTACAGAAGATTACTTAACAGAGAATGAAAGGGGAAAAAAATTATCATCAATATGGTTTACTGTAAATATGGATAGCTTAACAGGCGTTTAACAAGAATCACTTCGCTTCAGTGTAAATTACAGAAGATTACTTAACAGGATTAAAAATCTCCGTATTAGCGAGTGTAACGATGCAAACAGACATGAAGTGTAAATTCCTAAGTAAACTAAGCGGTAATTGTCAATAAAGATGAAATGGATAACAACTCAAAATATAAGATATGCTGCCAATGATCGCAAAGAGAATTTCTCTAACAGAAACTTCCGATTTGGCGAAGGATTGAGCAAGTAAATCTAATATATGAAAATGGAAATCTGTTTGTCTGTCTGCACTTCTATACAAATCAACAGTTTGAAAGCCAGAATTGTGAAATGCTACGTGTAGGTGTATTAAAACACGGCCGAGGCAACTAAAGTAATCCGGAATCGAAATAATGTAGAGTTAATTTTTAAATAATTTTTTTAAAAAATCTAACAGCTTTTCCAGGAAGAGTTCCATATCCTGTGCTGGTTCGCGCGATTGGCAAAAAAATCCAAACTGCTGCCAAAAGGGGTGTGATGTCACGTAGATAAGGTCAATTCCAGTTGTTAAGTTAAAACTCCAAAGACTGAATATCGCAACAACCAAATCAAACATTTATCGCCAAAAACAACTCGCCAAACCTACCAGCACAGGATATTGAACTCTTCCCGCCTTTTCCTATTAAATTTGAACATTTTTAGTTATAGCAGTTGCCAACAATTAAAAATCTGCAATGAAATTCTTTCTACATTAATTAATTTTCTATTGAAAGATTTCCACGTGAAAAATGAAAATAAAAAGTTTCAGCAATGGAAAAAAGATTAATATGACGTCATATTGTTGGTAATATAACGGAAATTTTCAAACATTTCTCAATAATACAAGGAGTATGATTATGTGTAAATACAGAAAGCAGGTTAATATGACGTCATTAGATAATTAAAAAAGAAAATTAATATAACGTCACATTGGAAGTTTAACGGACTTTTTCAAATGTTTGGGAATCATACAAAGAGAGTATCAATATGAGTAATAGTGAAAGCAAGTAGGTAAGATGTCAGCAGGTGAGTACAACGTCATACGAGTTTAAGAAACGTATTGAATCATGATAAAAACACGATTATAGAAATATTGGCATATGTTTTAACATTTTGAAGATATCTATACAACATGTTTAATTTTGAAATTGATTTTTCTACACAAACATTCTTTAAATCTCGAACAACACCAGGTACTTCTGCTAGTTATGAATAAAAGTAATATGATCAAGTGCTTAGCATACATATAAGAAAGAATATATTGTTTGCCTGAGACGGCTAGTATTTTGATGTAAACTACAAATAAAAATATAGATTTGTAAAGCATAGTAAAATAATTTTAAAATTCTTTGACATTTATACATTTATTATATTTATATCCTTTATACATTTGATAAAACCTACAAAAAGCAGTGATATCCCATCAAAAAACTTTCTGTAAAAAAAAAAAAAAGCGCCAAGTTCTCCTTAATGTTTCGGCCGTAAAAAGTACTGATATCTGATGTTCGCCCAAGTTAAAAGTCAAACATCCGAAATCTTTCATTCAAAATGGCTTCCTGCGACTTGGCCGTTAATGCATTTTAGAAGGTTTTTCAAAGTCTAAAGAATGTATAATGATCTACATGTCTACTACATTTTTTTGAACATTGTATGCATTTTGTTGTACAAAGTACTAAAATATAATACACATTTTTAAAAACATAATTTTGAAATCACAGCTGTCGAGAATGGTCCACTCTGGTTCTCAACGTCTCATATAATGTAACACAATGTGAAATTTGATGAACAAAATATTCATTGGAATTCGTGTTAATGACAATAGACCGTACAAAATGGTCATTAAACCATGGTAAAACTAAATGATGGTTAATCAAAACTAATATTTCTTGAAACTCAATGGTATGTATCACAAAGCTTTTAATTACAATATCATCATACGAATTTGCCTATTTGCATTCGATATTACTTTTAAATGCATAATTTCCAATCATTAATTTTGAAATGATTTATCGACATAATTATTTATTTCAAATGAAAGATATGGCATGTTTAACATCAATCAGGGTGTATTATGTATTCTAATTTGTTTTTCTCAGTATTACATTCTTCTAATGTTTTTAACCTAGAATGCATTGACGGCCAAGTCGCAGGAAGCTATTTTGAATGAAAGATTTCGGATGTTTGACTTTTAACTTGGGCGAACATCAGATATCAGTACTTTTTACGGCCGAAACATTAAGGAGAACTTGGCGCTTTTTTTTTTTTTACAGAAAGTTTTTTGATGGGATCACTGTTTATCAGTTTGTAGATAGTGTCATATCATGCCCATCAATAGACATTTTTCATGACAGAATTCCATATTTTTGAAAATAGGTTATTTCTCCATTTTCTTTAGATGGCTGATCACAGATCTGTATCATTTTTTTCTCAAAATGCAAGAGAAAGCATGGAAATAGAAGTTAACTAATATCGTTCATTAGAAACGCTAAACTGACTTATCCTCAAAATAAACAAAAATGGAAAATGCTAGCTTTGTATTTAAAATAAAACATTATTTTACCCTTTTTTTATTTTGGAGTTAAATCCAACAGTTCTTAATTAATTTTTCTTAATTATCATTTCGGCTTGTGTTTAAATGTTTGTGATGTCAGTTAAAATGGATAGATTCTGAACATCGCAATATTTTTGCAGTGTTTTTCTGTTTTATTATCATGACATCTTCGTTTAATGACATAATTGTTATTTTAATTAATGAAAGAACTAAAAAGTTAGTAAAACATTATTAAAAATACACAGAAAACATGAAATTAAAAATCTCTTGATGACATAACAAACATGTGTAAACTCTTTTTTTTTTTCTATGAAAAGTGGTCGACGGGATAATAGACAGGTACCAATTATCCTTATTTGAAGTTCGTCTCTATTGTCATTACTGTGATGCACAGTAATTTTTTATTCAGCTCCCCACTAGATGTTGTTTTGATACAACAGTATTCTTATCTTGTACAGTAACCACAAGATCTAATAACAAGCAGTAATGTCTATTTTTAATTAGCTATGTAAGAACTTGTAGTGTGATTTCTTTTTTTTTTTTATATAAACTTTTACTAAGTAATGACTGTATGCATGAGAGTAATGTTGTAAAAGAAATTATCTATAAAAATTTCCTTATTTTAACGCTAACCTGGAAAAATCAGGGAATTTTAACATAAGATATTTGTGACCACCCTGCTATCTGTACTTTTTTAGGGTTTCGTTCATCTCACGAAACCCTATTACTCCCGCTCCGTTGTCTGTCCGTCACAGAGCCATTCTCAAAAACTATGTAACTTACAGAGTTGAAACTTTGTGTATAAATCTGAATACCAGCTAAGAAGAGCTCAAAATATTAAAATTTGAAAAAGTCGTATTATTTGAATAAATAGAGATAAAAAACCAAAATTCTGACAGCCTTTTCCTATTAAATTTAAACATTTTTCGTTATAGCAGATGCCAAAAATTAAAAATCCACGATGAAATTCTTTCTACAATAATTAATTTTCTATCAGACGATTTACACATGAAAAATGAAAATGAAATAAAAAGTTTCACCAATTGAAAAAAAAGATTAATATGAAATAAAATTGATTGACGTCATAGTGGTAATAAAACGGAAAGATTTCTCAATAATACAAGGAGTATGAGTATGTGTATGTACACAAAGCAGATTAATATCGCGTCATTAGAGAATTAAAAAGAAAATCTGACGTCATATCGAAAGTTTAACGGATTTTTCAAATGTTTCAGAATAATACAAAGCGAGTATCAATATGAGTAATAGAGAATAGTAAATATATGATATAAATGCTGGACGATTACATCATGAAACATTACTACATTAAAGACGTGAGTATAAAACATCACAAATTTACTGAATGGTATATACAAAATGTTTGTATACACCATTTAGTACATTTGTGATGTTTTATACTCGCGTCTTTAATGTAGTAAATATATGAGTTTGAGGAACGTATTGAATCATGATAAAAACCCGATTATGGAAATATTCACATATTTTAACATTTTGAAGGTGTACAACATGTTTAATTTTGAAATTATTATTTTTTTAAATATCGCATTTAGTCCATATGACAGATATTATTATGACAGGATATAATAGCGGGCTGATTTAGATATTTGAAAAAACGAGAAAATTTAGACCGGTAAATTTTTACTTTATAAAAAACATGACTCTTTTTTTTTGGTTGCTAAATGAAATTTATTTGGATTTATTAAAGAAAGGATAATCATCAAGGAGGATTCATCATCATTAAAGGATAAAGTGTTTTGAAAGGAATATTAAACGAAACCCTTTGAGCGATCTTCGATCACATTTACCTACTTGTTTTTAAATACCCAGGAAGAAAAATTAAGACCAAAACACATAACAAACTTTATTATTATTATCTAATAACATTTCAGAATGATCTGTTTAACACAGCAAACTGTTGCTTTAAATATATTCAAGTAGCAATGTTCCTTGTAACAGTTTGTGTCTGATAACTTTACATAGTTTGTGATAAGATTTTTTTTAAAGATAATATTTCTTATAGAAAAACATATGTTTGAAGTGTGTTTTGATTTTTATAGTGAAAATAGTCTCACACATTCATAATTTTTTTATATGTGCTTTAATATAACAACAACAACAAAAAAAAAATCCTAATATTCCCTACAACCATGATTGCTTAGCTTATACATATTTTTTAAAGGTATCATGCCTAAATTTTGTTTTCTGAATGCACATAGTTTGATTTATATTATACTTAATATTCAAATTTAAAGAATTTTATGATTGAATTAAATATATACAGTTGATGTAATTAGTAGTCTTTGTTTTGATGTACATGTGTATCTATTAAATAAATTATTTTCCAATTTTAATTCCTGAGTTGTTGTTTTTTTTTTGTCATATAAATACTATTGTTTTTATGCGTTTGTTTCACAATGTGGCCACTAGATTTTTTGGGTTTAGGAGCCACTGGCTCCTTACAGATTTTGGGAATCTGCACCTATACTGTTCGATGAAATTCATGATTTTTATGCACCTGATCATTGATGTTAATGATTTTTATGTGTCTGTTTGACAAAATTCAGGATTTTTATGCACCTGATCATTGTTGTTAATGATTTTTATGTGCCCATTTGACAAAATTCATGATTTTTTACGTGCCCGATTGACGAAATTCTTATTTTTCTGTACCCTTTCGACGAAATTCTTAATTTTTATGCTCATAAATGACAAAATTTGCAATTTTTTCAGAAACTAATTGGCGAAATACACATTTCTTGAATTTCTGGAGATGTTGGCCACTTTTGATCTGCGGGCCATAGGTTGTGCATGTGTAATGTATTGTCATGTTGTGGGTTAGTATTTAGTGTATAAACATACCTATTTTATTATTGTCAGATCTTAATTCTAGACAAATAATTAAAAAAAAAAGGGTACTTATGTAGTACTACACAAGTACCTAAGCTTAGTGGGACTTATGTTTTAGCTACATAAACATGTTATGTATGACTTTGCTGTTAACTTATTTTAAAATTTAAAATAGATTGGAAGTCAGTATCTCAAGTTTATTCAAATCAATATAAATTAAAATATTTTTATTTAGTTCATAAATTACTTGTTTACTGTCAACTCATTATATATTTTCTAAATTATTAAATATTTAGTAAGATAAATGTACTTACTGGCTACTAAAGAAATTATTCTCACTAGCCAGTAACTGGCTACTAAAAAAATCAACCTACCGGCCAGTGGCTACTAAGCAAAATTCCTTACTTTCACCTTTAGTGGTTGGGTATAAATATCAGAACTATTTTAAACAGATATTTAGGATTGTGAATTCGGACTCTGATGTCACAAAATTTTTTGGTCTCTGATTTCACATTGTGACGCTCAGGCTCTGAAAAAAGAGCCCAAACTCATCTCTAGTATGCACTCATGAGTTTTTTGCTTACATAGTCATTATTAATAATTATAAAAATTACTATTGCTGACACTGAGCATGCATCCTTTATTAAAAGTACATATTTAAAAATTATTTTGCTTAGGAAAAGTATTTTTAATCAAAAAATTGGTATGTCGTGTATTATTAGTCAGTTTTTGTCACAACATTTAAGTCACATTTTTGGCACTTATTCTGGTCTTTTTGTCATTTTTTTTAAAGCATTATTACAGTTGCATGCCTGAACCCAGAAAACATCCTCTTCTCAAAGTCATTTTTGTGATGGGATATTCGATACATCCCCGGTACATATTCAATTTGTTTAATAAAAACTTGCATTATTTTCAGTATATACTACTTTAACAACATAGTTATGTTGTATAATATGTGATTTTATATGTTTTTCCATTTTAAAATCAGTCAACTTTTTTCTGTTGTTGTGATAAGGTTGATATATCTTAATTAATGAATGTAATTTCCAATAGATGTTTCATATACATATGTTATTTTATTTCAGACATAGAAAAAATTATTGATAGACTAGATTATGTTATACAGTATTACAAAGTCCCCAAAGAAGTTGAATCTGTTATTAGAGATGGGTTTGTATCCTCTTTTTATATCAATAAATGTTTCTTTTCTACACATCGTCGGTGCCATGTCAAACTATCGAATATAAAAATAGCTACTTACAGGTCAAAGTAGTGAACCCAGTAACAGAACTATCTTCAAGTGTCTGTAACACTAATAATGTTTTCAAAAATAGCCTGCAATACACAATATATCATATAAATATATTCTTGCTGCTGTTGTAGTGCAAATTAATTATGGCGTCATAGGTATGTATATATATATATATATATATATGTATGTACGTACAAACATATATATATATATATATACGTTCAGAAAGGCAAAAAAATTGTTTTAAATATAGATTCAAAATAAGTGTTTGACTGAAGTAACTAATTATTATATATTTCTTGTGATATTTATATCCGATTTAAGCATGCTATCGAGAAAAATCATTAGAATAATTTTATTCACCAAAAAATCACTTTCAATACTTTGACATGCTATGTTTATTTGTACTTTTGTCAGTTTCAGCAAAATGTTACAGGTCAAAGTAGCGAACCCAGTAACAGAACTATCTTCAAGTGTCTGTAACACTAATAATGTTTTCAAAAATAGTCTGCAATACACAATATATCATATAAATATATTCTTGCTGCTGTTGTAGTGCAAATTAATTATGGCATCATAGGTATGTATATATATATATATATATATATATATGTATGTACGTACAAACTGTTTGCATTATTTACATAAATAAATTTTTTTTAAACTTGAGAAACAAAGAGGTTTATTTAAGGCATTACACAAAAAAATTAGATACAAAAATGGAACTTTGGAAAATACTTTATTTAAAACAAGGCAATATTGTTTTATCATTTTCTAAAATTCTTGACACAACTGTGGATGTAATGCATGATACAAATGGAGTTGATGTTGATATATTTTTGAAGTGGTTGTAAAAACTTGTGCCATACCTATTAATTAATGTGATTTTTAAATTTTTTCCGACAGATTTATATCCTGCAGGAGGACCATTGAGTTCAATAAAAGCATGCATATACTTTATGCATTTCAATCATCTGCTCTGGTTCTTTTCTGCATTATATAGCTTATCATTGAACATCAGCTTTTGCATATTGCTTCAGATACTGGAATTGATACACAGAAACAGAAAAACTTTATAATATGAGGAAGTTTTGGATCTTTTCAGTAAAATACCACTTTTACCTCATTTTTTTTTTCTTTAAGTATTATTATATCAGGGGTAATTCTGAGTAAAAAAAAAAATCTGAAATTCACAACAAATTTTCTGAAAGGTTACAGCAGAGGGGAAAGGAGGTAAATTCCCTCTTGGCAATAATTATTTTTGTTGCAGGTGGGGTTAACTGTGTTTTTGGTTCGGGTAAATTTCAGGTTGAGTGTACTAGATTACTGCAAGTTGGATTCAGGTTAGCCTGATTTTTCAAAAGTTAGTTCAGTATATTATTTCAGCTTAAAACTATCTACCTATAATAACATGTATGTGTGTATTGAGTTTGCATTAGATGTTTGTTCAAGACATTCTTTGGGGGGGGGGGGGGGGTGTCCATGGTAACTATTCTACACTCATCAAGTATGTGTTTGTCGACAGCTTCAGATTTATTTTGAAATTGATACACGTTATTATGAATTCTTGCCAGTAATATCAGGCAACTGCATTTAGATTTATTTGCTCGAAAATGTGAAAAGTGATTTTAAAAAATCATATTTCTTTTTAAAATGAGTGGCTTGAAAACTATTTTTAATTTGAATTGAACAGGTAAAAAATTGAATGCAAAATTCACATCTTGAATAAAATGTGTTGAATATGATCCATATTTGTGTCAGAAATCATTTTCACTAGGTAACACAGGATGGCAAGATATCAGCAGCTATGCAAAATATGCAAAACAAAAAATTAGCAGTGAATTGTAAAATAACCCAGCTCTAAATCTTCAGTTGCTTGAATGTATCGAAAGATGACATGAATAAAATGAAAGTATCCAATGGAAACAATACCAAAAAAGAGAAATCACTGAAACAGGGACACAATGTCATTTGTAAAAAAGTTACTTTAAGTGGTTTCAAAATGTCATATTTAATAGCTTTCAGATTATCTCCCATATTTACAAAGAAGTTTTGGATAATAAGGATGTCAAATATGTTATATGTATGAATGAAGCTCTGCATAAAATATCTAAAGAAAACAAAATGGATTTAATCTTTAGATATTGGCTAGACAGATTCAGTGAAGAATTTTATATTCTGTGTTTCTTGACCACTCTACAGCCCAAGACTTGTATGAAAAATGTATTCGTGGTTCTGCTGATTTGGATTTATCAAATCTGTTGTAAATCAGTCTTGATGCATCTAATGTTAATTTGAAAACTGCTAAAGAGGAACATAAGAAAAATGAAGAATATTTTTAAATTGATATTGGCAGTTTTAGCCTTCATAAAATTAATTCATGATGTTTTTCATAGAGGTAATAAAATCACAAAGTAGAAATTAAATCAAATTCTTAAAACAATCTGCTGAATTTTCTAGGATTGCCCCACAAGACATGCAGACTTCATCTCTGTTACAGAAAATAATGTATTTCCTTTAAAATTCTATCCATATTTTTTATGTATTATAATATAATTGTCTGAGTGCAACGAAGACTCATACACAGCGCAGTATTACTTTGCTCCATATATAGCTACGGCGGATATTAAAACCTTTCGTCAAGCATAACTCAAAAAATATTTAACGGATTTCGTTCAAAATTTTACAGCAGGTACCTATAAAGGTGACAACGACGTCTATTTATTACCAAGAATAAATGTCAAACCGTTTGGAAATTATATTAAAAAAATAGATAAAAAAGCACAATTAAAGTACATACGTCACTAAATTTTGTGCGTACGTCATTTTCACCGGCGGGAGATTTTCGTAGACAATCGGAATTGAAAAGTTCATGGAGTACATGGAGCAAAAATATATGCACGCACTAATATTTAGCACAATAAAATATATTTCAATTTAGTAGAAATCGAAAATTAATCTGGATTTTTTTCTGTTTGAAAGAAAAACCCCGCAATAACTTGGTAGACTTGGTATTAGAGATTTGGCGCAAATCTCAGCAATAGCAGTTTTTTTTTATTTCGCGTGTGTAAATTTAAAAAAAAATTCTTTGGTGTTTAAATAAAGGGTTTCGATTTATGACATTATTTCTTTTTTTTTCTTCTCTTTTTAGCATTTTAAATGGGATTAATGAAAGGCATGTATTTTAAATTAAATGAGTGAAAGGTTTATATTTAAATGAAATGAATTTTCAATATGAAAATGTTATAGGAACAATATTTGACGATTTATCAACTGCGCCCGGATAACATAAAAGTACCAATATATCAAACGGTATGTAGTACGTGAAATGAAACAATTATATTATAATCACCCATCGTACAAGAAAAAAAACTAATATTCTGCATTCAGAGGGAAAAATCCATCTCGTGTGCCGTAAGATTTGGCGAGTTCTTTTTTGGTGATAAGTTTTTCGATGTGATTGTTGGGATCGGCAGAATTTGGCTTACTTTTTCTAAATCTTATTTTTTTTTGCAGATGTAGTATTATGTAAATATATTTTTTTGCAGATATTTCTCTATTTTGTATATATATATATATATTAAATTGTAATGGCATTTGGAAAAGAGATTTTTACCTTTTTATCTGTGCCTTCGGAAATATTAAAAAATAAAAAAAGATTTACATATATCAAGCGTATAATGTTATGTTTTGTATTTTTAAACAGACCACTTCTTCATTTTTAGATTTTAAATGCTATTTATTATTTACTAGCCGTTTATTAATTGTTTACAATTTACTCGCCTGACAATAACAATTATTTATCACAAAAATGCCTCTTAGGTTTGTTAAATAAGTTTGTTTATGTATTTTCATTACTTATTAAAATATTGAATATGGCGATAAAATTTTATTTTAGCATCGTGCTTAAATTTTTAAGATGGTGCAAAAACATGCTTTAATAAACGTATGTTTGTAAATATTTGAAAAACATGTTTTACCGCTCTCTTGAAAAATTTTGTAAGATGCTAAAACTACCTCTTGGCACCATTTAAAATTTTTTTCGCCAACCGACATTGGATACGAAACTTTTCCCCATTCAGATACACAGGCAAGGCTGGTCTCAAACAAGAGTAAAGCTAGCAATAATATTGTTTTAACTCTATAATAGTTACAATATTGATATTAAATGCTCCGATTGGCTTTAGGCACAATTACGAAAGTTTCTCCTAAAAAAACTGTAGAAGAAGTCTTTTACATTTGTTTCAAATGAAGCTCGGTCTACAAGGTATTAGTTAATAATACAAACAACACTAATGGCATGGAGGCAAAAGTTTTAATTTATATGTATATATTTGAACCCCCCCCCCCCCCCCAAAAAAAAAAAAAAATAAAAATAAAAATAAAAAATAAATAAATAAATAAAATAAAAGAAAGTTACACTAATGAATTTAAAATGGCGTTAAGCCACGCTTTGCAAACGCGATAACGAAACTTTCACTTAACTTAATAACATGTAGCTATGATAGCCCTCAGTGTACTTTGCAGTTATACAGACCTTGTGGTTTTTTTTTAAAAGGTTGAGACAATTCAGGTTTAAGAAGTTGAGATTTACTGTCAAATGATATAAACAACCATGAACACAAAACTGATGAATTATTATTCAGGTTTATGTATGTATTTAAAAAAAATTGCATCTGATTACACTTATTAGATAAATTACTTCTGTTTGCATTTAATCGGCTTCTGTATATTAAATGAATTGTTTAAATATTGGGAAGAGGTGGCGAGAGGTAGAAAGACGAGTAAACAAACGGGTAGACAGACAGGTAGTGAGATCGGTAGAGAGACGAGTAGCGACATAGGTAGGCTGACGGGTAGCGAAACTGATAGATAGACAGCTAGAGAGAAAGGTAAAAAGAGGGTTGACAGAGGAGTAGCGAGATGGGTCACGAGACGGTAGACAGGAATATAGCAAGAAAGGTTGAGAGACGCGTAGTGTGGTAGATAAAGAGACGAGTTGAGAGATGGGTACAGAGACGAGTTGACTGACGGGTAATGAGATTGGTAGCGAGACGGGTAAAGAGTCGGGTACAAAAACAGACGGATAGTGAGACGGGTATACAGACGAGTAGAGAGATAGTAGATGGGTACGGAGATGGGTAAGAAGATGGGTAGAGAGGCGTATAGCCAGACGGGTAGAGAGACAGATAGACAAGTTGTGAGGCAGATAGACAAATGGGTAGAGAAGTGGATAGAGACACGGCTAGACATACAAATAGTTAGACGGATAGACAGACGGTTAGAGAAATAGATTGGCGGGTTGCGAGACCGGTAGAGAAATATAGAGACAGGTAGTGAGACGTGTAGAGAGATAGACAATCGGTTAGAGAAACGGGCAGAAGAACGGATAGGGAAACAGACAGATTGTGGAGAGACAGAAAGACAGACAAAAGAAAAGTCTGCGGATTGGCACAGTAAAGGCGCAGGGGGCAGAGCCTCCTAGAGAGTAATCAAGAAGTATTTGTTAATCTTACCTTTGAAATATATATAATTTTTCAATTTTGCCGATATGGAGATTTAAGGTAAAAGTTATTTTACAGAAGTCATCGAAAGATTTTTTTGTATACTTTAATAGTAATTTAGACTATAGTTTTGCAATCTGGTTTGTAGCAAAGCATGCTATCAATGTGGTTTGAAGTGTAAGTGTTTCTATAAACAGTTATATAAATAATAGATATATAATCAAGGAAGAAAAATTTTAAATTCACACACAAAAAAAGGTGCAACAATGAAATTAAATTTGCGTTAAGCCACGCTTGATAGAATAATCTATTGGCTGCAAATCCAATTACGTAACTTTAAAAAGCTTGGCGTTTTAAAAGATCCAGCGTTTTTTTTTCAAGTTTTGCGCAATACGCGCTTAAGAAAATGAGATTCTTTGCCACATGTTAAAAAAAATATGACAACACATCTGATGAACGGTACTTCTTTTCTACTTTTCTAACAGTGTATATGAATTTATATATGATATTTTGTAATTCTATCATTTAATTTGCTCTTTTTCTTTATATTGTAATTGTTAACCCTATGTTCTCAGCAATATCACTCAGACTAATCCCTTTGAGGGAAGTCCTAGTAAACAATGTACATATGTATATAATAATAATATATATATAATAATTAGGATGAGCGAAGCGAATCCTCTACTATGCTGCACAAATTACATATTGCCATACACTTTACAAAAAAACTATTCAGTATTTTGACTTGAAATTAAACATAAAAGTAAATTATGATCTGTAGATTTGCACATTTTTTTTTTTTACAGAATAACCTTAAAAAATTTATTATTTTAATTAATTTATTTTACATGTTTTTCCATTACGGACACATTTTTACAAATAAAAAATGAAACACGTATATTTTCAGAAGAAAAAATAAATCATGGACTTAGTAATTATAGATAGAATCATGATTAATTAAATAAATCCACCAAGATATCTCAAAAACTGTTTTTTAAATTTAATTAAAGAAAGAAATATTTTTGGACTTGATAGAAATAAAATATGATCTGTAGATTCTGACAATATTATTTTCTTATCGAATGATTTAAAAAAAAACATTTTTTATTATTTTGTTGAATATATTTTTCCATTATACGGATTCATTTTTGTAAACGATAATGAAACCTGCGTATTTCTTGCAGTAAATAAAAATAATTGAGTCAGTAAAAATTAATAAAGTCATGAATGATTAAGTATGTAAAATATTATTGTTACATCAAAATTTCTCCCTTTTTTTTTTATAATTTAAATAAGGAAAGGAACCTATATATTCCTCATTTTGTTAAGACGAAATATTTTAAATATTGAAAATAACTACAAAATTTATACTTCAAACCGTAAAAGAACATTAAACTTTCTAATATTAAAAATGTATGTTATTTGAAAGGAAAATATACATTTTAATAGAATACTTTATTAAGATTGGTTGGAAATGGAGCATATTTTGGTGCACATTCCTTTTAATCATATAATAGTTTCACGATTTCTTTTATAAAATTTTTAAAATACCTTTTTTTATGAAAATTATAGCATATTTTTAAGGAATTCAAATTTGTGAAAATTCAATTATTTACATTACGCACATTACGACGATACTTATGCATTTTAAAAGAATTATATTATGAATTTTTTTTGTAAAGTGGCAACAAAATAATTGTAAACAAATAAAATTGTTAAATTAGTTATATAAAGTGTTATTTGAATTCGAAGGTTGAAAATTGAACCAACTGAAACATATTTACTATTAAGAAGTAATTAGTATTATTTTTAATATGTTTGCCATTTAAAAACAATTTATGGAATGTATTAGTTCTATTATAAAAAATGCCGAGAAAATGTACACTTACGGGTCGAAAAGAACGCAAACATGATTTAGCTTTAATGCAAGAGGCTAGATATCCGAGAAAAAAATGACGACATGACGAATCTCTTCTGACAGAGGAGAGAATGCATGTGCTCGGAAATATGCTTTTTCAAAGATGTACAAATTTCGAAGATGCACAAAAAAAAAATTAAAATTATATTTTTGTAAAATTTGTCATTGTTGTTGGTTTGACATGCATATTCAATCTGACGGATCTTGTAAGACTTGCCATAAATGTATAGTAAATAATGAACTAAATATTTTTTCTGTAGCTAATAATATAGATCCAGGTCCACAACCAGAAATATTAAAGAACTTTCGTTGAGGAGCAATTAATTGCCCAAGTCCATCCAGTTATTACTGTTTATCGCATTAAAGGTGGTCAGCTTGGATACAGTGAGCAAATTATTAATTTTCATCAAGATGTTACAGAATTTTGTACTTTATTACCTCATTCCATAGATACTATATCACAGTACATCTTTGTTAGAAGACAAGATGGTGAAGGATATAGTAAATCGTGAAAATGTTAAGTCTGCTCAGCATTAATTTAAAGATGCAATTAGGCTGTTTTCAATGAATAAAGACATAAAAGAATATAATAATGAAAAATTAAAAGAACTAGGCTAACCTGTTACCTTGATTCAAGTTCTTCAGAATTGTACTAAAGCAAAGTTGGCCAATTCTGAAATGACAAACGGACTTGAACCATTTCTTAGTTTATCAATTCAGTCTAAAGTAATGTTACGTTCTAATTTGTGGACTGAAAAAGGTTTAGTAAACGGGGCTTTAGGCTATGTTGCAGATATTATTTATGAAGAAAATCACGGGCCACCAGACCAGATGCCGCGAATAATCACGGTTAAATTTGAAAACTACGGTCATTCAACTTATGAGAATGACTGTGTTCCGACTCCACCAATAACTAAATTCTGGAAAAAATGGAAATATAAATTGCTCAAGAAAACAATTTCCTCTGCAATTAGCTTTTGCTGTTACAATTCATAAATCCCAAGATTTAACATTAGACAAAGCATCTTGCGGTAAACCTCAATTAAGTATATCCATTTCATTATGTTTGAAATAGTGTAACAACATTTAAAAATACACCTTCAAACATTTTTTTTACCATAGATCATTATAAAACCAATTTCTTTTGAGTGATCCTGTAAATAAATGATAAATGACTTGCACACCATATTGTGCATAAAACATGTTTTAGGGCACTTGATAAATCCATATCAATTTCATTATGTTTTAAACTATACACCATTAAAATACACTGCAAATGCTTTTTCCCCATTGAGCATAATGTAGCAAAATTCTTTTGAGTGTCCCTGTAGTGAACTATAAAGGCTACAAATTGCATTTTCAATAGAAAACATGCTATAGTACACATCAAAAATATATGTCAATTGTGCTAATTTTAAATCCCTAATTAAAACAGTATTTTTATCTTCCTGAAAAGTGACTATTTTCATATTTGATAATTTGACATGGTATGAATTATGTATAAAAAGTAAAATATTACAAGCATAACAAAATGGCACAGAATATGAAAAATGCATTTTTTCACATTCGATAGTTTGGCATGGTAGCGACGACAAAATAAAATAGTGCATGTGTCTGCATGTCATGTTGTGGATGAACGGTCTGCACCTAGAGCCATCAAATTTAAGCACAAAGGTTGTTCTAAATCTGAATTTATGCACTTCTATCCCTAAACCCAATTTTCAAACTTTTAATTAGATTTGTTTTATTAGTTAATTGGTACTTCTTTGTTATAGCAGCTTCCGCAATTACGATTATGCCAAGTTCCTGTCAATTTTGGCAAGGTTTAGCCAAACTTGTTAAGCATGAATTACGAAAACATACTTGTGATCGCATTCACTCACATTAATTTTTCTTTAAGTTAAAAATGTTGTTTCAATTTAATTAATAAGTAAAAAGCCATTTTTAAAGTCATTTTTATACTTAAAGTAGTTTTCTAAATTCTTGATAGTATTTAATGAATTCATATAATTCAAGTAAAAATGTTAATTATTTTTCAACTTATGCAAATTGCATAGTCGTTCCTGATTGGCCGTAAGTTTTCGTTCCAGTTTAAAGGGACAGCGATTTCACTTTCAGAGATGTGATTGAAGTTTCTGGCTGCTTTGGGATGTGTTTAGTAAATTTTGAGACGTATTTTTCCTGAAGTAGATGAAATTTTGACAAGATGATATTTAATTTATAATTGTATTACGCTTGTTTATCAGGTTTAAATCATCAGTATTGCTAAATTCAAGTCATTCATTTATTCTTCAACTTGGTATTCTTAATTATATTTATTTTTGGAACGGTAAGTTAATGTTCCGACCTGTATTTTTGTAAAATAAAGTTATCATCCATGAAATTCCTGGCATTCTTATTGAAAAGTTATGTAAGTAAACCTTTTACACATCTTAATTAGAAATTTTTAAGATTGAATGCTTTACAAATTGATTCACAAACTTTATTGCACAGTTCTTATGTTTTCAAGAATTTGCTTGTTTTTTCACTTTGCAAAAATGATACCTTGGGTTTTAACCCTTCTACTGCCAACTAGAGGAGCACTGGAAACCCACAGTTTGGTTTAGTTTTGATGGGGGGGGGGGGGGGAGTGTCCGGTTGTAATTTAAATATCGCGTTAATGCTCTGATTGAAACTCTTTCCCTCCCCAATGCCTCCCACATCAGAACTTTATTATTAGTCTGATTCAAACGAAATCTTTTCTAATATTCTTCTCAGGTACTAGATAAACTTTGGTATCGTTTTTTAAGCCCTTTATTACCACTATTTCTGAGCATTAATAACCAAGGGGGGGGTATTTTCTTGGGCTCTATGGGCCCAATTTCAACGAGAATTCGTTCATTCAACTTAACACGAACTAATTAAGATATAATTAACTCATTAAGATACTGATTTGATGCGCCCTGGCAGTAGAAAATGGAACGAAAAAATTTTGCAGCGCGTGCACAGCCCGCCTGCTATACAGTGTCTTAAGCAGCGGGGACACATGCCGGAGTTCAGATCGGAAAGAGTTTTATTTATAACTGAGTGCGCCCCCTAGTGGTGGGAAGTGATTGATTGAATATCGCCATTGCTTTTTCTTTACTTATCACAACTAGTTTATGTGTTACCCTGTAGATAACGCGACCTGTCCGGAAGAAAAAATATGTGGATCGTTTTGCCCATTAGGATCATTTTAGGCCACCTTCCTCTATGTGTAAATACAGAAAGCAGCTTGATATGACTTCACTAGAGAATTAAAAAGAAAATTAATCTGACGTCATGTTGGAAGTTTAATGGATTTTTCAAAAATAGAGTATCAATATGAGTAATAGAGAATAGTAAATATAAGAGTTTGAGGAACGAATTGAATCATGATAAAAACCCAATTATGGAAATATTGGCATATTTTAACATTTTGAAGGTCTCTATACAACATGTTTAATTTTGAAATTGTTTTTTAATATCGCATTTAGTCCACATGACAGATGTTATTATGACAGAGTATAATAATGGGCTTCACCCACTATCAGGCCGCTTCAGATATTCTAAAAAACGAGAAAAATAGACCGGTAAATTTTTATTTTATAAAAAACATGACTTCTTTTTTTTTTGGAAAATGAAATTTATTTGTATTTATTAAAGAAAGGATAAAGTGTTTTGAAAGGAATATTAAACAAAACCCTTTGTGCAATCTTCGATCACACTTACCCACATGCTTCTCTGAATTGTACTCTTTTCAGCAGTCAGTGTTGATTGTTGATCCATCTTATATATGTTCATTAATTTTTTGCATGAGTGTACTAGCATTTATTTTTAGTTGAGATTTGAATGAGAAAACATTCGCCTTTTTCTTGGAATATGCTTCTAAAAATCCATTCTTGTGGGAGTATCCTGCTGCTATTTTTTCTTATATGCAAACAAATTGTTGTTGATCTCAAAAATTTTGTTGGCACCACCAATTTGTCCATTAAATCTTTGTATTAGGTATAGGGAACATACTTCTCTCATTTAACTATTCCAACCAACTGTCGTATTTTCACTCATATATACTTTTCTTACACCATTTTATGGATGTTAATTCCTGCCTAGCTGTACATTAAACCTTAAAGCAGTTACGAATAGTATTTTTGAACCACTAAACCAATTCCAACACAAAAGCCTTTTTTTTTTTTTTACAACTTTTATATTTTTATTGAAAATCTATTTAAATATTGAACAAAATAATTATTGTATAATTTTATTGTATAATAATTTTGTAGATTTCTCTCTTTTTGTAAGTTTTAAATAATAATATTTTTTAGACCTAGTGGACACATAGATGCCTATTTAGAATGTTTACAGAAAGTAAAATCATCTATTGATTTCTTTACTGAAAATACAGGTGAATGTTCTGAATTGGAGGAATTAGTAAGTTACTTTTATTTATACACATAGATACAAAAAAATTATCACATTTAATTTAGTGCTAAATTCAAGTCAAGTATATGGGTCAATTAACTAGTCTTTGCACCAAAGAAGAGTTTTTTGTTGTTGTTTTGTTATTTAATCTATAAATAGTAAATTTAAAATTTTACTTGGTTTATTTTCTAGATTAATAAATAAAGTTTTAGTTATGCCAACCAGCAGTGCGCTATTTTTGTTTCTAAGAACTTTTTTCGCTTCATTAACATCTATATTTGTCTCAATTCCACCCTCATAAATTTTCGTTTTGTCACCTATGTTACCATGAAAAAACAAAGATATCAGCATTTATTTCAAAATTTTGTACTGTTAAAGAATAGATTAATGGACTAGCTATTCTGCACTTAAATAAAAAGTACAATTAATAGATTTAAAATATATTTGTTAAATTTTTTGCTAAGAAATAGAAATAGGTGAAAAGAGTAGTTGATTAATTGACCCATATATAATCATATTATTTCTGTTGTCAACTGTTGAGTTTTAAACCAGCTATATGACTAAAATAGATATATACATTTATATATACAAAAAAAAAAAATTAAGTAAAGTTTCTGTTTCTAGCCTAACATATTGCTGACATTGTGTGCATTCGTTTTTTTAACTATTGACAACTGAAAATACTTTTGCTAATTTCACAAAATAAACTTAGTGTTGCCACATACATATAAATAATAATTATTTTCCAACTCACTCCCTTAATGATTAATTCAGTTTCCACGCATTCCCTTAAAGTTAATGTCATCTTAACATGTTTATACATATAAAACATTGCATTAAAAACATTTTTTTTTTTTTTTTTTTTGCAAAATTATAAAATTAATGGATGAAGTTCTATAATACATACAAACCTGGTAAGTTCTAATTTCAAACATATACATATTACATTACTAATTCAGATTTAATTTTTTCAAATTTGTTTAGCCTTAGTGCCTTTGTAAATATATCAGCAATTTGAATATCAGTTGAACAATATTTTATTTCAGTCAAACCCTCATCCACTTTCTCTTTTATAAAATAAAATCATACATCTATATCCATATGTTTACTTCTCTTACTTGCAATCCCATTTTTTAATTATACTTATAGCATTCTGGTTGACTATATTTAAAGTTATAGACATTTTATCATCAGTAATTTCCACAATTAAAGTTTTAACATAAATAAGTCCTTTACAGCATTTGGCTGCTACAATATACTCGTACTTGATGTAGTCACAATAAGCTGTTTTCTTGAGCTCCAACTTACTGGACCTCCTCAAAAGTATATTACATAAGTATATTACTTATCCAGTACTACTTCTACAAGAGTCAGGATCACCAGCATATTCTGCATCACAATAAACAACCAGTTCTGTGTCACTGCCACTTGTTGTATGCACTATACCTAAGTCTGTGCTTCTCTCTAAATATCTTAGTCTTTTTGAGATTAGAGATGTTACAAGCAGATGAATTTTCCACATGACGACTGCCATAAGCAACAGCAAAGGACAAATCAGATCTTATTCTACATGATAAATAAAGAAGAGTACCAATAGCTTCTCGATAAGAGAACACACTTTCTTTTTCTTGAACACAGTTGACTGTTCCATTTTGTAACAGAGGTGTACTTGTTGCATTTGTGTCTGGCATTTGAAATCTTTCTAACACTTGATTTGAATACAGTTCTTCATGGATTTTCAGTGTGTCATCGTTTAGTTTTAAATTCATACGTAGAAATTAGTATGGTTCATCATAAGCTACATCAAATTCTTATCTTAACTTCTCAAGAAAATTAACCAATCTTGTCTGATCACATCCAACTAGAATTCCGTCATCTAGATAAATAGCTAATATTATGCCCTTGTTTTCAGTTATGAAAATGCACTATTCAGATTTAATTTGTACACAACCACTTTCTTGCAAAAAATCTTTTAATCTATTTTATAGGTTCTTGTTTAAGACCATATAAAACTTTTTGAAGTTTACATATCTTAGACATGTCATCATAACCTTCTGGCATAATCATATAAATTTCTTCATCCAATTTTCTATACAAAAAAGCTGTCTTTATGTCAGATTTCATCATTTTACATTGTTTCTTCAATGCTAATCCAAAAATAATTCTCAGTGGAATGGTGCTCTCAACTGGACTATAAGTTTCTTCATAATGCCATATTTTTGTTCGCAACCAAGCGTGCTTTGTATTTGCTATTATCTTTAATTTTAAATATTCATTTATTACTTAATGTCTTCTTATTTCCAGCCACATTTCTATCAACCACTTGCCAAGTTTAATTTCTTTCTAAGGATTTCTTTTTATCTTTTATAGCCTCTTTCCAGAATTCTTTATCAGTTCCATTAATGGCCTCTTGATATGTAAGTAAAGCATAATCACTGAGGTAAACAGGAGGTTTCTTTATTTTTTTTCCCCACATCCAAATTCTTCAATATTTTGTTCCTCTGATGCAATTTGTTCTATGTTGTTAGAATTTTCCTTATCTTCAGTACTGTCATCTTGAAAATTAAAGCAGTTAAATGGTGATAGCATATCATTCTATTTATCAAATTTAGGCTAAAAAATACCACATCTCTTGAAATTTGTTTTTTGTTTAGTTTTCTGATTGCATAGTTTGTAGCCATTCACAGCATATCCAACAAAGGTGAGTATATTACTTTAACTATCCAATTTCTTCAGTCAACTGAGTACTTTAGCATAAGTTATACTACCAAATATTTTTAGTCTAGATGAATCCAGCTTCTTTTGGAGCCGCATCTCAGCAGGTGTAATACTTACAGCCTCAGTTGGACTTCTTCTGCAGTTCATAATGCTTCACCCCACAATTCTTTCTCAACTCCTGAGTCAGATTAGAACTCTGACTTTTTCAAAGAGTGTTCGATTCATTCATTCTGCTTTTCCATTTAGTTGTGGTGTATGTGGAATGGCATAATCCAAAACAATCTCTCGAGATTTTCACCAGTTCACTAACTTGTGAGAAACATACTCTCCTCCATTGTCATATTGTAACTTAGAGACACAGAGTGACCATTCAGCTTTGACTTCTTCAATATATTGCTTGATAGCATCTACAACTTCAAATTTGTTCTCTATTAGAAAGACCATGACAAAACGAGTGTAATCATCAAGACATGTTAAAAAGTACCTTTTTCTATCCCATGTGCTCACCTCTATAGAGCCACAAACATCGGTATGAATCAGTTCCAATGGTCTAGTTGCTCTTGTTCCTTGCGATTTAAATGGAAATCTAGTCTGTTTGTCTCTAAGGCAAATGTTCAATCATTTTAATGGTGTCATCTGTTAGCTGTACTATACCAGTTGAATTTTTCAATAATGTTTTTATATTTTTACTACTTAAGTGTCCTAATTTTCGATGCCATCTATATATTTAAAACGCTAAGCGTTTTCTTTCGACAGTCCGTGAGAACAAACTACTGCATCAAATTACATCATTCTTTTTTTAAATGAAAGATATTTGGACACAGATTTGTTATTGTACATTCGTTTGTTCGAAAAATTAATTAATTAGCCACAATTTTAAATTAAACTTTTACTTCTGCATATGACGCCAAAAAGTCAGCAATTGGATAACAGCCACTATTGCGTGGCACAGAGTAACGAGAAACTCTGTGGTTCGAGGATAAAAGAGAAATAATAAATGTTAAAAGCACGTGGCTTTTAAGCCGAATTTTTTAATTTGCAAGTTAAATTTCGGAAAAAATATTTATCCGTGTGTTTTATTAGCGAATAAAAATTCATATTTATTGTGACGTTACGTGAATATTGTCCATTGGGTTTATTTTATCATTATGCATTACAACTTTGTTGATGCCATTTTTTCATTCAAAATATATTTTTATTTATATACATGGTGTTTAATCATAAAAGTAATGTATACAAAGTACGTGTGAAAAGTTTGCGCCAGTGAAAATGACGTTATGCTTAGCTTGAAATGCATTTTCACATTGATAAAACTAAAAAGAAAAATTTATATGATTGTGTCAACCTGATGTAATTTTAACTGATTTTCAATTTTTAATTTTAAAGATTAGAACTGGAGCCTTTATTGGTTGCTTCATCTTGAATGCATACCTTGATTACATGTTACCAATTACTTTTTTAAATTATAGTAGTGTTCCCGCTAGGCTTTTTTTGAAGGGCGCAGCGCCCTGCCCTTTTTAAAATCGGCAAAATGCGCCCTGCCCTATTTGAAATCGGCAAAATGCACCCTACCTTTTTTTAAACTAGTCAAAAGTGGCCAAAAACATCGCGAAAAAACGGCAAACTTCGTCAAAAGCATTGCGAAAAGCGGCAAATTTCGTCAAAAGATCGCGAAAAAAACGGCAAATTTTGTCAACAAATCGCGGGAAAAACGTGACTTTCGCCTGAGAATTGAGAAAAAACGGCAAATTTCGTCAAAAACATTGCAAAAAACGACAAATTTCGTCAAAAGATCGCGAGAAAACAGCAAATTTCGTCAAAAGCATTGCAAAAAACAGTAAATTTCGTCAAAATATCGCGAAAAAACGACAAATTTCGTCAAAAGATCGCGAAAAAACGACAAATTTTGTTAACAGATCGCGGGAAAAACGTGAATTTTGTCAGAGAATCGCGATAAAACGGCAAACTTCGTCAAAAACATTGCAAAAAGCGGCAAATTTCCTCAAAAGATCGCTAAAAAACGGCAAATTTCGTCAAAAACATTGCGAAAAGCGGCAAATTTCATCAAAAGATCGCGAAAAAACGGTAAATTTTGAAAGCAAATCGCGATAAAACGGCAAATTTCGTCGAAAACATTGCGAAAAAACGGCAAATTTCGTCAAAAACATTGCGAAAAACGGCAAATTTCGTCAAAAATATTGCGAAAAAAACGGCAAATTTTGTCAACAAATCGCGAAAAAACTGCAAATTTCGTCAAAAGATCGCGATAAAACGCAAATTTCGTCAAAAACATTGCGAAAAGCGGCAAATTTCGTCAAAAGATCGCGAAAAAACGGCAAATTTTGTCAACAAATCGCGGGAAAAACGTGACTTTCGTCAGAGAATCGCGAAAAAACGGCAAATTTTGTCAACAGATCGCGAAAAACGGCAAATTTCGTCAAAAAAATAGCGAAAAAAACCGCAAATTTTATCAACAGATCTCGAAAAAACTGCAAATTTCGTCAAAAGATCGCGATAAAACAGTAAACTTCGTCAAAAACATTGTGAAAAACGGCAAATTTCGTCAAAAGATTGCGAAAAAACAGCAAATTTTGTCAACAAATCGCAGGAAAAACGTGACTTTCATCAGAGAATCGCGAAAAAACGGCAAATTTCGTCAAAAACGTTGCGAAAAACGACAAATTTCGTCAAAAGATCGCGAGAAAATGGCAAATTTCGTCAAAAATATTGCGAAAAAAACGTCAAATTTTGTCAACAGATCGCGAAAAACGGCAAATTTCTTCAAAAAAAATAGCGAAAAAAACCGCAAATTTTATCAACAGATCTCGAAAAAACTGCAAATTTCGTCAAAAGATTGCGATAAAACGCAAATTTCGTCAAAGGGACGCACTCCCCCCCCCCTTAACACCCTGGAAAAAAAATATAAAAAAAAAACATCTTTTGCTCTCCCAGCTCACCAAGCTTAAAAGCCTTATCTTTTTTTTTTTTTTTTTTACTTTTTCTGCTGTGTCACTTTATTATAGCAAATAATCGATCAAGTAATTTTCTACACCCTCACCCAAAATTGATGCCCCCCCCCTTCTTTCCAAGCACACAAAATTTAAAGTTAAAACTCTTTTATTTAAATTTTTTTGTCCTATTTTTAAATCTTTAGTAAGGTAACTAAATCAGTCATCTTAAGTTCAAAATTTCTGCTTCCCCCTTAAAATTCATAGTTTAGAGGCGGCTAATAATTTTATATCCACATATGTTAACCTAATTACTTACTAGAACCTTAAAATATCAATTTAATAAAAATGTATTTCTGTAATTTATGTTACTAAATGTGTGTACAAACATTGATGAGTATGTGATGAACAATAATGAGTTTCTTATATTGGTTCCGAAAATGTATACTTTTTTTTATGAAACAATGCCCTTTTTCGCTGAAGCTAGTGCCCTTTTTATGCTTCAATAGTGCCCTTTTTGTGACTAGCACCCTGCCCTTTTTTTTTCTAGAGTGAACACTAATTATAGGTTAGAAGATTTCATTTTTCAATAAAAACATTCACAAAAGTAAAGGATTTCAGGAAAATTAAAATTATTGAAAATAGTGTAATAAAAGAAAAGAAAAAAACTACGATACTTTTGTGCTACATAGTGGCCCCCACAATTATGATTATGCCAAGGTTGCAGTTATGATTTCGCCAAGATCATCGCAAAGCTTATATATGCATCCTATATACGCATATATATATTCCAAACACTCCTATATACGCATATATATATTCCAAACACTCCTATATGTGCCATATACATCATTATACACATATTATTTACGTCTTATATGTCGTATATACATCATATACACATGTCATATATATGCATCATATATGCATCATATATGAATATAACTTGGCCACATACGTCAAAAAATGTTATATATATATCATATATCATTATGTCATACATGCTTTATAATTTGGCAATAAATCTTGGTCGCTTGGCAATTCATCCTTGGGGGCTGGTATAACACAAAAGTACCAAATTTACAATATATTAATGAAAACAAAAACAAAAATATTTCATCCTTGGGGGATCGCTATAACACGAAAGTACCAAATTTCTACTTTATTTTTCATATCTGATAATTTGCATCTATCTTTTTTGTAACTTTAACATTTTTGTAATGATTTTATGCATTTCTATTGCTATTCAAAGATAAATTCTAAAGTTACAGAATTTCTTTAAAAACTCGTAAAAAGTTCTTCTAAAGTTACAGGATTTCGTTATAAACGGTTAAAATAGTAAAATGCGAACATAATTTGGTCCATTCTCGACCGAAAGCAACAACTATTTTCCCAATGGTTCAAAAGTTGCAATAATGATTGTATTTTTAGCTAGAATAAACAATGTAAGGCTAATATTTTATAAGAATTATTTTCGTAGATTTGTTATAAGTTCATTTAACAGTTCCTTATTAGTGGCAAAGTCCAATTACTTTCACTGTGAATTTCTCTTTCGATGTCAAAAAATGGTAGTCTACTTTTGGACGCCAGCCAAAACACAGTGACAATTTTTAGAAATGTATAACAGTTGTGACAACAAACGGCGCTATTGCTTTAGCTTATATCGCGCTTACATCACTTCTAAATACTGCAAATTTCAATTTTTTACTACATTCTACAATTTCAATCCTTACATCACCAGTTAGAAAAAAAAATAGCTTTCAATTGAAATTTATTTTAAAACTGACGTTTAATTTAACGACTTTTTAAATAATTTTCAAGCATGAAATATTTTTTTATTCTATCTCAACAATGACCATCAGTTTGCTTTAATAATGTAAAATAGCTCCTGGGAAAGTTGCCACAATTGAAAATAGATTTCCCTAACCATCATGAAAAGTGAAAAAAATAATAAAAGAGCCTGATAAATCATAAGATCAGATTATCCATAAAATAGAGCATTTTGGTGCTAAACTAAAATCTGTCAAAAAAAAAAAAACAATTAAAAAAACCATTTTCTGTTTATGATTAACATAAAATTGATATGTTGAATTCGTTGATGCATATGTTGCATCAGAATATGGCAGGAACTGTATTTTATTATTTTTTTAAAGATCCATTGGATATTTAATTGTATAAGAGGGAAAAGATCTCAGACTGTGATGGAAAAGGAATAATCATCCTGATTATGTAATGGAACCGAAGAAACCATACAAATAAAATACACTTGAAAACATTAAAAATCTCCCTCATCTGCAGATTGATTTATTATTGTAAAAAAAATTATCCATCTTTACATAAAAATTGATTAGCTTAAAACAATGGATGCATTTTAGAAAATATAGATTTGAAACGAATAATGATTAAAGAGGACATTTTAAAACTTTTTTTTAACGTCTAATTTCAACAGTGCGTTTGGGCAGATGCAATGCACATACGCATAGGAGCTCATTTGGTTGCATTATCACAGGGGGGGGGGGGGACATGTGCTTTATTTACTATGTTCTTTTATTTACTGAATATGAGATGAAAGTAGGGATATACTATTTGTATGATACTTCATAGGTCCATGAAATTTTCTTTTTTGCCGTGGGGAATATGGCGGTAATGTCAAACTGATTTGCATTACACAGTTGTTTATGGATTGTTTGTTTGGAGTTTGCATCAGAAATAGTACTGTATTTCACTGGGCGGAAAACTTTTAAAATAAAATATTTGAAAGACTGTTTTATATGCACCTCTTTTTAGCACTTTCCAACCTAGTTGAAAAGTGCTTATGACTTCGGTTTGTCTGGCCGTATGGCCGTCTGCCGTCTGTCGTGCTCTAACTCCCGTAAATATGCTCGGATTGCTCTGCAATTTTTATATGTTATTGTCGTTATCTATAGCATGTTCCCTATTTCAACGGAAGTGTGTAGCACTTATAGTTTTTTTACAGGGACACTCAAAAGAATTCCGTTACATTGCGGTCTATGGGGAAAAATCATTTGCGGTTTATTTAAATAATGTTTCACTACTTTAAACGCATTGAAATTTATATATATCACTAAGGTGCATTAGAAGATGCTTAATATGGAACAGGGTGTGCATAGCACTTATAGTTACTTTACAGGGACAGTCAAAAGAATTCCGTTACATTACGTCTATGGAGAAAAATCGTCTGCGGTTTATTTAAATAATGTTTCACTATTTTAAACGCATTGAAATTTATATAGATCACTAAGGTGCATTACAAGAGGCTTACTACGGAATATTGTGTGTATAGCAGTCATCGTTCATTTACAGGGACACACAAAATAATTCTCAACTGTCTGTTAACAATAATTCCTGGAAGTGCGTTTTAAGTTACTGAACACGATTTTAATTTTAACTCGCTTTTTGTCTATTATGTGATGTGTATAAATTCTGTAGATCCTATACAGGGAAGTACAAAAGTTCGCAGACACATTTCCGTTTAGTGACAGAAACTCCAGACGGAGAATTTTAAACTGTGCTACGCGTTTCCTAACTGAACTAAAATTTAGCATCCTATGCAGTATATATACAGGTCTATAGATCCTATACAGGGCTGAATAAAAGTATTCGTATATTTTTCTGAATATTGTATATGTTGGAAATTCCTGAAATTATGTTTTTAAATATGTTATGCGTTTTCTAAATTGTTTACTTAGATGTCAGCTTTTAGCTTATTAAACGGTATGATTTGTAAAATTATTTTGGAAGCGTTGGAAAGTGCTATATAATCTATGCTTGACGCATGATTTTTCGTTCTTGTTATGTAATAAAGAAGCTTATTTTACTGATATTGTTATAGTAATTTTTTCCGTCAAGTTTTGATGGGTTTCATCTAGTAAAGTTTGAATTTTCTGATCACAAATCAAATCTTCATTTTGTTAATTTAAATCTATTTCATCAGTCCTTTTTCATTTCTATAGCCTTCCAAAACAATTTTTCCATGTTTCAAAATTTCTACTTTGTATTCTATAAATTTTACTTCTCCTTCATTCTCTGTAATTGCATTAACTGATAATAGGTTTTTACTTAACTGTAGAACATAGAGTACATTTTTTAATGTGCAACTCTCAATTTCTATTTTTCCAAAATACTCAGCTTACATTACTTCAGATTTCTTCACCAATCCAATTTCAGTAGAAATCTTCACAGGATTTTGTAGCATTATTTTATTATTCACCATATGAGAAGATCATCCTGAATCCACTACCCATTTATTAACCCTCTTACTATTCAGCAAAAAGGCAAAATTGTAATGTTGTTTTCTTTGTATTTTATTTTAAATCATTAAAAAAAGATTATTATTCCAACATTATATAAAACACTTATATGAATGCAATCCTTGAGAGTATTAATCATTGCTCAATGTATAAAACTGTGTTATATCCGTAGAGTTATATTAATTTAAATAATGCTTGAATTGCAATGAAACCTGGAGCGTAGTGAACGTATTAACATGGGCATGTCAGTGAGAGAGTTAACTAAACTTGTACTCTAGACTCTTCAACGAGGAAGGAAACAGTTGGTTTTCCACTTTTGCAAAAATAAGTTTTCAGAAGAATTGTCTTTCTTACAAATGCTGCACCGAGGACGGTTATTTTTTCCCCCCTTCTCGACTAGTAAGTGTACCGATTTTGGTTTCATTCTGGTTATTCCTTCAAGCTACAGACAGCTCCAAATAGAGATACTTATATTATAACCACCCGGTATATAAAGAACCTATTGTGTATTCTAATATTATTTGCTAGCTATATTGTATTCTAAATCCTACAGACAAAATTCTGATAGTAAGCCTGTTAAAAGTATAATTATGGGAATATTATTTAATTCAATAAGCATTCTAAATTTAATAACTGTTGTAAAATAGAAGACAATATTTTCTTTGAAAATTTCCCCATGTCTATAATATTTAAAAAATTTTATAAGTAATCAAAATATTCTGTGGATATGTGATTTTCTTCCTGCTCCTTTCTCTCTTTTCTTAAAAAAAATCTTAATTTGTATTTCCAAAAGAAATTAAAAGTGTGATTTTTACTGTTTTGCTTATGATTAATTTCTACAATTTTTATTTTATTTGGTATATATTTTTTCAGTATGCTTTGTTTGAACAAGGTGGAGACTCTTTACAAATTGAATTTAGAAATCTTTTGTATCGTCACAGCAAGCCCATACCACCTGTTACTATTTTGGATATGTTAGGAATGGATGAAGGTTAATTATTACTCTCATTTATTTATTTTTAAGAATACATTTATAAAATATCTTGCCATTTGTATGATTTTTTCAGTATTTAGAATATTTCCTTTAAATCTGTATACACTTCTTTTCAGATATGTTTTCCTTTTACTGGTATGTAAAATTTAAATATAAATATGTGTTTCAGTATGAAAATGTTAGATCATAGCACTGCAATTTTCATTGCATCCACATGTAAACTTTTTCTAGGCTTATTCTTTTGTAAATTCTGTGCATGCACACACACACATACAATTCCCTTGAATTTTAACAAGTTTTACTGTAGAATAATCTTAACACTTTTGCACGTGATGTCCTAATAATAGGACATGTCTTTACATTAACTTTTATTTTGTCTTTTGAATTACTCTTGTTATTATCTGCATGTAGTAATGGTACCATCCGTCTCAAAAGTTTAGGCACAACAAGAAAATATCATTTATTAAATAACAATACAAAATTTATTAATAAGTAGATGGAACCCATCAAAACTTGACGGCAAACAAATTGATAGTACCATAAAAATAAAATTCATAGCTTTTTTAATTGTTTCAAATTTTTGCAGAATAATTCAAATAAATAAAAAACCCACCTCGAATTAAAGCTATGTTGGGGACCGGCAATTGACTGAATTACACTGACACATGCACTCACAGAATTTCTTTCATCTAACACACATTTATCACTGTTGTACCAGTAAATGGAAAACCATTTACTGACACAACAGCAATAAATCATACATAATTGTCATTATACAATGTCAGTTAATGCAAAATGCTTTTAATGCAAGTCGATAAATTGCGAAAATCGACAATCGATAGCAGAAAATTCGTCAATCGATAGCGGAAAAATCTCAAAATTCCTCAGTTGATATCGGGAAAATTGTGAAATTCATCAAATGGTCTCAGGTAAAAAAATTGTGAATATTGCCAAATGGTCTCAGTAAAAAAATTGTGAATATAGTCAAATGGCTTCGAGAAAAAATCACAAAATTCGTCAAATGATTTCAGGAAAAAAAATCGTGAAATTCACCAAAAGATTTCGAAATTCGTCGAGCGACAGCGAAAATAAATCTTATTTTCTATTCAATCATGGCAATTGGAGAGTGTGACTATTAAGTTTGGCCAGTGGTGACAATAAAGTTAATTGCCAAATTTTCAGTATTATTCGCCGAGTGGCGAATGCTAATTTTGTCCTATATCACAAACTGTATTTAGATACACTATAATGACAAAATGGTTATCAGATCAGTAGATGGAAAAGTTTGTAGTGTATATAAATGCATTCTGCATTAACTTACGTTTTATAATGACAATTGTGTATGATTTATCGCTGTTGTGCCTGTAAATGGTTTTCTATTTACTGGCACAACAGTAATAAATGTGTACCAGATGAAAGAAATTCTGTGAGTGCATGTGCCAGTGTAACTCAGCCAATTGCTGGTTCCCAACCTAGCTTTAATTCAAGGTGTTTTTTTTTATTTATTTGAATTATTCGGCTAAAATTTGAAACCTTTTAAAACAGCTATGAATACCTTAAAAAAGTGGATAATGTGACTTTTGCATCTGCACCCTTCTTTTGTTTGAATATAATTTCTAGGTTTATTTCTTAATATTTTGAAACTTTGCAACATCTGTAATGAGACATCTTATGAAAAATTTAATTTAACATTGTGACTAAGAGGAGTAACAGATGCTGCTCTTAATAGAAATCGTAGGCAAGTAATAAATTGAATATTTTGGGTTGGGTTTGGTTTCAGGTTGAAGTATGTCCCATGTTTGGGTCAGGTTTGTGGTTGGCATTTTTTTTTTTTTTTTTTTTTTTTTGGCAGCTTTGGGTTTACTTTAATCAGAATTTTTTGGGTTGGATCAGGTACAACACAACCCATGCAGGACTTAAAGATCCCACAAACATTTTGTTAATTTGAGGCTTTTTAATGTCTATTTAATTTTTGTCTACATTTCTTTTTATCCATACTTTTAGCAAATTTTGTTTGTAAAAGTATATTTTTAAATAAATTGTCACATTTTAACATAAATAGAGTAAGAATTATTTTCAAAATAATTTATTGATTTTTATATTTTTTAAATATTGCATCAATTAGGTGTGTAGGTTTATAATAAAACATTTGGTTTATGTTTATGTATGATATCTTGCAGTTTATATGAAGTCATAATTGCTTATTGAAGCACAAAATTTTGTTTTAAGAAATTTATATTTTTTGGCCTAAAATTGTAAAAAATTAAATAAGAATGGTTTTTAAGCTTTCCCATCAGTCAACACAACATTTCATTATTTATACAAACCTTTGTTGTTGTTGCTGTTGCTGCTGCTGTTGTTGTTGTTGTTGTAGGTCCATTTAATGTATGTTTTGTATATTAAAAATCACTATGTAATTACATGTTGTTATTTTAGTTTTCATACTTATGTTTTCTTTCCAAATTTACAGAAATGCCTAATGATGAGGCAAAGCTGGAACATTTACCAGGTAAAAAGTCTTTGTATTGTTCATAATGCTATACTGTCTTTATTGGTCTTATTCTTCATTCTTTATTGAGTCTAAGATTGCTAAGGTTTCTTTTAAGATTTAAGATTTTTTTTCAATACTTTTTTATTACAAAATTGTATGAAATTAAAATATATTTTATACTAGCTGACTTGACTTGCTTAAGTGTGCCGAAAAACATTAAGTCTGGCCTGACCTGGCCCCAGTTTAATGAGACTGGCTCATTTTCTCTTTTGACTGGCTACATGAAATCGAAAAAATAACTTTATAAAAATAAACAGTTAGTAATGTCTTTTCAAAAAAAGAAAAAACTAACCTAAAAATTTCTATTGCTGTAAGGTTAGTCCCATAACAAAATCACTTATCTCTTACTTATGAAAGAACTCTGCCGTCATAACAACAGGCTTGTTTGGCGATAAGATATTACTTTAGCAACCTAATGCACAAAAAAATCTCTCCTTGGAACTTCATTGGCATCAACAGAAATTTCTCATTGCCTTTAAAAAATCTTTTCCAAGTGCATTTGGATTTGTATTCATCTATCCAGAACCAAATTTGCAAACCACCATCAGCAATAAATAGATTTTATTAGCCATCACACGCACATAGACACACAAATATCTATCTTTTATTAATATAGATTATATCAGGTGCTGCCAAAGTGGTTAATACTGACCCCCAGTGGTCGATTCGGCCTCAGGAGTCGATGAAAAAAAAATATTTAAAAAGAATCTGTTAAGGTAAAAGACTAAGTGAAAATGCAGTCACAGTTTCACTTTGATGTTATGCTACAATTGGATATGTAGAAAAAGTACCGAAAATTGGTGTGTGCATCTCAGATAGGATTATTGCACCACCATTTTCTACAGAAGTTGAAACTGACAAATATACTTTACAGGATGAAATTAATGGGTGATCAAATGATTTTGATCTAAGGTACTTTTTATTAATGTTGCTTTAAATTTATTTTGGATGAATATAAATATTACTTGAAAATGACCAAAATTGTCTAAAGTGATAGTCCCAATTTGATTTCCCTTCTAAGATTGTATACTGTTGAATCTGTTTTCATCCATATTAATTCCATCATAATAAAACAAAAAAATGGTTTAGATACCAAATTTTGTAAGGATTTAAGGTTGAAATTCGTGAATTTTGAAGCCCTTGTATAGACTCGCCAATCACATTCAACACATTGACAATGTCAATCAATTTTAGAAACATAATAAAAGTTTCATTGTAATGCATTCGATTACGCATAAATATGTCAAACATATGTAATAGAAATAATAATCTAAAAATTGCATAAGCCACCCCCCTAGCACATCAATATCGGCCAATATTGTAAACAGTGATTTTGTGATATTAGTAAATGATGGATAGGCCAATATTGCACAGTTAACTTTTTTCCAATATTGCACTGTTAACTTTTTTCCAATATTGGGCAACATCAATTATTTGCATTGGTCAATATTGCAACCTAATATTGGTCAAAGCTATACTGTCCGATTTACTATTTTATTCCATATTTTAAAATTATTTCTCTCTTTGCTTATATACAGTGGTGGCTCATGACTGGCTTTTTAGGGGGCTGCATGCATTGTTCAACTTCTATGTTTGTTTGGTTTTTTGTTACCACTAATTTTAAATAGAAATCCTTGTCTTAAAAATGTATTTAAAACAAATTGTGGTAACATAAAAATGTAGAAGTTCAGTTTTTAAGCGCATAATTCAACTATATATCCGTTAAACTTGTCTCTTGTTTATTTATTCATTTACTGGTGAAATTTTAATTTTGTAATGTAATATTAGTCAAAGGCAAATGCTGAACTATTTATATTGTTTTAAGTGCAAATGAGTTAACCTCCCATAATCGGGCTACATGCAATATAGATTTTTAAAACCATAAAAAATTGTAGTAAATTTAAATACAGTGTTTTCCTTTGAAAGTACATTTTTGTTTTTCTATTCGACAGTGTAAAAATTGAAATTGTGCGATGTTTAGAAGTTAAAAAAATTACAGTAAAAGTGAAATTTATTAGTTAGGTCATTGCCACCAAAATTATGATGCCAGCGTTACTCATGGCATGTTTTCGCTTTATAACATAGCTTAGGAAACAGTAAAGTAGTGGGGAGGGGTCTATAAGCAATTGAAAAACTTTTGAGGAGGTCAACGGTATTATATAGAAATTTGAAATTTGTTTAAGTTGCATGGATTTTGACTGATTATACTATTTTAATGCTTTTAGAACCTTCTAATAAAATATTTTTAACAAAAATTTATTTTATTTTCAGATAAAGTTTTGAAAGATTTGATAAAAATTAGTAAATGGTTGCAAAATCACGGCATGGAAGAATTTGTTAATGTGTACTCATCTATCAGATCAAATGTGTTGACTCGATCTATACAAAAGTACATTTTTTATCTGTTTTGTTTTAATCCTTTCTATTTCATTTTGTATGATTATCATTTATTTTTTCAAAAATTTCTAGATTTAGTTATCTTATTAGTCTATACTAATTACAGGAAGTTTCGCTCTGTGTGTCTGTCTGCAATGGCTAGCGAAATCTAGTGCATCTAGAAGTCTGAAAATTTAGGTGTGGATAGTCTAAAACCTGTCCTGTTGCACTTGAGAATCTGAATTTTAATATTTTGAAAATTAGCCTAGATATTAATTAAAAACCCATTAAGCATTGCATAAAAAAACTCATTAAAATGCTCTTTGAAAATGGCTATTTTATAGTGACCACAAAAGAAATTACAGTTTTGATAATTCCAGACAACGAAATATTCCCATTTTTACTTGTCCTCAAATACTACAAAAACTATAGGAGCTATAACTTTTCTTTATTTCGGCCAAAAACTGACCAGACTTAAGAACTGAACACAAACAGAAAAGAGGGTTACTGTAAATGGGGGCTGCCAGATAGAAAGTCAACTCACAGTTTTGTGGACCTATTCAAGCAAATAAAACTATTACATTTAAACGATTTGATATTAGACATATAGACGTAAAAAAAATTGTGATTTCAAAAAATCAAAATTCATAAAAATCTATGAGTAACTCTTCGAAATATTAATTAAAAACTTATTAATGAAAATAGAAAATTATTATATTTCTATTTCAAGAGGATGGCAGACCTGCCAACTCTCCCGTTTTTCGCGGGAGACTCCCGTTTTTTAGCCCGATCTCCCGTTTTTACATTTAAGTATGGATTTCTCCCGTTTTTCACTCATATTTTAGAATTCTTAGAAACGTACTTCTTAAAAAACGAAAAATGTTCTTTCCAATCTCAACAGATGGCGCCAGAGCTCTGCTCGGCTCACTAGCTTCCTTAAAACTTGACTTGATGGGTGCGTTAGATGGAAAGACGCATGCGCGGTGAAGTGCAGTTCATAGACACAAACGAGCTTCGCGGTGTTTGTATTTTCACCTCGTGTTTGCTATCGTAACATGTGCAAGTTTGAACTTGGATTATAAGAAATATTTTTTACACGATGTCAGAAGTGATGGAAAAGAAAAAGAAAAAGTATCTGCAAGCATTCAAAGCAGATTATTCCATCGAATATCCCTTTATCAAGCGATCAAATAAAAGTATAAATTATGCATTTTGTGTGGATTGTGCATCGGACTTTAGTATCGGTCATGGGGGTAAGAATGACATTGAACAACATCGGAAAAAGAGTAAACATATTAATAATGCAGAAGCAAACGTCAAAAATGTGAAAGAAAAGGAGAAGATGAAAGATTTTCTATCGAGCAAAAATGAAGTAACGAGAGCCGAATGTTTGTTTACTGCATTTCTGATTGAGCATAATTTACCATTGAGCTGCTCTGATCATATTGGATCATTGTTACAGAAAATATTTCCAACACACGAAATTGCCAAAAATTATAGTTGCGCTCGCACGAAAACGAGTGCAATTGTTTCAGAAATGGCGTCGACTTGTCAAATTGGATTGATATCAGCTTTACAAAATCAACCATTCTGTTTAGCTACAGATGGTAGCAATGACTCAGGAAGTCAATTATATCCGATTGTCGTAACCCATTCTAACACTGATAATGGACAGATTAAAAACAATTTATTAGCAATTCCAGTATTAAAAGGAGGCTCAACTGCTGTGAACATTTCTAATCTTGTACTCAATAAATTGAGCCAACTAAATATACCAGTAACTAATTGCATTGCATTTGCATCAGATAATGCTTATGTGATGGTGGGGAGAAAAGCAGGTGTCGCACAGCTGTTAAAAGAGCATCAACCTAATTTAATAAGTGTGGGATGCCCGTGCCATCTGCTAAATTTAGCTGCGGAGAAAGGTGCATCCAGTTTGCCCCTAAACGTGGATGAGCTTTTAGTAGACATTTTTTATTACTTTAAAAAAAGCTCGAAAAGAATAGAGGAACTTGAAAAATTTCAAGATCTTTATAATGATGATGTGAAAAAGGTACTAAAACATGTCTCTACTCGATGGTTGTCAACATCAAAATGCCTCCAGAGGCTATTACATTTATGGGACCCACTAATTGCATTTTTCAAAAATGAAATTGACAAGTCCAACAAAAAGAAAAACTTATCTAAAAGTTTAGAATTTTTTACAATTCCTAAGAAGAGTGAAAGTAGTTCGAAAATTACTAAAGAGAATACTACTACTACAATTGTTGATAAAAAATCTCTAAAAAGAAAGTATAATGCTATCAGCAATGACTCTACAGAAGAACCTAAGAAAAAGAAAATACAAAAATCCGATAATCTTGAAGACATAAGGTCAATTTTGTCACGTGAAGAAAGACTTTTTTATCTATTAACAACAGATATAAATAAAGCATACAGTTTGTTTTTAGTTTACATCTCACCAGTTTTTGATAAATATAATTTGATTCTTCAAGGAAAAGTACCCATGATTCATAAGTTGCACTCACTATTGCTTGAATTATTACGGCAAATTTTAATGAAATTTGTAAAAGCCAATGTTTTAAGAGAGTGTACTGATTTACTATCCGTAAATTACCATACTGATAGTAATCAGAAAGAAGATGATGAATTGTTGATTGGGGAAAGTACACGTGAAGTTGTTCAAGATTTAAAACCATCTGATAGAAATGAATTTTTCTCAAATGTACGCAATTATTTTATGAGGTGTTGTGACTATATGGTCTTAAAATTTCCATTTAAAGATGAGGTATTGCGTAATGCTGAGGTCTGCAATATAACGAAGATTCAGACTGCATCTTTTTCAAGCATCAAGTATTTTGTTGACAAATTTCCAGTGTTCTTGAAAGGAAATTATGCAGATGTAATTGATAAGTTGCAGTCTGAGTTTTGCGCTCTTCAAATTGCAGAATTTCCTCCACATATTACATCTGAAGAGAGACCAGATGTCCAATGGCATTCTATTGGTAAAATTAAAAATGAAATAAATGAGCAACTATATAAAACAATTTCTGATGTAATGCTGGGAATTTTATCTATTCCTCACAGCAATGCTGAGTGTGAGCGCATATTTAGCTTAGTCAGAAAAAATAGATCTGAATTCTGGTCATCCATTTCGGATGATAATTTAGAAAGTTTGTTGATTGTTAAGAGCAATTTCTCAGGTCATTGCTATGACCAAAATTTCGATGTAGAATTTTTAAGCAGAGCAAAGTCTGCAACTTCTTCAAAAGTTAAATGTTAGAATATCATAAGTTAAATTCTAATAAATATTTTCATTTTATTTGAAAAAAGTTTCTTTCATTTGTTAATATCATAAGGTTTCTTTGTGTAATTTTAATTTATAATAGGAAGGTAAGTGTTATTTTTAAATTTTTTATTTATATATATATATGTATATTAATGATTATATATTAGTTATTGAATCAGTCATTAATCTATTTAAATGAGTTATAAAATAACTTTTTATTCTTACGTAAATTGACTTTAAAAAATCTCCCTTTTTCTCCCTTTAAACTACGTAGAATCTCCCTTTTTTTCTCTTGCTAAGGTTGGCAGCTCTGGGATGGGTTCACTGGAATTGCATACTTTTTGATAATTCCAGACTACGAATAGTCTCTTTTTCACAATATAAAATGGCAGACTAGGCACTTTTTCGCCTCTATAGAATTATTAAACTATTGTATTTACTGGTTTGAAAATTACGTCTGTCACAGAACGTTATGCTTGGATACACTATTGCTTTATTACTTCTATATGCTATTTTAAGACACATAAGGTATACTTATGGTCGATACTAATGATAGTTTATTTTAGTTTTGTAATATCATATCTTTGTAAAATATTAAAAGTTGTATTCATTAAGTATGTTTAAATATGAACATGTAACATTACTAAAATGGGCCGTATACATCACGTATAGTGAAACCAGGTTCTTGAGCTTACTTGAGATCTATCGTGTAATAAAAGATTATCTAAATGAAAGTGAACTGAAGTTAACAAAATTGAATTTATTTGCAAAAATTGACATTAAGTTGAATTTATAAATTACCATACATGGGTTTCAAATATTATACTGGCACTTCAATTGTAGATATTAACAGTTATTTATTTATTTGAGAATGTCTCATAACATACCGTGGGAATTTATTTAATAAGTGTAATATAACAATGCAATTTGCTCGAAAAATAAAGTCTGCTTACCCCATATATAGATAGACACTGACATCATCTCTAGTAGTAAATCCAAAATGATGAAAGGCAGGCTATCTCACAAATTTCATATTTTTCGCATTAAATTATTTTAAAGATAGGGTTAGTCCACGTTAGTTTTGCCTTAGGGTATCTTTTTTAAAAAAAACTCCTTGCTTCTCTCATGTCCTTTAGTTTTCTTGTCCAACTCTTTAGCTATTCTGTACACCCCCTTCACCTCCTTCTAATAAACATTATCCAAACTACCTTCTCCTTCTGCCTTCCCCTATTTCAAAACCTTATTTTACTGGACTTCCCTATAAACATATTTTGATTACGTTACCATAATATTCGATATATTAAATATTTCCCCCTTCTTTCTCCAGTTAAATATCAAATATTAAAGTCGCCAATTTTGTATGCCCCTATCCTTTTCTTGTATGCCCCAATCACTTTCTTTTGTTAAACACATCAGCTAGTCGGCTTGTTTTGATCTTGTAGCAGAACATATTTCTATTCGGTATCTTTTGAACTTCGGTATTTCAATGTAACATGCTATTCTGTCATCTGCATGTAATTCTGCTTGCAGGAAAGTCGGCCATTCAAGGGTCCCTACCGTCTTTAAAAGTTCCTACTGCCTTTTAGATCCAAATGACCATTATTTGCCATATTTTTGGGAGGCAGTTGTGTAACACATCTGCATAACACCTGCATTTTTAAACGGCTGCAATAAACTTAAGCATTTTTCTATTCTTATATTCTTACGTTTTATTTCTATACAGTTTACATTGCACACAACAATTGTAACTAAACTGTCTTTTGTAAAAATAGCTTCTTTTATATAATTTCTACACGGAATCGCTTTACTCTCTTAACTAAACCGAAATGCTATTCTATTTCTTATAAGTTGCCTTCGCTGCATGATATAAACGAATTTGTAACAAAGTAATTTTCTCCCCTGCATTTTTAGGATTACACAAAGAAACATTGAATTTGTTTTGCCGGACTATGTATAAGCAGTTACGCCGAACTCAGAAATCTAATTTTCATAATAAACATATAATTAAAACCATATTAATTAATTCTTCGTTAATGAAAATAAATCTTTTCCAAGTCAAAAGCACAGCTGTCGTTCAATGATTCAAACCAAAGCGAGTCGAAGGTTGCCAGAAACATGGTCTGCCAGTTTTTTAATTCAGCGATTGTAAGGTACATACATATTTTAAAATGTATGTAAGATACAGATTTCAAAATTGAATATAAGTGCTAAAGGTTGCGCTGATTAAGATTTTCTAAAAATCGAAATAATCCACCGGCAAGTTTTCATTTTATAAAAAAAATCCTGATTTTTATGGAAAAGATATAAAAATCTAATTGACAATGGCTTTAATAATTAAAGAAACATTTGCATTTTTTTTGTTTGTGGGGATGGAGGACGGCTTTTTATTAAATATCATATTTAGGCAACGTGACACATATTATTAAAAAGGAGACTTGCACGCTTCGCCTGCTATTGGGACAATGGATGTAATTAACAAAGAAACATTTGTATTTGTTATATTGGGAGGGAAGGGGAACTATTTTTTATTAAATATCTCATTTAGTCCACATGACAGATATGACATAGACAAACGGGTTTTGACTGTTGTGAAAAACAAGCCTTCATTTAATGCTTAGTCTTACTGCCTCAGATACACTTTTAAGCATATGCATTCATTAACTTTCATTCATATTTCACCTTTATTTACATTCATTTAATCTCAGTATAAAGCGCATAAACAGTACATATCAACAATATATCTTTATTATAAAAACGTAATTACTATAGTTAATATATATTCAACTTACCCATTTTTCTCTAGTTCTCTGTTCAATATTAATAGTTCACTCTTTAAATGCAGTTAATTTTTACTTTACGATAGTTGATAAATTATATTTATTTCGTAAACATTCAAATTCCACGCTTCAGTTATTTTCATTCACGGTATACGGCAATGTTCAATTGAGACGATAATCGAATAATCAATTGGCATAGTACGCTTTCGTTCCGAGAGATGGCGCCAGACAAGTCTTTGTCTGATTCGCCGATCTCGTGATTATTCATGTTTTTAGCCACGCGTCACTTCCGTGATGTTTCTAGAAATGTGTTTTCATTGGCAGGTGGATTTTTGGCAAGATATATATAAGCATTACCTCGTCTGTTTAATGGGGTTTTGTTTTGATTAACTAATCATCTCGTAAACAGTCACCTTAGGATGGCTGTAGTATTGTGTCGTGTGCTGTATATTTAGAATGGAATCGTGTCTGTTAAAATCGGCAGCTTGGTATCCAAGTGTGGTATGGTTTATTTCTTTAATTATGTTTTATCTACATTTATTTATGATTTATAATAGCCAAGAATATGTTTTTGCCTAATGAACTATGTTAAGCTGGACTTGCATCTGTAAATCATTGTTGAAAGTAATTTCTTAAATAAACAAGCTGGATTATTAATTGTTGTCTTCAATATGAAAATCCTCACATAATGGAAACATCGTTTATTGACTTTGTATTTGAACACCATTTAATCTGCAAAGGCATCATTCTTCTACAGAAATATTGAGCCATGTTTGCATCATAATATAAGGCATAAATTTCAGTTTATTGCTACTCTGCGTAATCTGCTTCTTTAATAAGTGTTATTTAGGACTATGGTTTTAGCTAACGCTGCCATTGCCTAAGATTGACTGCTATCGGCACCTAATTTACATTGGGGTTTTCTGTAACAGATTATTCGTTGTATTTGTGTCGATGGTGAAAGAGGGGGAGTTTACGACTTTTTAATAAATATCGCATTTATTGTACTTCTTCGTGTGCCCCCTGGTGGTGGCACCTTTTTTATTAAATCCACATGTACTGCTCTAATTTCGACAGAATTAATTCCATTTAACATTTTTAGCTTCATACGTACCGTTTAATTGCACCGTATAATTGCATATAAAGAGAATACCATATTTTTCAATAAACAGTTTTCATAAAAATTAAATTTGTGTTCCTAATAACAGTACAAAACCCATATTCAGCTTATCCATACCAACAGTCAAAGTTAGTGATTTATTGTAGAACATTACACTGCACGTGTCCTGGTGGCCCCTCCATAAAGGATTTTTGTCTAACTGTGCTTATTTCAATAACTCAGCTAATAGTGTTCCGAGCTTTTCCAAATCAGTTCCATTTTGCTAAATTAGCATAACAATCACCATTCGCAGCTTCAGGGTATATTTCTAGAAAAGAGTGACCAGATTTTTCTAATAATAATCTAAGCGAAATTTGAAATTATATTCCTAGCTTCACCAAATGAATCAATGTTTAAAGATGCATAGTGGTCCTCGTAATTAGCCATTTGCAGAAGGGCACTTGAACATCCACTCTCCCCCCTACATTATATACATTATATAAGCTTATAGAAATAATAACAAACTATTTCATCATTTAAGTTGGAACTCATTAAATACCTTGCATTTAAACACTCATTTAACAAGCAATTTCCAAAGGCATTGAAATTGCTTGCATTTGGTGAGGAAAAAGTGTGGCTTGCCAAATCGCCTTTTTTTTTTTGTGCCAAATACTCTAAAGTATTTTATATTTTTACAGATTTTCTACTGAAATTTCACAGCTAAATTTGACTGATACTTTGTAACAAACCAGGGTTCTCACAGACTCCTTAGACTCCTTGGAAACTCCTTAGAAATGAAAACATTCCCAAGTAGTACTTAGAACTACTTAGATAAGCAAACCACTCCTTAGAAACTCCTTAAATTGTATTGCGACTTCGGACGCAAGCGATATTGCTGCCGAGGGGGAAATCGGGATTGTAAAACGCATGGTAAATCCTTTATACACGTCATTTATCTGAAGCACAGCATTGATTGGTTAGGATAATCTTATAGCAGGGCTCCCACTAGGTCCGTTTTTCAATTATTAGGTCCGTAAAGTCTGTTCTTCAACACTGTACTTTACTTTAAATTTTATCAATGTTTAGCTTTTAGCCAAAAATCTCGGAAAAATCACGTTTTTCGCAAATATATCCCAAAAAATACTGTCAAATTTAGTCAATCGATCGCGAAAAAATGAGTAAATTTTGTCAAAGGATTGTGAAAAAACTCTAATTTCTCCAACAGATTGAGAAAAATATGGATTTCCTCAAAAGATCGAGAAAAATGCGGATTTCCTCAAAAGATCGTGAAAAACATGCGAATTTCCTCAAAAATTGCGAAAAACACGTGAATTTCGTTAAAGGATCGTGAAAAACATGCGAATTTTGTCAAAGGATCAGGAAAAACACGCGGTTTCCATCAAAAGATCGCGAAAAAAACGTCAATTTCATCAAACGATAGAAATAAAATGCGAATTCCCTCAAAAGATCGTGCAAAAACGCGAATTTCCTCAAAAGATCGTGAAACACACATGGTTTCCATCAAAAGATCGCGAAAAAAACGTCAGTTTCGTCAAACGATCGAAATAAAACGCGAATTCCATTAAAAGATCGCAAAAAACGCGAATCAGCGATGCCGCGGACGCGCTATAGCGCGTAAATTACGCGAAAAATTAGAGTAGGGACAAAAAAAAAATAGTTCTTACGCGTCCCATGGGACGCGTAAATTCTTGGAAGAATCGCGAAATCCGTCCAAGTTTCGCGAAAAAACGGCGCATTTCGTCAAAGTATCGCCGAAAAAACGGCAAATTTCGTTGAAGAATTGTCAAAAAAAACGGTAAATTTCGTCGAAGAATTTCGAAAAAACGGTAAATTTCGTCGAAGGAGCTCGAAAAAACGGCAAATTTCGTCGAAAGAACTCGAAAAAACGGCAAATTTCGTCGAAAGAACTCGAAAAAAAGGCAAATTTCGTCGAAGAATCTCGAAAAAACGGCAAATTTCGTCAAAGAAACTCGAAAAAACGGCAAATTTCGTTGAAAGAACTCGAAAAAAAGACAAATTTCGTCGAAGAATCTCGAAAAAACGGCAAATTTCGTCAAAGAAACTCGAAAAAACGGCAAATTTCGTCGAAGAATCTCGAAAAAACGACAAATTTCGTCGAAGAATCTCGAAAAAACGGCAAATTTCGTCGAAGAATCTCGAAAAAGCGGCAAATTTCGTCAAAGAATCTCGAAAAAACGGCAAATTTCGTCAAAGAAACTCGAAAAAACGGCAAATTTCGTCGAAGAATCTCGAAAAAACGACAAATTTCGTCGAAGAATCTCGAAAAAACGGCAAATTTCGTCGAAGAATCTCGAAAAAACGGCAAATTTCGTCGAAGAATCTCGAAAAAACGGCAAATTTCGTCGAAGAATCTCGAAAAAACAGCAAATTTCGTCGAAGGATCGCCAAAAAAACGGAAAATTTCGTCGAAGGATCGCCAAAAAAACGGCAAATTCCGTCGAAGAATTATAAAAAAACGGTAAATTTCGTCGAAGAATCTCGAAAAAACGGCAAATTTCGTCGAAAGATCTCGAAAAAACGGCAAATTTCGTCGAAAGATCTCGAAAAAACGGCAAATTTCGTCGAAAGATCACGAAAAAAATGGCAAATTTCGTCGAAAGATACTGAAAGAAACGGCAAATTTCGTCGAAGGATCGCCCAAAAACGGATAATTTCGTCGAAGGAGCTCGAAAAAACGGCAAATTTCGTCGAAGGAGCCCGAAAAAACGACAAATTTCGTCGAAAGAACTCGAAAACACGGCAAATTTCGTCAAAGAATATCGAAAAAACGGCAAATTTCGTCGAAGGAGCTCGAAAAAACGGCAAATTTCGTCAAAGAATATCGAAAAAACGGCAAATTTCGTCAAAGGATCTCGGAAAAAACGGCAAATTTTGTCGAAGGATGTAAAAAAAACGGTAAATTTCGTCGAAGGATCTCGGAAAAAACAGCAAATTTCGTCGAAGGATCTCGGAAAAAACAGCAAATTTCGTCAAAGGATCTCGAAAAAAACGCGAATTTCTTCGAAGGATCTCTGAAAAAAGGCGAATATCGTCCAAAGGCCAAGGAAAAAGTGCGAAATTCACTCAGCCTGAAATCGACTCGAAGCAAAAGTTAGTTAATCTGACCTACAACAACAAAAATAGTGCTGAGAGAGGATCCCCCCCCCCCCTTTCTGCTGTAACGTAACCTTTCAGAAAATATTTTTTAAAATTCAGAATCACTCCTGAAACTCCTTTCGAAAGAAAATGTTTGATTCTAACACTGATCTATGCTGACAAATAATCCAATGGGAAGTTTAATCAAAGCATCCATTCATTCAACAAAAAGTGCCCCTTTACTCAACAAAAGTATTCTTTTATCCAACAAAAATGTCCTTTTCAATAAATCTGTCCTCCCCCTTTTAAAAGAAATGCCAATATTAGTGATACTTGTTATCTTCTACACTCAAATAATCATTATTTTATAATTAAGCATTTACATTTAAAAAAAAGGCAAAGAAAATTTCTCTTAATAGTTTAAAAAAAAAAAAAAAATCTTATTTGATTGGGAAATACTGGTTTTAATTATTCATTATTTAATTATTATCAAAACAATGACTATTACATTTTTCTTTTCCAAATAAACAAATTCACTTGTTCCTTTAAAATATGAATTTGAATTATTATGAATGGGGACCCGCTTTTTTAGAAATGGGACCCAGATATTTGAAAATCCTGGGTCCCTGGGACCCAGGATTTTTAGGATCCAATGACATCACTGGCGAATGTCTCCTAGAAAATCGCATATTTACCCCCAGAAGATCATGGAAAAAAACGCGAATTTTCCCCGGAATATAGCGAAAAACACGCGATTTTCCTCAAAAGATCGCGGAAAATGTGAATTTCCTCGAAAGATCACAAAAAACACGCGAATTTCCTCAAATCGCGAAAAACACGCCAATTTCGTCAAAGGATTGCGAAAAACATGCAGTTTCCATCAAAAGATCGGGAAAAAAATGTCAGTTTCGTCAAACGATCGAAATAAAACACGAATTCCATTAAAAGATAGCAAAAAAAACACGAATTTCTCCCACCAGATCGCGAGAAAAGATGCGAATTTCCTCCAGAAGATCGTGAAAAAAGACACGAATTTCCTCAAAAGATCGAAAAAAACATGCGAATTTTTTCAAAAGATCGCAAAAACATGCAATTTTTCTCCAAAGATCTCAGAAAACATGCAAATTTCGTCAAAAGATCGCTAAAAACATGCAGTTTCCGTCACCAGATCGCGAGAAAAACGTCAGTTTCGTCAAACGATCGAAATAAAACGAGAATTCCATTAAAAGATCACGAAAAAACACTAATTTCTCCCAGAAGATTGCGAATTTCCCCCAGAAGGTCGCAAAAAACATGTGAATTTCGTCAAAGTTTCACCTTCAACGAAATCGATTACAGCTGTTCTAAAAGTATAAATTCAAAACTTGTTATATTTTTTCTTGTATGTTGTGTTTAGCATTTTTTTTTTTCCTTTAAAAAATTTTTTTAAAGATGTATCCTGTATGTGATATACATAATAAGTGTTTGAGGTTTGACTAATCTCTGTTTATATGACCATTGGTCGCTGCATAAAAAAGTTGATTGTCTATTTTGTATTTAAACTTACGAAATCAGTAAGCAATATTTTGTGAATACTGTGCAATTCCAGCACTAACAATTAGATTCTAATAGAGTAAAATTTGTTTTTGTCTCCAAATTGGCCATTAAAAATTGGAGTGAGCATACCACATAATGATACAGCACATAAAAACAACAACAACAAAAAATTGCAAATCCTTAACATTTTTTGGACTCCTTGGATTTTTTCGGTACTCCTTGGATTTTTTCTTCCCAACTCTGTATGAACCCTGAACAAACATGAGTTGTTTCATTAGCATTTAAAAAAAAAATATTTTGAGTTTGTGCTTTAAAGAGACCTTCCTTGTAAGTGCAAATTTAGGATCTCAAATAAGGAATTGAGGTTGAAAATATGCATTGGGGGTCAAGATTTTTTTTGTGGTATCACAAGTAGGTGTTAGCATTGAACATTTTTAAGTTTGGTCATATTTTAGTGTGAAGACAGTTTTCCTTATTTACATAAAAAATATAATTCCTAATCTTTTTTAGCACTTTCCAACCTAGTTGAAAAGTGCTTATGACTTCGGTTTGTCTGGCCGTCTGGCCGTCTGGCCGTCTGCCGTCTGTCCGTGCTCTAACTCCCGTAAATATGCTCGGATTGCTCTGCAATTTTTATATGTTATTATCGTTATCTATAGCATGTTCCCTATTTCAACGGAAGTGTGTAGCACTTATAGTTTTTTTACAGGGACACTCAAAAGAATTCCGTTACATTGCGGTCTATGGGGAAAAATCATTTGCTGTTTATTTAAATAATGTTTCACTATTTTAAACGCATTGAAATTTATATATATCACTAAGGTGCATTAGAAGAAGCTTAATATGGAACAGGGTGTGCATAGCACTTATAGTTACTTTACAGGGACAGTAAAAATAATTCCGTTACATTACGTCTATGGAGAAAAATCGTCTGCGGTTTATTTAAATAATGTTTCACTATTTTAAACGCATTGAAATTTATATAGATCACTAAGGTGCATTACAAGAGACTTACTACGGAATATTGTGTGTATAGCAGTCATCGTTCATTTACAGGGACACGCCAAAGAATTATCTACTGTCTGTTAACAATAATTCCTGGAAGTGCGTTTTAAGTTACTGAACGCGATTTTAATGTTAACTTGCTTTTTGTCTATTACGTGGTGTGTATAAATTCTGTAGATCCTATACAGGGCAGCACAAAAGTTCGCGAACACATTTCTGTTTATTGACAAACTCCAGACGGAGAATTTTAAAATGTGCTACACGTTTCCTAACTGAACTAAAATTTAGCATCCTATGTAGTATATATACAATTCTATATATCCTATACAGGGCTGAATAAAAGTATTCGGATATTTTTCCGAATATTGTATATGTTGGAAATTCCTGAAATTATGTTTTTAAATATGTTATGCGTTTTCCAAATTGTTTACTTAGAAGTTATCTTTTAGCTTATTAAACGGTATGATTTGTAAAATTATTTTGGAAGCGTTGGAAAGTGCTACATAATCTATGCTTGACGCATGATTTTTCGTTCTTGTTTTTTCTTTTTTTTAATTTGCTTCTCCCCCTATTATCATTATTGTGGTTTCTTTTTCTTCCTCCTCCTCTTTTCTGACAATACCCATGCATGTGCCATTTAAGGTTAATTATTTAAATATCATAGAAAACCTTAGGTTTTTTGTTTTAATTAATAACTGCATAGGAAGAGTTACTGTATATTCCAACATATAATGTGCAGCTAAAAATGTAGACTATATTTTTCTATTTTGGGGTATATTTGCCATTTTAAGCAGGCCTTTTCTTTGCAAAGAAACCTTCATGAGATATGTAGTAAAAAATAAAAACATTAAATGACAATTACAATAATTAGTACTTTTTATGTAATCTGATGTTGAACATTATTAAGCTTTTAATGTATGTCACGAGGAGGAACCTGGAGGGGAAACTAGAATAGGCGAGGATATCGAAAATGCAAGTCATATTTTTTAAACGAAAGAGGGCGCTGTAAAATTTGGCGGCGGCCTTTTAACAGAATGTCATTTGATTACATGTTAAATTCTGAAAGTATTTTACTCGGTTATTTTTAATTATAGCAATTATATGTCATAAATTTAAGATGGAGTATAAATGTTTTATTCCGGAATGTAGTTCGGGCTATGATGATGAGATAAACAAAAGAAAAAAAAATTAAGTATGTTTAGTGCTCCAAAGGTGAGTGCTTTTTATTATAATTTAATTTAAAGTTATATGCATGTAATCATTTTTAAACTAAGAAATTTTTATTAAAGTATATCGATCTTAGTGTATATGTTTTTAAAATGTTATACTTAATGAATGCTAATGTCTGTGGCTAATTGACATAGCCATTATTATAATTGTCTTAGAGTGCTATTTGTCTGTAATCTGAATGGGGAATGCTTGAGCCCCATGAGCCCCTCCTTTGTATATCTAGAGTAATTAAGGATTTATTTTAAAAGTTAATTTTACTGAAACTACTTGATATATTACCTGTAGTAATTAGTAAGTAAAAAAATGTTATCGGCAGATTTTCTAATCTTGTTCTTATTAGATTCATGTAAGTGCAATTTAAAAATTTAATTTGTTTAGTTAGCTGTTCAGTTCAACCAAAAGATTTAATTTTAAATAGATAAAACAGCAGTTACAACAGAAAAATTATAAAACTACATTTAAAATTGAATTCTATTAGTTAGAGGTATTTTTAAGGAGTTAAATATCTATAATTTTATTTATTTATTTTTGTGCATGGAAAGAGGAGGGGGGGGGGGGTCCTAAAAATTTCATCTTAATCAAAGAAATAATACTTAAAATCGGCTCCTTAGTTTGATAAAACTGTGTTAGAAAAATAAATAAATAAATAAAGTGTCTGCACCAGTTTTGGTCCTGTGACATCAGAATCATTATTTTATCCATCAATGTAATTCATTTGTAAACTAAAAAGTATTTTGGGGCTTCATTCAGAAGTGCAAGTGCAAGAACTCATTTAAAAATATATATATATTTGCCTCTCTCATAAGTGCAATTTAAAAATTTAATTTGATTACTTGGCTGTTCAATTAAATCAAAAGATTTTATTGATTGTAAATTAGGAAAAATAACTCATTTAAATAAATTTAATATTCACAAAGAAAAAAAGATTTAAGTATATATGTTTTTGTCAGGATGTACTCTTATTTAAAGCGTTATAAAAAGCAATCGAAACGCCAAATATCTATTAAAATATATGCATGGTGTGAAGAAAACTTTATTTAATGAAATTTCTACTTTGACTTTTTTAAAGTTCAAATTGTCAATCAAAAACATTTAAAAAATGAATGCTTTTCGCATTGAAAAGCATTACAGAAGCAGGCTAAGATCGCCGTCAGTTTACCGTAGCGCCATCTATGAGGAGAAAATCTGTATTGTAAAATTTCAACGTTACTTTCCCCTCCATCTATCTTCCTCCGTGATGTATGTTGTGTCTTTTGTAAATAAATAGCATGTTTATTAATTCTGAAATCCCCATTCTTATGATCAACTTTGTTAATTTTTAACATTTCATTTTTAAATAAATATATAACACACACCCGTAAATTTTGATCAGTTTTCTGACATCAAATGTGCATGTTATATGCCAGAATATATGGTATATTTTTGTGTACATATTTGCAAAACCCAATAAAAATTTGCCAAAAAATTTCATATGAAAAAATTGCATAAATTATCTACAATTTTATATAAAAGTTGAAGAGTTACTTATTTTATAATTTTTCTAATGTGTTTGGAAAATATAATTAATGCAGCAATAACTAACTTTTTTTATATGTAATTCATTGTTTTTATCTCTTTTTCTCTTTTTTAATGTAGTTTAAAAGATCACCTGAAAAATTCTAGTGGAAACAGCAACACATTGAGTGTGCAAAATTCTCCTCAATTGGTAATTAAAAGAATATTTTTAACTTATTTCAAAGTTTATTTATATTTAAAGTTATACTAAATAACTGTTAGTTTTTATTGAATGCTAACTTTTGTTGATTTAGGGCAGTCGTCGCAGTTTAGCTAAAGAATCTACTCCTAGAAGACCTCCCAAAAGCATTCAACAGATGTGAGTTAATATGCTGTTTAAAGTATTTTACTTAGCATTGTAATTTTTCTTAAGAATACATTTTGTAAGTTTATATAATTTATACAATTTCAAAAAGCTGAAAGGTTTTTTTTATTACTATCAATTTAATTCTCTTGCAAATTATGTCGTCTGTTTAAAAAAGCCTCATAAATGTTTTTTTGAGTTTCAGATGTTAGCATACAAATTTGAACTTTTTTTATGCCTATTAGTGAGGATTCATATTTGAATAGTGCAGTTTTTATGAAGTACTGAAAATTTTAAAAAGAAAAATATTATATTATGCATTATACACTCACTCCATATATTTGTTTTTGTTTTTTATTTAATTGGTATGGTTAATTTTTTTTTTTTTTAAATATGTATAAAGCCAAGCGTTATTTCAGCTCCATGTATTGTTTTTAAAAATTTTTACCAAAAGAAGCTTTATTCAAAGTTTCAAAAGAAATTTAAAAAAATTATAATAAACATTAATGCTGTTTCTTCTTATTTTATATTTAACACCTTTAATATATAAATATTACTAATTTTGTAATGTCTTTAAATTAATTTATGTAAACATCGATGAGTCTAGTAAAATTAATGGTAATGTAAAACTGTTAAAGTGAATCTGACTTTACCAGAAGTTCTCATAATTACAATGGTTGCATTGTATTTAAATACAAGCTTGTCCAGTTTCAGGGTAGTCCTGAAAAACAAAATGTTTTGCTGTTATGAAAAATACTTTTGGATAGGGTTTTCAGAGTATTCAATTCATTTTCAGTACTAAAAAAATTTATTTTATGATGTTCATTATTTTTGTTAATTGCTCTGAAATTATTAAAAGCATATTTTTTTTTTTTCTAACAAAATGAATGCATCTTGTCATATTTTTCATAATAAAGAGTATGATCTTAAAATGGAAGCTGCATGTCAAGTTTGTTGATATTAATATTTTAAAAATTGAATTCCTCTAAAAAATTAAGTTATCATTGTGAAATTAAAGTAACATGCATTTATCAGGTTCTGGAATTCCATGCGAATTGTGGGAATGATACACAAAATACAAAAATCCTGCATAATGGAAAATGCTAATTGGATTTACTAATATTTTACCTTTAATCCATAATAACCTTCCATATAAGCATTTTTCAAAAAAAAAAAAAAAAAAAAAAAAAATGCATATAAAGTGAAAAAGACTAAATGAGGTATGAAAAAAAAAGATCCCTATAAAGATAGCAGCAAAACAAATATTGAGGATGATGCAGTGTTAATAAGTTGAAGCTAGCATCAATCCTACATATGATACTGCTGTTACCATTGTGCTGTTTTTAACAAAATGTTACAAATTAAACAGCATTGTAAGAAATAAATAAAATAAAAGACATGAAAGTTTATTATAGTTATTTCTTTCTTACCAACTTTTCAAACACTGCCTGAGTAGACATTTTTCACCAAAATCCTCAGCTGCAGTGTCCATAATACTAACATGTAATTTATTTATTTATTTATTTATATATATTAGAACAATTGTAAAGAAAGATATCCTCTTTTTATGTGTATGTGTGTAAGACGAGAAAAACCCTTTAAATAATTTCATATTTTGTATTTTACTGTGGTGTCTTGTATATGTGATTATATTGTTTATTTTCTGTTTATTTATTTTTTATTTTGTTTTTTTAAAGGTTTGTAAAAAAGGCAACTGCTGTTATTGCAAAATACTCTCCAACAGTTGAAAGTGCTATGTTAGGTATAGGTGAACACTATTTCACAACTTTTTAAATAATAACCTGGTGCAGTTGTATTAGTTTATAGCTGTGTTGTAATTTAAATATATGTATATGTGTAATTAAGATGATAGATGAAAATGACCCATCTATTTTAAAATATATTTATATATGTTAAAGTTTGTGTATCTGTAAAAATGCTTTCAGTATCACAAATTTTGTTATTAGAGTATATCACATAGTGGTTTTATTCATACAAAAAATTAGTTGCATTCAATATATGAAACAAAAATTTGCTGTGAAATTGCTAAAATCTGCTACAACATCACTCTGTTATGCTACAAGTTGCTATATGCTGCTGCAAAACTGCAATTTATTCTTCTACTAAACTGATATGAAAATATTTGATTTTTCACCCTCTGAACAGTCAGAGAAGACAGTCTGAACTTTATCAGTGAATTGTGCGATTTGATTTTTTCATCTGCATTTAATCTTATACTATTAAATGAGCAATTTTTGTATATTTATTTATTATGGGGGGCTTTGCCTTCTGCACCTTTTGTGTGGCAAACCCCAGTCTTTCAATAAATTTGTGTGTTGCATACTTGGTCCTAATTCTTCCATTTATGGAAACATACACTGTAATCTATCCCAATAACGAATTCAAAATTCTTTAATTTAAGATAATTTTTATAAATTTAAATTTTATATGGACAGACAGGCCAGCAAACAGATTAATTGCATATAATTTGTGTTTGGTTGTTTTATGTAATAGCTCAGTAGATTTTTTAGTATAAGTAATGAATTGCTAATTTGTAAATATTTCCACATTCATAATTTAAAATTGAAGCATATCTAGACTCTGGATGAGTAGGACAGACTCATCTGGTACTGGAGGATCTGCTGATTCAGATTTTAGCAGGAGTCTACTGCAAGCATTCACATTTTGGAGTAATTTTCCCTTATGATGCACAATATTGTAAGCATATGCAGATGCGGTCAAAGCCCATCTCTGAATGCAAGCGGTAGCAACTCATGGTACTGGATTGTCTTCAGACAACAAATTTACTATCGCCAATGGTCAGTGACTAACGTAAATTTGAGTCCTAATAGATAGTTCCTGAAACAAGTCACTCCAAAAACTAAGGTCAAAGTCTCTTTCTTGATATGACTGTAATTCTTCTGTACTTTTGTAAGGGAGTAAAAAGCAAATGGTTGATCACCATCTGAGGTTTTGTGTGACAGAACAGTACCAAGACCATAAGCACTTGCATCACAAGTGAGAATTACTTCTTTGTCTTTGTCAAAATGCATTAGTTAGGAAAAGTTCTATAAGACATCTTTAGCTTTTTGGAAAGCTATCTTTTGTGGTAATTCTCATATTCATGGCTGCTTATTTTCTAACAACTTGTATGATGATGATATTTGGTAAAAACTTGGCATAATAAAACTTTAATATTTTCTGTTTATCTTTCTTTAAGAAGGAAGAGGGTATTGTAATCTGTTTTGATTTGCATGCATTTCACTAGATGGCACCATCAGTGCCTGCAAATATTTCAGCTTGCCGTAATCGACAAATTCCTGGAATCTCATGCTAGCAGTGATGTATGAAGGTCGGATATTGTATCTGCTAATAAATATAAGTAATCTAATTGCATTCGCTAATAAATATAAGTAATCTAATTGCATTCAGATCAGTTATTTAATTAGTTATAAACTACTTGTTGCTTCAAAAATTTTGTTTGCATTAGAAATACTAAATAATCACCACCTTTTGTGTGAGAAAATGTAGTCCAGAGATATGCATGCTTTAAAAATGGAAAATTATACAGATTTAGAAAAAATGTTTTATTATTATTATTATTATGCTTGAGATAGTGTCCTGTATGTTCCCTAATCAAAAGTTAAAATTCTGATCAAAATGTCTCAATTATGGAAGATTTTAATAGGTGAACAAAAGAGGTAAATGTTAATGTTTAAATAGCATTTTCACCAAATTAATGTGTTATTCCAAAGTTAGCAATATATTTAATGATGTACTTTCAGTGCTAAATTTGACATTTTACCAAATGTTACCAATCATTTGGTAGCTTTTAACATTACTTCAGATTTTTCTCGGATACTGTCTTGAATGGTAGAAGGACATTCAAACAAATTGAACTCATCTGAATTTTTAAACAGAGGAGCTAAAATTTCAGTGTGGTGCATTAACAAATCATTCAAACAACCTTCAAATGCACTTCTAACAATAACTGTCCATAAATGATAATATTTGTTTCATGGTTCTGTAAAAGAACTGTAAATGCCACATACAACATTTTCAGTGGGAAACATATTGTAGTATAGCTTATTACAGCATACAAATTTTTTTCATTTTGAAATACTATACAGTGATGTCGCTGTACTTTTGAAATTCTGAGTCCCTGGGACTCGGGCACTTCCAAAAAAATTGGGCCCTCTTTTAGAAAAAAGACAGATTTATTGTATTTTGTACAGAATATGGCTATTTTGAAATCTTTCAACTTAAAAATTATGCATCGTAAATTACCCATAAAAATTATATTTATGCATCCTTTCTCCAATTTTTTGCTTAAATCATGTGCTATAGCGCATCCCTGGCATCACTGCTATAATGTCATTAAAATGCTTTTCAAACTATTACCACCCATGAATTCTAACATGTACAAATTGTATTGTGCTACTTTGTAAAAATATATCAAATGAAAATATTAGCATAAATAAAGATAGCTGAAGTCAGTAGTTCCCACTAAAATATAATATTTTATTAACCAAAAAATATTTAGAAACTAAAATAATGGCAAGTTCCTTTTCTATGTTGAACTTGGAATCTAGTGTTTTTTAAGAAGGGAATGGTAGGTGTTGAATACAAATCTCAGACTGAAATTTGTCACTTGTTTTTTTACTTAAGAATTTAATTAAGAATGGGATTTGATGGATAATCTTCCATAATTAGGTCCATAGCCAATTAGTGTATCATAGCGAATGTGATTTTGTGAAAAAAATATTTTGGTAAACTTTTAATAATATTTACATTAATTTTAAAGGATATTGTAGCCAATATCACTGATGTTTGATGGCAACTATTAGCTGTAGGGGCAATTTTGGAAGATAAATTGATCATATTTTATACAAAAAATGTCATACCATGAATAGTTGCTTTCAACGAGTTCAAAAAAGGAAAGGAATTTGCCCCAATTTAGATTTTTTGAGAAATTATTCCAAAGGGAATAATGGAAAATTTTCAATTTACCCTTTGTAAATGCCTCAGTTATAGAAGTATCAAGGAACGAATAAAAAGGGTCAACTATAATATGGGTTTTAAACATGATTTTTTGCCAAATTAAGATACTTTTTTGCGACTTATTTTTGGTATCAAATTTGCTTATATTTTGAGTGATCAGTTTGTGATTTGATAAGTTTTGAACTAAGTTTTTTTTTATAATACAGTCATTTAACAGTTACAGACAGGTAGACAAACTGAAGTCAGTCTGATATCTTTAAATCTAATCAAGTAAGAAACTAAAATTATTACATGTTTAAAAGTGCACAATATCATAATTAATATAATTTTTTTTTAATTTAAAACTCCGACTTTATTTAATTAAATTGCAATAAAAAATAGAAAAAATATTTTTTTTCTTCAATCAGTGAGTCAAATGAAACATTTTCTCTATCAGGCATAATTTCTATATGTTTACTTTTTCAAACATACACATTAAAAAATAAAAGGCAGGGAAACAACATCAGCATCTTGTGCATGGTAGTGACAAATATGAGAATTTTTCCTTCCATTAAAGTAAAATGATGAAATTTTAGCAAGAAAAATACCTTACTACAAGTGATTAATAAAAATGTTTATCTTGCCTTTTATTCATTGATGTGTATGTCTGTTAAAAATTAAATATATGGAAGTTATTAATGATAAAGAAATATTGTAATTTTACTCACTGATCAAAAAACAAAATACTTTTTAAACAAAATACTTTTTATTGTTCTTTAATTTAATATAAGTCAGAATGTTTGATTTTTAAAAATTTATACAAGGGGGCTCTTCCCCCTATGAGCTACGCTTGCCAATGCCCTCCCATACCCTAAACCTGCAGCCTCTAAAAACATACTCATTTTCTTTGTTTTAAAAAGATTACCTGATTACAGAAGATTAAATGATATTATTGCGACCAGTGCTGATAGTCTTTTAGAGTTTTTCACATTCTGCGGCGATTTTAACATTCGTAAAAAGTATTCAGTTTCAAACTTTTATCCTAATATAATAAATTTTGTTTTCTGCAATTTTTGAATGTTTAGCAATTTTCAATGCGACATTTTTAGCCCTTTTTTTTGCTTTCTGCAGTGATTTTTTTTATCCTTTCATGATAGAATTCTAGTTACTTTTTTGACATTTGTAAAAGGAATTCGGTTTGAAACTTTTAAAATAGCTAATATAGTCAATTTTGCCCTCTGTGATTTTTTTAATTTTAGCGATTTGTAACAGGTTTTTTTCATTTTGTTTTGTTTTTTGTTTTGCTGCAATTAAAAAAAAAAAATGCCAGTTAGTTAGCAAAAGTCTGGATTTTGGAAAATTTCAAATTTTGGACATCTGAATTTGAGACTTCGAACTGTATTATTATTTGAGCTTTTTAAAATCCGGCGACAATACATAAAAACTGGCTATTTCAGACTATGAATTAAATCTTTCTTCAGATAATCAAATTTTGAATAAAAAATGAACAAAAAACTTAAAAAATTAGACAAATTAAAAAAATGATTGGACATTACACACCACAATCTAATCACGCATGTGCTTGCAAAAGATGGTTAAATTGCTATTCATTAGTTTTGGATCCTATAAAACTTTTTAAACTAAACTATTTTGACTGATTTTAACATTAAATAGCTCTAAAATAATTCTATAATTTAAAAGCTGTCTGCATCAGCATGTCTATCATAAAGTACAAAGCTATACCAGTTTTCATGTTTTTATATGCAATAGTTTTTTTATGAGCCAGGAAAGTCAAAAGGTCAATAAATTCAATTATGGCAGCAATGCTGGCATCAGCAGTATTAGTTACCCTTTTTTAGAATAGAAAGATTATTTTCTATTTTTAAGTTTTAAAATAAATTTTTATCAAGATATCTTGGGTTTGTACTAGAGATGAGACAGGCTCAGTCCGATCTTGGGTCCAAAGTGAAAATTTTATTTATTCTCAAATTAAAACAAGTTGGAAATTGTACGTCAAACGTGACAAATGAGATGCGTTCGTACTATAGCTAGTTCTATAAATATTCAGATCTTGATGATTTTTATTTCTGTGAAATGAATTATATCGTCTGCAGATTAATTTCTGAATGAAATAAGTATCTCGGTCGCTTGACGATTAAACGATTAAACCCCTGAAGCTCCTATAACAAAAAAGCACAGATTTAAAAAAAAAAAAAAATTTATTTCTTAATAAATGTTTTTATTAATATTTTCTAAAGTTTTGATTCGATTTTCATAAAATTTGAAATGTCTCGACAAAATTCTGCAAAGATAATGTCTTAAATTTCAAACCATTCGATTGGGTAGTTTTTGCGTTGTTATATGCGGACGGACGGACCAGACGACGACAATAGGTGCTACATATTTATATAATTACGAACGCACCTAAAAAGGGGGAGAAAAACTTGCTATTTGAAAAACAAGAATGTAATCTAAGTTTTCAAAAGTACGTTACAATCCTTTACAAATCAGTTTGAAAGGAAATTGAATTGTTATTGATAGGATATAAGGAAAAATATTTTAATTCTGAAGCTTTTGCACAGTCAGTGTTACAAAGATAAAAAAGCCGTGGGGTATATATACCTTGTCTATCCTCTCTATCTGTTTGAAGTCATTTTCCAGAATTACTGGAAAATAGAATTCATGTCTTTCCTCTTGATACAGGGATATTTTAAAAGAAAGAGAATTGTGACTTTTGCAGTTTTCTGACAGTGACTGGGTATAAATAAAAAATTTGCTATTTTAAACAGATTTTCTGGAAAATGAAAATCATGAAACAATGTCACTGGGGAGTATTTAGGATTAATACTTATTTCTACTTAAAGATTTCTAAGTGAGGAAATTAATCTTGAAACCAATTTTTACTGCATACTTTTGAGCTCAGGAAGGCTCTGGTTCTAATGATGCAAAATTTTTCAGATGTTTGTATGTATGAGTTTAATGTGACAAAGTATGTCTGATTTTTTATACTTCAAATCACTTTAGAAAAATACATACTCGTTTTTTAATAGAAATGAAAGTTTCATTTAAAAAATGTTACAGTTTAACAAATTTCAAGAAAAAGAAAATTATCTAAGAGAATTTTCAATATATATTGCAATGCTATAAATTTCCCATTAAAAGTATGCTAGATGTAGACAATTTTCTACATTAGAAAAGCTAATAAACCTTAATTCACTAAAATTAACTCATATTTTCAATAGAATAGTTATTAAAACAACATAAACTACTGTTCTGTTGAAATATTTTTTGCTCTTGTTGGAAGTCTCATATGGAAAAAAATTTATTTTCAACCAATTAGTTATCCTATTTCGTGCCAGGGAATGCTATAAATGAAAATAAAATTGTTTTTAATCTGTCCTACCTATTTTGAACTCGAGTATTGCTTATTACAATAAAACATTAAAAAAAAAAAAAGAACAATTTATTTAAATTTAGTTATGTTATTTCTTCTCAGGCTTCACAATAAACAATAAGTTTAACCTGTCCAAATTATTTTTAACTTCACTATGACAAACATAAAAATCAATTTTATTTCAATTCAGTTGCTGTATTTTCCACTAGAGGGTGATAACGGTGTAAAAGAAAGTGGAGTTAAATCTGTCCTGTCCAACCTAATTTTAACTTTGAATGTGGTTGCCATGCGAGAAAACATTTTTTAAAAAATGGCAACTTTGATATCCCTAAATAGATTTTTCAAAACTATTGAACATGCATTTTTCCGTTTTTCAATACGATGTATATTTCTTGAGTTATTCGAGCGTTTCCAGACATTGCAATGGTAACGATTCTCACAGCATTGTACTCGATTACAGCACCATCTACAACGTTTCAAAGAAAATGTTCGATACAAAAGTTACGTATTTTTTTTCCTGTACAATCCAAATCTGCAATAAGAAATGGAGGGGTCATCATTTAAGATTTCAAAGTTGCCTCCCTTTCCCCCCGGTGGGGGCTACTTTCATATCCCTAAATAGAGTTTTCAAAAATATTGAATATGCATTTTGCCGTTTTTCAATCCGATGTATATTTCTCGAGTTATTTGACCGTTTCCAGACTTTTCGCACACCCTGTATATATATATTACTGGGTTTCTCAAACTACTCTGACGATTTTGATGAAAATGACATTATTAGACTTTTAAGGTCTAGAAATCTATTTTTTAGTGTGTCTTCTGTGCAAGAAATAATTTTCACGCCATATCTGCTTTTTGCACAGGTGGAAATCATTGCAGAAAGCATAAAAAGTGTACAAGAACTGCTAAAAATTGAAATGAAATGTAAAAATATTGCAAATTTTATATGGTATGTGAAATAAAACAATTTAGTATGTTATGTCTGCACAGAGAAAATAGCTGATGTTCAGTAATCAGATCCACATGTAAGGGTGACATCAAACAAAAATTATGCTAACAATAATATTGTTTTAACTGTATAAGAGTTATGATAATGATATTAAAGCCCACTGGCTTTGGACCCAATTATGGAATTTTTTCCCAGCTGCAGAAGGAGTTTTTCCCAGTTGTCCCAACTGAAGCTTGATCAACTAGTTGCTGAAAAATTATGTAAGCACATCTGAATCTATGATAATTTGCATTCCATTTGTTGATTTAATTGAATTCTACAAAAAGTAGCCAGTCCTGCACAGAGTATCTGCGCTCTAGTATCTACTCTTTTAAATACTATGCACAAAAACGTCTCCACTTAGGACTGAGTTCTTTGAAATAAAATATATATAAACATCATAAGCTATGGACACCATTTAGAAGTATGAAAACAGGTATTTTTTCAGCATCATGCATATAAAAACATTTGCATGTGCACAATAGTTACTGGATGCTCTTTGAAATTAATAAAGTGTATACATGTTATATTGAGACACGATTCACAATTATCAGTATATATACAGGGTGATTCATAAAAGATGGGCAGAACTTTAAGGGGTTATAGTACACTTAAAGACAAATAATATTAAATAGGAGACTAAGGGTCCCGGACGTATTCCCAAGGAGATAGGGGGCATTAAAGTTTAGGGTCCGAAATTTCAAATGATTATAAAACATGGAAAAATTGGTCGATTCGTTTGCAGTTTTTGCAAAAAATTTTCTTTATGCCAGTATTTTCTTGAAATAAAATTTTAAAGTTCAATTTCAAAAAATGCCGATAGGGGGCGCTTTAGACTTTGGAGTAACAAACAACTATTTTTTAACGTTATTTTTTGTATTTCTTTAAATGATTTCGAAAGCTTAGACTTAAACTTAAATTTTGATCTAAAAATCTGAGTCCTAACGAGTAGTTAAGTAGCGTAAACTGAAATTTGAAATTTGAAACCCTTCTCCCCCCAGAACAAAAATCAGTTATTCCCGATCTTTGTGTCGTAGATTAGGCTCTAACTACTGCCGCGTTTTGCTAAAATTATTCTTTATGTCAGTATTTTCTTGAAAATAAATTTTAAAGAAAATTTTCAAAAAATTCCGATAGAGGGCGCTTTAGACTTTGGAGTAACGAACAACTATTTTATACCGTTATTTTTTGTGTCTCATTAAATGCTTTCTAAAGCTTAGACTTAAACTTAAATTTTCAGCTCAAAATCTGAATCGCTGAGCGTGGTTCAGTAGCGAGGGGAGGGGGTTCAAATTTCAACTTCTGAACATAGTTCAGTTTGCACTACTTAACCATGCCCAACGATTCTGTGCTGTGATACGAGGCAAAAATACAACTTTCGTCAAGGACTGCATAGTCGGAATTCACTCATAAAGGCACTGGCACAGTTGGAAACGTCGCTCATGCAAACGTTAAAGCTCCATTCCTGACGCTAGTCACCGGGTGAAGAAGGAAACAGAAAGTATGCAAATGTCAAATGGGGAAGAAGAAGAACACGTATGCAAAATTTCGACACGATTCAGGCATAAAAACCACTGAACGGTGAGTCAAGTGTAAGTCGCTGTAGTAATGAATCGGAAGATGGTGCCCTTCACGAATAAGGAAAAGGCTGAGATGCATTTAATTTACGGAGCGGCAGATGGAAATGGTGCAGAGGCACAACGAATGTACGGAGAGCGATTTCCTAACAGGCGGTTGCCTAACCGCAAAATTTTCGAGCGCTTGCACAGACAGTTGTGTGAGACGGGATCATTTCTCGCTTCCCGGTCGAATGCAGGTCGTGCAAAAAAGGACGAATCAGTAGTTGTTGCAGAAGCCATTCTGGATGTAGTAGCGGCGCAGCCAAGTACAAGTACACGAACAGTGGCTAGCCAGGTGGATACCTCACAGTCCACGACTTGGAGGGTACTGAAGGATGAACATTTGCTCCCGTTTCATGTGCAACGAGTCCAGAAACTGTCTCCAGGGGATTATCCAAATCGTATTGAATTCGCCCGCTGGTTTCTGCAGCAGAACGCGCTAAATCCACATTTTGGACGAACTGTGCTTTTCACCGATGAATGTACCTTCACACGTGAAGGTACATTTAACACACACAATGCACATGTATGGGCGGATGTCAATCCACATGCTACGTATCCACATGCTCATCAGAGACGCTTTTCCATCAATGTTTGGGCAGGAATCCTCGGAGACCACCTAATCGGACCGTACCTTCTTCCTGAACGCCTCAACGGTAAAACATACCTCACATTTCTGCAACATGTGCTGCCAGACCTGTTAAACGTTGTTCCTCCACGCATCCGGCGGGTCATGTGGTTCCAGCACGATGGAGCGCCAGCCCATTACGTACGAGACGTCCACAACTATCTGGACATCACATTTCCGAACAGATGGATTGGTCGAGGTGGTCCTGTTGCTTGGCCTGCTCGCTCGCCAGATCTTTCACCCCTCGATTTCTTTTTTTGGGGACGATTGAAGGCTCTTATGTATGAGACACCCATTGAATCCCCCGAGGAACTGGTCGCCAGACTTTCTGCCGCTGTAGGGGAAGTGCTCGAAAAGCCTGATGTTTTCGCGAATGTTCGCCGTTCCATTCGTCGCCGTTGTTCTGCGTGCATAACCTCTGGTGGTCACAATTTTGAACATTTATTGTGATTACATGTTAATAAATATGCTTTGGTAACATAATCCTAATTTGTGTCTTTTTACCTCGTATCACAGCACACAATGTGTGGACATGGTAAACTGAACTGTGCTCAGGAGTAGAAATTTCAAACCCCTCTCCCCAGAAACTTAACCACGTCTAACGATTCAGATTTTGGGCTGAAAATTTAAGTCTAAGCTTTAGAAAGCATTTAATGAGACACAAAAAATAACGGTATAAAATAGTTGTTCGTTACTCCAAAGTCTAAAGCGCCCTCTATCGGAATTTTTTGAAAATTTTCTTTAAAATTTATTTTCAAGAAAATACTGACATAAAGAATAATTTTAGCAAAACGCGGCAGTAGTTAGAGCCTAATCTACGACACAAAGATCGGGAATAACTGATTTTTGTTCTGGGGGGAGAAGGGTTTCAAATTTCAAATTTCAGTTTACGCTACTTAACTACTCGTTAGGACTCAGATTTTTAGATCAAAATTTAAGTTTAAGTCTAAGCTTTCGAAATCATTTAAAGAAATACAAAAAATAACGTTAAAAAATAGTTGTTTGTTACTCCAAAGTCTAAAGCGCCCCCTATCGGCATTTTTTGAAATTGAACTTTAAAATTTTATTTCAAGAAAATACTGGCATAAAGAAAATTTTTTGCAAAAACCGCAAACGAATCGACCAATTTTTCCATGTTTTATAATCATTTGAAATTTCGGACCCTAAACTTTAATGCCCCCTATCTCCTTGGGAATACGTCTGGGACCCTTAGTCTCCTATTTAATATTATTTGTCTTTAAGTGTACTATAACCCCTTAAAGTTCTGCCCATCTTTTATGAATCACCCTGTATATATTTTTTTCCCTCCAGTATCTAAAACTTCTTTATATACACAATTGTAAATTTCAGAACTCAGAGATACTACAGTAACTGAATCAAAAGATCTAACTCTTGAAAGACCCAAATACAACTAACTGTAGCCAAAAACTGGTTTTGATAAATCTAAGTAAATTTTCAAAAGTTTGATACTGAGCTTTATTTATAGTCATTGAAAAAGCTACTCGGATAGGAAATTGTATATAGCAAAATGTAAAAGGCATATTATTGTCTGATGGAATAAGTGGTATTCGAGGGATGAAAAAAGTTTCATTAATATTGAATCCATTTTTTTTTCTTCAATAACATTATTCTTTACAACTATAAGTCTTGTACCATTGCACAGACCTTTAGGAGGTACTGAATTTCTTGGTAACATTATGATAGCTCCTGGCTTTAATTTCAGTTTATGGGGTGGCTTGATGGAAATCTCTACCCAATAAGCTTATTTTATTAATTTATTAATTATTTATTTATCTATTATTCAATGTATAATATAAATCACAAATAAGTCTATCAGTAACATTGGCATCATAATGATGTGGAAAACAATGAGGTTAAGCTGCATAAGTACAACAATGGAGCTAATGTTTTAATTAATAACAAAATGGTGCATTTTTTGCAAAAAATAAGAAAATTACTGGCCTATTTTTACAAAAATTGCATTTTCGGATGCAGAAATTTTTTTTTTAACATTTGTCTTGAGTTTTAAATCAGTACCTCAAATACTTTTCTTAATATTCGCAAATTAGTGAAAACAAACCACTCGTTGTCATTGGCAAAAGACAAATAATCGCTTTTAAGCCACTACATACCTTAGCGTTTTAAAATTAGTGAAAACAAACCACTCGTTGCCATCAGCAAAACAGAAATAATTGCTTTTAAGCCACTTACATACCTTATCGTTTTATATATATAGATGGTATTCAAACATCTGTCATTTTTGTGATATTTTGTGATTTTTGAATTTTTTAAGAAAATAAGAAGTATGGGGCATTAAATTTGCAATTTTATTTTTTTAGGTCATAGATTTCAAACATCATTGTTGCCAGAACCAAAAGATGAAATACCTGAATCTGAAATCATGGCTTTTATGACTTCAGTCAGTGCTTTGTTGAAATTAATGCAGGTACTTGTATATTTTTATTACTGTTTTATTATCATGGAATAGTGTTTAACTTTTTATTACATAAATGTGATAATCTGTATGTAAATTTATTGAATTACTACTAAAATTGGTATTTATATAAGTGTTTCTTTTTAAGTTTAATACAAACTTTAGTTTATGAATTATATCTTTTTGAAGTTTCTTGATTTAATTTTAAACCAAAGTTTGATCTATTTTACCTGTTCTGGTTGTATCATGGCTAACTTCTCCCTTATCTGCAAGGGAGTCACGAATTCTACTTAAGGGGACATACAAACTTTTAAATCCTCAAAAAGAAATTAGTTTTTCAAAATAGTACATATTGTTTTGAGCTCGGGGTTCGAAAGGACTGATGCCAATATATAAGAACAATAAAAAGGCTTTATTCACTATAAACGGTGCAATACGATCACAAATATCTTCTGAAAATTACAAGATATTCAGTAATCTTCAAATCCAATAAAAGCGCAGCAAAATTTCACACAGAAACAATGCGTTCAATACGACGTATCAACGACAAAATCGATCCGAGAAACACAGTTCTCAATGCAAAGCCTCTCGTATGAATTCAATCGCAGTTGACAGACAACTAACTCAACTAAACTGATGGAGGTCCTTATATAGGTTTCAGAGATCTTTCCAGATTATTCCAGAGCCTTCAGATGCTAGAAATTACCAGAAAGTGCTTTAACTTTCGATAGAGAACCCAAGCAAGAAAGGATCCCAATGTATAAGTATAAGGGGGGGTGGTTGCACAAAAAGTCGCCAACTTGGCGACATTTGGCGACAAAAATAAGTCGCCAAAACCATCGCCAACTTGGCGATAAACCCATTCCTTGGCGATTTTCCAATAGAACTCATTATAAAGATGAGGGTGTAAGGTTGTTTTCCTTGCAAACCATCTGAGGCCTTTAGCATTGAGTTACATGATGCTCAATAGGAAATACATTAATAATACTGCAATTTTCACAATAATAAAATAAAATAAATTTAAACAAATGGAATATTTACAGATATATACAAAATTCATAACATTATGAAAGAGCAATGTTTTCTGAGTAATGTTTAAAACAAACCACATAAAAAAAATTGTATAAGTATGCTAGTTACAACTAAAAATGTGTCAGGTGTTCTCAGTGTAAGCAATGATTAAAAGGGTACTTTAAAGTATATCTTAAAACATAATAATAATAAAAAAAAACATGCTTCTTTTAAACTGCTCATGATATTTCTCTTGAATTATGTAATATTTTGGCACACAATCTTAATGGATTTATAAATTACCTATATCTATATTAAATTACTATAGGTTTATTTTCTATTAAACTTCTGACATAATATATCACTTACATCTAGCGAGTACATTCTAATATTACTATTATCTTGTGGGTTGTTTTTATTTTCATTCAGCAGACAACCATATTTTTTTTATATGGTAGAATGGTTGAGTGGTTCAGCATACCATTTCAAGTAGTAAATTATAGATGAATTTATTGATAAAAGTTAATTAATTGAAAAGTTTTGTAGTAGTATTATATTAAAAGTAAAGTAAAACTTAATTTTAAAAGTTAATTTTCTTCTGGATTTTCCTCAGTGCTGAGATAGGTTCAATAAATAAAAGTATAATTTATTTATTTATTCTGATGGGAAGTGCTGGCACTCTATGATTAGTCCAGCACTTCTCATCCTACTTTTGGTCCTTGTCAGCATTGCTGATGTATTTAAGATTAGTGATGAATTTGAGTTGGTGGATTATTACTGAGTACTTAATTTATTTACAGGATTCATGCAGTTTTGACTTGTGTTTGTAAATTATGTATAATTAATTTATTATATTTAATTTTTTGTTTGAAATATCATGATGACTAACACTCAAGAATCAGTAATTAAGTGTTAACTTTGGATATGATTAGCACCTGTTATTAAAGATACAACAAGTTAAATGCAGGTTACTACTTTTAGGTTTTTAAAGAAAGCTGCTGATTTATTTTGAAAGATGTAAATTGTTTTCTTTTAAAAAGTTATTCACAAGATTTACGTAAATTTTCTTCAAACTGAAGAATTATTTTGAATGTTTTGATTCATTGTCTATTAACATTTATTTGTGTTCAAGTTCAGCTATGTTTGTCAAGTTAGTGTATGTAGGGTATGTCTCAATTAATAATATTATTGATTTTATCTTAAAATTTTAAGTTATGACTGTCTTTCCCTTGCACATACGAATTTGGATTCACTCCCACCATGTTTGAAGTTAAGCTTTTCCATTGCTCTGCTCATTTTTCTTAATTATTTGTACATTTTATTTTTAAAGTTTGAGACCAAAAACCCAACAATATCTTAAGACTGAACCTAAATTTGCTTATAAATCTAGCCAAAAAAAATTTTTTTAGGCATAAACACTAAAATAAAACATGCAATACTTTCAACTTTATATTAAAAATAGAAAATATGCTAAAATATATGCAATGTATGCTCACTTTTAAGATATAGATGTAATCAATAAATCCATGAAGATTGCATGCAAAAATTTTAAGTAGTTCAAGAGAATGTATCGCACGATTTAAAAAAACATCTATTTAATATTTGGAGTCAGATTTTAAAGTGTTCTTTTAATCACTTCTTACATTGAGAACACCTGACACATATTTAGTAAAAACCAAAACTAGGATAATTATAGAGATGGGGAGGAGGATTAAAATGCTTTTAAAATATTGCTTTTTCATATATACTGTATGTTTCGGCATATAATGTACCCTTTTGATACAAGAAAATTCGTTAAAATTTACAAGTAAGCATTATACCCTAGTCATAAAGATAAAAAATTAAGAAAAAAAAATGTATAAGAAGAACTAAGATTTCTAATTTAATAAACATGCTATTTACTTTTTCTTTAAATTGCTATCAGATTACATGAAAAGTTATAGTTATACTTTACATATTAAACTTTATTTTATATTTTGCTATTTATCTCATGAAGGTTTCTTTGCACAGAAGGAAATGTGTGTCATACAGTGAATATACCTAAAAATAGAAAAATTAAGTCTGGTGGTTTAGGTACACATTATATGCTGGAATATACAGTACCTTTTGCTTAAAAATCTAATTTTTGAACAAATCATATATCCCTTACTTTCTCTTATGTTGTAAAAGCTTTCTTCTTCTTTTGCTCTATTATTATATTAGGCAATGGTTTGCTATTACAATGCTATGCAAGTACATACTGGGGTTTTACCATCTTTCATTCTCCATCTGCAGTTTTCCTTTTTTTTTTTTTAATTATTATTATTATTTCCACTGTTTTACAAATTTTGCTGGAACTTTATTGTACTCTCCATTTTTATAGTCAGAAAGCTTCCACAGAAAATATGTGATTTAATATTTGTTGCCAGCCATCAATTTATTTTTCCAACACAATATGCTCCTTATAGATATTTTCTTAATCAACTATTTTACAGTCACATTTTTTAAAATATGCTCCAATTCTAGTCCTCCATGAGGAGTTCCTCTGTTACTTAAAATTTCCAGAGTTTTTATGTATTTTTGGTAAATTTTGTTACTCTTTTTAGCACTTTCCAACCTAGTTGAAAAGTGCTTATGACTTCGGTTTGTCTGGCCATACGGCCGACTTCCGTCTGTCCGTGCTCTAACTCCTGTAAATATGCTCGGATTGCTCTGCAATTTTTATATGTTATTGTCGTTATCTATAGCATGTTCCCTATTTCAACGGAAGTGTGTAGCACTTATAGTTTTTTTACAGGGACACTCAAAAGAATTCTGTTACATTGCGGTCTATGGGGAAAAATCATTTGCGGTTTATTTAAATAATGTTTCACTATTTTAAACGCATTGAAATTTATATATATCACCAAGGTGCATTAGAAGAAGCTTAATATGGAATAGGGTGTGCATAGCACTTATAGTTACTTTACAGGGACAGTCAAAAGAATTCCGTTACATTACATCTATGGAGAAAAATCCTCTGCGGTTTATTTAAATAATGTTTCACTATTTTAAACACATTGAAATTTATATATATTACTAAGGTGCATTACAAGAGGCTTACTACAGAATAGTGTGTGTATAGCAGTCATCGTTCATTTACAGGGACACACAAAAGAATTCTCTACTGTCTGTGAACAATAATTCCTGGAAGTGCGTTTTAAGTTACTGAACGCGATTTTAATTTTAACCCGCTTTTTGTCTATTACGTGGTGTGTATAAATTCTGTAGATCCTATACAGGGCAGCACAAAAGTTCGCGAACACATTTCCGTTTATTGACAGAAACTCCAGAAGGATAATTTTAAACTGTGCTACGCATTTCCTAACTAAACTAAAATTTAACATCCTATATAGTATATATATGAAATGAATGTGAAAAAGTATGAATGAATGTGAAAGAATTTTGAATGTGAACGAATGTGGATTGATATGAAAGGATAGTTAGTTAAACCCATTCCAAATCAGAAACTAAAATATAAAAATTCAAAGTTTAAAATCCCTAAATCGTGTGTCAAAATTTTAAAGTTTTGCCTTCATTTCTAGTTGCCCCTGTAACTTAACTTTCCTTACGATACATTTATTACGAACAGATATCAATTTTGAATCCTCGTTAAGATTAAAAGTGCTGACGGTAGTGCATATCTCTTCTCCCGGTGGCTACATCTTGCATGTTAATTATCTGGGCTGCTTATCCAGATATGAGTCAAAAGTAATTAGCCAATTAAATGACATTATTTCATAAGTTGCAAAGCGCTCCCTAGCGGTGGTCCGGCCGTATATAATGTCAGGAGCACGTTTTTTGCATGGCTTTTTGACTCTAATCACTCTTCACAAAAACTACGGCCAGTATTCTTCGAAGTGCGACGGCATCCTTGCCATTGTAAGTCCGGCAATTCGCCGAAATATGAACGATAAGACGATGTTTCCCCGGTAAAAGACTCTTCAAACTGTCCCCTGGGCCTAGCTTAAAGAGAGACTTGTAATTAATTGGAATAAAAGCTAGTTCCCAGGAAAATGCCTGCTGATTTCTTACATTCGCACGACTACATCAACGACGTTATACCTTACTGGGATGTGTGGTAGCGGCGATCAACCGTCCGTCGTTACAGAGGGATCGATGTGCGTTCGGTATACCGAGATGCGCTCGTTATACAGAGGCGTATCTTACAGAGAGCCGGTAGGATGAGGCTCCTGTGCGGGTAACAAGTGTTTTCAACTCTCCAATTCATGAGTTCAGCGTTTCTACCATAAGAAAACGACTTTCTGATAAACGATTTTCTGAACTGTGGAAAGCGAAATCGGAAATAGATTTATTTTCGGTACAAAAGCAGTTATGAAGATGAAATAAATATCTACAGTCAGTCAATGAAAGAGCTCCTGCTTCACTCATTAAGTTATCAAATAATATTCTGTGTTTCTGATCATCTATCAAACAATTTTTTTTTTTCTTCCTTTTCATCTCGGATATTTAGAAAACAAGAAAACATTTCCTTGCTCATTCAAAAGAAAAACATTTTTTATTGCATGGGTTTTCTCCTACTTCACTTTCAAAAGACGGTATCTCAGATGACCTAGTTTGCTGCAGAGAGAAGAGCAAAAAGTGTGTCACAGACAACCACTTGTATTGTGTTAAGATCAAGGTCAAAGTTCAATGCAGTAACGATCTCCAGCAGAAGGAGGGCTGTTCTTTTTTTTTTTGTGTTTCGTTTTCAGTTTAAATGGTGATAATTTTTTTTTCTTTTTTTTTCAAGTGAGTATTCTGTGCAATCAAATGGATTTAAAAGAAAAAGAAGAAATAGGTATGTTCGATTTTGTTATTTTTTAAGAAGAATTTAAAAGCGGACAGAAACTTTTTATTTTTATTTTTTGAAGCAGTAAGAGAGAAAAACAATTAAAGAAAAACAATTTGAAATTTTATTATTTTTTAAGTGTTATTTTTATGAAAAATACTATTATTATTATTTTACTATTATTATTATTATTATTATTATTTTATTATTATCTCTATGTTACAACTTAGGGATTAAATGAAGCAGATTATTTTTGTTTATTATTTTGGAAATTTAAGCGGGATTTAATGAAAAATTAAAAGTTTTTCTAGTAAAATTTTTTTTTATATTTTGTTTAACGAGATTGTAAAAATAAGTAATAAAAATGAGCGCAGAAGACAAATCCACTCAAGTGAGTGAAGGTGACGAATCTTTAAAGGAAAAAAATACAGAAATTGAGGGAAATGGGAATCCCCTTGAAAGTCCTCCAAATACGGAAATACATGAAAGTGCCCCTGTAAATATGAATGGAGCTATCAGTCAAGTGAGCCAACAATCTGTTAAAAATCAGGCCCTAACCCCTGAATTAGAGTCAATAAAAAAGGCCGCTGTAGGTAGCTATGCAGCAAATAGTGGGGAAAAAACAACGAAAGATCCAGAAATTATCCCATTTTCACCGGAAACAAAGATGATCTTTGCTTCCTGGCTTGCTTATTTTGAGGCTGTATGTATTGAATCCAGAAAAGATGATGTTTGGAAGATTAGAAACATCCAGAAATTTTTAAAAGATAGTGCCCTTACCCTATACATTAACAACTGTCTTAATGTTTTACACTGGAATGAGTTTGTTTCACTATTCCATGAAAATTTTTCTACCCCAGATACACTATCACTAAGCGACTTTGCTAGTATTCGGTATAGGTCAGGTGAAGACCTCAACGAGTACTACCAAAAGAAAACGAAAATGGGTCGTAATCTGGGTTTAGACAACAAATTCATTCTGGAAGGGTTATCCGAAGGTTTGCCAATTTCGATGCAGAGACTTATTGTGACTAATGCCCCTAAAACTGCCACAGAATGGAGAGAATTAGTTTTTAAACTTACTAAGCTTGAAGAAGCAGGCAAGAGTCCTGAAAATAAACCAGACCCAACTCCCCAAAATCAGTTCAGACAATGGCGACCATATCGCCCTAATACCCCTGAGCAGAATTTTCCAATGCGATCCTGGAATTATAGATACCCTTATCAAAACCCCCAGAATCGCCCAAATGTGACTAACCCTCAAAGAACTTTCCAAAATGTGAGACCATTTCAACCGTCTCCTCCCAGACCAAATATACACTACCAGGCTACATTGCCACCATCGCCATGCCGTGTATGCCTTAATCTTAATATTCCAAATGCTTACCATTGGGTACGAGATTGTCCTTTTCGAAAGCAATCTTTAGAGGCCTCTTCTCTAACCCAACACCCAAACATTCAAATCCAAAATCCAAATCAGACACAAAGTGATTTTTCTGCAAACCCAAGTAGTAATATATGACAATTAATAGTACCCGGGTACATAGAAAAAAGAAAAGGATCCAAAGAAACGTCAAATTACTACTCTAAGGATACCGGAAAACTCAATACCATGTTTGATCGACTCAGGAAGCTCGTTAAGTGTCATTCCATTACATTTAGTCCAAAAATTCCAATTAAACACTTCCAAAATTCGTAAAGGTCTATCGGTCGCTCAAACACAAGGCATTCTAACCTTGCAGGAAAAATGCCGTGTTAATTTGAAAATTGGCCGCATATCCAAATATGTTGATCTTTATGTTATAGATAATAAATTACCCTATACACTTATTGGACTTAACCATTGCCAAAGTTTCCAGTTAAATATTGATTGTGTTAAGATGCAAATTTTCCAAAATAACCAAAGAGTGCCTCTCCTGAACCAATTACGAAATATTCCAACAGTTAATTCCTTGCATGTATCAGAACCTAATGAAGATGTCTCAGAAAAGGAAAATGCAGGGATATTTGGCGAAAATTATGAGCCGGAGTTTGTAAATGCCACTGAACCTATCCAAGTTCAGTCTGCACCTAACAAACTGCCTACTCTCTTAGCCAAATATGTCGGTATTTTTGCCAAAGATAAATATGATGTAGGATGTGTCAACATGGAACCCCAGAGAATACATTTAACGTCCGACTTACCAATTTCACTTAGAGCTTATCGTACTTCCCCTAAGGAAGAAGAAGAAATTAGAGAACAAGTTCAAAATTTGTTAAAAGCTGGTATCATTAAAGAAAGTCATTCCCCTTATTCCTCACCTGTAACCTTAGTTTATAAACGTGAAGAAGGAAAGAAAACTCGGTTGTGTGTCGATTTCCGAATATTAAATGCCATAACCAAAACAGATGCAGAACCCTTACCCCAAATCGACACTTTATTGGACAAATTGGTGCAAGCTAAAGTGTTTTCCACTCTCGATTTAGCAAGTGGATATTGGCATATACCTATCCACCCTAAAGATACTGAAAAATTAGCCTTTGCCACAACGTTTGGCTTATTTGAGTGGAAACGTCTCGCGTTCGGCTTGAAAAATGCACCTGCAAATTTTAACCGTATCCTTCGAAGAATCCTAAATAAATATAAAATTGAGTTTGCATGCAGTTATTTTGATGATATTATTGTATTCTCACAAAATGAAGAAGAACATTACCATCATTTGGAAATCATTTTTGATATTTGTGTCCAGGAAAATCTTAAATTAAAGCTGTCTAAATGTAATTTTGTTAAAAAAACAATTAATTTTCTTGTATATGAAGTGTCGAATGGTTGTATTACACCCGATAACCCGAATATTGAAAGAATCAAGAGGTTAAAACCACCAACCAATGTTAAAGAGTTACAACGCTTTTTGGGATCTATTAATGTTTATAATAAATTCATTCATAAATATGCTGAGGTTAGATATCCTCTTAATAATTTGTTAAAGAAAAATGTTCCTTATGTATGGGACCAGAACTGTCAAAATTCTTTTGAAAAATTAAAAGCAGCTCTAATTCAAAAACCTATCTTAAGATTGTTTGATCCCAAAACACCTTGTAATTTATTTGTAGATGCATCAAGTCTTGGAGTGGGATGTGTTGTGAAACAGGCTGATGAAAATGGTATTTTGCACCCCATAGCATATCATTCTAGAAATCTTCGCGACTATGAAAAAAATTATGCAATTACTGAACTCGAATGTTTGGCAATTGTGGATGCTCTAGATAAATTTTACCATTATTTACATGGTCAAAAATTTGTCATTCATACAGATCATGCGGCTCTCACTTGGCTCAAAAATGTTAAAAACTTAAGAGGACGTCTTTTCCGCTGGTCCCTTAAATTGAGTATGTTTGACTATGATATTAAATATAAAAAGGGCTCCACTAATGTAGAGGCTGATATGCTGTCTAGATTACCTGTTTCAGAAGACCCCCACATCATACCCATTTACTCAACTTGAATGATATCAGAGAAAATCAGAAAAAAGAAAATGTCAAGGTAGATGGTAAAAAATATGTTGAAATTAATGATGTTATTGTGATTAAAAAGAAAAGTTTGTATAAGATTGTCGTCCCCATGGCTTTACGTTTACCCCTTTTGGAAAAAGCCCACACAGATTTTGGACATCCTGGAATTTATAAGATGATAAATTTAATTACAAATCAATATTATTGGCCTAATCTTAATAAAGATATTGAAAATTTTGTAAAACATTGTCATACCTGCCAAATCAACAAAAAAAGTAGGCAAAAAAGATTTGGTTTGTTGCAGCTCATGCCCCCAACGGATATACCTTTTGAATGCTTGGCATTGGACTCTGTTGGCGGATTTAATCATTATAATTCGGCAAAGAAATATCTGCATTTGGTCATAGACCATGCAACTCGCTATGTGTGGGGTTTCGCGTCAAAAAGTGTAACAACTGAAACTTATACAAACATTTTGAAACAATTATTTCAAACTCAAGTACCAGAAAAAATACTTACTGATAGGAATGGAGCATTTACAGCTTCTAGATTTAAACGCTTTCTTCGTAATTATAATGTAAAACACAGGTTAACCTCCAGTCATCACCCGGAAACGAATGGGAAAATTGAGCGTTTAAATCAAACTATTGTCACCAGATTAAAATGTATTGTAAATTCATCACCAACTAAATTACCTTGGACAAAATTTTTAGATGAAGTATTGTATCAATATAATGCTACTCCACATTCTGTAACTCAATTTCCACCTAGTTATTTGCTGTTAGGAAAATTACCTTATGATCCTCTTTTGCCAGATAATGATTATTACCCTCCTGTTGAAGAAGCTAGAAAATTAGCTAAGGAAAGAACAATAGCTTACCATGAAAAAAATAAAATCCATTACGATGCTCGTTTTCTTCCTGTAAAGTTTAAAGTTGGTGACATTGTAATGTATGAAGAATTCCACTATCCTAATACACGTAAATTGACTCCACCATATTCTGGACCATATACTATCTTAAAACAACTATCTGATGTAAGTTTTGAAATTGATAAACCCAGTATACATTTTAAGAGAAATTCTGAAATAGTGCACGCCTCCAAGTTGAGATTCTATAACCCTCCTCAAAATTTAAAACTCTACCATGAATAACCCCCGTCTATTTCTTTCATCTTTCAATTTTTTATTTTTGCTTTCCTATCGTCCCTCTATCATTTTAGTGTTTGGATGAGGACCCAGCTGGATGTTAATTTAAAACCCAGCGGTGTAGTTGGCGGAGCAGTTTTAAAGTACTGCTAACCTTTTTATTTTTTTTATTACTTATACAATGACAAAACTAGGAACACGTTAGGGGTCCTCCGCTCCGTGGCCTCCCGTCTATAGTCGAACTGTTTTCCCATTTTCTCTTTCCATGTAGAATGGAGAATTTGGCAAAACTGCTTCGCTTTCCCTCTGTAGGTGATTATCGGGCATCCACTTTTCCTTTTTCCTTGTGCAAGAGACACATTTTTTTGGATGGTAATCACCTCAGAGTTTAGAAATCCATGTCTCACTGAGCATGGTGGAAAGGATAGCCTAAATTTTTTTTATTTTTTGGTTAGAATTTCCTATTTTTACAAAGTTTTCAAGTTCAATATTTTTTTCTCTCCTGAGAATAATTCCCACTAGTGTCCTATAAGCCCAAAGATGCTTGTAAGTAGATATTTTGGAGTAGTAACAGACCTTGTAACTGCTCATATGACATTTTCATGTTTGTGTTGTTTTTATTACATTTATAGTAATTGTTTTGTCCTATATTTACAGTATATTTAAAGTACATTTTATGCTATATTTTTTTTAATTTAATGTTTTGAATAAGTGTTTATATCATGTTGAAATATTTTTATAAGTTTAAGTGCATTTTTTAATTGTTTGTGTTTTGTGAATCATATAAGTAATTGCCATATTATATTTCTGTTTTCAAGTATCATATTATTTAGTTTTTATTGTATTGTATGTTTAAAGAAAGGTGCAATGTTTACCTTTCCTGATGAACCAACCCCCAAGAACAATTCACACAGGACATGTTGGTTAACAAAAACTTTCACAATGTGCTAAAAGACTTTCAAAAAATAGCACACAATGTTCTCGAGAAATGTTCAATATTTTTTTTTGCTGCAGCTGTGTGTTTTGTTTACAGTATATGTCATATGTTTTATCTTCAGTGTATATCATCAAATAGTACCAGTATTTTATGTAAAAGTAAGCCCAAGCAGTTTGAGAGTCTAATTAGAATTCCATAGGGAAAAAAAAAAAAAAAAAAAAAAAATTCGATAGCCTAGTTTAAAATGTGTTTAACTTATGGGGTTGAGCCCCACAGCCCTTGCTGGCAAGTACTGTGGCGCTCATTTTTAAAGGGGGGGGGATGTGAAATGAATGTGAAAAAGTATGAAAGAATTTTGAATGTGAACGAATGTGGATTGATATGAAAGGATAGTTAGTTAAACCCATTCCAAATCAGAAACTAAAATATAAAAATTCAAAGTTTAAAATCCCTAAATCGTGTGTCAAAATTTTAAAGCTTTGCCTTCATTTCTAGTTGCCCCTGTAACTTAACTTTCCTTACGATACATTTATTACGAACAGATATCAATTTTGAATCCTCGTTAAGATTAAAAGTGCTGACGGTAGTGCATCTCTCTTCTCCCGGTGGCTACATCTTGCATGTTAATTATCTGGGCTGCTTACCCAGATATGAGTCAAAAGTAATTAGCCAATTAAATGACATTATTTCATAAGTTGCAAAGCGGTCCCTAGCGGTGGTCCGGCCGTATATAATGTCAGGAGCACGTTTTTTGCATGGCTTTTTGACTCTAATCACTCTCCACAAAAACTACGGCCAGTATTCTTCGAAGTGCGACGGCATCCTTGCCATTGTAAGTCCGGCAATTCGCCGAAATATGAACGATAAGACGATGTTTCCCCGGTAAAAGACTCTTCAAACTGTCCCCTGGGCCTAGCTTAAAGAGAGACTTGTAATTAATTGGAATAAAAGCTAGTTCCCAGGAAAATGCCTGCTGATTTCTTACATTCGCACGACTACATCAACGACGTTATACCTTACTGGGATGTGTGGTAGAGGCGATCAACCGTCCGTCGTTACAGAGGGATCGATGTGTGTTCGGTATACCGAGATGCGCTCGTTATACAGAGGCGTATCTTACATATATAAATCTATAGATCATATACAGGGCTGAATAAAAGTATTCGGATATTTTTCAGAATATTGTATCTGTTGGAAATTCCTGAAATTATGTTTTTAAATATGTTATGCGTTTTCCAAATTGTTTACTTAGATGTTATCTTTTAGCTTATTAAACGGTATGTTTTGTAAAATTATTTTGGAAGCGTTGGAAAGTGCTACATAATATATGCTTGATGCATGATTTTTCGTTCTTGTTTAACTTTGCATAATAGATTTTACAACCTCAATCAACATCTATTAAAAAAATAAAAGTAATCTTATACATTAATAACTGCAAGTAATTTTAAATCTAACTGAGAAAAATATTTGATAATACATTAGCTCTTTGTTATAATGGCTCATACCAAGAGAGATGATAAAAGAGCGAATCTGGATGTGCGATTCTTCTGAGCTTATTCAAAAATTAAGAAAGATGATAACAAACAAGAAAATGTTTTATATTTGTCTCCAAAATATTTGTTTATATGCATATTATAATTTTCTTAATAAATAATTCCTTAATAAAATTCTAAATGATTATACATATTCTAATCAAATTATATATAAATTACTTAAAAAGAATTATTAAAGTAGAACTTATTTTTTTATAAAAGATGTAAAAAGAACAATACAGGGTGTTTTTTTTTTTTAACTGACGCTATTCAGAGCCGCCGGTAGCTCGTTCTAATAACTGGATTGACACAAAATTTTGTGAATGGACTAAGAAAACCATGGGAAAAAAGATTCCAACAAAAAAAAATTAGTTCCAATCACCACCGATAGGGGAAATGTGGTGCTGTGGTAATTTATGCAACTGAGAATTAGCATAAAATACGGGCAATAAATGAAAATGCAAATTTTTACTTACGCAAGCGACAGTAGCGCCAATAGTTTAAGTTATAAATGCATGTGAAAAAGACCGAGAAAAAATTTCAGCTCAGGTTGAAAATGAATCTTAAGTTACCACAGCGCGCGTTACTTGTGAAGTTCTATTATTGTAACCAGTGCAATGCACCAGCCGCTCTTCGTTTACTTAGAACACGCCATAAACTACGCAAAGGACCTTTATCTGTTAATGTATTGAAAGCAATGATTCTGAAATTCGAAGAAACATGCTCGCTAGCAGTTCGGTCAGACAGAAAAGTGATAATGGATGTTTCAACTGCGATCAACGAAAGGGAAAGTGTAAATGATGAATAAAACATGGCATTTTATCCAAATTATTAATTTTGTCTGTTTCTGATGTTTCTTTTTTCAATGTACAGCGCCACATTTCCCCCTATCGGTGGTGATTGGAACTAATTTTTTTTTGTTGGAATCTTTTTTCCCATGGTTTTCTTAGTCCATTCACAAAATTTTGTGTCATTCCAGTTATTAGAACGAGCTACAGGCGGCTCTGAACAGCGTCAGTTTAAAAAAAAACACCCTGTATATTCAAATGAGCAATATAATGTGGGGCTATTGCATTAAAATTGATGTAAAAATTGTCTCAAATTTTATTAAGTAACTTTAAATTCCTTATATCGAATTTCATTCAATATCTCGTACAATAAACTCAAAACATAAACTGCTAGTACATAAATTCTGTGAGAGAGAACTTATTTTAAATTTATAGAGAATTAGTAGTTACATTTTTGTTGAAAAATTAAAAAAAAAAGAAAAAAGATTATATTGTATAACTAAAGTAAATGTATTGAGAATTGTATTAAATTATTTAAATGTTATCAACATAATACTTATACCATATTCTTATCAGTGGCGTAGCTACGTTTTTTGGCGCCCGGGGCAAGAACAAACTTTGCGCCCCCCCCCCCCCTCCAAATAAAAAAATAACCGATTTTTTTTTCTAAAGGCGAAAAAGTCCTTCCGGCTTGTACCAAGATGAAAATGTAATTATCTCTTCTTAGTTTTTCATAATTCAGTTAATCTTACTGAAACACACGAAGCTAAATCGCGTGAACCCGATTATAGAAGATTTCTAGTTTTCGTCAATACTGAATTAGGTGAACACTTAGTCAGCTTTAGTCAAGATGACTTCATGTAAAGTGGCCTACTTTTATCGCCAAATTTTGAGATATTTAGCCAAATATCGCATCATACAGTTATATACACTTTTCATTTTTCAACTATCGTTTTTTTTTTTTTTTTTTTGACACTTTTTAAGGTGCATTTTATAAAATTAAAAATAGAATTTTAGCAGTACAATTAGTTTAGTTTCTAAAAATAAAATATTAAATAAAAAGTAATTTTTTTTTTTTGTATTTTAAAATTTGTAATGACATTTTAACTAATTAACTTTTTGAAAATCTGGTCATTACAGTTATGGAGCACATTTGTAAGGAAAGTATGAAAGAAAAATATCGCGAAATGTTAAAAATTGTAGGAAACGTGTAGTTTTAAAATTTTCTTTAAAAGATTTTCAATCAAACATTTTTAACTCTAGATCAATTTGATCACAATAATTCATTTTGCTTTATTAAATAATAAAACTGTCATAAAACTATTTAATAATATATAAAAACTACATCTTAAAATTTTACAGCGGTACACCCGGTTAGCAAATTTTAATTACCATAAAACTTTTACTTTGATTGTCACAAAGAAAAAAATGGATATATATCTTTGTCCATTCAGATAAAATTTCGTTATTTTCTGTCTTTTTTGTTTTCTTTTATTCGTGATTTCTGGTTTAAAAAACAATCTAAAAAACTATTTACAAACTTTATGAGTTTGTTGGTTAAAACTAACGGTGTAACTTTGGTTGCGTCCTGAAACTTATAATATTGTGGCTATAAAAATATAATATTGCGGCTTAGCCATAAAAAGTATGTAGAAGATCTCTGCAATAGCATACCTGACTTATAATAAATCCCGGATATAACGAGCAGGGAATTTGATTTCCAATATAGTAATCCCCCAAAAGTGTGGTATATAGTCTGCCCCGTTTTTCTGGTAGCTTTAGTGAATTCTTATTAATTTTATAAAGTTTTCTCTATTTTAAAAAAATATTTCTTAAGATCTAGAAAAAACATTTTAGTTATAAAATTATCTATGATTACCATTATTTTTATCTTTGGAATGCTGAATGAATTAATTTTTATTTATTACACTCTTTTATTTAACTTAACTTGGTCTTTATACGAAAAGATGACATTATCTAATTGATTTTTCACTAACTTACTGATAGGCAACCATATAAAAATTATGTATGCAGGTATATTTCCTATGACAATACATCATTTTAATATTTTAAGAACTTAATTATAAATTAAAGCAATTTTAAACCTTAAATGCATAGTGTATCAAATTTGCAACATTTTTTATTTAACTTTTAATCAAGCTCTTCGGAATCACTATATTTATATAGAAATATTAATCCTGTATAAATCACATAAATATGCTAGTAAATAAAGTTAAAAATCTATCTTAAAATTTCTGGTGACTTATCCTTAATATAAAAAAAAAACACAATTCGAAATGAAAAATTGATGTATTTAGCCAGCCACAGACGATAAATTGCCAAAAAATAATCTTTATGGTTACAACTATTACGAGTTACAAAAATAATCGAGTTAATTATGCGCTAAACCAAGTTTTCCAAAATATCCCATTTGGCTGTAAAAGTGCAACGATGAAATATTTTAAGCATTAAAATGTAGAAAATATAAATAAAAAATAAAAAGTGTAGTAATGAAAAATTTCACTATGTTGGCTATACGCCTATTAAGCAGTTAAAATTTGATTATTATGAATGCAAGGCGTGTGAAATTTTCTTATGGAAAAATTTCCAAAGTATTGAATATGAATTTATTCAATTATAGATGCTGGATTTTCTTTGATTTCGTGTTTTCCCCAGGGTTGGTGGCTCACGGAAAATATTCCATCTTGTGCTGCGTTTGTAGCCTTGCCAACATGTTATAATGAGAAAGTTCCAAGCTGAGTATCGTTCCCAAGTGGTTCAGTCGGTAGAACGTCAATGCGCTATACTGATGTCCCGGGTTCGAGTACTTTTTCACTATGTTCTCTATACGCCTATTAAGCAATTAAAATTTGATTATAATGAAAAACCCTCTTGTCATTAAATAAATATTAAATAAATTATGACTATACATTGTGAAAACAGTTTAGAAATTCTGAATAGATAATTGGTATAATGCTTCTATTTTCTATTGCATAGCTTAAAAAAAATAATAAATAAATAAATAAACTGAGCTAACATTATAATTAAAAATAATAGTAATAAAATCACCAGTTCGCACTTTCTACCAAGCGTAAATAAAATCCGTGAATTTTCAATTGTAGGGGCCCATGCCAAATTAACGTATTGTAACATAAAAGTTTTTGGAACTACATGAATGGCAGTCATGCAAAGTGTAGTTGTTAAGATATGGAATGCTTATAAAAGTGAAATTAAAATATATATATATATATATATATATATATATATATATATATATATATATATATATATATATTACTTTTATTATTGTTAATTAATTTAAATTAGAAGACTGATTAATCATGAAAACAACACTGTCTGTCACTCAAATAACAGAAGAAAATTTACCTTTGAAATATAAAAATGCACATTTCCTCTTTAAGGGGCCTAGGTATTCTTCTTTGCAAAAAATGCCAAAAATATCAATTTTCGAATTTTTTGTTTAGAAATGTATTTAAACATCCCTAGTATATTCTGAGAAAGTTATCTAAAGATCCGATGATTTTAAATGTGTGAAAAGGGTTTTTTACTGCATCCATATATTTCACTTTAAATGATTCAGAGTTTCAATTTTTAAAATAATTTTTTCTCAGTTCCATTTTTTTTTTTTTTTTTTTTTTGACATTTTGCGATTTTTAACTTTTGCAATTTTTTTCCTCCGTCCAGTTGAATGTAATCTATTTAAGTTCGGATAACACGAACTACTTTTAACATGAACAAAGAAAAGTTTCCCCTTGAATGTTTCGCGTTAACGAGGTTCGACTGTAATATATTTACTTGCAGTTCCTTCAACTAAATCCATTTTGCACTGGTTCAGAGAAGGCCCCATTACATGAAAATATTCAGATGAAATGCGAAGAACACAAAAATGAAAGCTAGAGAAATAAATAAATGCTCTTATAATATCAAAATGTGAAGCCACATGGCCCTTTGTTTTATAAGCTATGGAGACAGTGAGAAGCCTCCATCCACGATTGCTACATAATAGATCTCTCCACCCCCCCTCCCCCCCTCCTTCGCCGAATTTATTCAAAGCATTTCTTCACACACACACACAAAACGACCAACAATCCGTATTTATTGTCAAAATACGTGAGATAATTTCTGTTTAAAGCGTCTTTCAAGTTGACGCCCCACACCCATTTAATCATTTTGTACCTCCTTTTAGGTACGCAATCATGCAAGGTACAAAGTGTGTTAAGCCATCGCTTTAAACATTTACAGAAGATTTCTCTTTTGTTATTTGGATACAATAAAATATTTTCACTAAAGAAAAAATTCATACACACACACCAAAAAAAAAGGTATTTTTATTTATTGTGAAAATATGTGAAATAATTTCGGTTAAAAACGTCTCTCGATTTGGCGCCCCTCAGCAGTGGCGCCCGGGGCGGCCGCCCCCCTTGCCCCCCCTTAGCTACGCTACTGATTCTTATTGTTCTTAATTGTTAGTAATAAGGATGTTCCTATGATGATAGACAGCTATTTACTTTTTTATGATTATTTTAACGTTTAATTTTCTTCTTTTGCAGGGTGAATTAGTTTTGATGTATGGTATTATTCCAGAAAAAAGTAAAAAAATTGTGTTTGAAAAAGTTGTAATGCAGTCGATGGAAAATTTGGTATCAGAAGGCGATGTGAGTTATTTTTTTATATTTTAAATGCACCTGCCTAATTATATTTTCTTGCTAAATATTATTTTATTTATTTTCTTTTACTGGCTTGATGTCGATTTAAATTAAGATGGTGAATTTTTAAATTGTCAACCAGTATGGTTGAAAAAAATTAAAGATAAATAAATTTCAACAAAATATTGTAATTCTCTCAGAAGTTCTGTTGAAAATTCTTTTCCCTCCTTAAATAATTTAAATTTATGTTTTTGTTCTTCTTCTATGAAAATATATATATCATTTTTTTTAAAATTGGGCCTCTTTTTAACTTTAATTAAAATTTTATTCTATATATATATTTTTTCTTCATTGATTTACATAATTTCTCATCTGTATTATGCAGCAATTAAAATCTTTTGTGAATGTAGTAAAACTCATTAAAAGTGGGCCCATATACAGCATAATTTATAAAACGGAGCCAATAGCCTATTTCTTTAAATATTTCCCCTAGACACGTACTTCCAATTGCAAAGTTTCATAAAAAAAAAGATGCAAAGTTGGATGACATAAGTTGCAACCCCCTGGGGAATATATTTGAGAAAATACACAAACTAAATTTTTATATGGCACCTGTGGGGTAAGATGTCCAATTAGGAAAATTTTCTTTATCCATTCCTGAATGAAACACAAAAGAATCCATCTTTATATCTGCAAAACTCCCAGAAATATTAAAAACCAAAATTTGTGTTGCATACCTCTGAGCAATTGGAATGCAGGATCATCCACAAAATTATACATTATTAAAAGGCAGTTTAAAACATTTACAATATTTAATTACACACGTTTGGTGAGTAGAACACAATAGAAATAGGACATGAATTTATGTCTGATCTGTTGGAAATAACCCAGAATATAATCTCTTCAATTGATCATCAATAATGAAAGAAAGATAACCTTAAACTCTTAACGAGTTTCTGAATGGAATGAGAAGATCGTCGATTTCAACCAAAAATGAAACACGTGAAATCTAGAGGTTTTTCTATCGCATCATAGAAGTGACGTAAAAACTGTATGATTTCCAATGAAGCTGGAAAAGATTATGTGAGTTTTCTCCAATCAAAAACTTTATAGATGATGTCATCTCAAGAACTCAAAAACTATTTTTTCTTTATTATTCATTCGGATAATGTTTCTCTCGCAATAAAGATGCAAAAATGTATTTGCTCTTTTTTAAATATTCTAAAAGTAAAATTCTATTATTAAACATGAATGTATATGTTCTATAATTTTTATATATAATTAAATTTAAATGACCAAGTTAAGCGAATATTGTTTAAATATACTATTATAATATTTTACACATTTTTCAAATATACCAGAAACAAAATATAAAAACTACAATGCATTATAAAAGTGTAATAGCAGACTCTTGTGGATATAACCGTAATCAAGGGATAATACATTAACGAGGATTTATTTGTGAGCCTGATGCCCATTTAAATACTGGATTATACAGATGTCTGGACCATCTGCTGAAAATGAAGGTAAGCAAATTTACCTTACCTATCTTTTATTATGATTTGTATACCCTCATAAAATACTTACTGTGCAAAAGAATTCACTCCTTTCTAACATGATCCCTTAAAACCTGACAAATTATTTAAATGGGCATATCTATCTCTGTGAGTTTTGCAGATATCAAGATGTAATTTTTTGTGTTTCATTCAAGAATAGACAAGAATTTTTCTAATTGGAAATTTTACCCTACGGGGAACGTATAACAATTTAGTTTGTGTTATTTTCTCATATAGACACACACACCCCCAGGGAGCCGCAACTTATGTCATTAAATTTTTAACCCTTTTTTTATGAAATTTTGCAATTGGAAGTATGTATCTAGGAATAATATTTGAGGAAATAGGCTATTGACTTCATCTTTATGAATCGCCCTGTATAATGGATTGTTGCACAAAATGAAAAAATATCCTGACAAAAAGAAAATTACCTTCTATTGTTATAAACCTGTTTAATGTGTAACCTGTTCAACCTGTAAACAGATAACAAATTATGGAGAGCAACAAATAGGACAAAAAGTTTCTTTAAATAAGAGTTTTAAAGATTTTAAACTTTGTATTCTGAGGGGGGGGGGGAACATAAATTTCGGAGGGGGGGGGGGAATTTTAATTTTGATGATTGATTATTTACTTATTGTTACGAGAGAGCAACAAATAGAACAGATTTTTTTTTTTAAATAGAGTTTTATTTTTTTTCTTTAAGAAGTTTTATTTAGCAAATGTATGAGGGTCACACTGAAATTTTTGAAATGCGGCTAAATGATACAAGTTAAACTTACCAACTCTTAGGGGTGTTCAAAGTAGTTCCCTCCAAGATCAATGCACTTTCGTAGACAAATTTTCCAAAGATTAAATACCTCAAGCCATGGGCGTAATCTGGCGGGGGCAAGGGGGGGCATGTGCCCCCCTAGTATTTCAGGAGCAGGGGCAAGACTTACCTTTTGCCCCTCCAGTTTTTTGTATTGTTTTGTGGTTAAAGCCTAGTAATGGTTAATTTAACCATTTATATGCTAATCTTGAAGGCGAACTAGAATAAATAGGGGATAAATCAAAATGCCCAGAATTTGTTTTTTACGTTCATAGCAGTAATGTCTATCTTTCTTCTTAACAAAATTTTTAATGCCGTAGTCAAAGTTCAAGTAAAAATATTTTCCTTGCTCTTTTTTTTTTTCCAGAAAAGTTAATCTTATTTTCTCTTTTCCATTATTGAGTTGTTTATATGCACGTGTGGGATACGATGGGATACTGTGTCAACTGTGACCATTGTCATTTTCTTTAGGATAAAGTAACCTTGGAATAATATGAATACAACTCTCTGACCCTCCCAGCTCTATCGTCCCCTATTTCAAGGTGCCAATCATAGATTGGTAATTAACGGTGCTCATAGAACTTTACATGATTTCACTGGGGAGATTCATCGTAACAGAAATATGAGGAACAAGTTCTGTTTATTGAACGATTCCTTGTTTAATAAGTTTTTTATGTACTGAGCAGAAAAGTTGCAATGAGGCAGTCATCGAGCAGTTAGATTCAAAGGAATAGAAAAATATGTGGTCTAATAAAGTTTTAGTATTCGCTCATTTTTGTGACGTTTCCAAATTCATAAACCTAAAAACATATTTATAAATATATTTCGTATTTTATCTTATGAACAATTGAAGAATACAGTAAAAAAGAGAAATAATCTTTAGAGAAATCGAAATTGAAGTACCGGAAACTTGAAATTTTTTTCTTCATTCTTTCATTAAAATACTATAAATTTTATAAAAAAATTCTAGTTAATATTTTCAAAATAAAAACAAGTTTAAAAACTGAATATTTTCACTTGGGTCTTTAAGGTTAATGCACTTTGAAAATGTGTAAAATTAAAAACATTTCAATTAAAATAAACAAATTAAAATCAGTGTGATTTAAATTTTTGTATTGATAAATTATCTGGATTTATCTGAAACCAGTACGAATGGGACTTAAATCCTATAAAATTATCAACTAAATGTTACTAATTTTACAAAGTTCTGAAATCTCACCAATGATGAAAGTACAACATACAAGTTCTTTCAACCTCTTTTAAATTTCTCAAGTATGTTAACTTTAAAAAAAAAAAAATAAATGAGTATCCATATAAAAAACAAGGAATACTTTTAGGAGCATGGTTTTTATTGAAACTGTCCTCAAATCCATACTGACTTCTTTCGAAGGGATTTTTTCATTATTTTTTGTTCAGAAACGTATCACATTGACAGGTGCTCTTATTAAGAAACTATGTAATCTAACTGTTTTCAAATTTTCTATAAAAGGCAAAAGATTTTTCCGAAAATTCTATCAAAGTGGGCGTTTTGAACTAAATTTCGGGTTGCGATAGAGCATGAAAGGGAAAAAAACTGCCATACTGAGACAATAATCGCTTATAACTGAAGATGTCATGTCATTCATTAATGGGAAAAAGAAAAAAAAAGTTTGAATACAAATCACTTCAACAAACTTCATCAATGATTATACATTAAAAATCAGTTACATAACTGTCATAACTTTCAGTTATGATAAGTTTTCTGAAAGCTTATTTCTTTTTCTTTAACCACATTTATTTCAATTCTAAGAAATTTATCAGATTAATACTTTTACATAGTGCAAATGGCGACCATACACTGTTCCCAAGGTGGCCACCTTAGAAAACAAATGTGAAAATCAGTGTAGTAAGGGCGATTTTCAAAATTTCTACATAAATATCTAAAAACAAAAAACGTATTACCATTTAATTTTAACCCCAGCGATCACTCAAAGGAAGTCGGTAACTCCCAGAAGAAAATCCTTGAACTACCGTGCACAAAAAGTGCTTTAAGGTCTTTTCGTGTCATAAGATAAGGAGATTTAGAAGAAAAACTCGAAAGATATCAAAAGAAAGAAAGGATCATCAGAGTATATTAATAAGCAAAATAGTTTGCCGAGTATTTTTTCACATTTTAAGAGTGATTTTAATACATGGGCCACCTCTGGAACACTATGGCGTCAAAGGTGGCCCACAAGCTACAATTTTTAAATTGTATTATAAAAGTAATTAAATTTTATTAAGAAAAGTACACTTGGTATGTGTTAAAGATAAGTGTAAAATTTTACAAGCAAAAATTCAGCCACACACACCCAACCAGAAAATTATAAAAAATCCTCAAAGCTTAACTATGACCACGACTCACCTACCTTGTGCATTATAGTACTTATACGACTGAATTTCTTGAAAACATGCTGATGTTTTTGAAGCAACATTCAAAAAGCACTTTTACTCATGCAAACATTTTATTTTCAGATTATGTTCGAAATGCATGGAATACAAAATATCAACAATAATAATGACCACTTAGACAATTACGTACATAAACACTGATTAAAGAAAAATGACTTAGACAATGGCATTCAAATGAAGATTCAGCAAGAAAAATCAACATAGTTTACAATGAAAGAAAAAGATTATAAAAGAAAATCATAATTTCAAAGCCCTTCCGGCCTGTACCGGGAGGAAAAGGTAGCTTTTATAGACTAAGTTTTTAAAAATTCAACTCAATTTATTCGAACACCCGAAGCTAAAATGCTTAAAACCCGATTATAGAAGATTCAATCCCGGTGTTCGTTAATACTGAATTTGAATGCGAATTTCAGAATGAGAGTTACAGTATAACAAAAATCAGATTGTTTCAAAATGTCAGCCATTCTAGAATTTCAAACTGCCATATCTCAGCCATTTTTTAAGATAAAGCCAAAACAAAAAATGTTCCAGAATCCTTGTATCACGATCTAACACTTAACCGAAACAATTTTTTACTTTTATAATCTTTTATACATATTTTTGAATTTAAAATTTTTTTTAAAAATTAACTGGCTGTCATTTTGAAATAAGATGGCGCATGAAGCTGGCCAACGAACTCGGTCGAGACTTTCGTATGTTCTGTACACATGATCCGTCACATTCATATCGTTTCATAAATACGAGAGTTACAGCATAACAAATATCAGATTGTTTCAAAATCTCAGTCACCCTACAATTTCAAACTGCTATATCTCAGCCATTTTTTACGATATAGCCAAAACAAAAAATGTTCCAGAATCCTTGTATCACGTTCTAACACTTAACGGAAATTTAGTATTTTTTCAATTTATAATTTCTTTGTATATCTTTTTGAATTTTAAAAATTGTAGCTGGCCAACGAACTCGGTCGAGAACTTTGTATGTCCTATACACATACTCAGTCCCATCCATATCGGTTCATAAGTAAGAGAGTTACAGCCTGACAAATGTCAGATCAACATAAATCAACATTTGAACTGAGGGTTGTTTTGTGGTCTGGTGGTCATGATTGGTGAAAATATACCACATTTTTTTGGAATTGCTTTCCTCCGAACGGCTGCAATAGTATTTACAATAGCTTTTTGTAATGTAATTTTCTACCTAAGAGATAGATTTATAAAAATATTTCTCTAATTTATTAAACCAAATTAAACTTCAAAAGATTTCGCTAAACAAATTTACAACATCACTATAATTTTTACAAAAATAAATAAACAAAATGCGAGCCCAACATGACCTCGGGGAGAGAATTTAGAGGTATACAGGGAACTGAGCCTGGCCTGGACTTATTTCATTGGACCTGAGCCAAGCCAGGCCGGGTCCGAGTTTTAGTTTTGTCTGAAGATATGGGCCGGGTCTAGACTTCATTGTTCCTGTGTCGTGTAAGATGTCAGTCAGTGGCTATACCGTAAAAATAGAAGTTAAAAATTTGTGATATTCTATATTTCTTTAAAGAAACTTTTGAATAACAGTATTATTGTGTTATATTTACATTTAATTTGGTTTAATAAATTACAGGGACACGTGTTAATTTACTTTATCTTTGTAGAGTTTAAGATTGTAATATTTTGAAATCATCTACAAAAAATAAAAAATAAAATAAAAATAAAATGTAAACTACTATATGTACCGGCGGGAAGGGTGGGGTAGCAGGATAATTAAATTTCATTTACCTCTGATGATTTGAAAAAAAAAAAAAAAGTAAAATTTATTGTTCATAAGTGATTAAGAATCTTTCGGCATGGGGCTCTGCATCCAGAATCCTTGTGGAAGACTAATTTTCATTATGTTTTCTTTTGCGTTTATGTGTTTCAAATTTATCTGAAACAGGGGCTCCAGGCGGTCAAGTTCCCTGGAGCCCTCTGGAGCTCCTAAAGGGATCAAGTCTTCTTAATTGTTCTGAATAGGTCTTTACGCTGATGTGTTTAAAAATTGTCGTACGAGGAGTTCTGAAAAAAGAAAAAAAAAAGAAAAAAAACTTATTTTATCTTTTTTTTTTTTCATGTTTATATTCTTCATTTTTAAAAAAGCGCCCTGAACTGCGAAGTACAGGCACATCCGTAACAAAATACTGACCCTCCCTTAGTTTTCTTTCTGCTTGTCCCCATGTAAACTATATTGATTTTTTAATGAATCTCTGTTTGTATGTAAATATCTGAGTTATCATTAATTATCGTTAATCCAGATTTCATGGATTGGAGACTTGAAAATTTGAAAAATGCTATGCATCTTCTAAGATATAATCACATCGGAGTGAAGAAATATCCGTTATAGACAGGTTCCATTCTTAGCAGGTCTGTTATAAAAGTATTATATTCTTTTCGCAAGGATATTCATTTTGCACGCATCAACACCTTTTCCCGTTTAAGACAAGATTCCGTCATAGACAGTTTCCTTTTGAGAAGTTTCACTGTACCTTATTATTATCTTTTTTTTTCTCTTTAAATGTGTGTATTATATTATGTATATCGTTAAAAATAATTTTGTAGCTTAAGAGCTTAAGAGCTTAAGCTCTAGCTTAAAGGGGGATTGTAGCATAAGGGCGATTTAAAAATATATGTATTTTTTGCAAAAATGTTCGGCCTGACCTCATTTTACTGATTTTTGCAAGGGCCATGCGGGCCTATGATTTTCATACAGACTGGGTCGGGTCGGGTTGGGATAGGGCCTAAAAATTTCGGCCCGTTTTGTCTTCTTGGAGGAATGAATTCTAGACCCGGCTTGGCCCAGAAAAACTAAGTATGTCCTAGATTGGCCCGAATTTGCAGAAAAGAGTAAGGCCTGTGGGTCCGGCCTGGAAAGAGTCGAGATCAGGTTCGGCCCAGACCGAGTCTCATAGCCCGAGCCTGTGCAAACCTCTAACGTAGATATATGCTATTGAGGCTTACTACAACGTATTCTCTATTGAAGATGAAGGATAATAGCTGTTATAGCTAATTTATAGTGACACAAAAAAGTTTTTCGTTACATTATGGTCTATAGGGGGGAAATCGTTTGCGGTGCATTTTAGTTAGTGATGTTATGATGAAACATGATGAAATTTATATGTGCCACTGAGGCGGTCTACAACATTCTTTCTATAGAGTGTGAAGTAACTAGCATGTAATGTACTTAGTATATAGGACTGACTATGAACCATAATTGCTAGAAGAGCGTTTTCAGCTGTGGTGTGCATTTTTAAAATAAACTAAATTTTAGTTCATTACGTTGTGAGTATAAATTCTAAATATCGTATGCAGAGCTGCACGAATAAAATGGAGGAGTATTTCAGTTTATGGACGTGAATTCCTAACGTATGTTTTTAACTGTGTTAGGCATTTTCCAGTTTAATTATATTTTATTATTCAAAGGTACTTATAGAATATAAATAAATTCATATGGCAGAGCAAAAGAAATTTAGATATATTGCCGCCTATGGATGTTAATTGTTGCTTGTGCATTTGTGTTAACATTAATAAAGTCAAATTTTACTGTATTATTCATGCAATATATGGTTGCACAAAAGGATATTGATACATGTTCATCTATAAATAGTAATTCATTAGAAAAACCTTTTTAGTTGTTTTATGAGTTTTCCAGTGATATAAGTTTTAGTTTCACTATGTAGTGTGTTTAAAGCTCTATAGATCATATACAACGTTGCACAGAAGAATCCGCATTCCTTATCTGCCATGGAGAGTAATACTTGGAAATGGATATTTAACTGCTTTCTATATATTTTAAATCGTTTAGATATCTCATTTCATTGTATAAAAGAATGAACTTTTTTAACAGTATTCAAATAGTGCTGGAAAATAATTCCTAACCTATAACTGGTGCACCTGCTTTCATTCTGGTTTTTCTTTACTTGAAACGTTGTGAAGAGGTAGAGATCGAAATTTAAGGACAATATTAATTTTTAAATTCTTAATCTAAAATTCTTCCATGTATCTTAAAATGCCGCACAGCAAAATTTCTGAGTCATTCCAATCAGAACACTAGGTAGTGTTTTCATTATAAATTTCCATCAGTTGTTGCGACACTGAATAAAGGTTTTGAGCACATTTATCTCAACCTCATCATTTAAAAAAAAATTTGAAAGCCCAAGGCTTTGGAAAATTTTTATTAAGTTTGTTTGAACTATTTCCTAATTGAACATTGCATCAGACATAAGAGATATAACGGTCGTACATTCAATATTTTAAAATATTCCTTTAAAAACATAAAATGTATAACTTAGTATTTTTTCGGTTTTTGCGGGAATTTTTTTTTCCCACATTTAAATTTTACATTTAAATTTTATTATTTTTTTATTTTAATTTATTTAATTTATTTTAAACATTTAAAATTTTGTTTAAATATTAAAAATTTTAAGTATTTGATTTAAGTGTGTGTGTACTAGAGATGAGTTCGGGCTCTCTTTTCGGAGCCCGGCCCGAGCCCGGTATCGAAAAAAAAATTGCACAATATTAAATTTTTTTTCAAAGTAATATCTCATATTTAAAAAACTTCTTACATGAAAATAACTGTTAATCTGCAGCACACAATTAAATTTTATGGTAATTTACATTTAATCTTTTCAAAAAAGAAGTTTGGTATGAAATAAAAATATACTTCCTTAAAAGATTCTCATAACTTTCTCACCCAACAAGCAAACCTGATAGACCCATTAATGTAGTCCGTTTTATGAATAAATTAATGAAATTTGCAGAAATTACTATTCCTACGCAGTTTTTCTTTTTCCTATAATAGGTGTATTTTGTAAATTATAATTGATTCCTTAATTAAAACAATATTTCGCGTTCCTGAAAATCAGCTTAAATTTAAAATTTGGCACCGTTATCTGAAAGATCCTATGCTTTTATAGACAAAGTGGAAACACTTTTCGATTTCTTTCTTATCGGAATAACAATACATGACAATTATTATGACTTACGAATGTGAGTGACTTCGTAAATGTTCAGAGCAGAGCTTTAACTTGAGCAGAGTTCATGATGAAAAATAGAATCTCTAACGTTATTTTCATATGAAGAGCCAGTGACTCGCACACAATAGAAGACTACAAATTTCCAAAACTTAAGCTAATGCTGATTAACTACAAACAAAAGAAAGTATTCACTTCGCTTTAGATACCTAAAAATAAATAAATAAACGTTCCAATTGAAAAAATATCGTACCTTTACAAACGAAAATCAAAATTATTCGCGTCTTTTTCCATTAGCCTCGATTGGCGCCATATGACTCAGTCGTCACGTCAATGCCGCACATAAATCTACAAATATTGAAAATTTTCTCTTAAAGTAGCATTCTAAAACTGGAAAAGGAGAATATGATTTCTGCTTCCCCTTTTATTCATTCTGATCAAAATAGCATTAAAATGACTTAAAATGGAATACGTAATTTTTTAGGGGAAAAAAGTTATTTTTATTTTTTCTATAAGAGAATAAATAAAATTGTCAGTTTCAGAAAGAATGAGCCCGAGCCCGCCCGGGCCCGAAGACTGATATAAAAATTGAGCCCAAGCCCGTGTCGGGCCCGGGCCTCGGCTCGGGCTGAGCCCGTCTCATCTCTAGTGTGTACGCGATGATGGGATGAAGGGGGGTATAAATTTTTACAAAAGGGCTTGGAGACTTTTGCCCCCTCAGTCTTAGAGCCCAAGTTACGCCTATGCCTCAAGCCATCCATTTCTTGGAATAGACGAAAAATATTCTTTTATAGCCTCATCAATCTCATCTTCGGAATGAAAACGACGCTCACATAAATTTTTTTTTTTAGGTTAAAAAATAGCCAAAAGTCATACATAATAAGATCAGGAGAATAGCTTTAATGTTTTTTTTGTTCAAGAAATTAGACTGTAATCCTTGCTGAATGAGAAGATGCATTGTCATGGTGAAGCATGAGTCCCCTAACATTCACCTCTTGAAGAATTTCTGGAAGACACTTATTGGTGTACCAGTTACTGTTTTCTGTCTCTCTAGCTTAGTAGCTTTGACCAGACTTGTACTCCTGAAGAACATAGCATACATTACTTTTGTCATTGCTTGTTTGTCTTTCCACCATTGTTGGTTTGGGATGATCTTCAAAGACCCATACTTTACTTTCTTGATGTGTTGGAACATCAAAAAAAGATATGTATGTCTCATTACCAGTTATGATTTTAGAAATAATATTTTGGCCACCATCATTAAGTAGTTTTAGAGTTTCTTTACTGATTTTGACATGCTCCGCTTTTTGGTGTTCTGTTAAATTATGGAGAACCCAACGACAAACTAATTTTTCCATATGCAGTTCTTCATGAATAATTTTATGTATAGCTGCAGATCCAATGTTAAGATCCTTCTGTATCATTTGGTAGGTACAGTGATTATCATTGATTAACATTTTTTGTGTGCCCGACACATTTTCTGTGACTACAGCTGACAATGATCTTCCTGTGTGTTCTTCATCCAAAATAGAGTGTTGACCTCTTCTAAATTCTGTAAACCATCTGAATACAGTGGCACGAGATGGAGCTTCATTTCCATATGCTAATTGTAGATGTTGAAGGCATTCTTGATTTAGCCCCACTTTAAAATCATAAAAAATCATAGCTTGATATTGCTCTTGCATCAACTCCATTTTCTCTTCTTTCAAATTTATTTTATGATAGCTAACTTGAAATAGTTGCCACAAATTATCGTCTGCAGACATAAGAATTCAAATTTACATGTCCGACCAATAATTTCTTTTTAGTGCATATAGTCTGCCTCTGTCTAAAAAATTTCAGAGTTACTTTTGTATCTACTGTATGTATAAAATGCAAATTCATATTTCATTCAGAATGATTATAACTCACGTTCTGCTAAATAGACTTTTATGAGACTTACTTTGTCAGTTAAATAATTTTGGGGGAAGGTTTTAGTATATAACACATCATTCTACTTTTCTTAGTTATACAACTATGGGAGAAAGTTCTATCTATTATATATATAAAAAGAAAATTCGTATTTCATTCGGATAACTCAAGTTCTGCTAAACAGATTTCTATAGGACTTATATTGTCAGATAGGTAATTTTTAGGGGAAAATGGGAGAAAGTTCTATAATTAGGCCAACAAGAATATGAATGGGAATTTCCTTCTGAACGCTTATAACTCACGTTCTAGTAAATGGAAACTCACGTTCTAGTAAATGGATTTTTATGGGACTAACATTGTCAGTTAGGATTTTTTTTTTTAGGGGAAGGTTTTAGTGTACAAAACATCGTTCTACATTGCTTTTTGCTTAGTTATAGAGTTGTGGGCGAAAGTTCTATAATTAGATGAACCCTATTATGAAAGATTAGCTTTTTTAAAAAGTTCTGCTGTACAGATTTTGATGGAAGTTGCACTGCTATTAGTTAGATAAATTATTAAAAAAAAAAGGAAAATTATATGTAAAATTAGCATTCCGAATTGCAAAATTTACATTCTATGTGAGTGGAGCCACAAACAAAAGCTAGTTTTCTAATAGAGCAAAACCTATCTATAATGGAAAACTTTCATGATTTCCTTAAAAATAACATCATGAAATTATATCTCCTAATGTGCGAACAAACCTGTCTAAAATGGAATTTTCCATTGATTGTTTACATTTCTGTCTTAGCAAGTTTTATTGTTTCATACTTATGGTGGAGGGGACCACATTTGAATTAATTACCTTGGTCTGTGACCCTGATTATATTATTATTGTGTGTTAATGTATAGGAAGATATTGTGATCTGGATATTCCCTGCATTTCTGGATTTTTCAACTGATACTTATCTAGAATTCTGGATTTTTTGCACCCACACTTCTATATTTTTAATCATAAATTGTAATTGTGTAAATTCATATTTTTAAAGCTAAGAGTTATATAAATTATACAGGGCTGCAAAACCTGCTTCAATTAGGCCAAAACAGCATAAAAATCTATTTCTTGCATCATTCTGTGTTAAAATGATTATTTTCACTAATTGTATGCCAAATCACCATTTTGTTTCCTGGGTGAATAAGCATCTAATGAGAAAGACAAATAACATTTAATAATGAAATTGTATAGCAAATGCTGCTGGTCCATCATAAAGAATTACACATACAATCAATATTCGCACAAAGGTATTTTTGAACACTTCAAGATTTAAAAGTGTAATTTTCTAAATTTTTATTAGATTTTTAAATTCTTTTTTCTTTTTTGGTACTAAAAGTACTAAGTGACAAGTTTCCATATTCTGGAATTTATTAAAACTCAGAACAAACTTCATAGGATTTAATGGATCTTTGGGAAAGGGGCTATATTAGTTTATAATTTAAATTCAGTGCATTTAAACTTTCTAAATTATTTAAGCATTTGTGAGACTTATGATAAAATTTAATTCTTCGATTTTCTTCCTTACAGTTAATTGTTAATAGGGTGAAGAAGAGTGTAACTAAGCATGAATTTTCTGCTGCATTAAATCTCTTTCCAATACTTCGTCATTTAGTTACAATTAGAATTGATTTTGAACGATTATTTCAGGTATGTAAGAAATAGTGTTGCTATTGCCTGAAAAATTTTATATTCTTTACATTATTTTTATATTTCTTATTTTAATTTAAATAAACTATTTCTATTACAGGGATGTTCTTCTTCACTTTATGACAAATTACAGGGTTTCATAATCACTGTTCAGGCAACTGTAAGTTCATTCTTTTGATATTGTTTACATCTCAGATTTAGAATGAAGGTTTTTTTCTTTCTTTTACTAGAAATATGAAAAATATATAATATTAATTACTTAATAAATTGACAGATTTTTTTTAACCAAATACTCAAGAAAGTCCTTTCCTTACGTTTTACATCCACACTCCCACCCTTTCAGTTTCTCTTCTGGCATCATACTTGAAAACTTTTTGACAATTTTTAATTTATATAAATTCCCTTTTATAAATGTTACAGCTAAACTTTTTTTATGTATTTTTTTAATTTAAACTGTTTGTCATAATGTTCATTTAAAACTAGTATGAAATCTAGTATATCGTGTAGCTGAAATAAAGAAATTTGATCTTTACCTTTGACATTGCTGAGGAGCATGCTGTTTTAGGTACAACTATTTGCAGTTTATATATTATGCTTCTTTTTTAACATGTAGCTATTTCATGTAGCATTTGTATAATATGTGTTTGTATAACATGTAGCGTTTGTATAATGTTGATTCTTTATTAAAAGTTTTTATTAATGAAATAATGCAAGTAGTTTAAGAATAAATATTATTTTTAAATATTTAATTCAAATGTTATATTTAGAAGCCGAAACGAAAAAAGGATTATTAGGTTACTTTAGAACAGCAGTTCCCAACCTAGGGGTACATGGTGGCATATTTCAAGATACGTGAAAATTACATTGGTAATGATGGATAACACAAAAATAAAATTTAAAATGAAAACAGAAAATAAAACTCAAAAATTTTCATTTACAAAGAGAGACTTGTTTGTGTAAAAGTAAAATAGGCTATTTGCATAAAATGAAAGAAAATGAAAAGTGCTTAGTAATTGGTTGAACATTTGTTGCCAAATATCTGCACACTGCTAATAACATGTGATTTCGCATGTCTCTCTCCTTTTCTTTCTAGTAATTCTAGAAATATTTAGAAAAAAAATTAATCGTATCGGGTCTTCTAGTTTCAACAATTTTATTTATAACGCATTTGAAAGCAGGTTATCATTTTAGTGTTCAACTTGTCAGCATTAGCATAAACTCATTAAAGTGTATTAATAGGTGTAGCTTCATCTCTACTTTGTGAGTGCTTAATTTGAAATCTGTAACTTTATGCTGATATTGTGTTGTTGTTCAAAATGGATAAATGGTTGAAAATTGGAATTCTGAAGAGAACTGCATCTAACATTGATAACTAGCGTAAGAAGACTAATGAACAAATACAAAAATGTTTTTTACAGGTTTATGGGAGAAGGGGTGGGGTACGCATAAATGAAAAGTCTAAGCAAGGGGTACATGAGAGGAAAAAAGCTGGAAACCGCTACTCTAGAAGATAAACCAACAAAACTTTTGTTATACTAACTTTAAAAAATAGAACAATAGGATTGAATGTGTTAAATCAAAAGGCTATTGGATAACTCGTAGGGTTTTTCTGTAGGATGGGAGCAATTTTGCATTATAATTTTTTTTTATATATAAATGTTTTGCAGTTAAAAGTATTTTTTGTTCAATACTGTAATGAAAAAAGAAAAAAAAAATAGAAAAAGAAAAGGAAAAGGAAAATAGAAAAGGAAGTTGTGTTGTACTGAAATAGTGGTGATAGATTTAATTTGGAATAAGTAATTAAATAATTAAAATTTAGTATTTCTAAAATAGATAATAGATAAATTCAGCCAAGGTTTGAAAATAGTGGAAATAATAAACAAGTACAATGCAATTGTGAAAGTAATAAATGAAAGGATATTTTAAAATATATTTTTCATGATGAAATAAACATAAAAATACACTCACTTGATCCAGAGACAATATTTATTCTTCATTAGTGAAATAATGTAATTCTATATCATAGAATTCTAGGAAACACTTTATCTCCACATACCATAATATTTATTTATTGATATATTCAAAAAAATATTTTATATTATTTTTATTTAAATCAAATTTGTATTATTTAATTCATATTCAGTATTGACATTAATATAAAAATTGGAAAATTTTACTTTCTTTTATAAAATTATATTTTATTATTTTAAGAATTATCATATCAGTTCAAATTCTTTTTGACAAAGCTTTATAAAAGTATATCACATTACTTACATATTTTGGAATCTATATATAAAACACAGGAAAATGTACACAATAATTACACAATTTTAATCAACCAATATATTTTATGTTCACTTATAATTTAAAAAAGTCAAATATTCTGTAACTAAAAAGGCGATTCAAAACAGAATGACCAAATGTTCTACAAGATTTTTATAGTTCTTTTAAATGGGAACAATCTTCCAGAAGATAAAATGTTCATCAGAAGTGAATGTTTTCACCACTCGTTAATCTGATTCATAAATCTCACGGCAAGAAATAATTGAATGAATATTACTGTAAGTGGACATCATCAGATGGAAAGGCTAATCACATGATGTAATACATACTGCATCATGCTTGTAATTTTGCTAAGAATAATTTCTCAGTTGCAACTTTTTAAGTATTCTTCTTTTACTGGTTTACATCGGCTAATCATTATAGATCAACCCCAGGAAATGATTCACTTATCCGCCACTACTTCCAAAGTCGACGATCAACATTATAAAACTTGTTAATAAAGACATTATAGCATAATTTTACTATGATTGATTAATGTACATGTTGAATTTACATATTATAAAACATTAGTTGGTATACTAAGTCTTATTGTAGGCCCATTTTGCCTAACGATCGGTTCAAATTGGGAGCTCTGATAAACACATCTATTCACATCAAAGTTCAAATTAAAAGCGAGGACATAGGGATGCTACCGAGTTCGTAATTTTCCACGAAATCCTTAAAGCAGATACCACAACACGAATGCAGTACGCAAAAAGCTGCAGTGAAATGACTTGCAAACTGTAATATTATTAAAATGGCAATCGAAGTTAGAAATTTGAAAATTAGCTGGAAAGAAGAATGTTAAAAACAAGATGGTGTGTACTTTTTGAAATAAATGAGCCAATAATTAAATTAATTTGAAAAAATTGTAAAATGGGATATAAAATTATTTAAATTTAAAAATAAATAAATAAATTTTAAAGTATGAATATAAATTTTTATTTTTGAAATTAATAAATGAAAGGAATGTTTACCATCCCTGCATGTCAATATAGAACCTTAAGTAAAGCCAATTCGGATTATTTCTTTGGCGCAGCTTGTCCCCAATGGGACCTTGCGCCACTAAACCCTATACAACCAACCAACCAATTCGGATTATAACTGAAAATGTGTAACCTATATTTTATTGATCTTTTTTATTTGTTTGTGTATGTGAGAGAAAGAGAGACGAGAAGAGCTTTTAAATTTCTGTTTTTGCAGCTTTAAATAGCTAAAAATTTAATTTTCAGATTAGTAAGACTCTTGAAGAATTTATTGAAAGCATAAAAAATGATCCTGATACCAAAATGCCAAAAGATGGTACTGTTCATCAACTCACCAGTAATGTATGTAATTATTATTATTTTTTTTTAACTTTTATTTATAATTCATTTATGTATTTGATGTATTGCACTTTTGTAATATTGCTGTATTACACTTTTGTAATATTGCTGTTCATTGATTAGATAAATAAAATAATCTTGTTATTTTTATTTAAATTTATTAATTTTTGTTGCTGTTTGCTTATGCAAAATTGGTTTTTAGAAAAATTAGGTCACTCTGTTTCTGTATTGTAGGCTGTGTTGACTCTTTGTCATTTTTATACGATGAACTAATTTGTGTAGATAGCTTTATAAAAACTCATTTTAATTATAAAAACAATAAAATATATTTTCACTAAACTATCATAATTTTTTTTTTTTTTTTTTATAGAGGAGAGAGTATTTCAGAAGCTAATTCTATTACATTCAAAATATAGACTATTATTTAATTTTGATAATTTTATAATTATGCATACTTACTTAATCATCGAACCAAAAAGTAGAAATATATACTACTCCCCGCCCCCCGCTTGCTACGCTCACCAACCCCCCCCCCCCCCCCCCCGCGTAGTCGCACCATAGCCAACCACAGACTAACAAGTACCAATTGTATATATAGTGTTACGAATATTGTAAATAGTTCAATTAGGCTCTATTCATAAGCTAATATTAATTTTTGTTACATTGCAATATTTCAATTTGTTGATGTTTTGCAAGCGAGTTAACGCTATTGGATTTCAATTGGAGTCTTTGGAAATTTGGCGAAATACTGGAAATAGTGCCAATTTGGCGTCACTTCTGGCAGCTAATTTTGGCCACCAAATTTGGCGAAATATTGCCAAGTTGGTGCCAGACCTAGGTCCCTTCCCCTTGGTAACCCCCCTAATAACACCCATCCTATCTAAATTCTCAACTTTCATGTTAATTCCCCCTAAGAAAAGTTAGAAAGCTTTGACCAATCAGATACGTATCGCGGTATCTACGCAGATTTTCATTGGTCCATTTCCAAACCATTACTTTTTTATATATGTAACGAATTTTATCCGGAGGACGACTTGGGAGAAATAAGTTGGTGACACATAAATAAGTTTGACTCGGGACCTCTCTTGCGAATCTAACTCATTTATTGAAACCTTCCTTCTTACAGTCATATTCGCGCGTTCAATCGGAGGTCCCGCGAGCCATTTACGTTGAATTTTGAGATCTACATGGCCGAGGGTTTGGCTGACCGCTCAAATGTGCCAAAAATCCGTCTTCTTCCTTCTTGCATGTGGTTTTAATCAGAATTTAGGATATTTTCCAGCAGAGGGAGAAAGAGTCAAATTGGGAGGATCATTTATTTTAATTGGTCAATTAGCTTTTGATTGATGTCTGGGTTCTTATGCCGACACCAAGGCTTGGACGGGCCTGGGAGAAGCACCCCACAGACTGCTGCAAGAAATGCAAACTCATCACTTTTAAAACTTAAAGAGATGTCGAAATTGATAGATGAAAGTAATATTTGTGAGGCTGAGAAACAAAGATCACAGGGGCAGATTAGATTTAAGCATTAGATTTAAAAGTTAGAATAAATGTTTTAGGATTTAAATTTTTTATTTTGCATTTTAAAAAGGGTTTATTTTTATCCTTTCACATCCCCCCCCCCCCCCCTCCAAGATGAGATCCACCAGATTTGCCTGCAAAACTGGGGGAGCTCACAAGGAAGACCGAGAATATCAAAGTGAGTTAAAAAGAAGTGTTTAATTGAGTGAGGCTTCAAAATAAGTTAATATTAAAGTTAAATTTACAACTAAGATTGGTAAAAAGTGAGGGCTGAATTTTGCTGCTGGAAAAATATATTTAAAATTTAAATTTCAACACATAAAAATTAAGGAAAAATTAAAGATCTTATGGTTTTATGCTAAAAAGCTCTAAATTTGGGATATGGCTCTCGGGACAATCTGACCGAACTTTACATAATAACTTGAAAAATATAATATTTATACCACAAAACATTCGAAATCTGTGAAAACAATAATACAGTAATATTACCACAAAACTATATGAGGGAAAAAAAATACTAATAAGATAAAGATTAAAATAATAGCCATAAATTTGTTGTTTGACTTTTGGCCATAATTGTATGGATTAAAAGTTTTTTGGCCATTTTTGTGCTATTTTTGTTCAAGTCCTTACAGCACAAAATTTCAAAATATTTTATTAAAAAAATATATAGTTCTGTGAAAATTATAACTTTATGGTAAAAAGTGTAAAAATTAAATATAAAAAATAGTTATGTACAAATATATAAACATATGGTATCAATAAAATAAAATAATAATAATAAACTTAAGAAATTGGTGTGAAAAATATATGTTCTTTCTATGTAAAATATTCACATTAGACAACTACTTGAAAATGTTAAATTATGAGAAAGAAACTTGAAATTATTTGTTCACATTTTTTTCAAAACGTGAAAATATTAAAATTGCCGTAATATAAAATTATTAAAATTAAAAGCTTATGTAAATATTTAAAAATGATGAAATATACTGGAAAATGGACAAAACAGGTGTGGACATAACAAGTGTAAGATATAGCGTTTATTTACAGGGACTACTGGTTAGGTAAGTAGTTTTATTTGTATCCTAAACCTTTGGAAGTTTTAGCAGATCCTAAACCTCGGGGAGGTTTTAGCAAAAATTTAAAAAAAAAAAAGAAAATTGAGCATGATGTTTCTATTTTGGGTGAAGATGTAGATGCAATTTAATTGTAAGCAATGGAATTTACTGTTTTGCAGACTGAGGTGTATTTGTTTTCCCCAGTGGCATCAGTAAATCTGAGCAGCAATATAATAAATTACAACTACATCTCACTGTTAGCTCAAAGAAAAAATAAATAAATTCCTGCTCTAGACAAGTATAAATCACAGAACATTTTTCCTTTAAAATTGAGGCCAGAACGCTCCGAATTTTCCTTGCTATTTTTTACGCAAATAGCAAAATCTTTTTTTATTTTTAAGGGTTTTACTACTGGCAAAGGAAAAACTAATTAATAAAACAAAAAAATAATAAACCTGGTATGAATAAAAAAGGACAGCGTTTTAGAAGTGCATGGCAACCTGGTGACAATTCTGTTTACTAATGGATCTATTCTTACAAAAATGTCAGCAGTCGCCACATTTGCACGTGAATATCACTGAATCCTCTTTGATTGCACAGGGGTGTTTTTGGTTGGAGTTTAACCAACTCAAAAACTTAAAAAAATTGTGGGCTTAAAGATTTAATGGACTGGAACCATGGTCATCTTTAAAAATTGAATGGGTGGATTTAGACACTATTGGACTTACCACGGCAAAAGTGGGTTCACCAAGGTCATGTTTAAACCGATTGGTTAATAAATTGAATTTATTTTGAATATTTAAAATGGTAAGGACGGGGCCTTCCAAATTTTTCTTTAAAAACTGGTTGGGGTTTAACCAACACAGGGAATGATGGGTCACGATATTTGAATTAAAAAGTGATATGGGTAATAAAGGGGTGATATGAGTAATAAAAAAGGAAATGGTAAAAATAATATAATATAAAATATAAAAATATTGAATAAATGTACTGGAAACACAACATTAATACTTACTTACATGATATATAAATTTGCAATTTGATTTGTATGGTTACCAGTTGTGTAAAAATATATTTTCATATAAAAAGAAACTAACTATAATAATGAATAAGTAAAATAGGCAATAATTAAACACACACAAAATCTAGAAATAATACTAAAAATATATTTACAACTTTAAAAAAAATTCACCTGGAAAAATTGGGTAAAAACTTGATGAAAAATACTTAGTGAATAGAAAGATGAAACACTGAACGATCACTGTGTAAATGTATCATTTAATATCTTCATAGCTATTTTCTTTCCTGTTTCACTCTTATATCGAAAAAGTTATAAAAAGAAACAAAAATGTTGTCTGTTTAAATGTTTTTACTGAAAAGCATTCATAAAAGTAACTAGTTCAACCCATTTATTTATAATACCATAAACATTAAATTCAACTGCAGTTATTTTTTGGTGATCGCACGTATGCTTCACCTCATGAAAAAGAAAAGAAAACTACTGTTATCAAAACTTATCACAATTAATGTGCATTACCAAATTTCTTCTAACTTTAATAACTTACACTTTACAAGAAAAAGTAAAGCTAATAAAATTTTAAAATAATAAATTTAAATTTGCTTAAAACTTCTAAAATCCCTTTAACCCAACTGTGATATTTTAGAAAAATCTACTGTTAAACTTTTAAAAGTTACACATTAATAACGCCATTTTTTTTTCTTTTTCTCTTGATATTCCCAGGAATAACTTTAATATTAATTCTTTAAGCAAATAAATAAAGTAAAATATTGCTTCATTTAACAAAATTAATTTTTAATAACACCTTTTCATAATAGAAATAACGTAAAAGAAATCTGTATTGTGGCTTAATTACTTTTAATACAAAAACTTAATAAAATATTTAAAAATTTAAGCTTCAATTAAAAAAATGTCAGTTACTTTCAAACATTTAAATGAAGAAATTGAAAAGAATGTAATGAAGCTTTATATATTTTTTTTCCTACAAAACTATTAAAACGGAAATTTTAATAGCAATAAAACTTACCTGTGAATTAAAATATCCAATTTACTTTAACGCACACACACATACAAACAAAAAATAAAATAAAATAAAATAAAACACAGGGCTTTTTCTGACCCAGATCATTATCGTTATTTGTTCACTAAAGGTAAATAAATAACATTTTCCGGAGGTTGGTTCACAGTGCATCATGAATCACTTTAGTTTAACGTGCCCAACTGAAAGAAAAGAAAAACTTTAAAAAATAAATGAACACTGAATGTTTTTTCCTTTTCTTACTCAGTTCTAACCACAAAAATTTAAAGTCGGGATCGCACAGATAACGAAGGACACAGATAAATATTTCAGTTCTGTATCAGAGTTTGCGCGATCTTGAAAATCAGCTGTCTCTATGACCTACATATGTTGAGGATGAGGTATAAAAGAGTTTTTCGAAAGATTCAGTTTGATCTTCAGCGAGTCTAAAGTTAATAAATTGATGCGGTTTGCCAATAGATAAGTTTCTTTTTGACGATAACAGAGTGAGGAAAAAAAAAAAGTTTCTTGGTTGAGGACCGGAAATATAGCAATTAAATTTCAGCATAAAGGATGTTTATTTTCGGTTTTTCTCAGATGATCACGAAAATTATTTTAAGTTTATCTGGCGAGTAAGCACACTAAGTAAAATAATTTGATTTGGAGAAAAAAAAAAGTTCTTTTTTACCGGCCATCGGGGGGAAAAGTATTTTTCTTTTCTAGGTGACTATATTCAACTTTTATACACAATAAAAGTTCATGATGGTAAAATGCACTTTCTTGAAAGACTAATCGAAGTCTCATTAATTGCTGGCAATCTTTTGAGATTGTTCGTGGGCCGATTGCACTGACACAACACAGATACTATTCGAAATTTTCATGGCACAAGTGGAATTTTTCATTTTTCAAGTTCTTTTATCGTGGAAAGGCTGGGATTTTCCCGAAGTAGGCGACCGTCATGCCGACTTTATAAAATGTAACGAATTTTATCCGGAGGACGACTTGGGAGAAATAAGTTGGTGACACATAAATAAGTTTGACTCGGGACCTCTCTTGCGAATCTAACTCGTTTATTGAAACCTTCCTTCTTACAGTCATATTCGCGCGTTCAATCGGAGGTCCCGCGAGCCATTTACGTTGAATTTTGAGATCTACATGGCCGAGGGTTTGGCTGACCGCTCAAATGTGCCAAAAATCCGTCTTCTTCCTTCTTGCATGTGGTTTTAATCAGAATTTAGGATATTTTCCAGCAGAGGGAGAAAGAGTCAAATTGGGAGGATCATTTATTTTAATTGGTCAATTAGCTTTTGATTGATGTCTGGGTTCTTATGCCGACACCAAGGCTTGGACGGGCCTGGGAGAAGCACCCCACAGACTGCTGCAAGAAATGCAAACTCATCACTTTTAAAACTTAAAGAGATGTCGAAATTGATAGATGAAAGTAATATTTGTGAGGCTGAGAAACAAAGATCACAGGGGCAGATTAGATTTAAGCATTAGATTTAAAAGTTAGAATAAATGTTTTAGGATTTAAATTTTTTATTTTGCATTTTAAAAAGGGTTTATTTTTATCCTTTCACATCTATATATATATATATATATATATATATATATATATATTTTTTTTTTTTTTTATGGTATTATGGTAATTGAAAATTTTGTTTTAGAATATCTGTAAAAACATTTTTATTTGGAAAATAATTATTATGATCATTTTCTAGGCTATAATGTTGTTAGAGCAGCTTCAAGATTTTCAAGACATCTTGGCTTCTGTCTTAGTTTTACAGGATATATCTTTTGCATCTTCAAAAGACAAAGGAAAATTAGCATTTGCTCAATATATTAGTAAGTTATCATTGTATTATCTTAAAAAGTATTTTCTAATAGTTTACAGTCTTTTTTTTAACACTTTCCAACCTAGTTGAAAAGTGTTTATGACTTCGGTTTGTCTGGCCGTCTGCCATCTGTCCGTGCTCTAACTCCCGTAAATATGCTCGGATTGCCCTGTAATTTTTATATGCTATTGTCGCTATCTATAGCATGTTCCCTATTTCAACTGAAGTGTGTAGCACTTATAGTTTTTTTACAGGGACACTCAAAAGAATTCCGTTACATTACAGTCTATGGGGAAATATCATTTGCAGTTTATTTTAATGATGTTACACAATTTCAAATACATTGTAATTGATATACATCACTAAGGTGCATTACAAGAAGCTTAATATGGAATAGGGTGTGCATAGCACTTATAGTTACTTTACAGGGACAGTCAAAAGAATTCGTTTGCAGTTTAATTAAATAATGTTTCACTATTTTAAACGCATTGAAATTTATATAAATCACTAAGGTGCATTACAAGAGGCTTACTACAGAATATTGTGTGTATAGCAGTCATCGTTCATTTACAGAGACTCACAAAAGAATTTTCGTCTGTTAACAATAATTCCGGGAAGAGCGTTTTAAGTTACTGAACGCAATTTTAAATTTAACTCACTTTTTGTCTATTACTTGATGTGTATAAATTCTGTATTTCATATACAGGGCAGCACAAAAGTTTGCGAACACATTTCTGACATTATTGACAGAAACTCCAGAAGGAGAATTTCAAACTGTGCTACGTTTTTCCTAACTAAACTAAAATTTAGCATCCTATGTAGTATATATACAAATCTATAGATCATATACAGGGCTGAATGAAAGTATTCAGATATTTTTCTGAATATTGTATATGTTGGAAATTCCTAAAATTGCGTTTTTAAATATGTTATGCGTTTTCCAAATTGTTTACTTAGATGTTATCTTTCAGCTTATTAAATGGTAATGATTTGTAAAATTATTTTGGAAGCGTTGGAAAATGTTACATAATCTATGCTTGACACATGATTTTTCGTTCTTGTAATTTTGCAATGTTGCTATATAAGAGTTATGTACAGTAATTACTGAATACCAAACTCTTTAATTTTGTATTTTTTTAAAATTTTATCAGCAAGTCAATGATTTATAAAAAAAATCCTACTTTTTAACACTTTCCAACCTAGTTGAAAAGTGTTTATGACTTCGGTTTGTTTGGTCGTACCCTAACTCCCGTAAATATGCTCAGATTGCTCTGCAATTTTTATATGTTATAGTCGTTATCTATAGCATGTTCCCTATTTCAACGGAAGTGTGTAGCACTTATAGTTTTTTTACAGGGACACTCAAAAGAATTCCGTTACATTGCAGTCTATGGGGAAAAATCATTTGCGGTTTATTTAAATAATGTTTCACTATTTTAAACGCATTGAAATTTATATATATCACTAAGGTGCATTAGAAGAAGCTTAATATGGAATAGGGTAGCATAGCACTTATAGTTACTTTACAGGGACAGTCAGAAGAATTCCGTTACATTACGTCTATGGAGAAAAATCGTCTGTGGTTTATTTAAATAATGTTTCCCTATTTTAAACACATTGAAATTTATATATATCACTAAGGTGCATTACAAGAGGCTTACTACAGAATATTGTGTGTATAGCAGTCATCGTTCATTTACAGGGACACACAAAAGAATTCTCTACTGTATGTTAATAATAATTCCTGGAAGTGCGTTTTAAGTTACTGAATGAGATTTTAATTTTAACTCGCTTTTTGTCTATTACGTGGTGTGTATAAATTCTGTAGATCCTATACAGGGAAGCACAAAAGTTCGCGAACATATTTCCGTATTATTTAACTCCAGACCGAGAATTTTAAACTGTGCTACGCGTTTCCTAACTGAACTAAAATTTAGCATCCCATGTAGTATATATACAAATCTATAGATCCTATACAGGGCTGAATAAAAGTATTCGGATTACTCAGATGTTATCTTTTAGCTTATTAAACGGTATAATTTGTAAAATTATTTTGGAAGCGTTGGAAAGTATTACATAATCTATGCTTGAAGCATAATTTTTCGTTCTTGTTTTCTTTTTGCTTCTGTTTTGCTAAAAATATAGAAAATTCTTAGATCAGTTACTTAAACAGTGTTGTTGTTTATGAAAATTATGTTAATAATATAAATTCATGATAAAAAAAAAATAACAATATGATAAAAAGAAAATCATTTTTCGAAAAATTGATAAATGTTTATAAAGAAAAATCCTGCATATTGTAATTGTTTAAATTTTACTTTCTTATCAAAAGTAATACAGTAATCCACCATTGTATCTCATCTTATTATATTATCATTCACATATATTCTTCTTCTTTTTTTCATACCTCAAAAAATTTTCAAAATTAACTGTCTTACTTTTTAAGTAACTTTGTATATGTCAATTACAATAAATGTAATTGCTTATTTTGTAAAGTTTTATACTTACAAGTTAACGTTTATTTATCTTTTTAAAATCTTACCTTCATTTTGGCACAACATGTTCACGTGTGGACTTTTGTGCCATGAAATCTAAATCAACAACCAACCAACCTTATTTTATAAAAAAAATTAGAAAATGCTTAACTCCTTGGGGACGAGCGACAGATATACGTGCCACATAAGATGCTCAGAATCCTCAATTATTCCCACCAGTTACTTTTTATTGTAAGCTTTGACTTATTTAATGATAGCATTTCTGCGAATCAATTAGGTAAAAATTTCTGTTTTGAAAAACCGGTGGTAAAAAATTAAAAATTTTGTAAAGGACGCTTGTCGTGAAGGGGTTAAAAACTATCATTTTGTAGATAAATATAGAACATTTACTTGTAGCTTACTCTCTTTAAAATATTTTAATACTCTTGGTTGTATTGTGCTTTCATATCTCCTAGCAGGTGCAATATAACAGTGTGCTCTTGTATTTATATCTGTGTAATTTTTATCTTTGTAAATAACTATCTCTTCTTCAGGTGTTTTTTACTGTGAGTTTTTCTGATCTGTGGAATACATTCCATAAGCTAAACATTATCTAAATCATTCTTCATATTTTGATTTTATATTATTTTATCCTTTTAGAATTAGTGTATTTAGTACTGATTTTAGTTTTGGCCAAAGCAAATACAGTGGAACTCCAATTATACGTTTTGCCCGGGACCGGACAAACGAAACGTATAACTCAGTAAAATGTACAACTCAATTAATGGTTTACCGGAACAAATTTTAAGATATATCGTGAAAACTTTGATCCGCTGAGGCGTTTTCTACCTTTTATATTGAAAACAGAAGGTTCCTAAGTAGTACTGCACCCATGACATAAATTTTTGGAAATGGAAATGAGAAGAAAAAAAGTACATAAGAGAGGTACACATGAAGTTATTTTATCATAAAAGCTTTATTAAAAGTATTTTTAATATACATAGAGTACTTAAAAGAAATCGTTGGAATCGCCTTGGCATATAAATCATTTATCAAAAGACATTTCAGTAGTTTACTGAATCTTGTTGAAATAATCACTAATCTTCGGTTGTTTCTTTTTGGCAGAGCTGAACAGCAAATTTTGCATTTCTGTTAATAATGCAGCCACCTTATAGTTATTGCTTTTACTTCTGACGAACCGCTTTACTACGTCAAAAGCTTTCACATCAGCTCTGAAGTTTGAGTGGGATCTTTCAAATCAGACTCCTCGGCCGCGTCGTCAGTGTTTCAGATTTCAAAATGGATAAATGAAAAATAAATTCGTCCGGGGACCCAAAAACGAAACGTATAACTGAAGGAAATGTGTAATTCAAAACGTATAACTCAGCTCATTTTTAATGGCAAGTGGTCGGGACCGCTGAGTTGAAACGTGTAAGTGAGGGAAACGTACAACTCAGGTAACGTATATCTGGAGTTTCACTGTAGTATTAAAATCATTTGTAACCTGTTGTGCCACTAAATTGCTATAATGAAATATTGGAATTTAAGATCAGTAGAAAATAAATTAATTCGAGAATGGAACTCTAAAATTTATAAACAAATCTCAAAATCAATACTCCAACATCTCACTATTGGACAGAATGAAAAATAGTGGATCGTACAAAGGTTGAGTTAAATAAATAAAATATCTTTTAATTTAATTGATGTAGAAGTTTAATAATTCATTTTATAATAAGAAAGATTTAGTCTTTACCATTCAAGGATTATTGAATCATATTATTTCAAAAGTATTTAATTTCAAATAAGTAATAACAAATACACATTAAAAATTGTCAAAATAAGAAATAATTACTTTATAGAGTTTTTTCTAAATATTAATGATTGAAAAAGTAAAACTCGCCCCTTTTTGATGATACTTAGTGTATGTAGTAATAAATATAAAAGATAACTCATTTTTCAGAAACAGGTTTTTATTTTGATCAACATTAATTTTGTATATATATTTATTTCTATGCACTTATAGGGATCCCTAATAATTTTTATACATTCATAAAATGAGGTTTAAAAAAAAAATTTGATTGATGTTTAAGTTCTTGACATACATTAAATGTAAGATATAAGTTTCATTATTAATTTCTTTGTAGCTGTATTGGAAATCTATTGTTTATTATATCAATGTTCTTTGATGAAGGTAATATGTAACAGTTTGTGAAGAATAACGGGAGATAAAGATATTTTACAGTTTTAAAGAGAACATTTATTAAATATTGAAGCATTGCACACAACAGTTTATGATGAAAATCTGGATATAAAGATAATTTTATACTTTTAAAGATGACATTCACTAAATAATGAAGTATTGCACATTGATGATATCCTATTCAATGTCGAATTATAAGATGATCAAGCCACGGCAAATATTCATATGAAAATAAAGCATTACTCATTGATGATTGTAATATTTTTTATTTTTCAGTAACTTGAAGATTTTAATTTCTTTGATAAATCAGTTGCAGCTATGCCATAGATGAGCATTTTATAAACGAAAATTTGCATAAAATTCATTGTACACATGATTAGAGAAATCGTCATTCCTTTGTAAATTGAAGATATTATTATTTTGATAAATTAGGCACAGCTATGTAGTAATTAACTATTTCATAAAAGAAATTCCTGTAGAAAGCGTTGCACACAGGATTGGAGCAAATTAACACTGTTCAGACACTCCTTTTCAAAAATCCAACAGGCCGCTCCAACGGAACCATCTTTCCTAACAATCATGTCAAAAGATACTTGAAAAACTCGTGACACGATAGCCGGGCCCTCCGACACGCACCCTACTCTAATGGTTCCAAATCTAAAAAAGAAAAAAATTCATTTTCAAATTTAGCATCACGTTTGATATAAACAATCTTCCCAGCAGCCAATGAGCTCATGCGTGCAAGACTTCAGTCTTGGAGAGATTTTTGACTGATAGTAAATACTACTTTATATACTTAAATAATAGCAATTTTACTATCAAGAACTTTTAAACACTATCTTTTATTATAAGAGATCCATTTTTAGCAAGACATAGAAATATTCTAGTCCATTTCCATTTGGCTATTTCAAATACTCAGAAAAATTTTCAGTCTTGGCTTGGATGGACTTCTTGCACCCATGAATGAGCTTGCTTCAAGCACACAAGAGGAGTTGTTTACTCCCTACATTACCAAGCTATGGTTGAAGTCAGCACGTGAAACGGAGTTTTATAAAGGATAGTACCGTAAATGGCAACCACAAACATTCGCTGGGTCAATATTTTTCAATTTACAATAACTTCAAATGGGACCAATATCACACAGCTGTTGTGGTGGGAAAATATTTACATATATAGTTTTAAAAATCATTCTTTTGTCATAGTGCATTCTAAGAAAAGTAATAATTGTTTATTTTCTGTCAGTTCATAAGTTATAATAGCATCAGTGAATTACTTTAGTTTCCATATGTCTGTTTTGGTACTTAAATGAGCTATGGATTTTTTATACTAGAAATTGCTTTGAATTTTAAGCATCCCTTAAATTTTCTTCTACCCTCAACATTAACATTTTATTTATTGAGTATTCAGTTTTAATTTATATTTCTAGTATAAAGTAAAACTTTTTTGCTTGCAACAATTCTTACTTATTTAGGTATCTGTGTAGTTAATTTATTACAACAGTAAATCAAATACCTCATTATGCTTACATATTTACTTATTGTCCTTTATGTAGCAAGAGTGTTGGCTGCCTTATTGTCAACTCTTACAAACAAGAGTGAAACTTATAATGATGTTTATTTAAGAGCGATATTTCGAATGAATAACCTGCATTATATTGTCAAAGCTCTGCAAAGGTTTGTTGAATTATTATTATTATATTTCTTTGAAAATTGTATGCTTTTTTAGTTGTGTAATTTCGTTTGATTATGTACTTGCAATTTTTAATTCTTTAATGTGAATTATTCCCTTAATCTTTTTCTAAGGTATAATTTTTTTAAATAGTTAAAGTAAATTTTTAAAATATTTTATCTAAATGTTTTGGAAACCTTGTGAGGAAAAAATTTTACTGTAAGCACAGTTTGATTTCATTCCCGAGATAGATAGTTAGTCTGAAAGATCAAAGCATATAAAATATTTTTATTTCAAGCAAGGAAAATTTGCTTGTGTCACACTAATTTTTAAATAAGAAAAAAGTAAACTCTGTCTATACAAAATTCACACTAAACTTACTGCACATTAGAATAACAAGTGGGGAAGACCGAACTATGCTCGGTTAAAATTAGCTTGCCCCATAGTGACGCAAAAATGACCCACTAATCGAATTTTCTTGAGCATGTAACTTAGCCCAATGGTCTTCTCATAATCCAAAACCACAGTAGGATAGAAAATTTAGTCAAAATCGTTAGGGCCTTTTTTAGATAAATTAGCTTTACCCGTAGTGACCCAAAAATGACCCACTAATCGAATTTTCTTGAACATATGACTTAGCTAAATGTTCTTCTCATAATCCAAAATGGTAGTATACAAAATTTAGTCAAAATCGTTTGAGAATCATTTTTTAGATAAAATGAGCTTGACCCTGACATGTAGTGTGTAGACCCAAACATGTAGACCCAAGACCCCAGACATGTAGACCCAAAATGGCCCACTAATCTATTTTTCTCGAACATGTGATCCAGCCCAATGATCGTCTCGTACCCCAAAATGGTAGGATGCAAATTTTAGTCAAAATCGTTAAAGCTGTTTTTCCCATAAAATTAACTTGTCCCGTAGTGACCTAAAAATGACCCATTCATCAAATTTTCTTGAACATGTGACTTAGACCAATGGTTTTCTCGTAATCCAAAATGGTAGGATACAAAATTTAGTCAAAATTGTTTTTTTTTTAGATAAAATTAATGTGATCCTCACCCGCAGTGACCCACTTATTTAATTTTCTCGAACATGTGACCTAGCCCAAGGATCTTCTCGTGCTCAAAAACGGTAGGATATAAAATTTAGTCAAAATTGCTTGAGCCATTTTTTAGATATAATTAGCTTTACCCTGACCCATAGTGACCCAAAATGACCCACTAATTGAATTTTCTCGAACATCTGACCTAACCCAATGGCCTAGCCTCATATCCGAAAATGGTAAGACATAAAATTTCGTAAAATCATTAGAGCAGTTTTTAAGATAAAATTTACATATACACACAATTTTTGCTCGTATTATAATATATGACATTTTCAGTTGATTTTATTTTACTTAATTCAGTAATTTATTCTGAATTATTTATAGCAATGTTTACTTGTTGAAGTTGAAACCCTGAATTAAGATTTTCTGAAATTTTAATTGTGTGAATTATTTTCAGTTGGTCATCAGAATTGTATATGATAAATGGGTTGATTTTGTTTTAGTAAATCAAACAGTCTTATTTCACAATATTTATTGAAATGGTTTGATTGTTGAAGCCCAGAATTTCTATTTTCATTTTTTTATTTAACTTAATTTGTTTTTAACGCTTTACAACATAGTGGAAAAGTGTTTATTAATTCAGCATGATATATGTTATTGAGATTTACTATAACATGTTTGGTATTGATAATTAAGAGTGTAGCATTCATAATAGTTCATTTACAATGGCACTCAAAGGAATTCTGCTATTGGGAAAAATTGCCTGCAACGTGTTTTAATGATGTTACACTATTTCAAACTTATTAAAATTGATATACATCACTGAGGTGCACTACAAGATGTTTACTGTAAAATATGGAATCTATAGAATTTATTGTTCATTTACAGAGATACACAAAAGAGTTTAGTTACAGTACTGTCTTACGAGCGATAATTGCTGGAAGTGTGTTTTCAGTTATGGTAAATGTAACTAATTTTTTTGCATATTACTTGGTGTGTATTAATTCTATAGAACATATACAAGGATGTACAAAAGAATTCGGGTACATTTCTGTTTATTGACGGAAATTGCTGAAAGAGAATTTTCAAATGTGTTATGCATTTCCTAACTGAATTAAATTTTAGCATAATATGTAGTATATATACAAATCAATTGATCATATACAGAGATTCACAAAATAATTTGAATTATTTTCCAACTATAGATGGTAATTGCCAAAATTGTGTTTTCACATGTTTTATACATTTTCCAAATTGTTTACTTACTTATCATCTTTTACCTTATTAAACAGTAAAATTTTGTTACAATCTTCTGAATGTGTTGGAAAGTATTTCATAATCTATGCTTGACTATTTTTCTTTCTTGTGTGTAAAAATGGAATTTTGTAATCGATTATTCACTCACTTCCTGATATGTTAGAATTGTGAAAATTATGTACACAAGCATGTTTCCAACAATAATATTTTTAGAACTTTAATTATCAATTAGTAAATTAATTTTAAGGCATTTTTCCATTAGTTGGCTGCTGGTGATAAATCGCCAAATGATCTTTAGTGTTACAACTTTTTGCAAGTTTCAAAATAATGGAGTTAATTATGCATGAAACTACTCTTGCCAAAATAATCTACTTGGCTGTGAAATTACAACAATGAAATATTTCAAATGCTAAAAAGTAGAAAATATAAATTAAAGATATAAAGAGTTTGATAAATAAAAAATATATATACTCTTTTATCATTTAATAGTTTAATATTAATTAAATTAGGATTATGCATTGAAAAAATCGTTTAGAAATTCTGAGTAGGCAGTTTAAAGAAAGCTTTTTTTTCTTTCCTGTTGTCATATCTTAAAAATGTAACAGAAGAAAAATTTAAATTTTTTTATTTGTTCATTCTTTCTCTGAAGTATAAATCAGAGTGCTGAATTTTCAATAATTTTGGCACATGCCAAATTAGTTTATTGTAACAAAAATTTTATTGGAACTACATGAAATGCAGTCATGAAATTAGGCGTGATTTTTAAGATAAACATTGAATGCTTATAAAAGAGTGGTTTTTTTTTGGTTTCTTTTAAACAATTTTCTTTTTTTACCCAAAATTTATATTTTTACTTACCAATGTTTCTTAGGTTTTAATTACATTAACAATTTGAAATCTGCTAAATTTTGATGTAGGATAGAAAAAATATTGATTTATATCTTAAAGCAAAATCTAGTCAAGCACTAAAATGATGAATATGAAAGTAAATTCAGTCTATTCTACAAAAATAGAATCTGTAGACTGATCAAGAATTTTAAAATTATGATGAATGTATAATCTATTGTTTAGATACTTACTCTAGTAATAGAATGTTATTTATGTAGTTCAGTTAAAATATATTTGCATATATGCATTGTTTTTTATTATATATTCAAACAAATTTCTTTCTATAAAGTTAAAGAAAATGAGGAGAGATATAATATCTAATTTTTCCTTTCAAATTTTCCAAGAACTTTTTTTTATATCTCGTTAAGATTTTTTTTCTTTTTACTATTGAATAATACCTAAATGAAATCATTTTATCATTAAAATTTTCTTCCTATAATCTCTGGCATCATATTGTCAACATATGTATGAAAGGGTTATAAAATAAAATCTTTTTAAAATTCAAAATTTAAATCAAGTTCCCGAATTCTTTTTCTAACTTTCAAATCTAACACTTAAAACTAAATTTGCCCCTGATAAATTTATTTTTTCTCAACCCAGCAATTATTACTTCCAAACTTTAAATTCTAACTAATTTTAAGATGAAAATTGTTGAAGTATGTGCAACTTCCTTTTTCCTGTGATTAGATCTGCAAGAGCTATTTCTGGAAAATTCTGCATGGACTGGCCCAGATATCAGTCCAAAGATCCCAAGACAATCATTAATAATGTTACACATAGTGTCCACCATAGCCCCCTACTGGGAAAAATTGGGAGTACTTTAATAAAAAACGGATGCTCAAGTGAAAAAGAGTGTTTTTCAGTAAAAAGGATGCATTAAATTGTCAGAAACTCTCCGGATAATGGGCCTGGCTGAAAATGATCACCCTGTAACAGAAGACTTAATAAAAGTCAAGTCTTCCAGAGAACTTTGTCTTATCATTTGGCTCACATCTACAACTACCAATTAACATAGAATGATGATGTAAGTAGAGGATGGCTGTAATATTACATAAAGTCAGTAGGATTATACTGCATAGCCTCAGTGTCCCAATGAATTTTGAAATGTGACATCGTAAACTACAAATCAGCTGTATTCTCTGCTATGAACTTGGATTTCTGACTATCACCATACTTATTTTTTCGATATACACTCAAAGTTTCCTAAGATTAATCTGGTCCCAAATCCTGTTGTTTTTGGAACTTTGCTGAACTAGTTTCTGCCCTTGATCTATTGATTTATCAAATTAAAAAGTATCATTATCTAAATTATTGATTGAAAAAAGTTATGGAGAAAATTAATCTGGATTATTTTACTTCTGTCTAGATCAGTCAGCAAACATTTTTAAAATATTTATTTTTTTTTTCTCATACTGAATTTGATGTTCTGCATGTTATCTAATGAAATGGTCCTTCAAATTCGAGTTGCAAATCTGTAATAGCTGTTTTTCCAATCATTTTTAAGCATTCAGTAAGTAAATATTCATGATCTAGTATTTTTTTTTTTTTAAGTTCAAATATTTTGATTAATGAAACCAGCAACATTATTGAAAATAAATTTAAAATAAGTGAATTGAAAAGACATTAAATGTACTAGAACTATTCACTAGCATTTACATATAAAAAATTCAACTAAAACTGAAACAGTTTGTTTGTAGATTAAAAAAGGAGAGGAAAACAAAAGAATTACATTCTATATAAAGAAAAAATATATAAGAAATTTCCTTTTCCATGTCCTTGAATACAAAATTCTGTCTTAATTGTTCATCAGCTCATTGCCATCACATAGTATACAAGATTTACAAAATCACATTATCAGTTTGTTTCATAGCATGATTAATGATTCAATTGTTCAATTGATTGTTCTTAACAACTTAGATCATTAATAGTGGAATGTAGTGCAGCCTTTATTCTAAAATGTCATTAAATCTATATATACATTTATTTTAACTTATTAATGCTTATCTAATTTTAATTTTTCAGAACTGGTTTATTAGAGATTGTGCACATACATAATCCTGGAATTGCAGGTACTTACAATGATCAGATAAGGGATCAGAAAAGAGTTTATTCGCAGAGGTTTGTTTCATTCTACCAATAATGTTTGTTTAAAACTGTTTTTTTTTTTTTTTAATCTGTGTTTCATGTGTACATATGTAAGTTGTGAGAGAAGGGAAGTGGAGGGGGGGGGGGATAAAATATTAGCATAATATAATTTCCCAATTTTAAAAAAGGTGATAACTTAAATCAACACAAATTTTAATGATCACTTTTTAAAAAATGTATAGTCATCATGACTGATTTTTTAAAATGGTGTACAAAATCAGTAACTTAAGTTCTTATTTATTTAAACATGTTTTTCAAAATACCATGAAGATTTACAATTCAGAGCTGCCGATTATTCTGCTCTTTCTACAATAGATGCATTATTATTATGTCACACTGACTTCTTAAAATGCTGTAAAAACAAAAGAGGAGATTTTAGAGGTAAGTGTAACACCGTATTTTAAATTGGAAAATCATAACAGTAAATCTTACTTATAAATATTTTCTGCCATATTGTTTTTTGTAAAGCTGAATTGTGTCCTAAAATGAACTGATATTTTAAATTTGCCACCATTTTTTTTTCATGGCTACCGATTTTAATTTACTGTAACTGTTGACATTAAATCATGGAAAGGTACACAGTCAAACAACACTTGGGAATTGTAAAAATTAACTTTTAACTTGCTTAATTTTTTTTTATCTGTTTTAATAAAAAAAAAATTAAATGTTAGCTCATTTTTGAACACCTTTTATTTGTCAATTGTTTTCACGAGTTATCTTTTGAACACTTTCTAACATAATTGAAAAGTGTTTATACAAGGCTTTACAGTTTATGACTTTGGTTTGTCTGGCTGTTTGGGCATGCTCTAACTCTCGTAAATATTATCAGATTGCCCTGTAATTTTTATATGTTAGTGACATTTACAATAGCACGATTGCTATTGAAAATTAAGTGTATATAGCATTTATAGTTCGTTTACAGGAACAGTCAAAATAATTCCTTTACATTAAAGTCAATAGGAAAGAATCATTTCAAGTACATCTTAATGATATTACACCATTTCAAACATAATAAAATTGATATGCTTTTATGAAATGCACTAAAACATGCATTCTGTAGAATATGGGGTACAAAGCATTTATTATTCTTTTACCGGGCCACACAAAAGAATTCCTTCATATAATGGTCTATGGGGAAAAACTGTTTGCAGCATATTTTATTTATGCTACACTATTTCAAATATAATGAAATTGATACACATTACTGAGGTTTACTACAAGATACTTACTGTTGAATACGATATGCATGCATTTATTGTTCATTTACAGCAGGCATGTCAAACTCATTTACCACTAAAGCTGCAGGCCACATTACAAAAATAAAATTAACGCAAATTTATCTTATTATCAATGTACAGAATAAAATTTGTGCATACAACCTTGTTTAAAAAAAATATATATATTCAAAGGCTAATGAAAAAAAGATGGATCAGAAATTTTTAAAAGGAATATTTATTAAGTGAAAGATGTCAATTTTAATATCTATGAAATTTTATTCTGTAAAAGTATAAATAGGAAGGATGTTGTACAAAAGTGCACCGCTGAACATAGGTAAATATATGTTAAGAAAAAATGAAAAGGTGTTTAAACACATATCTGACATTTACAAATTTAAATAGCAGTCAAAAATGTGTTATTTAGTATATTACTCTGATCTTTGAATTTTTCTTTTAATTTAAAAAAAAAATAAATAAAAAATAAATAAATAAAAAAAGACTCAGTTTCATGATTGTAGCAATTAATCGGCAAAGCAATAGCCAAGTGCCAGGATCTGGCAACAACCATCTTATGCTCTGATTTGCAGAACTTAAAATTTTTAAAACTGTTGTCCGGGAAAAGATCTGATAAGAGAGTTGAGATTTCAAGCGTAAGATTTTAAAGGGGCAGAGTGTGAGGAGTTGCTGGGGTCTCCATGTCCCAATTTATCTTCTGAATTGTTTCAGTTAAATTTAATTGATTGTTCTCTCTTCATAAACATTTCTTTAATCATTTTTCCTGATTATCCTTGTTCAATGATTATCATTTTAATAATTTGCTGTGAAAGACTGGATGTAATGTTGAAAAATTTTATCCCTTCGAGGAACCTGTCCTACTGATGCTGCTGTGAAAGTGTGGTTGTGATACTGAAAGGTCATATTCCTTTGAGGGGTCTAGCACACTGATGCTGCTGCTGTAAAACACTGGCCATGAAATGGAAAAATCATACCACTTCGAGAGTCAACTGTGACACTAAAAAATTAGTCAAATAAAAATAATACTGCTGTAGATTTTGATGCAAGTTGGTTGTTGGAGTGGCTGAAAAAAAAATTAAGCCTGTCTGGTGTGTACAAAACAGATTTTCTTCTAAAATTCAAAAATCTTAAATTAATACTTCAGTTTTAACATTTCCCTAGTGATTTTCATGAGTGACTCCTAAATATATTAAATTAATCCATGTTATTAATTTCTTTGCTAGAGCAAATTTTTAACATTTATATTCTGAATGGTCAAGGATTGAACATTGGGGTTCTAGCTGTAAATTTGGAACTTTTACTTAGCTCCTGGAAGTATATTGAACAATTAGCAAGTAAAGAAATAAACTGTATTGTTAACACAGAAATGATGATGTATTTGTACAATGGCATTCTAGTGTTTATTCAGTACTTATGTTGATCAATTATGTATAAGGTATATTTCTTTTTACCATATGATGGATCCATCTTTCGAATTTAAAATCTTATAATTTTTTGTGGAATTAAAAAAAGAATAAATACAGTGAAACTTCCATTTAACGAAGTCTCATTGTTACACTTAAAAAATTCGTTATGAAGAAAATTTGTTAAATAGAAATCAACTTATATTCATTAAATTTTTCCTTCAGATTCAGAAGCATTTGATTAAGTTTCAATTATGAAGACGTCTTTTACAAAACAGTTATGTACGGTCGATGAAATCACGTCACATTCCCAAGCTTTCATCAGCTCAGATGCACAGGTTCTCAAACTAATGTTTTCACTACATTGTGTTTTTCTGTCTTTTTCGATAATGTACTTCAAGATTTTTTATTATTCCTTAGGCTAATGGCCGAAGTTTAGAAGTTGTATTGGCAGGAACACAAGTAACTTTGATGTTCTTTGACTTGCATTCTGAAGCACATTATTGTACAGAGCATTTGTCTATCAGCAATGGAAGGTCAGAATGGTAACTGTCTGACTCTAATTGATATTTTTTACTTCAATGCATCTGATGGCATTGCGTCATTGCATCTTCAATGTCATTGAATGTAAAAAGGGATTTTCACTTCCCCCAACTGTCGGTGCTGAGTCTCGGTGTGGAGAAGTCATCATAACAAGTGTTTTTCTTAGTGTGAAAAAGAATTGTTTTATTTAGCAATACACAAAAGGGAAATTATTTAAATGTGTTCCTTTTCTTACAATCTGCTGAAATAAATTCACATATCCATAGCAACAGAAACCTCTTAGTTTGAATTCTGTACAAGTACCAAAGTGGAATAAACTTCGTTATATAGAATATATTTTTCGTAATATGGAGATTAATTTATATGCTAATTGTGCTCAAAGTCAAAGTTCTGCAGAAAATTTCGTTAAGTAGAAAACATTGTTAAATAGGGACTTTGTTAAAGAGAAGTTCCACTGTAATTATTTAATTGTATAACAAAATCTCTTCATTCAATACTTAATTACATAATATGCACCCAGTTGTGAGTACATATATTTTTATATTCTTGATTTTTCTCAAAGGTAATTGTTAAAATCTATTTACCATTCAAATTAAAACATTAAAATATTGTTTAATAAATTTAAATCTAATAATAAATTTAAATTTTTAGCATGTTCATATATGGATGGTAAATTTGGAAAATTAAAGTTTGATAATTTTGTTTAATTGTTATTTTTGAACTTCACAATGGAATGTTTTATACTTACAATTACTATATAGTCACATATTGAAATGTTGAGTCATGGGTATAGTTATTTAGTATCAATTTGAGTAATATTTAGATAACATTATTTAAGTAATTTGTATTAATTGCTTGCTTAAATTGATAATTATAATTTGTTTATTTTTCTCTATACCTGTTTTCTAACATTCCATTACATTAACAATTTTATATAAGCTGATTTTCAAGTGGGTAATTGATTTTACAACAGCTGTCACAATAGCAGTGAATGCGACCTAGGGAGCTGAAAAACTCCCGAGTCAAAGGAAAATAAATGGCAACCTGATTAAAAAAGATCATCCCTGGTTATGATAATATCATTCAATTTTCCATAATCAGGTAATCTTTTAAAACAAAGTAAATTAGTGTGTTTTTAGAGCCTTCAGGGTCTGGATGGGGGTGGAGGAACATAGTTCGCATTGTAAAAAAAATAAAAAACAAATACTAGAAGACCCAAACCTGGACACTTTGGAGTTTTGCCATGCAGAAATACATGGTTGAATGAAAAATTATTTTCAAAATCAACACTCAGTTATTGAGATTTAAAAAACAAATATTTTAATGTGAGACATTCTCCCTCAGCGACGACAATATGCAATTTCATGTTTTAGCAACAAGGTTATATAACAGACTTACCATGCACATGTAGACTGCATTCTGCCTTAACACCTCTGAATATTGAATGTGCATTACTTGAGCATGTTAAACTCTAATGTATCCAATTTCTAAATCTAAAGGAAAAAGAGAAATAATTAACTAAATCTAAGCATAATAAATAAGGACTTTATGTTGTGTACTCAAAGGTGAAAACAAATCAATAAGTTATTCAATGTACACTTTATTCCAAGATTTTAATTTAAATATCTAAATTCCCCTAGTGACTTTTAGACCATCCTGTGTATATGTGTGTCTAAAAAGAAAAGTTTTTAAAGCTTTAAACTTTCACTTAAAATAAAGCTGAATCATTTCATGTCTTTAGATGATAAAAAAACATAAAAGGTTTCTGGTGTCTCTAAGGAAATATATCATTATCTGGAAAATATTGACCTTATTATTTTTGTAAATTATATGCTAATATCTTTATTTTTAAATCCTACTTTCTTATTCATTTTCTTTATATTAAAATGCAAATTAAATAAATCATATTTTAAATTTTCAGTTGGAGTCGTGTCTTGCATTATGTTATGGAAGTTGACAAACCTATATCACAAGCAAGAGCTTCATTGAACACTGCCCCTCAAGTCCCTACTGGCATGAAAGTAAAATAACATGGTTTTGTCATTTCAGACATTTTCTTTATCTTTTTTTTTGCAATGAATATTCATCCTACTGTTCACATAATATATTATGGCTATCGATGCTAAATGCTTCTTAATTTCATTTCTAGCATTTTAAAATCCAACTAATATTTTCTGTTTTATCTCATATGTATGTTAATTCTTGTATGACATCCACCTCTTTTACTCTTATCAATAATCTTTATTGGATAGAATTACTATTGAATTTTGTAATTGCACATGTAGGTGTACCAAAAAAAAAACAAAAAACAAAAAAAACTGAATAAATAAATAAAACTTAAAGATGGAATTATCTTCTTATTAACTTTTAAAAAAATACCTCTTTGCTGAAAAAAGTGTGTAGGTATTAATTTACATTTTATATACTAGAAGACAATGTATTGGAAGGTTGAATAAGTTCTTGCTGTTTCCAAACAGATGTCGTTACCAGAACTGCATGGCTCTCTCGATGCTAAATGCTTCTTAATTTCATTTCTAGCATTTTAAAATCCAACTAGTATTTTTTGTTTTATCTAATATGTATGTTAATTCTTGTATGATATCCACCTTTTTTACTCTTATCAATAATCTTTGTTGGATAGAATTACTATTGAATTTTGTAATTGCACATGTATGTGTACAAAAAAAAAAAAAAAAAAAAAAATTGAATAAATAAATAAAACTTAAAGATGGGATTATCTTTACGCTAGCTGAGCATTTGAAAACATTAGGAATGATTCTAAAGGAAGGACATTGTGTGTTGTACGAGTTGAAGCCGTGTGACGTTAAACAGCGTTTAAAGGGTTTTTGCATCGTATCGTGACTAGCAATGAAAGATGGATACACTACAATAACCTTTAGCTTAGAAAATTGTGGGGTTGGGGGGGGAAATGGTTCTTTGATTCTGTACATTTAATTCTTTTAGCAATTAATGCATTTTTTGTTCATTATTTTTGCACTCCTGTGCTGCAATATGTGTGAGAGAGTTAATATTTTTAAAAGATAGTATAAGAAATATTATGTTTTTTTTTGTTTTTTTTTTTCAGAAGCCAAAGTAAAATAAAGCATGTAACTTTAAGTTTGTTTTCTGCATTCTAGTTTACTTTAATCTAATGTTTTATTTCTATTTTTTTTTTTTCTGTAGAATAGGGATGAATTATACTTTTAATTCTTTTGCTCATAATTTGAAAAAAATAACTTGGTTATCAGGTTATTTTAGTGATATTTCCCAATTAATTTTTATTTATAAGAACATCTGTTTTGATTTGGTGATTTAAAAATATGTTAATTAATAAAATTTTAAAATATAGATTTTTTTTTTCTTTCTTTCTCAGTTGAGAGATAAGGACAAGCAGAATATTAAAGATAAATTTGCTGGTTTCAACAAAGAAATGGAAGAAATAACAAGAATTCAAAAAGCATATGCTGTACCTGATATTCAATTGAGGGAAAGTTTGAAAAGGGATAATAAAGAATTCATTCTTCCCAAGTATACTATGTTCTATGAAAAGTAAGTATTTACATTATTACTTTTTTTTTCTTATTTTCGAAATATTCAGATAAATAAACAATTCTGTATTTTTTTTATCCTGATATCATGTACATTTCTAACAATGCTAACAAAATATTTATTTCTTAAAATTTCTTGGCTAACATGACTATATTAAGTCCTTGATTTGTGATTTTGGAAAATGCTGAAGATAATTGAATTATATATTTTTTTTATTTGAAATTCTGTGAAAAGCTCTAGTTTATTTATTTATTTATGCAGCATGTAATATGATTGTTTAGTAAATATATTAAATATGCATTCATATATAATTTTTGTTCTAAATTTTATTTTCATTTTTATCATGTATATTTTGTTTTTAAGACTATGAATATGGGGGGTAAAAAAGATTCATAGCTATCTTTACCTTACAAATCAGAAAATGTTTCAAGATGATTGATATTTATGATTGATATTTAAAATATATGCTTAACTGGTGTGTCTAATAAATGTTAGCTGTATCCAGGGTTGGCTTGATTTTGCTCAACCCGAAAAAACCTGGGTGTTTTTTTTTTTTTTTTTTTTTTTTTTTTTTTAAAGAAAAAATGTAAAAAATAAAAAAATTGTTTTTTTGCAAAATCCTTATTTAAAATTGTACTTATCTAACTAATAATAAACATATTTATTTAACAAACATAATATATATTCTATATAATAGATGTAAAGTTTTCAGAAATACTGATACTGATAGGGCTAAAATTTCTTTACATAACAAAAGCTTGAAAAATTCTCATGCAAAAATAATTATCTCATTAAAAACACATTGAAAGAAATTATGTAAAATGGTGCAATATCAGGAAACAAATTAAATGAATGAATGTTCTTTTTGTTTAATAACTTTTCAAGTTAGAAGTGATTAGGAAACGATGAAACTGACCAGACAAGTTTAGAGAAGGGTAAATTTGTGTGAGTGGGTCAGAAAGAAAAGTGGAAAAGCTTTATTGGTGGAAGTAGTCAACTAGGGTTGTCAGTCTATACGTTTTCCCCATAAGTTGTACACTTAAACCATTCCCATGATTTCTTCAGTTTTTACCCAAGATATGACTTTTAATATTTTCGAGTATTTTCTCAATTTGTATTTTTAATTTGCTTCAAAGTTTCACCTTTTGATTCAAAAACCTCAATGTTGAAGACACCATTTTTGTGACACAGTTGCACAGTATTTCACTGATATGATGACGGGAACTAAGACTAATGTTTATTTCATTGTCTAAATTTGACATTATTGTAAGCTAAAAGCATCTTTATATTATAAAATTTTTAATTCAGTATATTTATCTTAATGCATGTATTTTTTTTTTTTTTAATACCCTACTTTGATTCTAATTACTACCTTTTTATGTTCATTACTAAAATTTTTCTAGCCATTACTGAATTTTAAGATATTTTGATTTATTTCTATTGCAACAGTTAATTTTCAATTCATAATGGTAAAAATGACAGCAAAATTAGTTAAAGAGAATAATGTAATGGAAAATAATAATTATAACTATTAAGTAATAAACTGTTTTTATGAAAAATTTCCAAAAGAAGATATTATTTGTTTTCTCAATATAGCTTAGTAGAATGTGGAAAATGCCAGTAGTGTGATAAAAACAAAACTACTATCAATACAAATCTTCCTTATTTTGAGAGAAAAAACTGACAATCCTATAGTCAACACATAGTGGAAGTACATTCTATATATTTTTAAACAGGCAAAAATATTTATAAATAACAATTAAAAATAAGTAAATGTGAATGTCAGAATAACTTATATTCTAATACTTGCTGTCACATATAACTAACAAATCAAAAAAAAAAAAAAAAATCTGAATAATTTAACAACAAAATGCTGCTAAGTAGTAGTAGCAGTATAGGGTGGTAATTCAAAACATTTGAAAGTATTCTATTAAATTAGAAATATCTCATAAAACAAACTAAATAATTGACTACCTTAAAATCCTGATTTTAAGCCCCACCTTTTTCAAAATCAAAAAGGGTTAAATTTGGGAGGGGGGCTTATAATCGAGATTTTAAAAAAAATCATTTAAAAACCTGTTTTTATTATTAATTTAGAAATAAAAAGGGACGAGAATCTTTCGTATGTCGGGAGATTTAAAAAATAAATAAAATAAAAATAAATCTCCCCCGCCCCCCCCCCCCCCCCCCCCCCCCAAAAAAAAAAAAAAAAAAAAAAAAAAAAATTTTCAAAAATTTTAAAAATCATTTTTTAAATATTTTTTTTCATTTCTTATTTCATTGCAACAATAAATAATCAATCATCTAAATCTCCCCTCAAAATTATTGTTTCCCCCTTTGCCCCCTTCTCTGGTACCAAAAACGCATAGTTTAACCTTTACAACTTTTTAATTTTGAACTTCTTTTCAGACTTAGTAAATACTCTATATTAAAAATAAATAACTCCTACCTACCACCTAAATTAACCCCTCCTTCTAAAATTTCTGCTTCTCTCCCCCTGCCGCCCAACCTTATCTCATGAAGATCTTCCCCCTCCAAATGCTTCTCGTAAAATTTAAAATCTTTAAAATTCTTAATTTTTTCTGCTCTTTTTTTGTTTTTTTTTCCAACGGTATTTAAATAATGATCTACATTATTCCCTCCTCCTTCCAAAAAGTCATCTTTATTTCTTCCCCCCCCCCTTAGTACATACTTTAAAGTCTTTAAAAAAGTTTTTTTAAATCTGTTTATAACTTTCTTGCAACTATAATTAAATAATTATCTAAGTTGCTTATCCTCCCCCACCCAAAAAAAATTCTGCTTCTCCCTCCCCTCCAGCACACAAACATTAAAATCTTTAAAAAAAAAAATTAAAGATTCTATGCTGTATTGTAACTTTGTAGCAACAATAAATAAATGATCATCTAACTCTCCCCTTAAAGTTCCATTCTCCATCCCCAGAAAAAGGGGTGAATTTCTAGACATGGAAGGGGGAAAGGGCAGAGAGAAGATTTTAGTCTTTTTGTAGTTTGGCTGTTATCACAGCTTTTATTTTGTTAATGGATGGTGAGTTATTTTAAAGAACATATTTATTTCAAAACATAAAATATACACATGATTCAGGGAGGGAAGAACAGCTGAACTGCAAAAAGGATAAAAATGTTTGCTTTCCTCTCACATATTTAGAAATCTACTGCTCTTCTTTGGGAGAATAGGACAGAGCAAAAATTTCAAAAGGGATGATGATTTTAGATGAGTGATACTTATATGAGATGATGTAGATGAGATGAGTTACCTTACTACAAAATAAGAAAAAGATCAGCATTTAAAAATAATAATAATAATAATATTAAAGATTTTAAACTATTTGCTGGGTAAGAAGACAGAGGGAAGGTGGAACTTTTGGGAGAAAGAGGGGTAATTTTGATGATTGATTATTCATTAATATTGTTACTAAAGAGAAATAAATACAGCAGTTTTTTTTAAATAGAGTTTTAAAGATATTTAAAATTTGTATGTGTGTATGGGGGGGGGGGGGGAGGCAGACACCTTTTGAGTAGAGAGAAAACTTAAGTGACAAATTATCTATTTATCTTTACTAGAAGGCAACAAGTAGGACATAAAATTTCTTTACATAAGAGTTTTATAAATTTTAAGCTTTGTATTCTTGAGAAAGAGGGGGAAATATGAATTTCGAAGGAAGGAATTTGTAATTTAGATGATTTGTTATTTATTTATTGTTAATAGAGAGTAAACAAAAAGGACAATTTTTTTTTTATAAATAGTTTTAAAGATTTTTTTTTTTTATAGGGGTTAGCAAAGTAGAGAAAGCAGACGTTTTGGGGGTAGATAGATATGGTTGATTTATTTATTGTTACTTGACAGCAAATTTTTTAATAAAGAGTTTTAAAGATTTTAAACTTTGTATCCTGACAGGATAAAATTAACATCATATAAAAACATAAGTGGAAATCTGCCAAAAATATCAAAAGAATAAAAATTCCCTCCTTTGGATTTTTAAAATAAATTTTTTGTGCATAAAAAATTTTGTGTATGTGAGAGGGGGGGGCTTATATTTGGGAATGGAAAATAAAATAGAAATGGCTTAAAAGTGGGGGGGGGGCTTACTTTCGGGATTTTGCGGTAATTAAATCCAATTTTCATTTGTAAAAAACAGACACAAAATTTAGAATATCAATTATTTTTACTTTTCAAAATTTCCTTTCAACTGGGTTGTAAAATGTGTTTAAAAGAATTACGAATTTCAAAACAATTTTTTTATATTTATAAAGGATTAATATTTTTTTTTTTTTTTTTTTTTTTTTTTTATCATCCTATACAAAACAACAATTAAAAGAATAACCTGAAAAATCTCCAAAACTCTGAAAAACTCCAAAGCCATGAAAACAACACTAGAAAAATACGAAAACCTTGAAAAAACCTGATAAAACCCTGAAAAAAAAAAACCTGATAAAACCCACTGTGTTGAACTTTTTCTGAAAAAATCCAGATTTTTGCCAATCCTGGCTGTACCACATAGATTACACATTTGTTTACAAATTCAATTACATTTTTTATTTTTAAAAAATATATATTACATTAGATGATTTTATTAGCTGTAAGAAAAATTTTGCAACCTGATTATCATAGAAACTCGACAGAGTTTCTCGCCAAGCATTAGAAACAGCAATACATCGAACCATAAATGAAAGGAATTTCCACCAATGGATGCCAAACGATTTTACAAAAATTTTTTAGCACTCTGTCTAGTTTATATTTTGCGGACGGGGCAAAACAGGTTTTTGACACATCTATATCTCACGTTCTATTTATGATAGAAACAAAATTCTTGATTCTATTTAATGGGGCATGCCATGTGACTAAGAAATCAAAAGTAAAGCAAAATCAGACAAAAAAGTTTTCAATAAATGCGATTTTAAAAAGTGCTGTTTTTTGCACATTTTAAATCTTGTTCAGACCAAAAACTGTTGACAGGGCTACAGCAATGTGTAATTTTTGGATTTTTACGTGGTTTACGTTATTTGAATTGTTTTTATGAGTAGTTCAAACTTGTCTAAGTTTCATGTAAAAATATTAATTAGTTTTTGATTTATATCAGTTTAAAGTTATTGATTCCTATACTTAACATAGAGCAAAAAACTGTTGACAGGGCTACAACAATGTGTAATTATCGGATTTTTACGTGGTTTACGTCATTTGAATTGTTTTTATGAATAGTTCAAACCTTTCTAAGTTTCATGTAAAAATATGAATTAGTTTTTGATTTATATCAGTTTAAAGTTATTGATTCCTATACTTAACATAGAGCAAAAAAATAATAAATGACCCAACTCTTTTAGGAATGATCGTATACACATGATATTAAGATATGTTATTACAGTCGACCCAAGTAAGCTTCCTATTATAAAAAAAAATAGTAACATTTAAGGTTCGTTTACAGGGTCTCACAAAAGATCTTTTGATGTAGGGCTAAAGAGTTGTGTAATTATTAGATTTTTACGCGGTTTGCAGCATTTGAATTGTTTTTATAAGTAGTTCAAATGTTTAATATTTCGTGTAAAAATATTAATTAGTTTTTTATGTATACCACTTTAAAGTGATTTATTCCTATACTTAAGATGAAGCAAAGAAATATTAAATGGTCTAACTCTTTTCAAAAAGAACGTATGTGCATGATGTTAAAATATGTTACTACGAACGACCTAAGTTAGCTTCTTATTGTAAAATAGAATTTTAGAATTTACTGTTCATTTACAGGGTAACTCAAAAGATTTTTTAATAATAAGACTAAAAAGTTGTGTAATTAGCTAATTTTTACGTTGAAGTACATGATTCCTGTACTTAACACAGTGGAAAAACAATAGTAAATAGCATAACTTTTATCAAAGTGGCTATATTCACAAGATATTCAAATATGTTACTACATCCGATTCATTTAAACTCTCATTTACAGAGTCTCTTAGATCTTGATTACATAACAACCAATGTATATTTACTTAATGAGATGTATTTTAATGATTTTATACTGTTTCAATCTCTGTAAGGTTTTATTATCTTGCTTTAAAATTTAATACGAGTTCATTTTGTCCGCCTGAAAGCTCGTCGATCTTAAGCTCTAAATCTATTAAAATATAGTATTTTCATTGATTAAAAAAAATTGTGTTTATTTAAAAATATATAATTCCAGCGTATCAGAAATTGATTGAAATAGCGATTACAAAATTCCAACTTTACATTCATGTGCTGAGTAATAGAATGTAAAAATGTTGCTACCCCAAGATTAGAAGTTTTGCGTTTAAATATTTGCCGTTCATCGAGTTGCCGCTATGACGAACTTAAAATGCTCTAAAAACGGGTCTAGAGCACAATGAAAAGGAAATAACTTCTTAAATTCCCCATAAAAAATTAAAAATGCTAAATTTCGTATTCAATAGGTGATCGGTAACGGAAAAATCGGTTAACGAACTCTTTCGCGTGAGATTTTTATGTTCGGATAACGAACACTTTCGAAAGATTTTTATGTTCGGAGAACGAACACCTCATGAAACAAAGCCATGATGAAGCAATGCCGTTTTTCATATTTGCCGAGCTATACTTATTGCCTCTATTGGTCGACTAAGAAAACATTTTAACAGTTGCATACATATGTTCTAATTAATTCATGGACTGCCGGAGATTGGGGACCTATATTTTAGGATCTCCGAAATGGAATTGACAGACTAGAAACATTAATTATGTATTTTGTGCATTTAGTAAATATAGTCCTTTTTGGTTTAATCACGCTCTTTTTATTAAAATATAATTTAAAGCTTTATGAATTATCAGATAAAAAAATTTAATAAAATTTTACATCTTTTTAAACGGTTTATTATGTAAACGCTTTAGTCTTTGTAGTATATTGACAAAATCACACAAAATTTTGGAATACATGTCATCCTACGAACAGTTTCTATTTTGAAATCACTTTAATAGTTTTTATACTTTTGCAAACGTTGCGAATTTTATATTTTTCCGATTCTCGAAACGTTGAGTTAAAAAATTTAACAAATAAAAAAAAATTTAAGGTGCTCAGTAGTTTTCAAAAATAATATTTAATAAATTAGTATAAAAATCCTTGTGAATTACAATGGTTCATAGAAAAAAAAAATTATTATTCTCAGTAAAGTATGCTCCATAAACTTATTGTTATAATTGACCGAAAAAAAGTGCTTATTTTTCCACATTTTTCTAAAACTGCAGTATTTTAATTAGTTTGTAAACTACTGTAAATTTTTCTATTTTTTTGTTTTTTGAATGTATATAAACGGAAGAGTGATATAAACAAAAGAAAATGGAAAATAAATATGTCATAAATAATCTGATGAATACAATGTAAGGAAATTAATATAAAAGTTTCTCCGTTGCTATGGTAGCGACATGTACATTGGAATAAGTCACTCAATAAATTGTATAATTCTGTTTATAGCACCACTATTATTTTTTTTTTTGCCCCTTTCATCTTTTCTTTTCTGAATAAAAATGGAATCTGTAAAATTGAAATTAAATACCTTACAAAAAGGAGGGATATCTCATCAAAAACTACTCGTTTTAAATGATCCCGCCAAGCCACAAACCTAAACCGCCAGGCTTTTATAATATATTCAGTATATCAATTTTGAAAATCAAAAAAAAATTTTTAATTTTTGTTATATTACTTTTATTAATATTTTTGTATGCGAAAGAACTGACCGAAAGGATTTTCCCCCAGATATATGCCATTCCCTTACACTAGAATTACTGCAATATATCTCAATTTAGTTAATGTTTATTATAAGGTTTATATATATATTACAAACTCAAAATCTTTACACGTTTACTTAAAAAATCTTCTTCGTAAGAGTAGTGTTTTTAGTTTAAATAATGGTAAATAAAATCAACAAATTGATTTTTCAAGCTCATAAATAAGAAAGGGCATGCAAACACAGAAGCTTCAACTTTTTACAATTTTATGGGAGCAAAATAAATAAATAAAATAAAATAAAATGTAATAAAATAAAAATAATATAGTTATATGTAATTGCAGGAAACACAAACATTATAAAAGCCTGCAGGTCGTCAAGCAGTTTTCACATACTGTACCTCACTCCGAGTCCTTTGGAAACATTATGAATGGTGATAGATTTTTACACGGGACTCGGAGTATGCACTTCTATATCGCTTCCTTTTATGTGATATCACTTCTTTTTGTGACTGACGTTTTAGGTTTGTGGCTTGGCGGGATCATTTACAACGAGTTGTTTTTGATGAGATATATACATGCAAGATATTCTCTTAGTTGTTACTTTTTCGCTACTTCATTATTTTTATTAACTTTGTAGATGTCATCATGTGAGATTAGGAGAATGTTGTAGTGGATAGCCAAGAATTAAACCAAGTTTATTGGGACATGCTTTTTATTAGTCTTTTAAGACAGACCTGTTGTCCTGGGTGCAATAGTTATTAGCCACACACAGGGTGGCTTATTCTTTCAATCTCTATCATTTTTCATGTTTATGAAAAGTCACAGCAATCCATCGTTGCCACAGATTAATCTCGGAAAATGAAACATTTGAAGTTACTTAAAAAATTAATAACTCGAAAATATTTGTCACAAAATTGTTTTACAAACTGCGTTAGAATCGTAAAAAATTGTATTTTTCTTGATATAAATTTCAAATCTAATGATTATGTCGTTTTTGAAATATTAGATTTCAAAAATTACAAAACTTCACAATGGAGTACCGTAGCGAAACTTTTACGCGTAAAAAGATAATGATAAAGGCATTGTGGCTCGACGTGTATCGTGTATACTGGCCATAGCATGAGTAACGAATTATAGTAAACTTATTATTCTGTTAAAATATAAAAGTGAATTATGTATATACATTTTTAAAAAATAAAGAAAAACATTTTATCACAAACATCAGCAAAAATTTTTCTTCTATTTATTCCCTTATTCCAAAGATATCGTTTTATCGTCTGCTGCCATAGCAACATGAATTAAATTTCATTAAAAAATATTGCTCAGTGGTAGAAAAATATTTTTCTAAATCGAATGGTTATTGAACAACTCAACACTTTAACAGGGGAATTTTTATTTGTTATTTAGATATTTTAAAATTGTTTGTTGTCATTGCGTTTTTATTCTGAGTTACAGCTAGTTTATTTATTTTTTAAATAAAAGCCGTGTGTGGCAATCTATATTCGGCCTTATAGCAGAATTTTCCCCTCTTGTTATTAGCAAATTCTTTTACCCAAAAAGCCTGTGTTTTTCTCACATCTGATTGTTTTATGCTTGTACTTCTGAGTTTTCTCAGTAGGGAGCAAAGGAATCAATTTGGGAGGGCACTTAAATTTAATTGGATTACAATCTTTTGATTTATATCCAGGAATGCAATATGACAAAAAGTCTGGTTACAGCGCTGGATGCTCCACAAACCACAAATAAAGTAAAGTTGGTCTAAGATCAGCAATTTCTATCTTAAAGTTAATTCGAATTTGAGGCCTGAATGTAATAAATGTTGGGCTGAGAAACAAACTTATCAGTAGAAAATTGGTGTGAAAGATAAAAAAAACCTTGTTAAAATTCAAAATTTAAATTCTCAGTTTCTTTTTTCTAACTTTTAAATCTAATACTTAAAACTATTTTGCCAATTATAAATTTGTTTCTCAGCATGACATTTATTATGTTCCGGCTGTATTATAAACTATAATAATCTGAAAACTTATCTTTGAAAAACATGCATTTTATTTTAGGACAAGTTCATAAATAACTTATTAATTTGTCTTCATAGATTTAACTGTAAATGTATTTGCTTCTTTCATTCAAAAATACTTAAAAATCTCTTTCTCTTTGCAAAAATACATTACATCACTTCTCATTGTTATGATAGGTTACATCTGAGGCTACCTTATATCTATATATAAAAGAAAGTCCTGACTGGGGAGATCATCAACGCACAGCTCAAATTACTGAATCTAGAAACATGAAAATAGGATGGAAAATACTTCTTAGGATGTAGATGAATGCTAAAAAAGGATTTTCTGAACTTCATCCCTAAAAGGGGGAAAATGTTTTAAAAAATCCTTAAAAATCAGCTATTATAGTTATGTGGCAAATGATAATATATTTTAATGCATCTTTGTATGTTGAATTGAATGGTACCAAGTACATTCTTCAAAGTCCAATAGTTTGTGAGATATTCCATATTTGTCTAATTTGGCGATGTCTTTGGCACCAAAAGCTCAAAATTCTGACATTACAAATGATAATTTCTAAAAATACATGCATTATTATAGCAACAGAAGAAATTTGAACTGTCGATAAAATGCAAGGGACTTCTTTTCATCGTTATAGTATAATGTGACGAAATCAATTCCCTCAAAGAGTTATCTATCTATACTATTTATTATATAAAGAGAGAACTTCTGGCTGACTGACTGACTCATCAACGCCCAGCTGAAACGACTAAAGTCAGGATCATGAAATTTGGACAGTAGATTGCTGTTATGAACTAGGCAAGCAATAAGAAAAGAATTTTGAAAATTCCCCTACCCCAAAGGGGGTTAAAGGGGTGAGTCAGAAGTTTTAAGTCATACAGTTACAAAAATGAAGTCGCAACAACAGATACAACAATGAATTTACAACAATGAAATACATAAAATACGGCTAAGCCAATCTGCTAAAAAATAGTTAAACATGTATTTCAGCTGTTTTAGCAATTCCATTGCCAACATCGGCAATGAACCCGATTATGGATGATTAGATGAATAAGATAGCTATTGCTGATTTTTTTATTAGATATTTTGCGTATGAGATTTTTCCAAGGAGGTTGACACTGTTATCCATCCGATGGTCCACTAGTATTATTATACAGGGTTGGGTGATTCAAAATGGTGGACTTATTTTAAAGTAAACTCAGTCATAAGCAAAAAAGAAAGGAAATTGTTGGTCTAATATAAGAATACATTTCAGAAAACTCAGTTGCAAGTGGAAAGCACTTATATAGTGAACAAAAATTTTGCAGAAGGGAGAAAAAAAAATTACTTTTTTCTAATCAAAATGTGTTTTTTTTTTTTTTTCAAGTGTGTTATATATTTAAAATGAAATAGGGTGAAACATATCAAAGAGTTTTCATTTATGGTGTCATTGCTATTAAGTGACGTAACTTCTTTTCAACAAAACAAGCAAATGGAGTTTTTTTTCTTTTTTTCCCCCGAGTTCATTAAATTAATTAGAAAATATCTATGATGTAAAATGTATGTAAATGTGTGTGTGGGGGGGGGGGGGGGGAGATTAAAAAATGAGCAACTTTAAAAATGAAAAAACCTATTTAAACAAATAAATGGTTTACCAAATTTATGCAATTGCTTTTATAATATTTTTTAATTTATGATTGAGAAATTAAAATAAATGTCACCTTAATTACTAATTAATCTTGCTAATTAAAAAATACAGAACTGTTTGCATGTGTAATCAATCTGTCAATTTTAATCTATAGTATTCTGAATTTTTACAAGTGAAATCTTAAACTTGATTATTGTGAAATGTCTGTTATAATCTGCAAATGTCTTTTTTAAATCTCTCTGTAATTGAACTTTTTAAAATAAACTAAAATGTGAAATTAGAATGTGCTTCATTTTATGAAATTCCTTTAATGTTACTGTATATTTATTATGTGTTTTTATGTTCCAGATACATTGATGCTGGGTTTACTAAGAATATTGATAAATACATTAAATATACCCCCAGTGACATCTCCAACATAATAGATACATTTTTTGATGCTGCTGCCTAAAGGATGTCAGTATGTGCAGTAAAAGATAAATTATCCTTTAATGTACTTTTTGTTAGTTTTCTTCTTATATTTTTATAGAGATCATTCTTTTACTTGCACAAATTATGTGCTTTGTAAGATTTTGCATTCAGCATTAATGTGAATGTAAATAAAATATTGTATTTTGTTGTCTTCATGTTGTCAATAATTTTTAAAACAGACATGACAGTAGACTTTTCTGGTACCCTGTGTAATGTCCATAAACCAAGTACATTTTTAAAACAGATTGTATATTTTAATGAGTCAAAAAGTTTTAATTTTAAAAAAGAAGTGTCTGGAAACTTTTTTTCTTAAAAATCTAAAGTTAATCATGATTTATTTATGTTTATATTTTTGATATTTCATATTGAACTGGGAGGGGGAAAAGCTTTTTCATATTTGAAGATTGGAGTTTATTATAAGTTATCTTTAAACATCAGTTAAAGTATTTCTAAGACATTAATATTTAATTTAAGTAATGCTAATATTTTCATTGTTTTTTTTTTGTTTGTTTTTTTACTGCTAATATGAGTAATATATATGCTCAATGTATTTTATCACAAATCTCTTATCATCAGATCTTCTCTCTTTGCACCAGAAATACATTTAGGGGAGGGTTTTGCTTCTATTTTTAAATATATAACCATCAAAAGCTAGCTTTTAAATTATCTTTATTCTTTGAGTAGATTCTTCTTTTAATCTCAAATTGTTGAAAATAGGGTATGTTCTAATTTTTTTCCAAACCACTTATTCATTAGCATAATGATAACACCTTGTTCTAACTTCTTTTTTCCTTATTATTATTTTCTTGAGGTAGTGCAATAACATGTGTATGACTGAAAAGCAAAAAGAATTCTTTATTCAATTATTTCAATATTCTTTAACAAAAGCCTTTTCTTTGATAATTCACGTTCTTGCTGCTAAATATCACATTATTTCCCATGTTTAAGTATTGTAAACTGTGAGAGAAGTAAAAAGTAGAATTAAACTAGAATAAAATTAAAATTGTATGTGTGCAAATGAATGTGTATAGTTTTGTAAAGTATTGGTTATTAAAAGTGAATGAAATTCACCTTCATTAAAAATTATAGAGTAGATTCTGCTTATTTGAGACATCATTTAATTGATACAAACTGTTAAGAACAAAATAGAAAAATATCATTATCTTTAATCCTGATAATTATGGTAACCACTTTATTGGAACAAATAATTCAAGAACCGATCTGTCCCATACAACAAAATTAACCAGAATCTACTGTATTCACTTTTGATGGTTTGGATTCACATTGGCAAAAACAAAACACTCAGCAAACAGAATGGCGACTGCTCAATCTCATAAATTGGTTGCATCCAATGGAAGGTTACAAACAATCTCGATTAATAAAACAACAAATCTACTTATAATAAAATCCGAAGGCAAGAAAGTGTCTGTAACGGTTCCGGGCACGACCACTCTGATCTGCGAATCGACCCCAGTTAAACGCCATGTTAAGGTTAATGAAAAACCTATGCTACATCCGATTCTGCTGTTAAAATATTTGTAAAAGCATATTAAAGCTTTTAAATATTTTAATTTTGTTTAAAACCTTCAAAAACTATTTCATATGAAACATGTATATCAACATTTCTGTAAGCACCTTTTTCTTCAGAAATAGCACCATCGATTTCGTAGGGAGGATTTGAGGTGATCCATACAGTATATTGTCGCCATCTACCGGCTGATTTTGAAATTTAGCTTTCATCTTAAATACAATACAGGTGTATAGGACCTATTATCCGGAATCCTCGGGACCAAAGGCTTTCCAAGGTTTGGAATTTTCTGGATTTCGAGTCTTCCCAAAGTTGACGATTATTTGAAAAAAATCATTTTCTTTTTTTTCGTGATTTTTTGACAAAATTTGCATTTTTTTCTGCTATTCTTTGACAAAATTTGTGTTTTTCTTCCAGTGCCGAAACTAGCCTTTTTGGCGCCCGGGGCAAGCATGGATTTTGGCGCCCCCCCCTCCGAAAAGAAAATTTCCAAAGCTAATTTTTTCTAAGTTTCTAAAATTTAAAGTATATAATCAGATAATCTGTAATACTGAACTAAGTAATCAGTTTTGTCAAATACTGATTCATTAAAACCTTGAAAATGGAATCGAAAGGAACCGAAAAATATTCCGCTTTATACAAGATTTCATCTTAGGAAGTATAATTATTGATATTCGCAGGAGCGGAATTTAAGGGGTCGCGATTGTCTCAATCGCGAGGGTCCCCGCATCCAAAGGGCCCCCAAAATCCTCTTTTGAGTTCAACGAGAAAAATTATTTTTTGATCAAAGGATTTTCTTAGCACTTTTTTTTAATTAGTACTACTACATAATTTTCATGTAATTTAAATAGAATATTTTTTATACCATTTGCTATTCTCAGAAATGTTTTAGTTATGTTTAAATATTTTTCCTTGTCTTCTTTTCTATTAGCAATTATCAGAACTGTGAACGGTTGTGGAGGGTTGGGGTGAGACTCAAACTTCGATCTGAGCTGAAAGGAACCCTGTTACTGTTAGAGACTTTTATGACGATTTAATTACACAGATTCAGAGTCTAATTAAATCAGATCTGATAAATCTAAATCTGGATCATGACACTGGGGCCCCTGATTTAGGGGTGCCCCATACTTGGTATGCTGTTTACATAAAGCTGATATTTAGAATGCATTTGACTTTGTTACTGATTATAATCTAATTTTATTAGTCATAGCAACTTGGGTATGGTTTTCTCCCTGCACCCCTACAAATGACATTTTTTTTTTTTCAAAAAAAGTTTTAACAAAGAGTTTTATTTTGCGTATTTTTTACATTATTCTTTCAAATATTATTTGTTTTTAGTATCCAAGGCAGTCGCCCAACCTCGCCCCCTCTAATAATACTAGATTGGATCTGTATAAAAAAGTAATTTCAGCAAAATTAACAGGCCGGCATATTCCAGTTGCCGCCAAGGGCGGCAAAACGCTTAGAAAACTTTCGCAAAAAGACGAGTAAAAAACTTTTTGGAAGATAAAGCCAGGGGCGGCACCGGCTTTACTAGCCATGGCGCGCTGTACGAGATTTTTTACTGTACCTCTACAAAGGCTATAGTTAAAAGAAAAAGATTTTACTGAGAATTTTACTTTGGGCATTCATCCTCCAATTTGTGTTTATTGTCCAGAGCAGTCACCCCTCGCCCATGACAAAATGGAAAGAGAAGAAAGCTTCACGCTGGGAGAAAAGGGAAAAAATAGAACAGCCTTCATGGAATATTTTTATCTAATATAAAAGTCTGAGTGAGGGAATCATTTGTCAATTATCCATGCTGGACAGTGCAGTACCGTATCCAGACGACGTTGAACAGTGTCATATACAGACACGAGTAGGGACTGACCTTGAAAAATGTTAGTGATTCTAACTAGTGATCCTAAACCACAGGAAGAGATTTAAATGATAGACGGCATAGACATAATACATTTGGAATGGGAGAAAGAAAATAGCCTAAGAGAACAGTTCGTTTTTTATTCATTTGCTATCTTGTAGGCGAATCTTTTTATCTATTTGTCTATTTTAATGCATTTGGTTCATTTTTCTTTTGGATTTTCCGGCTGCGAGACTTTTTATACAAATTTCATATATATATATACATTTCTATATCAAACAAAACCTGCATTTGGCGCCCCCTCCACCTTCAGTTCTGCTGGCGCCCGGGGCACGTGCCCCCTCTGCCACCCCTTAGTTTCGGCCCTGTTTTCTTCTACGATCCTTTGAAGAAATGTCATTTTTTCGTAGTCCTTTGAAGAAATTTGTGTTTTCTTTTTGCGATCCTTTGAAGAAATGTGCATTTTTCTGCGATTCTTTGAAGGAATTTGCATTTTTTGCTATTCTTTGACGAAATTTGCATTTTATTCACGATCCTTTGACAAAATTAGAGTTTTTTCTGATATTCTTTGATGAAATTAGCGGGGGTTTTTTTTCGCGATCCTTTGAAGAAATTCATGTTTTCCGCGATTATTTGACGAAATTTGCAGGGTTTTTTTTGCAATCTTTTAACCAAATTTGTGTTTTTTTTTTGGGGTTTTTTTTTTTTTTTTTTTTTTTTTTTTTGTGATCCCTTGATGAAATTTTACATTTTTTCGGAGTCATTGGAAGAAATTTGCGTTTTCTTCTTAAGTCTATGACGGAAATCATGTTTTTTTCTGTGATTTGTTAACAAAATTAGCATTTTTTCGCAATCCTTTGAAGAAATTGTCCATTTTTTCTGCGAACGATAGACATAATTGATTTTTTTCGGCGATGATCGTTCAAAAATCGAGGTATTTTTTAGGTTCGAATGTTTGGACTGAAGACTAAAATTTTCGAAACCGAATGCCTTAAATTTTTAGGAAAATTCGGAACAGAATCACCCCTGATGAAATAAATATATAACTATTTTTTGTTTCTAACGAATCGTAATGTAAATTAATTTTGAACTAAAATTTGAGAGAAAAATGATTTGTTTTTAATTTCGGAAAAGGGGGAGGGGACTGTGTTCACCTGCCACCGAAGTAACAATATTTTAGTGATTACACATTGAAATACAATGAACTGAAAAAAAAATAGAAATCGGTAAAATTTTCGAAAAATTTCAGAAATTCTAGTAAAAATTTACAAATTTAGAAAATTTTCAAATTTTTTTTTCCAGACTTCAGGTCCTTCCGGATTTTAGAATTCCGGATAATGGGCCATATACTGTAAAATGATTCTTTCTTATCAAACGTAATTAAAATACAAGGAATACATAGTACAGCATAATTTGCATTTAATTTTGCTTATGTAATCAAACAATGAGTTATGTGGTGAGTCAAGCTGTTTAGAAACTCGTTGATAACAATTTTTTACAAAAACTTCCGCACATGGATTATTTGTTAATATTTAATTTGAATGTTTTGACCAATCGTTGAACTCTTTCAGAAATTTAATACTGAGTAAAATATATATATATCCTCATCATTTTTATTTGTAGAAATCATTTGTCATTTTTAAAATGTACTTTTCTGCAGTATAAACCTTTCAATAATAAAATCTTCATGCTGTTTATTTGTATGAAGTCTTATGAAAATGAAACGCAGATTAAATTATAAAATCATTTTTGACGGGGTTATATACTAGTGTAAAATAATAAGGTTCCTACATCTTTACTTTTGTATGGACTTTAGTACCACCATTTTTGGTACTTTTCCAGTATAGAGGCTTTGGTGAGAGAAGGAAATTTGATAACAAATTTACTGTAAACCCATTCACTGTTTTATGTATACAGTCGAACCCCGTTATAGCGAACCCGATATATAACAAACAACATTTTTGGTCCCATCATTTTCGAGCAAGGGAAAAGGTCGTCTCAGAGTTGCGCCAGAACAAGTATTCCAGTCGTTTCATCTCGTTCACTCATTTTAATGTTTCTCTCTAGAGATCCTGTGCATCATAATCTCTGGTTCCAGACTTCAAAGTTATAAATTCGCTTTTAAGAAATCATTAGGTCCATCATGTCGAGCATTCTGCATTGAAGAAAAACTAAGCATCATAAGAAAAATACAAAATGGAGGTAGCCAAGCTGACATTTGCCGAAGAAAAGATTTATCGAAACCTACAGTTGGAACAATATGGAAAAACAGAGAAAGCATACTTTCTGCTTTCGAGAAAAATTTGAACTCTCAAAAAAATTGAGAAAAGCTGAACATCAAGAAGTGGAAGAGGCTTTATTAAAATGGTTTAGCATTTAAAGAAGCCGAAATGTACCAGTTTCTGGGCAAATGCTTCAGTCAAAAGCTGATGAATTTGCTAATAAATTTGGAATTCAATTTTTGTGTTCTAATGGATGGTTAGACAGATTTAAAAAGTGGAACAACATATCTTTCGGAAAAATTGTCGGAGAATTGGGAGGTGTTTCAATATCCGACATTGATACGTGGGAAGAAAAAGTTTGGAATGAAATCTGTTGTGAATACAACAAAAATGACATATATAATGCTGATGAAGCTGCACTATTTTACAAGATGACACCAAACCGCACATTAAAATTTAATGGAGAGAAATGTAATGGTGGAAAATTGTCAAAAGAAAGAATCACATTTCTTGTGTGTGCCAATATGAGTGGTACTGATCATCGTAAGCTTCTAGTGATAGGAAAATCTAAGCACCACAGATGCTTTAAAAATATCAAATGGCTTCCTGTTGCTTATGAAGCAAACCTCAAGGCGTGGATGACTAAGGAACTGTTTGAAAGAATCGTGAACTGTCAGCTAAAAAGCGGAATATTCTGCTTCTGCTTGACAACTGTAGTGCACACAAAATCGATAACATAGTTTCAATCGATTAGAGTTGCACTCTTTCCCCCGAATGCAACATCTGTAGTACAGCCTATGGACTTAAAGTAGATCTAAGTCAATTCTTAACTATTTTAAGTTTAGAAAACACCCTTTCACAGGTGTACAAACTTGTAAGTTACATACAGGTTGGTAAGCATTCCAGATTCTGAAATTTCAAAAACAACAGAAAAAGCGCATGATAAACACAGAAAACATTGTTTCTTGTCAGAGCAGTAACCATAAAGATTTTTGTCTTTTTCAAAGTCAGATTCTACATCGTCATACTCACAGATTTCTTCAACTCCATTCAGATTGTCTTGTTTTCTTTTAATGATAGTTTGTTAGCCATTGTAAAGCTTTCAGACTGATCTGAAAACTCTTTCAGCTCTATCTATAACTGACTTCTTTCAAGTTTACAAAGATTAGAAATGCTACAAAGAACTTCCACAGGAAAACTATCAAGCATTACAATTTCATTAAATTTCTTTGGGTCTAACCAGGGACAATCTACTGACATTTCTTTGTTTGGACTAAATCTTTCTTCAATACTTGCCCTAGCACAATCTAAAAACACTGAAAAAGACCAATTTATAGTTTTGAACAGTTGAGATTCCAGGAGCCTCGTCTATTGATTATTCACCAGGCATTATCTTTTTCTTTTAAGTTCTTTTTTCCTTGAAATCTAATTCTACTTCAACATCAATACTGTTATCTTCTAAGTTTCTATTAACTATACTTGTATAATATTTTGTGTTTATCACTCCTTTTATCCTTTTTTTTTTTTTTTTTTTTTAATAACTCCAAAAATGTGTATTTTACGTGAAAGATGAAAGTATATGAATTAAAGATGATGAAATTTCCTACATTTTATGTATTAAAAGTTTTTTCCCTGATCAATAGTTTATCCATGAGAGTGCCACAAAAATCGTGGTTAAAAGCAAAAAAGTGTTTATTAAAAGAAAAAGAAAGAAAACGAGAATTACGGCCCTATACATTGATGTAACATGAAAACTAACCATTTTACGCAAACGTTGACCATTAATGATACTAAGGACTATGTGATTGACTACATTTTACAATGAAGTTGCCTGTATAACAAATACAATTACTCATTATGAATGATTAATTAATTATAAATAATTATGTACATTAGTAAGTACATTTACATAAAATAAAAAAGAAAAAATCTTATTTCCGCATTCTTTTATTTGAAGATCCCTCCTGTTCATCGACATCTACAACATAAAAAATAGATGTATGGAATTAGTGGGGTTTTTTATTACTACTGTGACATTTTCCCATATATCCCAGAGGAGGTAGCTTGTGACCGTTACGATGGACCCCCGGAGTTGTCGGGTCAGATCAAATGAAACGATCGATCCCCGATACTGAATGGTTCGGACATTAGAGGAACAATACCTGAGACTGTCTGGCACCTAGCCTGACATTAACGAATTACTTATTCTCCTTGTGAGGTCGCAGGTGGAAAAGTTTTCCCAGACTGTCGGACTCCAAGGGAAGTCCTTTAAATCTGCGAATGAGAACCCTATATCAGCAACGATAGGCTACCGAAAGTTCAAGAGGACGGGATGAATATTTACCCCCGCCCCTCCTTTTTTCTGATGCGGGAGGAACGGGACAGGACGGAGAGGAGATGGGTTTTTGGAAGCGAGAGAGGAGGACGGGACACTGAGAAATGGTGCGTGGGAGGAAAGCGGAAAACTAAGGAGATAGGTCGTGGGTGGAAACGAACGGACAGACAGCCCGTCTGTGAGAGAGGAGTCCCGGAGAGCATTCGGCCCGACACCCATTGGACATCCGGTCCAAATCAACAGCATTACTTAATGCAAAGACTGAACCAGAGATCGTGAATGAGAGGTATAGGACTTTATTGTTATTGTTTTACATTCACTAGACTCACGCATTGATATTTATTTTTATTTTATTTAAATACTGAAACCTCTTGAAGAAATATTCTGTAATTCGATGTTCGAATAAAGAAATACTTCTTTCTAGAAATCAACTAAAGTAATTACTCCGGCTAACCACGGCTACCAGATCACATTTTATTAATCCCACCGGAGTTTATTACACTACCAATATTATAGAATAAATGGTTTCTTAATGGTAAATATTTCATACCTTGTGGCATGATTTGTTCCTTTTCCATTGGGTTCACGGATTCAGTGGGTGGGCAATGAAGCTACAGCTCGGTTTCAAGGTAAGCTCATCTTCCTCATTTTGACTCACCACTGCGATGTTGTTGAAGTTCCCCTCGCAGTTGAGGCACATGTTAGAACAACAAAGTCCTGCCTTCTTGCACCCAAAATTTCGGTTGCAGTTCTCTGTGCACTTGCAGGATACAAGCTTCAACAAAGCAGGAGGAGCACGGGGTAGTACAGTAAATACAGGCTCAAGACCAGCATTAAAGTCCACACTCATCATTATTTTTTTTCAACCCACAGCCATTGTTGGACTTGGTGATATACTCTTAAAGAGTGCTGTTGCACTGCAGCTGCAGATGGTGGTAAAACAGCAATATTAGAACTGTATGTAAAGGCTGACTTCTTGTACAAAATATACTTTAGGTAGTTCAGCGAAGGCACATTCGTCCCACTACAGCCATACAGTGAGACAAGGAAACGTTCCGCAGCAGCTGCAACCATCTCTTATCTAGCGATAGTGTAGCAATCGGGTATTTGAACACTTTAACAGCATCTGCAACATATGGATTATTCCTAAGAATTTCAAGGAACTTCATTTTCCCTTGCATAAACGGTGCTGACTTTGTATCGCACCCACTCATAGCATGTAGGAAGAGGATATTTTCCGCAACCGTTGAATTCACAGCATTTGATGGAGAAAATGTCAATGGATAAACGGTGTCCTTTCCAGGTTTTAAAAAGAAAACGTTTTCAGCTTTGCAGAAACCTATCAAAATGACCAAGAGCTTTACATACACCCCAACTACATTCACCATCTCATTTTATGGAGCCAAGAACAAAGCAGTGTTTACAATAAAGGTGTCTGCATATTCTTTTGCTTGCTTGCATGTAATATCTGATGATGAAAACTTGTCAATCATCATAGATATTAACCGACCCTTGTTTTTTGGATTAGCAAGAAACTTTTCTTTTGGACGTGGTAGGTATCGTTGTGCCGTCAAACAATACGTCAGTCAAAGCATGCTTCCTTAATCGTCTCATACGCTCATGAGTTTTTTAACCACTTTGTACGTCATCAGTGTAGCCATCAAAGGCAACTACCGCCTCTTGTTGATATTTTGACTGCATGTACTCAACATGTTTGTCGGATATTAAAGAAAAAGAATGATTTTCAGACCAAACAGCCATATGCGATTATAAACCACTATCAATGACGAATTGAACCCTGCCGCTGAACCATTTGGTTGTTAGGGGTTTGAATGCCTTTTAGAGAGTAGATTTGGTTCTTTTTCTTAAACCATTGTCGAATAGGGACACGAATAAGGTTCTGGATCATACGTCAAAAACTCCTCAATATCTTCATCCGAGTGCTTTGCAATCGAAATTCGTTGGAACAAAGTTGTGGTTGTGGAATTAATAGAAACCAATTCGTCGTCTACTCGTATCACAGTATCACACTGTTCATTACAACAAGAGGTTTTATTCTGTCGCTCCATTTAAATTTGACAGTTTCAAAGTCACCACCAGCAACACTAATCACGTCTTTAATGCCTGATTACCCAGACTTATGGCAATTGATCCGTTTAGGCTAAAAATAAAAATTTTAGGAACTGAAGTCCGTGTCGGCTTTTATTAGCGAAAGTGTGTTTTAGTTATTTTATTTTTGTGTTATTTAAAAGGCAAAATAAAGAGCTATATTTTTGTAAAAGCAAATGCATGGAGAATTTGATCCGATCCCAGGTATGCTCATTTTTATTTATTTTTCAGTTATGAAGAAAACAATGAACCTCAGGTGCATAAAATATAGTCAATCGTATAATTTTTAGCATCATTAATGGTCAACATTTGCGTTATAATGCCCTTTCAAAGATAATCCGCGAAATAATGATTTGGTAGCGAAAGGATTAAATTTCGAAAATATTTCTTACATCCGAAAGATCATTTTATTGAATAAACAAAGATTTTCTTGGTAGATGAAAAATAAAAATAAGATAAAAAAATAAGAATAAATTTCATGAGTTCGTCGATATGACGATCATTCGTTTTAAATTATCGCTTATTAGACTTCAGTGTCTGTTCAGTCCACTAAAATTGACAGTTAGATTTGTTTTATATTAAGAGTTTTAGCACTCTTCTCGATTCGTGAAAAGTTCAGATTTCTCTCTCACTCTAGTAGGATTTTTATCCAGATCATGTGTTGAATCTCAAAAGGTTTCTCATTCCCTGTCCGCACAAAGCTTCTTGCGGCCGGACTTTCTAGCATTCGCCCGGGTACTCGGTGTACCCTGTATTCTTGAACAGAGGTCTAGCACATCTCTGCGTTTCTCTCGCTGTTACCCGGGTACTTGACGTACCCTGTATTGTCGAATAGAGGTCTGGCACCTCTCAGCGTTTTTCTCAATCTGAACTCTTAATTAAAATCCTTTCGCTCATGGTTTTCGCAATGGGAGTGAATTTTGTCCGAGGAGGGGCTTATCAGGACCACTTGTACCGTGGGACCATGACATCACCTGCAAACCTGTGCGGTATTGGTTCCTTTCTAAAAAGGGGAAAATAAGTAGTTGCACTTTGCAGTTTCTCACGGAGATCTTTTTCTCACCAAGACAGACCACCAGCAAAGTAAGTCCTGTCATCCTTGGTGGACAATGCTATCAATTATAATTCTAAAGTTTTTCTGTGTTCACAAAAGAAGTTCGGGATTGCCACTATTTCAAAGAAACGCCGATGTGAGAAAATATGCTGGAAATGTTCTTTAAGAAGTTTTCACACGAGAACTCTCAGATGCCAAAGACTGCTTCTCACGCACCGCCACGTTAAAGTAAAAATGGATTCTTTATAGCGTAAAATGGTTAGTTTCCATGTTACATCGATGTACAGTGCCGTATTTTCCGTTGTTTCAGTTTTTTGCTTTTAACACCTATTTCTGTGGCACTCTCATGGCTAAACTTCTGAACAGAGAAATAAAATTCAATTGATAAAAAGTATGAAATTTTATCCTCTTTGATTCATATACTGTCGACTTTCACGTAAAATGCATAGTTTTAGAGTTATTTTGATAAAACAGAGAAAAGTCAGTTTTTTTTACATTTTTGTAAAAAGAAAAGTATTTCCCGAAGAAAAGTTTGTTGGAAAACCTCAGATTCGTGTCCATCGACTCCAGAAAACATAAAAGTACCAAATATCAAAGTTCCACCAAAACTTTCTTTTACTTTCTACCAAATGACTGGACTAATAATAGGCAAGAAACACAAACACGGAATTGGCGACTCAAAATACTGAGTATGTGGAAAGTACTTATGAGCTAATAAACTAATTCGATTTACCTTACCTCACCTGTATTGAATGTATCACTATTGTCCCTCAAAGGCTGACTTTGCGACTGAGAAGTGGCACTAGTTAACCAAGTATTTTAACTTTTCGAACTTTTTTCAACGTCTAAAGATTTTCTCTTCTTTTTTTTTCCTTTTCGTATAGTGCCACTATGGTACACACGTTTCATGTTGACACAACTGTGACACTGCACTAACTACAACCATACTACGGACTGTGCGAATGAGCGTCGCAATGCACCCTGAATCGAAGCCTATGAGCACTACACAGAGCTTGATTAGTAGCCAGCAGCCCTCTTCCGTCTGGCCAGCAACACAACACAGAGCCACTACACGTAGGCTACCATAAACAAAAAACAACTGGGCACAGCTTAAAATTGATTGTAAACGCGTAAAATTAGTGAGAAACAGCGAAATTTGTCTAATGTAACTAATTATAAAGTTGCACACGTTTAATCATTTTGGGGGCCCTTGGCGATCGCCGACCAGCCGACCTGGCCAGTCCGGGCCTGCCCCGGGGGATGCAAAAGCGAAAAAGTTCTAAAATTTCGATTTTTTTGTACTGAAGGTATTAGAAACATGAAATTTGGCATGGTAGTTACTTATAAGATGTAAATGCTCTCTAACAACAAATTCTAAAAACATTCGAAATTTAAAAGGGTGAGATGAGCGAAAACATTCTAAATTATAATTTCTATGGAATCTCTGGAACTACAGAACCATTTTCAAAAGTGATGGTGGCAAATTGATGGTAACAGTCCCTGCTGTAACGTAGGCTATGTTTTATATCGGTGCCACTACCACAGGTGGGAGGGGTGCAAGAGCGAAAAACGGTCTAAAATTTCTCTTTTTCTTTTATACTGAAGGAGCTAGAAACATTAAATTTGGCATGGTAGTTACTTATAAGATGTAAATGCTCTCTAAGAACAAATTTTAAAAAAAAATTTAATTTAAAAGGGTGAGATGAGCGAAAAGCGTTCTAAAAACATTCTAAATTACAATTTCTACGGGATCTTTGGAACTACAGAACTGTTTTCAAAAGTGATGGTGGGAAATTGATGGTGACATTCCCTACTCCAACATTGGCTAGATTTTATGTCGGTGCCACTACCCGTAGGGGAGTGCAGGAGCGAAACACGTTCTACAATTTCGATTTTTTTTATACTGAAGGTGTTAGAAACATGAAATTTGGCATGATAGTTAGTTATAAGATGTAAATGCTCTCTAAGAATAAATTCTAAAAAAATTCGAAATTTAAAAGGGTGAGATGAGCGAAAAGCGTTCTAAAAACATTTTAAATTATAATTTCTATGGAATCTCTGGAACTACGGAACTGTTTTCAAAAATCATGGTGCACATTGATGGTGACAGTCCCTGCTCCAACATAGGCTATATTTTATGTCAGTGCCACTACCCCCAGGGGAGTGCAGGAGCGAAAAACGTTCTTCAATTTCGATTTTTTTATACTGAAGGTGTTAGAAACATGAAATTTGGCATGATAGTTACTTATAAGATATAAATGCTCTCTAAGAACAAATAAAAAAAAATTCGAAACTTAAAAGCGTGAAATCAGCGAAAAGCGTTCTAAAATTGCGATATTTTTTTATACTGAAGGAGCTAGAAATTTGCAATTTGGCATTGTAGTTACTTATAAGATGTAAATGCTCTCTAAGAACAAATTCTAAATTTAAAACTGTGAGATGAGCGAAAAGCGTTCTAAAAACATTCTAAATTACAATTTCTATGGAATCTCTGGAGCTACAGAACCATTTTCAAAAGTGATGGTGGCAAATTGATGGTAACAATCCTTGCTGTAACAGTTATATTTTATATCGGTAACACTACCACAAAGGGGGGGGGGTGAAAAAGCGAAAAACGTTCTTCTAAAATTTTGATTTTTTTTTTCGACATTAGTGTGGCTTAATTAGTAATTTCTGAATTATCTTTGGCAGTAAAATATCCTGTAATGAATATAGACCAACGAATACCACTTGGAATTTTTCAAGAATTACGCGAGCAAAGCCGCGAGTTTTGCTAGTACAAATAAATTACACTTGAAAACATTAAAAATCTCCCTCATCTGCAGATTGATTTATTATTTTTAAAACATTCTTTATCTTTACATAAAAATTGATTAACTTAAAACTATGGATGCGTTTTAGTAGATATGGATTTGAAACGAACAATGATTAAAGAGGACATTTTAAAACTTTTAATTTAAACATTTTAAAACTTTTTTTAACTTCGAATTTCGGCGGTGCTTTTGGGCAGATGCAGTACACATACGCATAGGAGCTCATTCGGTTGCATTATCACCAGGCGAGAGGCAGGGATGAGATGTGTGCTTTATTTACTATGTTCTTTTATTTACTGAATATGAAATGAACGTAGGAATATACTATTTGTATGATGCTTTATAGGTCCATGGGATTTTCTTTCTTGCCGTGGGGAATATTGCGGAAATGTCAAACTAATTTGCATTACACAGTTGTTTACGGATCGTTTGTTTAGAGTTTTCATCGGAAGAGTACTGTGTAATGGTTACGTCGCCTTGTTCGGTCATCGTAATTATATTCCTAGAATGGATACTTTAGTCCTATGGTATTTTGCTGCCACCGCCGGTACTAAAGTGATACCGAACACGCTGGGAAAAAAAGAAGTTCTCATAAAATAACCAGTTAACAATTTATTGATTAAAATTATTATGCAAGAAAAATTTTACAGTGATAATTATTACATTGTCACTAGCCGTATGTGACTGTCATATGGCAATCTCCCTGATCACCCGTTTTAATATATATCTCAAATGTATTACTCGTACATATAATATTCCGTCTAAGTAATAATTAGTTTTACTCTGGACCAAACTGTCCAATGCACCTTATCTCTGTAATTCAACACACTTCTCTACACTTTTAACTCTATACGTCTATATCCAACGCTGTGCACTGACGACCCTTGCGTCTTACGCTATCTGCTACACATCAACCATACACCTCCTTCACTCTTCACCGCACACCAACGACTCTCTGGCGTCCTACGTTCTCGGCTGCACTTCCACGAGTGACCTGTCTCTCACTGTCCCCTCACACTACCAAAACGACGAGGCTGTCATCCTTCATTCACGGAGCTTCCATCCACGTGGGAGCGTTTGTTCTCGATCTTTCCCCCCTTGCATTCTTCTGTGAAATCCAGCTCCCTAGGAATGTGGTGTCCATTGTATTTCTTTCCAAAGCCGGATTAGTACTTTACAAAGGAATTAAGAACCTCCCTCAAATAGATAATAGGATCAGGGGAAATTCCGCTGTCAATAGCATACGGCAGTTTTATAGCAAAAGAAAAATATATATTGGAATACAGTAATATAATAATGAATAAAAAATAATTACTTAAATTAATTAGAAATATACAATATGAGTCTTACTAAAGTCAGAAACCTGACACCCCGCTGTCAATCACATACGGCAGTTTTACAGCAAAAGAAAAATATATATTGGAATACAGTAATATAACAGTGAATAAAAAATAATTACTTAAATTAATTAGAAATATACAATATGAGTCTTACTAAAGTCAGAAACCTGACACCCCCCTGTCACAATCCGCTGTCAATCACATACGGCAGTTTTACAGCAAAAGAAAAATATATATTGGAATACAGTAATATAATAGTGAATAAAAAATAATTACTTTAATTAATTAGAAATATACAATATGAGTCTTGCTAAAGTCAGAAACCTGACACCCCCCCTCCCTCCACTTTAGCGAAAAATATGCCTCTTAAGGGCTGATTTTTCTAAAATACTTGATGACTTGGAATCTCCTGCAGGAGCACCAACCGTTAGGCAAAGGTGATTAATCTCCTGCAGAAAGTTCCCCTACCATCCAGCCAACCACAACCTAAGAAACAGACCTGGAAATCAACGAGCAATTATAAAGCTATACCAAAACCATAATACAACTCAGACTGCATACATCATGCAGGATACTTATAATAACTATAATAAATATAAAAAGAAATTCCATACTACTCTATGAAAATCAAAATTCACAAGATTTTAAGACCGTATACAACAGTCTGTTTAAACTTAAAAATATCGAAAATGAAAAACGAATATCAAAATTTAACACTAAAACTATAATACACTAATAAACAGGTAAACCTGACAAGACAACTTTTAAAGACCGTGTTCAACAGTCTGTCTAAAACTAATGTACAACTATCTTTTAAATAATAACTATGAATTAAAGAAAATCATATTTAGTAACTTTAAATCATCTCTTAAATTTTTACACTGAAGTTTCAAAGTTCCTGAAGAGCTTCCTGAATTATAAACAATTGTGTTATATTATATTTCATTGATTCGTCATACTGACACGATTTTGCACATCAAAGTTTTATACAACAGTTACTTTATTCAGTGACTATCTTTCACATTCTACATACACCCCCTCCTATAACTAAGTTCTTTGTAAAGGCGAAACTCTTACTTATTCTTATAAGGATATCATTAATCCAGTTCAAGTATTTGTATGCCCATTCTAATAAAATATCAGACAAACTGTTTCCACACATACTGAAAATCAAGAGCAGTATGGACTAGTCCACAAAAACAGACCTCTGTGACCTAGACAACCTCTGTAAGCTACCAGAGAAACCTAATGTAAAAGAACCATAATTATTAACGCCGCTATCATAAGTCAAAATTTGTACTTAATGAAGGAATATTTCTCATTCAGCACATTATAAATATCGCATAGTTTCTGATAGTTGTCATGTTTGAGAAGAACACGGACTGCGTTTTCCCTAAGAGACTTACTTCTGTAAAACGTGAAAAAATGAGGCATCTCCGGACACCTACCAAATAGGTAGTGAGTTACGGACCCTACCTCTCCACAGTCACACTTATCCGTGTTACGACGTTTTATTTTAAACAAATATTGCGGAAAACTGCCGTGTCCCGATAAGAAGTATGTTGTAACTCTATTACTGCAGACAAAATCCCTGTTAACCTTGTTAACAAATCGATGGGTCTCTCTACCCTTGTCAGATACCATCCAGCTCTGCTGCCAGGCCTTCACCAATTGGTCCCTGCAGTAAGAATTCATAATTGATCTAGGATAGCGAATAGTAAGAGATCGGTCAGCAACCTGTGGGTTGATAGCCTCCTTTGCAAGGGTATCCGCCCTCTCATTTCCTATATGTCCAACATGGGCCCTAATCCATCCAACTGTGACCTCTTTATTGGGGCTACTCAATAACCTATTAAAAATCTGAAGAGTAATTTCATTATCTGGAAATGCTCTCTCCAATGCCCTGACTGAGGATAAACTGTCAGTTTTTAATGACAGTGAACTATACGGTGAATTGATAAACCAATCAATTGCACCTCTAATGGCTGACAACTCAGCCTGGAAAATCGAATTATGTTTTCTCATGTGTAATTTCTCGTCGTATATAAATTCTCCGCCATGTTGAACAGTAAATGCACATGCAGTTCCCTCTTCCATGCGTGAGCCGTCTGTATAGATAGTAACCTCTTCATGTCCATGCTCACTAGATTCATATGCTGTTAACAGTTTTATATTACGTAACTTATAATAATATGGGAAATCCCAAGATTTTATCTTTGGAGATATATCACTGCTTCTAATTTCAATATCATCCAATTCAATGTGTTTTTCTCTATTCAACATTTCAAATTTTAAAAACCTATATTTTAAATCAATGGATATCGGCGGAACACCACTAAGTACGCAAAGCGCATCTGTTGATACCGATCTGTAAGAATTTAAAATTGATAAAAGTCCAATTCTCTGACACGAGCTGAGCCGTCTTAATGCATAAATTCTAAGATCTGGAAACCAGCAAACAAAACCATAGGTAATCTGCTTGTCAATAACCGACTGGTACCAAGTTTTGCGCAGCGAGTTAGGAGAACCAAAATCCCTAGTATTTGTCCTCTTCAGATTCATTGTAAATGAAGACACCTTCTCCCTCACTGCATCAAGATGGTCCAGCCAGTTAAATCTTGAATCCAATACAAAGCCAAGATATTTAATGTTCTGCCTAACAGGTACCGAGATGCCGTCCAATTTGTAAATAGGATGCCTACTTTCCAGAGTAAATCGTCCTAACATCATTGCTTCAGATTTTGTTGGACTCAGCTTTAGCTCAAATTCCGTACAGATGCTCCACATAAAATCCAACCTGTTATTTATCTTATTTTCAAGATCACGACGTGTATTTGCTCCTCCGAAAACAACAAAATCATCTGCATATGAGACGATGGAAGTGTCCATTGCTGAGTAACATTTTAATATTTTATCAGCCACAATAAGCCATAACAAAGGGCCTAAACAAGAGCCCTGCGTGCAACCTAAAAAAGTGTTAAACCATCTAATGCCATCAGATGATCTAAAGCCAATTTTTCTTAATGAGATATAACTTTTAATAACTGATTTTAAAAAGCAATCAATCGGCAATTCATCAATTAACTTTGAGAGAACATGCCATGGCATTGCGTCAAACGCTCCTTCAATATCCAGAGTCACCATCGAGCAGTATTTGTTACTCTGCAAGATTTCACGGACAATGTTCTGTACTTTCAACATCGCATGAGTAGTGCTTCTGTGCTCCCTGAATCCAAACTGAGCGACATGTAGAAACCCTGAGTGTTCCAAAGTAGTCATGATTCTCATTTTAATCAGTCCCTCATAGACTTTACCGAAAATGGGAAGCAAAGTGATGGGTCGATAAGACCTGACCAAAGAAGGATCACGGTTTCGCTTTCTAAAAAAGACCACAAGGCCTTTTTTCCAAATGTTCGGAAAATACCCCATACGGTAGCATCTGTTAAAGAGACTTAATATAAGATCAGTATAGTTATTGCACAAATTCTTAATAATCAGGGCATCTAAATCATCCTTGTGTTAACCATCCTTGTGTGTGTGTGTAAATACTTTATGACTTTAGATATAGTATGCTATTCTATTGAGTCCAATCAGTTTATAAAACAGTTTTTATTTGATTTATCTGGGAGCACGGCAGTGCGTCCGCCAAGTTCGCACAGGCCGTAATCTACCTTTTCCCTGATCATTTCGGCCTACTTTTCACCCCCTCATAACTGCGTTTTGGTGAGAGCTAGAGAGTTTTCCTTTTTAACACACATTAATATAATGAAACTGAACTAGGTTCCAAGATTTCTTATTTCTGTATTTAATATTTTTCGAAATATGAGATTCCGAAAAAGGGCTTTTTTGTAACTGACTCACAGGGGATCATCAAATAACTAAAAAGTTGGTGATCATCAAATAACTAAAAAGTTGGTGATCATCAAATAACTGAGGTACTTCTAACAGTCGTAGAATCATAAAATTTGACAAGTAAGTAGGTTTTGTCACACAATTAACCAGAAAAGTCTGAAAACATAGAATTTCTGCCTTTAAACCCTTCAAATAGGGGGTGCTGATTTGGCTATATACAGTTCGTAACACATTCAATTGGCAAATTAAATTAATTGCATTGTTGCAACCATTTGTGTTTTTTGTTGTACGATAAACATTTAAGTAATAATAGTTGCCTAGACAATCATTTCATCGCTCATATTTGACGCCAGAGTTGGTCGCTAAAGCCTGATTACAGAAAATTCGCCTGAGTTTAAAGGTGTTTACATGGTTTCAAGCAGAATGAATTTTTTATATTCTTTTCCGAAAATGTTGGGAAAGCAAATATTTTAGTTTATCTGTCCGTTTTTCTATTTTTTACTTCCTTAAAATAAATTTTATTATAAATGTCGGTATTCTAATCGCAATAGCACTCAGTCAATCTGGCAAAATTCCAGTGGGTTGTTAGTTCTTTAAGTGCATTTTAATGATGTTAATAAACTTTATATATATATATATATATATATATATATATGCACACTGGATTTTATTTGAAATATATATATCTATACTAATAGGCTCATTCAAAATTTCAGCATTTTGTTTTTGGAACAGTTCAAAATTTGCACTTCGATTTTCTTTTTCTTTTCTTTTTTCCGTTCTTTCGGGTGTAATGTCACAATAGAAATTGGACATTTGTTTTTCCAGTGTGTATCCACGTGGTAAACTCCCGTTTTCAGCATTAATTTTAATTATTTAATTAGTTTTTCATTATTTCCCATTTAAATTAATATTTCTAATTTCAATAACTTTTAATTCCCTTCATTTTAATGTATTACTTTCCTTTCTACGTTGTCCGGTTCGTTGTTCAAGTTATTTTTACGAACGCCGGAATTTCCAATTTATTATTTATTGAGTCTCACGTTGTAGCAGCCGCCATTTTTATCGGACACTCACGCGGGAAAAAGCAAGTTTTTCCCCATGTGCTTCGATCGTGGCGCAGCGCTTCTTCCCCGTCCTCGGGTGATGCGCGCGCATCCGGTTTGCCTCGTCGCGGATTGGATGAACCGCCCGTCGGATCATCGCAGCACGTTACTCCACTTGGCGGAATTTTTCAGTTGCAGAAAAATCATCCAGGAGAGTATATGTGAGCTCAATCTTCTCCCCCGGCTCGGCTCTGCCGAATGCCGCGTGACCTGGCCGTGATCCTCTCGGCATTTTTATTCGAATAAACCAGCATGCAAGCGTCATCATCAGTACCCACATAAAAATTAATTATACTTCTTCAAATAAAAAGATGTTACTAGCACTTTCTGTGAGTCCCTTTCTTTGGAGTTCCAGCGTACATAAAAATATGTGACCAATCCAAAATGCGGAGTTATCATCGCCCAGGTGTCAGCAGTGCTTATCTTTCGATGGTGTATTTATAGAAGAAAACTGTAAGTAGAATCTTACTTTTATTCTCTCCATCAAGAGTTTCTTTTGGACAACGACTTAGTGAATTTTCGTTCCTGTGGTATTATAATTAGTACAGGTACACGTGCACGTTAGGGGTAGCAATCCCGGCACGTGGTATCATATATCATGTTACAAGTCCCACTATGCGTAGCCAGCAGATTCCTAATGCGACAGTAGTAAAGATTGTTTGTTTGTTTGTAGGGGGTAATCTCTGTAACTACTGAAGAGATTTCAAAAGTGATGGTGACAATCCCTGCTCCAACATATGGCTATATTTTATGTCGGTGCCACTACCCCCTACGGGGGTGCAAAAGCGAAAAACGTTCTAAAAATTCGATTTTTTTATACTGGAGGAGCTAGGAACATGAAATTTGCCATAGTAGTTACTTATAAGATGTTAAATGCTCTCTAAGAACAAAATCTAATAAAATTCGAAATTTAAAAGGGTGAGATGAGCGAAAAGCGTTCTAAAAACATTCTAAATTACAATTTCTATATGGAATATCTGGAACTACAGAACCGTTTTCAAAAGTGATTGTGGCAAATTGATGGTGACAGTCCCTGCTCCAACATACGCTATATTTTATGTCGGTGTTACTACCCCCAGAGGGGTGCAGGAGCGAAAAACGTTCTAAAATTTCGATTTTTATATACTGAAAGAGCTAGAAACATGAAATTTGGCATGGTAGTGACTTATAAGATGTAAAAGTTCTCTAAGAACAAATTCTAATAAAATTCGAAATGTAAAAGGGTGAGATGAGCGAAAAGCGTTCTAAAAACATTCTAAAATTACAATTTCAATGGAATATCTGGAACTACACAGAGACGGATCTAGACTAAAATTTAGCCGGGGCAAGCTTGTAGATTTGCGCCCTCCCCCCTACTCCCAAGGCGAAGGCATTTAAACATTTCAACTCATTCATCGCTTTTAATTAAAAATACTTTTTTTCCCTTCATTTTTCTTTCAATTCCTATGTAAAGTGAGCCTTTTGAATTCAAGTCACTTGGATTTGTCAAATTCTGTATACGGGAGTTTCTTTTTTCATTTTATATGTTACAAAATTTCTGAAGAATATACACAATATTCTTATTTATACAAACAATGTACTATGAATATAAATATATCGGTTAGAAACAGTAACTTTATCTATGTATAACAATGGTGGTTTCAAAGGAGCGGCGATGTGGCGATCGCCCCACCCTTGGGCGCTGATAAAAAGTCTCCAAGTCAACATGTGCAGGCTTGTTTTAAAGTCTTAAAACAGAATTGCGGTAATGGGTCATTGAAGAAAATCATTACCAAATAAATACACGTCGATTCGTATCAGGAAACTCTTTATAAAATAAGTATAAGTTAAATGTATGTTTCCCAGATTCAGCTAGATGAGAAGGCCTACCCAAGCTTCAACCATGTATGCTTTACAAAAATAAATTCAATATGCAAGTTAAATGGCTTTAAATAAAAATTCTGATATAAAATATTTTTATAAAACTTTAGTAAAATTTCTCGCGGTTCTAATAGTAATCTTTAAATGCTAAAACGGATACTTTGATCTTTCTCATTTATTACTGCATAAACAAGTCTAAAATTTGACAAATACCACAAAAGTTTAAAAATAAATATTTAATATATAAAAATCTGAAAACACGCACCAAATATTCCGTTACAACTTTCACGGTTACATAACGAATTAAAATTAAAGTGATGAACATGAGTCTAACTGCCAAAAATTATCTCTTGAAAGAGTAATAATATTCAGTTTTTTGTCAGCTATACTTGGTTGCTGAGTAAATGCTCTATTAATAAGTTTCAAAATATTTGTTATCGAACTACATTAGAAATAAAGAAGCAAGCAATTTTTTTAAGCTGGAAACATTTTTTCAAATAACTATAACTTTTTAAAAATTACAGTAGAACTGTTATAAACTTTATTCGTTATTGTACGTAAAAAGAAACAGGCGATTTGAAGCGAAAATATAAACATAAATGTAAACAGTCAAACAATCAAAAAATGTAAACAATCATGACGATCTCGATTAAAAGTAACGTTTAAATTTATTGCTATATTAACATATGCCGTTTAAATTTAATTAATGTACTTTTTTGCTTCAAAATTAGTACAAGTGGGGTGACTGTGACGCACAACCTAAGTTAACATATTTTATTAGATAAACATTTCTAGTGAAAGATTTAATTATTTTTTAAAAAGTATAGGTGCGATATTTTGGAAATCAAAATTTAAAAGGCTGATTAACAACTGATATACATAAATAAAAACATAAAATTGATTGATTCCCATGGATAGAACACATTTTTAACTACATAAATAAAATGACTTTAAAGGACCAGATCACGTTGAATTCTGAACAGAGTATAAGTTTCGTTTTCATTTTTTAGACAAAAATGTCTGTTAATTACAAGAATATCTAAATTTAGAAGAAATTAATAAAAAATCGATTTATAATTCTTTTCCTACATATCAACTCAGTTATTGCATAGAAAAGGAGATTTTTAGAAAAGAAATAATAAATATAAATTATTATATGGTGTAGCACACGTATAAAAAAACAAGTAACTTGGTTGCTTACCTCAAAGATCTGCACGGGCTGGAATTTCCAGGCCCAAGCCTGGCCCGATCCGTACAAAAAAATTATTGGTCCGGCCCATGCAAAAAAAAGTGATTGGCCCGGCCCGGTGTAAAAGCTAAAAGTTCCGCCCGAGCCCGGCTCGGCCCGGTATAAAAGTTAAAAGTATGTTTTATTAATTTTAATTGGCAAAATCCTTCTAAAATTTATCAAATGATTATGTAAATCCTCTAACGTGGTTTCAAAAAATCACGAAAAATACTTTAGAAGATGAAATTTTCATGAATTCATATTTTGGGACATAAAAGGGTTGAAAATAATTTCAAATGATCATTATTCTACGAATAAAATTATCTGTACTTTTTACAAAGATTGTTGCCAACGGCTGATCCAAGGAAGAGGTCATGTGGTTCATAATGTCCCCCCTGAACGAAGAAAATATCTAAAGAATATTTTAAAAATATCTATTAAATTTTTTTAAATTTTCCCCTTTATCAACAAAGAGAATCTTTTTGACTGCCTGAAGCTCTACTCAAATCCAAATTAGGTAATTTCTGAAAGATCCATGAAGTCAATTGTAATCTCAGATGCGAGGCAATTGCAAGTGCACTTATTCAGAACAAATATGATTGAATAGCATTTTCCATTTTTCGATAAAGGCAAAGAAACTTTCGGGGAAATCTCCATAAAATAGGTGTTTTAATCTGAATTTCAGGCCACAGCAGCCAATTGCTTCTTCATGACGGCGTTTCTGTAACTGCCAAGTCTTAAAAATTGACTTAAAATGCTCATTTTCTGGATGATTCTTTGCCTTTATAAGAAAATGGGAAATTCTTCAATTTCTTGGTATCTGAATAAAATGTGTAAATTTTATATTTTCACAAATATTAATACAATATTTTTGTGTTTACGAATGGAAATGACTTTCTAAAAGTTTCGGAAAAGTAGCCATTTTGGATATGGCATCAGCCTTTAATATAAAAGTTGCTTATTAAGATATGTGACACCCCGCACCGTCCAAAAAAGCAGCCATGTCTCCCCGTTTAATGGAGGGCTGAATCCGTCCTTGATTGTTGCGTCAGGACTCAGGACACATTTTACTGATTTTTGCATGGATTAAGTCCGGCCAATAATGATCTTCATGCGACTTAGATCGAAGCCTAGCCCAACCAAACCAAAACTGCAGAAAAAAGTAAAGACCGGAAAGAGTAAACACCAGGCTCGACCGGGTCCGAATATACAGAATTAAGAAAGGCTCAAGTTCGGTCCGGCCCGGAAGAAGTAAAGACCAGGCCTGGCCCGGAAGTAGTGTAAACCAAGCCCGGCCTGGCCCGAGTTTTCAAAATAAAGTAAAGCCTGAGCTCGGCTCGGTCCGAGCTTCCTAAATAAAAATCGGCCCGAGACCGCGCAGACCTTCATGAATATCGCTCGGCTTAAGCCATGAGGACATATTAGATGATAGCTGTGAAGCCTCCTCTATCCTCTTCTCTTGTTTTAGTCTTCTTTCGGTAATAATCACCCGAATGTCTTTTAGACATAATCGAAATAAAGTACTTCTCACGCTGTAAAACAACATTGAACAGTATCGGAAAAGAGATATCTTTGAATATTTAATAAATAAAAATTTCTTAAAAATACTGGTGGCAATGTGATATTTTATATAATGTAATACAAATTAATTTATTTTTTTATTTCTGATCCTTATGCAACGAAAGTAAACCGCCGTTGAACAAAATAAAATTGAATAGTTCTTCATGTGAATTTTTGATTTTCCTTTATTCTTAATCTTTTATGATTCCTTATTTTTGCGCCCTTCCAAGTCTTGCACCCGGGGCAGCTGCCCCGGCTAACCCCCCCTTAGATCCGTCACTGGAACTACAGAACTGTTTTCAAAAGTGATTGTGGCAAATTGATGGTCACAGTTCCTGCTGTAACATAGGCTATATTTCATGCCGGTGCCACTGCCCCCAGGGGAGTGCATGAGCGAAAAACGTTCTAAAATTTCGATTTTTTTGTACTGAAGGTGTTAGAAACATGAAATTTGGCATAGTAGTTACTTATAAGATGTAAATGCTCTCTAAGAACAAATTCTAAAAAAATTCGAAATTTAGAACTGTGAGATCAGCGAAAAGCGTTCAAAAAACATTCTAAATTACAATTTCTATGGAATCTCTGGAACTACAGAACCGATTTCAAAAGTGATGATGGCAAATTAATAGTGACACTTCCTGCTCCAACATACGCTATAATTCATGTCGGTGCCACTAATCCCAGGGAGGGTGCAGGAGTGAAAAATTTTCGAAAATTGCGACTTTTTTTATATTGAAGGAGCTAGAAACTTAAAATTTGGCATGGTAGTTACTCTCTAAGACTAAATTTTTAAAAAATCGAAATTTAAAAGGGTGAAATGAGCGAAAAGCGTTCTAAAATCATTCTAAATTACAATTTCTATGGAATCTCTGGAACTACAGAACCGATTTCAAAAGTGATGGTGGCAAATTGATAGTGACACTTCCTGCTCCAACATACGCTATAATTTATGTCGGTGCCACTAATCCCGGGGGGTGCAGGAGTGAAAAATTTTCGAAAATTGCGACTTTTTTTATATTGAAGGAGCTAGAAACTTGAAATTTGGCTTGGTAGTTACTCTCTAAGAATAAATTTTAAAAAAATCGAAATTTAAAAGGGTGAAATGAGCGAAAAGCGTTCTAAAACCATTCTAAATTACAATTTCTATGGAATCTCTGGAACTCGAAAAGTATTTGTCAGAAAATTGTTAAACAAACAGCGTTTGAAAAGTAAAAAAATGTATATTTCTTAATATAAATTTCAAATCTAATGATTATGCCATTTTTCAAATATTGAATTTCAAAAATTACCAAATTTCACAATGGAGTACCATAGCGAAAAGATAATGATAAGGGCGACGTGTCCTGACGTTTATATTGGCTATAGAACGAGTCACAAATTATAGTAGCCTTATTATTCTGTTAAAATATAAAAGTGAACTATGAAATGTCAATATTTTGTTTGATTAAAAATTCGTTAAGAGAAATTGACCAGCGTAGCGGGCGTAGCTTGCTAGTATTGCATATGCATCACATATATAAGACATATGCATCATTATGACGTCCACATAAACAGAGTATTTTAGTCGCCAAATTTGGCGATATTTCGTTAAGTGTCGCAAAGCTTGGAGAGAATTTGGCGCTAGAGGCTATTTTTCATTGCGAATTTTTAGAGCGAGTAATCATCTATTAATATTATGCGATTAATTAAATGGCATAACGCACGAATGTTAATAAAGTTTCAATCTTTCGTCACTACACAAGACCTCTGCTCTTGCTATTATATTGTACTGTTGTCTGGAGGCACGGCAGTGCCTCCGCCAAGTCGAGAGAGGACAGCCGTAAGCATACTTTTCTGGAAGCAACTCAGGGCACTTTTGACCCCCCCCCCCCCCCATATCTCCGCGCTGGAGTATCCCAAAAATTTGAAACTTCGTTTTTCTAGAGTATTTGGCACACAGGACCAAAATTTAAAATTATAACTTTCTGTCTTTTCTAGTTCAGACGATATATGAACTCAAACATTCGATTTTTTGTCACTCACTCACTCACTCGTTCTTGCGTCATCAAAAAGATTAGGTAGATCCCGTAGGCAAATTCACAATCACTCAACGTCCTACGCACTTGACGCCAACCTCTGTCGCCAAGCGCTTTGGCGAGAAAATGAACTTCGCGCATGCGTGGCATTTGGCCGGCAAACTCAAAATCGTACAAGTACCATTGAATAGATAGATGTTTTATTACAATTGTACATCCTACAACATTCCTCCTACCTTTTTACCTCGAGTTTTATCGTGAGCATTAAAATGCTTTAAAAATAAATGAAAGCTTTCATTTTTTAAAGATATTACAAAGATTCAGGAGTTACTTGGTAGCTTAAGGTACCAAGCTCATGAAAATGGATCATTTCCTGTTTTGTAAACAGTTACATTAAATAAACAATCATTGTTTTTATAAAATAAGCTTAGAAAGAAGTAAAAATACATTTTATAATACATGATGTTATTTACATTTTTTTACTTTATTTAATCTGTAATAAACACGGATACTTATTTATTATATTTAGTTAAACACTTTTTCACTTTTAAATTACCCCCCCCCCCAAAAAAAAAATAAATAAATAAATAAATAAATAAAATAAATAAATCTTATGTAGTTTGTTAAGCATTGATAGAATGAGATGCATTCTAAAGGGGATAATACAGCACTGCAATAACACCAAATTCAATAAAATAATTAGGATCGTTAGGTCTTTACTTTTCAAATTCATCCTAATTAAGTATATATGTATGTATATATATATATTTATTTATTTAAATAAATTTGTTAGTAGATTAGAGAAGAAACCTAATTGAGCATTCCAGCAATGGATATTAAATCTTAAAAATGTTAAAAATAAATAAAATTTTGTAAATGACCATTAGTATAAAAAAATCCAGTTTTCTATTGCAGAAAGATAAAAAAAAAAAAAAAAAAAAAAAACATGCAATTTTTGTAAGAAAACAAAGATATAAATTAATTACGTAAAGCCATCTCTTAGCTTGTTCAGTAAAAATTTCATTCTATGGAACTGTGAAGCAATATTTTATGCTTGAGTAATTCAATAAGATATATTGAATATCAGATATTGAGATCAGATATATTGTATATTCAATAAGATATATAGAATATTCAATAAGATATATTGAATATTATTCTCTATCCCTGGGTTTGAGTCTCGAATTGGTTTATCTAATGTAATAAGAGAGGGCACCACCATACACCATACACTGATTAAATGAAAGGAGATACGATTTCACGACCTCACGGAAATGTATTTTGAGCGGCTGTAACTTTGAGGTGTGTTGATTGGGTTTTTTTAATGGCACAAAAGCAAAATGAATAAAAGGTTATTGAGTTTTATATGATTTTCACTTATCTTATTGAAATATATTATTTTTACATGTTCTGAATGGCGATAATATAAGATTGGGCAAATTTTTGTTTATCGAAACGCCGTCGTTTGCAGTACCACATTATAAAACATGCAAGGAAGAGTTCTGAAAAAAATAATAAAAGATGAAATTTTATTGGATATTTTTTTATAAAGCAAAAACTTTTACAAAATTTTATTTATTTTTAAGATTTTTAAGATTTAATATCCATTACTGGGATGCTCAATTAGGTTTCTTCTCTAATCTACCAACAAATTTATTTAAATATATATACTATGTATATACTTAATTAGGATGAATTTGAAAAGTAAAAACCTAACTATCCTAATTATTTTATTGAATTTAGTGTTATTGCAGTGCTGTATTATTCCATTTAGAATGTATCTCATTCTATCAGTGCTTAACAAACTATATAAGATTTTTTTTTTCGGGGGGGGGGGGATAATTTAAAAGTGAAAAAGCGTTTAACTAAATATAATAAATAAGTATTGGTGTTTGTTTGAGATTAAATAAAGTAATATAAAAAGTAAAAAATGTAAATAACATCATGTATTATAAAATGTATTTTTACTTCTTTCTAAGCTTATTTTATAAAAATAATGATTGTTTATTTAATGTAACTGTTTACAAAACAGGAAATGATCCATTTTCATGAGCTTGGTACCTTAAGCTACCAAGTAACTACTGAATCTTTGTAATATCTTTAAAAAATGAAAGCTTTCATTTATTTTTAAAGTATTTTAATGCTGACGATAAAACTCGAGGTAAAAAGGTAGGAAAAATGTTGTAGTATGTACAATTGTAATAAAACATCTATCTATTCAATGGTACTTGTACGATTTTGAGTTTGCCGGCCAAATGCCGCACATGCGCGAAGCGCGAAGTTCATTTTCTTGCCAAAGCGCTTGGCGACAAAGGTTGGCGTCAAGTGCGTAGGACGTTGAGTGATTGTGAATTTGCATCCCGCAGCCCTAGAAACTTGACATTTGGGAAAAAGGTAGTGTTTAGGATACAAAGAAAGGAAAAATTATAAAATCCGGAAAATTCGAAAATTCAACAAATTCCATCAAAATTGAAAATTGAAAATAATACGATCTTGTAGTCTTAGAAACTTAAGATTCAGTGTGAAGGTAGTGTTTAGTATCCAGAAAAAGAAAACATAAAAAACACCAAAAAAATCGAAAGCAAAATTAAGAAAATCGAAAAAATTCAAATAATCCGATTTTGTTGCGCTAGAAACTTGAAATTCGGAATAAAGGTAGTATTTAGGATGCAAAATAAGAAAAAAATAAAAATTCCAGAAAATTAAAAAAAAATTCGAAAAAAATTGAAAAAATTAAAATAATTTGATTTTTTAGCCTTAGAAACTTAAAATTTGCAGTAAAGATAGTGTTTAGGATTCAGAATAAGTTAAAATAAAAAACGCAATAAAATTCGAAAATAAAATAAAATAAATCGAAAAATATGGAAAATTTGAAAATAATTCGATTTCTTAGCGCTAGAAACTTGAAATTTGGAATAAACGTAATATTTAAGATACTAAATAAGGAAAAATTAAAAAATATGGATAATTTAAAAAATACCCATAAATTAGTGCAGACGATATATGAACTTAAAGTTTCGATTTTTTGTCACTCACACACTCACTCACTCTCGCGTCATCAAAAAGATTGAGTAGATCCCGCAGCCACAGAAACTTAAAATTTGGAATAAAGCTAGTGTTTCGGATACAAAGAAAGAAAAAAATTATAAAATCCGGAAAATTAAAAAAAAAAACATTCGAAAATTAAAAAAAATCGAACAAAATTGAAAATTGAAAATAACACGATCTTGTAGTCTTAAAAACTTAAAATTTGGTGTGAAGGTAAGTGTTTACAATTCCGAAAAAGAAAACATCAAAAATACAAAAAAAAAAAAAAATGAAAATAAAATCGAAAAAAATCGAAAATTTTCAAATAATCCAATTTTGTTGCGCTAGTAACTTGGAATTCGGAATAAAGGTAGTATTTAGGATGCAAAATAAAGAAAAATTAAAAAATCCAGAAAATTCGATAAAAAAATAAAAAATTCGAAAAAAAAATTAAATAATTAAAATAATTTGATCTTTTGGCCTTAGAAACTTAAAATTCGCGGTAAAGATAGTGTTTAGGATTCAGAATAAGTTAAAATAAAAACGCAATAAAATTCGAAAATAAAATAAAAAAAATCGAAAAATAAGGAAATTTTGAAAATAATTCGATTTCATAGCACTAGAAACTTGAAATTTGGAATAAAGGTAATATTTAAGATACTAAATAAGGAAACATTACAAAATATGGATAATAAAAAAAAAAAAAATCAAAAATTTCAAAAAAAAAAAAAAAGGAAAAGAAAGAAAGAAAAAGAGAGAATTTGAAAATAATATGATCTCGTAGTCTTAGAAACTGAAAATTTGGTGTAAAGGTAGTGTTTAGGATTCAGAAAAAGAAAAAATTAAAAACACAACAAAAATTGAAAATAAAATCAAGAAATCGAAAAAAAAACGAAAATTTGAAAATAATTCGATTTTGTAAAGCTAGAAACTTAAAATTTGGAATAAAGGTAGTATTTAGGATACAAAAAAAAAAAAATAAATAAAAAATCTGTAAAATTCGAAAAAAAAATTCGAAAATTCGTAAAATTGAAAAAAACTCGATTTTGTAGCTTTAGAACTTAAAAGTCGGCGTAAACTTATTGTTTAGGATACAGAAAAAGGAAAAATTAAAACACAATAAATTCGAAAATGGAATAAAAAACTCGAAAAAGATCGGAAATTTCAAAATAATTTGATTTTGTAGCACTAGAAACTTGAAAATTGTAATAAAGGATACAAAGCAAGAAAAAATTAAAAAATCCAGAAAATTATAAAAAAAATTTGAAAAAATCAAAAATTGAAAATAATTTTATCTTGTAGTCTTAGAAACTTAAAACTTGCTGTAAAGGTAGTATTTACTATTCAATAAAAGGAACAATTAAAATATTCGTTAAATTCGAAAATAAAATCGAAATATCTTTAAGAAATTGAAAATTCGAAAACAATTTGATTTTGTACTGCTAGAAACATTAGTTTTGAGATAATTGTCCTATTAGCTAGTACAACGCCCCTAATTGTTTTATGTTATTTCCCTCGGATTATGGTTTTCTTTTCTTTCGTTTACGAATTTCGTTATAGAAAAGTTCCGTTATAGACTGGCTACGTTATAGGCGATTTCTTTATAGACAGGTTTGTTTTCTTTCACAGGTTATACTCTATTTACTTCGCATATGAAATATGGATTGTTAAATGATGTTAGCCCCACAAAAATTTTCACAGATCCCCCTACCCTCCCGACATTACTGGCTGGTTATGGGTTGATAGTCCTTTCTAAATAAAATCATGGTGACGCTAAGATTCACTTGATTTATCTCTAAATTGAACCTAAATGATCCTAAGAAGACGGATCAAATAATTACTATATTGGCATGACAATCAGGTAACTTAGAATTAAAATCGAAAAATCAATAAATTTACAAAAAGTCGAAAATTTGAAAATAATTCGATTTTGTAGTCCTAGAAGCTTGACATTTGGCAGAAAGGCACGGTTTAGTACACAAAGTAAGGAAAAATTTAAAAATCCGTAAATAATAAAAAAAAACATCGAAAAGAGTAATATAGTTTGATTTATTGGAAATTTCCGGAAATTTTAATTTTGGCTTTCTTTTTATACTAAAAAGTTCTTTTATGTTAAATATCAAGTATCTAGGGCTGCGAGTAATATCTCGGATGGATAGCACCTATCCTGGAAGCAATTGAGAATACTTTTAACACTCCCCCTCTCATAACTTTGTGCTTGCCTAGGAACCTGAAATCTCTTTATCTACAGTACTTTGCAAACGAAACTAAAGCTTCAAATTTTTGATACCTTTAAATAATAGGGACAGAGTGTGGGCTTAGCGAAAATCAGTGGATGATCTCCAAAAAGAACCCAAAATCAAGAAAAGGAGGATTACTTACAAAAAGAAGTGAAATCTCATCAAAAAGTCACCTGTAAAAAATGCAGCCAAGTCTCGTAACTCATTTACCGTAAAAAGTACTGAGATCGTATAAAGCCAAGTTTAACTATCTTATTAACACTGAAATTTTCATTCACAAATCACTCCTAGACTCTACATCTTTAGTTAATTATTATTTTGCGACTTGGCAATTACGCAGCACAGGGAAGTTATTACACCTTACTACTTACTCGTGCTACGTAATTGCCAAGTCACAAAATAATAATTAACTAAAGATGTAGAGTCTAGGAGTGATTTGTGAATGAAAATTTCAGTGTTAATAAGATAGTTAAACTTGGCTTTATACGATCTCAGTACTTTTTACGATAAATGAGTTACGAGACTTGGCTGCATCTTTTACAGGTGACTTTTTGATGAGATTATACTTACTCTTACTATATTGTTAGTCTTTACTCTCTTAAAAGTTTATTATAGAAAGAGAATTTTCAGAATTAAAGCATCGAAACTGCCAGTTCTAGATTATTATAATTTGATAACATATATCCAGTTTATCAATATGTACGTTAGAATGAATCTTCTATAATGGGTTCCTCGCATTTTAGCTTCAGGTTTTCGAGTAAATTTAGCTAAAATCTTATAACCAAGACATATTGACATATTATCTAAGACGATTAGATGAGAATAATGGTAGATTTTCTAATGGAAGAACGGCAGTCGTCCGTAGATTTTCTAATCTTCCTTAATTGTTCCAATGTTAGAATGAAAGGGGGAAAAAATTAGCATCAATATGGTTTACTGTAAATATGGATAGCTTATCAGGCGTTTAACAAGAACCACTTCACTTCAGTGTAAATTACAGAAGATTACTTAACAGGATTAAAAATCTCCGTATTAGAGAGTGTAACGATGCAAACGGACATGAAGCGTAAATTCCTAAGTAAATTAAGCGGTAACTGTCAATAAAGATGAAATAGGTAACAACTCAAAATATAAGATATGCTGCCAATGATCGCAAAGAGAATTTCTCTAACAGAAACTTCCGATTTGGCGAAGGATTGAGCAAGTAAATCTAATACATGAAAATGAAAATATGTTTGTCTGTTTGCACTTCTATACAAATCAACAGTTTGAAAGCTAGAATTGTGAAATGCTACGTGTAGGTGTATTAAAACACGGCCGAGGCAACTGAAGTAATCCGGAATCGAAATATAATGTAGAGTTAATTTTTAAATAATAAAAAACCAAAAATCTATCAGCTTCCATATCCTGTGCTGGTTCACGCGATTGGCAAAAAAATCCAAACTGCTGCCAAAAGAGGTGTGATGTCACGTAGATAAGGTCAATTCCAGTTGTTAAGTTAAAACTCCAAAGACTGAATATCGCAACAACCAAATCAAACATTTATCGCCAAACCTACCAACACAGGATATTGAACTCTTCCCGCCTTTTCCTATTAAATTTGAACATTTTTCGTTATAGCAGTTGCCAACAATTAAAAATCCACAATGAAATTCTTTCTACAATAATTAATTTTCTATTGAAAGATTTCCACGTGAAAAATGAAAATAAAAATTAAAAGTTTCAGCAATGGAAAAAAAGATTAATATGACGTCATATTGGTAATATAACGGAAATTTTTAAACATTTCTCAATAATACAAGGAGTATCCAATCAAGGAATTATACAAAGAGAGTATCAATAGGAGTAATAGTGAAAGCAAGTAGGTAAGATGTCAGCAGGTGAGTACAACGTCATACGAGTTTGAGGAACGTATTGAATCATGATAAAAACATGATTACAGAAATATCGGCATATTTTAACATTTTCTACAAATAAAAATATAGATTTGTAAAGCATAATAAAATAATTTTAAAATTCTTTGACATTTATACATTTATTATATTTATATCCTTTATACATTTGATAAAACCTACAAAAAGCAGTGATGTCCCATCAAAAAAACTTTCTGTAAAAAAAAAAGCGCCAAGTTCTCCTTAATGTTTCGGCCGTAAAAAGTACTGATATCTGATGTTCGCCCAAGTTAAAAGTCAAACATCCGAAATCTTTCATTCAAAATGGCTTCCTGCGACTTGGCCTTTAATGCATTTTAGAAGGTTTTTCAAATTCTAAAGAATGTATAATGATCTACATGTCTACTACATTTTTTTGAACATTTTACGCATTTTGTTGTACAAAGTACTAAAATATAATACACATTTTTAAAAACATAATTTCGAGATCACAGCTGTCGAGAATGGTCCACTCTGGTTCTCAACGTCTCATATAATTTAACACAGTGTGAAATTTGATGAAAAAAATATTCATTGGAATTCGTGTTAATGACAATAGACCGTACAAAATGGTCATTAAACCATGGTAAAACTAAATGATGGTTAATCAAAACTAATGTTTCTTGAAACTCAATGGTATGTATCCCAAAGCTTTTAATTACAATGTCATCATACGAATTTGCCTATTTGCATTCCGATTATACTTTTAAATGCATAATTTCCAATCATTAATTTTGAAATGATTTATCGACGTAATTATTTATTTCAAATGAAAGATATGGCATGTTTAACATCAATCAGGTTGTATTATGTATTCTAATTTATTTTTCTCAGTATTACATTCTTCTAATGTTTTTAACCTAGAATGCATTAACGGCCAAGTCGCAGGAAGCCCTTTTGAATGAAAGATTTCGGATGTTTGACTTTTAACTTGGGCGAACATCAGATATCAGTACTTTTTACGACCGAAACATTAAGGAGAGCTTGGCGCTTTTTTTTTTTTTTACAGAAAGTTTTTTGATGGGATTATATCTGGTTGTTGCATACTCATTTCCTGGTGTCTGAACATCTCTACTGAGAATAGTTTATTTCAATGGCAGCCATTAAACTGACATTGCTCGTGTTGAAATTATTTTCTACTTCCAGCCTTTCCTAGTCAACCTAGAAATTGCGTCGGCATTCACGTGTTGCACCCCTGGATGATGAGAAATGTTTAAGTTCCAGCGTTAAAAAGCGAGTGCCCATCTAGTGAGTTTAGGTGATCTCGGGGTTGTTTCAGTTAGATATTTTAATGGATTGTGGTCGGTAATGACCTCGATCTTAGATCCATATGTCCATTTTTCGAACTTACGCAACCCGAAGAGAACACTCCAAGCCTCTTTCTCAATACTGGACCCAGCCTGCTGAGTCCCTGACAATTTCTGGCTAGCGAAAGCTATTGGTTTAAATTGGCCCTGTCATCTTTTTGAGTGAGACAGTAGCCCACAGCTAAATCTGACGCGTCAGCATGTAGCTGGTATTCCATTCCTACCGTAGGGGTGGCCAACCTTGTCACGTTGCATAACTCATTTTTTAGCGTATTGAATGCTAGTTCTGCCCTCTCATCCCATGGGACGGTATTTTTAACTTTCCCCTTTGTTAATTCTGTCAATGGGATGGCAATTTCGACATAATTTGGGATATACGACCGATAAAATCCCATCAACCCCAACACAGATCGAACATCTTTTTTAGTTTTGGGTCTTTGTAGGTCTCTTATCGCTCCGATCTTCTCCTCATCAGGAGCACGTGTTCCACCCGCGATGATATGCCCCAAAAACTTAGTTAACTTTTCCCCGAACTTACATTTGTCGAGTTTGATTGTAAAATTCCGGTCCCGGAGTTCCTCGATTACCGCCCTGACGTGCTCGCAATGTTCTTCCCAACTATTCGAGAAAATGCCTATATGCCTGTGCATAATTCCTGTGAGATTGCAGGACCTGATTCATTTCCCTTTGGAATGTAGCCGCGGCTCCTGATAACCCCTTCAGGGGCAAAGTACTCTTGTAGCTAAAATATTGAAATGATTGATTGACACCAGGATTCACGAACGAATTTTTTTTTAAGTAAAAGCTTTTCCTCATGCACCTCATAAATTTAAAATTTGGTTATAAAATTCTGGTGTCATTGTGGCATTTTGGGATTAAAATTAAGTGGTATATATTATATACCGGTGCCCTTCAAGGGGTTAAACCGAATGGCATTGTCCGCCATTGATAGGTTCCGCTATGCGTGGAAAACGCTGTCAAAGGCTTACACTCTTCGGTCATTTTGGTTTGCCAATAACCCCTTTTTAAATCTATGGAAGATAAATATTTCGCGGCCCCCGCAGTATACATAATTCTTTACATGACTATTACATAAAGCATATTCTTTACATATGGGAGAAAAAGGGATTTTAATTCAGAATAAGATTTTTAAATAATGTTGTTTAAAATACATGTTACAAGAGAGGGGATGAAAAGAAAAACAAAAATTTAAATTAGTAGGAAAGGAGATGCGTTTATAAAAAAAAAATGCAAAGACAAATATGAAAATTTTAAATTATTATACTTAAAAAAACCTATAACAATTTAATAATTATGTACATTAGTAAAAAAAAAAATTAATAAGTATATTTACATAAAGTAAAAAAGCAAAAATCTTATTTCCGTATTATTTTATTTGAAGACCTCTGCTTTTCTACGACATCTACAACATAGAAAATAGACGAATGGAATTAGTGGGGTTTTTTTATTTACTACCAATATTATAAAATAAATGTTTTCTTAATGGTAAAATGTTTCACACCTTGCGGTAAGGCTTGTTCCTCTTCCATTGGGTCCACGGCCGTATTTTCCGTTTTTTACAGTGTTTTGTCTTTTATCCCCTCCCAATTTTACCTCCTCTTAAAGTATGAGCTCACCGGGGAAGGAACACCCTCGACTCATGAGAGGAGGTGGAACTGCTCTACTGCTCCCACCTTCCTCTGGCGCCGAAACCGCACTTTTCCTCTACCTCAAATGCATAAAATATAGTCAATCATATAATCTTTAGTATCATTAATGGTTAACGTTTGCATAAAATGTTAGTTTCCATTGTACATCGACGTACAGTGCCGTAATTACCGTTTTTTTTACAGTTTTTTGTTTTTAACACCCATTTTTGCGGCACTCTCACGGCTAAACCATTGATCAGAGAAAAATCTTTCAATACATAATATGTAGGAAACTTTATTCTTTTTAATTCATACTAGATGGAACCCGTCAACACTTGACGGCAAACAATTTGATAAAATTATTATCACTTGCGATACACCCAAGAGGTGTAGTGAACTCTAACACTGTATTAACCTTTCAGCGGCTATATGCGTTGAAAAGTTTTAGACAAAAATTGTTTTTCAAAAACTTTCCGGTGTTTTTTAAATATACGGACACCATGCCAAAATGTATGTAAATGTATGTTTGTATATAAATGTATGTATGTATGTAAATGTATGTATGCATGTAAATGTATGTATTAAATGTATGCTTGGCGACAATGGTGTCTGTATAACGGAAAAGTACCAAATTTTCTCTTACAAACAGTATTGAAAATCAATTTTTACTATTGATATATATAAAAGTGCATATTTTTATATTTTTAACTGACGTAGTATGGGAAGAGTTTTATATTCTGTGCTGGATGGCGCGATTGGCCAAAAAATCCAAAATAGCGCCAAACGGGTGTGACGTCACGTAGATTAATTTTATTTCAGTAGTTAAAAATGCAACCCCAAAGACTGAAAATCGCAACAATCACATCAAACACTTATCGCCAAAATCAACTCGCCAAAAAAATCAGCACAGGATACGGAAACCTCCCTAAAAGATTTTCTTACAATTATTTTTATTAGAAAATATAAAATAAACAGTTTTTAGGCTTTTGCTATATGAATTATTGGTACTTACGTATTATCCGTGCCAGTTTTAAGCCAACTGCACCAGGCATGGAGCCAATATTACTAATTATAGTAACCCTTATATTTTGTTTTCTTGCTGCATGGTACATGCCTGGGAATAATCTATAATATTATTCTTTCTTATTTACTATGCTGTTTACCATTTATTAATTTTACTAAAATAATGTTATTTACTATTTTTAACAATGTTATAAATTTAATAAATATATATTACATTTTATTTATTTTATATTAATTGCCATTTTTAACAATGTTATTTGATGATGTTAAATTACTGCATTTGAAAATATGATTGGCAACGATAAATAAGATTGGTACTTGGCAACCATTTTTGGCGATCCATCTTCTGGCACGGATAATACGTAAGTACCGAATTATTTTCACTGTACATAAATGTGTTACAAAAAATGGTACTTCTCTATTATCCCGTCGACCACTTTTCATAACAAAAAACTATCGCAAAACTGTAACGCCAAATAAACGGGAAAATGTTGCCATTGGAATATCAAAATAAATAAATAAATAAAATATAAGAATTTAAGGACACAATTGTTATTTTAATTAATAAAATAACTAATGAATCAATAAAGCATAATGAAAAATACACACAAATGTCGAATTAAAAACCACTTGATGACATAACAAACACGTATAATGCTTCTGACATCCAGTAAATGGGACTGCACTTTTGGCGTTTAATCTTACAGTTTGGCGATAGTTTTTTGTTATGAAAAGAGGTCGACGGGATAATAGAGAAGTATCCAAAAAATATACATAATTTTTACTGTTAAAAATTTAGTCTGACTCTCAGAATTTTCAAAGAAGTTTTTCTTGCTTAATTAAACGCCATTGAGGCATGAGGCATATTTTCAAGATCAACAAAAAACCGAAAAAAAATATATATCCAATACGGTACTTTTATGTTAGCTGGGCGCCAGTGATAACTCGCCAAATCTTGTTTCAGTTGGTGTCATTTGAATTGCAACCCTTTCAATTCAATGATTTCAATTTTGGTTTCAATTCAATTCTTGAGATTTGTTATTTGTATTGATGTGTTTGTGGTGGCACAGATATCATATACGCTCCACATTGGAGCGATTTTTTTCCTTCGCCAAACTGGCGAAAACTTTGTTTTTGAATATTAACATTATAACGTTATTTTATTTTTATATTGAAATAAAAAAATCACGTGCTATTATCGCATGCTATTTGTAACTAATATTCAAAAACAAAGTTTTCGCCAATTGGCGGGGGAAGAAATCGCGCCAATGGGGTGCTTATATGACATCTGTGCCTTTGTGAAGTATTTCATCATGATTATATGTTAGCTATTTTTAAGTAAGTTTTTAAAGAAATTATATTGCAATGTTAAAATATGGGTTATTTGTTATTTGCTAATGTTAAAAGATTGTCGAGAAAAAAGGGTTGGTGAGATTTAAAAAAATTTGGCGATCACTGACGCTTGGCTAACATAAAAGTACCCAAAATACATATATTCAGACATTTCAGTGTCCATTTCAATGTTACGAAAAAACATTAGTTTTTTTTTTTGTCGTTTTTTTAGTAGTTTTTTTTTTCTTAATGGGATAATGAACGGAATTTCCACAGGACAATGAAGAAGTACCAGAATATTTTTCTGCATTTTATACTTTATTAAGAAATACATATTTTTAAGATTTGCTGAATCCCTTATGTGTTCACTTTTTCATGCATTATATTATTGAAGGTTGTTAGTTCTCTGATACTTTGAAATATCCCCTACTTATATAAAAATTGTGTGTTCTCTGTGCTGTTTCGTATAAACGTTGTGAAATGCAGGTTATTAGATTTTATCCAACTTTGCTGTCATAACTGATGATAAAGCAGTCATTTTTGGCGATTTTTCTGTTACCTGTAAAATGTTTGTTTTTGGTATAGCCCGAACTAAGAAAAATTTGGGTACTTTTCCGTTATACGGACACCTTTCTAGCCAAGCATACATTTACATACATTTAATACAACATTTACATGTATGGCATGGTGTCCCTAAACGGAAAAGTACCAAAATTTGCGATCAATCAAATAATTAAATTTCGTTAAGCATTATATTTTCTTATTTTTAATCTGATAAAGAAACAATAATCATGGTTTTAATTAATTTTGCAATATGCGGTGAAACCAAAACAATTTTGATTAAATCGGTACAGATATCGCAGACGCACCGGGGTTAATTTTTGGCGCCAAAATGACAATTTTTGCTTTGTATGGCAACCTGATGTTTTATAATAAAATTGAATATGTGTGTAAATAAATAAAATAAAATAGGTACTTTTATGTTTAGCTGGGCGTCAGGGATAACTCTCCAAATCTTGTTTCAATTGGAATCATTTAAATTGCAACATTTCACGTGAGATTTGTTATTCATATTGATATAGTTATGTTTAGATATTTTATTATGATTATATTTTAGCTAATTTTAAGTAAGTTTTTTAAGATTTTATATTACAATGTTAAATTTTACCTAGTTGAAATTAGCTAATGTCAAAAGATTGGCGAACCACAGAGTTCAGAGAATAAACTCTATGCCTCGCAACAGTGGGAGTTGCCGACATTATGACGTCATAAGCAGAAGTAAAAGTTTAATTGAAAATTACGGCTAATTAATTAAATTTTCGAACAAACGAATGCACGATAACAAATCTGTGTCCAAATATCTTTCATTAAAAAAAATAATGGTGTAATTTGATGCAGTAGTTTGTTCTCACGGATTGTCGAAAGAAATCGCTTAGCGTTTTAAATATATAAATACTGTCGACTTTCACGAAAAATGCATAGTTTTGGAGTTATTTTGAAAAAACGGAGAAAAGTCTGTTTTTTACATGTTTTTTGTTAAAAAAACGTATTTCCCGGCAAAAATTTTGTTGGAAAACATCAGATTCGTGTTCAGTGACCCAAAAAACATAAAGGAACCATAAATATCAAAACTTTCCCTTATTTTCTACCAAATGACTGGACTATAATACATATAGATGCCATACGAAATTAATTTCGCAAAATGCGTTGCTGTTTTTTTTTTTTGTTTGTTTTTTTTTTAAGGTAAGATTTCGTAAGAAATACTACCTATTACATTCTCACCTAAGTTGGAATTTTTGAAAAATTTTTGCCGATCTACGCCGATCATGACTCCCAGAACCCCAAAACACCCCCAGTTCAAAACTTTATCTATCTATCTATCTATGTCACTTTTTTATGGACACGATAACTGGAAAAATTCTGCATAAATCTCTTCCAAACTGATACATAAAATCAAGGAGCATAAAATCTCGGTCAAGTTCGTTAATGGGCAAAATCGAACCAGGGGGGAGGGGAAATGGGGGGGGGACTTTTTGTGAAACAGAAAAAAAACCATAATTACTTAATTATGATACGTATCGAATCCGTTTAAAGTTATTATTACTTCTAGGAAAAGGGCCGAAAATTTATGTATGACTGATTTTAGATATCATTAAAAATGGCCCCAAGGGGGGAAAAAAGGGGGGGGGTTAGAAAAAAAAATCATAACTCCATCAATTCACAAGATATCAAATCCGCTTAAATTTATTATTAATCCTTTTAATATTATCTAAAGCTTTTATATTGACAAGTTTTTTATAGGACCAACCCTTATAGCAAAAAAATAAAAAATAAAAACAAAAAAATCCCTACCAGCTCCGCTTGCAAACAAGTTAGGTTTCGAAGTGTGCAGTTCCCAACTGCGGCATCAGGGCAAAAAAGGTCATTTCTTCCGCAATTCCCAACAAACAGGAGCCCCACGGTCTGCATCTTCGAAATCTACCCGTGCCTGTAGGCCGAGCCGTCAGGGATTTTTTTTTTTTTTTTTGTATTGTCAGGGTAATCGTATATTTTTCTGTTACATACACCAAAGAAAATGCATTATCATTTATAAAGTCAATTTTTTTTCTATGATTGTGTTAGTAATTTCATTTTTTCCTGATTGTCTTTTAACGATTTATGTGCGGGGATGTGCAGAACTCCGTTATTGGAATCGCCATATTGTTGCATTTTTAGTTATTTTACCTGTAAGGCTCCATAGTTAACATAGGCAAAGCCAGGTGGTTCTGCTGGTACTTGTATAAATTTAGTTTTTATTTTTTCACTGAAAACTGGTGTTTGAAAGAAAACGTTATTTGATTAATATGATATGCTAATATTTTAAATAATTATAGCTTGGTACTGTGGAAAATTTATTCTTAGGTGCTGCATACTTTATCATTCCAGATATATAGACTTGCATAGAGAAGGTAATCAGCATCACACAATTTCTTATAAAAAATATATTCTGTAATAATTATTTAAAGGTAAATTAATGATTATCAAATTTAATTTTTTAATTCACTAGGGGGCTCTGCCCCCTGCTCGCTACGCTCACCAACCCCCGTTCTGATTTCACAGCCTCTTAAAACCTGATAATGTATCCTGTTTTAAAAAGATGATGGTGATATCACGAACGGCGACTTTCTTCTGTAATCAGGTTATAATGCTTTTTCATTTAATTCATCTTTTTTATTTTTAATATTCATGTGTAAACCTGATTTTTATGACGTAATTTTCTTTTTTTCCTGCTCACTCACCAAATTATACAAACTGACATCATTTTTATTTTAAATAACGAAAAAACAAATAAATTAGTATAACATTAATAAAAATATAAATAAAACGTCTAAATAAAAATAACTTGATGACGTAAACACGTGCTGTCAAGTGAATGTGACATTTTCGATCAACCATTATTGGCATTTAATCTTACAAGTACCTAGTAGACCAATCCTCGCTCGGTAATTTTTTTCAACAGGTATTTTTTTATTTTATTTTATTTTATTTTTTTGCTAGCTTATTTTAATTACTTTTTTTTTATTCATGGAATTTTCCAATCGATTTTTAACACAATTCCTGATAGGCAAGAATTATATAAATTATGTTGAAAAGTGTTTTGCCGATGACAATACAACATTTTAATATTTTTACAACTTAATTATAAATTAACCAGAGGGCCCGTGCGAGGATTTCGCACTGAAATCTAATATTTTTTAGGTACTTCTCTATTATGTTGTCGACCACTTTTCATAACAAAAAACTATAGCCAAATTGTAAGATTAAACGCCAAAAATGCAGTTCCATTTACTTGATGTCAGAAGCATTATACGTGTTTGTTAAATCATCAAGTGGTTTTTAATTCGACATTTGCGTGTATTTTCCATTATGTTTTACTGGTTTATTAGTTATTTCATTAATTAAAATAACAATTGTGTCCTTAAATTCTTATATTTTATTTATTTATTTTGATATTCCAATGGCAACGTTCTCCCGTTTATTTGGCGATAGTTTTTTGTTATGAAAAGTGGTCGACGGGATAAAAGAGAAGTACCATTTTTTATCAATATGTAATAGTTATTAGATGCAGGTTTAAACTTCTAAAGAAAAAGCAAGGATAAAAATATCTGTAAACAACATTTAGTTGTTAGTCAATCCAGAATATCATCTAATTTATTCCATCAAAGTTAGAGTAAAAACTGATCCAAGATTGCTAAAGGCACGCGCGAGAAAAAAAAAAATAACAATCGTATTTTAACTGCATTAGAGGATGACGTCATCCGCTTCGGGAAAAACATGGGACATAGAAATATAAATCTAAACATTTCAATTTAAATTTCGCTTTTTAATCATAAATATAAAATAAACCCGTGCGGTGTTTTTTATAATAATTGCTGAGCATCATATAATGTGGTATTTTATTTTTTTGGCAATAATGTTTTGAGGAAAACCTTTCATTTCATTTAGGAAAACAATGCCGATTTAATTTTTAATTATCAGCAATTTTTAATCGAAAAGATGTTTTAACGAAATGTTAAGTGTGCTATGTCAGAAGCGTTTTCAAAATCCTTTCATATGCTATCTCATTCGTCGTTCTGCGTTTCGTATTTTCAAAAAAAAAAAAAAGGGATGTTGACAGGAGAAATAATATATACACTGTAAAAAAAATTTCCTGAAAATAACGGAAATTGTACTGGCAATCGAGACGCCGGTACTATTTCCGTATTTTAACGGGAAAAAAATTCCGTAAATTCCAGGAAATTTTCCGTAATTTATGAAATATCCGTTTTTAAATTTCCGTTTTATAACAGATATCTTCCGTATTTTTTAGAAATTTTTATGTCGTTAAAATAAATTTTATAGGACCAAAAAAAAAAAGTTATCCCTCAAGGAACATCTTATAAGGGACAGATACGTTCCTTTTTTTTTTCCCGTTCATTTCTGAGCGAGTTTTTAATAAACAACTATCATTTCCCACGATAAGTATCGAACCCACGACCTGCCGTTTACTAAACCAGCGCGCCAAACCACTACGCTACGGTTGGACAGGACACGTATTCAAATGTTGTAAGTTATTTGAGATGTTTTTAATGATGCAAAAACTTGAAGTTCTTATAGTTAGACGGATATTTTCAGAGTTCTAGCGTTTTTAATATTTCTTTTCAAAATTGTTCTATATTCTGCTTTATTATTTGATGCTTTATAACAGATAAATTAAAAAAAATTTTATGTATTATATGCGTTAAATATTGTATTAACAGTAATGATTGTTTATTTTTGCAATAGTACATATACTTTAATAATTTGTGTGTTGATTTATTTATCAATTTCAGTAAAATCAATAATTATCTTAAGCAGACGTATTTATTACATGCTATTAAAGTAAATTTTCTTTATCTTTTAGTTTAAAAACTTATGTGAATAAACAAATTTATAATAAATTAAATTATTATATTTAAGCTTTGCTGCGAACTTTTGTGTATGGTTCTATTAAAATGAATAATTTTTAAAATATCAAAACGAAAAAATAGATTTTTAGAGAAAATTTTGAAATTAATAACTTTAGGATAGGTAAGTTTAAATTTGGACTTAATAATTTAGTTTAATTTATAAAAATTATAAACTAACAAAATAAATTATAAACTTTTATAAAAATGAAGTTTATAATTTTATAAAGTAAACAAAAAGTTATTATTTTTTATAAATTTAAAGAGAAAATTATGAACTTTGTAAAATTAAATTTTATAAAATAATAAATTTTAGTTTAATTCACAAATTTATAAGACAAATCAGTTTAGTTTAATACCCACATACCGATAATTTGCAAAGATATTATTTTATGAAACCTTAAAAATAAAAAAATAAAAAAATAGATTTTTAGAGAAAATTTTGAAATTAATGACCTTGGGATAGGTAAGTTTAAATATGGACTTATTAATTTAGTTTAATTTATAAAATCATAAACTAACGGAATAAATTATAAACTTTATAAAATCATAAACTTCATTTTTATGAAAGTAAAGAAAAAATGATTAATAGCTTTTATAAATTTAAAGAAAAAAATATAAACTTTGTAAAAAATTATAATTTATAAAAAATTAAATTTTAGTTTAATTCACAAATTTATAAGACAAATCAGTTTTGTTCAATACAATATACATATCGATAACACTAGTTTACAGTACATCTGTTGCCGAAAAAATTTTAGCTGTTGCTGACTACATATGATATGCTATTTTCAAAAATAGAATTAGAATATTTTAATCAGCTCTAGTTTCTGAGTTTCAGCTATGTAAGTATTAAACAGAAAAAAACCCATGTATTTACTAAGAAAAACTTTACTAAAAAAAATAATTAATCATTGAGTTCTAAAAAACTTCGTTTTAAAGCTCTTCTCCGATGTGTAGACTTTGGAAAATGACGTATCAGAGACCAACAATAGTCAGACATCATATTCGTATCCCAGAAACCCTGGCCCCACCAGTGGCTGAGAGGTTGTGCTCTCGAAGCTGGTAGACGGGAGGTGCTGGGTTCGATCCCAATCGCGCCCGTCGGCCTAATCGTTCGGAGTTTTCGTGGTTTTCTTCGAGTCGTGGATTTATCCATGCGTAAATACGGATTAGGTTCCCTTAGAAAGATCCCCACGAAGGGCACTCCCCCCGGGCCTATATCCCTAGTGTAGATAATTGGCCGTCAATAATCAACCCAACCCAGAAACCCTGATAGCACTCTTCCATGACGCGTAAGTCCTGATGCATACGCTCTCCCTGCTCTTCGCTCATATCTCCTAAATTTTCCGGAAACATGTCCAGGTGACTATGGAGGAAGTGGAGTTTTATGCTCATATTGCACCCCATATTTTTTAATTGTAGCAGAAGGTCTTCTACAAGTTCAATATAATTTTCAGATTTTTTATTTCCGAGAAAATTCTGCATCACACAGAGACGAAAGCTGTCCAAGCCTTTAGTTCTAACTCAGTCATAGAATTTCTAAATCGAGTATCTTTCGTAAGTTCTCTGATTTGGGGGCCATCAAAAATACCGGCTTTAATCTTTTCCATAGTGAGCTGAGAAAAGTTTTGGCAAATGTAAGAAAAGCAGTTCCTGTCTTTATCTAGTGATTTTACAAACTGTATCATGATGCCCAGTTTTATATGTAATGGTGGAAGGATAATTTTGTCACGAGCTACTAATGATTTGTGGACTATATTGTGCTTTCCAGGCTCCATATTTTCTCTCAAGGGCCAGTTTTTTCTTACCCAATGCTCTTGTTTAGCTCTACTGTCCCAAAGACATATAAAACAGGGAAACTTGGTGTAACCACTTTGTTGACCGAGAAGAATGTTGACCATTTTTAAATCGACACAAATTTGCCACTTATGGTCATTGTATTTTATTTTGTTCAAGACTAGCGAAATGTTACAATATTCTTCATTTAACTTTGTACTGTGGGCAATAGGTACCCCAGCGTATTTATTTCCATTATGTAATATAATACATTTTAGGCTACGTTTTGAGCTGTCAATGAATAAACGCCAGTCGTTTGGTTCGTATTGTTTCAAGCCCATTTTTATCAACAAGTTTTTGATATCTGAACAAAAGGTAATACCGTTTCTTCTGAAAAATAATGCCGTAATTCTGTATCTCTTTCACGATAAAAACTTAATTTAGTATATGAGAAAAGCAAATTTTTTTCTTTTAGTCTTGATGCTAACAATTCTGAAGCTTGTTTAGGAAGATTTACAAGATCATCTAACACATTTTGGGAAAAGCATTTTGGCTCATTTGACATACCTTCAAAATCAGCATCATTTTGTGATGAGCTTGGTCCTTCAATGTCTTGTTCTAATGGTTCAGATATATTTTTAGGCCCTGAAGAGTCAGATGAACGCTGCACTGGACGTTGAACACAACTAGTACTTGGGTACTGCCATTTAGCTCGATTTTTAGTGTTTAAACCGTTTACGTTCACGCTACAAAAATAACAGTCTTCGAGATGATTTCGTGGTTCTCGCCAAATAGTCGGTGTTCCAAATTTAAAGGCACTTCTTTTACCACTTTTCCATAATCGTAAATATTCCACACACGATTTACAAACACAATTGGGAGGCCAAGACTTCTCATTTTTATCCAAGAGCATCCCAAAATACTCAAAAGAGGTATTTTTCACCAACTCTGATATAACTTTTCTACAATTGTTAAACACATATTCTCCGCATATATAGCAAAAATGATCTGGATTGTTTAAACAACGTCTCCTTGAACTACTCACGACGCAAAAACTTGAGAAACTAATCTTAACACAGTAAAATACGCCTGTTATCGATTAATATATATGCTTAAATGATAAAAATCAAAAACAAAGTAACTCGAGCCGGGGCCTCCGAGATGTCGCTGTGTGTCCTACACCGGGCCTGCTACAGGTGACGTCACAACCTGCTGACGTCAAAACAGTGATCCATAATAACTTAAAAATTTTCATGTACTTTGTTCGTTTGTACGGATTGTTTACGACAGTATTTTGATTTTATTTATTGTTTTATATAGTAATTAATAATATTTTTCAGTGTATTATGCTATCAATAATTATTGATTATAATTATTAAAGAAAGTGTAGATTATATCTATAAAATAAAGAGAAGAAAATGCTGTGCTCCTAGTTTCTAATCTAAGTCTTCAAATTCGCTACTGATAATGAAAAGAAGAAATTTTAGCTACGAAAATTACCTTGTGATAATTATTTTTCATTTCAACAGAAGTGGTTTGCATTAAATGTTTCGATATACTTTTCATAATTCGTGAAGCTAGAATTAATATGATGGTACCAGAGGGCCCGTGCGAAGATTTCGCACTGAAATCTAATATTTTTTAGGTACTTCTCTATTATCCCGTCGACCACTTTTCATAACAAAAAACTATCGCCAAACTGTAAGATTAAACGCCAAAAATGCAATCCCATTTACTTGATGTTAGAATCATTATGCGTGTTTGTTACGTCATCTAGTGGTTTTACATTCAACATTTGCGTGTATTTTTCATTATGTTTTACTTATTTAGTAGTTATTTTATTAATTAAAATAACAAATGTGTCCTTAAATTCTTATATTTTATTTATTTATTAATTTTTTGATATTCCAATGGCAACGTTCTCCCGTTTATTTGGCGATAGTTTTTTGTTATGAAAAGTGGTCGACGGGATAATAGAAAAGTATCATTTTTTTTCAATGTGTAATATTTATTAGATGCAGGTTTAAACTTCTAAAGAAAAAGCAAGGATAAAAATATCTGCAAACAACATTTAGTTGTTAGTCAAGCCAGAATATCATCTCATTTATTCCATCAAAGTTAGACTAAAAACTGATCCAAGATTGCTAAAGGCACGCGCGCGAAAAAAAAAATTAACAATCGTATTTTGACTGCATTAGAGGATGACGTCATCCGCTTCGGGAAAACCACGGTACATAGAAATATAAATCTAAACATTTCAATTTCAATTTCGCTTTTTAATCATAAGTATAAAATAAACCCGTGCGGTGTTTTTTTATAATAATTGCTATGAGCATCCTATAATGTGGTATTTTATTTTTTTGGCAACAATAATTTCAGGAAAATCTTTCATTTCTATCATGAAAGCAATGCCGATTTAATTTTTATTTTTCAGCAAATTTTAATAAAAAACATGTTTTAACGAATTGTTAAGTGGGCTATGTCAGAAGCCGGTTCTAAAACCTTTCATATGGTATCTCATTCGTTGTTCTGCGTTTCATATTTTCTTAGAAAAAGGGATGTTGACAGGAGAAATAATATATTTTTTTAGGTACTTCTCTATTATCCCGTCGACCACTTTTCATAACAAAAAACTATCGCCAAACTGTAAGATTAAACGCCAAAAATGCAATCCCATTTACTTGATGTTAGAATCATTATGCGAGTTTGTTACGTCATCTAGTGGTTTTACATTCAACATTTGCGTGTATTTTTCATTATGTTTTACTTATTTAGTAGTTATTTTATTAATTAAAATAACAAATGTGTCCTTAAATTCTTATATTTTATTTATTTATTAATTTTTTGATATTCCAATGGCAACGTTCTCCCGTTTATTTGGCGATAGTTTTTTGTTATGAAAAGTGGTCGACGGGATAATAGAAAAGTATCATTTTTTTTCAATGTGTAATATTTATTAGATGCAGGTTTAAACTTCTAAAGAAAAAGCAAGGATAAAAATATCTGCAAACAACATTTAGTTGTTAGTCAAGCCAGAATATCATCTCATTTATTCCATCAAAGTTAGACTAAAAACTGATCCAAGATTGCTAAAGGCACGCGCGCGAAAAAAAAAATTAACAATCGTATTTTGACTGCATTAGAGGATGACGTCATCCGCTTCGGGAAAACCACGGGACATAGAAATATAAATCTAAACATTTCAATTTCAATTTCGCTTTTTAATCATAAGTATAAAATAAACCCGTGCGGTGTTTTTTTATAATAATTGCTATGAGCATCCTATAATGTGGTATTTTATTTTTTTGGCAACAATAATTTCAGGAAAATCTTTCATTTCTATCATGAAAGCAATGCCGATTTAATTTTTATTTTTCAGCAAATTTTAATCAAAAACATGTTTTAACGAATTGTTAAGTGGGCTATGTCAGAAGCCGGTTCTAAAACCTTTCATATGGTATCTCATTCGTTGTTCTGCGTTTCATATTTTCTTAGAAAAAGGGATGTTGACAGGAGAAATAATATATTTTTTTAGGTACTTCTCTATTATCCCGTCGACCACTTTTCATAACAAAAAACTATCGCCAAACTGTAAGATTAAACGCCAAAAATGCAATCCCATTTACTTGATGTTAGAATCATTATGCGAGTTTGTTACGTCATCTAGTGGTTTTACATTCAACATTTGCGTGTATTTTTCATTATGTTTTACTTATTTAGTAGTTATTTTATTAATTAAAATAACAAATGTGTCCTTAAATTCTTATATTTTATTTATTTATTAATTTTTTGATATTCCAATGGCAACGTTCTCCCGTTTATTTGGCGATAGTTTTTTGTTATGAAAAGTGGTCGACGGGATAATAGAAAAGTATCATTTTTTTTTCAATGTGTAATATTTATTAGATGCAGGTTTAAACTTCTAAAGAAAAAGCAAGGATAAAAATATCTGCAAACAACATTTAGTTGTTAGTCAAGCCAGAATATCATCTCATTTATTCCATCAAAGTTAGACTAAAAACTGATCCAAGATTGCTAAAGGCACGCGCGCGAAAAAAAAAATTAACAATCGTATTTTGACTGCATTAGAGGATGACGTCATCCGCTTCGGGAAAACCACGGGACATAGAAATATAAATCTAAACATTTCAATTTCAATTTCGCTTTTTAATCATAAGTATAAAATAAACCCGTGCGGTGTTTTTTTATAATAATTGCTATGAGCATCCTATAATGTGGTATTTTATTTTTTTGGCAACAATAATTTCAGGAAAATCTTTCATTTCTATCATGAAAGCAATGCCGATTTAATTTTTATTTTTCAGCAAATTTTAATCAAAAACATGTTTTAACGAATTGTTAAGTGGGCTATGTCAGAAGCCGGTTCTAAAACCTTTCATATGGTATCTCATTCGTTGTTCTGCGTTTCATATTTTCTTAGAAAAAGGGATGTTGACAGGAGAAATAATATATTTTTTTAGGTACTTCTCTATTATCCCGTCGACCACTTTTCATAACAAAAAACTATCGCCAAACTGTAAGATTAAACACCAAAAATGCAATCCCATTTACTTGATGTTAGAATCATTATGCGAGTTTGTTACGTCATCTAGTGGTTTTACATTCAACATTTGCGTGTATTTTTCATTATGTTTTACTTATTTAGTAGTTATTTTATTAATTAAAATAACAAATGTGTCCTTAAATTCTTATATTTTATTTATTTATTAATTTTTTGATATTCCAATGGCAACGTTCTCCCGTTTATTTGGCGATAGTTTTTTGTTATGAAAAGTGGTCGACGGGATAATAGAAAAGTATCATTTTTTTTCAATGTGTAATATTTATTAGATGCAGGTTTAAACTTCTAAAGAAAAAGCAAGGATAAAAATATCTGCAAACAACATTTAGTTGTTAGTCAAGCCAGAATATCATCTCATTTATTCCATCAAAGTTAGACTAAAAACTGATCCAAGATTGCTAAAGGCACGCGCGCGAAAAAAAAAATTAACAATCGTATTTTGACTGCATTAGAGGATGACGTCATCCGCTTCGGGAAAACCACGGGACATAGAAATATAAATCTAAACATTTCAATTTCAATTTCGCTTTTTAATCATAAGTATAAAATAAACCCGTGCGGTGTTTTTTTATAATAATTGCTATGAGCATCCTATAATGTGGTATTTTATTTTTTTGGCAACAATAATTTCAGGAAAATCTTTCATTTCTATCATGAAAGCAATGCCGATTTAATTTTTATTTTTCAGCAAATTTTAATAAAAAACATGTTTTAACGAATTGTTAAGTGGGCTATGTCAGAAGCCGGTTCTAAAACCTTTCATATGGTATCTCATTCGTTGTTCTGCGTTTCATATTTTCTTAGAAAAAGGGATGTTGACAGGAGAAATAATATATAAGGATTGAACTTGAGCAGAGAAAAAAAACCTAACAACAAATGTCTAGCCTACTGTAATGGAAATATTCTGGCATATTTGATTGAATTTGTACTTCCAAATCGAAAAGAGTCAAATGATCTTTAGAAAAAAAAATAAATAAATAAAAGAAGCAGACGATAAACAGTTTAAAAAATGATTTTGAAAGAAATACTGTAATAAATTGAATGAAATCTGGATACATTTAGTTAGAAGTGAGTGATTTGCTTTGTTTATAAAATTAAAAGTAACTGATTTACACAACTTAGTAATTCTACGTAGTTCAATTTAACATTTTAGCTAACTTAAGTGTACAAATAAATTATGAAAATAAATCTTTTGATAAGTTATTTTGAGTGGTTATTATGTCCTAGACCCAAGTACAATAAATAGACAATTTTTAAAATATTACAAATCAGTTACAAAGTCAAGATAGAAAATTGGGTACTTTTCGGTTAGCCGGGCGCCAGTGATATATATACATATATCCACACACACACACACACACATATATATATATACACATATCTACACACACATATATGTATGAATTAATATATATATTTATATATGTACATGTATCACTGGCGCCCGGCTAACCGAAAAGTACCGAAAAAGGCTTATGGCGAGAGAAGGAAAGTTGCAAAATATTTTCTGGCAACCTATTCGTAGTTTCATATAAATAAGTATTTTTTTTTTCAATATTTATATAATTTATTTAATATAAAGAAGCCATTTATCTCTTTTTATATGCAGGTAGAACAGAATTGTATATATAAATAATTTTATACATATATAAATAAACATAAAAGTACATTAGGTTTGTTTTCATAATTGTGTATATAATTTTAAAACATATCTAACTTTCTGAAGCCCGGATTACGCCAAAGCGTTAAAAAAAAGTGCCAAGGTCTCTATAGTTAAAAAATGTCGATTTCTGTATTTAAATTGACATTTATTGTGTTTTGATGGTTAAATTATGGTATGTAATTGTAAAAGGGAGGAATGGGATTGATTTTGTAAAGTTTTTGGTAGATTTATTATATTTTTTGTACGTATATTTATTGTAAAATAATGTGTTTAGGAAAAGGTAAGTCAATGGGTTCAATCGGATCTTAGCATTTTTTTAATTTAAAACTTTTAATTTCCTTTAATAAAACAAGTATATTAATTCCCTTTTATTTCACGATTATGAAATTTAATATTATTTATGTAATCACAAATTATAAGAGCGAAAATGCTCTTTTTATTACATCTTTCTGCTGCGATACTTTGACCAAAGTGGATCACTACTGTGACGTCACTAATACTTGTAGCAGGCCCGGTGTAGGACACACAGCGACATCTCGGAGGCCCCGCTCGAGCTCTCAAAAAATTTTCCGGTTAGATTTGACAAAAACAAGTCATAAGTGAACATTATCAACCACAGAATTCGCGGCAACAGACAAAAAATTTAATTTTGTAAACTAGTGTAATTTGAAAAGATAATATTTTATGAAACCTTTAATAACCTAATATATTACCTCACGTTAATAAAATTAAAATAAAATTTTAAAACGTCTGTGAAAAAAATCACAATTTAAAGTACCATAAAGAAAAAAAAAGTAAAAAAAAAGTTTAAAAAAATATTTTTCTGTAATTTATGGAAATAAAATAAATTTCTAAAGATTTCACTAAAAAATAAAAATATCACTATTATTTTCACTTAAAATTACCGCCCAGACACAACCCTGGTTAGAATGAGTTCCAGGATTGGCCCGAATCTAATGAAAAAAAATAGGCCCACGGGTAGGACTGGTTCAGATTTGGATCCTAGAAGAACTCTAGTAAATAAAACAATCTTAATTCGCATTTCAAACAAGGCGATTTCTGTACGCAAACCTCTGAACGTCATTTACGGAAATGGCACTAGAAATACGGACATTGTACAGTTTTGTAAGAAATACGGAAAAATCCATTAAATTTACGGAAAATTTTCTGCATATTTACAGATTTGAAATCTCCTTTACGGAACTAATGCCATTTACGGAAATTGTACTGTTGTTTTGGAAAAATGAAACTTCTCCGTAAAATTTAACGGAAAATCCCTTGTATTTTCACGGATTTTTTTTAGAGTGTATGATACATTCACTTGAAATTGATTGTTTTTTTTCAATTAGGCGGTCACAGGTGATAAATCGCCAAATATCTCTGTAACTCGTGCAATTGTATGGGAGTTGAAAAACAACGGATTTAATTACGTGACAGTAAAATGCTCGCCAAAATAGGCCAAAGCGCTGTGAAAGGGCAAAAGTCAATATTTTAAAGAGTTAAAAGTAAAAAATAAATTGTTAAAAAAATGTAACATACAGAATACGCTTTCATCAATTAATAATTAAATATCAATAAATTTACTATTACACGATGACAAATAAATTTAAAAGATTAAAAAGATAATTTAAATACTGTTTCATTTTTCTTTCTGATTCTCTTTTGTTGATAAATAAACAGAGCAAAAAGTATATATTTCAAATAAATTCATTATTTTGAGCTTCCTGGCAAACGTATAAAAAAGAAGTGAATTTTTCATAATAGACGTCTTTGCCCAGGCCAAAATAATGCATTGTAATAGATATTTTACGTAAAAAATATGAATTTCAGTTAAAAAAATTACGCGGTATTTTCAAGATGACCATTGGTTGCTTATAAAAGAGTGTTTTTAAAAAAACTATTTTTGGTATTTCCGCATTATCCCGTCAACCATTTTCCATAAAATAAACTATCGCCAAAGTAATCGCCAGACCCAGACTCTAACGCCAAATAAACAAATGGGTGAATGTTGGCATTGGAATTAAAAAAAAAAAAAAAAAATCGGAAAAGCTGCATTCACTCAAGTGTCAACTCAATATTTTATTAAAATAAATTTTAAAATGTATTAAGGAAAACAGAAAAAAAAAATAATATTAGATATTTATTTATTTGCAATATTTTTCATAATTATCCCTCTCGACAGGTGAATGTTTGTGACGTCAGTAGAAACTGATCTAATCTATGTAACTATGCATCACTAAATTTTTTCAATTCTTTTACCGCTTTTAAAATTTTGTCGAGGCCGTTTAAAAACACAATTGTTAGTTAAAGAGTAACTACACTCACACAAAAATACTCGCTGGCTTACTTTAGTCCTGTGGGATATATTTGTTTTAATATCTCGTTTGCATTTCAATATTTATGAATGTTTTTTTCCTTTCTTTCTTTTTTTGGTACATTTTGGTTCGAAAAGCACCCACTTTTTTTGGCACTGAATAGCTAAAGTCGATCTGGACAAAGAACTTTCTGTACTTTTCCGATTTTGTTTCAAGACTTGTTTTTTATACCACGTCGAGTTTTAAACAAAGAAAACGAGTTTTCTCGAATTAGTGACCTAGCTAGATCGATTTTTTGTGCTCGAATTAGTGTAGTCATTAATTTTTGTGAAAATCGTTAGTGCCGTTTTCGATATATAGCAGCATTCTTAGTGCTGAGTTCCTTTTAATAGATCAAAATGACCTTTCCCGAATTCGAAACCTAGCTAGATTGATTTCTCGTGCTCGAATTAGTATAGGCAACACGTATCGTGTAAATCGTTTGAGTATTTTTCCATTTATAACAAAAAACATTTTCAGGGCTGAGTTTGTTTTACCCTGTAAAAACGAATTTTCTTGTATTCGGAACCTAGCTAGATCTTTTTTTCGTGCTCGATTTAGTACAGGGGACAATTTTCGTGAAAATCTTCCACGTCGTTTACGATATCATTCATAATCAGGAAAATCTTTTGCTCGTTTAATATATATGAATAATCGGGAAAATCTCTTGCTCGTTTAATATATATGAATTTGGCGACAGTAATTTGGTCGACAGGATAACTAACAAGAACCAATTGTATATATAGTGTTACGAATATTGTAAATAGCTAGTGTTTGTGCTTAAAAATAATGTAAATAGTTCAATTAAGCTCTATTCATAAGCTAATATTAATTTTTGTTGCATTGCAATATCTTAATTTGGTGATTTTTTGTAAGCGAGTAAACGCTATTGGATTTCAATAGGAGTCTATGGAAATTTGGCGAAATATTGGAAATAGCGTCAAGTTGGCGCCACTTTTGGCAGCTAATTTTGGCCGCCAAATTTGGCGATATATCGCCAAGTTTGGCGCTGAAATTGGCGACAGACTCGGATCTCTTCTTCTTGGTAACCCCTCTGATAGCGTCCATCCTATCTAAATTCTCTACTTTCATGTTAATTTCCCCTAAGAAAAGTCAGAAAGCTCTGACCAATCTGATACGTTTCGAGGTATTAGAAGGATTCATGTATAAACACAATTTTTATGACGAAACTTTCTTTATTTCCTGCTTTCAACACGTGATCATTTAATTATTATTTTAAACTTTCATTATTAGCCAACCACAGGGAGGCTTATTCTTTCAATCTCTACCATTTTTCATGTTTATGAAAAGTCACAGCAATCCATCGTTGCCACAGGTTAATCTCGGAAAATGAAACATTTGAAGTAACTGAAAAAATTAATAGCTCAAAAAGTATTTGTCACAAAATTGTTAGACAAACTGCGTTAGAAAGGAAAAAAATTGTTTTTTTTCTTGATATAAATTTCAAATCGAATGATTATGCCGTTTTTCAAATAATGAATTTAAAAAATTACCAAACTTCACAATGAAGTACCATAACATCACGCGTAAAATGATAATGATAACGGCTGTTGCTTTCGGTCAAGAATGGACCAAACGATGTTCGCATTTTACTATTTTAACCGTTTTTAACGAAATTCTGTAACTTTAGAAGAATTTTTCTTTGAATAGGCAATAGACATGCATAAAATCGTTACAAAAATGTTAAAATTACAAAAAAGGATAGATGCAAATTATCAGATATGAAAAAGAAAAAAGAAATTTGGTACTTTCGTGTTATAGCAGCCACCAAGCATGAAATATTTTTGTTGCTGTTTTCATTAATATATTGTAAATTTGGTACTTTCGTGTTATAGCGGCTTCCAAGGATGAACTGCCAAGTGGCCAAGATTTGTCGCCAAATTATAAAGCATGTATGACATTATAATAATATATGATATATATATATATATATATATATAACATTTCTGTACGTATGTGGTCAAGTTATAGCCATATATGATGCATATATGATGTATATATATGACATGTGTATACGATGTATATACGACATATAAAATATAAATAATATGTGTATAATGACGTATATGGCACGTATAGGAGTGTTTGGAATATATATATGCATATACAGGATGCCTATATAAGCTTTGCGATGATCTTGGCGAAATCATAACTGCAACCTTGGCATAATCATGGGAAAGGTTCAGTAAGACCTTTTTGGTGCTCCCCCCCCAAATGTAAACCCCTTCATGTAACATATCAATAGATAGATCATAGATCTCGTCAAGCACTATGGTCTGGTTCTACTTTCCGCCTCTCACTCCCCCTCCCTTAAGAAACATAGTTCTCTGTTTCAACTCTTTTTAAATTTTAGTTTTTCCCATCTTTCTCAGCCCATTTAAGCCCCACAGAGGACGTAGGCCTCTTCTAAAGGATCCAACGAAGTTAAAATCGTCAAGGCCGACATTTCTAAGAGGGTCCCGAGGCCGTATCTCCCATAGGACCGGAGTTACCCCCCCCCCACGGGGGAGACATTCAAGGTGTTCAAACCCCGTCATGTACCATATCAAAAGTTTTATCTCATCAAGCACTTTTGTCTGGTTCTACTCTCCCCCTCCTTCTCTCCCGTCTCCTGTCAGGAGCACTTTTCTTATTTATTTTTTTCAATTTCTCATATTTATTTTAGTTTTTCCCATTTTTCTCTGTTCCTATGAGCCGGACAGCTCCAAAATTTCACCAACATTAGCTGTAAACCGCCTAAAGGTATTTCCCCTTCCCCCGCTTCTTTTGGCGCCCTCGGTTTTTACGTATCTCTCTTGGGGGGGGGGGGGCGTCAGAGGGGCGAAAAAGGGGGATTTTTTAAAGTCCCATCTCTCAATTGGAAGTGAGGATTCATTTTAAATCGGGTCTCGTAGAGCACTTGTGTTTTGTATAGCTCCCCCTCCCTTCCCCCCACCACTTTCCAAGATCCCGTCAATTAATGCTAACTCATCATTTGTTAAACAACTTCTCTTAGCTGTATCCATCATAAAAGCTGCTATCATAGAACTTTTCATTACCTTTTTTATGTTATCTATTAAGTGCTAAAATGCCTTGAACCATTAAAAACAGTTTAAAGGGTGTCATTAAGCCAGCACATTTGTAAACAACAACTACCTCGCCACGTCTCAGCCCATTGGAGCCACATCTTTTTACTATTATATTTACTAAAAATACTTCTAGTCACCGAATCTTTTTAAAACTTGGTGTGTTCGTGCCTAATATGTTCCGCCAGTCTCACAAAAAATCTTAGAGAGCTAACTAAATTCTAAAGTGGAGAAGTTGGCTTATGCTAACAAACACCTTTTTTGACGAGTTAGACTTGGCTGAAAAAATCTCAACCATAAAAGCCGTGGGTGGCCAATCTATATTCTGTCGTAAGGTAGAATTTTTCCCGCTTGTTGTTTTTAATAGTCTCGCGCAAATACATTTTTTATTTGAGATAAAATATAATCATTTGCGCTTTTTTGGCAACAATATAAAAAATGACTTTTTCAATAAAAGATTTTTTAACTCGATTTTTAAGGATTTTTTGAGTTTTTATTGTCCGACCGTGATAATGTTTTGAATTTCTGAAAGCTTGTTATATTTCGCGTCTGGTGGTATGATTTTCGAATCCGTAGGATGGCTAGAAAAAAAGTAATCGCTCCTCAAAAAAGTCCCTAATAAAAAAGCGATGAGACTAACCCGGAATATCTACGCAGATTTTCATTGGTCCATTTTTAAGCCAAAACTTTTTTTTATATATAGAAGGATATTTTACAGAAATTATTAAAGTCAATAATCAATATTATATTTTTTTCATTCAAAGTCGCTGTAAGCATCGAAGCAAGGGTACAGAGTCATAGATATGATACAGAGTCAGGGCCGTAGCTAGGGGGGTGCCAGGGGGGGGGGGCTCAGCACCCCCTGAAAATTTTTGAGCCTCCCCTGGGAAAGTTGCCAAGGCCACCAAATGAAATTATGTTTCAAAAATTCAAATGAAACTCTGTTCAAAAATTGAACTTAGTTTTGGGGGCTCTTTACAGTTTTGCATAAATACTAAATTGTAGTATTTGTTCAAAAACTGCAAATAAGTGCTTCAACAGGCACGCATTTTATCTGCACATACTCAGAATTAGCAACCTTTTGCTGATGCAAACATTGTCTTTTGCATTAGTTATACACTGATATTTTTCATTTTGTAGCGCTTTCCATTATTAGCATAAAACAAAGTTATTCTAATGAGTTATAACCAATTTAAGTACAAGTGGTTTTAGCTTTTGACTAGACAAAAATAATTTTAAAATGCAAAATACACCCTTGATTATTCTAATGTTTTTTATCATATAATAACATAACTTTAGAATCCTGAAAGGCAGGGAATATTCAGAAAAAAATTAAACGTTGCAACTCTTTTGAAACAGGTGAAACAGCTTTTTACTTACTTTTTGACATCATCACTTATTATTTCACTAGTATAATTATACACTGAAAATTTTCATTCTGCAGCCAGTGATGTAGTAGTAAAAAAACCAGAGGGCATACGCTTTAGGCAGAGGGTATACCCTAAAAAGTATATGCTATAGTGTTTTTGAGAAGAATGTATACAGTATTCCTTTAAAATAACCCAGAAGGTATTACATCCCTGTCTGCAGCTTTTACTTTTCTTGGCATCAAATAAAGTTATTATAAACAATTTAATAAGAAACATAGTGCCTACACTATGAATATGCTATGCACTAATTTACCTTTCTATATAATACTTTGATCATATATATGTGTTTGCGCGTGCATGTGTCAGAGAGAGAGAGAGAGAGAGAGAACTAGTATGAGCCTCCCCTACATTTTCTTGAGCACCCCCTATTGTTTACTTCTAGCTACAGCCCTGTACAGAGTTCCGTATGCTGTGGCGATTGGCGAAAAAATCTAAAATGACGCCAAAATGCAGTTTTTAATTTTTTCAAGATGGCGGGAAAGCATGTTTCTTTAAATATTTGTAAACATATGTTTATTAAACCATGTTTTTGCGCCATCTTAAAAAAATATGCTAAAACAAACTTTTATCGCCATTTTCGATATTTTAACAAGCAATGAAAATACATAAACAAACCTAAGAGGCCTTTTTTAAAAATAAATATTTGTTATTGTCATGGGGGGCAAATTGTAAAAAAATAATAAACAAACGAAAAAACTTACCGAAAATAATTTGTAGGAATCTCAGGTAAGATATATCTCATATAAAATAGCACTTAAAATCATAAAATGGAGAAGTGTTCCGTATAAAAATGCAAAAAATTATACACTATAGATAAATATACCTAAGGCACAGATAAAAGGGTAAAACTCTCGTTCGCAACTACCATTACAATTTATATATATATATGTATTATATATATATATATATATATATATATATATGTATTATATATATATATATATATATATATATATATATACAAAATAGAAAAATATCTATAAAAAATGCACAAAATATATATTTACATAATATTACATCTACATAAAAATATCTTTAAAAAAAAAAAGCGATTTAAGAAAAAAAAGCTGACCACGTCGAAACATTTATCGCCAAAATAAAAAATACGTACGTGTTAAAAATGGCAAAAAGTCACGGTACAGGATATGGGACTTTTCCCCAGTAAGGATATAGATTATGCATATTATATTCATATAGTTTTTGTATAGAATGTATAACACTACATTTATTCCAGACAGCATAACATCCCACTGAAAATAAAAGGTACTTTTCGGTTAGCCTGGCGCCAGTGATATATATACATGTATAAAAATATATGTATATACATATATATATATTCAAAATATATGTGTATATATATATATGTACGTGTGTAGCTGTATATGTGTATATATATGTGTGTATATATACATGTATATATATCACTGGCGCCCGGCTAACCGAAAAGTACCAAATAAAACTACCATCGTAAATATCTTTTTATCACTAAAAGCCGCCTACCTGATGCTATATATTCCATAAATGTGCATAACATTACTGTTTTGTATTGTTTTCGTTTGTTTTTACATATTTACCAATTTTAACGATGTGTTGTATTTAATAAATATTTATTAAATTATACTTTTGAACACAATTGGCAAATACTAATGATAAACACGATTGGCAATTGATAGTCATTTTTTGGTGATTATCTGCCTGGCATAAATAATACGTAAGTACCGAAAATTTTTCCAATTTGGATAACGTAAAAATAAAAAAAATAATTGTGATGTTAAAGAAAGAAAATAAATAACTGGATATTTAAAAAAAACTGAATAATTTTTATATACAAATTGAAGTAAAATGCAGTAAGTATGCACACCAGTCGCACCAATAAAGTATTTAATATGTGCCAGAAATATCGCCCTTGTTTGTTGTACAGCAACAAATATCGAGTCAAATAATGCCAATTTGGCAACTCCCTCGATTTTAGAAGATTTCTGGATATAAGATTTATATCACAGTAATTACTCCAAAGGCATCCGATAGTATTTTTGGAGCCCAAAGGTATTATCGAGTGCCACAGTTTTATGCTTATTGTGATTCCAAAAATTGTAAAATGAAAATGTTTATCGTTTTATTCGGCGACATTTTGCCATTTTTACACGTACTTATTTTTTACTTTTGGTAACGCCATTCGCGCATCTATTTTCTCCTAACCGTCCATTAATACAAACTCAATCAAGTAACTAACACTAAAATCAACGTAATTTATTTATTAAAGTCTCATACAAAATTTGTCAAATTTCACATATATTCACCGATTCCATTTCTTGGCAGGCATTTTTCTGTTGGATCTCTTTGATTTCGTCAAAGTCATGGGACAGTAGCCGCTTGATTTGATGGTCATATCTGTAGAATGACATGGTAAATCCAGAGGAAAATCTGGAAGTACTTCTAATTTTCTTGAGCTGGAATTTTCGACACATTTTGAACGGTCTTTTTCATAAACACCTTCTTCAATCAAACTAGTATTTGACAAAGAAAAGTCTTTATTATTAATCAAATCTATAGTTGGCGTTGGATGGCTCAGTTCATCAATACAGTCAGCTGTAGTTGTTAGGTGAGAAAAATGCTGCGAATAGTTGTCGATAATTTGATAGTTCTGAATGTTGCTTTTCTTGAAAGTCGAGGAATTTTGAAATCTTCCAAGATCCATTTTAGCTTTTAAAGGGTCGACGCAGTTTTCAATATTGATATCAAATGCTGATTCATTTGGAGAATTTACTAGAGCTGGTGATGATTGTAGAACTAAATGATGAGAGTTATTTAAATCAGGTTCTGAAATCAAATTGGCATCTTCTAAGGATTTTGTATTTCCGTTTATTACTTCCCAGTTCTTTATATTTCCTCTCTTTTCTTTCAACAGTTCATTACATTTTGTCATCCCCCGCAGCATTTCCGAATATTCTCTTAACTGAGCTTCTGATTCCTCAGTGGCACACGTTTCAGTATTTGGGATAGAAGGCGAAGCAAAAGAAAAAGTCCGTTTTCTTCCGCAGGAAAAGAGACGATCGCTATCGAAATTCAAAGGCTTCGATTCGATGGATTGAGATTTACCTTGCATTTTTAAAAAATCCCTTAGTTCAACTAGCCCTTGCATCATTAATCTATTTTGCTCTTCTAATTCAAGAGCACGCTGTGTAGAAACCGTAGCTTCGCTGCTTTCTAAATCGAACTTCCCGCCGCAAGTAGCTGCACTTATATTACCATGTTCCTTTATAGTGTTGTCTAAAATTTCAGCAATTTTCTTTTGTTTCGATGTTTTGTTGTTCATATCAAAATAATCATCTTTGTGGGAATCTTTTTCCCTAGTCATCTTTAATAGCTTCAAATGAATCTTCTGGGACTTAATTTGTTTCCTTTGGCACTCTTTGTCGTATTTCAAAGACTTAATTTCTTCCTGTGCTTCATTATATTTATTCAGAGCTTCTTGTAGAGATAGTTCAGTGCCTTTCAATTTGCTCTTCAAGTCTTCATTTTCACGTTTCATCGCTTCTATTTCCGTGCTCTCGACGGAAATGTCTTCAATATGATCGTCCTTTGGAATTTCATGATCTTCTCTCTTGGACGGTGATATTGTTTTACGCGTTTCATTTTTATTTGTTGAACATGAATCGTTTTCTTTAAGATTAGAAGTACTGTTTTGATAATATGGATATTTGACTTGATATGTATAGGGATTTTCAGAAGTGACGTTATCTTCACACCTTATTGAAGCCTGCATTCCACTAGGAGTTTCTTCAGGAGCGTTCTTTATTATGTCGTTGTTCATATCACTGGTGTTGTCTTTACAAAAATGTTTCCCAACTAACTTTGAACCAGTTTTTAAATAATTTGGATATGCGATCCTTTTTGGATACTTATTATCGTCTTTAACAGGATTAGAGTTGCTGTTCGCAATCGGAAAAATCAAATTTTTGTCACTATTATTTTCAACATGATCACCAACAACAGTTTGATGATCTGACTTATTGGAACTTGCTTTTAGATAGCTAGTATGTCTCCTTACGAACTGAACTTTTTTCTTATCAGGAGCGTTTTTGTTTTCAACACGTTCACTTACTGTAGTTGATTCCATATTTTGAGCATTAGTATTGGTCATATTACCATCACCGAGAATAGCACAATTTTCATTTTGAGGCTGCAATTTCATTTTGCGACTGATAATACTCTTTGATGCTTCAGGTTTTTGTTTTAAAATGGTTTTAGGATCGTTTGAATAATTAATTATTTTTGGAATCAAGCTAAGGCATTTATTTGTGGCACTGGTTATATCAACATGTTCTCTCTCAATATAGCTATCTTTTAAGAAAATACCATGGTTCCTTGGACATTTGAAGTAGCATATGTTTTCTATAGTCCCATTGTGTTTTCCGATAGGATCGTCCAAAATTATGCCAATCCATGTACCGGCGGCGAAATAAGTTTTTCCAATGAAAGCGATTTCACCTTTAACATTTTTAGCAGGAATCGTTATTCTGTCACCTAATTTAATAACTTCCATGAAAATAAAAGTTGATTGGAATGCGAAAATAAATAAGGAAAAAGTTTACGGCAAATAGAAAATTTTATTGAGGTATGATGGTGTTGCCAAACTACAATATCAAGTTTAAAATATTGCAAAAATATTTGTTACAAAAAAAAAAAAAGCCACGAGTTTTTAAGATAATTAGGGGATCCTTGGGTTACAGAGCATAGGTGAAGACGTTTTTTTTTTTTAAATTGAACTAGGGGCTAGGGGGTTTTGCCCATTTACGAACTACGCTCGCCAACCCCCGTTCAGACACCGCGGACTGTAAAAACATGCTAATTTGCTGTTTTAAAATACTACCAAACGACCTTACGACCAGTGGCGAACTTCTGTAATCGAGTTTCCATTCATTTAAATTATTTTAAATAACACGTTTTAAATGTATCGTTTTCAACATGACGTAATTTTCAAACTTTCTTCCCATTTTTAAATTTAATGTGAAAATACAGTTTTTGATTGAAAGGAAATATTATTATACGCTGTTTCAAAATGTGCAACAACAGGTACAAAAAGTTTTTCGAAATAAACAAATCTCTGGTGTAAATATATTTTTTAATTGAAACTGTGTTTGGAAATATTATTTGAGCATTTAAAATATGCCATAATATTCCCCATTTACTGCTTTTAACGCGTAATAACTTAATTATTACTTTAAAGTTTTATCTCTCTTCTTAATATTCACGTACAAGTATATTTTTATGACGCAATTTCCCCCATTTATTGCTTTTAACAACACGTAATCATTTAATTTATGTTAAAGTTTTATTTCTGTTTTTAATAGTCGCAATAATACTATTGTCATACTATGATACGGTCTTGGTAAATACATTTTTAAATTGAAAGGGAATATTATTATGTGAGCTATTTTACAAATTGACAACAATATAAAAAAATGGCCTTTCCGAAATATAAAATAAATCTCAATTAAAATGATGAAATTTTGAATTAAAAAAAAAAAACCTTAAAAGATTAATTAAATTAAGAAAATAATTACACACTGCACACCGCAAGCTTATCATCCCTGCAAAATATGATTAAATTCCTATGCATAGTTTTTGTTCCTATAAAACTTTTTCAATGGAACTTTTTTGACGGACTTCAACATTACATATCTCTTTAAATAACTCTTCGACTTAAAGACTGTCTGTTTCAGCATGTTTATCAAACATTTCTTTATTAAAACTACCAATTTTCATATTTTTATATGCAACAGTTTTCTTAATATTAGCTGAAAAAGACCTCCAAAGAACAAAAAATTCATTTTCAGCGGTGGTTACTTTTTTTTAGAATAGAGAGAAACTCCAACAGATTTTTTACATTTAATACTTATATATATTTTTTCTTAGATTGAAGGCTAACAACATCAAAAAGCATTTTAATATGAAAAATATCAATAATGTATTCAAATAAAGTTTAGAAATGTATTAAAAACTATACCTTCGTACTAGCCGCACATGCCAGAAATTAATAGCCGAAAAAATCGCTAATGATTTCGCTACTTACAGCAACCTTTTTTTATTCTGACAATTTAGTGGTTCGATTATACATGTCAATTAAATTTGTGTTTTATATACAATATTTTATCATTTTATTCATTTATTGATGAAGATTTAATTTCATTATAGAATATTAGCTGGAAATAAATGCTGAACTATTTATATTGTTTTAAGTGCAAAAGGGTTAATCTTTTGTAATCGGGTTGTACGCGATAGAGAGATTTAAAAACAAAATCTGATGGAAAATTATCTTTAAAACCATAAAAAAAAAATCAATCAATTAAGATGAGATACAGCTTTTTTCACATAATATTTTTTTTCACAATTTCTTCGACTGGTGTATTGTGCGATGTTTAGAATTTTAAAAAAAATGCAGTAAAAGCGAAATATATTGGTCAGGCTGTTGCCACAGTCGATGTGACGTAAGCGTTGCAAACTGGTATGTTTTTGCTTTATAATATACATATATACAAAGAATAGGCAATGTGTCACCCGTCGAAATTCGACGGAAATAAAAAGGCATTATAAGAAACTTATAAATGAACTTAAATAAACTTCGAAAAATAATTTTAGTAAAAAATCAGTTTTACACATTGGCGAATCTAAATCCTAAATCAATTATTTTAAATTATATTTACAATAATACTATTTCTATTAATTTTAAATTTTCACATATTTGAAATATAAGACTTGATTCATTTAATCTATATACCGGGTCTCCTAAAATGGACTGACTGATTTTAAAATTCAATAACTTCCAAACGGTGACAGATATTTAAAAAATTCTTGCAGGAGAGTAATGTATTATGTCAGGTGTTTTTTTTTTTACTGCGATTCCTGATTTTAGAACGAATTATTAACAATAGATGTCGCTGAAAGCAACAGACATACAATCCAGACAAAAGCAGAAATCACCCAACATTGATGCGAAGGAAGGAGGTTGAATACATGGAGTGAGTCTCATTCACCAATAAAATATTATTCAGAATCGGGCCCTAAGAACAAGATTTTATTAGCAGAAGAGACCCACTCCATGTATTCAACCTCCTTCCTTCGCTTCAATGCTGGGTGTTTATAGTTTTTGCCTGGATTGCATTCCTACCACTAGCAGCGCCGTCTATTGCTGGTAATATGAACTAAAATCAGGAATCGCAGTAAAAAAAAACTCCTGACATACGGTAGTTTAAAATTATATATATATACAGTATGCCCACTAAAGTCCCTTGCCACCCTCTTAACTTCGGAACGGCTGCTGCTATATTCATAAAAGTGGTGTCTAGGTATAGTAAAGTAGCCATGCGCTACACAATGAAACCACCTACAGCGCCACCTGGTGGAATGCTGCGGAGTTAGCATTCCTATCTCGAAAACGGAAAGAGATAGAGAAAAAAAAGGTGATTTACAAATTTATAATCATCGATTTAGTACGAAAAGACACCTTGTGGACATTAATGCGAAGAATAGAACGGTTAAAACGCCCCTTTTTTTTTTTGTAATTTCCTACACTGTGACGTGACAAAACGATCTTAGAAAGAAAGAAACAACTAATTATGAAACAGCAGGTGTGTGCGACCCCTCCACAAACATTGCAGGACATTAAACGACGCTATTACGGACGCTTGTGCCAACGTGTCACCATCTATTCTCCAACGTGTGCAACGTGAAATTCAAACAAGCATCCAAATATGCATTGCAGCTGATGGTGAGAAGTTTGAACATCTGAAATAAAGGTATATTATTATAACTAGTTGTTTTTTTCTTTCTAATATCGTTTTGTCACGTCACAATGTAGGAAATCACGAAAAGACAAATGAGTGTTTTAACCGTTCTATTCTTCGCATTAATGTCTATATTAGAATTTGAATTCTGCTGTCATAATTATAGCTGTTGTTTTGGCAACACACTTTTTAGTATATATGAATTGGAAACACTGATCTCAATGTTGTCTTATCTTGGATGTGTTCCTTGGCGTTTGTCGCCGTGCTATGTAATTGTATAATTAATTTTTGCCTCTTATTAAACATTTAATCAAGTAAACTTAATAGGTTATGGGCCCAGCACACGCTTCCAACTGCGTTTGTTTGTATTAAAGTGAGTGAATTCGTTTCGCTATTGTTTTCTGCAACTTGTCGTTTGAAACCACGTTGTCGTAAGCCTAACGTGTCAGAATGGCTGGCGTCGATGTTTCCGCTATTAACAAATTTAATGGACAAAACTATTCTCAGTGGAAATTCCAAATCGTTTGTGCTCTAAAAGCAAAAGGAGTATTCTCTACTGCCAACGGCATTAAAATTAAGCCAGACAGTGATGATGCAAACATTGAAAAATGGGAAAGAGAAGATTCAGTAGCGATGTTTACTATATCTTCTGCGATGGAATTATCTCAAGTAACGCTCATTGAAAGTTGCTCTTCGTCCAAAGAAATGTTAGATAAACTAGACTCTATCTTTAAACTTAAATCTGACTTTAACAAAATGCTATTACTTGACAAATTCCATCAGATAAAAATTGAAACCAATGAAACAGTAGTGCAGTACATAGCAAAAATTGAAAATCTTGCGCATCAAATCAAAGACTCTGGTGAAAGTATAAGCGATGCAACTATCATTACAAAAATTTTGGAGACACTGCCTCCAAAGTACAGAAACTTTAGACAAGCATGGTTATCCGTTGATGATAGTAAACAAAACTTATCGAATCTAACGGCAAGACTCATTGATGAAGAAACCTCATTATCTCAATCGGAGCAGAGTGAGTCTGCATTTTTTGCTTCTAATCGCCCAAAATTTGAGCAAAAAAGGCCTGGAAATGAAAATAAATTTAAAACTCACAACAGAAATGTGGACAAAACAAAAATAACCTGCTATTCATGTCGAAAAAAAGGTCAGTATGCAAGAGAGTGTCGTTCCAAGCCTCGTGAAACAGGTCATGATGTTATAGAAAGAAATAGGGGCTCATCAAATTACAGTGCATTTAGCAGTGAAATAGGAAAAAGTGTTGAAAGAAGTGAAGACCAATGGATTCTGGACAGTGGTGCATCTGCTCACATGAGCTATAACCTTAACTATTTTAACAATTTCATTGAATCAAGTGATAATGAAGTTATACATCTTGGAAACAATCTGGAATTACCCATTAAAGGTAGGGGAAATGTAAAAATTCAAAAGTTCATCAATGGAGAATGGTTAGAGGGAGTAATACACAGTGTTCTCTATGTTCCTGATCTAAAGAAAAATCTTCTCTCTAAAGGTGTGATAGCAAGCAAAGGCATGAAAATAACAAAAATGCAAGATCATGCTGATATCTACAACTGTAAAGATGAATTAGTTGGCACTGCAGTCCGTTCAGCAAACAACTTATACCACATGCTTTTTAAGACTGTAAGTTTACCTGAAGCTAATATCTCTCATAAGAACAATTTGAAAATGTGGCATGAAAGAACAGGTCATATAAATTTGAAATCTCTTTGTGAATTAAGTAAGAGAGGATTGATTGAAAAATTAGACATCTCAGAAAAAGATGAATTCTTCTGCGAGGGATGCCAATATGGTAAACAGCACAGATTTTCATTTAATTCTAAGGATTATAAGGCAACTAAACCAGCAGAACTGATATATAGTGACATCTGTGGTCCTATGTCTGTACAATCGGTAGGTGGAGCAAATTATTTCATTTTAATGAAAGATGATTTCAGTGGTTTTAGAACAGTTAATTTTCTCAAACATAAAAGTGATGCTCTAGAAGCTTTCCAGAACTTTGTTCAGCTGTGTGAAAATAAATTTGGTCATCGAATAAAAGCACTCAGAGTTGACAATGGGCGCGAATACATCAATCTGCATTTTAGTGACTTTCTACAGAAAAAGGGCATTGAATTAGAAACGACTGCTCCCTATACGCCCGAAACAGAATGGAAGGTCTGAAAGAGATATGCGCACAATTGTGGAAAGTGCTCGTTCCATGATGTATTCTAGAGAACTGCATTTGTACCTGTGGGCAGAAGCTGTAAATACAGCTGTTTATATTATGAACAGAACTCCTACAACTCAAGCTCCAGATTCTACCCCTCATGAATTGTGGACTGAAAAATCTTTGTCACTCAATCATTTAAGAATATTCGGTTCAGAGGCTTACATGCATGTGCCTGATGCCCTTCGAAAGAAATTAGAACCCAAGAGCAAGAAAATGATTTTTGTAGGGTATGACAAGGAATCTAAAAACTATCGTCTCTTTGATCCAGTTACTAAAACCATCAAAATATCAAGAAATGTCATCTTTAATGAAGAAAATTCTAAGCTGAGTATCTCACCTCCAACATCAACATTCCTGTTTACTATTGATGAAGATGATATGAATAAGGATTCTATAGATGAAGTTCCGAATAATTTGTGCAGTAATCCCCCGCTCAATGATGATCACTATGGCCTTCGTCCCAGAAACACTTTAAGAGTTCCTGCTCGTTATGAATTAAATGTAGTAGATATTGTAACACCACAAACATATGAAGAAGCAATGGATTCTCCTCAAGCAGATAATTGGAAAGAAGCCATAAATGAAGAATTAAGTTCTCTTGAGAAGAATGAGACCTGGGAGCTTGTACCTCTTCCAGAGACAGGTAACATAATTGGATCCAAGTGGGTGTTCAAGATAAAATATCTTCCCGATAGAAAAATTGACAGATATAAAGCCAGACTCTGTGCGAAAGGGTTTTCTCAAGTGGAGGGAGTAGATTTCAGTGAAACCTTTTCACCAACCTCAAGGTTTGATACCATAAGAGTTTTATTAGCCATAGCTGCACAGAGAAAATGGAAAATTCTGCAAATAGGTGTCAAAACTGCCTTTCTTTATGGTGAAGTTGAAGAAACAATCTTTATGCAACCCCCTCCAGGCTTAAGTTTTGATAAAGATTTAGTGTGTCGGCTCAAAAAGTCTGTATGGATTAAAACAGTCATCCAGATGCTGGAACAAGACTTTTTCAGAATTTTTAACTAGTTTTGACTTTAATCAATGTACTGCTGACTCGTGTGTTTTCAGTGGCATTTTTCGAGGTAAGAAAGTACTTTTAATTTTGTATGTTGATGATGCCTTATTATTCTGTGAAGAAAAGAAGATTCTAATCGAAATTGTAGATGACTTCAAAAAAAGATTTGAAGCAATTATTTGTGAAACAGGCTGTTTTGTTGGAATGGAGATAGATTATAGAGCAGACAGTTCAATTTTCTTGCATTCAGAAAGTTATATCAGAAGAATCTTGAAGCGATTTAATTTAGATGATGCAAGTCCAAATACTGTACCTGCAGATCCTGGAACAATCCTGTCATCAGAATCGAATCCATTTCCAGATGGAAAAACTATCCCTTACAGAGAAGCTATTAGATCTTTAATATTTCTTGCAACAACCACACGTCCGGATATAGCCTTCTCTGTAAATGTAGTCAGCCGATTTCAAAACAATCCCGGCCAAGTGCATTGGAATGCTGTGAAACGTATTTTCAGATACCTGAAAGGTACATCAGACTATGGCATTGAGTACTCTCCAATAGCCAACAATCTTTGTCATCTTGTTGGATTCTCAGATTCTGACTTTGCTAGTGATGTCGACACGAGAAAATCGACTTCTGGCTACGTCTTCAAAATTTGCAATGGTCCTGTAACTTGGTCTAGCCAGAAGCAGTCAACTGTTTCAACATCCACAACTGAGCCTGAATATATTGCAGCTTCAACTGCAGTGAAGGAAATACTGTGGCTGCGCCAACTTCTGCAAGATGTGGGTGAAAGTGAAATATGTGAAGAGGGTAATTACTCTTTTTGTTGATAACCAAAGTGCCATCAAACTTATCAAAAACCCAGTGTTTCACAAACGCACAAAACATATTGATGTGCGTTATCATTTTATTAGAGAAAAGTGCGATGATGGATCAATCATTGTAAAATATATAAAATCTGAAGAGCAGTTAGCAGATATTTTTACAAAAGCTCTTCCAAAGGTAAGATTTGAAAAATTAAGGGAACTGCTCAGCATAAAACAAATGGACTGTGACTATGATTGAACTTTCACAAACTTTTCATCACATATTTTTTAATATGATAATCTAGTGTTTGCTTCTAATGTTTTAATTTGCAATTTGACTTTCATTTAATAATTAGTTTATATTCTTATGTCATTGATCATTTTGTAAATTCAAGTGACAACATAATTGGAGGGAGTATTAGAATTTGAATTCTGTTGTCATAATTATAGCTGTTGTTTTGGCAACACACTTTTTAGTATATATGAATTGGCAACACTGATCTCAATGTTGTCTTGTCTTGGATGTGTTCCTTGGCGTTTGTCGCTGTGCTATGTAATTGTATAATTAATTTTTGCCTCTTATTAAACATTTAATCAAGTAAACTTAATAGTCTACAATGTGTATTTTCGTACTAAATCGATGATGCTCTACAACTTTGTAAATCATTCTTTTTCTCTATCTCTTTCCGTTTTCAAGATAGGAATGCTAACTCCGCAACATTCCACCAGGTGGCGCCATAGGCGGTTTCATTGAGTAGCGCATGGCTACTTTACTATACCTAGACACCACTTTTATGAATAAAGCAGCAGCCGTTCCGAAGTTAAGAGGGTGGCAAGGGACTTTAGTGGGCATACTGTATATATATCATATAGTTTCAAAGTGAAGTAATACAGTTTTCAAACAACTTGAAGTCAAAATGATATCAGTTTTTTTTTTTTTTTACTACGATTCCCGGTTTCAGCTTCAAATGGCAGCAACTCAGAATGAGTGCGTGTCCTGAAACCGAGGTAAATAATGAAGATAAAGTAACTAATAAATGATGACGCTCTAACCTCGACCTACGTAATACGTATTACGTAGGTCGCGCTCTAACTCTAAACTCTAATCTCTTTAGTTACAAAATGAAAAATTATGATAATTACGTCATTTTTGATGTATGAAAATTACGTCATTTTGACGTATGAAAATTACGTTATTTCGACATACAATTAGTATTACTACAGCGCCTAGAATACATAGTGTGGAAATCTGCTACAAAATAGTACTAAAAAATTAAATCCAATAAATGTACAACGTTGCTGAAAAGATAATGATGGGATCGCAGCGCCATCTGCTAGCTTATATAATACAGAAAGCAGCTTAATAGGATGTCATTAGAGCTTATTATCGTAGGAGCACCGTTGCACATTTATAGGCTACAACTTTTTAGCACTTTTTAAAGCATTACAAGGATAGCCGGTTTCCACACTATGTATTCTAGGCGCTGTAGTATTACTACAGCGCCTAGAACTAGGCTCTGTAGTATTACTATTTAGTTATTTCAATCTTAATATAACGTCATTTTCATAGGCGCAAACTTTTGATACGTAATTTTCATATTTTTGATTCATTAATATTTTAATGGTTATTAATAATTACATTTCCAGCAAAAATCGACGACATGTTTGACAAAGAGAACTTAACCAAGACCCCCTTATCATAGTATTACTACAGCGCCTAGAATACATAGTGTGGAAACCGGCAAATGATGTAATGCTTTAAAAAGTGCTAAAAAGTTGTAGCCTATAAATGTGCAACGGTGCTCCTACGAAGCCTACGATAATGTTGCAACCAGAGACAAAAAAAAATGCGTATCACGTTTTTTAGCCATGCTTTCATAATTTAAAAAAAAAAAACATAAAAATCACTAAGTCAGAGGAGAAAATGATATAATTTAAGTATTTAAAATACTTACCACCAGCCGAAACATTCTAGTACAATGTCAAGAGCTAGCAGATGGCGCTGCGAACCCATCCTAATATTTTCAGCAACGTTGTACATTTATTGGATACAATTTTTTAGTACTATTTTGTAGCCGGTTTCCACACTATGTATTCTAGGCGCTGTAGTATTACTATGATAATGCTATGATAAGGGGGCCTTGAACTTAACATACGAAATTATTTTCGCAATCTATGAGCACTTTGACGTCTTAATCACAGTAATCAACAGAGTGTAATAAGGCCAAAACTTGAGTATTTCATACTCATTCGTAGTAAAACATTTCAAGTTTACTGACGGAAATGTTCGCTTCATATTAAATATGTTATTTTCATATGCAAAAGCATATTGCTCTTTTCCGAAATGAAGTGGAATAAATGCAGAACGCTAGAGCAATAAATGACGTCATAAACATGCATTTTAAACACTTTTCAACTATGCTGGAAAGTGTTTATGAATTTGATTTCTCTGATCGTCCGTCTGCCTGTCCATGCTCTAACTCACGTAAATATTCTCGGATTGCTATGTAATTGAAATACCGGGTGTCCTAAAATGAACTGACCGATTTTAAAATTCAATAACTTACAAACGGTGAAAGATATTTAAAAAATTCTTGCAGGAAAATAATGTATGATGTCAGGTTTTTAACTGCGATTCCCGGTTTTAGTTTCAAATGACAGCGATAGATGGCGCTGAAAGCAATAGGCCCTCAATCGAGGCCAAAACTGAAATCACTCAGCATTGAAGCGAAGGAAGGAGGTTAAATATATAGAGTGGGTGTCACTCGACAGTAAAATCTTGGAATGCAACAAGTTTTAAAAAGGATTTTAACTTTAAGTTGTCTACATATTTCGATTTCGCAGAAGTCATTTCCATGGAAGTAATACTTGACTCTATTGTTGCTCTGACTCCTACGATATCGAAATCATATCTACGATACCGACTGAGTTCAGAATGATCAGGATGATCTTAAGAACAATTGTATTCGTGAAACCCACTCCATATATTTAACCTCCTTCTTTCGAACCAATGCTGGGTGATTTTTGCTTGTGTCTCGATAGGACGTCTATTGCTCGCAGTGCCATCTATTGCTGTAAAAGAAGGAATCACAGTAAAAAAAAAAAAACACTCCTGACACCTTTCATAACCCTCCTGCAAGAATTTAATATCTGTCACCGTTTGCTAGTTATCAAAATTTTAAAACCAGTCAGTCCATTTTAGGATACCCGGTTATTAACGTTTAGCATGGCATGTTCACTATTCAAAATAAAGTGTGTAGCATTTATATTTCGTTTACAGGGACATTCAAAAGAATTCCGTAACATTGTGATCGTTTCCAATGCTCTTTTTACTAAAAAGAGCACACAGCGCAATCTCGGAGGCTTAGCTCTGTCTTCCCCGCTGGTTTATCTTATGTGTATCTAACCCTTTGAGATAGGAATTTATTTTACTGTTATTTAAAAGAAAAAAATTATGTAAAAGTATGATGCAATAGTTGTTTTAAAAACCTTAGCTAAAACCGAATTGTTTGGACACTGTAAAGTCACTTAGCAAGTACATTTACATTGCTGTTCTGGGACGAATGTAAAAAGTCAATTTCATACTGTAAAAATAATTCAACAAATCATTTCGATTTTTCCTAATATTCGCAAAATATTTTGAAATAAAAATAATCAAAAAACAAAAAAGGTAGGAGGCGCCCTGGTGCATTATTTAAAAGCACACATACATATATATTGAAACCTTGAACATTCCTACATTTAAAATGTCTGGAGTACTTTTTTATTAGGTAGCTTTCAATACAGAAAAGTATAAAGCTACCTATTGCAGCCGTTCGGAGAAAAGCAATTCCGGAAAATTTTGATATATTTTCACCGATCATGACCACCAGACCTCAAAACCACCCTCCGTTCAAATGTTGATTTATATATATCTGATCTATGTCATACGATAACACTCGTATTTATAAAGCAATATAGATTAAACCAATTGTGTGTATTAAGCTCACCAATGTCTCGACCGAGTTCGTTGGCCAGCTTGGCCCGCCATCTAGTCTCAAAATGGCGGCTACTGAAAGATTTAAAACTAAAATAAATATACAAAAAAGTTAAAAATTCAAATTTTTTCTTACGTATTAGGCCTTGATACAAGGATTCCGGAGCATTTTTTGTTTTACCTCTACCTTTTTTTTTTTTTTTTTGAGACCGGCGACCAGGCCCCTACCTGCCAGGTTTCCCTAGCTTAAACGGGTTTAGTGCCTGGTACCAGGGCGCGTAGCGCCACTGAAGAGATGCCGCTTAGCGGCTGGCCGTTGCTGACAGGACGGCTATGTGGAGGACTTAGTTTTGTTCCCATTTTTGTTTTGCTGCTAATTGATGTTATTCTTTTTATATGGACCTGTCATCATTATGCGAGTTGGTCTCGTAATTTAGAGCCTTGATCAGGTGACGAGACCTTCACCTGATTAGGCACCCCCAGAGGTATAATTCACAGGGAACTTGTAGGACTTTACACCCACGACGGATTTTACATGCACCAGGCGCCATTAGCGTACATGATAAAAAAAAAACCTGTAAGGGAAGGGGGTTAATACATGTTTATTTAACTTTACATAAAAAATAGAAGAAAATGATTACTTTTACCTATGTTGGATTGTTTTTTCCCTTACTTTTTTCTACTGTACTTTCCAGTTACCTGTTGTTTTTCTTTTGCTGCTTGATTTTTGTTGCACATTTAGGTTTATCTCGTTGCTTTTTGGTTTCTCATGTGATGCAGTTGTTTCTCTTTTGTTGCATTTGTTTTGGTTTCTCATTTGTTGCAGGTTTCTCATTGTGATTTGGGTTTCTCATATTTCGCTGTTGATTTTATACTCTGTTGCATCACTGGTAACCGTTGAATTTGTTGTCATGAATGCGCTCTAGTGGCGATCAGTCCATATATACCTTATGGCTGTTTTCATGAACTCGATGAAGCTATTAGAGGACTTGGTGCGCTATGGGGTGGGGCATATTCCTTGGCCATTAGTCCGTTAATTAGTTATTAACTTCCACCCTCTTAGACGCTAAAAGAACGATTTTTTTTCGCAGGAAAGAGGTATACTTTACACTGCTATTTTTATTATATATATATATTTTCTTTTTTTTTTCTCCCTGGAAGATAAGATTAATTAGGCAGAGGTTATACACACTTTGAATATAGAGGTATGGTGGCTGCTGGGACTTTTATGTTTTTTGTTGTTGTTGTTGTTGTATTAGTCTATGTTTGTCTGTTTCATGTCGTCTACATTGTTCATTAGCCATCTCTGATCACTGCTCTACCTTTGTTTTGTACATGTTTGTTGTTTGCAAGTTGTCTGTGCCATAGTATTTCGTTATTAACTGTGATGGTGACAAGATGGTGTGGTTCTGTGAGTGGGCAGGCCGTAAGGTAGTGTTTTATCTTTTATGGACCCTAATTCCCCGCATATGCATTCTGGAGAGCTAAATTTAGTAAATCTATATAGGTATTGTGGGAATGCTCCATGTTCTGTGTAGATTTGGCTCAGTAATTTACAGCTTATAAGCCGTTTTGTGTCTACTTTTGGGAAGTATCCATGAGTTGTTCTACACGTAGTTTTACCTCTACCTTAAAAAAATGGCTGAGATACAGTCCCTGGCCAAATTATTAGACGCAGTTGTTTTTATTATAATTTGTTAAATATCTGGAAAGATACATGAGGAATTATCTTGAAACTTAAGAGTGTAAACAACATGATAAACGTCATACATTTCCGAGAAGATTTTTTCTTCAAACCCCATAAGGGACCGTCAACAAATTGAAGAAAAACGAATATCTTTTGGATAACCCTGTAAAAACTAATATCACAAAAGCGTTGAAACGGTATCACACGCTTAGGAGGCTTATTGTAATAATTTGGGTTCATTTTTATGAAGATAGCATGTATACTCGAAGAGAAATTCAGGTTTTTATAAAAACGGTCCCAAATTTTACGAAGTTTTTTGCTTATAATTTGCAGAGTTTTTAATATAAAAACAAGTTATTTTCAGAAAATATGACAAACAAAATTATACACAATACCCTGTAATCAGAATTAAAAAATCTATATATTTAAAACGCTAAGCGTTTTGTTTCGACAATCCGTGAGAACAAACTACTACATGAAATTACATCATTCTTTTTTTAAATGAAAGATATTTGGTCACAGATTTGTTATCGTAAATTCGTTTGTTCGAAAATTTAATTAATTAGCCGTAATCTTAAATTAAAATTTTACTTCTGCTTATGACGTCATAAAGTCGGCAATCGGATTAACGCCCACTGTTGCGACGTACAGAGTTTATTTTCTGAACTCAGTGATTGCGAGCATAAAAAATAAATATTAAATATTAAAAGCACGTGACTTTTAGGCCGAATTTTTTAATTTGTAAGTTAAAATATAGTTAAAATGTTTAAGTATTTCGGTAAAAATATTTATCCATGTGTTTTATAAGCAAATAAAAATTCATATTTACTGTGACGTCACGGAAATATTGTCCATTGGGTTCATTTTATCATTAAGCATTATAACTTTGTTGATGCCATTTTTTTCATTACAATTAAATGCAAAATATATTTTTATTTGTATGCATGGTGCTTAAGCATAAATGTACGTGTGAAAAGTTTGTACCGGTGAAAATGACGTTATGCTTAGCTTGAAATGCATTTTAACATTGATAAAACTAAAAAGAAAAAATTATATGATTGTGTCAACATGGCGTAATATTAAATGATATTTCAATTTTTTATTTTAAAGATTAGATCTGGAGCCTTTATTGGTTGCTTCATCTTGATTGCATACCTTGATTACATGTTACCAATTACTTTTTTTAAATTATAGGATTAAGTTATAGGAATTATAGGATTTAAATTATTAAGATTTTCTTTTTTAATAAAAAAATTCACAAAGATAAAGGTAAAGTAAAGAATTTCAGGAAAAAAAAAACTTGAAATAATGATTGTATTTTTAGCTAGAATAAACAATGTAAGGCTAATATTTTATATGAATTATTTTGGTAGGTTTGTTATAAGTTCATTTAACAGTTCCTTATTAGCGGCAAAGTCTTATTTCTTTCACTGTGAATTTTTCTTTCGATGTCAAAAAATGGTAGTCTACTTTTGGACGCCAACCAAAACACAGTGGCAATATTTAGAAATGTATAACGGTTGTGACAACAAACGGCACTATCGCTTTAGCTTTCATCGCGCTTACATCACTTCTAAACACTAAAAATTTAACTTTTTTACTACATTTTACAATTTCAATTCTTACATCCTCAATTAGAAAAAAAATTAGCTTTCGATTGAAATTTATTTGAAATCTGCCGCTTAATTTAACGACTTTTTAAATAATTTTCAAGCATGAAATATTTTTCAATTCTATCTCAACAATGACCATCCGTTTGTTTTAATAATGTAAAATAGCCCCTTGGAAAGTTGCAACAATTGAAAATAGGTATCCCTAACCTTCATGAAAAGTGAAAAAAATAATAATAATAAAAAAAACCTGATAAGATCTCTATCCATAATACTCTACTTATACTCTTATGATACTCTTATGATAATACTCTATCCATAAGATAGAGTATTTTGGCGCTAATATAAAATCTGTCAAAAGAAAAAAAAACTATTTTTAGTTTATGATTAACATAAAATTGATATGTTGAATTCGTTGATGTATATGTTGAATCAGAATATGCTAGGAACTGTTATTTATTATTTTTTTAAAGATCCATTGGATATTTAACTGTATAAGAGACCGACTGTGATGGAAAAGGAATAATCATCCTGATTATGTAAAGGGATAGAAGAAACCATACAAATAAATTACAATTGAAAACATTAAAATTCTCCCTCATCTGCATATTAATTTATTATTTTTAACAAAAATTCTTCATTTTTACATAAAAATTGATTAGCTTAAAACAATGGATGCGTTTTAGAAGATATGGATTTGAAACGAACAATGATTAAAGAGGACATTTTAAAACTTTTAATTTAAACATTTTAAAACTTTTTTTAACGTCGAATTTCAACGGTGCCTTTTGGCAGATGCAATACATATGCGCATAGGAGCTCATTCGATTGCATTATCACAGGGGGGGGGGGGTGCTTATACTATGTTATTTTATATTTACTGAATATGAGATGAAAGTAGGAAATTTGTATGATACTTTATGATAGGACTATTTGTATGATACTTTATAGGTCCATGACCTTTTTTTTTTTTTTTTTTTTTTTTTTTTTTTTGTCGTGGGGAATATGGTGGTAATGTCAAACTGATTTGCATTACAATTTTTTTTAAATAAAATATTTGAAAGACTGTTTCATACGAAGCCCTACTTAAATAATGAAGAAGCCTATTTTACTGATATTGTTATAGTATTTTTTTCCGTCACGTTTTGACGGGTTCCATCTAGTAATAATAATTGCATGAAAAATGAGCAGGTTTACTAAATATTTTTTTCACTGCGCATGCGCGAATTCAATCAAAATATACTGTGCATAATATATTAGCTAAATATATAGACCAACTTTTATGAAAGTCTCAAAAACATAGCTTGAGAATTCTGATAGTGATCGTCGATAGAACAAGCTCGAAATTCGCTGTTTCCAAAAGGAAGCAAAAAGATGAGGGGTTGTATCAAATATAGAATGAGAGACGCTTCATTCTTATTATGTCAACTTTCAAAAGCTAGTATATTTGGATACAACCCCTCATCTTTTTGCTTCCTTTTGGGAACAGTGAAATTAGAGCTTATTCTATCGACGATCACTATCAGAATTCTCAAGCTATGTTTTTGAGACTTTCATAAAAGTTGGTCTATATATTTAGCTAATATATTATGCACAGTATATTTTGATTGAATTCGCGCATGCGCAGTGAAAAAATATTTAGTAAACCTGCTCATTTTTCATGCAATTATTATTATTTTTTAATTCTGATTACAGGGTATTGTGTATAATTTTGTTTGTCATATTTTCTGAAAATAACTTGTTTTTATATTAAAAACTCTGCAAATTATAAGCAAAAAACTTCGTAAAATTTCGGATCGTTTTTATAAAAACCTGAATTTCTCTTCGAGTATACATGCTATCTTCATAAAAATGAACCCAAATTATTACAATAAGCCTCCTAAGCGTGTGATACCGTTTCAACGCTTTTGTGATATTGGTTTTTACAGGGTTATCAAAAACGTATTCGTTTTTCTTCAATTTGTTGACGGCCCCTTATGGGGTTTCAAGAAAAAATCTTCTCGGAAATATGACATTGATCATGTTGTTTACACTCCTAAAGTTTCAAGATAATTCCTCATGTATCTTTCCAGATATTTAACAAATTATAATAAAAACAACTGCGTCTATTAATTTGGCCAGGGACTGTAGAACAGTTTAAAATTCTAGGGTGGCTGACATTTTGAAACAAGACAGCACATTACAAGAAACCAACGATTAATTTATGAGTTTTAGTGAACGCGATTTCTCGCAAATTAATATTTTTCATGGTTGTAATCATTTTCCCAATCATATGCATAAAACTATATATTCATATCCATTAGCACCAAATTTTCGCCAAACATGGCGACCCTTGGCGAAATATCGCCAAATTTGGCGACCAAAAATAAGTCTTTATAAATGAAACTAATTTGGCTATAGTTGACTAATTTGGCTAATTTCTAATTCAAATTCAGTATTAACGAATCTCCTGTAATGAGGTTCTTTGCATTTTAGCTTGCTGTATCGAGTAACATTAGTTATAATTTTAAAACGAAGATATAGGAAAGCTACCTTTTCCTCCCGGTACAGGCCGGAAGGACTTTCATTTTTCAGCCTTTTTTTAAGTCAGAAAATCGTGCTGATTTCAAAACTGCAATTAGTTTTCTTCTATCACGTCAAGTTTCTTCTTACGCTGAATCGGGCGTGAGTCATAGGAAGATTTAGTTTTCTACTGATGTCTAAGTAAACATTCTCCGATTGGGATGGGGTGAATGACACCATAAAAACCAGCGACAGTTTTATACTTATTTATACTATTCAGTTATATCTGAGATAATGTAGTGAGACGCTTATACACTATATTGCCAAAGGTGACCGGTCACTTGCGATTTTAGACGTTTTGTTAACTGTCTAGAAAAATACATGAAGAATTAACCTGAAACTGCAGGTATGTAAACAGTATAGTATAGATTATATTTCCACGAAGATTTTTTCACGAAACCCCATAGGGGACTGTCAACAAATTGAAAAAGAATGAATATCTTTTGGATAACCCTGTAAAAACTAATGCAGCAAAGGCGTTCAAACTCGAGATTATTAATAAGTGGCTTATTGTAATATATTGTGTTCATTTTTATGAGGATAGCATGTATACTCGTAGAGAAATTAAGGTTTTTATAAAAACAGTCCCAAATTTCGCCTAGTTTTTTGCTTATAATTTGCAGAGTTCTTAATATAAAAAAAAAAGTTATTTTCAGAAAATATGACAAACAACATTGTACACAATACTCTGCAATTAGAATTAAAAAATAATAAAAATTGGATATAAATGAGCAGGTTTACTAAAAAATGTTTCACTGCGCATGCGCGAATGCAATCAAAATATCATATGCATAATATATTAGCTAAGTATATAGAGCAACTTTTGTGAAAGTCTCAAAATCATAGCTTGAAAATTCTGAAAATTATCGTCGATAAAATAAGCTCGAAATCCATTGTTCCCAAAAAGAAGCAAAAAGATGAGGGGTTGTATCAAATACCTGTTGATTAGTGCCAAGATAGCGTACACAATATTGCACGTACCTCCCACAGTGCATATTTGGATACAACCCCTCATCTTTTTGCCTTCCTTTTGGGAACAACGGATTTCGAGCTTATTCTATCGACGATAATTTTCAGAATTTTCCAGCTATGATTTTGAGACTTTCACAGAAGTTGCTTTATATACTTAGCTAATACATTATGCATATTATATTTTGATTGCATTCGCGCATGCGCAGTGAAACATTTTTAGTAAACCTGCTCATTTTTCATCCAATTTTTATTATTTTTTAATTTTGATTGCAGAGTATTGTGTACAATGTTGTTTGTCATATTTTCTGAAAAGAACTTTTTTTCTATTAAGAACTCTGCAAATTATAAGCAAAAAACTAGGCGAAATTTGGGACTGTTTTTATAAAAACCTTAATTTCTCTACGAGTATAAATGCTATCTTCATAAAAATTAACACAGTATATTACAATAAACCACTTATTAATAATCTCGAGTTTGAACGCCTTTGCTACATTAGTTTTTACAGGGTTATCCAAAAGATATTCGTTCTTTTACAATTTTTTGACAGTCCCCTATGGGGTTTCGTGAAACAATCTTCGCGGAAATATATAACCTATACTATACTGTTTACACACCTGCAGTTTCAGGTTAATTCCTAATGTATTTTTTTAGATAGTTAACAAAACGTCTAAAATCGCAAGTGACCGGTCACCTTTGGCAATATAGTGTATGTTGTTCTATATAGTGCGGCGCATTCCGAAATTGAGTTAGAGTTCTCGCCTTTATGAAAAGGGTAAGCAGTGTTTAACATTTGATTTTAAATATTTATATCTATTCTATATATCTAATATCTCTACATACATTATTTATTTCATTTATTTACATATTTTCTTTTTTCTTACATATTTATATGTGACTTCTTTCCTTTCTTTTAGAGCATGTCTCCCTCTACTAGTTCGCGGCGTAAGTACTTAAACAGCCCAGATTGCTTTTGTTATATATGTGGCAATTTCACTATTCCTACTCAAAGGAAAATATTAGGGCATTTGTCCGGCAAGCCTATTTTAAAGTACATTGGTGTGCAAAGCTTAACCAACAAACATAAAATGCTAATTTCTGAACACGTGAGTACTCAAAAGGAAATTCTATAAAGAGCAAGTGTAGAAAAGAGGTACAACCCTAACAACACGGCCAGTCAATGAAGTCCCCTTGACGTCACACACGGTTAGAAGTGTCACAATCGCTACGGTGAATCAAAATATAGGATATTTCACTGTCTCATTATTACTCTCAAATGATTGTTAACACTGAAAAGTCACTATGACTGTCGCTTTGCGATGGTCACCAGGTGGCATTACAATGAAGTCACCTTGTGATTCTCAAGTCACTGTCAGTTGAAGACTGAACTTTAAAGTCATTGTGAGCATTGCATTGTGATGAGTCGCCAAATAATGTCACAATGAAGTCGCATTGTAACTTTCCGGTGATCGACACTCTATTGTGAAGTCATCATTGCACTGCTTTGTGAAAAGTCACCAGATGATTTAATTCTGTCACTTGGGAACTCGTCACAGAACAGCTATCATAATGACTTTACAATGGAGTGTCAAAATGACAGTCACATGAGAGTCACAAGATGACTTCATTGTAAAGTCACCTGGTGACTCGTCAAAAAACAGCAGTCATGGTGACTGTTCACAGTGACCAAATGAGAGTAAAAATGAGACGATTGAAAGATATCACATTTCTGTTCATTGTAGTGACTGTGACCATTTGTGATGTCATGAAGACCATATCGACTGTCTGTGCTGTTAGGATAGTACCTATTTTCTACACTTGCTGTTTATAGAATTTCCTTTTCAGTACTCATGTGTTCAGAAATTACCATTTTGTGTTTGTTGCTTAAGTTTTGCACACTAGTATAAAAGTAAATAATGTGGTGTAAATAATATATTGCTTTGTTGATGTGTAGTTATATATTAAATAGTAATGAAGTTCTTTATTTAAAATATTGCGTTGTATCCGCTAGACCCTAAGTGTTCTTTGAGGTCAAGCAGTGGTAAAAAATAAAAAGAAAAGAAACTTCTTACTTGCATGGTGTCAGCTGAAAACAAATGAAGGAGCCTTTTAACAATATAAATCCAATATTTTATTCATTCTTTTTAGAAGAGAAGAAAGAGGCCTTCACCCGTTGGTCACCTTATTTAAATAATTATGTTGGCTGATAAAGATGATCTTTTCCACTCGAAGAATTGACTTTAAAATTTAAAATGCAGCATCAAATTCAATATTCTAAAGATGAAAATTTCAATTACAACTTTTGCTCGCCATCAGGAAGTAAATTCGAACAAGGGATACATCGTCGTAGAATTCGCCGGACCACGCATCCGTCGGCCGCAGGCAGGCAGGCAGGCAGCCTTGGCCCACGATCTTTTTGAAACGAAAACTACTTCATGGCAGGTTCATCAACAAAACAGATTCTGATTTAAAATTAACGAAATTAATTTATAGTAAGAAACGGGGACACCAAAAGTATCCGGACGACAAGATTTAAATCTATTAGAGAATTTAAAAAATTAGCCAATATCTTAATTAACAAATCCGAACAATTCATTTAAAAACATTTATTTCAATTTGCGCCAGTAATCGTCAAATAAACCACGCCTCCCAAAACATGAACCTCCTTCTGCAGCTACCTAATGCGTACGTCACGAGAGGGAGCGAGATAGCAGCTCGATGACGTCATCACAATACGAATAGATGGGAGAGAGAAAGCACATCGGCAAAGAGCGAAGAAAAACGCCGATCAAAGCCCGATGCAAAACACTCGCGTAAAAATAAATACGGAATTGAATCCAAATACTATCGACGTGAAAGGCCGAAAGAAATAAAAATATAACATAATTTAAACATTGTGAAATTTCATATCACAATACCCCCATTTACCGATTAAAATTTTGGCAGAACAAGTGATGTAAAAGGTAAAATGAAATAAGAACCTTTAACAGAAAGGGGATGACAAAATTTTTGCACACCAAACACAGAGAAAAAAATTAAAATATTAAAGTAAAGCCAAACGTTAAACTGCTGCAATCAAAATTAATAGTGGTGACCAAACTGGAAGGGAGAAGAAAAAGAAAATACATCAAAAGTATACATAGTATATTCAATAGTATACATATAAAAATGCCAAATATTCTTATTTATGGCAATTTCTTCTAGTCTGATCTCATAAAATTCATCATCAAAATACTTAAATACAAATGTTAAACAAAAATCAGAATTAGCATATATAAAATGAGATATATAAAGTGAGCTCATTATCAAATATTTAAATTGGTACCATTAAAAATAGAAGTTGCACTTTACAAGCAACAAAGATCAACATACCTTCAGTATTTGATCAACCGCCTAGGACTTACAATTTAATATTTTATAAAATAGAGCATTTACTTTCACTTACTCTAAATAAAAATTGGCCGTACTTAAAAATATCTTTAGTACAATTTTCATAATACCATATTCAATTTGTTTTTGTAATGTTGTTTTATTTAGTACTAAATGCGTAATTGACTTGAAACAACCAGCTGTACTCTACATGAACAAGTAGTCAAATCGTGCACTAAATGATTACTCACTAATAAAATACAGAAAGTTAGGGTAGTTGCAACAATATCTATCTATCTATCTATATATATATATAAGAGAGACATGTCTAAAGAAATTAGGTGTTTTACAGATGAAACATATACTCTTACCACTTTTCTCATTCTGAAAATATTTGCAAAAGTAATATCAACAAACACCAATATAAATATTTCTCAGAAAATTCTGGATTATTTACTCAGTAAGAATTTTCAAAATTTATACCATTCATTAAAATACAAGACATCACTTAATACAATTAAATACGTATAAAGATAAACTCATAGATAAATCATGGTTTTTATGAATCAGTGGGTATTTGGTTGGGTGGGGATCCCCCAGAAAAAAATTTAACCTTTAGTCTTCATTAAAAAAGACAAGTTAAAAAATGACAGTTTCATGGGAAGAAAATAAAAACACAGTGCACCTATTGTAATGGCCATAATTATCATCCAGAAATATACATATAAACTGTTATTGAGAACAGAAATTGGCTATTGTAAAATACTAGTATGTATAAATTGAATCTACATAACTCACATAAGTGCTAATAATGCTAGCCATAGAAACTATCAGCAGTCGTGCAAATTAAGCAAAATCAAAATATAAATATGTTATAATTCACAAAAATACACTAATAGCCCTAGTACACAACCATCAGTAAATTATCAGTAAATCAAACAAATGCAAAATAAAATAATCAAATCTACAAAAGAGACAATAGCGATCTCCAAAACCATTGGCAATTGTGTACATCTGATAATATGGAAGCTATGAATATATAACTATTGCTGCAAAAAAAAAAAAAAAAAAAATTATTACAGATGAGGGATGATATATCGTTCAGCCAATTTACAAATAGTGAGATATGGTAGTGACAGTCAATAAATCAATTTTTTAATAAGCAACACAGTACATCTCCTATAAAATATATTATCTGCTAGTAAAAATGTTTGCAGAATAATTTTTTTGCAGATTTTTCATTTTTATGGCACACAGGTGGACACGATGGTATTGAAATCACAGCAATTTGGCCACAATCACTTATGATGACACACCATAATTTTAAAAAATGAGGACACAATTGGGAATATTTAGCACTGACACAAAGCACTATGACACACTTCCTTTTCTTTTTTTGTAGATAAGCTGAGTGACTTGGGGAACACTGAGCATTCACCATCACATAAGGCTTAAGACACAATAGGGAAATTTATCGACATAATCAGGAACAGAAGAAAGTCACATAGAAATAGAATAGACGACAAAATTGATGCATTCAAAGAGCACTTTTTCTTTAAATTTCTTAGTAAATTTTGAAGATTCACCATGGAACACTTCTATAAAAAGGCGCTGTTAAGAAGTACTAAGAACTGTGCTTTTCTTTTCTTTTTATATAATCTTGTATATAAATTAACTTGGCACTTAAAATCTTCAAATTTCTTCATTAATAATAATAAATTCTTCAGAATTCATTCAATTAATTATTTCTTGTACAAAAATATGAGGCATATGACAAAATAAAATTTAGAGACTTTGGGTATATTCACAAATGAAAACATAAAGGCACAATACAATATTTGAAATATGGGGAATTTACCCAATAAAATAAATTGATCTTGAGAATTCCTGAATCAAAAATAGCAACTCTTGTAATCACAGATATATATAAGAAAATGCATCATACAAAATCACTATTGAAAGCAACTAGTTATTTTTATAATATTTCATAATAAATAAGAATTTTCTTGATTTTGAAAATTATAAAGCAAAAAGAGCAACATTGATTTTTAAGAGTAGATATGTCAACCAGTCCATTTCGTAAGGATAATGCACAACTCACCAAAAGAAAAGGCCAACTAACAAAACTTCTATAATCAGGTCCCAAAACAGCTATTATTTGAGAAAAAATATTTAAGATTATTGGTAAATCTTATTTTAGCTTTCAACACAAACATCAAAGATATTGAAGGGAATCCGAGATTGTAAAGATAGTATACACATACATGACATGACTCTTCTTCAATAGTTACTTTAAAGTTGAAAATGAAGCATAAATTTTAAAGTTATTGTTCTAAAACAGTTATTTAGGCAGGTAAGTGTAGTATAATTATCTTTTACTGTAAAACAAGGAAAATATTAGAGAAGTGGTTAGCACAAATGGATACAACTCATCAGTGAATGGCCAACTTCATCAGGTAAGGAACTGTTGAAAATGAAGAATAGAATTTTTTTTTTAAAGTAATTTTTACGATGCTGGAAGATAGAGCAGCATATAGAGAAACAGTCTTTTATTTATTTATTATTATTATTGTTTTAATAGATGATGTCAAAGAATTTCTTAAATATAACTGTAACAGGAATGAAGTAGCCCTCTGCCTACTTCTTCTCAAAATTAGAAAAAAAATAATAATAATGTTGCTTTCATTCCTTTTTTTGAGAGCAACATGAGAATACTGGTTGATGAAAACTGTCACAGCCTGCACATATAGTGAAGTGAAAATGTCTTAATTCCACAATTACAACTTGCCATAGGAATATTTTTAAATAAAATGGATTTTTCAAATATAATATTTTGTCAGCTGAGTTCCTTTACAAACAACATGAGAACAGTTGTAAAAATATTCTTAAATGCATATATTCTTAATTTGTAGACTTCATCAGACTTTGCACTAAGCCAAACTGTATGATTATTAACATCACAGTTTAGATGGCATAAGAATAAATCTATGAACAAACCATTCGCATTAAAACTATTGTTAAAAAAATGTCTTAATTTGAAATTTGTAGAGTTGAAGCATAGAAATCTGCAAGAATGTTATGTAGGATATTTACAACTACTAACTTCTGTGAAGAATTTTAGCTTCAGAAAGAAAATGTGACCATAATAAATTGAATAAGTATGACATAAGAATAAAATTTCTCAGCATCAATAATCATAATCTCAAAAATAATGCTTCTTATAAAATTCAATCTTCTAAAATATAATATATATAATTTGTTGCAACAGTGCCATATTTTTTTTTTTAATTTAAAAACCCAAAGTCATAGCCTCTTAAAATATGAAATATGTTTTTGAGAACAATTTATTATTTCAAACTCATAAAAATTTTCTTAAAAATACATAATTCATTTCAAAAATATAGAACTAATCATTCTTGAAAAATATTATGTTCTATAATAATTTATTGTAAAAAAAGAATATGTAGAACTATTTAAATGGAATAATAAGTATGCATCAAATATATAATTATTCTTCAAAAAGAAATTCATTTCAATTTAAATGATTATTCCAGAAAATATGGCAAATTTAGCAAAATATATTATTTTCTTCAAGATGGTAAAGAACAAATTCATTCTAGAATTATAAAATTTAATTCTCCAAACAAAGTAGCAAAAATTAATTCAAGAAATTTTTGAGAACAAGAACTTCCAATATTAAAAATATTTTCATATGTCGTTACACAAAAATTCTTAAATAAATTATTCCATATTTCTTTAAAGAATCTTTAAAATTCATTAAAAGAACAAATCTTGAATTCTATGAAACACATCATAAAAATTTTCAAAGTTATTCTGAGAACAAAAAGTTCTAAAATATTTAGTTTTTCTTTAAATCAATTCAAATTTTCTTTCAGAACCACTGCCTTTTCAGGCACCAATTGTGGTGTAAATTTTATTTATTTGTTGATGTGTAGTTATTTATTGATGTGGAGATATATTAAATAGTAATGAAGTTCTTTATTTAAAATATTGCGTTGTATCCGCTAGACCCTAAGTGTTCTTTGAGGTCAAGCAGTAGTAAAAAGAAAAGAAACTTCTTACTTGCATGGTGTCAGCTGAAAACAAATGAAGAGGAGCCTTTTAACAATATAAATTCAATATTTTATTCATTCTTTTTAGAAGATAAGAAAGAGGCCTTCACCCGTTGGTCACCTTATTTCAATAATTATGTTGGCTGATAAAGATGATCTTTTCCACTCGAAGAATTGACTTTAAAATTTAAAATGCAGCATCAAATTCAATATTCTAAAGATGAAAATTTCAATTACAACTTTTGCTCGCCATCAGGAAGTAAATTCGAACAAGGGATACATCGTCGTAGAATTCGCCGGACCACGCATCCGTCGGCCGCAGGCAGGCAGGCAGGCAGCCTTGGCCCACGATCTTTTTGAAACGAAAACTACTTCATGGCAGGTTCATCAACAAAACAGATTCTGATTTAAAATTAACGAAATTAATTTATAGTAAGAAACGGGGACACCAAAAGTATCCGGACGACAAGATTTAAATCTATTAGAGAATTTAAAAAATTAGCCAATATCTTAATTAACAAATCCGAACAATTCATTTAAAGACATTTATTTCAATTTGCGCCAGTAATCGTCAAATAAACCACGCCTCCCAAAACATGAACCTCCTTCTGCAGCTACCTAATGCGTACGTCACGAGAGGGAGCGAGATAGCAGCTCGATGACGTCATCACAATACGAATAGATGGGAGAGAGAAAGCACATCGGCAAAGAGCGAAGGAAAACGCCGATCAAAGCCCGATGCAAAACACTTGTGTAAAAATATATACGGAATTGAATCCAAATAATATCGACGTGAAAGGCCGAAAGAAATAAAAATATAACATAATTTAAACATTGTGAGATTTCATATCACAAATAGTAAATTGGTGATCGAGATAAAACTTGGGCCCCTCACAAAAGGTGTGCAAGCAGTGTGTCGAGAGTTTACGGATGTGGACGAAGGGAACACGCGATAAATTGCCATTTGGTATACCAATGATTTGTCGAGCGCCCAGAGATCATTCCAGTGATTGTTATTTCTATACCGTGAAAGCGTCAGGATATAACCAGAAAAACAAACATAAAATAGACTATCCTAGTTTACCATCCGCCATACGTCCAGTGCCTCATTCATCTAAAATCCCAGTGCCAGTTTTCAAAGAAATTCCCTCTTTCGAAATGCAGGAAGACGAGTATGGTGGAAATCTAAGTGATCCCTACGATGAAGATTTTGAAATTGAAGATGACTCCGTTCGAAAGGGATTTGATCAACAACTGAATGATTTGGTACGAGATTTGGGACTGTTAAAAAAAACTTCAGAATTATTAGCATCAAGACTGCACGAGAAAAATTTGCTTGAAAAGGAAGCTAAGGTATCCTACTTTCGATCAAGAGAAAGTGAATTTCTTCAATACTTTCGAAGTAACAATGGATTTGTTTATTGTCATAACATAAATAGTTTAATGGAGGAGTTGGTAATTCCATCCTATACCACAACTGAATGGTGGCTGTTCATCGATAGCTCAAAGAGAAGCTTGAAATGCGTGCTCCTTCATAATGGAAATTTATTTGGAGCAGTCCCAGGCCATTCAGTTTATTTCCGCGAAGAATATGAGGACATAAAGAGAGCCATTAATTTATTGCAATATCACATGAACAAATGGATCATCTGTGTTGACCTTAAAATGGTCTGCTTCCTTCTTGGCCAGCAACGTGGATATACCAAGTATCCTTCTTTTTTGTGTATGTGGGACAGCAGAGCTCGTGAGAAGCATTGGTTCCAGTCCAATTGGCCTCCAATATCTGACCTCCAAACCTGGTGATCCAAACATTTTGCATGAGCCACTTGTCGACAGAAAGAACATCATATTTCCACCTCTGCATATAAAACTGGGCCTAATGAAGCAGTTCGCGAAAGCATTGCCAACTGAATGAAACTGTTTCATATATGTTATTTAGAAATCACCAAACCTGTCTTTTGAAAAGATAAAGATTTGATGGTCCACAGATTCGGCAGCTCATTTGAGATGAACATTTCATCGGAACAATGACAGAACTACAAAATATGCTTGGTTAGCATTCAAAAACCTTGTCAAAGACTTTCTTGGAAATACGCGAGTAGAAAATTACACCGAAATTGTCCAGCAACTTTTAGAGAGCTTTAAAATGCTTGGTTGCAACATGAGCATCAAACTTCATTTTCTGCATAGCCATCTCGATGACTTCCCGGAAGATCTTGGTGCAGTCAGTGATGAGAAAGGTGATCGATTCCATCAAGATTTGAAGATCATGGAAGAACAGTATCAAGGTAAATGGGCTGAACATATGATGGCTTACTATTGTTGTTGGAGCATCAAGCGAGATTGTCCACAAATTGAACACTCCAGGAAAAGCTACAAGCGAAAATTTTTACCTTAATATGAACTTTTTTAGTTTTGTAAAAGGACTTTACTATTTCTAAGAACACAATGTAGCTTATAGTAAGTATATATAGCCGTTGTATGAATAATATATTTGGTAATTTTTCTTTATTTTCATTTGTATCCTCATAAAGTATGATTTTTGGGGTATCCTGTAGCTGAAAAAGTTGACGCCATAGAAAAAAAAAACTGGTGTCATTTTTGGATTTAGATGCCAATAATTAGCCAAAAACAAGTGCCAGATCCAAGTCAACAAAACGTGTGTTCCCCAGTGAATCAAGTGATTTTATGATGTGGTCTAAACATCTAAATCAATGGTATTCACTCGAGTTCATTTCATTCATCCCGTAAGTTGAGCACAAAACTAGAAAATATATACTAAAAATATGTACATGTTTTCTAAAATGTATTTTTCAAAGTTTTTAAGATTATTTAACATCTATTGTTTTCAAAATTTGAATACAATAAAAATAAAGGTTTCAATACGTTTTCTTCTCCAGTCTCCAATTAATAACCCCAATACTGGAGCAGAATATTGCAAGTCTGGTCTGCATAATGATTCATCTCGCCTTCAGGCAACTCTTCCTCTATTACCTAATGGACCTTGTCCACCACGGTTAATATTAAATTATTAATATTGGTTGAAATTAACATATGTATTAATTGGTATATAATAAATAGTAATTCATTATAAAACAGTCATATGACTGCAAAAACGAGTGTGTGGCCCTCGAGTTCTCTTCTTTACCACATTTTGGCTCTGACAAAAATTTTACAAGTACCACCGACCTAAACGGAGATCAGTCAAAGTGGAACAGTGCTTATAAATGTGATATTTTATTTACCTTTTCTTTTCTTGGAGGGGTGGCAAAGGGCACTTCAGCAAATTTCTGAAACATTTATAAAACTTTAAACTATTTTTTACAATAAAAAACTTAAAAATTTTAAAGTTAATTTTTGCATTACCATAATGTAAGACATTTAAACAAATCTAATTAATACAGCATTCATGGCACTGACAGTTCCGTCTGTAAAAAAGAAATCGATACATCATAAAAACAATAGTTTTCTTGGAAGATCAATAATTTAAAATAGGTGGTTGCACCAAAAACATGTAAAAGTTGGAAGAACTATAATTTAGTGCATATAAATTGTAAAGAATAAAAATACACTGCTCAAAACAATTAAAGGATATTGCAGTTTTAGGTGGATTTTGTATCTGGGAAACTTTTTAGCCGATTGATACATGGTCGACAGACATAGTAGGTTATATGAGAATAAATTACACATGTTTGGCAGAAAAAAATGCATTTTATTGCGCATTTGTGTACAAAAGGAAAAAAACACAATTTGTGCATATGAGAAAAAAAGAATAAGAAAAGAGCATTTTCCCTATATACGTAAAAAGAGGGAATAATTTAAAGATATTTTGTCATTTATTTGCATCAACAAAAGGGCATCCAAATTGCCAACAGAATTTACTGGAATGTGTTCCTTTTTTATCTTACAATGAATAAAGGATAAAAATAATTTCACCAACAAAATACAGTTAATTGTAAAAAAATAATGAAACATTCAGTACTTCCAAATCCTTTTGTCAATGTTTCTAAGTATTTCCCGAAAGCGAAATTCTCGGAATAGAACATAATCCCCACTGCACGTTATTTAGAGGTTTTGTTGAATTAATATCTATTACTAAAACAAAATCAATTTATACTTTAGTTTAACATTATTAAACAAAACATGTAGAATTAAAAAGTATAGCTTTACTCTCTCCCCAAGAATACACTAACTATCATATCAATTAGGCAATTTTGATTTCTTGAATGCACGACTTTTTCTGGAAACTAGAAAACTCTAAGCATTTCGTCCCAAAAACATTGACATACTCGAATTGAAATTATATTTATTCTTTATTCATTGTATATATTATATATTACAAAGTTTCATAAAAAAAAGTACAGAATTTTATGAAATCGTTAAAAATTTTCAGGGGATTAAATTTGAAGAAATACAAAATTTTAATTTTTATACGCCCCCGTACAAAAAAAATTGCCAATGAGTAAAATGTGCCCCATACACTAATAAGATCATGTACAAAAGGGAAGGCAGGGAACGTTGAACACCTTTGAGGCATGGACTCAATGAGGCTATTAATGACGAGTTGGGGTATTCTTCCCCACTCTTCAAGAAGAGCTCTTTCCAGTTCTTGGAGAGTTTGTGGGGGTTGTTGGCGGCCAGAAACTCGTCTTCCTAGAGCGTCCCAAACGTGCTCGATTGGATTCATGTCTGGAGAACACGCTGTCCATTCCATTCGAACGATTCCTTCCTCGAAAAGGAAATCCTCCACCAGGTTTGCACGATGTGGCCTGCAGTTATCGTCCATTAAAATGAAGTTATCTCCGATTGCTGCAGCGTAAGGGACTACAATAGGTCTGAGGATCTCATCCCTATATCGGCGACCAGTCAGAGCTCCATCTCGAATGATGTAGAGGTCAGTGCGCCCGTCAATGGAGATGCCACCATACACCAACACTCCTCCACCGCCAAATCTGACACTTTCATGCACGAACGCAGGATTATTCCTACTGCCACGGTCCCTCCAGATGAAAATACGCCTATTATCCGGATGCACAGAAAAACGGGACTCGTCAGAAAACAGAATATTGCTCCATTCATTTCTCCTCCAGTTGACATGCTCGGTTGCCCACTCCCTGCGGTCGCGACGATGCCTTGATGTTAATCTAACACATACCATCGGTCGGCGAGCATACAGACCTATAGCATGGAGCCGGTTTCGGACAGTCTGAGTTGAAATCGTGGTGCCTGTAGCCGAGCGAAGGTGTTGTTGGAGAAGAGTAGCGTTCATGTTTCGGTGTCTCCGAGCTGTTAACGCTAAATACCGATCTTCATTGGGCGTTGTTGCCCGTCTACGACCTTGCCCTGGTCTTCGGCCTGCACATCCACTCTCCAAAAAACGGTTCCAGATCCTGGAAATGACACTTTGTGACACTCCAATGGCTTGCGCTACTTCGGCTTGAGTTTGGCCCCCTTCTAACCTAACAACAATTCTCCAAGCTTCTGAATCTGTCAAATGACTTCGCTGAGACATCGTACTCATCGAAACAAAGCAATCACTGAATGCCGATCATCCTTGTCTTCATTCTCTTTTATCCAGTTGAAAGTCAAATTTCATTCGCTGCCGCTGAAGTGACGTTTTTGACGTCGAACTCAAAATTTGCATACTCCACAGTTTGAAAACCAGAAAAATTTGCATTTGTGATTCTCTTCTTCTATTTTCGGCAAAAAAAATTTCGTTTATATCTTTATTTTATATAAAACTTCAAATATCCTTTAATTGTTTTGAGCAGTGTAATAAATTAGAGAAATTTGGGAATTTCTAAATATAAATAGTCATGGTTTGTTTATGTTTCAGAATATTCATTTAGATGTTTTCAGATTTTATGAAACATCTTTCCTTTTTTTAAAAATAAAGATAGGTCCAAAAAAAAGTACTTTATAAATTTTTATCGCCAAATTGTCGCAAAGAGAAACTAAAATAGCCATTCGATTGGAAATTATATTTTTTATTGGAAATTCTCTTGTTTAAAAAATATGTTTAGACTTTAGAGTTGGCATATCAAATACGTGGCCCGAGGGCCACAACTGGCCCGTCGACAACTTATCTGTAGCCCGCGAAGCCTTTGGCATTTTACCTGTATTTAATTTAGTTTTTAGAAAACGCATACTGAAAATTCACAATAACAAACATATAACATATAAACATAACATATGACAATGACAAACATAAAAAAGGTATATATATATATATATATATATATATATATATATATATATATCAGTGTTACCAGTTTCTCAGGCTTTTTATTTTATTCAGAATGCTACCAGTATTTTTTAATAGTAATATTTGTTTTAATTTATTCTTTCATTAAATGAGGGAAATATTTCTCCTCAGAATGTCATAGAATTCGGGATTTAAAAAAAATCTCGCTTCTCTGGCAACAGTGATGTGCATACACCAGATATAACTCAGTTTTACATATTAGCAGAAAAAAATGGCGATACACAGATAACATAGCAATCGGAACATAGCAAAGCGCCGGATCTTGAGTCTGAAAATTTAAAGATTCGTAAAAGTGTTAAATTATTTTACTTATAATTTTATTTGTTTTTTGTCGAAACTAATACATACTTTTCTCTCTTATTTTACAACACTTTTCGAAATAATATTATGCATTTATTAAATAGTAAGAAATGTATTGTAAAATTAATAAAATTCGGCGGTAATTAAGAACAGCTAAAATTAAAAAAAAAAGAAAAAGTTTAAAATTAAATAGCTTTGAAAGTGACACAAATTATCACTTTTGTGCTTGACACAAAAAAACCGAAAATGTTATCCCAGGTTCTTCACTTGGGCTTTTGTCGAACAGGATTTTGGATTTAAGCTCTTTAATTATTTTCATTACTTAGGCTAATAATTATGTGTGATATTTCTAGGATCCTGCGTAATTTTACTTTCCTTTAATTCATTTTTACTTTCTTCTATCTATAATAGAAGAAAGTATTGTAATCGAAATTTTTTTTCGACTTCCGGTTTTTGACGGATTTACACGTTTTAGGGGTCAGAGATTCCGAAAAACATGTTTTTACAAAATGTCTGTCTGTCCGTCTGTCCGTCTTCATTGTACCATATAAAAGTGTATGAAGTTATGCTTCAAATTGAACCACATTTTTTTTCTAGGTTTTTGGCTATGACAAGCAAGTTCTATCTGAATTTGGGGATACTTCGACGAAAGGGGGCGCTGTGATCGATATTTTTGTTCCATTTTCACTATTGTATCATCGAAAAGTGTATAAAGTTATACTTCAAATTGAACCACATTTTTTTTCTATGTTTTTGGCTGGCAAGCAGGTTCTATTAGAATTTGGGGATATTTCGACGAAAGGGGGTGCTGTGATAGCCATTTAAAGATTTTAAATTCAAAAAGATGTGCAAATTCAAAAAAATTAGAAATCCTAAAACTTTTTTTCGTTAAATGCTCGGCCTTGATCCGGAGAATCCGGAGCAATTTTTGTTTTGCCTCTATCTTAAAAAATAGCTGAGATATAGCGGTTTGAAATTTTAGGGTGGCTGACATTTTCAAACAAGACAGCGGAATTTCATCCATAAACGGGTTTAATTTATGAGTTTTAGTTAACATGATTTCGGCAAATTTTCTTTCATTGTTGTAACCATTCATCCTATTACATGCTTATCACTATATATTTATATTCGCCAACGTCGAATTCTTGCCACACTTGGCGACAGTTGGCGGAATATCGCCAAATTTGGCGACCAAAATAAGTTGCCATAAATGAAGCCAACTTCGCTGTAGAAGACTAATTTGGCGATATTCTCATTCAAATTCAATGTTGACGAGAACTGGGATTGAATTTTTTTTTATTTACGTTCCAAGCATTTTACCTTCATGTTTTTCAGTAAAATTAGCTAAAATCGTAAAACCAACGAATAGGGAGGCTATCTGTTCCTGTCGGTTCAGGCCAGAAGGACTTTTCGTAGTTTAGTATACATCAGTTGTGCGAATCCCTGTAACCCGACGTTTCGCAAGCAGCTGACGTACAACAGACTGACGAAAAATATTGATTTTATTGGCGATGTGATAGCGAATTTTGAAGTATTAACATGACTGAGATAGAAGAAAGTTTTGAGATTGGCACATCCGACTGGTTTATTGATATATACATATTTTACCGACATACTCTCATACAGCCCAGGATTTATAATATATATTATATATGCTCTTTACCACTATGGATAAATAAAAACAAACTGAAGATTAACATCGCGGTTTTTTAAAGGTGATTTACAATACAATTATATGAAAAGGAAAGCTGAAATTTTATGTTTGATATGTAGGCACTGTTGGAGATTGAAAAGAATGTAACATTAAGAGGTGCTACAGCACAAAGTATAAAGAAAAGTCGCAAAAATCTGGCTACACGTCGAAAAGATTAACTGTTAGAATTGAAACTGATACTTCTTAATATAGAATCAAAGTGCTTTCACTAAACCTATTGAAGAAAATACATTTGCTTTAAAAACTAATTATTGTCTTTATTACATTAAATGTCACACGAGTCGAAATCATTTACTACGAAATTGAAGAACATTGAACAAGTAGCGCTTAAATACCGCGCATATTATTGAATAAATTTTCCCGATTCAAAATATATTTTTATTTTTCAGTTGATAAAATACGGAATATTGACAGCTATGCTTTGCTAGATCACGATTAACAGACCAGCATGTATAATCAATTTTAAAATAAATACAGTGAAAACTGAGAAAATTCAATTCATTCCATTCAATTCATTCAAATTCAATTCAATCCATTCAATAGTTAAAGAAATTTGAAAATACTATAAGCATAAGTACCATTGCTGGAAAGAAATATAGCGGATAAATTTATAGAAGCCGGATATGTGCTTAAAACTTATTAGTGTTTATAAACTTATATTTGTACACACATGCTTAATCATTGTCAATCTAGAAAATATCTTGGAAATATGTGTAGTGTATATACATTAAACCTTCTTATACAGATATTTCACGGCTTAGGGTACAATTTTCATTTTAAATCGACAAATTATGAATGTGAATTATTAAAAGACTATCAATAGACAAAGTACTTGGAGTTTTCATTTTAAATTACAAAGCCCTTGAGTAAATTCCAATTTCAGGGCAAATTTCATAATGTTAACTTGTTATTTATTTGTATTAGCGTTTCAAATAGAATTTATTGCTTTGATAAAACAATTTTCAAAAAGAAAATGTATTTCATTTTAAATGTTGTCAGGCATTATTACAAAAATCATCGAAGTGAAATTTTTTAGAATATACTAAAAATAAAATAAAAAAAGGAATTTCAAATTTTTGAATTTCAAGAAATATGAAAATCAGTTTAATCTACTATTTACTTCACCTCTATAATGATTGATGTTGAAATTATCCTTTAGAATTTATTACTGCAGTTAATCAAATTCTACATTAGAGGGCAAATATATGGATATGGAGTTTCCAAATTTCTGTAAATATTCGCCAATCGACTGATTTTTTAAAGTTTAATATACAATTAGGCATATTTTATAGCTATGTTCTGTGTGCACTTTTATATGGCATCTTTGCGTAACTGACAACCTTTTGTTATATTTCAATTGTAATAAATATAATTTGAACCATAAAATGTATTTAATAAAGGAAATAAAAAAATAGCGCATAAATACTACACATATTAAATAAATTTCCCAATTCAATATACATTTATTTTTATTTTGCACTTAAAAAAAATACAGAATATTGATAGCTATGCTTTGCTAGATTACGATTAAAAGACCAGCATGTACATGTACAATCAATTTTTCAAATAAATACAACTGAGAAAATTCAATTAAATTTTAGAGATTTCGTTGATGAAAAGTAATTTTGAGTATTCTTTCGAAAACTAAGATAAAATAGATAAATATGCAATAACTTTCTAACTTTGCTTGAATAGTTCTTTCAAATGTCTGTTTTGTATGCACAAATTTTATTCTGTGCAATGGTAATACTATTATCCTTTTTTTTTTTATGTGGCCCGCGGCTTTGTATATAATGTTTAATTTGGTCCGCGGCGGTTAACCAGTTTGACATGTCTGCTTTAGAGGAACGCTTCCCTATTAAAATTGTAACAAACTTTAAAATATTCAATACCGACACCCAATTTTGGTATCGTATTTGGATTCTTCAGTAAATTTTATTATCAGATACAAAATGAAAAGTCATTCGATCAAGTAGTTTAGGAATTATGCAGATATAAAGTTAGGAATTCAATGTTAAATTCATTTTTAATTATTGCGAAATAAACTGCAATGTGGATAGTTTAAGGATAACTCAAAAACTACTTGGGAGAGTAAACTTTAATTTTTGATTCACATATTTAAAGCTTCTAGAAATTTATTTCTGTAAAAAAATTTCGATACAATACGTGTTTTGTTTTCCGAATATTAATGTCGTTTTCTGCTTTTCTGCAGAGCCGTCCATAAGAAAGAGCAATCCTGACAAGTGTCGAGAGGTACGGAGATGGGGATGTTTTATTTTCATTAAATTGAACCGAACTGCCTACATGCCATTAACCAGAGGAACTTTTCCATAGAATCCCTTTTTCATAAGTTTTTAAATATAGAATAAGAGAATATTAATCGATGGAAAAGATTTTAGCCCTTTAGCTGTCAACATCAATTTTACAACAAATATTGATAATCGATTAACGCAATAATCACCAATTTTTAGAATAAGCCGCTATTAACTAGCTATTTTAGATTTAACATGTCTTATGGGCTGTGACAGATTGGCGGACCTTAACAAAAAAAAAAAAAAAAAAAAAATGTCCTTCCGGCCTGTGCCGGGAGGAAAAGGTAGCAGCTTTCCTACATCTTTAAAAATTTTAGCTAATGTTACTCGAAACAGCAAGCTAAAATGCAAAGAAGATTCGTTAATACTGAATTTGAATAAGAAATTTGCCAAATTAGTCAACTATAGCTAAGTTGGCTTCATTTATGAAGACTTATTTTTAGTCGCCAAATTTGGTGATATTTCGCCAAGTTTGGCGAGAATTTGGCGATAACGGATACATAGTTTTATACGTATAATTGGGAAAATGATTACAACAATGAAAGATAATTTTTCGAGAAATCGCGGTCACTTATAAATTAATCACTGTTTTTTTGTAATGTGTTGTCTTGTTTCAAAATGTCAGCCACCCTAGAATTTCGAACTGCTCTATCTCAGCCATTTTTTAAGATAGAAATAAAACAAAAAATGCTCTGGAATCCCTGTATAAAGGCCTAACACTTAAGCAAAAAATTTGAATTTTTAACTTTTTTGTATATTTATTTTAGTTTTAAATCTTTCAGTGCCCGCCATTTTGAAACAAGATGGCGGACAAAACCGACCAACGAACTCGGTCGAGACATTGGTGAGCTTAATACACACAGTTTCATCAAAATAGATTTATAAATACGAGCGTTATCGTATGACATAGGTCATTATATATATATATATATATATATATATATATATATAAATCAACATTTGAACGGAGGGTGGTTTTGGGGTCATGATCGGTGAAAATATATCGAAATTTTCATCGAAATTTATGTTTTTGATATACAGAATGCAGTAATTGGGAAAAGGAACTGCAAACACCTGCAGAAACAGTACGAAAAAAAATATATGGAGTAAAACATTCGTACAGAACTGCGCAACTAACGCATACGATTTTCAGTGTGCTGTCCAATCTTTTCAGCTACGAGTTGGAAACGTGAAGCCGCATGTTCCACAACAGAGTGAAGAATATCCACTGTGCGTGTGTCTTGCACAAGCTCCTCTCCCGACTTTACTGCATATACAGCGCCATCTGTCGGTGAGATTTTAAGTTTTTTTTAACCATGCCTAAAAAATTCCCATTGCTTTGGGTCCCATTGCTGGTGAAATTTCCGGTCATTTGGATCAGTGGTTCTTTCGTTATAGGGTTTTACTTTCACAACTTTAAAAAAAATCACCCTGTATATTTGTAAACTTTTTACTTGTGTCCATCCAAAAACCATGTATTTCGTTATTCGTGCTTCATCTCGCCGTTTAAAGATGATCCAGTCCCTGTGACGTCATAAGAGTCATGATGCGGCCATGTATAACGGTAGGTTGCGATAATACTCATTTTTTAGCTCGCGATTCACATCAATATAGTTGTGCCGAGGCTAACGAAAAAAACAGGCTACCGCGGTGCATTCCACTTATCTTTTTTACAGACCGCTAGAGTGGCGTGATGCTCTTTTCGTACGCCTACATTGGTGGATTCCAACATCTTGTGACTCCCGCGGTCTGTAAAAAAAGATACGCGTAAAGGACCGCGGTAGCCTTTATTTTTCGTTAGACTCGAGTTGTTCAAGGTGACGTCACGAACGGGTTTTTGCTGCTGCTGTAGGACAGATATCGGTACCTTTATCAATGCTTTTTCTACTTGTATGTCCTACAGCTTTTTCAACGTTTTACGGTAAAAGTCATGTGGTATGAACTGCAGCAGTTGAAAAAGCTGTAGGACCGTTCACATCACGTGACTTTTACCGTAAAACGTTGAAAAAGCTGCAAGACACACAAGTAGAAAAAGCATTGATAAAGGTACCGAAATCTGTCCTACAGCAGCAGCAAAAACCTGTTCGTGACGTCCCCTTGCACAAGTCTGTAGGGTAATTTTTTCCCAAAGCGGCGGTGTCGGGTTGTACTAGAGTACCAATATCTCCTAATACTCTACGATTATTGTGGTGAGATAGATCCTTATATTTGTAATTTGTGCAAATATGAATTATGAACTGAAGTATATTGACCGACTACCTAGACTATATTTTGATACCTTTTACATCTGTGTTTTGCCAAATTTTGTTAGTTTTCTTCATTTTTTAACCCCTTATTCCATATTTCCGACTCTCACAATACCCTAAATATAAGTTTATTATTTGCTTGCAAGTAATGAATTTTCGTAAAATAATGTGTGTCTATAAAAACCATTTCTCAGATAGTTGAAGTTTGTAATTGTATTCGGTTTTCGTGTTATAAACAATATCAAGATGTTGTATTGCTCCAAATGTAACTACTATTCCAAAATACCCGAAGTTCCTCCACATAAATCATTTTTAGTAGCAAATATACCTCAACCCTACATTCCTACTGAAGTTCAGATTTCCCAAAACCCCCTTCGAAGGCCCAGCCCGTCCGTGCCAGATGATTTGAAATCTGAGCCAGATACCGGAAGTGCACAGCACTGTTGAATTCAGTGAGAGCCCGGGGAGGGGGGGGGACATTCCCACCCGGAGCATTGAAATGTTCCCCCGGAAGATTTGAGATTTTATGCTTTCAATGGTCAAAGAGGTGGACAATAACAGTCCAATAACTGAACATATCTACCGTTCAAACACAGCTTAAATATCTCATAGACTCCTTACATAACGTCTCAACGCAGTAACAGATGCAAAACAACGTAAATAAGTCGCAAAGTCAAGCAAATCCGCTTTACAGAAAATTGCTCTGAACGTATCGCATTCAGAAATGACACTAACTCTCTCCGCTCCTCGGCCCATTATATAGGAGCGAGAGAATGTTCGAGAACGCTCCACAATTTTCTAAAGCTAGAATTTTCTGAAATCCCCTCGAAAAACACGGAACAGCATTTAATCACCAAGTCTATCGCCAAATTTGTTGACCAAAATTAGCCGCCGAAAGTGACGCCAACTTGGCGCTATCACCAATATTTCGCCAAATTCCCATAGCCCCTTCCATTGTAATTCATTGTTAAATTGTTGATTTTCTGCAAGCAAGTAAACTATTTACATTAATTTTAAGCACAAACACTAACTCATCAATCCGTAACAAAATCCGTAACACTACAAGCTATAGAGGGCTGCACTTAATTGATATTTTCTGTAATTGATATTTTTTGCTTCAATGCATCTGACGCCATTACGTCACTGCATCTTCTATATCACTGAATGTAAAAAGGGGATTTTGAGATCCGCAACTGTCAGCGCTGGAGTCTCGGTGTGGTAGAGTAATGATAACAAGTGTTTTTTTTTTTTTTTTTTATGTTTTATTTAGCACCAAAGAGAATGGAAATTATTTAAATGTGTTCATTTTTATATGATCCGCTGAAATAAATTCGCATATCCATTGCAACAACAACCCTTAGTTCGAATTCTGTACAAGTACAAAAGTGGAATAAACTTCGTTATATGAAATATAATTTTCGTAATATGGAGATTAATTTATATGCTACTGGTGTTCAAAGTCAAAGTTCTGGAGAAAATTTCATTAAGTAGAAAACTTTGTTAAATAGGGACTTCGTTAAAGGGAAGTTCCACTGTATATACTTTAGGCAGAAAGGGGGGAAAAAAGTTCTTAATTGTATATTATTAGAGTTTTGTTACTTTGAAAAGGGAATATTTTTAATCGCTTCGACAAATTCAAAGGTCCTAAGTTCTCTTAATGATATAAAGGGCGATCAGTGGTACTGGGTATGTACTTCTACCTAACATGCATAACTTTTTAACCATGACAGTTTTCTTATATAAAATGTGAAAATAAGATTTTGTATCATTAAGGGAAAATTTAATTAAAGTCAAAGAATTAAATCAAACTAGGTTTTTTACCCGAGTGGAATTTCTCATTTCCCTCTGAATAAAAACCCCTAAAGTTTTAGCTCCTAAAAATCCCACAAGCGACAATTTTGCCTCCTAAATCTAGAAAGAAAACCCTCTAATTGGCAACACTGGGTAGAAGTTTGCTTTCAAATATTGAGTATTTCTTACTTGTTCAATTTCTGTATTGCCTTTTATGGTGATGAGTTTTAAAAATGGTCTTTCACGTGGTGTTCTCAAAAAAGTTTTTACATTAACTTATTTATTTCATATTTATATTCTCCATTTTATTAAAAACACATTAAAATAGGGTAAAAATGTTATTTAAAATCAGCATGACATCAGTATGATCCTCCTATTTACAGTCAAACAACAGTTTCTTTGTAATATAAGAATTCCACACTTGCAGAAACCGGGTTTTGCATCATCATACAATGTTTGACAACTTTGACGGATTCCTCCGATTCACGTATACGAGCTTCTCGCAGCTTGACTATCGGCGAATCACCGCAACTGACAGACTGGACATCATCTAATAAATCGACGGCACTCACGAATGTTCGGCTGCTGGGATTGCGGAAGAAAATTTTTCTGCCAGGCAACTCTGGTATTGTAGCCGTCAAAAAGAGAAATATACCGCCTATTATTAAAAAGCATATTCCCAGCGATAAGAACAATTTCCAGTATTCTCTCTCAAGTGGCTTGGGGTTAATAGACACAATCAGGGCTCCAAAGCCCAAGATGACAAAGAGCATACCAGAAACATACAAGAGAAGCTCTGGCCAAGGACTTGCACAACATTTCATTTTTGAAGATTTTAATTCTGTGGATGAACCTGTAATGAAATTTTTAAAAAATGGTCAAATATTTTATCAGATACCAATAAAATACAGAACGATTCGAAAAGTCTGACTCCTCCCCCCCCCCACTAGGGGCCAGCAAGGGGGAAAAAAGGCGAGGATGATAATTCCCCCTTTTTGGATTATCAAATGTAACTAAATTTTATTTCAGATCTTAAAATATATTATAAAAAAATATTCAAAATATTCTTCTCAATGATTTAAAGTAATTAAATTAAAAAAATATATAGTAAATAATCTTTCGTTGTTCCAAACTCTTGCCCTTCCCTAGATTTTGTTCTATGTGCGTCGATGCTACAACCCTTCGAACTATCCACTGTATGTGAATGAAACTGATCAATCGAAAGGGGATGCCTTGAATTTTGAAATACTACAGCTGCAACACTTCTAAATATCGCATGAAACAGCTTCAATTCTGATCAAGATGACTACTGTCTAGAAGATTTTTTGCATTCGCAAGTTCAGTAAAACATTTTTTTTTTTTTTAAATGGAGGATGGGCAGTTGTGAAAGAAGTTTATGCAACGTCTCTAACAACCTAAAAATAAATTTATCATAGCTTATCAAACCTAAAATTTATCAGAGCTGCGGGACGCAAGACATTTTTCATAGAATATGAAATGAATTAGGCTATAGCCCTCCAACGATAACTTTACCGATGATCTTGTAAGAGTTCGCGATGCTACGGGAAAAGAAAGCTGTTAGCAGACAAATGATGCAAGAAATGCATTATTCAACAAAACTTCTGCAAGTTGTTAGCGGCGATTGTCACCTTAGTCAATGAACAAATTCATCTAATTTCTGTTACTCATCGGCCAAGTTATCTTGAAACCTGTACACAGTATTTGTTACCGATGGATGCATCTAAAGAAGGGGGGGGGGAGGTGCATTGAATATATGTAAACTTTAATGAGGATACAATCAAAGGCAATTTACATCAGTCACATACAATACACAGTTCAGGAAACAGAAGCGTGTGAAATTTAATATATTTTGAATCGCCCTTTATTGGAAATAAAAATATTTAAAATACCAGAGAAAATAGAAAAACTAGTTCTCATAACAGCTTATATATAGGGTGTCCTAAATTGGACCGAGTGTTTTTAAAACTCAATAGCTAGCAAACGGTAACAGCTATGAGAGAAATTCTTGCAGGAAAGTAATGCATGATGTCAGGATTATTTTGTACTGCAATTTCTCATTTTTATTCCAATTACCACCGATAGATGTCGCTGCAAGCAATAATCGCTTAGAGATCCTTAGGATCTCTATAAACGCTCAATCCAGGCAGAAACAGAAAATCGCCCAGTCATGGCACTAACGAAGGAGGTCAAACGGAGTAAGTATTATTAGTCTATATAATGTTGTTCTTAGGGCCCTCCGATTCTGAACTCAATCTTAAGATTTCGATATCGTTGGTATAAGAGAAAAGAAAAATATTGTTGCCATGAAAAAAACTTTCTTTTGCTATCTAAATGTATACCGACAGCGTTAAAAATAGAGCCTAAATCACGATTTTTTTTTTAAGTTATCGCGTATGCTGATACAAAATATTCGCTTGGTACATGTTTTAAAAAAATAAAATTCCCTATAAGTTAAAAGAAAAGTAAAAAACACTCCGTTTTAAAAATTTCTTGAAATATAACAAACTTTACTTTATAAAGGACGGTATTCTGAACACTATCGTTACACATTTCGATATCGAAGAAGTCGTTTCCATGGAAACAATACTTTTCTCTATTGTCCAGACACCAACAATATCGAATCGACAGCGCCCAGAATCAGTCCCGGAACTTTTAGCAGAAAAATTGCTGTATCTTTTCACAGGATGTTTAAAATGACACAAAAAATATTTTAAAATCGTACAAAACAGTAAATTAATCCATAAAATAAAATTTCATAGATATAAAAATCATCGAACAGATCGAATACAGTTCATTAAACTGATGCCAAATTCTGAGCGCTGTTATACATATAGAAGAAGTCTCTTCCCTGGCTACAATACTTTTTTCCATCAGATACCAACAATATCAGAATCATACAGACAGATCAGAATCGGGCCCTAACAAGATTGTGTAGCCTAATAAACCCACAGATCCAATAGACCAATCCAATTAACCCACTCCATACGTTTGACCTCCTTAGTTGGCCCCATTGTCGGGTGATTTCTGTTTCAGCCTCATTTGAGCGTCTTGCTTGCAGCGCCATCTATCACTATGTCCTATCGAAACATACCCTGCTGTTGCCCAGGACAAATATGCTATCTATTTTTCAAATTAAAAAAAAAAATCAAGTACCACTTATATTTGTACAGTTTAATTTTTACCGTGTGTTACAAATATGATATGAGATGTCACCGGCTGAAACTACTCAGTGACTGATAGATTTTTTGACAACTTGTTGAAAGTGCTTGGGGTCCGCGTGGACCCCAGGACATAGTGATAGGGTTAAGAACTAAAACTCGGAACCACAGTAAAAAAATTCCTGACATACAAGACTGCAAGAATTTCATCAATAGCTGCCACCGTTTACAAGTTATTGAATTTTAAAAACAGTCCGTTTCAGGACACCTTGTAGCTATTCTAAAGGAGTAGAACAGTGCATACCACCTTTAACATGGAATAGTCAGTACAGCAGATTTATCCTTGATTTTGCTCCACAACACGAGGAGCTACAAATTGTCTTCCAAGTTATAGTTGTTCAGCGCCCCTTTGGGGACATCCATTATTTATGTCACACATTGGGGTTTTTTATCCTTCCCCCTCTCTCTCTGTACCACAAGTTGTCGCATTAGAGCGATCCCCTACCCCCCGTGTGATGTCGCATTTTTTGCAATTATTAATTTAGAACTAATTGTGTAAAAGAGAAAATGATACACAATATTACCAACTGATATAAATACTATAAAACTCAAGATGTTGCTTGCTTTTGCTTGAAACTGTTGCAGGTCAGGTGAAAAAGAAAAATATATCTAATGCTACCTGTGTAAAAATAATTAAAATTATTATTCTGAGTGCAAATAATGCCAACCTATTTTATATTATTAGTGCGATGACACAAAATATTAACCCACCCCTTAATCTGTCACACTTGGTGGACCCCCTCCTGCCTATTTAAAGTGGGACGTATTTAATAAGTGACATTTTCCTCCCTAAAGCTTTATAAAAAAAATTGAATGCCTTGGTTTTATAAGTTAAAATTAACTCAAAATGAGAAATGTTTTGGAGAATAATTTCCCGCAAGGAAAAAAAAAATTATAACCATGAAATAGCAGTAACATATCAAAAGCGACTTAAGCAGGGACAGACTTATATGAAGTGTTCGTCTCAAAATGATACCCCCCCCCCCCTTCTATTCTTATGCTGTGCAGCAAGGTGAAACAAGTTTTATGTTTTTAATTTCTTATGGTTGTACTCAAATTAAAACTTATTTTCTGGTGCATTCAGAAAGTAAGTTTTATTCGTAAATACAAAATTTGCAGATATTCCGATTACCATTTTTCCACCACTCCAAAGGATAGTTCAATATATAGTCTCCAGTTTAAGAATTTTGAACATATTTTTTAAACATGGTAATCAGGAGAAGAGTCTTCGGGGAAGAATCGAAAAACCACTCTATATGAATTACATTGTAACCCTTTACTTCCAGGAGGTAATTTTTTCTCTGAAAGAGTAGAGTTTATCCGAAGATGAGAGATCATTTTCATGATTACCTCACATGTTCTTACAAAGAGTATGCGGGCAGAGAAACAAACTTAAATAACGAACTTTAATGACTAAATCTGAGTAAATCGCATAACATGAAATGTTTGATATTAAAAGTTGATATTTTTTTCTGTTAATTCTTGCAATTTAAATCAAAATTATCGCGGCACATCAGAGATCCTCTCACGGCGCCGTGGCACGCCGGTTGAGAACCATTTACGTATAATACGAGTAATCCGGTATAATAACAAACTGCCATTACAAATAATTCGAGGGTGTCAAACTCCAGAACAATTTATGCAGTATATCAAGGACTCAATACGAAGCATACATATGAGAAAGAGCAAATTTTTAAAGTACATTAAATGTTCATTTGTCATTGTCTGAATATATTTTAGAAATCCTCGCGCTTCATAGAGTTCGTCCGCTATACTACAGGTCAGGTGAAAATCGCGAGCTAAATGTTGACCAGATCCGGATGAAGACAGAGGCCGAAGTCCTGGTTCACACACCCCTCCCCTTTCCTATACTGTCAGAAAAAATTTAACATTTTGATTCCTTAGAATACACGTATGAACATAAAAATACATTTCTGGACAAATATATCTCATCTTTTACCGCATCCTACTGTAAAAGTACAAAATATTTATTATAATGGATATAAGGCCAAAACAAATTAAAACTATCAACTTTATGCCAAATTTCGGGCGCCAGGACATCGGACCAGCTGACCTTTAATCAGGACCTGGGATTGACGCCCCAGGAAAAATAAGTTACAATTGAAAAATACAGCTTTCTTATTACTTTGTCTAACCATATTTTCAAACAATTACCTCAGTTACATTGCTATAAGAAATTTACAGGAAAAAAAAAAAAGGTACAAAACTACTAAAAGGAATTCTATTAAAATTATTCATAAATGGGAATTTTACTATTTTCCGCAGATAGAGAAAATATTTCAGAAAAAAATATCCTGTATTTGAGGATCGGAAAATCAAAATCTAACCGCACGCAGAGAGTTAAAAAAAGGACACTCATTTTAACCCTCTCGTTAGATTTTTTTTTCCACAAATTAGTCTTTGAATTAGCAGAATTAAAATACTATTAATGATTGCGATAAAAATAACTATGCCATAAATGAAGCCTGGACGTTAAAAGACATCACTCAAAATAAAACTTAGTCTAAAGCCTTTTCTAAAACATTGAGTTTTATCATTTCAATTAAGGTCCTCATATGAGGGTGAGGGGAACGAGGGGATTAAAGTAATGACTCTTATAGCAATGCCATTTATTCCGTAATATAAAAAAGTAGATTTATATTGCAATCGCATATCGATGTTTTTAGAATAATTATTCAAAAATAAAGATCAATTTAAAGAAAAATTAATAGCTTTTTGTTTTATCGTTCATTTTGGTTTGTCGCTTTTTAATAGAGTTTCCCCAGAAAAATTATGCCTTAACCCTTAAGGCTGTTCCGTCAGTAAACTTTCCGATTCCCCTCGCTAATGTTATTTCTATGGTCGTAGGATGCATTCGTATATTTAAAAATTACCTCCTCAGGAAATTAATATTTTTTAACATTGTTTTATGTGTGCACTTTTCTTAAAGGATGTCTCTTTTTTTCTTAATTATCAAAATATTTCTTAAATATGTGCTTAATTTATAATTTTATTTGTTAAAATCTTAGCGAAACTGAATAAGATTTTAACACTTCACATAAAATTAAGCACATATTTTAGAAAAATTTTGACAACTAAGAAAAAATAAAAATTAAAACACTATCAAAGATTGCGATAAAAATAACTATGCCATAAATGAAGCCTGGACGTTTAAAAGACATCACTCAAAATAAAATTAGACCGTTCGATTAAAAGATGAATAACAGGCTCGATAAACTCAAAGTATAGCATTTCTGTACTAAACTTGTTGTACAACCAGAAATTAAGGGGCAGTGACCAATTTCAGACGTTTCGTCGAATATCTTACTGAAACTCGTGAGGAAATGCCCTGAATGCCCTTGATAAACTTTGTGGATATAAAAAACATGTTTGACTTAATCTTTTTCAGTCAATATTTTGTCGCGAGGACAATTAGGGAGGGGGCACTTTAATAGTGACTTTAATAACTTTAATAGTGAAATATTTTCGATCACCCAAGTAACAAAAAAAGCTAAAAATGGTCCGTCACTGTATAGCAAATGACTATGTAGGTCCTGTTCAACATTTGTGTAAGCATAGCCCGTATATTCGCAAAGATGTTAAAGTTTGTGAAAAATTTAAAAAGGGTAGCATGCAGAGTTTTCGCCGAATTTAACACCGCTTTCCAAAATCTTGACAAAAAATCGTAGCAATAGTATACTGTGAATAAAATATTAATATATTGAATATTTGATGATATATTAGGTATTTTTATGAAATAAATTTTAACTGTGCATGCACGAACTACAGCAAAGATTTGTCATGATTTGATAGTCAATACTATAGGGCAACACATAAAAAGACCAGTGAAATATCGTGAAAACTCAAAAAGTTACAGCAATAGTTGAAAAATTGAGGAAATCCCATTTAATGCTATGGGATGTTCTCAATTTTTCAATTATTGCTGTAACTTTGAGTTTTCACGATATTTCACTGGTCTTTTTATATATGTTGCCCTATAGTATTGACGATCAAATCCTGACAAAAAAGCTTTGCTGCAGTTCGCGCATGCGCAGCTAAAATTTCATAAAAATACCTGTATCTCATATATTCAATATATTCATATTTTAATCACAGTATACTATTTCTACGATTTTTTTGTCGAGATTTTGGAAAGCGGTGTTAAAATTCGGCTGAAAACTCTGCATGCTATAAAAAAAAAAACTTTTGAATTTTTCACAGAAACGTTAACATCTTCACGAATATACGTGCTATGCTTACACAAATGCACACAATTGTTGAACAGGACCTACATCATAGGCGTACAGTTTTGAAAATTATTGATGGGGCTCAACTTTTTTTTTTACACAAATATGTGCATGTGAGTGTAAAAAAAAAAAAAAAAAATAAAAATAAAATAAAATAAAATACCAATTTAATGTTTTTTAAACTCCCTTTTAAAGAAATTAAACAATCTTATACAGATAAAAAAAATCACAAGTTAAATAAAACATTAAGACAATATAAAAATTCCAACGTATAGACCCGTTTATAAAATGATACTCGCTGATATTTGCGAAGCGTTTATAATAAAATTACAACGAAAATTGACTTTGAACAACGTCTTGTTTTTGTTTGTTTTTTCGGAATATGGATTTTTTTTTTTCTATTTTCATTTTTTATGTAAAAAGTAAAAACGTTAAAATTTTTATTCTAATTAAAAAAAAAAAAAAAAAGGAACATAAAGGGAAAAAGTTTTCCCTAAAGTCGTTTATCCTTATAACAAAACAAAAATAAGAAAAAATAGAACATTTAAAAATTCTAAAAAAAACATTTTTCTATTACGCCTATGACCTACATAGTCATTTGCTACAGTGACAGACCATTTTTAGCATTTTCTGTTACTTGGGTGATCGAAAATATTATTTTCTTATTAAAATAATTACTGTCCCCTCTAATTGTTCTCGCGACAAAATCTTCACTGAAACACAGGAAGTCAAACATGTTCTTTTACATCCTCAAAGTTAAAGTGCATTTCTCACGAGTTTCAGTAAGATATTCGATGAAACGTCTGAAATTGGTCACTGCCCCTTAATTTCTGGACACCAGTATATTATAATTAAAATTCTCCCCTATTCAAAAACGTCTCCAGCTATAGTACCAGGGCTAAAAAAAAAAATTACTAGTATTTATAGTTAAAGTGGAAATTACAAGTTAAACTGAAAATTAAAAAAAGCAGTGGTCTGTGAAACCGCTAACAGCAGGGTTAACAGAATTTTTATGTTACTTTTTATGTATGCCAATTACAATAAATGTAATTCTATACTGTTAATTTTATCAGAAAATTATGTCAATTTAAATCTTTCGTTTCATAGACCAATACAATCTTAATTCCCTCGTGACATACGCTGCTTTTTTCCCCTCTATCCCAGGATGACAGATATAACGAGGGGCTATAGTATTATAATATTAAAATAGAAATGATGCAATATCTCTCCTCCCCTCTTCCCTATACAATACTTTTATATTAATTTATATTACACAAAACTTGCTGAAAAATTCATAAACAGTATTTCATATTTTCCCAACTTATTAAAATTTAGTTGTCTAAACTTACCGAATAAAAAGATACTTTCATTAAACCAAAGTCCAAGAATAAAATTTCACTCCAAAGTAACATGAAGAACGAATTTGAGCTGACATACAAATATATTATTTCAGTGTATACACAGTATCCATCAAAAATACTAAACTATTTTCCCTCTAGTCATACAAAAAATATTAGGTTGAGAAAGCTAAAAGAGAATGAAGTTAAGTTCAGAAATAAAGCTGATCTTTGGACGAAGCCAAAATTCTGGAACAGATTTTTTTCGAAAAAATGGACTTTTAGGTTGGGATGATCCAGGTAGATTTTTTTCAAAACATATTTAACAAACTGTAAGCTGATATTTTATGAATTTCGCAAAAATACAGGTTTTTAATTAATAATCTCAACAGGGATCAAAATAGATTTTCGCAATTTTTCGAAATAGATCGACCATTTCGATACAAATCAGCATTTTTGCAAAAACTTCAGAAAATGAAAGCTTTTTATTGGTTGATCCCGTAATCCACTTGGATCTTTGGGTTCGTTTCGTAAACTGCAAAATTTTATATGATTTCCTGCCCTTATTTTGATTTCAGAAATGAACGATAAAAACCTAACATTCAGATAGATTATCGCAATTTCGAAAAATGATATTTTGTCCTCCTGCACATCGGTTGATCACGTAAAGGCGAACTAACCAATCAATTAAGCGCATTGTAATTTTTTTTATTTTTTTTTTAATGATGTCAAGTTTTGCTTAAGGCGGTTCTCAAAAAAAAAAAAAATAATAATAATAATAATTTTCCCCGCTCAATAATTCAAGACTTTCGGACAACTTCACGTACTCATTTTTATACGTAAAAGCATGAAATTGGCACGATTGAAGTAGTTTGGAATCCAATAGCGTTTTTCATTTTTCGATTAATGTATTCATCTAGAATTATAATTGCTGTCACATGGTGACTTTCTTCGAGCTATGGCATCTAGAAATTCAACTCAAAACTCCAACTTTGACAGCATTTTGTGAAAGATCCTTTGCCATTATCAGAAAATAGAAAACGCTATTTGATTTCGTAATTTCTGAATAAGAGCACCTGCTAGAGGATGCCTCTATAACAGAATGGCGACGTACCGGCAGTAAAACTGGAGTCGTAGAGACGATTTTGGACATAAATGAATCGTCAAATATCTTGGCGAGTTTGCCATTATCGCCAAGATAATGTTTGTTTAGTTGCCGAACTCTTCTAAGCGAACTCATTCAGGTAAGGCCTCCGTGGCCGTGTAGTTAAGACATCATTTCGCTAATCGCTTGAGAGCGTAAGAGTCAGGTCGACGGGTTCGACTCCCGTTAGCTCCATTGCACACACTTTGTTGAGCCGGTTGTAATCCTCTGGTATTTAATTTCCTTGTGGCTATCTCGTCCTGGTAGATTGACGACGACTTGATGTCAAGCACACAAGTCAGATGTATGTTCTCAATAAAACAAACAAACAAAGTCAGATGTATGTTCTCAATAAAACAAACAAACAAAGTCAGATGTATGTTCTCAATAAAACAAACAAACAAAGTCAAATTTGATTTGATTTATTTAACACATACATCTGACCTGTGTGCTTGACATCAAGTGCTCGCTTATATGCAGGGCCGCGACGAAAGACATACAGCGATTGGCACAAAACGATGGACGCTCAACAAATTTCATATACCAGTGTGTAAATGCATGTTCTCAATAAAACAAACAAAGTCAGATGTATGTTCTCAATAAAACAAACAAACAAAGTCAGATTTGATTTGATTTATTTAACACATACATCTGACCTGTGTGCTTGACATCAAGTGCCCGCTTATATGCAGGGCCGCGACGAAAGACATACAGCGATTGGCACAAAACGATGGACGCGTCGCTTTGTACCAATCGCTGGTCTCGGTCAGTCACTATTTGTGACGTTATGAGAGTGAATGAGCAAGCCCGGTATCTAGTGTTGCCTTGTTATAAGTCATCGTCAATATACAAGGACGAGATAGCCACAAGGAAATTTACAATAACCGAGAGCTCCACAAAGAGAGTGCAAATGGAGCTGACGGGAGTCGAACCCGCCGACCACAAAGTCAGATGTATGTTCTCAATAAAAAAAACAACTCCTTCAGGTTATGATGTATATGTTCAATAAATAAACAAACTCTTTCAGGCTAGGGTGTCTCTACATGAGAGTGGCGACATACGCACAGGGCGCAGGCACTGACAGACATTTTTGTCCAAACTATTGCAAACCTACATTCCAGAACTTGCCTATACTCACGCGACCTGCGTTATACCGCGACCTACGTTATACACGGCCGGTAAATGACGTGTAAAACGTCACATGGAGTGGACTACTTTTACATGGCCATTGGTGCAAAACGACGCGCCCCCCGTTCAGGGGCGCCATTTCAGAACTTTCTTGGGGGGGCAAAGTTTTTTTTTAAGGTAGTGGCATACCCCCCCCTCCCCCGCAACCTCTCCGAACGAGAAGCGTTTACTGAATCATATATACAGAGACAGCAATACTTTTAATACGGAATCTCAAGTGACCTCTGAAAAATTCCGTTTAAGACAGGTTTTCGTCTTAGCAAGTAGAATTTTAAAATATTATGAAAGTTTTCAGTTATAGACAAGTACAGTTTTTTTTCAGGTATTCTTTAAGACTGTTAAAACCTTCTTTCTATAAAGCACTTCTGAAGAGCATAGGTGTATTACAGTGAAACGTGTCTAAACGAAACGTGTCTATAACATAATTCTTTCTCAAACGGACAAAAAAAAATCAAGTTTCGACGAAAAAAACGCAATACAATTATACTTGCTAAGATGGAGATCTGTCTAAAATGGAGATTTTTTACAGTCCTTTTCAACTCTATTTTTGCAGGTTTTACTACAGGGACACCTTTTCATGAGTTTCTTGGGGAGGGAGGGGGGGGGGGGGGACAAAGTTTTTTTTAGAGACAGGGTTTGAAATATCGTGCAGGATTGCCCAAATCGTGCACAAAATAGAAATAGGCCCCACAATAAAAAATGCAGTGCGAGATTTTGCCTGCTTATCTTAACTTCTTTCACAAACATTTGATACTTCTGTGAATATATTTTTAATTTCAGTGGTAGTCCGCGAATTTTTCTTCTTTTTTTTACGCAAATGCAATTCGTCAACCGATCGCGGTAAGCATCGCGAATTTTACGCATTGGAATTAGAAAAAATAGTTAATTTGACAAAATTGATCGCTGAAAAAATCGTTAATTTTTTAAAACGACCGTGGAAAAATATTGAGAATTTCGCCAAAGATCACTGAAACAAATAGAGATGTTTGTCAATCGAACGCGGAAAAAATCGCGAATTTAGTATAACTAATGCGGAAAAATATCGCGAAATTCGTCAAAAGATTGAACAACAACAAATAAAATCGCTAATTTAGTCAAACAGTCGCGCAAAAAAGGGGAATTTCGTCAAAGATCGTGCAAAAAAATCTACTTTTGTCACTCGGCTGCGGAAAATGACTTCCGAATTTCAACAAACGATCGTAGAAAAGAGTCGCGAATTGCGTCAAAAGATCGCAAAAACAAATAGCGAATTTCGTCGATCAATTGCCAAAAAAAAATCGTGAATTTCGACAAATGGTGGAAGAAAATTAGTCAACGATCGGAATTTCGTCAAAGATTGTGCAAAAAAATAGCAATTTTTGTCAGTTAGTTGCGGAAAAAGACTCCCGAATGTTAACAAACGATCGTAGAAAAGAGTAGCGAATTACGTCAAAAGATCGCAAAAACAAATAGCAAATTTCGTCGATCAGTTGTCAAAACAAAAAAAATCGTAAATTTCGACAAATGGTGGAAAAAAATTTGTCAACGATTGAAATTTCGTCAAAGATTGTGCAAAATAATAGCAATTTTTGTCAGTTGGTTGCGGAAAAAGACTCCCGAATGTCAACAAACGATCGTAGAAAAGAGTCTCGAATTTCGCCAAAAGATGGCGAAAACAAGCAGCGAATTTCGTCGATCGATTGAAAAAAAATGTCGCGAATTTAGACAAAGGATTGAAAAATCAATTCCGTCAGTGATTCACAGAAAATAGCGAAATTTAGAAAATTATCACCAAAAAAACAATCACGAAAAAAGTCCTGAAATTCAATCGGTCACGAGATAATCACCACACGAACACCATCAAGAAGTTACGAAATTTGCAAATGTTGTAATCCATAGGTATGAGAAAATTTCCATTAATGGTTTTCTGTCAGTAAAAATTGAAATAATGGCAGAAAATGATGTCCGCAAATGATGTCCGCAGTCATTTTCTGCCTTCCTCTTCAGACTATGATCTAAATTCCATACAATTCAGAAATCTGCAAAACCCTTGGTCTCAGGTCCCTTGCTCCTGCATTGGGTGGGGCTAGGGCTCCTTTAATACATAGGTATATATAGGAGCCTTAGGTGGGGCAACACGATCCAATCAGCAGTACGGATCGAGCCGGGTTGACGCGGCTTATTTTCGCTGCGGGTCAGGTTGATTTGGAACATTTGACTACGGTTGGGCATAGATGTCCCAGTGGACTATTTTTTATTCTATTAGTACAACTTTTTCAAATCTGTCATACACTTATATTAGGATATTTTCAAGAGAAATCTGTCACAAGGATTTTTTTTGGAAATTGTAGAACGATTAATGCAAAATTAGTAGTCAATCCTCACCCGTTATCAAAGGGTTAATTGTTTCGGATTCAAGTTGGGTTTTCACTATTTTGAGTTGGGTTCGTGTTGCCCGAGTTTTCAAAGAAATACTAAATATTTTCAGATGAAAAAAAATAATTTTTCTACATAAAAGATAAAATTGTTATTAAAGATATAATTGTAGTCTACACTTTTCCAAATCATATTGAAATATGGATTAATTTTCTTTCATTTCGGGCGGGGTTGCGGTCAATTAAATTTTTTTGGACGTTTCCGGGTTTACTAGAAATTAGTGCTGCATCGGCTACCCGAAATGCATTTCGTTTTGGGTTTGGTTGATTCCTTTTTTTTTTTTTTTTTTTTTTTTTGCGGGTCGAGTAAACTTTATACGCTTCGGGTTATGCTTTGACTCTTTCGAATCGGGTTCGAGATGAACCGATTAAACAAAAGGAGGTTCTGAATCATTTTCAAATGAAAAAACTATAGTATATTTGAATATTAATGGGTGTATATATGTGTTATTTTTTGCACATAAGCGGTAAACTTGTAGATTACTTTTCCACAAATCTATTAAAATATACATTCATTTTCTTTCACTTCGGGGGTTCAAGTATGAATATTTCGGATTCGGCTTGAAGTCTATCGGATTAAAGTCAGGATTCGGGTCGGTTACAACCAAATCTGGACAGGACTCTAGTGTCAGGCTGTGAAGATTTTTAAGAGCATACTGTATATATAATATCATTTAATAAAGCAAATGATTTAATAGCATTATAACGATTGGAGTAAATATAATGTGACACTAATAAAACAAAATTAACAAATCATATAATTAGGAAATTGAATATACACCCCCCCCCTTCTGCCCCCGAAAAAAAAAATAAAAAATTTCCCCTTAAATTTTTGGCTAAAGAGAAAATTTATCACTAAAATTCTAGCCTTGGGGATAACGAGTTTTCTTTTAATACTGCTGTACACAGCTCAGAAGCAATTCATATATTTTTTTTCTCGCATATATTTCTAAAACTAGCCAAAATACTCATTAATAATAAATGTCTCACTTATAGAATGTCGCAATAGCAAGGCTTTAGAAAACATTTCAATGTTTAAGGCGGACGGGGGGGGGGGGATCTAAATCTACAATTAGATTTTTAAAAAAACATCAATTTCGGAAAGGTAGTTTTAGCCCCCTGGGTTCCTTCCTTCCCAGTCAACATATTCAGTTTTGTGGGGAAGGATATATCAACAGTTTACATTTGTATTTATAAAAGAGATATAGTTAAGATTATTTTCAAAGAGTGAAAATACTCTTTGACCTTATTTGAAGGAGTAAATTTAGCTTTAAAGATTGCCAGTGCCGAAAAAAAAATTGTGTTTTCAAGAAAGAAGGTGGGAAGGAGGAGAAACATATTATTCTAAATTGTACTTCTTAACATATTCAGTCATAAAATGTGGATATCAAGTAGGGGTGCACAACATTTATAAGAGGTAGACCAGTCACAAAAATGACTGGATTGTCGAGAGCCAAAATCCATAGTGTGGACAAAATTTTGTTTTGGGGAAGGAGGAAGAGGATCGGCCTAAAAGTTCATAAAAATGCTAATTTTAAAAAGAGGGTTAGCCCCCTATACTCAACCACCTCCTTAGTCAACATAACCCAATTCAGTTGGCAAGGATGGAAAAAATTTACAATATTCGCAGTTTTTCCCTAGTCATTGACGAAATTCATGATTTTTATGCGCCCGTTTGGCAAAATTTACGATTTTTTCGCGCCCGATAAGCGAAATTTGTGATTTTTTCGCACACGATCGGTGAAATTTATGATTTTTTTCGCACCCGATCGGCGAAATTTACGATTTATATGCACCCTACCGGCAAAATTCGCGATTTATACGCACCCGATCGGCAAAATTCGCGTGATTCGCAAAATTCGCAAAATCGTGCTCAATCGGCAAAATTTACGATTTTTACGCGTCCGATCGGCAAAATTTATAATTTATACGCACCCGATCAGTAAAATTCATGTTTTTTACTCGCCCGATTGGTGATATTAGAGATTTTTACGCACACGATCGGCGAAATTTACGATTTATACGCACCCGATCGGCAAAATTCACGATTTATACGCATCCGATCGGCAAAATTCGCGATTTATACGCACCCAATCGGCAAAATTCGCGATTTTTACGGACCCGATTGGCAAAATTTGCGACTTTTACGGGCCCGATCGGCAAAATTCGCGATTTTTACGCGTCCAATCGGCGAAATTTGACGAAATTCGCGATTTTTACGCACCCGATCGGCAAAATTCGCGACTTTTTCGCGTCCGATTGGCGAAATTGATTCCCGAGCCACCAGTAAACTCATCGCGGGCCACAGGTTTTGCATCCCTGGTCTAGCCTGTGAAAACTGATAAATTTTCTGAAATTTCAGATTTCTTGGGGGGGGGGGGGGGCGGTTGCCCCCCAGCCCCCCCGAAATGGCGCCCCTGCCCCCGTTTTGTACCAATCGCCATGAAAAAATGATCCAATACGAGGCTAACGAAAAAGACAGGTTACCGCGGTGCATTCCACTTATCTTTTTTTACAGACCGCTAGAATGACGTGTTGCTCTTTTCGTGCACCTCCATTGGATCATTCGAGCATCACGTGACTCGCGCAGTCTGTAAAAAAAGATACGCGTCAAGCACCGCGGTAGCCTTTCTTTTTCGTTAGCCTCGGATCCAATACATGTGACGATTTAAACGTCATGCATTGGTCGTGTATAACGTAGGTCCCGGTTATACACGGCCGGTGAATGACGTTTAACACGTCACATAGAGTGGATCCGAGGCTAACGAAAAAGACAGGCTACCGCGGTGCATTCCACTTATCTTTTTTTACAGACCACTAGAGTGACGTGTTGCTCTTTTCATACACCTGCATTGGTGCATTCGAGCATCACGTGACTCCGGCGGTCTGTGAAAAACGATACGCGTAAAGCACCGCGGTAGCCTTTCTTTTTCGTTAGCCTCGGAGTGGATCATTTTTACAGAGCGATTGGTGCAAAACGGTAGGTGCGGCGCTTTGCAACAATCACCGTGTAAAAATGATCCACTTCATGTAACGTTTTAAACGTCATGCACCGGCCGTGTATAACGTAGGTCGCGATACTCAACGCGTATTTCAGATATGAAAAAGTACAAAAAAGGCCGGACTTTTTAAGCCAATCAGCGAGCGATAATGACATCGCTCTGAGCCCGCCCACCGTTGCAGGCTTCTCGATCGAGAAATTCTATGAAGGATTGTGAATATATCTCACAGGAACTTAAAAATAGGGTATAATTGCAAATTGATGAAGTTAAATAATAATAATAATGCATCCCATTTCAAAAATATTTTTTAAAGTATAGAATGTGTATGTTTTTCTATTAAAATACAGACATCTGAAGAACATTAATTTCGTTACATTAAACTTTAAAATGTAATTAAAACATAAAAAGACATTATGAAAGCCAAAATGCAGAAGAAACATTGTGGATTTAAAGAAAACTACTAAATCTTATATAAGAAATAAAAAATATTTTTGTAAATAAATTTCACTTCCTGAGATTGCTCTGCAAAACGTTTTATGGGGGGGAAAATTAAGCATGAGCTACATACTAAGCAAATGCACAAATTATTTGGCATAGAAATTATCAACTTTTAATCGGAAACACAATTTAAAACATATATAAACTGTAAATAGCGTATTTGATATATTCATAAAATAAATAATTTGTAGCATCAGAAGAAAAGCCATAAAACACATTTAGTTTTGAAAACATGAAACTACATATAGCTATTTATCGTTAGGCTTAAGCATGTTAAAAGCAATACATACCGATTAGAGATCAAAAAAATATTTTGTTGTTCTTGACATCCACTTTCTTACATTAAAATAAGCTATGAAATCCTGAGCGATTTGCCGTTAAGAAAAACCACTTGTCAATCAACTTTGTGTAGGCGGGGTCTCTGTAGGATGTAGCAGATACCTGATTGGTTTAAAAAGTCCGGTCGTCTTGTACATATTCATATTTGAAATACGCATACTCAACTGGACGAGTTCAATTAGATAGATGAAACAGGTTAACAAACATTAGATGGTGATAATGGCAGGCTCGACAAGATGCTTGGCGATATATTTTTGTCCAAAATCGTCTCAACCAATCAAATTTTATATCCCGTATGTCGCCATTCTCATATAGAGGCACCCTACTTCAGGCGAGTACCTTAGAATTCTGGAATGCGGATTGCCATAGTTTGGACAAAAACTTCCGTCTGAGCATGCACCCTGTGCATATGCCGCTACTCTTTTATAAAGGTATCTTAGCACCTGCTAATATCATGAGTCTAATGCCGTATTCACCATTTATTTCCACCTCGAAAAATCTCGGTTGAATGCTCAAATGGGGGCCTCCGTGGCCGAGTGGTTAAGACACCTTTCCGCTAATCGCTTGAGAGCGTAGGAGTCAGGTCGGCGGGTTCGACTCCCGCCAGCTCCATTGCACACACTTTGTGGGGCTTCCGGATGTAACTCTCTGGTGTTTAAATTTCCTTGTGGCTATCTTGTCCCTGTATATTGACGATGACTTATAAGCGGGCACTTTATGTCAAGCACACAAGTCAGATGTATGTTCTCAATAAACAAACAAACAAACAATGCTCAAATGAAATTCCTGATTAACCTGATTGGACCTGATCGCGACTGAAGTCCAATCAGATTAATGATGAATACTATATTTTAGCGTTCGACCCGAGGCTAATGAAAAAGAAAGGTTACCGCGGTGCTTTAAGTGTACCTTTTTTTACAGATCGCGGGAGTCACGTGATGCTCGAATCTACAAATTCGAATTTTCAAATTTCATTTTTATCTGAAATGAAAATGGAACATTTGCATAATGGATTTAGACGTAAAATTATGAATGCTAAATTTTCGATATGGATTTCCAATAGTTGCCAATAAATTTAATAGAATTTAAAAATTAATTGCTTAAAATATTTAAAAATGTTTTTGCATCTGTTCAGGAAATGCAAACATCTTTTCATATTTTTTACAATTTTTAAAAGCGTTTATTTTTACTTTCCACTTTAATTTATTCGTTGCTGATGAATATCTGTTTATTAAAAAAAAAATAATAAAAGAATAAGCACTTCATCAGAATTTCAGAATATCATTGTATAACACCGTGTTTAATTTAATGATTCTAATTTTTGGAACATTCGAAGAATTTTATATGCTTAAAAAAATATGCATGCAATTGAAAAAACAATAATTGCGGATTGTACGATGTTAAATGATATCAAAAATGAGATCTAAAAAACAAGCAGCAACAAGCAGTCGCCGATTTTTTTTTTTTTCACTTCCCTCATTTGTCGCCAAGAAAGCGATATATATCCGTATTAGAAACCTCGCTTCTGTTATGGCCGTAGTGTCTGTGTCACCCGCAGCAATCGCCACTGTCTATGTGTAATCCCATGTTAAAGTAGTTACCATTGCAGTGTATGAGAGTTGATTCTCTGTTTAAATCTCCTTACTCTGTGGGTTGATGTCTGATTCTGAAGCTGTCGTTATGCATTTTCATATTGAAGAAGTAGGATGCCTCTATATGGAAGTAGTCGACGTACGCACAGGACGCATGCTCAGACTGTGCTCAGACAGATATTTTTGTCTAACTTATGGCAAACCTACATTCCAGAACTTGCCGATACTCGCCTGGACAAGTTCGATTATACGAGAGAGACAAGTTAACAAGTATTAGCTAGGCGATAATGAAAGGCTCGCCAAAATGCTTGGCGATTCAGTTTTATTCAAAATCGTCTTAAACCCATAAAATTTTATATCCCCTATGTCATCTTTCTCATATAGAGGCACTCTACGAAGAAGTTGTTGTTTCCATGGCAACAATACTATTCTCTGTTGTTGCTCCAAAAATAATAATATGCAAAAAGACTTTACCTTTCGATGGTCTAAGGGAACCATCTCCTGTTATCATTTGCATCCACAGAAAATAAAATCTCAGTTACCGGAAAAACTCTGGACACTCTGGAACCATCATCTTCGAAGCCGTATATTTAAAATGTTATAAATTTCTTCCGGTTACTAATTGAATTTTTTTGGTACTTTTCCCTGAAATCTTTGTCATATTTATCATTTATCCTATCTACTTTGTTTTCTTTTATTTGAAAAATTCTTGCGTGTTTTTTTCGTCTCACATAGGAACTCATCTGGCACAGCAAGCATGGCCTCTTTTGAATTTTGTGCCATTGACAAATACCCAACAAGCAACTTTATAGAATCGTAATTTTTTCCCCCCAAATTTATGGATAAACCTCTAACACGAATCCTTTTATAATTCTATAAAGGTGTTTAAGAAAAAGTGCGAAGACTATATACCGGATGCGTTAAACTTTAAAAATTCATTAAAAAGAAACAAATGATGCTAAAAAATTGAGATTTGCAGGGATGCGATTAGAAAGAGATCGGATTTTTTTTTTTTAATTAAACAAGAACGAAAAACCATGCGTCAAGCATAGATTATGTAACACTTTCCAACACTTCCAAAATAATTTTACAAATCCTACCGTTTAATAATCTGAAAGATAACAACTAAGGAACGCATAACATATTTAAAAACATAATTTCAGGAATTTTCAACGTATACAATATTTGAAAAATATCCGAATACTTTTATTCACTCCTGTATATGATCTATAGATTTGTATATATACTACATAGGATGCTAAATTTTAGTTCAGTTAAGAAACGCGTAGCACAGTTTAAAAAATTCTCCTTCTGGAGTTTCTGTCAATAAACGGAAATGAGTTCGCGAACTTTTGTGCTTCCCTGTATAGGATCTACAGAATTTATACACACCACGTAATAAACAAAAAGTGAGTTAATTTTAAAATCGCGTTCAGTAACTTAAAACGCACTTCCAGGAATTATTGTTAACAGACCGTAGAGAATTCTTTTGTGTGTCACTGTAAATGAATGATGACTACTATACACACAATATTCTGTAGTAAGCCTCTTGTAATGGACCTTTAGTAATATATATAAATGTCAATGCGTTTAAAGTAGTGAAACATTATTTAAATAAACCGCAGACGATTTTTCTCCATAGACGTAATGTAAAGGAATTTTTTTATTGTCCCTGTAAATTAACTATAATAACTGTAAACTAACTATACTAGTATACACCCTATTCCATATTAAGCTTCTTGTAATACACCTTAGTGATATATATCAATTGCAATGTGTTTGCAATTCTGTAACATCATTAAAATAAACCGCAAATGATTTTTCCCCCATAGACCGTAATGTAACGGAATTCTTTTGAGTGTCCCTGTAAAAAAACTATAAGTGCTACACACTTCAGATGAAATAGGGAACGTGCTATAAATAACGACAATAACATATAAAAATTGCAAAGCAATCCGAGCATATTTACGGGAGTTAGAGCACGGACAGACGGCAGACAAACTGAAGTCATAAACACTTTTCAACTAGGTTGTAAAGTGTTAAAAAGAAAAAGAAAAAATGGTTTAAAAATTACCGATAGAGGATGCATATGAAGCAGATTTATGCAAATCAGGCTGTCAATAAAAACCCTCAATGCACACAGATTCTTCATGCGATGCCAACAGTACTATCGTTACCAGATCAAGCGCCGTTAGTTAAACTCTCTTACAAGGACGGGGAATCGGCAACTGGCGCATTGCGAAAATTCAGCACGGCAAAATGACTGAAGCCGAGAAAAAGGCCTGTTTCATGTACTGAGATACTGAAGCTTGTCAGACGCTTCGCCGAAATGGGTCTTTTACTATAAACCTAATTTGCATTACATCTGCTTAATATTATGCATGCCAGCGCCATCTATCAGTAATTTTTTAACCACAACTTTTTTTGTTATTAAAAAAAAAAAAAAAAAAAAAATCCGATCTTCCTCTAATCCCATTCATACATCATTTGTTTCTTTTTAATGCATTTTTGAAGTTTTAACGAACTTTTGGTGCACCCGGTATATTTTTCCGTGCTGCTTTGATGCAAAGAACTCAAAGTGTCAAAAAGTGGGTGAAAAATGAAAATGAAAGGTGGTACAATTTTTAATATGCAACCGACTCCTATTTTTAAAAAATCGTATTCAGAAAGAAGACACAATTTTCAGTCGAATGGTAAAATAACAAGCGGTAGTGCTATTTTTTGTTTTTTCACGACTGTATTTACCGATCATTAAAAAAATATATATCAAAATGGAATGGTCCTTTTTTTTTGTCTCTATAAATTTTATTTTGCCACTTCTTTGTTACATAGGATGCCCCACCAGCAAGGTGGTAGACGGAGGTGCTGGCTTCGAACTCAATCGCACCCGTCGGCCTAATCGTTCAAAATTTTCCATGGGTTTCTGCGAAACTTCGGTAACCTTGCGTAAATACGGGTTATATTGCCTTAGAAAGACACCCCTCCCTCCCATTAAAGATGAAAATAAGGAATTTTGCTTAGTAGCCACTGGCTGGTAGGTTGATTTTTTTTTTTTAGTAGCCAGTTACTTATGGCTAATGAGCATAATATCTTTAGTAGCCAGTAAATACATTTATGTCACTGAATATTTAATTAAAAAAATATATATATATACAGGATGGTCCTAAAATATATGTCAAAAATTGTAAAGGTAGGTAGAGGGGACCTAGATAAGAAGATTTCGTATAGGAATATGGGTGCGGAAATGCAACGTTGAGGCAGTAGAGGGCGCTGTTGAGTTAGCCGGATGAAATTGCTTCGCAGGCTTGAATCGTCATTCCCCGCACGGATTTCGAGTCATATGCATCGTTACATCAATACGGAGCTTACTGACATGCATTTCATGTATGGATTTGCACAAGAAAATCCTTCACACCCAATGCACGTCCTAAAGCTCTTGAGCTTGTTGAAGGGCTATCCTCTACTGTGCAAATTACTGCTTCTTCCACTCCTGCAATTCTGTAATATCTTCCTCTGCCAGTATCATGCCTGAAAGCATAAAGCGGTCCTTTCGTGCACAACTCTCCATGAAGACGCTCAAATGTTTGGCTATCCGACTGATTCCTACCCGGAAAACCTTCCATGTACATCTTTTGAGCAGCTGCTCCAGTTCCTTGCGCATCCCCATACATAAAACACATGTCGCAAGTTCCGCATTGGTGTAACAATGCATGTTGCTCGAAATCCATGCGGGGAATGACGATCCAAGGTAGCGAAACGCTTTCATTCGGCGAACTCAACAACGCCCTCTACTGCCTCAACATTGGATTTCCACACCCATATTCCTATACGAAATATGCTTATTTAGGTCCCCTCTACCTACCTTTACATTTTTGACATATATTTTAGGACTACCCTGTATATATATATGAGTTTACAGTAAACGAGTAATTTATATACCAAATAAAAATATTGTAATTTATATTGTTTTGAATAAACTTGAGATGCTAATTTTCAATCTATTTTAAATTTTAAAATGAGTTAATAGCAAAATTATACACAACATGCTTACATAGCTAATTACATATACCCCCTTAAACTTTAGTTTTGTGTAGCTGCTAACTACGTAAGTACCTTTTTTTTAAAATTAATTGTCTAGAATTAAGATCTGACAATAATAAAATAGGTATGTTTATCCACTAAATAATAACCCACAACACACACTTCTAGGCGCGCCAGATTATCCTAGCCATCGCAGACAGACAAACAAAAACACACACATACAGAGCAAAACTTTCGTTTATTAGTATAAATATCATTCAAAGGAAAAAAATATATAGTTAATGAAATGTTAAGTTGTTCAATGAATTATTTTTTATTTGTATATAATATATATACCGGGTGTTCTAAAATGGACTGACTGATTTTAAAATTCAATAACTTCTAAACAGTGACAGATATTAAAAAAATTCTTGATGGAGTCTTGATGGTTCTTCGTGATTTCTGATGTATGATGTCAGCAGTTTTTTTACTGCGATTCCTGATTTGAGTTCAAACTATCAGCAATAGATGGCACTGTGAGCAATAGACATCCAATCGAGATAAAAGCAGAAATCACCCAGAATAGATGTGAAGGAATGAGGTTCAATACATGGAGTGGGTCTCATTCACCAAAAAAATCTATTTCAGAATCAGGCCCTAAGAACAAGATTGCATTAGCGAATGAGACCCACTCCATGTATTGAACCTCCTTCCTTCGCATCAATGCTGAGTGATTTTAGAATGCATTTTAGTTTTGGCTTGGATTGCATTCCTATCGCTTGCAGCGCCATCTATTGCTGAAAATTACAACTAAAATCAGGAATGACTGTTAAAAAAAACTCCTTGCATCATACATTCTACAAATTTAATTTTTACGAAAACTGTTATTGTAAGATAGCGGTATTCTCTACATAAAACAGCAATTAAACGCTACGGGTGGAGCTAAAAATGTTAAATTTGCTAAATGTAATGGAGGATATTCCATCTACGTCATGATCACGTGGTCCAGGCGAAGAACTTCTTGGGTAAAGAAGGGAAGGCTCTGTAAACGTAATGTAAATCCCCGCCAGCCAACGAAATAGTTCATGGAATAAAGCAATACTAGCTTCCCTTCTTATCAGTTAGAAGTTCTTTAGGTAAATTACCGGTGCCACGTGACATTTTTCAGCCTCAAACCAGGATTTGGAATATCGTCCATTAGTTCTGTTGAAATCAGAGCAGATTTGGATTTATCAATAAGGAGGGTTAAATAAGGGAAAAGCCGCCACCAGGTGGCACACGGTCAAGTAAAATAAATGTGATATTTAATAAAAAGTCGCTTACCCCCACCCCTGCAAATATAAGAAATAATCTTGTAAATAAAGTTTTCTGTATTAATAAACTGTATCATACGTCATGTTAAAAAAAAAAAAAAAACCTTAAACCCAGCTAATTATCATTCATTAAGTTGGTAAAATCCTTTAAAATTAAGTTTTTAGCATTTGGTTAAATTTAAATTTTTAGCATTAATAATTAAGTCGATTGTCTACATGTCATTTAATCTCTGATCCATTCATTTTAAACACTCGACTCGCAATGATTCCTACCCTGGTTAATTTAATTACTTCGACAGATACTGTAATACAACCAACCAAAGGAAAAAAAAAAAAGAATATTTTTGATGAGAGTTCTTTGTGGATATTAATATTTCGGCTAATTTTCAAAATATTAAACTTTTGATTCTCAGGTGCATCAGAGCTAGAGTTGCAAAGACTAGAAAAAACTGGGTTATTTTGGGAACAAACCAGGTCTTTCGGAAATAAACCGTTTTTTTTGCAACTCTAATCAGAGCAGACCTCAGATCACCCTCACCTAAATTTTCAGACCTCTAGGTGTGCTAGATTTTGCTAGCCATCACGCACGCACGAACACACCAGAGATGAAACGGCCTCAGTCCGAGCCCGAGAGAGGCTCAATTTTTATACCAGCCTTTGGGCTCATTCTTTCTGAAACTGACAATTTTATTCTCATATAGAAAAAATAAAAATAACATTTTTTTCCCCCTAAAAAATAGTATAGTTCATTTCAAGTCATTTTAATTAGAATGAATAGAAGGGGAAACATAAATCTTATTTTTCTTTTCTAGCATTAGAATGCTACACTAGAACTACTGGAAATTTTACTCAAGTTTTTTAAAACTATTTCACACCAAAAAATTTATTTAAAACTACTTAACTTATTCATTTAACGTATTTCTGTGAGTTTTATATTTAATTTATTTTAAAAAGAAATTTCTGGTTCGAATCGGAATATATTCATTTGGTAACCGTCAAAATGATGGCTCATGGTAGTTCTAGTGTCAAAGAAAATTTACGATATTTGCGATGCGACTGACGACTGGGTGGCGCCGATAGGAAGAGGTGTGAATATATTAGTTGCTAGATTTTCGTTTGTGACAGTAGGATATTTTTTAATTGGAACATTTATTTAATTTTATTTTTTTAGAGATCTAAATGCGAAATGAATATTTTTTTTTTTGTTTTTAGTCAATCAGCATTAGCTTAGGTTTTCAAATTTTTAGTCTTCTATTGTGTGTGTGAATCATAATCGCTCTTCATATAAAAATAGCGTTAGTGATTATATTTTTAATCATGAACTCCTGCACAGTTACGAAATCACTTTCATTCATAAGTAGATATAATTGTCATGTATTGTTATCCCGATAGGAACCAATCGAACAGTGTTTCCACTTTTTCCATAAAAACATGGGATCTTTCAGATAACTGTGTCAAATTTTTAATTTAAGCTGATTTTTAGGAACAGGAAATATTGTTTTAATTAAGGAATCAATTATAATTTATGGTATACATCTTTTATATGAAATGGAAAACGTTCAATTCTTTGGCATAGAAATAGTAATTTCTACATATTTCATGCATTTATTCATAAAACGCACTTTTTTTATGTGCCCATCATTTTGCTTGTTGTGAGAGAAAAATATGAAAATTCTGTTAAGAAAGTATATTTTTATTTGATACCAAACTTGTACTAGTTGACCCTTTTGGCGTTGCCAAGACCTGTGATAAATTTTTTTAAAAAATGAAGTTTTTATTATTTTATATTTCTGATTCGAATTTGTGTGAAATTATATTTTTAAATGAAAAATACGCGAAAAAATACTGATGTTTAGTGATAAAAGCGCTCATTTTCTTGTTTTTTCACATAGGGTAGTTTCATAGTTTTAAAATAAAAAGTTTTATTGTCAAAACTCTGAAATCTTTATTGATTATAAATAAAACTGTTTTACAGCCCGTGTAAAAATTTCGTGAAAAAAAAATTGTTACCTAGTTGCAAAAGAAATGTTTTCTTCGCTTTTTTTTTTGTTTTCATGTCGGCTCCTTTAACATAGCAATAAATAAATAGTTTTCATCTTCCGAACTCTTTGAAATTTCAATCGGTTTTAAATATAATTGTATCCAAGCTCTCTTGAAATTTTTGTAAAAAAGTATGCATATTTAGTAGTGAAAACATGAGTTCTTAAAAAGAAAAAACAGTTTGGAAGATGAAAACTATTTTTTTATTGCTATGTTAAAGGAGCAGACGCAAAAACAAACAAAAAAGCGAGAAAAATAAGTTTCTTTTAAAACTAGATATTTTTTTCACGAAATTTTTACACGGTCTGTAAAACCGTTTTATTTATAATCAATAAAGATTTCAAAGAGTTCAGACAAAAAGAACAAGAAAATGAGCGCTTTTATCACTAAACATAAATATTTTTTCGCCAATTTTTTATTTTAAAATGTAATTTCATACAAAATCTGGTTAGAAATATAAAATAATAAAAACTTCATATATTTTTTTTTCAAACTTATTATGGGCCCAGGCAACACCGGGAGGGTTGACTAGTACTAATAAAATAAAGTTTTGCTCTCAGTGTGTGTGTGTGTGCACGATGGCTAGCAAAATCTAGCACACCTAGAGGTCTGAAAATTTAGGTGAGGGTAGTCTAAGGTCTGCTCTGGACCTGAGAAACAAAAGTTTAATATTTTGAAAATTAGCCAAAATATTAATATCCACAAAGAACTCGGATCAAAAATATTCTTTTTAACACTTTCTAACCTAGTTGGAAAGTGTTTATGACTTCAGTTTGTCTGTCCGTGCTCTAACTCATATAAATATGCTTAGATTGTCCTGAAATTTTTTTATGTTATTGTCATTTACTATAGCATGTTCCCTATATCAACAGAAGTATGTAGTACTTATAGTTTTCTAACAGGGACAGTCAAAAGTATTCAGTTGCATTACAGTCTATGGGGAATAATCGGTTCAAGCGCATTTTGATGATGCCACGTCATTTAAAACATAATGAAATTGATACATAATTATGAAGCGCATTAAAACATGCTTTTTGTAGAATATGGAGTGCAAAGCATTTATTATTCATTTACAGGGTCAAACAAAAGAATTCTTTTACACATAGTTATATGGGGAAAAATAGTCTGCAGTGTAATTTAGTGATATTTCACTATTTCAAACATAATGAAAATTATATGTATTACTGAGGTGCACTATAAATTGCTCTCTTGTGTGCATTGCTTTTATTTACAGGGACACACAAAAGCAGGGGTAGTACTAGCCCAGGAGATATTTCAGGACATACTTTTTACGATATTTCAGGACAATTTCAGGACACATTTGGTTGAAAACTGAACCAAAAAAACCCTCAACTCCCTGTTCAATACATTTTATTATCATAAATAGTACACTTTTTTTTTTTTTTTTTTTTTTTTTTTTTGGTAAAAGTATACATTTAAAAGAAAAGTAATTTTACCAGAACTCTTTGACAAAGCTGCTAAAAAACTGCAATTTTTGCATTACTGAAAGACTAAAATCTCTATTTTTTTTTCTTCACTGATCGACGAAAATTGCAAAAGATTTTCTTTTTTTATAACTGACTGGTAAAAATTGTGATATTTTGTGACTGGCAGATGAAAATAGCAAACTTTTTTTTAATGACTAATCGAAAAATTGTGATTTTTGGTAATTGATCACCAAATATTGAGATTTTTCATGTGCAAATCGACAAAAATCACTATTTTTTAACAAGAGACTGAAGAAAATTGCAACTTTCATGATCATTTTGCATCAGTAAAAAGGTACACCTACCCCCTATTTGATGATTTCAAATGCCGATATAGCACAAAACTCACAAAATTTCAGGAATATTAGGACAAACTACCATGTTTTAGGACATTTTATTTTTTTCAGGAATATCAGGACAAGTACTACCCCTGCAAAAGATATTGGTTACAGTACATATGCGATATTTACAGTCTGTGTGATAAGTGCGTTTTCAAGTTTGGTTTGCATTTTCAACTTTTTTTTTCCATAGTATGTGTGTGTTTATAAACTCGGTTGACCATATACAGGGCTACACAAGGAAATTCGTAAGTACTACAGACTATGGGAGTGAATTGCTGGGGTATCAGGGCTGCCACTGCCAAATGGCATACAAAATAGTTGCTTTAGTAGCCTACAATGAAAAATATAATAGCCAAAATAGTAACATTTGCACAAAAATAGTAGCCAAAATAGTTGCATGCTTACTTAAAAGAAAAGAGGGGCAAGAATCCTTATTTCCCATAAAAATAACATCATTAAAATCCACATTTTCCCTTACTACCATCCAAATTTTCTACTTTTTGTATTTTAATTATAAAATCACACACACAAACGGAAAGAAAGAAAGAAGAATTTTTTTAAATTATCATCTGAGATATACGATCAAAATGCAGTTTGGTTTTTCCAAACTAAATTGAATATATTCTTATCTTGTGCTTGAGCATTACTGTGAGGCAACTAAAAACAATACAATTTTTATTACATGTTATTAGCTGCAGTTTTAATTCCATTTTGTAAACAAAAATTAACTGAACCAATTGAAAGTGGTTTTATCAAAAAAGGATGCATTTGATAAAGAAAATACGTGTACATACTAACCTATTCTTTAGAAGAAATTTTTGTAAAATAAAATAGCAAAATCGTCTGAAAAAAATAAAGTCTGATTTTATAGACACCAATGGGTCAAATAAAGCTATCTAAATAAGTAAAAAAGGCAATATTCTAAATGCTTTTTTCAACATTTTAAATCTGTTATTAAATTGGAAAACTGCGATAGAAAACGAGATTTTCTTATTTCTAAGTAGCCTTTATTTCAGCTTGTTTATTAATTTAAATTTTTGGAATGAAGCATTTATACGAGGTTAGAAACAAATACAATTCACGCAGCATAGTGAACAAATCTACAGTTAATAGTTTGTGGTTCATACGACAGTTAAAGGGTTAAATGCCTTTAAAAACAATCAAAAATTGGACAAATATACTGTAAAGCATAAGGGTTATGGGTGGTAGCCAAACCAAAAATCAGTAATTAGTTTTCCACTGAAATTTGGATGTTGGTATCTTTGCGCTACATTTATATTGAAAGAGTATTTTTTATTTTTTTTTTTTCAAATGGAAGTTTTTACATATTTTAAAAATTGCATAAAAAACTTAAAAAATTTATATGGAAATATTAGATTGGGGTATTGGGTTAAAAAATTTGCAGTGCTGATTTTTTTTTTTTTTTTTTTTTTTTTACAAAAATAGTAGCTGGGACTGGAAAATAGTCTCCTTTTTTCTGGTTTTCCTCTAAAATAGTCGCTTTTGAAGGTTTTTGGGCTAAAATAGTAGCCATAGTTGCCTGATGCTAAAAATAGTCGCTTTTAGTAGCATTTTAGTTGCAAATGGCAGCCCTGGGGTATCTATTCATCTCATTTTCGCCTTCGGCCAACGAGACATGGGGATTACTACTTTGTAGTCAATTACAAGCTTAGTAAATATTATTGCACTTTTAAGGTGTCAATCAATATGAAAAAAATACATCCTACAAGTGGCAACATCCATCGTTAGAGCAGGCAAATTCTGTTTTACAGCTGAGTGAAGTATCCTCTTAAGGAACAAAAATTACTTTTGAAAAATTTAAGGACTTTCAAAAACTGTACAAACCCTGTAAGAGGTAAAATATTAGAAGAAAATCCTATCTCTTCTGTATGGATGTTTCCAGTGCTGGAACATTTGTTTTTGTATTTTAGCAGAAATAGACACCAACATTGTAAAGACTATATCAGAAGTAAAAATAAGCATTTCAGGAGTTTTATGCAATTTCTTTCATGCTACAAATTTTAATATTTTTTACAATTCTCTAAATCCTCACTTCTTACAGCATTTGCATAATCCATACAAACATTATTGAAATATTTTTTTTAAAAAAGGAATTAAAATTTTGTTATCTTTACAGAGCAAAAAATTAATGATCAATAGAATTGTGTGAAATTTCCAGATTAAATTGTAATCAACTTGCAAGCTAAGTGCATCTTATAAGCATTTGTGGTTAGTGATGCATTTGAGATTGGCCAAGCCTTGTTTTGTCACAAAACCCAGATATCAATCAAAAGCTAATTAACCAATTAAAGTTACTGGGAAGGTACATTATGGCACCATCATCCCCTGCGGATTATATCCACCAGAAAAGTCTAACACTTATACGTATTTTAACAACAGATTGACAAAATTAGCTACTTTTTTCTGAGATAATATTGATGCAATTATTATACAATTATATATATGCAATGATGATATTATGATATATGCAATTATTTTTCGCAACCAATTGAAATAATTTTATTTATTTATTTTTATTGTGTGACAGATTGATGAAATTTAAAGATTTCTTTTTCATGTGAAATTGCATTTTTTTTTTTAGGGGGGAAGGGCACGTATAATTAAAGAAATTTCAGTACAGGGTTTCCAGCAAAACAGGTCTGGCAATTTCCCTGACTTTCCATGATTTTCCCTGACCAAATCCAAACAAATTCCATGACAAAACGCAAATGGGCATACATAAAATCTGCTTTAAATAACACAAAAAAAAAAAAAAAAAAAAAAAAAAAAAAAAAACAAGCAGCATTAAAAAAAAAAAAAATCAGAAATTTGTATTGTAATAACAGGGTTTATACTCTTTTCCCAGGAGAAAATTCAAGCACCTTTCAAGAAAATTTCAAAATGAAATTCTATAAAATACTATAATGCAAAAAAACTTCATCTTTGCCAGTTTTTAAATGAATGCTATACAACAAAGTCCAGAATGTGCAATGTCATGAAAAAAATTGTTGAAAATGTAGAAAATTTTTGTCCATATTATGGTCTTTCTGCATTGCATTTGAAGGAATTTCTCAATCTTAAACTAGAGATGCGCCGAATATTCGGCATCTATTTGGTATTCGGCCTATTTGGTCATATTACCGAATATTCGGTTTGGCCGAATATCTAAATATTTGGCCAAACCATGGGTGAAAGTGAAAAATTTTCACAGGACTGAAAATTTTTTAACATGCTTCCGTAACACTCTGACAAAATGTATGTCGATATAACGTAATATCCAATTCAAAACCAAAATTTCCGACTATTGTGTACATGATATTATATAATGATAAATATATGTATAAAAACCTTAAAATAACATTATATAAAGAATAATAAACATTAGTTATAAGAATGATTATAGTAATAATTGAAGCTTAAACTTTTTTAAATTTTCTTATTTCCTTGAAAGAAAACTATCATATTAGTTAGTTACAATAAAAACTTTAATCACAATGCATATATATTTTTTGTGGATAATGAAAAAAATTAGTATTAAATGAACAAATAAGTTTTTTCCTTCAAATAAAAATTTAAAAACTTACCAGTAAAGTAGGATGAAACTTGTTATTTTATAGATGTTAGCAATTATATTAAGTGAAAAAATAGGGTCAACACAATCAGTTAACACTGAAACAAATTAATCAAAGTTCAGACTATATTTTAAAGTCAAAGTCTAAAAATATAGAAATGACAAAATAGATCCTGGCAATTCCAAAAAATGATTCATTTTGTAAAATATCTGACATTAAAAAAAATAAATATTGAGATTTATAGTTTTGTCTTTTGTCTATGGTCTATATGATAAAAATTTCTCAAAATTAAACAAAGTTATCAAAATGATAAAAGACTTTAAAAACATTAAAGATCATTTTATGTAGCAATAATTTTTTCAGATATCAATATTTTAGAAAAAAATTGGTAATAGTTTTTAGAACTTTTGATGACTTATTTTCAAAAAACTTCTTAAAATTCAACAAAGTTATCAAAATGATAAAAGTCTTCAAAAACATTCAAGATCATTTTCTGTAGTAATAATTTTTTTTTCAGATATCAATATTTTTGAAAAAAAAAAATGATAATAGTAGTTGTTTTTAGAACTTTTCCTGACTTCTTTTCAAAAAATTTCTCAAAATTCAACAAAGTTATCAAAAGGATAAAAGTCTTCAAAAACATTCAAGATCATTTTCAAGAAATAATTTTTTTCAGATATCAATATTTTTGAAAAAAATTGGTAATAGTAGTTGTTTTTAGAACTTTTGCACCACGTGCGTATTTTGTTTCTTTGATGATCAGTCTCATCTAACCAAGCAAACCTCCATTTATTTCTGATGACGGTATCTTGAATAAGCAACGCATCTTTCTCTTCTATCGGTTCAAATTCCATTATCTATCACGTAAAAAATATAGGTGAAAATGCCGCCGCCGAAATGCAGCAGTAAAAACCTAGACCAACATACGATCCTCAAGACCTGCCCATTCGCCGACTTTCCATTCATAAAAACGTGCCCGTTTCTCCGTCGTCTGCTAGCAGATAGCGTAGAATAATAGAACAACATTCTGTGTTTTTCCCTTTAAATACGTTAGTAATGTTTTCTGTTTATTAATATTTTTAGCATATATTTCTATTCAGGATGGATGAAACTGGTGAAAAGCACATATTTAAAGTCGAGAATTAAAGTCTCATCGCAAAAAAGTGTTTATTTATTAATAAAATTTTCATATTGTGTAAAAAGAATATCTGATTAGTAAACTATTAGATATGATGTAAGAGCTCGATTAAGATAAGTTTTTAAATATTTCAACAATATCTAGGATTTTCATTTTTGAGACAAATACAATATATCAATAATTTAATGATCCATCTTAGAAATTGCGTTTCGGCGTGGTTCTATTGTATATCCTTTTATAATTCTCCCCTTTATTTTAAGATAAAAGTAATTTCAAGACTATTCTATTATTGCTTCGATTTTACATATTTAAATTATTGCTTATATAACATATATAATACACAATTATTTGAGAGTTAATTTTGTTGGGGACAAATACTAAAAAATATGAGCACCGGCAAAATAAAATTTAGGGAGGGGCAAAAATTTTTTAACAGGTGTGCCTATGGCCCAGTTGCAATTTATAAAATTCATTTTTAACATAACTAACATTGATATGTTATTTTATCAAAAATTTCCCTTATTTAAAGATGGATTACATCAGTTTTACCAACTCTCCCTCCCCCCCCCCGACCCCTCCGTTAAGATATTTCAATATATTCCCCTTATTTAAGTCTTTTTTAAAATGATATGCAATTGTCGTATTCTATCCAAAAACTAATGGCACTGGATATGAGTCAATTATTAGAATTCTTTGCAGATGTGCTATTTTAATAAACATGTTTATTTTTTAGTGCATATGAAATGTAAATGTACTGTTACTGATGCTCAGCAATTTATAAAAATATTATGATAATTTACAAAAAAAGCTGAAAAGGAAACGAAACACAATGAATTGAGAGTTAATTTTGTTAGGGACAAAAACTAAAAAATATGAGCACCGGCAAAATAAAATCTAGGGAGGGGCAAATTTTTTTAACAGGTGTGCCTATGGCCCAGTTGCAATTTATAAAATTCATTTTTAACATAACTAACATTGATATGTTATTTTATCAAAAATTTCCCTTATTTAAAGATGGATTATATCAGTTTTACCAACTCTCCCTCCCCCCCCGACCCCTCCGTTAAGATATTTCAATATATTCCCCTTATTTAAGTCTTTTTTAAAATGATATGCAATTGTCGTATTCTATCCAAAAACTAATGGCACTGGATATGAGTCAATTATTAGAATTCTTTGCAGATGTGCTATTTTAATAAACATGTTTATTTTTTAGTGCATATGAAATGTAAATGTACTGTTACTGATGCTCAGCAATTTATAAAAATATTATGATAATTTACAAAAAAAGCTGAAAAGGAAACAAAACACAATGAATTGAGAGTTAATTTTGTTAGGGACAAAAACTAAAAAATATGAGCACCGGCAAAATAAAATCTAGGGAGGGGCAAATTTTTTTAACAGGTGTGCCTATGGCCCAGTTGCAATTTATAAAATTCATTTTTAACATAACTAACATTGATATGTTATTTTATCAAAAATTTTCCTTATTTAAAGATTCATTATATCTGTTTTACCAACTCCCCCCCCCCCCCCCCCCTCCTCCCAATCTATTAAGATGTTTCAATATATTCTTGGAGCCCATTTTGTGAAAAGTAAAGGTTATTTTGTGAAATTTTATTATATTTTTGTGAAAAATAACATTTTGTAATGTCCGCAAGTCGAAATCCAGCTACTCAAATTCAAACCAAGCGTTTATTAACAAAAACTTTTTTAAATACTTTTCCTCTTTCGGAAAATAATGCATCGAAATTTTATTATCACCAGCGTCAAAATAGTCTGCCCGACTGTCAATACTACAGAAAGGCACACAACACCTCATATTTGCAAGGATATAGCAACCAGAATGAAAAAAAATCACATAACTATAACATTAACGTGTTCTATAAACTGCAGTTTGTTGTTCTAGTGCTGACCAGGAGACGCCAAATGCCGCATTCCGAAACTAGCACGCGGAAAATCGGCGAATGGTCGGGTCTTTTAGGATCATATGTTGGTCTAGGTAAAAACACAACATAAAACGACAACAATAAACGATTTTACATCTCACTTCACTTCTTTTCGTCAAGAACCTAGCAGTTGCCTCGCCGATCAGAGGAGAACGAAAAACCTACTCCTAAACCTATCTATCTCCCTGTCCTAAACTTCGGACCTTCCGAGAATGCGCCAGAAACTGCACAGATCGCTTTCGAAATAACAGCTGCTGCCTCTCTTCGTTTCATGCGGATTGAAAGCCGATTACTTAAGCGCATGCGTAAATAGAATACTCAAGGAGAAAAACTGACACGGAGACGCTTGCTCTGTAGCTAGAAGCGAAGACAAAACAAAACTTGCTCTTCTCTCATTCAGTCAAGCATTTGAAATCATCGCAGGGGAATCGATTGCGGTTTTTTGACTGGTGATTAAGTACAAAAATAAAACATAGAGAAAACTGAAAACAAGAATTATTATTAGGCACGTTAAAAATAGATTTCTTTGTTGATATTTATTTCCGTCTCGTTCCGTACGTATTAAAATTGCCAGGACGGATTTCCGTCTAGAGACGGAAAACTTTCACCCATGGGCCAAACCAAATACTTAAAAAAACTTTTTAAAATATTTAAAAAAACCCACAATTTGTACTTTTAACTGTCAATTAATAAAGATATTCAAAACAATTAGAAACAAAATCATATTTCAATGAAAGAGAATGCTTTTACATTATTTATTCGCTGTTTGAAAAGTGTTACTTAAGAAAATTAACAATTAATGATGACCTTCATTGGAATTAATGATGTACAAATAAGTTCCTGAATATTGTCTAGGTAAATAATCTGTTTCTTATTTTTTCGCAAACATGTTTCTAATTAAAACGGGAAAAAAACTTTCACAAGGGGTAATAGACACCAAGACAGACAAGTTTTGTTCCTTTTCTTTTAAGTTATAACTCAAAACACATTTTTTTTTTTTTTTTGTGTGTGTGTGTGTGTAAAGGTTTTTTGTAAAAAAGTCTAGTTTATAAAATGGTAGTATCTGTGTTAAATATTATGTAAAATTGTTTTATAATTTAACTTTTAAACTCTGAAATATAAAAATATTCGGCCGGATAGTTACTATTCGGTTGACCGAATATTTGGTATTTAGCCTCATTGTTACTATTCGGCTAGCCGAATATTCGGTTGATCTGTGGACCGAATATTTTATATTCGGCCAAAATCACTATTCAGTGCATCACTACTGGAAGCTAGGGTTGTAAAAACCCCTTTAAAAAAAAAAAAAAAAAAAAACCCAGCCCGGGCAGGTACCCGGGAGGCTACCCACTACAACCCTGCTTGAAACCGACGAGAGTAGAGATTTTTCAGAGGTGCCATGTAGCGAGAAATATAGTAACACTTTTCTGAAAAAGAAAGGATTTCAAACTCAACCCCCCCCCCAAGACCTTTCCATGACTTTTTAGGAAATATTTGTAAATTCCCCGACTTTTCCTATATATTTTTAAATTTCCATGACTTTCCCTGACTACTTTGATATTCCCTGACTTTCCATGTTGCTGGGAACCCTGCAGTATTCTTTCTATATAATCAGTAAACATGTTTTTGAGAAACGTAAGAATTCTTTCACATTCTTTCTTGGCTAGTCATTGTTTTTTTCTTTGCACCTATTAATTCCAAATTACTCATTTTTAGGAATCTGAAAAAAATATATCATTTGCAGAATTCGACGAAATATTAAAAACATTTGTGGAATTCCACTAATTTGCAGATTGAGGAAGTTCGCAGGTGGTTGGCTACATAAGAATTCATTGCTAAATAAAACATTTTAATTCAATATGGAATTTCTTTTCGCAGGAGCAGATTTTTGTATTTTAGCATATTACCATATTTTATCCTACATTTCTAGAGAAACTTTGGAATTTCCAGAGATGTTGGCATGTATAAGCAGACTGCAAGAATATGTTCTACAGGTGATTGGCTAGATAACAATTCATTCCTATATAAAAAACATTTTAATTCAATATGGAATTTCTTTTCGTAGGTGCAGCTTTTTGTATTTCCTACTTTATTAGCATAGTACCCCATATTTTATTCTACTTTTCCAGAGAAACTTTGGAATTTCCAGGTGTTGCCATGTATAAGCAGACTGCAAGAATATGTTCTAAAATTGTTGTCTACATAACAATTCATTGCTATATTTAAAAAAAAAATAATTTTGCTGTTTCTATTGATAAAAAGCAACAAAAACTTTTAAGCATTATTGGTCAAAGTGAAGTATTTCTAGAGGAGCCCCTTTGTAAGCCTGAAACGTGAAAATAAGGACAGTGGGAACTCTCTTATATCGTCATTCATAAGATATTCCTTTGAATCTACTCTAAAAGTGTTTGGTTTCTGATAAATAAAAACAAGAAAAGAAATGACAAAAAGTTTATTTGAAAAAACGGCCAAAACTGAAAACCAAAACATAAGACATAATCAGAACAGACATTTCCTTCCGAATGCATTAAGTGGTCTATATACATTTTTTTTTTCTTTTTTACCAAAGTCAAACAGAATAAAGAAAAAAAACAGATGATTAAATGAAAATTCTCTTTGAAAACAATTTATTACTTCACTATGATGCATAACAAAGTTCATTTTTACAAAAACTAGTCAAAAGTGAAATATGTAAACTAGGAATCTTAAATACATGTTTACATGCACAAATAAGCCTTATTTATATATAAAAAGAATACAGGAATAAAACAAACAATATATCAAACCTCTCACTTGAAACTGCACACATATTTTGAAAATAGCATTTTTGATTATCAACCCCGAAACTAGATACAATTTTCACTATGATTAAAACTGTACAAGAGATGATTTGTCAGACAATAAATGAGCAGAAATGTTTCATCTTTACACAATGTGTATATATTTATATACACACAGTTTTACAAAAATAGATATTTAACTCTATTAATAAATTCAATTTCTGCAGATAAAAAATTTCAAATTCAGGGATTTTTATTCGTTTGTGTTAAATTCATATGCTGGCATAAGTATGAAGTATGATTGTTTGGTTTCCTAAAGCTAGAAATCAATAGTAGTATTGAACAAAACTACTGAAAATTTTAAATGCCAGGGTTCTCAGAAAAAAAATTATTTTTGCAGTAAGAATGCAATGTCAATAAAATATATTGTGAGCAGAACTTATTAAATATGAACCATACTAAGAATAAATTACGAACTCTGACATTCCAGAAGGGTTCCCAGGAAAGATAGGGGAGAAGAAGAAAGAAGAAGGAAAAAAAAAAGAACATTATAAAAAGGAAATACATACAATATTTTACAATGAATTTGATTATAAAAACATAGATACAAATTTTGATTGCTTCATTCATATTTAGTAAACATACTTAAAAAAAGCAAGATATTTTTAAAACTAGTTTTTTTTTTTCAACTGTCTTTCAACTGTATTTTCAGTAGTCTTTATTTAAAAGACATTTATTCTTAGGGTTTGTAAAAAGGCTGAAAATATTCGGGAAAAAAAACTGCTTAAAAAATTGAACGAAAAAGAAAAGCGAAAAAGCAAGCCTAATTAGCATGTTATAGCGCCGAAAATGAATTTTCACCAATTTCTTTCACAGATTCACTTTGTCTCACACCCAATAACAAACTAGAAGACTAAAATCTGAGAACCCTAATATGAAATCAGGTTATGTTTTGGTTTTCCCCATTTTCCATGTAAATATATTCAGACAAAAATTCTGACAATCACCCTTTTTGATTCAGTTACAAAACAGTTAAACAAATATAAACAGTTAAATATGAACTATGTCAATAAATATCCAATTTTTATAGTAGAACAACAAACATGTTTGATTAAAAATGAGGTATCACAAATTGCATTTCTTAATTTCTAAGATATTCACATAAGTATTCAGTTGAACTTTCATCAAAATCAGAGTTAACTTCCTGTGAATAAACTTAAATCTACAACTGAACGTATGCATGGTTAATTACACAGAAAGATCATCACAATAAATGAATATAGAAATTAATAAGTAAGTTTTACTAATACAGAACAATTAAAAATGATTGCCTTAATTACTAATGACAACTTTGTCGTAAGCAATGATAGGAAGAAGAAAATGTAATACAATACAAAAGGAAGTTTTGTTTGCATACTTTAATAACTGTCTGTTCTACACAACTTTTTTTCAATCACACAAAGCAAGATTTCAAAAATAAGAATGAAAACGACGACACTCAAAAAGGGAGAAAATGTACATTTTTACTTTTATATTTATTCACTAATATTTTGTTAAGATGACATAATAAACACCTGGCAATGTAAATTTGTTCTCCATACTTTCACAAATTTTGTGTGTTGAATTTAATTTGATCAATATTAAACAAAAATGAAGATTTTAGTAATAAATTATACTGCTCATTTCGCATTGCAATAAAAATTAAGAATCATTAAAATTATGAAATAAAATATGTATCCAAAATATTGTAGGGTTTTATTTTTGGCCTTACCAAGATAAGTATAACATGCAGTGGATGGAGAAGGATTGAACATACTAAGTCATGACATGGCTTCAGTGTCATCATAAAAACAAATATCTTTAAGAATAATAATAATTAAAAAAAAAAAAAAAAAAAAAAAGGAGAAATGTGTTGTAAAGCATGTAAGCAGGAGTTAGGCAAAAGAAACACAGAAAAGCAGATACATTTATAAAAAGTAAACCATTGTGCCACAGATTTTTATCCCTTCAAAAGCTGTATATATATATTCTATTCTTACAAAAGACATTCTTACTGGCAGAAGTTAGATAAATATTGATCTATGGACATGTATGGTATGGGTACAGATAATCAGCTATTACAAACATGCTTCTGATGTCTAGCGTGAAAGAGGCTCCTGCTGGGATATTGTTCATGTGATCAAAAAGAGGTTATATAGTGTAATAACAAAGCTTTGAACTTCTTCCGGTGTTACTTAAATATTTTCTTCCTATTATTTACAGAAGTTGATTACCATTTGTAATCAGGAAAATCATTTTAAATCATCCTGTAGTAAAATTCAAACATTTTTACCAAGAAGCAACACTCAAAATTTGTTAGCTACTAAATTAACTAATACAAGTCTTGATACAAAATAAAAAATACAATAATATCAGCTTAAAAAAGTACAAAACAGAATATTTATACAGAAACAATATATACAGTTCAACAAATCTTCCTTTTGTCTGCAACAACTTTCATAGATATCACTAGGTAAATACATATTTTAAATCTATAATCTCAAAAAATACATTCTACTTTATCACATGGGTGACATGCAACTCAGGAAAATGAACCATGTCAAGTCTGTTTCTATAGGGTTTTATATTACTTATAGAAATAGTTTATACATTAGTTATATAAATATGGCGTTGTAGAAAGATTTACTAACAAAAACAAAACAGTAACGCAAAAACATCTTACAAAATTCATAGTCCAATATGATCATAATTATTCAGTATACTTCATCTTTTATAACATTTATTTTTTTATACACGCAGGTTTCACATAACAAAGTGCTAGGGAAATTTAAAGGAAAATATCAGATGATGAAGGAACAATCTTATTCAATAAAGGCCAAGTAAATTTAAAAACACAAATATTTTCAAAGTCACATTTTGATTATATCTCTAAAGATAGGTGGGGTAATAAAGAAAATATGCATGTCAACATAAAAACATGAAGAATTTTCAAAACTTTATGGGAACATACAAGACCTAATTACTTAAACTGCATTGAAAGCACCACAGATTGCACCTTATAATTTTAGAATTTACTAAGAATGTGATGACATTTTAATTCGTGAACAAGTAGCTATGATAACACTCAACATATTTTAATGAATACTGATAATATAATATAAAATGAAGTCATGCTTATCAAATGAAAATAAAGGACTCATTCTTAAAATGTAAACAGTAATTTGATATTTAAAAAAAAATTCTTCTGTTTATAGTAAAACAAATACAATTAAAAATTCTTATTAGAACTTGATAATAGAAACATTAAAAATAGAAAAAAAAAAGTAGCATATATTAATTTAAAAAAAAAAACAATGAAAATTTTTTTCTCTTGAAACAAATGTAAATATTCTATGCATAATTAAAACGCACTTACTATTTTTTTATTATTTTTTTTTAACGATGGAATTGTTAATTTTTTCCGATTCCCACCCACCCATCCATCTTAGTTCATTATGAAAAAATTATCCAAGAGTACAGCATTAATCCTTTTTTAATGCATCAGTTGTTCTTTTTATAAGTAGTTTGTTAATTTTGAATTTCATCTGAAAAATAACTGGTTGGGTAAAATTTAATTATATTCAAAAGATTATATTCAAAAAGCTTTTAAATAAGCTTATAAAAGGCTAATACAAATAAAAGGTAAACTAAAATAACATATGATCTTATGATAAATAGAGGAGAAAATATACATAAACATTTTTGCATTCATGCATTTTTTGATTGAGAAAAAAATACCTTTAGAATTCAAACATTTTCCTATTTAAATGATTGAAGTTTTAGATTACTCTGATATGATTCTTACTAACTACTTTTTGTTTTATATATTTAGCAAAGAATTGGTGTAAAATGTGGCTTTTGAATGCATCTAATTATCCTGATCAAACTTTGAAATAACTATAATTTAAAACATATTAAGACAATTTAATTCAATATGCAGATATCCTTTAAAATAAGAAACAAAGGAAAATTTTTGAATACACATAAGTAAAAAAAAAAAAAAAAAAAATTACTGTAAAATTCATTGAATAGCAGACACATGTAATTATAAATACATTTTAAATCATTATATAAATGGTGAAATGTGTAAGTCTTAACATAAAAAGCATTAGTTCCTCCAATGCTTTTGATTATTTCTAATGTACATAAATGATGCAAGTTGAATTCTAACAACTTTAAATTAATGATTAACATATGAAATAATGTGTTGAATTCCACAAAAAAGCATAATTTGTGAGTAACAAAAGATCAAATGAATATTAGATGTCTTGAATAATGAACAGAAAGGAAAATCCTTCCAAGTTTAAAAAAGAACAGTCTTCTTATTCTCGCTTCTCCCATATTCAAACCACTGGCTGGGGCTTAATATATCTAGCATGACCTTTCTGTACCAATGCCATGTTTATGTCAATATGCTGGAAAGATAAAAATATTTTCAAATAAATTCTAATATTTGAATAACAACAAATATCTATTTTACACATGAAATATAGTTTAAAAGGTAACACCATTATATTTTGAAAATTAATTTTATTCCCCACCCACTAAATTTATTAGATTTGTGATGTCCAACTATTTTTGACATTTATGGCCATTGTGCCATTTACTTTTCTGTATAAACTAAAGCCACCTCACTTATCTGAAAAGTTTGCATCAAGACTTGTGCAAACTTGAAGCTTTTTCTGATATTTGAATCAAAGTCAGCCCATTCTGATAAGATAAAAATTACATTAAGGTTTTATTTAAAAAGTAGTATTCAAATATATGATTACTACTGAAAACAAAAACAAGTGCATTTTAAAACAATTATAATAGGACTAATTTTTCATCTTTCCAAAGAAACAATTCAAGATTATGCATTAAATTATTTGATTTTAAAACAATACAACCTACTAAACCAGCATTTATAATTAAACCTTATGCTTATACTAGATAGAAAATAAGTAAAATCTAAATAAACTTACCTCAACACCAGTTATTCTAAATAACTGTACAAAAGGAACTCCATTTTCAGCATATGCAATAATAAAGCCTTGAAGAATTTGGCCTTGTGCTAAATCTTCAAAATATTTAGTTGATTGAGTTGGCCACTCAGTCTTATCTGGAAAATTAAGAGATTTAATAAATTTAAAAACAACTACAACACTTTAGATTTAGATTCAGATATCTATCAGCTAAATGTAATTACCTTCTGGAGGAGTGACAAGCCCCAAGTAGCATTCAGTAGCTTGGAATGGCACATTCATAAATTGGTAGCTGAAAGAGAAAAAAAAATCAATATTCAATATACCAGAAAAACAAACAAATTGTCTTACAGGCCATTAACATCATGCCTGCACAATACATTTAATAATAAAATTCTTTTGTTCTTTAAACACAACAATTCTTCACTTCTTATTGAAAAAGATTTCTCAGATTAATGACTAAAATTCTTATATGCTTAAGAGACTACTTTCCTCACAGAAAAACACCCACTCACTAATGTTAATCCTATGGGAGAATTTTTTTTTAAATATCTCGTTTGTATGTATTTTTAAGTGATTTTTTTGCATTGAATAACTGAGGTTGATCTCTACACTGACCATTTTTTACTTTTTCGATTTTGGTTGCAGGTTTTTTTTTTTTTTTTTTGTTATGAGGACACTTTACTGAAAAAAATTCCCATTATCTTGGGTTCCGACAACCCCAAAAAACCGAGAAAGAATTATATGCTAAATGTAAAAATATAAACTAGAGCTTTCAATTAAAGGTAATTATTATCTATGCTGTATAGTGGAATTGGGCCTCTTTAACCTGGCTTTCCTGGTATATATAATCCAAAAATAAAAATAATTCAGTTTATAAATTTAAAATTGGTTTAATTTTACTTAAAAGTGTCCAAAAAACAAGCTGTTTTTTAGCGACACCAACTCCGAATTTTTACCTCAAAATGGGCCAGACTCCTGTAGTGCCCTGCTTATGACTGCACTGCATTTTGTGAAAAGATCATGGAACAATGTGTCCAAAAAAGTCATCCAAAATTATTTCAAGAAAGCACGATATATGAAACAAAAAGATAACACGAAACCTGATAAATTTGACAATGAAACAGTAATTTATGACTTTGAAGATTTTCGTTGTGAGGATTTTGGATTGTTGCAGTTCACAGAATCTGAGCTCAAGTAAGATGTTTATCAGTGTAGACAAGGAGGCATAACTTGAAGATGCCCTACCGACATCGGAGGAAGATGAAAAAGAAGAAAGTGACAACAAGGCAGCTGAACCTCCACCATCACTCCTTGCTGTTAACCAGTCTAATGGTAATGCTCCATCACTTCGAGATGGCAATTATGATGTCTTGTACGCATTCAAAGAACTTTATATTTGCTTATATAAAATTTCACATGAACCATTTTAAATGACTTTTTTAAGCCTGTATAAATAACAAACTAAATTTTACCAAACCTAACAACGTTTTGGCCAAATTCAAATGGGCTGCATTAAGCGTAATGTAAAACAAACACATGTATATACAGACATTAAATCATTACATATTTACTTTATATTATTATTTGTATTTATTTAAGCTTGTATTATTCTGTCAGGTTTTTAACGATTTCATTACGCTGTTAAACAGCAGTTGGTTAAATTTACCTTTTTATTGCACATTACATATTGGTTAGGTTTCCCCGCATTCAAAGAACTTTATATTTGCTCATATAAAATTTCACATGAACCATTTTAAATGACTTTTTTAAGCCTGTATAAATAACAAACTAAATTTTACCAAACCTAACAAAGTTTTGGCCAAATTCAAACGGGCTGCATTAAGTGTAATGTAAAACAAACACATGTATATACCGACTTTAAATCATTACATATTTACTTTATATTATTATTTGTATTTATTTAAGCTTGTATTATTCTGTCAGGTTTTTAACGATTTTATTACGCTGTTAAACAGCAGTTGGTTAATTTTACCTTTTTATTGCACATTACATATTGGTTAGGTTTTCCCGCTTAATCAAATAACCTGTTTAAGCAGGGACGATTGTACTAATTTTGGGGTGAGGCAATCAAATCTATAAACATTTTCAATTAATTTACTCAATTTTCAATAAGCAAAATCAAACAATGATGCATACAAAAACAGGCAGGGAATTTTGCGTTTCTGTGTAATTTTTTTCTTACAAAATAGTTTTATAAAAATTTCATAACTTGATGATACAGTCTCTTCTCAAATCATAACAGCTAAAATTAAATTGTTTCACATTGTTGATAATTTAAAAACAGTGGATAATATACAGGTAAGTTTACACATTAATGAAATAAGAAAAGCTCTTACTTTATCTGCCTTAGAGCAGCTCTTGGTAATATACTATATCCACCATAGTCCAAGAATTTCACCCTACATTCATCAGTCTCGTAAAAAACTTCATCAATCTCAACTCTATACCAACAGGTGCCAAGGTTAGCAGTACATATGAAGCCTATAAATAAAAATAACTTCAGCTAAGAGAAAATCAAGGGAAAAGCAGGAACATGGGCAATTCAAAATATAAAGATAATTTCAATTATGTATCTATTAGATACAGAAAACACACCTTATCTCCAATTGATGTAGAGCAGAGGATTTGACTCTGCATAAGGCTTGCTATAGGTAAAATGTTTACCACTAATATTTGGTGAATTTTTTGCTCTTTTTTACATCACATTTTCAGTTTCGATTTTCAAGTTTTCGATTAGCTTTTTCCACTAACCATAATGATCTCAAAAACCTGGAAATCTGGGGTACACCCGGAACACAATGATACTTGATGTAATAACTTAACATGATACATTGTACCGAGTACTTTATAAACAAACAAAAAATACTTTAAGAATTTGCTTTTTAAATAAAGTGTATGTGAGGGAGAGGGGAGGTGGGGTGTTAATAGTAATATAAAATATATGTAAATGATATTATTGTGTGCTCAGGCAACAATTTCTATATAACCATTATTTGCTAGAATATTTGTTTAATACTGCAGGGATGTTTATGATACTACTAAGAAACTACTTCACTAAGGCGAAAACACTCGCTTGCTAATGTTAATCCTATGGGAGAAATATTTTACGATATCTCGTTTGCATTTCAATATTTTTAAATGATTTTTTCTGCATTGGATAGCTGAGGTCAATCTCTGTGCATACTCCTTTCTACTTTTTCGATTTTTGTTAGTTTGTTTTATTGAGGATACTTTCACTTTCGAAAGCGAAAGAATGATCTGAATAAAAAAACATGTAATCAAAATGAAATCGAAAAAGTACAAAGGAGCATGCATAGATTGTCCCCAGCTATCCAATGAAAAAAACATTTAAAAATATTGAAATGCGAACGAGATATCGTAAATTATTTCCTCCGTAGTATTAACATTAGCGAGTGGGCGTTTTCACCTGCTGAGTGAAGTAGCCTCTTAAGCAGCTTGGTGCAATTTGTGCTTCAGAAAGTGAGATTTCTTGAAAAACAATATAAACAGCTATGAAAACAAACCTGGTGAACTTTTATGCTTGTTTATATATATATATATATATATATATATATATATATATATATATATTTAAAAAATTGTCACTAACTACATGTTAGATGATTTACTTGTGTTTGTATATAAAAATAGATAAATGACTTCTTTATTAAATAAAGAGTATAAATATTTAAAAAGATTGTGTGTATGAAACACTGAATAGGTTGCCAGAAAATCCATATACTTAAAGCTAACCTGCTTTTTAGTTTTTTGTGCAAAAATGCTATTTATACGCATGCGCGAGCATTCAGCTAATCAGCTAGAGGCTTTTACTATCTTCAGACGCGATGTTGCAGCCAATGAGGTGAAGGCTTTTTCCTCTCTCTAGAAGCGTATGTGTTCCATTTGGTTGTTCGGTTGTTGAAACTTTATAGATTTCTTTTATTAAGGTATTTTTTCATTTTATACCGTATTTATTTTCTTTTTAAGTCGTATGTATTTTACTACTTTGAATTTTTTATAATCTTTTTTTTGAGAGAGAGAGAGATTTCGTGGCACGAAATTCCGCGAATCGTTTCCGATGTAAACAAACTAATTTTAAACTTTTAATATGTAATTCTGTGTGATATGATTAAATTCAGGTTTTCTCAGCGACGATCACAGTATTTTTACCAAATAATTTTTGTATTAATCAAGCTTTTTTGGTTATTAAGCATAGCTAAACACGAAAGAAAACTTTGTTATTTTAAGATTTTGATGTGAATTATTTGCGTACATTTATAAGACGAGTTTCACTGAATAATTCAAGAAAAAAAAAATCTCATCATTATACACATTTAGTTATGCATTATTAATTATTTACTTGGTCTTTACTTTTAATATTTCAAACTTACAGCTGAATGTAACTATTAAAACATTTGAAATACTGTATTCGTAAAATGAAATTTCAGCTTAAACACTCGACAATTACTTTTAGTTATGCATTATTAATTATTTACTTGGCCTTTACTTTTAATATTTCAAACTTACAGTTGAATGTAACTATTAAAACATTTGAAATACTGTATTCGTAAAATGAAATTTCAGCTTAAACACTCGACAATTACTTTTACTTATGCATTATTAATTATTTACTTGGCCTTTACTTTTAATATTTCAAACTTACAGCTAAATGTAATTATTAAAACATTTGAAATACTGTATTCGTAAAATGAAATTTCAGCTTAAACACTCGACAATTACTTTTAGGTTAAATTCAGGTTTTCTCAGTGACGATCACAGTATTTTTACCAAATAATTAAAAGTACTACATGCATGCATCTATCTATCTATATTAGAAATTGTGCAGGTTTCTGGTCACTGTTTTGTTTACATATTTTAAACAAAAATTTCAATTTAATAATGCACTGAAAATTATAATGAACGCTTACAATTAAACACAACACAAAACAAAAAATTTCACAAAAAAACATTATTTCCCTGATATTTTCCCACAACTAATCAATAAATTTCATGATATTTTATTGCGATTTTAAACCATGAACTTTAGTACTTTTCTGTTATACGGACACTATGCCAAAATGTATGTATGTATGTAAATGTATGTATGTATGTTTGGCGACAATGGTGTACGTATAACGGAAAAGTGCCTGAATTATTATTTATATATATATATATATATATATATAAAATATAAACATAATTGGCGACACAGCAAGTTTTCTGGATTTCTCCCTGTCTCTCTAACCACATTGTTAACAAAACAAAAAATTCACGAAAAACACATTATTTCCCGGATATTTTCCCACAACTAATCAATAAATTTCATGATATTTTATTGTGATTTTAAACCATGAACTTTAGTACTTTTCTGTTATATGGATACTATGCCAAAATGTATGTATGTATGTTTGGCGACAATGGTGTCTGTATAACGGAAAAGTGCCTAAATTATTATTTTTTTATATATATATAAAATATAAACATAATTGGCGACACAGCAAGTTTTCTGGATGTGAAAGGCGGAGATGAATTTCATTCATTCAATGACCGTTTTAAAAGTTTCAAGTTTGGATTGAGTGCACCTGAACATAAAAACCGATACCTATTTCTATGTTCATGATTGAGTTATTTGGATATCTTTTCGTATAGCACAGAAAATCATTTCTCCCGCTTTCGTAATACAGATAAATTCTGGTGTATTTTTTTTCTTCTTTTTATATCATAAGTACTTTTCTACTTTAAATTTTTTAATTGTTGAGTTTCTAAGCTGAAATTTCATTTTTCGAATGCAGTATTTCAAATGTTTTAATAATTACATTCAGCTGTAAGTTTGAAATATTTAAAATATTAAAAGTAAAGGTCAAGTAAATAATTAATAATGCATAACTAAATATGTATAATGATCAGAATGACATATTAAAATATGTACAGAATGACATGAAAATTTTAAAAAACTGAAATTTTGCACTTGCAACTTAATTGTAAATTTCATTGTTTACATTGGAAACGATTTGTGGATTTTAAGAATTTGCTGAACTTCGTGTTACCAAATTACTAAATCTCTCTCTCTCACTCTCCAAAAAAAAAAAAAAAAGGGTTAGTTTAAAAAAATTCAAAGTAGCAAAATACATACAACACAAAAAGAAAATAAATACGGTAAAATGAAAAAATTACTTTAATAATAGAAATCCATAAATTTTCAACAACGACATCAAACGAACGTATCTCATCTTTCGTTTGTGATAAGGAACGCTCCTTTGGCCCCCTCCACTCATTGGCTGAATTGTAAAGGGCAAAATTGGGGGACAAAATGACTACAGCATTTCTGAGAAAAGAAAAAATCAGAAAATTCATAGAAAATAATTATTTTTGTTGCAAGTTGGGTTAACTGTCTTTATGGTTCGAGTCGATTTCAGACTGAGTGTAGATTTCTGCAAGTTGGATTTGGGTTAACCCGATTTTTCAAAAGTTAGTTCAAGTTCAGTATTAGTTCAAGTTCAGTATATTATTTCAGATTAAAACTATACCTATCAGGGCTTGAATTTCAGGGCGGGATTCGCGCGGAAAATTTTGAAATCCTGCCCAAAAAAGATCATGAGCGGGAGCCTCCCGCCCAAAAAATTTCAGCATTTTTGGAGAAATTTGCATTATTTAATTTACCTGCAACCGAACGATAAATTTCGTGATTTTTTTCCCCCGCAACCGATTGACGGACTTTGTGTTTTTTCCGCGACTGATCGACGAACTTTGTGGTTTTTTCCGTGACAGATCAACGAACTTTGAGTTTTTTCTGCGACAGATCGACGAACATTACGTTTTTTAAGCGACTGATCGACGAACCTTGCATTTTTTGGGGACATATCGACGAACTTTGCGTTTATTCCGCAATCGATCGACGAAATTTTTCTTTCTTCCCTGACTGATCGACGAACTTTGCATTTATTCCGCAATCGATCGACGAAATTTGCTTTTTTCCGCAACTGATCGACGAACTTTGCGTTTTTCCCGCGACAGATCAATGAACGTTGCATTTTTTTCTGTGACTGATCAACGAACTTTGCGTTTTTTCTGCGACAGATAGACGAACATTGCGTTTTTTAAGCGACTGATCGACGAACTTTGTGTTTATTCTGCAATCGATCAACGAAATTTGCTTTTTCCGCACGACTGATCAATGAACTTTGCGTTTTTTGGTGACAGATCGACGAACTTAGCGTTTTTTCCGCGACAGATTGATGAACTTTGCGTCTTTTCCACGATCGATCGGTGAATCTGAATCAAGTAAAATCTAAAGTCAGAAATTTATTTAACAACCTAATTGTTAAGGGTCCCTAACACATTTAATGGAACTTGAAAAATACACTGCATATATAAAACTTAACTTTCTTCCCTTTTTTATAATAAAAATAAACATTTTACATAATCATTCTCAGTTGACTTAATTTTTTCAATGGTATTTTGTCATGTCTGCATTAATGTAATTCTTTAAATAGCACGTAAAAGAATAGTGGGGTTTAAAGATTTTTTCTCCCTCCCAAACATTACAACTCCCCTCCATTTAAAAATGTTGGTAGGGAGACTCCCGTCTTTGGAAAAATTGAATTTCAAGCCCTGCCTATAATATGTTTGTGTGTATTGAGGTTTGTATAGATGTTTGTGTGTGTGCTGCTTTTAATACAGACAGTTTCATTTTTCACACGAACCTTTCAAAAAATTCACATTCTTTGCGCAATCCTTTAACAAAATTCGCATTTTTTTTCGTGATTCTTTAATGAAATTCGCATTTTTTTCTGTATCTTTTTTTTGTCGAGATTCATAAATTTTCAGCTAACCTATGACGTAATTCGTGTTTTTTTTTCAGCGATAATTTGACGAAATTTGTGTTTTTTCTGCGATTTTTTTTTTCACGAAATTTGCGTTATTTTCCACGATTCTTTTATGAAATTTGCGTTTTTCTGTGATCCTTAGACGAAATTTTCTTTTTTCGCAATGCTTTGATAATAATCACATTTTCTCTGCTGCCTTTTGATAAGATTCATGAATTTTCAGCAATCCTTCGATGAAATTCGCGTTTTTTCAGCAATCTTTGAAGAAATTCGCATTTTTCTCGCGATACTTTAACGAAATGTGCGTTTTCCAGCGATTTTTTGATAAAATACATTTTATTCCGCAATTTTTAGACGAAGTTTGGCAAGAAAGCGCTATCTTTGGGTGAAATTTCCTGTTTTGCGATTCTTTGACAAAATTTGCTATCTTTTGTGTAAATCGCGTTTTTCTGTGGCCTTTTAACAAAATTCACGTTTTACATGATCCTTTGATGAAATTAGTGTTTTTCCCGTGATCATTTGACAAAATCTAGGATTTTTTTCCCGCGAAGATTGATTATATGTTTTTAGTCTGCAGGTGCCCTAAAAAGTTTGCGACGCCTGTCGCTGCATTGCACGCATTCTGCCACGGTGTATCAAACAAACAAAATTCATCCTAAAGAATTATTGTTTCGTTTCTGGAAATGAACAACCGTCAACTCATTGGCTGAATTATAAAGGGTGAAATGTGTAGGCACTGAGTATCATCTGTACTATTAATGTCGGTAAACGTCTGTCTGTGTGTGTGTTGTTGTGTCTGTAAGCACAAAACTCTGCATGCAGACGGACATAAGTGCTTTTGGTATAAAAAAATTGGTAAGTGGAGTTTTTAAAATTCACAACATTTTGCGGGAGAAGAGGGGTGCGAACGAATTTAAAAAATGAGTCCGCATCAATAATTATGGCGGGGGGGGGGGGGGGGGAGGAGTATGTTTTGCCTACACGGGGCGGAGACTTTTCTTTGTTGACACCACTCATATGATATATCGTTCGAAAGGCCTGTGACTGCCTTTTCATGTTATACATCTGTGTGGTCCATCCCACCCCCCCGCCAATTGGGGCACTTTTCTAAATTTTGCACATACCACTCATGTTATATATCGTTAAAAAGGTCTGTGACCGCTTAATCATATTATGCATCTCTGGTGTCCATCCCCCCACTTTGCCCCCCCCAAGGGGGTACTTTTGTAAATTTTGCACAATCCCTTCATGTTACGTATTGTTGGAAAGGTCTTTGACTGCTTATTCATGTTATGCATCTCCGGGGTCCATCCCGCTACTTCCCCCCCCTTAAGGGGGGCAATTTTCTAAATTTTATTGACACCCCTCATGTCATATATTGTTGAATAGGTCTGTGACCGCTTAATGATATTATGCATCTCCAATGTCCATCTCCCCACTTTGCCCCACCCCTCCCCAAGGGGGTACTTTTCTAAATTTTGCAGACAACCCTCATGTCATATATCGTTGGAAAGGTCTGTGACTGCTTAATCATATGCATATCACCAATGTCCATTTCCCCACTTTGCCCTCCCCCCCCCTCCACCAAGGGGGTACTTTTCTAAGTTTTGCAGACAACCCTCATGTCATATATCATTGGAAAGGTCTGTGACTGCTTAATCATATGCATATCTCTGATGTCCATCTCCCCGCTTTGCCCCCCCCCCCCCCCCAAAGAGGTACTTTTCTAAATTTTGCACACAACCCTCATGTTATATATCGTTGGAAAGGTCTGTGACCACTTAATCATATTATGCATGTTCCGTGTCCATCCCCTACTTTACCCCCCCCCTAGGGGGTACTTTTTAAAATTTTGCACACACCCCTCATGTTACATATCGTTTGAAAGGTCCTTGACTGCTTATTCATGTTATGCATCTCCTTGGTCCATCCCGCCATTTCCCCCTCCCCAAGGGGGCACTTACCATTTACTTGCACAACAGCGCTAAATGTGTCAGATGAAAGAAATTCCGCCAGTACATGTGCCAGTGAAACTTAGCCAATTGCTGTTCTTCAACCTAGCTTTAATTCAAAGTGGGTTTTTTATTTATTTGAATTATTCTGCAAAAGTTTCAAACATTTTAAAGCAGCTATGAATTTTATTTTTATGGTACTATCAAGTTTTTTGCCGTCAAATTTTGACGGGTTCCATCTAGTATGTATGAAATTTTCCTTCTCTTGCAAAGGTCAGTTTCTCTATCTCACCAAGGTAGAAACAAACAAGTACCTAAAACTTGTAAACAAACAAGTACCTAAAACTGTACTACCTCTAGAAACTCAGATATCCAGCCACATCAGTTGGTAAAATATTTTTTAATTCTGCAAAGCTTGATTGCTGAATGTTAATTTAAGATAAAATAATAGTTAGGAATTTTAGAGGGAATGCTAGCCCTGTTTAACAATGAAAATGCTGCGAAACATGACAAGCCTTTTAACAAATAGCAATACATATTTATATTTTTGAAAATATATATTGTAAAAATAATTTTACCTTTTTCCATATGAGGAAGAGGAGGTGCAGTTAAATCTCTATTATACATTTCTGACATCTGAAATGTCAAACCAACAAGAGAATGAAAAGTAGGATGTGTAGGTTGTTGTAAAAAGAAATGACCAGCAGTTACTGTGGCAGATAACATGACATCAAATGAAGAACCTTCAGGCAACCGCAACTGCAACAGAATTACATAAAATAAATAAACATATAATCTAAAAGCTTCCCTACATTTAAAGATAAATAAATAAATAAACAAACAAACATACGAGGTGGTCAAAATCGAAACGAATAGAGTTCTTTCAACCAAGTTCGAAATGAGTTCTTGCCCTATAAACAATATTTCATTCAGTGCCATAGCAAACGAAGTTTAAGGTTAAAAATGTGAGCAACAAATGGTGCTACGATTCCTCCTATGATTCTTATTGAGTTCCCATGGGAGCCCATTAACTACAAATAACTTGTGATAGTGTAATCTGGGCTTGCTCTACTTTGATTCTCAATGTTCATTATGATAATGGGTATTAAAAGTTATTAATGAGTATTTAAAGTTAAAACATAAAAAATTTGTCCATTTCACAAACTTTATTGACATGAAGATTTAAAAAATAAGTTTAATTAGAGTTCATTTAATAAAATTTCAACAGGGTGTAACATCATTTAATAATTATATCAAATATTTTTCAAAAGTTACTTAATTTGTAAATTTGTAATCCCAAAAATGGCTCATCCTCATTGAAGAATTTTTTTCTTTTTTTGAAGTTATTAGAACTACTAACTAAAGTCTATTTGCAAAGAAAACCTCAAAGGGATGGGGATTAATGATCTGGATAGAATTCATTATCAACATAATTATTAAAATTAAGAAACTTTTTTTCAAACAGTTGTTACACTTTATTACTATATAAAAAAACATGTTATTGAAACAAAACATTGCAGCTAAAACAAATCAGTTGCATCAATCAGTGGTGTCGTCAGACTTTTGAAATCCTGAGGACTAGCACAAAATAAAATACAACAAATATTCTCCATTATTTAGCAATTAAAAAAAAAAAAAAAAAAAAAAAAAAAGGTCCTCTTTTTAGAAATAAGATTCAATGTATTTAAATACAAAATATGCCTCCTTTGTGACTTTACAAAGGAAAAAAAATATGCATCTTGAAAGACCTATCAATTCTTTTTTATTAATCTTTTCTCCAATGTTTTGCTTAAGGATATTGGTCAGTCAGTTCTTCAATACCCCTCTTAAACCTGTGAGTATAGAATGTATTTCTTAAATATCCACCCAAGAAAATTAATATTTTAAGAATTTTTTTTCTGCATACAATTATTGCATTCTTTAAGATTACCCCCAAAAAAATAAATAAAAATGTTCATTTCCTGGTGAGATTTTAAAAGTAAAAATGTATTTCACACCCTAATATTAACGAGGAGAATCTCTGATCTCAATGATCAAATCCTTTAAATGATGCACAACAGTGCATCTCCCGGCATCACTGAACAATATATAATTATATTTCATATTTTCTCCACTTTCCCCTACAGAGTATAATCATCCCTCAGACTCCACCTCTTTAATAAACAAAAGCTGTTTAATAGCTGGAAATTAAAAGTTTTTCTAGATTTTATATTCATATTAATCTTTCAGGAATTCATTTATACATTCATTCACCACTTCAAGAAATTTCCTCAACATAAATTTCTTCACTTATATTGCTTTGCTTTAATGTATCCTTCAAATGCTTCCTATTCATCAAGAAACTTTGCACTTTGAAATAATGAAAGCATTACAGATTATTATAAATATTCAATTTACTAAAGTGTAGAAAATCAATATCCACAAGCATATCAAGTTTTAGCATATTGGAAAATGCAATTCTGAAAACAAAATAGAAAAAACAATAGAAAATATAAAATGTCAAAGATATTATCCTTCTTAAAATATCAATTTAATTTGTATGCATATGCACTGAAAAATAAGAACTAAAGAATAAAATAATTACCATTAAATTTTCAGGACATGGCATAAAAGGTAAGAAACATATTTGAGATAAAGTAACATTTGGAAAACGCTCAGGTGGAAATTTCTCTCTGATTTTCCGTAGAGCAGCATTAATTTCATCCTCTGAACCTGTGGGTAAAAATAAAAAAAATAATTTAAATAGTGTTACTCTTCTGACCAGCATTACAGAAATCTTAACAAGCTAATATAAAAACATAACACAGAAGTATAATATCGCACAATAACATGGCTGATTTTTATTGGCCAGCATTTTTATTTATTTCACTGTTAAAACACTGGTAGTATGTGAGTTCAAATCACGCTTTCGACAGAATGATTTCTGCAATAATTTTGGGTGGCTATAATTTATTTCAATTACTGTCATATTTACAGGATAAGATATATTGATCTGTATTTTTTTTTTTTATTTGAATGCTTTTTAATCAAGTAAAATTTAACACCTGACAATATTTTTTATAAATAAAAAATATTTGTATTAAAAATATTCGAATTAAAAGTATTTGCATGTAATTATATGTTTAAAAAATTTAATAGATCTACAATTTTTGCTATATTTTGTATGACCATTATCAAGAATATATTTATATGTATACTAAGAAAAATGTGATTATTTTCCCTAAAAAAGAAGAGAAAATAAAAGGAAAACATTTTTCTAAGAACTATAAAGTAAATTTTCTTGATATACATGGTTTAATGATTAAATAATGTACGAAAATGTTAAACTAAATTAAAGTAATAAAAAAATATATATTATAAATCGTTAGCTGCAAGCAGCAAATTTTAATTGTGGGGTCTTGGAGTGAGACAGAAAAATAAAATTGAAAAATTTTAAATAGGTCCCATAGATTTAAAAAAAAAAACGAAATATTGTTATTTTTTCAAAAAAAGACTGTAAAAAGTAAAAATAAATGCCATACCCATTCAATTAATATTTTTAATTAAACTTTGGCTAAAAAACAAGCATAATATAAATTACAAGTTTAAAATTCTTTCACTTCATTGAGTATGTTGGACCGAAAGAAACATCCATTGCCTTATATCTATAGGAATCACTTGTAATATAGCAGCAGTTCTTCAGGTTTTCAGTGCTAAATTTAAAAGCAATTAAAAATTCAAACATTTTTCTAATGAAACTTTCAAGTTTTATATCGTCAAATCTTGATGGGTACTACCAAGTAATCTAATCCATTTAAAGAGTAGAGATGGGCATTATTTAGAGCAATAGGATAAATAATACTGCTAATGCAGTGTCATATATTATCACAGTAATATATCACTGGAAAAAGAAAGTGTTCAAAAACATTGTGTGCAGGGCTAAAAGAACAAAATTATAAACATTGCAAAGAAAAAAGAAATTATTCATCATGTCTTGCATTAAAACCAGACTGTCAAAAACAAGAATGGTTGGCAATCCTAGCCTTATCCTATTCAGCTCAGTAATAATGAATATAATCAGATTAAAAATCAAACTTTCTAAAAATTTCTAAATTTTTATGTAAGTATTTTAAAATTTGTATATTCATTGTAATAATTTATTGAACCAATATTTACCATTGTCACAAAATGCAGGGGTCACATTCACTCAGGAAGAATTGGAGCAGGTTTTGGAGCAGAAAAGTGAGTTTTTGGAGCAACGAAAAACGACTTGTGGAGCAGGAAATTGAGTTTTTGGAGCAGCAAAAGCTCTTCTTTTGAAAATAAATTCAGTATCACCATTGTACCCAACACATATATTGAAATCTCATACAGTACAAAATGTATACTCCGGACCTCAGCGATTCCAAATTTCAGATCATTTGCCATAAAAAACAAAGAAACGAAAACTAATTTAACCCGTCCCTTACTCCATGAAATATTTATATCAGGGATGCATTAGCAATATTAACTAGTATGGTGTGGCCATCACAAAATATTCTTCTATATAAATCAAATCGTCTGCAACAAAAATTAAATGTCAATGTATTCGAGCTTGAGATATAGCTATCTCAGAAATCATGAAAACAAAACATAGCAGCGACACTTGTCGGGCAGTATGCACCCAAAATTAATGAGGATCTATTTAATCAAAAATCGAGGTTTATTTCGTGATCGTCTGACGAAAATTGCAGTTCCAATTTGCGATCGTTTGATGAAAATCGCAATATTATTTCTTGGTCACTTGCCAAAAATCATGATTTTACTTAAGTTCGCTTGCTGAAAATCGAGGTTTTATTTTGTGAGAGTCCGATGAAAATCGCCGTTTTTTTCTGTGATCACTTGATGAAAATCTTGATTTCAGATTGTGGATTTGATTTTTAAAAATTAAAAAAGGGGAAATCTGCCGTTCGGCAGAAAAATGGCATTCCTGGGAAGAATTGACGCAAAGAAATCCGATTTCACCGTAGAAAAGAAAAACAAAATGCTCGTTTTGGAGCAAAAATATTAAAAAAAAAATGCATTTGTAGCAGATTGTAGCAGATATTTTGATTTGGAGCAGTTTGGTGCAATTGGAGCAGGTCTGTGACCCCTGCAAAATGGCACAGTCTATACTAGATGAATGAATGCATTCTATGCACTTCTTGTATGCACACTTTCTTATTTTAGTAATTAAAACTTATTGTTAGACACGGAACTTTTCTTTTTATTTACAAAAAATCTAAATAAAAACTATTTCCTACTTAATACATTTATTGTGTATTATTAAAACTATTCAGAGACATTTTTTAGTTATTTAAAAGCAGTTATAATCACCTGCCAGTCATAATCTCTCAAACTAACATTTTCTTCAAGATGTTTAGCTGCCGACTTCCCCAAGGCAGGTGTTATATTTTCCTCACAAATCAGAAATCACTATGTTACTTTCTTTTAAATGTTGGAACATTCTGCTGTAATACAACATCACCACTAATTTTCATACATCTATTACCTGGATGACAGTTGAAATGGATGGAATGGGAACTAAAAGATGTTATGAGCAATATAAGCTTTGGACTGTGTATAACGTGTCAATTGGGAGAATGAGTTATATTTTTATCATTTCTATCGATAGGGATCTTCATGGATACAAGTAGCTCATAGAAGCCAAGACTGAAATATTTCTGGGGTAATGGTTGTCGCACAATTAGCTAGAAGCTTTTTATATTATACTACAATTAAAATTAATTGATAAGTTAAATTGTTATTATTTAAGAAAAGAAAAACTAAATTTACTATTAATGTATCAAAAATATGCACATTAAACACACATGCATATTAGGGTGTACATTCCAGATCAGCATTCCCTCACTTTTCCATACCAATAACAAAAAATTTCGGAACTGGTCTCGAAAGTGCAAGTACCTTTATAATAATAATAATAAAAAAAATCTGCAATCAAAATCTAAAAAGTAAAACATAGCCATATTAGAGATGACCTCAGCTATCCTATGAAAAACATTAATAAATATTCAAATTTAAATGAGAAAATCTAAAATAACCTGCCCGTAGGTTTAACATTAACAAGTGGTTGTTTTCAAGTGAGTGAAGAATCCCCTTAAAGGTTGTGAGTGAAGTTTCAAATTTCCCTGACTTGATTCTTCTTCATTGGAACAAAGTGATATTCCCATGTAAAACAGTGGAAAGGTTTTTGAATACTGCCACAAACAAACAAGAGGATGGGATATGGCAATATAAGAATAGGAGAATGTTGGAACCAGGAATATTTAATCATTGTTTGGTAAGGAGACAATGCATATTTTAATGCTGCTTTATCGCTACTGCCCATTAAAAATGTTTTAGACAAAAGGATAAATAAGGTGTAAATGAATTATTCTTGAAAGTTTATTTGGATAAATTGTAAATCCCAATTTTAAATTTTCATTTTCAGAAAAAATCCTTATAAAATATTAGAATTTCATTTAAAGGAAAATAGAAAACGCAATAAATTATGTAAAACTTGGGAAATTTTCTTAAAATATAAAAAAATTTGCAACTTTATAAAAGCATTACCTCCCATCCAATAAAAAGTCTCAAAAAGCAGAATATCTTAATAATATAAACAACATCCAGGACCCTAATAATAAGTTTAAAACAATAATAGGTTATTGAACCTACTATCATGCTATTAAAGGCAATGGAACCTATTAACTTAACTCTTTATCAATCTCTAATAAAAAGCCTTTTAATTGAATAAATCTAACAAATTATAAAATGTTATGGGAAAGCTACTAAAGAACTGAAGTGATATAGATATTACTGAAAAATAATATAGTTAAGCCAGGCAAATTCCCAGAAAACATTCTACAGTCATGATTACTCTATAACTAAGAAAATTGCAATTGGCAGGTAAAAGTTACACACTTATTTATTAGTTAATTTTTCCCTTTTTAACAACTTAGAAAATCAACCAACTCACCTGTTATTAAACATATTTTATTCTGACTACTCGTAGGATGGCGTTTAATTAAAATATCGGCATTTGTTTTCTGCTTGATCAAATTTACATGTTTGCCTTGTCTTCCTATTAACAGTCCTACTAACTTCTGTGGGATTTCGAATGCATAGCTTAACAGTGCAGCGCTTTCTTGAGTTGGTGAAAAATGGATCTCACTGCCACCTCTGCCACTGTCAGTGGAACCCTAAAAGAGAAAAATACATATGTTATAAATCTCTCAAAACTTGCGGCTAAATACAAAAATAACACAGAAAAATTATTAAAGACATATTTCATAAAATTAAATTAGTAATGGGCATAACAATTATTTTGATTATTCGAATGAATCATTCGGGCATGTGCAGAAGCATATTTGTCAAACTTCAAATTTTTTTTTTATTCAATTACTACCAGAAATTTTGAAAAAAAAAAAAACGTTTCTGCAGAAACCTTTTTTTTTTTTTTTTTTTTTTTTTTCCCCCAAAATTTCTGGTAGTAATTGAATAAAAATTTTTTTTTTGAAGTTTGACAGATATGCTTCTACACATGCCCGAATGATTCATTCGAATAATCAAAATAATCGTTATGCCCATCACTACTTTAAGTCAAATTACTGTGAATGTACAATACGTAGCAAATTAGAGAACACACACAATAGAATTAAGTTTTCATGCATTATTAAAAACACTGCTCAAGATTATAAGACAATTTATTTCCTACTAGCTGACCCGCCCGGCGTTGCCCGAGCCCTTGTAATAAACTTAAATCTCTTAAAAAACGGTGGCCACGGTCCATGATGGCTTCGGAACCGTATACCCGGCATGTTAGGCACAGTTAGGAAAATAACCTTGAGTGAGATGCCGAGGGGAGGGGATGTTCGAGTGTCCTTCAGAAAATGACTAATTAGGAGGCCCACTATGCATGCATAAAAATTCGTTCGTTTTGTTAAGCTAGGAACTTAATTACAAAGTTGGCTTAAACTCTTATTTGTAAATAGTGGTAACCGCTACTCATAAGTTTAATTTAATGTTATAAAGGGTGACTATTAAGTTAAATATAATGTTTGGAATCACTTGCGTTGAAATCGGAAAGATAGTTGCTGATATATAGAAACGGGGCATAGTTAGAGAAAAACCCTGAAGGACAGGGGGGGGGGGGGGGATGCTCAAGTGGCCTTCATCAAATGACTAATTAGGAGGACCACTATGCATCTTTCAAAATTCGTTCGTTTCCTTAAGCTTTGCATTTAATTACAAATTTGGCTTAAACTGTTATTCGTAAATAGTGGTAACCACTACTAATAAATTTAGTTTAATGTTATATAGGGTGACTATTAAATTAATTATAATGTTTGAAATCACTTGCATTGAAATCAGAAAGATAGTTGCTGAGATATGGAAACGGAGCAGAGTTAGAGAAAAGGGCCGGGCCGGGCCGGGGGGGGGGGGGGGGGGGGGTGTTCAAGTGTCCTTCGGCAAATGACTAATTAGAAGGGCCACTATGCATCTTTCAAAATTCATTCGTTTGCTTAAGCTAGGAACTTAATTTGAAATTTGGCTTACACTATTATTCGGAAATTCTGGTAACTGCTACACCTTGAAATACACCTTGAAGCTTAAATGTAATTAAACCCTTGCCCCTCTTCATTCCCGCAAATATAAAAAAGAATCTGTTAAATAAAGTTTTCTGTATTAAAAATCTCCATCATAATAATAAATGTCATGTAAAAAAAAAAAAAAAAAAAAAAAAAAAAAAAAAAAAAAAAAAAAAAACTTAAACCCAACTAATTGTCATGAAGAAAAATGTGCCTGTAAAATATTTCAATCAGTGGGACGTACGTGTAATTTGTCATGTACAGATGGTGCGACATTCGCATGGCTCCTCTACGCTGATAACTTCAATCCATATTGAGACTATTTAGTTAGAAATCCTTATTTATGCATCGCTACTCTGGTTTATTTTAAATTACTTCTCTGAAGAATGGATGCAACCAACCAGTGAACCAACCAACCCAAGAGAATAAAAGCTTAATTTTTGATGAGAGTTCTTTGTGAATATTAATATTTCAGAAAGTAATTGAAATATTAAAATTCTGAAGTAATGATGCACCAGGAGAGGGTTTGGACTATCTAAATCTAAATTTACAGCTTTCTAGGTGGGCTAAATTTTCCTAGCCATCGCCAACAAACACACACACAGAGCGAAACTTTCTTTTATTAGTATAGATACATTGGGTATACATTTGGTTTTAACACATTAACAGTGCCGCAAGGTTCCACGTTCACCCAAGTATAATAAGAAAATGAATAAGTGAATGTTAAGATAAACTAGATCAATTTAGCTTTCACATAAAAGAAATAAATACTGCACAAATCAAATTGCATTTAATAATCATTAATATTCCTCGTTTGAGTTGCCCAAATTTTTCAGGTGACACTGATAAGTGGTTAGAGTAAATGTTTTAGCAACAGATTATGCAAATTCCCACCAACAAACCTCTTCAAAAGAACCGATAAAGATAGATATATGAAATAGAAGTATTAATAATAATTTTCTACTTATTTTTGTTAAGGCCAAGGAAGGGGAAATTTTTCCCCGAACTCTACAAAAGTCCCACCAGGACTATAAAAACTCCATCACAGAGGAAAAAGGCCTAAATTCAAGGGTCGAAATTTTAATCACGTTTAATTAAATTAATTCACATTAATAACTTAATTTCACCTAATTCCATACCTGGCAAAATGTGTATTCATATTGCAGGATTGGTGGATTCTGAGGCAAAGAACAAGATGAATTTTTCAAAATTTGGTCTTTTACTGTGTGCATCCAGCAATTGAGGTGGTGTTGAAAGGTTCATAAAATTGTTTTTTTAACCCTATCTATCACTATGTCATATCGAGACATGCCCTGTTGTTGCCCAGGACAAATATGCTATTTTTCAAATTAAAACAAAACAAGTACCACATATATTTGTACAGTTTAATTTTTATTGTGTGTTACAAACATTATGATATGAGATATCACCGGCTAAAACAACTCAGTGAGCGATAGATTTTTTTGACAACTTGTTGAAAGTGCTTGGGGTCCGCGTGGACTCCAGGACGTAGTGTTAGGGTTAAAATTGGGGCATAAAAATACAGTAAATCGTATGAAAACAGAACCTGTTTATAACAGATCACTGTCTTAAAAGCAAAATATTCATAGCCACTACGAAAGGAATAAGATACAATTAAACTTGCTAAACCTATCTTAAAAAGAAAAAAAAAATATTTTTTAATTGCCTTCGATTCTGCATTAATAGGTTTTACTGTGCTAAATAAACACAATTATATTATACAGTAGACTCCCTAAAATCCACCTATTGTTGAAGATGTAAATAGTGAAACTTACAGTTAAGTTCAAGGAACAAAATTCAAGATGGCGCTAAAATCAACGGCGATCGCGTTTTTTTTTTTAAATCTTGTTCTTTTGTCTATTACAGCTGGTTAGTTATTAAATAAAATTTCACTACGTATGATTTTGATGTAAATTAACAAGTCTAAAGCAAAAACTCACCATCAGAATACTTGCAAAAGTAAACTGTAACCAAAATATTTTTCATGCATTCATTTCGCCGTTTTACAATATATTATTATTTTTTCATTATTAAGTACGCATTTTTTCATACGTAATTATTTTTAATATGGCCGAACTCAAGCTTTTCTATGAAGAAAATGTGAATTTTTTCCCCCGAAAAACTTCAAGATGGTGCTAAAATTAGTGGCGATCGCGATCTTTTTTCCAAGGCAATTTTTAATTACCGTATATACTCGTGTGTAAGTCGAAGACTTTTTGACAAAATTTGGTAGTTGAAAGTGGGGAGGGGGGGGGGGGGGGTCGACTTATACACGAGTTAGTAAAAACAAAAATAAAGAATATTTCACACTCCGAAAGAAGCATGAAACAGTGAAGTGAAATACCAGAGTCACCTGGTCTAGGTTGGAAAGAGAGATAAAAGCAGACAGTGGTCATTTCCTTGTGATTAAAAAAAAAAAAAATGTTTGTGTAAACGTTCTGCACTCATTTTCTCTTGTGACAGAATTCCCTTCAATACAGGGACATTCCTTTCAATATTTTAATCCCCCTTTTTAAAAAGAGTTCAACTTGAGAATGTTTCATCAGTTATATATTTTCAGTTATATATTCATCCAGTTATATATTTTTTTAATTCATCCAGTTACTTTTTTTAAATTCAACCAGTTACTTTTTTTAATTCAACCAGTTACTTTTTTTAATTCAAACAGTTACTTTTTTTAATTCAAACAGTTACTTTTTTTAATTCAAACAGTTACTTTTTTTTTAATTCATCCAGTTAATAAAATTCAGACCAAAAATTATTAATAACTTCTTTAAGTCCTGCTGCTGCAGTTTCCGTTTTTGTGAACTTGTTTCGTTTGCAAATTACACATTTTAAAACCTAACAAAATAAAAATAATTAATGAAGAGTATGATTTAATGGAATGGAATTTCGTGAAGCACCCTAAATACCCCTGAATAGGGATAGGTTTAAAAAAAATCATGCTTGAAAATTATTTTACAAACGTAATAAATTACAAATGTAAAAGCTAATTTTATTGGTTAGGCGTTGCCATCGTCGATATGACGTGGTCAGCGTTACTCACGGACATGTTTTGGATTTCTAATATAGATAACATCATCTTGTGGTAAAACTAATCAGACGAAGTTGATAAAACAAACATATGTATAAAATCTGGAATATTTGTATCGGTTGTTTGAGGCACCCGATCATAAACAAATAGAGGAAGATAATTAGAAAACAAGCAGTGCTTTTAAAAGAGCAAATAAATAAAGTCGGGGAAAAAGCTTAAAAATAAAGTTTCCGTTGGTTAAGAAGAAAAATGGGAAAAGAGACGGAGGGGGGGGGGGGGGGGGGGGGGGTAGAATAAAAAGAAAATGGCGATCTTTTATTTTCAGAGAAAGAAAAAAAAAATTCTAGCAACGAGAGTAAGAATTACGTTACGAGGTTAAGTAGAACTGTATGTTTTTAGCACCCAGCTAGATTATATGGCCAACATAATCCCCGAACATTTGCGAGGGTTACGTTTTCTAGGAAAACAAACCTTGCGAATGTGAAATCTGCGAATGTTGAGCACTAAAAAGGAGTTGCGTTATGAAATTTTAATTAGAGTGGCACAGCATTAAAAAGTAAAAAAAAAATATATTTATAAATAATGCGTTATGCCTATACGTAGAAGTTGTTAACTGTACGCACATATTCATAGACATGAAATTTATTTATGAAAGATAATTCAAAATAACTGATTAGGGATAATTACAGCTAAAGAGTTTTTTTCCCCCCTCTTAATAAATAAAAAATCAAGTAATTTCGACTCTCTATTTGCAAAGAGATAATGGGTTAGTGGCTCAGTATGCGATACAATTTTAAAATACGATATTTAAATTACAGCTAAATACTTAAGAAATGCTTTCATTTATTTCCCATCTAACAAGAGAAGCACTTTTGGTGCAGCTCACACCGAGCATCGAGACATGGTGCATTTTGTAGCCCTATGCATAAAAGATAGATAACCGACAAAATTTCTTTGTCAAAATCGTAATTTATACTTTTATCTTCTTATTCGATTTTTAATTGTCAATTTCACGCCAAAAGTGAGTTAAGTCGCCAAATATGGCACTACGAATCGAAAACCATTACTCATTCACACATAGAGGACTGTGACAATCGACCAGGGTTGAAGGGAAAAATTCTACGGAAACAAAGTACATTTCGTGCCACCATAAATGCAGTTATAATGTTGTAATTTTTCAAAATCAAATTCGTAGGTTCTTGAAGGAATTTTTAAACGTTTTTCAATATTTTATACTTGTTATTGACTCATTTGTATTTTCAACTGCTTTTTAAAAAATACTTTTATGTTAATAGTCCTATAACTATAAGTGGTCTCGAAAATTGCATTTTCAGAAAGTTATGCTGATGCAAAAAAAATATATATATACATATGATTTTATTTAACAGAAAAATCTTATCGATTCTCAAACTTCGTAATATAAGGTGCGAGCTGAACCAAAATATGGTTCCCTTGTAAGAGCAGTTGCAGCTCCATCTCTACGAGAACCTATGTCGTTAGGTTACCATACCACTTCTAATACCATCATCATTGCAATGAATATTCTGCTGCTGTTATTTTACTTTTCTACAATACTCGCTCCTTTTTCACTTGACAAATGAAAATTGATTTGTGAATACATACAGAGAAAATAGAGGAAATAATCTTTAACCCCTATAAATTCTGAAAAAGAGAGATAAAAAAAATCGCGAATGTTAAGTTTTTCCGCATTTTTTGTTCGCGAATAATCAAAACTCCCGAATGTTGAGGTATTACTGATCTCGCCTAGAACTGTCGAGTTATTTTGCGAACGTCACAATGTTTAACTAAATTTCTTGTAAGATGTCTGTCTCATTATAGATGCTGCAAAGTTACAAAATATTAAGATATAAACTTGAAATTATATTCACACAAAAAAAAAAAATTAAACTTTTATTTTTAATTTGTCAAAACTTCATTAAATTCAAATTTTGAAATAATAAAATAAGAATTATTTGACCGAATTAGATAGGCTAAATAGACAAAAAATCGTTTTCCGGCTTCACTATTTTATCGATGCCCACTCTCATCAGATATAAATTTTTTAGCACTTAACTATTCGGATATTTGGAGCATTCGGCAATCGGCATTTCCGAACATGTCGGTTCATTCAGAGTTTACAATATTTCCTTTTATTTTCAGAGATATATAATATTGATAAGTTCTCTTAAAAAACTTAGTTTTATCTTTTTAAATTATGTACTATTCTAAACTTATGTAACTAATAATTCTAAACTATTTTTGATATTTTTTCTTCATAAAAAACGTTTGTGCTTTTTGAAAATCAATCACAGGGGGGAGGGGGGGGTAAATTTTTTACTGGCGACTAGAATTTATACCCGACTACCAGATTTTTTCAAATTTGTAAAGCCCTGCCCATAAGCATTCAAATATCTTTACCTAAGGATTTAGAATTAAATAAGAAGGGGAGGTGTTCCTTAGGCCAACCACCAAAGAGCCTTTAAGGGGTCTGGTACCTTAACTGACAAATTATAAGTGACCCTAATAGCGATTACAATAACTCCAAATCTAATTAACTTTTGGATATGAAATTTTAAACACACATTAAAAGAGATACAGTCTAACAGTTAATGTTCTGAAAAGAATAGACGCATATATATATATTATTTAATTTCGCATTTAATGCTTTTTTAGGGATTCGTCCATGTGACCAAACACTATTTCGTCTCACTCCTATCTCAGGGTTCATACTCATTTCCCTTCAAAAAATCCCCTGAGAATCCCCTGATGTATTTTCCAGAATGAATAATTTTCCCATGTTGACAATTAACGACATTTTTTAAAACTTAGTAAGTATTACCCCCCCCCCCCCCCACAAATAAATAAATAAAGAGGTAATCACAAAAGTTAAGTTTTTACATCAGAAGGTTAAAAAATAAATATGTATATATATATATATATATATATATATATATATATATATATATATATACACACAGGTATGTATAAAAAACCTGTATGTATTTTTCCCAGATCAGCAGCAAATTTTCTAGGTATCAAGATTTTATGTTACACACAAAAATCTTAAGAGTTGGGAAAGTTCCACTCTCAAGTTCACAACTGATTCTGAAGCACAAACTTCTGATTTGTTACAGAATTTTTTGCAAAATTTACAAATTGTTGAACATTTTGCAGATACATGCTTTTACTTCACAAAGCATGCGAATAGCAGCAAGTGCCCTCATTTCCCAGAGTAGCCGATTGTTTTGCCAAATTTTCCCAGGTTTTTGGTATTTTTTGAAAAATCCCCTGAGATTCCATGTTTTTAGGACACAAAATTTATCCCCTGACTTTCCCCTGATTCCCAGGTTTCCCCTGATGAGTATGAACCCTGTATCTGTCTGTCAGAGTTCGTACTCAGAAACTGCACAAGTTAGAGACATTTTGCATATTTATAGCTGAATACCTCCTGTCATACGACAAATCATAAAATTTTGAAAAAGCCTTTTTAATGACATCCAACTATTTCTGCGATTTTCTTAGATCTTAAAACAGAACAGTCTTTTATAGATTCCCGTAAGCTAAATGGTTTAGTGGTAGCGCGTTTTCCTTCTAACCCAAAAGTTCCGGGTTCTATTGTCGAGGACGGAAGTTGAAATTTTCGATTTTAACCTTTCATTGTCCAATCGATGTAAGGGGTTTTTTTTTTTTTTTTTTTTTTTTTTTTTTTTTTTTTTTTGGGGGGGTGGGGGGGGGGAGCATTTTAAGGGTTTCTTTCTTTTTAAGGTAAAATTAAATATGTTTTTCAGATATACAAACATGCTGTTACAATTGTCTGAAAAGCAGTTCTTGAATATTTTATTTTATTTTATTATTAAACTAGCGGCCCGTCCCGGCTTTGCACGGGTAGACAATGTGTTGACTACAATGTAGGGTAGAGAAGTGTAGGTACTTTAAAAAAGTTGTTCTAAATTGGATAAAAGTGGGAGTGAGACAAAATTGCAGTACTTAGAAATTTTGAAAATTAAAAGCTTGTAAAAATGAGATAAATAAATTTGTCTGTTTATGTACATATTGAAACTAATAAATAATACACGACCCATAGAATGTCATAGCAACTATACGTGTTCATGTAGAATGTGTTTTCCTGAATTTCACGCTCCTACCTAAATCTGTTGCTGATATATGGCGAAATGACCCAAAACTTTTGAATACCTCTGTTAACCACTTTCTGGGGGGGGGGGGGGGGATTCCCAAAATCGCCAAAATACGTGTTTAATCAATTTTTTAGTAGATTTGTTTTAATTAATTTCGCCCTCCTACATAAAAGCTGAGATATGGCGAAATGACCTAAAACATTCGACCACCCCCCTTTAACCCCTCAGGAGAGGGGGGGGGGATTTCTAAAATCGCTGAAATAAGTGTTTAATCATTTTTTAGTAGATTTCTTTTCCTGATTTTCGCGCTCTTACCTGTAACTGCTGCTGAGATATGGCGAAATGATCAAAACATTCGACCACCCCCCTTTACCACCCTTCTGGGGGGGGGGGGGATTTCTAAAATCGCTGAAATGGGTGTTTAATCATTTTTTTAGTAGATTTGTTTTTCCTGATTTTCGCACTCCTACCTATAACTGCTGCTGAGATATGGCGAATGACCTAAAACATTCGAACCCCCCTTTAACCCCCTTCGGGGGGGGGGGGGGGGATTTTCAAAAATCCCTTCTTATTGCTTGCCTAGGCCATAACAGCAATCTACAGTCCAAATTTCGTGACCCTGACTTTAGTAGTTTCGGCTGGGCGTTGATGAGTCAGTCAGTCACCGTTTACTCTTTGTATAATAGTATAGATGTAATGGGCTTCTATTTTCTTATTGATAAATAAGGATAATTATATATTAATGATTTGATTTTATTGATTAAAGGATAAAGTGTTTTGAAAGGAATATTAAACGAAACCCTTTGTGCGATATTCGATCACACTAACCCACTTGTTAATAAATGAATCCACCTTGCATGCCTTGCGCGCAGGATTTCTTATAATTGAATTGTCACAGTGAGTGTGTCACAAAACTTTTATGCAGTAGAGATGTGTGTCTTGAGGGGGAGGGGGGGTGGGAAATAAATAAAAAACTATAAATTTCTTATTTGACGAACACAATAGTAGGTCATTTTCTAAATCTATAAGGTTTATATACCTTCAGTTAAAATTTCGTGGGCAATGACCAAAATCACCGTTTTGAGTAAATCCTTTGAGGTCTTGATCATGTAAAAATTGAGCTCAAACTGTTTTGGACATTACCACTCTTCTAAAGCGAAATTTTTTATGGGGTTTCTAAATGTTCCTAAAGAAATTTTACTATAAACTATTTTAAAAAAATTTTTAAAAATCGACATTTTTAAAAAAGGAACTTGACCTCTTAAGGAGTACTTTTGAAAGGGGCAAAAATATTTTTAGTTTCTTAACATCCTATTTTTATATCTAGCATAAGTTATTAGATGGGTTGGGTTGATTATTGACGGCCAATTATCTACACTTGGGATATAGGCCCGGGGGGAGTGCCCTTCGTGGGGGTCTTTCTAAGGGAACCTAACCCGTATTTACGCATGGATGAATCCACGGCTCGAAGAAAACCACGAAAACTCCGAACGGTTAGGCCGACGGGCGCAATTGGGAGCGAACCCAGCACTTCCCGTCTACCAGCTTCGAGAGCACAACCTCTCAGCCACTGGTGGGGCCATAAGTTATTAGAATCTTTACTTTGTGAATGCGAGCAGATTTAATATAATTTCAATAATATTGATTTTAAGTTCGTTTTTTAAGCAATACACGCCGTTCAAATATATTAAATCTCTGTGTATAAGGTAGTACAAGGTGACATGGAATAGAAACACGCAATTATGCCTTGAATAATTTTATTTCAAATAAAACTTTCGGGATTTTTTTCAGGTACCTGCTAACAATAAGTACGGCGACACAATTCTACAAACTAACGAAAGGTCAACTGGTCCAGGTTCTCTGAATGCATAAATTTATGAAATATTTAAAGATTTTTTCCCAAGCAAGAGGAATTAAGGAAAAATCCAAGAACGATAATATATAGGTCATTGAAATGGCTAATAGTTTTATAACTATTAATGTTCGAACATGAACAATTAAAACAGGGTGGAGTGAAAATTAATTACACTCACACTCATTAATAAATACTAAGAGAGAAAAGATAAAAATACAATGGCAGAATTTCCATAATAAAATAGGTAGTATTTCTTACGAAATCTACCTAAAATGAAAGACCAGTTAAACATGCACAAGATATTCCAGAGAGTTGCTTCATAACGCCGAATTATCATACAAAAAGAAAATCTTACTACAAATGCTACGCTTGACGTGCTCGGCTCCGGCTGAATATGTTGATATCTCTCAGGGGCAAAACTCTGAAATTACATGAAAGAAGAAAAAAAAAAGAATGGGGGATAAGATAAAAAATTACTAATATTTAAAACATTTTTACATTTAACATTGAAAGTAACAAGTTATAATCCAGGGATCCCAGCAAAACATGTCTGGCAATATCCCTGACTTTACATGATTTTTCCCTGACCGAATCAAAAAAAATTCCCTGACCAAACAGGCATACACAAAATCTACTTTAAATAACACAAAATAACAAACAAGCATAAATTCAGAAATTTGCATTATAACTTTTATACTCTTTTCCAGGAGAAAATTCAAGCACCTTTCAAGAAAATTACAAAATGAAATTCTATAAAATAGTATAATGCAAAAAAACTTCACCTTTGCGAGTTTTCAAATGAATGCCATACAACAAAGTCTAGAATGTGAAATGTCATGAAAGTCTGAAAAAATGTAGAAAACTTTAGTCCATAGTATGGTTTTTCTGCATTGCATTTGGAGGAATTTCTCTATCTTTAAAACTGACAAGAGTCTAGAGATTTTTCAGATGTGCCACGTAGCGAGAAATATGGTAACACTTTTCTAAAAAAAAGAAATGATTTCAAATTCATACCCCCCCCCCCCCAAGACCTTTCCATGACTTTTTAGGAAATATTTGTAAATTCTCTGACTTGTCCTATATATTTTTAAATTTCCATGACTTTCCCTGACGACTACTTTGAAATTCCCTGACTTTCCATGTCGCTGTGAACCCTGTAATCTGTGAAATGATGATACATAATATCGATACCGTATACTTGCACTCTAATACGGAGCTGGGAAGAAAGAAAGTGGAAAAAATTAAGTTAAAATACTAGAAATGTTTTAGATTAGCTTTTAGAATTATTTTAAATATATCAAAGAAATAGGGACAGGATAGGTAATAGGATATTTAAAATAATATATCTAAGATACACTATATCGGCCAAAAGACACAGGACAATCGATTTTAGACGTTTTGTCGAATACCTGAAGAAGTATTTGGTCCTTGAATTTGACAGAAATGTACGGTCACGAGGACAAACATTTGGTTGGATATTAAAAAAATATTTGCGATCAAGCTGCAAAATAAAACGCTCGAAATGATGTGTAGGTGAAGCACATGACTATGCGAGTTCTCTACAACATTTCTGCAAAAATAGCACGTACATTCATGAACATAAAGATTTCTGAAAATTTTCAAGTTTGTTTATATCAAAAAAGGTTTTCAACCAATTTTAATGCCACTTTCAGGAAAATTGCCAAAGTACTGTAGAAACAACATACTGCAAATAGAATTTAAAACTGTTACATATTTGATGAAATATGAGCATTTGTATGAAATTTTTAACTACGCATGCGCAAAAGATAAAAACTTTTGTGCATAACTTAGTATTCATATATAGGGCAACGCATAAAGAAAGTATTCATATATAGGGCAACGCATAAAGAAAGATAATCGAATATCGGGAAAATCGAGAAAGATATCGGTAATATAGTGAGCTGAATTTAAGTTGCTCTCTAAAAGTTGCTGGATAAGGAATTTTTCAAGTTGTCTTTTTTTTTTTTTATTGATGCAGCAATTTTCCTTGGAAGAACCATCAGAACGAACTCATTCCAACAAAAAATTATCAAAATCGATACGTCCGTCCAATAATGGGCAAAATTAGCACTAACCACCAGCCATAGGGCCACTAAAAGAAGAAAAAAAAAGTGGCTATTAAAAAATTGTATGTCAGCGGCCACCTTATGGCCACTTTCCTACAAGGAAAGAGTAACTTTTTTTTTTTGCATTTCATCAAGAATTCTACTTTAGCTGGTTGAAATATTAACGCATTTATTTGGACTATTTAATTTTAGATTGATACTACTTGAAATTTTAACAAAAGTTTACTGTTTAGAACTTTTAAATAAAAAGTGGCCACTTATAAAATTTCCCAGTTTTGCCCTTTACCGTCCAAAAGCTATACATAGACATGCGTTAAAAACAAGTTTTCATCGTTCGCGTAGTTAAAAATTATTTTATACAAATTCCATAGATGCCGACATCTCCGGAATATATAGGTTAAATTACGGTAATAAAGTAGAAAATACGGAAATCTGCGCCTAGAGATGTTATTTTTCCGCGAGTCAGCGAAATTTTGCGTATATATTTTTTATTTTTAGTGGAATTTCTCAAAATCAGTATTTTTGAAATTAATAGGCGCAAAGGAGGAAAAAAAAAAGAAATGGCTGAAAAACAGTTTTGAAACAATTTTTACGTTTCTGAAAAACTAATGATCCGCTGATTAATTTCGCGAATAAAACCAAATTTTACCAATCAGTGTGGATAAAATCGCGAATTTCAGAAAACGGTAGCGGAAAATAATCACGAATTTCATGAATCATTCACGGAAAAAACACCCTGAAGATCCATCCCTGAATTCGCCAAATATTTCTTCGTATATTCGATAAAACGTCTAAAATCGAATCCGGCGACTTTTGTCCATACAGTGGTACATAAGATGCCTTTAATGTTAAATAAAATATAAAATTATGGAGGCATTCCAGAATTGTTTTACAAATTTAAAGTCACTATAAAGAATTAAAAATATTTATCTTATAATACAGATTAAACATGTTGATTCGAATTTTGAATAATGCAAGCAAATTTGTGACTCGTGCTATAGCCAATATACATGTCAGGACACGTCGCCCTTATCATTATCTTTTTACGCATGAAGGTTTCGCTATGGTACTCCATTGTGAAATTTGGTAATTTTTGAAATTCAATATTTGAAAAATGGCATAATCATTAGATTTGAAATGTATATAAAGAAATATACAATTTTTTACCTTGCAAACGCAGTTTATCTAACAATTTTCTGACAAATACTTTTTGAGCTATTATTTTTTTTCAGTAACTTCAAATGTTTCCTTTTCCGAGATTAATCTGTGGCAAAGATTAGCGAAAAACCCAGGCGTCAGCAACGCATAGCTTTATATTAAAAAGGATATTGGAGCAGGAATTGTCACAATCACTTTTGAAATCGGTTCTGTAGTTCCAGAGATTACATAGAAATTGTAATTTAGAATGATTTTAGAATGTTTCTCGCTCATTTCACCCTTTTAAATTTCGAATTTTTTGAGCGCGAATGAAATATTTAGCCCTTTTGGCCATAAACAAGTCGTGCGTTTGTTAAAGGCGACTAGACTATAAGTAGACTAGTTTGGTATAATGACGGAGTAATTCAATGCAATCCGTGATACAAAACTGAAGAGTCAAAGACATAAAATTACGAAAAATGCGTGACTAAATGCTTTATTAAAAAAATTCCAGATAGTATAAATAGGTAAGTTATTGCAGCACTACTGGTATAGCACGACTGCATTAGCATTACCGAAAATTTCCTACCTTTATTATACCATTCACACTCGCACGAACTTTACTGTAAATGAGTTCGCCGAAAGCTCCTCGAAGGCAAAAGAAACTGAAAAATTATGCACAAAAAGTAGTTAGTTATGCGAGAGAGAAACAGAATGAAAGATGTTACCAGGGTTCGTTGATATATATCAATGGATATATATCATAAGATATATCCGATATTTATTTTCAAAATATCAAGATTTTTGATATTTTCTATATTTTTATATCATTTAATAAATAATCATAAATATCATTTCGATATTAATTTTCAAAATATCAAAATGTTTGTTATTTTCAAAATATCACTGTGCAAGATATTTTTGATATTTTAAGTCAAATCAAGTGTAAATGAAAATTTGAACTGATATTGACTGTGTCTTTCTGTAGAAGAACATTTGTCTCTGGCTTCTGGCAATGACTTTTCTAGCTGAAAAAAACAATCTTATCCAAGCTTTGTTTGAAGTTTTTATTTTTAAATGTAGATTACACAATTATGCGGGATTGTTTTATTATGGGGTACATATAGATAATATACATGGGACTAATATTTTGTGAAGGGAAATGTTTTATTATAAAGAACTAGCAAGCTACGCCAGCTACGCTGGTCAATTTCTCTTAACGAACCTTTAATCAAACAAAATATTGACATTTCATAATTTACTTTTATATTTTAGCAGAATAATAAGGCTACTATAATTTGTGACTCGTGCCATAGCCAATATACATGTCAGGACACGTCGCCCTTATTATCTTTTTACGCATGAAGGTTTCGCTATGGTACTTCCATTGTGAAATTTGGTAATTTTTGAAATTCAATATTTGAAAAATGGCATAATCATTAGATTTGAAATGTATATAAAGAAATATACAATTTTTTACCTTGCAAATATAGGTGAAAACTGGGAAATTTAGTTAGTAGCCAATGGCCGGTAGACTCAGTTTCATTAGTGGCCACTTTTTAAAGTTAGTGGCTACTATTATGTTTCAAACTTTCTTGACATCTAGATAAATTACAATCGTTTATATAAACATATTTTTCTATATGAGTTTTATACCTATTGTATGTGAGTATGAGTGTATTTCGCATGATTAAACAGTATATCTTGAAGAAAAATAATCCAACTGGTTAGCATGTAGCAGGAGTCGAAATATTGAAGATACTGAAATGTCCTTAAAAACAGTTTGTTTCCGGTGGGAAAAAAGGAATAAATTACTTGAAATGCATGTGGAATCAAAGCTGATGAATGTATTTTGCAGAATAAAACTGTATTTCTTGAAAAAATAACTAAAGCGTAAGCACATGAGAAAAAGACGAAATATTGAAAATACAGCTAAGTCGTTGAAATCTGTTTGCATCTGGTAGGAAAAAGAATTAACCTGTTCTCTAATTAGATGTAATCAATGTAGAGATGCATATTTCCATGAAAAATGGTGTGTTTCACTTGGCGATCGATAACAGATTTTTTAATCGCCACTTGGCGAGTGGCGACTAGGATGGCGATCGATGGTTGATTTTTTAATCGCCACTTTTAAACTTTAATCGCCACGTGGCGAGTAGCGACTGCTAATTTTCACCTATACTTGCAAACGCAGTTTATCTAACAATTTGACAAATACTTTTTGAGCTATTATTTTTTTTCAGTAACTTCAAATGTTTCCTTTTCAGAGATTAATCTGTGGCAAAGATTAGCGAAAAACCCAGGCGTCAGCAACGCATAGCTTTATATTAAAGAGGATGTTGGAGCAGGAATGGTCACCATCACTTTTGAAATCGGTTCTGTAGTTCCAGAGATTCTATAGAAATTGTAATTTAGAATGATTTTAGAATGTTTTTCGCTCATTTCACCCTTTTAAATTTCGAATTTTTTAAAAATTTATTCTTAGAGAGCATTTACACCATATAAGTAATTACAATGCCAAATTTCAAATTTCTAGATCCTTCAGTATAAAAAAAAAATTGCAATTTTAGAACGTTTTTCGCTCCTGCACCACCCTGGGATTAGTGGCACCGACGTAAAATATAGCCTACGTTGGAGCAGGGATTGTCATAAAAAATTTGCCACCATCCCTTTTGAAAAGGGTTCGGTAGTTAGAGATTCCATAGAAATTGTAATTTAGAATGTTTTTAGAGCGCTTTTCGCTCATCTCACAGTTTTAAATTTCGAATTTGTTTAGAATTTGTTCTTAGAGAGCATTTAGATCTTATAAGTAACTACCATGCCAAATTTCATGTTTCTAACGCCTTCAGTATAAAAAAAAAAATAGAAATTTTAGAATGTTTTTCGCTCATGCACTCCCCTGAGGGTGAAATATAGCCTATGTTACAGCAGGAAGTGTCACCATCATATTGCCACCATCTCTTTTGAAAACAATTCTGTAGTTCCAGTAATTCCATAGAAATTGTAATTTAGAATGTTTTTAGAACGCGTTTCGCTTCTCTCACCCTTTTAAATTCAGATTTTTTTTAGAATTTGTTCTTAGAGAGCTTTTACATCTTACAGGGCTGCCACTCCATAATGACATCAAAAATAGTTGCTTTAGTAGCCTACAGTAAAAAAAATAGTAGCCAAAATAGTTGCATGCTTACTTCGTAAAAGGGAGGCGGCAAGAATCCTTATTTGCCATAAAAATAAGAACATCATGAAAATCCACATCTTTCTCTACAGTTTATGCTACCACCCAAATTTGCCACTTTTTGTATTTTTATTATAAAATCACACACACAAAAACAGAAAGAAAGAAGAAACTTTAATCAAAAAAGGATGCATTTGATAAAGATAATGTGTATACATACTAATCTATTCTTTACAAGAAATTTATGTAAAGTAAAATAGCAAAATCAGCATAAATAAAGTGCGATTTTACAGACAACAATAAACCAAATAAAGCCATCTAAAAGTAAGAAAGGCAATATTCTAAACGTTTTTCTCAATATTTTAAATCTATTATTAAATTAAAAAATTGCGATAGAAAACAAGATTTTCTTATTTCTAAGTAGCATTTATTTAAGCTCGTTTATTAATTCAAATTTCTAGTATGAAACACTTATACGAGGTTAGAAACAAATACGATTCACACAGCACAGTGAACAAATTGTTTGTAGTTCATACGGCAGTTAAAAGGTTTAAATACCTTTAAAAACAATAAAAATTTGGACGAATATACTGTAAAGCATAAGGGTTATGAGTGTAGATAAACCAAAAATCAGTTTCCCACCAAAATTTTAATAATAGGTATCTTTGCACTATATTTAGATTGGAAAAGTATTATTTTTTTAATTTCAAGATTCAATTTCAAGTTTTTAGATATTTTAAAAATTGAATAAAAAACTTTAAAAATGTATACGGAAATATTACGTCGGGATATTGGGTTAAAAAAATTGCAATTCTGAAACTGATGGGTTTTTTTTTTTTTTTTTTTTTTTTTTTTTTTTTAAACAAAAATAGTAGCTGGGAGTGGAAAATAGTCTCCTTTTTTCTGGTTTTCCTCCAAAATAGTTGCTTTTGAAGGTTTTTGGGCCAAAATAGTAGCCATAGTTGCCTGATGCTGAAAATAGTCGCTTTTAGTAGCATTTTAGTTGCAAATGGCAGCCCTGATCTTATAAGTAACTACCATGCCAAATTTCAAGTTTCTAGCGCCTTCAGTATAAAAAAAAAAAATCGAAATTTTAGAACGTTTTTCGCTCTTGCACCCCCCCCCCCCCTGTGGTAGTGGCACCGACATAAAATATAGCCTATGTTACAGCAGAGACTATTACTATCAATTTGTCACAATTACTTTTGAAAATGGTTCTGTAGTTCCAGAGATTCCATTGAAATTGTAATTTAGAATGTTTTTAGAACGCTTTTCTCTTATTTCACCCTTTTAAATTTCGATTTTTTTAAATTTTGTTCTTAGAGAGCATTTACATCTTATAAGTAACTTCAATGGCAAATATCAAATTTCTAGCTCCTTCACTATAAAAAAAAAACAAAAAAACTGCAATTTTAGAACGTTTTTCGCTCCTGCAGCACCCTGGGATTAGTGGCACCGGCATGAAATATAGCCTATGTTACAGCAGGAACTGTCACCATCAATTTGCATCCATCACTTTTGAAAAAATTTCTGTAGTTCCAGAAATTCCATAGAAATTGTATTTTAGAATGTTTTTAGACCGCTTTTCGTTCATCTCGCCCTTTTAAATTTCGAATTTTTTTAGAATTTGTTCTTAGAGAGCATTTACATCTTATAAATAAGTACCATGCCAAATTTCAAGTTTCTAGCGCCTTCAGTATAAAAAAAAAAATCGAAATTTTAGAACGTTTTTCGCTCTTGCACCCCCCCTGTGGTAGTGGCACCGACATAAAATATAGCCTATGTTACAGCAGAGACTATTACTATCAATTTGTCACAATTACTTTTGAAAATGGTTCTGTAGTTCCAGAGATTCCATTGAAATTGTAATTTAGAATGTTTTTAGAACGCTTTTTGCTCATCTCACAACTTTTAAATTTCGATTTTTTTTAGAATTTGTTCTTAGAGAGCATTTACATCTTATAAGTAACCACCATGCTAAATTTCATGTTTCTAGCTCCTTCAATCTATAAAAAATCGAAATTTTAGAACTTTTTCGCTTCTGCACCCCCCTGGGGGTAGTGGCACCGGCATAAAATATAGCCTATGTTGAAACAGGGATTGCCACCATGAATTTGCCACCATCACTTTTGAAATCGCTTCAGTAGTTCTAGAGATTACCCCTTACAAACAAACAAACAATCTTTACTACTTTATAATATTAGTATAGATTTTGTGAAGGGACTCATTTTATCAAATTTATTTTTTGTGAAGGGGCCTGTTTTATTAAATTGATTTTTGTGAAAGGGCCTAAATAGGCCCCAAATATTGCCTGGATCGACCCTTGAATTATCATAAAAGAAAGGGGTTGTTACTCTTAAAATAAGTTTGCTGAAATAGCGTGGTGTCGCTAAAACAATATTAGTCATGAAGAGTCAAGCTACTCTCATTAAACAACTGTATATCAACATGCGAAACGATATCAATTTCCCAGATTAAAAACTGCAGGAAAGCCGACAAAACTTAGCAAATGTATCCATTATGGTCCAGCAGAATGCCAAAATTCACAGCTTGATTTCCTCAGTTCAATTTTCCTTAGCGCTATTATCTACCAACTCTGAAGCAGGTTACGCGATTCAAGAGAGGAATTACGAGGTTAGACAGGCAGAAGTTCAACAGAAAATAAGAATAGAAGCAAAGTCACGTTTCAGATTGGCGGATTAAAAAAAATAATAATAAGACTAAACCTGACAGGCAGACGGTTTTTAGATTTAGTTTCTGTGCAGTGGTCGTCAGGCATAGACATTAATCGATAGTCCTCACAATCAGTATTGTATTCAGTTAAGAATTTTTACTCTTACGAGGAGAAAGGGGAAAATATGCTCGAATAGTTAATATAGTGACACCTCGTTAAACCGTCACCGCTTGGGACCCGACGAATGTGATGCTCTGTCTAAACGGAGTAACGGTAAAAGTAAATTATTTTACTGTAGTTAAATTAGCTATATTCAATTTTAACGAATAGGATATTGAAACTTACTTATGATTATGACATCTCGAATACCACGCTACAAAATATTTACTTTAATGTTACTAAATGTAAATTTATACGTTTATTAAATATAATTTTATTAGACCTATAAAAAATTATCTAAAAATATATTTTTCAAAGTGTTTTCTCTTTGGTTTTGCTGATTCAATTTTACTTCATTAGGGAAATCCTCTTTGGTGTTTTCAGAATAAATTAAAAATACCACGTAAGGCACATAATGCAATTACATCGTCTTGGAAGTAAGAGGGTTGTGTAGCTTAGCTTCAAGTTCATTGTGGCTCTCAATTCCTTATCCCAAATTTGTTGGTCATTTTTCATCTATCGTTTCTAGAAAAGAAAAAAAAAAAGGAAGGGGGGCGGAGATCATAAGGCAAAAGGTTTAACGTTTCATATTTTTTGAGTGACGGTTTAGAATTTTTTTTTTTTTAACACGATTTCACCATTTCTTTGGCTGGGACTTAGCAACTGCTGTTAGCGGTCTCACAGATAGCTTTTTTTTTTTTTTTTTTTTTTTCCAATTTTTAGTTTAACTTGTAATTTTCAGTTTATAGATACTAATGAAATTGGAAAAATAATAATTCCAACTTCATTCGGAACCCTAGTTCTATATCTAGCAGGGTTGTAAAAAACCCGGGTTTTGTTAAAAAACAAAACAGCCCGGCCAGCTACCCACTACAACCCTTATCGTTGTAAAAAAACCCGGTTTAACCCAGCTCGGGCGGGTACCCAGGCAGCTACCCACTACAACCCTGAAATCTAGAGACTTCTGAATAGGTGAATTTTAATTATAATAGTCTCGTACATAAAGTTTAGTACAGAAACAGTATCCCATGAGTTAATTGAGCTAATGAGTTAAGATTGCATAGATACTGAGACTGCTTGATTAAAAACTGTATAAAAGACTCGATTAACTCAGAGGATATCATTTCTGAACTAAACATTATGTCGTGCATAAATAACTCTTATAATTAAAAGTTTTTCTATTCAGCATTCTAGTAGCGGTACTATCTCTAGCAGGGTTGTAAAAAACGCGAGTTAAAAAAAAAAAGCCCCCAGGGTAGCCCAAAGGCTCCAAAAGAAACAAAATTTCACCTGTATCTGTAGTTAGACTGAAAATGACAAGTTAAACTGGTTAAAAAAAGAAAAAGAAAAAAAAAGCAGCGATCTGTAAGACCGCTAACAGCAGTTAAGGGTTAAAGCGTAAATAAATGCGATAATCTATTTTAAAAGACGTTTAAAATGAACGTTAATATCGCCTATAAAAATAAATAAAAGCATGTAAATGTTTGACTTTTCCCTTATTTATTTATTTATTTATTATTAATTTATTTAACACTATTTTATACTATAGATTTTATATTTTCTACTCTAGGTTTGACTTTTGTAAGGGCTGTATATAAACGGAGAGATGCACGTACTACGTTGATTAAAGAGCGGTAGAAAAAAACGTTCCAACAAGAAAAAAGGGAAAAAAAGCTATAGGGGGAACGAACTTTTTTGGCACGGAAGCAAGTCAAAAGTAAGTGAACAAAATATCAACATCTGAATCTGGGTTAAATACGCCGTCTCAAACCTATTTGAATAATAAAGCGATTTCTTCTTTTTTTTCTCCAGACCGGTTAAGGTATATTACTTATGTACTCCACCCTGCCTTTGAGGTTTTGACATGCAGGCCACTGCCCTTTTGCATATAACACGACAAGCAAACTTTCATGAATGAAAAAAAGCTAAACAGGAATAATTCATTCAGACGAAAGATAACTAGAGATGCATCTATATTTGAAAGTAGTCAAACGCATTTATAACGAGCTCGGATACAACGAGAGCCTCATTTTAATGAAAAGGAGCAAAAGTACATTGAAACACACAGCAGGAAACTCATTGCAACGAGAGAAAACTCATTAACAAGTAAAAATATTCGAAACACGGGTGCAAAAAGTCCATCCAAACCAAACTTTTCAAAGTATTAGGTAATAACCAAATGAAAATAAGATAGAAGATTCCTGTTTTCCTGCATTATGGCTGAAAATTTATCTTTTACAATAAAATATAAGTGATTAAAGGTTTATGCTTGTAAAATTGCTATTACTTAAATATGTGAAGTACAATTTACTATCAGTCAAAAATTTCTCCAAAACTGAAATCAGTCCCGAGACTTCCCTATAGAATAGGTCGCAAAAGGTTTTGAAAATGATTTAAATACCTAATCCATCGGACGATTTGTACGAAATTCTAAGCAGTTGTTGCGACAGTGATATAGAACAAATTCATTAAATTGTGAACCCAATCGGAAATACCATTTGGAAGATATGTTCAGTTCACTCATTGACACATACATACATCCCTTACACTATATGTTCGAAAAGTAATAAATTGCAGTATCCTCCCCCCCCCCCCTCCTATTTCTGAGTTCATTGAATTAGAAGTAAAATATATGATGTGGACATGGCAAAAAATAAATTTAATCTAAAGTATATATCTGAAATTTGTCCTTTTATTTTTTTTCTCATAATTCCCTAACTAATGAACAGAAGATATATATATATATATATATATATTTAAAGGAGGTGAGGGGATTTTGACTACGCGTATTCCTTATTATAGTGATAAACAAAACACATTTTTCATTTTTATCTAAAGTCTAACCCAATTCAAATCAGAAACTCTTTTTTTCAAATTTCTGGTAGTAATTTAATGGGGGGAAAAATGAAGTTTGACAGATATGCTTCTGCGCATGCTCGAATGATTCATTCGAGTAATCAAAATAATCATTATGCCCATCACTACTCCTAATGTTGGTTATCAAAACAAGCACATGTTTCTGTTCAGAGGCTACTTCACTCAGGCGAAAACTATTTGCGATATCTCGTTCTCATTTCAATATTTTTAAATGATTTTTTTTCCCTCATCAGATAGCTGAGGTCAATCTCTATGCACGCTCCTTTGTACTTTTTAGATTTTTGTTTAATTGAGGATTTTTTTTTAATTGAGGATACTGTCATTTTCGAAACCGGCTTCGAAAGTGAAAGTATCTTATTTTAAAAAAACTGTAATCAAAATCGAAAAAGTACAAAAAGGAGCGTGCATAGAGATTGACCTCAGCTATCCAATGCAAAAATATTGAAATACGAACGAGATATAGTAAATTATTTCCCTCATAGGATTAACATTAGCAAGCGGGTGTTTTCGCCTGAGTGAAGTAGCCTCTTAATGATATTATTAAAGAATTGAGACTTATTAAAATGTTTTTCAATATGTGTAAGCGCATTATGCTTGGGATTTTACCAAGTATCATCAAACAAACAGTAACGAACTTACATAAATCCTTATTCGAAATATGTCTCAATAATAGAGGTTTTTCTTTAATAGAACTTTCAGGTTAAGGTCGGATATGGCCAGAACTCTACAATAATGTGACCACCTTGGAAACAGTTGCTTAGTTTTACTTGTTTTTGTTTATGTACTTTTTACTACACGACTAGCGCAGCGCAGACCCTGTTCTCTAGTATAAAACACTTCGTTAAAGGGAATTGCAAAGAAATTCTTTTTTTCGCTCACTCCTCCTAACACACTTTTGGCCAGAGATCAAGATAAGTGGAATTAAAAACGACATTACACACAATAAAACAGCAAATAAAGGAAAACAATCTCTTCGTTTTATGCATAGTCGTGCGTTTTGCCGTCACGTTTTTCACCCGAAGGGAGGAAACTTACATTTCGGATCGAAATTAATTTAACTAAATTCATTCCATCCATAAACTTTTATGAGGGTAATATTTCTGGCGGTAATTGTAAAGCAAACTCATTGAAATAAAGATTAAAACCTTTTTAATCCCGAAACGTAGAAATCTACATCCATAATTTTGGAGCAACAATTTTTGTTTAGAAGCGATTTTTTTTAATTATATGAAACTTGCCAATTGGTTATTTTTTCTTTCTCTCCAGCATTCTCAATACACGTAAAGTCTACCCTCTTCACCTTTTGGTGCGCGCGCGTGTGTGTGTGTGTGGAGGGGGAGGCAACCAGGAATAAGGACTACCTACAGCAGGAAACCACGTGCTCGGGAGTGCATTTGCGCCTACAAAACTCATAAATATTTAACAACAATCACAAAAACGCATACATGTTAAAAATAAATGTGCATGTGCGTATGTATGGAAGAGAATAAGCTCACAAAAAGGGTTAAAATTTCTAAATGTGCGAGTGATAACAAAAAGGTTTACAACCCGTAATCTACCGGACTTGGATACATTTAATTTAATCTATTACTAGGAATTTTAAAAGAAACAGATCAAGACAACAAATGCGAAATCACGTTTAATTAACGTAATTATTACATTTATTACCTTTATTGTTCAGTATTTCCCGCGAAAAAGTTACACCATTGTCCCCTTAGGGTCCTCTCTCCTCACGCGAAGACGCCCGCTCGCTAATGTTAATCCTATGGGACATTTTTCTAATATCTCGTTTGCATTTCAATATTTTAAAAATAGAAACCGGTTCCGAAAGTAAAAGTATCTTCGTACAAAAAATCCGCAAAAAAAATCGAAAAAGTAACCAACGGCGGAAATAGAGATTAATCTCAACTGTCCAATGCAAAAAAAAAATCGTTTTAAAAATATTGAATGCAAACGAAATATTGGAAAAATAATGCCTCACAGGATTAACATTATTAGCGAGCGGGTGTTTTCGTGTGGGGGGAGAGGATCCTTAATATAAGGATTAAGGACAATTTTTTTTGCGAACGCAAACTGTTTAATCACAAAGAAAATTTAATAGAAAATCTGAAAAATAAATCAAAATAATCGTGCCTGTGCATAGCAGGCATGTAAAGTTCACAACATAAGGAAAGCCTTGATAAATTAATTGAAGGAGGATGTGCCAAAACCCGTTGATTCATCTTCATCAACAGAACCCGCTCAAGATAAGGATAAAAGTAACAAGTTCAAATTTGTAGTACGTATTGCAAATTTGAATAAACCAACACACTGGAACAAACAGCGAACCGGATAAGAGAAGGTGGTTGAAGTCTGAAATAAATATCGAACAAATGTTTTCCGGCAAGGAAGCAATCAGGGTGTGACAATGGCTAGAGGGGAAGAGTCCACTTATCAGTATATATCACGGTAAACAGTTGCTAGAAGTGACACTCAAGAAAAACAATTGCACATCCCAGAACTAGAAGTTTATCAGTCGTCCTGAGGATGCATGGTGATTTACTTTGTGCGACAGAGAGAAAAACACATGACACACAAAAGTTAAATTTCGAAGAATCAGATAAATATTTAAAGTCCTAATTAACGGATATTGTCACAGGATAAACACCAGAGATTTTTTCACAGGGGTGGGGTGGGGAGAACGGAGTAGCCATAGCCTTATGTGGAATTAGACAAGGAAAATTACTTTAGCATATCTATATGGAAATCTGTTGAAGTGACCCAGCATTATGTAAACACTGATTTTGAGGAGGGCTAGAAGCCCGCTTTAGCCATACTATGGTTACGACACTGACAAATAGATTGGCAAATTACCTCCTTAAGAAATCTAAAAAACATTTTGTATATTTGTAGTTTATTTTAATCAGCTTTAAAGAAAATCTGCATAAATTACAGATTTTAATATCTAAAAGGTTTTTTCGGTCAGATCACCAAATTAGTTTAAACTATGCTAATCAGTTTAAAGCTTAACTGCTGTTTTTCCTTTTTCACAGTTAAACTTTTAATTTTCAGTTTAACTATAGATACTACAGCTATGCATAACGTCTAGCACAGAAACAACAGTATCCTACAATTGAGCCTATTCATCTTTCGATCAGTCTGTTTCCGAGACCGCTCCCGGTCGATACGCGACAATTTCTGTCACGACAGTTAGAAGTTAAGATTATCTATAGAAATTTAACAAATAGCTATTATAATACTGCTCTAATCAACATTTTTCTATTGCCTTGGGATACTCAAATATCTTCTTGATACTGAATTCGCTATGTAGAGAAATTTATCATTAAGAATGAACATTTTTAATACACTTTCAGCTATAAAATAATGAGTTTCTAAAAGTTTATTTTCATGCATCCAAAACTTACCAGACCTGGAAATTGGCATATTGCTAAACAAGAAAAACAAGACATTGGTAAAAAGTCAATTTCAGTAATGTCAATAACCGCAGTCTAGAATTATTTACCAGGTGTTTTCGCTACAAAGTTTCTATCCCTATTCTCTCCCTCTCCAGTTCCAATTCACCTGCTTACTCAAAGACAAGGGACATACGGGAACAAAATATAACGAAAGCTTGAAATACCAATTTACTCGGGTGAAACAGCCTAAAAATTCCATATGTCAAACAGATTCGAGGCTTGCTGCGCTGATATGCATATTACATGGGAAAAAGTAATTAAAAGCCGCATAAGCATACTCACGCGAAAACATCCGCTAGCTAATGTTAATCCTAAGGGACAGCTCTTTTAAAATATCTCGTTTGCATTTCGATATTTTTAAACGATTTTTTGCATTGAATAGCTAAGGGCGATCTCTACGATCGCCGATTTTAAATTTTTCGATTTTATTTGCAGTTTTTCTTTTTCATTGTTGTTTGTTTTTAAATGGATTTACTTTCACTTTCGAAACCGGTTCCGAAAGTAAAAGTGTCCTCATAACAAAACAAGTGGATAAGTGTGATCGAAGATCGCACAAAGAGTTTCGTTTAAGATTCCTTTTAAAACACTTTATCCTTTTTTTAATAAATCCAAATAAATTTCATTTTCCAAAATAAAAGAAAAAAGTCATTTTTTTTTATATAAAGTACAAATTTACCGGTCTATTTTTCATATATCTCAACCGGCCCGATAGCGGGCAAAGCCCGCTATTAACTCTGCCGTAATAACATGTCATGTGGACTAAATGCAATATTTAAAAAAAAAAAAGGTAGTCCCCCCCCCCTCCCATTCTTTATTAACAATCCCTATTCGCATTATTAATTACATTATTCTCTATTAGCGTTTTATTTCTTTTTTCTACTAGGGGGCTCTGCCCCCTATGGGCTACGCTCGCTAACACCCCCGTTCTGACACCGTAAACTCTAAAAACACGTTGTGACAATGGCTAGAAAATTTTGAAAAGTAAAGGTTATTTTTTTTTTAATTTATTATATTTTTGTGAAAAATAACATTTTGTAACGAAAGTTGAAATCCAGACCAAGCATTTATAAACAAAAACTTTAAATCCTTTTGCTGAAGTTTTCCTCTCTGGTGAACTTGTTAGTTTGCAAATTACACATTTTAAAAATCACAAAATAAATAAGAATTTAGTGAATAGAAATTTGCTAAAGGGCCCATTTTAGTAAAAGGAATTTTGTGAAGGAGAATCAATTTATTAAATAAATTTTTGTGAAAAGTCCCTAAATAGGCCCCAAATTTTGCCTGGATAGAACCTTGAATGCAAAAAATCGTTTAAAAATATCGAAATGCAAATGAGATATTTTAAAAGAACTGCCCCATAAGATTAATATTAGCGCACGGGGATTTTCGCGTAGCCTCTTAACAGGCAAAATTAGTGTCCCATGACCCATCTTCTTGTCACAAAAGAACGATTAATTTTTCTATTAAGGAAATCCTTACTAAAATTTTTATATTAATTTTAAAAGCTACACAAATAATAATAATACAATCAGAAAGTGTATGCAATAAATGATGAAAGTTAAATTATATTACATTATTTCCAATATTACTGTATTTAATATTTTGTACAATATATATACATCTTTGAATTTAAACTACAAAAAACAAGTTCTAGCAACAAAACTGACAAATCTCCAATTTTTTAAAGATAGGTAAATGTAAAGTGCATTCAGAATAATATAAAGTTAATAATTAACCAATTCAAACATCAAAACCGAAGCTCCAATTCACAGAAGGCAAGCAGGCAAACATACATAATACTTTTAAAGAAAAATTAGAAATTATATTTAAAGTGATAAAAGATGACAGAAGGACAAAATGAAATTTAGATATAAACTTACAGTAAAATGGAATTGGGAAAGGGGGGCATGATTTCTGACCTATATTTTTCTACGGCTACTACACAACCTGCTTTCTGTACTTACATATACTCATACTCCTTGTATTACCGAGAAATGCTTGAAAATTTCCGTTTTATTACCAATATGACGTCATATTAATCTTTTTTTGAATTGGTGAAACTTTTTTTATTTCATTTTCATTTTTCACGTGGAAATCTTTTAATAGAAAATTAACTGTCGAAAGAATTTTAATGTGGATTTTTAATTGTTTTCAAATGCTATAACAAAAAAAGTTTAGATTTAATAGAAAAAGGCTGTTAGATTTTTGGTTTTTTATCTCTATATATTAAAATAAGATTTTTTCAAATTTTATGATTTTGGGCGATAAGTACACAAAATTTCATGCTTGTAAGTTATATAGTTTCTGAGAACCGGCTCTGTGACAGACAGACAACGAAGCGGGAGTAATAGGGTTCCGTGAGATGAACGTAACCCCCCCCCTCCCCAAAAAAAAAAAAAAAAAAAAACCTACATATAATATTTTTAAGAGAAATATTAATATATGTAGGTCTTGGAGTCGAAAAACAAACATTCAATAAATCAATAAGTTCTAAAATTTTCGTCAAAAAAATTGCATGATTGAAAACGTCGAGGACAAAAAGTAAAATTTTTGCAATTAGGCTAAACTCAAAATCTCCAGCATCTTAATGGTGAAGCCGACCAATCACAGCAAGCAACCAACCAAGCATGATACTTATTTCTCGTGAATCGATAGAAAAAATAAAGTCAGCTGACTTTCTTTGGGGCGATAGCTCAAAGCACAGCAATGTCGTGTGCAAACAGGTGAAACAATATAAGGATCAACGGCTAAGAACGGGGAACCGACAAGAAAACAATCATCTGAAAAATGAGATCTTACTGATTTTCACTTCTATTTGAAAAAAAAAGTATTTCAACTGCTATAAAACACATCGTTGAGGCTTATTACTCATCCGAAAGGAATTTCTCAAAGCATGCAACGTACCTCATATTTCAAAAATCCTCAGATTAAGAAAAGGGGGGGGGGGTGTAGAAGAAGAATGTAATGAGTTGTTTCAACAGAAAATGTCTTAAATTATTAAACAATTTTTAAGTAGAACCCTCCATTTTCCTCCTACAGAAGATCTTAATTTGAAATATTAATTGCTAACACATGTATATTTATGGAAATGAGAAAAATTAACAGAAAACGCGATTTTAGAATATTTTATAAGGAGGGGAGGGGGGAGCTTATAAAAGTATGTGGGTTTTCACTTCACACGTTGTGCTCGAGTTCTCGTAAATAACTGGGGAAGGGATGCATAAATATAATTTTTATGGGTCCTTCACGATGCATAATTTTTTTGTTGAAAGATCGTAAAAGAGGCATATGTTGCATAAAATACATTAAATCTGTGTTATTTCTAAAATAGGATCCACTTTTGTAAAAACGGATCCAGTTTTTTGGAAGTGTCTGGGTCTCAGGTGAGATTATCAAAAACTATGATCTAGGATAATCGGTATACAGTTTTCCTGCAAAGTTTAAATAAACTCCTATTACTATTTAATTTTTTCATAATTTTAGTTCCAGTAAATTCGTAATAAGGAGCGGGAGGGGGGGGGGGGTGACATTTTTGCAGTACATTTTCGACAATATCTCTGACAATACCTAAAATTAAAACAAATATGTTTGGGTTCGGTGTTAAGAGATCTTTCGAATGATACCACCACACGATATTTAATTTTAAAAAAAAAATCACAAGTAATTTAATTAGCCCCCTAAATTTTCCCTAAAAATATTAGTGAATGGCTAATAACCTATAAATACTAATCTCTGTCTATATATATATATATATATATATATATATATATATATATATACCTATAAATACGTGTGTCAATAGGCTTTATCTCTGCCAAGTTTAAACTTTACATATTCCATAATTTTCGAGAAAAACGCCTGTGACAGACGCACAAATGATCTTATAATGCTTTCGTTTTAACTTTTTAAATACGGAACGCTAAAAATAAACTGTAAGGCATTAAAATTATTCTAAAATGTACTTTTACGAAATAGTCGTCTCAGCCATGATAAAGTTACGTCTTTAAACACACACACATAAAATTTATTTTCTAAATGAAATCTTAATCTTGCTATGAACACAGCATATGAATCAGGACGAAATTTTTTTTTTTAAACCTTTTGATTATGGGTCAGGACTGACGACTATTTTTATATTTAATCGTACCACAATTTACAAAATATTTCCTTTGTGGTAGTTGTATCTTGAAAATGTCCTAGTATAAGTGTATGTGAGAGATTATTTTTCTAAAAATGGTACGAATAGAATTAAAATAAATAAAGTCGCTTCCCAACCATGTCATGAAAAGATTAAAAAACATCCATTTATTATATTTCAATCACTCCCCCAACTAATCCACTGTTTCAAAGCAGGTATAGAAGTGGTCAAATAGCAACACTGAATATTTTCAAGTCAGCAAACCATTCATATTGCTATTTCTGCAGCATTTTCGCAAATGACGTGATTGACGTGTGACATTTAGTTTCTGGCAAATGCTGAAAGAGTTTGGAAAAACTCCGCCCACATGTGAAAACTTAATCCTCTTAAGCGTAAACAGGACTGTCCACAAAAAGTTTACAAACAGTTGTGAAATCCAGTTTGATTTATTCGCGACAAGGGAAGTAACTTGAATAGATCTATAGGTATTATTCAGAAAAGAATGTTTTCCCAATTCCTAGAAAATGAACTTTAAGTCGATGCTTTCTATTGAGCAGTACATTCTTTGGTGGAACAGAATTCTCAGAAATAAATTCAACTATATTATTATAAAACAATGATAATGAAGAATACTGAATGCAGAATAGATGTATCATTATTCCCAGAATTGCTAGGATAGAAATTGGGTTATGACCAGGGCTTGACAAATGCAGTCGCCACTGGCGACCAAGATTTTTCATCTGGCGACCACATTATACGGCAATTTTGTTTGCACAAAACTTACTTAAGAAAGGAGCACAAACTGTCTTTTTCTCTCTTTTTGTAATTCTTATAAGATGTTTCATTATAGATGCTGAAAATTTACAAAATTATTAAGAAATATAGAAATTATAATCAAACAAAAAATATTTTCAGCTTTTTCTATTAGTTCTGCAAAAATAAGTTCATAAAATGCCGAATTTTAAAATAAAAATTTTTGAATTATTTAAATAACTTCAACAGGAAAATAGGCATTTTTTTAATTTTTTTTTTTAACTGTTTTAATATTTTACCAGATATAGATTTTGCAACACTCAACTATCCGGACATTTAAAGCATTCGGCAATCAGTATTTCCCAAATATGCCGATTAATTCAGCCTTTAGTATTTTTTTTTCAGAGATATATAATTTTTATAAATTTTTTAGAAAACTTAGTTTATATTATCTTTCTAAATCATGTACTATTCTAAACCATGTAACTAATAATTTTAAGTTATGCAGCTTATTATTTTTTTTCAAATTAATTCATAAAAAAAAAAACTTATCTTGTTTTTGAAAATTAATGATAGGGAAGGGGTAAATATTTCTTACTGGCGACTAGAATGTTTTACTGGCTACGAGATTTTATCAAATTTGTAAAGGCCTGGTTATGACTATAAAGGTAACTGAGCTTGAAAAAGTTGCAGAAATGACGGAAAAGGACATTTAAAATAAGTGTTAGTTATTAAACGTAATATTTATAAGGGATTAAGAGCTATTAAATGTAATATATGCAAAAGTATGAGACTCGTTAAAAACAATTTAAAACAATCTCATACCGCAATTTTCTTTTATACTTAAATCATGTACATATCACTGAAATATTCCTATTTCTTAGATTTTTAAACAATAATCTTTTGCTAATGCAATTTTTCCGATGCATAGGCGCCAACCTTTCGAATATTTGTCAAATCAAATATGTTTTGAACCAGAGAATTTAAAGTTGGCAACTATAAAGATGTGAAGCACAAACAAATTATTATTAGAGGCTGAATAGCAGATCTGTAACTAGTTATAAGGTTTCATTTAAAAAAGGCTTTACATGATCCGAAATGACTCTAATGTAGTGTTCCCGCTAGGCTTTTTTTTTGAAGGGCGCAGCGCCCTGCCCTTTTTGAAATCGGCAAAATGCGCCCTCGAAAAACGGCAAATTTCGGCAAAAGATCGCGAAAAAACGACAAATTTTGTCAACAGATCGCGGGGAAAAGTGGCTTTCGTCAGAGAATCCCGTAAAAACGGCAAATTTCGTCAAAAACATTGCGAAAAGCGGCAAATTTCGTCAAAAACATTGCGAAAAGCGGCAAATTTCGTCAAAAACATTGCGAAAAAACGGTAAATTTCGTCAAAAACATTGCGAAAAAACGGTAAATTTCGTCAAAAACATTGCGAAAAACGGCAAATTTCGTCAAAAGATAGCGAAAAAATGACAAATTTTGTCAAAAGATCGCGAAAAAACGGTAAATTTTGTCAAAAGATCGCGAAAAAACTGTAAATTTTGTCAACCGATCTCGAAAAACCTGCAAATTTCATCAAAGGAACGCAACCCCCCCTCTCCCCCATTAACACCCTGGGGAAAACAAAACTCATCTTTTGCTCTCCCATCTTACCAAGCTTAAAAGACTTATCTTTTTTTTTTTTTTTTTTTTTTTCTTTTTTTTTTTTTTTTTTTTTTTTTTTTTTTTTTTACTTTTCCTGCTCTGTCACTTTATTATAGCAAATAATCGATTAAGTAATTTTCCACACCCTCACCCAAAATTGTTGCCCACCCCTTCTTTCCAAGCACACGAAATTTAAAGTTAAAACTCTTTTATTTAAATTTTTTTGTCCTATTTTTAAATTTTTAATAAGGTAACTAAAACAGTCATCTTAAGTTCAAAATTTCTGCTTCCCCCTTAAAATTCATAGTTTAGAGGCGGCTAATAATTTTATATCCACATATGTTAACCTAATTACTTACTAGAACCTTAAAATATCAATTTAATAAAAATGTATTTCTGTAATTTATGTTACTAAATGTGTGTACAAACATTGATGAGTATATGATGAACAATAATGAGTTTCTTATATTGGTTCCGAAAATGTATACTTTTTTATGAAACAATGCCCTTTTTCGCTGAAACTAGTGCCCTTTTTATGCTTCAATAGTGCCCTTTTTGTGACTAGCACCCTGCCCTTTTTTTTTTTTTTCTAGAGTGAACACTACTCTAATGCTTAATATTTCAATGGTGTTCTTAAAGTTTTCTACATTAATTATCTGATGGCTCCTTTAATACATTTATAACTGTGTTTTTTATTTATTTCTTCCTGATCAATTCTTTAAAAATATTTTTAACATTTTTCCGACATTTCACTTTGGGGACTATTTTCAAATTTCCCGAGGCTTAAACCCTGTTAATACTGTTGATAGAAAAAACTGTGCAGCATGGTAGCGGGCGCTGCAGATTATTTTAGACCTTGCCAAATTATCTAACAGCTTAAAAAGAAATGCTGGGCTTAATAAAAAAAATGCTGAATTTTACTTTCTCTCGATATTGTAATTTTTAATGAATTTGCTTATTTTATGGCTTACTATTCTTTCTTATGGTAATAGATAGACATTGTTGGGTCGCAGATGAATTTTGATTTGCTGCAGATTGACAGAGAAAAATCTGCTTCTGGGTGATGTCTAATTCTTTGGAAAGTTTGATATTTGGCAAATATAAATGCACCATCACACAATAAATATGCTTTTGGATACTAAGCATTGAAGGAAATTCTAAATTTTCGAGTAAGCGAAACACCGAAGAAAACGCCTACACATTTTCAATAATGACAAACTATAAGAATTGTAGAATATACGTTGAGGGGGGGGGGGGGGGGGGTAGAAAGTACAATTTCTATACAGAGCTGGCAGTTATAGACGTATTTACGAAATAACGTCACAATTGAGATGTAAAAAGCAGATGCTGTTTTCTGACAAACCTCTTCTGATAGCAGTAGCATTGAAACATTATCACATATCCTTAGTGAAAGGATATCGGTAGTCGCACACTTGCGTTATTTGTTTTGCTCAAACACTTGAAATAAAGATACAGCAACTTAATGTTTTGTAAATAGAGGTTATAGTAAATTCCAATCATCTGCTCTTTTATTGTTCATTTCTTATCTAAAAGTTTGTTCAATGACTTATTTTCTACTTTAAAAATGACTCTTTTACGAGTACTCTTTACACATCAGCGTATAATTTTTAAAACAAATATCACTCGTACTATAAATGACACACTCCGTATGCTTTTATTTTTAACCAGTAACTGGGGACGTGATATAGAATAGGTCCCAGAGACAGCATTGATTTACGAATCCAAATCAAATAAAGCTTTCTGATTGGAATGAGGTTTTTTAAACATGTGTTCTTTGAACATTTAACTTGCGACAGAAAACAAAAATTCTGCTTTCGGAAAAAATGTATTTTTGCACAGAAAACATTTCTAGAACTTTGTTTCTTCGTAAAAGGGGGGGGGGGGGGGGAAATCTTAATAGGAAAAACGTGGGCAGTCTCAGACTGCACCACCCCTTTTTACGGGTTAATTAAATATACATCCTCAAAATATTCTAAATTCCAAACTCTTTCAATGCCACATAGTATTTATATTTAAAAAAAAATACGTTCAAAGGAAGCGTTAAATAAATTCTTCAGAAACCTTGTTCTGTTAAAATTTTAAATCTCACGCATGAAACGCAAGTTCAACACTTTAAACATTTCAGAATCAGTGTAAAAGATAGATAAGCAAAGACGTTAATAGATAAAAACTTAATGACTTCGTTTAATTCTTGTGCGACTCAGCAAAACTAAAATGTATCCGTAAGCTGTTGATGTTATTTAAACGATCAAATCCGATTACCTGATTACTTAACTGATTTTAGCTACGAAATTTTGCTAGTCTTCATTTTAAAATTATCTTTTCATATACTACATTAGTATAGCAATTATAAATCAGAAGATAAAATCGACGCAAGAAAAATATAAATTACTTTAGAAATAACTTCAACTCAAAAGTGATAAATGCACTGTAAGATAAAATTCCTAAAACAAAAGGAAAGAACAATCCAATAAGAAAAAAGGAACTTTATATTGGGAAACTTGTTATTAAGGGTAGTAAGTATTCCACAATATACGTCAGGATAGTCAGTGAACCCCAATGCCCCTAGCTAATGTTAAACTTATGGGCGTAGGATACATTCGTATTTTTAAAATATCTCCCCAGGAAATAAAAAAAATTAACTTATTTTTTCTATGTACTCTTCTTAAAGGGCGTATCTTTATTTAGTTGTCAAAATATTTCTAATATATATATATAAATTATAATTTTATGCATTAAAATCTTAGCGAAACTGAGCAAGATTATAGCACTTCACATAAAGTTAAGTATATATTTTAGAGATATTTTGACAACTAAGAAACAAAAAAGAGACATCCTTTAAGAAGTGTACACAGGAAAAAAGGTAAAAATATTAATTTCCTGGGGAGATATTTTAAAAATACGAATGCATCCTACGCTCATAGGTTTAACATTAGCGAGGGGAATTAACTTCTTACTAACAGCCTAGGCTCCCGTTGACTCACGCGAAAATACCCGCTCGCTAAAGTTAATCCTATGGGACAGTAATTTTACAATATTTCGTTTGCATTTCTATATTTCTAAACGATATATTTTGGGGGGGGGGGGAGATGGGGGGCGGCATTGGATAGCTGAGATCGATCTCTACGAAGCCTCTTTTTTACTTTATCGATTTCGTTTGCCGGTTTGCTTTATGAGAATACTTCCACTTTTGGAACCGGTTTCGGTGGATCTTATATTTCTTATGGATTTTTTTTCCTCCCGAAACAGACCCAAAGTTGCTTCCCCCCCCGCCCCCATTTTAAACTAAGCAGTAACCGCGTCTTTATTTAATAGTGAATTATTTGAAGTCATGATAATTGTCATAAAAAGCAGCTGAATAACAAAGTTATGTTTTCGATATTCAAATCACCAATAACAAAAAAATAAAGGACGACTATGAGCAGAAACTTATAATAGCAAAAGTCCGAATGCTGTTCAAATCATAACATCAAGAAATCGGTTAACCAGTCCAGAGACGGAAGGGAAGGGGGCAACGGGCGCGGAATCACGATTTGTAAAAAGAAAAACCAGATTAAAAGCAAGTTGAACAAGTATAGAACTCAACAAGTTTAATTATATTCACATGTGCACAGCATTACGTATTTACAAACCGGAAATACAACAAGCATTAAATACAATGAACTTTTTCCATATAAAAGTATTTAAACACTGATAGAATATACTGAGTCATAAGCATCCCCCCCCCCTTCTTCTAACAAAGAAAAAAAGGATCTATAAACCAAACCGACCAGCTAAACTGAGAAATTTCAGAGCACATTCAGGAGTCCTGGCCTGATTGATTTTTGTGCAGTTTACCTTGTACTCAAGCATTTATTTTGTATCTTACCATGTGGTTATAAAACTTAAATATCTTCAATTATTACACTGCAGTTAATTTTAATTCCCCTGCATCCTAAAATATTTTTTAAATATTTCATAGTCTAGGGTTAGACTGATAATTCAGTATCTCTGACAGAGTCAAGGACCTGGGTGAGTAACAGAATACAGAGTACTCGGCCATTTACTATTCAGCCGAATACAGAGTGCCTAAACAGAGTAGTTGTGTGTAAGAAAGAACCACTGATGCGCACGTGAAGTGAGTATAAACATGCATCTTAATCATATTTATTAAAATTAACTTCAATTCGAAATTTAATTTGTGCCCTTTTAAAGACAATTTTTGTAAATTCAAAAATTTGAAAACAGTAACATTTAAAAAATACGAAAATAGATAAATTGGTACAATTAACAAATATGAAATTAAAACATTCTTTAACCCATCATAACTTATTCTGATACCTGAAATCTCTCTATCAAAAATGGTTATTGCTTGCTGTAACAATTCATTGAATAATGTAAAATGTTTTACATTTCCTAAATGCGCTTTCTTTTCTTTTGATTAAAAAAAATTGCATTGGCCTTACACTTTCTTTTCATTATGTCATATGTACTTACAACATACAATGGTGTTATTTTAGCAGTGCAAATTTACAATAAAAGAAATGCCCTATCGCCTGCAAATGTCGAACGATTACTGTTTTAGTACCATAACTTACGATATAACAAATTTAATTATTAAAATATACTTTTAATAGCATTTATTGTATTTTCTGTTTCTGTTTCTATTTCTGTATCCAAAATCAGACCTACAATTTTAAAAATGACTTTTTATTTGTAAGAAAAAATAAATTGTGATCTGAGTTAATTTCACTTTTTTTTTAAACATTTTTTTTATATAGAGAGTAAATAGTTTTTATGAATTAATGTATATATTATATATTTATAATCTAATATTTTTTTTTAAAATCAGTTATAAATTCCTTTGTCTTCAATAATGCTTTAAAAAAATTTAAATTCTTACAATTATTTGGTAATGGCAGGGTACCGAGTACTCTGTACGACTATGAGAAACGACTATCAGTATTTTTTCAAAGCATTTAGTATGCGCTTTAAGGATACCTTGTAAGATTGCTTATGTTTTGTAAAAACCTTCTATAATATGAGGGGACTCTCTCCACTCAACCTCCCCTGTCTAATAATTTGATAATAGCAGTGATGGAACACCAGGATCATCATTTTGGAGCAGCAAATGACTCATTTTGGAGCAGCAAATGACTCATTTTGGAGCAGCAAATGACTCATTTTGGAGCAGCAAATGACTCATTTTGGAGCAGCAAATGACTCATTTTGGAGCAGCAAATCGCTCATTTTGGAGCAGCAAAACGGTTTTTCAGCAGAAAATAACTATTATGGAGCTGCAAAATCCCTCTCTTTTAAGCATGAAAAAGCTTTTTAGAGAAAACGTACACACACAAAAAAACTATGTTACAGCTATCACAAAACTTTTTTCTATATCAATCAAATCGTTTGTAACCAAAATTAAATGACAATCTACTCGTTCTTGAGATAGAGCTATCGCGGAAATTGTGAAAAACAGAGAATAGCAGCACCACCTGTTGGTCAGTATACATCCAAATCTAATAAGAATATATTTATGTCAAGGTTTAACATAATATGAAGTTTGATGAAATTCCGTGCATTAATTCTTGAGATATAGCTATTTCAGAAATCGTGATAAATGAAGTGCAATAGCGCCACCTGTTGGGCGATTTACACCACAATCTAACTGGCATCTGATTCAGGGGTAATTCTGAGTAAAAAAAATTAAAAAAATTCTGAAATTCACAACAAATTTTCTGAAAGGTTACAACAAGGGAGACGGGGGAGGGGGAATCCACTCCCGGCACAATGATTTTTTTCCGCACCCCACTGACGAAATTTGCCGTTTTTCCGCGATCCTTTGGCGAAATTTGCCGTTTTTCCACGATTATTTGACGAAATTTGTTGTTTTTAAGCGATCCTGTGACGAAATTTGCGGTTTTCCCATGATCTTTTGACGAAATTTGCCGGTTTTTCTGCGATCCTTTAACGAAATTCGCCGCTTTTTCATGATCCTTTGACGAAATTTGCCATTTTTTCACGATCTTTTGACGAAATTTGCCGTTTTTTCGCGATCTTTTAACAAAATTTGTCGTTTTATCGCGATCCTTCGATGAAATTTGCCGTTTTTCGCGATCCTTTGACGAAATTTGCCGTTTTTTCGCGATCCTTTGACGAAATTTGCCGTTTTTTCGCGATCCTTTGACGAAATTTGCCGTTTTTTCGCGATCCTTTGACAAAATTTGCCGTTTTTTCGCGATCCTTTGACAAAATTTGCCGTTTTTTCGCGATCCTTTGACGAAATTTGCCGTTTTTTTCACGATCCTTTGACGAAATTTGCCGTTTTTTCGCGATCCTTTGACAAAATTTGCCGTTTTTTCGCGATCCTTTGACAAAATTTGCCATTTTTTCGCGATCCTTTGACGAAATTTGCCGATTTTTCACGATCCTTTGACGAAATTTGCCGTTTTTTCGCGATCTTTTAACAAAATTTGTCGTTTTATCGCGATCTTTCGATGAAATTTGCCGTTTTTTCGCGATCCTTTGATGAAATTTGCCGTTTTTTCGCGATCCTTTGACAAAATTTGGCGTTTTTTCGCGATCCTTTGACGAAATTTGCCGTTTTTTTCACGATCCTTTGACGAAATTTGACGTTTTTTTGCGATCTTTTAACAAAATTTGGCGTTTTATCGTGATCTTTTAACAAAATTTGGCGTTTTATCGCGATCTTTTAACAAAATTTGGCGTTTTATCGCGATCTTTCGATGAAATTTGCCGATTTTTCGTGATCCTTTGACGAAATTTGCCTTTTTTCGCGATCCTTTGACGAAATTTTGCCATTTTTTCGCGATCCTTTGACGAAATTTGCCGTTTTTCCACGATCCTTTGACGAAATTTGCCGTTTTTCCACGATCTTTTGACGAAATTTGCCATTTTCTGCGATCCTTTGACGAAATTTGCCGTTTTCCGCGATCCTTCGACGAAATTTGCCGGTTTTTTGCGATTTTTTTGACGAAATCTGTCGTTTTTCCGCCATCCTTTGACGAAATTTGGCGTTTTTTTTCACGATCCTTTGACGAAATTTGGCGTTTTTTTGCGATCTTTTAACAAAATTTGGCGTTTTATCACGATCTTTCGATGAAATTTGCCGATTTTTTGCGATCCTTTGACGAAATTTGCCTTTTTTCGCGATCCTTTGACGAAATTTGCCATTTTTTCGCGATCCTTTGACGAAATTTGCCGTTTTTCCACGATCCTTTGACAAAATTTGCCGTTTTTCCACGATCTTTTGACGAAATTTGCCGTTTTCCGCGATCCTTTGACGAAATTTGCCGTTTTTTTGCGATTTTTTTGACGAAATCTGTCGTTTTTCTGCCATCCTTTGACGAAATTGGCGATTTCTTTTCGAACGAGATTGACGAAATTGATATTTTTTCGGCGACCATTTGTCGAAAAACGCGATGTATTTTATGTCCGAATTTTCGGATTTATGACAGATTTTTTTAATTTTAGGAAATGACTGCCTTAATTTTTCGGAAAATTCGGAACAGAATCACCCCTGTCTGATTATGTCAAGGTCTAACAAAATATGGTTTAACGAAGTTCTGTGCATTAGTTCTTGAGATATAGTTATTGTGAAAACATGCAAAAGGAGAATAGCAGCGCCACCTGTTGGGCTATTTATATCGAAACGTAATCAGCATCTATTTATGTCAAGGTCTAACAGAATCTGAAGTTTGGTGAAAATAAGTGGATTAGTTCTTGAGATAGAGATTGCGGAAGTCACGAGAAATGCAGGATAGCAGCGCCACCTGTTGAGTGATTTACACCAAAAGATAATCAGCACGTACTCCCGCCACTTTTTTTTGCATCCCTTTGACGAAATTTGCAGTTTTTTCCGAGATCTGTTGATAAAATTTGCGTTTTTTTCGCTATTTTTTGACGAAATTTGCCGTTTTTCGCGATCTGTTAACAAAATTTGCCGTTTTTATACGATTCTCTGACAAAAGTCACATTTTTCGCGTGATCTGTTGACAAAATTTGTTGTTTTTTTCGCGATCTTTTGACGAAATTTGCCATTTTTCGCAATGTTTTTGAAGAAATTTGCCGTTTTTCGCAATATTTTTGAAGAAATTTGCCTTTTTTCGTGATGCTCTGACAAAAGTCACGTTTTTCCCGTGATCTGTTGACAAAATTTGTCATTTTTTCGCGATCTTTGGGCGAAATTTGCCGTTTTTCGCAATGTTTATGACTAAATTTGCCGTTTTTCGCAATCTTTGACTAAATTTGCTGTTTTTTCGCGATCTTTTGACGAAATTTGCCGTTTTTAGCTATGTTTTTGACGAAATTTGCCATTTTTTTTTTCGATTTTCTGACGAAAGTAACATTTTTCCCGCGATCCGTGGATAAAATTTGCCGTTTTTTCGCGATCTTTTGACGAAATTTGACGCTTTTCGCAATGTTTTTGACGAAATTGGCCGTTTTTTCGCGATTTTCTGACGAAAGTCATGTTTTTACCGCGATCCTTTGACAAAATTGGCGACTTTTCTTCGAACGAATGACGAGATTGATTTTTTTCGGCGATCATTTGCCGAAATACCGATACATTTTATGTCCGAATTTTCGGATTTATGACCGATATATATATATATATATATATATATATATTTTTTTTTTTCGGAAACCATTGCCTTAATTTTTCGGAAAATTCGGACCAGAATCACCCCTGTAGCAGACTGTGATTGGTGTCTCGTGAGCCGAGCTTCCTAGCTGTAGTCATATATAGTTGGTTCCTTTGCAGGAAACTCAATCCAATCAGAGGATCGACTGATCGGCGCGAGCGAGCACGTTTCGAATCGCAACAGGCACTTTAAAGAGGGGATTTCGTACCGCGAAGAATGACGAAATTTTTCTTATAGCAAAATGTTGCTAGAAGAAAATTATCGAATTGGCGCAGTTGGGCGGAATTTTGTTGAAAAATGATCGTTTTGGCGCAGAATGGCGCAGCATTATCGTTTTGGCGCAATTGGAGCAATTGGCGCAGCTGTTCCATCACTGTAATAGCGATTCTCTAGAATTCAGTATTTTAAACAGTCTACCTAAAATAATTAAAATGTTGATTTTGTGTTAATGACAATCATAACTAGTCCGAACGAATAACTATTCTCAAACATTATTATTTATTGATTGTTAAATTCATTTGAAAACTTTACGACTTAAGCCCCTCACACATTTTTAATTGCTAAGCCACAGCCGTCCCAGGAGCTGAAAAAATATCCCCGGTGAGACAAATCTGAATCCAATTAAAAGAATTAAAAACAAACAATACCACTATAAAAACAGATAAATGTTTCACAATAAATCGGAAAAGTTACTCGAATGACACTAAAGAAGTTACATAAGGCCAAACTCAAGGATACTGATAATCAGAATAATCCGATACAAACTGCAGATAAACAGACAACAAAAATTATACAACATCATGAGAAGAAATCCGACATCAACAGAATGGTTGATCAAAGATATCGAAAAAAGTATGTTTAGAATGCACAGGGAGGAGCAAGAGTATATTTATGCCAAGATGAATTAGATGTGTAAAAACCATACAGGATAATGAGAATCACAAAATGGCCTCTTCCGCAAATATTGCCAGTCCTGTGCATTGCCGCTGTTTCTCACAGTTTTCCCTAGACCAGGGGTTCCCAAACTTTCAGACCGACGTACCACCAGGTATAATTTTTTTTTAATGGAAAGTGGTCGACGGGATAATGGAGAAGTACAAACTATAATTATGTACAGGGTGATTTTTTTTTTTTAAAGTTGTGAAAGTAAAACTCTATAATGAAAGAACTACTGATCCAAATGACCGGAAATTTCACCAGTATGCTCCCAAAGCAATGGGCATTTTTTTGGCATGGTTAAAAAAAACTTAAAATTTCACCGACAGATGGCGCTGTATATGCAGTAAAGTCGGGAGAGGAGCTTGTGCAAGACACACGCACAGTAGATACTCTTCACTCTGTTGTGGAACATGCGGTTTCACGTTTCCAACTCGTAGCTGAAAACATTGGACAGCACACTGAAAATCGTATGCGTTAGTTGCGCAGTTCTGTACGAATGTTTTACTCCATATTTTTATTTCGTCCTGTTTCTGCAGGTGTTTGCAGTTCCACAGAATGCAGTAATTGGGAAAAGGAACTGCAAACACCTGTAGAAACAGAACTAAATAAAAATATGGAATAAAACATTCGTACAGAACTTTGCAACTAACGCATACGATTTTCAGTGTGCTGTCCAATGTTTTCAGCTATGAGTTGGAACGCATGTTCCACAACAGAGTGAAGAGTATCCAGTGTGCGTGTGTCTTGCACAAGCTCCTCTCCCGACTTTACTGCATATACAGCGCCATCTGTCAGTGAGATTTTAAGTTTTTTTTTAACCATACCTAAAAAATTCCCATTGCGTTGGGAGCATACTGGTGAAATTTCCGGTCATTTGGATCAGTGGTTCTTTCGTTATAGGGTTTTACTTTCACAATTTAAAAAAAAATCACTCTGTATATCAAGATGTTTTTCTCTTAAAGTTGCAACATCTTGTTTTCAAAATATTTTTACGGCAATTATATATTTCTGACCGATTGCTTACCGATACATCGCGACCCAAAGTTTCGGAACCGCTGTTTAGAACATATTTGCTCAGCTTCTTAGATTAATTGGTTTTCAACAGAAAGAAAGACCGATAATATAACACCTGCACACTTATCGTTTATCGATACAGGTGATGAGGAAGAAGCATATAAAGCATATATGAAATATTATTTCACCAAAGTTCTCATTCTTTATACGAAAAATATGCCAAGTTTTCTGCTTTCCTAAAAGGTAGGTAAACATTCATTTTTGGCCTCCTGTAGGGTCAAAAATTTATTTTCCCTAAATGTTTTGAGATACCGTATTTGCTCGCATAATTTACGCCCAGCATTTTAAAAACGATTCGCAAAATTTCGCACCCTTTGTTTTTGAAAGAAAATTTCTGAAAAAAAGATTGCAATAATAAAAAAATAATAATAATAGAGTACAATTTTCAGATACAACATCTTTGGGATAGCCGGGAATAATTAAATAGAATTTCATATTACTCTAGCCATATTCTGACAATTTTGATTTCATAACCGGATATAAAATCAACTTTCGTTTTCGTTCTGTGTATCCAAGGGGGGGGGGGGGGCTTTTGTGAAAAGTGAAAGTTATTTTTGCGAAATTTATTAGTTTTTGTGAATTTAACATTTTGTAACGAAAAGATTGAATCCAGTTATTCGAATTCGAACTAAGCATTTATTAATAACTTCTTTAATAAGTCCTGCTACAGTTTTTCTTTCTGGTGAACTTGTTTTGTTTGCAAATTACATTTTAAAACCTAACAATATAAAAATAAAAGTTTATGGAATCGGAATGGAAATTTGTCAAGCGGCCATTTTATAAAGAGGGATTTTGTAAAGGGTCATGTTTTATTGAATTGATTCTTGTGAAGGGACCCTAAAAAGTCGCCAAATTTTGCGTGGATCGGCCCCTGTTATACAAATCATTAAATAGGAATTGTGCAGCGATGGGTCAACAAACGAAAATATATTAAAGGATTGATTGCGTAAAATACTATAACTACTATTTTAAAGTAACTAATTTATCAACTTAACAGTTACACTAGAAAACCTTGAAAAGCTTCAATTTCTCCAAAATTAAAAAAAGCTTCGGACAAACTTCATAACTTTTATGTAACTATTTAAAGCGAAAGCTCAAATTGCATTAACACAAATACTTTTAAATTTTACCACGAGAATCTTCTATTCATCATCACTTCCTAAATGCAATAAATTTACATAAATTATCATTTCAAGGCTTCGTCTTACATGAACAGAAAATAATCAACTAATGACAAAATACAGATTTTCATATTTTATCAAATAAAGGATTGTGTTTGCATTTCAAAACATATTAAATAACTGGATATCGATCTCCTAAGAAATTCCTTAATAAGAGTATTTATCTCTAAACACTAATGTAACTTGACAATTTTTTATTTAGAACACTTACAAGAGGAGGTTTCCAGTTTGGAAATTAAGTTTGGGTCTTCGTATTCGGATAATAAGACTTTTCAAATGTAAACTCGTTACTTTGACAAATTCATTAAATTCATTTTAATTGTTAAATGCACAAAAATTGCAAAAATATTTTTATTCAGATACTAAGAAATCTAATAACGTTTCTCGTTTTCCTATCACGTTCAAACTGCCAACTTTGACACCATTTTTTAAAGAGAAGAGTCACCCTTAACTACTGTGACAAAAAATGTCGCATAAGATACTTACTGTCAGCTGTCTCTGAGACCGCTTGATCGAAAGATGAATAAAAGACCAGATTAACTAGTAGGATACTTTTTCTGAACTAAACTTTGTGTACAGAACACTATAATAAAAATTCATATATTCGGAAGTCTCTAGCGCCAGGCCTCCAAACGAAACAAAATTTCACGCGCATTTATAATTAAACTGAAAATTAAAAGCTTAACTGTAAAAATGCAGCGGTTTACGAGAATGCCAACATCAGTTAAGGGTTGAAAAAGTTTGTCAAAGTTGGCAATTTGAACAGATTTCAGAGACAACAGGGAGCAATCCATTATAACTTAAGATATATGATGCATTTATTGGAAAATAAAAAAAGCTATTCGAATTGAGAACACTTGAACATGCCCGGTAGTACCAGGCTTTTACGATTAAAACTGATTTTATGAATGTGTCAGAAAGATTCGCGTTTTCAAGCTGTTTTTAAAAACAGCTTTAAAATAAGAAAAGATAAAACTTAAGGACCAGCTGTCTTCGAGAAAATTTTAATAAACCATTAATTTCATATGGATCTTTGACGTGACATACCGGTGCGTTACTGTATTGAAGTGCACTTGCATATTATGATATAACAACCATATAAATATTCTAAAAAAAAAACCCGCCTGAATTTAATTTTGACGTTCTTCGTTACACAAATCATTAAGTAAGAGTGGTATTCCCAAGGCATTAACTTGGAAGACTGCCACAATACGAAAAACTGGTATTTTACAAAAGCGTTTGAAGTTGACTATAACATTACATGGGGTCGGGTGCACTGTAACTGGCGCTTTTCTATTTACAGACAGGCCACCGATAAATCGTGCACTATTGTCGTTATCTGACATCAAGTGCACGCAAAATCTTTTTTTTTTTTTTTTAAATACGAACAAATCTTGTGTATGTGTTTATATATATGCAAATTTTAATCTAAAAAACGGCTCTAACGAGTTTGACTAAATTTTTGTATCTTACGGTTTTCGGACACGAGAAGACCATTGGACTGGGTCACATGTTCGAGAAAATTCGATTAGTGGATCATTTTGAGTCACTACGGGTCAGGGTCAAGCTAATTTATCTAAAAAACGACTCTTAGGATTTTGACTAAATTTTGTATCCTACCATTTTGGATTAGAAAACCATTGGGCTAGGTCACATGTTCGTGCAATAGGTGAGAATATTTTGCTTATTGGTGGATATGGAATGTTTTAAACCAAAAACTCGTCTTTTCTTCAAAAGTTGGCCATTGGGTCTTTTCCTTTGGTTACCTAAGCAACTTCATTTCCTACCTCCCCTTATTAATCAGTACGATTGAGTATAACAAGGTTAAAATTTTTCATCTATAGAGAATGTAAGCGTTCACTGTATTTTAACTCCTTGAAGAGCGACGCGATTTTATCCCACTTAACTTTAATCAAGATTTATACCAGAATTCTTGAATAACGTTTTATATTTATAACTTTGGTGAAATAAAGCTGTAAAATTGCATTTCCTTATTCTCAAATAAAACTTTTCGAAAACTCTGGTGTGAATTCGCCATTACAGAAACAGAATTACTTGCCCAAGAAAGGATTAACGGAAAGAAACAAACGACTAGTTAAACTCGTTCAAGTGTATTTGAAATAATGTGCAATTTCTTCTCTGAAGTTAACATGTTAGATATAGATAGTAAATAGATAAAAACTATACAAATTGTTCCGCGTAGTATCCAGAAAGATCAAGAAATGAAGAATATAAACATTAATACATAGATAAAAGTATGTGACTTAACTCGCAAAACGGGGGCAAAATGAGCCAACGCAACGATGCAGCTAGCAATTAAAGAGGCAGTTTCTTGGTTTAGAGCAGGGCTCGGAAGTAGCGCGCTACAAGTAGCGAAACTACAGTAGCCGCGACTTTTTTTAGTAGTTTGTAGTGTAGCGAGTAGCGCGATACAAAATATCAGTAGTTTGTAGCGAGCACCGACGCTACTTTTGACGCTATTTTAAAAGGGAGGAAAAAAGTGCCAATCTTCAAATCACGTGATCATAACTCGTTTCTTTTGTGCGAAATATGTTATCTGCTAAAATTTGCGAATGTCAGCGACAAATCTCAGTTGCAGTGTCATAGATTTTTCCATAGACGACGGGCACGGTCACAAATAACTTATTTTCATAGTTTGGGTGTCAAAAACTTCGTGTATTGTCATTTAAATCCATAGAAATCTTCTCAATATAATGTATTTTTATACGACTACGATTGTTTTCACCAAAATAATATACCGTATTTACCCGCGTATACGTCGATCCCGCGTATAAGTCGACCCCCACTTTCCCGATCAAGAAATTTGAATTTTTATAAAACCCGCGTATAAGTCGACCCCCCACTTTTCCGATCAATAAATTTGATTTTTTTTTCAAAATACCTTATTCAAAATCACCTGGGAAAAAAAAGAAAGTATACTAAATATACAATAATAAAGGAACTTCATTATTTTAATTTTTTTTATTGTACATTTATTCGAAATCATCTGAAAGAAAAGGTACTAAATATACAATAATGAAGATAATAATATACAAAGTTAAACTGATTCGAGGTCCGATTCAATATCGGACTCGCCAAACACTTCACATAAGTCTTTCGTCGTCATCGGCTCATCATGATACACGTTTTCAATCTCTGTATCGCAACATTCTTCCTCGTCGTTATTACTTTCTTAAATGGCATCATCTTCTGTGCCGTCTAGTTCGTTGCTTATGCAGCAATTCTTGAACGATTTTATAATCATTTCGGAAGGAATTTGATTCCACGCATCTTTAAACCACTAGGCAATTAATGCAATGTCGGACTTTCTAATATTACCGCCCTTTGTTAATGTTGGACAACCGGATGAAATCCACTCTGAAAAAAAAAAAAAAAAAAAATAAGGACCCTCGCATAAGTCGACCCCCCCACCTTTAAAGTCTCTTTTTGTCCAAAATTTCTCGACCTATACGCGGGTAAATACGGTAGTCGCCTGGCTATGTTAAGTCTTTATCTGACTCTAATATCTTCTCCCTTTTGCCTCCCACCCCCAGCAAGCAAAAAAATGAAAATCTTTATTAATAAAGAAAAAAAAGGAAAAGAAAAAGAATGGATTCATTTAATCATAAATCATCTAAATTATCCCTAACCTCTCAAATTCACGCTTCCCCTAGTAGTATACAAAGGAATTTAAAATATTTTTAAAGCTTTATTTTTATACAAAAATAAAATCTTTCACTCCATTTATTGTTCTCTAATGACAATAAATTTCCCTGTCCCCAAAATTTATGGCATATCCAGCATACAGTTTCAAATATTTAAACTCTTTATTTAAAAAAAAATGGCCACATTCGTTTCTACCTAATAATAATATATAAATAATCATCTAAATTGTCCCCTAACCTCCCTTAATTTACTCCCCCCCCCCCCCCCATAGTCAGTCCTGCCAATTTTATGCCTTTGCGTTTAAAAATGAGTCAGATAATGTGTCCAAAAAGTTCCCGTTGTTGAGCAAGTAATTTGAGAACCACCTTAAGCGCTACTGTGCTATATCACTCTCATAAATTTGTAAAATTATTACATTTTTTGTTTTCAAATTTCCCCTTTTTAACACTTTCCAACATAATTAAAAAGTGTATGAATTCGCTTTGTCTGTCTGTCCGTTCTCTAACTCTCGTAAATATACTCGAATTGCCGTGAAAGTTTTATATGTTATTGAAGTTTACCATTGAATGAAAAGTAGTTTGTAGTCGCTACTTTTTAAAACAAGTAGTTGTAGTTAACTACATTTTTCATAAAGTAGTTGTAGTTCGCTACAAATAAAATGTAGATTTTCCGACCCCTGGTTTAGAGTCTATGCTATAGTATTAAGCAGGGGTGATTGTGTTCAGGTTATATACCTGAATTCAGGTATTTTTTCATTTTCAATACAGAAATTCCAGTTTTTCTGATGGTTAAATTCATAAAATAAGACTAAAATATCAATTTCATATGATTGCTAAACATAATTAAAATTCATATTTTTCATAATTTGACCTCCTTGTAATAAATTATATGTTCCCTCTCTTGGGATATTCTCTATGTTCCCTTTTCTTGTCAAAATTTCAGGTATTTTTTCATGAACCCACAATCACCCCTGATTAAGATTTAGGAGGGAAAAAAAACGGCACTAAAGGGTGTTGAAAAAAAAAAAAAAAAAAGTACATTTTCAATGTAATTCGAGGAAGTTAATAAAAGCTGCCAAACAAGAAACAGGGGAAAAAATTAATGGACAAGATGGGCACCGATTAAAATAAATGCGCACGAAAAGGCGTTAAATTATGTAAAATCAACTTTTTTAATGCTTTCAAAGAATAATAGGAAGTCAAGTCATAGGGTAGTAACTGGTGCATTCAGACCCGTCAACTTAGATTCGACCTATTTTATGCTTATCAAGATGAATGCATGTTTTTTCAAGAACAATAATAAGTGATAAATCGAATTAGCATCAATTTATAATGGTTTGTGAGTATTTTATTTGGAGTTAAAACAGGAATATTATAAACAGGCTTCAAGTCATATTTCAACTTTTTGAAACAAATCGCACATTAATTTACTAAATATCCAGTTTTTAATATCAATCTTAAATCAGTTTTTACTTGTATAAATGCTTAAAATCTGATGAACCAAGAATAACCAAAGCCCCCCCCCCCACACACACACACACATAAATCGTAAAATTACATTTAATTAAAATTGGTTAAATTTAGATCATGATTTTAACAATCCAAAAACATTAAAAATTTGTAGTAAATGTTAAAGTATATATATTTTTTTAAGTTTCCATAATGAAACCATGTTTGTGTTTTTCTCACTAGTTACTGGAAAAATCACTTCCAATAATTACGGAAAATCAGGCAATATGTTACACATTGTGAAAATCAAAAGGTATCCTGATAAACTAACATATCCATTTAGAGTTTCTCAGAAGTATTAAACTGATTCGCAAAAAGAAATAAAATTCTACTTAAATATACAAAATATTTATAAACTATAGTCATAATCATGCACTAACAAGCGAAGAAAGAAAAAAAAAAAAACTATGATATTGTTCATGTACAGTCATATAATTCGATCAACTACTGCAAAACGTATTTTCTGAATATTCAATATTTAAGGATTAAAAAACTCAAATGTAGCATAAAAAAAACTTACAGAATCTTTCCAAGTCCAAAAAATTTTGCGGCATCTCCTATAATAAACCATCTGAATGAAGGCTATTAATCGGTTGCTCAAGATAATTTCGCAGTATAGTCAACAGCACAGCAACATTCAAAGCAAGCAATACAGATGCACAACAAACAGATTCAGTTAAGCTAACTGCCAACCGATAAACTATTGTATTTGTTCACGATGGCCGAAACTCCAACGTGTAAGTTATGTATATGTTGTTTCAGTGCAATTTTTTTCCCTATTTTTATCCTCGTATTTTATGCGTGCATGCACTTGCACCTGAATAATGAAAAAACACCTGTAACATCAAACTGCGTGGCAATTTTCATTTACATGCTCTCCAAAATAACGCAGGTTTACTAGAGTCAAACATTCGGCCAATTTCAGCTTTCGGGGGTAATAACTTGTACATTGCATGACTACCAATAGTAAATAACAATAAAATATAAGATACACAAAATGAAAAATACACAAAAATTCCGGTCAAACTGTATTTGAGGAATATAAGTCAGCCGCTTTTTCAAGTTGAAAATATCGCGTGAGAATTATTAAAATAACAAATCACTTGGAATCGCAAAATTTTAAAAATGACGAATTCGTGGTATTTTATATGTTATATTTTGGGAAGAACGGTCATGGGACATTTAGATTGCAGTTGATTGATTTTGTAACCAGTGGTCACCCCCTTTTTCCAACCTCATGAAGTCGAAACACATTGGGGTATCGTGCCGGATGATTCTGAACCCTGCCGTTGCATTTCGATATCGACGAAAGACACTGGTTCCCATGACAACAGCCCTTTTCTATATTGCTTACAACACCAACTCTACTTTCCTATAACGAAGAAGTACGGACACTGTTCAGAATCAGGTCCAAAGATGTATTACATACATATCTGCCAACACCCAACATGTAAATTTTTAAAATCGTACAATTGCCGAAAATTTCAAGGGGTGGCCCGGGGGGGGGGGAGGGATTTCCCCCTCCCGACAGACTTGAAATTTTGTATTTAGTAATGATCTATAAGTGTAAATTAGAGTTGAAGTTTTAATTTTATACGATTTATCTTTTATGCCAGCGATTCCGAACCTTTTTTCTTTCACGTACCCCTTGCTTAGGCTTCTCATTTCTCCCCATAAACACGCATCTACTCACCCACATAACGCAAACATGCTTGTTTATTATTATTAATCTTCTCAGCAGAGTTAAACAATCTATCTATCTATCTATCTATATTATAAAGGCCAAACGTGTCCGTGCGTAACGCATACGTCATTTTGCGAATGGCAACAGCTGACGATGAAATTTCGGTTTTGTGATTTTTGCTATTGCAATTTTTTTAATTTCTAAACATAGCACATTTTCAATTTTTACACCGTTATAGAGGGAAAAAAAATTTACTTTCAAATGCAGTTTGTTTGAAAACTATATCGTAATTCCCTGATATATTATGGCTTATAAAAAAAATTTTAAACCTGAATTTTGAAACGCCCAATAAACAAATGGAAGAATGCTGCCATTATAAATTTTTAAATAGTTTCAGGTAGTAAAATTAATGAATTTTGAAATAAAAACGTCACAAGAATAGGCTGCCTTTATATGAGAGTAGCGTTATACCGGATGCAAAATTTGATTAGTTCAGGAGATTTTGGAGAAAAGGAAGCTTTGTAATAATTTAAAAATTTTAAAGAAAATTATTTGTTTACACCATAAACAAACATCGGATATTTTAACTAATAATATAAACAGAAGATATTGTTTTAGATATTGCATTTTTATGAATAAAATATAAAAAAATTATTTCACAAATTTAATAAAATGCATATAAAAAGTTAATATGAGCAGTAAGAAACAACGTTTTAAATCATATTTTCATCAGTATTACAAATAATGTTAACGGTCATTGCGAAGTTGGAAAAAACGAATATACATGAAATTCGTTAATATCGCGATTCACTATATCGCATGCATAAGGTGAATAATAAATTAATACAGAAGCATCACTGGATGCTGCGAACTCCCTGTATTAATAATACAAAAAAAAAAAAAAAAAAAAACCTTGAAATTCGTTAATGTCGCGATCACTATATCGCATGTATGAACGCTTAGTACCAAAAAAAAAAAAAAAAAAAAAAAAAAAAACTGGATGGATACCGCATGTATGAGCGCTTCACGCACAAAAAAAGCAAAGAAATCAGTAAAAAAAAAATCACTAAATGCAGCAACTTTGACATATAAAAATATGAAAAATCTATTAGATTTAGGGGGGGGGGGGGGGGGAAATGGTTTTCGCCTGCGTTCTGTAACCCGGGAAGCCCGGGTTCGATTCCCTAGTTAAAATAACGACTCAAATTGCATTGACATTTATTTTTTATCTTGCAAATAAAAATTAAATTTGCTTTTTATATTATTAGCTTAACATCAAAAGAAATCAACAGTTAGCATTAAAAGAATTTTTAAATAACTACTATAAAAGTTTATAACAATTAGATCTGTTATTCAAACAGTCAAACATGGTTTTTAATACCTCTCTCAAAATGGGAATCCTTGAGCTTCTTTCATGCAGCTGAATTTTTAAAAAATCAGGTTTAAACGAAGTCAGATATAATATCAAGACAAGAACAGCGTCAAGTTTATTGCGATATTTGTTCTTAATATATCAATATATCATAAGCAACTTTTATATTAAAGGCTGTTGCCATTTATCCAAAATGGCTACTTCTCCGAAACTTTTAGAAAGTCTTTTTTTTTTTTTTTTTTGCAATGACAAAAATATTATATTAATATTTGTAAAAAATATATAATTTACACATTTTATTCAGATACTAAGAAATTGAAGAATTTCGCATTTTCTTATAAAGGCAAAGAATCATCCAGAAAATGAGCATTTTAAGCCAATTTTTAAGACTTGGCAGTTACAGAAATGCCGTCATGAGGAAGCAATTGGACCATATCCCGAATAACGGGCCGGGCCGGGGCCAAATTTTAAGATTTTATACCGGGTCAGGTTGGGCCAATCACATTTTTATACACGGGCCGGGCCTAAATTTTAACTTTTATACCGGGCCGGGCCAATAATTTTTTTATACACGGGCCGGGCATGGAAATTCCGGCTCGTGCAGATCTCTGGCATACATGCATGTCAAAAGAATGCTCGCGAATCACTGAGGCACCGGAGAAAGGATTTCAAATTATGTGATTTTTTTTTTTTTTTTTTGCTAAAATCGAAAAAATAATTACAAAAGTTGGAATACTCTATTTTTTATGCAAATGTTCACAGGGTTAATAATTACATAACATCAATTTACGATTTTAGTCTTCCCAAAGTACTTACGAGTAAGAAATCCCCCCCCCCCTCCCTCCAAAGAAAAGGATAAAAGACATAGTAGGTAAAAGCTAAAATACTTTTTAGGCATTTAGCTAAAATGATAAAGGAAAGTGTTTACTAGGTGAAACCCTGGAAGACATCTCCGATTTGTTTTTAAGACAGAATACGGAACACCAAAAAATACACATTAACTCAGGGCTGTCTACCCCCCCCCCCCCCCCAAAAAAAAAAGTTTTTTTTCGTCTTTTATGCGGTTCCCTAGGAGTTTTTCTGCTCTATGACATTTATGTTTAATTATAATTACTTATTTGTTATGATACTATTATACATGTAAGGAAAAAAAATAATTAAATTTAGATTTTCTGACATCTTTGCATAAAAATTAAAAATGATTTGAAAGAACTTCAAAATAGAAGCCTATCACCAAAATAAAATAATCCAAAGAACTTGTATTTAATTTTTTTTTTAATTTTTTATTACTGTATATAAAAAAAAAAAATGAACTTTCAAAATCGGCTAAGAAAAAAAGGGGGCGAGGGTTCAGCCCTACGAGTAATTTCTCGTTACATTGCGCATGTTGGAAAACAAGGTTATTGAAAATTAAGAGAGTATATAACTCATAAATAAATGTTTTATATGCCTATTAGTATATACGCATTTTGAAATTTCTTTAATAAATTAACCCCAGGTAATTGTACTTACTGTAATCGACATGCATATAAAATGCGTTTTTTTTTCGGGGGGGGGGGGGGGGGGAACTATGTACGGGCCCGGGTACTTTTCAAGCGGATTGGTAGAATAAAGACAAATTTTTAACGGTCCGGGCCGATAAACAAAAATTAAGCTGGCCGACCGGTCCGATATAACAACAAATTTAAAAGGGTCAAACAAAGCTGATAAAATATGAACAATTTTCAATGGCCGTGCTAGGACGAGAATAAGTATAAATGTGTTGCACGAGCCGATGCTAGTTTGACAACATCAATACAGAAATACAGTCAAACCTCGTTAAGGCGAACACTCAAGGGGAAGCTTTTTTTGTTCGGGTTATCCGAACTTAAATACATTACATACAACTGGCGGGGCATTGGAAACAGTTCGTGCTAAAAGTAATTCGCGTTAAGCGTGTTCGTGTTAACGAGGTTTGACTGTATAACATGTCCAGCGTAGAAATCGGCATCGGACAGTTACATCGTGCCTGCTAAGCAAGGGCTTAATTTTTTCAGCAGACTCGAGCAGGCCGCGACCAGACTCAGATTTTATTCAACAGACTCGGACCAGGCCGGATTTGGAGTAAATTCTTCTCAGAATGCATCGAGCAAGCAATTTGTTTTGAAAAAATAGTATTAGCGATAATGAACTTTTGTTAACGGAATCTTTGGAAATATACTTTAATAAATTATAAAGAAACATTTTCAAAAACCTACATTTTTAAAAATTATTACTATACAGCAAACGTAGTATTTTGGTTTTAACCATCTTTATATATATATATATATATATATATATATATATATATAAACTATATTATTTTTTTAATGCCTTTACAGGCATCCCCCGACTTACGTAATTAATGCGTTCCTCAGACTTTTACGTAACTCGAATTTTACGTAAATCGAATGTGTAATTTGCTTATGTAAAATTTCGTAAAAAACTGCAACATTTATTATATATATATATATATATATATATATATATATATTATTTACATAGTATTAATTTTTAAATAAAGTATCATGCAGCAGTATTTACTCGGATATAAATTATGCAAGTATGAAAAAATATAAAGGTAAACTGAAAAAAACACTTTAATATCTTGTAGAATTTGGGAGTTAAAAATTTAACACTGATGGAGTGATTTATAACAATTTTGAGAATTACTTCAAACGACTATAAAAATAAGAAATAATTAAAGAGGACTGACTGTTGTCATAGAAACCAACCCATTCCAATATTAGCAGGTGAATTTTGAATAAAAAATATACACTCTGTATTGAAACTTTAAAATTAAGTTTTATTCTGGTTTGGCTTCAGCTAATATAATGAAAACGGTTGAACCCGAACTTTTTTTGCCTCATTTTAATTTGTATATTCCCAACAAAAATATAACTATCTCTAATATATAAAACTATATTATTATAGTTATAATTTTTATCTACATATTTTATTTATAAAATAATTATCAAAAGTATGCAAACGCGTATCAAATGCGCTAGGGAGTTCATAAATATAATTTTCAAAAATTTGTTACGTAACTGCGAATTTACGTAAGTCGCAGTATACGTAAGTCGGGGGATGCCTGTATTTGAATGTAAGAGTCTAAGTGATCAATGTTGCCATCATCATGTTGTGATCGGTGATAAATGTTGCCATTCTGTATCCTATGGCTTTGTGAACATATAGTATTCTAAAATACAATATATAAATTTTCCATAAATATGTAAGCAATATTCGTTAAAAGAATCCTAATTGTATGAGAAATCTTTTTTTTGTGTTTGTTTGGGGTAGAAATTGAATCGGGTTGGGTCGGACAGGGCCTGATTTAATTGATTTATTTTTGCACGGCTCGGACCGGGAACTGCGAAATCATGAATCAGCCGGGGGCCTGGAGATTCCCGGCTTTTGCAGTCCTCTAACGCATTCTTAAGGCTGTTGTTCTCAAATCCAAATTAACAAAAGGGAGTCACTTTGACACATTTCTATATTAATATTTGTTCGGAAACGCAGGAAATTGGCAGGTGTTCTTATTCCAGAAACTGTAATTTGATGGTGTTTTCCATTTTTGGTTAAGACAAAAGATCTTTCAAGAGATACTGTCAACGTTCGCGGTTGAACCGAATTTCCGGACGCGATAGCGCGGGAAAAAAGAAAAGCCTGTCGCCACGTGAGATCAAATCACTTATAATTTGATAAGTATTTCATTTATTAGAAAATGGAAAACACCATTCGATCCCAATAGTCAAGCCTGCGAGTGCCATGCTTTTCAGTTTAAAAATCAGTCCATAAATGCGTCAAAGTTTCGCGTTATTGAACGGCGGAAAATAATTTTTTGAAAACTGATAAAGAAAATAGCTGTATAAAGAAAAAAAAAATCAAAACACTTACCAGACTGTCACAATACGAGGCCCCAGGACTTCCTATCATCTCACCATTTGTTTGCACGGTATTTGCACAGTCAACAGGCAATATTAAAGATGTGCATGGATCTGTACTAATTTGCTCAGAATTAATTTCAGTCTGTGAAGGTTTTTGTGTTTCAATTGAGTTCCTTTCATCAATGACATGTACATCTTTACATTCTTTGGCAGATTCCTCGTTTTTAAGTGAAGATAGTTCAGTTTCAGAATTAGTGTCCCCGTTAACACATGCACTGGATTGCGTATCACAGTTTGTATCATTTATTTTATCCATTCCGTTTTTATTGATGGCATTCAAAAGTTCGTCTTTGGCCGGAACAGTTAAGTCAATAACTTCAAAACGCTCGACTATCTCGATTTCGTTTTCCAGATGGAGTCTTTCGTTAGAGTTTATGTTATCTTTAGGACTTGTGTTAGAATTCTCACGCCCTTTAGACTTTTTCTTTTTGCCTTTAGATGTCCCATTTTGTTGTGTACCGTTCTGAAGCACACTTTTTTGTGAAATACCGTTCTGCTGAACGCCATTCGATGAAATGCTTTTTTCTTGTACATTATTATCTGAAATGTCGCTCTCTGCCGAATCTTGCGAGCTGCTGTGTGGTATCACATTATCTGATACACCATTATGTTGCCCATTTGTCTGTGAAGTACCGTTCATAAGAACGTCTTGTGTATCGCTGTGCTGTTGTGCACAATCATCGTGCGATAGACCATTCTGTTGCACAGTTTCCTGGGAGATACCATTTTGCTGTGAAACACTTGTATGAGATTCGGGCGTCTGCGTTTCTTTAAGCTGCATAGCGGATTTATCTTCGCAGCTGTTTTCTAGATTTTTGCGTAAAGTCGAATCAATCTCGAACTGAAAGATATGCTTTTCAAACAATGAAGGCGATGTGGAATCTTCTACTTCAGTACCTGTACTTGAAAGACTTTTCGAAGATTTTTTCTTTTTCAGAAACCAAAGAACGAAACCAAAAAAAGGGATAGTAAATGTTAGAAGAATTCGCGAGGTGTAACCGGCCATGTACTGCGGCCACCCACTCGCAAGAAGTTAGACTTCCGCTAAATGCAGACTGGCACCAGTGCCACCTTTCGTAAGACTCCCAAACAAAACCTAGAAAAAAAATATATTCATTAATTAAGCAATTAGAATTGAAGTCATAATTTCATTAACTTCAATTTATGTTTTTAATTGTAATAGATTTTTAATCATTAATTTTTTTTACAGTAACTATACACAGACTGCTGTATCTTTTTTAGGTGATAATTAAAAGTATACAGCAATATTCAAATAAAATTAAACAGCATCTCGTTATATCCGAAATCACGATATGACGAGAACATTAAAATTAAGATAACATATAGACAAACGTTTCGTAATAGTAACCAAGCCATTAGCGCATAAAGCAAATTTTATTAAAAACTAGCTGACCCGCCCGGCGTTGCCCGAGCCCTTGTAATAAACTTAAAAAAAAAAAAAAAAAAAAAACGATACTCTGGCCACGGTCCCCGATGTCTTCGGTACCGTATACCGGGTATGCTTGTACGCTCCATAAAATCTTTTATTTCTCCCTTCCATCGCCAGGGGAGCATTCTGTTCCAAACAAACCTCTGAGACAGGTCCCCGCTGCCTACGGCACTGTATAGTAGGCGTGCTACAAAATTGAGCTGATTTGGAGAAGATGGGAAAATTATTAACCGAGTTATTGAAATAAGGTACAGTTAGAGAAAATAACATTAAAGGAGGTGCCAGGGGGGGGGGGGGGGTAAAGGTGAAAATAAGGAATTTAGCTTAGTAGCCACTGGCCAGTAGGTTGATTTGTCTTAGTAGACAGTTACTGGCTAATGAGAATAATTTCTTTAGTAGTCAGTAAGTACACATATGTCACTGAATATATATATTTTTTTAAATACAATGACTTTACAGTAAAAAAGTAATTTATGTACTAAATAAAAATATTTTAATTTATATTGTTTTGAATAAACTTGAAATATTAATTTCCAATCTGTTTTAAATTTTCTAATAAGTTAACAGTAAAGTTCTACACATGCTAAATTCTAAACATGCTTATGTAGCTAACTACATGAGTCATACTAAGCTTAGGTACTTGTGTAGCTAACTACATAAGTACCTTTAAAAAAAAAATTATTTGTATAGAATGAAGGTCCGACAATAATAAAATAGGTATGTTTATGTACTAAATAATAACCCACAACGTGATATGAATGCATTACACATGCACATTGCACAACCTGTGGCCAGCAGGCCAAAATCTCCACAAATTCAGGAATTGTGTGTATTTCGGCAATCAGTTTCGGAAAAAATTGCAAATTTCGTCATTCGAGAGTGTAAAAATCATGAATTTCGTCGATAGCGCGTGTAAAATCATGAATGTCGTCGATCAAGCGCGTAAAAAAATCATGAATTTTGTCAATCGTGCGCGTTAAAATAATGAATCTCGTCTTTCGGGCGAGGAAAAATCTCGAATTTCGTCGATCGGGTGCAAAAAAATCATGAATTTTGTCGATCGGCTACGTAAAAATCATGAATTTTATCGACCGAGCGCGTAAAAATCATGAATCTCGTCGAATGGGTGCGTAAAAATCATAAATTTCGTCAAACGGGTGCGGAAAAATCTTGAATTTCGTCGATCGGGCGCAGAAAAATCCTGAATTTCTTCAATCGGCTACTCAGCCATACTCAACCTGCGGCCCGCATGTGGCCCGGCGACCTTTTACGTGCGGCCCGAGACACGTAATCATTAACCCCTATTTATAAAATTAATTGAGATGTGTATATAAGTTTTTAATATTTTCACTGTTTTTTAATATATTTTCATGGGAAGACAATTTCTTGTTATTTATAATTACTAATTTAAAATTACTTTAAAATATCGTGTTACGTTTTATACTTATATCGCTTATAAGGGTTAAATATTTGTCACAGAATTTGGGCAGCAAAATGGTTTATACCACTAATTTCAAAACAACAATCTTTGCGGCATGTACAATAGAAATCTGTATTTTTTCAATTATACAAGTGTGTTGTGGCCCGCGAGAAAAAAAGGTTGAGAACGACTGGGCTACGTAAATATCTTGAATTTCGTTGATCGGCTACGTAAATATCTTGAATTTCGTCGATCGGCTACGTAAATCTTGAATTTCGTCGATCGGCTACGTAAATCTTGAATTTCATCATTCGGGAGCGTAAAAATCATGAATTTCATCGATCAAACGCATAAAAATCATGAATTTCTTCTATTGAAAGCGTAAAATTCATGAATTTTAACGACCGAGCGTGTACAAATCATGAATTTTGTCGATTATGAACCTAAAAATCATGAATTTCATCGATCGGACGCGTAAAAATCATGAATTTCATCGATCGGACGCGTAAAAATCATGAATTTCATCGATCGGATGCGTAAAAATCATGAATTTCATCGATCGGATGCGCACAAATTATGAATTTTATCGACCGGACGCGCACAAATTATGAATTTTATCGACCGGACGCGTAAAAATCATGAATTTCCTCGAACGGGTGCTTAAAAATCATGAATTTCCTCGAACGGGCACGTAAACATCATGAATTTCCTCGAACGGGTGCTTAAAAATCATGAATTTTCTCGATCGGGCGCAGAAAAATCTTAATTTCGTCGATCGGCTACGTAAAAAATCTTGAATTTCGTCATTCGGAGCGTAAAAATCATGAATTTCGTCGATTATGCACGTAAAAATCATGAATTTCGTCGATTATGTATGGAAAATCATAAATTTCTTCCAACGGGCGCGTACAAATTACGAATTTCGTCGAACAGACGTGAAAAAATCGCGAAATTTAGGGGGAAATGGTAATCAGGAAATCCTGCATTTGGCCGGTTCTTTCCATATTTTTAATCGCCAGTTTTTAAAGTTTAATCGACGAGTGACGACTGCTTAATTTCACCTTTAGGGGGGGGGGGGGGGGGGGGGTATGTTCAAGTGTTCTTCAGAAAATGACTGATTAGGAGGACCACTGCACTCTCAGAAATAAAACACTCAATTTTGACGATTCCGCAATCCTCAGGCCTCATTTCGTTATTTTTTGACAATCATTTCGTCACAGAGTCACGTGGTTTTTGACGAAACGCGAATCCTCAAATATCTTGACGAAAACTGTTTCCTCGCTGTCAAAAATAAAACTCTCACTTTTGACGATTTCGCAATTCTTGAGCTATATTTCGTCATTTTTTGACAATTATTTCGTCTCAAAATTAAGTGATTTTTAATGAAATGGAAAATCTCAAATATTTGACAAAAATATTTAACCATTCCCGGGCAGATTATTTTTGTTACAAAATCGTTCAAAAAAAAAAAATTACACGAAAGTATTAAATTTCGTTAAAAACGCTTAAAAAATTCTTCTAAAGTTACAGAAATTCGTTAAAAACGGTTAAAATAGTAAAATGCGAACATCATTTGGTCCATTTTCGATCGAAAGCATCAACATTTTTCCAATGGTTTAAAAAAAAAAATCACAATTTTAGGAGCTCTTTTTTATTTAAGAAATATATTCATATAACAATCAAATTTAAAATATGTATAACTGACTCCCCCCCCCTCTATAAACAGTAATCTTATCCGCTAAAATTGATGAACTCGCCTCCAAAATATGCACTTCAAAATTAATTATTTCTGATCAACAATTAGACCATATTTTAATTATTCATTGAACAAAGGAAATTTCTCTAATAAATTATATTAATCAAGCTATTTTCTAATTATTTATTAACCAAAGAAAAACCATAATAATAAACTAGCCTTATTAATTAAAACATGCAGAAAGTATAACAGCACCGATAAAAATACAATCTGCTTTCTAAAAATATAAACACACATCAACATCCCATAAATACATTTAAAATCAAATAATTCCGAAGTCACGATAGCGAAGTGGTTAGAGCACTTAGCTCCCAAGCCAAACATCGCGTGTTCGAGTCCGATCAAATCCCAGTGATCTTATTTTGCCGTAGTCAATTAAAGATGCTTCTAAAAATTCCGATAGATGGCAGCACCAACCTTTTTTTGGAACTTTCGTCAAAGAAACAATTTGAGGAAACTGATTTCTTCGTAATTTTGAGGATGCAAATTTACTCGATTTGACGAAATGTTTACTCGGAGCATTTTTCAAGAAATCGTTTCGTCGAAAACGAAGAAAATTTCTTGAAATTTGAGTACTCATTTTTGAGAGTGTGTGCATCTTTAAATTCGTTCGTTTGGTTAAGCTAGGAACTTAATTACAAATTTGGATTAAACTATTATTCGGAATTAATGCGAACCGCTACTCATAAATTTAGTTTAATGTTATAGAGTAGGGTGATTATTAAGTTAATTATAATGTTTGGAATCCCTTGCGTTGAAATCGGAAAGATAGCTACTGAGATATGGAAACTGGGCATAGTTAGAGAAAAAAAACCTTGCAGGAGGGGGCCGGGGGTCAACCAAATGGCTAATTAGGAGGACCACTATGCATCTTTAAAAATTAGTTAGTTTGGTTAAGCTAGGAACTTAATTAAAAATTTGGCTTAGACTATTATTCCTAAAGTGATAACCACTACTCATAAATTTAGTTGAATGCTATAGAGAGTGACTATTAATTATGCTTGGAATCACTTGTGTTGAAATCGGAAAGATAGTTGTGCAGATATGAAAACGGGGCATAGTTAGAGGAAAAAACTTCAAAGAGGGGCTTTGGGGGGTGGGGGGGAGATGTTCAAATGCCCTTCAGCAAGTAACTAATTAGCAGGACCACTTTACATCTTTAAAGATTGATGCATTTGGTTAAGCTAAGAACTTAATTTGAAATTTGGCTTAGACTATTGTTTGGAAATACTGGTAACTTCTTTCTAGAAATACACCTTGAAGCTATGAATGCTGATTTTTATAATTTAGTAAAAATGGAACTGGTTTGGAGAAGTTCGGAACATTATTAGCTGTGATTTAAAATAGCAGTATTCTATATACATAAAATAGCAATTAAACGCTATGGGTGAAGCTAAAAATGTTAAATGGAATTAGTTCTGTTGAAATCAGATCAGTAGATTTAGATTTATTAATGGGGGGGGGGGGGGGGGCAATTAAGAAAAAAAGCTGCCACCAGGTAGAGTGCAGTCAAGTAAAATAAATGCGATACTTAATAAAAAGTTGTTTACCCTTACATCTAACTCTCCATCCCCACAAATATAACAAATAATCTGTTAAATAAAAGTTTTCTGCATTAATAATTTCTATCATAATACATGTCATGTAAAAAAACCCTTAAACCCAGCAAATTATCATGAAGAAAAATGTGCCTGGATTAATGTTTCAAACAGATGGCGCAACATTAGTATGGCTGTACGCCGGTAATTGCAATCCATATTAACACTATTTCGTTGGAAGTCCTTGTCTATAAATCACTACTCTGGTTTATTTAATTACTTCTGTGAAGACTCTATACAACCAACCAACCGAGGAAAAAAAAAGCATATTTTTGAGAGTTCTTTGTGGATTTTAATTAATATTTCAGTAAATTAATTAAAATTCTGAGTCTCAAGTGCACCAGGAAAGGGCTTGGACTACCTAAATCTAAATTTTCCAGGCTTCTAGGTGCACTAGATGTTCCTAGCCATTGCAGACAAAAGAAACACACAGAGCAAAACTTTCTTTTATTATTATAGATAAACCCAGGGAGGCTCTTCCCCTATGAGCTATGCTTGTCAACCCCCGTCCACACCCCGCAAGCTCTAAAAACACGCTAATTTTACTTGGTTTTTAAAAGATTGTTCGATTATGGAAGATTGGTTGATATTATCATGACTAGTGGTGATCTTCTGTAAACTGATTAATTTCCCTTTGACTTTCGAGTTTATCAGTTCCAAGGCCACATCCAACACTGCTTTTGTGATTGATGGTTTACCCCCCTCCCCCCCCCCCCCAAAAAAAAAAAAAGGGTGCAAAAAGTACATTCAAATCAAGACTGAAAACTTTTCCGAGTACTGGATCAAATAGAAATCAGCTACAAGATGCACTGCAAATTCCCAGCACACATTGGGAACACATTTGGAACACTGATTCAAAAAATGTGTTCCAGTTACCCCAATGTATACTGAAATGTGTTGCGAAAAGTGTACCGAAAGTGTTCTGCTCAGGATATTTGTTAAATCTAAACTCGGAACACATTGGGAACACATTTGAGAACAGATTGGGAACACATTTGAGAACAGATTGGGAACACATTATGAACAGATTGGGAACACATTATGAACAGATTTGGAACACATTTGAAAACAGATTTGGAACACATTTGGACGCACTTGTTAAATCATCGCTTTCTTTGTTACAACGACGCTTTGTTACAACCTACTTTGTTACTAAGAAGCCTTGATCGCAATCAATGCGGATTTCAAGATCATTATTTTTATTACTTGGGTAAGTTAAACTTTAAAATTTATTTTACAGCGCACATGAGCTCGTTATATTAAGGGTCCTATTATAGTGGCTCCACCAGTGGCTGAAAAGTTCTGCTTTCAAAGCTGGTAGACGGGAGGTGTTGGGTTCAAACCACTATCGCGCCCGTCGACCTAACCGTTTGGAGTTTTCTTCGAACCTTGCATAAATACGGGTTAGGATCCCTTAGAAGGTCTGTTATGGAGGGCACCCCCCCCCCTCCTGCCGTTCTATATCCCTGGTGCAGATAATTTGCCATAACAAATAACCAACCAACCAATTGAACCGTTATAGTGATTGTCATTTGAACGATATACACTCTAAAAAAAATCTGTGAAAATACAAGAGATTTTCCGTAAAATTTTACGAAGTTTCATTTTTCCAAAATTTCAGTACAATTTCCGTAAATGACATTAGTTCCGTTAAAGAGACTTCACATCCGTAAATATGCAGAAAGTTTTCCGTAAATGTAATGGATTTTTTCCGTATTTCTTTCAAAACAGTACAATGTCCGTATTTCTTGCAAAACAGTGCAATTTCCGTAAATGACGTTTAAAGGTTGAGTACAGAAATCGCTTTTTTTTTAAATGCGAATTTAGATTGTTATATTTACTAGAGTTCTTCTAGGATACAGGCCTGGCCCGGCTCGACCAGCTGGCTCATTCTAACCGAGGTCATGGTCAATTTATTGTGAAAAGAATAGTAATATTTATAATTTTTAATGAAATATTTAGAATTTTACTTGATTTTTATAAATTACAAAAAAAAAAAAAAAAAAAATCTAATCTACTTATTTTTTAAATTTACTTGTTTTTTTCTTGATAGTACTTCAAATTTATGATTTTTTTTCGCTATTTTTTTTTAATTTATCTTTTTTAATTAATGTGAGGCAATATTGTGTTATTTAAAGGTTTTATAACATAATATCTCTGCAAATTATAGCTATGCAAATTGGCATTAAACTAAACTGTTTTGGCTTACAAATTTATGAATTACACTAAAATTTATTATTTTATAAATTATAATTTTACAAAGTTTACAATTTTTTCCTTAAATTTATAAAAATAGTTGATGTTTTTTCTTTACTTTTATAAAAATCAAGTTTCTAATTTTATAACGTTTTTAATTTATTTCGTTAGTTCCTATTTTTATAAATTAAACTAATTTAATTTAAATTAAATCAGTTAGTCCATATTTAAAGTTACTTATCCCAAAGTCATTAATTATTTTTTTTTTTTTTTTTTTTTTTTTTAAATGTAATGTTAAAAATATAATGTTTAACAGAACCGTGCGCAAAAGCTCTCGGGTCATTCCATGTCAATTCAACCACACCAGTACACCCATGGTTACCGATTTCGATAAAACTTGGTATATTCAATAAACATATGGTATTAAATAACCCCCTATTTTTTTTTTTATCACTGGCTTCAATACTTTTTTATTTACAGCCATTCAAAATTTCTTCAAATTCATCTTTTTGCACATATCCGAGGAGCGTTAAACAAGCTACACTTGGTTGTAAAAAAAATTCTATTTGGTTCCCAAACCTTTCAATTGTTTTCAAAATTTATTTACTTACCAACAAAAATATGATAAACCCAGAAAAAAATACTAGAGGGCTGTAAATATTTATTTTGGTGCCCTAAAAAATAATAAATTATTATTAGTTTTCATTTTTAGTAGAAAAAACATGATTTTCTAAAAATGCAATATCAGGGAGAGGGACAGGTATAATCTTGATGCATTTTTTTTAAAAATGAGCCTAAGTATATGGTCTATCTTATTCTGGATTAAAATTGGTGGTTTTTCAATTCTTTCTGAAGAAAAAAAAAAAAAGAAAATCGCCCAATGCCATCAATAAAATGGCAACATCATGAAAATTTCAATACCACATTTCTGTTAATTTTTAAGAAAGTTATTTTATGTAATGTAACTAAGCTAAAAACATTGGTTAAATATGTTATTTAAAATTGTATTAATTTTTTGATGAAAGGAATTAAAACTTGCATTCACAAAACAATAATTAAACATGCTGTATATGATTTTTTTTTTTCATCACTTGGCTTTGCAAATGACAAAATGAAATTTTCAAGGAAAGTATAGATATAATATTTAGGTGTGATCTAATTAATTATCAAATGGGATTATATGGGTCTTTAGAACACATATTAGTGTTTATGATGCTAATTAATTACAAAATTAGGGGTTTTAACTAAGAATAATTCCTATCAAATTAAAAGCTAAATTAAATATATTTAAACAATTATGTGTTTTTGAACAAATGAAATTGTTTAACTATACAGTTAAAATCATTACTGTTTAAAATGGATTAATTCAGTATATTCCGATATAAAAAAAAAAAAAAAAATGAATCCTCAATATGTTTGCAAAAGTAAACTGGCCCAGTTTACCTTCCCTTTTCCCCTAGTTTCTTCCTGTTTATTTTACAAGGCATATGTTTGGGTTAGCCAGAAAGCTGATGGAATCATTCAAAGTATTGTGCAGCATCAATTTTTTAATTTTTAATTTCTTTCTTTTTGTTTACTGTGTTTTTACAAATTCTGCTTTGCATGAAGAGAGCATTTGAGAAAAGTTATTATTATTATTTTTTTTAATCTTTTGTTCAGTTAGCATTAGTTTCCTGAATTAAATACAAGTCTGCTTTAAAAAATCTTCTGTGGATTAACTGTATTTTTTTTTATTATTGTGACTTTTTATGAAATGGAGTCACTTGAAAGAATGGAGTACTACATGTGATGTGGGAAATAAAAAAAACTTCAACAGAATGTCACAAGACTAACTGTATTAAAAAGAATGGTATTGTAAATGTATCAAATGATCTCTCTAAAGAAGACAAAATACTTTTGAAGTTAAGAACAGAAGCTACTGAATAATTGCATACCATTTGTTTTCATCATAGAATTGTATATTTGAAAAAGCTTGAATCCTTTCAGAAAAAATATTGTGATCCCTTCAAAAGGCACAAAAAATAATGTGAAAAATACGCTGTGTGCTGTAAGTTTTCAGCAACATGATTTTTTACTAGAAAAATTATGCTGTCAATGTAAGACAATGATCTTGTTCAAAAGTGCATTTCCGAATGAAGAATGTCTGTACAACAACACATATACAAATTCTGACAGCCCATATGAAATTGAAGACATGGATTAAACTCCCAATGCAAGCAACAGCAAAGAAGATGACATACAAACACTAAATTAATCCTTTGCAGATGTCGTTTTTTCTTCATTAAAATTACATGCTCTTTCAGAAAAAAATAAAACAAGGCCTCATATCACAAAATAAAATTGCCTTCATTTAAAAAAAAAAAAGGCTAAAAGCAAAAAATTGAAGACATTCTTGATATCAAAATTCCAGAAGTAGATTCAATGGCAGAGGACCTTGTTGCACAGAAGGCAGAAGACATGGATATTATTAGTAGATATCATAAAAGACAAACTAACATTTGAAAAATTTAATAAAAAACAAATTCAGTTGTTAATGATTACAGCATCACTATCATAAACACGGGAAAAAAAAAAAAGATACATTTAATGTATCAGACTATGCACTACGTAAAGCTCAGAAACTTGTCAAAGAGAAAGGAATATTAGCTGAACCAGAACCGAAAAGAGGAAAACAATTGAGACCCGATGCCCTTGACATGGTTAAAAACTTTTATGAAAATGATGATATTTCAAGGTTTATGACAGGAATGAAAGATGTTGTGAGCTTGGGGGGGAGGGGGGGGGGGTACACATTAGTAAAATATTACTTCTTTTTTTTGCTTGAATTGTATAATAATTTTAAGCAAGAGTTTCCAAACACTAAGGTGGCTTTCTCAAAATTTTGTAGCCTGTACCCAAAATGGTGTATTCTTGCTTGTGTATGGTGTATGTAAGCCTGTGTTTATATTCACATTTAATTGAAAGTAAAATGCTTAACTTTCTCATTGTTGAATTATTCTATAATGACATTTAAACTGTATTGATTGCAAGGGAGAATAATATTAATCATTAGCAAAGTCTTTCTAACACACACAATGCATGACAATTAAGAAAAATACAACTACTGAGAACATGTTATTTTAAGTTCTACAAATAAATAAAAAATATATTTATAAAATAAATAACTAAGAAAAATGAATATTTAAATTAAATAGATGTTTAATTATTAAACTACATTCTAAAATTATATTACAGTCATGTGAAATTAAAATTATATTCATGATGTTGCCATTTTATTGATGGCATTGGGTGATTTTCTTTTTTTTCTGCAGAAGGAATTAAAAAAACACCAATTTTATTCCAGAATAAGATAGACCATATATTTAGGCTCATTTTTAAAAAAAATGTTCCAAGATTATACCTGTCCCTCTCCCTGATATTGCATTTTTAGAAAATCATGTTTTTTCTAGTAAAAATAAAAATTAATAATAATTTATTATTTTTTAGGGGACCAAAATAAATATGTACAGCTCTCTAGCATTTTTTTCTGTGTTTATCATATTTTTGTTGGTAAGTAAATAAATTTTGAAAACAATTGAAAGGTTTGGGAACCAAATAGAATTTTTTTTACAACCAAGTGCAGTTCGTTTAGCACTTCTCGGATATGTGCAAAAAGGTGAATTTGAAGAAATTTTGAATGGCATGGCTGTAAATAAAAAAGTATTGAAGTCAGTGATAAAAAAAATTAGGGGGTTATTTAATACCATATGTTTATTGAATAAACCAAGTTTCATCAAAATCGGTGACCATGGGTGTACAAATCCCATTTTTGTGGTTGAATTGATGTGGAATGACCCTCTCAGCATAGCTGAAATATAATAATTTAATTTATTATAAAATCGTTTATTTGCGTAAGTTTTTTTAAATAAGAGATTAAAAAAAATATTTCAATAGCATGTAATAAACAAGTCTGATTAAGATAATTGATGTTTTTATTGGAATTGATTAATAGATAAACAGGCAAATAATTTTAAAAAAGTATGTGTTTGAAAAAAAAAATGTTGGTACCACTGTTGAATTCAGGGGGTGGCCCGGAGGGGACATTATCTCTCGGAAAATTAAAATATCCTCCCCCCAGAAGATTTAAGATTTTATACTTTTAATTATCAAAAAGTGCGATCCCAGAGCAGAAATCCCTCCCGGAGAAAAATGTCTGAATTCAACACTATAGTACTTTTCACCAACGCTGGTGTATGATCTTCATTCACCTTCACGGCATGGGAGGGTTTTTCTATTGTAACGGGTTCTAAATTCCCCAGTAGATTACCTTTTTTCCCACTACATTTGAGGTTGTTTCAACCCCATCTCTCAACCCCGCTCACAAAACAGAAGTGAAGTGGAAAAAAAGAGATATCCATGATTTCCAGAGAAACCACTGAGGGTCAGTATGAAGGGCAAGCGTCTATTCTAAAAAAATGAAGTATAGTTAGTTCTGTTGCAAAAAGAAGCAATTAGTACTCTTAATACAATTTTTTATGCATATAATAAGACATAATAAATTAAAATTTATCTGTTATAAGGCACCAAATAATACAGTAAATTATGGAAAATTATGAAAAGAAAATATTAAAAACATTAGAAAAATCCATCTACAAATGAAATCTCAAGTTTTTGCATTATAAAAAGCGATTCAAATAAGTTACAGCATTTGAGTAAAAAACGCGACGGGTCATAGCGTCGGGGTCTAGGTCATCGGGTTAGTACACGGGACTTCATGGGTTCGATTCCGATCGCGGGTAGGTTTGGGTAAATTCTATAAACTCACTCAGAAATGAAAAAAAAAGATGCCGAAATGTATCTGTCCCTTATAAGGTTGTCCGCGCGAAGTACCTAATTTTTCTTTTTTGGTCTTATAAATTTTATTTTAACGACATAAAAATTTCTGTAAAATACGGAAGATGTGTTTCGAAAAGTGTGCTCAAATGTGTTCCTAAAAGTGTTCAAAATGTGTGCTGAACAAATTAAGTGTTCTCAAAGGTATTCTGAAAAATGTTCCAAAAAGTGCAGTACAAAGTGTGCTGAAAAAGGGGACAAAATGTGTTCCGAAAAGTGTTAAAAAAGTGTGCTAGAAAGTCTCAGAAGTGTTCTAAAAACTGTTCCAAAAAGTGTGCTGAACAAGGGGACAAAATAAGTGTTCTAAAAAGTGTTCTGAAAAGTGTATAAATATTTGCAGTGTATCTATGTCTTGTAGCTGATTATGGCTAAAAATTGATCTTTTACAATAACAGAGTAATTAAAAGTTTTTGCTAGTAAAATTGCTAAAATTTAAGTACTGTATTTTCAGGAATACCCACCGCATCCATTATAAGCACTGAACCAATGAAAATCTTTTTTTTAAAAGTATATCCACATAGGTGCTGATCTATGAAAATCTATTTTTTAAGTATATCTACGTAAGCGTCGCAACTCAAATTTATTTATAAATATTTTCACTTAAAACGCCACAACAAAAATGAATTAAATTAGTAATTAAATATAAAGAAATATATTATTCTTAATATATACATATAAACCAAAGAACTCTAGCGTAAAGAAGGGAAAGCTTCGTAGACGTAATGTAAATCCACGCCAGCCAGCGAAACAGTGCACGGTGTAAAGCGGTAGAAGTTGCATACAGGGGCGAAAGATACAACGGATTGCACTTGACTTGGCGCGATAATCAGGCGAAGAACGCATGTGAAGGGCGATTTTCTGTTACGCGTTTTGAAGTTTTCTCCCGTCACACTGTTTTGGATTTATTACATTTATTCGTCATACATAAATAGAAAGTTTCTTTAAAAAAAGTAAAAGCATGTTAAAAAATTGTTGGCAGTTAAGTAGAAAGTATCATTATTCTTTTTAATATTTATAATGCTTCCCACTAGATATATTTATTAGTATATTGAATGAATTCGGGGCAAAAAACTTTAATTCTGTTAAAAATTCGTTATTTTAATGTACTTTCTCTGTTAAATTTCAACAGAAAATAATCAAATAAACAATGATAAAACAATTAAAATTTAACGAAAAGAAAATCGCGAAAGCTCACTCACACCCGTCCTCGAGTTCGGCCGAGGACAGAACCCACGAATGTCAATTTCTTCCAATCTGTAGTCTCGGGCTTTACCGATTGAGCCACCGGTGCTTGTGCTCCGAGTTGAAAGTGAATGAACTAGTCCCTTTTCCCAGCAGAAATTATCTACATGTCTTCCCTTTTTTTTTTTTTTTTGCAACTCTCATATTAAGAAGTTTGTACTGTTATTCTTTTCATAATGACAGAATAGAAAAAAAAAAAATAAATAGGAGTTTATTCTTTCTAATAATACTTAAGTATTATTAAAAAGAATAAACTCATATATATATATATTTTTCTTTTCATAAAAACGTCTAGTGTCGATTTTAATAAAAGTATTCAGAATAAAATATATTATTGCTGTATTTGGAAACAAATGTTTTCCGAAAAGTTTCTCTTAAAATATTTTCGATCCATATTTTATGTTTAATAACTTTTATTTAATTATTTTTATTTTCATAACGAAGGTTTAAACATGTTTTGGCAATTTTGTATTTTTAATTACCAGAGGAAAAACTTTCATCTCTAACTATTAAATATATAATATATATAACTGTATATATATATAACTATTAAATATATATATATATTTATTTAATCTAATTGATTAGAAATCAGCTATAACTCAAGATACATGAAATTTATAATAAAATTGAAAACGCCATTAGATTCTTAATGCTAATACATGTAATTTTCTGTCAAGTGCGAATTAAAGAACGATTTTGTGAATTGTCCGAAAGATTTTTTGAATAGTTTAAGGATTGGGGCACAGTAAAAATTTGAAAACAGCCTTTAAAAAATACTACATAGTCAAAAATTTTTACAGAATTTTTCAGATTTTATGTCCGCAAACCATGGGAATATGAAATAACAGTACCTTGGACAATTACATACATGCAGGTTCATAGAAAAATTAATATTGTTTAGGGGAAGAAAAAAAAGATGTAAAGAAATACATTATTTTTTTGTAGTAAGGTTTTAGCTCTATTTAAAAAAAAAAAAAAAAATTAAAAAACATATATTTCTCTGTATTTTAAAAATATATATATTCTAAATAGTTCGTTAAATGTAAATATCGCTATTAGTCTTATTAAAAAATAAATTTTAAAAAAGGCCAGGGGGACCTCGCACAGTATATTTGTCTGAGAGCCATGATTTGATATCTATTGGCGGCCCTGTGCCTAAAATAATACAATCATAGACATATCTTCATCTTCTATGATCTTTGCTCTGAGAATACAATTTTAATATTCTATTTAAATTATATTCTTGATAAGTATACTGTTATCTATACACTTAAGATATTTTTTAATAATTTAAATAGTTAACAAAATAGTGAACTACAACCAGAATGAGTCTTAATCTTTAGGGGGCAAAACTTGTCTAAAAACAAAACCAGTTTTAAATTTCCAATATGGTGCGTAATTTGCTTCTATTTTAGGTTTACCACAAAACAATTTGGCGAACACAATGATGCATGCATGTGATTGGATCGAGCCTTTGAGAGTGTTTCCCAGCACAGCTATATTCACTGTTTCGTTAGTTACGGTTTCCAAAGCCTTCCCGTCTTATCTATTAAAAGATCTTTGTATAACCCCCCCCCCCCCCCCCTGAACAACTGAGCGACAAATTTTGCAATTTTTTTACCTGTGACATATTGATGAAATTCACAATGTTTTTCCCATGAACGACAGGCATATTTCAAGATTTTTTTCTTATGATCAACGGACGTATTTCGTGATTTTTATACCCACTATCAATAAAGGAAAAGAACCAAAAAGGCAGTAATTGCATCCGGCGCTACGCACTATCAAATTGGCTTAGAGTCAGCACCAAACTAAAATCAGATAGCTGCAAAAACCTTGCAGTGCACATGTAGCAATTTTTTTCGAAACTTTTCATTGCATCATCAGAATATTTGGAAGTTTAACATATTTTTTCCGTCGTTGAAACAAAATCAGTTCATCACTGTCACTGTCACATACCACTTTCAAAATTAATTTTACATTTCAGCGATCTGATATAAAAATTTAAACGAAGCCAATAAAATACGAATTATTTTCAACTAATATGACTTTCACAAGAATAAGTATTAATGTGCTTCACAAGGTAACAGCAATATTAATTCAGTAATGTAACATGTTAAGTGCAAGAGATTGGCATCGGACATTTTACATCGTGTCTTATTCCGAATTTAATTACTTTAGCAGACTCGGGTTGAGCAAAGAGCAGGCTTACATTTTTTACTACATAGTGGAGCCAGGCTAGAAGACTTAATTGTTCCCAGACAATTTGTTTTATAAAAATAGGCATAATAAATTTATGATAATGGAATCAGTGGAAATATACCTTAAGCAGTTCTCAACAACACAAAACTTTCTGAAACATTTTTAACTGTAAATGCATAAAATTGACAGATTTGACTTTTGAAGAGATTTAGAATCGAGTAGTTTTCCATTTTTTGATAATTAAATTACTTATCGAGGTATAAGTTATTCTTGTCACATGATGACAGGTTTTATCCTTTTCTGTGCTATCACATTCGGAAATTTGATTCAAAACGCCAATTTTGTCAGTGAAAAATCTTTTGTATTTAAAAAAAAAAATGGAAAACGCCATTCTATTACATAGTTTTTGAATAAGAACATCATTTGACCGGGCCAGGCCATAAACCACGAAATTACAAATGGGCCGGGGCCGGACCTGGAAATTCCGGCCTGTGCACCTTACCTTTACACTGCTACAACACTGATTTTAAACAACAATATAACATGAAGAAACTGAAATAAAGTGCAGCAGCTGCAGAAACACTAAAGCAATTAGTTCAGGTATTATATTAGTTACGAGCAGGGAAGACCGAGCTATGCTCTGTCAAAATTAGCTTTGAGTTCAAATATCAGGACCCATGACCAAAATGACCCACTAATCGAAATTTCTCGAACAAGTGACCTACCTCAATAGTCTTCTCATTTTCGCAAACTGTAGGAACCAAAATTTAGTTCAAATCGTCTGAGCCGTTTTTAAGATAAAAATAGCTTGACCCATGACCAAAATAACCCACTAATCGAATTTTCTCGAACATGTGACCTAGCTCAATAGTCTTCTCGTTCCCAAAAACTATAGGAACCAAAATTTTGTTCAAATCGTCTGAGCCGTTTTTAAGATAAAAATAGCTTGACCCGTAACCAAAATGACCCACTAATCAAATTTTCTCGAACATGTGATCTAGTCCAACAGTCTTCTCATGCCTGAAAACCATAGGATGCAAAATTTAGTCTAAATAGTCTGAGTGATTTTATAGATAAAAACAGCCTGACCCACAAATCTTTCTCGAGCATGTGACCTATACCAATGATTTTTTAGTGCCCAAAAACCGTCGGATACAAAGCTTAGTTCTAATCGTTTGAGCCGTTTTTAAGATAAAAATACCTTGACCCATAATAACCATGACCAAAATGACTCACTAATCGAAATTTCTTGAACATGTGACCTAGCCCAATAGTCTTCTTGTTCTCGAAAACTGTAGGATATAAAATTTAGTTCAAATCGTCTGAGCCATTTTTAAGATAAAAATAGCTTGACCCATGACCAAAATAATCCACTATCGAAATTTCTCGAACATGTGACCTAGCCTAACAGTCTTCTCGTGCCCAAAAACCATAGGATGCAAAATGTAGTCGAAATAGTCTGATCCATTTTTAAGATAAAATTAGCTTGGACATGTGACCTAGCCCAATGATTTTCTCGTGCCCAAAACTTATAGAATACAAAATGTAATCAAAATCGTTAGAGCCGTTTTTTAGATAAAATTAACTTGACCCGCATTGATCCAAAAATGACCCACTAATCAAATGTTCTCGAACATGTGACCCAGCCCAATAGTCTTCACGTGTCAGAAAATGGTAGGATACAAAATTTAGTCAAAATCGTTAGAGCCGTTTTTAAGATAAAATTTGCATATATAACCACACACACAAGATTTGCTCGTATTAGAATATATGATTGTACTGATATCAAATTAAAAAGTAAACTATTCAACAACTTGCTTGCTTGTTAAATATTCTATAACATTTAATGTAATTATTCTTGTCTCTGAATTTATTATTTTGGATTTACCTTGTTGAATTACTTCCGATTTGTTCAGTATTTTTAACATGACATCCTTTCATGTAACATTAATAAACATAAGGAACTAAATTTGTTTTAATACAAATATATAAGAAATAAGAATATTTAATACAAAGGAATGAAATTAAATAAATCACAGAAAGTAGCAGGAAAATTGAGATTTTTAATACTAGATAATTAAAGATTTGTTAAATTTTATTATATCCAAACAAAACAGAAAAATCAAATAATTTAACAGGGAAAAAAAATATTTTCCACTGTTGTACCTAAACACTAGTTTTCATCATTAAAACTTGTACTGTATGTGTATATACTAGACTAGGGATGTGAATATTATTGAATATTCGGCAGCCACACTTTTGATTATTAAATTTTAAAATGAAAAAAAAAACACAAATCATTGTTTTATCATTTGGATGTTTTATTTTTTTTCAATAGAATGATTCCGGTTATGGACACTTTTCTAAAACCTTGAAAATGAATGAAATTTTGTAAATGGCCATTAGTATTAAGTTTCCTATTACTATCAAAATAAAAACATGACATTACTGAAATTAAATACTAAGAAGATATAAATTAAGTAAAACCAGGTCTTGGCTTGCTCAGTAAAATTTTCATTTGAAAGACAGTGAAATGGTGAAATATTATTTTCTGCTTCCTGACTGGCTTGATTAAGATTGTCAACAATAATCCAGATTGTAAAACATTCAAAGGAGAGTTATGAAAAAAAATAATAAAAGCTAAATTTTTATTATTATTTTATAAACCAAAAACTTTGCAGGGTGTCCATTACTGGAAGGCCAGTAAATAATAATAAAAATAACGGCTAAGCATTGGAACTAGTTTGCTGTCCACCATCTTGTTTTTTAAATCAAAACATATTTGTTTTGTTTCTCATTTCCAAAATAATTTTCATCCATTTACTTCTTATAAAAGCGTTATTTAATTTTATTGACTAATTTATTTATATTTAATAATAAAAGTTAAAATATTTTGATTTAAAAAATGAGATGGCTGACTGCGGGCAATAAATCGAAACATTTGTTTTGTTTCTGACATAATCAAGTTAAATAAACTCATCTCAACTTATCTCTCAAGTTAAATCAACTCATCTCAACTTAACTCTCAAGTTGAATCAACTTATCTCATTTTTTAAATCATCATTCAAGTTAAAATGTTTTGATTTAAGAAATGAGATGGCTGACTGCGAGCGATAAATCAAATCGTGAAATTGTGAATCAAAATTTAATTGTAAATAACAGAAATAAATCAAAACACCCTACATTCCAGTAATGGGACACACTCTTACAGTAATGGACACCGACCCCCACAAAAAATAATAGATAATTGATATGATATGATTGTATTTAAAACTAAAATTTAAAGAAATGATATTAATGAAATAAAATATTTTTCAAATAAATTTAACAATTGGGATATCTATAATTAATGAAATATTTATGAGAATAATTCACTGCTTAAATTAATTGTCATTATCACAAGATCAATATTTTAATTATTGTAGATAGGTTTAAAATACTAAATTTGAAATAATTACATTTATCAAATTATTGAGACATTGGGTGGGTTTAGGTTTAGAAGGGTTAATTTAAAAAAAAAAAAAATCTAAAAAGGCCTTGGAGTATTAGTCCATGGAATTATTCCATGCATTTCCTATTATTCTCAGGGATCATTCTAGAACATAAAAAAGGGCAGGGCGCACATTACATAATAAGGGCAATTTTGTTGAAAAGGGCACATCATTTCATAAAAAGGGCATTTTTGTAATAAATGCATATGCCAATATACTGGCGGGGAGAGAAGTCTGGCAACAGCTTAAAGTACTGCTTAATTTAAAAAATCCAATAACATTTCTAATTTCCATAACTTTTCCTACGATATTCAAAAACCTCTCTCCCTAAAACTTTTCTTCAAAAGATAACTTTTTACCAGTTTTAGCAAAACTGGTTTTGAAAAAGCTACAAAAGAAAAGTTCTAAAGCTACTTCTCAAATTTTTTATAGAACTTATATTAGTTATCATGTGGTCAAAGGCCAGAATGCCTGATCTAATACTATATTTCACTAGAGAAGATGAAATTAATCAAAGACCTTTAGTTACCCTTTATGTCTTGTTCAATGGAAAAAAATGATAAATGGAAAGATGAATCACTCGAAGTCAAAGATTAGACATACCAGGGCATTTCACAAAGAAATAAAGAGGGAAAGAGGAGTACTCCCTGACGTACCATACAAACATTCTAAAAATAAAAGATAGGTAAAGAATTTTTGAAAGTACAATGTAAACAAGGCAGGATTCAACCCAGGAATAAAAGGAGGATAGAAATCTACCTAGAAAAAGGGCAATGAGGGTAGAATTGTACCTGGAAAAAGGGCAATGAGGGTGGGATTTTATCTAAAAAGGGCATGAGGGTAGGCCGCCCCCCTGAAACTCTCTAGAATGATCCCTGTATTCTTAAGAGTTAAACTTCCTAAAACTGCTTGATATATTACTTTTAGTAATTTATATTTTAAAAAAATATCAAATAAATGAAAGTGTGGGATGAATGTTTTTTAAATATTAAAAAAATTATTTCAAAATAAAATTGCAGAATTTTTTTTTTTTTTAATGTACAAACTAATTGTTTTGTCAGAGATGAAAAATCAAACATTTAAGACAGAAAATAGATTTTGACTAACTTGCGTGACTTAAAAAATTGTCTTTATTTAAATGGGGAGAGCTTGAGCACAATGAGCCCCTCATTTTCCTGTGCCCTTAAACATTCTCTGCTTCCTAATTGGGTGTTGATTACCACATTATAAAGTATGCAAGGCACAGTTAAAAAGAAATAATTTGATTACAATCTTAAAAAATTTATTAATCATGTGAAATCAATAAAAACAGCTATTTATAACATATATATATTGTTATTACATTCTGGTAAGTGCAATTTAAAAAATTAAATTTGATTACTTAGCTTTTCCATTAAATCAAAAAATTTAATAAATTATGAGCATTACTGAAATTGCTTTTTTAGTAACGTCCACATGGGGTGTCCATTACCAGTGACGGATCTAAGGGGGGGTTAGCCGGGGCAGCTGCCCCGGGTGCAAGACTTGGAAGGGCACAAAAATGAGGAATCATAAAAGAATAAGAATAAAGAAAAATTAAAAATTCACATGAAAAGATATTCAATTTTATTTTGTTCAACGGTAGTTTATATATATATATATATACTTTCTTTGCATAAGGATCAGAAATAAAAAAAAAAATTAATTTGTATTACATTATATAAAATATAACATTTTGTTTTACAGCGTGTGCAGTATTTTATTTCGGTTATGTCTAACAGACATTCGGGTGATTGTTATAGAAAGAAGGCTAAAAAAAGAGAAGAGGTTTCACAGCTATCATCTAATATGTCATCATGGCTTAAGAGCCTACACCAGTCAAGAGAAGAAACGCTCAAGCTAATGTTAAGCTATGGGAAGGTTCTTGCATGATTTCTCGCTCGCATTTTAATATTTTTAAATGATTTTTTTTTTTTTTTTTTTTGCATAGGATAGCTGATCTCTAACTTTGATAGTTTTTACTTTTTTGACTTTGGTTAGTTTTTTTTTAAAGCGGACATTTTCAATTTTGGAACCGGTTTGAACTGGTTCTGAAAGTGAAAGTACCCTTATATAAAAAAAAACTGGAACCAAAATCGAAAAAGTAAAAACTATCAGCGTTAGAGATCAACCTCAGCTATTCTATGAAAAAAAAAATCATTTAAAAATATTAAAATGCGAGCGAGAAATCGCGCAAGAGCCTTCCCATAGACTTAACATTAGCTTGAGCGTTTTTTCTCATGACTGATGTAAGGCTCTTAAGCCGAGCGATATTCATGAAGGTAAGCAACCATGTCACTTGTTTTTTTTTTATTCGTGCTACACCATATAATAATTTATATGTATTATTTCTGTTCTAAAAATCTTCTTTTCTGTGCAATAACTGAGTTGATATGTAAGAAAAGAATTATAAATCGATTTTTTATTAATTTCTTCTAAATTTAGATATTCTTGTAATTAACAGACATTTTTGTCTAAAAAATGAAAACGAAACTTATACTCTTTTGAGAATTCAACGCGTTCTGGCCCCTTAAAGCCATTTTATTTATGCAGTTAAAAAAGTTTTCTATCTATGAGAATCAGTTTTACAGGATGCAAATGATATTGCTATTGACATTGGTATTAAGGTAAAATTTAGGGAAACAAGGAAGACAAAAAAGAAGAGGTTTTCTGATGAGCTTTGTGAAGATGAAAGTAGTGCTATTTCTGATGAGGAGAATTTCAAACTAAACATCGTTCAAGTAGTGGACATAATCCTAACTGAATTAAGAAACTGATTTGAAGCTATTCAGAATCTCAATGGCATGTTTAGTTTTCTTCATGGAAGGCATTTCCTAAAAATGTCAAAAGAAGAATTAGAAGCACAAACCAGGGTTGGCTTTTTGCCGGCAAAAATGTATTTTTGCCAATAATAAAATTTTTGGAATAATAAAATTACCATGATACTATATATGTCTATTTTCACCCTTTACATTTCGCACCTTAATGATTTTTTTGAAGATTTTTTAACTTAAAAAGTATTTATAATCAATCAATTAATAATAAATGACATAACCATAAAAATAAAACTTATAAATTTACATTTTATTTTATTAAAGTAAAACATCTAAAGAAAGACATATTTGAAAGTCAAACAGAGCACAAAATCACTGCATTAGTCTTTTTTTAACATTGCATAGCAAATTAAAAATTTTGTGGAAGTTTCCTGAGAAAGTTTGTTTCTGATATCAGAATGAATAAAAGAAAATTTTTTATTTAAATGTTCTTTTAACCAGGCTTCATAAATATCACGATATTTTCGAAAATATCCAAAATATCCGATATTTTGATATCTATCCGATATTATATATATATATACCCAGTGGCAGAAACACCGCGACATGGCGACATAGTCGCGGACAAAGAAAATCTCTTGCAGACAGTTTCTGTCTGCAGTAATGAAATTAATTTAAAACATTGTCCGCAACTTTCGGCCCGCGGGATCACAGTAAAAACACATGAATTTCGGCAAAAGAGCGCTTTAAAAACACGCGAATTTCGGCAAAAGATCGCGGTAAAAACACGTGAATTTTGGCAAAAGATCGTGATAAAAACACGCGAATTTCGGCAAAAGATCGCGATAAAAACATGCGATTTTCGGCAAAAGATCGCGATAAAAACAGGCGCATTTCGGCAAAAGATCGCGATAAAAACACGTGAATTTCGGCAAAAGATCGCGGTAAAAACACGTGAATTTCGGCAAAGGATCGCGGTAAAAACACGTGAATTTCGGCAAAGGATCGCGGTAAAAACACGCGAATTTTGTCAAAAGATTGCGGTAAAAGCACACGAAGGATCGCGGTAAAAACACGCGAATTTCGTCAAAAGATTGCGGTAAAAGCACACGAAGGATCGCGGCAAAAAAAAAAAAAACACGAATTTCGGCAAAAGATCGCGGCAAAAAAAACCAAGAATTTCGGCAGAAGATCGCGGCAAAAACACGTGACTTTCGGTAAAGGATCGTGGTAAAAACACGTGAATTTCAGCAAAGGATCGCGTTAAAAAAACACAGAAATTTCCGCAAATGATCGCGGTAAAAACACAGAAATTTCGGCAAAAGATCGTGGTAAAAACATGCGAATTTCAGCAAAAGATCGCGGTAAAACACGCAAATTTCGGAAAAAGATCGCGGTAAAAACACGCGAATTTCGGCAAAAGATCGCGGTAAAAACACGCAAATTTCGGCAAAAGATCGCGATAAAAACACACGAATTTCGGCAAAAGATCGCTGTAAAAACAAGCAAATTTCGGCAAAAGATCGTGGTTTAAAAAAAAAAAAAACGCGATTTTTATCAAACCATTGTGGAAAAAAATAATCGTGAGCATAGACAAAATTTACTGTATAAAAGGATTGCTAAAATATTGAAACCCAGTTCATTTTACTAATGTCTAAAGATCGTCGCAAAACGAGAAGAAATGCAAAAAATATAAAAAAAATTCAAAAATAGATACAGGAATTTCGGATTCTTTTTACTAATGTAGCAAATTTGCTGCAAAAAAAAAATAAATAAATAAAAATAAAAATACATAAAAAATTAAGACAACTAGTTAGTTCAAAAGTGGGCTTTGAACAACACTTCAGACTCTTCCTGCCAAATCTTGCAGCTCTGCACTTAGCGGTCTCTTCAGAAAACATCAATGTTTAACACATAAATTTTTAAATCTGAAACAATATACAGAACCAACTTTTAAAAAATTGGGTTAACCCGAACCCAACCTGCAGGAATATAAATTCAGTTCGAACTGAAAACAGAACCTGATCTGCAGCTGATGCAGGACTTCAATTAAGACATTTTTCTCCAGAAGGAATTTCTGTAGCTGCGTCAGGAGAGGGAAATTTATCTCATCCTCCACACCTCCCACCCTGGATCATTTCAGAAAATTCTCTGTGAATTTCAGAAAATATTCTTTTACTCAGAATCACCCTTGGTCTTGGGATAAGCGTATCCTTCCAATTTTAGAAATCCTACAAAAAGTGAGATGATGAAATGACATAACATCAAAAGTTATTAGCAGATTTGATGAGAATGCATCATGCTTACCATGTTTTAAATAAAATAATGAAACATCCCTAGTTTAGTGTATTATTCATTCATTAAAATTACACGTAAAATTTGCAGACAGATTATGAAATTTTAAAAGCTTGTCGCAGACAGCTACAGAACTTTCTGCCACTGGGTATATATATATTCGATATTTTCAAAATAGTCAACTCTTTAATGATTATAAATATTTTCAGAGTTAATATAAATCAGACATTAAAACACATGTCATTTAGCATGACATGAAAACTTAATAAATCAATATTCTAAATGTATTTTTCTTTTTCTTTCTTTCTTCCCCCATTTTTTTTCACTCACTTAAAAAAAATTATGATCAACTAATTGAAAACAGACACAATTTGCTTTTTACATGCACAAAACAAACTATTAAGATTTAGTAATCAAGTTTTAAGAAAATTTTGTGTTTTATACAACAAAATAATTTGTTTTTATTGAAAAATTTAAGATAAATATAGTAAGCTTGGTTTCCTTAACTGAACAAAACCAAAATGAAAAAAAATATTTCTAATGAAGCTGCAATTTTATCTAAATTAGTTAGTTTATTTTTCAGTGTCTTTTATAAGTAAATATTTTCCCACATAATTATTGATTCTACGTTTAAAAATTCAGCTTCAAACATAAATCTTGGAAAAGTTTGGGGGGGGGGGGGGGGGGGCTAAAAAGTCACCTACCAACACTAAGAGAAAAACACTATTACTGAGACGTATATCCAATGGCACCCAGGACCATCAATGCAGGTGATATGACAGTATGACGATTCGAATGCAAGCTTGCAATGTGCGTTTTCCATGATGCTGCCAAACATGGATGCTAGTATCATGATACTGCATACAGAGCCAGGATTCATCAAAGACGAAGTGAGACGCCGTTCCTGCTTCATATACAGCATTATGATGCCAGCATCCATGTTTGGCGGCATCGTGAAAAACGCACATTACCAGTTTGCATTCGAATCGTCATACTGTCATATCACCTGGAGTGACGGTATGAAGTGCCATTGGATACACGTCTCGGTAACCTCTTGTTCGCATTGCCGGCAATTTCGACAGCAGCCGTTACATTTCTGATGTGTTACGGCCCGTGGTTCTGCCTTATCTTCGATGCCTCCGCAACTCTACGTTTTAGCAGGACAGTGCACGACAGCATGTTGCTCGTACTATCCTGACCTTCCTTGATACAGAACATGTTCGAATGTTCCCCTGGCCGGCACGTTCTCCTGATTTCTCACCAATGGACTTTACCCACGAGTGGCAACAACCCCACCTCTGAGGGTAATTTCCTTCGGAAAAAGACTGTTTATTGGACGAAGGGGAAGCTGTTCTTCACGCCTATTGGTGTTTTTCTTCTCTTTACCCACAGATGACGTGATATGGGTAAAGTCCATTGAAAATGTCCTGTCAATGGCTTCTGAGCGACTGGCCCGAAACCACTCGCCCGTCACTACGGTTGATGAACTGTGGCATAGTGTTGAAGCTACATGGACTGATGTACCCGTACATGACATCCAATCTCTGTTTGACTCTATGGCTAGGCAGATAAACGCTGTTATTGCGGACAGAGGTTGCTGCTTTGGGTAGTGTTTTCTCAAGATCTATACCTCCAAATTTTCTGAAAATGTAATCAATTGTCCTTCCCATTATAATGTATTTGTCCAATAAATATCATTCTGTTATTGTCTGAGTGCAACGAAGACTCATACACAGCGCAGTATTACTTTGCCCCATATATAGCTACGGTGGATATTAAAACCTTTCGTCAAGCATAACTCAAATAATATTTAACGGATTTCGTTCAAATTTTTACAGCAGGTACCTATAAAGGTGACAACGTCGTCTATTTATTACCAAGAATAAGTGTCAAACCGTTTGGAAGTTATATTAAAAAATAGATAAAAAAGCACAATTAAAGTACATACGTCACTAAATTTTGTGCGTACGTCATTTTCACCGGCGGGAGATTTTCGTAGACAATCGGAATTGAAAAGTTCATGGAATACATGGAGCAAAAAAATATGCAAGCACTAATATTCAGCACAATAAAATATATTTCAATTTAATAAAAATGGAAAGTTAATCTGGAATTTTTTCTGTTTGAAAAGTATTAGAGATTAGTAAGTGTAGTATTAGTATTAGAGATTTGGCGTAAATCACACCATTAGCAGCTTTTTTATTTCGCGTGTGTATGTTAGGAACAATTCTTTGATGTTTAAATAAAAGGTTTCGATTTGTGGCATTATTTCTTATTTTCTTTTCCTTTTTAGTATTTTAAATGGAATTAGTGAAAGGCGTGTATTTTAAATTAAATGAGTGAAATACGTGTATTTTTAATGTATGTATTTCAAATGAAATCAGTGAAAGATTTATATTTAAATGAAATGAATGCAATATGAAGATGTTATGAGAAAAATATTTGGCGATTTATCAACTGCGCCAAGTTAACATAAAAGTACCAATACATATGTGGGTACTTCTCTATTATCCCGTCGACCACTTTTCATAACAAAAAACTATCGCCAAATAAACGGGAGAACGTTGTCATTGAAATATCAAAATACATAAATAAATGAAAAATATGAATTTAAGGACACAATTGTTATTTTAATGAATGAAATAACTAATAAATCAGTAAAACATAATGAAAAATACACGCAAATGTCGCGTTAAAAACCACTTGATGACGTAACAAACACGTATAATGCTTCTGATATCAAGTAAATGGGACTGCATTTTTGGCGTTTAATCTAACAGTTTGGCGATAGTTTTTTGTTATGAAAAGTGGTCGACGGGATAATAGAGCAGTACCTCTATGTGAAATGAAACAAGGCACAGATGTCATATACGCACCACGTTGGCGCGATTTTTCCCTCCACCAGCTTGGGGAAAACTTTGTTTTTGAATATTAGTTACAAATAGTGTGACAAATAGTACACGTGATTTTTTATTTCAATATAAAAATAAAATAATGTAATAAATGAAACAGCTTCTATCATTTTAAAAAAGGAAATAAAAATAAATAAATAATAGTTTGATATAAATAAAGGCGCGGATGTCATATACGCACCACATTGGCGCGATTGCAACAAAATGGCAATTTTATGCCTCACATGGTAACCCGGTTATTTTGTTTCAATTGTTGTTTATTAACTTTTATTTTTTATTTTAATTCTATAAATTGTTTTTATTATATATATCAATATTTATTTATATCAAACTATCATTTATTTATTTTTATTTCCCATTTTTGAATAATAGGAGCTGTTTCATTTATTACGTTATTTTATTTTTATATTGAAATAAAAAATTACATGCTATTATTGTATGGTATTTGTAACTAATATTCAAAAACAAAGTTTTCGCTAAATTGGCGGGGGAAAAATCGTGCCAATCTGGTGCGTATATGACATCTGTGCCTAAATTAATATTGATATACATATAAAAATAATCTATAGAATTAAAATAAAAAATAAAAGTAAACAAACACAACAAACAGTTTTCGCCAAAGGGGCGGGGGAAAAATCGCGCCAACGTGGTGAGTATATGGCATCTGTGCCGGGATTTTTACCCTTTTATCTGTGCTTTCGGAAATATAAAAAAATTAAAAAATTCTTATATCAGGTGTATAATGTTTTGCATTTTTATACGGACCACTTCTCCATTTTAAGATTTTAAATGCTATTTATATCAGATATTTCTTTCTTGAGATTCCCACAAGTTTTTTCCGGTAATTTTTTTAGTTCGCTTATTAATTGTTTACAATTTGCCCCCCTGGTAATAACAATTATTTATCACAAAAAATGGGTACTTCTCTATTATCCCGTCGACCACTTTTCATAACAAAAAACTATCGCCAAACTGTAACGCTAAATAAACGGGAGAACGTTGCCATTGAAATATCAAAATAAATAAAATATAATAATTTAAGGACACAATTGTTACTTTAATGAATGAAATAACTAATAAATCAGTAAAACATAATGAAAAATACACGCAAATGTCGATTTAAAAACCACTTGATGGCATAACAAATACGTATAATGCTTCTGGCATCAAGTAAATGGGACTGTATTTTTGGCGTTTAATCTTAGTTTGGCGATAGTTTTTTTGTTATGAAAAGTGGTCGACGGGATAATAGAGAAGTACCCAAAAATGGCTTAGTTTTGTTAAATTTGTTATGTATTTTCATTTCTTATTAAAATATCGAAAATGGCAATAAAATTTTATTTTAGCACCGTACTTAATTTTTTAAAATGGCTCAAAAACATTGTTTAATAAACGTATATTTGTAAATATTTTAAAAAACATGTTTTTCCGCTCTCTAGAAAAATTTGTAAGATTCTACAACTGCCTTTGGCACCAACCAGTACATGATACGGAACTTTTCCCTATTCAGATACACAGAAGAGGTTGGTCACAAACAAGAGTAATGCTAGCAACAATATTGTTTTAACTCTATAAGAGTTAGAAACAATAATGATATTAAATTCCCCGATTAGCTTAGGGCCCGATTACGGAACTTTCTCCTAGAAAAAAAAAACTGTAGAAGTCTTTTACATTTGTTTCGAATGAAGCTCGATCAACAAAATATTAATTGATAATACAAACAACACTAATATTAACATGGGGGCAAAAGTTTGAATTTAAATGTATATATTTGGAACCCTCCCCCCCCCCCCCCCCCCCCCCAACCACCCACCAAAAAAAGAAAAAGAAAGTTACAGAAATGAATTTAAAATGGCGTGAAGCCACCCTTTCTGACATAAGAAATTGGCTGCGAACCCGATTACGAAACTTTCACTTAACTTAATAACATGTATCTAATAGCCCTGAGGACAATTCCCCTTCCCAGTTATACGGACCTTGGGGCTTTTTTAAAAAGCTTGACGCAGTTCGGGTTGAAGAAGTTGAGATTTACTGTCAAATGACATAAACTACTATGAAAATAAAACTGGTGAATTATTATGCTGGTTTATGTATGTATTTAAAAAAATTGCATCTGATTACACTCTTTAGATAAATTACTCCTGTTTGTATTTAATAACAGATAAACGGCTTCCGTTTACTAAATTGTTTAAATATTGGGAAGAGTTGGCGAGAGATAGATAGACGTGTAAACAAACGGGTAGACAGACGGGTAGAGAGACGGATAGCGACAGAGATAAGCTAACGGGTAGCGAAACGAATAGACAAACGGGTAGCGAGGCAGGTGCAAAAAAGGGTTGACAGAGGGGTAGTGAGATGGGTAGGGAGACGGGTAGCGTGGTGGATAGAGAGACGAGTACAGAGACGACTTGACAGACGGGTAGAGAGAGGGGGTATATAGACAGACAGACGTGTTGATAGACGAGTAGTGTAACGGGAAGCGAGACAGGTAGAGACACGATTAAAGAGTCGGGTAGAAAGACAGACGGATACTGAGACGGGTATACAGAAGAGTAGAGAGACAGTAGACAGATGAGTTCGGAGAGAGACACAGCTAAGACATACGAGTAGTTAGACTGGTAGACACGTTTGTAGCAAAGCATGTTATCAATGTGGTTTGAAGTATACGAGTTTCTATAAATAGTTATACAAATAAACAAAGGAAATTTTTTTAATTCAAATATTAAATATTTGATTTAATATTTCAATATTTAATATTTTATTTAGATATTTGTCACAAAGAAAATGTTGCAAAAATTAAATTAAATTTGCGTTAAACTACGCTTGCTAAAATACGCTATTGGCTGCAAATCTGATTATGTGACTTTAAAAATATCGTTTTAAAAGATCCGGCATTTTTTTTTTTTTTTTTTAAGTTTTGAGCAATTCCCGCTTAAGAAAATGAGATTATTTGCCAAATGTTATAAAAAAATGCATATGAAAACATAACAGTATATGAATTTATATATGATATTTTGTAATTATATCATTTAATTTGCTATTTTTCATATGTTGTATCTTTATCTATCTCTTGTCTATCATATGCTGTATATTCACTTAGATTCTTGTTGATATCTTCTTTATATCGTAATTGTTAACTTTATGTTCTCAGCAATATCACTCAGACTAATCCCTTTGAGGGAAGTCCTAGTTTGCATTCCTTCATGGTGTAGCATTTTTTATGGCCAGCAGTATACTTTCCCACCATTTGTGAGCTGTAACTGATTGAACAACATTAGCAGTAAAATATGTTTTTGGGGCGATTCTTTCAGATCAAATTTTATAGCAAGAGGTACGTAGTCAAGATCTATTTCTTCCAACCACTTTCGCGCTTTCTTTTTTTTGTTCATAATTGAATAATTCCCCTCTGCATTTTGGGTGCAGTAAATATATGACAAAATGATATGGTAGAACTGCTTGGTTAAAACGTTTCTTGACTATGGAAATATGACTTTGGAAAACAGCATTCTGTACTAAAGAACAAGAACACCACAAATGACAAGCACTTGCTAATGTTGAACTATTTTTAGAGGTGCAGAAAAATTACGTTAATTGTTGCTGTTAAAAATTTCATTTAAAGAAATTTTATAATTCCTTTTTTAATGATTTACAAAAGAAACAATTGATCAAGATTGTAATTTAAATCACTGACTTGAATCATGTAATTAAAATGAAATCTTTAAAATCCTGTTTTAAAATGCTAGTAGTTTTTGCCAGCGGCAAAAATTGCTCGGCTATTGAAGTTCGGCTATTGAACTGCTAAGAATGATAAATTCATATGGACTTCAGGATGCTTATCCAAATCTAACGACTTGTCTAAAAATATTCTTAACACTACCTGTATCTGTCGCTTCTAATGAAAGAAGTGTCAGTAAATTAAAATTGATTAAAAGATATTTAAGAAATGTAACAAAGAACAACAATTATCAAATTTATGTATAAAAAATTTAGAAAGTGACATAGCTTACAGATTACCTTATGACGACATAATAAAAACTTTTGCATCAAAAAAAGCTCGCAAAATAAATCTTTAATAGGTATTGTAGATGTTAAAACAGGTATATTTTCTGTAACTTTTGTATTGTGTGATATTGTACTTTTTATATAGAAAGAATGCATAGTAAAAAAACAGATTTTGAGTATTAATATTGCTTCTTCCTTAAGCAATTGTTTACAAAGATTTTATTCTGATGTTCTTGGGAGCAGGGGGGGGGGGGGGCGCAAATCTACAAGCTTGCCCCGGCTAAAATTTAGTCTAGATCCGTCTCTGTCCATTACTGGAAATTGATGAATTAAGCATTCCAGTAATGAACCATGGTCCTAAAACTTTAAAATTAAATGAAATTTTGTAAATGGCTATTAGTATATACAATTCAAAGTTTTCTATTTCTATTTAAACAAAAACATGCAATTTGTTCAAGAAAATAAAAAAGATACAAGTTAGTTAGTGAAGCCAGCTAACATGTTCATTAAGATTTTCACAGAAAAACAGTTAAACTGTGAAACATCATTTTCTGCTTCCTGATTGGTTTGATTAAGAGTGTCAACAATAACTCAGATTATAAAACATGCAAGGGGGACTAACGAAAAAAAAAAATTATATATATATATATATATATATATATAAAGGTAAAATTTTTATTGGTCATTTTTTTTTTATAAAACGCTAAAAATTTTATTGGTCATTATTTTATAAAAAGCTAAAATTTTTATTGGTCATTTTTTTATAAAAAGCTAAAATTTTTATTGGTCATTTTTTTTATAAACCAAAATTTTGAAGGTGGCCCATTACTGGCACATCTACCCTATACAATATATATATACATATAGATACACAGTACCATTTCATATTGATGTGCAACAGTTTAAAAAATTGGCAATATCTTAATTTTTCAATATCCCACTCTGAAATGACATTTCTTCTGTTATAAAATAGAAATATCCAGATATATAAAACACAAAACCCCTTTCACAGTATTTCACGCATGCAATCGGTATACATCACACATTTAAAGTATTTATACTACACACACACACACACACTATTTCATATTGATGTGCAAATTTTAAAAAATATTATAAAAATTATATATAAAACACTAAACCTCCTTCACAGTCTTTATGCATGCAACTATATATTACATAGTTATATCATTATGAATACTTCCTGAAAACTATACGGTGAAAAAAAAAATATATATATATTTAATAAACAGTAAAAATTTAAATTTCTAACTCCTGTTGTAATAAGTTATAACCAGTCTTATGGATAATTTTCATTTATTTTCTAGTCAAGATGACTCATAAAAAAAAATTGCAAATAGCAATATAAACAAACAATTACGTAGTATGATCCAGGATGACACAGCACAACACTAGGAAATGTGTTTTTCATTTAACACAATTAAAAATTAATAAAAATATTCGACATTAGAATAGGAAGTATGTAATCCCACTTCAGAGTACACTACCTTAAAATAATTAAGAGAGAAATAAAACTACCACTATACGATTAGCGCTTCAAGGCAAAAGAGTAAATATGCTGAACATGTACATTTAATATAACTTTAATTGCTAGATCGATCTATAATAATAAATTATAAAAAAATATATTAAAGAAAAAAAACACAGTCATAAATAACAACGTACGTATTTCATTCAAAAAATTCATCTTACCTTAAATTGAATTGCACATAAACAACTAACATATGTTGACGAAGTCATCAAATATCAGTTCATCAGTTAATATTTAAGAGATCTCAAGCAGTTTTATAATTACATAATAGAAACTAAACAAATGAAATGATAAATATTTAAATTCAATAATAAATTAACACAATAATACTCACGAAATATTTTTACCGGCTTTTTATATGAAGATTGCGTAGTTGACGTTATACAATATGGTGAAGACGAACAAATAAACAAACGGATCAAGAATGCAATGTCTTAAAATAACTCTATTCAGAACACTGTCTAAGCGATCTCAAATATTATATTAAGTAATAACAACAAAATGACTTTCTCCATAAAATAAAAATAACAACCACGTGTGCAAAGACAAGTAATAGGCCATGAGTACTTTTCGCTCACTAACGCAAATAATGCCGACAAGATTCACAATAAATTAAGTAACCGAGTTTAGTTGTTGGAATGAAGAAATGGGATCAGCAGAGTACTTGGTCATCCAAGATCACTGCGAACTGCGAACGTAGTTCTAGGCCAGATTTTCCTTACGATATATATATATATATATATATATATATATATATATATATATATTAAAAAGCTCCAATTTTTAATGTTATGAAAGTTTGAAAAAAGCCCAATTATAAATTTGGCCACCTTAACAGAAATACAGTGCCAGAAGAGAAACAACAAATCTACAAATGCACAGAGCGCATGCTCAGACTCAAGTTTTTGTCCAAACTATGGCGCGAGTTAGCGACACGCTAGTCTGGACCAAAGACGTTCCGCCCGGCGTTGCCCGGACTCGTAATAAAATTAAACAAATCTAATTTTTGAATGATTTTATATATTTAACCCGATTTAGTTGGAAATTATTTATTTAAAAGTGCTGCGCACGCCAGGAAAATCCTTTATTTCCACTTTCAGCCGATAGGGGTGCATTCTGATATAAACGAACCTACGACACGTGTTCCAGTGAGCGCGTCCAGTAGACCTAACCAAAGTGACCAATGTGACCGGTTACTTACCGGGGCGGTAAGTGACCGGTTCCTAACCGGTCGACAGATCTACTGAACGAAAATGGTATTATTTACTTGTAGCGCCATCTGTATTACATCATCGTAACTACATCTGTATCACATCATCGTAAATTTTCAATGTAACCGATCACGTGACCCAACTAACCGAGATTTTTCTTCGGTTAGTTCGGTCCCTTACCGGTCACTTCGGTTACTTCCACTGAACGACTCTGGTTGCGTACCGGTTAGCAGCACTGAACGCTTCGGTAACTAACCGAACTTACCGGTTACGTACCGGTGACAGTACTGGACGCGCCCCGTCACATTCACATGCGGAACCGTATACTAGGCGTGCAGCGTGTGTGCTGCAAAATCTTTTAGTTTCACCTTCTGCCGCCAGGGGGCACACTCTGTTCCAAAGAAACTATCTTCCAAACGAATCTCCGACGCGGGGGGCCATCGTGGCCGATTGGTTAAGACACCATTCCGCTAATCGCTTGAGAGCGCGTAGGAGTCAGGTCGGCGGGTTCGACTCTCGCCAGCTCCATAGATCAGTTTCAACTGACGTCACACCCTAGCAACCACCTTAAAACCAGCTTTGTTTTTTGTTTGCCCATCAAAAATGGTGGATCGTGATTGGTTGGCTCGTAATACAGGCTACAAATCCACGATTATGATTGGTTGATAACTTTTGGTGGGCTGGTGATCACGTGGTTGAAACTGATCTATTGTACACACTTTGTGGAGCTTCCGGATGTCCTCTTGTATTCTAAATTTCCTTGTGGCTATCTCGTCCCTGTATATTGACGATGACGTATAAGCGGGCACTTGATGTCAAGCACACAAGTCAGATGTATGTTCTCAATAAACAAACAAACAAAGCAGGCCAAAATCTTTTAGTTCACTTTCCACCGCCAGGGGTGCAATTTGTTCTATACGAACATTTAACATGGGTACCCATTGTATCAAGGGAGTTGAATGAACCAACTCTCGTCGAAATTGGGCCAATAGAATTTGAGAAAATTATGCGCTTCCTTGCGGTGGAAGGTGCAACTAAAATCTGTGACGCGATCAAAAAGCAAGCGAGGCTAGCGAAAAAGACAGGCTACCGCGGTGCATTCCACTTATCTTTTTTTACAGACCGCTAGAGTGACGTGATGCTATTTTCGTACACCTCCATTGGTGCATTCGAGCATCACGTGACTCCCGCGGTCTGTAAAAAAGATATGCGTAAAGCACCGCGGTAGCCTTTCTTTTTCGTTAGCCTCGAAAGCAAGTCGAATCATCCAAAACCCGTTGTGTTCGGGCCCATAAAACCCGAAATAAAAATGCAAGTGCTCAACAACAAATCATTTACTTTGATTGTTTATATACATCAAGTAAATACGGGTTGTGTATTTTTATTAGAAACTTAAATTTAATTTTTACGAAAATCGTCATTTGAAATTTCCGTTATTCTCTATATATAACATTTATAAAACGCTACGGGAGAAGCTAAAAATGTTAAATTTCTTAAATGGAATTTGTTTTGTGTAAATCGAAGCAAGGCGTTAACCTAATAGGCGTTAACTCTATACCCGCAAACATTTTATGTACGAATAATTTGTTCTAGAAAACCACCTTGCCCTATATTAACGCGATCATTAAAAAAAGAATTAAAATTTTCTGATAATTAGAACATAACGAAGACGCTGCTCTAAAATGGCCGCCAGAAGGCACACCTTCCCATCCTCAAATTCAAAACTATATCTTAATTACTTATCTTAATTTTTGTTCTTTACTAAAAATTAGCAATTATTTCCTTTCATTTTTGCAAACTAAATGGAGGGATCGGCCAGAGAAACAGATATCTTCGTAGTTCAGTTTTTAATGAATGCTAATCCCTGTCTGAAGTTTTCTCGGATTTTTTTGTCACTGGCGCCGTCAGATTTTCGGCAGTTTTTTTGCAAAAATTAAGAAACATTACCGGCTGAATTTTTCAAAAATTGCATTCTCGGATACAGAAAATTCTTTTACATATGCTCATAAATTTTCAAATCGATATTTAATTAGTTTTCTTAAAATTCGCTAATTGGTAAAATAATTTCAAATTCCGTCATTTCCGCTTGGTAATCCAGAACAAGAGTGCTTTTCTTTAGCCCTTTTGATAAAGAAGATGGCATTTTCGATGCGATGTTTAATGACATTCTAATTAATATCTTGAGTAATTATCAAAATATTAAAATTCTGAGACTCAGGTGCACCAGGCCAGGACTTGGACTATCCCCACCTAAATTTTCAGACTTCTGGGGAGGCTAGATTTTGCTAGCCATCGGAAACAAACAAACACACACACACAGAGCGAAACTTTCTTTTATTAGTATAGATATCTTATACGCCTTTGATCTGGACGAATTCGATTAGACTAGATTGCCTCGATATGAAAGTGGCAACATACGCACAAAGCCGAGGCTAACGAAAAAGACAGGCTACCGCGGTGCATTCCACTTATTTTTTTTTACAGACCGTTAGTGTGACGTAATGCTCTTTTAGTACGCCTGCATTGGTGGATTCGAGCATCACGTGACTCCCGCAGTCTGTAAAAAAAGATACACGTAAAGCACCGCGATAGCCTTTCTTTTTCGTTAGCCTCGCACAAAGCGTATACTAAGGCATAATTTCCATCTCCACCGCCGATCGACGATTGGGACTTTTACGCTTTCTGATTATTTGTAAAATCAAACGCTTTTTAAGTCATTTCCGGTATTTTAGAGGATTATGAAGATATAAGAAATTAATATATATTATTAGATTATATAGAAATATTAGATTAGATAGAGATTAGATTATATAGAAATTATTTAGATTATATTACTATAATATTTATTATATTACAGTTATAAATTAATTAGATTATATAGAAATTAATAGATATTATATAAGAAACCAAGTTCAACCAGTAATGACTTAAGAAGTGTTCGGTTTAACAACTAATCAGAAAGCATAATAATCGCAATCGTCTATCGGCGGTGGACAGGGAAATTATGCTAAACTAAGACAGACATTTTTGTCCAAACTATAGTAAATCTGGATTCTATTTGAAAAAACCAATACTCGTCTACAGGAGTTTGATTAGACGAGTGAGACGTTAACAAACATCAGCTTGCCGATTTGTTTTGCCAAAAATCGTCTCAATCAATCAAATTTTGTCACCACTCTTATATAGAGGCATCTTAAATTAGAAGGGTGAGACTAGAGTGCTTTCATAAGAGAGTGGCTATGTAAGGGATATAAAATATTTGATTGGTTAAGATGACTTTGAACAAAAAATAATCACCAAGAATCTTGGCAAGTAGAGTTGCAAAGCTAGAAAAAACCCGGTTTAAACCTGGGAATAAACCGGGATTTTTGGGAATAAACCAGGTCTTTTGGGAATAATCTGGGTCCATTGGAAATAAATCTGGGAATAAACCGAATTTTTGCAACTCTATTGGCCAGTCTGTCATTATCGCCAAGTACTAAATGTTTGTTAACTTGTCTTACTCGTTTATTGAGAACATATTGTTTATTGAGAGCATACATCTGACTTGTGTGCTTGACATCAAGTGCCCGCTTATAAGTCATCGTCAATATACAGGGACGAGATAGCCACAAGGAAATTTACAACACCAGAGTTACATCCGCAGCTCCACAAAGTGTGTGCAATGGAGCTGGCGGGAGTCGAACCCGCCGATCTGACTCTTACGCTCTCAAGCGATTAGCGGAATGGTGTCTTAACCACTCGGCCACGGAGGCCCCCATCTTACTCGTCAAATCAAACTTGTCTAGGCGAGTATCACCAATTTCTGGAATGTAGGTTTGCTATAATTTGGACAAAAACTTTTGTCTAAGCATGCACCCGTTGCGTCGCCCCTCTCAGTGTCACGCAAGTTAACAAACAATATGACTTGTTGATAATGGCAGTCTCGCCAAGATCCTTAGCTATTCGTTTTTTTTAAAAAATTGTCACATCCAATCAAATTTTATTTGGACATATGTATATGCACTGCAGTCAAGCAGTCCGCGACCTGCGTTATACACGACAGGCAAGGCTAACGAAAAAGAAAGGCTACCGCGGTGCTTTACGCGTATCTTTTTTTACAGACTGCGGGAGTCATGTGATGCTCGAATCCACCAATGCAGGTGTACGAAAAGAGCATTACGTCACTCTAGCGGTCTGTAAAAAAAGATAAGGGGAATGCACCGCGGTAGCCTGTCTTTTTCGTTAGCCTCGCACGACAGGTGCATGACGTTTAAAACGTCACATGAAGTGGATCATTTTTACACGGTGATTGGTGTAAAGCGGCGAGCCCACCGTTTTGTACCAATCGCTGTTTAAAAATGATCCACTCTATGTGACGTTTTAAACGTCATGCACCGGCCGTGTATAACCGCGACCTACGTTAAACACGGCCGGTGCATGACGTTTTAAACGTCACATGGAGTGGAACAATTTTTCACGGTTTTTGGTGCAAAGCGGCGAGCCCACCGTTTTGCACCAATCACTGTGTAAAAATGATCCACTCCATGTGACGTTTTAAACGTCATGCACCGGCCGTGCATAACGTAGGTCGCGGTTATACACGGCCGGTGCATGACGTTTAAAACGTCACATGTAGTGGATCACTTTTACAAGACGATTGGTGCAAAACGGGGGGCGCGTCGCTTTGCACCAATAACCGTGTAAAAATGATCCACTACATGTGACGTTTTAAACGTCATGCATCGGCCATGTATAACGCAGGTCGCGAGCAGTCAGTTGCAGAGAGTTTGAATTTTAAAAAGTGGCGATATACGGCCAATAAAATTTGATTGGTCGAGAGAAATTTGAACAAAAATAACTTGACAAATTCATTATCACCATTCACCAAGCTAAATGTAATTTAGGCGAATTCGTCCAAGTGAATATTGCCAAGTTCTGTAATGTGGAATGTACTGGAAGAAATAGATCTTGACTACGTACCTCTTGCTATAAAATTTGATCTGAAAGAATCGCCCCAAAAACATATTTTACTGCTAATGTTGTTCAATCAGTTACAGCTCACAAATGGTGGGAAAGTATACTGCTGACCATAAAAAATGCTACACCATGAAGGAATGCAAACTAGGACTTCCCTCAAAGGGATTAGTCTGAGTGATATTGCTGAGAACATAAAGTTAACAATTACGATATAAAGAAGATATCAACAAGAATCTAAGTGAATATACAGCATATGATAGACAAGAGATAGATAAAGATACAACATATGAAAAATAGCAAATTAAATGATATAATTACAAAATATCATATATAAATTCATATACTGTTATGTTTTCATATGCATTTTTTTATAACATTTGGCAAATAATCTCATTTTCTTAAGCGGGAATTGCTCAAAACTTAAAAAAAAAAAAAAAAAACGCCGGATCTTTTAAAACGATATTTTTAAAGTCACATAATCAGATTTGCAGCCAATAGCGTATTTTAGCAAGCGTAGTTTAACGCAAATTTAATTTAATTTTTGCAACATTTTCTTTGTGACAAATATCTAAATAAAATATTAAATATTGAAATATTAAATCAAATATTTAATATTTGAATTAAAAAAATTTCCTTTGTTTATTTGTATAACTATTTATAGAAACTCGTATACTTCAAACCACATTGATAACATGCTTTGCTACAAACGTGTCTACCAGTCTAACTACTCGTATGTCTTAGCTGTGTCTCTCTCCGAACTCATCTGTCTACTGTCTCTCTACTCTTCTGTATACCCGTCTCAGTATCCGTCTGTCTTTCTACCCGACTCTTTAATCGTGTCTCTACCTGTCTCGCTTCCCGTTACACTACTCGTCTATCAACACGTCTGTCTGTCTATATACCCCTCTCTCTACCCGTCTGTCAAGTCGTCTCTGTACTCGTCTCTCTATCCACCACGCTACCCGTCTCCCTACCCATCTCACTACCCCTCTGTCAACCCTTTTTTGCACCTGCCTCGCTACCCGTTTGTCTATTCGTTTCGCTACCCGTTAGCTTATCTCTGTCGCTATCCGTCTCTCTACCCGTCTGTCTACCCGTTTGTTTACACGTCTATCTATCTCTCGCCAACTCTTCCCAATATTTAAACAATTTAGTAAACGGAAGCCGTTTATCTGTTATTAAATACAAACAGGAGTAATTTATCTAAAGAGTGTAATCAGATGCAATTTTTTTAAATACATACATAAACCAGCATAATAATTCACCAGTTTTATTTTCATAGTAGTTTATGTCATTTGACAGTAAATCTCAACTTCTTCAACCCGAACTGCGTCAAGCTTTTAAAAAAAGCCCCAAGGTCCGTATAACTGGGAAGGGGAATTGTCCTCAGGGCTATTAGATACATGTTATTAAGTTAAGTGAAAGTTTCGTAATCGGGTTCGCAGCCAATTTCTTATGTCAGAAAGGGTGGCTTCACGCCATTTTAAATTCATTTCTGTAACTTTCTTTTTCTTTTTTTGGTGGGTGGTTGGGGGGGGGGGGGGAGGGTTCCAAATATATACACTTAAATTCAAATTTTTGCCCCCATGTTAATATTAGTGTTGTTTGTATTATCAATTAATATTTTGTTGATCGAGCTTCATTCGAAACAAATGTAAAAGACTTCTACAGTTTTTTTTTTCTAGGAGAAAGTTCCGTAATCGGGCCCTAAGCTAATCGGGGAATTTAATATCATTATTGTTTCTAACTCTTATAGAGTTAAAACAATATTGTTGCTAGCATTACTCTTGTTTGTGACCAACCTCTTCTGTGTATCTGAATAGGGAAAAGTTCCGTATCATGTACTGGTTGGTGCCAAAGGCAGTTGTAGAATCTTACAAATTTTTCTAGAGAGCGGAAAAACATGTTTTTTAAAATATTTACAAATATACGTTTATTAAACCATGTTTTTGAGCCATTTTAAAAAATTAAGTACGGTGCTAAAATAAAATTTTATTGCCATTTTCGATATTTTAATAAGAAATGAAAATACATAACAAACAAATTTAACAAAACTAAGCCATTTTTGGGTACTTCTCTATTATCCCGTCGACCACTTTTCATAACAAAAAACTATCGCCAAACTAAGATTAAACGCCAAAATTACAGTCCCATTTACTTGATGCCAGAAGCATTATACGTATTTGTTATGCCATCAAGTGGTTTTTAAATCGACATTTGCGTGTATTTTTCATTATGTTTTACTGATTTATTAGTTATTTCATTCATTAAAGTAACAATTGTGTCCTTAAATTCTTATATTTTATTTATTTTGATATTTCAATGGCAACGTTCTCCCGTTTATTTAGCGTTACATTTTGGCGATAGTTTTTTGTTATGAAAAGTGGTCGACGGGATAATAGAGAAGTACCCATTTTTTGTGATAAATAATTGTTATTACCAGGGGGGCAAATTGTAAACAATTAATAAGCGAACTAAAAAAATTACCGGAAAAAACTTGTGGGAATCTCAAGAAAGAAATATCTGATATAAATAGCATTTAAAATCTTAAAATGGAGAAGTGGTCCGTATAAAAATGCAAAACATTATACACCTGATATAAGAATTTTTTAATTTTTTTATATTTCCGAAAGCACAGATAAAAGGGTAAAAATCCCGGCACAGATGCCATATACTCACCACGTTGGCGCGATTTTTCCCCCGCCCCTTTGGCGAAAACCGTTTGTTGTGTTTGTTTACTTTTATTTTTTATTTTAATTCTATAGATTATTTTTATATGTATATCAATATTAATTTAGGCACAGATGTCATATACGCACCAGATTGGCGCGATTTTTCCCCCGCCAATTTGGCGAAAACTTTGTTTTTGAATATTAGTTACAAATACCATACAATAATAGCATGTAATTTTTTATTTCAATATAAAAAATAAAATAACGTAATAAATGAAACAGCTCCTATTATTCAAAAATGGAAAATAAAAATAAATAAATGATAGTTTGATATAAATAAATATTGATATATATAATAAAAACAATTTATAGAATTAAAATAAAAAATAAAAGTTAATAAACAACAATTGAAACAAAATAACCGGGTTACCATGTGAGGCATAAAATTGCCATTTTGTTGCAATCGCGCCAATGTGGTGCGTATATGACATCCGCGCCTTTATTTATATCAAACTATTATTTATTTATTTTTATTTCCTTTGTTAAAATGATAGAAGCTGTTTCATTTATTACGTTATTTTATTTTTATATTGAAATAAAAAATCACGTGTACTATTTGTCACACTATTTGTAACTAATATTCAAAAACAAAGTTTTCCCCAAGCTGGTGGAGGGAAAAATCGCGCCAACGTGGTGCGTATATGACATCTGTGCCTTGTTTCATTTCACATAGAGGTACTGCTCTATTATCCCGTCGACCACTTTTCATAACAAAAAACTATCGCCAAACTGTTAGATTAAACGCCAAAAATGCAGTTCCACTTACTTGATATCAGAAGCATTATACGTGTTTGTTACGTCATCAAGTGGTTTTTAACGCGACATTTGCGTGTATTTTTCATTATGTTTTACTGATTTATTAGTTATTTCATTCATTAAAATAACAATTGTGTCCTTAAATTCATATTTTTCATTTATTTATGTATTTTGATATTTCAATGACAACGTTCTCCCGTTTATTTGGCGATAGTTTTTTGTTATGAAAAGTGGTCGACGGGATAACAGAGAAGTACCCACATATGTATTGGTACTTTTATGTTAACTTGGCGCAGTTGATAAATCGCCAAATATTTTTCTCATAACATCTTCATATTGCATTCATTTCATTTAAATATAAATCTTTCACTGATTTCATTTGAAATACATACATTAAAAATACACGTCTTTCACTCATTTAATTTAAAATACACGCCTTTCACTAATTCCATTTAAAATACTAAAAAGGAAAAGAAAATAAGAAATAATGCCACAAATCGAAACCTTTTATTTAAACATCAAAGAATTGTTCCTAACATACACACGCGAAATAAAAAAGCTGCTAATGGTGTGATTTACGCCAAATCTCTAATACTAATACTACAGCGCCTAGAATACCTAGTGTGGAAACCGGCAAATGGTGTAATGCTTTAAAAAGTGCTAAAAAGTTGTAGCCTATAAATGTGCAACGGTGCTCCTACGAAGCCTACGATAATGTTGAAACAAGAGACAAAAAAAATGCGTATCACGTTTTTTAGCCATGCTTTCATAATTTAAAAAAAAACTTATAAAAATCACTAAGTCAGAGGAGAAAATGATATAATTTAAGTATTTAAAATACTTACCACCAGCCGAAACATTCTAATACAATGTCAAGAGCTAGCAGATGGCGCTGCGAACCCATCCTAATATTTTCAGCAACGTTGTACATTTATTGGATACAATTTTTTAGTAATATTTTGTAGCCGGTTTCCACACTATGTATTCTAGGCGCTGTACTAATACTACTCTTACTAATCTCTAATACTTTTCAAACAGAAAAAAATTCCAGATTAACTTTCCATTTTTATTAAATTGAAATATATTTTATTGTGCTGAATATTAGTGCTTGCATATTTTTTTGCTCCATGTATTCCATGAACTTTTCAATTCCGATTGTCTACGAAAATCTCCCGCCGGTGAAAATGACGTACGCACAAAATTTAGTGACGTATGTACTTAAATTGTGCTTTTTTATCTATTTTTTAATATAACTTCCAAACGGTTTGACACTTATTCTTGGTAATAAATAGACGACGTTGTCACCATTATAGGTACCTGCTGTAAAAATTTGAACGAAATCCGTTAAATATTATTTGAGTTATGCTTGACGAAAGGTTTTAATATCCACCGTAGCTATATATGGGGCAAAGTAATACTGCGCTGTGTATGAGTCTTCGTTGCACTCAGACAATAACAGAATGATATTTATTGGACAAATACATTATAATGGGAAGGACAATTGATTACATTTTCAGAAAATTTGGAGGTATAGATCTTGAGAAAACACTACCCAAAGCAGCAACCTCTGTCCGCAATAACAGCGTTCATCTGCCTAGCCATGGAGTCAAACAGAGATTGGATGTCATGTACGGGTACATCAGTCCATGTAGCTTCAACACTATGCCACAGTTCATCAACCGTAGTGACGGGCGAGTGGTTTCGGGCCAGTCGCTCAGAAGCCATTGACAGGACATTGTCAATGGACTTTACCCATATCACGTCATATGTGGGTAAAGAGAAGAAAAACACCAATAGGCGTGAAGAACAGCTTCCCCTTCGTCCAATAAACAGTCTTTTTCCGAAGGAAATTACCCTCAGAGGTGGGGTTGTTGCCACTCGTGGGTAAAGTCCATTGGTGAGAAATCAGGAGAACGTGCCGGCCAGGGGAACATTCGAACATGTTCTGTATCAAGGAAGGTCAGGATAGTACGAGCAACATGCTGTCGTGCACTGTCCTGCTAAAACGTAGAGTTGCGGAGGCATCGAAGATAAGGCAGAACCACGGGCCGTAACACATCAGAAATGTAACGGCTGCTGTCGAAATTGCCGGCAATGCGAACAAGAGGTTACCGAGACGTGTATCCAATGGCACTTCATACCGTCACTCCAGGTGATATGACAGTATGACGATTCGAATGCAAGCTGGTAATGTGCGTTTTCCACGATGCCGCCAAACATGGATGCTGGCATCATAATGCTGTATATGAAGCAGGAACGGCGTCTCACTTCGTCTTTGATGAATCCTGGCTCTGTATGCAGTATCACGATACTAGCATCCATGTTTGGCAGCATCGTGGAAAACGCACATTGCAAGCTTGCATTCGAATCGTCATACTGTCATATCACCTGCATTGATGGTCCTGGGTGCCATTGGATATACGTCTCAGTAATAGTGTTTTTCTCTTAGTGTTGGTGACTTTTTAGCCCCCCCCCCCCAAACTTTTCCAAGATTTATGTTTGAAGCTGAATTTTTAAACGTAGAATCAATAATTATGTGGGAAAATATTTACTTATAAAAGACACTGAAAAATAAACTAACTAATTTAGATAAAATTGCAGCTTCATTAGAAATATTTTTTTTCATTTTGGTTTTGTTCAGTTAAGGAAACCAAGCTTACTATATTTATCTTAAATTTTTCAATACAAACAAATTATTTTGTTGTATAAAACATAAAATTTTCTTAAAACTTGATTACTAAATCTTAATAGTTTGTTTTGTGCATGTAAAAAGCAAATTGTGTCTGTTTTCAATTAGTTGATCATAATTTTTTTTAAGTGAGTGAAAAAAAATGGGGGAAGAAAGAAAGAAAAAGAAAAATACATTTGGAATATTGATTTATTAAGTTTTCATGTCATGCTAAATGACATGTGTTTTAATGTCTGATTTATATTAACTCTGAAAATATTTATAATCATTAAAGAGTTGACTATTTTGAAAATATCGAATATATATATATTTATAATATCGGATAGATATCAAAATATCGGATATTTTGGATATTTTCGAAAATATCGTGATATTTATGAAGCCTGGTTAAAAGAACATTTAAATAAAAAATTTTCTTTTATTCATTCTGATATCAGAAACAAACTTTCTCAGGAAACTTCCACAAAATTTTTAATTTGCTATGCAATGTTAAAAAAAGACTAATGCAGTGATTTTGTGCTCTGTTTGACTTTCAAATATGTCTTTCTTTAGATGTTTTACTTTAATAAAATAAAATGTAAATTTATAAGTTTTATTTTTATGGTTATGTCATTTATTATTAATTGATTGATTATAAATACTTTTTAAGTTAAAAAATCTTCAAAAAAATCATTAAGGTGCGAAATGTAAAGGGTGAAAATAGAAATATATAGTATCATGGTAATTTTATTATTCCAAAAATTTTATTATTGGCAAAAATACATTTTTGCCGGCAAAAAGCCAACCCTGGTTTGTGCTTCTAATTCTTCTTTTGACATTTTTAGGAAATGCCTTCCATGAAGAAAACTAAACATGCCATTGAGATTCTGAATAGCTTCAAATCAGTTTCTTAATTCAGTTAGGATTATGTCCACTACTTGAACGATGTTTAGTTTGAAATTCTCCTCATCAGAAATAGCACTACTTTCATCTTCACAAAGCTCATCAGAAAACCTCTTCTTTTTTGTCTTCCTTGTTTCCCTAAATTTTACCTTAATACCAATGTCAATAGCAATATCATTTGCATCCTGTAAAACTGATTCTCATAGATAGAAAACTTTTTTAACTGCATAAATAAAATGGCTTTAAGGGGCCAGAACGCGTTGAATTCTCAAAAGAGTATAAGTTTCGTTTTCATTTTTTAGACAAAAATGTCTGTTAATTACAAGAATATCTAAATTTAGAAGAAATTAATAAAAAATCGATTTATAATTCTTTTCTTACATATCAACTCAGTTATTGCACAGAAAAGAAGATTTTTAGAACAGAAATAATACATATAAATTATTATATGGTGTAGCACGAATAAAAAAAAAACAAGTGACATGGTTGCTTACCTTCATGAATATCGCTCGGCTTAAGAGCCTTACATCAGTCATGAGAAAAAACGCTCAAGCTAATGTTAAGTCTATGGGAAGGCTCTTGCGCGATTTCTCGCTCGCATTTTAATATTTTTAAATGATTTTTTTTTCATAGAATAGCTGAGGTTGATCTCTAACGCTGATAGTTTTTACTTTTTCGATTTTGGTTCCAGTTTTTTTTTTATATAAGGGTACTTTCACTTTCAGAACCAGTTCAAACCGGTTCCAAAATTGAAAATGTCCGCTTTAAAAAAAAAACTGTAACCAAAAAAAGTAAAAACTATCAAAGTTAGAGATCAGCTATCCTATGCAAAAAAAAAAAAAATCATTTAAAAATATTAAAATGCGAGCGAGAAATCGTGCAAGAACCTTCCCATAGCTTAACATTAGCTTGAGCGTTTCTTCTCGTGACTGGTGTAGGCTCTTAAGCCATGATGACATACTAGATGATAGCTGTGAAACCTCTTCTCTTTTTTTAGCCTTCTTTCTATAACAATCACCCGAATGTCTGTTAGACATAACCGAAATAAAATACTGCACACGCTGTAAAACAAAATGTTATATTTTATATAATGTAATACAAATTAATTTTTTTTTTCTGATCCTTATGCAAAGAAAGTATATATATATATACAAACTACCGTTGAACAAAATAAAATTGAATATCTTTTCATGTGAATTTTTAATTTTTCTTTATTCTTATTCTTTTATGATTCCTCATTTTTGCGCCCTTCCAAGTCTTGCACCCGGGGCAGCTGCCCCGGCTAACCCCCCCTTAGATCCGTCACTGGTTGGAAGAAATAGATCTTGACTACGTACCTCTTGCTATAAAATTTGATCTGAAAGAATCGCCCCAAAAACATATTTTACTGCTAATGTTGTTCAATCAGTTACAGCTCACAAATGGTGGGAAAGTATACTGCTGACCATAAAAAATGCTACACCATGAAGGAATGCAAACTAGGACTTCCCTCAAAGGGATTAGTCTGAGTGATATTGCTGAGAACATAAAGTTAACAATTACGATATAAAGAAGATATCAACAAGAATCTAAGTGAATATACAGCATATGATAGACAAGAGATAGATAAAGATACAACATATGAAAAATAGCAAATTAAATGATATAATTACAAAATATCATATATAAATTCATATACTGTTATGTTTTCATATGCATTTTTTTATAACATTTGGCAAATAATCTCATTTTCTTAAGCGGGAATTGCTCAAAACTTAAAAAAAAAAAAAAAAAATGCCGGATCTTTTAAAACGATATTTTTAAAGTCACATAATCAGATTTGCAGCCAATAGCGTATTTTAGCAAGCGTAGTTTAACGCAAATTTAATTTAATTTTTGCAACATTTTCTTTGTGACAAATATCTAAATAAAATATTAAATATTGAAATATTAAATCAAATATTTAATATTTGAATTAAAAAAATTTCCTTTGTTTATTTGTATAACTATTTATAGAAACTCGTATACTTCAAACCACATTGATAACATGCTTTGCTACAAACGTGTCTACCAGTCTAACTACTCGTATGTCTTAGCTGTGTCTCTCTCCGAACTCATCTGTCTACTGTCTCTCTACTCTTCTGTATACCCGTCTCAGTATCCGTCTGTCTTTCTACCCGACTCTTTAATCGTGTCTCTACCTGTCTCGCTTCCCGTTACACTACTCGTCTATCAACACGTCTGTCTGTCTATATACCCCTCTCTCTACCCGTCTGTCAAGTCGTCTCTGTACTCGTCTCTCTATCCACCACGCTACCCGTCTCCCTACCCATCTCACTACCCCTCTGTCAACCCTTTTTTGCACCTGCCTCGCTACCAGTTTGTCTATTCGTTTCGCTACCCGTTAACTTATCTCTGTCGCTATCCGTCTCTCTACCCGTCTGTCTACCCGTTTGTTTACACGTCTATCTATCTCTCGCCAACTCTTCCCAATATTTAAACAATTTAGTAAACGGAAGCCGTTTATCTCTTATTAAATACAAACAGGAGTAATTTATCTAAAGAGTGTAATCAGATGCAATTTTTTTAAATACATACATAAACCAGCATAATAATTCACCAGTTTTATTTTCATAGTAGTTTATGTCATTTGACAGTAAATCTCAACTTCTTCAACCCGAACTGCGTCAAGCTTTTTAAAAAAGCCCCAAGGTCCGTATAACTGGGAAGGGGAATTGTCCTCAGGGCTATTAGATACATGTTATTAAGTTAAGTGAAAGTTTCGTAATCGGGTTCGCAGCCAATTTCTTATGTCAGAAAGGGTGGCTTCACGCCATTTTAAATTCATTTCTGTGACTTTCTTTTTCTTTTTTTGGTGGGTGGTTGGGGGGGGGGGAGGGTTCCAAATATATACACTTAAATTCAAACTTTTGCCCCCATGTTAATATTAGTGTTGTTTGTATTATCAATTAATATTTTGTTGATCGAGCTTCATTCGAAACAAATGTAAAAGACTTCTACAGTTTTTTTTTTTCTAGGAGAAAGTTCCGTAATCGGGCCCTAAGCTAATCGGGGAATTTAATATCATTATTGTTTCTAACTCTTATAGAGTTAAAACAATATTGTTGCTAGCATTACTCTTGTTTCTGACCAACCTCTTCTGTGTATCTGAATAGGGAAAAGTTCCGTATCATGTACTGGTTGGTGCCAAAGGCAGTTGTAGAATCTTACAAATTTTTCTAGAGAGCGGAAAAACATGTTTTTTAAAATATTTACAAATATACGTTTATTAAACAATGTTTTTGAGCCATTTTAAAAAATTAAGTACGGTGCTAAAATAAAATTTTATTGCCATTTTCGATATTTTAATAAGAAATGAAAATACATAACAAACAAATTTAACAAAACTAAGCCATTTTTGGGTACTTCTCTATTATCCCGTCGACCACTTTTCATAACAAAAAACTATCGCCAAACTAAGATTAAACGCCAAAAATACAGTCCCATTTACTTGATGCCAGAAGCATTATACGTATTTGTTATGCCATCAAGTGGTTTTTAAATCGACATTTGCGTGTATTTTTCATTATGTTTTACTGATTTATTAGTTATTTCATTCATTAAAGTAACAATTGTGTCCTTAAATTCTTATATTTTATTTATTTTGATATTTCAATGGCAACGTTCTCCCGTTTATTTAGCGTTACAGTTTGGCGATAGTTTTTTGTTATGAAAAGTGGTCGACGGGATAATAGAGAAGTACCCATTTTTTGTGATAAATAATTGTTATTACCAGGGGGGCAAATTGTAAACAATTAATAAGCGAACTAAAAAAATTTCCGGAAAAAACTTGTGGGAATCTCAAGAAAGAAATATCTGATATAAATAGCATTTAAAATCTTAAAATGGAGAAGTGGTCCGTATAAAAATGCAAAACATTATACACCTGATATAAGAATTTTTTAATTTTTTTATATTTCCGAAAGCACAGATAAAAGGGTAAAAATCCCGGCACAGATGCCATATACTCACCACGTTGGCGCGATTTTTCCCCCGCCCCTTTGGCGAAAACTTTTTGTTGTGTTTGTTTACTTTTATTTTTTATTTTAATTCTATAGATTATTTTTATATGTATATCAATATTAATTTAGGCACAGATGTCATATACGCACCAGATTGGCGCGATTTTTCCTCCGCCAATTTGGCGAAAACTTTGTTTTTGAATATTAGTTACAAATACCATACAATAATAGCATGTAATTTTTTATTTCAATATAAAAATAAAATAACGTAATAAATGAAACAGCTCCTATTATTCAAAAATGGAAAATAAAAATAAATAAATGATAGTTTGATATAAATAAATATTGATATATATAATAAAAACAATTTATAGAATTAAAATAAAAAATAAAAGTTAATAAACAACAATTGAAACAAAATAACCGGGTTACCATGTGAGGCATAAAATTGCCATTTTGTTGCAATCACGCCAATGTGGTGCGTATATGACATCCGCGCCTTTATTTATATCAAACTATTATTTATTTATTTTTATTTCCTTTTTTAAAATGATAGAAGCTGTTTCATTTATTACGTTATTTTATTTTTATATTGAAATAAAAAATCACGTGTACTATTTGTCACACTATTTGTAACTAATATTCAAAAACAAAGTTTTCCCCAAGCTGGTGGAGGGAAAAATCGCGCCAACGTGGTGCGTATATGACATCTGTGCCTTGTTTCATTTCACATAGAGGTACTGCTCTATTATCCCGTCGACCACTTTTCATAACAAAAAACTATCGCCAAACTGTTAGATTAAACGCCAAAAATGCAGTCCCATTTACTTGATATCAGAAGCATTATACGTGTTTGTTACGTCATCAAGTGGTTTTTAACGCGACATTTGCGTGTATTTTTCATTATGTTTTACTGATTTATTAGTTATTTCATTCATTAAAATAACAATTGTGTCCTTAAATTCATATTTTTCATTTATTTATGTATTTTGATATTTCAATGACAACGTTCTCCCGTTTATTTGGCGATAGTTTTTTGTTATGAAAAGTGGTCGACGGGATAACAGAGAAGTACCCACATATGTATTGGTACTTTTATGTTAACTTGGCGCAGTTGATAAATCGCCAAATATTTTTCTCATAACATCTTCATATTGCATTCATTTCATTTAAATATAAATCTTTCACTGATTTCATTTGAAATACATACATTAAAAATACACGTCTTTCACTCATTTAATTTAAAATACACGCCTTTCACTAATTCCATTTAAAATACTAAAAAGGAAAAGAAAATAAGAAATAATGCCACAAATCGAAACCTTTTATTTAAACATCAAAGAATTGTTCCTAACATACACACGCGAAATAAAAAAGCTGCTAATGGTGTGATTTACGCCAAATCTCTAATACTAATACTACTCTTACTAATCTCTAATACTTTTCAAACAGAAAAAATTCCAGATTAACTTTCCATTTTTATTAAATTGAAATATATTTTATTGTGCTGAATATTAGTGCTTGCATATTTTTTTGCTCCATGTATTCCATGAACTTTTCAATTCCGATTGTCTACGAAAATCTCCCGCCGGTGAAAATGACGTACGCACAAAATTTAGTGACGTATGTACTTTAATTGTGCTTTTTTATCTATTTTTTTAATATAACTTCCAAACGGTTTGACACTTATTCTTGGTAATAAATAGACGACGTTGTCACCTTTATAGGTACCTGCTGTAAAAATGTGAACGAAATCCGTTAAATATTATTTGAGTTATGCTTGACGAAAGGTTTTAATATCCACCGTAGCTATATATGGGGCAAAGTAATACTGCGCTGTGTATGAGTCTTCGTTGCACTCAGACAATAACAGAATGATATTTATTGGACAAATACATTATAATGGGAAGGACAATTGATTACATTTTCAGAAAATTTGGAGGTATAGATCTTGAGAAAACACTACCCAAAGCAGCAACCTCTGTCCGCAATAACAGCGTTTATCTGCCTAGCCATGGAGTCAAACAGAGATTGGATGTCATGTACGGGTACATCAGTCCATGTAGCTTCAACACTATGCCACAGTTCATCAACCGTAGTGACGGGCGAGTGGTTTCGGGCCAGTCGCTCAGAAGCCATTGACAGGACATTTTCAATGGACTTTACCCATATCACGTCATCTGTGGGTAAAGAGAAGAAAAACACCAATAGGCGTGAAGAACAGCTTCCCCTTCGTCCAATAAACAGTCTTTTTCCGAAGGAAATTACCCTCAGAGGTGGGGTTGTTGCCACTCGTGGGTAAAGTCCATTGGTGAGAAATCAGGAGAACGTGCCGGCCAGGGGAACATTCGAACATGTTCTGTATCAAGGAAGGTCAGGATAGTACGAGCAACATGCTGTCGTGCACTGTCCTGCTAAAACGTAGAGTTGCGGAGGCATCGAAGATAAGGCAGAACCACGGGCCGTAACACATCAGAAATGTAACGGCTGCTGTCGAAATTGCCGGCAATGCGAACAAGAGGTTACCGAGACGTGTATCCAATGGCACTTCATACCGTCACTCCAGGTGATATGACAGTATGACGATTCGAATGCAAGCTGGTAATGTGCGTTTTCCACGATGCCGCCAAACATGGATGCTGGCATCATAATGCTGTATATGAAGCAGGAACGGCGTCTCACTTCGTCTTTGACGAATCCTGGCTCTGTATGCAGTATCATGATACTAGCATCCATGTTTGGCAGCATCGTGGAAAACGCACATTGCAAGCTTGCATTCGAATCGTCATACTGTCATATCACCTGCATTGATGGTCCTGGGTGCCATTGGATATACGTCTCAGTAATAGTGTTTTTCTCTTAGTGTTGGTGACTTTTTAGCCCCCCCCCACTTCAACGAACCCCCCCCCCCCCAAACTTTTCCAAGATTTATGTTTGAAGCTGGATTTTTAAACGTAGAATCAATAATTATGTGGGAAAATATTTACTTATAAAAGACACTGAAAAATAAACTAACTAATTTAGATAAAATTGCAGCTTCATTAGAAATATTTTTTTTCATTTTGGTTTTGTTCAGTTAAGGAAACCAAGCTTACTATATTTATCTTAAATTTTTCAATACAAACAAATTATTTTGTTGTATAAAACATAAAATTTTCTTAAAACTTGATTACTAAATCTTAATAGTTTGTTTTGTGCATGTAAAAAGCAAATTGTGTCTGTTTTCAATTAGTTGATCATAATTTTTTTTAAGTGAGTGAAAAAAAATGGGGGAAGAAAGAAAGAAAAAGAAAAATACATTTAGAATATTGATTTATTAAGTTTTCATGTCATGCTAAATGACATGTGTTTTAATGTCTGATTTATATTAACTCTGAAAATATTTATAATCATTAAAGAGTTGACTATTTTGAAAATATCGAATATATATATATATATAATATCGGATAGATATCAAAATATCGGATATTTTGGATATTTTCGAAAATATCGTGATATTTATGAAGCCTGGTTAAAAGAACATTTAAATAAAAAAATTTCTTTTATTCATTCTGATATCAGAAACAAACTTTCTCAGGAAACTTCCACAAAATTTTTAATTTGCTATGCAATGTTAAAAAAAGACTAATGCAGTGATTTTGTGCTCTGTTTGACTTTCAAATATGTCTTTCTTTAGATGTTTTACTTTAATAAAATAAAATGTAAATTTATAAGTTTTATTTTTATGGTTATGTCATTTATTGTTAATTGATTGATTATAAATACTTTTTAAGTTAAAAAATCTTCAAAAAAATCATTAAGGTGCGAAATGTAAAGGGTGAAAATAGAAATATATAGTATCATGGTAATTTTATTATTCCAAAAATTTTATTATTGGCAAAAATACATTTTTGCCGGCAAAAAGCCAACCCTGGTTTGTGCTTCTAATTCTTCTTTTGACATTTTTAGGAAATGCCTTCTATGAAGAAAACTAAACATGCCATTGAGATTCTGAATAGCTTCAAATCAGTTTCTTAATTCAGTTAGGATTATGTCCACTACTTGAACGATGTTTAGTTTGAAATTCTCCTCATCAGAAATAGCACTACTTTCATCTTCACAAAGCTCATCAGAAAACCTCTTCTTTTTTGTCTTCCTTGTTTCCCTAAATTTTACCTTAATACCAATGTCAATATCAATATCATTTGCATCCTGTAAAACTGATTCTCATAGATAGAAAACTTTTTTAACTGCATAAATAAAATGGCTTTAAGGGGCCAGAACGCGTTGAATTCTCAAAAGAGTATAAGTTTCGTTTTCATTTTTTAGACAAAAATGTCTGTTAATTACAAGAATATCTAAATTTAGAAGAAATTAATAAAAAATCGATTTATAATTCTTTTCTTACATATCAACTCAGTTATTGCACAAAAAAGAAGATTTTTAGAACAGAAATAATACATATAAATTATTATATGGTGTAGCACGAATAAAAAAAAAACAAGTGACATGGTTGCTTACCTTCATGAATATCGCTCGGCTTAAGAGCCTTACATCAGTCATGAGAAAAAACGCTCAAGCTAATGTTAAGTCTATGGGAAGGCTCTTGCGCGATTTCTCGCTCGCATTTTAATATTTTTAAATGATTTTTTTTTCATAGAATAGCTGAGGTTGATCTCTAACGCTGATAGTTTTTACTTTTTCGATTTTGGTTCCAGTTTTTTTTTATATAAGGGTACTTTCACTTTCAGAACCAGTTCAAACCGGTTCCAAAATTGAAAATGTCCGCTTTAAAAAAAAAACTGTAACCAAAGTCAAAAAAGTAAAAACTATCAAAGTTAGAGATCAGCTATCCTATGCAAAAAAAAAAAAAAATCATTTAAAAATATTAAAATGCGAGCGAGAAATCGTGCAAGAACCTTCCCATAGCTTAACATTAGCTTGAGCGTTTCTTCTCGTGACTGGTGTAGGCTCTTAAGCCATGATGACATACTAGATGATAGCTGTGAAACCTCTTCTCTTTTTTTAGCCTTCTTTCTATAACAATCACCCGAATGTCTGTTAGACATAACCGAAATAAAATACTGCACACGCTGTAAAACAAAATGTTATATTTTATATAATGTAATACAAATTAATTTTTTTTTTTCTGATCCTTATGCAAAGAAAGTATATATATATATACAAACTACCGTTGAACAAAATAAAATTGAATATCTTTTCATGTGAATTTTTAATTTTTCTTTATTCTTATTCTTTTATGATTCCTCATTTTTGCGCCCTTCCAAGTCTTGCACCCGGGGCAGCTGCCCCGGCTAACCCCCCCTTAGATCCGTCACTGGTTGGAAGAAATAGATCTTGACTACGTACCTCTTGCTATAAAATTTGATCTGAAAGAATCGCCCCAAAAACATATTTTACTGCTAATGTTGTTCAATCAGTTACAGCTCACAAATGGTGGGAAAGTATACTGCTGGCCATAAAAAATGCTACACCATGAAGGAATGCAAACTAGGACTTCCCTCAAAGGGATTAGTCTGAGTGATATTGCTGAGAACATAAAGTTAACAATTACGATATAAAGAAGATATCAACAAGAATCTAAGTGAATATACAGCATATGATAGACAAGAGATAGATAAAGATACAACATATGAAAAATAGCAAATTAAATGATATAATTACAAAATATCATATATAAATTCATATACTGTTATGTTTTCATATGCATTTTTTTATAACATTTGGCAAATAATCTCATTTTCTTAAGCGGGAATTGCTCAAAACTTAAAAAAAAAAAAAAAAACGCCGGATCTTTTAAAACGATATTTTTAAAGTCACATAATCAGATTTGCAGCCAATAGCGTATTTTAGCAAGCGTAGTTTAACGCAAATTTAATTTAATTTTTGCAACATTTTCTTTGTGACAAATATCTAAATAAAATATTAAATATTGAAATATTAAATCAAATATTTAATATTTGAATTAAAAAAAATTCCTTTGTTTATTTGTATAACTATTTATAGAAACTCGTATACTTCAAACCACATTGATAACATGCTTTGCTACAAACGTGTCTACCAGTCTAACTACTCGTATGTCTTAGCTGTGTCTCTCTCCGAACTCATCTGTCTACTGTCTCTCTACTCTTCTGTATACCCGTCTCAGTATCCGTCTGTCTTTCTACCCGACTCTTTAATCGTGTCTCTACCTGTCTCGCTTCCCGTTACACTACTCGTCTATCAACACGTCTGTCTGTCTATATACCCCTCTCTCTACCCGTCTGTCAAGTCGTCTCTGTACTCGTCTCTCTATCCACCACGCTACCCGTCTCCCTACCCATCTCACTACCCCTCTGTCAACCCTTTTTTGCACCTGCCTCGCTACCCGTTTGTCTATTCGTTTCGCTACCCGTTAGCTTATCTCTGTCGCTATCCGTCTCTCTACCCGTCTGTCTACCCGTTTGTTTACACGTCTATCTATCTCTCGCCAACTCTTCCCAATATTTAAACAATTTAGTAAACGGAAGCCGTTTATCTGTTATTAAATACAAACAGGAGTAATTTATCTAAAGAGTGTAATCAGATGCAATTTTTTTAAATACATACATAAACCAGCATAATAATTCACCAGTTTTATTTTCATAGTAGTTTATGTCATTTGACAGTAAATCTCAACTTCTTCAACCCGAACTGCGTCAAGCTTTTTAAAAAAGCCCCAAGGTCCGTATAACTGGGAAGGGGAATTGTCCTCAGGGCTATTAGATACATGTTATTAAGTTAAGTGAAAGTTTCGTAATCGGGTTCGCAGCCAATTTCTTATGTCAGAAAGGGTGGCTTCACGCCATTTTAAATTCATTTCTGTGACTTTCTTTTTCTTTTTTTGGTGGGTGGTTGGGGGGGGGGGGGAGGGTTCCAAATATATACACTTAAATTCAAACTTTTGCCCCGATGTTAATATTAGTGTTGTTTGTATTATCAATTAATATTTTGTTGATCGAGCTTCATTCGAAACAAATGTAAAAGACTTCTACAGTTTTTTTTTTCTAGGAGAAAGTTCCGTAATCGGGCCCTAAGCTAATCGGGGAATTTAATATCATTATTGTTTCTAACTCTTATAGAGTTAAAACAATATTGTTGCTAGCATTACTCTTGTTTCTGACCAACCTCTTCTGTGTATCTGAATAGGGAAAAGTTCCGTATCATGTACTGGTTGGTGCCAAAGGCAGTTGTAGAATCTTACAAATTTTTCTAGAGAGCGGAAAAACATGTTTTTTAAATTATTTACAAATATACGTTTATTAAACAATGTTTTTGAGCCATTTTAAAAAATTAAGTACGGTGCTAAAATAAAATTTTATTGCCATTTTCGATATTTTAATAAGAAATGAAAATACATAACAAACAAATTTAACAAAACTAAGCCATTTTTGGGTACTTCTCTATTATCCCGTCGACCACTTTTCATAACAAAAAACTATCGCCAAACTAAGATTAAACGCCAAAAATACAGTCCCATTTACTTGATGCCAGAAGCATTATACGTATTTGTTATGCCATCAAGTGGTTTTTAAATCGACATTTGCGTGTATTTTTCATTATGTTTTACTGATTTATTAGTTATTTCATTCATTAAAGTAACAATTGTGTCCTTAAATTCTTATATTTTATTTATTTTGATATTTCAATGGCAACGTTCTCCCGTTTATTTAGCGTTACAGTTTGGCGATAGTTTTTTGTTATGAAAAGTGGTCGACGGGATAATAGAGAAGTACCCATTTTTTGTGATAAATAATTGTTATTACCAGGGGGGCAAATTGTAAACAATTAATAAGCGAACTAAAAAAATTTCCGGAAAAAACTTGTGGGAATCTCAAGAAAGAAATATCTGATATAAATAGCATTTAAAATCTTAAAATGGAGAAGTGGTCCGTATAAAAATGCAAAACATTATACACCTGATATAAGAATTTTTTAATTTTTTTATATTTCCGAAAGCACAGATAAAAGGGTAAAAATCCCGGCACAGATGCCATATACTCACCACGTTGGCGCGATTTTTCCCCCGCCCCTTTGGCGAAAACTGTTTGTTGTGTTTGTTTACTTTTATTTTTTATTTTAATTCTATAGATTATTTTTATATGTATATCAATATTAATTTAGGCACAGATGTCATATACGCACCAGATTGGCGCGATTTTTCCTCCGCCAATTTGGCGAAAACTTTGTTTTTGAATATTAGTTACAAATACCATACAATAATAGCATGTAATTTTTTATTTCAATATAAAAATAAAATAACGTAATAAATGAAACAGCTCCTATTATTCAAAAATGGAAAATAAAAATAAATAAATGATAGTTTGATATAAATAAATATTGATATATATAATAAAAACAATTTATAGAATTAAAATAAAAAATAAAAGTTAATAAACAACAATTGAAACAAAATAACCGGGTTACCATGTGAGGCATAAAATTGCCATTTTGTTGCAATCGCGCCAATGTGGTGCGTATATGACATCCGCGCCTTTATTTATATCAAACTATTATTTATTTATTTTTATTTCCTTTTTTAAAATGATATAAGCTGTTTTATTTATTACGTTATTTTATTTTTATATTGAAATAAAAAATCACGTGTACTATTTGTCACACTATTTGTAACTAATATTCAAAAACAAAGTTTTCCCCAAGCTGGTGGAGGGAAAAATCGCGCCAACGTGGTGCGTATATGACATCTGTGCCTTGTTTCATTTCACATAGAGGTACTGCTCTATTATCCCGTCGACCACTTTTCATAACAAAAAACTATCGCCAAACTGTTAGATTAAACGCCAAAAATGCAGTCCCATTTACTTGATATCAGAAGCATTATACGTGTTTGTTACGTCATCAAGTGGTTTTTAACGCGACATTTGCGTGTATTTTTCATTATGTTTTACTGATTTATTAGTTATTTCATTCATTAAAATAACAATTGTGTCCTTAAATTCATATTTTTCATTTATTTATGTATTTTGATATTTCAATGACAACGTTCTCCCGTTTATTTGGCGATAGTTTTTTGTTATGAAAAGTGGTCGACGGGATAATAGAGAAGTACCCACATATGTATTGGTACTTTTATGTTAACTTGGCGCAGTTGATAAATCGCCAAATATTTTTCTCATAACATCTTCATATTGCATTCATTTCATTTAAATATAAATCTTTCACTGATTTCATTTGAAATACATACATTAAAAATACACGTCTTTCACTCATTTAATTTAAAATACACGCCTTTCACTAATTCCATTTAAAATACTAAAAAGGAAAAGAAAATAAGAAATAATGCCACAAATAGAAACCTTTTATTTAAACATCAAAGAATTGTTCCTAACATACACACGCGAAATAAAAAAGCTGCTAATGGTGTGATTTACGCCAAATCTCTAATACTAATACTACTCTTACTAATCTCTAATACTTTTCAAACAGAAAAAATTCCAGATTAACTTTCCATTTTTATTAAATTGAAATATATTTTATTGTGCTGAATATTAGTGCTTGCATATTTTTTTGCTCCATGTATTCCATGAACTTTTCAATTCCGATTGTCTACGAAAATCTCCCGCCGGTGAAAATGACGTACGCACAAAATTTAGTGACGTATGTACTTTAATTGTGCTTTTTTATCTATTTTTTTAATATAACTTCCAAACGGTTTGACACTTATTCTTGGTAATAAATAGACGACGTTGTCACCTTTATAGGTACCTGCTGTAAAAATGTGAACGAAATCCGTTAAATATTATTTGAGTTATGCTTGACGAAAGGTTTTAATATCCACCGTAGCTATATATGGGGCAAAGTAATACTGCGCTGTGTATGAGTCTTCGTTGCACTCAGACAATAACAGAATGATATTTATTGGACAAATACATTATAATGGGAAGGACAATTGATTACATTTTCAGAAAATTTGGAGGTATAGATCTTGAGAAAACACTACCCAAAGCAGCAACCTCTGTCCGCAATAACAGCGTTTATCTGCCTAGCCATGGAGTCAAACAGAGATTGGATGTCATGTACGGGTACATCAGTCCATGTAGCTTCAACACTATGCCACAGTTCATCAACCGTAGTGACGGGCGAGTGGTTTCGGGCCAGTCGCTCAGAAGCCATTGACAGGACATTTTCAATGGACTTTACCCATATCACGTCATCTGTGGGTAAAGAGAAGAAAAACACCAATAGGCGTGAAGAACAGCTTCCCCTTCGTCCAATAAACAGTCTTTTTCCGAAGGAAATTACCCTCAGAGGTGGGGTTGTTGCCACTCGTGGGTAAAGTCCATTGGTGAGAAATCAGGAGAACGTGCCGGCCAGGGGAACATTCGAACATGTTCTGTATCAAGGAAGGTCAGGATAGTACGAGCAACATGCTGTCGTGCACTGTCCTGCTAAAACGTAGAGTTGCGGAGGCATCGAAGATAAGGCAGAACCACGGGCCGTAACACATCAGAAATGTAACGGCTGCTGTCGAAATTGCCGGCAATGCGAACAAGAGGTTACCGAGACGTGTATCCAATGGCACTTCATACCGTCACTCCAGGTGATATGACAGTATGACGATTCGAATGCAAGCTGGTAATGTGCGTTTTCCACGATGCCGCCAAACATGGATGCTGGCATCATAATGCTGTATATGAAGCAGGAACGGCGTCTCACTTCGTCTTTGACGAATCCTGGCTCTGTATGCAGTATCATGATACTAGCATCCATGTTTGGCAGCATCGTGGAAAACGCACATTGCAAGCTTGCATTCGAATCGTCATACTGTCATATCACCTGCATTGATGGTCCTGGGTGCCATTGGATATACGTCTCAGTAATAGTGTTTTTCTCTTAGTGTTGGTGACTTTTTAGCCCCCCCCCACTTCAACGAACCCCCCCCCCCCAAACTTTTCCAAGATTTATGTTTGAAGCTGAATTTTTAAACGTAGAATCAATAATTATGTGGGAAAATATTTACTTATAAAAGACACTGAAAAATAAACTAACTAATTTAGATAAAATTGCAGCTTCATTAGAAATATTTTTTTTCATTTTGGTTTTGTTCAGTTAAGGAAACCAAGCTTACTATATTTATCTTAAATTTTTCAATACAAACAAATTATTTTGTTGTATAAAACATAAAATTTTCTTAAAACTTGATTACTAAATCTTAATAGTTTGTTTTGTGCATGTAAAAAGCAAATTGTGTCTGTTTTCAATTAGTTGATCATAATTTTTTTTAAGTGAGTGAAAAAAAATGGGGGAAGAAAGAAAGAAAAAGAAAAATACATTTAGAATATTGATTTATTAAGTTTTCATGTCATGCTAAATGACATGTGTTTTAATGTCTGATTTATATTAACTCTGAAAATATTTATAATCATTAAAGAGTTGACTATTTTGAAAATATCGAATATATATATATATATAATATCGGATAGATATCAAAATATCGGATATTTTGGATATTTTCGAAAATATCGTGATATTTATGAAGCCTGGTTAAAAGAACATTTAAATAAAAAATTTTCTTTTATTCATTCTGATATCAGAAACAAACTTTCTCAGGAAACTTCCACAAAATTTTTAATTTGCTATGCAATGTTAAAAAAAGACTAATGCAGTGATTTTGTGCTCTGTTTGACTTTCAAATATGTCTTTCTTTAGATGTTTTACTTTAATAAAATAAAATGTAAATTTATAAGTTTTATTTTTATGGTTATGTCATTTATTGTTAATTGATTGATTATAAATACTTTTTAAGTTAAAAAATCTTCAAAAAAATCATTAAGGTGCGAAATGTAAAGGGTGAAAATAGAAATATATAGTATCATGGTAATTTTATTATTCCAAAAATTTTATTATTGGCAAAAATACATTTTTGCCGGCAAAAAGCCAACCCTGGTTTGTGCTTCTAATTCTTCTTTTGACATTTTTAGGAAATGCCTTCTATGAAGAAAACTAAACATGCCATTGAGATTCTGAATAGCTTCAAATCAGTTTCTTAATTCAGTTAGGATTATGTCCACTACTTGAACGATGTTTAGTTTGAAATTCTCCTCATCAGAAATAGCACTACTTTCATCTTCACAAAGCTCATCAGAAAACCTCTTCTTTTTTGTCTTCCTTGTTTCCCTAAATTTTACCTTAATACCAATGTCAATATCAATATCATTTGCATCCTGTAAAACTGATTCTCATAGATAGAAAACTTTTTTAACTGCATAAATAAAATGGCTTTAAGGGGCCAGAACGCGTTGAATTCTCAAAAGAGTATAAGTTTCGTTTTCATTTTTTAGACAAAAATGTCTGTTAATTACAAGAATATCTAAATTTAGAAGAAATTAATAAAAAATCGATTTATAATTCTTTTCTTACATATCAACTCAGTTATTGCACAAAAAAGAAGATTTTTAGAACAGAAATAATACATATAAATTATTATATGGTGTAGCACGAATAAAAAAAAAACAAGTGACATGGTTGCTTACCTTCATGAATATCGCTCGGCTTAAGAGCCTTACATCAGTCATGAGAAAAAACGCTCAAGCTAATGTTAAGTCTATGGGAAGGCTCTTGCGCGATTTCTCGCTCGCATTTTAATATTTTTAAATGATTTTTTTTTCATAGAATAGCTGAGGTTGATCTCTAACGCTGATAGTTTTTACTTTTTCGATTTTGGTTCCAGTTTTTTTTTATATAAGGGTACTTTCACTTTCAGAACCAGTTCAAACCGGTTCCAAAATTGAAAATGTCCGCTTTAAAAAAAAAACTGTAACCAAAGTCAAAAAAGTAAAAACTATCAAAGTTAGAGATCAGCTATCCTATGCAAAAAAAAAAAAAAAATCATTTAAAAATATTAAAATGCGAGCGAGAAATCGTGCAAGAACCTTCCCATAGCTTAACATTAGCTTGAGCGTTTCTTCTCGTGACTGGTGTAGGCTCTTAAGCCATGATGACATACTAGATGATAGCTGTGAAACCTCTTCTCTTTTTTTAGCCTTCTTTCTATAACAATCACCCGAATGTCTGTTAGACATAACCGAAATAAAATACTGCACACGCTGTAAAACAAAATGTTATATTTTATATAATGTAATACAAATTAATTTTTTTTTTTCTGATCCTTATGCAAAGAAATTCTGATCCTTATGCAAAGAAAGTATATATATATATATAAACTACCGTTGAACAAAATAAAATTGAATATCTTTTCATGTGAATTTTTAATTTTTCTTTATTCTTATTCTTTTATGATTCCTCATTTTTGCGCCCTTCCAAGTCTTGCACCCGGGGAAGCTGCTCCGGCTAACCCCCCCTTAGATCCGTCACTGAATGTACAAATGTGGTTTGGACAAATCCCTTCAATTTAAAAATACGCCTGTGAGGCTATCGTTCACACTGTCCAACAAATTTTCACAACTATTTCAAAAAGTGATGCATCTGCTTAACAAAAGCTCAGTAAGGAAAGTACCAAGAAACGACCCATGCAAAAAATGCGCACTGGGAACATCTGTTAAAATATAAGTTAATCTTAATATTTTAAATGTTATTATTGTATGTATAACTTAAATGTACTTTTAACTTGTATACTGTGTTAAATTTGTGAAGTGGCAACAGTCTTTGAGAAGAAGTTATGCAATTCAATTTGGCAACGTGCAGTTGTTGTTTTTAACGCTTGTCGTCTTCGAGCGTGTGTTGACTGTTAGCTATGCAAATGTGATTTTTGTCGTTAATACAATTATTTAATCTGGATCACGTCTAGTCAGTTTATCTATACTTATAAAGGAGTAGCTTGATTTTCTCATAATCAACGCCGAGCCTCAACCGTTTGTCCTAGAACAATAAAATTTGGAAGACATGTTCTTTAAACAATGTAGGCGCGTACTAAGAAAGGATTTTTGAAAAATCACAGCATAAGGGGGTCGAATGGGGGTCAAAAGTTTTAAATAATTTCGTCTTTTCGACATATCTCAGCAGGAGTTTTAAGTAGAAGCGTGAAATTCGGGATAACAATTCTACTAAAGAATAGTTAAACATGTATTTCAGGCGATTTTAGAAATTCAATCATGGGGGTTAAATGGGAGTCTGAAGTTTTAGGTCATTTTGCCGTTTCGCCATATCTCAACAACAGTTTTAGTTAAAAGCGCGAAATTCAGGATAACAAATGTACTAAAAGTTAGTTAAACACATATTTCAGCGATTTTAAAAATTCAACTGCTAAGGGGGTTAAATGGGGGGTCGAAAGTTTTTAGTCGTTTCACGTTTTCGCCATATCTCAGCAGCAGTTTTAGGTAGGAACGTGAAATTCAGAATAACAAATCTACTAAAAAAATAATTAAACACATATTTCAGCGATTTCAGAAATTCATTCATTAAGGGGTTTAAATGGGGGGTCGAAAGTTTTAGGTCATTTTGTCTGCTCGCCATATCTCAGCAGCATTTTTAGTTAGGAGCTCGGAATTCGGGATAACAAATCTACAAAAAATATAGACAAACATGTATTTCAGCAATTTTAGAAATTCAGCAACTAAGGTGGGTTAAATAGGAGGTCAAATATTTTAGGTCATTTTACCATATCTCAGTAGAAATTATAGGTAGAATAATGAAACTCAGGATAACAAATCTACTAAAAAAAAAGTTAAACACGTATTTCAGTGATTTTAGAAATTCAGACACTAAGGGGGGTTAAATGGGGGTTGAATGTTTTACGCCTTTTTGCCATATTTCAGTAGAAGTTATAGTTAGGATCGTGAAATTCGGGAAAACAAATCTACTAAAGGATAGTTAAACATGCATTTCAGGCGATTTTAGAAATTCAACTACAAAGGGGGTTAAATGAAGGGTCGAAAATTTTCGGTGATTTCACCTTATCACCATATTTTATCTGTAGTTTTAGAAAAAAGTGTGAAATTCAGGATAACAAATCTCCTTAAAAAATAGTTTAAAAAGTATTTCAGTGATTCTAAAAATTCGGCCACTAAGGGGGGTTAAATAGTGGGTCGAATGTTTTATGTCATTTTGCGATTTCTCAATAGAAGTTGTAGGTAGGAGCATGAATTTCACTATAACAAATCTACTAAAGAATAGTTAAACATGTATTTTAGGCAATTTTAGAAATTAAACTACTAAGGGAGTTAAATGGGGGGTCGATAATTTTCGATGATTTCACCATATCTCATCAGTAGTTTTAGTTAAAAGCGTGAAATTCAGGATAAAAAATCTACTAGAAGATAGTTAAACATATATTTCACATATTTTAAAAATTCACACCCTAGGGGGGGTTAAATGGGGGTCGAAAGTTTTAGTTCATTTCGTCTTTTTGCCATATATCAGCAGCAATTTTAGGTAGGAGCATGAAAACACATCTACTAAAGAATAGTTAAGCATGTATATCAAGCGATTTTAGAAATTCGACCTCTAAAGGCGTTAAATGGGGGGTCGAATGTTTTAGGACATTTGACTTTTTCGCCATATCTCAACAGCAGTTTTAGTTAAAAGCGTTAAATTCAGGATAACAAATCTACTAGAAGATAGTTAAACACGTATTTCAGGCGATTTTAGAAATTCACCCTCTAAGAGGTTAAATGGGGGGAGGGGGTCGAAAGGTTTAGGCATTTCGCCTTTTGGTCTTATCTCAGCAACAGTTTTATGTATTATCGTGAAATTCAAGATAACAAATTTACCAAAAAATAACACATATTTCAGCGATTTTAGAAATTCAACCACTAAAGGAGGTAAATGCGGGGTCGAAATTTTTAGGTCTTTTCGCCGTATCTCAGCAGCAGTTTTAGGTTGGAGCGTAAAATTAGGGATAGCAAACAGACTAAAGAATAGTTAAACATGTCTTTCAGGCGATTTTAGATTTTCAACCTCTAAGGGGGTTAAATGGATTTGAAAATTTTATGTCATATCTCAGCAGCAGTTTTAGGTAGGAGCTTAAAATTCAGGACAACAAAACTACAAAAAAACAGTTAAACACATATTTCAGCAATTTTAGAGCAATTTTAGCGATTTTGTCGCCACCATCAGCTATGAACCCGATTATGGAAGATTAGACGATTAAGAAAACTATTGCTGATTTGTGATTAGATAGTTTGCGCAAGACATTATTCCAGGGATTTTTTTCATCTATACATATAAAAGAACATGTCCTATGTCTTACTCACTATCAACGTCGAGCCTCAACCGTTGCTCCTAGGACAATGAAATTTTGAAGACATAGTTCATACTAGGCACGCACCCATACCGTATACTAATTGTCGGTACCGGAGCATGCCTTTTTAGGTCAATATCTTATGTAATAGAAAGAATAAATAAGGAGGTTAAATGGGGAGTCGAAAGTTTTAGATTTTGCCATATGTCAGCAATAGTTTTATGGCTGAGTGTAAAATTTCAGCCTATCAAATTTACTTAAAAAAAGTTAAACACGTATTTAATACTAGCCGGTCGCTTCCGAATGGGGCCCCAGATACAAAGTACTACTTGGGCCCCACCACTAGATAATCACGGGTAGGGTGAAAAAAAGTATTTATGTCTCGAAGTCTTTATTTAAGTGCTTTTTTATATTCTTATTAGTTATTTTCGTATACTTTTAATTTAAAGTATTTTATTTATATTTTTCTGGTTGCATGTAAAATGCCCTTTCTGAGCCTCAAGCGAAGTCAGGGCGGTACACTGCACAATGTATCTGGGGCCCACTCAGAAACGACCGGCTAGACGGGCGAAGACCGGCTAGTTTATTTATAACACGCTATCAGCACGAAGCTCTGTTTAAAAAAAAAGCTGACTCCGATCCAGAATGGAATATTATTTGAAGTTGTAGCGTGAAGCCGATCTTAAGCCTAACCACGTTGAAAGACGAAGTGAGTAAACTTCCTTACTGCTTGATGAAGATAATTTGTTGTTGGATTTTTTTCAATTTTTAACGTATATAGGTACAAAAAATGGCCTCAGAAGAATACAAAATGCCGAAATTAAATGGCGATAATTATCACACTTGGTGTATTCGTTCCCGAGCTATCCCAGTAGAGAAGCGATGTTGGGAAGCAGTAGAATCGGTATATGGAACTGACATGAGTAAAGCAGAGCGAAATAGAAAAATGACAAAGCACTTAGCCTCTTATTTCTTACTAGCCGCCACTGGCGACCAGTTTTGGTCTCCCTTAAATGTATGTTAAGCATTATAACACGTTACTTTTATTCATAATTTAATTTTTTTCCTTAATCCTTCACCAAACCGAAAGATTCTAATAGACAAATCAAGAACTTTTGCGATCATGGTAGCATTTTGCATATTTTTTGTTGTTATGTATTTCATCTTCCATGATAAAAACCACTTAACCCACTTAAGCATTTGACCTTCATGTCCGTTTGCTTATCAGTTGCAATATGTTCGCTAAGGCGGAGATTCTTAAACATATTAAGTAATTTTTCGTAATTGGGTCCATTGCCAATTGGCGTATTTTAGTTAATACGATTTGATGAAATGAAGTCTATTTTGTGAACGTCTTTAATGATATCCACATTTACACTGAACCATATTGTTGCTAATATTTGTTTTTGTTTTTCGTTAACTTTGGCTGTAGACTCGATTGCGAAAGATTATAAAATCTATCATTATTCTCATCTAAAACGTCTTGAGTAATGTGCCATAATCGGGCTACATATTATTACACGTAATTTTCGAGTATAGTTTGGTGGAAAATTGAACTTTTGAAGGCCAGTTTTGATAATCGCATTCCCTTTAAACCATATTTTCTGTCAGGACTTTTTGACCCATGACGTACAATCTGATTAAAATTCACGAACTTCCTTTTAGATGCCTTGTACGACTTTGTTTTTCTCTGCTCCCCTTTCTTGATATAGTTCAGGAGTTTTTATAATAGCGTAATTCTCTTATTTCGGCATATCTGCTTAATGTCTACTGACTATTAAGATTCGTAACAGGTAAAATACGCCGCGCCAACATTGGCACCTATAATTCTAATTACAGCAACCCGTTTTTTCTCTCTATATCGTAACTCTATAGTTAATATTACGTAGTAGAAATATAAAAGACTATTGAAGACGGTTCTATTGATATAGTAGATATAGATATGTATAGTATATTCATGGGTATATAATATGTGATTAGAATATATATATATCTCATATTCTTTCCGGTGGATATAACATACCCCAAATAAAACTTCCATCGTAAATGTCTAATCTAAAAACCATCAATATGATTTTATGTGTTTAGTAAGTGTATAGAAAAAGAATTTTCTGTATTATTTTACTTTAATTCTATATTATTAACCATTTTTAATGATGGGTCCTTTTGGGTACAGTTGTCGCAGACGCACCGGGGTATCATTTTGGCGCCAAAATGACGATTTTATGCCTGGCCAACCTGGCGTTTTCGGCTAGATTTTGCTTCGTATGGAAACCTGGTAGAGCAGATTCCGCATGCTTTATAATAGATTAAATATTGTGTGTTTTATAACAAATTAATGATTGTGTGTGGTTTTAAATAAAATTGTGTGTTTTTTTAAATATAAAATGACTTATTTCATAATAAAATAAAAGTAACATGCTGTTTTAGCAATCTCTAACAGGTGTCTGAAAATGAGATTTTCTCGCCAAGATGGCGCGAAACAAAAATCGCGCCAACCCCGGTGCGTCTGCGACAGCTTTTCCAATTTAAAATGCATGCCGTTCACATTTTTCATTTAAAATAGAAAATAGATAAATAAAAAATAGGTACTTTTCCGTTATAGGGACACCATGCCAAAATGTATGCTAATGCCTAATGTATGTAAATGTATGTAAATGTATGTATTAAATATACCGGGTGTCCTAAAAAGGACTGACTGATTTTAAAATTCAATAACTTACAAACGGTGACAGATATTTAAAAAATTCTTGCAGGAGAGTGATGTACGATGTCAGGAGTTTTTTTACTGCGATTCCCGGTTTTAGTTTGAATTTTCATCAATAGATGGCGCTGAGAGCAATAGGCACTCAGTCGAGACCAAAACTGAAACCAGGAGGTTACATGTATGGAGTGGGTCTCTTTCACCAATACAATTTTTGATAGGACACGATTCTGAGCTCAGTCGTTATATTTTCGATGAAATGTGTTGTTGCCATGGAAATAAGGAATTCCTCAACATAACGACAGCGTTCAGAATTTGGCATGAATTAGTAAGCAGTATGTGAGAGAGCAGACGATTTTATATTTATGAAGTTTTATTTTCCTGGATTTAATTACTTTTTATCGTCTGATTTAAATAATATTTTGTGCATCGCATCTTAAAACTAGGAGAAGAGATTCAGTATTTTTTTTCCTTTTGTTGTTGTTAAAAATTTCATAAATTGTGTTAAATTCTAAGAAGATTTTAGATCTTTTAAGGAAGTTTTTCAGTATATTTTTATGCATGTTGAATCCAGTTTAAAAGAATCTTGGAAATGGTTTATACTTTGGAAGAAAGAATATTTATAATACTAGAGTACTACCGCTTGGATCAAAGCATAATAGCTACAAGAAGAAGTTTCCAAGAGAAATTTAACGTAAGGAATGCTCCGCATACAAATACAATTAAACAATTGTATGAGAAATTTGTAAAAACCGGTAGTGTTGCCGACGATTTGATAGACAAAGTTGGACGACATAAATCGGCCATGACTGAATCTAACGTAGATGTTATTAAAAATGTTATTAATCAAGATTCGAGAATATCGGTCCGTAAAATTGCAGCTTCATGCTCAGTGAGTAAAACCGCAACGCACAAAATTCTGCGAAAATGCTTGGAAATGTATCCTTACAAAATACAAACGCAGGAACCACTTCCTATCATTATGAAAGAAAAAAGACTAACTTTTGCAAATGAAATGCTACAGTTGATAGATGAAGGGGGTATTGACGCAAACCAAATTTGGTTTTCTGACGAAGCGTATTTCCATCTGGATGGTTTCGTCAATAAACAGAATTGGAGGATATGGGGAACTGAGAACCCTCATGTGTGCGTGCCACGATCAGTCTACTCACAAAAATTACTGTGTGGGCAGCCTTATCTAGCAGTGGAATTATTGGGCCTTTTTTTTTGGAGGAAACTGTAAATTCAAGTCGATACATCGAAATATTGCACCAGTTTGTGGCCATGTTGAATACCTTAGGTAATTTACAAACAGATTGGTTCATGCAAGACGGTGCGAGACCTCATCGGACAGCTGATGTTTTCACTTTCCTCAATGAATATTTTGATAACCGTGTCATTGCATTGCATTATCAAAATTCAACCGATACAGGTATGGATTGGCCACCGTGTTCGCCGGACCTCAATCCATGCGATTTCTTCCTATGGGGCTACCTAAAGGATGCAGTGCACAGACATAATCCCACCACTATTACTGAACTGCAACAAATCATTACTCATGAATGCGAAGCTATTTCAGAAAGAACTTTGCAGAACGTATGTGGTAATTTTGTTCTCCGTTTAAGACATATGATTGTGTCGAATGGTGGGCATTTTGAGAATATCGTAATGTGATTGAACGCGTCTAATTTCTGGTTTTTACCCTTTTCTCCTTGGATTGAGGCATTCACATTCTTTTAAATATGAGTTATAAAGAGTTGATATGTTTATAGAATTTTACAAATCTGTATTTATCCGATGTAATTTTCTTTATCTGTTTGGTTAATTTTTTTAGCTATATAAGTTTAATGATCAGTTATTTTTTAGAAACATTTTTAACTGTTCGAACATATTTGAAAATATTTATTTTGTTATTTTGCTTATTATTTCTTTATTAACTTTGTTATCATTATCAATTTCTCTATAAAAAATAGTGACACCGTCATTTATCCAATCGATATAGTCATTCTGATTTATTATTCATAAAACTTTCCTTTTACAGTATAATACACTTTCTGTATGCATATATTTATTTTGTAGTAATAATTTGTTATCTTCGGAAGAGCTTTGTATTTCTGGTAAATAAATGGTGAGAGAAACATTTGACAACGTATTATTTATATTTTGAATATCCATTTCATTTGCGACTTTTTGTGTAAGTTCTTGAAATTAAGGCAATAAATAAATAAATTCTTACAAGTGATGCTTTAAGAAGAAGTAATCAAAATCTTCTAAACAGGATTGTTATTCTCATAACAAGTGAGTAAGTGTGATCGAAGATCGCATAAAGGGTTTCGTTTAATATTCCTTTCAAAACACTTTATCCTTTCTTTAACAAATCCAAATGAATTTCATTTCCAAATAATAATAATAATAATAATAATAATGTTTTATATAAAGTAAAAATTTGCCGGTCTATTTTTCTCGTTTTTTCGAATATCTGAACTGGTTCCAGATAGCGGGCTAAGCCCGCTATTATATTCTGTCATAATAATATCTGTCATCTGGACCAAATCCGATATAAAAAAAATCAATTTCAAAATGAAACATGTGGTATAGAGACCTTCAAAATTTTAAAATATGCCAATATTCCATAATCGAGTTTTTATCATGATTCAATATATTCCTCAAACTTATATATTTACTATTCTCTATTACTCATATTGATACTCTGTTTGTATTATTCTGAAACATTTGAAAATCCGTTATGACGTCAGATTAATTTTCATTTTAATTCTCTAATGACGTCATATTAAGCTGCTTTCTGTATTTACACATACTTACACTCCTTGTATTATTGAGAAATGTTTAAAATTTCCGTTTAATTACCAATATCACGTCATATTAATCTTTTTTTTTTCAACTGGTGGAACTTCTTATTTCATTTTCATTTTTCACGTGGAAATATTTTAATAGAAAATTAATTATTGTAGAAAGAATTTTTTTGTGGATTTTTAATTGTTGGCAACTGCTATAACGAAAAATGTTTAAATTTAATAGGTAAAGGCTGATAGGTTTTTGGTTTTTTATTTCTATATAAAATAATACGATTTTTTTCAAATTTTATGATTTGGAACTTCATAGCAGGTATTCAGCTAATAAGTACACAAAGCTTCAGCTCTGTAAGTTAAATAGTTTCTGTGAACCGCCTCTGTGAGGGACAAACAACGAAGCGGGAGTAATAAGGTTTCGTGAGATGAACGAAACCCTAAGAATGCAAAAGAAAATTGCCGCAACTCAAAATAATTCGTTCTAATTTTACTTCGCCATGCGTTAAAAACGCCACAATAAGTTTACCATTTCATGAGATGAAAGAATATATCTAATTAAACATTTTAGAAAACGCATAAAACATTTTAAAACAAGATTTCAGTAATTACTACCCATAGCCAAAAAAGTACTCCACTTTTTTTGAAAGGCCCTGTATATGACCTATAAAACTGTACATATTCTACATAGTATTCTAAAGTTTAGTTTAATAAGTAAATACATAATGCAGTTGAAAATTCACTTTCAGAGGTTTCTAGTAATAGACGGAAACATATTAGAATTCTTTTGTACAGTCCTGTAAATTACCTAGAAATTTTTTACATGCCAAATATAAAACTAAATTTTAATTCAGGCAAAAAACACGGTAAAAATTACTGAAATAGCAATTCCAGAAATTATCATCCATCGGCGGCCATATATTTAGTTCTTTGCGTGGCCCTGTAAATGATATCATTAAAATGCATAACATAGCTCGAATAAAAAACTCTTTTCTGGAATTCACGCTCATAGTTGGTAATGCTTACGAATTCTTTTGTGTAGCCCTGTATATGATCTATAGCATTATACACATCACGTAGTATGCAAAAATGTTTTTTAAACTGCTTACCATAACTGAAAGCGCACTTCCAGCAATTATCGCCTATAGACAGTATTCCTGATACAGTACTTCAAACGAAATCTTTCGCGTGTCCCTGTAAATGAACGAAAAATGTACATCATATTATACAACAAGTATCTTTCAGTAAACCTCGGTAATGTATGTCAGTTTCATTATATTAGAAATACTGTAACATAATTAAAATACGCATCAAACCGTTTTTCCCCGCAGGCCATTATGTAGCAGAATTAATTGCGTAGCCTTGTAAATGAATGATAAATGCTTTACACTCCATATTGTACAGAAAACATGTCCACTTCATAAATGTAAATCAATTTCATTATGTTTGTAACGGTGTAACATCATTAATATACACCGTAAACGATTTTTTCCCATGTACCATCATGCAATGAAACTATTTTGGGTGGCCTTGTAAACGAATTAAAAGTTCTACACATGCAATATTCGATTGCAAGCATCTTTTAGTGCACTTTAGTGCTATATATTATTTTCAATAAGTTTGAAATAGTGTAACATCATTAAAATACAGTGCAGAGGAATTATCCCACTGACCACAATAAAACGGGCATGCTTTTAAGTGCCCCTGTAACCGAACTATAATTGTTACAAAATTCGTTTTCAATACAGAGCACTCCATGGTAAACCTCAATATACTATATCAGATACATACATGGCAATTTGAATATATTTACACAAGTTAGAGCATGGAGAGACCGTCCGATAAACCAAGTGCATAAACACTTTTCAATTGTGCTGGAAAGTCTTAGAAAGAAAAAAAAAATTGATGAATAAAGAAGACACTCATTTTTAAAAGACCTTATCCTTCTTGGAATGTAACAAGTTTAAAAAAAATTGATATTTTGAACATTGTCGTTACACATTTCTATTTGGTAGAAGTCGTTTTCGTGGAAACAATACTTTTTCCTATTGTTGCTCTGACTCTCCCTGCCTACAATATTGAAGTCATACCGTCTCAGTTCAGAATCGGGCTCTAACAAAAATTGTATTGGTGAAAGAGACCCACTCCATACATGTAACCTCCTGATTTCAGTTTTGGTCTCGACTGAGTGCCTATTGCTCTCAGCGCCATCTATTGATGAAAATTCAAACTAAAACTGGGAATCGCAGCAAAAAAACTCCTGACATCGTACATCACTCTCCTGCAAGAATTTTTTAAATATCTGTCACCGTTTGTAAGTTATTGAATTTTAAAATCAGTCAGTCCTTTTTAGGACACCCGGTATGTAAATGTATGCTTGGCGACAATGGTGTCCGTATAACGGAAAAGTACCAAAAAATAATATCATAAATCAAAACATTTGATTTCAGAATCAAAGTATCGTTTCTAATTTGAACACGTGAGGAATAAAAGGCGATTATTAAATATTGGCGATTTTAAAAATGATATTGGCGAGATTTGCACCCAAATAACATAAAAGTACTTAATGATGTTATGTATTTTATAAATGTATATTAAATTACTATTTGGAACGCGATTGGTCATTAACAATGGTAAATATGATTTTGGCAATTAACAATCATTTTAGGTGATCTCTCTTCCTGCCACGTATAATACATAAATATCAAATTAACTGACAATTCGTTTCGAAATTTGATTCATTAAATATTATTACATGACTTGTATTTGTTTACATTCAACTTTGTCAAGAAAAGATTCCGAAGGAAGTTGAGTTGTAAAGCACTTCATCAAGCAGAATTATGGTAAACTTTGATGGTCTTACAGGTCCTGGTGCAAATTACTTTTTTGACACCAGGCAGCGCTCCAAAAAATCATTCATGGAAAACTTATTTTACGAACGATTATCTCCATGGTTTAATGGTTTAATATTTTAAAACTTCACGACGAATGAATCTTTTTTTTTTTTTTTTTTTTTACTTTCATGGATAGAGAATTTGAACTGCAAAGCTAATTTCAACTGAAGTTATTGCAGAATATATACCTAATTGAATGTAAGTCATCTCTCAAATATTAATTTATTTTGAACGATCTTTCTAAAAATGTAACTTTTATGCAGTTTTATTCGAAAAATAATTTTGAATTAAAATGGCCGCCTGGCATATGAAAAAGCGATACGGGCATACCGGAACTGTTGATGACAGTCACATGACTTAAGGTTTTATTATAGAGATTGTAGAAGATACTTTTCTTGATGACACTGGAGACTATGTATTAGAGCCAGAAACGCCTGGAACCAGGCGCGGATACACGGGGGATGGGGGCGATCGCCCCCCCCCAAATTGTTTTAACTCACCTGTTTTTATAATATATCATTGTTATAATGAAAAGCAATTACATTTTTTTCTCATGGAACTTTTGCAAAATGTTTAAGAAAAGGTAACATAAGAGTAAAAATATGTTATTCTTTCCAATTATTATCATATATATTATTTCTCCTGTCAACATCCCTTTTTCTAAGAAAATAAGAAACGCAGAACGACGAATGAGATAGCATATGAAAGGATTTTGAGCAGGCTTCTGACATAGCACACTTAACATTTCGTTAAAACATGTTTTTGATTAAAATTTGCTGATATTTAAAAATTAAATCGGCATTGTTTTCATAAAAGAAATGAAAGGTTTTCCTCAAAATATTGTTGCCAAAAAAATAAAATACCACATTATATGATGCTCAGCAATTATTATAAAAAACACCGCACGGGTTTATTTTATATATTTATGATTAATAAGCGAAATTGAAATTGTAATGTTTAGATTTATATTTCTATGTCCCATGTTTTTCCCGAAGCGGATGATGTCATCCTCTAATGCAATCAAATACGATTGTTATTTTTTTTTTTCTCGCGCGTGCCTTTAGCAATCTTGGATCAGTTTTTACTCTAACTTTGATGGAATAAATTAGATGATATTCTGGCTTGACTAACAACTAAATGTTGTTTGCAGATATTTTTATCCTTGCTTTTTCTTTAGAAGTTTAAACCTGCATCTAATAAATATTACATATTGATAAAAAAATGGTACTTCTCTATTATCCCGTCGACCACTTTTCATAACAAAAAACTATCGCCAAATAAACTGGAGAACATTGCCAATGGAATATCAAAATAAATAAATAAATAAAATATAAGAATTTAAGGACACAATTGTTATTTTAATTAATGAAATAACTAATAAATCAGTAAAACATAATGAAAAATACACGCAAATGTCGAATTAAAAACCACTTGATGACGTAACAAACACGTATAATGCTTCTGACATCAAGTAAATGGGATTACATTTTTGGCGTCTAATCTTACAATTTGGCGATAGTTTTTTGTTATGAAAAGTGGACGACGGGATAATAGAGAAGTACCTAAAAATATTAGATTTCAGTGCGAAATCCTCGCACGGGCCCTCTGGTTGTCAGTATTTTCAGAGCCTAATAGATTGCTGAAAGAACCATCAATCAACAATAACACTCCTAAACAACTGCCTCCGCCCCAATGAATTGAACCCTTTTTCCTTCTTTAGAAAAATCATCTCCAGGAACAAACATACAGGGGAGTGTAAAATGAGGGTGAAATGAGGTAAACATACAGGGGAGTGTAAAATACACACAAGAAACCAGATTAGTTAAAAGAACTTTTATATTGGCATTTTCTTTTCTTTGATCTGCTTAATCCTACCCTTGAACTCTTCAGGGGCGTGTCCTTTTGGAGTGTCCTTTTGAGTGTCCTTTTTGGGGGGGCGAGCGATACACTGTTACATATAATGGGCATAGAATAGCAAGTAAAACCTTGGAAAATTAAACCTGTCTATAACGGAAAAATTCCATGGTTCTGACTGAAGAAACACCATATAAATATGCCAGCAAAACAAAGACCTGTCTAAAACGGAATTAGAGTTTGATCCCCAGCGATTCCGTTTTTACAGGATTTGCGGAATGTAAAAGAATACAGTGATTTGTTGTTTACAATTATTTATTAGTCATAATTCTTGTTGGTTAATTCATACAGTAAAACCTCTAAGAAAGGAACCTGCCTATACCGGAATTCTATCTTAAATGGAAAAAACTTTATAGTCTTGGTGGAAGGAATACTATACAAATCTATCCTCTAAAACGGAAATCTGTATACAATATTTTTTCTCCAGTTCATAGCTGAATCGTTTTCAAGAGTTTTTACTATTTATTGTAGTTTATTATTAACTAGTTCACCTGCCCGGCATTGCCCGAGCCCGTGATAATAAATTAAAACAAACTTCAAGTTTGTATGATTTTATATCGTTAACCCGATTTTGTATTAATCCGATTTTGGGGTTTAAGGAAATTTTTAGTAGTTTATAAAGTAGCAGGAGGACCCTACAGCTATGTTTAAGAAAATTAAAAGATAATCGGATCATTTTTAAAGAAGCTGCACCCAGGAAGGTTATTAATATTCAAAATTGGTGGTAGCTGAGGTCCGAGAATTTTTGTTTGCCGTTCACGTAGTAGTGGGGGATCTAAGAAGTTGTTGTTTTTTTAAAAAAAGCTAGTGAATCGGACGATTTTAAAGAGAGTTATAGCAGAAGGCCCAAAAGGGTTCAAAATTGGTGGCTGTTGAGGTCCGAGAAATTTTTTTGTCGTTCATTTAGCAGCTGGAGGACCTAAGAAGTTGTTTGAAAAAAAAAAAAAAAAAAAAGCTAGTCAATCGGACGATTTTTAAGGGAGCTATAGTAGTGGGACCAAAAGAAGGCCAACTGATAGTTTTGAGCAGGGCCCTAAGATGAAAACATCTTAAGTGGTTCTAGTACTTAGCGCTTTAGATCTTCAATTAGCCGAAATTAAGCAATAGGGTATGAGTTAATCATTAGAATAATATTTTAAAGAAAGACATAAAAAAGATCCCTAGGGCCCCAATGAAAATATGAGAGTGGTGGCTCGGGAAGCGCAGTCAGACTCAAATTTAAAGTTATGCTTTGGGAGAATGACATAATTAGAGAGGTGAAAAATGCATGACGCACAAAAAGTTCAAGGGGCCCCACACCGGGCCCCAGAGTCTTAACTGGAGGATATATATTAAGGAATAACTAAAAGGAGAAAAGGTCCCAAAAACGAAGACGATCGGATTAAAAGGGAGCAACTTATTGACAATTTAGGAAACAAAAACTTCAACGGGCCTCTTACCATCAGACAACTAGAAGCTAGAAATGGGGGGAAAGCTAAATGGAGAAAGGACCCCAAAAACAAAGAAGATCGGATAAAAATAGGGCCAGTTATTAACAATTTGACACAAAAACTTACATGAGCCCCTAACCGGGCCCTAGGGAGCCAGGATCTTAAATGGAATGTAGAAATGGGAAAATAACTAAATTGAAAAAAGGCCCCAAAACAAAGAAGAATGGATAAAAAAGGAGGGGCAAGTTATTAACTATTTAGGGCACAATCACTTAAAGGGGCGCCAGAATCTTAAGTGGGTTATAAAAATGGGGGAATAACTACACGGAGAAAAGGCCTCCAAAACGGAGAAAATCGGATTAAAAGGGAGCGAGTTATTAACAATTTAGTTCACAAAAACTTCAAGAGTACCGGGCCGGGGCCCCAGGGTATTAACTGGAACGTAGAAATGGGGGGAAAGCTAAATGGAGAAAGTGCCCCAAAACTGAAGAAGATTGAATAAAAATAGCGCAAGTTATTAACAATTTAGGGCAAAAAACTTAAAGGGCCCCTAAAGACAAATAAAATTTAAAGGGGCTTTAAAGACAAACAACTTTATGGCTTAGCTTTACAAGTTAAATGGAGAAAGGTCCTCCAAAACGAAGACGATTGGATAAAAACGGGGCAAGTTATTAACAATTTCGGGCAAAATACTTAAAGGGGCCTCATGGTGCCCGGGTCTTAAAAACTCAAAAATCTGAGCCCCAGGTGCATCAGGACCTGCCTTGGACTATATCCGCACTAAATTTCCTACTATCCGCACTAAATTTTCGGACTTCTACGTGCGGCAGATTTCGCTAGCTATTGCACACACACACAGAGAGAGACAAACAACTTTATTTTATTAGTATAGATTGTTTAATTAATAGAAAAGTAATACTACTATGTGTAGTTTTAATGATTTACAAATAGCAATACAGTATACCAGTGAAACCAAAATCGCTGGCAGCCGAAAAAAAATCCGTTTTGACAGATTTCTGTCTTAGCAGATAGATTCTTATGTATTCCTTCCGTCGAGACCGGAAAATATTTCCGTTTAAGAGAGGGTTCTATAAAAGACAGGTTCAGCTTTCACATGTCGGAAGGAATATTAAACAATTATACGTATTAACACAGAAACCTGGTTTAAACGGAACTTTTCTTTAATCTCTAGCTATTCCGTCTTAGCAAGTTTAATTGTATTTTATTACCATTTGATAATGCTGCGGACTTTCGTAGAGGTAATAGTTTTTTCCAAATATTTCAAAGCGAACATTAAGATAACCTGAATTTTCAAAAAATTGTTAGTAATATTTATAGAGTAATTTGTGAAGGGATACCTGTCGCTAACGAAATCTTGTCTTAAACAAAAAAAATTCATAATTCCGTCAAGGAATTGCATAAAGTGGTACCTGCTAAGATAGAAATTGTCAATAATGGATTTTTTTCAGTTCCTAGCAATCCTGTTTTCACATTTTATTACCATTAGAATTCTTTTTTATGAAATAATTTTAGTTCTTCAAAAGTAGAAAATGTATGCTGAAGCTATTTGCATAGAGCTAATAGTATTTCTCGAAATACAATAAAATCTGCGAAAACGGTGAATAAGGGAATCCTCAATTTTGTATGAGAGAATCCTGCCTTAGCCGGAAATATTTCATGGTTCCAGCAAAAGGAATAGCATGTAACTCTACCTGCTAAAACAGAAACCTGTTTACAATGGAAATTTTTTTGTCTCTAGTGATTCCGTCTTAGTAGGTTTTACTGTATTTACATTGGCGCACGCAAAAAGAGTATTTAAGACTTAAATAACAATTAAAAACGGAAAAGTACAAAAACTGTTCTGTTGTGATGTGTAAAAACAATGAAAAATAACTAAAACGAAAATGCAAAAATATTAAAAAAATTCAAGGCTTACCTTTTCAGTGCAAATGCAAAATACAATATAAAATATATTGAGAAACAGGAGCAGTACCTTTGCATATGTGATTTTTCATAAAGAAGGAAAAAAGCTGTGAAACAAGCTTCATACTCATCATCTACAGTGGCGGACAAAAAAACTGCATCACCTAGAAAAATTAACATTTTGTAATTCTAATGAGTTATTTAGTTCAAATAAATTAATCTTAGTTGCTGCAAAGCAAAATAAGATATCATTCTACATTCCTAATGCTTAATATACACCATACGAAGTATTGCGTCATCAAATTTTTAAAAATAGTGCGGCAAAAGGGAAAAACGGTCATTTGTCTTGATCTTTCAGTGGTCAAATGATGACATCTTATGTTCAATTGACGCAAGAAAAAAAAATGTGCGATACTTGCTTTAGTTAAAGAAGGATATTCGACACGTGTGATAGCTAAAAAAATTGGTTGCAATCAATCGACAGTTTGGAGGACGATTAAATTAGAACGTGAAACTGGTCATGTTGAGACAAAGGCTGGATCGGGCTGAAAGAGGGGGAGCACAAATTCTGATGATCGATATCTGAAACGGATGTCTCTAAGTAATCGTCATGCAAGTGCTCCTGACTTAAAAGTCGAATTTAAGACAGTCTGTGGTGTTAATTTAAGCGCAAGAACTATCCAAAGACGCCTTGTGGAATGCGGTCTGCATGCGTATCGTCCAAAGAAAAAGCCTTTACTTAAAAAAAATTATCGAGAAATGACTTTCTTGGGCAAAAGAGCATGTCTCATGGACAAAGGCTCAGTGGGATTCAGTAATTTTTTCGGACGAATCTAAGTTCAACCTACATGGATCAGACGGTAAGCGGTATGTTTGGAGACGTAAAAGTGAAGCTTATCATCCAGACTGCATATCGCCTACTCTAAAATTCCCAGTCGGCCAAATGGTCTGGGAATGTATATCCAGCAAACGAGTTGGACGTCTGAAACTTATTACTGGAACTGTGAATGCATCCGTTTATGCAGAGATTTTGGAGGAGTGTTTAAAACCAGCTAATAAGGATAATTTTAAAGGTGCCAGAAATTGTATTTTTCAACAGGAATCTGCACCCTGCCATACAGCGAAATCGGTAAGTACAATCTTACTTATTCATGAAAGATTTTGTTGCCTAATTTACAAGGTTTAATCTCCATAACATTAAGTATATTGAAAAAGTAATTTTCACCAAATTTCCCCCCTTTATGCGATGGCCTACCTGACAAAATCTGGCATTAAAGTTTTGGAATGGCCTGGTAATAGTCCTGACCTGAATCCCATTGAAAATTATTACTATATAATGGGTGCAAAAATTGCTGCTCAGAAGCATGCTACTAAGATAAAAATGCAGGAAAGCATTATTGGGGTCTAGTTGCATGAAATTGGCCAGGATTACATTCAGAAGTTGATATATTCTCTGCCGAACCGCTGCAAGGCTATCATCACAGCTCGTGGAGTATCTACTAAATACCGAAGTGATCCTTATGCATGTATACACATCTAAGTTTATATAATATGACTGAAGTTATGTAGAATTTACATTAACTACAGAATTTGTGCAGCTATTACTTTGTTCCAAGTTTTTTTAAATATTGCGTTTTTCACCTTTTTCTATTTTTTTCAAATAATTATGTGTAAATAATTTATAAATCCCAACAAAATTTAATTGAAATTATTCCTAGAACTGTATTTTATCGTAAAAACATCATCCTTCCATAATACCTGTACTTGAAAAACATTATTTGCAGCGTTTTCCACTTTTTCGCAGGTGATGCAGTTTTTTTGTCCGCCACTGTATATAGCTGAAAGTTTAATCTACGTGACTGTGTGTTTATCTTTACATTGGTTTTTATACATGACAGTAAAACTTGCCAAAACTCGTTAGGGACCGAAACAAACCATCTATTTTAGCAAGTATACTTGTATGGTAGGTATTCCATTCGTTAGGATCATGAATCACAGACTGGTTACGTTTTCATGGGTTTAAGTATTTGAATTTTGTCACAGAAAAAAACCCTGTCCCAAAAGCTCAGCTGGAAGAGGGCAAGTGTGGGATTAAGCAGATCGAAGAAAAGAAAATGTCAATACAAAAGGTCTTTTAACTAATCTGGTTTCTTGTGTGTATTTTACACTCCCCTGTATGTTTACACTTCCCTGTATGTTTACCTCATTTTACACTCCCCTGTATGTTTGTTCCCAGAGATGATTTTTCTAAAGAAGGCGCGGAATAAATCTGTTTGTAAAATAATGAAATAATGGACTGACACTAGATTTTACAAACGATTTCCTTAGAAAAGAATAACTTGCTGATTTTAACTTACTTTATAAAAGGAAAATTTTAATTAAATATTCTTGGTGCCGTTTGTCAGTTTTGGAATTAAAATTAGGTGTCCTTTTTTGTGACCACCGCCCGCTAAAGGGTTAATTCATTGGGGCGGAGGCAGTTGTTTAGGAGTGTTATTGTTGATTGATGGATCTTTCAGCAATCTATAGGCTCTGAAAATACTGACAATTGGAAAGAATAACATATTTTTACTCTTTTATGTTACCTTTTCTTAAACATTTTGCAAAAGTTCCATGAGAAAAAAATGTAATTGTTTTTCATTATAACAATGATATATTATAAAAACAGGTGAGTTAAAACAATTTTTTTTTTTGGGGGGGGGGGCGATCGCCCCCATCGTCCTTCCGTGTATCCGCGCGTGGCCCTCTTCCAGCTAAGCTTTTGGGACAGGTTTTTTTTCTATGACAAAATTCAAATACTTTTAAATCCATGAAAACGTAACCAGTCTGTGATTCATGATCCTAACGAATGGAATACCATACAAGTACACTTGCTAAAATAGATGGTTTGTTTCGGTCCCTAACGAGTTTTGGCAAGTTTTACTGTCAAGTATAAAAACCAATGTAAAGATAAACACACAGTCACATAGATTAAACTTTCAGCTATACAGATGATGAGTATGAAGTTTGTTTCACAGTTTTTTTTCCTTCTTTATGAAAAATCACAGATGCAAAGGTGCTGCTCCTGTTTCTCAATATCTTTTATATTGTATTTTGCACTGAAAAGGGAAGCCTTGAATTTTTTTAATATTTTTGCATTTTCGTTTTAGTTATTTTTCATTGTTTTTACACATCACAACAGAACAGTTTTTGTACTTTTCCGTTTTTAATTGTTATTTAAGTCTTAAATACTCTCTTTGCGTGCGCCAATGTAAATACAGTAAAACCTACTAAGACGGAATCACTAGAGACAAAAATATTTCCATTGTAAACAGGTTTTTGTTTTAGCAGGTATAGTTACCTTTTGCTGGAACCATGAAATATTTCCGGCTAAGGCAGGATTTCCTCATACAAAATTGAGGATTCCCTTATTCACCGTTTTCGCAGATTTTATTGTATTTCGAGAAATATTATTAGCTCTATGCAAATAGCTTCAGCATACATTTTCTACTTTTGAAAAACTAAAATTATTTCATAAAAAAGAATTCTAATGGTAATAAAATGTGAAAACAGGATTGGTAGGAACTGAAAAAAATCCATTTTTGACAATTTCTATCTTAGCAGGTACAACTTTATGCAATTCCTTGACGGGATTATGAAACTTTTCTGTTTAAGACAAGATTTCGTTAGGAACAAGTTCCTCTTCACAAATTACTCTGTAAATATTACTAAATTTTTTTGAAAATTCAGGTTATCTTAATGTTCGCTTTGAAATATTTGGAAAAAACTATTACCTCTACGAAAGTCCGCAGCATTATCAAATGGTAATAAAATACAATGAAACTTGCTAAGACGGAATAGTTAGATATTAAAGAAAAGTTCCGTTTTAACCAGGTTTCCGTCTTAATACGTATAATTGTTTAATATTCCTTCCGACATATGAAAGATGAACCTGTCTTTTTTAGAACCCTCTCTTAAACGGAAATATTTTCCGGTCCCGACGGAAGGAATACATAAGAATCTATCTGCTAAGATGGAAATCTGTCAAAACGGATTTTTTTTCGGTTGCCAGCAATTTTGGTTTACTGATATACTGTATTGCTATTTGTAAATCATTAAAACTACACATAGTAGTATTACTTTTCTATTAATTAAACAATCTATACTAATAAAATAAAGTTGTTTGTCTCTCTCTCTGTGTGTGTGTGTGATAGCTAGCGAAATCTGCCGCACGTAGAAGTCCGAAAATTTAGTGCGGATAGTAGGAAATTTAGTGCGGATATAGTCCAAGGCAGGTCCTGATGCACCTGGGGTTCAGATTTTTAAGTTTTTAAGACCCGGCCCCCATGAGGCCTCTTTAAGTATTTTGCCCTAAATTGTTAATAACTTGCCCCGTTTTTATCCAATCGTCTTCGTTTTGGAGGCAGGCCCTTTCTCCATTTAGCTTGTAAAGCAAAACCATAAAGTTGTTTGTCTTTAAACGACCTTTAAATTTTGTTTGTCTTTAGGGCCCCTTTAAGTTTTTTGCCCTAAATTGTTAATAACTTGCCCTATTTTTATCCAATCTTCTTCGGTTTTGGTGCTCTTTCTCCATTTAGCTCCCCCCCCCCCATTTCTACGTTCCAGTTACGACCCTGGACCCCGGACCGGTACGGGGCCTCTTGAAGTTTTTGTGAACTAAATTGTTAATAACTTGCCCCCTTTTAATCCGATTTTCTTCGTTTTGGAGGCCTTTTCTCCGTGTAGTTATTCCTCCATTTCTATAACCCACTTAAGATTCTGGCGCCCCTTTAAGTTTTTGTACTCTAAATAGTTAATAACTTGCCCCTCCTTTTTTATCGGTTCTTCTTTGTTTTGGGGCCTTTTCTCCATTTAGTTATTTTCCCATTTCTACATTCCAGTTAAGACCCTGGCTCCCTAGGGCCCGGTTAGGGGCTCATTTAAGTTTTTGTGTCAAATTGTTAATAACTGGCCCTATTTTTATCCGATCTTCTTTGTTTTTGGAGCCCTTTCTCCATTTAGCTTTCAACCCATTTCTAGTTGTCTGATGGTAAGAGGCCCGTTGAAGTTTTTGTTTCCTATAAATTGTCAATAAGTTGCTCCCTTTTAATCAGATCGTCTTCGTTTTTGGGACCTTTTCTCCATTTAGTTATTCCTTAATTTATATCCTTCAGTTAAGACCCTTGGGCCCCTTGAACTTTTTGTGCGCCATGCATTTTTCACCCCTCTAATTATGTCATTCTCCCAATGCATAACTTTAAATTTGAGTCTTTGACTCCGCTTACCGAGCCACCACTCTCACATTTTTATTGTTGCCCTAGGGATCCTTTTTTATGTCTTTCTATAAAATATTATTGTAATGATTAATTCATACCCTATTGCTTAATTTCGGATAATTGAAGATCTAAAGCGCCAAGTACTAGAACCACTTAAGATGTTTTCATCTTAGGGCCCTGCTCAAAATTATCAGTTGGCCTTCTTTTGGTCCCCCTACTATAGCTCCCTTAAAAATCGTCCGATTGACTAGCTTTTTTTTTCTCCAGCTGCTAACATGAACAACAAAAAAATTTCTCGGACGTCAACTACCACCAATTTTGAATCCTTTTGCGCCTTCTGCTATAACTCTCTTAAAAATCGTCCGATTCACTAGCTTTTTTTTTCTTTTTTAACAACTTCTTAGATCCCCCACTACTACATGAACGGCAAAAAAAAAAAAAAAAAAAAAAAATTCTCGGACCTCAGCTACCACCAATTTTGAATTATTAATAACTTCCTGGGGGGGCCCTTGGTGCACCTTCTTTAAAAATGATCCGATTATCTTTCAATTATCTTAAACATAGCTGTAGGATCCTCCTTCTACTTTATAAACTACTAAAAATTTCCTTAAACCCCAAAATCGGGTTAACGATATAAAATCATACAAACTTGTAGTTTGTTTTAATTTATTATCACGGGCTCGGGCAATGCCGGGCAGGTGAGCTAGTTAATAATAAACTACAATAAATAGTAAAAACTCATGAAAACGATTCAGCTATGAGCTGGAGAAAAAATATTTATACAGGATTCTGTTTTAGAGGATAGATTTGTATAGTATTCCTTCCACCAAGACTATAAAGTTTTTTCCATTTAAGATAGAATTCCGGTATAGGCAGGTTCCATTCTTAGAGGTTTTACTGTATGAATTAACCAACAAGAATTATGACTAATAAATAATTGTAAACAACAAATCACTGTATTCCTTTACATACCGCAAATCCTGTAAAAACGGAATCGCTGGAGATCAAACTCTAATTCCGTTTTAGACAGGTTTTTGTTTTACTGGCATATTTGTATGGTGTTTCTTCCGTCGGAACTATGAAATTTTTCCGTTATAGCCAGGTTTAATTTTCCAAGGTTTTACTTGCTATACTATGCCCATTATAATGTAACTCTGTATCCGCCCCTGAACTGATAAATAAGCATATATAAAAATCTTGTAAAAGCAACTTCCTTATGCAATTAGCGTTAGAATTTCTTCCTTGCTGAGAAATGATGCCGCCATCTCTCGCTTTTTATTGATATTAAAAATATTTTTGTCAGCAAATAAGTCTTACAGGAGAAAAATAGGTGAATGGAAGAAAGCATAAAAATAAGAACTACTTGTTCTTGTTAATTCTATCAGTGACACCAGAAGTTGCTTAGATGTGTTGTTGGAAGAGAAAATTGTAATGAATTTGACAAACTAGTGAAAATTATTGACAGTAAAAAGGATATTAATATACCTTGAAATTTTTAATACACTGTAGTTCCAAGGGGCATAATAGTAGTGATTTCAAGCGGTAAAGCATTCCCGAAGTTCTAATTATATATATGCCATATTTTTGTTTTCGACAGAAAAAAAAAAAAAAAAAAAAAGAGGGACTTTTCAGATAATAGTAGTTCTATAGATAGTGTGTTTTCAGCAGCATGCAAATTTCCAAGATTTCGTAGGAATTTGTTACGTCTCTGTAAAAGTAATGGATAAAAAAATTGTTACTGCATTAACTAATTAAAATCACCAGTATTAACTTTTGCTATATTTTAGGTATTTTATTATTAAAACTAGCCGCCACTGGCGACCAGTTTGGTCGCCCTTAAATGTATGTTAAGCATTGTAACAAATTATTTTTATTCATAATTTATTTTTTTCCTTAATTCCTCGCATAACTGGAAAAATCTAATAGACAAATCAAGAACTTTTGCGATCGCGGTAGCATTTCGCATATTTTTTGTTGTTATGTATTTCATCTTTCTTGACAAAAACCGCTTAACCCACTTAAGAATTTATGCTTCATGTCCGTTTGCTTATCACTTGCAATATGTTCGCTAATGCGGAGATTCTTAGACATATTTGGCGCAAAACAAAAATCGCGCCAACCCCGGTGCGGCCGTGACAGCTGTTTCAATTTAAAATACATGACGTTCACATTTTTCGTTTAAAATAGAAAATAGAAAAATAATAATTATCATAAATCAAAACATTTGATTTCAAATTAAAGTATCGTTTCTAATTTGCACGCGCAAAAAATAAAAGCTGACAATTCTTTTCGAAATTTGATCCATTAAATATTATTACATGAGTTCAACTTACGTCAAAAAAGATCCGGAAGTTGAGTTGTATGGAACAGAATTAAGGTAAACTTTGACTGTCTCACTGGTGCGGATTATTTTTTTTACGCCAGGCAGCGATCGAAAAATTCATGGTTTAATATTTTAAACATTCACAACGAATGAATCTTTTTTCTTTGTTTACTTTCATAGATAGAGAATTTTAACTGCGAACCTAATTTAAACTGAAGTTATTGCAGAATGTATACATAATTGAACGTAAGTCATCTCTCAAATATTAATTTATTTTGAACGATCTTTCTAAAAATGTAATTTTTATGCAGTTTTATTTGCAAAAATAATTTTGAAAAAAAATGGCCGCCTGGCATATGAAAAAGTGAAACGGACATCCCGGAACTGTTGATGACAGTCACATGACTATGACTTACGGTTTTATTATATAGATTTTCCGGCTGATGTTTCTGCTCAAAGATTCTGATTCTGGAAATAAATTCATTCATCAAATTTTGCATTTTATTGTTATTTTTATACAATTAGGACTGTGCGTGTCAATATAATTTTTGTGCCATTGTTATCTTCAGATACATTTTTAAGCGGTGTTGGTGGATGAAAGATCTTTCAAACGATGCCATTACTGTCAACATCAAATCAGGTACTCACATTGTAAATATTCTTCCAAACGCTTCCTTTATGGGTGCAAAAGTCATTCCAAAAGTTACCTATCCTCCAAATTTCATGATTGCTACGGAGGACCGCAGTCTTGTTCCCCTAAATCTTTCAAAACAGTATTAAGACTAATCGTTGAGGGCCACCGTAATACTTACCCATCACGGATATGCATAATATAAAATATGAAAATAAAACATGTGTAAACTATTTATAAAATGCATTGCAATTCGAATAAAATCCTGGCTTGATGCGTCATAAACTTTAAATGCTCTATTACTGAATTGCGTAAAAGAAACAGCCTTATAACTCCAAAACTGATAATCATATTAACTAACGGTTTACTGCGTCGGATTAAGCGTCTCATTTCAAATTAAAATATATATTAAAGTTGAAATCTGGATGAAATACAGGGTCATGAAGAGTGGGGAAATATAATTACAAATATCCCGGCATCTAATTATCTGATCGACTTCATTTTTTATGCAAAATTTGTTTTTTTATTGTCTTTTATATTCACTCCTTAAAATAAACAATTTCGAAAATTTTTATATACCTTTTGTCAGAACGAATATTTCAAGAGTCCGAAAAAAAAATAGTTCCGGATAATCGAGGTTACTGAAATTCAATAAGCTTTTTCCCATTATTACATACTAAGTACATACCAAATTTCAAGTCTCTATCTCAATTTGTTCTGGAGATAGAGCGTTTACAGACACACACACAGACAGACGGCAATTTTTTTTTTCTTCTAAAAATATGTTTTTCGGAATCTCCAGTGTCTAAATCGGGTAAATCCGTCATTTTTTTTTTTCAATTTTCAAAACGATTACAAGGCTTAACCTATGCTACGTATGATGGGTAAGTAATATAACCTGAACCACTAAGAGACATTGGCGCCGCCAGAAAGAAATATAGGTACTAGTAGGAGCAAGATTTTGTAACAGATGTGCTTTCGGTTCACAGCTTCGTCGGCTTTTTTTAAAATGCTGAATATAAACTTTTTGTTAAAACCCCCGGTGCAAGACAATTTTTAGGGTTCCGTACTTAAAAAGTAAAAACGGATGGATCCATTATAATATCACTCCTGTGTGTCTGTCACAGCCCTTTTTCTCGTAAACTATGGGACGAGGAATGTTCAAACTTGGGAAAGTTATAAAACCTTTTTATCCACATATTTTCAGATTATTAGCCATTCACAAATATGTTTAGGGAAAATTTAGGAGGCTAATTAAATTACTTGATAAAAAAAAAAAGTTTTCTTTCTGTATATCGTGTGAACGATCTCATAATACCGAACTCAAAAAAATATATTTTTTAATTTTAGGAATTATATTTTTAGAGATACCGTCGAAAATGCATTTATCCCCCCCCCCCCCTTCTCTATTTCCGAATCTACTAAAACTAAAATTATGAAAAAAATTAGAGGTAGTAAGAATTTATTTAAACCGTGCAGAAAAACTATGGCGATTTTTCTCGGTAATAGTTTTTGAGAAAACGCATTTTTTCGTTACACACACCACTTTACTTTTCGGACGGTCAGCGGGGGTGTTGACGGGCGTTCGAGGTATGTATCGACGCTGAATCATCCAAGGATATTTGATAATGATTTTCGAAAAAAAAAAATATCGGTAATTAGTCGAGATATTAAGTTACTTGAAAAAAAAAAATTCTTTTTATAAATCGTGTAAGGTATTAATCGGTATCGTGTAAGTTTGAAAGATCTCGTAACATCAAACTGAAAAAAAAAAAAAAAAAAAAAAAAAAAAAAAAAAAAATATATATATATATATATATATATATATATATATATTGTTGTGCGTTCGGGGTTCGAAAGAATTGATGCCAATATATAAAAACAATCAACAGGCTTTATTTACTCCAAACAGTTAGATAAGCACACCAATATCTTCTCAAAGACACAAATATTCAGTAATCTTCAAATCTAATAACAGCACAGCAAAATTTCACACAGAACAATATAGCGTATTGTTCAATACGGCGAATCAAATACAAAATCGTCCAGAGAAACACCGTCTCAATCGCAGTTGACAGAGAACTAACTGAACTAATGGAGGTCCCGGCTGGCTCTTATATAGGATTTAGAGATCATTCCAGAATTTTCCAGAGCTTTCGGATGTCCAGAATTTACCAGAAATTACTTCGACTTTCGAGAGAGAACCTCAAGTGAGAACGGACCCCAATGTACAGGTATAAGGGGGGGGGGGGGTTGCACAAAAAATCGCCAAATCCGTCGCCAACTTGGCGACATTTGGCGATATATCGCCAAATTTGGCGACAAAAATAAGTTGCCAAAACCATCGCCAACTTGGCGATAAACCCATTCCTTGGCGATATTTCCATAGACTTCCATTATAAAGATGAGGGTGCAAGGTTGTTTTTCTTGCAAAGCACCCGAGACCTTTTGCATACAGTTACATGATGCTCAATAGGAAATACTTAAATAATGCTGCAATTTTCACAATAATAAAATAAAATAAATGAAATATTTACAAATATATACAAAATTCATAACAATATATATATATATATATATATATATATTTTTTTTTTAGGTATTATATTTTTAAATTTATCGTCGAAAATATACTGGAAAAATATGCCCCCCCCCCTCCTATTTCCGAATCCATTGAAACTAAAATTATGAAAAAAATAGGGGTAGTAGGAGGTTATTAATTAATAAATTTAATGTACGGAACCCTTTGAGAGCGAGTTATACTCGCACTTAAACGATTTTTAAACATATTAACATAAAAAGCAATACAAAATTTAACATTAAGAAATATTAAATATTCAAAAATAAGTTTCAACCAACATTTTACAAAATGAAGAACTGAAACAGTTCATCCTCTTTTTTAAATTCCCAATTTAAGATAAATTTGAAACACATAAAAAAAGAACTAAAAATTATGTTCTATGGGAGGGGGGGGGGGGGAAAGGAGGATTCTTAGTTTTTCTTTCTTTTTCTGTTTAATTATTCTTAATTCTCTTGGAAAAAATAAATTTTACCCCCCTATTTTTTTTTCCTTTTTTAACAATAAGAAATAAAAAGTAAATGCGTCTTTTATGTGCAACTACCACCCTCCCAACTAACGAAAATCCTGTGCACGCCCATACTTACCTCACAAATGTCAATATTATAACTCTCCAGGGTAGTAAAAAGTAGTGACTATAAACTACTTTTCGAAAGTAGTCACTACTTTGCTACTTCCAGATTCTATCAAGGGAGTCAATTTACACTCGAAACTGAAGATACGGATTAAATAATATACAGTGACCACCCGGGCCTGATTATCCAAAAGGCATGTGAAGCACATGCTTCCCCTCTAAAATTTAAAAGAGACCCCCCCCCCCCCCAAAATGACTGTGAAGAGAGCTCTCTAATTCCCATATTCATTTTATTTGCAATGTATTTTTATTTAACAGGGAAATATAAATGTCATTAATAGGATATTAATTCACCATATAGCATCCTGATGCGCTTGTTAGAAACCATCCGGAAAATTGAGCATACAGCTATATGTACTGAATATATCTGAAGTACACTGGCCTCCGAAAGTTAAGGTACAACATGTTTTTCAAAGCTCACCAGACAAAAAATGGCATTCAGATTAAACTTCATAGTTTATATGAATGACAATAATAAGCTTTAAAAAAACTTACGCAAAAATTACAGCTACCACTTTTATTTTATAGAAAAGAATAGGTATTTGTGAATGAGAGAAAAATATGCAATTACGAAGCTTTCGTAATTTCGCGTGTAAGTTTTGTTGTATTCGAACTATTGTCAGTTTTGTTCACAACAGCCAGTAGAGTCGAGAAATGTCTAGAAGAAGTCGTTTGCCCAATTCATTAAGGTGGCGGGCGGTAGGATGGATGGAAATGGCGTTGTCACAGGCCGATACTGCTAGACGGCTCAATGTGTCTCACAGTGTAGTCCAACGACTCTGGGATCAGTATGAATCCGAAGATTCTGTGTCCAGAAAACATGTTCCAGGCCGCCCACGTGCTACAACACCTGCAGAAGACTGGTTTCTAGCTCTTTCGGCCCGAAGAAGAAAACGCACTACTGTGCCGCAACTCATTGCAGACCACTTTGCAGCATCAGGGAGAAGAATCTCCGCTACTGCTACTACGGTGCGAAGACGTCTTCACAATGCAGGTCTCTATGTATTGTGTATGTCCCCCTCAACAGACGACAGAGAAGGGCCCATTTATGTTGAGCAAGAGAACATGTTTCCTGGACCAGACAACAGTGGGCTTCCATACTCTTCACAGACGAGTCACACTGGAGAGCGATTCAGGACGTCTTCTGATCTGGAGAGAACAATGCACTCGATACCATCAATCAAACATTGTCGAAACACACAGGTACAGAAACGGTGGAATCATGGTTTGGGCAGGGATCTCACTCGGAGGCCACACTGACCTGCATGTGTTCCATGGAGGAACTGTGACTGGTGCGAGATATCGGGATGAGATCCTTGATTCATATGTGCACCCATACGCTGGTGCTATTGGCAATGGTTTCATTCTAATGGATGATAATGCGAGACCACACCGAGCTGTGGTTGTTGGGGATTATCTTGAGGATCACGGTTTGGAGAGAATGGAATGGCCAGCTCACTCTCCAGACTTGAATCCGATAGAACATCTTTGGGACTATCTTGGAAGACAGGCTGCGGCTTCCTGACGTCCTCCTCCAAGGTCATTAAATGAGCTGAAACAAGGCTTACTCCAAGTCTGGTCAGCGTTACCTATTTCGGTGTCTGACAATTTAATTGAGAGCATGGAAAGTCGATGCCGCCAATGCATTCAAGTCCGGGGTGGACATATTCTGTATTAGAACAAGTTTTTTAATGTTTCTGTCACATTTTACTGTATAATACTGCGATGTACTGATTTCTCCAAGAACGGAATTTTCCACCATGAGTGCTTTTTTGTTGTAATTTCATTTATACGTTTAAGTAAATTTCTATGTCGCATTTAATAAATAACAGTTTAGCACACTTTTCCTCCAAATTTGTTGTTTCTATATTCATTCATTTGCAAATTAAACGCAAAAAACCAGTTGTACCTTAACTTTTGGAGGTCAGTGTATATACAGGGAACATAAAAAAGCTGTTCAATGAAATATAATGTGACCCGGCTGAGCTATTCCCATGAATAATATTAGTATCACTGGTGAGTTTTCATGAATGGAAGAAAGCTTTTGCCAAATAAAAGGGGGTCCCCAAAATAATACCGTGCTTTCCCTAGATTCAGAGGTTAATCGGGACTTGGTGGAACTCTCGTTATATTGCGTCTTCCGGGAGTTCTTCCAAATGCAATTTTTTTTTAAAACTATCTCAATTTATTGATTTTTATGGTTTTAAAAATAATTTTCGAGCATGATTTTTTTTTCTTCAAAATCTATCTGAATCGTGTGCATTCTGATTACAAAAGAATAACCCGTTTATACTTAAAACAATATAAATAGTTTAGCTTTTGTTTTCGGCTAATTTTCTTTAACGAAATTAAAACTTCATCAATAATCAAGTAAAATAATATAAATAAAACACAAAATTAACAGATATGTAATCGAACTACGTGCTTTAACACTTAAAATTATAATGAAGAAGGCTGTTGTAAATAGCGAAATTGCCCATTTCTTCGACTATTACCTTTTGGCATGCAGCTAATGCGAAAGTATTGCTTTTAATAAATTTCAAACTCTATTTTAATACATAATTGAAATTTTTCATCTTTTTCGTGTTATTAGTGAGCAATCTAGAAAAAAAAATATATATATGTATAAACTTAATGTACAATTAATTCATTGAAACATAAGATATTGATGTAAAAAATCTATTAGAATTTTTAATTTAAGAAAAAGTGGTTTTCACCTATGTTCTGTACACAGGGAAGTTTATTCTGTAACCCGGGAATGTGAGGTTGGATCCCCTGGTATAAATAAAACACAATTTAACAGATATATAATTGAACTATGTGCCTAAACACTGAAATAATCAGAATAAAAAAGGCTGGTATAAGTAGCAAAATCTTTGATGATTTCTTCGACTAATTAACTTCTGGCATATGTGCCTAACACAAAAGTATTGCTTTTAATAAATTTCAAAGCTTTATTTGAATACATAATGGATTTCTTTTTATACAGAAATACTTTTTAGTGTTCTTAGTAGGTAATCTAAAATATTATATTAAATGTAAAAAATCTATTAAAAGTTTTCAATTTAAAATGAGTCCTTTTGGCTCAGTCGGAAATGTAGGTTGATTTCTTTTTTTTTTTTTTTTATTTTAAGGTTCATACATCTGATTTTAATATGCAGAGAAATTTTAAGTTAGGCTTACCAAATGTAATTGAATGATATGTGACAATTATATCAAAAACGTTAAAAATTTGTTGAAATCATAGTTAAAAATCATCTGTAGGCTGTAATATAACCCAAAGCCAAACCATTCAATGAATGCCATCAAAAACTTTTGCATATCCCTGTAAACAAACTGTAAGTCTAAATAGTTGACTAAGGAATTCATCAATTATCCTTGCAAAATCAATACACTGTTCTAATTAAGTTTGAATTGGCTCTGTATTTCGGACATTATCATGATGACAAATTTTACATATTTCGCTTTTGTGTTTCCCTGTGAATGAACTCTTAGAGCTAAATACTTGATTAACAAACTCTTCTATGATGCTGGTAAGATCAATACGCTATCCCAATTAGGTTCGAACTGGTTCAGTAGTTCAGACGTTATCCTGGTGACAAATTTTGCATGATTTTTTGCTTTTGTTTGTCCCTGTAAACGACCTATGGGGGCTAGATACTTTATTAACGAACTCATCCAAGATATTTGTACATTTAAAATTTGTCCAGTAGAAGTTCAGAAATCTGTTGTCAGTGTGTTCCCTTTCCAATAATTAGAGTTTAAAATGTACAATAGCTACAACAATCCTTTTTTCAAGTGAAAGTAGTAGTGACTAATTTTCCACAATCCTAATCTACAACACAAGAATCGTTACAATAATGTTTTATTTTCTTTCTATGAACAGAGGACTTTTATCATAAATGAGAAATATTTTTCTAGTGATTGAAAGCAAAATGCAAGTTTGTTTCTGAATAAAATTAAACACACCATTCATCCCTGACTATTTTGATGACCTATGGCTGAAAAAAAAAAAATGCTATAACACCACTGTAATCAAAATATTTCAATATGTAAAAATATATTCCTTTTCTGGTAAAATATGTTTTCCTATGAAAAGCATTAATTTTTTAATTTTATCAAAAGCAAAATCTTAAAAAAAAGAAAAAAAAAAAAAAAAAAAAAAAAAAAAAAATTGAATTAAACAATTTTTAAATGTTATTAATAATCAACATGCTACACATAGTCTGTATTTTTGAAAAACAAAAATAAATAAAGATTAGAGAACAACAATTTCAAAGTAGTCTCTTAGTTGCTTAAAAATTCTTTATTATCATTCAAATAATTGTAGAAAACAACTGATAAAGAATCAATTTTACAATAACATTAAGAGTATATTTCAGAACATCATATTTTTACAATTATATAAAATGTTTCAGAACTCTATAACAACACAGCAACCATGTACTATAAAAGTATTGAATGTATTTCATTTCTATTGAAAAATTTTAGCCAAATAAATACTATTAGCATAAATCTGAATTATACTACTGTCTGAAATATTGCAATTAATAAACAACTTAAAATAATGACACATTCTATACATACATATCAGTGCTTCTCAACTGATTGCAGTACACTGTTTACCGTATAAAATTTTGTAGTGCACACAAATGATAGGGATCTGTCTATTGCCTCTGACTTTATTGCTTATTCATTAAAGTTCAAAATTCAGAAAGTCCAGAAAAGTAGCCATAATAAAAATACAGCGGAATAGAAGATATCCCAAAAGTCCATTCACATTTAAAAAATTTAAAAAATTCAACAAATTGTCATATTGGGGTGCAGTTTGCACAATAAAACATGTTCAGAATAGGATTTTCTTGTGGCAAAAAACAAAAACAAAAAACAAACCCTAAAATTTTCATCAACAGGTAGCACTATTAAAATCCACATTATTAAAAGACATAAAAATATTGAGATTATACAACAAATAACTGTTGAATAATGTAAATATTTTTTTTTAATGTATTTTAATAACAAGGACCTTAACAGCACCACCTGTAAGTAAAAATTGTAATTACTTTTTTCTTTTGCTACAAAAAATCTGACTCTCTGACAAGTTTTATGATGCACACAACACTCTGATATGACAATTTATTAAATTTTTAGGAATTTTTAAAATGTGGTTATATTTTATTTTATATAGATTGTTTTATTTTACTTAGAGTAACGAAGAATTGTGAATGGACTTTTGAGACAGTCAATATATATGACAAAAAAAAAAAAAAAAAAAAAAAAAATCATGTAAAACACAATAAAATTATGAAATTTCTTAAAAATACCATGCAAAATATAGAAATAATTCTAAGGAAAGTACCATCTCCCATATTAAATATGCAACATACTCCAGAAGAAATAATTCTCTCAAAGGTACATGTAAAACTACTACAAGAGCAGAAACAGGACTCTGTTTCTGCTGATGCAGTAGTTGTATATGTCTTAACCTGATGACGAAAGATTCATTCCACTGAAACATGTTGCACAGTTCTTTTATGGGATATTTAAGAAGTTTTGCAAATTTATTTTCAATGAGAAAAATAATTTAATTAAAATAGTGATGAATAATAATAGTAATTAAAAAAAACCTAAAAAGCTTTTTGATTGTATAAAACAGAACATGTAATGATGAAAAAAAAATAATCATTACTTAGAAAATGCAATCTTATACCGATATCACAGTTTTAGATTTTAATGGCTTAAACATTTGAATATAAACTTCAAGGACTATTTAGATAAAATTTACAACCTGGAATTTAAAAATACTTTAGGGTTCCACCAACCATTAATAGTAGCTCCAAGTGCCATTTGTTTTTATGCATGATCTATAAATTAAAAATACAATAATCCTCTAACATTTATGCATTTATGAATATAACATTTGCAAGTAACTGACTTGTTCATTTACACATTTTTCACCACTTTTAGTTTCTTAAAACTCACAATATTAAAGGATTTTTGTTTTTCTACCTTATGTGAAACATCTATTAGTCAAATTTCAGACATCGATTCACAACAAGAACGAAAAATCATGCATCAAGCATAGATTATGAAACACTTTCCAACACTTACAGAATACTTTACTGATTAATAAGGTGAAAGTTGATGTTTAAATAAACAATTTAGGAAGCATTTAACAAATTTGAAAAAACAATTTCAGAAATTACCCTCAGTAATCGGAACAATATCCGAATTCTTTTGTGCAGTCCAGTATGTGATCTATAGATTTGTATATACAATGTAAAAAAAAATAGTTAAATTTAAAAATGCATACCACAACTGAAAATGCACTTCCGGCAATTGTTCATAGACAGTACTGCAACCAAATTCTTTTGCGTGTCATTGTAAATGAATGATGAATGCAATGTCCACCATATTCTATAGTAAGCCTCTTGTAGTGCACCTCAGTGATACATAGCATTTTCAATATGCTTTAAATAGTGTAACATCAGTAAAATATACCACAAATGATTTTTGTCCATAGACCGTAATGTAACAGAGTTCTTTTGAGTGTTCTTGTAAACCAGGCATGTCAAACATGTGGCCTGTGGGCCATAACTGGCCCGCGAAGTTTTGGTATTTTACCTGTGTTTAATTTAGTTGTTAGAATACACATGTTGAAAATACACTTTGCACGAACAAATTTGCACCAACCATTGTCTTATTAGAGATGGCAAACATCAGTGTTACCACTTCGATGGTTTTTTTAAAATTTATTCAGAATACTACCACTATTTTTGAATAGTAATAATTTGCCATTTCTTCTGTTATTAAATAAGGGTAATATTTCTCTTAAGCTAAATAACTCCCACTCATCTGGAACAGCGATGTATATAGACAGATATAACTCAATTTCACATTTTTTGCACAAACAAATTAAGGATATAAAGATAAACAATCAGAACGTAACAAAACGCGAAATCTTCAGTCTGATAATTTAAAGTATTTTACTTAAAACATTTATTTGTTTATTATGTCGAAACTAATACTTTATTTTACTACTCTCTTCGATTTTACACCACTTTACAAAATAATATGCTGTATTTATTAAATACTAAGAAATGTACTGTAAAATTAATAAAATTCGGCACTTAGGAACAGTTAAATTTTTCAACAAAAATCAAAATATAAAATTAATAGCTTTAAATGAGACATGTTGAAAATGGACATATCTCTTTTGTGCTTGACCCTAAACCCCGAATCTGTCATCCAGGTTCCTCACTTGGGCTTAAGTCGAACATATGGATTTTGGATTTAAGCTCTTTAATTATTTTCATAACTTAGGTTAGTAATTGTGTGTGACCTTTCTGGAATCGTGCATAATCCTTCTTTCCTTTCTTTCATTCCTTTATTGATATACACACATTGTATTGACAAACTCTACATACGAGGATTTATAAAAAAAATATGCTGAAGTTCTTTACCACTATGTATAAACATGATAAACTGAAGATGAACATTGCAGATATTTTAAAAGGTGATTTATAGCATAATTATGTTCAAAAGAAAACTGAAATTTTATGTTTGATAAGTAGACACTGTTGGAGTTTGGAAAGAATGTAACATTAAGAGGTGCTGCAGCACAAAGTATAAAAAATCACAAAAATCTGGCTAAACATCGAAAAGTTGAATTGAAACAAATGCTTTCACCAAGCCTATTGAATAAAATATATTTGCTTTAAAAAACTAATTATTGTTTTTATTACACTAAATGTCCCGTGAGTCGAAATCATTCACTACGAAATTGAAGAAATGATGTCCTGAGCAGTTAATCAAAATACTATAAGCATAGGCACCATTGTTAGAAAGATTTATGTATACCGGGATAGATTTATAAAAGCCGGATATGAGCATACAAACTTATAGTGCTTATAAACTTACATTGTATTCGTATGTACATGTTTACTCATCGTCAATCTAGAAAATATCTTGGAAATATGGGTAGTGAAGATAAACACATCTACTTTCTTATACAGATATTTGACAGCTTTCCATTATAAAGCTTTAATTGTTAATTTCAAATTCTTAAAAAAAGTTGCAATTATCATTTTAAATTGACAAATTATGAATTTGGATTATTAAAAGACTACCAATAAACAAAGTACTTGGAGTTTTCATTTGAAATTACAAAGCACCTGACTAAACTTCAACTTCAAGGCAAATTTCGTAATGTTACCTTGTTGTTTGATTGTATTAGCGTTTTCAAATAGAATTTATTATTTAAAAAAAAAACAGTTTTCAAAAAGAAACTACATTTCATTTTAAATTCTGCCAGGCATTATTACAAAAATCATCAAAGTTGAAATTTTTACAATATACTAAAAATGTATTAAAAAATGAATCCCCAAAAAAGATTTTTGAATTTAAAGAAATAGGAAAATCAGTTTAATCTACTCTAATGATTGATGTTGAAATTAGTCTTCAGAATTTATTACTGCAGTTAATCAAAATTCAGTGCGATTCCATATTAGCAATCCATATGAGCTAAAACATATGAATATGGGGTTTCCAAATTTCTGCAATTATTCACCAATCGACCAATTTTTAATAATATATTGTGTAATTAGACATATTTTAGCTATGTTCAGTAGTGCAAAATACGACATCTTTGAGTAAGCTGCTAACCTTTTGTTATTTTTCATGTCAAATAAGCATAATTTGTACAAGAAAATGTATAAAATAAATTATATCAAATAACTAGCACATAGATATGACACATTTTATTAAATAAATTTCCTTATTCAAAATATATATTTTTTTATTTTTTGCTTGAAGAAAACATGGAAGATTGACAGCTATTCCTTTACTAGATCAAGATTAACAGTCCAGCGAGTACAATCAATTTTTAAAATAAATACAAGTTAGAAAACTGAATTAAATTTTATAGATTTGGTTGATGAGAAGTAATTTTGAGTATTTTTTTGAAAAATAATATAAAATAAACTATGTATAACTTTAGAACTTTTTGAGAATATGTCTTTAAAAGATGGCTGTGTTTCATACATACACATTTTATCCTGTGCAATTGTAATAATATTATCTATCCTTTTTTATGTGGCCTGTGGCTTTGTATATACTGTGTGATTTGGTCCACGGCGGTAAACGAGTTTGACATGCCTGCTGTAAATGAACTATAAATTCTACACACTTCATTTTCAATACCAAACATGCAACCTCAATAACATATATCAAATGCATGGCGATTCGAGTATATTTATGTGAGTTCGAGTACAGACAGACACACAAACCAAATTCATAAACACTTTTCAACTATGTTGGAAAATGTTAAGAAAAGATGATACTGTAGGAGAGCAATGACAATCTAACGATGATTGCTCTAGACCTGATCTCTATTAATGACAATTTTTTGCATGATAATATTAGAAATAGAAGTTAATATAATGGCATCTTTGCCTTACAAATGAACCTATATTCATTTATTTTTCATATTCAGCTTGTGGTTGCAATTGTAAAATGGAATCTGTTGATCTCTTCCGTATCCCACAAGTAAAGACAGTACTGAACTTAACCCTTATGAAATGTTGAAGGATTAGTGTAGTAAAAACAAAAGAACATAAAATAACTAAACAGAAATATCATAAAATAGAAAATAAAACTTATTTAAATGGTCAGTAAGGATGTAAAAATTCAGCAACACTAATTCAGAAGGTTTATTATTGAAATACATTTAGGAGAAAATATCAAGAATTACTCGACTGAACATTACAGTTAAAGTAGATGAAATTTAATCACTGATAAATCTAAGAAAAATATACATTGGTGGTACATTTGTCTCAGGATATTATTAGTTGCTGGAAAGGCAGTTAAAGGTTTGTTATTTATAAATATTCAAAAATAAGCAGCAAAAAATAAAGGTTAGTTAAATAATATAACAATAAATAAATAACTAATTAAAAAAAAATGATTTTATTATTTGAATCACATGCAGAAATTTCTGATTATTGAATTTCTGCCGCTGAATAACAGTTTTAAGTATCTATCTATTAATAATTATTTTAGAAACTTTCATAGTCAAAAGCTATTCCACTAAGCTAAGAAAAACAAATACATTTAGAATAATGGTAATATACATTAAAAGTATTGGATTTTTGTGAGATTCAATTAAGTATCAGAAAACTATGAAAAATGAACAGTTTTAAAAGAAAAACAATATTGGTCACATTTGGAGTCAATATTCTGCCAATATCGCATTTGTCAGAAATGTTTACAATTTTCAAATAATTTTCAGAACAAGCCAACAATAGCTAGTGGCATAATAGTGTACTGCAATGCAATCTTTGAGAATCCCTAATTTATGTGTGTATACATATACACATAAATACAAACACGCATACAAACACAGAGAAATACAGCATGCATTTCTCTTCAGTTTTATAAATATTAACTGAATGCATTAAATAATTATCTAAATAAAGAATTGCTGAAAGTTTTAACAGACAAAAGATGAAAATAAATAGTGGTAATAATTACAAAACAAAACTTCATAGGAACAGGAGGAAGCCTCAATCTATAATGAAATATGATGCATATGTGATTAGTTTACAATATGTTTTTACAGAAATGAAGGGATAAAAATTACTTCATTATAACTGTTTTGAAAATAACAAAATTAATACCAAATCAAACATCTTGAGATATTTGCTAGATTTAAAATCTATTATCAGATTTTCCAATTTGAATCAGACAATCTGAAAACCCTAATAATTTTAAAGCAACTCTATGACAATTTTTTGTAAAGTGAAAATACTAATATACTATATTATGTATGCACATAATACAAAATAAAGATTTTTTTAAAAGTACAGTCAGACCTGTATTTAAAAAAGTCCCTACGTCCAGCAGAAAGTTTGTCTTATAGAAAATTCGTTAAATAGAGATTCACCTTTTAAAATACTTTAAACTACATAAAGACAAATTTTGAAGTCATAAATACTAGATATCATATAAAAAAATAATTAATTACATTAAAAAAATTATATCCATTTGTTTTAATTATTTTATTCATAAAAAAAAAGAAAAAAATATGTAGAAAAACAAGTATAAAACACCATTACTGTCCAAGAACACACTGTATTTTTAGTTTAAGATATAATTTTATATTTAAAATGAATGAATTAATGTTTTATGATATTACTGTATTTATTATAGCAGAGTAATTTTAAGCTTACATTACCACATGTATCCTTCAATTTAATTACTAAAATAAATAATATGTCTCACACTTTTGCAATGCTCTAAAAACGCTCTTCAGATACATTACCTTCAAATTGTAACCACATTGGATTATTTGAAATGTGTAAAAAGAAAGAATAAATTTGAAATGTCTAGAAATATTTTGAGAAATAGGATAAAAAAAATTAGATCATAAAAAAAATGTTTGTTAAATAGATAATTTACTTCACTATTTGATGGTTATTTTGCAAGAAACTTCGTAAAATGTTCTTGGTTCTAAGGAAAAGTTCATAAAATAGAGAAATTCACAAAATAGAGGTCCAACTGTGTTTTTTACTCTTTTTTTCTAAGAAGTACCCTTTTTTTTTTAATATGGATACAATTTTCTAATTTGTAGAATGAAATGCATTTGATTGGCTGAAAATGGTGAGTTTGACACTAATACTTTTTGTCATATTTAAGAGTTTTATATACATAAGTAAATAAAGCAAATTTACTACTCAGTAGTGCACCTCCTTAAAATAAACTTCTTAATTTTTGCATAAATTTATTTTAGTAATTTATATTTTTATACAAATAATGCATATAAATAAAAACCCCACTAAAACAAATTAAAATTTATAACATTTGGTAAGATTGAAAATTCTAATAAGCTAAGTATACATTAAAAGTTCATTAAAAAAAAAAAATTTTTTTTTCAAAATATTTATTTATTTATATTTAAATATATTTAAACTGTAAAATTTGTGAGCTTTGTGTGACTGATGCTTTTTTCTAATTGTTTTGGTAGAATATTTTAATAAAAATGTGTATATAATAACTTCAAAATTGTAGTTATGATTTTGAGAAAGAACAACATGTCAACAAATGTATTGTTACTTGTAAATAAACAAAAAGCTCCAATGCTACAACTTCAAATGCAAGATTAAAACATACAAAACAAAATCAATATAATGCCTTTCTTATAGCTGGAAAATATCAGAGACTGAATTTCATTATTAATAAATTTCACATAACAATTTATTACAATCTTCCATTGTGTCACAAAATATTAAAAGTATTTAATTCAACAATTAAAAAAACATATAAAAACAGGTAAAGTAACATGAAACATTTCAACACAATTTTTATAAAGTTTTAGTTGTGGTGTTCTTTTAAAATGTAGCAATATAGATTTGAAACCATAAAAAAAATAAACGATAAAGTAGGAAAGTCACTCATAATCAATAAGCTTTGCATGATTTTTCTTTTTATTTAGTTTGACTTTTAATTACATTTGTTTACATTTACATGCATATTTTTACTTCTGGTTTTGTTGTTAACTGATTAAATTCTGAAGTAATATAATCTAATGTGCTAATCTAATAACCTGAACATAATCACAGGGAAGGAAGAGTAGAGAAGGGTCATGACATTTCACTGGATTTTAAAATTTTAATTAAATTTATTTTACCTTTGAGGATTTTCGAAAAAGAAAAAGAGTAAAACTTATTATTTTCTTTAATAAAAGAATAACTACTAAAAGAAAATTTATGATTGAAAGGAAAAGAGTTTTTATTTATTACAATAAGTCATCTGCTTATTACAAAACTTCCTCAGATTGGATTATGTTTTGCAAGTGCCTATGTACGAGAAAAATATTCAAGTTCAGGTATCTCAATTGTGAATCTTTTCATACATGATACTTCTAAATACTTATTTATAGATTATTATTATAAGTACAATAACTTAAACAGATCTAATGTTTGACATATTTTAATCCATATACAAACAGGATTCATTTTTTTCTAAAAATTAATAAAACTTACAGTTTAGATAGAGTACACATTTAAATATTAAACACAAACAATACTTTAAAGTAACAAATTTAAACAAAATTCAAAATGCATGATGCTTTGAAACAATGTTACATTGTATATAAAATTAGATACTACAAGTTGAAGGAATTTTTATCCCATTACGAACTGTGCATAAGGATGAAGAAAGAAAATATCACAGAGTGTAAACACAGATAGATGCTATATAAAAATAAAATTTCACAACAAATGATAAATCAACAACACATAGAAATCTAAACAATCAACTGGTCCCAATAATTATAACAGAAATGAAACACAAACAGGATTAAAACAAAGATCTAACAATAACAAGGCTAAAAAAAGGGAAAAAAAAAAAAAAAAAAAAAAAACCATGGGAATTTTTGGTTACTACAACATCATTTGACACCAAATGTACATGCTGCTAGAAAATATAACTGGGGATAGGAATGGTAGGATATATACAGTTTCATAAAAATAATGATTATTTTACAAAATAAATATAAAAAAAAAAGAGATAAATACAATTCACTAATAAGAAAAATGCATAATAAAGATAGGAATAACAAGTCTAAAGAATCTAAACTGTCAAAACTGAAAACCTTTATAGACCAGAGTGTTCTATTAATGTACTGACAATCTAAGAACAGTGATAGAACTTAGCAAGACAAATAAATTTAATATGAAACCCAATGTCATAATATCCATATATTTAAAGCGAAAAGCGCTTTCTGTAAGACTCCACATTCTTTTTTCCCACAAAAGATTTTCCACACAAAATTGATTTTTTTGCACATGCTTCAACTTTTTTTTAAAGACTTCTTCCCTCAGAAACAGGAAACCTGTTTAGCCCTCACCATGAACATAGAACTAAAGAAGGACTTCCAATGAAATAGTGTTAATATCGTGTTGCGACTTTGGAACGAAATAGCAGCTGCACATCTACAAGCATGGTTCTGCGCAGCCGGCGAGAATCCCTGCCAAGGGAGCGCCACCTACAACATCAAACCGAAACTGTATATCATATACCCACCAGACGACAGACGGTTTGAAGAAGCAGACGAACTGGTGACGTATGGAGAATCCGTCTTACCACATGCGTCACCTATGACTTTTTTCGAGGAACGATTTTCTTCTTGGAAAGGCTATTTCGTTAGAAGTCCTTTAGATCTATGTTCATGGCCCTCACCTTCCTGGCTAACTATTGCCCGGAAGCAAAAAGGAATGATGAAGGAGTCACTCTCCATTCTTCCATGTGCTTTGTTTGAGAGCAGGCTGAACAAACCGGATGTAAGGGAATTAGGGGGATTGAAAAGGGATGGAAATGTTGTTCTGAGTTTCGCAGCAATTTTCAGAGACCAGATCCGAAGACAGTGGGGCGCCCAATCCTAAGTTCGTTTAATTCAAGGTCTGTTTATAAAAAAACAACCAGCGTAGCAGGGGAAACTCTCCTAGTAATTATTAAGTCAGAAATAGAGGAGGGGGGAAGGTCACACTTCCAGTCAATCCTAGATTTTCATTCACAACTTTAACAATAGTGAAGATATTGTAGCAAACTTTTCGATACAAATAACTTGCTTTCTCTGAAATATAATAGTTTCTTCATCATAAGTACAGGGACTGGCCACATCATTGCACAAAATACATTGAGCTGCATGTTTCATATTTTGGAATGTTGTTGACAGTATGCATGGTGGCACTGATATTATACACTTCCATTACTTTTTGCAGTATAATCATATTAACCCAACACAACAAAAGCCTGGTGAAAATGTCATTATATTATATTGTTATAAATGAAAAACTGAGTTCATCTGAAAGTGAGGCTTCATTTGTATTTTTGACTGAATAAGTGAGAATTGTAACACTGGTTTCATAGTACAATTTTTTTTGTATTACTATGTACTATCAATTCCCTCAGTTTGAAGTCCCAATAATAAAATATCCTGTATATAATACTGTCTGATTATGAGAATTTAATTATGAATTCTAGATTGTTAAGCCTATTATGACATGTTGCATATAATAAGCATAGGAAATATAGGAATAAGAATTACTGTATCAAGGTTTATTCTTGCATTGATATTATTAAATAGCAATTCATAAAAAGCAAATAAAAAGTTTTATGAGCCAGAGACATGATTGCCACTTTTGGTGTCTTGGCACAAAATTGGCACTGGTGTCATAATAACCAAAAACAGCAAAATATAAATTCTAAAAAAAAAAAATAAAAAAAATAAAAATAAATAATAATAACCATACTTGTAACATAATAGCAACAACAACTATTAAAGCTCTTAAAATGTAACAAGAAAAAATTCAAAATTAAGAATTTCAAATTAAATGTTTTTAAATTTTACATTCAATTACTTTTCTTAAACATTCATTTATATTAAATCTTTGCACTGAAAATAAATATTTGATGAGTTACTTAAACTGTTGGGTGCCCCTATGGGATATCTAATGAAATAGAAATGTAATGTAGATGTCTCAGAGAAAAAAAAAAAAAAATCTAAGGTTTTAAAGAAATTTCTTCGATTGAACTGAAAGTACTTTACAAAAGCAGCTTTTCCACATACAGTGAAACCTCCCTATGCGACCACCTCCCTCAACAACCATTTTTTCATGGAACCAAATTTATTCCTATATGCTCATTGCTAATGTTACCCCCATTCAGAGACCATTCTCAGGGGAACTCCCTCCATGAGCAACCAATTTGTTTAAAGAAAAAGAAAGAAATTCCATTCTTTCCTGGTCGTTTGACCTTTAACTTGATCACGCATTATTCATTAAATTTCCGAACAGGTATGTATGAACTTAATCTTATCTTTTTAGATTTATTTTTTAAACATTTTACTGTTTAAACCATTTTTTGTGCCTTTTCAGGCAATGAATACAATTCTGATGATGAGTAAAGCGTGCCGGGCAGTAAACTCCCTACCCTTTTATATAATTTGTAAAAGATAAAATCGTGAAATCACAACAAATATCAATTTATAAATTTTTTTAAAACCATTGTAGTTGTTAATTTATGAATTTAAATTTAAGTTTTATTTTGATATTTATTTATTTTTTCCCTAATGTGAAAGATAAATTTTCATAGCACTACTTGTTACCTTATTTTCGATTATCAAAAACAAGATTTAAATGTGACCTGCATTAAGAGACCACTTCTTGGAGTGACCAATTTTTAATGGAACGGAATGTGGTCGTTTTAGGGAGGTTTTACTGTAATTTCAAAATTTAGGCCTTAACATAAAGTGACAAATTTCTCAGAAACTTGGAAGAATTCATCTAATATTTGAACCATTCTTGCACAGCCTTTTGAATTCTGAATAAGAGTAAAATTGCTCATTTTGCAAAATCCTTCATTCATTATCACAACAACAGATGGCGTCTGATCATGAGAAATGAGATTTATAATCTCATGGCATGTCAATATGTTCAATGATCTCATTAACCCTTCAGTTCCCAAATAGGATCTACCTGAGCGATTTTCTTGTTTAGTTTCTTCTATCTTTACAGAAGAAGATATTGGATTTGTGAAAAATTTTGACTTCTGGTTTACAGAAGATTTATACATTTTAGAAGGAATTTCTAAACACGATTTGTCTGTTTTTAGAAAATGCTTGTCAGTGAGTTTGTATTTGACATACATTTTGTGGATGCTCTATCTTATCCATTTCTTTCTTATCTTATCTTATATTATCTTATCCATTATTATTTATTATTAATCAAACTTCAGTTTCAATTAAACCTTGACATAAATTAGTGTTGATTAGGTTTTGATGTAAATCTCCCAACAGGTGGCGCTGCTATGCTGCTTTTTCACAATTACTGCAATAGCTATACCTCAAGAACTAATGCACGTAATTTCATAAAACTTAATATTCTGTTAGAGCATGAAAATCGAGTAGACAATGATTAGGTTTTGGTGCAAATCTCTCAACAGGTGGTACTGCTATGCTGCCTTTTTCACAATTTCCGTGATAGCTATATCTCAAGAACTAATACACAGAATTTCACCAAACTTCATATTCTGTTAGACCTTTACATAAATAAATACTTATTAGGTTTGGATGTACACTGCCCAACAGGTGTCACTGCTGTGCTCTGCTTTTTAAGATTTTAGCGAAAGCTATACCCTAAGAACGAATAGACTATCATTTAATTTTGGTTGCAGATGGTTTGATTTACATACACACCACAACATAGTAATTTCAATTGCTTTTAGTTATTTAACCTCTAAATAAGACAAATGTATCAAATTTTAAAAGTTTTTTCTGTTCTTATTGGGTTATTATAATACCACACATTGGAGTGTGCATTGGAGACTGGAGCAATAATTCTTTGACAATTTTCATACATAAGACTTCTGAAACTATAAAACTAACAATAAATCATGAAAAAATGTCAGTTCTCATTTTTTACAAGTCATAGTAAGTACATAACTTAGGAAACATTGAAGCATTACATGTTTAAAAGGCATAAGGGAGTTTAGAAAATTATAAAATGCATCTGGTTATAACAGGAAGTATTGATTAGATATTAACACCTTCATTCTTTCTCCAAGAAGCCAATAGACGGGCCTGAACTTGCTTGATGTGATTTTTTAGATAATTACAGAGCAAAAAATAAGGTGCATCCTTTAGGGTGTATTGGGAACTGGAGGGTTAAATGCTAATTCTTATTCAATATCAGTGCATTTATTCTTGAGCAACTTGCATAAATTTGCAATAGCCTGGCTCAAAATTGCTTTATATTCACAATTACCTTTTAACTGGCGATGAATATCAGTTGGTCTTTACTTTTGTACCCATAGCAAATAAGTGAATGTGTGTATTTCTAATTTGAATACAATGTTATTATTTTTAACTCAATTATGCTGGTTGGTAAAGATATCATACGAATGAAATCTTTACCAATCAGTATGGCTGAGTTAAAAATAATAAAGTATATAATTTAATGGAGTTTCATTTCTTGCAGTTCATTCTGTTGAGCTGTTTCAGATAACAGGCCAGATGCTATTGCCAAAAGGTTGTCTGAGTGAATTGTGTTGGCCAGTTGTCAGTCAGTGCTCAACAGGCAGAACATTGGCAATTTAATCCACATGTTCTGGGTTCAACTCCAATACATTGGTTACAACATTTTCACAAGCATAACTGCCATGTCAAAACTGCTGATACAAATTTGAATAAAGTTTGATATCAGTGTTGCCAGGAAATTCCATAAAAATATATTCTTTTAGGCTAAAAAGTTGCAAGGGAGTGCAATCAACTTTTTGACTGATTCCCCTATTAGTTTTCACATAATTATTGAAAATAATTTGAGAGTATTTTGCTGATTCAGTAGCAGCTATACATTCTGTAATTAAAAAAAGAAAAAAAAAACTTTTTTACCCATAGAGGACAGACATAAGTAAAACATCAGCAATAAACAAGATATGCAAGACTGGTAAAATTAATATATCACATTAATTAAGCAAGTTCTAATAGTTAACTAAGGTTTTGGTGACACTAGTTTAGAACAAGTGAAAAATATAACAAATCCCCAAAATTTAAATATTTGAAAGACATATACAGAAAACGAATGTGAGCAAGAATTGATAAAAATAAATAAATAAATAAAGAGATGAAAGTAAAAGAAATATATTTGATACTCTGGCTATAATAATAATAATATATAAATATATATATATATATAATATATACATTTATCGAAAGAACTTTTAGTTCTAATAAAATGTGACAGACAAAATAACAAAACAAAAAATATAAATGAATAAATAAGGAACACAAATAACAGTAAATTATTGCAGCTAGGGAAAAATTCCAAAGAAACATACAGTATGTTTTCTGACAGAAGATAAATAAAAAATTAATTAAAGATTCAAGTAATTTATAAACTGTCTTTTAAATAATAATTCCCATTTTCTTTAAAAATTGCTAGAGAAAGAAATTACTTCTATAATTTCATTCCTTAAAACTTTTCTAGAGTATTATGATTGTGTATAAGTGTTAACAATTAAATAACATTACAGAGCAATTTAAAAGGTTGGGATCAGTTTTGCTATATCAAGTATCATTTGATCATTTATTTTCACACACACACACAAATAAATAAATCAATAAATGTATCTAAAAATTTATAACAAACAGAGTGATTTAAAATTTACCACAGTTCTTTAGTATAGACCAAATAAAAAACAATTAAATTTTTATAAACAAAGAGTTTACAGATTTGACATCAAATTTATATCATGCAAAATAAATAAATAAAATAAAAAATAATAATAATAAATAAAATAAAATAAAGTTAAGCAGTAGAAAAATTTCTTGTTTAATTTTTCTGGAAAAGAGTTTTCAATATTTTTTAAAAATTAAAGCTTTTAATGCGATTCATAAAAAAAAAAAAAAAGGTTTAAACTTGTATACATAGAGATTTTTTTTTTTTTTAAAGAAACATTATTATGAATTTAAGAGTGAATGAAACCTAAAAAATCAAAAGTAAGGTTTTGATCATTATAAACAATAAGAAAAAATATTTTTCTTTTCTTCGAAAGATTAAACAAGATCTGAATTAAGTGTAACTGAAAAGTAATTTCTTAGTAAAATAGTGTGATATTTTACAAAAATCCGATCATAATTTCTTTCTCTCCCCTACCCCAGCAAACAAATTATGACATAAAAAAAAAAGAAAAAGAAAAATGTTTCTAAAAGTAAGGAACTATAGTGATTGAATTGAAGGTACAACTATACAAAAACACATTGACAATTAATTTAAAAGTATCTATTTTATAATTACTCTTGTTTGTTGAAACTAAGGTAAACATCACAATTTATTATTATTATTATTATTTTAATTCGTCATCCCATCATTGCATACTAACTTGCAAGACTTAAAATCATTCCAATTTACAGCTCAAATAAATCCAATAGCTTTTGAATTTTAAACAGGAAAGCAATTTTAAATAGAAAATGATGTGTACTGTAATAATGCATTTTCCTTAAATTTTTGTTTTTACTTCTGCTTGCTGATCTAAAGCCGTAACAAATTGTGCACTTTTTAAATATGAGTTTGAGGGTGTGAGAGAGAAAAAAAAAAAAAGAGACCGACCCAGGCCGATGTATGAATGGTTGGAGAGTGAAGTGATAAAAATGTATTTTGCAAATTAAATATGAAACAAAAATTTCATTCTTAACTCTCAAAAGTTACTAAAAAATAGAACATTTTAAAAATCTAATAATTTAATCTATCACATATCTGGAAAAAATATTATGACTTTTCTATTGAATAGTAAAGTTTGATGAGAGGGAGGAGGTAGGGTTGCCAGTTTTTTCTCTCACTCTCAATAATAATAATATTAACTGAGGTTTGTTTTTATTTTATCACAGTACTGTATATTTCTACATCCGACTAAACTATGTTGAAAATGTTAGTTATGTCTCCTTTAAGGAAATTTTCTTATAAACAATTCATTAATAAATAGTCATAATTATTTTCCAATTGCATTTATATTTGCATTATTCTATCAATATTGTTTAACTTATTTTGCAGTCACAATTCCTATTATGAATAAAAAAATAATAGTTTTTACAGTAAAAAGTGAAAATTTTGAAACTGACTGAAAATGTAAACTGAGAAAAATTCTTGAAAATATTAAAAGCCAGACATGTAAGAAAGTTTAGATAAGATATAAGCCTAAAAAAACATACAACTTATGGGGAAAATGTACAATTTGACAACCATAGGAAGAGCTGCTGAGATTGCAGCTGGATATCTGAGTTTTATAAGAGGACCTGGGACCAAATGAAGTAAAAAACAAATACTGCTTCTTACTGTTTTAATAGAATAATTAGGAGGCCCAGAAAAAAGTTTTTCTCTGTGTCAACATGATTCTTCTTCATAGCCCTGATAAATAGTTTCATTTTTTAGATGGGCTGGCAGAAATGTACAAACAACATTGCACTTTCCTTTAATTTTTCCACAAAATTTTTGCCTATTTATACATTAACTCTAAAACAAATACACTTATATCTGGTTCAAATGTAATTTGAACATGCATGTAAATTTAATTTAAAGAAAAGAAAAGAGTAAATTCTCCATAGTAATTAAATTACTATAGAGAATGATTATTAAACTAATGAAAAGTTATAATCCAAAACATTATCACAAACTCAAGGCTAATAATTACCATAGCATAATATCAACTTTACTTAAAAGAAAGAAAATAAATATATATGGAATGACAAAATAAAATGTTGCAAAAAAAAAAAAAAAAAAAAAAAAAAAAAAATAATAATAATAATGTGAAGAAAAAACATTAAAAGTGCCCATGATTGTAAAAAATAATAAATAACAATGAAGTTAGTGAACAATTCCAAGCAAAACTGGCATGAGATTTATAATCTATTCACTCAACAACCAAATAAATAAATATTAAACAAAATTGCACAACCTGCTTTAAATTGACACCAATACAAATCAACAATTTTATTGTTTAATTTTTAAATAAAATCAAAGAATTAAAATCAAATAAATCACTGTTCTTGTGCTTAAAAGTTTGCAAGAAAATAGAAATCCACCATATTTATTATTATTAATTTTTAACATTCAATAATCAAAACAATTCACAAATAAATAAATAAATAAAAATACTGACACTCAGAATTGCATTTGCCTCTTTCAAAATAAAATATATTCTACACATTTATGTGCTAAATATTGGTAAAGTAATTGCAAGTAAGCTCGGATTACTCCTCGAAATACTGAAGAGCATTAGAATACATGCAAAATGCATAAAATAACTAAATGCAGAATACATATTTCAGTAATATGTCAGTATATTTCAGTAATTCCCATTTATAAATATTTAACTGATTTAACTACCAACTTAAATGATTTAAGGATTGTTTTTAGGACTGTTCATACAAGGATACTTTTTTAATTGATTTAGTTACTTAGCTGACAATATATTCACTCAATATATTACAATAATTGACTAAAAACAAAAATAAATCAATGAAAAATAATTGCACAGCAACTATAATAATTTTGCAAGATATATTTAAAATATTTATGCATTCAATTTTCCTTTAATTTTAGTAAAAAATATGAAAAATATTTCATAATCAAGAAATGAGAATATTATTAATTCAACTATTCTTTTGACAATTTTCTAACTCGTTCGAAAATGCTTAAGATTTTGGCTCATTTGTTTGTATCTATATTTCTTACTTTCATAAAATATTCAAATCAGGACAGTAATTAATGATATTAAAGTTTATTTTAGGATGAATCAATATTTTCAGATTTTTCCCTGATTTGTATTAACTCTGTAACAATGACAAAGACTGAATGCTCAGAATTTTAACTGAAGCTTAATTTATTCCAAATATATCAGTATAGCAACACTGGCATAGATAAATAAGTAAATAAAAAATACTAGATTACTAAGTGCAGATAGAAACTGTAAAACGAAAAAAAAAAAAATACAGTAAAAGCTACTGACTTGTTGACCAGCAAGTTAATTTATATTTCTACATACAGCACATACCCCCTCCCCTCCCCCCTCAAAAAAAAAATCATTTTACAGAAAATTCTAGATTATAGTCATATAATATCTTTTTCTCATCTGAAAATTAATATATATATATATAGATAAAAAAAAGATAGGTTATAGTAAAGATACTTTAAATTATCATCTAAATTTCTAATTGGATATGGAATCTACAATAGATACAGGCAAAAACCACATTAACCATTTAAGACCCTCTGTACCCAATTGGGAAATTAAGAGGTACTTGAGACATCTATCTATCTCAAAGAGGAAAAATAGCAGAAATATAAACAGTTGCAATTCAACAGACTAGTGGTAAGATTATCTCCTTATGAAATAATAATTATTATTATAAAATGATTATTTTTTACTGTTATTTCAGATTATGAAATATGTATTTGTTATCTATAATAATAATTATGTTACTATATTACAATTACTGTTAAAGCATGCTGTTTAATTATTCTTTTTTAATAAACATATCCCCTCAAAAGAGATTATTATTATTATTTTTTTTAAAATATCCAACATCTTTTGCAAGGGTCTTAAGAGGTTAATCATCACTGACTTTAAAATCTTGATCATAAATAATAATAATAATAATAAATTAAAACTTTAGCTGCAAAAGTTATGCAGACTTTGAACAATTACTTTTAATACAGCACCATTTCCACACATATCACATTCTTTCCTTTTTAGCTTGTAATATATGTATATATATATTTAAACTTTAAAAGGAATATTTTATTTCCCAGCTCTTTTTTAAAACCATACTAAGAAGACATGGTTGATGAAATGCTTTTGTTCTATTATACGTGGTTTTGTAATAAATTAATTCACAGAATGTATCACAATAAAGAATTACAGTACACTTCTGATAATTCATGATAGTTTGGAGTAAGAAGAATGTAGATTATTGTAAAACACAAGCACCTGCTTCTTAAAATATAATTATCTCCTGTATTTATCCTCTTTCAATAGCAAATGAACATATTATTAATGAAACATGTAGGGAATGCTCACTTCAAAATTTTGAAAGTTTATAGAGTTGCACTCCTAATCTTAATATCTGCAGAGTTTTGCTCATTTTTGCAATTGTAAGAATTTTCCCCTTTTTATTATTATTATTTTTAAATAGGTATTCATACTTTCACATACACATATATAAAAAACTCTAGTGCTTTTGAAACAAATAATAAAAACATAAGATAAACTAGGCAATATATTATCTTTGAACATAGTTTCCTATAGGCCAATTAAATTCTACCAATGTATTTTGGTACAGAAAATATTTAAATTTTGAATAACAAACTGCTCTCTCCTCTTTTTAGATAAATTTCTTTCTAGAGAGATCTATCACAGTTTAGAATATTGATGAATATTGTCCAGTTTTCTGGTAATATTTGCATTGGGAAATTTTCGAAACAAAATTTGCAATTGTGCAGACTTATCTGCTCAAAAACTGCTTGGTAACATTAAATGATGATTTGATTATGTAAAAACATGATTTTAGTATTAACTTGGATAAAAAAAAATGGTTCCGAGTAATACTGTTAACATAAAAGGAATAATGATAATATCAACTGTGAACACATTAGCTGTACATAGACACATTATATATACAGTATAAAATAAGTTTTTTGGTGACTCCAACTGTTTTGTAACAGGTATGATTTTATTTAAAGATGATTTAATTTGTGAAGAGTTCAGTTTAGAGATGAAAATTTTGTTTTTTGAAAGGCCTGCTTAAAAAAAAAAAAAGAATTTTGTAAAGGATCCTGTTTTAAGATGAAACAAGTTGCGAAGAATCCTTTAAATGATCCAAATTTTTCCTAAACAGATCTCTTAAATGGTAAATGTACCTTTATACATTTATAGAGACCAGAATAGAAAGTAACAATGAACATGTTTCAGTTTTGAAATTTAATGTGAATCAGAAATTAATAATAATATAGTTAAAACAAAACATGTTTTAAAAAATAAATATTTTCGCACAACCACCACTAATTATCAAAAGTGCACTATATATAAGAACATTTCCAATATAGTTTTTGTTAAAGCCATTGTAATAAAATTCAAAATTCAAAACAAAAGAACACAAAACAACCTAAATAAGCTGTTCCATTCAACAATTATTGCACAGAAGCCAAAACTCTACAGAAACATTTAAATACAAACGAAAAAAAAAGGGTAAAATGGAAATATTAAAAAAAGAAGAAATAGTAATATTAAATACCTAAATTTATTAAAAAACTTTTCAATCTCATAAAAGTATTTTTATAACTCTATTGAAATAAATATATTCTTTGATGCACAGTCATGCATGTTGATGTTTTGAGCATTGTGCCTTTAAAAAAATGTGCATTTTGGATGATAGAAATTGGCCAACAGATGATAGATGTTGGTATATATACATACAACACTAGAATATTTAAATACAAAAATCTATGAAAAAAAAAAATACAGGGAAAACAGGATATATTTGAAATACATACAAATGGAATAAATAAAGGGTTGATCTCAATTTATGATTAAAATAACATAATTATCGCAAAAAAAAAGGTATAATAACAAATTTTTTACAATATTATTCAAATTTTCATTTAAAAATGGATAACATTTTATAACAGATTAAAAAACTTTTAAGAATTGCAAGTAAATCTATAATGAAAGTAAATTAAATAAATGCTCTATATACATAAAAAAAAAAAAAAAAAAGAGAAAAGAAAAATGAATAAGAAACCAGTATAAAAAATTAGGAATTTTATGTGAAGTGAAACCAGGTAAATTTGCACAAGTTATTTTAATAAAATAATTTATGAATCTAGAAAATATGTACACAATATATGCAGTTTTACATTGGATATAATTTCAACATGCATAAATTATGGACAATTAAAACAAAAGTTGGACGAAGACTGATTCAATAACAAATTTAATAATACATTTGAAGAAAACTTTATACATCACTATCATCTTTTAAATAAAATTATTTATTTAATATCTATTAGCTAAAACTGTTCTAGCAATTTCCAAATATGCAAAGCAAACATTAATGACTAGTAAAATATGCAACTTAATTTGTACTTTTAACTGATATAAAAGATTATTATAACTCAGATTATTATAGTTCAGATTGTAAGAATCTTTAACATCTAAAATGATTTCTAAAAGACATACGCATGTTTGATTTTTTAAATTGATCTATTCTAATGAATGTTTAAGATTTCACATGCTCAAAACATTATTTCAAATAACGAATAAAACAAATAAAAACACAGCATTAAAAATTTTTATGATTGTACTAGACTTTGCTTCTTTTATCAAAAAAACATTTCTTATTCCAGCTGAAAAAAATATTCAGGAAATACAGTGAAAAGTTAATAAAAATGCATTCATACTTCTTTCATAAGCAAATCAAAAAGTAAATGAGGCATGAAAAACTATCAGCTGTTGACCAATACAAAAAATATATGAAATGTGGAAGAATATAACAGAAGAAATATGAAAAAAAATGTTCAATTTGACTTATTTTTTATATCATACTCATCTAAAAATTTTCTTAATTTAGTTGGATAGTCTGTCATAACACCAGTCGCACCAATTTCAAACGCCTTTTTATAATCTTCTTTATCATTTAGTACCCAAAAATATGTCTAAAAAATAATAAAAAATAAATCAATAGGCTATACATTTCATCAACTTTTGATAATAAAATTAACATATACGTATATGTAGAACATGTACACATATATAGATAACATATTTTTAATCATTAACATATATTAAGATTTATTCTAAGTTTTTCCAACTTAATTTTACTATTTTCATCTTAAAATATTATTTTGAAGTTTATCTTATCTTTTTATTTATTTATTATTTTTTTTAACATATTATATATGGTTTTCCTATTAGAAAAATTTCATTTTTGTATATCATATAAAAAAATTAATATGACAAACATTTTTTATTAGAAAAACTTATTGAAGCTTTTAAATTAAATTTTCTGAGGAAATATGCAAAGGATTGAATTTAAATTTGAAATTATCAAAAAATGCTCTGTCAATAAAAAAAGTCAAGTTCTGAAAGAAGAAATAAATGTGGGGGGGGGGGATTCTGCTGTAAAACTGTAACAACATAATCATCCCTGAATGAAATAACTACTAAATAACTAAGACATGGTTGAAATGAGGATTTTTCCAATCAGAGCAAGCATTGATTTCCCCCCACCCCACCCTTCTTTTCAATGTAAATTTATAAAAAGAATTTTAGTAAATTTTTGGGGTTTATTGTCTTTATTTTTTATTTAAATATGAAACAACAGTTATAACTCAGATTATTATAGTTCAGATTGTAAGAATCTTTAACATCTAAAATGATTTCTAAAAGACATACGCATGTTTGATTTTTTAAATTGATCTATTCTAATGAATGTTTAAGATTTCACATGCTCAAAACATTATTTCAAATAACGAATAAAACAAATAAAAACACAGCATTAAAAATTTTTATGATTGTACTGGACTTTGCTTCTTTATAAATATATTAATCATAAGATTTTAAAAATTATTATTAAAAACAAGTTCTATTAAATCTTGATCAGCTGTCAATTGAAATGATATTAGCTAGGACAAAGGAGAATTTATAGTGTACAGATTGATTAATGTATGCGAGCTATGTAAGAGGTCTTGGAGAATATTTATAGTACTACAAAACAAGTTATCACTATTTTGTTACTAACACGAAAAATAAAAATATCCTATATCAAATTTCCATTATAGACAGTAAGACAGTATTAGGATTTTCAATGTATGAGAGATTAATATTTTCTTAAGGTGTTTTAACTAATACAGAATTTAATGTAGGTAAGATGAACTCCCACTCAATAGAACCTCTAAACAACACTTGTTGAGGGAGTTCAGTATTTTGATCATAGTAGAATTCATCTAACTCCACCCCCCCCTCCCCACCGTTCTCTTTTAAAAAGCTGAAGGCTGAATATTATATTTTGCAATATTCATCTAACTTTTCCTCCCCCTTCATTTTTCAAAAATTTGAAGGCTGAATATTATATTTTGCAATTTCTTTGCCTTTGAAATTGCATTGAGCATTACACGCTCTTATTCATAAAGTGACACAACTTTAAAAATGTATTTTATTTTTTAGATATTAATATGAGAGAATTACAATTTTTTTTTTTATTTGTCATTAAAAGCATTCTTAAATATCTTTTAAAATAACCACAATAAAGCATGTTTTACCATATTTTGCTTACAACGTTACATAATCCTAGTGTCGACAAATTTTTAGATAATCAAATGTAATGTGGCTCACATATCGAAGTAAATAAATGGCATTTGAGTATAGATATAAAATCTTCAATTTATTTTTTGATTCATTTAAATTAAAAATCAATTTGTTTTGATGACTGAAAACATTTTTCACCTTTTCTGAAAAACTTCGTTTTTTGAGCTGTGTCACTGTACAAATAAGTGTGCAATATTTTCTCTTATGAATTGCAAAAGATTTATCAATTAATGAATATTCCCTCCTCACTCTTACATGAATAAAGCCAAAATTGCTATTGTCTAATAACTAATCTCACCCTTCCTCTTTTGCATTCGACTCTCTTAACAAATTCTTCAACTATAGTACCATTCTGAAATTCAGAATTTAGATTTTAGCAGATAAACATTTAAAAAGTATTGGAACTGTAAGTTGAAATATTTTTTCCAATCATATATATTATTTGTGATGTCAACAACACTTTTTTTATGCACATACAAAATGCATAACAATGAATGAGATATCATACAGATGGTTTTTGAGCAGGCGTTTCACGTATTACACTCACATTTCATTATAATTTGTTGTTTGATTCAAAATTCCAGAATCAGAAAAATAATCACAAAGTCTGCAGTGTGAAAGCCTCTCATGAGTACACTGCTTACTGTAAAATCTGCCAAGACAGATCACAAGTGACCTCGGAAAATTTCTGTTTTAGACAAGTTTCCATCCAAGCAGGGCACACAATTTATTATAATTATATTGCATTCTTTTTGCCGGAATCATGAAAATTTTCTGTTTAAGGCAGGATTCCATTATTATATACAGGGACCACTTTATAACAAGCTTTACTGTGTATGCAAATAAACTATGGCAGCCTTACGCATGAAAGATTTTTTTAAAAATAAAAATATGAAGAGTTAATGATATATTTAAGTACATTAAGAAAATCATCTAAAACCAATATTATAGAAGTTACAGCAATACAAATTGGTTGAGGATTAAAGCAGCACTATTCTGTCAGGGAGGAAGAACTAAAGGTATGTTCTACAGAAGAATTTAAACTAGATTAATTTTTAAATAAAAATTATGAAGATCCAGTCATTCATTGTTCTTATAAAGCCTTTCTGAATCACGATTTCAAAGTATTTGAATATACATTTCATATTAGTCTAGGCTAATTTAATAACTAGAAGCATGTATCTGTTTAAAAGATTGGATAAGGGATATTTTTTAGTAATTTGAACAGTATGTATAGCTATAACATCAATTGTACTGCATAGAAATAAATGGACAAATACTAGGGTGGCCCTCACATAACTAAAATGCATAAATTAAGGTAAGTAGGCAAACATCTGCCAATGGTCCTATACATTTCCAGATAGCAGTTCTACAACTGTAAACTGCCAGATTTTTCAATTAATTGCATAAGAATACTTTAATAAATTTGTCTCAATGTAAAGGATTAGAATCAAAATGCATTGAATTTGCAAAATTTATACAGTTAAACTCTGTCTAATGCAAACTGTGTGTAAGACAAAAATCTGTCTCACTTGGAAAGGTTTTCAAGTCCTGCAAAATTCATAGACATAGAGTAAACTTTGTCTAAAGTGGAATACTGTCTACGATGAAAATTTTTTTGGTACCAATCCTTCTGCATTAGACAGAGCTTATTAAACAGATTTAAGTTTTACATTATTATAAGTCCATTAAAATAATATAAATTCCTATTATTTTTATTACATTTCTTATATCAGGAAGTATGACTATAACATGATATAAAAAGTAGTATTAGTAGACATCTTAACTTAGTTGTAGTATTTATTGACATATTAAGAGCCTACTTCAGTGACCCTCAGAGATAGAGAGAGCTAATGTTTTGAATTTACAAATATACATGAATCTTAAATTTAGAATAATTTATATATATGAAAGGATAAAAGCTAAACCCCTTTTTAAAATGCAAAATCCCTTTTTGCCCCTTTTAAAATTTTAAATTACCGTTTTAAAAAATAGAAATTTAAATCAAAACTTTTAAATGCTTTAATAATTGTGTTTCAATTGATTGAAAATGCCGTCGCCCCTGTTAAATTAGTTTTCCTGCATCGCATCTTATAACTTTCAAAGATCGTTTTCTGACTCTTCATAAGAATATTTGTGCTGACGATAACGCAATTTTAAAGTCTTGCTGCATCCGATCGGCCGATGGAGCCAACGTCTTTATTCCGCACAATCAATCACTCAGCTCGCGGCCAATTAAAATTAAAAATACGCCTCTTTTGACTTAGACGACCTCTAGCAGAAATAATGCAAAAACCTCATATTTATACCATTACACGGCTATCAGGAGCGAACTTTTTACGATTTCCCTCATCTAAACAAATCCACGCCTATCTGCTCTCTCGGAATTGCCTCGCGATGGACGAACCTTCGATGTCCAGACAGACTTAAAAAGCAGCTCTCACGCCAATATGGGCCTGGTTTAAAAGGATGCATGTAAGAAAAATAAATAAACCAGGTTCCGTAATAGACGGTATCTTCCTTTAAACAGAAATACATTCACTCGGAATTTAACTGAATCCCGCTCACGGCCCAGGACTACAAGAGCATGCAAGGGAATCAGAATGAGCGCTTTGACGTAAATACGGAGCCGCCATCAGTCCGCGCAGCCACCGGCCCGGCGATCAAGGACCCACCGACGGAGCAACACGCTTCGTTTCAGAAGTCGAGTAGGACAGTTCATCTCAACGGGAAAATCCCAAAAACTAAACAGTTACGTAATCTCAGTCAATCCCAGCGAATACCTCCGTGAAAAATTCTTACAGCATACGATGAAAGACTTACGGAATTTATCCCAAAAACTCAAAAGTACTTAATCTCCCTTCGTCAAAAGGAAAGTGAATCATTAACTTTTCTTCATTCTCAATCTTGTGCAGTATTTCATTCTGCCGGCAAGAATCAAGTGTTTTATCTGCAGAGAGAAGTAGGTCAACCAGACAGCTGTTTTCAATTTTCGAGAGCGCGCCGGTAAAGAAATGAACTCAAGTGACTCAGATGTTTCGGTTTCTGGTTTCTGGACTATTTAGAAAAATAAAGCAGAACTGCGCTCAGCAAAAACAAAAACCACGTGACTACGGGAAAAAGTATTTTTGTGTGCAGCGCAAGAAGATATAGAGATAAATATTTCAGTGAAATTAATTTATTATTGTTTCGCGTCGCGGTGAAAAAGAAAAAAAAAAAAAAAAAAAGTAAGAGGTAAATTTTTTCATGGATTTATTTAAAGCAAAGGCGTATAAAGGTATGTACTTTTGATATTAACGTACAGAAGAAAAAAAAAAAAAAAATTTTTTTTTTAAGATCTTTTTAGTGAGAGGCAGTGGTTCTCAAACTTTTTATTTAATTTTTTATGCATGCCAAAAATAAATTAAAGAGGATTATTTTAGTATGCTATTACTTGTGTGAAAACTTTAATTATTTTTAAGTCAGTTATTTAAGTTCAATTGTTTATGTATTGTGTTTAACGTAATTTTAAAGAGATGAAAGAGTAAGAATGGTGATTTTTATGAAAATTCTTTAGTTGTGTTGAACGGATAATTACGATTTTAATGAAAAATAACATTAACTAAACCTCATATTAAAATCATTTTTCTAGACAGTTTGAAAATATTTTAGCAGAAGTGAAAATTTTATTATTATTATATTATTATAATATTTTTATTATTAAGTGTTAAACTTTTTAAAGGTGATTTATATGCAACGTACTTTATAGTTAGTGAGGTTATTTAAATTTTTTTTATTGAATTCAAGTTATTGGAAAAAAAAAAAAAATTATTAAGGTGGATTTTAATTTTAAAAAGATGATTTTAACAGATATTTACAGATATAGTGTTACAAATTTTAAATAGTTTGAAAGATTTTTTCATTTTTATTCTTATGTGCTTTAATGGTGTATTATATTTCTGTGTAATTCAGTGATATTTAGTATTTATATCCATCATGAGTAGCCCAACCCCTCCTAAAGAAGTAGAGGATTTAACAGACAAATCAGGTGACCCCGAAAAAGAAAAAAATCAAATTTCGAGCAAAGATGATAATCCCGTTAATAATCCTGAAGAGAAAAATAATCAGAAGTCTAGTCAGGAATCTGGAGGTGCATCAGAGACATCTGGTGTAACAATGTTAGGTGGACAGACCCTGTCAGCTCAAGCTGGGTCTGGTCACACTTCAGTATCCGCCAACCCAAAAATGTCAGTAGACCCCGATATCGTTGCGTTTTCTCCGCAAGATGGAATGTCTTGGATACCATGGTTAGCCTATTTCGAGAGTGTCTGTATAGGACAGGGAAAAGACGAGTGCTGGAAAATTAGGCACATACAGAAGTATTTAAAGGACAGTGCACTTACGTTGTACATTAATAATTGTCTAAATGTACTTCATTGGTCCGAATTTGTCACTTTGTTTAATGAACACTACGAAATTCCAGATACCCTTTCTCTCACTGATTTTTCACGTATTAGATATAAAGTTGGAGAGGACTTGAACGAATATTATCAAAAAAAGACTAAAGTAGGCCGAACCTTAGGTTTAGAGCAGAAACTCCTGGAAGGGTTAACGGAGGGCTTGCCATTAGAAATGCAAAAGTTAGTTATTGCAGGCAACCCCTCAACTACACATGCATGGCGTGAATTAGTTTTCAGAATTAGCAAACTGCAACTGGACAGAAAGGGAAATGAGAGCAAATTTGAAGCAAGCCCCCAAAACCCCAATCAGTATCGCCAATGGCGACCAAACCGACCTCCATATGAGAATGGACAGAATTTTAACAGGCAGTGGAACTACAGAGTTCCCTATCAAACACACCCCATTCGACCTTTTCCATCAAATCAAGCCAGAAATCCCCAAAATACGTTTAGACCGACTTCAAATGTTCCACCACGACCTAATGTACACCACCAGACCACTTTGCCGCCCTATCCATGCAAAGTTTGTCTTAATATCGGAATACCAAATGCGTATCATTGGGTGGGAAACTGCCCTTTTCGACAACAAGTGTTAGCAGTACCAACCCCTAGTCACAATATGACTTTGCCGAACCCCAACCAAGATCATAGCGCTAATGAGTCATCCCGAAATACATCTAGTAATCAATGACGATTTCTTATGTCCGGACATATACAAAAAGAACAAGTTGGAAATTGTACGTCAAACGTTACAAACGAGGTGCGTTCGTACGCACGTTTTAGAATTAAATTCATGATATCCCGTGCGTAGAACGGGTTAAACAGCTAGTTAAGTATATATTTTATGACACTGTTCATACAAATATCTTAACTAGTTATATAAATATTCAGATATATATGTATCAGCTAGTTATATAAATATTCAGATCTTGATGATTTTTAATTCTGTGAAATGAATTATATTGTCTGCAGATTAATTTCTGTCATAAAATAAGTATCTCGGTTGCTTGACGATTAAACTTCGGAAGCTCCTATAACAAAAAAGCACCGATTTAAAAAAAAAAAATTCAAATTTCTTAATAAATATTTTTATTAATATCTCCTAAAGTTTTGATTCGATTTTAATAAAATTTGAAATGTCTCGACAAAATTCTGCAAAGATAATATATTTTAAATTGCAAACCATTTGGTTGGGTAGTTTTTGCGTTGTTATATGCGGACAGACAGACAGACGGACGGACAGACAGACAGACGGACGGACAGACGGACGGACCAAACGACGACTATAGGTGCTACGTATTTATATAATTACGAACGCACCTAAAAAGCTAGCTATAAAAAATCAAATAGAGATTGTCATAAAGTTACTTATGTAAAAAATGAAGACTCACTACCTTGTTTGATCAATACTGGGAGTTCGATTAGTGTTATTCCTTGTCATTTAGCCCATAAACTTAACCTAAAAATATGTAAAGTTCAGCAGAGTATACCAGTCACCCAAACACAAGGTGTTCTTGCTTTGAAAGAAAAATGCCTTGTTAGTTTGCAATTAGGACGTATCTCTAAGAGAATTGAACTTTTTATAATTAACAATCAGTTACCTTATGCTTTGATTGGGCTACCCCATTGCAAACTGTTTAGATTAAATATTGACTGTGTTAAAATGCAAATAACTCAAGATAATAAGAAAGTACCTCTCATGGACCATATTCCAACAAATGCGTCTCACCATACTTTACATTTATCAGAAGTATATACTAACCAGCCAGCAATTGAAAATGCAGAGATATTCGAAGAAAATTTTGAGCCGGAGTTGTTCGAGACCACTGACCATGTGCAAAATGTTCAGTCTGTCAGAGAACAATTACCTGCTCTTCTAGCCAAATATGTCTGTATTTTCGCCAAAGATAAATATGATATAGGCTGTGTAAACATGGAACCCCAGAGAATACAGTTAACATCAGATCTCCCCGTTTCTTTAAGAGCATATCGCACTTCCCCTAAGGAAGAAGAGGAAATTAAAGAACAAATTCAAAATTTATTGCGAGCCGGTATCATTAAAGAAAGCTATTCCCCTTATTCATCACCCGTAACTTTGGTGTATAAACGTGAAGAAGGGAAGAAAACCCGGTTATGTATTGACTTCCGAAAATTAAATGCCATTACAAAAACAGATGCAGAACCCTTACCTCGAATCGACACCCTGTTAGATAAATTGGCGCATGCTAAAATTTTTTCCACTCTTGATTTAGCTAGTGGATATTGGCACATTCCTATCCACCCTCGAGACACTGAGAAGCTGGCATTTGCCACCACCTTTGGATTATATGAGTGGAATCGTTTACCGTTTGGATGGAAAAACTCACCTGCTTGGTTTAACCGTACCCTCCGTAGAATTCTTAATAAATACAAAATTGACTTTGCCTGTAGTTACTTTGATGATGTTATTGTATTCTCCCAAAATGAAGAGGAACATTTATGTCATTTAGAGGCATTATTTAATATCTGTGTTCAAGAAAACCTTAAACTCAAATTGTCAAAGTGTAATTTTGTGAAATCCAAAATTAACTTTCTAGGATATGAAGTTTCGAACGGTTGTATCACACCTGACAACCCTAATATAGAGACGATTAAGAAATTAACACCACCAACGAATGTAAAAGAATTACAACGTTTTTTGGGATCTATAAATGTTTATCACAAATTTATTCCAAAGTATGCTAACATTCGATACCCTCTCAACAATTTGTTGAAGAAAAATGTCCCTTATGTGTGGGACCAAAATTGTCAAAATTCTTTTGAAAAATTAAAAAATGCTTTAATTGAAAAACCAATCTTAAAGTTGTTTGATCCCAAAACACCTTGTCATTTGTTTGTAGACGCATCAAGTCATGGAGTGGGATGAGTAGTGAAACAAGTTGATGAAAAAGGAACATTACATCCTATAGCATATCACTCTAGAAATCTTCGCGATTATGAAAAAAATTATGCAATTACTGAGTTAGAATGTTTGGCGATTGTGGATGCTTTAGATAAATTTTATCATTATTTACACGGTCAAAAATTTGTCATACATACAGATCATGCGGCACTTACCTGGCTCAAAAGTGTTAAAAATTTAAGAGGACGTCTTTTCCGCTGGTCCCTAAAACTTAGTATGTTTGACTATGAAATTAAATACCAGAAAGGCTCCACTAATGTTGAAGCTGATATGCTATCTAGACAACCTGTTTCAGAAAATTTACCCCATATTATACATCTCCTTGACTTGAATGAAGTAAGAGACAATCAGAAGAAAGAAAATGTAACAATTGATGGTAAAAAGTACACTGAGATAAATGATGTTGTTGTTATTAAAAAGAAAGGTTTGTATAAGATTGTGGTCCCCATGTCTTTACGTTTACCCCTATTAGAAAAAACCCACACACAATTTGGCCACCCTGGAATTTATAAAATGATAAATTTAATCTCTCCGCAATATTATTGGCCTAACTTTAATCAGGACATTGAAAATTTTGTAAAACACTGCCACACTTGTCAGATAAACAAAAAATGTAGACAAAAAAGATTTGGCTTATTGCAATTAATGCCCCCAACAGAGATACCTTTTGAATGTTTGGCAGTAGACTCTGTTGGCGGATTTAATTATTACAATTCTACAAAAAAATATTTGCATTTAGTCGTTGACCATGCAACTCGCTATGTGTGGGGTTTTCCTTCAAAAAGTGTAACTACCGAAACTTATACAAACATTTTGAAACAATTATTTCAGATACAAGTACCAGATAGATTGTTAACCGACAGAAATGGAGCATTTACAGCTTCCAGGTTTAGGAGATTTCTTCGTAATTACAATATAAAACACAGATTGACGAGCAGCCATCACCCGGAAACGAATGGGAAAATTGAACGACTAAATCAGACTATTGTCACTAGATTAAAATGTAAAGTCAATTCCACATCCAAGAAAATACCCTGGACTAAGCTTTTAGATGAAGTCTTATATGAATATAATAACACCCCTCATTCTGTAACCCAATTCACCCCTAGCTATTTATTTTTAGGAAATTTACCATATGATTCCCCTTTACCAAATAATAGTTACTATCCCCCTGTGGAAGAAGCTAGAAAATTGGCTAAAGAGAGAACAATTGCTTACCATAAAAAGAATAAAGTCCGTTATGATGCTCGTTTCCTTCCTGTAAAGTTTAAAGTTGGTGACATTGTGATGTATGAAGAATTTCACTATCCGAATACCCGTAAATTGACTGCACCATATTCTGGCCCATACACCATTTTAAAACAACTTTCTGATGTATCCTTTGAAATTGATAAACCCAGCCCACATTTTAAGAGAAATTCCGAAATTGTCCATTCCTCCAAGTTAAGATACTACCACCCTCCTCAAAATCTTAAACTCAGCCATGAATAAACCCCATCTATCTCTTTCAGCTGTCATTTTTTTTAATTTTTGCTTTCCTATCGTCCCCCTTACTCGTAGCATTTGGATGAGGACCCAGCTGGGCGTGTAACCTATCTCCCCAGCAGTGTAGAATGATGGTGACAGTTTAAAAGTACTGTTAGAATTTTTATTATTTTTTTTAAAAATATTATAATGACGAATTGATGACACATGAAGGGGTCCTCCGCTCCGTGGCCACCCATCTTTAGCCGGACTGTTTTCCCAGATTCTCTTTCCAGGTTGAACGGAGAATCTGGCAAAACTGCTTCGCTTCCCCTCTGCAGGTGAATATCGATTACCCACTTTTCTTTTTCTGTCGTGCGAGTGGCACATTTTTGGGTGATATTCCCCTCAGAGTATTAAAACCCATATCGCACTGACCCTGCGCATGGTGAAAATTATAGCAAGTGTATATTTAGTTTTTATTAGCTGTAGTTTTCTTTTTTTTTAAACAACTTAGTGTTGTTTTTTCATGGATATAAACCTAAGGCTGCATCATAGAAGTAGCTAAGTCCCTAACAAAACGGAAAGGTATACGAAGAAATATAATCTGTTTTTGTTATTAGTATTTTAGGATATTTTACTGTTATTTTATCTCAGTGTGAAAATTCAATATTTCTAGAAATGCAAGCTTTTCAAATTGCATTTGAGATACAATATATTTTGTTGATAGTATTAGTGCATATTTTGTATTATTGAATATTTTATATTTTTGAATATTTTGTATTTGTGAATATTTTTTTTTACATTTGAACATTGTCTATTATTGAATATTTTTTACATTTGCATATGTTGTATAGTTTTCAGTATGTTTACCTGTGAATATTTTAATATACTATATAGTTTATGGTTGCAATTTGCAATTATACACAAAAGGATGTTTCCCAACAAACTATATCAAAAACTTTAAAACAAAAACTGGAAAGAAAGGGAAACACTACAAACACAGTTATGTTATGACAACTGTTATAATCAAGATATGTCGTCTCGAGACACATTATTGTTTTGCTGCAGCACCATTGAAAGAATTCCAATATTTTAGTGTAACCAATATTTTTATGTAAATTTGATATATAAATGTAAAAATAGGTCCAATTGACTTGAGAGCTGAAGTAAATACTGAAGAGCTGGAGAAATTACTTGAGAGCTGGAGAAAATAAGAATCTTAAAAAAAAAAAAAAAAAAAAAAAAACATGGGTTAAATTCACGAGATAAGACCCACAGGTCTTGCAGGCGAGCCCTGTGGCTCTTGTTTTAGTGGGGGGGGGGGGGGGGGGGGGGGGGGGGATATGAAAGGATAAAAGCTAAACCCCTTTTTAAAATGCAAAATCCCTTTTTAAATTTTAAATTACCGTTTTAAAAAATAGAAATTTAAATCAAAACTTTTAAATGCTTTAATAATTGTGTTTCAATTGATTGAAAATGCCGTCGCCCCTGTTAAATTAGTTTTCCTGCATCGCATCTTATAACTTTCAAAGATCGTTTTCTGACTCTTCATAAGAATATTTGTGCTGACGCTAACGCAATTTTAAAGTCTTGCTGCATCCGATCGGCCGATGGAGCCAACGCCTTTATTTCGCACAATCAATCACTCAGCTCGCGGCCAATTAAAATTAAAAATACGCCTCTTTTGACTTAGACGACCTCTAGCAGAAATAATGCAAAAATCTCATATTTATACCATTACACGGCTATCAGGAGCGAACTTTTTACGATTTCCCTCATCTAAACAAATCCACGCCAATCTGCTCTCTCGGAATTGCCTCGCGATGGACGAACCTTCGATGTCCAGACAGACTTAAAAAGCAGCTCTCACGCCAATATGGGCCTGGTTTAAAAGGATGCATGTAAGAAAAAGAAATAAACCAGGTTCCGTAATAGACGGTATCTTCCTTTAAACAGAAATACATTCACTCGGAATTTAACCGAATCCCGCTCACGGCCCAGGACTACAAGAGCATGCAAGGGAATCAGAATGAGCGCTTTGATGTAAATACGGAGCCGCCATCAGTCCGCGCAGCCACCGGCCCGGCGATCAAGGACACACCGACGGAGCAACACGCTTCGTTTCATATATATATAAATATATTTCGAAACAGAATAATTAGTACAGTCAGTATCAATTGTTGATTGAAACCAAAAGCTTTGGATTATTATTACTATTATTATTATTTTTTTTTCATAGTGAATGCTAATATGTGACAGATTTTATAAGGCATTGAAATAATTTTTGAACGTTCATTAAAAGAGTTTTGGCAGATAATTTTTCTAATAATGATAATAATAAAATATTTAGGATTCTAAATATACACTTTACAAAATATGATCCAACATTAAATAACACTCAATCAATCAAATTAAATAAGATATAAAGAAAGCTTAAAACATAAATAATTCATGCATACTTGTATTCCTCGTTTAGCTAGATGGTCGAACAAAAATTTTCTCATAAGTAATCTAAAAGAAAAAAAAGAAACATTACTAAATAAAATAAAATATTATCATTAACAGTATTAACAAAAGCTTTTATTTTAAATTTAAATATTATTTAATGCATAATAAAGTCTATTATTACAAAAAACAAAGTAACATATGTAATGCTACAAACAACTGAAACTGAAATTATGAAAGCAAAACAATTTAGCACAAGCAATAACTAATGCAGGTAGTATGCATACTTTTCAATAATCCACACAACCCAGGGGTTCCACAATTTATTTCTAGAAATCATCATGCTGGGATTCCTAAAATAAAGATGAAACATATGATTTTTCAATGAAAATAAAATAATAATATAGAGTATGTATGTCTGAGCGAGCATAATCACTAGTAACTTTAAAGATTTGCTCATGCCCAAGGATGATTTGGGTTAATTAATAATTTTATTTTATAAACAAGATATATTTGGATTCAGATATGCCTCGAATTGTCTTGAGTGTAAAATAATAATATATTAACACTAATAATGTGTATGTCTGAATGGTACACATGAATTAGCAACTTTAGAGATTTGCTCCTACTTTCAATTTATAGTGATTTTCTGAAAGGTATTTTTTGGTAAAACCTACCTTTCATTTTGAATGCAAAGAATCAATGAAAGATTTATTAACTTAAATAAAAAAAGAAAGGATTTTTTTAAGCTGTTCTCTTTTTCCCTCATAAGAAAAGAAAAACTTCAACTGTATTAAAACTTTGCTAACAGGTAAGATTATGACAATATAATATTACAGATATGTAATAATTTAACACAAAACAATTATTAAGATTATGCATTCAATTGGATTTAAGATTAAAACTGTAGTACACATAAATATACCAGCACTAAAATAGATATATATATATTACAATAATTTAAAATGTATTTTTTGTATATAAAGAATTAACACATCCATAAATATAGGCTTTATACAATTTTCTCAAAACATTAAATTGACTAAAAATGTACTAAGTATAATATTATGATAATATTACAGATATATATATAATTTATTAAATAACAAATTTATTTCTGAATTATTTAATGAATCAAAAATTTTAAAAGTAATAATAATAACAAAGATTTATGCAGAAATCTACTTTTAGGGGGTAAAAAAGGTTATGTTTATCAGTTATCCTGTATTTCAATTAATGCAATTAATTCAAAGAAATAATTCCCTCTGATTTTTCCTTTAAAAGTTTATAACTGAATAGATTGAGTAATAAGAAGACTAGAAAGATTTGAAATGATGAAACAATGTAATTTTAAACTATAATAATAAGTATAGAAGTTTGTGTTTGTGTGTGCTGCATTTTGAAGAGACTGTCAGGCACAGAGGTATAAAATTTAGCAGATATGTCTGAAGTTATGCACTCAAAGCCAGTTATTGGATTTTTTGATAATTAGTTGAGATATTAATTAAAAACCCTAATGAACATCACAAAATGGCCAGCTTTCATCAAGCAGCCGATTATATCAGCAACTGCCTGGGCTTCCTTTTGTTCTTCAAACAGACAAAGGAAAAATGTTCTGTTTTTTCTACATTTTGAAGTCGCAATCGCCTGGTCACCAGTAGAGTTATGAAGAAAAGGAGAAATACAAAAATTTTCACTGTACCTTTCTGGTTTTAATTAGATCATTTGTTTAAAATATTAATATTTACTATTTTAAAAAACATTTTATATGGAGCTCTATTATGTGTTAGTTTTCACTTTTTCCATTTTTTCTGCAGTTTCAAACTGCCATCCACAAATCCCAGTTGAATATACAAAAAAAAAAAAAAAAAAAAAAAAAAAAAAAAGAATCTATTTATTAAGGGTTAATTTTGGTTTCTAAAGGTGTCTTGAAAAAAATTAATATTTACTATTTCAAAAAAATATATTTTCAAAGTTTGATTTCATGTTGGTTTGTGTGTTTTCTGATTCGTTTTCATGTTTTCTGTTTTTTTCTGCATTTTGAAAGTGCTATTTCGGTTTCTTGGATGAAAATACAAAACACATATTCAAAGTACAATCTCGATTTTTTGGTTTAAAAAATATTAATATTTACTATTTCAAAAAAATACTTTTTAGAGGTCGATTTTATGCTCATTTTGATCTTTTCCATTTCTTTTCTGCAGTGTTAAAACAGCAATTCATTTTCCTGGATGGAAATACAATGCCTAGCAGAGAATTTTTTTTTTCTCAGTGCCTTTTTCACATATCACTTCACATTTTAAGAGAATTGGTCTTTTTGAACAAGTTGTCAATACTGGAAGATATCATTTTGAGTTTAGAGTGAGGGGCTATGTTTACTATTTTGTATTATGTTTACTTTACATTGTGCATATTTTATTATTTAGGTTTTCTCAGGAACAATTGGTCAGAATTTAAAGTTTAATATATCTAAATGTCAGAAATTATATCAACTATCACTATATCTGGGGAGCCCTTAGTTAGTTTGGAAATATTTTTGATTAATATAAAACCATACAAATTTAAGGCTAATTTGCAAAAACAGACTGAAGCGTATGCTTCTGAAGGCAGTGAGACACCCAACACTAAAATGTTTGAGTTCAACACTCTTTTAGGTATATTTAAGGTTAGTTTTCCAGGCTGGGCAATGTCAGGTGGGTCAGCTAGACTATAATAAATAAAGACAGATGTTTGTCTGTCTTTCTGTGTGTGTGTGTTTGTGTGCTATGTTCTGAAGAGACCCCAGAGGGCAGAGCAACAAGATTTGGCAGGAGGTACCTCTATGTCTGAAGTTATGCACCTCAAAGCAAAGTTTTGGATTCTTTGATATAAAAAAATATCTGAATTCAACATTGATTTTAGGTATACTTAAAGTTACTATCCTGGGCCAAAGCAATGCTGGCCGAGTCAGGTAGTTAGTAATATTTTTATAATGTTTGAACCTTTAATAATGTTGCACAGTTGGTCTGATAGGAAAATTTCTAAGATTATGGTTGTATGAGCCATACATGTTGAATTGCGCAGACTGGCGATACCTATGAAGGCAAAACTTTAAACTCAATCATCTTAAAACAGTGTTTTTTTCAGCAGTTTTGCCACAATAGCTTTTAAACAAGTTAATGGATTTGCATGTTTCCGTCTTCACAATTCAAACATTTCTGGTTCACTTAATGAATAAAGAAAGCTCCAAATAAACTTCATTACATATAAATTGGATTGTGAAATGTAAAACACAAATATATCACTATGGAAATATATATGTATTTTAATAGGTCCAAATGTACTTTTTTATTAATAAAAATCAACGTGCAAAGTGCAAATCAAAGTGCAAAACAGTCAATAAAACCTTTTCATAACAATAATGTGATACAGCTGGTCGAAAACTCTGAAGTATTCCACCCCACCCCCCCTTCTTCTCAAAAATGTAAGTTAGTAAGTTTTTGCTTATATAACTAACTCTCTAATATTCAATCGCAAATTTATAAAAAATATATATAATTAAAAGAAAAATCTATGTAAATTAATTTCAGTAATTTTACGCATTTTTTGCGTAACAGTAAATTAATAATAATACTTTTTTTGTTTACTAACTTGTATATAATGGATGGCATAAGCAGCTCCAAGCATGATTCTTTCAAGGGCACAAAAGGCAACAATCCATTGTAGGTGAGTATTAAAAGAACAATAACTCTTTTAGCAGAAAAGTAAACAGGGATTTCAGGATTCTGTATGTAAAAGAAAAAAAAAACATAATACAAATTATACTAAATAAATAGGTTTACAACACATTTCAGCTATTAAAAAACAAACAAACTTAGATACTTCATTGTTAAGAGCCCTAGAGGATGAAACAGCAAGTGATCAAGAATATTGCCAAGTTAGATTGTAAAATTTCATCGAATGGTTTGCAGTTCTAAAGAATCAGCATGTGTTTATGTTATCATCACATTGCTTTTCGTTGATGTTCCAGAACCTATTTCATGTAAATATTTTTAAAATTGCTTGCTGTACTGTTTTTCCTAAAATTGCCTATATTTATTTTTATAAATATGGAAAAAATCTTTGGTTTACTTAGAACTGAGATGGATGCAATTTAATTTTTTCAAAAGCAAGGGCTTTTACCCAACAAAAAAATTATGCAAAAATGGCATATGAAACTGTATTTTACTAAGCTTGAAACTATATGAAGATGCAACATAAAAATTTGAAAAAAAAAAGTTGGAAATTGTATGTTAAACGTGACAAATTAGGTGTGTTCGTATTATAATTAGTTTTACAATATAAAAAAATCATCCTTATTATTTCAGTGAAATGAATTATATCGTCTGCTATGAGCAAAATGAGCATGCTCTTTTTTTTTCTTATTACGCATACCACGTTTACAGATGCGAATATTTTTTTCGACACAAGACAGCGCTGTAAAATTCACCATGGAGATCTTTCTTTGCAAATGATTACCTCCATGGTTTAATATTTCTATGACTCATGATAAATGAATCTCCTGTGTTTATTTACTTTAATGGATTGAGATATTCGGCTTTCAACCTAATTTCAACTGAAGTTATCTCAGAATCTATATATATTTGAATGTAACTCATCTCTCAAACAATCAATTTTTTTGACTATCTTTCTAAAATTGTAATTTTTTTGCAATTTTATTCAAAAAAATAATTTTGAATAAAAAAGGCCTCCTGGCATATGAAAAAAGAAATGGTCAGCCCATATTTGCTTTCCTCAGTCACATGATTTGCATTTTTATTATTATACAGGATGTTTCAGTTAAACGTTTCAGAACTTCTAAGAGGGGTAGGGTACATCCTGACGAACCAAAATCATATACCAATGGGCAGTCAGAAATGTTTTCCTGACGCAGTAGATGACGTTGTGCAAAAGTTCCGAGGTTTCGTGCAGGAAATCTTCATTTCGCACAAGAACGCCAAGTTAGTAGGATGGATGATTACACGAGCACAGAATTAGCCGATATGCATTTGGTGTATGGGGCTGCAAATTGTAGTGGGCCAGCCGCACAGCGTTTGTACGTGGAACGATATCCGACGAGGCATATTCCCAGTCAATTTATTTGCAAGACTGCACCAGAGGTTAGCTGAGACAGGTTCATTTGAAAGAGCTGACAGGGTCAGGGTAAGAACAGCACGGACTCCAGCCGTCGAACATAATGTGCTGCAGCATGTACAGAGGAATCCAAGAACGAGTACACGAAGTCTAGCAAACGTAGTCGGGGTTTCCCCAGGCAGCGTCTGGAGGATTCTCCGAGAACAAGACATGCATCCGTTTCACATGCAGCGTGTCCAGGCACAGCAACCGGAGGATTATGCACCTCGTATTGCTTTCGCACAGTGGTACCTTGGAAAATGTGCTACAAATCCCACTTTTCCTGCTGAAGTGTTGTTTTCTGATGAGGCATCCTTCACAAGGGAAGGAATTTTCAACTTGCATAATGACCATATCTGGGTGGTCGAGAACCCGCATGTAATACGACGTCGTGCAGCACAGATTCGATTTTCGGTCAATGTATGGGCCGGTATTATGGGAGATCACCTCATCAGACCTCACCTGTTACCGTGTCGTCTAACCGGAGATAACTACTTGCTCTTTCTGCAGCAAGTATTGCCACAACTTTTGAGAGATGAACAGATTTCTGCATCGACGCAACAGACCAACAGTGGATCGGACGTGGTGGTCCCGTGCATTGGCCTGCTCGGTCACCCGACCTACCTTGTCTTGATTTTTATTTCTGGGGTCATATGAAATCGCTAGTTTATGACACCCCTGTTGACAATTCTGAGGAGCTGGTTGCAAGAATCGCAGTAGCTGCCGGAGAAATTCGAAATTCGCCTGGAGTATTCCAGAATGTTCGGATGTCCATGCGTCGGAGATGTGAGGCATGCATTGTAGCCCGTGGAAGCAACTTCGAACACTTACTTTAATCCATGTACCTTTTGCTTCTTTTCATGTATTATTAAAATGATTTCTCACTTACAGTCTCTTTTCTTTATGGTGCTTCTGTGTACAACACCGCTTCAGGAAAGCATTTCCGACCCCACATTGCTATATGATTTCGAGTTGTCAGGATGTACCCTACCCCTCTTAGAAGTTCTGAAACGTTTAACTGAAACACCCTGTATAGATAGATTACGTATGATAGGATTTAATAGAGATCTGAAAACCAGAGTGATCAATTCTAGTCCTCATACTGCACAAAAACCTTAATATCTCAGTTGTTTTTAAATAAAAATATCAAACTTTAACAGTTATATAATTTTTTTTTATAAGTATTGTATTTTTTAAAACATGATAATTTGACATAAAAATAAAAATGATATTTGTGTATAATATTTTAAAAAATTTCAAAATCGTACATAGCAGAATTAATTTTAAAAGTGAATATATTATCATTTTGTGATATACATGTAAGCAACCAAAAGTTTACAAGAAAAAAAATATACACACACACATAACTCAAATTTATTTCACACAAATGGCACCAAAATAATATTTTTGTAATTAGTTAATAATGGAATGTACATCGTGATTTTTAACAAACTTTTTGAGCAAGCTGAAAAAGAAAAAACACTTACATTCCGATGTAAATAAACTAGCGATTAACCATTTTTAATTTAATAAATAAAAAGGAAATGCGCTGTATTATTATTAAAGTTTAGGATTAAATAAGTAAAATTTTTCTAGAAGTAATGTTTACTGAAATTAAAGAAAAGGGTAAATTTGGAATGTTAATTTAAAAAGAAAAGAATTTAATATTTAATTTATTAGGGGGCTGTGCCCCCTGCTCGCTACGCTCACCAACCCCCGTTCTGATTTCGCAGCCTCTTAAAACCTGGTAATGTATCCTGTTTTAAAAAAGATGATGATGATATCACGAACGGCGACTATCTTCTGTAATCAGGTTATATTGCTTTTTCATTTAACTGGTTATAATTCTTTTTCCTTTAATTCATCTTTTTTATTTTTAATATTCATGTGTAAACACAAATTTTATGACGTAATTTTCTATACTTCCTGCTTTCAACACATGGCTATTTAATTATTATTTTAAACTTTCACTAGCCGCCACTGGCGACCAGTTTGGTCCCCCTTAAATGCATGTTAAGCATTGTAACACGTTACTTTTATTCATAATTTTTTTTTTTAATCCTTCGCCAAACCGGAAGATTCTAATAGACTAATCAAGAACTTTTGCCATCAAGGTAGCATTTTGCATATTTTTTGTTGTTATGTATTTCAGCTTTCTTGACAAAACCGCTTAACCCATTTAAGCATTTATGCTTCATGACCGTTTGCTTATCAGTTGCAATATGTTCGCTAATGCGGAGATTCTTAAACATATTAAGTAATTTTCCGTAATTGGGTCCATTGCCAATTCGCTTATTTTAGTTAATACGATTTGGTGCAATGAAGTCTATTTTGTGAAAGTTTTTTTAAACTATCTTATTGTTGCTAATATATATATTTTTTGTCTCTCGCTAACTTTGGCTGTAGATTCGATTTCAGAAGATTAGAAAGTTTATCATTATTCTCATCTAAGACGTCTTGAATAATTTGCCATAATCGGGCTGCACATTATTACACGTAATTTTGGGTACAGCTGTCGCAGACGCACCGGCGTATCATTTTGGCGCCAAAATGGCGATTTTATGCGTGGCAACCCGACAGTTTCGGCTAGATTTTGCTTGGTATGGCAACCCGATAGAGCAGATTCCGTATGTTTTATAATAAATTAAATATTGTGTGTTTAATAATAAATTGATCATTGTGTATGTTTTATAATAAAATTGTGTGTTTAATAATAAATTGATCATTGTGTATGTTTTATAATAAAATTGTGTGTTTTTTAATATAAAATAAAATATTTCATAATAAAATAAAAGTAACATGCTGTTTTAGCAATCTCTAACAGGTACCTGAAAATGGGGTTTTCTCGCCAAAATGGCACAAAACAAAAATCGGCACCAACCCTGATTCGTCTGCAAAAGCTGTTCCATTTTAAAAATGTTATTGGCGGGATTTGCGCCCAAATAACATAAAAGTACTTAATGATGTTATGGATTTAATAAATGTATATTGTGTTTTGAACGTGATTGGTCATTAACAATGGTAAATATGATTGCTGACTAATATAATCATTTTCGGTGATCTCTCTTCCTGGCTCTCTTCCCATAATACATAAATACCAAATTAACTGACAAATCGTTTCAAAATTTGATTCATTAAATATTATTACGTAAGTTGTATTTGTTTACATTCAGCTTACAGCAAGAAAAGATCTGGAAGGAAGGTGAGTTGAATAGTACATAATTATGGTAAACTTTGATTGTCTCACTGGTGTGAATTATTTATTTATTATGTTTTTTTATTATACCAGGTAGCGGTCCAAAAATTCATTCACGGAGAACTTGCTTTACGAACGATTACCTCCATGGTTTAATATTTTAAACATTCATGATGACGAATGAATGTTTTTCTTTTTTTGTTGTTGTTTACTTTCATGGATAGAGAATTTGAACTGCAAACCTAATTTTAACTGAAGTTATTGCAGAATATATACATAAGGGGCTGTCAATAAATGATGTCACAGTTTTTTTCAATATTTTTTATCCCCCTCCCCCCCTTAGTCAAAGTGTCACACTTCACCATACCCCCCCCCCCCTCCCCCTTGTTCAGAAACAAAGCACTACGTTATAGATCATGTTTTAAATTTTATTTTTCAACTTTCACTATAAGTTTTAATGACATTTGTGAGCATAACAATAAAAAATATGCGTGTATTTATTTTGTATAAAATAAGATTAACCCATTAAAGCCGGAATTATTTTTCTCTTCAAAATTCAAAAATTGCATTTCATACCAAATTTTAAAGGTAGAAAATTTAGTCTCCTTTTATTATGGAGTTTCTGTCATCATTTAAAGCGATCATTTTTCTTAAAATATACTGGTATACAAATAACAAAATGGAGGGCAGCTATCCTGGTACCATATGGTACCAATAGGCTTTAATGGGTTAAGGTTTACGACAAAAACATAATTAATATATACAATAAAGTAATACAATTAGTAATAAAATATTTATATTTTTTTTTAAAAGAAAGGAATATAAGTGAAAACAAATCACGTGAAAGTTATTTTAGTCCAATTAAAAAATACACTCAAATTCTGGTAATTTCAAAATAACTTCAAAATTTAATCTGCTGATTTTAATGATTTTATTTTAACCAAAATGTGTGATGTCACACTTCTTCTTACCCCTCCGACCTCCTTGTCACAAACTGTCACAATTTCATGAACCCCCCTCCCCCCCTCCAAGCGTGACATCATTTATGGACGTCCCCTAATTGAATGTAAGTCATCTCTCAAATATTAATTTATTTTGAACGATATTTCCAAAAATGTAACTTTCATGCAGTTTTATTTGAAAAAATAATTTTTAATAAAAATGTCTGCCTGGCATATGAAAAGTGAAGTGGACATCCCAGAACTGTTAATGACAGTCACATGACTTACGGTTTTATTATGTACATTATTGTTTTTAATAGTCTCGCGCAAATACATTTTTTATTTGAGATAAAACATAATTCTTTGCGCTTATTTAAAAATTGGCAACAATACAAAAAAAAAAAAAATGACATTTTCAATAAAATATTTTTTACTTGATTTTTAAGGATTTTTTTGAGTTTTTATCGTCTGACCGCGATAATTTTTTGAATTTCTGAAAGCTTGTTATATTTCGCGTCTGGTGGTATGATTTTCGAATCCGTACAATGGCTAGAATAAAAGTAATCGCTCCTCAAAAAAGTCCCTAGTAAAAAAGCGATGAGAATAACCTGGAATATCTACGCAGATTTTCATTGGTCCATTTCCAAACCATTACTTTTTTTTATATATAGAAGGATTTAGCAATAAAAGTTATAATTTTAAAAGAAAATGTATGATTTTAAAGTATTTGTTGCCTATGCATTATTTATTTATGTTATTAATTTTAAGAACTGTTTGTAGTAAATGAATAAATTAAAGTTAAATGTTTTAAAAGATGAATAAATTAAAGTTAAATATTTTAAATCATAACAATGTGATTTTCATAAAATTTAAAATGACAGGACAAAATTCTGCAATGATTACATACATTAAATTTCTGACCATTCGTTTGGGTAGTTTTTGGCACTGTTATATGTGGACAGACCAAACTACGACTATATGTACTACGTATTTATATAATTATGAACGCACCTAAAAAGGGTTCTGCGTCAATTCGTCGCGCCGTCAATTCATCGTGGCGACAATTCGTCGCGAGCTCAATTCGTCGCAGCGTCAATTCGTCGCGGCGTCAATTCATCGCGCCGACAATTCGCCGCGAGCTCAATTCGTCGCGGCTCAATTCGTCGCAGCGTCAATTCACCGCGCCGTCAATTCATCGCGGGCTCAATTCGTCGCAGCAAAAACGTCTTTGAAGGCTATTATGATAAAAATAAAGATAATTCAGTAAAATTACTTAATGATAATTTGTTTTTTAGATTTAGAGAATTGTAACTAACATTTTACAGGCAATTTTGGAGGAATCTTTTTTCATATGTGATTTTTGTGAATTTCCCTGATGAGAACATGAAGGTTTAATGAATTAGAACAACTCATTTCTTTTTTAAATTAGAGATCGAATAAATATTGCTTTAGATTGGATTAGACTAATAGACCGAAAAAATGGCGGAAGATTTAGGATAAAATCACCCAGAGCATGAAAAAATGAATACAAATGCTAGAAAAAACTTACATATGCGTACACAGGGTACAAAAGAGGACCTCTCCCCCCTCCTCCATATATTTGAAAGAATTAGGAAGTAAAAGTATTTAGAGATGTAAACATAAAAACTATTTGTGATTATGATTGAACTGATCGCTTCATGAATGCAATTTCATTATATGATGTTTTGGCTTTAAAAGTTTTATCATTCATTTCATCTATACTAATAAAAAAAAGTTGTTTGTTTTTCTGAGTTCTGTGTGTGTGTGCGAAATGACAAGCAAAATCTACCGTACGTAGAAGTTTGAAAATTTGGGTGCGGATATTCCAATGCAGTCCCTGAAGACCTGGGGCTCAGATTTTTCATATTTTAAGACCCGGAGCCCTTTTAAGGTTTTTGCATCTAAATTGTTAATAATTTGCCCCGGTTTTATCCAATCTCCCTTGTTTTAGTGGCAATTTCTCCATTAAGCTTTCTCCCCATTTCCACATTGCAGTTAGGGCCCTGGCCCCCTGTGGCCCGATGCGTTGTTCACTTGAACCTTTTGTGTGCCATGCATTTTTCACCCTCTCTAATTGTGTCACTCTCTCAATGCGTGACTTTTAAGTTGAGTCTTGGACTCCTCTCAACGGGCCACCACCCTAGTATTTCTATTGAAGTCCTATGGCCCTTTTTTAGCATTTCTTTCAAATTTTATTCTAACGATTAATTTATAACCTATGCTTAATTTTGTCTAATTGAAGATGTAAAGCGCTACGTACTAGGATGTTTTAAGATGTTTTTCTCTTAAGGTCTTACTCAAAACTATCAGTTGGCCCCTTTTGGGACCTCTCTCTTAAAAATCAACCGATCCACTAAGTTTTTGTTTACTGATAACTTTTTAGGACTTCCACCAAAAAAAAAAAAAAAAAAAATTTTCTCGGTCAAGTCCCGACCCTCCTGGGCACTTAAAAATTTTTGTGCCCTAAATTGTTAATAATTAGCCCCATTTTTACCCGATCTCCTTCGTTTTTGGGGCTTTATCTCCATTAAGCTTTACACCATTTCTACGTTCCAGTTAAGACCCTGGCCCCCTGGGACTCAGTATGGGGAAGACAAAGAGGGGGGAGATGAAATAGGGGAGATGAAAGAAAATTTGCCGAAATCATGTTAACTAAAACTCATAAATTAAACCTGTTTATGGATGAATTCTGCTGTCTTGTTTGAAAATGTCAGCCACCCTAAAATTTCAAACCGCTATACATCAGCCATTTTTTAAGATAGAGGCAAATTAAAAAATTCTCTAGAATCCTTGGATCAAGACATAACATTTAACGGAAAAAGTTTTTAGGATTTTTAATTTTATTTTTACAACTTCTTGAAATTGTAATCTTTAAATGGCTATACAATGAGGACAGACAGACGGACGGATGGACAGACAGACAATTTGTAAAAACTTTTTTTCGGAATCTCTGACCCCTAAAACGTGTAAATCCGTCGAAAACTGGAAGTTAAAAAAAAGTTCGATTACAATATTTTCTTCTATAGCAGAAAGTAAAAAATCATAAATTGGAAACATTTACTGAATACAACAATGCAGCATTAGTGGATGAAAATAATTAAAATATAATATAATTATGGTTTACTTTCTAACTTGGTGACCCACCCGGTGTTTTCCGTGCCCGTGATAATAACCATAAACAGAACTCAAGCTTCTATGACTCTTTTAAAAGAAGCTGCATAGAGGGGCCCAAGAAGGGGATTAATATTCAAAATTAGTGGTAGCTGAGGTCCGAGATATTTTTTTGTCGTTCAAGTAGTAGTTGGAAGTTCTAAGTAGTTGTCAGACAAAAAAGCTAGTGAATCGGCCGATTTTTAAGGGAAGCTAACAAAGGGGGCTAACTAATAGTTTTGAGCAGGGCCCTAAGAGGAAAACATCTTAAAAGATCCTGGTACTTAGCGCTTTAAAACTTCAATTAGTCGGAATTAAACATAGGGTATAAATTAACAATTAGAACAAAATTTTAAGAAATGCTTAAAAAAGGGCCCTAAAGGCCCAATAAAAATATAAGCGTGGTGACCCGGGGAGAGTAATCCAAGGCTAAACTTTAAAGTCGCTTAGTAAGAGGGTGACAGAATTGTGCGGGTGAAAAATGCATAGCACACAAAAAGTTCAAGGGGCCTTGAGTCGGGCCCTAGGGTCCTAACTGGAATGTAGAAATGTAGGAATAACTAACTTGAACAAAGGCACCAAAAAAGAAAAAAAATCGGATTTAAAGGAGCAAGTTATTAAAAATTTAGGGAACAAAAACTTCAACGATGCCCTTATACCGAGTCCCACGGGGGCCTGGGTCTTAACTGGAACATAGAAATGGGAGAAAAGCCTAATGGAGAGAAGGCACCAAAAATGAAGGATATCTGAGAAAAATGGGGCAAATTATTAATAACTTAGGGCACAAACATTTTAAGGTGCCCAGGGGGCCTGGGACTTCCTAGTACGTAGCGCTTTAGATCTTCAATTAGTCGAAATTAAGCATAGGGTATAAATTAATCATTAGAATAAAATTTGAAAGAAATGCTAAAAAGGGGTCCTAGAGCCACAGTAAAAATATGAATGTGTTGGCCCAGGGAAAGGAGTCGAAGATTCAACTTAAAAGTTACGCATTGAGAGGGTGAAAAATGCATGGTGCACAAAAGTTTCAAGTCAACACTGCATCGGGCCCAGGAGGCCAGGGTCCTAACTGAAATGTACAAATGGGAAGGGAAATTTAATGAAGAAAGGCCCACAAAAAGAAGGGAGATCAGATGAAAATGGGGCAAGTTATTAACAATTTAGATGCAAAAACCTTAAAAGGGCCCTAGGGGCCCCGGTTCTTAAAATATTAAAAATCTGAGCGTCAGGTCTGTAGGACCTGCCTTCGACTATCCACACCCAAATTTTCAGACTTCTACGTGCGGTAGATTTCGCTTGTCATCGCGCACACATACACAAAACTCAGACCAGATAAACACTTTCCTTTTATTAGTATAGATGAAATAAATGAAAAAACTTATAAAACCAAAATACTACTTAAAGGAATTGCATTCATGCAGCAATCAGTTCAATCACAATCACAAAAAGTATTTTATGTTTACGTCTCTCAATACTTTTTTTACTTCCTAAATCTTTCAAATATAAGGGAGGGGGGGAGGGTTGTACCATGTGTACACATATGTCAACTAATAATTTTTTTTTTAATTTCTAGCATTTGTATTCGTCATTTTTTCTTGATCTGGGTGATTTTATCCTAAATCCTTCGCCATTTTTTCGGTTATCTAAAGCAATATTTATTCTATCTCTAATTTAAATAAGAAATGACTTGCTCTTATTCATTAAACTTTCCTGTTCACAACAAGGAAATTCCCCAAAAAATCACTTATAAAAAAAAATGCCTCCGAAATTGCATTTAAAATGTTAGTTATAATTCTGTATATCTAAAAAACAAATTTTCATTAAATAATTTTACTAAATTATCCTTATTTTTATCATAATAGTCTTCAAAGACATTTCGCTGCGACGAATTGGCGGCGCGACGAATTGACATCGTGACGAATTGAGCTTGCGACGAATTGACGCCGCGATGAATTGACGCTGCGACGAATTGTGCGCGATGAATTGTTCCGCGATGAATTGTGCGAGATGAATTGACGCGACACCCCTAAAAAGAGGTCTGTATGTTGGAAATTGGTTTAGTGGTTTGAGAATGCCATTCGTAACTGCTTTAAGGTTTAGTACTGTTGGACAGAAGGATAAAATGGTGTAAGAAACGACTAAATATAAGTTGAGATGCAATAACTGATTGGAATAGTTATATGAGAGAAGTGTGTTCCTTACAAATAAAATAAAAAAGGGACGAATTGATAGTGTCAAGAAAATTGTTGAGATTAACAAAAGTTATGTTGAAAAAAACAGTGGCAGGGTATTCCCAAAACAGTTAAGATATTTAACAAAGAAGTACCAAAATTTCTTATGAAATTGTACATTTTGGCTATTATAAGAAAGTGTGTCGCTTTGAAAGAGTTTGCTATGCTATAGGGTAAAAAGTAGTTATTGTGACACAGGAGGTTGAGAAAGTGTTTCATTTTTTTTTTTTTTAAAGGTTCTTATTAGTTTCTAGTTCTAACTATCACCTTAATCAATAAATAAATTCAATCTAAAGTTGCATGGCTCACACCAGAGCCAGACTGGGCGGCAGACTAGAGTGCTGCATGGGACATGTTGTACCCAACCCGAATCTGACAAAAATAATTTCATTAACCCGCAATCCAAAAAAATAATTTGTTGACACTCAACCTGACCTGAACCCAAAATGAATGGGAAGTAATTCAAGTTTTAATGCAATTATGAAAAGTAATCTACAATTATATCTCTAATATCAATTTTATTTTTATACATAAAAATGAACATGTCTGTATTCTATAAAATTCAAATATAGGAAAACCTCTGAATAGCAAAAACTTTGGGATCACTAAATAATCTTGCACCAGGTTGGGTTGTCCTTAATTTTCTTTTTTCGGGTCGGGGTGACTAATTTTCTTTCTGTGGGTCAGGTTCACTCTAGCATAATTCATACGGGTCAGATTTAGGTTTTTTGGAAGTTGGGTTATTGGGATTTTCACAAAAAATTTGAGCAGAGCTATGTTTCAGATGAAAATAAATGCATATTTGAATGTGAATGAGTAGGTATATATTTGACTTACTGCATGAGAAATAAAATGTATATAAGATATGCGATCATAGATTATTCTTTCTTTAAGGTACAGTTAAGAATCCTTTTTTCTTCTCTCAAAATATGAGAAATATTACCAACATTGCATTTCTGATACACACGAAAACTTATGTATCATATTTGTGATAGTTTATGCACACATAAACAAGTTATGTGTGTGTAGATTGGGAGGTGCCCACTATTCAGAGGTAAAAGTATACAAATATATAAGTGGTATGAATTGAAAAAGTGTTTGCTAATTAGAGGTTTTCACTTTTTGGATGTCCGTTATGGAGGTTTTATTGTGTATAGATTTTTCACCTAAAAGAACTTTTGAACATTTTTTTGAAATTTTCTGGTCAACCCAAAACTGAAGTAACGAAAGTTAACCCAACACAAACCTGAACTACAACAAAAAATTAGAAGTAAACCTGACCTGACCCCAACCCACAATGAAAAAATATAGCGTCAACCCGACCCAACCCATGGTTTGGGTAAAAGTGGGTAACCTGACCTGATGCAGGATTCTAGCACAGACCTTGACCTTTCAAAAGGTGCAAATATTTTAAATAATTTTACCTGTTTATGTAATATTTGGCTTTACAGGGTTTAACACAGGCACATAGCACCAAGTATGAAAGTGATTTGATATAACTTTTAGTCTGAATAGTTTCTGAATAGAAACTTTTTGTGATTTAAAAAATTGCATCATTTTTTAACATATCTAGTAGCAGAGAAATGAGTACAAGAGATATGTAAACAAATGGCCGTTAAATACATAAGATAAACAGTTAGAGCAGAATTTAAATTATGCTATTGTAATACTTCTATCTTATGAAAAGTTTTTTGATATCACTGAGAATTCAAATACACATACTCTCCTCCCTACTATTAATAATAATTTACTTTACAGCTTTTATAAGATATTTTGAATCTTCACGAATAAAACATAATTACTTATTAGAAATGTAGATTGAAAATACTTTTATTTTGTGAACAGATGTCTAAATAGTCACTGGGATATTTGCACCTGGCTAACAGAAATGTACCAAAAACACTATAAAGCAGAACATCGTAGATCTATGGAAGGTTTTCATTCCTGGAAAATGAACTTTAAAATTCAATTTTTGATAACCCTTAGAAAATTACACATAAGACAATACACAATGTTATTTGAAAATTACTTTTACTAATGACAAATAGATTAAATAAGCAATACAGAGAACAATAAAGACATACCAGTTTATGACATTTTTTAATAACGTCATTGCTGAAATTTCCCCAGACTGTAAGACTTTCTCGATTGTACTGTTTAATAAGATTGTTTACCTATAAAAATTATTACAAATAATAAGCCGTAATAATTAATAATTATAAGCAATGACAGTAAAAATTTAAATAACATGAAAACAACAATATATATTTAATAATAGTGACTACCTTAGCTGAAAAAATCTGTAATAATAAGAATCACTCTTTAACAATAATTAAATATAAATTAAGACTAATTAGAGCTCCCTATTTTGTTAAAAAAGATTATGATCATCTCTGCCACACACAATCTAGAAAAATCCCACTGCAGAAAGATATGATTATTATAACTATGCAAATGAACTAATATTCTTTAATTCACTTTACGTTAGTCTACTATTCAGGGAAAGAAGGTATTTGATTAGATATTATTCAGTTTTTGCCATACTACCATAGGAGGTTTGCCTTCATGAAAGACTTTTGATGAGAAAGTGGTCTAGCCCCTTTTTTCCCCCTTTGCACAAGGAAAACCCTAAATATTTTCCAAAGCCATCTTGTGCAGATCAAATTAATTTTAAACTTGCAAACATAAATTCTATGCTTCTCATTTTATGGTTAACATACCAATAATTGCAATGAATGTACCTATGTGTATGTTGAAAAGTAAGATATAATTATCTTAAAAAGTAAAAAGAAAATTTTCATTTATTTTGAACACACAATAGATAATTAGATGAAATATTAAATAAAATTATCCTGGAATCTAGTTATGCTTATCAATGTTGTTATAAAATATTCTAAACCAGCATGTGAAGATAAAAATATTAATAATGTTAATCCATTTCAAAAATATTATGAGAAGTTTTTAACTCTGTAGGTCCAATTATGAATAAAGAAAAATTTCACCTCACTAATTTTCTCCCTTAATATCTGAAGATGTATACTGCCAAAAATCACCGGACACTTTCGATTTTAGACATTTTACCAAATATCTAGAGAAATACTTGACAAATCCTTTTAGAACTTTGATAATATATAGAGCATGCTTGACTTCATACTGTTCAATGAAGATTTGATCACAAGAGAATTAGGAGACCAACAACAAATCGAAGAAAAAAGTAATATTTGGAATCACCCTGTAAAATAAAATGCATGAAATGATCTGTTGCTGACATGACTATGTGTACATTGTATATATTGTACAACATTTGTATAAGAATAGTGTGCATATTCATGAAAATATAACAATTTCTTTAAAAATAAAAAAAAATCTTGCAAGTGTTTTGTTTATAGCGTGCAGGGTTTTCAACCAAATTTAACGTAAGTTTCAGAAAATTTGACAAAATATAGTAGAAACAACATGGTACAATATACAATTGTATACATGTACAATTAACAACAACAGACAGTACAGAGCAACTCATATAAAAAGACCAGTCGATTATAGTAAATATTCAGAAGGATAATGGCAATACTGAGAGCTAATAATCAGATATATCGGCAATAGTGAGAATTTAAAAAAGTCTTTCATGTCATAGATGTTATATTATTGTTTCAAATAACTTTTCAAATAAACTTATACTGATAAAAAACCACAAGTTAATTAAAACATTAAGACAATATAAAAATTCCAATGTATAGACCTGTTTGTAAAATGATACTCGCTGATATTCGCGAAATGTTTATAATAAAATCACAACAAAAGTTGACTTTGAATAACGTCTTGTTTTTTTGGGAATATGGATTTTTTTCTTCTATTTTCATTTTTTATATAAAAAGTTCAAACGTTCAGCATTTTATTCTAATTAAAAAAAAAATAGAACATAAAGTGAAAAAGTTTTTCTAATCCTTATAACAAAAGAAAAGTAAGAAAAAATAGACAATTTAAAAATTCTATAAAATACTAGAAAGTAAAAAAAAAAAAACTTTTTTTATTTTATATTAAAAGGAAAAAATGTGTCCATTTTAGAAATTATTGGTGGGACTCGAGCCCCACGAGCCCATACAACTCTATGCCTATGCGGCTATGTAATAAGCACTGAATTTGTTTATGATTTTAAAGAAAATTATGATATGGAGAAATTAATTTAAATTATTTATTAGACTATATCAGACATGGACCTGTATAGTCCAGGCTGATATGCCGAAAAATATCGGGAGCTTGAACAAAATACGTCTGTTCACCCATATTCTTATGCAGGAAGAGAGCGAGCACTACCCAGATAACGACAAACTTCTTGATCGCGCGCCAAAACATCTCAACTAACGGTAGTGCTACACGCCACTACGATGTCATAATCTTTTAGGGAAACAAAACAATGCCACAGAGGAAAGGCTTAAAATTTTAAAGTATAACGTGCAAAATCAGAGCGTTGGTGAAACAAAATTATTATATGATTGGCAACCGCATATGGAATTTGAAACAGGTCAGGAAGAAGTTAATTAAAAAAAGGATGACGATTGTTTATGAAAAGAAAAGAAATAAAACATAAAGTTATGGTTGCCGACCGAATAAATAAATTTAGAAAACGGGAATTATCGGAAATAAAATAAAAATGAGAAATGAAATATTTTAAGTTTAAAAATAAATAAATTTTAAAAATAGAAATTTTAAATATTGAAAAAGAATTTATTAAACAGATGTTTGTCTGTGACATAACACTCATGTGCTGCAGCTACAGATCATTTTGAGAATTTTATTTTACAGGGTGATCTAAAATGCCAAATATTATTATTTTTGCTTCAATTTGTAGTTAGTTCCCTAATAGCTCTCATGATCAAACCTTCTCTGAAAGTATGAAGTCAGACATTTTATTTATATTCCCAAAGGAATTAGTCAAGTATTTCTCTAGATATTCAACAAAATGTGTAAAATCGTATGTGTTCAGTGATTTTTGGCAATATAGTGTAATATCTTTATGGCAATTGGTGTCGTCCTTTGATCTCCAGGATAATTTTTTCCACACTTTCCTTCTGTCTCATTTCTGGCCAATGCTCTATTTACATCTTCAGTACATGTTACAAAAAGCATTGTCTGTTTTCACAGTCTGAGTTTTTTCCTGTTGAATCCACCATTAAAATTATTCCAGGGGTAGTACTAGACCAGGAAATATTTCAGGACATACTTTTTACGATATTTCAGGACAATTTCAGGACACATTTGATTGAAATCCAAACCGAAAAAACCCTTAACTCAATACCCCCTAACGTGATTCAATACATTTTATTATCATAAATATACACAATTTTTTTGTTGTAAAAGTATACATTTAAAAGAAAAGTAATTTTACCAGAACTCTTTGACCAAGCTCCTAAAAAACTGCAATTTTTGCATTACTGAAAGACAAACATCTCGATTTTTTTTTCTTCACTGATCAACGAAAATTGCGAATGATTTTTTTTTTTTGTAACTGACTGGTAAAAATGACTTTTTGTGACTGACAGATGAAAATAGCAAACTTTTTTTAATGACTAATCGATAAAAAATATGATTTTTGGTAATTAATCACCAAAAATTGCGATTTTTTTTTTTTTGCAAATTGACGAAAATTACTATTTTTAATGATAGACTGAAGAAAATTGCAACTTTCGTGATCGTTTTACATCAGTAAAAAGGTACACCTACCCCCTATTTGATGATTTCAAATACCGATATAGCATAAAACTTGCAAAATTTCAGGAATATTAGGACAGACTACCATATTTCAGGACATTTCAGGACGTTATTATTTTTTTCAGGAATATCAGGAATTTCAGGACAAGTACTACCCCTGTTATTCCTACAGTTTTTTTGTTACTCTAAGTTTTTTTTTTTCCTGTGAGAGAGGGTTTAGGCTTATGATAACAACCCCCAATAATCATCATAAGTCATCCCTGGAGGATTAGGGTGTTTCTTTTCATCTGGCACCTACCTGTCAATCTGTCTAGCTTGGAAGACCCTACCAGTAGCAAGCTACTGCCAGCATAGCCCTTTGGGTCACTGATGCACACAAGCTTCACCCTCCCATCAAGGCAGAAACACAATGGAGGAGTACCATTATTTATGGACATATTAAATAAATTTTATAATAACTATTTGATACTTGTTTATTTTCCCATCAACCCTTTTCTGTCACCAACCAGTGTTATTTAATGTCAATAATTGATTGGAAAAAACCTAAGAAGATAATCATAATACTTTCTTTGGTTTCATGTAAACCTTATTAATTTTTGAGATACGAATTTGTAAACATTTCGTATACATATGCATATAATCAACTACCCCATAATCTTGAAAATACTTCACTTACTCCATAGATGGAAGATTTGAAATCTTGATCATCGATTTCACAACGAGAGAGAAAAACTCAGAAACAGCAATTAACTTACATCCCTTATTGTAAAAACTGTCTTATCAACAAAATAAATAAAAATGGAACATTGGAATATGAATGTGTGACACGAAGCACCATAACTAACAACAGTGAACTGACATCACGCTTATCCATTATTGGCAACAGATTCTGTTTACCACAAGTGGTGGATGGAAAAGTAAACAAATACCAACTTTTTTGTCAGAACATAAATGGTTAAAGTATTGCTGCATTATTAATCATATATTTAAGGTTGTCTTTTTTTAGACATAATTTTTAGAGACTTATTTTAGACATTATTTTTTAACCGTAAAATAAATAAAATTATTCTAATACATTAACTGAGTTAATATGCTTAATATCATAAACACTTAATAACAGTTATATAAATTATTTTACAAAGATGCTATGAAAATACTTACCTTAGAAATTAGGAGATCGTTATCAATCTTTATGTCTATGTTAATTGCAATTTTAGGGAATTTTTCAAATACCTCACTCAGTAGAGGAATTTTAGCTTCTTCAATAGTTGTGAATGATCCACCTAATGAGAAATCAATAGCATTATTAATATAAAATATGATAAAACTATAAAACAAATAAAGAGACCTTATTTTATCAATACAAATGCATACAAAAACTGCTATTAGAAACTAGTAATAAAACAATTTTAAATAAATCAAATTGAATGGATATAAAAAATTAAGTACAATCACATTCATTTAATATCAACACTGATTTTCAAATACATATGTAAGAAAAAATAAATACTTTTTAGATTTGTAGGGCCCTTTTTTAAATTTTTAAAAGTATTTTTAATTAGAAATTGGGTTACTCTTTTGAAGTCATGACAAGTCAATTTTTACTATACAAGGAATTTTTTTTTAATGACAGTAACAGTGTGAGAGGCAAAACGTGTGTTATTTGTTGGATGGGGGACAAAAAGGGTGTTCTTTTTTAAATCAAAGGACAGGAAGGGGGCACCCTTCTGAAACTGTGATTACATTAGTATTTTTTATTGTATGCATAACTAGGGCAAAAAATATATAAAAGAAACTATTATAACTGAAAGCAAAACCTCATTTTTTCCTCCTTAACAAGCCAAGAACTTAGACATCTATACTTCTTACCTTTATTGCATTCTCTGAACTTCAGAGCATATTTATCAAAGATATAAAAATTTGATTAAAATGATATTAGATTTTGACACTCAGTAGCAGTGGTTAGCACATTACGCTGCCACACTACAGGTCCGAGGTTCGTCTTTAGACTTGGACAAAGTTTATTTAACCTTCCATCCCTTTGACGAGGTTGATAAAATAAGAACCAAGTGCACTTGGAAACTAAACACTGCAGGTTCCATGTCAGGTTGACCATTTCACCAGAGCATATGCCATAATGATATAGCATCTCAGGGCTTGTACGCAAGAAAGTGGAATTGGACACTGCGGGCCATAATCCTTCTTAGATTATAATGCTACAGATTTTTTTCTTTTTTAAATTAGATTTTATGAAATTTTAATATGAAATATGTAGGCATAGTAGGACTTAAAATATGTTTTTTTAAATTTACTTATACATAATCAATTTTTAAGATAATAATTAAAAATAAGTGAGCTAGCAGATTTTATTTTGCAATAATATATGAGAGGGAGGACTCATATTATAAAACACTGCTAATGGGTTTTATCAGTTTCTACAAAAACAATAGAGGAAAGCAAATTATGAAGATAAAATAATTTTAATATACTTATAAACATTATGTACAGAAAATGATTTACAGAATCTTTTAAAAGATATCGGAAATTTCACACATTTTTTAACAGCCAGAAAAATTACATTTATTTAAAAAAAAAAATAAAGAATTTAATATTTTTTTTTAGATGGAAAAGTATTTTAAAAATCAGTCAAAAGAATTATATACTATAAAAATAAACTAACATTTTCTTAATGTAAAAAAATATCATTCAGGATTTTTAATTTTTGGAAAAGTTTTTATCCAATATTGATTCAGAATTATAATTACGATATTACATACCTTTCAGGTAATCTTTACAAAGATTCCGTTTCAGTGGAGGCAAATCCTACAATCAAATAAAAATTAATAAAAAATGACAACCATGCTCATAAAGTAAAATTTATCGTAAACTTACTTTATAATTTAAGTCTGATATGTTAACATCTATACCAGTGACTCGTAACAAATTATTATCATGAGACACAACTACTTTTTCATCTTTGGTCATGTGTAAATCTAGTTCTAACATATCAGTCCCTTGTTTTACAGCACTGAAATATAAACAATTAAAATAAGAATAGTACACAAATTCATAATTCAGAGAAGAACATTGAAAACAGTCTTTAAAGAGGAAAATACATGAAGATTCTTTTAAAAATGTATAAACAATAAGAGGAAAACATAAATATTTATTGTTATTTAATAACATTTATTCGAAATGACAAAAAGAACACTTGTAAGCAAATTTATTTTCAACATTTCCAGGAATCTTCTGTGTTTGACTTTATTGATAACAGCAAATTCAAAGGACTCTGTAATGAAATTTACCACCAAAAACACAGCAAGGGTTGTGCAGATGGTATACCAGCACCAGGGGTTAAACTGGATAAGCATTTTATTGATGCCATCACTGTTTATTATCTATGCACTGATGATTGACCAGAGTTTGTATACATCATATTTTCCAAAATATCAAAAATATCCAATATTTTGATATACATCAGATATTTTCAAATTAGTCAACTTACAGCTGGTTATAAATATTTTCAGACTTATATATAAATTAGAAACTAAAACATATTGTACTTAACACGAAAACTTAATAAAACAATATTCTAAATGTTTTTTTTTCTTTCCACTTACAACAAAATTGAAGATAAACTAATTAAAAACAGAAATAATGTGCCTTTTACACTCATCAAAAAACAAAATATAAAATTTAATATCAAGTATTATGAAAATTTTATTTTTTACATAACAAAATTTTAAATACAAAATGGTAATACTCAGGGCCGAAACTAGGGGAGATGTGCTCCGGCGCCAGCCAAAGGGGGCGCCAAATGAAGATTTCGTTTGTTGTTTAATACAAAAATGTATATATATGTGAAATTTGGATAAAAATGTCACGTAGCAACAAAACAATTTAACTTCATCTTGTACTATCATATTGAAAAATAATAAAAAATACCCAGATGTCTACTTTTGATCACAGATGATGACCAAAATTTAATAAAATAACTTTTTAAATGTCAAAAAATTAAACATCTCATGATGTTCATACATAAATATATACATATAACTGCAATAAATGAAAAAACTCATCTTGATAAATCTCAGAAAGAAACAACTTACTTGTCAAAAGCAGCAATAGTATTTTCAAGTGATTCCCCAGCTCCTATAAGCAAACGTTTTAATAAATACTACAAAATATTTCAAATAGTATGATTAAATAATTTATAAAAGATGTTCTTACAAGGAACAATACTCGCATAAAACCACACTCTTACACATATACAGTGGACAAAAAACATATTTGGACACATGCATTTTTTTGCATAAAAAACCATGGGAAAGTGTTATGACAAAAGTGTTTTAACAATTACTTAAACTATGATAGTAAACACACAAAATCATGCATTTCTAAAATGTAATACAGTAGAGAACCACTAATCCGCAAACCTACAATTTTCAAATGCCTATAATCCGCACTGTATAAATGAATGTAAACAAAGAATTATAAATCTTAAAAATAATTTCTTAATGGCAACAATTTTTTAGTTTTCCTCTCCAACTTTAATCTTATATATGATACATGTATATCATACTCAATTAAACTTGTTTTTTAGAATTTAAAATGATAATACACATACAAATATTTTATTTAATCATTTAAATGGTAAATTAAAAAATATATAGTTCCTTTTAAAAATTTACTCTTAAAAAAATATTTGTATTAATAAAAGATGGTTACTTAGACAACATGTTTTAATCACTCATGTATTAATAATTCCAATTTATGCAATTGAATTGTAAAATAATATATACTGCTATTATGGTAAAATAATATATACAATAAACAAGCAATTAATTCCTTAAATCCATGTTCATAAATATTAACATCAATAAACTCATATTTAATACTTATATACATATTTACAATATTTGATAAAGGATATTTAAATTTCTTAAAGCAAAATTTTGTGGTTTAGCAACCAATTATGGCTATTTATAGAAGATTGCAATACAGAAACATAAGCCTCAAACAACTATTGATGTAGGGGAGACCGGTACACAGTGGACCACTTTTTCAGTTAACATTTTTTTTTCTCTTTAACAGACTGACCGATCTGTATGAAAATATTTTTGAATATTCCTTAAACCTTCTTACATCCATCATAATTTTCTCACAACATAGTTTTCAATACATTTTTCAAAAAAAAAAAAAAAAGAGGATATACACTGGTCCACCCACCGGGATACAGTGGACCACTATTAGGTATTATCTAAAATACAATATAAATCTATTTTTCATTAATCTAATTCTTTTTTGTTGCCCCTTCACCTGCAAAATAACATACTAATATAAATTTTGAAACAAAAACAAAAAATTAATTATATTTTGAAAATAATAACAGATTAATACAGGAACAATTGCAATTTAGTTGAAGTTATTACTTAAGTACAAAAAAATCAGCGTACATTAAAATTTGCAAATGAAATTCCAAAGTACTTATGAGTAAGATTGAGCCTGGAATTTTCAAGAAATAATTTTGGGTGAGAGCAACATTATGAAATCATTGACATCAACAGCAGATTCGTCTACAGTTTCGGGAGAAATAAACTGATTTCCATTCAATTTGCGTCTCATGAATCTTACTTGAATAGAATCATCAACAATTAGACTACAGTTATATTTATCAAAGGTAGTAAATACAAAACAAAATATTTCTTACTATGTTAAATAAATTGTTATTTTTATTTGTTTATTTTATTTTACAGTTAAATCTACTTTAAAACAATCTTTCTTTATAGAAAATAAGCAATTATTAAATATTTTGAACATTCTGCATTACAGGAGCAGAGTGGATTGTGGACCACTGTGCCCCAGGAGTGGGTGGTCCACTGTACCCCATGTTGAAGTTCAATAAATAATCATATTAATATTGTTTATAGCTTTCTTTTAAACATATTAACTTTAAAGTAAAATAAAAAAACAAGTATCTTAGCTTTTCAAAGAAGCTGTTTTATTTTATTTATCTACAACCTTTAATTACTAAAAAAATAAAAATATGATGATAAAAAATTTTACTTTTAGAAGCTCAAAACAACCAATCAGGATAAAATAGTTCAATCTGAGCTAAACATATTTTCTGAAGGCTATAAATAATCATTACAGAGCTGTTGTCTATTAGGATAGAAGAAAAGCTTAAAAAAAATTTAAATAAATAAAATATTAGGGGGTGGTCTACTGTGCACATAGGTCCAGTGTGTACCGGTCTCCCCTATTTAAAATATATAAAAATCAATAAATTATTTAAAAAATAATTCTTACTTAATTTATATCAGGGTTGGCAAGTTTTTGACGCATGACGGTTTTTACCGGTTTTAACCATGGTTTTTACCGTCATGTCAAAAACCTCCTTGTCAAAAATGTCAAAAACTGTCAAAAACCCATTTTTTAGTAGTTTGTTTTTACATATTTTTTTCATTCTATCTTTAATATTAAGTTGTTTTACATGAAATATTCAGTATCAAAAAGACTCTAAAGTAGTGATGGGAGTATTCGAATACAAAATGTCTGTGTTCTCGATTCAGCCATGTATTCAAATGGTCTCGATTTCAGACAGGTGTATTCGAATACTACTCACCTCGCATCTGTATCGGCGACGAAAACTGCGGTTTTCGACTGTATTCAGTTCTCATAGCTGGAGTTTTCTACGGTTTCATAAGATGTGCCAGCGAATGGTATTCAAATACTACCAGACTACTCGGCGCTGTTTCAGACTTTTCTCCATAATCTTGTGGTTAGCAGGATGAACAACGCTATTTTAGTTTTGAAATTTTGTTTTATTTCTTCAAGCATGCCATCAATTCAACTAATATACATGTATATTTTTAGTTAAATCGATCATATGAATTTAAATTTAAGAAAGCGATTATAATGAACAAAATTCTGTGAATTTGTATTTCAGAATTATAAATATAAAATTTTTTATTAAAATTTTAAAAATTCAACGATCAAAATAATTACTTATAATAGAACATAAAATTATACGTTCGTAAAAAAAAAAAATTTTGATTTTGCTAATCAAAGACAAATGGCTTACTTTTACGGGCATATGCAGGGGAAGGCCGGTTCTTCGCCTTTTAAATCTTGGAAAATAATAAGATATAACTTGCAATACTAAAAAATATGGACGTCGGCAGAATTATATCTTGGGAGGGGCTAGATTTTGAAACACGTGTATCAATGGTCCACAGTCTAGTCTGCTTTTAAAATTGCAGAATAAAATAATCTAAACATGATCTTAACATGATAATCTAGACATGAAATATTCTAATAATTAATAGTAGTTGGAATAGTAGTAGTTTTAAAATTGCAGAATAAAATAATCTAAACATGATCTTAACATGATAATCTGGACATGAAATATTCTAATAATTAATAGTAGTTGGATGCAGTCTTCTTAATCGGCAGAATTATATCTTGGGAGGGGCTAGATTTTGAAACACGTGTATCAATGGTCCACAGTCTAGTCTGCTTTTAAAATTGCAGAATAAAATAATCTAAACATGATCTTAACATGATAATCTAGACATGAAATATTCTAATAATTAATAGTAGTTGGAATAGTAGTAGTTTTAAAATTGCAGAATAAAATAATCTAAACATGATCTTAATATGATAATCTGGACATGAAATATTCTAATAATTAATAGTAGTTGGATGCAGTCTTCTTAAATGTAAATTAAGATTAAAATTTTCAGCATTCAAACAATTTGCAAAAAACAAAGCATTATGGCGATCGTAATATTTATATCAAAACTGAAAAACATTAAAAAGAAAAGAAATTGTTCTCAGAGTTATAAATTATAAAACGTTATCATAAACAAAAGAGAAGCGTTTGTACGAAAAATAAACATTTGATTGGCTGAAAGAGGCGCTACTCATACTTTTCTAATAGACTTGTGTGAATCTGACACGTGATCATAAAAAAATGCAAACGATTTTACGTTGAATAAACATCGAAAAGTGAAACAGACGAAATGTCGCTCCTCATTTAGTTTGAATGAAGTCTGGAATAGTTCTTAGTGCTACAACATTTGAATACAAAGAATCGATTCTGATTTCGATTCTGAAAAGTTTTCGAAAACTAAGGTATCGATTCTTAAAAGATCTCGAATCGGCCCATTACTACTCTATAGTATATTTATCCATCCAAGAAAAACAAAAAAGAATTGCATTAGAATAATACGTGTACATCTCTGTTAGAAGATCTCTACAATAATCTTAAGCTATTTGGCATAGTCTAAAAAAATTAGATTTTTTGAAGAAATCCTGTAACCTATAAGTATTAGCTTAAACAATGTGTATAATTTTGGTACAATTTATTACATTGTTGAAAACAAAACTTTAAGATTCTTCTTATTGAAGTGCAAATGAAAATCACCATAATTGCATTTATGAAATACATAAGATATGCATTTTAAAATATTGTATCTAAGAATACTCAAATTTATTCACTGCCAGTCTATGCTTAACATCTATTGTCATACAATGTAACAGCATTTTTGCATCTCTAAAATAATTTTAATGTACTTTAATTAAAAATCTATATTGAATGTTATTTAATAATTATAATAATGTTAATAATTATAATAATGTTAATTAATGTTAATTGCAGTTAGTAAAATCTATATTAGTGAAGATTATGGCAAATAATGTTCTTTTCTTTTACTCTTGTATTTTTAAATCTTTCCCATATTAGGAAATGATCTTTTAAATAAATTTAACAAATGTAATTGTAAATAATAATAATAACAAGAACAAGGTAAAATCAATCTAAAAATGTATTGTATGCTACACTTACACCATAAATTGGAGGACAATCGAAAATGATAGGTTTTTGACGGAATAAACCGGTAAAAACACGGTTTTTACCACTGTCATGTCAAAAACCAGTTTTTGACGTCAAAAACCCAACCCTGATTTATATGTTTAATTGTGTAATTTATTTATTTTTAAGCATTAACAATCTAAATTTGTCCAAAATCACCTTTAAAGAAATCTGCAATGTTCATCTTCAGTTTATCATATTTATTCATAGTGGTAAAGAACTTTAAGCTATTTTTTAAATAAATACTGGGATGTATGAGAGTATGTCAATAAAATGTATGTATATCAATATAAAATTAAAGAAAGGAAAAAAAGACCACACAGGATTCCAGAAATATCACACACAATTACTAAACCAAGTAGTGAAACTAATTTAAGAGCTTAAATCCAAAATCCATATGTCCAACTAAAGGCCAAGCGAAGAACCTGGATGACATATTCAGGGTTTTCGTGTTAAGCACAAAAATGATAATTTGTGCCACTTTAACAGTGACTCGTGTAAAGCTATTTAATTTTGTATTTTGATAAAAAAAAAAAAAAAATAATAACTGTTCTTATTTAGTGCCGAATTTTATTAAAGTAATGTAAAATCGAAGAGAGTAGTAAAATAAAGTACTAGTTTCGACATAAAACAAATAAAAATTCTAAGTAAAAGGGCAATTCCATAAAAGTGTCAACTTCTTTCAAAAAATTTTTTTTAAATAATTTTTATAAATTAAGTTAAAAAATATATTGAAATATATTCCAAGTTTTCAAATTAATGTTTTAGATTCAAAACGTTTAGGTTATAGCTGAAAAATAAAATATTTGCAGTTTTGCACAAAGAATATTTTTGAAAAAAAAAAAAAAAAAAAAAAAAAAAACTGTGAAGAAGAATGTAATTGTTGTTTATTTTGTATTTTCTTAATAAATGAATGCATGTAGTAAAATATTTAATGGTTTACAATAGTCTTAAAGCCATATACTTGATAATAATGCATGCAAAATAAACTAGGTAATCATGCTCGATATTCTTTTGAAAAAGCTGTCATATGTGAATAGTTATATAAGATCCTTCTAGTAATTAAAAAAAATCTATAATTTATTAGTTTAGTTGATTTTCTTTTAATAAATGTTTAAGAAACTTTCCGTCATTCCGTCGCGTCAAATGACAGTGAATAGCTACAACCCTAGGACAGGTAGTTTGCTCTTAATTATAATTTTATATTGCTTATACATCACATATAAGGTATGTATTAGTTTAAAAACTGAATGGCTTCTTAATTCACAAACGTTTCCATTTTTAAATACCAGGTTATAGTCATGGTAGCAAAGATGTCATTCTGTCATACTATAAGAAATTGCTCAAAAATGAAAGAATAAAATAGCTAAAAAAATTGTTTATATATATTTTTTAATCTTTTAATCAATAACAGTCATGTGCAAACTAAAAAGTCAATTTTCATTTGAAAATAGCTTCAGAGTAATTGCTTTAACTTAATTCTATAACTCAAAATATCATTCCGTCACATATGGAATTACCCAAAATACTTTAAACATTTTACGAATTTTTAAATTTTTAGACACAAGTTCTCGCTTTTTGTTATTTATTTAAACTGAAAGTTGTGAGTTTTTTTAACAGTTCGAAATTTCATGATGGAAAGTCATCAAATATCTGTAGAAGAAGGTAGATTTATTTATCTTCACTACTCATATTTTCTAGATTGACAATGATTAAACATGTGTGTACAAATATAAGTTTTTAAGCACATATCCAGCATTTACAAATCTATCCATCTATGCATATTCTCATTAGTTATTTTTGGTTTTAAATGCAAAATTGTGTAATATCTGTCTACATACATCACTGTTGCCAAATGAGACAGAATTTTTTAATTCAGAATGCTACCAGATTCTAAAGAGAAATATTCTCCTTATTTAATGGCAGAATAAATAAGTTAAAAATTACTATTAAAAAATGGTGGTAGCAATTTAAATAATAATTTAAAAAAAACACACAACTGGTAATACTGATATACATATCTTTCTGAAGTTTGCCATTTCTAAGTTTGCAATTAGTGCAAGTTTGTGCAAAGTGTATTTTCAGCATGCGTATTCTAACAACTAAATTAAAAAGCCAAAGCCTTTGTAGGACACAGATAAGTTGACATGCCTGCCTTAGCTACTCAGTCGTGTTTACGTAATATTTCAATCAGACAGTTTTCTTATACATATTTATAAGAATTTTAAGTTCCTACTCCTATTTTTATACTAAATATGCATAAACATTCACTTCCTTGGACCTATTGCAATAAACCTGGATGAATTTAGGCTGTTTGCACAAACAAGTGGTCATTTTCTAATTAGTCTAAAACTGCATATGCTTATTGCATTGAGTCAGAAAAAAATCAAGTTGATTGAGAAATAAATGGACAATTTCCAATTCATCTAATGTTACACAGACTCTTTGCAATAAGCCTGAAAAATATAAGGATGATTGAGAAACAAATGAACATTTTCCAATTAGCTTAAAGCTGCCTAGGCTCTTTGGAAAAAGCCTGAAAAATATCAGAACGATTGGAAAAAAGTGATGATTCTCCAATTAGCCAAGCTCTTTGCAAATAATCAGATTTCTCAATTATTAGGTTACAACAAATATATCATGTATACATGTCATATTTACATCTTATAATCATTTCATATATGATTATAACTATATGTCATAAGGAGGGGGGTTACAATAGGGAAATATCTTTTAGATGGATTTATCATTTTTGTTACTTATTCTAGAATGAAAATTACACTTTATATTGATAAAAAAATAAAGACAAATAGAAAATATTTACCTCCTCTGTGGCTAATATGTCGGCAGTAAAATTTCAGCTTCTTTTTCTTATGGATAAGATTAGGATATTTGTAAAGAATTAGTGAGGACGCAACATACCCTCCAAATAATGCGAAAAAGTACATAATGTACATCAACATATCATGGTAGGATCGGTACAATCTGGAATATGAAAGTATTATACAACAATTACTACACAAAATGTAAATCATAGTATAATAGAAAAGTAAGTAATGATAGCAGTATTTTTTTATTTAATCAGAAAAATAGTATAGAGAGATAAGAATGCAAGTAAATCAAATAAAAGCTACAAAAAGTATACTAATAAGCATAAAAAATCCAATTAATTATCAGAAATGAACATAAAATATCAACCTCATTTTACAGCAGGCTTTTAGTAAAATCCAGCCCATGTGGATTTTTTTGGGGGGAGGATTGTTTTATTGAAACCCCACTCCCAGGTGTTTTTTAAACTCTAGGATAAAAAAAAACAAAAAAACACACAGTGCATGTGGGTTTTATATAAAAAAGAAAAAATAATAACACATATGTATTTTAAAAATCTGTTTAATACGGTGGCAAAAAATAACATTTAAGTAAGCAAAAGACAACTGTAATCAATAATATTTTTTTAATTTCACGCCACATAAGGATTTAAATTAAAACTAATTAAAAATATTAACTCACAAAATAAACAAGAAAAACAGTCAACGAAAGTCTTATTTTATTTCATCGTAATCGTCATAAATCTCCATAATCTTTTTTAAAATATAAAGCGTTTTTTTCTTGAGAGAGAGATGCAATAATAAAATAATACAGTTTTATTTTATTTGTCAACACACAGCTGCATAAATATAAACAAAACATGAAAGTGAAACAGACGTAGCTAGCGCTCTTTGGTGTTGCCAATAATATTCATATTATTAGAATCAGGCCTGTATCATAAAAAAAAAAATGAAAAAAATCTTTTTATTATTTTAAGATTCCAATAGCAATATGCATATGGTTTAAATTACAACTTTTCTTTAAAATGATGACATTGATATTTTTTAATAATCATGCTTAAAAAAATCCAGTTTTGAAACATCTCAAATACGATTGTTTTGAGTTAGCTGATATTTGATTGGTGGGTTGTTTGAATCGTACGGATTATGCGAATAGCTGATCTTAATTTTATTATTTTATTTAGAAAACTTTTATGTGATTTATTTCACCAATTGTACGCTTACCTCATTGTTAATCGTTTGCTATGTATATGTAAGTCGTTTATATGTTTTAAAATCGATTTTGTTGATCAAATAAGTACGTACGACATGTTAGTAAAATATGTGTATGCATTCATTTTTACACTACAACTAATTTTTTTCTCCAATTATTTATAGATTTTTGAGCTATAAATTCCCTTGACTCAATGAAGTAAGTACATATATATATATACAGTATATATAAAGGTAGTACAAGAGTATGTTTTTTAATAATTGCCATGTTTGCGATATTTTTTTTTCCTTTTGCATGTAAAATACTAAAATTCACTATCAAATCGCATGATTAAGTATTATTGTACATTTTAAAATAAAGTACTTAAATTTTAGATCAATAAATCTAGGAAATGTTAGAATACTTTTAAAAACAAGTGCTATTTCAGCCGTAAACTAAGGCAAGATAGATGGGAACTGATGCTTTACACACACGCAAACATGTAAACATAAGTTTGGCGACTTTTTGGTTGGCGCGATTTTCAAGATCGCGCCAAACGAATAACTTAATACAATGGCTAGGTTGCCATTAAAGAAAAAATCCCCTAAATTTAGCGACTTTTTTCCTTTTTTTAACAGATTAATTTTTTTCTGCGTGAGTGTAAAGCATCTTAGCCGATAGATTTTCTCAGAAATGTATAATATATTTAATCTCTTTTATAAGATTTTCTTTGAAATAAAGATTAATTCAATTCCATCAGTTTAATTAGATAAGAATCTAGAATCATAAATATATTGTATTAAAATTTGTAAAAATGTATGTTTTTTTTTTGGTTGTTTTTCATTTGTATAACAGCTATTGAAATATTTAAAAATATGTAGTAAACTTAATATTATAAATAGTTTCTATAAACTACTAAAAATATCTTAATGCAGTTTAAAATATTATTTGTTTAATAGATATACTAAATTTTCGTGGCGAAAGTATGTTATGCCTTAATGCCAAGGTTTTGTTGTATGTTTTTTCATTTTTATGTAATTTCTTAACAGTTCATTGAGAGGCGACATAAAAGACGTTTTAATTGTATAATTGTGGTTTGCATTATACAGCTGACTCTAACATGCAGTATTGTGGTAATTGTAATCCCCCCCCCCAAGAAAAAAAAAAAAAAAGATGGTTTATGCTAGAGAGTATACGCTATATCTGTACTTGAAAAACAGAGTGTATACAGAGCTTCTTAAAAATATTGAAAGGATTTATGGCATGTACTGCCTTATACCTTCCACTACAGTCCTGCTAACATGAGCTTATACAGGATTTTTGGTAGAAGATGGGAGGGGCAATGAGAAATAGTTAATACCTGCCTTAAGGATGACAAAATCAGTTCGGGAGGGGGGGGGGATCACAAATATCGTCATGTGTATGTGTATTAACTAATTTTATCAAATTCATAGGCATACTGAATGGGTGTGGGGTGTCAATGATGTTTTCCTGTCAAAACTAGTCGTTGGGGGCCACCGTAATACTTACCCATCATGGATATGCATAATGTAAAATATTAAAATAAAAATGTGTAAACTACTTATAAAATGCATTGCAATTCAAATAAAATCGTGACTTGATGACGTCATAAACTTTAAAGGCTCGATTACTGAATTGCTTGAAAGCGGTTTTTCCTTATAACTCCAAACATAATAATCCTATTAACTAGTGGTTTATTGCATCTGATTAAGCGTCAAATTTCCAATTAAAATATATCTTTAAAGTCAAATTTGGATGAAATACAGGGTCATGAAAAATCGAAGAGTGTGGAAAATAGGATTCCAAATATCTCGGCAACTAATTATCCGATCAACTTCATGCTTTATGTAAAATTTATGTTTTTTTATTGTCTTTTATAGTCACTCCTTAAAATAAACAATTTCGAAAATTTTTATATACCTTTTATCAGAACGAATATTTCGAGAGTCCGAAAAAAATAGTTCCGGTTAATCGAGGTTATTGAAATGAAATAGGCTTCTTCCCATTATTACATACTAAGTACATACCAAATTACAAGTCTCTATCTCAATTTTTTCTTGAGATAGAGCGTTTACAGACACACACACAGACGGACGGCAAAATTTTTTTTCTAAAAATATGTTTTTCGGAATCTCCAGTGTCTGAAACGTGTAAATCCGTCAAAATTTTTTTTTCGAATTTCAAAACGATTACAAGACTTACCCTATACTACGTATGATGGGTAAGTAAAACAAAACAAAAAACTATGTACTTGAATTTTTAACTCTTATTATTTAATATCATTCACATTCATCTTAGAAAACTGAAGATATTCAGTGCTTACCTACTACAGTGCATCATTCAGAGTTTCCTGTGCAGTTTCAGGTGGGTGTTGTATCATACCTGCCCTGTGGTTAAAAAAAAAAAAAAAGCACCCTTCTTGCTCCTTAACCAAAAACCCCCTTACTATCTTTTGTATAAAAAAATTTGCTTGCATAATAAAAACTGACTAGTTGTGTCTTGGAAGAATTGCCCTGGGTTTTGAATATTAAAAGTACCATTAAAAATCAAAGGAATGCCTTTAAGATCAATCAAAATTGCCTTTAAGAATCTAAAACTTGTCTTTAAGAATCTTCTAAAAAAAAAAAAAAAAAAAAAAAAATATGCACTTTTTCCCACCAGCAGCACCCTATCCTCTTTTTTTTTTTTTTTTTTTTTTTTTAATCTTTGGAAACTCTGCATCATTTGGCAAAAAACTGAAGAAGGGAGACCTAAAAGAAACTGTGATGGATTCTTTAGGATGTATAATTTTCTCCTTGCAGTCAATAATTTTGATAACTAATAATAAAGAACACATTTTGTATTATTATGTTCAGTGATGTCACTAGGCTCTTGGAATCCTGTGTTTTCTGGGACACAGATACTTCCAAAAGAAAAGTGCCCTGTTAAACTGATGACATTGAGCTTGCAGGCTATTTCTGCATGAAATACCCATTTAGCTCAATTAAGGGGGAGATTAGCCCCCCTCCCTCCCATTTCTCCCTTATACTTAACCAATGAACCTCCAAATCTAATCAGGGATGTGCCTTATCAGAATAAACCTCTATACCAATTTTGAAGCAAATCAGATGATTCTGCATGAAATACCTATTTAGCTAAATTTAGGGGGGGGGATTACCCCCCCCTTCCCCGTCTGCTTTATACTTAATTGATGAACCTCCAAAACTAATCAGGGAAGTGCCTTATCAGAATAAACCAGTATACCAAATTTGAAGCACATCGGATAATTCTGCATTTAAATACCCATTTAGCTAACTTAAGGGGGGGGGGGGATTAGCTCTCCCATTTCCCCCCTTTATACTTAACCAATGAACCTCAAAATCTAATCGGGGAAATGCCTTATCACAATGAACCTATATACAAAATTTGAATCAAATAGGATAATTCTGCATGAAAAGCCCATTTATTTAAATTAAAGGGGGGGATTAGCCCCACATTCCCTCCTTTTATACTTAACCAATGAACTCCCAAAACTAATCAGGAAAGTGCCTTGTCACAGTGAACCTATGTACAAAATTTGAAGAAAATCTAATATTTTTATCAAGAGTTATCATATTACATACATGCAGAACCTGCGTGCACATTAGCTCTGAGGCTTTGATAGCCTGTGAGCTAAAAACTGGTTCTTTTTTTTTTTTTTTTTTTTTACGAAACTGGGTCTTTTTTTAAAAAATAAGATAGAATTAATGTATTTAATACAAAATTTGCCTCTTTTGCAATTATCCAAAAAGGGTCATTCCATGTCAATTCAACCAGACCTTGTAACCCGCCCGACAGGGATTTGGGTGAAACTTTGTGTACATACTACCCCTACCTAGATATGAACCCATTAAAAATTTTTCTTTCCTAGACCTCATAGTTTTTGAGATATGGGGCGTCAAAATTTTGGATTTTTCTGAAATCGTACATTTCTAAGTCTGTATTTTTAGACTTCAGTTCATCTTCAAAAAATTGTTTCTCTGGATCTAAAATCCGAATGAGCTTAAAAATATCACTGTAAGTACGTCAAAATATGCAGATTCTAATAAAAAATATTTAAAAATTTATTTATAATTTTTAGAGCCAAAAAATTGAGCCAAAATGTAATGTTATGATTATTTTGGCCATTTTACGAAAAATGCTCTCCACAAAAAGGCAATGGAAAATTCCAATTTCTTTTTGTTTTAAATAACAGTTTACACATTGGGGTTTCTAGTTATGAAATAAAAATGATGTCTTTCCCATTGCTTATGTAAAAATTTTGCCCTATTCTGGGATGATGTACCAATCACGAGATAAAAATCTCTAACTTTGCTTATGGTATCTAAATAATTGCTGTACTTTATAATTTTAATTAAATTTATTAATGGTTTTGAATTAATTAATAAATCTGAGTCCTTAAAATGACACTGATATATTTATTTTTATTATAGTAGAAAATTTGTAATTGACAGTCCTAGTACATATCACACATTATCTGGAATTAATCAATTGTAATTAATTTTCAATTGTATCAAATGTTTGTCATGTAAATGTACATCTATCATTGGATTCAATGGCATTTTTCTATAAATATTTTCATAATAGTTGTATACATCAATATTGAAATAAACATTAATCAAATATGAAAAACTACATTAAATGAAATTAATCATTAACCTTTAACAAATATAGAATTTTTATATTACAAATTAAGATTTTGTTAAAATTGTATGCAATTTTTTTTAAACCAAAAAGTCAGAATAAAGATTATATTTAGAGTGCTGAAATTAAAAAATATAATTGGCTATGTATAAATAAATATGGAAATAAATAATATATTTTTGCAGTATCACTTACTTTGCAAGATGCTTTCTTTATCCAATGTAAGTAATATTGTGAACCTTCTAAATATATATTTAAATGTAACAAAACACCAGTATATCAGTGGATCTTTATAATTTAATATCTACAACACAATAGTCTTTATATTTTAAAATCAGTGGTTCCCCCCCACCCCCCCCCCCCAACAACACAAGATTTGCTTTAGTTTCTTTCAGGAAATTAGTTTGGGCTTTTGTTATAAAATAATGTGGAATAAGATTTTCCAAACATTTTATTAAGTTTGTCACAAATTCATCCAAAAGAAACAGTGCATGTCACCATTTCTGTTCGGTCGGTACTAACCCACTGCCGGTACTGGATTGAATCATTTGAGTTAAAATCTTCAAATTTTTGTAAATATTCATTATTTGGGCAATTAGTGCAGTGGCGCAACATGCAATCTCTATTATCTGCAGAGCATACCAGTTGTTTTATCAACTCATGATAATTTTCTGTAATATGTGCAGCATGAAGCATGAGAATGGTATTTTGATGCTTCATAGAAACACATACGGAATGTGTACCTGGAGAACCAGCCAATACACACCATTTGGGCCTCAAAGAACAGAATTTAGACAATTTTATATTTACGAGTTATAATTTTCCAACTGGACGAAAAATGTCCGGGCCAGGATTCGAACCTGGGATCTCTTGGCTGAAGCCGCCACGCTCTACCAACTGAGCTATCCCAGTTGAATCTGGAGGGCATAATTCATCCAGTTAACCTTATTGATCATAGCATCTGGTCTGATATTTTAATCAGCTCAACAGAATAGATCGCAGGAATGGAAACTCCAGTAAACGCTGGATACGTGATTATACTAGATTAATTTTAACACAATTATTCAAATTGGTAAAGAAATCATACGTATGATTTCTATGATTTCTTTACCGTATGATTTCTTTACCAATTTGAATAATTGTGTTAAAATTAATCTAGAATTTTATATTTACTTCAGGAAATTCTTGTTTAAAAAGAGAATACATCTCACGAAGATTACACAATATCAATCTCTTTTGTGCATGTACATTTTTAGCAATGCTAACTACATCTTTTTTTCCAGGCATGATTCGGGACTATTCATCATTCTCATAAAACTTATTAATAAGTTCAATTGTTTCTGGGCTTGTGGGTTTGCCTTTTCTTATGTCTGGCATTGCCAAGATAACCTTTTCTCTCAGAAGTTGTCGTAACTGTCTTACAGCATAATCAGTAACTTGAACTTCAAATTTATCTGTTATTTTCCTTTTGCTCCAAGAATTAGGAACCAAAGTCAAAAGCTGCAATTGCTCCCTTCTATTTCTGACAAGTTTTACTTTTACTTTTTCTTTTAACATATCCATCAGTTTGTCAAAATCTTCAGCCTTTTGTTTAATTTCTTTTATATCACTACATGCTCTTTCGGGAGAAATATCCACATCAGTTACTTTCTGCACTTTACTTTTCAGAGTATCATATGCAGCCTTAACTTTTCTTTTAGCAGATGATTTTTTGCTGTATGAGGGAATCCCATGAAGTGTAAGTGGAGATTCCCCTAATTCACGAAGTGAGTAATCGAGACTGTTAAGAGCTTCATCTTTGTTGATTGATGTATCATACTCAACATCAGCACTATCATTATCCCTTATTACCCCTGGCTCATTCACTTCATCTGTATTTGCACTCTTTTCTGAAAGTTTTGTACAAGAATAACACAGTTTCTGTCCAGGTGCTACTAAGATATTAAAACTAAACAATCTGTTGGATACTACTGACAGCCCTAATTGCTTTTTTCACTGGCTTTTTATGCTTCTGAAATGGATCTGCACATTTATATTGATAACATTCATATTTTGTTAAAAACCAAATTCTGTGATGTTCACATATATTAATGAGAAAGTTATCACTTATTTTTCTTTTTATAAATGCAGTAGTCCTAAGTAATAAAAGTTCTTTCTCTGAATCACAGAGATTATGAATATAGTTTAGTTTTCTGTGTTTTGTATAGCTAGTTTTGTGACACTCTAAACCAGTCAATATCCCAATACTATAAGCCTGAATGCTAGTAGAAGATTCAATATCAAGTTCCATACTAAGACAATAAAGCAAAATATATATATATAATCACAAAGCATTTATATTCCAAACTGGTAATATCAGGTGACATGGAATGCCAGTATGCATATATATTATAAAGTATAAAATTTTAGAAAATCAGAATGCATTTTGCAGCACAAGAAAAAAGTGATCACCCTTCTATGATGAAAAACAACAGACTGAGAATTTGATTAACAGATTCCAAAACACCTGCCTTTATGAAAGAACTTTACCCTGCCTTTGTCAGAGTGTGTTTATAAAAGGCAGGTGAATATGCTTCATCCTGTAGAAGTAAGCATAGCCTTGCTAAGTATAGTTAAATGTATTTAAATTTATCAAAAGCATATTTAAATTGTTTAAAATTATCCAAGGAAATAAAATAAAAGGTTTTGAACGTTTTTTTAAATATAAATAATTAAAATATTTATTCAAACACATACAGAAAAAAGATATATTGAAAATGTGAGGGGCAAAATGCCATTCTTTCATTTTCTTATTCTATACCCATAAAAGACTTTCTATTTACAATTACATTATTGAGGACAAAATTAAGAGATTTGTTTAAATTTAAAATATTGCTTACAATTAGAAAAATAAATAATGAAACTAAGGATTAAATAATAAGGAGCAATAAATTTAATAGAGAAAATTATTGCAGTCAGATTTTTTTTTTTTTTTTTTTTTTTTTTTTAGGAAAATTAAAGAACAAACTTTATACTGCAAATAAAAAAAATAAACACTTAATAAATAATAATCTCAATAGTAAATCCATAGCAATCACAGTAATTATTTCGGTACCGCAGCTAAAATTGGGCATTCTAATTTTTATCTCATGATTGGTACATCATCCCAGAATAGGGCAAACTTTTTACATAAGCAATGGGAAAGACATCATTTTTATTTCATAACTAGAAACCCCAATGTGTAAACTGTTATTAAAAACAAAAAGAAATTGGAATTTTCCATTGCCTTTTTGTATAGAGCATTTTTCGTAAAATGACCAAAATAATCATAATTTTACATTTTGGCTCAATTTTTTGGCTCTAAAAATTATAAATAAATTTTTAAATATTTTTTATTAGAATCTGCATATTTTGACGTACTTACAGTGATATTTTTAAGCTCATTCGGATTTTAGATCCAGAGAAACAATTTTTTGAAGATGAACTGAAGTCTAAAAATACAGACTTAGAAATGTACGATTTCAGAAAAATCCAAAATTTTGATCCCCCATATCTCAAAAACTATGAGGTCTAGGAAAGAAAAATTTTTAATGGGTTCATATCTAGGTAGGGGTAGTATGCACACAAAGTTTCCCCCAAATCCGTGTCGGTCGGGTTACAAACCATAAAAAAATTGGTTGAATTGACATGGAATGACCCAAAAATGTTTTATTCCTTCCTTCCAAGAGACAAAAAGATGTGAAGGACCCATCACAATTTTTGCTATGCATCCTTTTTCCAATATTTTGTTTAAATGATGCGCTAAAGTGAATCCGTGGCATCACTGATATTGTAATTATTTTATTAAAAAGAACGTTAAAAGAAAATCTAAATAACTTTTTCTATAAAAAGAACTTTTTTATAGAAAAAAAAAGCACTCCAGCTTTTGAATTATCTAGGTTCCAAAGATCCATGTCAAAAAAAAAAAAAAAAAAAAGTCACATTTTGTCCATGGACATTATAAATCCTAATCTGTAGATTTATTACTTTATTATGATTTTGAATATGTATGGGGGAAAAATGTTTTATTAGTAGAGTTATAAAATTTTAAATTACATTTTATTGTTTTCATCTAATATGTACGACTGTTATATTTTTGGGAACTGATGCTTTACACTCACGCAGACATGTAAACAAAAGTTTGGCGACTTTTTGGTTGGCGCGATTTTCAAGACTGTGCCAAACGAATAACAATTGCTAGGTTGCCATTAAAGGAAAAAAATCCCCTAAATTTGGCGACTTTTTTCCTTTTTTTAACTGATAATTTTTTTTTTCTGCGTGAGTGTAAAGCATCTTAGCCTATTTTTGAAATAATAGTTATTTTTCTCTACTTTATCTTAATATATATTGTTTTATTTTACTTTTATCACTTAAAAAATAATCTTATAATTTTATTTACCAGAATGAACAAGAATTCCAAATCTAGAATTCCAGTACCAGTCACTAAGCAGAAACCTTTTAAACTGTATGTATAATTGATCTTTGTAGAATTTTGCTGTTTATTATGTAGTTTTTGTGATTGATAGTAGAATATCACAACTCAAAGTTTAACAATTGAAAACAAAACAATTTTAAATTTTTTGAGAATGAAAAATTTTATTTTAATTTTTATTCAACTTCAAATGAAATTAAATACTACTTGTATACTTTAAAATGCTACACTGAAATGCATTTCTATTTGCAATGCTTGCAACTACAGTGGAACTCCAGTTATACGTTTTGCCCGGGACCGGACAAACGAAACGTATAACTCAGTAAAACGTACAACTCAATTAATGGTTTACCGGAACAATTTTAAAAATATATCGTGAAAACTTTGATCCGCTGAGGAGTTTGCTACCTTTTATATTGAAAACAGAAATTTCCTAAGTAGTACTGTACCCATGACATAAATTTTTGGAAATGGAAATGAGAAGAAAAAAGTACATAAGAGAAGTAACACATGAACTTATTTTATCATAAAAGCTTTATTAAAATTATTTTTAATACACATAGAGTACTTAAAAGAAATCGTTGGAATCGCCTTTGCATATAAATCATTTATCAAAAGACATTTCAGTAGTTTACTGAATCTTGTAGAAATAACCACTAATCTTCGGTTGTTTCTTTTTGGCAGAGCCGACACTGAACAGCAAATTTTGCATTTCTGTTAATAATGCAGCCGCCTTATGGTTATTGCTTTTAGTACTGACGAACCGCTTTACTACGTCAAAAGCTAATCACATCAGCTCTGAAGTTTGAGTGAGATCTTTCAAATCAGACTCCTTGGCCGCGTCGTCAGTGTTTCCGGTTTCAAAATGGATAAATGAAAAGTAAATTCGTCCGGGGACGCAAAAACGTAACGTATAACTGAGGGAAATCTGTAATTCAAAACGTATAACTCAGCTAATTTTTAATGGCAAGTGGTCGGGACCGCAGAGTTGAAACGTATAAGCGAGGGAAACGTACAACTCAGGTAACGTATATCTGGAGTTCCACTGTATAATATTTTTTTGATATCTTAGATCTTAGTAAATTAATGAAAGTCAGCCACCTCAAATATTTTCTTATAAATGAAATGCAGAGATGAATATTTTCTGCAGATTTGCAATATTGAGCTGTTTAGTATTTTTAAAAGATTTTCTTTTCATGCCATATTTTTCTAAACTGATCTGTGAAATGGAATGTTAAAAGCAGAAATGTTACTTCTTAAAATTCTGACAGGAAGCTTTTAATTTTTGGTCTGACTCCTGCCCACATTGTTTAATCTCAGAGTAAAAAGAAATAATTAAATGTTCTTTGAAAGGTGTTTCAAACCAGCATGTCAGAGGAATGGGAAGTGTTTGGCTCGAATCGTAACCAGTTTTGATATTTCTGTTACCTGTTACTCTTGTCTTCATGCCAGGGTTGGAAAGTTTTTGACAGTGTGACGGTTTTATCCGGTTATAACCATGGTTTTAACCGTCATGTCAAAAACCCCTTTTTGACATAGTTTTTGACAACAACTGTCAAAAACCTAAAATTGAGTCCCAAAACTGTTTAAAATTATTTTTACAGCAACAGTAGTAAGTTTAAAATGTTTCATAATTTTTAGTTTTACACACTTGGGTAAATTTTTTGACAGTTTTAGACATTAAAAACCACATATCCTGTATGAAACTCAAAACATGATTTTGGTTTAACAAGGTGCTTAGAAAATAGAAAATAATTGTAAGCTATAAATATAGAATAAAAAATAATTAAAAGTATCGTTACATTAAAAATATGAACTAATCAAACTATTAAATACTTTTATTTCTAAAAATGAAAGTACATGGTGAATATACTTGTATAATTTAATGTATAAAATTTTATATAATATACAGGGTGTCCCAAAAGTCTCTGTACAACTTCAAAAATCTATATATTTAAAACGCTAAGCGTTTTCTTTCGACAATTCGTGAGAACAAACTACTGCATCAAATTGCATCCTTTTTTAAATGAAAGATATTTGGACACAGATTTGTTATCGTGCATTCGTTTGTTCGAAAATTTAATTAATTAGCCGTAATTTTCAATTAAACTTTTACTTCTGCTAATGACGTCATAAAGTCAGCAATTCGGATAACGCCCACTGTTGTGAAGCACAGAGTTTATTTTCTGAACTCTGTGGTTGCGATAGGATAAAAGAGAAATAATAAATATTAAAAGAACGTGGCTTTTAGGCCAAATTTTTTAATTTGCAAGTTAAATTTCTGTAAAAATATTTATTCGCGTGTTTTATAAGCGAATAAAAATTCATATTTATTGTGACGTCACGGGAATATTGTCCATTGGGTTTATTTTATCATTATGCATTATAACTTTGTTGATGCCATTTTTCATTACAATTAAATACAAAATATATTTTTATTTGTATACATTGTGTTTAAGCATTAAAGTAACGTATGTAAAGTACGTGTAAAAAGTTTGCGGCGGTGAAAATGACATTATGTTTAGCTTGAAATGCATTTTTACATTGATAAGACGATAAAACCAAAGAGAAAATGTATGTAATTGTGTCAACATGACATAATTTTAGCTGATTTTTCCATTCTTAATTATAAAGATTAGAATTGGAGCCGTCATTGATTTCTTCATCTTGATTGCATACCTTGATTACATGTTACCAATTGCTTTTTTTTTTTTAAATTATAGGATAGAAGATTTCCTTTTTTAATAAAAAAAATCACAAAAGTAAAGGATTTCAGGAAATTTAAAGTTATTAAAAATAGTGTTATGGCAGAAAAAAATCTTGAAATAATGATTGTATTTTTAACTAGAATAAACAATGTAAGACTAATATTTCATAGGAATTATTTTGGTAGATTTATTATAAGTTCATTTAACAGTTCCTTATTAGCGCAAAGTCCTATTTTTTTCACTGTCAATTTCTCTTTCGATGTCAAAAAATGTTTTTCCACTTTTGGACGCCAGCCAAAATACAGTGGCAATTTTTAGAAATGTACAACGGTTGTGACAACAAACAGCGCTATCGCTTTAGCTTTCATCGCGCTTACATCACTTCTAAATACTACAAATTTCTATTTTTTCCTATATTTTACAATTTCAATTCATCAATTGGAAAAAAAAAAATTAGCATTCGATTGAAATTTATTTGAAAACTGCCGCTTAATTTAACGACTTTTTAAATAATTTTTAAGCATGAAAAGTTTTTCAATTCTATCTTATCAGTGACCACCAGTTTGCTTCAATAATGTAAAATAGCCCCGCGAAAGTTGCCACAATTGAAAATAGATTTCCCTAACCATCATAAAAAGTGAATAATAATAATAATAATAATAATAATAAAAACAGTGATAAATCATAAGATCAGATTATCCATAAGATAGAGCATTTTGGCGCTAAACGAAAATCTGTCAAAAAAAAAAAAAAAAAACTATTTTCAGTTTATGTTGAACATAAAATTGATATGTTGAATTCGTTGATGTATATGTTCCATCAGATATCAGATTATGCTAAGAATGGTATTTTTTTTATTTTTTAAAGATCCATTTGCCAACTGTATAAGAGGGAAAATATCCCCGACTGTGATAGAAAAGAGACAATCATCCTGATTATGTCAAGAAACCGAAGAAACCAAACAAATAAATTACATTTAAAAACATTAAAAATCTCCCTCATCTGCAGATTGATTTACTACTGTAAAAAAATTCTTCATCTTTATATAAAAATTGATTAGTTTAAAACTATGGATGTGTTTTAGAAGATATGAATTTGAAACGAACAATGATTAAAGAGGACAATTTAAAACTTTTAATTTAAACATTTTAAAACTTTTTTAACGTCGAATTTCGACGGTGCTTTTGGGCAGATGCAATGCACATGCGCATAGGAGCTCATTCGGTTGCATTATCACAGGGGGGGGGGGAGATGTGTGCTTTATTTACTATGTTCTGTTATTTACTGAATATGATATGAATGTAGGAATATACAGTCAAACCTCGATAACACGAACACGCTTAACACGAATTACTTTTAGCACGAACTGTTTCCGATTGCCCCGTCCAGTTGTATGTAATGTATTTAAGTTCGGATAACACGAACTACTTTTAACACGAACAAAAAAAGTTTCCCCCTGAGTGTTCGTGTTAACGAGGTTCGACTGTACTTCATAGGTCCATGAATTTTTTTTCTTGCCGTGGGGAATATGCTGGTAATGTCAAACTGATTTGCATTACACAGTTATTTACGGATTGTTTGTTTGGAGTTTGCATTGGGAATAGTACTGTATTTGACTGGGGAAAAAAATTAAAATAAAATATTTGCAAGGCTGTTTTATACGCACCCCTTCATAAATAATAAAGAAGCTTATTTTGCTAATATTGTTATAGTTTTTTTTTCCGTCAAGTTTTGACGGGTTTCATCTAGTGTGTTACAAAAAAAATAATAGGCCTACAGCAAAAATAATTACAACAGTACATAGAGTAACTTAAAAAGTTTTTTTCTACTACCTTAGTATACTTGTACATGAGATACTTTTGTTGCAAGAAGAATATCAAATCGATATTCCAATTCCATCCGCGTGCGTTTCAGCATGCTAACATCAACAGTAGTTACAACTGTTTGGTGAAGTCTGAACAAAAGTTAATAATATCATAGAATTGAAACAAAAGATGTAAACAGCAGTAGTTATGGTACCATGAGACTATTAACTTTTGTTCAGATTTCATCAAACAGTTGTAACGACTGTTGATGTTAGCATGCTGAAACACACGTGGATGGAATTGGAATATCGACTTGATATTCTTCTTGCAACGAAAGGATATCATGTACAAGTATACTAAGGTAGTAAAAAAAAAAACTTTTTAAGGGACTCTATGCACTGTTGTAATTATTTTTGCTATAGGCCTATAATTTTTTTTTGTTGTAATAAATTTTTGAAGTTGTACGGAGACTTTTGGGACACCCTGTACCTATTTTTATATTGTTTTAATGTTAGTCCCAGGTTAATAGAATCCAAACAAAGAAAAAAAGGTTACACATGTTCTTTGCTTGCAAATGCCCATTCCACAAACAAATGAATAAGGATTAAGGCTAGACTTACAGCTACAAACTTGAAATAATATGCACAAAAAAAGGGGCATTATTTTATAATGTATAAAAATAAAATTTAACATAAATTGTTCTAAATAATTAAACTAACATAATAAAATGAAGATACATTAAATATGTGAAATTATTCAAACCATCTTCTTTTAAGTTATTGATTTAAAGAATGTTTAATTATATTTATTTCATATTATAATCCATTTATTTACTCAGAGAACATTTGTGTTGCAATTGTGGTTTATATATCTAATGTTTAAGTAATAGTACAATAGACCTCTGGTCGCAGTGCTAGGTTCTTCGAATCCCCCATCTTTAAGTCTAATGTTTAAGTACAAAAACAAACATTTACAATCATTAAAAATCTCGATAACTTATGATCAGTCATTGAATAATGGCCATTTTAGCTTTACACATTTTTTTTTCTTTTAGCATAAATTAGATTGCTAAAATATTTTATAACAAACTGAACACTTAATAGTAATTAAGATAAAATAGTACCTTGAAAAATGCATTTAATAGTAGTTTCAATATATTTAGCTATTTTTCCTAGCATGACAATTTACAAATAATTTGAATTATGATATATACTTTTATTACAACTACAACTTAATTATAGTACAACTAAATAAAAATTATCTAACATATAAATTATTATTTAATCAGTTTTTAGCTAAATTTAATATAAAATATCACTAAAGACTGCTAAAAATAATGTGTATAAGGTTTTTGACACTTTTCGACAATTTTTGACACTTTTCGACAGTTTTTGACACTTTTCGACAGTTTTTTGACATGTCATGTCAAAAACCCAACCCTGCTTCATGCAGAAGCTGCATGTTTCATCTCTATTTATTTCTATTTACTCCTAGGTTGTAACATATTTCTACTATTTTTTTTTTTTAAACTCATTGCTCTTGAAATCTGTGCTGTAACTTGTTTTGTTCAATCCTTCTCCATCCATATGTTGCATGTTAGTATTCATGTTATACTTACTTCATTAACATCTTAAGATAAAAAAATAAATAAAGCAATGCATATTTCAGATGTGACAGTTTTATTTTATAATTTTTACATTGATTTCTTTTTTTTTTTTCCAATGTGAAATTATTATTACTTTTTACTGAACCCCTTGCATTTACCATTAATCTTGAATTCAGATTAAACACACACGATTCCTATTGGTCTATATTAGGGGTGCACAATCTTTTTAAGCGAAGGGCCACTTACAAAAATGACTGTGTTGTTGGGGGCCACCATCAGAAAATTTTTGTTTGGAGGAGGTGTGACCGGGGGGGGGGGGGGGGGGATCAGATTAAAAAAACATAAATTTCGGAAGGGTAGATTTAGCCCCCTAGGTTTCTTCCTTAGATTATTTTCAAAGAGTGAAAATACTCCTTGACTTTATTTGAAGGAATAAATTTAGCTTTAAAGATTGCCAGTGCCGAAAAAAAATTCTGCTTTTATGAATGAAGGTGGAGAGGAGGAGAAACATATATTATTCTAAATTGTACTTCTTAACATATTCAGTCATAAAATGTGGATATCAAAGAGATGCCCAACCTTTATAAGAGGAGGGGCAGTCACAAAAATGACTGGATTGTCGAGAGCCAACATCCAACATAGGGTGGACAAAATTTTGTTTCGGGCAAGGAGGGGGGGTCGGCCTAAAAGTTCATAAAAATGGGGGGGGGGGGCTAATTTTAAAAGGAGGGTTAGCTCCCTATACTCAACCACCTCCTTAGTCAGCATAACCCAATTCAGTTGGAAAGGATGGAAAAAACTTGCATTTTTTTTCCATGCGCAATTGACAATATTCATAGTTTTTTCCTAGTGATTGATGGAATTCATGATTTACGCACACGTTCGGCAAAATTTGCGATTTATACACACCCGATCGGCAAAATTTGCAATTTTTATGCACCCAATCGGCGAAATTTGCAATTTTTTTCGCATCCGATTGGCGAATTTGCAATTTTTCGCACCAGACTGGAGAATTTTGCGATTTTTACGCACCCGATTGGCAAGATTCGCGATTTTACGTGCCGATTGGCGAAATTCAGGATATTTACACGCCCGATCGGCAAAATTTGTGATTTTTACGTACCCGATCAGCAAAATTCATAATTTTTATGTGCGAGATCGGCGGAATTCACGATTTTTACGCGGCGGATTGGCAAAATTTGCACTTTTTACGCATCCGATCGGCAAAATTCATGATTTTTACACACCCGATCAGCGAATTCACACTTTTTACGCGCCTAATCGCCGAAATTTGCGATTTTTACGCAGACGATTGGCGAAATTTACAATTTACATGCACCCAATCGGTAAAATTTGCGATTTTTGTGCACCCGATCGGTAAAATTTGCGATTTATATGCACCCGATCGGCAAAATTCGCGATTTTTACGTGCCCGATTGGCGAAATTCATAATTTTTACGTGCCCGATCGGCGGAATTCACGATTTTTACACGCCTGATCGGCAAAATTTGCGATGTTTACGCATCCAATCGACAAAATTCATGATTTTTACACAGACGATCGGCAAAATTTACAATTTACATGCACCTGATCGGCAAAATTCGTGATTTTTACGGGCCCGATCGGTAAAATTCGCGATTTTTATGCATACGATCGACGAAATTTACGATTTATATGCACCAGATCGGCAAAATTCGCAATTTATACGCACCCTATCGGCATAATTTGCGATATTTACAGGCCCGATCGGCAAAATTCACGAGTTTTACGCAGGCGATCGGCAAAATTTACGATTTATACACACCCGATCGGCAAAATTTGTGATTTTTATGCACCCGATGGTCGAAATTTGGCAAAATTCGCAATTTCTATGCACCTGATCAGCGAAATTCATGATTTTTTCGCGTCCGATTGGCGAAATTGATCTGCGGGCCACCAGTAATCCGATCGCGGGCCACAGGTTGTGCACCCCTAGTCTATATCTTGCTATTCGGTTAAACCGAATACTTAAAGAAAACTGTTTTAAATATATATTTTAAAACCTTAGATAACTTTTATTTTTAACTATCAATAAATAAAGGTATTCAGAAAAATTAAGAAATAGAATCATATTTGAATAATAGAGATTGCTTTTACTCTATTTATTTGCTGTTTGAAAGGTAACGAGAACAAGGCAATTCACTGTTAATGATGACATTCATAGAAACTATTGATGCATAAATGTAAGTTCCTGACCGGGCTGTAGAGTCGAAGTCAGGCCCATTTTTGGGCAAAAAGAGTCTAAGTTGGAGGCACTAAAAACAAGCCGACTCAGATCTATGTTATTTTTAGACAATTTAAAATGAAAGTAAACCAATTATATGTAATTTTAAATCCATAAACTTTTTTTTTTTTTTTTACTCTTTATACCAGGCAGTCAAACTCAAGCTACCCAGATTAAAGATGCTCTGTGTACAGTGTAGATGAAAATCATTTTTAATTGAAAACTTTAATGTTTATTTTACATTTAGTATCTAGTCATTTCTTTTGGATTTTGCAGTTCTGTGGAACTCGTTGTAATGTAAAAATTGTAACTCTTAATGCCCACTGTTTTGGGAGTCCATGTATATGGAACCCGAAATAATGTTGAAATAGAAACCTTTTCTTCTTTTTCCTTGGATTCTTTGGGTCTGTGTGACCAGAGATGAAGCTGAAATTATGAATAGCCTTCCCTTTTTCTCAAGTATGCAAGATCCAATATAACGTGAAATTGTAATTTTTTTTTCTTTTGTGAGTTTGTAGTAGCCAAAATAACGATGTAATTTCCATTATCTTTCACTTTTTGATTTTGATCAGATTTTTTGGGTCTGAAGGACCCGAAATGAAGCCAAAATTCAGGCATGAGATTCTTCTGCGGATCCGCGGTTTTCCGCTTTTTTGTTATTTTCCATTTTCCGCTTTTTCGTCATTTTCAGATTTTCTGAAAAAACGCGAAATTTGCCTAAAGATCGCGAAAAAAAAACCCCCGAAAATTTCGTCAATGGATCTCTGAAAAACGCGAATTCTGTCAAAAAATCGTGTCAAAAACACAAAAGATCGCGAAATTTCGTCAAAGGATCGCTGAAAAAACGCGAATTTCTTCAAAGAATCCTGTGAAAATTGCCAGAAGATTGCTAAAGAGACGTGAATTTAGTCAAACTTTTGCTGAAAAAACACAATTTTCGACAAAGGATCGCTGAAAAAACGCAATTTTCAACAAAAGATCGCTGAAAAAACGTGAATTTAGCCAAAAAGTCGTTGAAAAAAACGCGAATTTAGCTTAAATATCGTCGTCAAAATGCAAACTTAGCCAAACGATCGCCGTAAAAACGCGAATTTAGCCAAAAGATCGCCGTAAAAAACGTGAATTTAGCCAAAAGATCGTCGTAAAAACGCGAATTTAGCCAAAAGATTGCCATAAAAAACGCGAATTTAGCCAAAAGATCGCCGTAAAAGCGCGAATTTAGCCAAAAACTCGCTGAAAAAAACTTTAATTTAGCCAAAAGATCGCCGTAAAAGCTCGAATTTAGCCAAAAACTCGCTGAAAAAAACTCGAATTTAGCCAAAAGATTGCCATAAAAACGCAAATTTAGCCAAAAGACTGCCATAAAAATGCAAATTTCGCTAAAAGATCGCCGTAAAAACGCAAATTTCGTCAGAATTTACTGCATTGTGTTAAAAGATTGAAACCAAATTTCTTTTAGTAATGTAGAAAATTCTCTATGGAATGCAGAAACAAAAAATATTCAAAATTTTTCAAATTTTAAAAATATTCAAAAAATCCAAAAATTAGATTCCAGCTGACTGGTAAAAATGACCTGGAATCTGGAATAACCATGGCACTGACTAGTTGGTGCCACTGATAATGTCCTTAAATTTCTTTAATTCCTTAAAAGATTATTTTTATTTTTAAAAAGGGTGGGAACTCTGTTCTATCATTTATTTAAGGTGGTTGCAATTATTAGCATATACTTAATTTTCTCTTTCAAGAAAAATGTTTTACAATTTTTCAAAATTTCAATTAAAAAAATGTTCATGCTATTGAAGGGTTTTATTAATGTGCTGTATCTTGGTAAAATAGACTTTTTATTAGAGTAAGTAAATAATTTCTTTTTAATTTACTCAAAGCTAAATTGATGTAATATATATATTTTTTAAATATATTTTTTAATAGCAATTATAATATTTGTTGCGCTTGAAATTCATAACTTATTGCTCAAACGTCGTTCGTGCAGTTTTCAGCTTTTTTGCCTTTTTGTCAATCTCATCCCTGAAAATTGTAAAATTAATAATGCAGATAAATATGAAATAACTTTTTGTTTCGAATCTGCAGAATTTGTCATAGCCTCCAAACCTGAAATAACTCCCAAATTTGTAACATTTTCACTTTTTCTTTTAAAAGTTTGTGGGAACTGAAATAGTAAAATTTCCATTTTTTTTTTCCTTCTTTCGATTTCAATATTTGGATTTTTCGTCAATAGGGCCCGAAATAGTGACATTAATAATGTGGAAAATGTAAAATTTTTGCCCTTTTTTTAAACTGAGTGGAACTGAATTAATGCCGAAATAGTAAACATTTTCCTTTTATTTTTTGGGTCTGTGGGATCCGATATAAAGTCAGAAATATACATTTTTGGTCTATTGTTCTGTTACAAAATTACTGATTGCTTGATTGCTACCACATTTTAAAATAACATTTCTCCTGTTTAGTGGAAAATTAAATAAAGCAAATATTACTATTTCAAAACAAGTGATAGCAATCAAACAATCTGAATTAAAAAAAAATATGCCTAACAGCAACAGGTAACATTGGTACATTAATAATCCAAGAGTCAGAGTCGATCTCTGTAAAATTCCAGGAGTCTGAGTCTGTCATTTTTCCCACAAACTCCACGGCCCTGGTTCCTGAATATTGTTTTCTTTTTCACAACAGGGTGTTTCTAAACATAACTAGCCGCCACTGGCGACCAGTTTGGTCTCCCTTAAATGTATGTTAAGCATTGCAACACGTTACTTTTATTTATAATTTAATTTTTTCCTTAATCCTTCACCAAATCAGAAGATTCTAAATAGACAAATCAAGAACTTTTACGATCATGGTAGCATTTCGTTATAACATACCGCCAATAAAACTACCATGTAAATATCTAAGCTAAAAGCCATGAATATGATTTTATGTGTTTAATAAATGCATACTAAATTATTTTTTGTATTATTTTACTTTGATTCTACATTATTTACCATTTTCAATGATGGGTACTTTTGGGTAACACCTGTCGCAGACGCACTGCGGTATCATTTTGGCGCCAAAATGGTGATTTTATACGTGGAAAACCCGGCGGTTTGGGCTAGATTTTGCTTCGTATGGCAACCCGGTAGAGCAGATTCCGTATGTTTTGTAACAAATTAAATATTGTGTGTTTTATAATAAGTAATCATTGTGTGTGTTTTTTTATGTAAAATAAACTATTTTATAATAAAATAAAAGTAACATGCTGTTTTAGCAATCTCTAACAGGTACCTGAAAATGTGGTTTTCTCGCCAAAATCGCGTTTCCTGGTGCGTCTGCGACCACTGTTCCAATTTAAAATACATGCCGTTCACACTTTTCATTTAAAATAGAAAATAGATAAATATTATCATAAATCAAAACATTTGATTTCAAAATCAAAGCATCGTTTCTAATTTGCACACGCGAAAAATAAAATAAGTATTTGCGATTTTAAAAATGCTGTTGGCGAGATTTGCGCCGAAATAACATAAAAGTACTTAATGATGTTATGTATTTTATAATTGTATATATTAAATTACTGTTTTGAACGCGATTGGACATTAACAATAGTAAATATGATTGACGATTAAGAATAATTTTCGGTGATATTTCTTCCTGCCACATATAGTACATAAATACCAAATTAACTGATCATTTCAAAATTTGATTCATTAAATATTATTACATGAGTTGTATTTGTTTACATTCAACTTACGTCAAGAAAAGATTCGGAAGGGAGTTGAATTGTATAAGCACTTCATCAAACGGAATTATGGTAAACTTTAATTGTCTCACAGGTCCTGGTGCGAATTATTTTTTGACACCAGGCAGCGCTCCAAAAAATCATTTGTTTTAATGGTTTAATATTTTAAACCTTCACAACGAATGAATCTTTTTTTTTTTGTTTACTTTCATGGATAGAGAATTTGAACTGCGAAGCTAATTTCAACTGAAGTTATTGCAGAATATATACATAATTGAACGTAAGTCATCTCTCAAATATTAATTTATTTTGAACCATCTTTCTAAAAATGTAACTTTTATGCAGTTTTATTCGAAAAATAATTTTGAATAAAAATGGCCGCCTGGCATATGAAAAAGTGAAACGGACATCCCGGAACTGTTGATGACAGTCACATGACTTACGGTTTTATTATAGAGATGGAAGATAATACACAGCTTTCAGGGGTTATAATAAACAACAAGGCAAATAGTTTTGTATGGGAAATCAGGATCAGAATCCATTTTAAAAAAATACAGTGTATGTCACTACAAGTCAAATTTGCATTTTTGTTTCACTTTAACAATAATGAAGATATTCCACACATACATGTTTTACCAAGCTTCTTGTCTACACCTCTCAGGGTTGGGTTTTAGACGTCAAAAACTGGTTTAAACCGTCAAAAACATGTAACATGCTTTAAAACATTTTAACAACAACAGGTATACATTAAATAAGTTATAATGATTTATGTAATTTTTTTATTTAGTAAAATTATAATAATTTAATATAAAAAAAAATAAATTATTAATTGTAATAAAAATCTTTTTGGAATTTTCAAATCAGAAGAAAATTATTGTACAATTAATAATCCGGATCAATTTAACCGCCACATCCTGTAGCATATAACCAGTTTTGCACATTTATTTACACCCAAACGATTTCTAAGTTTAGAAGTATGAAGCTAAATAAGTTTGAAAATACTCTCTCAATTGATGCTGAGCTAGCAGGACTTGATAGCAAAAACCTTGCTAGTTGAGCAAGTTTGGAGGCAGGCTCAGTTGAACAGCTATTGCATCTAATAATACCTTTCCACCAAGTCATAGTGTTAACTGTCTTCCCTATAGCCTGAAATAAGATGGGAAAGGAGATCTTCTGCTTTGTACGCAATCAGCACAGGTAAACATCCATCGATTCTCTCTGTAGTACATGTGCAAGTTGAATCAATTCGTGCATTAATCAACCCTTCACCCTTATGGTTGAGATGCAAAATTAAACCAAAAAATGGTATATGGTTTCATGATTTGATCCATTCTATTACGTACATTTTCAATATGGGACTTAAATGAACTTTCTTTAGAAGAATGTGCCAAACTTGACATGCATCAGCAATTATAGCAATATCTCGTTGAAGAATATCTAATGCAACACCTATAGGTTTTAGCTGAAGTATAAGATTATTGCATAAATTAAAATCATTAATCAGTTGGGATTTGGGAAATTATAATATTCATTGCATCCTCATGCTCTTCCATAATTTTCTGCAATATTGACCTATTCCATAAAAAAGTTTCAAGGCAAGTGAGTTGACTATTCCAGCAGGTATCACTTGTCAGCTGGGGTTTTACTTATTCTTTACACACTTTAAGCCATACTGCTGGAAGATGGTGATGTCATTATTGTTTTAAATTACTGGGACATTTAAGATATTTTAAGTAAGGTAAAAAATGTTTAGCTCATGTGAGCAGTTTCAAATCGTATTTATTATTTTTTAAAACACCCAATTTTACCCCCCAAAAATTTCTAAATAAAAATTTTACCCAGTTAAAAAATTACACTTAACAATAACACTTTACTAGATATTAATTGTTGATATACAGTAATAGTAACAATTTAAACATCTAATGTTGTATATGTGTGACATTTAATGTGAAATTTTACATATCAATATAGTATTTGAGATTTTTGACAAATGGGTTTTTGACGCGACAGTTTAAACCATCAAAAACTGACACCTCTGTCCTTAGGAATTTCGACAAGACATTCATTTTCAAAAAATCTCAAGTGCTTTAATGAATATTCCCTTCCATACCATGCTTCATAACAGGGGTGCAAAAACTGGACATCAATGGACTGATTGCTACTAAATTTTTAGCATTTTTCGCCTAATAAGAATACTAATACAATTTAGGCGAAGTACACTAATAAAAGTTAGGCGTAGAATAGAAATGAAATTTTGTGGTGACAAACGGTCCATTGATGCCCAGATTTTACATCCCTGCTTCATAAAGCATTTTATTTTTATCATGATTTTTACCAGTACGATTTAAGATATATGCAGAACAGTTTAATGCTTCAGCACAGAAGCATTTTGGCAGTCTCTTTATCAACATCATTCTCGCCATTTCTTGCAATGTTCTATTCTCACGTTCAGCACATCTGTTTTATTGAGGTGTATATGCAGTTGATCGTCGTCCAATTTCAATTCCATTTCTCTTTAGGAAATCTATGAAATCTTGTTAAAACTAGAGAATTCTTTCTGAAAACAAACTTCACTTCAGGCCGTGAACGTGACTGGGTTCCATAACCTGTTGTAAAATGATGATAATGATAATGTGAGATTAAATTACAGAATTTATTACATTTTTACGTTTTAAGACATATTACAACATGGACATTTTTACACTGATATAACCGGTTACCGTGAAACATAACTAAAACAGAGAGAAAATTATATCAACACAGCGCCATCAATGAGGAATGGGGTAAAGCACAGTTTTATTTTAACAAAAATGATGTCATTCTTGTTCCATCACCTGGGAAATTTATTAGAGGCCAGATCTTCAGAGATGATCAAAATGCTTTTGACAAATGATGTCATTTAAAATAAGCATAAAAAAAAAAGACTAAAATTTACTAAATTTCTTTTAAAATCCTATAACTTTCATATAACCATTGTAAAAATGATTTGTTGCATGTTATACAAGAAATTTGATTAAATTAATGTTATAAGTCTTTTCTAAGTGAGAAATAAAATTAGATTTTTCCCTCTAAAACTTGAAAGATTTTATGTAATGTAAATATAATACAATGGTTTGCCACTCAAGTAGTATATATTTTATTGTTATTGCTGCCAGTGTTGCATTTTCTAAAGTATCTTTAAACTCTCGGCCTCAATTAACTTGCATACTTGCATAAATCTTGGTCAATTAACATATGGATTAAAAATAATCTGATAATTTTATAATTTCTTTGAAAGGCACTTACATATAATTGTTATATGTTTTCCAAAAGGTCTGTCGATTTTATTCTGATTTTTCATATTTGTTTAGATGCAGTGGTGAAGAGAGTTTGGAGACTAGATGTTCCCTTCTAAAGAAACAAACTTCAAATGTGAATAAAACTACAAAGGTATATCTTACACAGAAAATTTCAGAAAAGACGACAGGTCTACAACCTGAAAAATCAAGAAACTTAAAAAGCAGCAATAAAAATCCAGATTTTAAGAATAAGCCTGCATCGTTAAAATCTAGTTTAAAATGTGGTACAATTATTACTACTAATAAAACATTTGAAAAGAATCTAAAATCAAATGATAAGAATCTAAAATCAAATGATAAGAATAAACTTGCAGCATGTAAAGCTAATATGAAACCAAATTCTGCAGATAACAGAATAACAAAGACATTTAATAAAAACATAAATACAACTAATAAAAAGGCACTGTCATCTTCTGAAGCTAAAATAATATCCAATTCAGTTGAAGATAAAAAAGAAAATTTGCCTTCCCCGATTTATAACTCTTTTGAACAGGAGATACGCACACCACAGAGAAATCAAATAGCATCCAAACAAGAATGTTTTTCTGCACGTAAGTATAAATTTTCAAAAATATGCAGTGACATTTTTTTGTCTTTTTTATTATAAAATAGGATAGTTTATTTTCCTGTGCATAGGAATATATATATAATTTCAATGTTTATATTTTAAAATTATTGTCTAATTAATGCATGTTTGCTAAATGTCTTCTTCAGTGTGATATGTTATGCTATAAGTAATCTTTTTGAGCATTTCTTATATCCAGGGGTCAATGCAAGGTTTTTTTGGGGAGACCATTTTGTCAAAAGTAAAATTTTGTAATGAAAGGTGAAATCCAGTTACTCAAACAGTACATTTATTAATAATAACTTTTTAAAGTCTTTCTAAATTTGCTTTTCTGGTGAATTTGTTTTGCTTGCAAATTACACATTTTAAAACCTAACAAAATAAAATTAATAAAGAGAATTCCAACATAGGGGAGAATGTAATGGGTAATATTTCTTACAAAATCAACATAATTTTGTAAGGGGAACTGTTTTATTAAATAAATTTGTTTTATTAAGAAGAATTTTGTGAAAGGCCCCTAAATAAGTTCTAAGTTTTGCCTGGATATCCCTGGAGCCCTGATATCTATACTAACATTTTAAAGAAGAAACTTTTGTTTGTTTGTTTGTTTGTAGAGGTAATATTTGGAACTACCAAACTGACTTCAAAAGTAATTTTGGCAAAATGATGTGACAATCTCTGCTCAAACATAGGCTATATTTTATATCGGTACCACTATCCCCAAGGGAGTGCAGGAGCAAAAGATATTCTAAAATTGTAAGTTTTGTAATACTGAAGGAACTAGAAACTTAAAATTTGGTATGATGGTTACTTCTATGATGTAAAGGCTCAATAAGAAAGATTTCTAAAGAAATTGAAATTTAAAAGAGTGAAAATGAGCAGAAAATGTTCTAAATTACGATTTATATGGAATTGTTAGGGATAGAAACTTGAAATTTCACATGGCTGTTACTTTTAAGACATAAATGCTCGCACAGAACAGTTTTTAAAGGATTTGATTCAAATTTAAAAGGATCAGGAGAAAAAAAAAATGTTCTAAAATTGTAAGTTTTGTGATACTGAAGGGACTAGAAACTTAAAATTTGGCATGATGGTTGCTTTTAAGATGTAAATATTCAATAAGGAAAATTTCTAAAGAATTTGAAATTTAAAAGAGCGAAAATGTTCTAAATTGCGATTTATATGGAATTGTTAGGGATAGAAACTTAATGGCTGTTACTTTAGAGACAAATGCTCGCCTAGAACAGTTTTTAAAAAATTTGAAATTTAAAAGGATGCACGAGCAAAAAGTTCTAAAATGGCAGTTTATGTGATACAGTTTGCAATTTGCATATAAGCTTGGAAATTGGTGCGATGGTTACTTTTAAGATCTAAATACTTGCTATAAATGGTTTCTAAAAAATTGGAAATTTAAAAGCATGAAATGATTGGAAAATGTTCTAAAAATGTTATAAATTACAATTTGTTTGGAACTGCTAGGACTGGAAACTTAAAACTTGGCATAGCTGTTACTTTAGAGACGTAAATGCTCACACTGAACAGTTCAAAAAAAGGGAAATTAAAAAAAGTACAGGAGCAAAAAACATCCTAAAATTGTAATTTCTTGTTTAACTGTTGGTTTGGGGCTAGAAACTTTAAATTTTGCATGGTAGTTACTTTTAAGATGTAAATGCTCACTCAGAATGTTTCTAAAAAGAAATGTGAAATGAGCAAACATTACTTTTAAAACATTCTAAATTAGGATTTATTTGAAATTATTAAGGCTAGAAACTTGAAATTTGGATTGGCTGTTACTGTTAAGATGTAAATTCTCACACAGAGCATTTTCAAAATTTTTGTAATTTAAAAGGGTGAAATGAATAGAAAACATTATCTAAAATAATTACTCTGGAACTGCTGAGCTGATTAAAAAAAAATTCTTCCAGGATAATATTAGTGGCAGTCTCTGCTTAAAATTGGGCTACTTTTACCTTTGTACAACTCCCTTCAAAGAGGGGCAAGAGCGACGAATCTTCTAAAATTGTTTTCTTTGTAGATGTTGAGAATAGAAATGAAAATGAATGAAATTTGACATGGGGGTTTGTAATAACACGTTAAGAGCAGTTAAAAAAACATTCAAATTTAAACGTGTAAAAAAACCCAAAAATGTTTTTAAATCATTCTAAATTATGGTTTTTTGAACTGTTAGGGTTATTAACGTAAAATTCGGCATGGTAGTTATTTTGAAAATGTATATTTTGCTCAGAACCGTTTCTAAAATTCTTAAGTTTAAGAAATGAGTGAAAAATGTTCTAAAATAACAATTACTTTGGAAGTACTGAACCAATTTCAAATTTTCTCCCACGATAAGAATGATGTCAGACTCTGCTTAAAAATAGACTATATTTTATCTCTTTATAAACTAACCTCAAGGAGAGAGGGGAAGGGGGGGGGGTGCAAGAGAGAAAAAGTTCAGATTTTTTTTGTTTTGTTGATACTAAAGACATGAAATTTGCAATGGTGGTTACTTTTAAGATGTAAATCCTTGGTAAGAACGTTTGTTAAAATATTCAAGATTTAAAAGGATAAAATGATTAGAAAACTCTATAATCGTGCTTACTCTGAAACTATCCGGGCTAGAAATTTTTAATTTGACATGCAGGTTCCTATTAAGGTATGATTCTCCTAAAGAAATATTTAAAAAAAATTAATTTCAAATGGGGGGGGGGGGAGACATTCTACAGTTTTATTTTCACTGTCACTGTGATTTCCCTGAAACTGTCATCATCTTAGAAACTTTAAATTTGACAAAGGATTAATTTCTAAGACACAGATACATACAAGCAATGTGTTTTTTTCTTTTACTTTAAAAAAATGTAAAAAGAAGAAAAATTAATTAGTTGTCGTCATGCCAGTATTAGATACAATTTTTCTGAGAAAACTCAAGTACCAGGAACTACTATAATGAATTAAAATGACAATAATAAAAAATATTGCTAACTAGATAAGAAACTACTGCATATTTAGCAATGCAGTATTTTAAACACTGAAAAGTAGAAAACATAGACAAAAAATAGAGTGTAATATATAATTAAAAGAAAATATTTTTTAATCAATTAATAATTAATTAAATTATGATTATCTGTTGAGAAATCGATTTAGAAATCCTGAAAAGATGGTTTAAACTTTAAATAATGCTTTTTTTCTTCTCTTTTGCTGTATTTTAAAAAAGAAACAAAGCAAAAATAATTTTTATAATAAATTCACTAGCTCACACTTTCTACCAAGTATTAAAAAAAGCAGTGAGTTTTGGGTCCATGCCAAATTAACGAATTGTAAAATTTTTTGGAAAAAACATTAATTGCAGTCATGAAATTAGGCGTGAATTTTAAGTCAAAAGTTGAATAGGTTGAAAGTTGAGTAGGTTTTGTAAATATTATTTTTATTTTTATTCAATTTGTGAACAAATAAAATTTTCTCTTTGACCCGATCCTGAAGATTGGTATAAAAATCAAGCCCGATCCTGCATCAGGCTGAGTCGTCTTATCTCTAGTGTATATGCAAACAGTATTTGGAATACTGTATTGAATATGGACATTCTGTGCTAGCGAATGCCGTCAAACAATTTTGGAAAGCATCTTGAATTTCGTCAAATGATCATGGGAAAAAAATTATGAATTTCATCAAACAGTCATGGGAAAAAATTGTGAAATTCGTCAATCTGTCATAAAACTAGCAATATTTTTGCTCCAAAACTTAATTAAGGATATTCTGCCAACAAAACTCGTAGCTAGGCATACAGTGTTACTCCATCCACAATAATTGCAAATTTCACCTAACAAAAAAAATTGTGGGAAAAAGTTGCAAATTTTCTCAAGCGATTGCAGAAAAAAAAGTCACAAATTTAGTCAAGCGATCGCAGAAAAAAAAAATGAAATTAATCAAGCAATCACAGAAAAAAAATTACAAATTTAGTCAAAATATTGCATAAAAAAATTGCGAATGCCGTCAAACAATCATGGAAAAAAAAATGAGTTAGTTCAAACAATTACAGAAAAATCGTAAATTTTGTCAAAGAATTACAGAAAAAAACCCAAACTATCTCAGAATAAATCACAAATTTTGTCAAATGATCACAGTAAAAAATGCAAATTTCATCAAACAATCGCTTAAAAAGAACTGCAAATTTCATCAGACAATCACATTAAAAAAAATCGCAAATTTCATAAAACGATCACGAAAAAACACAAATGTCAATAAACAATCACAGAAAAAATGCAAATGTCAACAAATGGTCACAGAAATAATTGCAAATTTCAACAAAAAATCACAAATTTTGACAAAATATCGCAGAAAAATCTCAAATTTCATCAAATGGTCGCGAAAAAAAAAAATTGTGAAATTTGGCATACAAAACTGTAAATTTTTTGCTGTATTGGGATTAAAAAAAAAAAAACTTTGATTAATGATTTTCTGCCAACAAAACTAGCAACGAGTCTTACAGTGTTTGATTTTTCTCATTGTACAATATGAAAGTCAGAATTTGTTATATTTATTTTATTAAAATCCAAACCCTAAAAAAAAAAAAAAAAAAAAAAAAATTCTCCATTTTTTTTTTGCATGTATATTTTTTATTTTGATTTTAACAATTAAAAGTTCATCAACTGTATTTGCATATTTAATCTATAATTCTGTTTTTATATGAAATCTGAAATGTTATACAACAGTGGTTTCAATATTTTTACTATTATAGTTGCAATTGAACTTATAACCATCTTCGTGGGCACACTTCCCTGTCGAATATACACATTTACTTATGTGAGTAGTTGTGGTCTAGATTGCAATATACAGCAGTGTGGCCTACACATACAATCTCATATTATATATATATGTGTGTGTGTGTGTATGTGTGTATCTGTGTTATTTTTTGCATAAATGTAATGTATATTTATGAAAAGTTTCATATTAATATTGTAACATTTTACAGCTACCAAGATTACAAATAATGATACCAATGTCCAAAACTACTGTTTTTTTAAGCAAGTAAAGCTTTCATTGTTTTGTCCACAGCAGATTTTAAGAAAAACTACAGATCCAGAACCTTCTACTTTTTTCATCAAAACCAGCATTTATTAATTATCAATGCAAGATATGTGTTTATACTTATAAATTTGTAGAAGCGTTTATAGATGCCAGAAAAGGAATTGGTGGGTGAATGTGCACCAGTGGGATGAGTGGTTGTGATTACTGCTATAAAAGATAAATTGAAAATATTCAGAAAAATGAGATTAGGGAATTACTGCAATATTCAGTAGGTTAAAATCTACAGTTTATAATGTGGAGTTTAGAATAATAACCATGTTTAAGCTCAGATTTAGAGATAATTTATGCTATGTATGTATATTAAATGTTACTTATGGCAAATGTTATCTATAATTGGGTATTTTAGCTTCACGTTGTTAAGCTGAATTCTTAAAAACAAAGAATAAGGAAGCTACCTTTTTCTCCCGGTACAGGCCAGAAAGACTTTTAACCACTTCAACAGCTGTCCCAGATATGTCGGGGGTAATAACACTGTTTCCCTATCTATGCAGCCATTGAAGTGGTTAATTAGATAATCTTACTTTCCTGCTCACTTCTTTACTGCAGCAGAAGTTTGTTATTAATTAATCATATCAGATTAAATACTGTTTTTTTGTCTCTTAAAATATTATTATTTTTAAATCTTTTAAAGTTAAGACCAAAAATTACTTTTAAATTTTGTATATTAGCTGCTATACCAATATAAATATATTTATTTTATAGATGAAAATGTTGAATTTGAAGCAAATGAGATTTATAGGAAGATGATTTTGAGTAACACAGGATTTTCGCCTAGTGTGCGTAAGCTGTTGCCAAGTCTTAGATTATCATCTCTTCAAGTAAGTAAAGCTAATCAATAATTAGTTTAATTGTTATATAATGTTATTTTACTTTGATAATGATTATCAACTGTAAGAATAGTTACTACAGGTTTCATACATACCTGGAAACACTGGAAATGTGAGGGAAAATGATAACTACTCAAAAAGCAAGGCTGCTCAGGACAAATATCTGGAACATATGGAAATGTTAGGGAATTTTGTTAACCTGGAATTATCATGTGAAAATATCAGAAAAAAAAAGGTTTTATTTCCATTATTTACCAATTGCAATAAACTGGAAAATTTTTTTTTGCAAAATCATACAAAAATGTGACTGATCCTGGATTGTTTTGATCTTTTTCAGTTACTAATTGAATTCTTGGCAACTTTTCACAGTTATCTATCAAAAATGTTTCTTGATAATTTTGCTTTATATCATTAGTAAAATTGTTATTAAACTTCAGCAATGTGCTGTACAAAATAACATGGTTAAGCTATTACACATTGGTGAATTTTATATATTAGATTTTTTCTTTCTTTTAAATATAACAATTGAATGTACTGATAACTATTAAATGTATAAACTAATTGATTAGTTATTAACCACTTGATTTTATACATTGGTAATGTTGCATGATTATAATTTAATAACATAAAAAACAATAAAAAGTATGATTTCTTAAAACACACTTATTTTGATATGTTTACTTAGCAAATTTTTTTTCACCTTATTTTGACAAAATGAACTGTTTTTAAAGGCTTTATGCCTAGAAAACAGCATGGTGGAATCTGAAAATGATTTGGTGCTGCACCACGTTGCAATTCACAGTCGAACCTCGATTTATTGAATTGATTGGGACCCACAAATCCGTTCGTTAAATTGAATATCAATTTTTGTAAAGAGTATGGTATAAAAATATCAATGCAAAATACCCTTAGATATACAGTTATGAAAAAAAGAATGATTATTGTTTACTACGAGCTTAAAAATTATAAGTTATACGTTAGGAGATTAACTTTAAAATTATCTAAATTCTTTAATGTTACTTGCTTTTAAAACTTAATACATACATACTTATTGGCACTTTGGAAAGAAATCCTTGATAGTGCTTTGTTTTGACTTTCCAAAATTCTTTGTCGATATTTTCTAACTTCGTAAGAACAACATCATCAATCTCGTGAGACAAAAAATATTTTTTTAAAGTGTTCAAGCTGCAAACTGCTTCTTGGAATGTCACCTTTTTAAATTAAATTTCTGTTTCTTCGTCATCTTCACTGCTTTCAGAATCTTCATTCTCTTTCTGTTCACTATTGCAGGTACTTAGCTCTACATCGCAAAACACATATTCTGTAAAATTTCCATTACTAGGAACATCTTCCCATCCAGGCATTTGACCATCTTCCCATTCCAGCCCATCGTTATCAATGACTGTTTCTTCATCGCTGTCTCCGTAGACACTTGCTTCGTTTGAAACATTTGGCAGGAAACCTTGACAATTAAATCCTGCTGCCTTAAAACAGTTTACAAAAGTAGTTTCTGCCACCGAATTCCATGCTTGTCTTACGAAGCTCATCGCTTCGAGGATGTTTAGAAAATTTACTCTTTTTTTCTGGGAGTTTCTTTCCATGTTGACAAGAATTTTCCGAACAAGGAGTTTTCGGTACTGCACATTAAAGGACATGGCACCCAAATCCATGGGCTGCAGTTCACTTGTGCAATTTGCTGGGAAGTATTTCACTTTCACATTTGAAAATTCTTAGCCCGAAGGATGTGCTGTGCATTGATCAATGAAAATAATGATTTTTCTTTTTTCACTTCTCATCTTTCTGTCTAAATCTTTTAACCACTTGGCAAACAATGTTGCATTCATCCATGATTTCTTATTAGTACTATATTTTGTTGGAAGCGATTTGACATTTCTGAAACATCTTGGATTGGCTGATTTTCCTATTACATAGGGAGGCAACTTTTCAGATCCATCAGAATCAGTTATGCGAAGCCTACTTTTCTTCCCTCAATGGCAGTTTTCTTTTTGATAACAAAGGGTGTTCTGGCTGCAAATTATAGAACAGACTAGTTTCGTCTGCATTAAATATGTCAGACTGGGAATTTTTCTTTGATGAGTTCTGGTAAAGTTTCTTTTCCATTTTTCGACAGTTTCTGGGTCTACGCTTTTCTTTTCTCTGCTCATAATTTTATTAACAATGTTATTCCTTTTCTTTAGGTTGTCTAGCCAACCTCTTAAAGCCTTGAAGTTCGTTTCATCAAGCTCAGATGCAATTTGCTGAGCTTTTTCTTTTAAAAGAGGTCCACTTATGTTTCTTCCTCTAGCTTCAGCAAACCAAGACATAAGCTGTTCTTCCACGCAGAAAAACAACTGGTTTTCACAGATTATCTTTTTGAAGCTGCTTTTTCACCACAGCTTGCAGTGCATTCTTCAATATATTTTCTATTCTTCAGAATAGTTGATAGCGTAGAAGTCGAAATTCCAAATTTCTCTGTGATACTTTTCTGACTCCCAACGTTCTTATCTATCTCTTTTAATAAACTCATTTTTTCATTAATTGAAAACCTTTTGCGTTTTCTGGATTCGTTGGCCATCCTCGCACAGTACAGATCAGTCAAGCAAAGAACACTCAAAGCAATGTAAGCACGTGCAATGCACAACGAATCGGCAGTTTCAAACAGAGTCACTATCAGCTTTGTTTAGTACCAGCTGCGAACCAGTCCTGTATTGCTCCACTTAAAAATAACATTTCTCCGAAAGTGTAGTTTGCACTTGAAGTCTCGGTCATCAAGGTCAACCGATTCGTGAAAAAGTAGAGGTCCATTTAAACAGTCATTCTACGACCCTCCTTATCTGTGCTCTTTGTCATGTTTCTAGTTGAAAAGGGGGAAAGACTGTCTTTTGAATCCACCAGAAATGAGAAAAAAAAATTTAGCACTTGGATTAGGGTGTGAAAGATTCAAAATTCTATGTACAGAAAATTCAAAGTTTTAGTTTTATGTGCGAATGCGAATTTTTTTTCAGCGATTGTTGTTTGTTAAATCAGAGCATTTTAGCACCCTTTTTGTCGGGACAGAAAAAATATTTGTTAAATTGGAGAATTCGTTAAATCAAAGTACGTTAAATCGAGGTTCGATTGTAGAATTATGACTGTTACATAGACTGACAACATTACATAGGTACCAGGGGTCACAGACCTGCTCCAATTGCACCAAACTGCTCCAAATGAAAATATCTGCTACAATCTGCTACAAATGCATTTTCATTACTATTTTTGTTCCAAAACGAGTATTCTGTTTTTTCTTTTCTACGATGAAATTGGATTTCTTTGCGTCATTTTCTTCCCAGGAATGCCATTTTTCTGCCGATCGGCAGATTTCCCCTTTTTTAATTTTTAAAAATCAAATCCACGATCTGAAATCAAGATTTTCGTCAAGTGATCACAGAAAAAAACGGCGATTTTCATCAGACTCTCACAAAATAAAACCTCGATTTTCGGCAAGCGAACTTGAAGTAAAATCATGATTTTTGGGAAGTGACCGAGAAATAATATTGCGATTTTCATCAAACGATCGCAAATTGAAACTGCAATTTTCGTCAGACGATCACGAAATAAAATCTCGATTTTCGGCAAGTAACCGTGATATATGACTGCGATTTTTGGCGATTGACCGCGAAATAAGACCGCTATTTTTGTCAAATGATCACGAAATAAAACCGTGATTTTCGTCAAAGAACTGCGAAATAAAACTGCAATTTTCGTCAATGACCTCTAAGTAAAACCTCGATTTTCGGCAAGTGACGTCGAAGTAAAACCTCTATTTTCGGCAAGCGACCTCGAAGTAAAACCTCGATTTTCGGCAAACAACCTCGAAGTAAAACCATTATTTTCGGCAAGTAACCGAGAAATATACCACGATTTTCGTCAAACGATCCTGAAATAAAACCGTGGTTTCCGCGAAATAAGCTGCAATTTTCGTCAGATGACCTCGAAGTAAAACCTCGATTTTCGGCAAGCGACCTCGAAGTAAAAACCATGATTTGAAGATGAGAAGTGATCCAGAAATAAGACGGCGATTTTTGTCAAACATTCACGAAATAAAGCCATAATTTTCATCAAGCAATCGTGAAATAAACCGTAATTTTCGTCAAACAATCTTGAAATAAAACCTAATTTTCGTCAAACAATCGTGAAATAAAACAGTGATTTCCGTCAAACGACTGTGAAATAAAACTGCAATTTTCATCACACGATCGAGAAATAAAACCGTGATTTTCGTGAGATGGTCGCAAAATAAAATGAAGATTTTTGTCATAAATTGGAGAAATAAAACTAAGATTATCAGCAAGTGACCGCGAAAAAACCCTGTGATTTTCGTCAGACGATTGCGAAATGAAACTGCAATTTTCGTAAGGTGATTGCGAAATAAAACTGCGATTTTTGATCTTGAAATAAAACTGCAACTTCTGTCCAATGATCATGAAAGAAAACTGCGAAATTTGTGAATCGATCGCAGAAAAAATTGTGAATTTCACCAATCAGTGACTGAAAAAAATTGCAAATTTTGTTAATCAGTCGTATTTTTAAAAAACTGGTCGTTATGGAAAAAAATAATTTTTGATTTAATGCCAACAAATATATAATTTTTTTATTGGAAAAATATTCAGGACTTACTTTTGAAAAATCAGATCAACCCGAAGCATTTAAAGCCAACCCAACCTGCAACGGAAGCGCGGGTTGGAATCAGGTTCCACGACCTGAAACAGGACACTATCTGCAATTTCGAATTATATTTAGGAAAAGGACTTTTTGTAAGTAATTGCTGTTTTTGTTTGTTTGCACCCTATCTCAAGAACTGAAATACGTAATTTAAACAAACTTCAGATTCAGTTAGACTTTGACATAAATTGTGCTAATTAAGTTTTGGTGTAAACTGCCCAACAAGTGGAGCTGCTATGCTGCATTTTTCATGATTTCCTTGATAGCTATACCTCAAGAACTAATGCACGGAATTTCTTCAAAATTCAGATTTACACTTTGACATAAATAAATGCTGATTAGATTTTGGTTTAAATTGTCTGACAAGAGGCATTGCTATGCTGCATTTTTCACGATTTGTGCAATAACTATATCTCAAGAACTAATGCACAGAATTTCATGAAATTTCAGACTCTGTTAGACCTTGAACTAAATAGATCCTTATTAATTTTGGGTGCATACTGCCCGACAAGTGTCGCTGCTATGTTTTGTTTTCATGATTTCTGCTTTCTGGTTCATGTTTTCATGATTCTATATCTCAAGCTCTAATACATTGGCATTTAATTTTTGTTGCAGACGATTTGATTTATATAGAAGAATATTTTGTGATGGCCACACCATACTAGTTAGTATTGCTAATGCATCCATGATATAAATATTTCATGGAGTAATGGAAGGGTTAAATTAGTTTTCATTTCTTTGTTTTTTATGGCAAACGATGTGAAATTTGGAATTGCTGAGGTTCGGAGTATAGATTTTGTACTGTATGAGATTTCAACATATGTGTTGGGTACTACAGACCTGCCAACCTTTGAAAATGAGAAATAGTAGCATACCAAATTCAAATTTATCTGAAGGTAGGTTGGTTGGTGGCTGTTTTTTACGCTGTAAATTTTAAGCGAGTAAATACTAATCAATTAAACGCATGTGTATATCCATACGTACACAAAGTAGGAGACTCTTGTTTTTGCTAATTTTTTTGTTGCAGGTGGGATTCATTAAACATAATTATTCCTATTCAATTAATGTGCTCTGTCCACTCCTAAGCCAAATTTCTGAACTTCAAAGTGGATTTTCTGAAAGATTCCAAGGTGGTTGGGGGGAGGGGGTGATGGAACTATGGGTATATCTTCCAGAGAAAAATGTCTGAGTTCGAGTCCTTCATCAGGTCGAGTAAGCTGATACAAACGGGAGTGAGGATGTCCACTCCTGCCACTTTCTTTTTTTGTGCCCCTTTGACGAAATTTGCAGTTTTTTTTTCAAGATCTGTTGATAAAATGAGTTTCGTTTTCGATATTTTTTGACGAAATTTGCCGTTTTTCGTAATGTTTTTGACGGAATTTGCCGTTTTAACACGATTTTCTGACGAAAGTCACGTTTTTCCTGCGATCTGTTGACAAAATTTGTCGTTTTTTCGCGATCTTTTGACGAAATTTGCCATTTTTTTGCGATATTTCGACGAAATTTGTCGTTTTTTCGCAACATTTTGACGAAATTTGTCATTTTTCGCGACATTTTGACGAAATTTGTCGTTTTTCGCTATGTTTTTGATGAAATTTGTCATTTTTTTCATGACATTTTGACGGAATTTGTCGTTTTTCGCTATGTTTTTGACGAAATTTGCCGTTTTTTTCACGATATTTTGACGAAATTTGTCGTTTTTTGCTATGTTTTTGACGAAATTTGCCGTTTTCTTGTGATTTTCTGACGAAAGTCACGTTTTTCCCGTGATCTGTTGACAAAATTTGCTGTTTTTTCGCGATCTTTTAACGAAATTTGCCGCTTTTCGCAATGTTTTTGACGAAATTTGCCATTTTTTCGCGATTCTCTGACTAAAGTCACGTTTTTCCCGCAATCCTTTGACAAAATTGGCGACTTTTCTTCGAACGAAAGACGAGATTGATTTTTTTTGGCGATCATTTGCCGAAATACTGATACATTTAATGTCCGAATTTTCGGATTTATGACCGATATATAGCAATCAGTTAAATGAAATTCGCGTTTTTTCGGCGATACTTTGGCGAAATTTGTTTTTTCCCGGCAATTTTTTTACGAAATTCGCGTTTTTTCAGCGATCCTGTGACGAAATTCGTGATTTTTCAAGTGATCCTGTGACAAAATTCACGTTTTTTTTTTTTTTTTTTCAGAAAATCGTAGTTTTAGACAGATTTTCGTAGCATCGTAGTTTGTGGCTCAAAATCGTAGCAACTACGATTTTTTCGTAGCAGTTGGCAGCTCTGGTACTATGGTGATACTGAATTTATTTTCAAAAGAAGAGCTTTTCCTGCTCCAAAAACTCATTTTCCTGCTCCAAAAACTCGATTTCCTGCTCCACAAGTCGTTTTTTGTTGCTCCAAAAACTCACTTTCCTGCTCCAAAAACCGTTTATGACTGCTCCAAAACCTGCTCCAATTCTTCCTGAGTGAATGTGACCCCTGAGGTACTGGCAACCGAATCTGTTGCAAACATTTGATTCTGAGGTTTGTGCCAGCTGGGGGTAGCGTTCTGCATACATTTGAGCATCCCTTCGAGTGCTTTCCTCTGTAAGTTAGATGGATATCTGCATATTCATTAAACGTATAACGATTCATGTTACTTCTGTAAAGTCACCTTGTTGAATTACAAGTCTGGACTTGTCAGAGAGCTTTGCGTGTAGTCAGAAGTTGTGGATACACAGTGCCCTCTACAAGTTTATGCGTTTGTTTGCGCTCTCACTTTCCTATGTGAGATTGTCTTCTTTTGCTATTTTTTACCTCCCCATCACATTTGAGCGATCAATCCTGATACACCCTGTATATATCAATTCTATGATGGCCTATTATCTGCTCATTCATATTCTAATTCGAGAAAAAGTGCCAGATTTCCTCAAAATTTTAATCTCTCTCAATGACCACAGTATTTTACTACTTGAAAATGGTCAACAACTTTTTTCCTGTGTCATCTTTATAGAGATCCAAGTAAAAAACCTACTTATAATGAAATCCAAGTGTAGGAACTGTTGGTAACCATGCGGGTGCGACCACTCTCTCAAATCAACTGTATCTAAACACCATGTTAGGCTTAATGTAAAACATATGATAACATATGACAGCTAAATGATAATTTCTTCTACATGAAATCATGTCTGTTCAGTATATTTTCATATAAAACATCCAAGTATAATGTTTTAAGTTCTAAATTAAAAATAAATATAATTAAAGTGCAAAGCATTTGACTGTCATCAACAGTTATGGGATGGCCGGTTCACTTTTTCATACGCCAGGAGACCATTTATTTTTTGAATAAAACTGCATAAAAGTTACATTTTTAGAAATATTGTTCAAAATAAATTAATGTTTGAGAGATGACTTACATTCAATTATGTATTTATTCTGAGATAACTTCAATTGAAGTTAGGTTGACATTAGATTGAAATTAGGTTGATAGTATTTTCTCACGCCATGAAAGTAAACAAACAAAAGATTCATTCATCGTGAACGTTTAAAATATTAAACCATGGAGGTAATCGTTTGCAAAGTCATCGCAAACCATACTCACTAAAATACATCGTTCATTCGCTGTGAGCATTTACCCTTTGTTTCTGAATACTATTTTGGCACCATCTGTCAATTAATATAAACAATGAAGTTTTCTTTTGAAATTGTAATTTGAATTCTAAATGAATATTTCTTATAAAATAATTAGAATATAATTAATATATAATGCCATATACTACATATATTAATTATATCAATGCAAATAAAATTTTGTATTTTAACATACTAGAAACTTTGTAGTGAATATAAATTTATAATTTAATAAGAGAATTAAAAAAAAAAAAATCAGTCATATTTGTTAGCCCTAATTTGGTCCTTGATACTTATACAAAATGGTACTTACCTTATTTCCATTCATTATAAAGGAATGTATAAGTGAAAAAGAATTAATTGGTATAAAATTGTTAAACGCTGCAAGAGCTTTTTCGGTAGAGGTTAAATAGTTTTTTGCTTATGAACTCATATACACCAAATAAAGAAATTAGTTAGGGATTGAAAAGGCAGCAAAACTTTTTTTTATATATAAATTTGAAACACTGAATGCTAATAATCCCTACTGAGTGGTAATAATGCTGCTATTTAATATTTTGAGGATTTAAGACATAACTGGCTATTATTATATTTACTCTGATGCATGTAACTAATTTTCATATTTCTTTTGGTTAGCATTAGGGATGCACCGAATATTCGGTATCTATTCGGCCATATTACTGAATATTCGGTTAGGCTGAATATCAAACTATTTGACCTACCGAATATTCGGTTTAGCTAAATATCAAAATATTCAACCAAACCGAATACTTAAAAAAACTTTTTTTTTTTTAAATATTTTTTTTAATCCACAATTTCTACTGTTAGCTGTCAATTAATAAAGATATTCAAAATAATAAAAAATATATTCATATTTAAATGAAAGAGAATGCTTTTATATTATTTATTCGCTGTTTGAAAACTGTCATTTAAGAAAATTAACCATTAATGATGATCTTCATAGGAATTAATGATGTACAAATAAATTAAAGTTCTTGAAAACCTGTCTAGTAAATAATCTGTTTCTTGCTTTTTCGCAAACACCATGTTTCTAAACAAAATGGAAAAAAACTTTCACAGGTGATAATAGACATTAAGACAAACAATTTTTGTCCAGGAAACCAGGATCGCAACACACTTATTCAATCTTATGGTGACACACTCTGTGTTTTTGATTGAATGTATTTATTTTTGATGGAATAAGTGGATTGAGATAATGTTTCTTGCTCAAAAAGTGTTTGCCTTAACCACATTATCTACACTGAAATTTTGTTCCAAGATGTATGAACACGCTGTATGTTTACAACCTCTGAATATGATCGCCCATTCCAGACACCTGCTCTCTGGTTCATTTATAAACTTCCTTGTCAAATCAAAAGGAGCAGGAAAATTATTCTTGCTAATTTGCCACCATTTTAACATATTGTATTGTTTTACTTAAGTCTTCCTGACAAATAAACACTATATTACTGTAAAATGTTTCTTATAATTCATTCAAAAATTTGTTTTGATTTGAAAGTATTTGTTTAAGAATATAAGAACATTTTATAAATTTATTTTAATTCACAGAAGAAACCATGAAGTTTAAAGCTTTATTAATTAAAAAAGTTTTAAGACAATCCTCTTTCTAAGTTATAACTCAAAGCACAGATTTTTATTTTTTCTGTAAATGTTTCTAGTAAAAATGTCTAGTTCATAAAATGGTAGTATCTATGCCAAATATTATGTAAAATTGTTTTATAATTTAACTTTTAATTCTTTTAAATTCTGAAATATAAAAATATTCGGCCTGTCGAATATTTGATATTTGGCCGAATAGTTACTATTTGGTTGGCTGAATATTCGGTATTCAGCTGCACTGTTACTATTCGGCTTGCCGAATATTCAGTATTCGGCCAAAATCACTATTCGGTGCATCCCTAGTTAGCATACACATACATGCGTGTGAGTTTAGATTTAGGCAATTAACAGTGAAGTACAAATGCAAAACAAGCTGCAAATGAAATTGCAAATGAAATTATTAGTATCTTTGTTTTTTTCGTTATTTGTGTTACTAACTAATGAAATTATACTTATTTGCAGTTTTTATTAATTCTGTAATTACTTACTTTTCCCTCTAGGCCATTTTTTAAGGGCACAGCACCTTACTCTTTTTAAAAATAGTGAAATTCACCTTTAGTCGTACCCAGAAATTTCTTGTAAAGAACTTCCCCATATCATAGTATTTCTAAATCTGTATGTCCAAGATCTTCAAAAAATTATAGAACTTTATTTCTTTAGAAAAAACAGGATATTATTAAATCATGTGTATTAATTGTATTTTTCATAAAATAATTAAAAATTAATGTCATTTTATTTATCAGATTAAAAAAATTATACTTTTTTTATATTGTTACTAAACACATTACTAATATATTTCCTCATGAAATAATGCACTCTTCTACTGAACTAGTGTCCTTTTTGTGAACTAGCACCCTGCTTCATTCTTTCTAGAATGAATATTAAATTATTAATTATCATTTTAGTAATTACTATACATTTTTATGCTTAAGCATAAAAATGTATATTATTTTCCTAATTGGAGCGTTAATTGTTTAATAATTATTAATTTTAAATGCAGTTATTAATAATTTTAATGAATGTAAATATCAATAGTAGTGTTTAATATAGTTTCACATAATTATTACAAAATATGAATGTACATAACATTATTGTATGCTCCTAACTAATGAGAATGAATGCAATTTTTATAATTTCTGTAATTACTAATTACTATTTTATTAATGAAAGCGTAGAAACGTAGGCTATATTAGCAATTGGAAGTTTAATTGTTTTGAAAACTTAAAATTCCTAGTAGTTATTCTGTATTTTAACACAGGGGGCAAAAAATCCAATTTAAATTAAAAAAATTAAAAAAAAACAAAAAAAAAATACCCTCCCCCCCTCACCAAAAAAAACAAAACAAAAAAAACATGATTTTTTACATCCTAATTGGTGCAGAACAAAAAGAATTTTATTCACACAATAGTAGAGCCGTACCGAGTACTCGGTATTCGGCTAAATTGTGGCCGAGTAATCGGCCAATACCGAGTAGTTGTAAAAATAACATTTTTTAAGCATAAATATTATATGCTCAAGAAACATGTTTATAGTTTATGTATATATATAACAAAAGAATTTATAACTGATTTATAAAAAGTTATTTGAATATAAATGTATAATATAATGCAATCATTCACAAAAACTATTTGCTTGGTACAAAAAAATATATCTACAAAATATAGAAAAAAGTAAGAAAAAAACCCTGATGTAAAATTAATGCAGATTAAAATTAATTTAGTTTTATAATTATACAAATAAAAATAAGTCATTTTTAAATCTGTAGGAAAAGACTGATTTTGGATAAAGAAACAGTTTGTAGAAACAGAAAATACAATAAATACAATAAAACAAATTTTAATTATTTATTATATTGTAAATGTTAATGTAACAAAAGCACTAATTGTTCTACATTTTCAAAAGATAGGGCATTCTTTTATTATTGTAAATTTGGCCTGCTTCAGAAAAAATGCACTTGCTGCAAGCACTGCTAAAACAATGCCTTTGTATGCTGTACATAGTAAAAAATGAAAAGAAACTGTAAAATAAGGTAGAGTTAGAAAATATGAAATATTTTGCATTATTCAATGAATTGTTACAGGAAACAATAAGCATTTTTCATAGACAGATTTCAGGTATCGGAATGAGTAATGGGTTTTAATTTTATATTGGTTAAATGTAGTTTTTATGTATATTAATTTTTTTTTTTTTTCATATTTTGTAAATAATGTTACTACTGTCTTAAAATTTTGAATTTACAAAAAGTTTCTTTAAAAGGTGCACAATAAATTAAATTTCTAATTGAAGTTAATTAAAAAAATATATGCCCAAGAAACATGTTTATAGTTTATGTATATATATAAATGCACACACACACACATAGGAATGTTATCCCTAAGCTCACTTCATGTGCGCATCAGTGATTCTTTTGCACACACAATTACTCTGTACTCGGCCCAGTATTAAATGGCCGAGTACTCGATACTCGACTACTCGGCCAAAGCACTACTCGGTACACCACTACACAATAGCATTTTAAAAACATCTAAAAACAAGAACTTTTAGAATTCTTTTTATAAAAAATTCAACACAACAATAAAAATACACAATTTAAGGAAGGAAGGTGGTATGGGGTTGTTGATTTTGTTTTTAAATAAAGATTTAGGGGAAGAATTTTTTTGAACAGTTAAATAAAAATTATAATTATTTATTATGAGAGTTCTGATATGGATTTGCAAAATTATTATTATTATTATTTATGAAGGTTTGAGAAAAAAATTATAAGTGTTGTTTGAACTTTGCTTAGAGAATAAGCATTATTCCCCATATTTCTATGTAATAAATTTTTTTGTAACATTATTATTTAAGGTAACTGACTAGAAAAATCTTTTTTTTTTTTAAATTATTATTTTAATTTTTTTAAATTAGTAGCTAAGTAATTTTGTATTCTTGATTTAGCTTAAAAGTTCTTGTATCCTTTATATAAGTTACAACTATTTTTCAATTTATATTTATAAAGATAATGAATATTTAGTGCAAACAGAGTTGCCAAGTCTCCAGATTTTTGTACACCAGTAATTTTTTAGAGCAAATGTTGTTCTTTTAAATCGCAAAATGCTCCGATTAAATAAAACAACATTTTCTGTACTAAATCACTGGTATCCAAAAAGCCGGAGACTTGGCAGGTCTGTGCAAATAAAAAAATTCTTAATGCATATTATCTTTTCTTTCTGTAGTCTCAGAGACCATCTATCTATCAAGCGATGACAATGCCTGATGATCCTTTTCAGGAGGCATTAAAAGCTCTAGAAAATACTTGTCTGTCAGCCAAAAGTTAGTTTTCTATTTTATTATTACTAGTAAATCTACAGATCACAGAAGCCTCAACGTCAGCTCTACAAATCATTGTTCATTAATCTCACTAATTTTTAGCATTATTTGCATAATATTTGATATCCTAAAATTCAATTTTTAAAAGTTATTTATACATTTATAAAAATATATAATTTATCAAAAGTTCCTGAAATTTTAGAAGTATCACATTAAACACAATGTTATGCAATGATAGGATAAACTACTTATTACTGTATTTTTTCAGAATAACTATACATTACTTCAGGGGAGCTGCGCCCCACTGAAAACCCCCGTTGTCGCTTTAATTTTATATTCTCAATTTCCAGTAATTGTGCTATTTCATTTCTTGAGTATATGTCTGAATGTATTTACTATTTGAATTTCATTAGAATAACCATCTCTTTGTACAAGCGATTTTATTGTATCTTTAAAAGAATGCTTATATTTCAACCACTAAACATCATATGTTGCTGAAATTGAATAAAATTTCGTGTATAAAATATACTTATACAAATGTAAATTCCTCTTATGTGACCCATATTCAATTTACACATTTAACCTTTTTATTATTTTCATTTGGAAAACCGATTTGGTAATCTTTCTTTAGTAGTTAAAATAAATTCTCATCTATTTCATTAAAAAAAAGCATATTATAAACTTAAATCACCCGAAAATTAGCTGTTTTGTTAATAAAATTCCGTGTCAAAATAATGCGATTCACTTGAATTTTCCTTTGTTGACATTCTTTGAAATATAGTTGCTTAGCAACCATTTAATGAAAGAAAAAAAATGCATTGAAAATTTTTGTAAAAATGAGAAATTAAAATGTTTCATATCTTTCAAATTAATGCATAAAATTCACCAATAATTTATACAATTAATTTCAAAATTCTAATAAATATATTGGCAAATTTTCAAAGCGATTGGATTAAATTAAGATCTCTATTTTGTAAATTTTGCATTTACAATCATCCCAATGCAACATTTTCTTTTCAGTGAATGTTAAAATAAAAAAAAATCGTCCGATTCCCATTGAAAAGCATTATGACCTAAAAAGAAATGTTCTATATTTTTCGAACAAATGAACCAAATGTAACTAAAAACTATACAGCTATTCTGGGTACCTCACCAACATACATACCAAAAACCAATTTTTGCGGCAGTTATCTTATCACGGAACAGGCAGACAAACAAACAGATAGAAACCAAACACTTTTAAGGTCTCCACAGTGAGCCTGAGCTGACATTTCGGCAACTAGTAAATCTGTAGATCAGGAGCCTCAACGTCAGCTCTAAAAGTTATTGTTTTTTTAAGATCACTTTTCATATTATTTAGCATCTTACAATCCACAATTTAATTTTTTTATATTACATACATATTTATAGGCATATAAAATACGTCGGAAGTTTCCAAAATTAGAAGTGTTAAATTAAACACAGTTTATGCAATGATATTCTGAAATTCTTATGAACTTCTTATTCATGTAACTTTTTAGATAAGTATTAAAATAAATTCTTCATTTATGTCAATAGAATACAAAAATAATTTATTTTGATAGTAAAATATTGCAGCAAAATAGTGTGGGTTACTTGAATTTTATTACTTTGATATTCTTTGAACTATGGTTGCTAAGCAACTAATAAATGAAAGAGCAAAGTAAAAAGAAATGCATTTTAAAATTTGTAAAAAATATGAAAATAAAATGTTTTATATTTCCCGAACAGATGCAAAAAATGTTCCAATAATTTAAACAATTTCTAAATTTCAATGAATGTATCAGCAAATTTTCAAAACTATTTGATATATTTAAAACCTCCATATCGAAAATTTAGCATTAATAATTTTACGTTTAAATCCATTATTCAAATATGCGATTTTCATTTCAGTTAAAAATGAAATTTGAAAATTGTCTGCATTCCCATAGGAAAGCATTATGACCTAAAAAGAAATGTTCTATATTTTTCAAATGAATGAACCAAATGTGACAAAAAACTATACAGCTAATTCCGGGTACCTCACCAACATACCCACAAAAAATCAATCTAATAGGACGATTTTTGCAGCAGTTATCACGGAACAGACAGACAGACAAACAAACTGAAACCAAAAACTTTTCGCGTCTCCACAGTGAGCCTCAACTGACGTTTCGGCAATTATTATTTTTTAAAGTTGTTAAGCATATGCGCACATAGGAGCTCACTCGATTGCATTATCACAGGGAGAGAGATGTGTGCTTTATTTACTATGTTCTTTTATTTACTGAATATGATATGGATGTACGAATATACTATTTGTATCATACTTCATAGGTCCATTAAATTTTCTTTCTTGCCTTAGAGAATATGGCGATAATGTTGAACTGATTTGCATTACACATTTGTTTACGGATTGTTTGTTTACAGTTTGTATCAGAAATAGTACTGTATTTCACTGTGGAAAAAACTTTTTTAATTAAATTTTTGAAACACTGTTTCATACTCTCCCCGTCTTAAATAATAAAGAAGCTTATTTTACTGATATTGTTGTAGGAATTTTTTTCTGTCAAGTTTTGATGGGTTCCATCTAGTGTTTATTAAGTTACCATATTTCTATTTTCTTGTTGATGTTTTTCTTGAGGGATGAAAAAAAAATCCAACTAGATGACATTAGTATTATCTTTAAATTAACTGTTAAAGAATTAGAAAGACTTGTTTGACTTCAGTGAATTTATTTCTAAATCATAAGAAACATAACTGTTTTGAATTTTCCTTTGATTATTCAGAATTCTTACATAACAGAAGCTTTGTAAGATATTAACAGAAGTACAAGATTAATTAACTTCGGTTATACAGTATGCCCACTAAAGTCCCTTGTCACCCTCTTAACTTCGGAACGGCTACTGCTATATTCATAAAAGTGGTGTCTAGGTATAGTAAAGTAGCCATGCGCTACTGAATACAATTGCTTATGTGCCACCTGGTGGAAAACTGCAGAGTTAGCATTCCTATCACAAAAACGGAAAGAGATAGGGAAAAAAGTGATTTACAAAGTTGTAGAGCATCATCGATTTAGTACAAAAAGGCACCTTGTGGATATTAATGCGAAGAATAGAACGGTTAAAATGCGCATTTGTTTTTTCTTGATTTCCTACACTGTGACGTGACAAAACGATCTTAGAAAAAAAAAAAAAAAACTAATTGAAACAATATACCTGTATTTGAGATGTTCAAACTTCTCGCCGTCAGCTGCAATGCACTTTTGGATCCTTGTTTGAATTTCACGTTGGAGCATAGAGAGTGACACGTTGGCACAAGCATCCGTAATGTTAAAAACAGGTGTTCACTTGTTAATGTCTGTACATTTACTATTTGTACATTTTACCAATTTTTCTTTCAGACATTATTTAAAAAAGCATGGTTAAAAATTTTTACTAAAAAGTCCCCCATTTAAAAAATGTAAAAACAGTCTCCAATAAAAATCTCTACCACTCCACAAAAGCGCTTTCACCCCCAGCTAGGGCATCATCAGTTGTGATCTTTAACTCTCTTCCTCTCCATTATATATATGACTGCTGGTTGAAGAGCTCTCCCTATCGGCATTCAATATTCTCTTCCAACATTTTTTTCCAGCAGCAATCAAGTAATGAATGTACCATGTCATTGCATGTGTCTTTGGATGCATTGATTTCTATTGATTCTCTTATTAAAGCGTAATGTGTCGTTTTTTATTGGGAATCACAAGCGATACCACTGTGCCACATTGCAGTGTCGTGTTTTGTTTGAAAGATAATCATTTCTCCTTCCGTTCAAGTTTCATGACGTCACAGTGTAGGAAATCATGAAAAATCAAATGCACGTTTTAACTGTTCTATTCATTAATGTCCACAAGGTGTCTTTTTGTACTAAATCGATGATGCTCTACAACTTTGTAAATCACTTTTTTTCCCTATCTCTTTCCGTTTTCGAGATAGGAATGCTAACTTCGCAGTTTTCTACCAGGTGGCGCCGTAGGCAGTTTCATTCAGTTGCGCATGGCTACTTTACTATATCTAGACACCACTTTTATGAATATAGCAGCATCCATTCCAAAGTAAAGAGGTGGCAAGGGACTTTAGTGGGCATACTGTATATAATCTCATTAAAATATAAGAAAGTTATATGATTTAATTATGACTTATCATACAATTTTTCAAACATGCTAATACAGTTCATTTTTTGTTTTACTTAACTAAATGGAACATTTTGTATTTTTCTTATTATAAATATGTATTATATTTTTTAATTTTTTTGTCATTGTATTAATATTATAATTTTTAAATATAGGAATCAAGAAAGAGGATAAATTGGCACAGTCACCTCGTAGAGTATGTACAAATGCTACTTTTAAAATTTTACTTTGTATTTCCAATTATTTATTTTTTTATATGGTTTTGTTTAAAAAAAATAGATAATAAAATATTCTTTGCATTTTCTTTTGAATTATATAAACTGCAAGATATATTTCAATTGTAAGCATTTTAACTAATTATTATTAACACTGGTGCTTTTGAGTGTGCATTATTAGCGAATCTAAATTTCTTTTCATTATGACCACTGTGCAAATACAGGGGTATGTCCAGATTTTTTCCCAGGGTCCTGTTTTTGTGAAATTGTGAACAGCTTTTTATATTTGTGAAAAATTTTGTGAAGGGTCCTGTTTTGAAATGACAAAATTTGTGAAGGGTCCTTTAAAGGATCCAATTTCTTTCTAAACAGATCCCTGAAATATACCACTTCCTCGAGGTTATTGTAAGATTATTAAAAGAAGAAATCTATTATAATAAAAGTAAATATAAAAAGTGCTTTTAACTGTAGAAAGTAAATAAAACCAAGATAAAGTTAGTTTATTGTAAAATAGAATAAAACTTCTGAGCAAATTTAGGTACTTTTTTGTTATAGGGGCATATCATTCTTTCCACAGTATGAAAAAATTAATTAACATCACAATTATGATTACACCAAGTTGCAATAAATTTCACCAAGTTCATGAAGCACAAACGTAGTGAGCATGTATTATGGAGATGTAAAATCAAATTCCATTGCATTAAAAATGTAATATTTTATGTTAAGAATATATTACAATGTTTCATAACAAATTCATACTGATGTTTTTATGACAATTTCTTATAATGCTTTGCAAAACTATCAACTTTTTTAATCTATTAACACTTCTCTCATGTAACTATTCCAATTAACTGTCGCATTTTCACCCATCTATAGTAGTTGTGCATTAACCCATTCGGGACTGCATAATTTCCCTGTCCACCGCGGATAGACGATTGCGATTATCATGCTTTCTGATTAGTTGTTAAACGGAACACTTCTTAAGTCATTTCCGGTTGAACTTGGTTTCTTATATAATATCTATTAATTTCTATATAATCTAATTAATTTATAACTGTAATATAATAAATATTATATAATATAATTAATTTATATATAATCTAATCTCTATGTAATCTAATATTTCTATATAATCTAATAATATATACTAATTTCTTATATTATATCTTCTTATATCTTCACAATCCTCCAAAATACCGGAAATGACTTAAGAAGCGTTTGCTTTTACAAATAATCAGAAAGCGTAAAAATCCCAATCGTCGATCGGCGGTGGAGACGGAAATTATGCTTCGGGACCATGGTATCATATATGCAACCTCAAAAAGAGCATACAGAATTTGTTTTAGGCACCAGTAAAAAACAAAAGTAATATCTGCTTTCGCATCTTAGAGCATTTTTGTGATAGTTTAAGTAAAGGTAACTTTTAAAAAAAAAGTGGTGCCAAACGAATAAAATTTGTGTAAAAGCTGCCGGTCCCGAAGGGGTTAAATAGTTTTAGCTCAGAGTTTCTTTTTCTTTTCGAGAGATATATCAATATACATTTTTTCAAATTGCATTGTAGTATGCATTCTATGAAGTAATTTATTAAAATAAAGTTTTTTAACTGTGTTAGAAATGGTGATAAACATATAAGTACAAAATTTAATACATTTGTAGGAAATTTAAATTTTATTATGTAATGATCTCAACTTCAGGCTTTTTTCCAGCAAATTGTTACAGTCAAATGTTAATTTAAGCTAGCCAAGTTTGAAATAAAATGTAAAATATTTTGGTATGGTCATTAAATGTATAGTAAATTTAACAATTACTTTAAAACCCCCCCTCCCCCCCCCACAATTGCAGACATACAGAGCGAAGCTTTCTTTTATTAGTATAGATTAGAATTTGCATCAAGTATAAATTTTGTGACATTGGGACAAAATGGTAGGAACATGTCAAAAAGTTATGGGATCTATAAGCTTTACTGTGTTAAATTAACATTAAGGAGTCACACTGCAAATAAGTAGATATTGTGCTGTAGTGCAATACTTATTACATATATGTGTTGATTTATATTACATATACACATCAACATTGGTTTTGGGGTCTGGGGATCATGATAGGTGAAAATGTACCGACATTTTTTGAAATTGCTTTCCCCTGAAAGGCTGTAATAAATAGCTTCTTACTGTAATGGAAGCTATGCAATACAGTTTATTAAAAATTAGTGAAAAAGTATCAGTGAATAATATTGAAGGTTGCAGTGAGAAAACCTCACACAGTCGGTTAAACTTGTTTTATTTTGTTCTATGTGAAGTAAACTATTTTATTAGCTAGCATATTTCAATGATAACATAAGTATACTATTGATACTAACTACTTGTTTTGTTTTAAATGATATTATGTAATATTTAAAGTTTCACAATGAAAACAAGTGTGAAATTTTATGAAAGCTGGCTAACAGTATTTTATCAGCCAGCATATTTAAATAATAACATAAGTTTACCATTGATCTGATATTCTTTGATTTAATTATTTGTTTTAATTACATGTGAAAATATTTTCTTATTCCATTAGTACCTGAATTCTTGATTTTGGTTTTTGTATCACATTTTATGAATATATTTTTAGGAAACTTTTAGAGATTCAATTTACACTCCACATGGTGATCCAAATGAAGAGTTTCTTAAAAAATTGGAAAATTTTAAACTCAAACAGTTGCAGAAAGCTGCTCCAAAAAGCACTAAAAAAGTCACCTTTAACCTTAATATCCAAGGTATTTTTTTAATTACAAAATATAAGTGAAGTAAATAAAAATATATTATTTCTGTATATTTTGTGTGTTCTGTAATTAACATTTATTGTATTATTATCATCATCATCATCATCATTTCTGTAATACATATTTATTTTTGTTCAAGGGGATTTTTGGCAAATATGTAATATACGTATGTATATATACATAGAAGATCTTTATAACACAAACCTAAAAACCAGGGTTAGAAATTGGGAATTCTAAGTAAGGCGTCAAATGACGCCTGCAATTATTTTCCTAGGTGCCAAACTGCATTTCATGGTTGCAATTTTATGTTATATCCTATTTTCTCATTTCTTTTCGAACTCATGTTAACAATAATATTGTAATTATCTTTATGTGTTCAGTGCGAGGGGGTTGTACATATTAAACATTTCATCTCTGTGTTAATCACTAAAACAAAATAAAAACTGGCTTTCTATAAAATTTTAAAACAGCATTAAACTACAATATTTGTATTCTAGAAAAATTTTAAATAATTCTTTTTATGAATCTAACATGCATACAAAACAGATTATCAATCAATTATATCCATAGAAAGAAAATTTGAACTGTTAGATACAAACAGGTATAAGCTTAATTAAAAAAAAAAATCTTATGCATGAAAGTACATCAGAAAATGAAAAAAAAAAAAAAAAAAAAAAAAAAAAAAAAGAAGCAAATAAATGAACTCTTAGATACCAATTAATGTATATTGGTATGGCATTTAAAGATATTGATTTCTATATAAATACTTTTTTTTTCTTTTTTTGAGGGAAAACACTGAAATTTTAAAACATTATTACAGTATCTTATTTTAGGAGCAAATAATAAAATTTTAAATAATAAAAAAAATCATATTAAATAACACGAAAATAGAATTTTATCATCCATTATTTATTTTAGATAATCTTACAACAATTACTTTGAAAATTAAAATCATGATATTTAGTTTTTAAAATCAGGTCTCCTAACTTGACCATGTATTACATTGGAGTGCCATAAAGTTATGGCCTTTTCAGCATTGAAATCTTTCAGTTGGGGTCCATATAATTTTATTATAAGTATATCATTGACCAAGTCCAATGCTAAACGATTTCTGATATTTGTCTTAATAAGATTAAGTTGGCTGAAACCCCTTTCACATTCTGCTATGCTCAAAGGAAGTACCATGATAAATTCCAAAATTTTGCTGATATTGCAAAAACTAGAACTAGATTTTGATTCAGTGATTAATCGCTGCCAAGCAGCTTTGCATGGGATATTTAATTTATCTTTAATCCACATTTTGTAACTGCAAAATTCCTCTATTAATAAATCTTTATTAATGTGGAAGACATTTATAAGTTCTGTTAGTTAACTTATTATTAGTTTTCTTTTCATTCTCTGCTTTCAAGTCATAAAGGCAACATGGGTCAAACACTTTTAAATTTGAAAAAAGATTTTCCGAAAAAAAAAAAAAAGAAAGAAGCTAGGCGTTAAATTTGACGACCAGGTATAATTTTGTGGTTGTCAAATGCAATAATTTAGTTGCATTTGGCAACTAACGACCGCTAATTTCTAACCCTGCTAAAAACACGAGGCTGTGCATTATATAGATCACATTTCACACATCATTAAATGAAGCTTGTAAAACATGGCCAAATATATGTGAAGCATACCAAAATACATTAGCGTATCTTTATATTGCATTCTTTATTACCAGGAGTTGTGCAGATAATTTTTTGCATAATATAGATCATTCCACACATTGTTAAATTTACTTTATAAACACTGTCCAAACATACCTGTATCAAATCATAGCAATTTTTTCAGCAATTAGCTCTGAATTAAGGAGATAAAGTTGAACTAATGTATCTGTTGGTAATATATCAAAAGATTAATATCCGGAATTAATTTCTATGACAGTTTATTTACATCATTTAAAAACTCATCCCGATAAAAAGTAATTATCTAGAATTTCAAACAGGAAATGAAAGTGCCTAATGCAAGATGAAGAGGTTTTTACAGCACGTGCTCTGAACAAGGAAGAGAAAGACTAAAATACGTATTAGTGACGTAAATTGACTTTACGTCATTACCATCCAATGAAAAAACTTAAAAATGATGTCACTATATAAGGACTAAGACTGTTGCATCTCTGCTTAATAGAACTTTGAGAGATTCTTTTTAATTCGCAATGGAAACGGACATTATGTCGTTTTCCCTTAAACTTAAATTGAAATAATGTTTAAAACTAAATTTTATGTAACTATTAAATGTAAGCTATGTAAATTAAATAATTTAACAGTATTATGAATATGTTTTATTAATTAATAATATTTTAACATTACTTAATCAGTTACATGGATATCCTACATACCAAGGATTATATAGTGAGTGTGTGCTAAGCAAAATGGATTAATACAAATTCTGGCGATCATGGCCTAGCGGTATAGTGAGGACGATTGCTGGAAAATAGAGGTAAGCAAATATCTTACCTATCTTTTGTTCCGAAAGTTGAATTTATAATTTATATTGCTTTAGAAAGCGCAAAATTACTGACTACCGAGAAAATAACACTAACGAGATTCTGAGACGTGAAAAATTCTAAAGTATATAAAAAAAAAAAAAAAAAAAAAGTGTCCTAGAATCCTCGAATACTTAAAAGAAATTAATTAATTTTAGATATATTCTAAATTAGAAAAATGGCAACCTTCAAAGAAGGAAGTATAATTGAAAAATTAAATTCCAGTAACTATGCAAACTGGAAATTCAAGGTGGAGATGCTCTTGATAAGAGAAGAGCTCTTTGAAGTTGTCACAGACGACCCACCTAATCCAATAACCCCGGAATGGTCGAAGAAAGATAGAAAGGCAAGAGCCTTGATTAATTTAAGTATTGAGGATAATCAAATCATCCATATTAAGCATTTACAGAATGCACGGGACACATGGAACACGCTTAAAAACATTCATGAGAGATCAAATCTCTCTAGCAAACTCTTTCTCCTCAGGAGACTTTACGGAACGAAATTATCAGAAGGAGGCAACATGATAACTCATATAACAAAGATATTAGAAATTATTGATAAGTTATCAGCCATAGGCGAAGAAATTAAAGCAAATCATATTTCAGCATTATTGCTCTGCTCTTTACCTCCTTCATACGACACCCTCATAACCGCATTAGAAGCCAGACAGGAAGACGAATTAACTCCAGAATTTATAAAGAGTAAATTAACAGACGAATTTAATAAAAGAAACGAGCATTCTAATAACAGTGATAATTCGAACAAAGCCTTTAGAGCTGAAAGAAAATTTAAAACCACAGGTTTTAAAAAAGAAGAAAAATACTGCACGATTTGTAGACTAAAAAATCACAACACAGTTAATTGCTGGCATAACAAACATAAAACAAATAATTTTAAACAAAAAACATTTCTCTTCTTCGCTAGTCTTTCAAAAAGACGAAAATAATTTAAGAAGCGCGGACTCAAATAAACCGAAAGAAAAAAGCACAGCTTATTTCGGAACCGAAGAAAAGAAAAATTGTGCATTTTTAACGAACAAATCGAAAAATAACGCATGGATTATCGATTCTGGCTCATCCTCCCATATTTCAAATAATGAAAATTTATTTTATGAATTTACAAATAAAGAACATACCAACGTCGTAATTGCCAACGGCAATAAATTAAAATCCTATGGTTCAGGTAATGTAAATATTACCACAATAACATCCGACGGTAGAACACATGAAATAACATTAAAAGATGTTCTACTAGTACCGGAAATTGAAACAAATTTATTTTCGGTAGCTAAAGCTACAAAAAACGGATGCAAAATTACATTTGAAAATAATCAATGTTTTCTAGAATATGAAGGATCAATACGCTTAGAAGGGATAAGAAAAAATAATCTGTATGAAATTCAGCAAACAAACATAAACACAGATGAAAATTTTGTAAACATGATAACTAATTGCAAAAATAAAAATTGCATAGAACTGTGGCATAGAAGATTAGGACATAAAAATGTCGCGTCGATTAAAGAATTAATGACGAAGGAATTAGCATGCGGAATAAACATAAATAATTGTTCCCATAGCACCGAATGTGAGCCTTGCATTAAAGCAAAATTAACTGACGCACCTTACCCAAAGAAAACGGAATTGAGAGCAAATAAAATTCTGCAATTAGTACATTCAGACGTGTGTGGTCCTATTCAAACTCCAACAATAGGGGGAAAAAATTACTTTTTAACATTCATAGACGATTACTCTAGATTTACTATAATTTATCTACTACAAAATAAAGGTGAGGTATTTGAAAAATTAAAGGAATATGTTGCACTGGTCAACAATAAGTTTGGCAAAAAGCCTACAGAACTCAGAACTGATAATGGCAAAGAATTTAAAAATTCTAATATTGATAATTTTCTAAAAGAAAATGGAATTAAGCGACAGCTAACAGTACCATATTCTCCCAGCCAGAATGGTATTGCTGAACGAAAGAATAGATCATTAATTGAAATGACAAGAACATTGTTAAGTGACTCTAATTTACCATTACATTTCTGGGGAGAGGCGATATGCACCGCAAATCACCTACAAAATCGACTGCCGACTAAAGCCAACGAAAAAACTCCATATGAATTATGGACAAACAGAAGACCAAATCTAAAATATTTAAGAGTCTTTGGCTGCAAAGCTTATGCATATATTAACAAGCAAAAAAGACAGAAATTAGATAATAAAGCAGTAGAAGGGATCTTCGTGGGATACGATAATTATTCCAAAGGATATCGTATCTATACGAGCGGCAAAGATATCACTATAGCCAGAACGGTGAAGTTCTTAGAAAACTATCCGATAAATTCAAATAAAGAAAAACGGCTAGAACTAAATTTAGATGAAAACACTAATGCCGAAAACGAAAAATCGGAAAACCCAAATCTGATAAAAATCGAAATTTCAAATGAAAATGATAATCAGAATGAATCTGAACTAAACCAAACCGAACCAAGAAGATCAGATAGAGTAAATAAAGGGGTTCCCCCAGATAGACTAATTTATATGGTTAAAGATGAAAATATTAATGAACCGAAAAATTGGCAGGAAATAATAAACATAGAAAACCCAGCAGAAAAAGAAAACTGGATCAAAGCGACACAGGAGGAGATAGAATCTCACAACCAAAATAAAACTTGGACATTAGTTGACCCCCCGCCAAATACAAAAATAATAGGTTCGAAATGGCTCTTCAAAACAAAATTAGACGATAAAGGAAAAATACAAAAATATAAAGTGCGTTTAGTGGCGAAAGGCTATTCGCAAAATTTTGGTATTGATTACTATGAAACTTTTGCTCCAGTGGTTTCACATACTACAATTAGAACTTTTTTAGCAGCCGCCGCCTATCATAAACTAGACGTAAATCATGTCGATGTAAAAACAGCATTTTTGTATGGAAATTTAGATGAGGATATATACATCACTCAGCCGGAAGGCTATGTCAAACCTAATCATGAAAACAAAGTGTGCAAATTAAATAAGGCTATATACGGCTTAAAACAGGCAGCTAGAGCCTGGCACATAAAAATTTCAGAATCATTAGAAAAGTTAAATTTCAAACCATCAACATCAGACACGTGTTTATTCATACGTAATACTAAAAACAGTAAAGCATATATTATCGTCTATGTAGACGATTTATTAATATCAGCAAAAGAAAATGAAATTAAAGAAATTATACAAAAACTTAAGATTGAATATGAACTAAAGGATTTAGGTCAATTAAACTACTACCTAGGGATTAAAATTGAAAAAACAAACGAAGGATATAAACTGAATCAAAAAGGTAAAATTGAAGAATTAGTTAGAAAATTTAAATTAGAAGATGCGAAACCATACAAAACGCCCATGGAAATAGGCTATTTAAATTTTGATAACGAAGAAATACCATTGCCAAACAACATCGATTATAGAAAGGCAATTGGCACACTTTTGTATATCTCAACTGTCACAAGACCAGATATTTCAGCTGCGATTAACATCCTAAGTAGAAAAAACGAAAACCCTTCACAGAAGGATTGGAAAGCAACTAAAAGAGTGATTTCCTATTTAAATCACACTAAAAACTTTAAATTAGAAATAAATACAACAAAGCAACCAATACTTGAAGTGTACTGTGACTCAGACTGGGCTGGAGACGTACAAACTAGAAAGTCCACCAGCGGAAACCTATTTTTATTAGGGAAAAACCCAATTTTATGGATCAGCAAAAAGCAATCATGCATAGCCATGTCAAGTGCTGAAGCCGAGTATATTTCAGCAGCAAATGCATCACAAGAAATTTTATGGTTAATTAGACTCTTAGAAGAATTTAACTTAGAACAGACATTACCCATAACTATGCATGAGGACAACCAGTCCTGCATAAAAATGATCGAATCAGAAAAATACACCCGTCGCACGAAACACATTGATATAAGGTATCATTCCATTAAACACCTAAAGGACAATGGTACAATTAATATAAATTACTGTGAATCAAAGAACATGATAGCGGACATCCTAACCAAGCCCACTCCCAAACCTATCTTTGAAATTCACAGAAATAACTTAAACTTAAGAAATCAAATTCCAGAGATTAAGGAGGAGATTGTTGGTAATATATCAAAAGATTAATATCCGGAATTAATTTCTATGACAGTTTATTTACATCATTTAAAAACTCATCCCGATAAAAAGTAATTATCTAGAATTTCAAACAGGAAATGAAAGTGCCTAATGTAAGATGAAGAGGTTTTTACAGCACGTGCTCTGAACAAGGAAGAGAAAGACTAAAATACGTATTAGTGACGTAAATTGACTTTACGTCATTACCATCCAATGAAAAAACTTAAAAATGATGTCACTATATAAGGACTAAGACTGTTGCATCTCTGCTTAATAGAACTTTGAGAGATTCTTTTTAATTCGCGATGGAAACGGACATTATGTCGTTTTCCCTTAAACTTAAATTGAAATAATGTTTAAAACTAAATTTTATGTAACTATTAAATGTAAGCTATGTAAATTAAATAATTTAACAGTATTATGAATATGTTTTATTAATTAATAATATTTTAACATTACTTAATCAGTTACATGGATATCCTACATACCAAGGATTATATAGTGAGTGTGTGCTAAGCAAAATGGATTAATACAAATTCTGGCGATCATGGCCTAGCGGTATAGTGAGGACGATTGCTGGAAAATAGAGGTAAGCAAATATCTTACCTATCTTTTGTTCCGAAAGTTGAATTTATAATTTATATTGCTTTAGAAAGCGCAAAATTACTGACTACCGAGAAAATAACACTAACAGTATCAAATTTAGTCCTCTAGAGAATAGCAACTATTTATAATGTGAGAATTCAGGTGTTTCTTAACTGAAAATTCATTGTTTACATTTGAGAAGTTGTGCGTTATATGAAGAATTGCATTATAAAGATCTTCTACTGTATATATATATATATATTTTTTTTTCTCAAAGCTTTAAAAGTCTCGAAAAATCTTTTTCTAAATTAATTTTCAAGCTGTTTTCAGGGCTAAATTTAGGATAAGTGAAGACTTCAAAAAAAAGTTTTTAGAAGGTTTTATTGAAACAAATGTAAAAGCATAATTTTAACGCTTAGTTCCAAAAGTCTTTATGTTCAAAAGTAGTGTTATCAGGGAAAAAAAAGTATTTCAAGTTCTGTATTAAATAAGCATTATTTAACATTTATGCTATCTCGGTTTGTGAAATAGAAGTAATGTGAGATTCCTCACAGGTAGATTAAGTATTTTAAATTCAAGAGAGTTATTAAATCAATGATACAGCAGGAGGGAAAGGATCAGGGACAGAACTACAGAGTCACTCTGAAATGAAAAATATTTGATGATGATAATAAATCCTCATAAAAATAAACATTTCTAGATCATAATGTAATTGTATCTTGCATTGCAGTTTATAAGTGTTAAATCTCTCTGAACTACTTGAAATATCATTTGCAGTAATACAACTATGAAAGAAATGACACTATTGGTTGAAAGTTTTATTCATTAAATAAAATGTGTTAAGAATAAAAATGAGGGGGTGGGGGGGGAGATCCAGAAAATTTAACTATCGGACAATTTGTCCACTCAAATCCTTGAAGTTTAATTCTGAATTGTTGTGCACAAAGAGCCATCAAATCAAACGTGAGTTTATATTATAAGCATCTGAAAGTCATGTAAATGAAGTTGTTTAAACTGTCTTTCCAGAGTGAATTTTTTTTTTAGAATTCAGAAGGGAAAGTTTCTGTAAACTTCTATAAGTTTCTGTAAGGTTATTTTTGAAATAAAATATGTTGTCCTATTTATACAACACTTTTCGGTAATTTCAATGATATATTTCTGGAGAAATGATCAATTTGGCATGCATATATTTAACATATAGATTTTTTTTTTGAATGAAGGGGGGGGGGGGGGAGATGATCTTAAACAGCCAAACCATCCAAAATAATATTTGTAATATTTGTTTTGGAAAATTTATCTGTACTTCACATAAGTTTATCAGATATATTTGTATTTACACCTAAGTAAACTGTCTTCAGTTTTCTTTTTTTATTCAATGAAGGTATACATTTATTGTTAGTTTAAAGTTTAATACTTTTTAAGTTACGAAAACTAAATAACAATCATATGTACAACTATGTTTCATTTTATTGTATAAATAGATGTTAAGATGTGTCTAAATTTTACAAATTTGGTGCCAGTGTATTAAAGGAATTTTTTTCCCACCTTCATGCCTGGTATACTTATATAGCTAACTGAACGTCATGGTTGATAAGCTGTCATCAGCAACATTATTATACAGAAAGGAATTTCTGTAAATGTAAATTATGTTGGCAGTGGTAATATTTAAAATCATTAACACATTTCCTGTGTATAAGACACCTCAAAATTTAATGCCCTCTTTTTAGGAAAGAACATGAAGGTAGAAGAATGACAATATCTAACTATGAAAGAAATGACACTATCTGTTGAAAGTTTTATTCATTAAATAAAATGTGTTAAGAATAAAAATTAGGGGGGGGGGGGGGGAGAGATGCGGAAAATTTAATTATCGGACAATTTGTCCACTCAAATCCTTGAAGTTTAATTCTGAATTGTTGTGCAAAAAGAGCTATCAAATCAAACATGAGTTTATATTATAAGCATCTGAAAGTCACGTAAATGAAGTTGTTTAAACTGTCTTTCCAGAGTGAATTTTTTTTTTTTAGAATAAGGGAAAGGAAGTTTCTTTAAGGTTATTTTTGAAATAGAATATGTTGTCCTATTTATACAACACTTTTAGGTAATTTCAATGATATATTTCTGGAGCAAGGATCAATTTGGCATGCGTATATTTAACATATATATATTTTTTCTTTTGAAAGAGGGGGGGTGAGGATCTTAAGCAGCCAGACCATCTAGAATAATATTTGTTTTGGAAAATTAATCTGTACTTCACATAAGTTATTGTCTAAAAATAATAATTATAATAGTAATTGTTATATTAATAAATAATGTATAATCTATGTATTTAAAACGCTAAGCGTTTTCTTTCGACAGTCCGTGAGAACAAACTACTGCACCAAATTACATCATTCTTTTTTTAAATGAAAGATATTTGGCCAGAGATTTGTTATCATACATTTGTTTGTTCGAAAATTTAATTAATTAGCCGTAATTTTAAATTAAACTTTTACTTCTGTGTATGATGTCATAAAGTTGGCAATCGGATAACGCCCACTGTTGCGAGGCGCAGAGTAACAAGAAACTCTGTGGTTGCGAGGATAAAAGAAAAATAATAAATATTAAAAGCACGTGGCTTTTAGGCCGAATTTTTTAATTTGCAAGTTAAATTTTGGTAAAAATATTTATCTGCATGTTTTATAAGTGAATAGAAATTGATAATTGTATTTTTAGCTAGAATAAGCAATGTAAGGCTAATATTTTATGGGAATTATTTCGGTAGGTTTGTTATAAGTTCATTTAACAGTTCCTTATTAGCGGCAAAATCCTATTTCTTTCACTGTAAATTTCTCTCTCAATGTCAAAAAATGTTAGTCTACTTTTGGACGCCACACAGTGGAGTATTTGACCCAAAAACCTGGACAAAAATGCAAAAATTAAAATTTCGTCAACAATTGTAAAAATTATATTTCTTAATAGCTAACTAATTGATGCATCGATCTATGTCTATTTTTGGAACCTGAGTTATATGTAGTTGTTCCTGGCCTCAGTTGAAGAGGAAGTTTTTTTGTGAGAAGACGTGTTTTTTGTTCATTTTAGGCATTGTTGTTATGTTTAAATATAATTTTTTGTGTCTCAATGAATTGTTGAATTGAAACTAAACAGGGCTTGCGTGTTTAACAAAGGTCAGAGCTTAGTGTTAAAGTATGTGTAAATTTAAATAGTTTAGTTTTTAATGTAATAAAAAAATATTAAATGTGTAAAAGGGTCATTTTTAAAGCGTTTTTCGCTCTAATTTAAACATATCGGAAGCTTTTTAAATATGTGCCGGGCTTTGCCGGACCATGTTTGAATTATAATTGTATTAGTTATAGTCTTGAGTGCCAATTTCTGCAAAAAAATCTTCCGCATATTGTTGCCATTTTTTTATATAATTTTTTTTCGGGTGGACTATTTAAATCCCATTTTTTGCGGCAACTGAATTGAAAATATAAAAACTTTATTTTTACTCTAGTACTGCAGGTTTTTAGCTTACAGGATATTGCCTGAGAGCTTTTGCCCCTACATATCCTGTATGTATGCATGTACGTACCTATGTAAGTACGTACATACCTACACAACTCGATACCTCTTGATAGAAATATCAGATCGGCTTCAAACTGTAAATACTTATTTGCTGAAAAAAGTGTCTCCAATTAATTTCGGAGGCTCATAGGTAGAAAATAAGGGGAAAGGAGGGAATTAAAGAATTCTGGAGAAGACGCAGAAATAATTAAAAGGTTGTAAGTAACATTGGAAGTCATAAAAAGTGGGCATCGCATTGACGAAAAAAAGTTCCAAACATCTGCTGATGAAACAGCAAGACTGTATGTGCACCTTTACAATTGGTACCCCATGATTCCAACAATGCACAAGGTTTTGATTCATGGTGGCAATGTAATTAAGAAAGTAGTTGTACCCATTGGCCAACGGTCAGAAGAAGCTACCGAGTCCAGAAACAAACACTTTAGACAGTACCGTACAAAGTACTCAAGCAAGTGCAATAGAAAAGTTCGCAATAGAGAAGTTTGCTATAGAGATGTTCTAAATTGGCCTTTTTTAAGCAGTGATCCTTTTATAAACTGCTGTAGACAAAGACCAAGGGAAAAGAGCAAGCCATACAGTAGCGAGACCCTACAACTTCTTCTTCCAGCTAGGTCTGATGGTAGTCCTGATAAAAGCCAAGAAGAGTGTGATGAAGAAAATGAAAAACAGAGTTCTGAAGAATCAGATTGAAACTGGTAATCTATTAAATACACTGAAAAACCAGCATCTATATACTGTAGAGACTCCACTGTATTAAATATATTATCAAATGTAAATAATCTTTATTAAATGTAAATTAAATGTAGTAATTATTATTAAAGTAAATTAAATGTAAATAATAAATTTTATAGATAGTACAATTAAATACATTTAATTAAACATTACCAGTAAATAAAAAAATCTATCAACAATTACTTTTCTCTTATAAACAGTAAACATTTAAGGCTGCTAGTCACTCGACTTCAAAACTTCCTTCGGTAATGTTAAGTCTATGGGCATGTTATGTATTCGTATTTTAAAAATATCTACTCAGTAAATTTATATTTTAACTTCTTTTTTCTTTGTGCTTTTCTTAAATGATGTTTTTTTTTTTTTTTCTTAGTTGTCAAAATATTTATAAAATGTATACTTATTATTAGGTGAAGTGTTAAAATTTTACTTACACTTTGTCAGCTTTTAAGATATAAAATATTAAACTAAGCTATGGATTTGTATGTATACTACATAGTATGCTAAAAGTTAGTTCAGTGAAACGCATAACAAAGTTAAATATTTCCATTCAGCCATTTCAGGGAATAAATGGAAATGTGTTTGAGAAATTTTGTGCAACCCTGTATATGATCTATAGAATGTATCCACACTAAGTAATATTATTAAAAATTTCAATTTAAAAATACATATCACAATTACAAGCGCACTTCCAGCAATTATTGGTCATAGACTTATAGTTAAATTTAGTTCATATAAAAATAGTTAAATTTATTCCTCAGTCAAATTCTTTTGTGTGTCCCTGTAAATGAACGATATATTCTATGCACACCATATTCTACAATAAGTGCCTTAATACACCTCAGTGATGTATATAAATTTCAGTACGTTTCAAATAGTGTGATATCATTAAAATACAGAGCAAACGATTTTTTCCCATAGACATAATGTAAGAGAATTCTTTCGGGTGTCTCTGTAAATGAACCGTAAATGCTATAGACTTCATTTATAATACCAAACATGCCATATTGATACCCAATAACATCTAACAATTTCAAGGCAATCGGACTATATTTACATAGAAAAATATTTTTGTCAAGGATTTCGGATCAAATACTCCACTGTGTGCCAGCCAAAACACAGTGGCAATTTCTAGAAATGTATAATGGTTGTGATAACAAAGGGCGCTATCGCTTTAGCTTTTATCGTGCTTACATCACTTCTAATTACTACAAATTTAAATTTTTTACTACATTTTACAATTTTAATTCTTACATCATCAATTAGAAAAAAATTAGCTTTGGATTGAAATTTATTTGAAAACTGCTGTTAATTTAACAACTTTTTAAATAATTTTCAAGCATGAAATATTTTTCAATTCTATTTCAATAATGACCATCAGTTTGCTTTAATAATGTAAAATAGCCCCTGCGAAAGTTGCCACAATTGAAAATAAATTTCCCTAACCATCATAAAAAGTAGAAAAGAAAAAAAAAAAAAAACCCTGATATATCATAAGATCAGGGAAAAAAAAAAAACTATTTTCAGTTTATGTTTAACGTTAAATTGATATGTTGAATTCGTTGATGTATATATTGCATCAGAATATGTTAGGAATTGTATTTTTTTTTTTTTTTTTTTTTTTTTTTTTTATTATTATTTAGATCCATTGGGTATTTAACTGTATAAGAGGGAAAATATCCCTGACTGTGATGGATAATCATCCTGATTATGAAAAAGGACGGTAGAAACCATACAAATGAAGTACACTTGAAAACATTAAAAATCTCCGTCATCTGCAGATTGATTTATTATTGTAAAGATAATTCTTCATCGTTACATAAAAATTGATTAGCTTAAAATAATGGATGCGTTTAAAAAGATATGGATTTGAAACAAACAATGATTAAAGAGGACATTTTAAAACATTTTTTTAACGACGGTGCTTTTGGGCATTGGAGCTCATTCGGTTCCATTATCACAGGGGGGGGGGGGGGGGAGATGTGTGCTTTATTTAGGGATATACTATTTGTATGATACTCCATAGGTCCATGAAATTTTCTTTCTTGCCGTGGGGAATATGGCAGTAATGTCAAACTGATTTGCATTACACAGCTGTTTACGGATTGTTTGTTTGGAGTTTGCATCGGAAATAATACTGTATTTCACTGGGGGAAAAAACTTTTAAAATAAAATATTTGAAAGACCGTTTCATATGCACCTCTTCTTAAATAATAAAGTAGCTTATTTTACTGATATTGTTATAGTATTTTTTTCCATCAAGTTTTGACGTGTTCCATCGTAATTATTACTATAATAATTACAGTAGAAGATCTTTATAATGTAATTATTTATATACAGACAATTTTTCAGATGTAAACAATGAATTTTGCTGTTAAAATAAGCCTGCAATCTACATTGTAGAAATATTGCTACCTTCTAGAGGAGTAAGTTACAGACATTATTTCATCTTTATCTTTTTAATTGAGAGTTTTTTAATGAAAAAATTGCTATTATTAAAATAAAAAAAAAATTTGAAAATGGGTAATATAATGAATTGGTCCAGGAATATTTGAATCATGTTTATAAGGTAATTTAACAATGTGTGAAATAATCTATATTTGTTATGCAAAAATTTGTAATTTGCACAACTTCTGGTAAAGCCCAAAAAACCCAATGCTGGTAGGTTTTTCCCTTTTTTTTTTTTCAAACTTTAACATAATTTATATTTTTGTTTGTCATAAAATCAACAATGTACTGAATTAGATAATAAACAGAAATAATTATAAACAAATTATAATAAAAAGCAAAAATATTTTGACCAGTGTGTTTAATTAAAAACATACCAGAGAGCCCGTGCGAAGATTTCGCACTGAAATCTAATATTTTTTAGGTACTTCTCTATTATCCCGTCGACCACTTTTCATACCAAAAAAACTATCACCAAACTGTAAGATTAAACGCCAAAAATGCAATCCCATTTACTTGATGTCAGAAGCATTATACGTGTTTGTTACGTCATCGAGTGGTTTTTAATTCGACATTTGCGTGTATTTTTTATTATGTTTTACTGATTTATTAGTTATTTCATTAATTAAAATAACAATTGTGTCCTTAAATTCTTATATTTATTTATTTATTTTGATATTCCAATGGCAACGTTCTCCCGTTTATTTGGCGATAGTTTTTTGTTATGAAAAGCGGTTGACGGGATAATAGAGAAGTATCATTTTTTATCAATATGTAATATTTATTAGATGCAGGTTTAAACTTCTAAAGAAAAAGTAAGGATAAAAATATCTGCAAACAACATTTAGTTTTCAGTCAAACCTAGAATATCATCTAATTTATTCCATCAAAGTTAAAGTAAAAACGGATCCAAGATTGCAAAAGACACGCGCGAGAAAAAAAAAATTAACAATCATATTTTGACTGCATTAGAGGATGACGTCCCTTTCCCTTTTTTCATCCGCTTCGGGAAAAACATGGGACATATAAATCTAAACATTTCAATTTCGCTTTTTAATCATAAATATGAAATAAACCCGTGCAGTGTTTTTTATAATAATTGCTGGGCATCATATAATGTGGTATTCTATTTTTGTGGCAACAAAAATTTGAGGGAAATCTTTCATTTCTTGTATGAAAACAATGCCGATTTAATTTTTAATTTTCAGCAAATTTTAATCAAAAACATGTTTTAATGAATTGTTAAGTGGGCTATGTCAGAAGCCTGTTCAAAATCCTTTCATATGCTGTCTCATTCGTCGTTCTGCGTTTCGTATTTTCTTAGAAAAGGGATGTTGACAGGAGAAATAATATATATGATTACACAATTACTGTTGTAAAAAGTATATTTAAATATAAATTGCATTTTTAATTTCTTCTTCTTTATATTCTTTAAAATTTTTTTACTGTTTAAAAATCTGTGCACTTTTACCAATTTTTGTACTTTTTCACAAACCAATTTGTTACAAAGTTTAGACCATACTAATATACAGGTGGGAAAACACTCTTTCTATTGATGCTGATGAATGAGCTGGGCAACTAGTCAACCCATTCAAAAATTTGCATAAAGCCTTGACATTCTCATTTGCTGAATGTTTTTCCAAAATATTCCACCACTGTGCATAGCTAAACCTTTTAATTACATCATCCACAAACATTGATGGGGATATATTTGTGTATCTTTAATTTTGAATGTTAAAAATAGTACAAGCCGTTCAGGGTGTTTGTTAACCAAGATTCTGCATCTTTTTCTTGTTCAGGAGATAAGTGTTTTCATCATATTTGCTAGGTAATGAATTGGTGAAAGAGCTTCACACATCCTTCTCTGGCTATTGTTTTTATGAATTGTAAGATCAGAACATTCTGCTAAATCCAGCCAAAGTTTTACAGCATCAGAAATATTTGTGTTTTCCACTTGCATACGATAAAATATTTTCCCTATGTATTTCAGCTGTGTTTGGATGTGAATAACTTCTTTATAAATAAGCACATTTTCCAAAATTTGGGTAATATTTTCTGGAATTTCAGAACATTTCTCATGCTGTATTTTTACATATTGAGTATAATTTAAAAAAAATGTATCTATGCAATCAAACTGAGAATTCCAGCATGTAGTATTTAGTATCTGTGGCTTTAAACCAGGGTTGTAAAAAACCAGTTTTTTTTAAAAACCCAACCCGGGTAGGTTTTATTTAAAAAACCTGTTTTTTTGGGGTGAAAATTTCTTATTTTTTACAAAGTAACAATATGTAACACATGCATATGTATGTTTATATCTTTTATTATGCTTGAAATTCATTGTTTAACAAACACTAGAATCATCATTTAATTAATAAGGTTAATTATTCGGCTTGGAATTGAGGGTTTTCAAATATTTACATATACAGTAGAATTTCGTTACAACAAATGTCACTTTAACGAATTGTTCAGTTTAACAAATGTTTTTAGATTGCTAAAAAAAAATTCTACAATAAAAATATTCACTTTAACGAATTTCATATTAACGAATTTTTCAAATGAACGAATTTATTGATGGCTTAAAAAGAATAGTCATTTCAGTTTTACGAATGTTGAGTATAAAAATAAAAGAAAGAAAAAATCTCTATCGAAAAACTAGTATGCAGAAGAAAACTTATTTCCTTCTTATGATCTTCGAAACTTCAGCATATTTTGAATCTGTTTTTCGAGAGAAGGGATTAAAATTACTACCCCACGCACAGCTGCAAAAATAATAAACTGGTCTTTTACATTCACAGCCAATCAACTTTTTTTTGTTTTTCTTTCTTCAGTCTGCGTTACATACCCGTTCAAAAAAATGAAATGAGTTCAAAAAATTTATTATTGCAGTTCTTTGTTTCCTTTGAATGCTGTAACATTTAGCGATAACTATCTGTGTTTGCCTGCAATAATTCGTATCTGGAGTTCGATTTCTTTCATTAAAATGGCAGATAAAAAGAAAAGAAAACAATTTTCATTGAAAGAAAAGGTTAATATCATAGAAGCAGTAAGCGCTGGAAGAAGGCAGGTAGATGTAGCGAAAGAACTTCATATAGCTACTTCTACATTAGCTACCATCCTAAAAGAAAAGGACAAAATTTTAAAACTCGCTGGGGGGTCTAATATATGTCCAGACAGAAAACGATTATAACTTGGAGACTATCAAGTAATTGATGAAGCTGTATACACTTGGTTTAAAGATTTTAGATAAAAAAAATCTGCCCGTTTCAGGACCTTTACAGCACTACATGTTAAGAGATTTACACCAAAACGTAATCAACCTAATCATGAAAACTGTAAATCTTCAACAGCAACTAAGCTTAGTATCCACTGCACTGGATAATTTTCAAAAGGATAATTGTTGTCTAGGAGAAGTCGTACATATTTGATCAACTTTACTGGAAGATTACTTGCTCCATACAAAGATTCAATCCAGAAACGATATAATCAATGTACTAGCTGACCCACCACAGCGTTGCCCGGGCCCATGATAATAAATTTTTAAAAAAAAACATCAATTTTGTATTATTTTATATCTTTAACCCAATTTTGTATGAAATTATATTTTAGAATGAAAAAATCGCGAAAAAATATTGATGTTCAGTGATAAAAGTGCTCATTTTCTTGTTTTTTCACGTAGGGTCGTTTCATAGTTTTAAAATAAAAAGTTATTTTGGCCGAACTCTTTGAAATCTTTATTGGTTAGAAATAAAACTGTTTTACAGCCCGTGTAAAAATTTCGTGAAAAAATATTGTTATCGAGTTATAAGAAAAATGTTTTCTTCTCGCTGTTTTGTTTGTTTGTTTTCGCATCGGCTCCTTTAACATAGCAATAAAAAAATAGTTCTCATCTTCTGAACTCTGACATTTCAATCGGTTATAAATATAACTGTATCCAAGCTCTCTTTAAAATTTTGTGAAAAAATATGCATATTTAGTAGCAAAAACATGAGTTATTTAAAAAAAGCTTTCAACACAATGGCCACGCCATCTGTTTTCAATCAACCCTTTTCAATCCCCCTAGGCTAAAAAGATGAGGGCTAAACACGTTTCCTGTTTCTGAGGAGAGAAACCTTCAAAAAAGCGTTGAAGCATGCGCAAATAGACAATTTTTGTGTGGAAAAGAAAATGTGAATTTGACAGAATGCACTTTTTGCTTTAAATATATAGATAACAGCTGCTCATATGATAGCTTATCTAGCTCACCACTCCAAATATAAAGAAAGAAAATTGTCAAGCACAAAGAAGAATTAGCTTCAGAATTGCTAAGGAGCATTAACAGTGATTATGTAATACCATTAATGCCATTACCAAATATCAGATAACAAATATTATCCAAAATCATTATTACATCCCAGTGTCACAGATGTATTGACCCCATCTAAATGGTGGAAAATGGCAGCAAGAAAAGCTAAAAAATCAACTGGTCTTCTGAAGCAAGATTTTTGTTACTATATGACATTGTTAAATTCATTGCCTGCCAGTTCTACATCAGTTGAGCATCTTTTTTCAACTTTTGGCCTTGTTCAAAATAAACTTCGTAATAGGTTAAGGTAATAAAAAAGACAAAGAAACTAGTTAAGTGCCACCAATTATTAAAATGTGCAAGTGAAGAAGATTGGTAAACATCAAAAACCCCTTTTTTTAAACCCTGCCAGAAATGCAGTATAAAGATATAAAGATCTACTGTATATTGATATATTCCAGACATATTTGGCCATGTTTACAAGGTAAGTTTTTAATGGTGTGTGAATTGTGATCTATCTATGTGTTATGATTTAAAATTTTACTTTTAATTTGTTCAGTATTTTAATATTTAACTTTAATTTATTCATCCATTTAATTAAACTCATTAAATTCATTTAAATTAATTAAGCTAAGTTTCATTTTTACATTTTAAATCAAACATTCTTTTTAAATTGTTTACTTTTGGTGAGAGTATAATTTAATTTCAGAATCTTTCCATTACATATGTTTTAGGATATTCATTTCAAATTTAATTTACATTTTATTCACTTTGCAATATTAATTAAACTTCATTTAAAATTATCTAAAATAAAAATATTTCTGACTTACTTTTTCTAACTTTTAAATAATATCCATTTTTCTTAAATAACAGACAGTATAAAATTAATAATTATTCCAAAATATAGCATATTTCCTTTTAATAATAATTATTAAAAAATGGTTAATAGCTAATTTTATTACTTTCGGAAAGTTCAGATTCGCTAATTTTGATCAATGCAAAATCTTTCAGAATCGCGAAACTTTCATATATCGTTTCAAAATTTCTAAGTACAATAATTACTTTTTCAAAAATTCTTAAATTAAATATTTTTACTTTCAAAACATATCTGGTGGAAAGAACTTTTTAATTTAATTCGATTGCTAAAATTTCATTTATTTTCATACATAAGTTTGGCAGTTATCGATTTTTAATTACTTTTGTTTATTTTGTTTTGAAGTTCGTCGAGATTCGCTATGAGACGCCATTGATAAATTTTCAGATGCTTCGAGTAAACAAGCAGGTGTTATTTCTATTTCCCGCGCATTTGTATCTGGGTCAGTGACTCACGACAGGCAATGTCATTGTCAGGCCGATTCAAGGTGACAGATGGAAGCTCATGGAACATTTGCAATGACGTGTTGTCAACAGTTAATATTTAACTTTGACCGCGTGGGTGAGCTTTTACAGAAATTCCGTTAGGTGGTGTTACGCGCGAGACAGTTAAATTTGGAACCGGTGGGAAATGCTGTTTTCTGATTGGCGGAGATTTCAAATCTCAGAGAGAGAGAGAGAGATCGTACTTTGAGAATTTGAGGGAACTTCACTTCGCCAGACTCTCTTGACTTACGAACAACGATTTTTTAAGCTGTCGGGCCTCTGGCCTGGCGGCAGTTGAGTTTTATCCAGCACTTGAAGAAGTTCTCCAGTTAGAGGGAGAAATTTCGTTTGACAGCAGCGATCATCAAGATGCAGGCCTTCAAGAGATAACTGTACTTTCAAGTATTAGATGCAACTCCGTAGTTTCACCAAATTTTCAACATCTTAGATTTACTATACTATCAAGTATTAGATGCAACTCTGTTGTTTCACCAAATTTTCAACATCTTAGATTTATATTTTGTCATCTGGAGCCGAGATGAGATCTTTCGTTTCTAAGTAACTTCCTTTATTTATCTGACAACTTCTATTTTCAATTTTCGAAGTTCGCTGATATTCAATTCGATGTCTTATCGCTAGAGCCAGCTGTGGTTAATTCTCAATAGTCCGAAGCAAGCATTTTCGAGGAGATGTGTCATTTCATCAGTTTTCCAGTCCAGTTAACGAACTGTTTCGTTTATTAAGTTCCACCTTTCAACAGTAGCAACTTACTTCAAATCTAAAAATTATGTTCATGAAAAAACTCTTTTAGCACCTAGAAATAGACTCTACTATATTATTAAGACAATTTCGACAAGCAAACATTTTTACACAGTATGATTAAAATTTAGATTGAATATCTATCATCTTAATTAAATCAATTAATATTCTATATGGACTGAACATTTACCATTTTGAATGTATTTTCATATTTTAAATTATCATCAAAAATTATCTTGTAAGAGATATTGCAAAAAAAGAGGATTGTGAATAATATAATTAATGATGATTTTTTTGATTGAATATTCTGTGAGTGCTCTATCTGCTTCTAAATAAACTACTAAGTGGCATCTATTTGGTGAGTCATTTGTTTTTCCTTTTTACATTTCAACAGATACGGTATTTGGATGGATCAACTTCTGAGAGAATGTTTATAATTCCTAAATCTTACAATTAAGCTTTTAATTTAAATTCTATTCCAACATTAAATTTTAACTTTTTTTAAAATTTAACTTATTTTTACAACGCAATGTTACTACCATTTGAGATTACGCCATATAGAGAGATTTCGGGATAGTTAACTTGTACTCTTTTCTAAATTGAATTTTCAGGTTTGGATTCAATCGGAATATTTTTCGAGAGAATCGTTACTTCATTAATTTTTCCCGGTATAAGTTCTCCAATCCCTAAATCTCACTATACTATGTAATGCAAAATTCTATAATACGCACAACTTCTCGTCTCAAGGTGTGCGTTATAAAGATCTTCTACTGTATTATATTATAATATATAACCCGTTTAAGAAGTTCCCGCTTAAGAAGTTTTCCCGTTTAAGAAGTTTATATTTTCGATTCCCATTTTTTTCCTATTCTTACAATGTTAAAATAACCTGTTTAAAAAGTTTAGTTCCAAACTTTTTCCCGCTTAAGAAGTTTTTTCTCCCCTTAATTTTACTTTCAAAACACGTTTACTTCAGTCTTTTGAGGGATTTTTTCCCCCATTCTGTACTGGAAAAGCATTTCTCTATATTCTTCGCTATTCAAAAGGGCACATTTAAGATTGAAAAGGATTGTCGTCACCTTTATTTCACCTTCATATCAGTTTGTCTGATGAAATGTAGAGAGAGGGTAAGTCCGAGTCCCTTATGGCTGCAACAATAGTGACTGGTAAGGGATTAAAGAGAAATGGTTTGCTCATACTCAGGGGTAGTTCTTTAAGTTGACCAGTTGCTTTCTCTTAGAATAGAGTCTCTTTCACCCCTTTCCAGGAATGGAATGAACCAAAGCTATGTTTGGTTCATTCCAAACCAAAGCTGTGTTCAGTTTGGCTCATTCAATCTGTTTTTGAGTGAGTGTAAGCGTCAAATCTCTCTTGGAAAATTCACGAAAAAAATTCTTATTTATTTTTTCCTCTTCAAAATGTCGGGCAAGGGAATTAAAAGAAAGGCCTTGTCAATTGAAGACAAAATCAAAATTTTGAAAGAAGTTGATAGCAACCCAAACGTAACAAGAGTTGAAATTGCTAAGAGATTGAATATGCCGGTGACTACTCTGAATGGAATTGTAGCAAAACGCAATCTTATATTAAACGACTCCTCTGATAAATCTCGAAAAATTAAAAAAGTGAAAAAAGGAAAATATGAAGCTATGGAAGAAAAATTATTACTTTGGTTCAAGCAAGCCAGATCCGCCAATATTCCTATAAGTGGACCTATTCTTAGAGAAAAGGCTGAGGAAATTGCCAAAAAAATGGAGATTGAATTTGCACCTTCAAATGGATGGATTGATAGAATGAAAAAAAGAGCTGGTTTAAGTTACAATTCTATAAAAGGTGAGAGTAAAAGCGTCGATCCACAAGAAATCGAAGAATGGAAACAAATCTTACCAGATTTGATAACCGGCTATCATCCTAAAGATGTCTTTAACATGGATGAGTGTGGGCTTTTCTATAATCTTTCACCGGATAAAACGTATGCATATAAAGGTGAAAATTGTCACGGAGGTAAAAAAAATAAGGAATGACTTACAGTTTTATTGGGTGCAAACATGGACGGTTCCGAGAAATTGCCAATTTTGGTTGTTGGGAAATCCAAGAAACCCAGATGTTTTCAAAATGTGAAATCACTGCCTTGTGATTATGAAAATAACAATACTGCGTGGATGACGATTACAATTTATGAAGCCTATTTGAAAAGATTAAATGTTAAAATGAGGAGAGCTAAACGGAACATCATCATCATCTTTGTAGACAATTGCGCCGCCCATTCCAAAGACACGAGTAACTTTACTAACATAAAAGTGCATTTCCTACCACCGAACTCGACTTCGGTTTTGCAACCGATGGATCAGGGAGTTATTAAAGTGTTTAAGCAGCACTATAGAAAACGGCTTGTGAATTGGATGATTGAAAAACTGGACAGTACTGGAGAGATAGGAAAAGTAAACGTTTTGCAATCTATTCATTTTATTTTATCTGCATGGGAGTTAATAACGCCATCTGTAATTGCCAATTGTTTCCAGAAAGCAGGATTTTTGGAAGGAGAATCAACAGAAGAATATGAATTGGACATTGAAGATGATTGGAAGACGTTACAAAGAAGGATGGATTTCACAGCATCGTTTGAAGAGTATGTGTCAGTAGATGACGAGATATTGCCATGTGAGGTGCTTACAGTAGATGATATTTGTGAGGTTACAGAAGATGAAGAAATGAGTGACACTGAGGAAGAGCACGAGGAAATTCCTAGTTCTTCGGATGCTGTGAAAGGACTAGAAACATTTCGCCGTTTTATCGAAAGTGTTGAAAATGTGCCTGAGGAAATTTTTAAAAACTTAAGACAACTGGACTGTTATCAACTAAAAATTGCCGAGAAAAAACATAAGCAAAAATCTATAACCGATTTTTCTGTAAAAGCATATCAAATGATGCTTAAAGAGAAATGTCCCCTCTCTGTCTTCAAACATTGGATTAAATAAAGAGTTTCTAAGGTAATTATGCATTTTTACTTGATTGACAGATTTTTTAAAATGTGCAAATCAGTTTAAATTTCTTAAGTAAAACTCAACTTTATATAAATTTATGTATTATTTTAACAATGTAAAAGACCTCTCCTGACTATGAAAAGTTAAACTAATGATTGTTTCAAACATTCTTAATTTCCCGTTTAAGAAGTTTTCCCGTTTAAGACGTTTTTGCCTTCCATTCCCTTGGAAAACTTCTTAAGCGGGTTTTACTGTATTTATTAATATATTAATAAATATAATAATTAAAATAATCTGTACCTTCAATGCATAAAATGCACTTCTCATTTTTAAGGCCCATTTTAAGAGTAAAAAAGTGTGTCTTATACACTAAAAAATAATACAGTACTTATAAATAAATGTGCTTTATTTCTTTCTTTTAGAATGATTAATTTGGAAAATAAAGTTTTGCTTTATTACAGAATATAAATAAATAGTCTACTGTTATCATAAGTTTTGAAAATCAGATGCTTTTTATTCTCAAAATCACAAAGTTGAAATATATTTTTAGAAGGGAAAAAAAATCACTTTTTAAATTTGAAATAATTGTTACAAAATTTATGACCAGATGTGATAAATTCTCATTGAAAATATGTAGTTATTGCTTAAAATATTTAATAATTGATGATTTAGAAGCTTTTCTCTTCTTTTCAGAATGCACACCCAAGAATATCTGTGATATCCAACCTAATCTTTTAAAGAATTCTGAGGTAAGTTGTGTATATATACAGTGTATTATAACAAAAGTCACTCAATACCTAACCGTTAACAATAAAAAATACATTTATTTACTGGTTTCAAAATTTATTGAGTGAGAAATATTTCATGTTGTGCTCAAATTCAAATTACCGTAATTTCAGGTAGATAAGCCGCCCTTGCATATACGCCACTATGTCCGAAAATGATTTAAAACAAGTGGGTAAGTGTGATCGAAGATCGCACAAAGGGTTTCATTTAATATTCCTTTTAAAACACTTTATCCTTTCTTTAATAAATCCAAATAAATTTCATTTAGCAACAAAAAAAAAAAAAGTAATTTTTTATAAAGTAAAAATTTACCAGTCTATTTTTCTTGTTTTTTCGAATATCTGAACCGGCTCGATAGTGGGCGAAGCCCGCTATTATACTCTCTCATAATAATATCTGTCATGTGGACTAAATGCGATATTTAAGAAAAAAAATAGTTTATATAAAATAGATATTTAAACCTGTTGCATAATCCTCTGTAATCCATGTCCTACTGCCAAATTGCATATTTTAGAAAGTGAGACTTTTTGTGTCAGTTCTTTAAAAGTATCTAAATTGTTGCTAGCAAACGCTCATGTTTGGAGCTAACCTTGCTCACAGATTACGGAAGATTAGTTACTTTATATTTTACTATCTGTTACCTGTGACGTCGTTCACGTAACATTAAAAGATAAATAAATGCATTAATTAAGGAAAATGTTTCACCCCTGATAATTAAAAACATGTGTAACTCTCTTTATAACAAACTCCTTTTTTTTTCGAATATCTGAATAGGCTCGATAGCAGGCAAAGCCCGCTATTATACTCTGTCATAATAATGTCTGACATGTGAACTAAATGCGATATTTAAAAAAAAAAAAAAATATTCAAAATTAAACATGTTGTACACCTTCAAAGCGAATATTTCCATAATTGGGTTTTATCATGATTCAATACGTTCCTCAAACTCCTATATTTACTATTCTCTATTAATCATATTGATACTCGCTTTGTATTATTCTGAAACATCTGAAAAATCCTTTAAACTTCCACTATGACATCAGATTAATTTTCTTTTTAATTCTCTAATGATGTGATATTAATCTGCTTTCTGTACATACACATACTCATATTCCTTGTATTATTGAGAAATCTTTGAAAATTTCTGTTTTATTACCAATATAACGTCAAATCTTTTTTTTTTTTCAGTTGGTGAAACTTTTTGTTTTATATTTCACGTGGAAATCTTTCAATAGAAAATTAATTATTGTAGAAAATTTTTTATTATGGTTTTTTAACTGTTGGCAACTGCTATAATGATAAATGTTTAAATTTAATAGGAAAAGGCTGTTAGAATTTTGGTTTTTTATCTCTATTTATTAAAATAGTACGATTTTTTCAAGTTTTAATATTTTGAGCTTCATAGTAGGTATTTAGCTATAACTACGCAAATTTTCATGCCTGTAAGTTATATAGTTTCTGAGAACAGCTCTGTGACGGACAGACAACGGAGCAGGAGTAATAGGGTTTCGTGAGATGAACGAAACTCTAAAAACTGAAATTCCATCAGATACGCCGCACCACCTCATAAGCTGCACTTTATTGAAAGTTATATAGTATTACTGTAGACGTCATATTGAATATTTTCGCGCTTCTTTTTTAAACAACTTAAAAATTAACATTTTAAATTTAGTACAAATAATGAAAATAAATAAATAAATAACTCACTTTTGGTTTGCGAATTAATCTAATCACATTGCGCATTCCAGCCGTGGATCGGTAAGCAGAAATATATTTGATGGAATTCTTAATATAAAACATACTAGAATTAAATAACACTATTTATTTTTTATTTGAACTAGGGGGCTCTGCCCCTGCTCGCTACGCTCACCAACCTCCGTTCTGATTTCACAGCCTCTTAAAACCTGGTAATGTATCCTGTTTTAAAAAGATGATGATATCACGAACGGCGACTATCTTCTGTAATCAGGTTATAATGTTTTTTCATTTAACTGGTTATAATGCTTTTTCATTTAACTGGTTATAATGCTTTTTCATTTAATTCATCTTTTTTATTTTTAATATTCATGTGTAAACACAATTTTTATGATGTAATTTTCTTTATTTCCTACTTTCAACACATGATCATTTAATTATTATTTTAAACTTTCATTATTGTTTTTAATAGTCTCGCATAAATACATTTTTTATTTGAGATAAAACATAATCCTTTACGCTTATTTAGAAATTGGCAACAATATAAAAATGACATTTCAAGATTTTTTACTCGATTTTTAAGGATTTTTTGAGTTTTTATTGTCTGACCATGATAGTTTTTTGAATTTCTGAAAGCCTGTTATATTTCGTGTCTGGTGGTATGATTTTCGAATCCATAGGATGGCTAGAAAAAAGTAATCGCTTGTCAAAAAAGTCCCTAGTAAAAAAGTGATGAGAATAACCCGGAATATCTACGCAGATTTTCATTGGTCCATTTCCAAACCATTACTTTTTTTATACATGGAAGGATTCATCAATTAAATAACACAATGTAAAATTCTGAAAATAACTAATGATAAACATACTTTTGACAACATAAATGTAATTTTCTTGAAAATATCCTCAATACTAATTCTTAACATTAATGTATGTTAACAGACAATAATTGGTACACAATAAGGTATGTTCCGTAAATATTTAAAATAAAATATTCTAAGAAAGTAAAAAAAAAAAAAAAAATTTAATACGCATGTTATTTATAGAAAATTAAAAAAAAAACAATATTCACAAGCATGCACGCGCAAAGGTTACAAGTGAATTCACTGTTCTTTTCGGTTAAAATGCCGTGGTGATGTGAAATTATTCAAATTCTATTCTTTAAATAATAAAAAGGAATCCGTGAATATGCCAGCAACTTCATGTTGTTTCAGAGCTGGAAAAAAATATATTGATCTATTTGCAAACAGAAAAAAAATCATTGAAAGAAAAAGAACGAAAAGCAAAACCCGTTTTTTTTCCTAGCTATAAAAAAAAATTATATCTATCTTATTTCTTGACGGATTTCGTTGAAACTTTCAGCAAGTTGCAATAATAGTAAATTAAGCTGTGTTTATTATTGAAATATAATACGTTATTAGAAAAATACAGGACCCTGCAAAAGTGCCTAGTAATGAGCAAACTCAAAAAGAAGGAGAGGAAAAGAGAGAGCTATCTTGGATTTTTGTTTATTCATCTCAGTGTCCGAAGTTCAACGTTATCAGAATGAGAACTTTATCTTTGGATAGATAGTATGTTTCGTTATGCAGAAAGAAACCGTGTATAGATATACATATATATTTTAAATAAAGAAAAAAAAATCTTCAATAGGGTGTTTTTAGTATGCCTTACAAACAAAATGTTTTTGAAAAATGAAATGTGTTAAAAAAGGGGAGAGGGGGGGATTTTCAGAATTTTACAGTATTTATTTGTTATTCGAATCCTTCAAAACTTGATACATCACTATCGGAGTTCCAAAGGATCAACTGTATAAAATAAGAAATATGGTGAATTTGTTCAATGCACGAATATCTGAAATATACTATCCAGGACGTGAGTTTAGTTTAGATGAATCAATGTTATTGTGGCATGGACGGCTTATATTCAGACAGTATATACCAAATAAGCATCATAAATATGGTATCAAGTTGTAAATGATCACAACCTCACGGTATGGTTCTGAAATTTATGGTATATACAGGTATGTTAAATGATTCTGGTGGAAAAGGACATGCACAAAAAGTTGTTATGAATTTACTTGTGGGAATGCTGGATGTAGGACATAGCGTATTTATGGACAATTATTATAACAGCTATGAACTGGCAAAATGTCTTGCTGAAAGAAAAACTCATTACACTGGGACAATCAGAAAGAACGGGAAGACATTTCTGAAAGAGGTAAACCAAAAAAAACTGAAGAAAGGGCAAACTGTAGCAAAGTATGCTAATGGTGTGAAATTGCAAAGTCGCAGGATAAGGGAGACGTCACTTACATTTCCAATGAATATAAAAATGATATGGTGGAAGAATCAAACAAAAGAGGTGAAATTATATCGAAACCTCTACCGGTAATTCAATATAATAAATTTATGGCAGGTATTGATAAGCAAGAACAGATGCTTGCTTATTAGCCTTGTGAGAGAAAAACAATTAGGTGGCCCATGAAAATAGTTGTACATATTTCACAAATAATGATGAACAATTCCCACTTTGTCTATAATAAGTATTCCAATGAAAATACATCACTGTATGACTATCGTTTATCCGTGATACGAAGTTTACTGAAACAGTCATCTGTTCTTCATGTTCCTGTGTGTGATCAGTCTGAATCTGAACATGTGCTGAGTATGCTGGAATAAAAAAAAAAGCTGGAAAGATTCTAAGAAAGCAATTCAAAAGTTGATATTCTCAAGGAAAACGTAAAGATACAATATATGTCTGCAAATTTTGTGAAGGATCTCCTGGTTACTGCTTAGATTGTGCAAAGGTAATACACAAATAACATTCTAAATGTATCTTTTGTAATAATACCATTGTAATTTTCTTGTAATAAATTCATTTGTAATATGTATAATTGTTTGTAATACAGATTTATATAAAAATAATGCATACTGTCACTTATTTTTCTTATTTTGATTCACTTTTTACATGCCACGCACCAGCGTGTAATGTGGCATTTGGAAAAAATTTGACATGTAGTGCCAATCACGCACTGGCGCGTAATTAAAAAAATTCTGTAATGAAAGGCTTAAATAATACTTAGGTATCACATAATTATTTTTTAGTACTATTTTTAAATCATATTTCCTACAATAAGTATGTTGGCATCTGGGTACAATCTACTTTCATGTGAGGGCAATAACTATCAATCTAACTCTAGTGACTGGCAGTCAATGTGTTAAGTAAATTATTAAAATGCATTTATTTTATTATATAGTAAAAAATTGGACATTGATCAGCAAGAAAATTAGATCTATTGAAAGAGAGATCTATCAAAGAAAATTTTCTCTATTGATAAATGATATAAAATTTATTGATTGATGAATCCTATACCATTCATTGATTAATAGATTTACATTAATGGTGATTAATTAATGTACAGTTATACTTTATTTATGCATGTCTATCTGTATTTTATTACTTATTTTAACTTTTTATCTCTGTCACACAAATAAGTTTTGTACTTTCTTTTCTGATCACATATGATGATTAATTTAAGGGATATACTTTATTTGTATTATGTCGATACAGTCGAACTCGTTTAATACGAACATGGCTAAAACAAGGACATAGTAAAAATGAGCAATTTGCTGCATGGCCAGAAGATTGGTTCATCATATAAACTATCATGAGCTAGATATCCAATAAGAATCTTTAAAACTTTCACGCTAATACGAGCAAAACATCTCTTCATTTCAGTTTAATTTTTGGCAAAAAGTAGGGTAGAATTAGGAAAAAATTCCTTTCTTATTGATATGAAACATTGTTTTCTCCCTGTGATAATATGTCTACATTACAACTTCCTGTCAAAATGTAGTGATTTATCAGTTTTACCTGACAGAAATTCAACCTTCAAGGAAACAGCCCCTAGAATTTCTAGAATGATATACTACAGGGTAAAAAATTCAATTTTCGTCAACTTGTTTCACAGCACATGATTCAATGACTTGAAGCATTAACGAATAAGTGACAAGGAGTTTTGGGATCAAACAATCTTAAAATTAGCTTTTCAATTACAGCATTTTTTTAATTTTTCAAAAGAATTATGACAATTTTGGTCCAGTATATAGGGGATATTTTTCTTCAATATGTTGTTGAGGGGTATCGAATTTTAGCATAATATGGCAAAAACTTATAAACATTTATAGATTCCAAAAAAACATTGTAACTCTTTTACATTGGTTGGGGGTTGCAATTTTTTAATTGTTTCAATATTTATCAGGTGTGATACAACCAATAGACACTTCATAACTGAGGAAATTAATAGCTGATTTTACAAAATTACTTTTTGATATCTTTAATTTGTGATTTTCTTTGACACAAATATCAAACAATACTTCTAAATGCTGAAAGTGTTCTTCATCTTGTGAAAATACAATTATGTCATTAAAATAATTACAGGCAATGGTAATTTTGTACTTAAGAATTCTTCTGAGGGTATGGTTAAAAACTGTGGGGCATTTTTCAATCTAAAAGACAAAAAAGCCACTCATAGAGGCCAAAGGTAGTTACGGTTGCCAACTTTTCAGTATTTTTAGGACGCATAATGTATGAGCCAATATCCACTTGCTAAATTGAAGGTGGAAAAGATGTTAGCTTCAGCCAATTTGTTTGAAAGGGTGCCAATTCTAGGTAAGGGTTCTGAATCTGTTTTTGCAATGACATTCAACTTTCTAAAATCTTCACATAAATTAGTTTTCTTCCATACTTCATGTTTATTCCTCAAAGTTACGGATAATGGATAAGGAGAATAACTTTTATAATACTGACCTGCAACAAATTTTGAACTTGTTCTCCAATTTCTCCTTCTTTTGGGAGGTGTGATAAACTGTAAGAGAAATTGAGATGTCTAATGTTAAGTGAATTCTTTGAGGTTCCATATTTATACTTCCTACATCATATTTATGTTTTGCAAAAATATCGACTTATTTGGGTAAGAGAACAGGCAATTTATTGTGTGCAGAATGAAGATTTTGAACTTCTCCTGTGACTACCTTCACAAAATGTATCAGCATTTTCATTTTCTGAGATATTGTTATTATACTCTGACAAATATAAGGTATTTAGTGACGATATACTTGAGAACTGACCATTAAAGGCACTTTCTTGTTATTTTGAGTTATTTGAATTTTGATACAGTTATATTTAACTTAAATAAATTACAGTGTGGTAAACCAATCAACACACAGGGCAAATCATTATTAATTACAAAAAGTTCAATATTTTTAGAGATGTGGTCAATCTTTAAATTCATTCTTTAAGTGATATTTTTTTTTCCTCTTATGCATGAACTTTTAAAAATTACTCTTACTTTTTTTTTTCAGCATAGGTTAAGGCAGATAAATGAAAAGAGTGAAGAAAATACACCTAATTCTCCTCATAGTGAAAAGAAGGATGAAATCAAATTAAATGACATTTCTATAAAACATGAAGACAGTAATATATCAAACAGAACAATCAAGATTGATAAAAAACCAAGTCCAACCAAAGTTTATTGCAAAGATAGTGTTTATCCTGTGTGCAATGAAACAAAGGTAACTGATCAAAGCAATGCTGCATCAAAGAGCCACCAGAGAACAGTAGAGCTCATGTCACCTTATAACTCAGTTCATAATGTTAAGGAGACCACTCTACAAATCTTAAAAGAAATTTCTTGCGAGAATTCTTCTCCAGATTTTGTTTGTGATAGTAAAAACAATGAAAATTATGCAAATTCTGTAGAAACCAATAATATATTGACTTCAGAACAAAAAAGGATTAAACAAAGTGCCAAAATATATACTCCAAAACCCATTTCATTTTCTTCCAAATCTATATTGAATCAGAGTTACAGTCCTGAGTTTCTAGTCAATGGCAAATCAGTAATTATGACTGATTTAGCACCAATATGTACACCACTAGTTTTAAAAAACCAAGCAAAAAATATAATGTTCAGTCCAGAAGATGATAAAGGTCCTATTCCATTAAAATTGGATTTTACGGAAGAAGAAAAAGACATTCCTAAAAAAAACCGTAAGTTTATCATTTGTGTTTTATAATGTATATCATATTTCCATTAAACTTTTTATCTTAAATTTGCATCTTAAACACTATTTACTAGAGCCATACTGAGTACTGATTATATACTCAGTACTTGGCCTACTCGGCCAATACCAAGTAGTTGTAAGAATTAAAATTTTTTAAGCATTATTGAAGACAAAAAAATTATAACTGATCTGTAAAACGTTATTCGAACATAAATGTATAATATATACTATAATTCATAAAAACTATTTGCTCGGTATGTAAAGCTATGTCTGCAAAATATACAAAAGTTAAGAAAAAGCCCCTAATGTAAAATTAATGCAGATCAAAATTTGGTTCTACATTTATACAAATAAAAATAGGTCATTTTTAAAACCTTAGGAAAAGACTATGATTTTGGATAAAGAAATAGTTTGTAAAAACAGCAAATACAATTAATGCTATTAAACAATATTTTAATAATTAAATATGTTATTTCATAAATTATGGTACAAAAATATAAATCATTCTACATTTTCAGGAGATAGGGCATCTTTTAGAAGATCTTTTATTATTGTAAATTTCTCCTGCTTCAGAAAAATGCATTTGCCGCACTGCACATTTTAGCGCTGCTAAAATAACATCATTGTACACTAGGGTGGAACGAAAAAACTTTTTTTTAAATTTCAAAATGCTATAGTTTCTAAAAGTTGCCTTTGATCAAAATAAAGACGGAAATTAAATATTAGCGTAATTGGATTATGTTTTCAGGTGCCGCAAGAAGGGTAAACTTTAGGTTTTTATTAAAATTTTGGCAATTTTCGCAGTTATGTAAAAAAAATAATAATAACAATTTCAATATGCTATAGTTTTCAAAAGTTGCTTTTGGTCAAAATAAAGACGTAAATTAACTATCAGCGTAATTGGATTATGTTTATAGGTGCCGCAAGAAGGGCAAACTTTAGGTTTTTATTAAAATTTTGACAAATTTCGCAATTATGTTAAATTTTTTTTCAATAGGCTATAAGTTGTCTTTTAAATCAGTTTTAATCAGTTTTAAATATTTTTAATTAGAAAACATGGTATACTTACTGCATAATACATTTTAATTACAAAAATAATGAAATATAAATAGTATACAATGAGGTAGAAACAGAACAAAGTTCAGAAGAGAACACTATACTATCCCAATTTTTTTAGTGTCTCTACGTCCAGTGTCTCTGAAACCTCAAGTAATCAAAATCATAGTCAAATGCTCATGAAATTGCGATTTGTGGCTTCTACTTGTGATCGAACTTGAGTATCAGACAAAATTGCTGCAACAATTCCAAGTGCCGTTCTGCAGGATATTGGTCTGATTTGTGATGAAGAAAGAAGTATGACAGAAATGTATTGACAGAATGAAAATTAGATGAGAACAAATAAAGAACCGAAGAAGATATGTAGAAGAAACTGTAAAACTAGTTACAGAAAGTAATTGTTTTTTTTTGTATAAGAAAAGACAAGACTATTGTGCAAGATAAGAAAGGAACTAAGTATTACAAAATAACTGTTATCGAAAAACATATATCATTTGTTCCAGAACTTGGATCAAAATTTTCAAGACACGTAAAACCGATTTCTGGCACTGAAAAGGTATAAAAGACAACATAATGACATTTTTAAATGGCAACAACCAATACTTAAACATTACTGCATTTGGATGTGATGGAACTGCCTCGAACACTGGATTGAATAATGGTTCGATTGCTTTATTGGAAAAATAATTATGAAAGCCACTGCAGTGCTTGATTTGTCTGTTTCATGCAAATGAACTACCTGTTCGTCATCTATTTTCTTTCCTAGATGGAAAAACTAAAAATCCAAATGAATTTGGAGTGAAAATAAGGAAACTACTGGAAAAGTGTTATGAACTTCCAGAGAATGAGTTTTCACCTATTGAAATTAACATTCCATTGCTAAAATTTAAGGATAATTTAATTATGGACCAAATATATTTCTTAGCAATGTGTAACACAATCTCTGTTAGAAGTTGCTCTGTCTATGTTGATCTGAAGTTGATTTGTCTAAGAAGAAACCAGAAAAAATTTGTCATTCACCATGGTTTACCTTAGCAAATAGAATAATTCGCTTGTACGTGGGAACAGAATATCCATCACAAAATATCCAAATACTGACTGAGTACATTTTGAAAATGTATGCAACTGTTTGGTTTAACATACAGTTGAAACCATCTTCTATCTATGGACGAAGCACTTGTGAAAACGTGTCAGCTATTTGTGTTACCTCAATTACATTTCTAAAAATGTAATTGAGCCAATCAGCCAAAGCAATGCATACTTTGCTGCACATGAAAATGTACTCCATTGTATGCTATCAGGTGATAGAAGTCATTAAGGAGTTTGCAATACGCCGAATTGTAAAAGTAGGGGCTGGAAATGAAATTGGCATCAGAATTTTTTAAATTCCTGTATGTATAAACTTTGATGTCACGGATTATATTGATATGATTCAATGGCGTGATGTTAAAGTAACATAACCTCCTATGACGATGTATATTGCTGACGACAAACTAAAGTAGTAAATAAAGCAAGCAGAAGAACCTGATCATGAGAGTTAACTTCAATTTTTCCCTATATCACACACAAGCAGTTAAAAGGATTGTTAAATTAGTTACCGAGTCATCCTTGTCAGTTTGCAGCACTTCTGCAAGAGATACATTGATAAAAACCAAAATAAATTTTCAAAAGATCATGCTAAGATTTGAAACAAAAAACAAAAAAAACAATCCAATGTGTCAGTGTGATTATTATGAACCATGTGTGATTAAAATGGACATTAGAGAAAAATTACTGTTTCTTAAAAATAATGTTTTGCCTTTAAAAACAATATAAAGTCAAACCTCTTTGAACGGACACCCTTATATACGGTCACCCCTCTCTTACGGCCAAATTAAAATTTCTCAGCGAACATTAACCTCTCGTTATAACTAACAACCAATCTCCTGCAGTCACCTCATTTTTTTCAGACATTTTTTTGGGGTCACATAGGTGTCCGTTAATCAGAGTCAGTTCAGTCGTTTCACTCTTTTAAAGTTTTTCAAAATAAGTGTGATTTGTTTAACTAAGATACGATAATTAAAGATTGCATTTCTTTCATTTCAATGTAGTACTATAAGAATATGTTACTGTAAAATTAATGAAAATTAATATGGTGAAAATCGCTAAATTCTACAAAATCTGTAATGGCATCTAAAAATTCATAATACATAGAATGTGCAAGTTTTCTGCAAAAGTATCATATTTTGAATATTCTGTTTATAAAATATATGTATATTATGTTAATAATGAAGAAAAGAACTTTTTTAAAAAAGGCAATTTTTACCGTTTTTTCATAGAAAAGTCATTTTTGAAGCTCTTTGCGGCACCTGAAAATATTTTAGTACAGCAACAAAATTTTATATTCTTCATTCTAATCCCAAAAGGCAACTTTTGCCGACTATAGCAAATTTCTAACTGAAAAAAAATAATTAACCATTATTTTCGTTCCACCCTATTGTACACTGTACGTATCAAAAACTGAAAAGAATCTAAAGCCAATACAATTTTTTTAATAAAAAGAAAATATAGTATTTAAACAATATGAAATATTTTGCATTATTTAATGAATTGCTATAGCAAGCAAAAACCATTCAATAGGCAGATTTTGGGTGTTCAGAATGAGTTATATGATGGCTTGAAAAATCAGTTTTAATTTCACATCTGGTTAATTGTGCTTTTTATATATCAGTTCTTTTTTTTATTTTAATATTATTTTAATAATGCTATTGTTTTAAAATTTTTGAATAAAAAAAAATTGTCTTTAAAATGTGCACAATAAACTAAATTTTGAATTGAAGTTAATTAAAAAAATATATATGCTCAAGATACATGTATATATAAATACACACACACACACACACACATAAGGATGTTATCCTAAGTTCACTTCATATGAACATCAGTGGTTCTTTCTTACACACAACTACTCGGTATCAGTACTCTGTACTCAGCCAAAGTACTACTCGGTACACCACTACTATTTACAGCACATAACTTAATTTTATGCTGTAAGCTAAACATTCATTGAGTGTTTAATAAATTGACTGCACACAACATTAACCCTTTCGCTCCTAGATGGCATAACTCTACACAGCATGTATCTGTCGTAGGCTAATTGCGAAATCCGTCTCTTTGCAAAGAGCCGGGCTAATTAGAGAATAATCTTCTTTTCTCCAATAAGCTGATGTTTTTCAGGCTTGTTGCAAAGAGCCTAGAGAGCGTTAGGCTAATTGGAATATGTCATTTATTTCTCAATCAGTCCGATATTTTTTTTTTTCAAAATACCATGTTCTACCTGACACGAACCTGAAAATTCCATTCAAAGTCAACCTGAAATCCAGCCCGAACCCAACAAAAAAATTCTATCGAACCGCAACCATATCTGGAAAGGACAAAATAATTTTTGTCGACACAGAATCCGAACCGAACCTAAAAATTCCATTTTGAAATTAACCCGCAACCTGAGAAATAGAAAACAATTTCAAAACTTGACAAACAATTTCTATCGTCACACAACCCAACCCGAACCTGAAAATTTAAGTTAACCCGAAACCGACAAACAAAATTCTTCAAACCACAACCCGATCTGAACCTGACAAAATAATTTTCGTTGTCACACAACCCAACTCGAATCTGAAAATTGAAGTTAACCTGAAACCCACCCGAACCCAACAAAAAAATTCGATCAAACTGCAACCTGATCAGAAGACGACAAAATTATTTCTGTCAACATGCAACCCGACCCAAACCTGAAAATTGAAGTTCACCTGAAACCAGACCCAAACCAGAAAAATCTATTTAATGTCAACTTGAAACCTGACCCGAACCCAACAAGAAACATTCTATTGAACCGCAACGTGATCCGAATCTAAGAAAATAATTTCTGCCGCATTCAACCTTACCCGAACCCAACACATTTTAACATGAACCCGAACACTAAATGAAAGGAAATTAATTCATATTTTAAAGAAATTGTGAAAAGTAGTCTACAATTATATCACTAATACTAATTTTATCCTTTGTGTTGAAAAAAAAAAAACATATCTATTTTCTTTAAAATCTCTGAGTAGCGGACACTTCTGAATCAAGTCGGCTGTCCCAATTTCCTTTTTTCTGATCAGAGTGACTGTAATTTTTTTTCTTTGCATCGGGTTTACTCTAAAATGCTTCTTGCTGATCAGATTTAGGTTTTTTCAAGTCGGGATATTGGGATTTTTAGAAACAAATTAATGGAAATAAGGAGTATTATGTTTCATATGAATTGGAGTTTATTGTATTAAGTTTTTTAAACGTTAGCTATAATTAACATTTTAATTTTGTTCATATAAATTAGTAGATATTTTTTAATTATTAAAAAATATATTTTCCGATTTTAAATGGCTATTATATGAATCTTCTTAAGTATTACTCTATTGCTACTAATTTAGTAAAAAATTTAAAGAAAGTTTTTCTTTATTTCATATTTAAACGAACAATTAATTTTATTTTGTTTTGGGATGCAATTTGGGTTTGGGGGGAAATGTGTCGGGCTGCGTGACGAAGGAAATTATTTTGTAGGTTCGGATCGAGTTACGATTTGATGGATTTTTTCATTTGTTGGGTTCGGATTCAGGTTAACTTAAATTTTCAGGTATGGGTTGGGTTGCATGTCGACGGAAATAATTTTGTCGTCTTCAGATAGGATTGCAGTTTGAGGAAATTCTTTTGTTGAGTTCAGATCGGTTTCCGGTTAACTTCAATTTTTAGTTTCAAGTCAGGTTGCGTGACAAAGGAAATTATTTTGTTGGGTTTGGATCGGGTTACGGTTTGATAGATTTTTTTTTTGTCAGGTTGTGGGTTAACATCAAAATGGAATTTTCCAGTTTGGGTCAGGTTGCACGTCGACGGAAATTATTTTGCCCTTTTCGGATTGGGTTGCGCTGCGATGGAATTTTTTTGTCGGGTACAGGTCGGATTTCAGGTTGATTTCTAATGGAATTTTCAGGTTCTGGTTGAGTACAACACGATATTTAAAAAAAAAGAAATAAATGACTATATACCAATTAGCCTAATGCTCTGTAGGCTCTTTGCAGTAAGCCTGAAAAATATCAGGCTGATTGAGAAAATTGAGATAATTTTCTAATTAGCCTACGACATATCCACTACTGGAAACACTGGAAGTAAAGAGGTTAAAGCTGTTTGCATATCTGTAAACTTTCCTGCTTGACAATTACATCAAGTGCCAAGAGACATTCCATTTTAAAAACCTATTTGATTCCTTTCGATAAATGATTTAAATTAAAAAAAAAAAAAGGAAATTCTGAAGATTGCTGAAAAAAATCAATGGTAAATTTTTTTGCACTCCTATTATGTAGGAATTACAGTCGAACCTCGTTAACACGAAATTGAAGGGACTGGGAATTTTTTTCGTGTTAACCGTCATAATAGTGGCGTCATCTATGTTAGATATAAAAACTAAATAAATTAAGCTACAAATATATCCCTGCTCAAAAAATCATAAATTAATAAGAAATAGTAAATTTCATTAACAAATTAATTATTGTTTTTTAGGTAATAATAATTTTATTTACATGCTAATCATATTTTTAAATAGTCCGTTATTGACTTTGGCTTCAATTTTTGTAGAGTACTTTTTTTTAGGAACGTATGGACCTAATCTAATTTGTCCAAAGCTCGGGAAGTATCCTCTTGATCCATAAGGAAACGTTGTACAGTTTTCAATGCTGCGGTAGATTCATTTATTGACACTAAACTTTTCCGTTCTGTGTCAATTTCTTCTTCCTCGTCTGACACTTCAATGTTGTCATCTTTATTTTTCAGCAATTATTTCTTCGTCTGTCGCCACATCCGAAGTCAGCACATCTTCATCTATGCAAATTTACTTGAAAAAAAAACAATGTCTAAAAAAGAATTTACCGATTTTGGCTACATATCTTTTTGCAGACAAGTCTATGACGCTATTTAAATCTTGTCAGTCATCCGTTAGAAAATATAAAATCGCTCTCACCGAGAGCATCAGCAAAAGCCTCTGCTTCATCTTGCAAAACTGCAAAAGTTAAAACAATGTTCTGGCTTATTGCCTCTATTATCCACCGCATTAGAGCAATTTCAATTTATTCATTCTTTCTTCTACACATTCGTTTTCTTACTGGTTTGAATTAACTCACAGCATAAACCACTTCAATCTTTTCGCGATTCTTTAAAATTGTAGAAGAATTGTAGGTATACCATACTTCGCCGCATTTTATGATTTTTTCAACACTTTACCGCCAACTTCGCTTAATTTTTTGCTTGGTTTCTTAAGATACTGCTTGCTGTTTTCGACTCATCTTTCTCAGAATTCTACAGAGCAACTGTGAACAGCGTTTCCATTATGTTAGTTAGGTAGTGTAATAGAGATAGTCACTTCTTTCACTCACAGATAGGAGAATTCAGACCCCCGGTTTATAGTTTATGTTACTTTCAATACAGTCAACCGAGTAATGGAAAAATCACTTTCAAAAAAAGAAATTCCTTCCCCAAACTTTCATTGTGACTAATCTATTGCTCATATGGTTAATGTGGGAATACTTGCGCATATCAGAGATCAAAGAAAAGCAGGGATTATTCAGGAATTCAGTATATCAGAATTTTCTGAAACCCTTTTTCACTTTAAATCGTTTTCAAACCATGAGAAAATTCCACTTTTAATAACAGTATGTGACATTTAATTTTGAAATATCGAAAACATTGCATAAGGAATCATGTTTTGACTTTCAAGCTGAAAAAAAAAAAATTTCACCTTAAGCGGGATTTTCCGAAATTCTATTTCGTGTTAAGCGAATTAATTAACATTGATTTTCAGACTCATCTGACGGGACCGGAAAATTATTTCGTGTTAAGCGAAATTTCGCGTTAAGTGATTTCGTGTTAACGAGGTTCGACTGTATTGATTAAATCAATGTTGAGAAAACATTGTTTATTACTATTATAATGTTTATGTAGGGTATGAAATTAAAACTAGCATGAACATTATCAAGTACAAATTTAATATGATAAAAAAACAAATGTGTTGTTTACTTTATTAATGCAAAAATAACATAAAATTTTATATTTATGCAGATAAGTTTCGACAATCGTTATGAATGCATTTACAAAGAGAGACATAATTTAAGCAAATTTTTACAACTACAGGACATTGTTCGACAATTTTAATTACATTTTCAAGGCCTAATTAAAAATAAAGTCCCTGACGGCTCGGCCTACAGGCACAGGTAGATTTCGAAGATGCAGACCGTGGGGCGCCTGTTTATTGGGAATTGCGGAAGAAATGACCTTTTGCCATGATGCAGCATTTGGAAACACCCACTTCGAAACCTAACTTGTTTGCAGGCGGTGCTGGCAGGGATTTTTTTTTTTTTTTTTGCTATAAGGGTTGGTCCTATAAAAAAACTTGTCAGTATAAAAGTTTTAGATAATATTAAGAGGATTTATAATAAATTTAAGCTGATTTGATATCTTCTGAATTGACAAAGTTATGAATTTTTTTCTTCTAAGCCCCCCCCCCCCCTTGGGGCCATTTTTAATGATATCAAAAATCTGTCATACATAAATTTTCGGCCCTTTTCCTAGAAGTCATAATAACTTTAAACGGATTCGATACGTATCATAATTAAGAAATTGTGGGTTTTTTCTGTTTTCACAAAAACCATCCCTATTTGCCTATTAACGAACTTGACCGAGATTTTATGCCCCTTGATTTTATGTATCAGTTTGGAAGAGATTTGTGCAGAATTATGGGAGTTATCGTGTCCATAAAAAAGTGACATAGATAGATAGATAGATAGATAGATAAAGTTTCGAACTGGGTGTGGTTTTGGGTTCTGGGAGTCATAATCGGCATGGATCTGCAAAAATTTTTAAAAAATTCCAACTTAGGTGAGAATGTAATAGGTAGTATTTCTTACGAAATCTACCTAAAAGTTTGGCAAAGGAAATTTTATCATTTGTGCAGAGTGCAGCTTGCCATCTTGTAATTCCTTGCCAAATTGGAGAAAGTTCAGAGGCTCATACACATACAGTGGTTGTGATGAATTTTTCCACAAATATATTTGGGCTGCAGCTCTTTAAAAATATAAATATAAAGCATCAGAAGTACAAATAGCTTTGGCAGAATTTAAATTGAACATGTTATTATGAATAATTAACTTGTAGCATAATTTATCTGCTGTAATTTAAAAAAAAATGCAGACTGTTAAATGTCTGTTAAAATGCATTTTAGTTTCTTGGTTATTTCCAAAGTTATATCCAAAGTTCCTTAACAAATACTTCTGACTCGGCGGTTAGACAATGTTTTTCAGTTTTAGCTGCTGTTTGTGTCACAACTAGAGTCCTGCATGGGTCGGGTACAGCCCAACCCAAACCCAAAAATTCCATTTGAAGTTAATCAGCAACCTGACAACTTTTTATTGTCCCGCAACCGAACAAAAAAAAATTTCCAACCCAAAGTACCTGCAACACAGCCCAAAATGAAAGAAAATTAATTCATATTTTAATACAATTGTGAAAAGTAATCTATAATTATATCTCTAATAACAATTTTATATTTTATATAGAAAATGAACATGTCTATAATTTTTAATATTCAAATATAGTAAAATTTCTTAATAGCAACACCGTTGAATAGTTTTGCATCAGGATCTGTTTTCTGTTTAACCAACTCAACCCAAAATTGACCCAAAACAATGAAAGTCAACCCAACCGAATCCAAAATGGAAAAAATGTAGCACTAACCCGAACTGCAGGTCAAGTTTTGTTCAGTTTAGAGTCCTGCTTTTAGTCAGGTTAAACGCTTTTACCTGTACTCGACCTGACCTGCAGTTCAGCTCGGGTCAAGATTGCACAGTATTTTTCCGTTGCAATTTGGGTTGACTTTCATTATTTCAGCTTCGGGTTGGTTTCAGGTTGGGTTTTGACTCTTGCAGGTCGGTTTGACCCGCTTTTTCAAAAGAATGTCCACAATATTTTTTCAGGTTAAATATATATATATACATATACATACAATAAGACCTCCATAATGGACACTTCCGATAAACTATCACAAATATGATACATGTGTTTTTGTGTATATCATCTATGAAATGTTGGTAAGGTTTTTCATATTCTGAGAAAAGAAAAAATGGTTTTAACTGCACTGTAAAGAAAGAATAATCTGTGATTACATTTCTTATATGCATTTTTTTTTTCTCGTGCAGTAAATTGAATATATACTCATTCATATTCAAATACATATTTATTTCCATCTAAAACTTCTGTTCCAACTTTTTGTGAAAATCGCAACAATCCGACTTGCAAAAAACCTAAATATGACTCGGAATAATTATTCTAAGGTGAACCCAACATGCAGAAAGAAAATTAGTCATCCGACACGAAAAACAAATTAGAACCAACCCGACCCGATGCAGGACTCTATTCAATAATCTCAAGGTGTCTCTTATTTAGAGGTTTTGCTATATTTGAATATTAAAGAATAAAGATTTGTCCATTTTTCTATATAAAATATAAAATTTGTATTAGACATATAATTGTACATTTTTTTTCATAATTAAAACGTGACTTAATGTCCTTTCATTGCAGGTTTGGGTCGGGTTGCGGGCTCAAGTATCTCAGGTTTGGGTCAGGTTCAGGTCGGATTGCAGGTTAAGGTTTTTTTTTTTAGTTGGGTTGACTTCTAATGGAATTTGCGGGTTTGGGTTGGGCACAACCCAACCCATGCAGGACTCTAGTTCAGGTAAAAGCAGGTTACCCGACCCAATGCAGGATTCTAGTCTCAACTAGTTAGAGCATGTAATTCAGGTAAAATATAACAAATATTTTTGCCAAGTGATTCAGCTTAGATGATTCTCTCTTTTATTTTATCGCTCAAACCACATACCTATACAACCAAAGTTATGTCAGAAGGGAATGCCATGTACAGTGTCCACATTCTTTATAACTTCAATACCTCTTTGAAATTATTATCATTACTCATCATTACTCATTAGAACTCATTACTCATTACTCATTAGAAATATGACTGAACATTTTACTGCCTCTGAATGATTAAACTTCAAATCTGTCACTTCATATAAAATATTTCCTTGAAGCTATTGAAAATATTTAGAATTGTGTTCATATCCACTGAAATAAATAGCTGTTGCATTGATTTGTAAAAATGTTGAGGGGAGTATACTTGCAAAGAAATTTAACAAGCTGCAGCTTATTTTGGGAGCATGAAAAAAAAAAAAAAAAAAATTGCATTATGCCGGGATTTTGATTGAAGGACTTTATATAATAATTTGCTACAGATTTATTCTTTTCAGTCGTAATTGAGACTTAGCAAATTTTATAGAAATGTTATCATCTTTATCAAAGATTACTTCTATTCTTTTAAGAAAATCAAATGCTGAGGTGAAAAATTCTCTCATATACATTTCGATTTAATATGGATTGACATAGCAAATTATGCTACTAGGGAAAATGTTTAGAAAGATGTTTCAGTTTCAAACTATAAACTATTCTTCAATTTATGCTTTTATATCTATCTGGTATATTTTGAAAGCACATTCATAATCAACTAACATTTTCAAATAATAAATTATTGCAAAATCTTAAAAAAAAAAAAAAAAAATTATGAAGATTACAAATTGCACACAATATAATATTTCAGGTTTGTGCAGAAAATAATGCTTTTTGATAATATCGTAATTTATAAACAAGAGTTTAATTCTCACATTATTGTACAGTTTAAAAAATTGTTATTTGGAGCTATTGTTTTTATAACATGATAATAAACTTTCAAATGAGTCAATATTGAGAATATACTCAAAATGCGATAGCTTTGTAATTTTAGAAAAATAGGTATAGAATATATTTATTTCCATGGAATTGGTATTAATCTAATATAGTGATGAATTGCCTTACATTAGCATTCAATTCGTGACTGTTGTTCATTCAGAAACAAAATTTTTAACTATGAATTAAGTGCAATTTAAACTAACTTCTGTATTTTATATATATATATATATATATACAGTACACTCCCTCTAATCCGCACAGGTCGGGATCAAGAGTTTTGTGGATTATAGAATTTTGCAGATTATAGGTCATTTCTTTGTTTACATTCTAATATTTGGAGTTTTTCAACAAATATAGTATTCACATTATAAAAAAATAACACAAAATGAAAGAAATTGCTTTATATATATATATATATATATATATATATATATATATATATATTCAATATTAGAAATACATTTAAGTGATATGACACAAAATTAATAGAAAACATTTCTACTTATTTTAAAATCTATCAAACATTGCAGTGATATTTGTTTGTTTTATAGCTCTAAATTTAGGTTATGCTCTATAATTTAATCTTGGAGCCTTTTCAGAATCAGGATATTTTGATCAGTAATAAAAGTGAATTTTTCTAATAAAACTAAGATATTTTTATTCATTCCCCCTCCCCCCTTTTTTTGGAAGCCATTTTATCTTTAATATAGCTAGTAAATACCACTCAAATAGTTATTTACGAGATATACAGAACATATTCCTTCTAATGAATGCAAAAATGCTTTACAAATTTCTTCAGTCAATTTTTATTAGTCTCATTGTACATTATCTTGCTTAAAAAAGATTTTAACTATTTGTTTACATCTGAAATATAGTGCGGATTATAGGGTTGCGGATTAAAGAGAGTGGACTGTATATTATATTTTAACAAATCAAAGTTCTCAGTTGAGTTTTCTCGTTAATCAATTTCTAACTGATGACTATTTTTTTCTGATTTTAATGTCTCAAAAATCATTTTAAACATAAACTACAACAGTATATTCTGAAGGTTGTTTTAATCTTATTTTAAAAATTGATGGGAAAAAAATAATCACTGCTTGATTCTCTGGAACCTAAATGAAAATATTTGAAGCTTTTATGAAAATGATTTTACGATTGTTTAAAAAATTTCATAAGTTTGGATTTCAAAACAGCTCTAAATGTGTCAAAGCTCTGTTGTAACATTTTATTATAAAATATAACTATTTACTCAGTTCTGCAATTTCGATATATGTTGTATGTATAGTCAATTTTTCTACAAAGAAACAACTTTTTCTAGCCAAGTTTTATGCTCTTCTGTAGTACATGGCTAATATTTAAGAAAATTCTAATTGTATATTTTATTAGCATGAAGCTATTTATTGTATTAAATTTTTACTCACATGAGCAATAAACAATTTTTTTTATATCAATTTTCATTTTGATTTTAATTTTTACTTTAAACTTATTGATAACTAATAAACCTTATTTTAAACTTTTAAAAACGTATTGAAAATATCTGACTTGTTCTTTCTAATTACAAAAATGATTTCAAGTCTAATAATATTTTCCAATGTTATTAGACTTGAAATCATTTTTGTAATTAGAAATAACAAGTCAGATATTTTCAATACATTTTTCAAAGTTTAAAATAAGGTTTATTAGTTATCAATAAGTTTAAGGTAAAAATTAAAATTAAAATAAAAATTGATAAAAAAAAAAATAGTTTATTGCTCATGTGAGTTAAAATTTAATACAATAAATAGCTTCATGCTAATAATTTTTATGCAGTTGTAGCTATGCTATCATTTATAATGCATTCCCTGTTTCATTAAATGCTTGTGACGGTTAAAACTTTATTTTTTTATTTCCAAATATAAATAACTTCTAACATTTGCTTTATCAAAATGTTTTCATATTTAGTTTTTGCACAAATTAATTAATTATGAAGCAAAAATATTTTTTTTATTTTTTATTTTTTTATTTTTTAGCCTGTAAAAAGCATACTTTGATCTCTATGGGTAATGTGATTACTATTAAAAAACAATCAGATGAATTAGCTGATCAAGAATGTTATCTGTCACTGATAAATGAAAATTTTCCTGTTATATGTGGAAGATATTTGACGAATCCTGTTGCAAGAACTCTTAATGAAGGAGATGATATGGTAAAAAAAATATTATTTTTAGATTTTTAATTTTTTTTACATTACTTTTTATTATCATTTTAAAAGAAAAAGAAAAAAAAAGCATATTACTTGTTTTGCCAGTTATTCTTATAATTTAGCTCAAAATTAATCTCAAAGCTTGTCAATTTATGATTGAATTTTCATTAAAAATCAAAACTTTTAATTCTTTTATAATAATTGTAAGAATTCTTAAGATATTAATAAAAAGATTTGAATTCCTTATTGCATGATGATGCATGTATGTTCTCAACTCTTTATCATATTTATGGTTTTACCAAGCATGTGTTTGGAGTATTTAATTAATAATTGTAAATTTTTTTCCTGAAATATTTAATAAAAGTTTTTAAAGTAATAATGCTTTTAATATAATATTGCATATGATTATCAGGGTTCGTACAGACTCCTTAGACTCCTTGGAAACTCCTTAGAAATGAAAACATTCCCAAGTAGTACTTAGAACTACTTAGATAAGCAAACTACTCCTTAGAAACTCCTTAAATTGTATTCTGGCTTCGGACGCAAGCGATATTGCTGCCGAGGGAAAAAAAAATTGTGATTGTAAAACGCAGGGTAAATCCTTTATGCACGTCATTTATCTGAAGTACAGCATTGATTGGTTAGGATAATCTTATAGCAGGGGTCCTACTAGATCCGTTTTTTAATTATTAGGTCCGTAAAGTCCGTTTTTCAACACTATACTTTACTTTAAATTTTATCGATGTTTGGTATTTAGCCAAAAATTTCAGAAAAATCTCGTTTTTCGCAAATATATCCCAAAAAATGCCGTCAAAGTTCATCAATCGATCACGGAAAAAATTAGTAAATTTTGTCAAAAGATCGTGAAAAAACTCGAATTTCTCCAACAGATCGCGGAAAAACTCGAATTTCTTCAAAAGATCGCGAATTTCTTAAAAGACAGCGACAAAACACCAATTTTCTCAAAGGATCACGAAAAAACGCGAATTTCGTTAAAAGATCGAGAAAAATGCGGATTTCCTCAAAAGATCGCTAAAACGTGAATTTCCTATAAAAATCGCGAAAAACACGTAAATTTCGCCAAAGGATCGCGAAAAACATGCGAATTTCGTCAAAGGATCAGGAAAAACACGCGGTTTCCATCAAAAGATCAGGAAAAAAAACGTCAATTTCGTCAAACGATAGAAATAAAACGCGAATTCCCTTAAAAGATCGTGCAAAAACACGAATTTCCCCCAGAAGATCGCGAAAAACACGCGAATTTCCTCATAAGATCGCGGAAAACATGCGAATTTTCTCAAAAACACGCGAATTTTGTCAAAAGATCGCTAAAAACATGCAGTTTCCATCAAAAGATTGCGAGAAAAACGTCAGTTTCGTGAAACGATCGAAATAAAACGTGAATTCTATTAAAAGATCGCAAAAAAACACTAATTTCTGCCAGTAGGTCGCGAAAAAAAAACGCGAATTTCCTCCAGAAGATCGCGAAAAACACGTGAATTTCGTCAAAGTTTCACCTTCAAAGAAATCGATTACAGCTGTTCTAAAAGTATAAATTCAAAACTTGTTATATTTTTTCTTGTATGTTGCGTTTAGCATTTTTTTTTTTTTTTACCGTTTAAAATTTTTGTTAAGATGTATCATGTATGTGATATACATAATAACATAATAAGTGTTTGGGGCAGGGTTGATTCTGTTCCGAATTTTCCGAAAAATTAAGGCAATGATTTCCGGAAGAAAAAAAAAAATATTGGTCATAAATCTGAAAATTCGGACATAAAATGTATCGGTATTTCGGCAAATGATCGCCGAAAAAATCAATCTCATCATTCGTTTGAAGAAAACTCGCCAATTTTGTCAAAGGATCGCAGGAAAAACGTGACTTTTGTTAGAAAATCGCGAAAAAACAGCAAATTTCGCCAAAAACATTGCGATAAAAGGCAAATTTCGTCAAAAACATTGCGATAAAAGGCAAATTTCGTCAAAACATCGCGAAAAAAAGGCAAATTTTGTCAAAAGACCGCGAAAAAAATGGCAAATTTTGTCAAAAACATTGCGAGAAACGGCAAATTTTGTCAAAAAATTGCGAAAAAACCATAAATTTTATCTAAAGATCGTGAAAAAACGCAAATTTCGTCAAAAACATTGCGATAAACGGCAAATTTCGTCAAAAGATCGTGAAATAAATGGCAAAAGATCGCGAAAAACGACAAATTTCATCAAAAGACCGTTAAAAAACGGCAAATTTCATCAAAAACAGTGCGAAAAACTGCAAATTTCTTTAAAAGATCGCGAAAAAAACCCAGCAAATTTAATTAAAAACATTGCGAAAAACGGCAAATTTCGTCAAAAGGCGAAAAAACGACAAATTTTGTTAAAAACATTGCAAAAAATGGCAAATTTCGTCAAAAAATTGCGAAAAAAACGTAAATTTTATCAAAAGATCGTGAAAAAATGCAAATTTCGTCAAAGGGACGTAAAAAAAGTGAAGGAAGTGGACCCTCCCCCCTCTGTTGTAAGTTTTCAGAAAATTTGCTGTGAATTTCAGAATTTTTTTTTTTTTACTCAGAATCACCCCTGGTTTGGGGTTTGACTAATCTCTGTTCATGCAGCGACCATTAGTCGCTGCATAAAAAAGTTGATTGTGTATTTTGTATTGAAACTTACGAAATCAGTAAGCAATATTTTGTGAATACTGTGCAATTCCAGCACTAGCAATTAGATTCTAATAGAGTAAAATTTGTTTTTGTCTCCATATTGGGAATTAAAAATTGGAGTGTGCATACCACATAACGATGCAGCACATAAAAGCAACAACAACAAAAAATGGCAAATCCTTAACATTTTTTGGACTCCTTGGATTTTTTCGGTACTCCTTGGATTTTTTCTTCCCAACTCTGTATGAACCCTGATTATTTGATAACATTAAAAATATTTTTTTCAGATCATAACCTATTCTATCTTATAAGGTAACAATGTGGACCTTAATTTAAAAAATATATATATATATATTTATATATATATATAATATAGAGATTTTAATGTTTCACATTAATTAGATCTTGCTTTGAATAATTTTATTTTTGCTTGTTCAGTTCAAACAGTAAAGTTGGCAAAAAATCATGATTAAATAAGGGAAGTATGGCATAATATGTCTTGCCTATAATATTTAATTGTTGTGGCTCAAAGGATATAATATAAACTTTACAGTGAAATCTTAAAATGGAAAGGTTCTTAGAAAAGAAGTAATGTGATTTCAGTTAATTTTTTAAATAATTTAACAGATCATTGGGAAAATTTTGATAGATTTTTATTAGTTGCAAAACTAATATTTATTTCATAACTAATTCATATGAAATCTTTCATGTTAGGTATATCATAAGACATAAAATAAGAGACTATTTTATTATGAAGGCTCATATTAGTTCAAACAAAAAGCGAAATAATTAAAAATAAGCTGTATCATACACTTTATCCATTTGTTATGTCTGTCACAGCAATTGCAAAATAAAAAATCTTTATAATGTCTCTTCTTTCCCCTCAAAGCTCTGCTTAGAATTTTCCTCTTGAGCACTGGCAGCAGTGCAACCATCAGTAGTCTGCTATTGTTTTGCTTGGTTTCTACAGTAATTTATCACTGAATTTATAATTTACCAATTGAAAATTCTTATGTTTGTAAGAAAAAATATATAATTTACTAATCAAGCAGAACTTCTTGATTTGTGTCAAATCTATGTGATAGAATTCTTTTTTTAGTATTTTTCCAAAATCAGCATAAATAAATAAATAAATAAATACATGAATCGTAGGATCTTATGGCTACCACTGTGAGGTGGTAATCTGCATTGTGTAAGACTTGTGTATGACGCTGCTACTATTACAGTGAATAATGTTGCATGCTACAAGTCATGTGAATAATGTTGCATGCTACAAGTCATGTGAATAATGGTGTCCTTCATTGTTTGCTACTAGCTGAGGTGCGCCCTTGCTTACTGAAAGGTTAGACAGGCCTGTTATAATCCATTCTTTGAAATATATTGTAAGTCTCTCAACCAAAGTAGATGAGTATTACATTCTAGTTCTTATCTTATGTTACACTAGCTGTAATGACTAGCTGACCCACCCAGCATTGCCCAAGCTTGTGTAATAAACTTAAATTTCTTAAAAATTAAAACTCTGTCCCAGGTCTCCGATGACTTCGACACCGTATATTGGGCATGCTCATACAATCTGGAAAATCTTTGCCTATGGCACCGTATAGTAGGCGTGCTACAAAACTGAGCTGGTTTGGAGATAGAACACTATTAGGTTATTGAAATAAGGCACAGTTAGAGAAAATAACCTTGAAGGAGGTGCTGGAGGGGGGATGTTGAAGTGTCCTTCAGCAAATGACTAATTAGGAAGATCACTATGCAATGCATCTTTAAAAATTCGTTAGTTTGGTTAAGCTAGGAACTTAATTACAAATTTGGCTTAAACTATTATTTGGAAATAGTGGTAATCGCTACTCATGAATTTACTTTAATGTTATAGAGGTTGATTATTAAGTTAAATATGATGTTTGGAATCAGTTGCACTGACATCAGAAAATTAGTTGCTGAGATTGGAAACAGGGCACAGTTAGAGAAAAAGCCTTGAGGGACCTGGGGGAAAGGATGTTCAAGTGCACTTCAGCAAATGACAAATTAGGAGAACCACTATGCATCTTTAAAGATTGCGTCATTTGGTTGAGCTAGGAACTTAATTTGAAATTTGGCTTAGACTATTATTCGGAAATACCGGTAATTGCTTTCTAGAAACACACCCTGATGCTATGAATGCTGATTTTTATGATAATTTAGCAAAATGGAGCTGGTTTGGAGAAGTTTGGAACAATATTAGCTGAGTTATGAAAATAAAGCACAGTTGGAAATTTTTTTTTGAGGGAAGCGCACGGTCAAGTGCTCAACAACAAATCACTTACTTTCACTGTTGGTATGCATCAACTGAATGCAGGCTGTGTACTTTTATTAGGAACATAAATTTAATTTTTACGAAAACTGTTATTCTAAAATGGCGGTATTCTCTAATTAAACGATACGGGTGAAGCTAAAAATGTTAAATTTGTTAAATGTGATTAGTTCTGTTAAAATCAGAGCAGTAGATTTGGATTTATTAATAAGGGGGGTTAATTAAGGAAAAAGCCACCGCCAAGTGGCATGCGGTCAAGTAAAATAAATGTGATATGTAATTAAAAGTCGTATACCCCCCACCCAACTCCATCCCCGCAAATATAACATATAATCAAATAAAGTTTTCTGTTTTAATAATCTCCATCATAATAATATATGTCATCTCTATCTCTATAAAAGAGTAAGTGTCTGTCTGCCTGCCTGCCCGCCCGCGGATTTCTCCTTAATTATAACCCCTAGGACTTGGAAATCTTTGTCATGTGTAGATGTTGTCACCGGATAGTATACCTCGCGGCTGGATTTTTTAATTTTAATTTAGATTTTTAAAAAAAAATTAAAACGTGTATATGGAATTTTGGGTTCGAGGCTATTTGAAGCTCCTCCCATGAAATAGCCTCGGCAACGAAGCAGCCAGCCAATGAGAGCAGTGTAACGACCGAAGAAATCTATGGCCTAGCCTGACTCGTGAGTTGCTGGCCTAGAGTCGTCCAGTTTTTGTCCATGGTTTTGTCGCCTAGCTTCGGAGGTTGACTGCTGTGTAAGCCGTGTAATCGAATCGAAAGGACAGTTTTCGATATGCAAAGAGACTGCAAGAGATGTTAGTTGGCAGGTCAAAAAGAAGTGAACCGAGCTAAGCTAAGAGAGATGCAGAGAGAGTTGAACAGACGATGGTGAGCGGAAATGTGTGCGCGTGAACAGTATATGATGGTTGTGTACGCTGGGGTTTTGATGGCAGAGTGTAATGTTTTTTAATTGTTCATATTATTTTAACTTGTGTATCAACGATGCCTAATAAAAAGTGCTGGATGTTAATCATCACCTTGGATCACTGGAGTTCGTTAAGTCATTACAGTATGGGTCTTTCCACCCGACATCAATAGAGCTTACTGATTTTAGTTCGGATTTTCACCACAGGGGGCACTTTCGTATCTTTGGTTCTATGGGCTGGATCATGACGGGGTATGCCTCATTCGACTCGACATCGATAATCTTAATGAATTCAGTTATGTTCGTATAGAACATATTGTGCCCCCTGGCGGTGGAAGATGTAACTAAAGGATTTTGCAGCTAACTCGGGTTCTATGGGTCACTTTACGACACGGTTTGGCTCATTCGACACAACATCAATAGAGCTTACCTATTTTAGTTCTGAATTTCACCACCAAGGGGTGCTTTCCTTTCTCTGTTTCTATGGGCTGGACCACAATGGGGTATGGCTCTTTCCACTTGACATTGATAGAGCTGACTGATTTTAGTTCAGATTTTCACCACAAGGGGTGCTTTCCTATATCTGGTTCTATAGGCTGGAGCACGACGGGGTATGGTTCATTCGACTCTACATAGATAGAGCTTTTCGATTTTCACCACCAGGGGTGCTTTTCTATCTCTGGTTCTATGGGCTGGATTATGAAGGGGTATGGCTCTTTCGACTCGACTTACGGTAATATATGGGAGTGTGTATGGCACGCCCAGTGTTTGCTGTCTAAGGTAGTGGGGCCCCCAACATTAGATTTGTTTAAAAATAAAAAAATGCTCAACACTGATTTCAGGTACATTTAAGGTTGTTGGCACGGGCAACGCCGGGCGGGTAAGCTAGTGTATATATATTTAAAAAAAAAAACCTATTAATTTTATCTAATTTTCATGCATTAAGTCTATATAATCCTTGAAAATTAAGCTCTTACCATTTGGCAACAGTTAATAATTAAGTTGATTGTCTACGTACATATAATCTCTGATCCATCGATTTTTAAGCACTCGACTCGCAGTGATCCCTTCCCTGGTTTATTTAATTACTTTTGTGGATACTCTATACAACTAACCAACTAATGGGAAAAAAAATGTATTTTTGATGAGAGTTCTTTGTGGATATTAATTAATATTTCAGCTAATTTTCAAAATATTAAAATTCTGATTCTCAGGTGCACCAGGAGAGATTTTGGACTACCTAAATCTAAATTTTCAGGATTGTAGGTATGCTAGATTTTTCTAGCTATCGCCGACACCATAGCGAAACTTTCTTTTATTAGTATAGATTTCTGCAATAAAATAGCAGAGATACTGAAGAGCCTACATCAGTCACACGAAAAAATGCTCCAGCTAATGTTAAGTCTATGGGAAGGTTATTGCGCGATTTCTCGCTCGCATTTTAATATTTTTAAATGATTTGTTTTGCATAGGATAGCTGAGGTCGATCTCTAACATTGTTAGTTTTTACTTTTTCGATTGTGGTTCCAGTTTTTTTATATAAGGGTAATTTCACTTTCAGAACCGGTTCCAAAATTGAAAATGTCCACTTACAAAAAAACCGTAACCAAAATCAAAAAAGTAAAAACTAACAACGTTAGAGATCGACCTCAGCTATCCTATGCAAAAAGAATAATTTTAAAATATTAAAATGCGAGCGAGAAATCGCACAATAACCTTCTCATAGACTTAACATTAGCTGGAGCGTTTCTTCGCGTGACTAGCGTAGGCTCTGAAGAGTTGAAAAGAGAAGAAAAAAAAAAGAGGGATTTCTCTCCTTTTCTTTTATTTCTTGGTAAATGCTATTTATTTATTACTTTCTTCTATCTTTACAAGAAGAAAGTATTGGGTTCATGAAATTTTTCGACTTCCGGTTTTTGACGGATTTATACGTTTTAGAAGGTCCTGAACACGATTTGACTATTTTTAGAAAATGTCTGTCTGTGACTCTGTCTGTCTGTATGTGACAAAAATTTTGTGGGCGCTCTATCTCAAGAACTAATGCTCGGAATTTAATAAGACTTTAGATTCAGTTAGTCCCTGATATAAATTGGTGCTGATTAGTTTTTGATAAAAATCGCCCAGCAGGTGGCGCTGCTATGCAGCATTTTTCGAGATTTCTGCAATAGCTCTATCTCAAGAACTAATGCTCGGAATTTAATAAAACTTTATATTCAGTTAGTCTCTGATATAAATTGATGCTGATTAGTTTTTGATAAAAATCGCCCAGCAGGTGGCGCTGCTATGCAGCATTTTGCAGTATTTACACGATTTTAGCGATAGTCATATCTCAAGAAATATTGCACGGAATTTAATAAAACTTGAGTTTCAGTTAGACCTTGATATAAATTGGTGCTGATTCTTTTTAGTGTATGCGAAAGTTTTGGGATTGACACATCCAGCTAGTTTTTTGTGTTGGATAAAGGAAGATAGATAGTACTTACATATATTTTTTTAATTAAATGTATTTCATGTTGTTTCAAACTGTACAATCACAAGTACAATATCCAGTTTTCATCTTTTATATAATATAATATAATGTTGAAAAAAACCCCTACTTCATCAAGTATTTTATTGAAGACAATTTTTTGTTTTTTCCTGTTTCTATGCACCATTTGCAACAATAAAAAATATTTAAAAATACTTAAAGTGTTTATTTAAATTTAAAAGAGTTTTTAATCTATTAATACAGAATTCTGACAAAATATAAGCTTCATTTTCATAGATTTTATTCTTATAATACAACATGTTAGAATGATGTGCATAAATTTTTAAATGTTTTTATGTTAAACCTTTAATATGTGAATAAAATGCCTCATTTTCAACCAATTATGTCATGTGTGACTTAGCTGGTGACCTTTAAAAACCGAGGTAAAAAAACCCATGCTGGAGTTTAAAAAAAAACCAAAATTTTGTTTTTTTAAATAAAAGATAAAATATACAAAATTTATTTTTAAAATATTCTTTCTTAAGGAACATAGTTCCTTTATGTAAATTTAATGTGTATTTCAATAATTAAGAGGATTTTTCTTGCAACGTGTCATAAACCCCATTTTTGCAAAAATAAAACCCATCCATGTTTTTTACACACAGATACCATTCACTGATGTAATAAAATATAATGAAATTTAAACAAATATCTATGCAGAAATATAGTTTTAAATAAATAATAATGAAAAAAATACTGTTATTTAATATTTTTATTTTAAGTGTTTTTACATGTGGTTTTTTTTTAGGTAACATAGGTTATTTTTTGGAAAAGGTGGGTTTTTTTTTTCAAATTCTCGCTTAATTGGCTCTCATTTTGTAAAGCAGTGGTAAAATGAAAAATACTGATCATTAAAATCATAAATCTGTAAAAATTTAGCTATGTTTAATTTGTTTGCATTCTATATTAGACTTTATATAGAGAAAAAAAAAAAAGGTTTTTTTTAGAGGACAGCACAATATAATATAATGTAATAAGATATAAAAATACAAATAAAATTCAGGTAGCTTTCGGAGTGTTTTCTGATACATTAAATTTATGTAATAAAAAGCATTTGAAAAATTTATATTGATTTTTGTCTGAAATACTTCTGAGTAAAAAAAAGTATGCATTTATATAATAAGTTAAAAGTAAATAAAAATGTGTTTCATGGAAAAATTCTTGTTCCTTTCTTATTTAAGGCATGTTTGAAAATAATTTTAATTGTTACTGTAGTTAGACATTTAAAATTTAGCTATTAATAGTTTCTTTTTCATATATTTCTTTGACTGAAATGCTTTTTAATTAAAAAATGAATTAAATAATGAATTAAAAATGTGATTCCTGAAAATTATTTGTTCCTTTCTTATATAAGGCATGTTTGCAATTAATTTAACTATTACTGTATTTAGACATTTAAAATAATACTATTAATATTTTCTTTTTCAGCATTTTATTCCTATACTACTATGACTCCATCTTTGGACTAATCTTTTGTGTAAATATTGTTGTAAAATTCATATAATAAATTTTATTTATATATATGTGTGTGTCATAAATTTTAATTTTTATGGTATATTTAACTTGTCTATGTATCCTTTGTTCAGAGATAACATCACAAGTAATTATTCCATTTTTTTAATGTAACAAAGTATCAATTATCTGAACACTAGTTACCAGTTTTAATTAAGCTATTAAGTATTAGGTATAAAAGGTACACTTTGTGTGGTTATTAATATGAAAAAGCTAAAAACAACGTTGAAGCACACAAATTACAAAACTTTAAAATACATATGACTGTTTCAAGGATACAAAGATTTTCTTCATCAGTGTAAGGTGAAAAAAAGCAAAAAATTAAATTAAAAACAAATTTTTTAAAAGGGTTCAAAAGAACCACGCTCGGCTATAGTATGTTTTCTTTTGCAATGATTTTTTAGTTTACACCATTGATGTGTATTTTGTAGTCACCAATACCCCCCTCCTCCAAGGAAAAAAAATTCTGACATTGCAAAATTATGGAAGTAGGTTTTATAATGTTTTTGCTTGTGGGTTTACTTTTAAGACTATTCTCAATATCCACAAATGCATACAAATTTTATATATTCTTATTTAAATTCCAATGAATCAAACAACATTTTCATTTTTTTTTTTTTTAAAGTAAAGGATTTTTGCAGAAAAGAAAAAAATCAAATTGATGTTTTAAACCATTTTTTTTTATATGACAACATTTAAATGTAGTCATCAGACAGCAAGCAACTATGAATAAAGGCGTTATCCCACAAGTCAAAATTAAAAACACTATTTAATTCTTTGGCACCTGAATGAGCATGCGTGAAAATGTCTTCATGTAGGAATGAAAGTGCTTTTGTAATGGTGGCAGTGAAAGATTTAAATTGTCAAGTAAAGGAAATAAAAATTTTGAGACTGTTAAAAAAAATGCCAGTTGTTCCGATTATTAATTTTATTGATTCATAATTGATTAGAATAATAGATACTCTACTGCAGTTTTACCCATGTGTTGTGATATAAGAATGTCCTAGATGTATTTTAAAAAAAACTTTTATTTTTGATAATTTTAATGAGCTCAGTCAAAGTTTCTTTTTTACTATTCCCTATCAAAATCAGAAATAGTTATATTTAGAGCTGGTTGCAGTATAAAATTTCTTTCATTTTCTTACCTTCTATGCTCCCTGTATTTTTTATGGACAATACTTAAGATGTTTCTTTTGTGCCCAAAGGATGCTTTTTTTGCAATGAATTGAAAGGGCTGTTGTCTGACTTGTGTTTAGCTTTTTGGCACTTATAAAGAGTAATAAATGATATATAGAAAAACCTAAGCATTTTATTGATAATCTGATTTTATATGAACATTTTTTTCTTGTATTAGGCTTAATATTTAAAAATGCTTTGGCATGAAACATTCCATCACACTCAGTAGTGCTGGGCCCTAGGAGAACTTCATTTTTGCTATGCTGGTAGTGAATCTGTTAATGTTCAGTGCATAGCACAGTATGACTTGTAAAACTGTAACATTATAAATCATTACACTGCCTATGTCAGTTTCTTAAATTTCTAGTCAAAGAAATAAGGAAAAACGGCAAAAAAATCTTAATAAATCTTTACTTGAAAAGTATGAGACCCTGTTAAACTGTCACTCTCAGCTTTTGGTATCCCATTGTTTTATGATAACTGTAAAATCATACATAGAAAAAACATAAATTTCTGATAAGCAATTGAAAGTAATAATGAACACATTGGTGAGAAACTAATAACATTTAAATTCTAGCTGCTTTGTGTACCTTAAGCAGTTTTCCAATTTCTTCTGGGAAGAAAAAAAACCATACACACACAATGAAAATGAAATTATAAAATAAAATTCGAATTACTGAAACCAAAGAGAAAACAGATTTCTTTGAGACTTTTAGGTAGCTTTCATTACCTATTGCAGCCGTTCAGAGGAAAGCAATTAAAAAAAAAATTGTATATTTTCACCGATCATGACCTCCAGACCCCCAAACCACCCTCCATTCAAATGTTGATATATGTATATATATCTCCATATACACTGCTCAAAACAATTAGAGAAGCACATGGTTTTAATGAAATTACACAAATACTTACACCAATAAGTAATTTAAATCAAAGCATATATAATTTAAAGCATAGCAGAAAACAGAAAAATATAACTTCATATGCAAATCAAAGCTCATGACGCCAAAAACCAGAAAAAGAAGATGTCAAGAAATCGGGATTTCACAAAAATGTCTGTTTCACTCTCTCAGTTGTGAAATTCAATTGCTCTGCTTTTGTTTTGAGAAAAGGTGATTTGAAAAGGTCACAACAATGTAATTTACCAGAATCCACGGCTTGGCGTATTAGTGAGAATTTTGAATCCAGGCAAACACAATGAAGTGTAGCGGACGCTGTTGGAGTTACAAGAAATGTCCTTACAAGACTGTGGAATTGATTCTAAGAAACAGGAAATGTTAGACGCCAACCAGGGCAAGGTCGACCACTTGCTAGCACAGCAACTGATGATCGATATATCCTGTTAACAGCTCGTTGAGACAGAAAAGGGAGTGCTACTCAGCTGCAAAGACAGTAGCTCTTGGCAACACGACAAAGGATATTTAGCACAGCAGTGCGAAATATGCTTCATCAGGTTGGTCTCTATGCACATAGACCAATGGTCTGTATTCCATTGACCTCAAGCCACCGTGCAGCCCGAAGAAGGTGAGCTGCTGAACATCAAGATTGAAGGCAACAGATTGGAGTAAAATGCTGTTTACAGACGAGTCCCTATTCAGTCTGGTGTGTGACACTAGACGTGTTTTGGTATAAGGGAAAGGGGCACTCAAAATAACCACACGTTCGTTCGTGAAATGTCACATTACAGACAAAGTAGGTTGATGCTATGGGCTGGAATAAGCATAAGTGGGCGTACGGACCTGCATATCATTTGGAATGGCACTTTGATGGCCCAAAGGTATGCAGATGAGATACTGAGACCTCATGTGAATAATTTTACTCTCTGAATAAAGAAAATAAATTATGTTAACAATAACAAACAAATTAAAATATTTTGTAAAATAAATTTTGTGGTTTAACTATGTTACCATATTGAATTAGTGAACTATCTTCTTCTAATAAGCAATAACAAATGTTAATATGCCGTTATGTCTCTAGGAATTTGGAATCCTGGGTACCAGAACACAGACACTTCAGATTTTACACATGAGCACTCCAAATAAGATATAATTTACATGAGTAATGTAACGCTCCATATTCATGGCATGAGACTACTAGGCCTCACATCTTGTGATCTCCCTCCCACCTTGTAGGGATGTGTAAAATGCATTGACTACAAACTACTTCTTTCCCAAGATGCACATGAGTTGTAAGATCGCATTAGCATTTTGGTGCAAGCAATTGATGAGTTTACTAGTGAAACAAATCTGGATAGAGTTGAAGTTTCCAGAATAATGAAGGGTGCTCACATTGAGCATTTTTGAGTTAACTCTACAATAACCATTGCCACTTAAACTTGTTACTGGATGCTGTTACATTAATATGTGTGAAATTATATCTTACTTTGGTAATTTAGGAAGAATTACGATTATGAAAATTTAGACAATTTAGGAATTGAAATTATTCAAACCATTTTGAAATACAATTCATCTCTAAAACTTTTTTGCTAAAATCTATATGCAAACAAGATATTTCAAAAACACATTTGACATCATATGTGCAAATAACATTTTCTATTAAATTTTCGATGAAAAATGTAACAGTTATTACTACATCAGGAAGCTACACTTTCTATTGGCGGATAAATTTTTTTGAAAATATCCCACAGAATAAAATTTAGCTATTGACCAATACAGACAACCTTTCACCGAAGACATTGCTATGGTGTCAAAGTACATCATAAGTATTTCATCTTCATCTTGAAATTTACAATTTTAAATATTATATAAGTATTTAAATTGTATACACCTAACTAGCTTATAAAATACAAAAATCATATTACTGTACATTTGAATTATGCAATTAGAATTGTTTTTGAGATATGTAAAGAAAATCATATGCAGCCCAAATAATTTTAGCATACTGCTGTTTCAAGGCTTTGTACAAAAAGTCAATACATAAGCTCAAACACATGTATTTCTGCAATTATTTTTCTACCTGCCTTTCCCTTTCTTCCTTCATTTCATATTAAAAATGGGTCTTTTTAACACTTTCCAACATAGTTGAAAAGTGTTTATGAATTCAGATTGCTATGTAATTGATATATCATATTGAGGTTTACCATGTCATATTCGGTATTCAAAGTGAAGTGTGTACCATTTATAGTTAGTTTACAGAGACACTCAAAAGTATTCCATTATATTATGCTCAATAGGGAAAATTTGTTTTCAGAACATTTTAATAATGATACACTATTTCAAACATAATGAAATTTATATGCATTACTGGAGTTGACAACATGTTTTCTATTGAGTATAGGATAAGTAGCTATTATAATTAGTTTACAGGGACACTTAAAAGTATTCTGTCGCATTACGGTCAATGGTGGAAAAATTGTTTTCAGTGCATTTTAGTTATATTACACTATTTCAAACATAATGAAATTGATATGCATCATTAAAGTGGATGGCAGGATACTTATATAGAGTATAGAGTAAATAGCAATTATAATTCGTTTACAGAGTTGTACAAAATTTTCCATTGGATTATTATCTATGGGGGGAGGGGTAAATTATTTGCAATATATTTTAATGATGTTACAATATTTCAATGAAATTGATATACATATTACAGCTTGTTTTTTATAGATTATAGAGTACATATAATTTATCGTTTATTTACAGAGACAGTCAAAAGAATTCGGTTACAGGACTGACTATGAGCCATAACTGCTGGGCGATTTGCATTTAAAAACTTAAGGCTGCGCATCAGTGAACTTCCGGATTCCCCTTGCTAATGTTAATCCTATGGGCATAGGATGCATTCGTATATTTAAAATATCTCCTCAGGAAATTGATATTTTTAACTTCTATTTTCTGTGTACACTTCTTAAAAGATATCTCTTTTTTCCTTAGTTATCAAAATATTTCTAAAATATATACTTAATTTATAATTTTATGTGTTAAAATCTTAGCGAAGCTGAATAAGATTTTAACACTTCACAGAAAATTAAGTATATGTTTTAGAAAAATTTTGACAACTAAAAAAAAAAGAGATCCTTTAAGAAGAGTTCACAGAAAACAGAAGTTAAAAATATTAATTTCCTGAGGAAATATTTTAAGTATATGAATGCATCCTACGTCCATAGGTTTAACATTAGTAAGGGGAATCAGGAAGTTCATTGATTAGCAGCTTTAACTAATTTTTAGAGTATTAAGAGGTGTGTAGATCATATACAGGGTTGCATGAAAGAATTCGTAGCTATGGACAGCAATTGCTAAAAATGAATTTGTAATGCATTGGTTGTTTTTTAAATATTTATTTAGATATCTCATTTCATTGTATAAACAAAAATGAAATTTCTTAGCAGTATTCCGATAGTGTTGAAAAGTGTTTCATAATCTATACCTTGATGCATGATTCTTTGGTCTTGTTTTTAGGAATCATTGAAATAATTCCATGCTAATTTATTCTGGCTGTTTGGAGTATTCTTTACATTAGTTCTTACACATCACATATTCGCCAATAATACTTTTATATTTATGGAAAACAGATGTATATATGTAATAATGCTTCAAAATCTCCCATATGAAGATTTAATCTCTATAGCAATTGCATAGTATTAAAACTGGATGTCTTGTTTTTTTATGACAGAAATAAACAAACAATGGCTAAGCTATTGGTATGAATGGATACGTCGATGCTTGAGTATGAAAAGCATCTAAAATAATTGTCGGATTCCCTCTCTTTGAAGAATAATCTGGTATTTTTTTAGTATGCTGCCACCACCGATATGATTACATGATATCAGTCACGTTATGAGAGGTATATTGAGAAAAAGACAACCTCTTTCAATTAAACTTAAACGAATAATTTATTTACACAATCTTTACAAATAACAAGACAATATTTACAATTACAAACTCGGATATAGTTGATTCCACATTAAATAAAATACGTTCTGTGTACTGCTAAACTACGCTAATTAACTCAGATACCAGAAATTGCTATTTAATCTCACAAACATTTTATCGCTACACTCCAAGAGATCTCTTTCAACACACGTGTCCCAGAGCTCAGCTATCTCCTCCAACCAACACGTTTCACCCCCACGTTCAAACTAACTCACTCTCCTGTTCCCACGAGGCAACCCCTCGTAAAACCGGGCTGGTCCTCTCTTCGCAAGGGTTCCTTGATAGAACGTAATCCCCCTATGATGGATCTTTCATCTTAGAGAATGGGTGAAGTTTGTCTTATCTATGCACTTACAATGACAATAGAATAACTCCCTTCACTATACTAAACATTCCTTCCACACATATCAGGTCACTCCCCAACTCGGATTAAGATTTCAGTTAGGAAAGGAACGGTAGTTTAAAGCTTTACAGTAGAGATGAGAAGGGCTCGGTCTCGATTTTTATGTCAGCCTTCAGGCCTGGGCAGGCTCGGGCTCATTCTTTCTGAAACTGACAATTTTATTTATTCTCATATAGAAAAAATAAAAATAACTTTTCCCTTACGTATTCCATTTCAAGTAATTTTAATGTTATTTTGATCAGAATGAATAGAAGGGGAAAAAGAAGTCTTATTTTTCTTTTCTAGTATAGAATGTTACTTTAAAAGAAAATTTACGATATTTGCGACGCGACTGGCGACAGGGTGATATGGCGCCAGCCAATACGAAGTGGCGCGAATAATATTTGTTGCTAGATTTTCTATGGATAGGATGTTTTTTAATTGGAACGTTTATTATTATTTTTTTTTTTAGAGAGATCTAATGCAAGATGAATATATTTTTTTGTTTTTAGTCAATGAGCATTAGCTTAGGTTTGCAAATTTTTAGTATTTTATTGTGTGCGAGTCATACTCGCTCTTCGTATGAAAATAATGTCAGTGATTCTATTTTTAATCATGAACTCTGCTCATGCTCAAGCTCTGATCTGCACATTTACGAAGAAACTTTCATTCATAAGTAGACATAGGCGTAGCCACGAGGGGACACGTGCCCCCCCCCCCCCCCCCCCCCCCCAACTTTCTGAGCATCAATTTCTAAAATATGTTGATACAGACAATTAAGACTTGTCTTGAGTCTTGTATTGACCCAAAATGGAAATGAAATAACTACTTTAATTTTCATTTTATATTTCTTCATTTTTTTTACTTAATCAGATGTCAGATCATAGATAGCTCAGCTCTTGTTCTTTGAAGTAATGAATTTGGTAGCAAAAATTGTGTTGTGCAGTACAAACCCTGATACGAACATTCATTAAACAAAAGTTTGATCAATCACTCTCTTACAGCTGCGGACAATTTCAATGTGTCAGCTGTTTTTTCCACTGTCTGCGGTTAGTATCTACATGTACTTTTTCTTTTCTTCTCATTCCGCCTGTAGACTTTAGAAAATGTAGTTGTGTTTATCGGAGCGGGAGTTCTGTTTCCCCGCAATATATATTTCATTTAATTTGTTGTAACTTTAATTATAATTTAATCAAGTCATAAATATCCTGCTTTTCCAAGCTGTGTCGCTGGAGTTATTTACCAATGGAATGCAACCACAGATCACTAAGATTATAAAAAATAATTATTTTCTTCATTTAGTTATTAAATATGTTCCTCTCTCTTGCTTATTATTATTTTTATTGGCAGCACTTAATCTTCTACTATACCTTCGCATTTTTGAGATACAATGGTTATGATTTTTTTTTCAAAATGTAAGCCTTCTTGAATGAGCTGTTTAAAGTTATACAGCTGTACCTTGGTAAACGATGGTAATCTGTTCTAGAAATACCGTTGTTGAGCAAAACCGTTGCTATCAAAGGTGCAATTTTCCATACAATTTTGCAGGCGCACATACGTTAAATGATTAGTTACTTCTTAAAAGTGCCGTTTAAACTTATTTCAAATGTCTTAAAAGTTTGATAAATGTCTTTTATTTATTATCAGGGTCGTACCGCGGGTGGTGCCCCCCCACCAGGTGCCAGATACAGTTGTTATGGTGCTGTTTATTATATTTCTTACAAAAATATTAATTTCAATAAAAGGATCTAGCGGAGCTTTCCTCATTTACTTGGTCTTTTTTTTTCCCAAGTGAACCTCGAATTAAATGAACCTAGTAGTGGGGTCCAACTGCTGTCAACAGCGTACACCCGTGCAGGCTACGCCTGATCTGGTCTCAAATCAAACTAACCTTGAATTTTTTAAATTTTTTATTTCGACCCAAATTGTTTAATATTTTGAGCATCGTAGTTCACGTTACGACGATTTTGTATTCTTCCAACTTTAATTTAATTGCAGGAAAGCAAAATTTAACAGAGTTAGTTCTTTCTGTTTCAAAATAAAAAAAAGGTAAAAAATTTGCCGAAAAATCACTAAAAAATTCGCGAGCAATTCAAAACTTGCAGAGGACAAAATATACTATATTAGTCTAAAAGTTTGAAAACTAATTCATTTTACAAGTGTTAAAAAATTGCCGCTAACCGCGAAAAACTACAGAAAATCGCGTTCAATTTTTTATGTACGGGATTTTAATACAATATATTTAAACCGAATTACTTTTGCGATCCCTCCAGGATTCCTTTCGCCGCAGAATGCGTAAAAAACGCTAAAAATCTCTCTCTCCCTTTTTTTTTTTAATCGCAGAGGACAAAATTTACTATATTGGACTAAAAGATTGAAACCTGATTCCTGTAACAAATGTTAAAAAATTGCTGCGAAACGCAAAAAAAAAAAAAAAATTTAAATCACATGATAAATTAAAATCATTTTACGGATGATGAATAAACTTTATTGAAAAGAGAAAAAAAAATATACTGTATTGAGCTAAAAGATTGAAAATGGACTCTTTTTATGAATCTGAAAATATCTCCACAAAACGTGAAGAAAAAAATAATTCCCATAAAAAAAAAAAATATCCATGAAAAATTTGAAAACCACAGAAGACAAAATTTACTATATGTTCAAAGATTGAAACCAGATTTCCTTTACGAATGCAGAAAAATAGCCGCAAAACGCATAAAAACGTAAAATTTGCAAAAAATAATCGCGAAAAACTTAAAAATCTCGGAGAACAAAATTTATTAGATTAGGTTAAAAAAAGTAGTTGGATTTCTTTTATGAATGTCAAAAAATCACTGCGGAACGCAAAAAAGCATTAAAATCGCATGAAAAATTTAAATCATAGTACGGATTCCGAATAAAGTTTATTGAAAAGAGAAAACAAAGTTTATCTATTGGGCTAAAAGTTTAAAACTGGATTCTTTTTACGAATGTGAAAATATCTCCACGAAACGTGAAAAAAAAATCTCATAAAAAAATTACGAAAAATTAAAACATCGCAGAGGACAAAATTAACGGTATTGTATTTAAAGACTGAAACCAGATTTATTTTACGAATGTTAGAAAAATCGCTTCAAAATGCGTAAAAACTGAAAAAAAAAAAAAATCACGAAAAACAAAAAAATCGCAGAGAACTAAATTTATTATATTGGGTTAAAAGATTGTAGCTAGATTCATTTTACGAATGTCAAAAAAATCGTCGCAAAGCGCGAAAAAACGCTAAACCCCGCATAACCAATTCACGAATGAATTCAAATTCGTTATAACGAGTTCCGAATAAACATTATTGAAAAGAAGCCAACATTTACTATATTGGGCTAAAATAATTTAGGCTAAAAGGTTGTAGTTGGATTCCTGTTACAGATGTTAAGAACTTCCACGAAGCGCGAAAAAAACCCCCGCAAAAAGTCACATGAAAAATTCGTCATTAAAATCTGTGAGTACAAAATGTAATCGCAGAGTTCAAAATTTAGTACAATGGGCTGAAAGATTAAAACTGGACTCATTTTACGAATGTTTAAAAATCTCAGCAGGACGCGGAAAAACAGCAAAATATCTCATACAAATTTCATGAAAAATTTAAAAATCGCATAGGACAAATTTTACAATAATGGGTTAAAAGGTTGAAACCAGATTCGCATTACAAATGTTAAAAATTTTCCAAAAAATGCGGAAAAACACTAAAAATCACATAAAAAATTTAAGAACAATTTAGAAATAGCTGAGGATAAAATTTACTATATCGGGCTGAAAAATTGAAACCAGATGTATTTTACGAATGTTTAAGAAAATCGCCGCGGAACGCTTAAAATTGCATACAAAAATTTGTGAAAATTCTAAAAATCGCAGATCACAAAATTTGTTATATTGGAATAAAAGATTGAAGTTGGATTCCGTTTACGGATGTCAAAAAAAGCGCCGCGAAAAATCACATAATAAATTTTCAAAAGTTAAAACATCGCAGAGTAGAAAATGTACTATATCGGCTGAAGAAATAAAACCAGATTTCTCGTACGAATGTCTAAAAAATTGCCTCGGAAAGATAAAAAAATGCTAAAAATCACACAAAAATTTCGCGAAAAATTTTAAAAAGGCAGAGGACAAATTTTACTATATTGTGTTAAAAGATTGAAACTTATGTCCTAACACAAACTTAAGAAATTGTCGCAAAACGCGAAAATCGCTAAAAATCACATAAACATTTCGCAAAAAATTCAAAAATTGCTGTACGACGAATGTTTAAGAAAAATAGGTCTAGGGGGCTAGAAGATCGCAACTGAATTCTTTTTACCCAATGTGAAAAATTTCTGCGAGGCCGTTTTTAACCAAGATACCACTGTATATGTATATGGGAATGTGTGCGTGCGCGCATGTGTGTGTTTAATAAACATTTGTGCCTCCCCAAAATTTTCGGTCACGCTACGCCTATGTAAGTAGATATAATTGTCATGTATTTTTATTCCGATAGAAAGCAATTGAAGACTGTTTCCAATTTTCCTGTGAAAGCACAGTATCTTTCAGATAACGGTGTCAAATTTTTAATTTAAGCTGATTTTCAAGGAAACGAAATGTTGTTTTAATTAAGGAATCAATTATTTATAAGTTACGATATACACCTTTTATAAGAAATAGAAAACGTTGTTTGATTCTTCAGCATAGAAATAGTAATTTCTGCAAATTGCATGCATTTATTCATAAAACGCATTTCGTTAATTTGGCCATCAGAAATGCTTGTTGGGAGAGAAAAGTATTTACATCCTTTTAAGGAAGCATATTTATATTTGATACCAAACTTCTCTTTTGATAAGATTGAATGTAAATTTCCATAAAATTAATTATGTGCACGGGATAAACATTTATTATCCCATACAAAGTTTTTTAAAAATGAGATATTACTTTTAAAACAATTTTTAAATATTACGCAATTTTTTTCGGTATCGGGCTCTGATGACACAAAATGTTTCGCGCTCGGACGGGCTCGGATTTAAAAATTATCGGGCCCGGGCTCCGAAAAGAGAGCCCGATCTCATCTCTACTTTACAGTACACAGTAGATAAGCACACAAAAAGATAATATCACATAACAATAGTTCTAAGCCTGCAACTGCCAGTGAAAGCCTGACAATAATATTGATAGACATTATTTTTTTTAATGATTTATATGCCTCATATTGGCTGATGGAAAAATTCATAAAAAGAAATTATTCAAAATTTCCTTCTAGTTTGGTAGATTAAAAAAAAAAAAAAAGTCTGATTACTAGTGTTTAGCATGTAGAAAAGAACTCATAATTAAATATAACTAAAATTTTCATTCCATTTTTTTTTCTTTCTTTATCCTTTTTATTGTTATTTTACAAACTAGAACAACTCACTGCATTTGTCTTACCTTTTTTAGATATCCTAGAAAAAATACAAAATAAATCTGAAAATATCATTGTGTCCAGAGTTACTGGCTTTTAGCTATACCAGAAAAAAAATCTGGCTTTTATTATTATTATTTTAACTATTAAAATGAAAGTGATACCATTAATTTATGAGTAGCTTTTTCATTTACACAGTGAGACAATCTAATAAATAAAATTCCACTTTTATAAATCAAATACCAAAACAAAAATAAATGTAGGAATTTAGGAATTCTCTTATTCTGATACATTTAAAATTTTTGCTCTTGATTAAAATATTTCATTCCAAAACAAATTTACAAGTGTTCATTTAAAATTTCCTGGTGTTATTTAACAAAATTCTTTAATTTTAATTATCTGCCCATTTCTTGGCATATTTTTACTTGTGTGCTAAACAGCCAAAATCAATTTTGGATATATAGTGATGAAATAATAGGAACAAGGAATTATTTAGATTGATATTACATTAAAAAAAGTAAGCAAATGGTATTAGAAAATATAAAGGTAAATATGGAAAACTTTATACATGAACAATCATTTTATATTTTTTCAAAAAAGTCATATTTTGAAAATGGAATGTAACTTTGTAAAAAGATTTATTTTCTAATGTATACAAGTGACTTATTTATATAGAGCTTTTTATGCTTGAAAAACAACTAGACCGGTTTAAAGTTCAGCAATAAGGGAAATTTTAGTTCCCACATTTATGTTCATATAATACATAATGTATGTTCGGAGAAATTGTACAAATGAAATTCTTTATAGCAAATTTAATTTTGTTTATCATTTTGATATAATTTTTAAAATAAAAAAAGTATTTGAGTACATCTTAAGTCTAAGAAATGCCATTATACCTACAATATAGGTTGTTCTCATCACATTTCTATTTATAATTTATTGTGTTTTTTCACACAGTAAATGGCTGTTAATTTGTTAAAGAAATAAATTAACATCTATAAGTGTGGGGGAAAAAAAATGTATTCATTCCAGGAGAAAATAATGTATCCAAAATCAGGAGATGGGAGAGCACATTAGAATAAATATGGTTTATTGATATTATAAAGAACTAAGACTTGTTTAAATTTCATGATTAACTTTTTTTAATTAGTTAAGCTTCAAGTGATGAACTTTCCATATTCATTTTTTCATCTTTCACTCAAGAAAGCCAGGAGAAGACTGAAAACATTCATGTTAGTTCATATTTAAAAAACAAAATGACATCATCAATCTAAAATTGCAACAGGATGTGGACATATATACTTATTACCAATTATAAACATTAAATTATATCAAAACATTATAAACAATAAATTAGATGAAAATCATAAGATAATAAATTATATGAAAGTCATTATAAGATAATAAATTATGTGAAAATCATTATAGAATAACAAATTACATCTATTAGTTCAGAATGTAATTGCATCAGGGTTTTTCCCATCATAATAAAAAAATGCATCATTTTCTGTAAATAATTATAAACAACTACTGGGTTATTCCTATGTTATGCTTGATTATGATGAGAATCAAATTATAAACAAATAAATGATGATAGCATTCATAAAGAACTGATATTACACCCAAACATCATGTTAAATATAAATAGCAAGATATGCAATTTAAAAAAGTCCTTCCGGCCTGTACCGGGAGGAAAAGGTAGCTTTCCTATATCTTCGTTTTAAAATTTTAGCTAATGTTACACGAAAACAGCAAGTTAAAATGCTAAGAAACGTTTACAAAAGATTCGTTAATACTGAATTTGAATAAGAAATTCGCCAAATTATTGAGCAATAGCCAAATTGGCTTCATTTATGAAGACTTTATTTCGCCAAATGTCGCCAATTTTGGTGCTAACGGATATGAATATATAGTTTTATGCGTATGATTGGGAAAATTATTACAACAATGAAAGAAAATAATTTGCAAGTAATGGCGTTAATGTGCTGTTTTGTTTCAAAATGTCAGCCACCCTAGAATTTCAAACTTCTCTATCTCAGCCATTTTTTAAGATAGAGGTAAACCAAAAAATGCTCTGGAATCCTTGTATCAAGGCCTAACACGTAATTAAAAAATAAATTTTAATTTTTAATTTTTTTGTATATTTATTTTAGTTTTAAATTTTTAAATGGCCGCCATCTTGAAACAAAATGGCGGACCAAGCTGGCCAACGAACTCGGTCGAGACATTGGTGAGCTTAATACACACAATTAGTTTCATCAAAATCGATTTATAAATACGAGCGTTATCGTATGACATAGGTCAGATATATATATATATATATATATATATATATATATATATATATATATATATATATGGATATATCTATATATATATAAATCAACATTTGAGCGGAGGGTGCTTTTGGGGTCTGGGGGTCATAATCGGTGAAAATATATCGAAATTTTCCGGAACTGCTTTCCTCCGAACGGCTGCAATAGTTAGCTTTATACTTTTTAGTATTGAAAGCTACCTAAAAGCCAATAAAGACCAGCTTTTTATTATTATTATTATTATTAAAGATCTTTCTATTTTAATAAAGCTGTCCAGTCTGCGCCTTAAAAAAAACAAGAACGAAAAATCATGCGTCAAGCATAGATTATGTAGCACTTTCCAACGCTTCTAAAATAATTTTACAAATCATTACCGTTTAATAAGCTGAAAGATGACATCTAAGTAAACAATTTGGAAAACGCATAACATATTTAAAAACGTAATTTCAGGAATTTTCAATATATACAATATTCGGAAAAATATCCGAATACTTTTATGTAGCCCTGTATATGATCTATAGATTTGTATATATACATAGGATGCTAAATTTTAGTTTAGTTAGGAAACGCGTAGCACAGTTTAAATTCTTCTTCTGGAGTTTCTGTCAATAAACGGAAATGTGTTCGCGAACTTTTGTGCTGCCCTGTATAGGATCTACAGAATTTATACACACCACGTAATAGACAAAAAGCTAGTTAAGATTAAAATCGCGTTCAGTAACTTAAAACGCACTTCCAGGAATTATTGTTAACAGACAGTAGAGAATTCTTTTATGTGTCCCTGTAAATGAACGATGACTGCTATACACACACTATTCTGTAGTAAGCCTCTTGTAATGCACCTTAGTAATATATATAAACTTCAATGCGTTTAAAATAGTGGAACATTATTTAAATAAGCCGCAGACGATTTTTCTCCATAGACGTAATGTAACGGAATTATTTTGACTGTCCCTGTAAAGTAACTCTAAGTGCTATACGCCTATTATTCCATATTAAGCTTCTTCTAATGCATCTTAGTGATCTATATAAATTTAAATGCGTCTACAATAGTGAAACATTTTTAAAATAAACCGCAAATGATTTTTCCCCATAGACCGCAATGTAACGGAATTCTTTTGAGTGTCTCTGTAAGAAAACTATAAGTGCTACACACTTCAGTTGAAATAGGGGACGTGCCATAGATAACGACAATAACATATAAAAATTGCAGAGCAATCCGAGCATATTTACGGGAGTTAGAGCACGGACAGACGGCCAGACGGCCATCCGGCCAGACAAACCGAAGTCATAAGCACTTTTCAACTAGGTTGGAAAGTGCTAAAAAGGCCAGCAATTTTGCAGCCTTGATTGTATCTCATCATGTTTTGAGTAATCATCCAAATAAATCAGCATGAGTATTTGAATATCTCTCTGCAACAAACAAAATTGCTACTTAATTTTTAAAATCTTTTTTAGTGTGATATTAATTACTAAGCAGACCTGCTTGGTGTTGCCTGGATTAACTTAACTATATCTAAAATTACCTTAAATATAATATACAAACGAACCGATTAGGGAAAGTCTCACTGCTTTCTGCATCGTGCTGGGAGATCGTTAATACGTAAATCACGATAACGGGGCACTTCATTAATATGCAAAGCTGAAAAAATAACTTCTTAAAAATCAATATATTTAAAACAAAAAGCGCATTCTGTCAATCCACATGGAAATCGTTTCTTTGCGCATGCGCAATGATTTTTTGAAGGCTTCTACCTCAGAAACGGGAAACCTGATTAATTAACCCAACCCTCACCTGTTTAGCCTTGGGGGATTAAAAAGGGTTGATTGAAAATGGATGAAACCATACCATTGCATTGAAAGCATAGACCTTTTAATTTATTTTTGCTCTGAGGTTGAAAGCTAAAGCTTTTTTTTTTAAAAAGAACTCATGTTTTCACTACTAAATATGCATATTTTTTCGCAAAATTTTAAAGAAAGCTTGGATACAGTTATATTTATAACCAATTGAAATTTCAGAGAGTTCGGAAGATAACTATTTTTTTTTATTGCTATGTTAAAGGAGCTGACGCGAAAACAAACAAAAAAGCGAGAAGAAAACATTTTGTTTACAACTAGATAACAATATTTTTTCGCAAAATTTTTACACGTGCTGTAAAACCGTTTTATTTATCACCAATAAAGATTTCAAAGAGTCCAGACAAAAATAACTTTTTATTTTAAAACTATGAAACGACCCTGGGTAAATATAAAAGAAAATGAGCGCTTTTATCACTAAATATCAATATTTTTTCGCGCATTTTACATTTAAAAATATAATTTCATACAAAATCGAGTTAAAGATATAAAATAATAAAAACTTGATGTTTTTTAAAAATTTATTTATTATTACGGTCGCGAGCAACTAGTAAACAATTAAAAATGTTTTCGCAAAAGAAAGAAAAAAAACCCCTTGAAAATTTAGATTGTGTCTATAAATCGTTAAATAATAATTGTAAAAAAAAATATTTTGTTAAAAGCATGAAATCAAAAATCTTTCAAAAATAAAAGTTGAGCAGATCTAAAAATAGAACTCCCAACTCACTATCGAAAAAACGCTGTCGCTATAGTAACCGATTATCGACATCAAAAGTAGGAGATGGACATAATAAAGCTTTTGTGATAAAAGGTTACCATAAGAAACTAAAAGGGAGAAAAATTCATTTTTCCTTTCGCCGAATCTTTTTTCCTGCATTTGAAAAATTTCCAATACTCTAAATAAATTCATTAAAATTTAGAATGTTATTTAAATTTAGAATATTTGATTTTTTTTTTCAAGCTATTCCAGAAGGTTTCCTCCATGTAGGGATATATAATTTACATTTTGATCACAAAACTTAGATACCGAAACAAATTAATGAAGAACAAAGTGCTGAAAAAGTGACTTAGAAATGTGTAATATTAAAAAAATGCTGTATGAACTCTGAATAAAGTTTTTGAAAATACGAGAAAATTTACTGTATATAAAGATTGAAACCGGATTTCATTTACGAATGTCAAAAAATCCCCACAACATGCGAAAAACTGAAAATTGCACTAATTTTTTTTTTTCAAACAGATAATTAAGAAAATCTAAGGGTCGTGTGCATTGGGCTAGTTTTCTTCCTCTATGTAGAATCAAATTTAAAGACTTCTACATACTGTAGATTTCTCTATCAATGTTAGTATTTTACATGGATTTATAATAAATATTTTTACGAATACCTAAATATGTGAGATAAAAAAGGCCATTTTTAAATGATTGCATTTTATATAAATTAAAAAAATATATAGTTGAAAAAAAAAATTAATTTACTGTAATTAATTTTTCATCCGAGCTGAAGAGTGAGAGAATGCTAGACTGGATGGCTTAATTGGTAAAGCACTTGGTGAGCTATACACGGGATCGAACCCCGGTCTGAACATTTTTTCACTCTAATGGTTGTACGCTGTTTAGTAAAGTGATAATTCACATCCTTTGTATTTAATTTACTGTGTCAAGAATTGTGTTTTGGAAGCTTTCAAGGTACGGGAACTTATAGTGTTCTAGAAAAGTGTACCTAAGTGAATATTATTAGTATATTTTTTCATGCAAAAATACTTTATCATTTAACCCTTTCCGGCGCGGAGTAAGTCTGTTTTTAAAATGATGAAATTATCGACTGACACCAGAATTTACAAACGAATTTATTAGAAAATAAAAACTTGCTTATTTTGCCGTAGTTTATAAAAGGAAAAAAATAATTAAATATTACTGGTGCCGTTTGTCAGTTCTGGAATTAAAATTAGGTGTCCTTTTTTGTGGGCACCGCCCGCTAAAAGGTTAAATAACCTTTTAAAAAGTTTTTTTTTTTTTTTTTTTTTATAAAGAATAAATTTGATATATGCCAAAGTAATTTTTACAATCTTTGATCTTTACTATCTATAGTTAAAAAAATTTAAAATGATACATTTATTAGGAAGAGTGCAATGAATGGGCATAAACAACAGCGACGTTTAAGTGTTCGTGTTTTTTTTTAAACTGTTGGTAAACTACCCATTCCCCATGAGTAGCAAGTTTCGAAAAAATTCTCCAAGAGAACAAAAAATAAACTTTCATTTTCATTTATCGCATTGAATGAGAAATAGAAGATGATAATATTTGTAGTCCAAAGTTCGCTTTCCCAAGGTCGTATTCATACTGCATACATCTTCAACTTAATAACGATAGGGGAATATCATTCCGACGTAACGTCACGTGTTAAAAAGAAACTGAACTTCATCGCTTTTTTAGAGATGCAGTTATGTACTGTTATTTCATCAGATTAATGTGATTTTCTTTGAAGTAAGTTTTATTTTATATATTGTTTGTGTTTGAATTTGTATAAACTACCAAGTATTTATTAACATTACTTTTAAATACGCTTGGCTAATCTGTAAGAAGATAATGAAATCCAATTTATGCAGTTATCAATATGATTCATTCTCACTTTTTTTAATAATCCCGCGCATTATTTACATCAGGCATGTCAAACTTATTTGCCACCAAGGGCTAAATTAAATTAATTATTGTATACAAAGCCGCAAGTACATTACTGAAAAAGAAAAAAAGCGGGTTTATATTATTTATTACCATCGTACAGATTACAAATTTTACATACAAAATACGACCATGTTAAAGAAAATATTTATAACAAAGTTCCAAAGTTATCATTTTTGTTTTATCTTATTTTTCGAAAAGAACTTAGCAGCACTTTTCAATAAACAAATTTACAAAATTTGGGTAATTTTGCTAAATTGTAGCTATTTTAAGAATTGATTGCGCATGCTATAATGCTAGTCTGGGTATTTCTATGTTTCACACATTTATAATTTTGTAAAATTGAAAATAGCAAAGGTGTCGCATAAAAGAGCGCTACCGAACATAGCTAAAATATAATTAATTGTACACTATATTTTGGGAAATCTGTCGACTGATACATCATTACGAAAATTTGGAAACCCCACATACACATATTACTTACCCATCATACGGTAAGTATTCATCATCAAGTATTGTAATCGTTTTGAAAATCGAAAAAAAAAAATAAAAAAAATGACGGATTTACACGTTTCAGACACTGGAGATTCCGGAAAACATATTTTTAGAAAAAAATTTTTGCCGCCCGTCTGTGTGTCTGTAAACGCTCTATCTCCCGAACAAATCGAGATAGAGACTTGAAATTTGGTGTTTACTTAGTATGTAATAATGGAAAGAAGCTTATTGAATTTCAGTAACCTCGATTATCCGGAACTATTTTTTTCGGACTCTCGAAATATTCGTTCTGATAAAAGGTATATAAAAAATTCGCAATTGTTTATTTTAAGGAGGGAATATAAAAGACAATAAAAAAACATAAATTTTGCATAAAGAATGAAGTAGATCGTATAATTAGTTGCCGAGATATTTGTAATCCTATTTTCTACACTCTTCGATTTTTCCTGACCCTGTATTTAATTCAAATTTCAATTCAAAGATATATTTTAATTGGAAATGAGACGCTTAATCCGACGCAGTAAACCGTTAGTTAATATGATTATCAATTTTGGAGTAATAAAGCATTTAAAATTTATGACGTCATCAAGCCACGATTTTATTCGAATTTCAATGCATTTTATTAATAGTTTACACATGTTTTATTTTCATATTTTATATTATGCATATCCATGATGGGTAAGTATTACGGTGGCCCCCCAACGACTTGTTTTTGTTTTAATATGAAATCGCGTTGAATTTCGATTAACTGAATAGTGATTTCTAAACAACAATTTGAAATAAATTGATTTTCACATTTCTTTAAATTCACAAATCTTTTAGATTCATTTTAAAAATATTTTTAAGTGCGTTCGTAAATATATAAATACGTAGCACCTATAGTCGTCGCCTGGTCCGTCTGTCCGCATATAACAGCGCAAAAACTACCCAACCAAATGGTTTGAAATTTAAGATATATTATCTTTGCAGATTTGGTCGAGACTAGAGATGGGATTGCTCGGAAAAAAACCGGAAACTTTGGGAAAAAAAAAACTGCTTTTTTTCCGTTTTTTTCCGAAGGGCTATTTTTCAAATTTTCCAAATTGGAAAAATTGAAATTTAATTTATAAAATAATACATTCAAAAGTTATTATGATTGCATTGTGATATTTTTTCTTTATATTTTTCCATGTTCAGTGTCTTCCATGAAAATGTTAACATAGAAAATATGATCTGTAAGCAGTTTAGGAAGAACTTGAGTCCTTTAAAGGATACTTTACAATTTTTTTACCTTAAAACATAAGACCCTTAAAAAAAATTCGGAATATTTTCAATCTCCATTCTGAATCCTCAAAAAATGTGATGATTTTAGAATAACAAAACATATCACATAACAGCTGAAATCGCCAATGAATCTCTTATCTAGCTGTACATACAGTAGTGGCCAAAATTGTGGTTACCTTTTGGGGAAAATGTTTTTTTGAAGTTTGATGGCTCATAACACCCAATATTTCTTAGTTATACCATAAAAGTTATATACCACTGGAAGGATAATTTAATCAAAAATATCATGCAATACAGTTTGTTCAATTCTAATTAATTTATCCAACGTTATAGCCAAATAATCAGAAAAAGGCACTAAAATCTGGTTACATTCATGATAATGATTTTTCTTTTACTTGAATGTAGCTAATGCATATGAATGTTTGGAGTGTCAGACAGATTCCATTTTATTTGGTAATGTGTCAATCAAAGCTACGGTCGGATTTCAAAAAAATATATGTATGTCATATTTTGGTACTTATAGGACTTTTATCACTATTTTTTATGATTGCTATCAAGTTGCTAAAGTTCTTTACCATCTTTCAATTTTTGAGCCATCAAACTTCAAAAAAACCTTTTTTCCAAATGATTTCCACAATTTTGGCCACTACTGTATTTATGAAGGACCTTATTAAAAATATCTAAATAAGAACCTAAATATAACGATAATTTCTAATTCACAAAATTTTTATTATATTTTTTATGACAATTATAAATGATTTTTTTAATAAAGGCAATATTTTTTATACAAAATGTTCACAAAAACAGGATCAATGTAAGCAGACTCATGCAAGTTCTCTTGTTAAAAATGAAAATTCATGTGCAAATTTATTTCAATAATATACCAGAAATTTAATATAAAACTTGAAACATGCATTTATTTTTATTGGCATAGCTGCGATTTTTCATGTAATCCTAATAATATTATAATCCTAATAATATTATAAATCTGATTGTGTGCAAATGTTAGGCTGAAGCCAGCGTCAAAATGAAGCATTTAATTATCCTGTATCTTTGCATATAAGTTGATTATAACCCTCAAATGAACATAGAATGGTTTTTGTTTATTTTATTTCAATATTTTTCTTAATAATTCAAAATTTCATTATTTTCATAGAGAATAAATGGACATTTTTTCGTATATTTTAAAATGGTTGGTTGGTTTGGCCCAAAGGGCCCGGTTTTGCAGCTTTTTTTTTAAATGGTTAAATTTATTTTACCGTTGCTAATACTTTATCGTTGACAATATAAAATAAAACCCCAGAGTAATAATTTTTAATCAACAATTTATTTTCAAGTGAAAAATTTCCACGTGAAAAATGAAAAGGAAATGAATTATTTAAGAATTAAACAGAATATGAAATGATGTCATATTAGAAACAAAACGTGCGTTTTCAAATATTTGATAATAATACAAAGTGCAGAAATACGAGTAAGTATGGAAAGCAAGCGAATATGATGTCATATGTAGAAAAATAAAACAGATTTGTTTTGATGTTGAAATAAAATGATCTTGGGTTATCAAATTATTTGTGATTAATTTCTCTTTTTTTTTTTGACATGAAAGGAATTATTTTAAATGTACGTAATATATGTATTTTAAATGTATGTGTTGTAAATTAAAGTTCTGTGTTTTAAATGAAATGAGTGACAGATTTATATTTTTAATGATAACATGGTTTGTGTTTGGGTCCGTAGAAAACACCACTAAAATATTAACAAAACGAACATTTATTACCGGGTTGGGTTGGGTTGATTATTGACGGCCAATTATCTACACTAGGGATATAGGCCCGGGGGGAGTGCCCTTCGTGGGGGTCTTTCTAACATTTATTACTGGACATCACATAACTTACGTAGAACAACATCATATATCAGAATCTTAGAATACCCAACAGAGTGAAAGTTGTAGTGTCAATCTAGAGTCAAAGTCAAAGTTGCTTTTTCACGCCCTCTAACGGCTGGATAAATACATAACACTCCTTCCCCCTAGGAATAAAGCACATAGTCGTCTAAATGTTTTGGTGAGGTTCGGGAGCGTTCAGAACGTCGTAGAATAGGAAGATCTGGTTCTTCAGTTACAGGATCACAGACAGGATCGGACTCTGTGGGTGAATCAGGTGTCACTGGATCATTTTCTGGAGATCGCAAAGATGGAATCGCAGAAGACTCTGTTGACGTTTCCGCATCTTGTACACGGCTGCGAACCTGGTCAACATGACGTCTGTGGACAATACCGTCCACTAAGTCTTGAGTCTTGTAGGATAATGGCCCTGTTGTTTCTATAACTTTTGCAGGAATCCATGATGGGCCCGAACTGTAGTTGCGAATATATACGGGATCGTTTTCTTGAAACTGACGTAGGCGTTTGCTTTTGTCGGACTCAGCTAGTTTTTCTTTCTTGAACTTCATCTCTTTATTAAGATCAGGGTGAAGCCTATCCAACATCGATGTCAAACGACGATTCATTAAAATTTCAGCTGGTGATTTACCAGTAGAGGTACTTGGTAACGTATGTTGAGCAAACAGAAATCTAGCGAGACGTGTTTTCCAATTACTTTGAATTATCCGTTTCAAAGCTTGCTTCGTTGTAGCCACCATCCTCTCTGCCTGGCCATTGGAGGAGGGATGATAAGGAGCAACAAAAATAGGTCGAATCTGGTTTCGTGCTAAAAACTGTTGAAATTCATCAGATCTAAATGTTTTACCATTATCAGATGCAACTGAATCTGGGAGTCCATGAGTTGCAAAAATAGATCTAAGATTGTCAATAGCAGCCGAAGACGACATGGAGGAAACTGGTACAACCTCCAGCCACTTGGAGTGAGAATCAACTAAAATGAAAAATGTTTTGCCTTGAAAAGGACCGGCGAAATCTACATGAAGGCGAGACCATGGCTTTTCTGTCCATTCCCATGGATGTATGGGAGCTTTGTCTGGAGCTTTTTGATTCTCTTGGCACAGTCTACAGGTTTTAACTGTGTTCTCAATGGCACTATCCATGTTAGGCCACCACACATAACTGCGTGCAAGACCTTTCATTCTAACTATGCCGGGATGTCCATTATGAAGCAGGACGAGAACTTGACTCTGGAGTGCAGTAGGTATAACAACTCTACTACCCCATAAGACACAATCTTGATGAACACTTAACTCGTTACGTCGATGAAAGTATGGTTTGAAACTATTGTCAGTCATTTTGGAAGGCCAACCATTTAAAATCATCAAAGAAATTCTGGAAAGGATCGGGTCTTTTTTAGTAGCCGAAGACAGCAACTTAGCATCTAGTTGTGTGACAGGAGAGGACTCTAACAACAGAACTTCAGTCAGGGCAGGAATATCAAGTTCAGGAGTGTGTAAAGGCAGACGACTTAGAGCATCAGCATTTGCTATTTGTTTACCTTTCCTATATTCCAATTCATAGTCGTAGGCAGCTAAAATTAAATTCCATCTAAGTACACGGGGTGAAACCATTTGTGACAGAGGTTTGTTCGGATTAAACAGACCCAAAAGTGGTTTATGATCAGTTATAATTTTGAATTTACGCCCCTGAAGATATTGATTAAATTTTTTTATTGCAGAAATTATGGCAAGAGCTTCCCGATCTGTTTGACTATAATTTCTTTCAGGTTTTGATAAAGTACGAGAATGGTAAGCTATAGGGGATTCTTTACCATTAGGTAAAACATGGCTCAAGACAGCACCCACTCCCTTTGAAGAAGCATCGCACGTTACAATTACAGGAAGTTTTTCGTCAAACTGAGTTAATACGACATCTTTTTTTAATAATTCTTTTGCTGCTGTATAAGCCTTATCGTGTTTAGGCGTCCAACGCCAAACTCTGTCGTTTCGAAGTAACTGATGCAATGGTTCTAAAACATCCGATCTGTTTTTTAGAAAACAGCCGTAAAAATTCAGCATTCCTAAAAAGGCTTGCAATTCAGTTTTATCTTTTGGAGTCGGGGCCTCATGAATCGTTTTTATTTTATCAAAACTCGGCTGGATACCCTCCCGATTTACACGAAATCCTAATAATTCAATTTCGGGAAATGCAAATTTACACTTTTCACGTTTAAGATGAATGCCAGAATTTTGCAGGCGCTCTAGAACTTGCTTTATCTTTAAATTATGATCCTCGACATTTTTTCCTTGAATAAAAATGTCATCTAGGTATGGCAGTACGCAGAGGCCTCGCTAAGGGGGGGGACGGGGGGGGAGCCTCCCCCCCCAAACGTTTGTGAATGCTATTATACTTGGCAAATTTACAAACTCTTATTTGGCAAATTTGCATAAAACTTTAATAAAAACTATAATATACTCTCTATTTTTAATGGACTTGTCAAAAGTTACAAATCTAATTGGGAATATTATTAAACTTGTTGAATTGGCGAGAACTATTTATTTTTCCTTTTGAATGAGTTGGCAAATACTGAAATTTGACTTGGCAATTTAAGGTCCTCTCCCCCCCCAATAAAAAGTCTTAGCGATGACACTGGCAGTACGCCATCAATACCTGCTAGTACTTCTTCCATTCTTTTTTGAAAAATCGCAACAGCGACAGAAATGCCAAATGGAAGTCTATTAACTTTGAAAAGTCCCTTATGGGTATTTAATGTTAGTACTCTGGAAGTTTGTTCGTCAACTGGGAGCTGCAAATATGCTTCAGAAAGGTCTAATTTTGAAAACACTGTACCGCCCGTCATAGTAGCAAGAACATCATTTACTGTGGGAAGAGGATAAGTAAACTGTTTTACTGCCTGGTTTACCGTGCTGCGGTAATCGCCACACAGTATAATACGACCATTTTTCTTTAAAACAGGAACTATGGGCGTTGCCCAATCAGAATAAGAAACAGGTTCTAAAATTCCCTTTTTAACCATCTCTTCTATTTCACTAGTTACTTTATTTCGTAGGGCGAAAGGCACATTTCTAGCTTTTAGAAATTTTGGTGAACAATTTTCATCAATTTTAATTGATACCGGAGGTCCTTTAAATTTCCCCAGAGATTCATTAAAAACATTACAGTATTCATGTAATATAGAATCTAAAGAGCAAGTAGAAATTTTATTAACATTTGCATTAGATGTTAAATTTAAATTCAAGGCTTCAAACCAACTCCTGCCTATTAACGATTTACCTTTCCCCTCAACGACTAAAAGAGGTAAATTAACACTACTAGAATTATGTGTAACATTAACATCAAAATATCCAGCAAGGTTTAATTTTTCAGAACTCCATGTTTTAAGACATTGGTCAGAAACAGAAAGTAAATAAGGAGGATTAACAGGTCATAATTTAACATAGGTATCATATCATAACTAATAATAGAATGCAACGAACCGGAATCAATTTCCATTTTATGTGAAATTCCATTTAATTTAACAAGTATGTCATAAGGGGGATAATCAGTAACAGTACCTATAGAATTTAAATTATTAATGCAATTATACTCATCATCAATAATATCTGACTTACCTGAATCGAATTTCTGCACCTTAGATGTTTTGGTTCCTTGTTTATTTTTTCTAGAATTACAAACTTTCGCGATATGGCCAACACGACGGCAATAATTGCACGTTGCTTTAATAAATTTACACTCCCCATAAGGATGATGGTTGCCACATCGATGACAGGGATTTTTATTATTTTGCTTGCCCTTACACTCCTGAACATTTTTGCCTGACCCTTTTGGCTTCACGTAATTTACGGTACTAGGTAACGTACCTCGAATTTCTGTAGATTGCTTCACTGCAGCTTCTCCCGCCAGGGCTAAATCTAAAGCCGAAGTCAAGGTAAGTTTAGGATCTGACAGAAGTTTACGTTGAATTTCTTCGTCAAGAACACCACATACTAATCTATCTCGAAGCATAGAATCTAGCTGTGTTCCAAAGTTTCAATTTTCGGAGTCTTCTTAACTCGGCCATGAATTCAGATATAGTTTCATTTTTCCGTTGGTCTCTTTTATTAAATTTAAATCTACATAGAATTTCAGAAGGTTTAGGTGAGAAATGTTCATTTAATTTTACCAACAAATCGGCAAAATCCACTGAATTCGGATTATTAGGAGTGCACAATGATCGTATGACAGAATATAAAGCTGGACCCGAAACACTAAGAAAAATTGCCCGCTTCTTATCAGCTTCAGCAATACTCTTAGCGGTGAAAAAGAAATCCAAACGCTCTTTATACTCAATCCAGTTCGTTTTCCCTTCTAGAAATTCTTCGAGCTTGCCGAATGACATTTTGAAGAAATCGAAACTAAGAATATGCAGTAATTACACAGTTCAGGAAAACGTTGAAATGAATCAGAAGAAATTGTCGCAGTTTTAACTCGTCGCCAATAACATGGTTTGTGTTTGGGTCCGTAGAAAACACCACTAAAATATTAACAAAACGAACATTTATTACCGGACATCACATAACTTACGTAGAACAACATCATATATCAGAATCTTAGAATACCCAACAGAGTGAAAGTTGTAGTGTCAATCTAGAGTCAAAGTCAAAGTTGCTTTTTCACGCCCTCTAACGGCTGGATAAATACATAACAAATGAATTCAATACGAATGATGGGATAGGTTGGAGATTTATCGTCTGCACACGGCTAACATAAGGATACCATATTTTTAATTTAAATTTTAAAAAGTAAAAAAAAAAAAAAATATATATATATATAAAAAAATATTGGATGGCAAATGTCAATGATATGCATTGCAAAATTATCCGTATCGAAAATCAGAAAATCTTAATAAAAATAACTATATTTTTTAAAAGAAAGTTGCTTTTCTCATAAAAGCTAAAGATTTAGTTAATCCCATCCCATTCCCACGGTGTTGTCAATTTAGCTAATTTTTTTTATTCATCTACCAGAACTTTTGAATAATAATTTTTGCTTTATTTAATGGCATGTTTCGTGATTAAGTTAAGTGCAGGTAACTATTCGACAATTCGGGTATATATTTTGAATAAAAAAAATCCGCTAAATTGGCAGCACTACTTCGCTCAATGCAATATAACCTTTCAAAAAAACTCACATGACATGCACAGTGGCGCACCCAGGATCGCGCTTTTTCTTTGGGGAGAAGGTTCGAAACCGCTTCTCGCTAATTTTTGCATTTGCGTCTTTAATTACTACCAGTAGGCAACAAAATATCCGAATTATTTTGTGCAGCCCCGTATATGATCTATAGATATGTATGTATACTACACAGTATGCTGAAATTTACTTCAGTTAGGAAATACGTAGCACAATTGAAAATTACCCTTCAGCTATTTCCGTCAAAAAAAAAAAAAAAAAAAAAAAACCCGGAAATGTACGCGAGATTTTTTGATCAGACCTGCATATGATCTATAGCAGGGGTTCCCAAACTTTTAGACCTACGTACCACTAAATCGAAGTTCATACTTCCACGTACCACCAGGTAACAAACGTAAAGCTAACATAGAAAAACCTGTAAAAAAGAAACTGTCTAAAACGAAATATATATCCGGAAATATAACGAAATATGTTTCCGTCTTAGCAGGTTTTATTATATTTAAAAATGAATGATAACATTACTAAATTGATACTTAGACTGACTGCTTTATAATAACATTCAAGTAAAAAGTAGTATCATCATTAATTTTTAATATTGTTTTTACTATCAACAGAATGTATTAATTTATGAATTATGTTTGAAATAAAACTTTTATTTCAACACCTCCTCTCCTACTCACACAAGCTCCTCCTGCTTCAAAGCATCCAGACTTTACTTTCAGATAATTCAATTTATAAAGCACTAGATGGAACCCGTCAAAATTTGACGGCAAACAACTTGATAGTACCATAAAAATAAAATTTATAGTTGCTTTAACTTGACAAATTTCATAGTGGGGAGCATAATATGATTAAGCGGTCACTGACCTTTCCATTGATATATCACATGAGGGGTGTGTGCAAAGTTTAGAAAAGTACCCCCTTGGGGGGGTCAAAGTGGGGGATGGACATGGGAGATGCATAATATGATTAAGTGGTCACAGACCATTCCAATGATATATAACATGAGGGTTGTGTGCAAAATCTAGAAAGTACCCCTTGGGGGGGGGGGGGGAAGAGGGGAGATGGGCATCGGAGATGCATAATATGATATAAGTGGTCACAGGCCTTTCCAATGATATATAACATGAGGGTTGTGTGCAAAATTTAGAAAGTACCCCTTGGGGAGGGAGGGGAAAAGTGGGGAGATGGACATCGGAGATGCATAATATGATTAAGCAGTCACAGACCTTTCCAACAATATGTGACATGAGGGGTGTCAACAAAATTTAGAAAAGTATCCCTTGGGGGAATGGGGGGGCAAAGTGGGGAGATAGACATTGGAGATGCATAATATGATTAAGTGGTCACAGACCTTTCCAATGATATATAACATGAGGGTTGTGTGCAAAATTTATAAAGTACCCTTTGGGGGGGGGGGCAAAGTGGGGAGATGGACATCAGAGATGCATAATATGATTATGCAGTCACAGACCTTTCCAATGATATATAACATGAGGGTTGTGTGCAAAATTTATAAAGTACCCTTTGGGGGGGGGGCAAAGTGGGGAGATGCATAATATGATTAAGCAGTCACAGACCTTTCCAACAATATATGACATGAGGGGTGTCAACAAAATTTAGAAAAGTATCCCTTGGGGGGGTGGGAGGGGCAAAGTGGGGAGATGGACATTGGAGATGCATAATATGATTAAGTGGTCACAGACCTTTCCAATGATATATAACATGAGGGTTGTGTGCAAAATTTATAAAGTACCCTTTTTTTGGGGGGGGGGCAAAGTGGGGAGATGGGCATCGGAGATGCATAATATGATTAAGCAGTCACAGACCTTTCCAACAATATAGGACATGAGGGGTGTCAACAAAATTTAGAAAAGTATCCCTTGGGGGGGTGGGAGGGGCAAAGTGGGGAGATGGACATTGGAGATGCATAATATGATTAAGTGGTCACAGACCTTTCCAATGATATATAACATGAGGGTTGTGTGCAAAATTTATAAAGTACCCTTTGGGGGGGGGGGGGGGCAAAGTGGGGAGTTGGACATCGGAGATGCATAATATGATTAAGCAGTCACAGACCTTTCCAACAATATTTGACATGAGGGGTGTCAACAAAATTTATAAAAGTGCAAAATTTATAAAGTACCCTTTGGGGGGGGGGAAAGTGGGGAGATGCATAATATGATTAAGCAGTCGCAGACCTTTCCAACAATATATGACATGAGGGGTGTCAACAAAATTTATAAAAGTGCCTCCCTTAGGGGGGGAAGGGGGGAGGGGTGGCGGGATGGACCCCGGAAATGCATAACATGAATAAGCGGTCAAAGACTTTTCCAGCGATATATCACATTAGAGGTGTCTGCAAAATTTAGAAAAGTGTTCCACTTGGGGGGATAAACCCGAGATGCATAACTTGAAAAAGAGGTCACAGGCGTTTCAATTTGCAACTTTTTTCTCGAAGGCATTTGACAATATTAAATTTTTTTTACCCAAGACAATTTAACGATATTCTTAATTTTTTTGCGTAATTCGTCAAATGGTCATGGAAAAAATCATGAAATTCGCTAATCAATAGTTGATAAATTATAAAATTCAACAATCGATAGCAGTAAAATTGGTCAATCGATAATGGAAAAATCACAAAATTCATCAAATGGTCTCCCGTAAAAAAATTGTCCTGCACACTGATGATATGATCAAAAGGATTTTGAAGTATAGGACAAAATTAACACTTGCCAAACAGCGAGTAATGCTGAAAATTTGGCAATGGACTTTATTGCCACCACTGGTCAAACATAATAGTCACACTCACCAATTGCGATGATTGAATGGAAAAAGATATTTTTCTCTGCTGTCGCTCGACAAATTTCGAAACCATTTGGCGAATTTCACGATTTTTTCCCCGAAATTGACGGATTGTGATTTTTTTTTCTCGAAGCCATTCGACGATATTCGAAAACTTTTTCCCCCGAAACCAGTTGATGAATTTTGCGATTTTTCCACTGTCGATTAATGAATTTTGCGATTTTTCCGCTATCGATTGACGAATTTCGCAATTTATCAACTATCGATTAATGAATTTCATGATTTTATCCATGAACGAACAAATTGCGCACTTTCTTTCTGCTAATGTTTGACACATTTCGCCCTTTACAATTCAGCCAATGAGTTGAACGTTGTTTCTTTCCAGAAATGTCAAGAATGAAACAATGATTCTTTAGGATGAATTTCCTTCGTTAGATGCCACATGGAAGAATGTGTGCGATGCAGCAACGGGCGTCAGACTTTTTAGGGCACCTGCAGACTAAAAACATCTAACCAATCTTCGCGTTTTGAAAAAATCACAGATTTCGTCAAATGATTGAGAAAAAACACTAAATTCATCAAAGGATCATCGGGAAACATGACTTTCGTTAAAAGACAACAGAAAAAACATTAATTATGCAAAAGGATCGTGAAAGATAAGCAAATTTTGTCAAAGAATCACAAAAAAGGAAAGTTCACCAAAAGATCACGCTTTTTTACTAAATTTCGTCTAAAAATTGCGGAATAAAATGTATTTTATCAAAGAATCGCTGGAAAATGCGAATTTCGTTAAAGATCACAAGAAAAATGCGAAATTCTTCAAAGGATCGCTGAAAAAACACGAATTTCGTCAAAGAATTGCTGAAAAACATGAATCTCGCCCAATAATTGAAAAATCATGGTTCATAATCATTATATCTAGTAGTATATGTAAATACAGTTTGTGATATAAGACAAAATTAACACTCGCCAATCGGCGAGTAATACTGAAAATTGGTAATTGATGTTATTGCCAGTACTGGCTAAACTTAATAGTCACACTCGCCAATTGCGATGATTGAATGTAAAATGAAATTTTTTTCCCGCTGTCACTCAAAGAATTTTGAAACCATTTGGTGAAGTTTTTCCCGAAACCATTTTGTGAATTTCCCGATTTTTTCTTCAAAATCATTTTTCAACAATATTCGACCCAATACGCATGCGTCAAAAAAATCACCAGCCAATGAGGTGAGGGTCTATTACTGTCTCTAGAAACGTGTTTGGGATCATCTCCTGTTTTTTTTTTCTTGCACATTGCATTAAACCTAGGAAGGTATTTATATAGAACTCACTGTGGAGTGTTTAGAAGGTATTTATTTTATTTATTATAATTTGTATGTATACTTAGGTGTCCATTTCGGATTTACTGTTTAAAAATGAATTTAGGCTCATTTAACATTCGCGAAATCAATCCGATGGAAATTGTGTTTTTAGATCTCTATCATTTTGTATATATAGTACAGAAAATAATTATTCAAACGTACGTAAAAATATCGTAGAACACGTAATACAAAATTGGACCACTTATAGTCTGTTTATTATCGGGGATGAATCTTATGGTGTTCCGATTGCTAATGAAAACGATTATGTAAATACATGGTTCTTCATAGAAGTATGTCCTTCTTCACACTTCAATAGAAGCATTGTTTAAATTAATATAATTCTACAAATATGATGCAGTTTTAAAATATTGAGTAATGATTAATACTGTCAAGGAATCTACTCATATACGTAATTAAGTTTTGGTACTTCTCTATTATCTCATCGACCACTTTTCATAACAAAAAACTATCGACAAACTGTAACGCCAAATAAACGGGAGAACGTTGTCATTAATATGCGCAAATGTTGAATTAAAAACCACTTGACGACATAACAAACACGTATATGCTTCCGACATCAAGTAAATGGGACTGCATTTTTGGCATTTAATCATACAGTTTGGCGATAGTATTTTGTTATGAAAAGTGGACGATGGGATAATAGAGAAGTACCTAAGTTTTTTATACCAAGTTTGAAAATTTATCTTTTTTTTGACATTTAAAAAAAATAACAGAAAAAACATTACAAATTTGCCCATTTGCTCAGCGGTCAAAGGATTAAGTAAATATTAATGATTACGCGGAACTGGTTCTAGCTATGAAGTAATATTATTTTGCTCAAAAACCCCCAAATAAACGGGAGAACATTGTCATTAATACGCGCAAATGTTGAATTAAAAACCACTTGACGACATAACAAACACGTATAATGCTTCCGACATCAAGTAAATGGGACTGCATTTTCGGCATTTAATCATACAGTTTGGCGATAGTATTTTGTTATGAAAAGTAGACGATGGGATAATAGAGAAGTACCTAAGTTTTTTATACCAAGTTTGAAAATTTATCTTTTTTTGACATTTAAAAAAAGTAACAGAAAAAACATTACAAATTTGCCCATTTGTTTAGCGGTCAAAGGATTAAGTAAATATTAATGATTAAGCGGAACTGGTTCTAGCTATGAAGTAATATTATTTTGCTCAAAAACCCCCAACAAAAAAAGAATTACAAAGAATAAGTAATCGTCTTTAAATATACAAAAAACAATGTGATTAATGACCAGGATTTTTTTACATATAACATTTTTTATATACAAAATAAAAACCGAAATAACCTCATTCATTTCACCCGATGTCAAAAATAGTTTTTTTTTCCACATTCCTGGGCAAAGCACTAAATGAATAAAATCACCAATTTGTGACAAATTATGAGTTTCATATGAATCGCCCATGAACGGACATGCAAACTGGTAAAAAATGAATGTAATAAATTAAAACATTCAAGATTTGTATACATACAAACAATACAATGTAAATATTAATATTGTTACATGATACATTGTTTGTATATATACTTCTTTGTATACATATATTGATTGTATACATACAAACAAATATAATGTAAACATTATTCAAATATTAAGAGTTTGCAAATCAAAACATTCTAAAGATTTGTATACATACAAACAATATAATGCATACATACTCTTTACAAATAAAATAGCACACTTATGTAATGACAAAACTTTTAAATCGGATAGAGATAATATATTTCTGTTAAAAAATAATGCTAAAGTTCAGACTTATATATACTATACATTCACATAAAGCTAGTCACATTCCTGCATATTTATTAAATATTTAGTTGCTAAATACAGAAATAATATTTTATAATTTATATTCAGACGCTCAGATTCGCTTTTTTCGAACACATAATAATAAAAATATTACTACCGTGCGTACTGTCTTTTGACATTATATTTACATAATAGTTTTCATTAGCAATCGGAACACCATAAGATTCATACCGGATCATAAACGGAATATAAGTGGTCCAATTTTGTATTACATGTTCTATTATATTTTTATTTACGATTGAATAATTATTTTCTGTACTATATAAACAAAATGATTTGATTTCGCGAACGTTAAATGAACCTAAATTCATGTTACACAGTAAATCCGAAATGGATACCTAAGTATTCATACAAATTACAATAAATACAACAATAAATAAAATAAATACCTTCTAAACACTCCACAGATTTTTATATAAATATCTTCCTAGGTTTAACGCAATGTGGAAGAAGCCATCAAAATATCAAAACAACAGGAGTTGATTTCATCTTGATCCCAAATACGTTTGGAGACAGGAATACACCCTCGCCTCATTGGCCGGTCCTTTTTTGACGCATGCGTACTCGGTCGAAATTCGATGGAAATTTGACAAAATTACCAAACTGCTTTAAATAGATGGATGTTTAAAAACAGTTCTTCCGCTAATTAAAAATATTTCATTCATTAATTTTAAAATTAGGTCTTTATTAAAAAAAAATATCCATATAAATCTGATAATTATGTTTTTAATTCTGGAAAACTGATTGTATCATTCGCTGAATGTGCGAATTTCAGCAAATCTGCTATAACAGGGTTCGTACGCTTATAAGACAATTTTTTAATATAATTTTACGCCATATTTAAATGTAGAAAAAATATTACAAATAATGCAATTAAACGAGACAGCTACAATTTCTGCTATTTAAATATTAAATAGAAAATTCTGTTAAAAAATTGTGGTGTAGGAATCCTGTATTATAACACAAATTTCTCGTAACAAAAAAATAGAAAAAGCGTTTGCACATGCTAAATCGCATCCGAAATTTTTTTGAAAATTTCCAAACTAATAAAGACAAGCCGTTTTTGATTCCATAATAATATGCTGAATTCTGTATTTTATTTCCCGTACCAGTATCGGACTTCTGCGTACCAGTAGGCAGAGCTTCGCGTACCAGTACTGGTACGCGTACCATAGTTTGAGAACCCCTGATCTATAGAATTTATATGCAGCAGTTAATAGGCAAAAATAATAGTTCCATTTAAAAAAGCGTACCACAACTGAAAACGAGTTACCAGCAATTCTTGTTCATAGACAGTACTGTAACCAAATTCTTTAGAGTGTCTCTGTAAATGAACAATACATTCTATGCATACCATATTCTACAGTAAGCGCCTTGTAGTGATATGTATCAATATGAATCTGTTTAAAATAGTGTCACATGATTATAATTCCCCGCAAACGATTTTGCCCAATTGGCCGTAATGTAAAAGAATTCTTTTGAGTGTCCTTGTAAAAGAACAATAAGTGCTACACACTTCATTTTCAATACCAAACATGCCCGAATAACATATATCAATTTCAGGGCAATCCGCGTATATTTACGCGAGTTTGAGCACGGACAGACGGCAGACAGACAAACCGAATTCATAAACATTTTTCAAGTATGTTGGAAAGTGTTAAAAAATAACAATTTGGATAGAATTATATGGTATTCTTAATAAAAAAAATGTCAAAAAATATCTAAAGAAATTATTGCAAATTATTGGTAAATTATTATTTTTTTTTCATATACACAAGAAAAATTATTTAAAATTATTCTAATGTTACAAGTTATGTTTTATAAGAAAAGTCTTCAAATAGTAAATTTTATTATAACAAACTAAATGAATATATATTTGAAGCAAATTTTTAATGTTATATACAGAATTAAATATATTTTTGAAGCAGTTAAGTTTGGACATGCGGTCTGTTTCTTTCTTTTCTTTCTTTCCTTTTTAGTAAAATTTTGTGTGGCAGCAGAGTTAATTTTCTCTAGTAAAGTATGTTATTTGCATATGGCAACAAATTTACCCAGTTATAGCGTAATCACATTTATAGCAAATATGCATGAATTTCAACTAGAAAAGTTTCGTTTTTCAATATTACCAATACATGGCTTTTTAGCCTTTTTTTTCGGTAAATACCACTGAAAGAAATTTCTTATTCAATTATATTAATTATTATATTAATTATTTGATATAGTATCTTCCATCAGTCTTTATGGGATTTCAACTGCGTTAATAATAATTATAGTTATTAAATTTTTAAATGCACTGTAAAAATAAAGAAGAATCGAAAGTGTGAAACATTCTTCGTTAGACTAAACCCACGGATTATTACTGGAAAAGCAGAAGCAGGGCTGACTGACTGGAAGGAGAAAAAGAAAGTCTTGCTTTTGCTCATGAGGTGGTAGTACATGCTTGCTGATTAATAACGAAAATTTGACACTTTGGAAACGTGCCGTTTCTATTTCTGATTTATGTAAGTAAGATGTTTGTTTTACTTATTGTGTTTTGTTGCAATATTTTTATCTTTTAAAAAAAAAACAATAAAGAAGAAATATTAACTAAATAAAAATTGGATAACAACTATCATCACTTTAATAATATCTGAAGTCATTTGTATTTCTTAAGTATGATTAATTTTTCATTTATCATAAAAGGCAATAATAAATGGCTAAAATGAATACAAATGACATACGTTTATAAAAAAAAAAATTCAGAATTTTTTCACTTTAACATTCCATAATACTAATTTCATTATTGAAATATAAGTAGCAATACAATAGAGTAGAACGATGTATTTCTTTATATATATATATATATACCGTTAACCAGGCCCCTACCTGCCGGGCATGAGTGCCTAGCTTGACGAGTTAGTACACTGCAAAAAAAAAAAGTGTTGATTTTACAATATAATACTAGCAGCTGGGATGCCAGTATTATATTGTTGTGAGCTCGGGGTTCGAAAGGACTGATGCCAATATATAAGAACAATAAAAAGGCTTTATTCACTATAAACAGTGCAATACGATCACAAATATCTTCTGAAAATTACAAGATATTCAGTAATCTTCAAATCCAATAAAAGCACAGCAAAATTTCACACAGAAACAATGCGTTCAATACGACGTATCAACGACAAAATCGATCCGAGAAAAACAGTTCTCAATGCAAAGCCTCTCGTATGAATTCAATCGCAGTTGACAGACAACTAACTCAACTGAACTGGTGGAGGTCCCTTATATAGGCTTTAAAGATCTTTCCAGATTATTCCAGAGCTTTCGGATGCTAGAAATTACCAGAAGGTGCTTTAACTCTCGATAGAGTACCCCAAACGAGAAAGGATCCCAATGTAAAGGTATAAGGGGGGGGGGGGGGTTTGCACAAAAAGTCGCCAAATCCGTCGCCAACTTGGCGACATTTGGCGATATATCGCCAAATTTGGCGACAAAAATAAGTCGCCAAAACCATCGCCAACCCATTCCTTGGCGATTTTCCAATAGAACTCATTATAAAAACCGATGCTGTAAGGTTGTTTTCCTTGCAAACCATCCGAGGTCTTTAGCATTGAGTTACATGATGCTCAATAGGAAATACATTAATAATACTGCAATTTTCACAATAATAAAATGAAACAAATGGAATATTTACAGATATATACAAAATTCATAACAATATTGTAAAATCAACACTTTTTTTTTGCAGTGTACCTGGATGCGGGGCGACGTTCGCCTGATCACAGCCATGCTGTGATCCACCTGAAAAAAGCCTTGTTGGTATCGCTGCAGTGCACTGCCACAGTTTTCTTTGTTTGCCGGTTCATGGTTTCTATTTAACATTGTTGAATTGGCAAATTTACAAATAAAAGTAAAAATTTTAAAAAAAAGAAAGGAATCGATCTCGTATTTTAGAACCTTGATCAGGTGACTTGACCTTCACCTGACTAGGCACCTCCAGAGGTATAATTCACAGGGAACTTGGAGGACTTTGCACCCTCGATGGATTTTACATGCACCAGGCGCCATTAGCGTACATGGCGTAGAACGATGTATTAAAACATGACTAATATCAAATTATACTATAGCCCGATTTTGCCATGGTTCTGATCCAACATTGCTTGTAAAATAATAAAAATTGCCGGTATATAATATATATTTATTCTAATTTCTTGTACAAATGATATAAAATTAGAGAATAATTTATTTCGTGCAAAAGACCCATCTTGTTTAGTTAAAAACATCGAGTGGAAGTTTCTCTGTTTCTGCGAGAGACAGAATGTCTGTTCTGTTCTGGCGTGAACAAAGCGTAGAATCTACGTCCGTGTGGCCGCTGCAGCGAAGATGACGTTTTTCATGCGGAAACCGTGAGCGTCGAAATAATCGTTCGTGTGATATTAGCCTAAGTATCTTTTCTATCTTTTTTTTTTTTTTTTTTTAAATCTCCTTACTCATTCCCCTGTCTCCTGCTCCCTCCCCGAAATTTGCAGGATGTCCACGTACGGTAGGATAGACCAGCGGTTCCCAACCTTTTTTCTTTCACGTACCCCTTGCTTAGGCATTTAGTACATTTAGGAGTACGCCTCCCTTTTTTTCTATATACACACGCCCACGCCCGTACTCACCCACATAACGCAAACATGCTAGTTTATTTTAAATTATTAATCTTCTTAGCAGAGTTAAACAATAAATCTGCTCAAATTACATTGACATCTCTAACATTTTATTTTTTATCCTACATTTTAAAATTAATTTTACTTTTTATAATGTTAGCTTAGCATCAATATAGCATTAAAATAATTTTTAAATTACTTACGATGAAAGTTTATAACAATTTTGCATCATGATATATAAGTAGTCAGACACGGCTTTTAACACTCACAACAGAAATCCTTGAGCATGTTTCATGTAGCTGAGTTTTTAAAATCAGATTCAAACGGAGATAGATATAATCTCATGTCAGGAACAGCGTCAGGTTTATTGCAATATTTGTTCTTAATATATATGCAGTAGTCAAAAATGCTCTTTCGACAGGCTCTGAATTTGAGAAAGGCAAACAAGTATTTTAATGCTTTATTACTGAGTTCTTGGTTCTCTTCAATTTTGTGAGGGCCTGACTTAGACTATCTAGGGCCCCTGGGGCAAGAAAAGCATCAGTGGGAGGGACTTCTATGTATCTGTTGGAAATTTTCAAGAATTATGCTGAAGTGACTAATACTAATCTTCATACCTATTGTATGTAAACATAAATTTCGTACCAAGTAACTATTCACATCTGTATACAGGGCGTAACAAGAAACAAGGTAATAACTTTAAGAGATATAGAATATACCTTTTTTTTCGGTTGTAGGAAGACGAGCATATGTGAGCTGTTAAAGTAATGTTAAAAATACAGGTCTTTCAGGCATTCTTGGTTATTTATCGTAATATCATAACATTTTCTGTGACAGTATAAAATTTAATCCCTGTATTGCATCAACATGTATTTGGGTGATTCCACCATAGGGAAAGGCAAGTAATACATTTCAACACTTATGTTATTACTGCATTCCTCATGCATTACTAAAGTACTTTAGTATAAAATTTCATATTAAGACAAATAGTTCAATTCTTTTAAACATAAAGCAGCAGATAATAGATCTATGAAATTACAGTAATATTTTAATTGAACCTCTCTATTTTGAAGAATATTTATCAAACTTTGAAGGAAGAAATTAAATATATATAATTAATATATGATTAAATATTTATAATTAAATATTATATACTAGCAAGCTAACGCCCTCTACGCTGGTCAATTTCTCTTAACGAACCTTTAATCAAACAAAATATTGACATTTCATAATTTACTTTTATATTTTAGCAGAATAATAAGGCTACTATAATTTGTGACTCGCTATAGCCAATATAAACGTCAAGATACGTCGCCCTTATCATTATCTTTTCGCTATGCTACTCCATTATAAAATTTGGTAATTTTTGAAATTCAATATTTGAAAAATGGCATAATCATTAGATTTGAAATTTATATTAAGAAATATACATTTTTTTACCTTTCAAACGCAGTTTGTTTAACAATTTTCTGACAAATACTTTTCGAGCTATTATTTTTTTCAGTAACTTCAAATGTTTTATTTTCCGAGATTAATCTGTGGCAAAGATTAGCGAAAAACCCAGTCGTCAGCAACGCATAGCTTTATATTAAAGAGGATGTTGGAGAAGGGATTGTCACCATCACTTTTGAAATCGGTTCTGTGGTTCCAGAGATTCCATAGAAATTGTAATTTAGAATGATTTTAGAACGCTTTTCGCTCATTTCACCCTTTTAAATTTCGATTTTTTTAAAATTTTGTTCTTAGAGAGCATTTATATCTTATAAGTAACTACAATTCCAAATTTCAAATTTCTAGCTCCTTTAGTGTAAAAAAAAAAAAAAAAAATGCAATTTTAGAACTTTTTTCGCTCTTGCACTAAAGGTGAAAATAAGGGATTTTGCTTAGTAGCCACTGGCCGGTAGGTTAATATTTTTTAGTAGCCAGTTACTGGCTAGTGAGAATAATTTCTTTAGTAGCCAAAAGTACATTTATGAATTAAAAAAAATATATATAAATTAAAAAATATATATAATGAGTTTACAGTAAACAAGTAAGTTATGTACTAAATAAAACTATTTTAATTTGTATTGTTTTGAATAAACTTGAGATACTAATTTCCAATCTATTTTAAATTTTAAAATAAGTTAACAGCAAAGTTATCTACAACATGCTTATGTAGCTAACTACATAAGTCCCACTAAGCTTAGATGCTTGTGTAGCTAACTACATAAATACCGTTTTTTTTTTTTTTTTTTTTTTGTCTAGAATTAAGATCGGACAATTATAAAATAGGTATGTTTATACACTAAATACTAACCTACAACATGATATACATTAAACATGCACAATCTATGGTCAAAGGGCCAAAAGCTGTCAACATCTCCAGAAATTCAGGAATTGAGTATTTCGCCAATTAGTTTCGGAAAAAAAGTTGCCAATTTTGTCATTCAGGAGCATAAAAATCATGAATTTCGTCAATCGGGCTCAGCAAAATCATGAATTTCGTCGAACGGGTGCGGAAAAATCGCGAATTTTAGGGGAAAAAGAAAATTGGAAAATCTGAAATTTGGGCGGTTCTTTCCATATTTTTAATCGCCAGTTTTTCACGTTTAATCGACGAATGGCGATTGGCGAGTGCTTATTTTCACCTTTATCTTGCACCACCCTGGGATTAGTGACACCGACGTAAAATATAGCCTATGTTGGAGCAGGGATTGCCATCAAAAATTTGCCACCATCACTTTTGAAAAGGGTTCGGTACTTCCAGAGATTCCGTAGAAATTGTAATTTAGAATGTTTTAAGAACGCTTTTCGCTCATCTCACAGTTTTAAATTTCGAATTTTTTTAGAATTTGTTCTTAGAGAGCATTTACATCTTTTAAGTAACTACCATGCCAAATTTCATGTTTCTAACACCTTCAGTATAAAAAATCGAAATTTTAGAACGTTTTTCGCTCATGCACTCCCCTGGGGGCAGTGGCAACGGCATGCAATATAGCCTATGTTACAGCAGGAACTGTGATCATATATTTGCCACCATCACTTTTGAAAACAATTCTGTAGCTCCAGAGATTCCACAGAAATTGTAATTTAGAATGTTTTTAGAACGCTTTTCGCTCATCTCACACCTTTTAAATTTCGATTTTTTTTAGAATTTGTTCTTAGAGAGAGATTACATCTTATAAGTAACTACCATGCTAAATTTCATGTTTCTAACACCTTCAGTGTAAAAAAAAAATCGATATTTTAGAACGTTTTTCGCTCCTGCACCCCCCGTGGGTGTAGTGGCACCGGCATAAAATATAGCCTATGTTGGAGCATGGACTGTCACCATCAATTTTCCACCATCACTTTGGAAAACGGTTCTGTAGTTCCAGAGATAACATAGAAATTGTAATTTAGAATGTTTTTAGAGCGCTTTTTGCTCATCTCACACCTTTTAAATTTCGAATTTTTTTAGAATGTGTTCTTAGAGAGCATTTACATCTTATAAGTAACTACCATGCCAAATTTCATGTTTCTAGCTCCTTCAGTATAAGAAAAAATCGAAATTATAGAATGTTTTTCGCTCCTGCACCCCCCCCCCCCCTGCGGGTAGTGGCACCGACATAAAATATAGCCTATGTTGGAGCAGGGACTGTCACCATCAATTTGCCACCATCACTTTTGAAAACGGTCCTGTAGTACCAGATATTCCATAGAAATTGTAATTGAGAATGTTTTTAGAACGCTTTTCGCTCATCTCACACTTTTTAAATTTCGATTTTTTTTAGAGTTTGTTCTTAGAGAGCATTTACATCTTATAAGTAACTACCATGCCAAATTTCATGTTTCTAGCTCCTTCAGTATAAAAAAAAAATCGAAATTTTTGAACGTTTTTCACTCCTGCACCGCCCTGCGCGGGTAGTGGCACCGACATAAAATAATAGCCTATGTTGGAGCAGGGACTGTCACCACCAATCTGTCACCATCACTTTTGAAAACGGTCCATGTTTCTAGCTCCTTCAGTAAAAAAAAATCGAAATTTTAGAACGTTTTTCGCACCTGCACCACTCTGGGTGTAGTGGCACCAACATAAAATATAATCTAAGTTGGAGCAGGGACTGTCACTTTGAAAACGGTTCTGTAGTTCCAGATATTCCATAGAAATTGTAATTTAGAATGTTTTTAGAGCGCTTTTCGCTCATCTCACCTTTTTAAATTTCGAATTTTATTTGAATTTGTTCTTAGAGAGCATTTACATCTTATAAGTAACTACTATGGCAAATTTCATGTTTCTAGCTCCTTCAGTATAAAAAAAATCGAAATTTTAGAACGTTTTTCGCTCTTGCACCCCCCCGGGTTAATGACACCGACATAAAATATAGCATATATTGGAGCAGGGACTGTCACCATCAATTTGCCACCATCACTTTTGAAAACGGTTCTGTAGTTCCAGATATTCCATAGACATTGTAATTTAGAATGTTTTTAGAACGCTTTTCGCTCATCTCACACCTTTTAATTTTCGAATTTTTTTAGAATTTGTTCTTCGAGAGCAATTATATCTTATAAGTAACTACCATGCTAAATTTCATGTTTCTAACACCTTCAGTGTAAAAAAAAAAATCGAAATTTTAGAACGTTTTTTGAACCTGCACCCCCCTGGGTGTAGTGGCACCGACATAAAATATAGCCTATGTTAGAGCAGGGACTGTCACCATCAATTTGCCACCATCACTTTTGAAAACGGTTCTGTAGTTCCAGATATTCCATAGACATTGTAATTTAGAATGTTTTTAGAACGCTTTTCGCTCATCTCACACCTTTTAAATTTCGAATTTTTTTAGAATTTGTTCTTCAAGAGCAATTATATCTTATAAGTAACTACCATGCTAAATTTCATGTTTCTAACACCTTCAGTGTAAAAAAAAAAAAATCGAAATTTTAGAACGTTTTTTGAACCTGCACCCCCCCGGGTTAATGACACCGACATAAAATATAGCATATATTGGAGCAGGGACTGTCACCATCAATTTGCCACCATCACTTTTGAAAACGGTTCTGTAGTTCCAGATATTCCATAGACATTGTAATTTAGAATGTTTTTAGAACGCTTTTCGCTCATCTCACACCTTTTAAATTTCGAATTTTTTTAGAATTTGTTCTTCGAGAGCAATTATATCTTATAAGTAACTACCATGCTAAATTTCATGTTTCTAACACCTTCAGTGTAAAAAAAAAAATCGAAATTTTAGAAGGTTTTTTGAACCTGCACCCCCCTGGGTGTAGTGGCACCGACATAAAATATAGCCTATGTTAGAGCAGGGACTGTCACCATCAATTTGCCACCATCACTTTTGAAAACGGTTCTGTAGTTCCAGATATTCCACAGAAATTGTATTTAGAATGTTTTTTAGTGCACTTTCCTTTTAAATTTCGATTTTTTTTTAGAATTTGTTCTTAGAGAGCATTTACATCTTAGAGAGCATTAACTACCATGCCAAATTTCATGTTCCTTGCTCCTCCGTTATAAAAAAAATCGAAATTGTAGAACGTTTTTCGCTTTTGAACCCCCCCCCTCCCCCTGGAGGCAGTGGCACCGACATAGAATGTATCCTATGATCAGGGATTGTCGCGATCAATTTGCCACCATCACTTTTGAAATTTTTTCAGTAGTTCCAGAGATTACCCCCTACAAACAAACAAACAAACAAAAAAAAAACAATCTTTACTACTTGGTAATATTAGTATAGATAATTAATATATGATTAAATATTTATAATTAAATATTATATATAAGTAATAAATAATTAAATATTATATATAATTAAATCTTTAAATTAGAATCTATGTGAACGTAGACGGGGAAGAGAGCCCCCTCCCCTAAATCTGAAAAAAAAAGAACTCATTTGGCTTCCTTTTATTGAAATCCTACATCTGTCCTTGGGGGGGGGGGGCAATTGCCCTGTTTGCCACTTCATTAGTCGGACCCTGTTTTTGCGAAGATGAAGGTAAACATGAAGAACCATGCGAGGTGGGCGAAGCTAATGGCATTGGATTATAAATGAATTTCTATGTCTAGCAGGCCTTTTCCCTTATTTTACGAGTCATATTACGTATGAAACTAACTTTGTAATCCAAAACTATGAACTTTCTTTGTGTGTTTTCAGTTGGACTATTTTAAGTGATTTCCGCCATTACCGATATTAGTTTCACGTAACCCCAGGGGAATGTCTCACCACTCCTAGGCCTGCCTATATTTGTTACTATTTTTTTAATAACAATTTCAGCTAAAAAATATTCTATTTCAGAATTTTGACCTCTGTTCATCAATTCCATTACAGGAAAAACAAGTTGGAAATTGTACGTCAAACGTTACAAACGAGGTGCGTTCGTACGCACGTTTTAGAATTAAATTCATGATATCCCGTGCGTAGAACGGGTTAAACAGCTAGTTAAGTATATATTTTATGACACTGTTCATACAAATATCTTAACTAGTTATATAAATATTCAGATATATATGTATCAGCTAGTTATATAAATATTCAGATCTTGATGATTTTTAATTCTGTGAAATGAATTATATCGTCTGCAGATTAATTTCTGTATTAAAATAAGTATCTCGCTCGCTTGACGATTAAACTTCGGAAGCTCCTATAACAAAAGAGCACCGATTTAAAAAAAAAATTCAAATTTCTTAATAAATATTTTTATTAATATCTCCTAAAGTTTATATTCGATTTTAATAAAATTTGAAATGTCTCGACAAAATTCTGCAAAGATAATATATTTTAAATTGCAAACCATTTGGTTGGGTAGTTTTTGCGTTGTTATATGCGGACAGACAGACAGACGGACGGACAGACGGACGGATCAAGCGACGACTGTAGGTGCTACGTATTTATATAATTACGAACGCACCTAAAAACAGGTACCGTTTGAGTTCGGAATTTATCTACAATAACATGTGACTCATCGCCTACTCCAAAATGTTATTTACTAGGAAGTTGCACTATTATGATGATGATTTATTACTTTAAGTTATACGTTAATTGCTTATAAGTCGAAATCTCCAAACTACATATAATATCACTGTTGACGGATCTGTGATAATACTATACTTACTGTGGAAATATATTTTTTCGCAGAATCGTTGACATAAAATTAGTCATCGCGGTGGCTAATGTTAGAATTCGAAGTAAATGGTGCTCATCTCCGTAAAATTATGTTAGTCGATAAATGAATGAAAAAAAAATCGAAATTTTAGAACGTTTTTTGCTCCTGCACCCCCCCTGAGGTTAGTGACACCGAAATAAAATATAGCGTATGTTGAAGCAGGGGTTGTCACCATCAATTTGCCATCATCACTTTTGAAATCGGTTCGGTAGTTCTAGAGAGTCCATAGAAATTGTAATTTAGAATGGTTTTAGAACGCTTTTCACTCATTTCACCCTTTTGAATTTCGAATTTTTTTTATTTTGTTTTTAGCGAGCATTTTACATCTTATAAGTAACTACAATGCCAAATTTCAAATTTCTAGCTCATTCAGTATAAAAAAAATCGCAATTTTAGAACGTTTTTCGCTCCTGCACCCCCCTGGAGTTAGTGACACCGACATAAAATATATCCTATGTTGGAGCAGGTGTTGTCACCATCAATTTGCCACCATCACTTTTGAAATCGGTTCGGTAGTTCCAGAGATTACATAGAAATTGTAATTTATAAATGTTTTTAGAACGCTTTTCGCTCATTTCACTCTTTTAAGTTTCGATTTTTTTTTTAAATTTTATTCTTAGAGAGCATTTACATCTTATAAGTAACTACAATGCCAAATTTCAAATTTCTAGCTCATTCAGTATAAAAAAAATCGTAATTTTAGAACGTTTTTCGCTCCTGCACCCCCCTGTGGATAGTGGCACCCACAAAAAATATATCCTATGCTGGAGCAGGTGATGTCACCATCAATTTGCCACCATCACTTTTGAAATCGGTTCGGTAGAACCAGAGATTCCATAGAAATTGTAATTTAGAATGCTTTCCGCTCATTTCACCCTTTTAAATTTGGAATTTTTTTTTATTTTGTTCTTAGAGAGCATTTACATCTTATAAGTAACTACAACGCCAAATTTCAAATCGGTTCGGTAGTTCTAGGGAAATTGTAATTTAGAATGTTTTTAGAGCGCTTTTCGCTCATTTCACCCTTTTAAATTTCGATTTTTTTTAAATTTTGTTCTTAGAGAGCATTTACATCTTATAAGTAACTACAACGCCAAATTTCAAATTGGTTCGGTAGTTCTAGAGATTCCATAGAAATTGTAATTGAGAATGTTTTTAGAACGCATTTCGCTCATTTCGCCCTTTTAAATTTCGAATTTTTTTAAATTTTGTTCTTAGAGAGCATTTACATCTTATAAGTAACTACAACGCCAAATTTCAAATCGGTTCGATAGTTCTAGAGATTCCATAGAAATTGTAATTTAGAATGTTTTTAGAACGCTTTTCGCTCATTTCACCCTTTTAAATTTCGATTTTTTTTTATTTTGTTCTTAGAGAGCATTTACATCTTATAAGTAACTACAACGCCAAATTTCAAATCGGTTCGGTAGTTCTAAAGATTCCATAGAAATTGTAATTTAGAATGTTTTTAGAACGCTTTTCGCTCATTTCACCCTTTTAAATTTCGAATTTTTTTTTATTTTGTTCTTAGAGAGCATTTACATCTTATAAGTAACTACAACGCCAAATTTCAAATCGGTTCGGTAGTTCTAGAGATTCCATAGAAATTGTAATTTAGAATGTTTTTAGAACGCTTTTCGCTCATTTCACCCTTTTAAATTTCGAATTTTTTTTTTATTTCGTTCTTAGAGAGCATTTACATCTTATAAGTAACTACAACGCCAAATTTCAAATCGGTTCGGTAGTTCTGGAGATTCCATAGAAATTGTAATTTAGAATGTTTTTAGAACGCTTTTCGCTCATTTTACCCTTTTAAATTTCGATTTTTTTTAAAATTTTGTTCTTAGAGAGCATTCACATCTTATAAGTAACTACAACGCCAAATTTCAAATTTCTAGCTGCTTCAGTATAGAAAAGATCGCAATTTTAGAACTTTTTCGCTCCTGAACTCCCCTGGGGTAATGGCACTGACATAAAATATAGCCTATGTTGGAGCAGGTGTTGTCACCATCAATTTGCCACCATCACTTTTGAAATCGGTTCGGTAGTTCCAGAGATTACCCCCTACAAACAAACAAACAAACAAACAATCTTTACTACTTTCTAATATTAGTATAGATATGTTCATTGTGATAAGGCGCTTCCCTGATTAGTTTTGGGGGTTCATTGGTTAAGTATAAAGTGGAGACGGTGGGCTAACCCCCCTTAATTTAGATAAATGGATTTTTCATGCAGAATTATCCGATTTTCTTCAAATTTTGTATATAGGTTCATTGTGGTAAAGCTCTTCTCAGATTAGTTTTAGGGGTTCATTGGTTAATTATAAGAAGGAGAAACGGGGGGATGGTCCACCCCACCTTAATATATTGTCGATTTCTTCCTTTTTCGAGGGCTTATTACAAATTCTTTGAAATAAGAATATAATTTACAGTTAGTGTGAATAGCCTGTGAGCTGAATGCCGTCAGTTTAACTGGGCAGTTTTCTTTTATTCTTTTTCTTTTCTTTTCTTTTCTTTCTTGCTTTCTTCTTTTTTAAGCGCAAGCGCAAGTATGTCTGGAACATTTTATATGATAATGGTGATGGTGATCTTTGCAGAATTGATTAAGCTTTTGCTTTTCAAAGTCGTATTAATCATAGTACAGTACACATAACCTAAAGCTATTAATTATGATCTTTTCTTTTGAAAATACGAGGGATTGTTATTAAGTAAATCACAAAAGATAATTAAATAATAACTTGCAATGTTATTCACTTCAAAACTATTTTTATTTCTCAACATATTCTCCACCAATATTTATGCATTTATATCACCGTTTTATCAGTGCCCAACAGCAGCTGCATAACGTTCTTTGGGTTTGTAATGATGAAGACTGTAGTTAGCCGTGAAAAGTGATCTTGAAAATAAATAGTGGGAAATACTTAATGCAGGTTCTTTAAAAAATAAAAATAAATCCCTTTCTGGAAGAAAGATTGAGTCGAATGCTTCCATGAAGATTTTGAAGAACTTTTAATAAAAAGCACAAGAACAGCAGCATAAAATAGGCGAGTGGGTGGTGCCTTAATGTTCGTACAATAGACTCACAATCTACATGTTTTCAGGCCGGCAATCAGAGAAGGAATGCTGATACACATACGCTGTAAATTTCTTCGTTTACATTTTTTTTTTTGGCATCATAAATTTGGCGAGAGTACATGAATCATAAAGTATCCGTTAATAAGGAACATATGGATAACTGTTTGAACTTATAGCCAAACTAGCAATTTTTAACAAGATTAAACACCGCCAATAATTACGTTACTGAAGAATTTTCGCATCCCATGAGAAGTTCCTAGATAGACAAAATAAGGACTGCAGAACATCCTTTTATGATTCCAAAAGAAACAGCTGCATATTGAAAAAGATATAACGTACATGAAACGAGCAGAGTTAATTTGAGGCCGAAATATTTCTTTTAGTTTTTGTTTTTATCTAATTTAAGCGTTTGATCGCGCGTCAGGAATAAAGATGAGAATTTGCGTGGGAGCAGAAAAGCTGATCTATTTCTTTTATTTGTTCTGAATAAGAACACAAGAGAGCTTAAATAAAATTTATCAAAACATTAATAAAGAAATTATAGAAAGAGAAATTTATTAAAGTAAAAAAAATAGCTAATTTAAAACTATATGTGATTTCACATCACAGGGTTGCTGTCTCAGCCACATTAGGACTTCAAGTTGAACACAGGAGACAATTCAAAAGTTTGGTTGGCAACTTCTGCAACATCCACCATACAGCTTCGACTTAGCCCCAAGCGATTTTCATCTGTTTAGTTCACTAAAAAACTATCTTGGAAGCAAGATGATGTTCACAGATGATGAAAAGTTTCAACTTGAAGTCCTAATGTGGCTGAGACAGCAACCCAAAGAATGTTATGCAGCTGGTCTTGGGGCACTGATAAAACGGTGATATAAGTGCATAAATATTGGAGGAGAATATGTTGAGAAATAAAAATAGTTTTGAAGTGAATATCATTGTAAGTTATTATTTATCTTTTGTGACTTACTTAAGACTTACCCTCGTATATTTACTTTTATCATTTACTAGCTAACCCGCCTGGCGTTGTCCGGGCCCGAGATAATTACAATCTCAGAGAAAGGCGTTAACCCCCTCCCTCCCAATACCCGCAAATATAATGAATAATTTGTTCAAGAGAACCACCGTCACGTACATTAACGCGATCATTAAAAAAATAATTACATTTTTCTGATAATTAGAACATAACGAAGACGCTACGCTAAAATAGCCGGCAGATGACACCCCTTCCCGACCTCAATTTCAAATCTATATCTTAATTAGTTACCTAAATATTTGTTCATCAGTAAAATTTGGCAATTATTTCAATTCATTTTCGCAAACTAAATGAGAGGGATCGGCCAGAGAAACAGATATCTTTGTAGTTCAGTTTTTAATGAAAGCCGATCCCTGTCTGAAAATTTCTCGGATCGTTTTCATTGGCGCCGGCAGATTTTTGGCAGTTTTTTGCGTAAATTAAAAAAAAATTACCAACCGAATTTTTCAAAAACCACATAGTCAGATACAGAATATTTTTTTACATATACTCAGAAATTTTTAATTTGATATCTCAATTAGTTTTCTTAAAATTCGCTAATTAGTAAAATAATTTCGAATTCGTTCATTTCCGGTTTCAAATCCAATGCGCCTGTCCGTTTCTTTCGTCATTTTGATTTAAAAGATGATATTTTAGAAGCGATGGTTAATGAGAATCTAATTAATATCTAGGCTAATTATCAAAATATTAAAATTCTGAAGCTCAGGTGCACATGGCCAGACCTTGGACTATCCACACCTAAATTTCCAGCCTTCTAGGTGGGCTAGATTTTCCTAGCCATCGCCAACAGACACACACACAGACAGACAGACACACACACACACACAGAGCGAAACTTTCTTTTATTAGTATAAGATTACATAATATTTAATGATATGACATGACAAACAGGTATTGGATTAAGAAGCATTTGATTCAGTTTCAATTATGAAGCCGCCTTTTACAAACAGTTGTGTACGGTTAATGAAATCACGCCATATTCGCAAGCTTAAGCTCAAGTTTTCATCAGCTCTGATACACAGGTTCTCAAACGAATGTTTTCACTACGGTGTCTTTTTTCTGTCTTTTTCGATAATGTACTTCAAGATTTTTTATTATTCCTTAGACTAATGGCTGAAGTTTTAGAAGTTGTATTGGCAGGAACAAAAATATTTTTGATGTTCTTCGATTTGCATTTTGATTTTGAAGCATATTCTTGTGGATGTACAAAGCAATTGTCTATCAGCAATGGAAGGTCAGGATGGTAACTGTCTGACTCTAATTGATGTTTTTTGCTTCAATGCATCTGACGTCACTGCTTTTGCTGCCATTGCGTCATGCATTGCACAGGGGCGCCATTTCGGGGGGGCTGGGGGGGCAACCGCCCCCCCCAAGAAATCTGAAATTTCAGAAAATTTATCAGTTTTCACAGGCTAGACTAGGGATGCAAAACCTGTGGCCCGCGATGAGTTTACTGGTGGCTCGGGAATCAATTTAGCCGATCGGACGCGAAAAAGTCGCGAATTTTGCCGATCGGGTGCGTAAAAATCGCGAATTTTGTCAAATTTCGCCGATTGGACGCGTAAAAATCGCGAATTTTGCCGATCGGGCCCGTAAAAGTCGCAAATTTTGCCAATCGGGTCCGTAAAAATCGCGAATTTTGCCGATTGGGTGCGTATAAATCGCGAATTTTGCCGATCGGATGCGTATAAATCGTGAATTTTGCCGATCGGGTGCGTATAAATCGTAAATTTTGCCGATCGTGTGCGTAAAAATCTCTAATATCGCCAATCGGGCGAGTAAAAAACATGAATTTTACTGATCAGGTGCGTATAAATTATAAATTTTGCCGATCGGACGCGTAGAAATCGTAAATTTTGCCGATCGAGCACGTAAAAATCGCGAATTTTGCCGATCGGGTGTGTATAAATCGCGAATTTTGCCGGTAGGGTGCATATAAATCGTAAATTTCGCCGATCGGGTGCGAAAAAAATCATAAATTTCACCGATCGTGTGCGAAAAAATCACAAATTTCGCTGATCGGGCGCGAAAAAATCGTAAATTTTGCCGAACGGGCGCATAAAAATCATGAATTTCGTCAATGACTAGGGAAAAACTGCGAATATTGTAAATTTTTTTCATCCTTGCCAACTGAATTTGGTTATGTTGACTAAGGAGGTGGTTGAGTATAGGGGGCTAACCCTCTTTTTAAAATTAGCATTTTTATGAACTTTTAGGCCGATCCTCCTCCTCCTTCCCCAAAACAAAATTTTGTGCACACTACGGATTTTGGCTCTCGACAATCCAGTCATTTTTGTTACTGGTCTACCTCTTATAAATGTTGAGCACCCCTACTTGATATCCACATTTTATGACTGAATATGTTAAGAAGTACAATTTAGAATAATATGTTTCTCCTCCTTCCCACCTTCTTTCTTGAAAACACAATTTTTTTTTCGGCACTGGCAATCTTTAAAGCTAAATTTACTCCTTCAAATAAGGTCAAAGAGTATTTTCACTCTTTGAAAATAATCTTAACTATATCTCTTTTATAAATACAAATGTAAACTGTTGATATATCCTTCCCCACAAAACTGAATATGTTGACTGGGAAGGAAGGAACGCAGGGGGCTAAAACTACCTTTCCGAAATTGATGTTTTTTTTTAAATCTAATTGTAGATTTAGATCCCCCCCCCCCCCTCCGCCTTAAACATTGAAATGTTTTCTAAAGCCTTGCTATTGCGACATTCTATAAGTGGGACATTTATTATTAATGAGTATTTTGGCTAGTTTTAGAAATATATGCGAGAAAAAAAAAATATGAATTGCTTCTGAGCTGTGTACAGCAGTATTAAAAGAAAACGCGTTATCCCCAAGGCTAGAATTTTAGTGATAAATTTTCTCTTTAGCCAAAAATAAGGGGAAATTTTTTATTTTTTTTTCGGGGGCAGGGGGGGGGGGGTGTATATTCAATTTCCTAATTATATGATTTGTTAATTTTGTTTTATTAGTGTTACATTATATTTACTCCAATCGTTTTAATGCTATTAAATCATTTGCTTTATTAAATGATATTATATATACAGTATGCTCTTAAAAATCTGCACAGCCTGACACTAGAGTCCTGTCCAGATTTGGTTGTAACCGACCCGAATCCTGACTTTAATCCGATAGACTTCAAGTCGAATCCGAAATATTCATACTTGAACCCCCGAAGTGAAAGAAAATGAATGTATATTTTAATACATTTGTGGAAAAGTAATCTACAAGTTTACCGCGTATGTGCAAAAAATAACACATATATACACCCATTAATATTCAAATATACTATAGTTTTTTCATTTGAAAATTATTCAGAATCTCCTTTTGTTTAATCGGTTCATCTCGAACCCGATTCAAAAGAGTCAAAGCCTAACCCGAAGCGTATAAAGTTTACTCGACCCGCAAAAAAAAAAAAAAAAAAATGAATCAACCAAACCCAAAACGAAATGCATTTCGGGTAGCCGATGCAGAACTAATTTCCAGTAAACCCGGAAACGTCCAAAAAAATTTAATTGACCGCAACCCCGCCCGAAATGAAAGAAAATTAATCCATATTTCAATATGATTTGGAAAAGTGTAGACTACAATTATATCTTTAATAACAATTTTATCTTTTATGTAGAAAAATTATTTTTTTTTCATCTGAAAATATTTAGTATTTCTTTGAAAACTCGGGCAACACGAACCCAACTCAAAATAGTGAAAACCCAACTTGAATCCGAAACAATTAACCCTTTGATAACGGGTGAGGATTGACTACTAATTTTGCATTAATCGTTCTACAATTTCCAAAAAAAATCCTTGTGACAGATTTCTCTTGAAAATATCCTAATATAAGTGTATGACAGATTTGAAAAAGTTGTACTAATCTCTCTATATTAAAAAAAAGTAACCACCGCTGCCGCCGCTGTCAATTAAGATTTTGTGCCTTGAAGTCTTTCTGGACTAATATCTAGAAAACTATTGCATGTAAAATTTTAAAAATTGGTAGTTTTATAAAGAAATGTTCGATAAACACGCTGAAGCAAACAGTTTTTAAATCGAAGAATTATTTTAAGAGATATTTAAAATCAAAGTTCGTCAAAACAGTTTTTTGAAAAAAGTTTTATAGGAACGAAAACTATCCGCAGGAATTTAACCATAATTTGTAAGGATATAGTTGACAAGTTTGCGGAGTGCAGATTGCAATCACTTTTTTAATTTGAGTAATTTTTTCAGGTTATATTTCAATTTTTTATTCAAAATTTTCATTATTTTAACGAAGATTTATTTCATATTTCATAAATTCCATTATTTGAACCGTTGCCAATTTTTTATTCAAAATTTTCATTATTTTGACGAAGATTTATTTCATATTTCATAAATTCCATCATTTGAACCGTTGCCAATTTGTAAAATAGCGCACGTAATAAGATTCCCTTTCAATTAAGAAATGTATTTACACGAGACTATTAAAAACAGAAATAAAACTTTAAAATAATATTTAAATGATCACGTGTTAAAAGCAATAAATGTAGAAAATGACGTAATAAAAATATACTTGCGCGTGAATATTACAAAGAGAAATACGAGTAACTAGGGAAATTCACGTCACATTTAAAATGATAAAAAAAACAATATTTCCAAACAATTTCAATTAATTATTATATTTTCATGAGAGATCAATTTATTTCGACATATCTTTTACCCATTATTGCAAATTTTAAAACAGCGTAAATAATAATATTTCCTTTCCAATGTCAAAATTCTTCTATAGGGCAGTTGCAATTGACGTCACCTTGGAGGTAAACAGTACAAATAGGCAATTCTGATTGGTGGAATTACCCTTACCTCCAAGTGAATACAATGGTTGATCAGCTGATTGCAACTGCCCTATTTGTTTATTTGGTGTTACAGTTTAACGATAGTTTTTTTTTTTTTTAATGAAAATTGATTGACGGGGTAATGGAGAAGTATCAAAAGACAAATAAGCGTTGAATTAAAAATTCCCCGATGAAAAAACTAACTCGTGTAACGCATCTGATGTCAACTGAAAGTGACGCGACGCCACGATTATGCACGTTTGGCGCTAAATCATATATTTTGGTGACAGTTACAGTTGTAATCTGTTTCAACAGCAGTTGATTCTGTTGAAGGGGCGAGGCCAACGAGGTAAGCGCGTAACATCAGAATATTAAATTCTTCAAATTAAAATTAACTCTGGTCTTCAACATGCAGAAAGAAAAGGAATTGCTTACCTTTTCTAAGGTCTATCCAATTTATGAAATATCCACTGGTTTATATATTTCAACTATTTGAGAATTTATTATAAACACTTCTTGAATAATCGTGTAGATGTACCACTGCTGAAATAAGACTTGTAAAAAAAATTATATTAATGCACAATTCACATTGAATAAATAAGTTCACGTTTGGATTGATTTTAAAAATTATATTTTACATTACTTAAAATTTTAAAAGGTTTACATTTAGATTAATTTTAACATCAGGAAACATTTTTTCCTGTGACTTTACAGAATGAAGGATAGTAATACACTGACTCATTTTCACAAAGTTTGGAAAGTTACGAGTAAAGTTGCATCATTTCTTTGAAACAAATTGACGTTGAATAATTGTCCTTTTAAATGTTTTAGTTCTGTAATAAGTTTATAATGGCATAATCACAAATAACAAATTATAAACATATTTCACATTATTAGAAGAGAACGATTATAACGAGGTAATAAATCTCTATTGCTTGATAAACTTGAAACTTAAGAGTCATAAATTAGGTCACTTGTTTTAAGAGATGAGAGAAAAATTATCGTTGGGTTTTTATCTGCGTGCTTCATCATTTTCTTTATTTATTTATTTTACTTTGAGTGGAAAATATTAAGTGATTGAAATGAATGGATTAGTTTTCTACAATTTCCCCCTTAATCCGTTCATGGGGATTAACTAATATTTTCATTGAATTTCTGTGTTCGATGAATCGAGGCTTGGGTAAAGGTTTGGTAAGTGCATTAGCTATCATTTTTTCTGTTGGAAGATATCTTAACTCAATTATGCCTTCTTCGCTATATTGTTTAATGGCATTAAATTTGACGTCGATGTGCTTTGATCTTTTCGTGAATTTTTCTGATTCAACCATTTTTATGGTACTTTGATTGTCTTCATATAAAGTGATTGGTTTTTGCTGTGGAAAGCCTAGATCGTCAAGTAACTTCAATAACCAAATTATTTCTTGGCTAGCATGTGCTGCGGACACATATTCAGCCTCTGCTGAAGATAAGGCAATGCAACTTTGCCTTTTCGTCGTCCACTGAATTGGGTTGTTGCCCAACATATATAATATTCCCGATGTTGATCTACGGGTTTTGGTATCACCTGCCCAATCGGCATCAGCGAATACCTTTAATATTGGTTCTTCATTAGTGTTAATTATTAATTTTAGTTCTTTAGTATGATATAGATATCTTATTATTCTTTTTACGGCTTGCCAGTCTTTTTCGCGAGGATTCTCATTTCTTCTGCTTAAAATGTTTACTGCTGCTGAAATGTCAGGTCTAGTTATTGTTGTTATATAAAGCAATGAACCAAGTGCCTGGCGATATTTAATATTATTTGGCATTAAATTATCATCATCATTTAATTTGTTATATCCTGGTTCCATTGGAGTTTTGCACGGTTTGGAGTTTTCAAGATTGAACTTTTTCGCTAAATTTTCAATCTTAATTTTTTGATCAAGAGAATAACCGTTAGGTAATTTCTGAATTTGAGTACCTAAATAGTTACTAATATTGCCTAGATCCTTTAATTCGTATTCTTGTTTTAGAGAATTTACGATTTCTTCTATTATTTCATCTTTGCTGGCGATGAGTATATCATCAACATATATTATTATGTACGATGTATGATCTTTTTCTTTTCTAGTGAAAAGACATGTGTCTGCTGTACTTTGGATAAAGTTCAAGTTGTCTAGTGTTTCAGCGATTTTAATATGCCAAGCTCTGGCGGCCTGTTTGAGGCCATAGATTGCCTTTTTGAGCTTGCAAACTTTTTCAGGAAATTGTTCGTTTACATAGCCTTCAGGTTGATTTATATATATTTCTTCATTTAAGTTCCCATGAAGAAAAGCGGTGTCAATATCTACATGTCGCACATTCAAATTATTATAAGCTGCTGCTAAAAGAAGTGTTTTGATGGTACAATGTTGTGCTACTGGTGAAAATGTTTCTTGATAATCTTCGCCATATTTTTGACTGAAACCTTTGGCAACAAAACGTGCTTTATATTTTTGTGTATTTCCTGAACTATCAATTTTTCGTTTGAAAATCCATCTACTTCCTATGATTCTTTTATTAAGAGGAGGATCGACTAGATCCCATGTATTATTTTTCATTAACGATTGTATTTCGTTTTCAGTGGCTTTAAGCCAGTTTTTCTTTTCTAGTGGATTGTTTATTTTGATAAGCTGTTTCCAGGTTCTGTTGTATCGCAATCATTTGCTAAAGCAATAAAATTGTCGGAAGTATATCTTTGAGGTGGTACTCCTCTGTTTTGTCTTTCAGATCTACGAGGTTGATGTGTTTCTGATTGTTTGGGCGCGTCAGGTGTACAGGGTGTGTCACCTATTTCTATTTCAATGTATTTTTTATCTTCAATTAATTGTTCGTGATCATTAATTTTCTCGTTTAAATTGTTCAGTTTTTCTTCCAGAAATTTTACAGATCTGGAAATTATTATTTCACCATTTTTAGTGAAAACGCGGTATCCCTTTGTATTATTATCATAGCCCATGAAGATACCCTCTTCTGCTGTGTCATCTAGTTTAGATCTTTTGTGTCTGTTTATGTAAGTGTATACTTTACAGCCAAATACACGTAAATAATAGAGATTTGGTTTTCTTTTGAACCAAATTTCATATGGCGTTTTATTTGTCAATTTAGTGGGGAGCCTATTTTGGAGGTGATTAGCAGTATTTATCGCTTCACCCCAGAACCTATGAGGTAAATTTGCTTCGGATAATAGGCTTCGTGTCATTTCAATTAAACTTCTGTTTTTTCTCTCAGCAATGCCATTCTGGCTGGGACAAAATGGAACTGTGTATTCATGTTTTATACCATGTTCCCTTAGAAAGGCTTCTGTTTTATTTCCTATGTATTCCCCACCGTTATCCGATCTAATCGCCGTCGGATATTTTCCTTGTCTGGTTTTGACCATTTGTACATAGTCTTTTATTTTTTCATAAACTTCATCTTTACTTTTTAATAAGTAAATAACTGTGAATCTAGAACTGTCATCTATGAATGTAAGGAAGTAATTTTTTCCTCCTATTGTGGGTGTTTTAAAGGGCCCACATAAATCAGTATGTACTAAATCTAATACTTTTGTTGTTTTATTTTCGATAGATTTAGAGTACGGTGCATTTGTTGACTTTGTTTTTATACAGGTTTCACAGTTTGTTTTATGATTACAGTTATTTATTTTTATCCCACTGGCCAAGTCATTTTTGACTAATTCTTTTATACTTTCATTATTTCTGTGGCCAAGGCGTTTATGCCAAATTTCGAGGCAATCTTTATTTCTGCAATCATGTGCAATGTTTATTTTATTTTGAGAACTTTCTTCTAGTGTTTCAACTTGATATAAGTTATGTTTCTTTAATGCTTCTAAGTATATTTTTCCATTGCACGATAGTATGCATTTTTCATTTTCGAAAAATACTTTGTAGCCATGTTCTGTGGCTTTACTTACGGAAATTAAATTTGATTCCAATTGTGGAACAAATAACACATTTTTAAGTGTAATTCTATTTATACATCCATCAGATGTTTTTGTCATTATTTGTGTTTCGCCGGTTCCGTAAGAATTTAATGTATTCCCATTAGCAATTGTTACTGTAGTTTTTTCAGTATCGTTGAATTTTGTAAATATATCCCTATCGTTCGCTATATGCGAAGACGCTCCTGAGTCAATTAACCAGGTTTTATTAGCGGGATTGACAGTTATGAATGCTGCATCTTTATGTTCACTTTTATTTATTTGTACCTGTTCATCTGTTTTTGATTCATTCATTTTATTTTTACTATCACCTTTTGTATTTTCAAAACACAACGATGTGTACTTTTTGTATTTGTATTGTGTTTTAGGTGTAGTGGTCTGTGTGTTTCTGTTCTTGAGATGCCAGCATTGTTTGTAAGTGTGATTTGATTGTTTACAGTAGGTACAATATTTGTTTTGCCCTTTATAATCTTGAGTGTATTTCTTTTGTGTTTTAAACACCTTTTGTGAGTTTTCAACTTGCTCACTATTTTCTACCCGTTTATTAAATTCATCAGTAAGTTTGCTCTTGATGAATTCGGGAGTTAATTCAATTTCATTTCGGGCTTCGAGAGCTGTTATTAGAGTATTATAACTCGCAGGTAACGAGCACAATAGAAGTGCAGATAAATGCGAGTCGGTTATGTTCTCTCCTATTGCGGAGAGCTTATCTTTTATTTCCAGTATATTAGTAATGTGTTTGTGCATGTTCCCATTTTCGGGAAGTTTTGCACTATACAATTTTCGTAACAAATACAATTTACTGGACAAATTGGCTCTCTCGTGAATGTTTTTTAAACTATCCCATGTCTGTTTTGCTGTTTCTAAATGTTTTACATGAACTATTTGCGTATCGTCTATACTCAGGTTTATTAAAGCGCGAGCTTTTGCATCCTTTTTTCTCCAATCTTCGTTAATTGGTGTCGGGGGTTCCTGAGTTACGAGTTCGTACAAATCTTCCTTAATTAACAACATATTAATTTTAAACTTCCATACAGAATAATTATTATTGTTTAATTTATCTACTATTTGCATTTCCTTTATTGTCGCCATCTCGGAGAACTTGTTTATACAGTTTTTAAAGTTTTATTAGTTTAAATAGTTTATTAAATTCAATTATGTTTTCTTGAATTTTTAATCTAGCATAAGAGCTGAGTATTATTTTTATTAATTAGAGTCAATTATTAATCCTTAAGAATAATTCTGAGTTCATATATTCATCAGGCTCATGATCACTGTTGAAGGGGCGAGGCCAACGAGGTAAGCGCGTAACATCAGAATATTAAATTCTTCAAATTAAAATTAACTCTGGTCTTCAACATGCAGAAAGAAAAGGAATTGCTTACCTTTTCCAAGGTCTATCCAATTTATGAAATATCCACTGGTTTATATATTTCAACTATTTGAGAATTTATTATAAACACTTCTTGAATAATCGTGTAGATGTACCACTGCTGATGTTACGGTTGGTTTCAACCAATTTTTTTTTAATCTACATTAATTATTTAAATCACTTTCTCTACATTTATTTAAAAGCACTCTTTTTTCTTCTGTTTCTAATAAAAATTTAAATAAATAAAAGTAATTGTAATAATAATAATAAAATCAGTTTTTATTTTTTCTTCTTTCTTTTTCTTTTTGCAAAGTAAATTCAACGTTTATAGTCTAGCTTTGCTTCCTGTTTTCAAATACGAAAGATAAATAGCAGGGAGGGAGGTTTCTCAGTAAAAGACCACACATAGTGTATTGGGCAGTCGTGTACGTTTTCTCCCATACCCTTGAATCATGTGTTGTAGTCACCTAGTCTAGTTTTGGTTAAAAGAAAGACCGTCCGCCCTGTATAGGAATTACGTTATCTTATGAGTGTACTATATACGCAATTAGGCTTTGTAAGCTTACGACAGGCTTCAATGGGCTCTGCTATCAGGCGGATAGCTGGCGCCCAGGTCAACAGAGGCTCACAGGACCCCCTTCAGCACACGCCATGGGGGTGAAACATGGCTGCCTTCCCCCATGAAGCGGCTGGCAGGGTGGAACGACAGGCTGGTGCCTTCAAGGAGAGTCCATTTTCCCTTTTGTTTCCATTCCCGTACCCCTGGCGGAGTGGATCGGTCCCGTTTTTCAAGCAGCGCGGGAGAATGAATGTTTACAGTAGTTTTTTGCTTGGCCGTGATACTTGTCGTTTGGCTCGTAAAAAAAAAGAAAGAGAATGTTTACGAATTATCACTTGGCTCGTAAACGGACTTGTTGCTGGTGCTTCGTTGAGACAGTCATGACTTGGTTCGTAAATTTAGTAGGTGTTGCGTAGCGGCGCTCGAAATGATGTATTCTGTGTTACTGAGTTGAAGTAACATTAGCAGAGACATGGTAAAGGTCTAGAGCCATGAATACTCGAGTTTGTGATCGGCATTTTGCTTAAAGAGAATGATCGTTGTCTTAGAATAGAGATGAGTCTCTTACCAGGACCACTGCTAATACCCTATAGTCTCCAGTGTGAAGGGCGAAGGAAATATTGTTAAAAGCTGAGAAAATTAATAGTCCTGCTCCAAAAATCAGACTTCAAAAGTCCTCATCATGAGACTATTCTGTCCTTATTAAGACGAGGGATTCCAAGTATTGTTCGATATTAGAAGGCAACTAAATGTACGGAGGCTACCCAACCCGTTGAAATTAGGTGACTTATCATCTCCTATTATAGTGTAAGCCAAGAACGAAAAGAAACCTGTCAGCTCGCCTGCTGGTATATATTAATAGTTTTTCTCTCAAAACAAAGAGAAAAAAAATATGTTATGCAACCGGCTGCAACATTAAAAGAGGAAAGGGAGGTATAATAAAAACCTGCCCACTGATTCAACCATTGAATTCTTCATACCCTGTAAGTAAAATTTACATAGTTTTTTATTTACATGTCTCCCTGATGAGGGAATATATATATATATATTTGTGTGATTTAGAGTTGGAGAGTAAGATGTAAAATAAGCAAAAATAATTTGTAAATTCATATATATATACATTAATATTATAATATGTTAAGCATTACAATGCGTATTTGAAAGGTAATTAATGACTTATCTCAGAAAAGTTGATCATCCTTTAATTTATGTTGTTATGTTAATCTTGAGAATTTTAATATTTGATTTAAAGACATTTAATAATCAATATTAACCAACTTTTATCTGGTGTTGTTATAGTAAATTTTTTTGGGAATTACATTGCTTTTTATAAATTTCAAGTATTCAAATAAAGATTGTTTTTTTTTGTTCATTCTTAAATATGGTATGTTCTTCTTTATATGATCTTTAATTAGTATTCTTATATCTACAGCAATCCTATAAGAAAGGCTTGACCACTCAATTACTGTGAGTAAGATTATGAAAGCTATGATCTTACTAAATTAATATTTTTTTTTAATTTCTTAAATTTTAAATTCATAGTAATAATTTATTTGAAAATTAATTGAGGCTTACGTTAGGTTATTAGATGTAATTATTGTTCCTATCTCAGTAATGGAAATACTGATAATTGATGCTAAAATAAAATTAAGTCTAATTTCTTAATTGATTAATCTAAATTTTATTTATCCTTTCTTTGAAGTATTATTCAAAACAAACAACAAAATGGTTGTTTTTTAACAAAAAAAAAAAAAAAAAAAAAAAAAGTTTTTCAGTTATTATATAGCCACTATACGATTCCTGGTTAACCGATCTGATCTTGTTCGCAATCTCCATAGTTGTTCTAAAATTTTGTACATCATCATATCCCTATTCTATTAACGGATTTAACTCCTTCTCCTTTTGGTCCTCATATTGGAGGAATTTCAGGTTATCTGCATTTTTCCAAATTATATGATGATTACACTTTTGTTAATTTAATGTGTATGGAGATTTGAGCTTGATCGGGTTGGAGTGGAGTTAGGTGTTCTTTATGCAATCCAGTATGCTACTTGATTTAGAAATCTGTTGCCCCTTACTACACTTAATACTGTCTTAAAATAATGAGTTCAAAATTATCATTGTTATATTAACCTATGCGGATTTTTAAGTTTTGATATTTTGTTTAGTTTAATATAATTTGCTCCCTTTTCCATGGCAACAGATTTCAGTGGAGCTAATCAGGGTATACTTATTTTTTTTTTAAATATTTAATTGTCAAGTGAAGATTGAGTAATAAATGTGCTTTTTTAAGTTTAAGTAAGTTGTGTTTTAGAAAGAACCCCAAAACCCACAACAAATGGAGCCGTAACAATTCGGTCTCTGGGTTATTGATTTTTTTTTACTTGTATGTATTTATGTATCAAAGAGCAACTGGGTGTTTTTGCAATTAAAATTTTATTTATATGTTCAAGTGTAAAAAGAGGTCTAGGCTCTCTCTCTGTGCTAGTAAGCGACAATTCCCAGTCAAAATTATGTCTTGTGAGCATAACCTTTTCTTATTTACAAAAAGCATAGTCCTGTACTTAAGTTTTATGTATTTATAAGGTTTTCCTTTCCCCTCTCTTTTTCTCATTTTTAAGTTGTTCCCCCCCCTTTTTTCATTTTTTTTTGGTTTGTTTGTCATTTTCTAACTCTAACTATGGCTGATAAGCACTCGGAAGCAATTGCCACTATTCAGCGAAAAAATGCTTTAGTGGATAATTTGTCTAATATTCCCCCATTCAATGGAGAGGCCAGCTCAGTCTGCTTCTCAGATTTTTCTGAGAAATTTGAGAGTTTTTCAAAATTATTCGACTGGACTGAGGAGGAAAAGAAGTTTGTTTTACTTGCTAGACTTTCAGGAGCTGCTTCTAGGCGAATAAAAATTCACAAAGCAAAAACATCTGATGAGCTATTAAAAATCTTAAAAGAGAGTTATACTTCACAGACCACACCAGATGTTGCACTCAGTCACTTTCTAAATTTTAAACAGCCACCCAATATGAGTGTTCAGGAGTTTTATGACAAGGCATATGATATGTCATTAAGAGCCCTTGTAATTGAAGGTATCCAGGGTGAAGTAGTCGATAAAAGCCGAACGGCTCTACTACACTCCATGCTGTTGAGCAATCTTACACCAGAAGTGCGAAAGGGGGTAATTGCGAGAAATCCACAATCCCCAGAAGAAGTTCTCAAAATTGCACTTCTGGAAGAAAAAGCTTATAGAAGCATTAACCCTTTTTACAACCACCGCGAGGAAATTCTCAACCCAAATTTAACCCAAAACCTACCCTGTGCTGCAGTTTTTCAGCAAGATAGCTCACAAAAGAAGGAGATAGACCAGCTGAAATCACAAATTGATGTTTTAGCAGCAAAGATAGACAGTTTAGTTGATCTTAGGGCTAGGGATATGCAGAAAAAAAACCAAGAGGTAAGACCCGTAACCTGCTATAAGTGTTCCGTACAAGGCCACTATGCCAGAGATTGTCCACTAAATTTTGTCGACTATAATTTTAGAAGGGGAGGTGGTCAAAATTTCAGGAGCCGTGGGCAAAATTATAGAAACAGAGGTGAAAATCCTAGAGGGAACCACAATCAGCGAGGCGGATATAGGGGAAGAAGAGGTGGTTATTACCAAAACAATAGGAGTACAGCTGCGAACAGAAATGAGGAGCAGGCGGTAAATAACACCCCAGTAGCTAACAATGAAAGTGAGGCTTTAAACTATTAGTGGCCGGATCAAATGTGGTCAAGTCGATCCCCAACAGGCCCCTGGACCCCCCAACTGTGTATAGTATGTTTCAGCCCCAATCGTATACATTACCAACTGCAAGAATTTACATAAATAAAGTTTGCCTGAATGCATTATGTGACACTGGTTCTGCAATTAATCTCCTGAGTGGTACGGATTGTAACTATTTAGAGAATTTTGAAACGGAGAATTGCAATATCCCCATTATGACTGTCACCGGTGAGAAAGTTCACCTAAATAAGAAAGTATTTTTAAAATTTGTTTTTGATAATGTTCAATGTCAAGCTGAATTCTATGTAGTGGAAGGTAAATTAGCAGAGGAATTTAATATGATTTTGGGAATGCCATTTCTGAAAGAGTACCGGGCAAGTATAAATTGTGATACAAATGCTGTCGCTCTTAAAGTGCCAGCTGCAGGCCAATGTAAACAAAGCGTAGAAACCCCAAGTAATACTTCAGGGTCTAATACTTGTCTTGCTACTAATTCTGTAAATATTTCTAACTCTGTATATAGTGTAAATTCAAATAATAATTGTATAAATAATGATTGTGTTGAAAATAATTCTATAAATATAAAATGTGTCAACAAAGTAAGAGAGAATTCAAAATGTAGTAATGCCAATAGCCCTCCTGGAAATTGTGCATGTGAGAAAGTTCATGACTCAGTTAATATTGAAAATGGGAGTAATAGTAGTGAAAATATGGTAGTTCAGGACCCGCAGTTGACTAATATGGGAAAAGATGTTGAGATAATCATTCAAACTGAGTCAGATAAGGAAGTTAAAAGTGTTGCGCAGAACTTTTGCATGCAAACAACATCAGGCGGTAGCTCTGAGGGTAATAATACTGAAAATTTTTCAAGTATTCAAAGTGTCGGCAACATTCTTTCAGCAGCGAGTCAGGTAACTCAGGGTAATTTAGCTGAAGAGACTACTGAAATTTGTAATATTGATGAAAGTGAAGATTTGGTAAGTATAGAGGATAAGGTACCTGAAGTCGAGGAGGAGAGCAATGAAGATAGCAGTAGTGATAAAACCAATAAAAATAAAAATATAAGTTTCGCTGTGTTATGTAGCAAAATTTCAATTCCCCCGCAGTCAAAAATGTTAGCTCAGGTTAAAAGCTATAAGGAAAATTTTATTAAGGAGAATGATATTGTTATGTTAGAACCTTTGGCGAAAAATTTAAATCAAGGTCTCCTTACCTCCAGAGCCATTTGCACTAAAGAACATGGCCTATATATCTCATTTGCAAATTTTTCAGACAATAGTATTCATTTAAATAAAGGAACCTTTGTTGCCAAAATTCAAAAATGTGTAGACCAGTCAAATATACCCGTAACTGATAATAAATTAACCTATAATATAAATTTGGCCCCTCCAATTGGTGACTTTGATCACGCTGATCTCACTTGGAGCTCTGAAATTAATTTAGATCATTTAGAACCCCCATTAAAACTTAAAATGCAAAATTTTCTAGACAAAAACAAAGATGTATTTGCAGCATCGGTCTTAGATTTACCCGGCTGTGATACAATCCCGCATGAAATTAACTTAACTTCAAATAAACCAGTTAAAGGCAAAGCTTATAGAGTCCCCTACAAATTACGTCAAGAAATGGAAGACCAACTTAATACTTTGTTACAGGCGGACATAATTTCCCCTTCCATGTCTGAATTTGCTTCTCCGGTTATTCTGGTTCGGAAATCAGACGGTTCCTATCGACTTGCTGTTGACTACAGAAGACTAAATAAAAATCTTGTTAAAGATGCTTATCCAATACCTAACATCACCGACTCGGTTGATGCTTTAAGCGGGGCTAAATTTTTTTCAACGCTAGATTTAACTAGTGGTTTTTTTCAACAGGTTATTCGCCCAGAGGATAGGCATAAAACTGCAATAATCACCCACAAGGGACTTTTTGAGTGGACCCGTAACTGTTTTGGGCTCTCAAATTCAGGTAACAGTTTCCAAAGACTTATGAATGCTATTTTCGGTGATTTAGGCAATCTTGGAATTCTTGTTTATATCGACGACATTGTAATTGCCTCCTGTGATGTTAATTCTCATTTTGAGAAGCTTAACATGGTCTTTGATAGGTTAAGACTGCATAAACTTAAACTTAAGCCCAGTAAATGCACTTTCCTTTCGAATAAAATACAATATCTAGGTTTTGAGATTTGTAGTGGCCAAGTATCACCTATCAATAAAAATATTGCCGTAATAGAAAATTTTAAACCTCCAACTACCCGAAAGGCTGTTAGGTCATTCATTGGAACTCTATCCTTTTATAGGAGATTTATACCAGATTTTACTAAGAGAGCTAAAAATCTAATCAACTTAACGAAAGAGACAGGAAAATTTTCGTGGAATGAAGATGCACAGAAAGAATTTGAAGACCTTAAAATGGCTCTTATTTCAAAACCATGTCTTGCACTCCCTGATTTTGAGAAAGAATTCCACTTATATAGTGATGCCAGTGGCGAAGCATTAGGGGCAGTGTTATCACAATTAGATGAAAATAACATGCTCCATCCTGTTGCCTTTGCCAGCAGAAAATTGAAAGATGCTGAGACCCGCTACTCCACCACTGAAAGGGAATTACTAGCTTTAGTTTGGGCTACTGCCCACTTTAAATGTTACATTGCTAATACCCATTTTTTCATCTATACAGACCATGCACCTCTAACATTTATGTTAAAAATTCACGACCCTACATCTCGCATGGCTAAATGGATCTGCACTCTCTCAGACTTTAATTTTACAATCAAGTTTGTTAAAGGTAAGTGTAACAGTGTCGCAGACTTCCTTTCGAGGTATGTCAACAATGATAACTCCAATGATACTGTTAATTGTAATTTTTGTATACAAGTCGAAAAGGAAGTTACTTTTATGCCTCATTCCAATCTACTTGAAAAAATTGGTGAATTACAAAAATCAGACAAGAAATGCTGCGAGATTGCAAGAAAACTAGACCAAGGTGTAGAAATTGCTCCTAAATACATGAAATTTTTTTTTAGAGATGACATTTTAGTTTGTGAGGATACGAGGGAGTCAGCTATTTTGAATAAACCTGTAAAGTTAGTCGTGCCAAAAGAATTGGTTACTCAAGTTTTTGCACTAACACATGAGTCCCTAGCGGCTTGTCATCAAGCCTTTCAAAAGACCATTGATCGCATTCGTGAGCACTTCTATTGGCCAGGAATGTCGTCAGATGTCAAGCATCTAGTGGAGTCATGTATTAGTTGCCAGCAGAAGAGAGCTTATAGAGCGAACCAGCTCGCCCCTCTGCAACGTATGCCGACCCCCCAGTTTCCCATGAACAAGGTTCATTTGGATCTCATTGGACCCTTACCACAAACTTTTTCGGGAAATAAGTATATTGTCGCATATATAGATTCATTTACTAAGTGGCCAGAAGCATATGCGGTTAGTTCAACCACTTCAGATGTCATTGCGGACACTTTAGCTGACTTCATCTCACGCTACGGAGCACCCTGTTTTATTACGACGGACAATGCGAAGAATCTAATTTCAGATGCGATAGAGCACGTATATAAAATGTTTGGTATTAAACATATTAAGACCTCATCTTATCACCCGGCTGGCAACTCGCAAGTGGAGAGACAGAATCGTACTCTTAAAAATGCACTTTGTCACATAGTCAACCAAAATCAATCTGACTGGGACACTAAACTAAAATTTGCGCTACTAGCTATGCGTTCAGCTGTCCACTCATCAACTAAACTTAGCCCAGCTGCAGTTATGTATGGCAGAAATATGAATCTACCATATAATCTCTTTTCTCAACCACCTTCTTTTAATTATAATGATGCACCCTCTTTTTGTGAACTCTTAATCCCAGCTCTTCAAAAAGTATACACTGAAGTACATAGTAATTTAATTAAAGTTTCTGAGCAGCAGGAAAAATACCGTGAAAAGACAGCTGTTGATAAAAATTTTAAAATAGGAGATCTTGTGTGGTTATTTACACCCACAGTCGCCCCTGGTAATACAAAAAAATTAAGCAAGCAAAATAATGGTCCTTTTACTATAATTGAGAAGCTAAATGAAGTTAATTTTAAAATAGCGCTAGTTGCTAATCCCAAAAATTGTCAGGTTGTCCATGTTGACAGGTTGTCTTCCTTCAAAGACAGACTCCCCATCTGGTCCAGTGAACCAAAACAAACAATTGGCCTGGGATCGACTGAAAACGTGACCATCGATTCACCACACCAACCGCGCGATTCTCCTCCTGTACGCAGATGCAAGCGTAACCGATTCATTCCCTGGGCACCATATGATAGTAACCGCGCACCAGCAGTAGTGAACGTCAACAATAGCGAAACTCCGGTAGCGCCAGAAGTGGAGGAAACAGACAGCGACGCGACTGAAATCATAAATCCCTCTCCCCCACCTCCCATTTCTCCGGAGGTTGCAGCGGCAGAGAATAACGAGATGTGCGTAAATAAAAATTTAGCAACGGCAGAAGGCAGCGAGATGCGCGTAGGTAAAAATTCAGCCACGGCAGAAAGCAGTTCAGCTGCTGCGCACAGCGATTCGCGCAGGTCTCGTTCATCGATTCGTCCAGCTGCTAAATCGAATAGAAGTAGTCGTTCAATATCGATTTCTAGAACCGACTATTCGCTACGGGATAGAAGAGACCGTCCGAGTTATAAATACTAACTATTTTTTTTCGTTATTCAGGCATTTTTATCAATTTTACCTTGTTTATTTGTATTTATTTATAGTTTAGTTAATGTGTATGTATATTTAATTATTTTCTTGGGCATTTTAAAACGGAACTTAGTTTTTCTAGCGTATTAAAGGTTTGTTTTGGTTGTGTTTTGATACTTTCATGTAGGCATTTTTAACCCTTTTTATGCTTATACTTAAGGTTTTTGTCTGTTTTATGGTAGATTATGTGGTATATACCCGTCCACACCCAGTTTTCGTAGATTTTGGGTGTATTTTTGCAAAAAAAAAAAAAAACGAATGTAATTTTTGTTACTTTAAATTTTTTTTAGGAGGGTATGTTTGGTTACCCTTTTGCCAAAATTGTTCTGCGTTTTCCTTTTTTAAATGCATCTGTGTTTTGTATATAATCTTTTAAGTGTGGGTTTACTTTAATTAATGCACTTTAATCAGATGGATTTATTATTTACTATGCAATTTGTGGGTTTATTTGAACTTTTAACTTTAAGGAGTGTGGACCCTTTTTCTTTTTCTTGTACATACTGTCTCATGTACATGCCTATATGTTGTTGTGTGTGGCTAAAAGTGCTAAAATTAACTATTTTCTTTATTCTACTTCCTATTTTTGTGGAATGTGTGTTTTCCTTCCTGGTGACATACGTCACCACCCTTCTTTTTAAGTTTTGGTGGAATGTTTTCCCTGTAGTGCCCAAGGGGCCCGAAACTGCTTGTGCTATAAGTAGCACAGAGGCAGAGATACTCTTTCCCATGCACATTACTTGTAAGTGCATTTGTAAAATCTACACAGTGAACCGAATCATTGGACTTTTCTCAAAAACAACATGGCTTCTTGTAGAAAAATGTTATAAATGTGTGCGTAACTCCCTACCATGGTCTGTGATACCATAATATGTGTCTTACAGATGTATATGTATATATATTTTTTTGTGTGTCACCAGTTGCTCTTGTGTATTTTTGTATAATAGAATTAATATGTGTTTTACAAATTTCATTGACATTTACAGTGTTGTAACTATGATATTACTAGTACTTATTTACATTAATAGATAGTGTTGTAATATACTGTGATGCCAATTATTGAAGTTATGTATATAAGCAGTATAATGACAATTAATCAGTGGGCACTTCTCTTCTTTTTCGGCTAATTTTTTTTTCTCAAAATTCAATTTATGTATTATTTACAGTTCTGTTACCAGAAATTTCAGGTAGGATGCAGTTATGCGTAGGAATGACAGTAGTAGGGAAATGAGGTTTCACAGTCAGGTGGAACATGTGTTCTTTTACAGGTGCAGAGAATATCTTGGTCATTTTAGTGGTAAAATCAGCCTTGTGGTCCCTCCTCTGGTAGTACTCTTTTATGGTCATGTTTCAGGTAATATTTTAGGTAATGGTTTCTACGGATGTGCGAGCTCTGGTTGTATATATCCGGAATATATTGTCAGGGTGGTATTTCAGCGGTGAACTCTCTGGATCCCGTCCCGGATCGATGTATGATCTGTGTTTGTGGGTCAGTTTTTTCAGTGTTGAGGTCCCAGCATGCCATGTGGTACCCAGTTACCTTTCAAAAAAAATAATTTGTTTTCTCAAAAAATTTTTTTTTAATTAGCCGGGGGGAGCAATCTTGTTACGGTTGGTTTCAACCAATTTTTTTTTAATCTACATTAATTATTTAAATCACTTTCTCTACATTTATTTAAAAGCACTCTTTTTTCTTCTGTTTCTAATAAAAATTTAAATAAATAAAAGTAATTGTAATAATAATAATAAAATCAGTTTTTATTTTTTCTTCTTTCTTTTTCTTTTTGCAAAATAAATTCAACGTTTATAGTCTAGCTTTGCTTCCTGTTTTCAAATACGAAAGATAAATAGCAGGGAGGGAGGTTTCTCAGTAAAAGACCACACATAGTGTATTGGGCAGTCGTGTACGTTTTCTCCCATACCCTTGAATCATGTGTTGTAGTCACCTAGTCTAGTTTTGGTTAAAAGAAAGACCGTCCGCCCTGTATAGGAATTACGTTATCTTATGAGTGTACTATATACGCAATTAGGCTTTGTAAGCTTACGACAGGCTTCAATGGGCTCTGCTATCAGGCGGATAGCTGGCGCCCAGGTCAACAGAGGCTCACAGGACCCCCTTCAGCACACGCCATGGGGGTGAAACATGGCTGCCTTCCCCCATGAAGCGGCTGGCAGGGTGGAACGACAGGCTGGTGCCTTCAAGGAGAGTCCATTTTCCCTTTTGTTTCCATTCCCGTACCCCTGGCGGAGTGGATCGGTCCCGTTTTTCAAGCAGCGCGGGAGAATGAATGTTTACAGTAGTTTTTTGCTTGGCCGTGATACTTGTCGTTTGGCTCGTAAAAAAAAAGAAAGAGAATGTTTACGAATTATCACTTGGCTCGTAAACGGACTTGTTGCTGGTGCTTCGTTGAGACAGTCATGACTTGGTTCGTAAATTTAGTAGGTGTTGCGTAGCGGCGCTCGAAATGATGTATTCTGTGTTACTGAGTTGAAGTAACATTAGCAGAGACATGGTAAAGGTCTAGAGCCATGAATACTCGAGTTTGTGATCGGCATTTTGCTTAAAGAGAATGATCGTTGTCTTAGAATAGAGATGAGTCTCTTACCAGGACCACTGCTAATACCCTATAGTCTCCAGTGTGAAGGGCGAAGGAAATATTGTTAAAAGCTGAGAAAATTAATAGTCCTGCTCCAAAAATCAGACTTCAAAAGTCCTCATCATGAGACTATTCTGTCCTTATTAAGACGAGGGATTCCAAGTATTGTTCGATATTAGAAGGCAACTAAATGTACGGAGGCTACCCAACCCGTTGAAATTAGGTGACTTATCATCTCCTATTATAGTGTAAGCCAAGAACGAAAAGAAACCTGTCAGCTCGCCTGCTGGTATATATTAATAGTTTTTCTCTCAAAACAAAGAGAAAAAAAAATATGTTATGCAACCGGCTGCAACATTAAAAGAGGAAAGGGAGGTATAATAAAAACCTGCCCACTGATTCAACCATTGAATTCTTCATACCCTGTAAGTAAAATTTACATAGTTTTTTATTTACATGTCTCCCTGATGAGGGAATATATATATATATATTTGTGTGATTTAGAGTTGGAGAGTAAGATGTAAAATAAGCAAAAATAATTTGTAAATTCATATATATATACATTAATATTATAATATGTTAAGCATTACAATGCGTATTTGAAAGGTAATTAATGACTTATCTCAGAAAAGTTGATCATCCTTTAATTTATGTTGTTATGTTAATCTTGAGAATTTTAATATTTGATTTAAAGACATTTAATAATCAATATTAACCAACTTTTATCTGGTGTTGTTATAGTAAATTTTTTTGGGAATTACATTGCTTTTTATAAATTTCAAGTATTCAAATAAAGATTGTTTTTTTTTGTTCATTCTTAAATATGGTATGTTCTTCTTTATATGATCTTTAATTAGTATTCTTATATCTACAGCAATCCTATAAGAAAGGCTTGACCACTCAATTACTGTGAGTAAGATTATGAAAGCTATGATCTTACTAAATTAATATTTTTTTTTAATTTCTTAAATTTTAAATTCATAGTAATAATTTATTTGAAAATTAATTGAGGCTTACGTTAGGTTATTAGATGTAATTATTGTTCCTATCTCAGTAATGGATATACTGATAATTGATGCTAAAATAAAATTAAGTCTAATTTCTTAATTGATTAATCTAAATTTTATTTATCCTTTCTTTGAAGTATTATTCAAAACAAACAACAAAATGGTTGTTTTTTAACAAAAAAAAAAAAAAAAAAAAAAAGTTTTTCAGTTATTATATAGCCACTATACGATTCCTGGTTAACCGATCTGATCTTGTTCGCAATCTCCATAGTTGTTCTAAAATTTTGTACATCATCATATCCCTATTCTATTAACGGATTTAACTCCTTCTCCTTTTGGTCCTCATATTGGAGGAATTTCAGGTTATCTGCATTTTTCCAAATTATATGATGATTACACTTTTGTTAATTTAATGTGTATGGAGATTTGAGCTTGATCGGGTTGGAGTGGAGTTAGGTGTTCTTTATGCAATCCAGTATGCTACTTGATTTAGAAATCTGTTGCCCCTTACTACACTTAATACTGTCTTAAAATAATGAGTTCAAAATTATCATTGTTATATTAACCTATGCGGATTTTTAAGTTTTGATATTTTGTTTAGTTTAATATAATTTGCTCCCTTTTCCATGGCAACAGATTTCAGTGGAGCTAATCAGGGTATACTTATTTTTTTTTTAAATATTTAATTGTCAAGTGAAGATTGAGTAATAAATGTGCTTTTTTAAGTTTAAGTAAGTTGTGTTTTAGAAAGAACCCCAAAACCCACAACACTGAAATAAGACTTGTAAAAAAATTATATTAATGCACAATTCACATTGAATAAATAAGTTCACGTTTGGATTGATTTTAAAAATTATATTTTACATTACTTAAAATTTTAAAAGGTTTACATTTAGATTAATTTTAACATCAGGAAACATTTTTTCCTGTGACTTTACAGAATGAAGGATAGTAATACACTGACTCATTTTCACAAAGTTTGGAAAGTTACGAGTAAAGTTGCATCATTTCTTTGAAACAAATTGACGTTGAATAATTGTCCTTTTAAATGTTTTAGTTCTGTAATAAGTTTATAATGGCATAATCACAAATAACAAATTATAAACATATTTCACATTATTAGAAGAGAACGATTATAACGAGGTAATAAATCTCTATTGCTTGATAAACTTGAAACTTAAGAGTCATAAATTAGGTCACTTGTTTTAAGAGATGAGAGAAAAATTATCGTTGGGTTTTTATCTGCGTGCTTCATCATTTTCTTTATTTATTTATTTTACTTTGAGTGGAAAATATTAAGTGATTGAAATGAATGGATTAGTTTTCTACAGATTCGACCTTAAAATCCCTCAGTCAAAGGAAAATGAATGGAAACCCTGTTACAGCAGATCGCCACTGGTTGTTTAATTATAATACAATCTTCCGTAATCGTTTTAGAGATGATCAAATCAGAGTGTTTTTAAATCATGCGGTGTCAGAACGGGGGTTGGCGAGCGCAGCTCGTAGGGGGCAGAGCCCCCTATTAGAATAAAAAATAGTCCACTGGGACATCTATGCCCAACCGTAGTCAAATGTTCCAAATCAGCCTGACCCGCAGCGAAAATAAGCCGCGTCAACCCGGCTCGATCCGTACTGCTGATTGGATCGTGTTGCCCCACCTAAGGCTCCTATATATACCTATGTATTAAAGGAGCCCTAGCCCCACCCAATGCAGGAGCAAGGGACCTGAGACCAAGGATTTTGCAGATTTCTGAATTGTATGGAATATAGATCATAGTCTGAAGAGGAAGGCAGAAAATGACTGCGGACATCATTTTCTGCCATTATTTCAATTTTTACTGACAGAAAACCATTAATGGAAATTTTCTTATACCTATGGATTACAACATTTGCAAATTTCGTAACTTCTTGATGGTGTTCGTGTGGTGATTATCTCGTGACCGATTGAATTTCACGACTTTTTTCGTGATTGTTTTTTTTGGTGATAATTTTCTAAATTTCGCTATTTTCTGTGAATCACTGACGGAATTGATTTTTCAATCCTTTGTCTAAATTCGCGACATTTTTTTTCAACCGATCGACGAAATTCGCTGCTTGTTTTCGCCATCTTTTGGCGAAATTCGAGACTCTTTTCTACGATCGTTTGTTGACATTCGGAAGTCTTTTTCCGCAACCAACTGACAAAAATTGCTATTATTTTGCACAATCTTTGACGAAATTCCGATCGTTGACAAATTTTTCCACCATTTGTCGAAATTTACGATTTTTTTTTGTTTTGACAACTGATCGACGAAATTTGCTATTTGTTTTTGCGATCTTTTGACGTAATTCGCGACTCTTTTCTACGATCGTTTGTTGAAATTCGGAAGTCATTTTCCGCAGCCGAGTGACAAAAGTAGATTTTTTTGCACGATCTTTGACGAAATTCCCCTTTTTTGCGCGACTGTTTGACTAAATTAGCTATTTTATTTGTTGTTGTTCAATCTTTTGACGAATTTCGCGATATTTTTCCGCATTAGTTATACTAAATTCGCGATTTTTTCCGCGTTCGATTGACAAACATCTCTATTTGTTTCAGTGATCTTTGGCGAAATTCTCAATATTTTTCCACGGTCGTTTTAAAAAATTAACGATTTTTTCAGCGACCAATTTTGCCAAATTAACTATTTTTTCTAATTCCAATGCGTAAAATTCGCGATGCTTACCGCGATCGGTTGACGAATTGCATTTGCGTAAAAAAAAAGAAGAAAAATTCGCGGACTACCACTGAAATTAAAAATATATTCGCAGAAGTATCAAATGTTTGTGAAAGAAGTTAAGATAAGCAGGCAAAATCTAACACTGCATTTTTTATTGTGGGGCCTATTTCTATTTTGTGCACGATTTGGGCAATCCTACACGATATTTCAAACCCTGTCTCTAAAAAAAAACTTTGTCCCCCCCCCCTCCCTCCCCAAGAAACTCATGAAAAGGTGCCCCTGTAGTAAAACCTGCAAAAATAGAGTTGAAAAGGACTGTAAAAAATCTCCATTTTAGACAGATCTCCATCTTAGCAAGTATAATTGTATTGCGTTTTTTTCGTCGAAACTTGATTTTTTTTGTCCGTTTGAGAAAGAATTATGTTATAGACACGTTTCGTTTAGACACGTTTCACTGTAATACACCTATGCTCTTCAGAAGTGCTTTATAGAAAGAAGGTTTTAACAGTCTTAAAGAATACCTGAAAAAAACGGTACTTGTCTATAACTGAAAACTTTCATAATATTTTAAAATTCTACTTGCTAAGACGAAAACCTGTCTTAAACGGAATTTTTCAGAGGTCACTTGAGATTCCGTATTAAAAGTATTGCTGTCTCTGTATATATGATTCAGTAAACGCTTCTCGTTAGGAGAGGTTGCGGGGGAGGGGGGGTATGCCACTAAAAAAAAACTTTGCCCCCCCCCAAGAAAGTTCTGAAATGGCGCCCCTGGCATTGCATCTTCTATATCATTGAATGTAAAAAGGGGATTTTGACTTCCCGCAACTGTCAGTGTTGGAGTCTCGGTGTGGGGGAGTAATGATAACAAGAGTTTTTCTGAGCGTGAAAAAAAAAATTGTTTTATTTAGCACCAAGCAGAATTGAAATTATTTAAATGTGCTCATTTTCATACAATCCACTGAAATAAATTCGCATATCCATCGCAACAGCAATCTCTTAGTTTGAATTTTGTACACGTACAAAAGTGGAATAAACTTCGTTATATAGAATATATTTTTCGTAATATGGAGATTAATTTACATGCTAATGGTGTTCAATGTCAAAGTTCTGCAGAAATTTTCGTTAAGTAGGGACTTCGTTAAAAGGAAGTTCCACTATATGTAATTTATTTTTCAGTAATATAAAATTATGATGAAAGAAATTTACATGTCATTGCGTTTCCTAATCTACAACAGATGGCAGCACTAAACATTTTTAAAGAGATTTTGGGGGCATTTTAAATTAAATTTATTAGCGTTATTTAATTTTTATAAATAAATTTATTAGCGTTATTTAATTTGTTTAAATTATAAAGTTACTCACATTTTTGTATTGTCATATTGACGTCTGATATTTTTGTAACTGCATTGTAGTTTCAAAATTTCTATAATTCTAAATTCTCCATCACTCAGAATTTTTTAAAGAGAAATTTAGGAGTAATTTTAAATTAAATTTATTAGCGTTATTTAATTTGTTTAAATTATAAAGTTACTTACATTTTTGTATTGTCGTATTAAGGTATATTTATGTAAGTGCATTCTAGTTTCAAAATTTCTGTAATTCGGAAATCTCCATCATTCAGAATCGTTGATTAATAAGTTATACTCCGGATTAAAGAGACATGGACGTATTTTGGGCTTTGAAGCACTTAAAAGTATAGAGCGTGGCAGTTGCGTGTTGTGAGCAAGATTAGAGGCATTTAAGTTTTCCAAAAAAATTCTCGAGATACCGCGGAATCTGATTTACTCGTTATCCCATAAAGTTGTCAAAATGCAGTAGGGAACTGTGACTTGATTCGCAAAATGTGTTAAAGTGCATATACATTATGGGGATTAACGCATTAGGCGTTGGCGTTAAAACATAAGACCCCAATCAGCGTTCTTCATTGGTTATTTGCGTGCCGCTGATTGGTTGGGTCTTATGATTTAACGCCAGGAACGTCAACTCCTAGAAGATAACGCGTTAATAAAAAACGCACCTTTAGTGGCGTTTCAGGTGTTTTGAACCTATAATATGGGTTCTTGGGGGTTTAGAAATTTTTGTCTCGCGCCCCTAAATGTCTGATTGGACAGCTAGTTCTTTTTAGACATAGAGGGTAAGGAATTTTAGACCCAATTGAATTCTCTCTCTCTCTCTCTCTCTCTCTTTCTGTGTGTGTGTGTGTCTCTCTCTCTCTCTCTCTCTATATATATATATATATAGTCGAACTTGTTTAATATGAGCTCGGATAAAACGAGTAATTTGCTCGTTAAGAATGGTTCATCCTTTAAACTATATTAAGATTTTCATTTTATATGAACTACATAATTTAAGTTATACTAAGATTTTCACTCGAGCTACAAAAGCCGGATCACGGCTAATGCGAACATCTGTTCATTTCAGTGTGATTTTCGGCGAAAAGTAAAATAGAATTAGGAAAGAAATCTCTTTCTTATCGAACACTGTTCTCTTTCAGCGATAATATTCCTGCATATTATGAAAATGTAGTTTTCAAAATGTTTATCAAAATGTATTAATATATCAGATTTAATAGACAGATTTTCAACCCCCGAAGAGATCCCCCACCCAAGAAAATGCAAAGGAATGTCTTTAGGTGGGGGAAAGAATGAAAGAGGCGAAATATAAGGACGTTTCAAATGCCGCCACTTTGTAAGATTTACATGCTATGGAAATTAAGGGGCATATAATATACTAGCTGTTACCCGTGACTTCGTTCACGTAACATTAAAAAAAGAATAAATGCATTAATTTAGCAAAACATTTCACTTGATAATTAACAACATATATAATTAACCAAAGCTTTATCACATTTTATAGGAGACCATACGGTATTTCTTTGCTATAGGGGCCTAGACATAACCCAGTCTTAAAAAAGTGAAATTTTATGCCAAATAATATATACAATTGCGAAAATGAAACTGCAACTAATGAAAAAAGGAGAACCAAATAAAATCGTGAAAATCGAGAAATTCCTCTTCGTAAAACGAAAAACAACACTGGCAGAATTCTTCTTATACAACAGTGCATTTTAGATGGTATTTGGTGTACAATTTGTGTATGTGTGCATTGCTAAATGGGCATTATTATATTGTTTATTTGCACATAGACATATATTATATATTTCTTACTACATTATCTTGTTTATGTATATATTAAATTAAGTGCTTCATGCTAAGAGGTGTAAATAGTGAACAAACTGCTTTTGGATTTTATACATTGATAGCTATTTCACAAAGATATAACAATCTGATGCGATTCTAAAATGTAAATAAAGGTTGCTGGAAAGTACTTTAAATTCTGCCCAATTTAACCTCGATATTTTCTCTATCGCGTCAAGACCACTATAAGCAAATAAATACCGACGACACAAATCTGATGATCTACATTTACATATTTTTTTTAGTATATATAAGATTATTTTAATTTATTTCATGCGCTTGAAATTTTTTACGCTTTCTCTAGGGTTAGGTGACGAATAAATGTACTTTCGTGTTATTTTATTTTACCATTTCTATTTATTCTATTTTCCATTCATTCCATTTATGGATATTGATTTAATTTACATATTCGTGTGAAAGAATATTCTTTAAAGTTATTATTAGGATTAGGATAGGATACGATTAGGGTTAGGATTAGGAATAAAAATTGAACGACAATGGCATGACCGATTCAGGTTTAAAGTATGAAACAGGATGTCTATTCACATCATGAAGCAATAAGAAAATTAGAAAATTATCGGCTAATATTTTTTAACATGTTTTACAGTCATAGTTGACATCAAAGGTGAGCGGGAAAATGATCATCTAAAATACCATTAAGTGTTTACCACGCAAAAAACAAATCTGGTTACAACAATGTATTTAATTTTGCGCCAAATTTCACTTGATAAAGAAAAAAAAAAGGCAAATTGACTATGGACCTAATTTTAGACCCCTAACCTTCCTATTCTCGGAATTTTTCTACCTATATGTAAAAAAAAAATTCTACTATATAGAACGCGCTTTCACGTTTATAATGTTATGAATTGGCACGGTCGGCTTGTTCAAGTTTACACAATTCGGCTGGAAGAAAAGATTCATTACTTTTTGATTTCTTCTTTGCTTTTGCATTACGCGAATTTGTTGGTAAAATCGATTTTCTTTTCGATAACATTGTTGTTTTTTAAGTTTAAAAAATATTGTAATTTTACTTAAACATTACTTTAAAATCTATGCAATTTTTCTTATCCTACAACACTTTACAAAAATCTATTATGAAACAACTTTAAAAAAAGCTATATTTAAAAACGACAACAAAGTTTTTCCTATTTTAAAACTAAAAGAAATGTAATATTAAATTCCGGTTCGAAACGACGATTTACAAATGTGTTTCGATTGTGGGAAAATGATAGAGGAAAAATGCTGTTACTTCGACATAATCATATTAAATCTTTAGCTTTTATGAGAAAAGCAACTTTCTTTTAAAAATTATAGTTATTTTTATTAAGATTTTCTGATTTTCGATACGGATAATTTTGCGATGTATATCATTGACATTTGCCATCCAATATATTTTTTTTTTACTTTTTAAAATTTAAATTAAAAATATGGTAACTTTATGTTAGCCGTGTGCAGACGATAAATCGCCAACCTATCCCATCATTTATATTGAATTCATTAAAAATATAAATCTTTCACTCATTTCATTTAAAACACAGAACTATAATTTACAACACATACATTTAAAATACATGTAAGACATCATATTCGCTTGCTTTCCATACTTACTCGTATTTATGCACTTTGTATTATTATCAAATATTTGAAAACGCACGTTTTATTTCTAATATGACATCATTTCATATTCTGTTTAATTCTTAAATAATTCATTTCCTTTTTATTTTTCACATGGATATTTTTCACGTGAAAATAAATTGTTGATTAAAAATTATTACTCAGGGGTTTTATTTCATATTGGCAACGATAAAGTATTAGCAACGGTAAAATAAATTTAACCATTTTAAAAAAAGCTGCAAAACCGGGCCCTTTGGGCCAAACCAACCAAACCAACCAACCATTTTAAAATATACGAAAAAAGGTCCATTTATTCTCTATGAAAATAATGAAATTTTGAATTATTTAGAAAAATATTGAAATAAAATAAACAAAAACCAGCCTATGTTCATATGAGGGTTATAATCAACTTATATGCAAAGATACGGGATAATTAAATGCTTCATTTTGACGCTGGCTTCAGCCTAACATTTGCACACAATCAGATTTATAATATTATTAGGATTACAAGTCATGGAAAAGAAGCAGCATGTAAGATATTACAAGCCATGGAAAGGTAGGAACATATAAGATATTACAAGCCATGGAAAGGAAGGAGTATATAAGATATTATTTGTTTGTTTCTTTAAATTTATACTCTGGGCCATATTTAACCAGCCTTTTCACGTATGTTATTGCACTGTTAAAATGAAAAGGATAGGTAAAGTCAGTAGCTAGAAAATTGCAGTGACTGTTGCAATGTTAGCCGAGTTATTCCGGGAGAAAGGGAAATGATCATTTGCATTATTTTACGTCGTGCATGTTCTTTGGAATTACTACAGCGGAGTGCAAAATGATAGGAACGACACAAAGAGATCAGTTCGCGTTTTCTATGCAAAAGTCCAAATCTTTGCGTTAAAATCAAATACCTGATATTCCAATTATTATTAAAACAATTGTTTACGAAAATTGTATATATATATTTAAATGTACTTTAAAATATGTATTTTGCTAATTTTTTACGTTGGATCAAAATGATAAGAACACAGTAAATATTTCGAAACCGCTGTTTGTAGTCGGTGGATGTTTTCTCCTATCATTTAACATTTAACAAAGCATTTAAAAGAGATTCTAAGCGCATTAATTCAGTTCGTAAAACATTTTGACAACGGGGTGAGGAAACCTGTTTTCTGACTTCGAAAGAAGCCAAATTCTAGCTTATAACAACATTATGGAATGTTACTTCAAAGACTTGCTGATAAAATTAAACGTTCAAAGATTGTCATTTTTAATTTCTTACAGAATCCAACTACTTATCGTACTGTAAAATCTAGAGGAAGGCTGAGAATGCTTTCGAAACGATCCGAAAGTTTGATTGTTCGCACGGTCTCAAGCAAAAGAATGACAGCAAAGGAAATTGGAAGCCAGATAAAGATGTCGGCATTAGTACATAGCCTATATGAAGAGCAATGAAAAGGTTGGGAATCCTTAAATATGTAAAACAAAGTCGGTGTCCGCGTAAAACATCTGGCCATAAAAAAGCCCATATTCAGTTTGCAGAGAAATATCTGAAGCAACAAACAAAATAGTCTAAAATTATTTTCATTGATGAAAAAAAGTTTAATTTAGATGGTCCGGGTGGTTTTCGTTTATATTTACATGACCTTCGAAAAGAAAAGGATGGTATTTTTCACGCGTCGGAGGCTCTCTAATGTTTAAAATGCTCAGTGATCATTAACATTGATTTGAGTTTTTAAAAGGCCAAAAAAACACAATGTTCATCGTCTTTCTCCCCGACATATCGTCGAACGTTGAACACATAATGCAGAATTCTTTATGAGAAGCATTTGTTAAACATGGAAGAATGGTCTTACACTAGATGAAACTTGGGTCTATTTAAATGATTGTAATAAAAAGAGATCCATTTATTATCATCAAAGAAGAGGGAAAAAAATCTCCAAACATGGTTCAACGTATCTGAAGAAAGTTTTAGCAAAGGATTTATGATTGTTGCTGGTTTTGCATATAATTGTTTATAAATTAAAAATAAAGAGAGTTGAGAAAATGTTAAGATCCACATACTATCAGAAATTTGTTTTATTCTCAATTTTCAAACATGAAATACTATCTCTTTATCCTCAGTGCTATCAATATGTCGAACTGCATCAAGATAAAGGAAGCAGCCACACAGTCCACTGTTAATGCTAAATCTCCTGATGTATCTATCACTAGAGATGAGACGAGCTCAGCCCAAGCCCAAGCCTTGTTGCGAATTTGCGAGATACAAAGCATTAAACTAAATATCATCAGGAAACTCAGTAGCGCGCACTAATCTTTTAATACTGGAGAGAACAAATGGTAAGGAAAGTTTTTCAGCTTACCTATTTCGGCGTAAGAGCAGGGTCAGGCACATCGAGCAGTTTAATCCAATAGCGTAAATCCTGGGTGTATCCATAGCGAAAATGCACTAAAATATTTCTTTGATATTTCCTACATTATCTTAAGATAAAATTATAATTAGCAAATGTTTTATAAACTGACGATTGGGTGATACGGCGCCAATGGGAAGAGGCGCGAATAATATTCGTTGCTAGATTTCCGTTTGTGACTGTAAGATATTTTTTAATCGAAACGTTTATTTTATTTTATTTTTTAGAGATCCAACGCGAAATGAATATTTGTTTTTAGTCAATCAGAATTAGCTTAGGTTTGCAAATTTTCAATCTTATATTGTGTGCGAATCATAATCACTCTTCATATGAAAATAACGTTAGTGATTCTATTTTTAATTATGAACTTTGCTCATGCTAAAGCTCTGCTCTGCACAGTTACGAAATCACTTTCATTCGTAAGTAGATATAATTGTCATGTATTGTTATTCCGATAGAAAACAATCAAACAGTGTTTCCACCTATTCTATAAAAGCATAGGATCTTTCAGATAACGGTGTCAAATTTTTAATTTAAGCTGATTTTCAGGAACACGAAATATTATTTTAATTAAGGAATCGATTATAATTTACGATATACAACCTTTTATACAAAATAGTTAACGTTGTTCGATTCTTCTGCATAGAAATGGTAATTTCTACAAATTTCATGCATTTATTCATAAAACGCACTCTGTTAATGTGTCCATCAGATTTGCTTGTTGGGAGAGAAAAATATCAACATCCATTTATGGAAGTATATTTTTATTTGATACCAAACTTTTTTTTTGATATGATTCGATGTAAATTTCCATAAAATTAATTATGTACATGGGATTAACAGTTATTTTCATGTACGAAGCTTTTTAAAAATGAGGTATTACTTTTAAAACAATTTTTAAAATTTATGAAATTTTTTTCAGTATCGGGCTCGGGCTCTGAAAGCACAAAATGTTTCGAGCTCGGGCGGGCTCGGATTTAAAATCGCCGGGCTCGGGCGGGCCCGGGCTCCGAAAAGAGGGCCCGAACTCATCACCCATGGATTTTTGCGCTTTTGCAACTTTTAAAAAGCGCGTTATCCAAACGTCGACCTGCAACTCTTCATGGACTTTGGAAAGCTGTTCAAGAGGAATGGGCAAAATACCTCTTCCAAAACTACAAAAGGCATTATTGTCATGGAAATTACGGTGTAGAAAGGTAGTTCAGAAAAAGGGTTACCAAAATTGAATAATTTAAACATAAATATTTTATGTAAAATAGTTCTGTTTACTATGAAAATTGTCTAAAAAATGTGCTAACACCCTCTGTATAATGATATTTTAAAAGAATAACAATCATGATTGGTACAAATTTTTCCGAATGGATAGGTATAAATGATAAATTAGGTTTTTTGAACAAATTTTCGGGTACATGAAAACCGCGAAACATCGGCATGGCGGCGTAATCGATTATAATTCAAGGGTATATCGCTGACAGTAAAATAAACACTTTGTTCAATGATCGATCATACAAGTAATAAAGTTTACAAATTTCATGCATTTAATGCAAAATTTTATTCGGATAAAAAAAATCTTTTTTGAGCTATCGCATATTTTGTGTTTAAAATTTTTATTTTGAACACAAGTGTACAACATCTATATTATAAAGCAAAAGCATGTTCGTGTGTAACGTCCTGATGTCATTTTCAGCATGGCAACGTCCTAACCATAAATTTTGCTTTTACTGCAATTTTTTTAACTTCTAAACAATGCACAATTTAAATTTTTACACCGTCGAATAGGGAAAAATATGCTTTCAAATGCAATTCCTTTGAAACTGTATCTCAATTTATTGAATTTTTGTTTTTTAATGTAAGTTTTAAGTATGATTTTTTAAAAAAATCTATCGCGTGCAGCTCGATTACAGAAGGTTAACCAGTTTACAAAAAAAATAAATAAAAAATAAATAGTTTAGCATTTGTTTCCAGCTAATATTTCATAATGAAATTAACACTTCAACAATAAATAAACAAATAAAATAATATAAATAAAACACAATTTTAACAGCTGTGAAATTGAATACGTGCTTAAACACTGAAATCAGAATAAAAAGGCTGTGTAAATAGTGAAAAATTTGGCGATTTATTCGACTATTAACCTCTGGTATGCGGTTAATACACTGAAAAAAAAAAAGAAGTTAATTTTACCGTATAATACTGGAATCATGCGCGGCAGTGTATTACTGCTTATTGCCGAAACGTCAGTGAAGGCTCACTGAGGAGACGCGAAAAGTTTTTGGTTTCTGTCTGTCTGTCTGTTTCGCGATAACTGCCGTAAAAAAACGTTCGATTAGGTTGATTTTTGGTGGGTATGTTGGCGAGGTACCCGGAATTAGCTGTATAGTTTTTAGTTACATTTGATTCATTAGGTCGGAAAATATAGAACATTTCTTTTTATGTCATAATGCTTTCCTATGGAGATGCAGACGATTTTTCAAATTTGTACACCGGGCAGTATGTTCTGTAACCCGGGAAGCCTGAGTTGGATCCACTATTTAAAATGAAAACAAAAAGGTTTATTCAGTAGACGAACGTTATGATTCTACAAATACTTTTTCTCTAAGTTTGTTGTATAACTATACCTTAAATATTATTTTTAACACTTTCCAACATAGTTGAAAATCGTTTATGAATTCGATTTGTCTGGACGTTTGTCCGCGCTCTAACTGCCATAAATATACTCAGATTGCCTTGTAATTCATATATGTTATTGAGGTTTACCATGGCATGTTAAGTAGTGAAAATGAAGTGTGTAACATTTATAGTTCGTATACAGGGGCATTCAGAGGAATTCCGTTACTTTATGCTACATGAGGAAAATCATTTGCAGTGTATTTTAATGACGTTACACTGTTTCAAACATACTGAAATCGATATACATCACTTAGATGCACTCCCTGTAGCAGAAAGTTCGAGAAGGGCGACGTACTTCGAAGATTTTTTTCCCCCTCTTCTGCAGATTTTTTTGCCATGGAACTTTCTTCGACTCACAGATTTTTTCCTCTCCTTCTGCAGATTTTTTTACTTCGTCTGAAAAATTCGAAAAATCGCCACTCAGTTGCAGGAAAATATCACGAGTTTCGTCAATCGATCGTGGGAAAACTATCTCGAAATTCATCTGTGGGTTACGGGAAAAATTCGCGAATCTCTTCAGTCGGTCGCAGAACACCCCCCCCCCCCCCAAAGTTTTGCCATCAGGTGCAGAAGAATATCGCAAAATTCCTCGATTGGTTGCAGGAAAAAATTTTGAAATGCGTCAGTCAGTCGCGGGAAAAAATTGCGAAATGCGTCAGTCAGTCACGAGAAAAAATTATAAATTTTGTCAAGCTATTGCAGGTAAACAGCAAAATTCGCCGATCGGTCGTGAAAACAATTGCGAAATTTGTCCACAATCGCGTGTAAAAAAAAAAAAAAAACATGCGAGTTTCACCTGTAAGACGCAGGAAGAAAAATTCGGAAATTCGCTTATCGGTCGCCAAAAAAAAAAAAAAAAAAAAAAAAATAAATTGTCAATTGGTAGCAGGAAAATATCACAAATTTCTTCAATCGATCGCAGGAAAACAATCACGAAATTCGTCAGTTGGTTACAGGAAATAAACGTGAAATTCGTCAATATGTCGCGGGGAAAAAATCGCTCAATTCGCCAATAGGTTGCTGGTAAATATCGAAAAATTAAGTTAAAACATTGCACGTAACCAGTAATACTTTACTAGATATTAATTATTGATATACAGTAAAATACTTTAAACACTACATGTAATGTTGTACTGTTTCATATAATATAAGTGCTATTTGATGTAAAATTTTACATGTCAATGTAGTATTTGAGGTTTTTGGACATAGCAGTTTGAACTCTCAAAAACGGACACATGTCAAAGACCTGCCAATCATGAATTGTAACATAGTTCACCTGTAGATTATTTTCTGCCGCTGAAATATACGTCGCAGACACTTGGTGAATTTTCTGCTTCTGGGGGTGCACTACAAGATGCTTACTATTATGTATATAGCATTTATAAGGAATTCGGTTACAGTGCTGTCTATGAGCTGTAATTGTCGGAAGTGCGATTTTAATTAAGATATACGTTTTTAAATTTAATAAATGTTTTACATATTACTCGGTGTGTATAAATTACACAGATCATATACAGGGCTCCACAAAAGAATTCGAGTATATTTCTTTTATTGGCGGAAATTGCTGAAGGGGAATTTTGAGCTGTGTTATGCGTTTCCTAACTGAACTAAATTTTTGCATGCTATGTAGTATATATATAAATCTATACATCATAAACAGGAATGCACAAAATAATTCAGATACTTTTCCGACTGTAGATGGTACTTGCTCAAATTGGATTTTCAGATGTGTTACGGGTTTTCCAAATTGTTTACTTAGGCATCATCTTTCACCTCATTAAACGGTGACATTTTGTTACAGTATTCTGAATGTGTTGGAAAATGTTTCATAATCTATGCTTGACGCATGATTTTTTTTCTTGTTAGGTTCTATGTTGGAATAATCATGAGTAAAGAGGATAAAGCCGTTAATCCAAAAAGGGCAAATCCATTGCTGCCACATGATGCGAAGGAACTGGAAAAAGTTTCAAACTATGCTGCTAAAAAGGAAGCAGAGGTTCAGGAACTGTCAGCTAAATTTTCCGATATGGGTTATATAAGGCTATTATGGGACGCCAAAGTTCCAGACAAAGATTGGAAGTTTTATCACTGTTTTAGCCTTACCGCTTCAAACCGTGACGATGTTCTGAATGAAATAGAAAAATATCAAGCATTTTATAAAGAACTGTGTGATGCCATAGGTAAAGTAAGCAATCCGGAAGAACAGTCTGACAGTGAAAAGATAAATCCGTATGTCATAATCCTTGAATTGAATGAAAAATTGTCAGAAATGGCAGAAGCAGCAAAACTTGGCAAAAATACTACTACGAGTTCAGCAGTTCATGATTTACACAAGTCCTTCATTCAGAAACATGAAAAGTTGGAAAACATGATTAAGCGAGTTGAGTGTGTGGCCCTAAAAGAAGGTTTGAAAAAGGCAACAGATGGTTGGCAAGAATCTATCCAGTCCATCAATAACTTACAAAATGATTTGAAAACCACCGAGGGAAAGTATGATCGAATGTGCGACAGATTTGACAGACTTTTGCTGCAAAATGAATTGCTTTTGGATCAGCAAAAAACTTTACTGGAAAATAATCAGAAGATGGAGCAACAACAAGAAGTTCTGCTGCAAGAGAATGCTGCTATTAAAACTCTGTTGAGAAAAATGGCGAAATATGATAATGTTAAAAAATGAATCCTAGAGTTCATTCACCAGCTGTTCTGCGGATATTCATCATACTGTCTGTGTTGTGACTGAATCGTATAACTTTCATTTACATTTATAATGTGGATTATTTTGTCTTATATTTTGAATTATTCTTCTAGTTACTAAGGTAACAAGAATGATGAACCAGATTGCGGCATAATGCCATACTTTTACACATTTCAAACCAAAATAAATTGTAGTGTAGAGCTTAAGACTACTTGACTCAGGCGAAAACTCCCGCTCGCTAATGTTAATCCTATGGAGGAATATTTTAAAGATATCTCGTTCACATTTCGATATTTTTAAATGCTTTTTTTTTCATTGGATAGCTGAGGTCGATTTCTATGCTGGCCTGTTTTTACTTTCGATTTTGGCCGCAGTTTTTTTTTATTGAGGATACTTTCACTTTCAAAACCGGTTCCGAAAGTGTGAAAGTATCTTAATAATAATAAAAAAATAATCAAAATCGAAAAAGTACAAAAGGGTTGACCACAGCAATCCAATGCAAAAAAAAAAAAAAAAAAAAAAAAAATCACTTAAAAATATTGAAATGCGAACGAAATATCTTAACGTATTTTTCTCATAGGATTAACATTTGCGAGCGGGTGTTTTCGCGTGAGTAAAGTAGCCTCTTAAAGGATATTTTCACACGGGTCACAGCTAGATGTCCTACTTTTTCTCTACTACTATTTCCAAAAAATTACATTCGTCGTAGATTTCTGTAAGATGTGCTATAGAAATTCACCGTGAAGATTATTGTTTGGAAATGGTAATAGGAAAAAGAAATAGTTTTTTCTATTGCCTTTGCCGCTGCGACCGCTGGTTTACATTTTGGATTAATTTATCAAAGTGTTTCGAGATGCATTAAATTTAGTCCATTCTATCTTATGAAAGCGACGGTCAGGCAAATATTCTCTCATAGATTAAACTGCATCTCATTAGACCTGTATAAAATAAAACGTTTCTGTAAACTCACTGGTAAAAAAACAATACACGGCATAATCATAAAAAATATTATGATTTCATATAAATTTATTTTAAATATGTGGGATATGAATAAAACAAAAATCAACTTTGTATCGTTTAGCAATGGACTAAAACATCCATGAAAGGGAGGTATAATTCTATGTTTACCGATTTGCGTATCGGCAAATTTCTAAAGTTATGGCCTTGTCACGTCGACAAATTGCCAGTCAACATTTTTGTCTTGTTTAGTAATGGAAATCTGCTAAATGCAATGAATAGCTTTTAAATGCGATGAAACACTTCAATGCAACGAATAGCAATGATTAACGATCAATAGCTTCTAAAGTTACATTGTTACATTTGGTAACGGAAATTATAATTTTATCGCTGTTGGGCTTCTCTTGTTATTTTGATATTCATATTGAGAAAATATACACAAACTGATTCAATGCATAAAATTATAGAACTAAAGCATATGCAACCTAGAACTTTTGTTATATTTTTATAAGTGGTTCTTACTTCATAGAATTCTCCTCGAAACTAAAAATTAATTAAATAGGTAAATAAATATACAAAAGAACTCTACATTACAGCTCTGCATCCCATAAAATTGGAGGCATTTTGGCAAGTTAGAGCACAATGCTAAATGTACCACATATATTAACCCTTTTCATTATATTTCTAATAAGTATTTTTTTTTAAAGTATAGTTCTTATTCTTATGCATATAATTATAAGAATTCTATTTCTATGAAACTTTAGATTAATTTGTATTAATGACAAAGAGTAGTGTGTTTCCGGCAATGTTTCTATAAATTGTACTTTTGCTTTAAAAACATTTTTTTTGTATGTTTGCTTATTTTGTTTGTACCACATATATTAACCCTTTTCATTATATTTCTAATAAGTATTTTTTTTTTAAATATAATTCTTATTCTTATAACTATAAGAATTCTGTTTCTATGAAACTTTAGATTAATTTGTATTAATGACAAAGGAGCAGTCTGTTTCCGGCAATGTTTGTAGAAATTGTACTTTTGCTTTAAAAGCATTTTGTTTGTATGTTTGCTGTAGTACACAAAGCAAGTTTTCTAAATAAAAGTTTTTCAATATGCTTTCTTTTGTGCTACCAAAGTGGTTACATAAAATTAATGATAACGAGAATCCAGAAATGCTTTTGTGCATTGTTATTTCTTCTCTTGAGAGATCTTTAGTGTGCGAAAATATTCTTTTCTTAATGAGATACTAAAATCATTTATAAAATGTATCAATGCTATTAAAGTTGTTGTCAAATGTGAACGTATCTTTCACGAAATTTTGTGTAGACCAGGCCTGTCCACCCTTTTAGTAAGCAGGGTCGCACCTCAGCTGATGGCAAACAATGAATGACGCCATTATTCATATGTCTCAAAACATGCAACTTTATCTCACTGTAAGAATAATATTGATACCCATACGTCGGAGTGGCAGTCGAAGTTCCAACGATTTAAGATGCCCATGTAAAAACTGGTATATTATAGCCATCACAAAACTTTCTTCTATATCATTTTAACACATTAATTTAATTAGCATACTCACACAGCAAGTTATGGATATCAAGTATGTCTTTCTTTGAATTTAGCATAGAAGTGCAGTAATCAGTGAATAATAAGAAAAATCATGCTCGGCAAATTGAATCAATTGATTGTGGACAAGATTGGGAATATTTCCCCAACCGCAGGATACAAGCACCCCCCGTTGATTGATCAAAGTCAAAATTGAATCGGCATCTATTTATGCCAAGGTCTAACAAAATATGAAGTTTTATGATATTCCGTGTATTTGTTTTCATGATATAGCTAATTTCCAAATACCCAAACCTAATCAGTTCCAATTCATATCAAGAACTAAATCAATCTGAAGTTTTATAAAATTGCGTGCCGCTTATTCCACGCAAGTTCGTAGGTTAGAGCGCCCACTAAATTTGTGTCACATACATACAGACAGACTAAAAACCGTCAAATCGTGTTCAAGACCTTCTAAAATCTAAAACGCATAAATTCTTCGAAAACCGGAATTCGAAAATTTTCACGAATCCAATACTTTCTTATTGTATATAGAAGGAAGTAATAATTTACAGAAAACATAAATCATGGTAAATTTAGTATTACATTTTTCTGAGAGGGAAGGTATAATAAAAAGTTTTCTAGGGGAAAGAGTCAGAAAAGTTAATCGCCTCTATAAGAGGGGAAAAGCACGAAGATATGATTAATTTTACAGAAAATTTACTTTAAAATTTATTTTTATATTTTTAAAAGTTAGGAAACATTTGAATGAGCGCCATGGCGCCCGCGGGCGTTGGACAGCCATGGGACCAGGGATGGCGAACCTTTTCACATCTGCTTGCCAATTTTTTCCAAAAGAATGTTTTACATGACTATGACGTACTAACAACAAAAATTTGATGGATCAAATAAGAATGAATCAAAATTATTATTTTTTTATTAAAGAAATATGGATAACATTTGGTGTTATATTTTAGAAAATAATAATAATAATAAAATGGTATTTCTATAGCTACATTTTTAGATGCTAAATAATTGTAAACAGCTTCATCATCAATTTTATTTTTAAGAGAATGCAAGCTGAACTGGAGTCATCTGACATTTGTGTTCGTATAAGTTGGCAAGTACAACAAAGCCTTCTTGATATGAATGCGAAAATATATGGGTTCGTTGCATTCATAGATTTATGCCAGAAACAAATATGAAGTGATTGATACTGCTGCACTTGTAAAATTTTAATACCTCTTAAAGCTTCGTCCATGTGAATAAAAGCTTGCGTTTTACACAAAAATCATATGTTAGGTAGTGGAAACGCGTTTGCATTTAGTGATGCTTAAGTGGGGTATGGCTAGTAAAATACTGAGAACTACTGTTTTAAATTATGAACTATACAGGGTGTTTCCGTACCAGAATTACAAACTTTAAGAGGTTGTAGAACACACTACAACAAACAATTTTTGCTTCGGAAACCACGGTCGCAATCTATTTATTCAGGCAAAATCACAGGGGGCTTCACTTCAATCTGAGCCCCGATTTTCGGTCATAACTTTAATAAGAATGAAGATATTTTAACAATATTTACAACAGAATTAACTTCCTGTGTGAAAAATGCGATGAAATAACAAAAAGTGCTAGAATTACACAGTAATTCGGTTGGTGCACCGTATGTAATGACAACAACACTCGAAAAATCCATCGTCTAATTTAGTGCTGATTCGATGTGGATGGTGGCTACTTTCACTGCCTCAAATGATAGAGTATCACGACATGTGGTGGAAGTGACCGCAATCCGCATCCAATTAGTGCCAAGTTACACGATTCACTTTTTGCAATTTAGTTTACAATATATAAGGTGTGCCGATCGAATTACTGTTTAATTCTAGAACTTTTCGTAGTTTCATAGCATTTTTCACACAGCAAGTTAATTCTGTCACGGGAGTTGCGTCCGTGACCCTCACGGGCGCAACTCCTCATAATTTTAATTCTATCTCGCACTGCTTTCTCAAAACAAAAATATTTTAATACACATTAACAGCACTTGCAAGGGAAATATAACATAAAATTTATATTTTAAGAATAGTGGTGCAATGATTATAAAAATAGTTGCGGCTAGCAGCCGTGATACTATGATTTATTCAATGATTTTGTCACTCCCGAGATTATTTTAAAACCGCTTAATCATCGCGCAACAATACCTTCACGGGCAGTCACTTGTAAACAAATTTTGCCGCGCCTGTGACCCTCACGGGCAGTGTAGGTACTTTTTAAAAATTCAGATTGATACCCACCAGTTTTTTAAAACAGTGTATTTGACTTTATCTAACTTAACTCCATTAAACGGCGTTATCTAACTGCATTACTTAATCTGTCATTAAATACGGAGAATATTTCTACTTCAAAAAAGTGGTGGCAAGCAATCTGAATTAAAAAAAAGTAGCTTGTGTACAAAAAAAAATAAGGTAAGTAAAATTGGGATTATTAAATTTTTTATCCATCCCGAATACTTTAAATTCGAAAAAAAATTACACTATTTCTTTTACTAATTAACTTCTTTTATGAATAATAAAATGGGATAATAATAAAAAAAAAATCGACGATTTTTGAAGGAATTTTCCGAACATTACGCGACGGTTAAGGGGTTAAAGTTAGAACCGAAAACCTGGGCTCAGATTAATGTGAAGTACCCTGCATTATTTCTTGAATAAATAGATTGCAACTTTGGTTTCCTCTGAAAAAAATGTTTGATGACTTGATGTCCGCAGAGGTTGTCTAACCCTGTCTGCTTGTCAGAGTTTTAACCTCTTAAAATTTGTAACCCTGGTATTGAAACATCCTGAATATACATACTCTCTATATTCTAAACTCAAAGGTATCTATAAAACGTATTTTATTTTATTTACTGTAAAAATTGTGGTTTATTTTTTTTAAACTATGAGAGTGTGAAAAATTATTATACATATTTTTTTACTTTTAACAATACCTTAAGCATTCGTATTTAACATAAATTAATTTAAATGCAATTATGAATACTTACATTATACTTTATTACAGGAAATAAGAATTTTATTTCAAAAATTGATAAGCAGTATAAAATTTCATTATTTTGTTAATGAATCAGTGACAAGTGTAAAACCGCTTTAAGGCGAAATATCACGGGATCGAAGAAAACTTCCATTTTAGACCAGTTTCCATCTCAGAATTATACCATCTATTGCCATTGTATTGTTTTGGGCCATCCGTAAAGTTTTGCGATTTTTTGACGATGAATTCCAATAAAAGTCAGTTCTGTCCGCTTTTCTTCGATTTTTGCTTTCAAAACTGCCATTAGGGAACAGTATTTTTTCGAATTTGTTGTCTGATTTGGTGGCAATAATTTATAATAAAAAATTCCTTTGTAGTCCCACCATACACAAAGCATTACTTTTTTGGGACGCAGCGCCCCCCCCCCCCCGCCCCTCTCGATGTTACTCGGGGAGATTCGTTTGGCTAACCCCATGACATATGACCATACCATTTGGCTTACCCAGGGATCGGAAAAGCTACTTTTTGTTTATAAGCGAACTACAACTACAACTACTTTATGAAAAATGTAGTTAACTACAACTAAAACTACTTGTTTTAAAATGTAGCGACTACAAACTGCTTTTCAAAAGTAGTCACTACTTCGTTACTTTTCGCTACTTTAGTTATCATCGCTAATTAAATGCACCGCAAACGATTTTTTCCCATAGACCATAATGTAACAGAATTCTTTTGAATGTCCCTGTAAGCGAGATATAAATGCTACATACTTCATTTTCAATACTGAACATTCAATGGTAAAATTAGATAACATATAAAACTTTCATGGCAATCCGAATATATTTACGAAAGTTAGAGCACGGACAGACAGAGAAAGCGAATTCATAGACACTTTTTAATTATGTTAAAAAGTGTTAAAAAGAGGACATTTGAAAAGAAAAATTGTAATAATCTTACAAATTTATGAGAGTGATATAGCACAGTGTCTCAATTAATCTAATGATATAGCACAGTGTCTCAACACAATGTAAATTAAGGGAGGTTAGGGTCCAATTTAGATGATTACTTACATATTATTATTAGGTAAGAAACGAATGTGGCCATTTTTTTAAATAAAGAGTTTAAATATTTGAAACTGTATGCTGGATATGCCGTAAATTTTGGGGACAGGGAAATAATTTTTATTTATTGTCATTAGAGAGCAATAAATGGAGTGAAAGATTTTACTTTTGTATAAAAATAAAGATTTAAAAATATTTTTAATTCCTTTGTATGCTACTTGGGGGAAGCGGGAATTTGAGAGGTTTGGGATAATTTAGATGATTTATGATTAGATGAATCCGTTCTTTTTGTTTTCTTTTTTTTTCTTTTTTAACACTTTCCAACCTAGTTGAAAAGTGTTTATGACTTCGGTTTGTCTGGCCGTCTGCCGTCTGTCCGTGCTCTAACTCCCGTAAATATGCTCGGATTGCCTTGCAATTTTTATATGATATTGTCGTTATCTATAGCACGTTCCCTATTTCAACGGAAGTGTGTAGCACGTATAGTTTTTTTACAGGGTTACTCAAAAGAAATCCGTTACATTAAGGTCTATGGGGAAAATCATTTGTGGTTTATTTTAATGATGTTACACAATTGCAAACACATTGTAATTGATGTATATCACTAAGGTGTATTAGAAGAAGCTTAATATGGAATAGGGTGTGCATAGCGCTTATAGTTAATTTACAGGGACAGTCAAAAGCATTCCGTTACATTACGTTTATGGAGAAAAAATATTAAAATAATGTTTCACTATTTTAAACGCATTGAAATTTATATATATCACTAAGATGCATTACAAGACGCTTACTACAGAATATTGTGTGTATAGCAGTCATTGTTCATTTACAGGGACACACAAAAGACTTCTCTACTGTCTGTTAATATTAATTCCTGGAAGTGCGTTTTAAGTTACTGAACGCGATTTTAAATTTAACTCAATTTTTGTTTATTACGCGGTGTGTATAAATTCTGTAGATCCTATACAGGGAAGCACAAAAGTTCGCGAACACATTTCCGTTTACTGACAGAAACTCCAGAAGGAGAATTTTAAACTGTGCTGCGCGTTTCTTAACTGAACTAAAATTTAGTATCCTATGTAGCATATATACAAATCTATAGATCATATACAGGGCTGAATAAAAGTATTCGGATATTTTTCCGAATATTGTATACGTTGGAAGTTCTTGAAATTATGTTTTTAAATATGTTATACGTTTTCCAAATTGTTTACTTAAATGTTATCTTTCAGCTTATTAAACGGTAAGATTTGTAAAATTATTTTGGACGCGTTGGAAAGTGTTACATAATCTATGCTTGACGCATGATTTTTCGATCTTGTTTTTTTTTAAATAAAGATTTTACATTTCTTTGCTTGCTGGGGGTGGCAGGCAAAAGGGAGAAGAAATTAAAGTTAGATAAAGACTTAACATAGCCAGACGACTATATTTTGGTAAAAACAATCGTAGTCGTATAAAAATGCATTATATTGAGAAGATTTCTATTGATTTAAATGACAATACACGAAGTTTCTGACACCCAAACTATGAAAATGACAGTTAATTTGTGACCGTGCCCGTCGTCTATGGAAAAATCTATGACACTGCAACTAAGATTTGTCGCTGACGTTCGCAAATTGTTGCAGAGAACATATTTCACACAAAAGAAACGAGTTACGATCACGTGATTTGAAGATTGGCACTTTTTTTCCTCCCTCCTAAAGTAGCGTCGATGCTCGCTACAAACTACTGATATTTTGTATCGCGCTACTCGCTACACTACAATTTTTTTATGTAGCGCGCTACACTACAAACTACTAGAAAAAGTAGCGGCTAACTGTAGTTTCGCTACTACCGAGCTCTGGGCTTACCCTTGTAACATTGTATCGCAGACCTTATAATATACGTAATCACCATGGCAACCTAGAATCAATACTTATCATTGGGATATTATTGAATTAATTATGTATGATAGGATTAAATAGAAGGAAGAAAACTTTTATTAATATATTTTTAAGTTTTGATTCAATTTTCAAAAAAATTTAAATGACTCGACAAAATTCTGCAACGATTATATATATTAAATTTCTAACCATTCGGTTCGGTAGTTTTTGCGCTGTTATTTGCGGACAAGACGACGACTATAAGTGCTACGTATTTATAAAATTACGAACGCGCCTAAAAAGGGTTGTTTCAGCCTGTTATAAGTCTACTTTTTACGCAGTCAAAGTGAAAGACATATTTATATCATAACTAAAAGCTAATAAATAACACTAGCTTCGATACATTTTCAAATAAATAATTTATATTTGTTATATACATGCATTATTTAAAGCAGCCAGGGTTGTTCGAAAAATATCGCAATCGAATTTTGAATACCATTATTTTTGTATTGCAATATTAAAGTAGTGTAATCGCAGAATTTTTGTAATTGAATAAGGCAATTTTTTTTCAGAAATAATGATATCAAAAATCTAATTGTAGTCGAGAAAGCACAGCCGCAGCATCCTTTTCTGGAAGCAACTCGGAGCACTTTTGATCCCCCCGCCCCGTATATATTTGCGCTGGAGTTTTCCATAAACCTGAAACTTCGTTTATATAGCGAACGTTGCAAATGGGACCAAAATATCAAATTTCACGTTTCTATCTTTTCTAGTTCAGAAGGTATCAAACTCGAAGTTTCCATTTTTGACACTCACTCACTCACTCACCGATCATCAAAAAGATAAGGTACATCCCGTTTTTCTAGAAACTGGAAATTTGGAATAAAGATAGTGTTTAGGATACAAAATAAGAAAAAACTAAAAAAACCGAAAATTCAGGAAAATAAATGAAAAAAATGGAAAATAATTCGATTTTGCAGTCTTAGAGACTTAAAATTTGGTGTAAAGGTAGTGTTTAAGATTCAATAAAAGGAAAAATTAAAAAACTTTGAAAATTCGAAACTAAAATAAAAAAATCGAAAAATTTGTAAAAAAAAATCAAAAGTTTGAAAATAATTCTATTTTGTAGTCCTAGAAACTTGAAATATTGCATAAAAGTTTAAAACACAAAGAAAGAAAAAATTATAAAATCTGGAAATTTCGAAAATATACGTAAAAAATTCGAAAATAGTTCGATTTGTTGGAATTTTTAATCTGGAAGCACGGCAGTGCCTCCGCCAAGTCGAGAAAGCACAGACGTAAGCAAAGTAAGCATCCTTTTCTGGAAACAATTCAGGGTACTTTTGGCACCCCCCTTCCCAAATCTTTGCGCTAGAGTTTCCCAAAAGCCTGACACATCGTTTATCTACAGTATGTGGCACACAGGACCAAAATTAAAAATTTCATGTTTCTATCTTTTCTAGTTCATACGATATATGAACTCAAAGTTTCGATTTTTTGCCACTCACTCACTCAATCACCGATCATCAAAAATATAAGGTACATCCCGTAGCCCTAGAAACTGGAAATTTGAAATAAAGGTAGTGCTTAGGATACAAAGAAAAGGAAAAAAAAAATCCAGCAAAATAAAAAATTCCAAAACAATTGAAAATAATTCGATTTCGTAGTTTTAGAAACTTAAAATTTGGTATAAAGGTAGTGTTTAGGATTCAGAAAAGGAAACCATTAAAAACACAATAAAAATCGAAAATAAAATTAAAAAAATCCAGAAAAACCGAAATTTGACATTTTTTCGATTTTGTAGAGCTAGAAACTTGAAATTTGGAATAAAAGTAGTATTTAGGATACAAAAAAAAGAAAAAAAATAAAAAAATCCGGAAAATTTGAAAAATTCGTAAATATTAATTAATGGTAATTAATAATTTAATTAATAATAATTTAATATCAATGAATGGTAGAGATGTCGGAGAATCACCAAAGCATTTTTTTGACGTAAAATGGCGATTTTACTCATGGGCAACCCGGCGATTTTCACGAGATTTTGTTTCTTCTGTCAACCCAGTAGTTTTATATTAAACTAGCTGATCAGTTCATCGTTGACCGTCCCGTCAAAAAATAGTACGAAACGCGAAAACACTCTAAAAATCGCTGCACGAAACAGTTTGTCTTTTAACCCTTTCGTACGCGGTCAAGTACAATAAATGCGATATTAAATAAAAAGTCGTCCCCCCCCCCCATTCCCCGCACACACATACACATAATCCCTACACATCTCGGCAAATATAAAAAATTCGGTTAAAGAAAAGTTTTCTTTATTAATTACGTCCATTGTCAAATAGCTATTTATTTCTTTTTCTGTAAATTTTGTCTGTAAATCTAAATTTTCTGTAAATCTGTTTAGAATTCTTTTGAATGTCCCTCTAAGCGATATATAAATGCTACATACTTCATTTTCAATACTGAACATTCAATGGTAAACTTCAATAACATATAAAACTTTCATGGCAATCCGAGTATATTTACGAGAGTTAGAGCACGGACAGACAGAGAAAGCGAATTCATAGACACTTTTTAATTATGTTCAAAAGTGTTAAAAAGAGGAAAATTGAAAAGAAAAATTGTAATAATCTTACAAATTTATGAGAGTGATATAGCACAGTATCTCAATTAATCTAATGATATAGCACAGTGTCTCAACGAAATGTAAATTAAGGGAGGTTAGGGGCCAATTTAGAAGATTACTTATATATTATTATTAGGTAGAAACGAATGTGGCCATTTTTTTAAATAAAGAGTTAAAATATTTGAAACTGTATGCTGGATATGCCGTAAATTTGGGGGACAGGGAAATAATTTTTATTTACTGTCATTAGAGAGCAATAAATGGAGTGAAAGATTTTATTTTTGTACAAAACTAAAGATTTAAAAATACTTTAAATTCCTTTATATGCTACTAGGGGGAAGCGGGAATTTGAGAAGTTTGGGATAATTTAGATGATTTATGATTAGATGAATCCGTTTTCTTTTCTTTTCTTTTCTTTTTAAATAAAGATTTTACATTTCTTTGCTTGCTGGGGGTGGGAGGCAAAAGGGAGAAGAAATTAAAGTTAGATAAAGACTTAATATAGCCAGACGACTATATTTTGGTAAAAACAATCGTAGTCGTATAAAAATGCATTATATTGAGAAGATTTCTATTGATTTAAATGACAATACACGAAGTTTCTGACACCCAAACTATGAAAATGACAGTTAATTTGTGACCATGCCCATCGTCTATGGAAAAATCTATGACACTGCAACTAAGATTTGTCGCTGACGTTCACAAATTGTTGCAGAGAACATATTTCACTCAAAAGAAACGAGTTATGATCACGTGATTTGAAGATTGGCACTTTTTTTCCTCCCTCCTAAAGTAGCGTGGATGCTCGCTACAAACTACTGATATTTTGTATCGCGCTACTCGCTACACTACAATTTTTTTAATGTAGCGCGCTACACTACAAACTACTAGAAAAAGTAGCGGCTAACTGTAGTTTTGCTACTACCGAGCTCTGGGCTTACCCTTGTAACATTGTATCGCAGACCTTATAATATACGTAATCACCATGGCAACCTAGAATCAATACTTATCATGGGATATCATTGAATTAATTATGTATGATAGGATTAAATAGAAGGAAGAAAACTTTTATTAATATATTTTTAAGTTTTGATTCAATTTTCAAAAAAATTTAAATGACTCGACAAAATTCTGCAACGATTATATATATTAAATTTCAAACTTTTTGGTTCGGTACTTTTTGCGCTGTTATTTGCGGACCAGAGAACGACTATAAGTGCTACGTATTTATAAAACTACGAACGCACCTAAAAAGGGTTGTTTCAGCCTGTTATAAGTCTACTTTTTACGCAGTCAAAGTGAAAGACATATTTATATCATAACTAAAAGCTAATAAATAACACTAGCTTCGATACATTTTCAAATAAATAATTTATATTTGTTATATACATGCATTATTTAAAGCAGCCAGGGTTGTTCGAAAAATATCGCAATCGAATTTTGAATACCATTATTTTTGTATCGCAATATTAAAGTAGTGTAATCGCAGAATTTTTGTAATTGAATAAGGCAATTTTTTTTCAGAAATAATGATATCAAAAATCGAATTGTAGTCGAGAAAGCACAGCCGCAGCATCCTTTTCTGGTAGTAACTCGGAGCACTTTTGACCCCCCCCCCGCCCCCTATATATTTGCGCTGGAGTTTTCCATAAACCTGAAACTTCGTTTATATAGTGAACGTTGCAAATGGGACCAAAATATCAAATTTCACGTTTCTATCCTTTCCAGTTCAGAAGATATATGAACTCCAAGTTTCCATTTTTGACACTCACTCACTCACTCACCGATCATCAAAAAGATAAGGTACATCCCGTTTCCCTAGAAACTGGAAATTTGGAATAAAGATAGTGTTTAGGATACAAAATAAGAAGAAACTAAAAAATCCGAAAAATTCGGGAAAAAAATGAAAAAATGGAAAATAATTCGATTGTGCAGTCTTAGAGACTTAAAATTTGGTGTAAAGGTAGTGTTTAAGATTCAATAAAAGGAAAAATTTAAAAACTTGGAAAATTCGAAACTAAAATAAAAAAATCGAAAAATTTGTAAAAAAAATCAAAAGTTTGAAAATAATTCTATTTTGTAGTCCTAGAAACTTGAAGTATTGCATAAAGGTTTAAAACACAAAGAAAGAAAAAATTATAAAATCCGGAAATTTCGAAAATATACGTAAAAAATTCGAAAATAGTTCGATTTGTTGGAATTTTTAATCTGGAAGCACGGCAGTGCCTCCGCCAAGTTGCGAAAGCACAGACGTAAGCAAAGTAAGCATCCTTTTCTGGAAATAATTCAGGGTACTTTTGGCACCCCCCTTCCCAAATCTTTGCGCTAGAGTTTCCCAAAAGCCTGAAACTTCTTTTATCTACACTATGTGGCACACAGGACCAAAATTAAAAATTTCATGTTTCTATCTTTCCTAGTTCATTCGATAAATGAACTCAAAGTTTCGATTTTTTGACACTCGCTTACTCAATCACCGATCGTCAAAAATATAAGGTACATCCCGTAGCCCTAGAAACTGGAAATTTGAAATAAAGGTAGTGCTTAGGATACAAAAAAGGAAAATAAAAAAAAAAAATTCAGGAAAATAAAAAATTCCAAAACAATTGAAAATAATTCGATTTCGTAGTTTTAGAAACTTAAAATTTGGTATAAAGGTAGTGTTTATATAGGATTCAGAAAAAGAAACAATTAAAAACACAATAAAAATCGAAAATAAAATTTAAAAAATCCAAAAAAACCGAATATGTGGACAATTTTTCGATTTTGTAGAGCTAGAAACTTGAAATGTGGAATAAAAGTAGTATTTAGGATACAAACAAAGGAAAAATAAATAAATCCGGAAAATTCGAAAATATTAATTAATGGTAATTAATAATTTAATTAATATTAATTTAATATCAATTAATGGTACAGATGTCGGAGACTCACCAAAGTATATTTCTGACGTAAAATGACGATTTAACTCATGGACAACCCGGCGATTTTCACGAGATTTTGTTTCTTCTGTCAACCCAGTAGTTTTATATTAAACTAGCTGATCAGTCCGGCGTTGCCCGTCCCGTCAAAAAATAGTACGAAACGCGAAAACACTCTAAAATTCGCTGCACGAAACAATTTCTCTGGTAACCCTTTCGTACGTGGTCAAGTACAATAAATGCGATATTAAATAAAAAGTCGTCTCCCCCCCCCCCTCACACACACACAATCGCTACACATCACGGCAAATATAAAAAATTCGGTTAAAGAAAAGTTTTCTTTATTAATTACGTCCATTGTCAATCAGCTATTTATTTCTTTTTTTGCAAAAAAAAAAAAAAAATCATGATTTACGTTATTACTAACTGTTGTGTTATGGGATGGGATGGTATTATTTGACTAAGGCTAATTATATACAGCTGTCACATTCTCATGATGCGTAATTGCCAAATCACAAAATAATCATTAGCTAAAGATGTAGAGACTAGGAGTGATTTGTGAATGAAAATTTCTGAGTTAATAAGATAGCTAAACTTGGCTTCACACTTTCTCAGAACTGTTTACGGTAAAAGGGTCACGAGACTTGGCTGCGTTTTTTACAATTACGCAGCACAGGGAGGTTGTTGCACCTTAATATGTTATGGAATGGGATGGGGTTATTTGATTAAGGCTAATTATATACGTCATATTCTCATACTCTATGATTAGATTAATAAACCGCCAAATATTTTCTGCAACGCGTGCAATCATATGGGAGTTGAAAAAACAATGGATTTCATTATGCGCCAACAAACTGCCGCCAAAGTATACCAAAGGGCTGCCATAAACTGCAACAATGAAATATTTTAACTGCTAAAAATTAGAAAATTCATTATAAATAGAAAATTAAGAATGTGATATTGAAAAAAAAAGTTTTTATCAACTAACAGTTTAATATTAATTAATGGTGCAGATGTCGCAGACGCACCAAGGTATCTTTCTGACGCAAAATGGCGATTTTATACATGGGCAACCCGGCGATTTTTACGAGATTTTGCTTCTTCTGTCAACCCAGTAGTTTTATATTAAACTAGCTGATCCGCCCGCCGTTGCCCGTCCCGTCAGAAAATAGTACGAAACGCAAAAATCCTCTAAAAATCATTGCATGGAACCGTTACTCTAGTAACCCTTTCGTACGCGGTCAAGTACAGTAGATGCGATATTAAATAAAAAGTCCCCCCCCGCCCCAACCTATCACCACAAATATAAAAAATTCTGTTAAATAATGGTTTTCTTTATTTATTCCGTCCATTGTCAAATAGCTGTTTATTTCTTTTTCCATAACAAAAATCAGGATTTACGTTATTACACCTTGCTATGTTATGGGATGGGATGGTATTATTTAATTAAGGCTAATTATATACAGCTGTCACATTGTCATGGGTCGTAATTGCCAAATCACAAAATAATCATTAGCTAAAGATGTAGAGACTATTAGTGATTTGTGAATGAAAATTTCTGAGTTAATAAGGTAGTTAAACTTGGCTTTACACGATCTCAGAACTTTTACGGTAAAATCTCACCAGACTTGGCTGCGTTTTTTACATGTGACGTTTTTGATGAGATTTTTATCCTAAACAGTACTTTTATGCGAAATATCAAGTATCTAGGGCTGCGAGTAATACCTCAAATCAATAGCACCTTTTCTGGAAGTAATTGAGAGTACTTTTGACTCTCCCCCTCTCCACCCCGCATAATTTAGTGCTTGCCTAGAGACCTAAAACTTGTTTTTTATCTAGAGGACTTTACAAACGGAACTAAAGCTCCAAATTTTTGGTACCTTCAGATAATAGAGACAGGGTGTGGGCTTGGCGAAAACCAGTGGATGATGTCTAAAAGAACCCAAAGTTAAGAAAATGAGGATTTCTTACAAAAAGAAGTGAAATCCCATGAAAAACATCACTTGTGAAATATGTAGCCAAGTCTCGTGACTCTTTTACCCTAAGAAGTTCTGAGATCGTGTAAGCCAAGTTTAGCTATATTATTAACTCTGAAATTTTAATTTTCAAATCACTCGCAGTCTCTACATCTTTAAAGTTAATAATTATTTAATGACTTAGCAGTTACTCAGGGCAGGGAAGTTATTACACCTTACTATGTTATGGGATGGGATGGGATTATTTCATTAAGGTAAATTATATACGTCACATTCTCGTGCTGCATAGTTGCCAACACTGCAAATAGAGGCGTCTTAAATTCGGACACATATGTATCTGAAAAAGCAATTCAGACACTTAAGTGTCTGAATGTGAAATTTCAGTCATCATAGATGTCTGAATTTAAGACACATAAGTGTCTTACTGTGACCAGGGCATAACTGAGAAAAATGTCTGAATAATGACGATAGTCTGAAATTAAGACATTTAGAAATTCAGATACTTAAGTGTCTGACTAGGAATTTACTATAATCGTGTGATGTGCGTGGTGACTGTGATACAATCTTGCCACTGAATATGCCAGCAATATCAGAGAATGTTTTCGAACAGATGAATGTTATTTAAAATACTTTTCCATCCACTAAATTTTGATTAGACACAGGGCGGCGCGGGACAATGGCAAATCACTTACCGGGGCCGAACGTCTCTGACTGTAATTCGACTAATAGAAATCTTTTTTAAAATGTGTATGTATCATAGATAATATACAGATATAATATAGAGAACAAAAGTGTATGAAGAAAGCGTGCAATTTCTTTCGCGTGTAATGTGTATGACAATTTTTAATTTCTAAAAGTCTTCTATTCTTTAGAATATTTTAAATATTTATTTTTAGAGTTTAAATTTACCTTCCGGATCCTCACATCTATACATTCCCTTACAATTTTATCAATTTTGGCTGTAAGAAATAAAGTTAATTTTAATTGGGACTGAATAAAAAAAATGATAACAGATAAAGCCACTATTCTTGTTCTCAAATCCAGAGGAGATACTTTCTGAAATTTCTTTTAATTAATTTCTGATCGGAAAAACATGAAAAGGGCAGGTTTTCTTATTCAGAAACTATGTAATCGAATAGTGTTTTCCATTTTTTGGTAAAGACAGACGATCTTACAGAAAATACTGTCAAAGTCGGCGCTTTAAGCTGCATTTACGAAGCGAAAAGACAAAAAAATCAATCTGCTTATAACTCGAAAAGTAAATTATTTATCAAAAAATGGAACACTCATTTCGATCCTAAATCGCTTCAATAGTCATGGCTGCCAATCTCATGCCTTTGCGTTTAAAAATGAGTCCGAAAGTTTCGCGTTGTTAGTGCAGGGAATTTGAGAACTTTCTTAACTAATTTATTTTTGGTGTAATAAATAAGAAAACAATCGCTTTTCAGAAAATATAAAGTCCTTCAAAAATTATTTGCACTCATAGGTGTATATTTATTTTAAATGCTAAAAGGTGTAAATTAACAACATAATACGAGGTAGGGTCAAGAAGTTCCCGGAATAGGTCAATTACAAATTATTAAAAAATAGAACAATAATTTTACCTTATTGGCCTTCAAAGTACTTTCCTCCTGCATCCACACACTTCTTCCAGCGTTCGTATAACTATTCAAAACACTCCTTGAATCAATTTTTTGAGACGTCCTTCAGTAGCTTCGTCGCATTTTCGATCATCTCATCTGAATACATAAAACTGTTTTCCTTCAATTTCGTTTTCAGCCGTTGAAACAGGTAAAAATACGCTGGTGCTAGGTCGGGAGAATAAGGTGGGTGTTTCAGAGTGGTAACACTGTGTCTGGCAAGGTAATTTTTCACAATCAGAGCGCGATGTGGTGGAGCATTGTCGTATAACAGAAACCAATTATTTGTTGCCCATTTTTCAGGTCGTTTTCGTCTGATTGCATCTCTTAGTCTTTAAGGATCTCCAGGTAAAGTTCTTTATTGACAGTTTGGTCTCCAGGAATAAATTCGTAGTGAACGACGCCCTCGTAATCGAAAAACACCTCCAACCACTTTCCCTCGGCTTTTGTCCAAGCGAAATTTTTCCTTCCTTGGTGTTGTTTTTACTGACCTTTACGAAAAGTTATGCCATCGTTTCCGTATGATATCTTCAGCATCTCGAGCGTCTCAGAAGGCGATTTCTCGAACAAAACGCAGAATTTGATGTTTGCATGCTGCTCTAAAAACGACATTTCAAAATCCGACGAATGAAAAATTAGCTTTGTCAGAAATGATCTGCAGCTAACGCCAACAGTACCGGAAATGAATTCCAGATGCCTGTGTGTTTTCCTTATCAGTGCTGCCAACCTCTAAAAAAGATATTTCCCCTCCAACGAACACCTGCGTGAATGTAGGCAACTATTCCGGGAATTTATTGACTCTACCTCGTATACAGTAAAATACCTTTTATTAGATTGTTGACATGTTTCGGCTCACTTCGAGCCATTTTCAAAAAACAAATGAGAATATTCTATAATTGCACGGTCTTTGAAGTTATTATTTGAAATGCTATCATTTAATTTTCATGTACAAAATTACGCACGTTACCTTTTATTTTTACTTGGTTGTTTATTTCCATATTTGTAACCATGGAGTAACTCGATCCACAATTTCGGTAAGTTAAAAGATGCTGCATCGTTACATATTGCATTTTTGCGTGTTACTATCTCTATGGTTTCTCTTATTATGGATGGATAGTATAGACTGGAGGGAAAAATTATTTTACTTTCATTGAAATTTATTTGGATGGTTTCTTCTTGCTATAATCTTACCAGGGCTGGTTTTTCTATTATACTTAATATCAGCTATATATTCCTTTTTTCTGTAACTAAATTTCCTGCTTGTCATGCCAATATAGTAATTCTTAGATCCGTCTGCTTTAATAAAAGGTATTTCACATACTCCTGAATAATTCTCAAAATGAATTGGGTCAATTTTACTGCAAATGATATTCTTTAATTTCTGAGGGGGTTTGATTATTAAGCAGATATTGAAACGTTTAAGGCTGTATTTTAATTTTTCAAAGAAGCTTGGATAATATTGAAAAGTATAAAGTTTGTATTTTTGCGAATGAATTTTGTTTTCTGGTTTCTTATTATTGGCGATATCCACGATTAATTTATTAATATGGTGTACCTTAAAACCATTATTACAAGCAATTTTACGAATATTAGCTAATTCATTATCCAATTTATTTTCAGTACATACTATAAAGGCCCGTCTTATGAAAAATCTGTTAGCTGAAATTTTGTACGTAAATGGAGAACATGCATTATTTGGTATGGTAGATTGGTTAGCCATACTATTTCGAAAAAGAGATCTGTCGATAGATTTATTTGTTCTGGTTAACATTACATCAAGGAATGGAAGACTTTTATTATGTTCAATTTCAATAGTGAATTTAATGTTATTGTCAATTGAGTTTAGATGATTTATAAATATTTTAAGTTCATCATGACTATAATGCCAAATAGCTGATAGCATATAGCTGATATTAAGTATAATAGAAAAATCACAGCCCTAGCAAGATTATATCAAGAAGAAACGATCTAAATAAATTTCAATAAAAGTAAAATAATTTTTCCCTCCAGTCCATACTATCCATCCATAATAAGAGAAACCATAGTAATAGTAAAACACAAAAATACAATATGTAACGATACAGCATCTTTTAACTTACCGAAATTGTGGCTCGAGTTACTCCATGGTTACAAATCTGGAAATAAACAACCAAGTAAAAATAACAGATTAACGTGCGTAATTTTTAAAAAGTACATGAAAATTAAATGATACAACTTCAAAAAATAACTTCAAAGACCGTGCAATTATAGAATATTCTCATTTGTTATTGAAAATGTCTCGGAGTGAGCCGAAACAGTGAGCTGAAAGCTCATTTCCAGCAATTATCGGTTTTAGTCAGTCTTTTAACCGAATTCTTTTGTCTGTCTCTCTAAATGAACAATACATACTATGTACTCTATGATCTATAAAAAATATGCAGTGCATTTCAGTGATTTCGTTATCTTTTAAATATCATAACACCATTAAAATTCACAGCAAAAGATTTTTTCCCATAGACCATAATGTGATGGGATTCTTTTGTGCGTCCCTGTAAACGAACTATAAATGACAGACAAACAAACCGAATTCATAAACACTTTTCAACTTTGTTGGAAAGTTTTAAAAATAATTGAAATTTATCGAGTTCGTCCTTAATATCCGCAAAGCCTCAGCTATACGTTTAGGTTGCTCATTTTCTGTGCACTGAAGTTCTAACTGTTCTTTGGGTGTTATTGTTTCCATGTTTTCATGTTCCATGACACCCATCATTTCCATGTTGTTAGGTCGATTGGTATTTGCATTACGAAATTATGCGACAATAATAGAATTATTTTCTCTCGGTAGGTTTATTTTTATATCTAAAAATGTATCTAATATGGAATTAAATAAATTTTTAATTAAATGTTTCATTATTATTTTCATATATTACTGAGTGTTACCCTTTTACATTTTAGGTTAAACTGGAATTTTGAAATAACTACGTGGAACTTCAAAGTTCTTATTAGTCTTGTGCAGATCAGACAGACATTTATGCCTGATTTTAGAAAGCCCTCGTGGCAACATGTTTGAAGATGATATATATGATGCGTTTGAATTTTTAAATAGCCAGGATAAACAAAATTCTTTTGGAGTTCCAACAGTCTATGATGAATCAAAAGAAGCAGGGGCAACAAGCTCAAATCACCAATTTGGCGACAGATTTAGCGAAACCAGTCAAAAGAATTATTCAAGTGGTCAAATGAATGAACTAAAATTATTCTCTACAGCTCATAAACAGGGAAACCTTGTGGAAGATGGCATAATGAATGCAGAAATTTTCCAATCTGAACATAAAAAAACAAAGAACTCTAAGAGATGGCACATACATGAAATTGGAGTTCATAAAGGGAAACATGCTGCTGAAAATATTAAAGAACCGGGAACAAACACCGATGAAAATATACAGTCCAATAATTCTATTCCAGTTACTAGAAAAGAGCGATTTATTGATAGAGTTAAACGCAGCCTGAATCATGGTAATGAATCTCCCAGTGTATCAGGTGTTACAATTAATAAACCACTTATACAGGAATTGGAGAAAAGAGGAGTTTTAATAAACAGTACAGAAACAACTCAGACCGGTGAAGAATGTGTGAAAGAAAAAACTCATGATGATTCTGACACTGCAAAAACGGAGCTTTTGGATGATGCGATACAAGATTTTAATATGGAACATGAAAATAGCTATTTGTCCTATGGTAGAAGTAATGCAAAAAGAGACGGAGATAAAACTAAGTTTGAAAAAATATATTATTTTAAAGAGGAATATATGAAGCGCTCTTCAGATCGTCATGAAATGTATAAAAATCCTGATATAAAGACTCTTGGAGATGCGATAGCATATTTCGATTTGTCTTCCCATTTGCAAGAACTTGAAACGAGTCTTGAAAATGTGAGAAAAAACAAAAAGAAAAAAGAAGATCACGAAGAATGCTTTAAGCAAATTGATAAAGATATTCAAAAGTTATCGTTTAAATATCATCCTGACAAGGTTAAAAACAGAGGAGGTACCGAAAAAGAAATAACATCATCTCAAAAATTGCAAACAGCACTTAATTCTACAAGAACAGCACTAAAACTTTTAAATTCAGCCTTCATGGAAGATATCGGTACTGATCACAAATTCGGATTTTACACGACACTGAATATCGATTCATTGTGCAACGAAGATGAAATGAAATATCGTATCTATGAAGTAATATTTAAAATAGGCGTGATATCACGCATAAAGCAGCAAAATATAATATCAGAAATTCGTAAATTCCTGATTGAAAGTAAAATTTGCGTTCATAGTTACCTTGGCAATGTAGAGGAATTTGAAAAACATCGTGATTTAGCTTTATTTCATTTAAAATGCTGTATTAAAGGTTTCAAAAAACTCTGTGCAGAACTTGATGACGTAAAAGAACAATGTAAATCAGAAAAAAATAGCGAAAATATGCATTTTTTAATACAAAAGATGGCAAGCGAAAGCAAAAGAGACTTAAGGTTATTAAAATCGCTAAAAAGAACTGCAAAAGCATCGTTGAAAGGAAAGTACCAGTTTTTTAGTCCAGCCGGAGTTATGGATCCATATTTTGTACTCCCACTTGTATCCTATGTCAATGTTATATTAATGTGTAACGTAATGGTGAGAAATGCTTCAATTTTTGATGTGCTAAACAATTTTAATCCGGAATTTGATCCAAATTTTAGAGATGATTTAGGCTACATGATGCATCCATATTACTTAGCATCCTATTGCAGTGGTAACAAGTATCATGAACCAACGGTATTCAGAATTTTGGATAAAATGAAATTCATTGAACAAGGCTTGAAAGTGAAAATAAGTAAAGAAGAAACCGAAGTAGAATTTTATAAGGGTATAAAGCAAGTCAACGAGTTCTTGGAATATAAGTTTAAAGTTGAAGATTACAATGAAGCTATGCCGACAAATCTTCTTATGCTAGATCTTAAGAAATGCATGAATATGATGACAGAATTCGAGGAGAAAGAACAAAAGTTAACAAAAGGTATAAAAGAGTTTCAGAAGAAAACTGAAAAAATGGATGCAAAATATGAGAAATTTGATAAAAGGATGGAGGCATCAGAGGAGTTGAATCGGAAAGTCAAGGAAAGACTAGAGCAAAGCAAAAAATTCAGTGAAAAAGTTTCTAACGCCCTTTCAGATCAGTATAAAGAGTGACTTTATTCACTGGTTCAAGAGTTCGATAGTTTTCTTACAATATAATAATTTTTTTAGTAAATAAATGCTTTTAGAGAATTCTGGTAGAGAATTCTTTATATTTTTATATGAATCAGCATTATTCCATTAATATTTTTTCTTTTTTAATGAACAGTTGGAACTGTCGACTGATATTACATTTTGGCAATACATGCAGTCATTAAGAAAAAAAAAATAGATAAAACAATAACATGAAAGATTTGAACATTTATAATTGTAAAGAAGGTAATTAACGAAGTGAAACAAATTGTGAAGGAAAGATTAGAACAGAGCAAAAAATGCTTAGCGAAAAACATTTTCAACACACTTCTAGGTCAACCATAGCGGTGCCGTAACCAGTCGGCAAAATCAGAGGGCGCTTTGAAATTTTTTGGTGGGGCTAATTCACAGCTTATCCTTTTGCCACTGTTTTAATGTTTTATAAATATACACAGAAGTAGAGTCCAAGTTCCTCCTGTCATATAAAACTTTCGATTACAAAGTTTCACGGCCCACTCTGCCTCCGTCTGGTTATGATCCTGAACAGATCTTGGGAATACCGGCAAACATAAAGAAAAAAAATCAACGGGTAAAAGAAAACATCAAAAGATTCAACAGATACATTGTTGTGAAATGAATGATTCATTAATTTTTCATGTATCTTTATGAATAATTCTTAATCCTATTAAAGATAATTTTCTTGCAAATACACGGTTCTAAATGAATTTCTTTAAAAGTATAATTATTTTAAAACGTCATTCTAAAGTAATTACAAAATGATATCAAAGTCTTTAGAAAACGAAGCTACTACTTCAGCCATACAGGGTTGGCAAACCTACGGCACGCCACAGAATATTTTCTTCAGAGTATTGACTGAGGTTCTAAATCAAGCTATAATGACAAACACGCGAATTCGAATAACGTGAGCTCGTATAAAATCGGTTGATTGAAAGCCGAATTTTTATTGTATCTGAACTCCAACATGGGCTCAAAAATTTATCGGGTAAAACTTCAAAATTATTGAATTACTATTAAAAATTCCGATGATAAATGAATAGCAACTTATAATTTAATTCCAGAGCTACATAAAGAGGCCGGCATTTGCTATTTAACTGTTTTTCCGTCGATCTATGTTCGTGAGTTTTATTTAGCAAATTAATAAATAATGTAAAAAAAAAAAAAAAATAGATTCATTTGACTGCATAGCTCATCTTGCATTCCATTAAAAGTATACTAAGTATTAATCCCATATTATTTTACATCCAAAATCCAACAACAGAACTCGTATTTACCCTCATTAATTTTTAAATTATTTTGTAAAATGCAATTGTCACTATAATTATTAAAGTGTAACATCTACATATATGTTACTCACATTTTTTAAACCCCCCCAAAATGTTTAAATAATTTTGGATTCATTCTTTTTGATCCACTACATTTGTGTTTTAGTTAGCACGTCATAGTCATGAAAAAATATTTCTTAAAAAAAAAATTTGGCACGAGGGTGTGAAAAGGTTCACCACCCCTGTCTACACGATATTACAGTTTTACTTTTAAACTTTTTCTTATTTTTATATCTACGCATGCTAAACATCCCCTTAAAATTGAAAGGAATTGTTATTATCATTTTTAAAATTTCAACATTCTTTGTTTTAGAGTGAGAAGTGTCTGACTGCTTCGTCTGCTCTTTTAAAAGGGGGGGGGGGGGAAGACGTGATCAAGGTAGGCTGAAAAGCAGCTGGGGTTGGTGGAATACCGCGTCTTACTAGTCGATTTTGTAAGTTAGAATCCTATTTTTCGATGGCAACTATTTAATTCGTAGCAGTCAGTTGACAAAAACATTGTGCTTCAAGCTGATTAAATGCTTAACGCTTAACCAGTCTGATGCACCATTTCTTTCAATATCACTAGTATTATTTTAATTACGATATTCTTTCTTCTTTTTCTTTTTTTTTTGATTAAATTATTTTTAATCTTTATGTTAAAACTAACTAGTTACAATGTGTTCTGTTTACCCGAAATTTGTAACAGTAATTGTAATTTAAGAAGCTTTTTTGCTTTTTTTTTAAGGAAAAATATTATTTTTAAGATGGAATTCATAATTTTACATGTTGTAAATGCATATGTTTGTTATAAAATATTATGTTAACTAGCTTAATGTTGTCTGGATTATTATTGTTTATTTATTTTTATCTATTTATTCATTTGTGGGTTTTTTTAGGAGGGGGAAGGTGTTGAGATTACCGTAATTCTTAGAATCTCAGCAATATTTCGTTTTATAAAACAGCCACAAATTTTAATTTTCTAGTAAAATTTTCTTTCTTGATTCAACCACAACCAGATTTCTAACTTCCAAAATAGCTCGAAATGTCAGGAATTGCGCAGTGTTTTTAAAATATCATTTTAAATAACTCTACTTTTCGAACATCCCACTTAAAGTTTTGATTAGCATCTGGAAATCTCGATACTCAAGCTACATCTTTACTAGAACTTAGTGTTAGACCGCTCTAACTAAGATCACGTATTTTTTGGCTACTCTATATTTAATTAAAAATAATTGTAGTTTTTTGTAATTGGAGAAATTTTGTTTTGTGCAAATAGTTTGCAATATACGATAAAGGGTACTTATATTTATGCCCATGGCGGTGAAATTTTCAGGTAAGACATTTTGTTACACTTTTTATAAAATCTATTTTAATATTATTTAAAAGTAATAGCCAGATAAGCATAAAGTACATGCTTTTGAATCAATTTTTCTTGTTTTTTTTCTCAGATGTTGCTGTTTAGCTAACAATCGATTTCTCCCTTTGAATATTAACGGAGAAAAAATATAAATTTTGAAAAAAAAATCACTTTTGCCAAAATTTGCTACCCCAAATTATAGATAACAGGAAAAGAAAGTTGAAATTGATAATATAAGGCAGGGCATGAAATTTCAGTTGAAAAGGTACTAGCCAGACAAAAATTTTTGCTCGCCACTATTTTACATTCATTCAGACAGCAACGTCGGCCACCACCTCTGCCCAGAAAATGAACTGTTTATGACAAACTGAATTTAAATTGACCAGTGTTAGAAGGAGTTGTCTGTTAAATCCAGAATATTTTACATTCGTGAAGAATATGAACAATTTTTAAAATGTTAAAAATTTAGGAGAAGGCGAATAATTTTTAGCGTGTTTCAAGCAGCTGCTTTTAGGTGGCGAAATCTGATTCACTTCGTGCAGGGGTGAAAAGCGATTAGATTTTGCCGCGGAAGCGAAAGAAAATTCCTTTGCGCTTGCGCGGTGCGAAAGCGGAGGAACGAATGCAAACAGGGGAAATTCGTTCCTCCGTAGGAGAGAAATGGAAGTGGGTGACACCGCATTTTTCTTCTTTTGGAAGATAAATGCCGTAGCTTGATTTTAAAACACTTTCGCGTGTCGCTGGATTGAGGCACGATATTCTGAGCGTATACAGTTTGATTTGAATCACAACATTTCAAAAGACGAAACTTACTCGCCAACCTTAAATATTTGCTCGCCATTGGCGAGCTGGCGAGCAGAAAATTCGCGCCCTGATATAGGGGGTTAGTAATTTTAGGTTCCCACATATATGGGGATCTAAAATTACTAGCCTCTTAAATTATCCATTTAATTATCAATAACATTAATTCCCATAATAAGAAATTTAATCCCTTAGCGATGAGCCTCACGTATATTTTGTGCATAACTAAACCCTTCAATTTGAACAGAAATTTTTGCTTTATGTAATCGCAGATTTTCTAAGATTCAATAAGGTGGAGAATTCTATTCAGAAAAACTGGTGACTAAAAATTAAAAAGTATAAATGACGCTCGTTTCGAAGGAGTTAATGATTTAAATAAATGAATAATTTACAAAGCTTTAAAAATTTTTACTATAAAATGTCAGTTAAATAAGAAAATTACTTAGTTATGAAAATTACTTACTTTTTGGCCTCATTGTCTTGGAGGCATTATGCAAAATCAGTTAAAACCTTACTTTTATAAGGAAATTAGCATCGGTGCTGCCATTTATTGCCGTCGTTTTAAAGCAAAAACATTCTGCTACTGCGAAGTGAAATCTAAATCTATAAACAAATTAAATAAATTTTTATTTTGAATAAGAAAAATAATATAGGTTCTTATATGTGAATCTCAGAACTTAGGAGGTTAGATAAAATCCTACATTTTCTCCTATGAAAATAAACAGCTTATCAGATATCATTTAGATAAAAAAAAGCGAATATACGAGAGTTGTACCTAAAATAATGCAAAAGTTGGCATATATTTTTTACTAATTGGCTTACATCATTCGAATTCTACAATTTTGTAGAGCATAACTTTTTCCATACAAAAGTATTACTCAGTATAGTGTTCATAACAAGCAATGCATTTGCACCATCATTGAATCCACCACTCGAATCTTCATTGAAAAAATTCAGGTATGCACTGTTGTACCCATTTCTGCTTGGAATCCATTAATTATCAGTAATGAAAATGAACGGTTATTTTAGAAGGAAGAGTCTTCCGGAACTCGATTTGATCACACTGACGAGATGAAAATGGCTGTGAAGAAGTAGGCACAACAGCGCACACTTGAGAATTTTTTCAATGAGGATTCCAGAATTTAGTTCAATGTTTGGTTCAATGCATCGCTTGTGATGTAGATTATATTGAGCAGGGGCGGCTGATCAGAGGAGGCAAGGGAGGATAAGCTTCCTTTTTAAGTTTCTTTAAAATAAACAAAAGCCAAATAACAAAAATTAATATAAATGAAATTTAAGAAAGGATCAGGGTCCATAAGCCGTGTTTTTGGCCCATGAAATAAGACTAAAATTCGATTTTGCTATACTGACTTAATTATTTCACTTTTTAATATTACAAGGTTTATCCCGTACGATTTCAACAATATTTTTTGCATTTTGTTTGGATTTATATAACTTACACAAGCTCAAAGTTCGTATTATTCGTAGTTTTTGATGAAAAACACTCAATTTCGCCTAATTTTACCTCAATTTTTAATATATATTTTTAATATTTTACTATGAGCGCGGCTTTGCAACACTTTTATTTTTACATATATTGTACATTTTCATGTATTTTATAATATATGTAAAGAAGAAAGTGTTGCACTATTGCACACATATGAATAATTGAGATAAAATTAGGAGAAATTGCGTATCTTTCATCAAAAACTACGAATAATACGAACTTTGATCTTGTGTAAGTCATATAAATACGAACATAATGCAAAAAATATTGTTGAAATCGTACAGGATAAACCTTCTAATATTAAAAAGTAAAATAATTAAGTCAGTATAACAAAATCGAGTTTAGGCTTATTCCATGGGCCAAAAACACGGCTTATGGACCCTGATCCTTTAAGATCACAATTTCGAACTGTTCATCAGTATAAAATTATACCCAAAATTTCATTAGGTGATAACGAATAACATAATTATTCATAACTCTTTTCCGGAGACGGGAGGCTGAAAATGTTCTAGCTGTCTTTTATTCGGATTACAAGTGAAGGGATTCGCGGAGGGAGGGGGAGAGGTGCAAAACGTTACGCCTGGATGGAGTCGGGAGGCTTCAACTTATTTAGCCTCACCGTAAATAGAAATAAACAGTAGTAGGAAACAAGCTTATTTTTCCTAAATTATAATTATTTTAAATGTTGTATTTTCGTGGGAAAAAGCTAGGCATGTATTTAAAAATTGCTTTAATGTTTGTAAATGAACTATAAAATGCATGAGGTATAAAGCACTGGTTGCATTTTGTAGTGTTTTCCTTTAGAAGTCTTAAATATAGGTGGATGTTGATAACTTAAATGTATTAAACGAATTTACAATTATTCGAGCTTTCAATAAGATGAGACGATTTCCTTATTTGAAAATTTCTATCAGTTTCCAAAAAGCTTAAATTATTGCTATTTAGATGGAATCGTTTTTCTTAAAAGTGTAATATTCATTTAGAGAATTTAATTTCATCTATTTTTAAATAACATATTTTTGTGTCCTTGCGTAATCAGAGAATCTTTATAAATTGTTCTTACCAAATTTTATATTCCTCTGCCTCCCTCTCGCTTATTTTTTTTATTGCACAATTTGAATGTTTTTGGCATTTTGAGATGAAGACTTTGTATAAGCTTTAATTATTTATTAGATTTCATATTTAAAAGTTTTAAATCGAGTAGATTTATTGTTCAAATGTATTATTTCTAATATATATATCTAGTATCTATAATATCTTTCTCTAGATATTTTCATTTAAAAACATTTTTATATGTTTTATAAAAAATAATGCAAATTTGTAATCAGTTTAGTTATTCAGATTGCCGTTTTGTTTTTTAATTATTCTTAAAATATGTTTTACAAATAAAGCATAAATATATTGTATACCTAACATAACACCTTATTTCAATAACATATGCCTTTAAATTACAACTGCTAGTTTCGAAAACTAAATCAAGATTCAGGATAGAACAAGGCCGTAGCTCGGGGGGTGTCAGGGGGGGGGGCTCAGCACCCCCTGAAAAATTTTGAGCCCCCCCTGGGAAAGTTGGCAAGGCCACCAAATGAAATTCTGTTTCAAAAATCCAAATGAAACTCTGTTAAAAAATTGACCTTAGTTTTGTGGGCTCTTTACACTTTTGCATAAATACTAAGTTGTAGTATTTGTTTAAAAACTGCAAATAAGTGCTTCAACAGGCGCGCATCTTATCTGCACATACTCAGAATTAGCAACCTTTTGCTGATGCAAACATTGACTTTTGCATTAGTTATATACTGAAATTTTTCATTTTGCAACGTTTTCCCTTATTAGCATAAAACAAAGTTATTCTAATGAGTTATAGCCAATTTAAGTACAAGTGGTTTTAACTTTTGACTAGACACAAAAATAATTTTAAAATGCAAAATACACCCTTGATTATTCTAATGTTTTCTATCATGTAATAACATAACTTTAGAATTCTGAAGGGCAGGGAATGTTCAGAAAAAAATTAAATGTTGCGACTATTTTGAAACAGGCTAAACAGCTTTTTATTTACTTTTTGACATCATCACTTATTATTTCACTAGTATAATTATACACTAAAAATTTTCATTTTGCAGCCAGTGATGTAAAAGTAAAAAAACCAGAGGGCATACGCTTTAGGCAGAGGGTATACCCTAAAAAGTATATGCTATAGTGCTTTTGAGAAGAGGGTAATATGATATTCTTTAAAATAATCCAGAAGTTATTACATCCCTGTCTGCAGCTTTTACTTTTCTTAGCATCAAATAAAGTTATTATAAACAATTTAATAAGAAACATAGTGCCTACACTATGAATATGCACTAATTTATCTTACTATATAATACTTTGATCATATATATCTGTGTTCGCAAACACATGCACGCACATGTGCGTCCATGTGTTAGAGATAGAGAAATAGTATGAGCCTCCCCTACATTTTCTTGAGCACCCCCTATTGTTTACTTCTAACTACAGCCCTATGGGATAGAAGGGTGGTGTTGGTGTGTATGTGGAAGGGGGGGGGGATTTGTCCATCTCAGTCTTTTTTTTAATTTTAGTTAACCGCCACCACTGATATTAAGTACTAGTACTAATAGTATCTTTGTATTGAGAAAAGTTGTTCTAGAAAGATATTGAATTAGAACGACGTATGTAAATTAATAAAAAAGTTACGCCAACTTTTGCATTGCATTCGGTACAAGCCTCGTATATTCTAATTTTTGATCTAGCCCAGTATTAAAATAATTATGTCGTCTGAAGAGCTAATTATTTTCATAGGAGAAAATATAGTGTTTTATCTAACCCCCTCAGTTCTGAGACTCACATGTGTAAACTTTTTTCCTTATTAAAAAATTAAATAAATAAATACAAAATGAATTTTTTAGATTAAGACCACTTCTATATAGCAGAATGTTTTGAATCACTTTCGGTACAACTCTTCTATTATAATTATAATATTATATTCTCTTCTGTACTATTTCAAATTCTAACACGGCAGTCGTAACGAATAAGGATTAAAAAGACCATTTACAACATAACGGTCAGTGGCTTAGAAGGTTCCGAGTTTGGATTCCGGCTTGGATTAAGAAGATACAAAGTTGAAGAAAGACTGGAAATAAGCATAAGAGTTGTCAATTTACGCCACAGAATTTCAGTTTCTGTGGCGTAAATTATGCATTCTGTCCGTAATTATGCATCTTTTTCGCTGATTTGCGACTTTAGAAAATAAATAAATATTTGTTTTCGTAAAAAAATCTACTTAGAAAACAAGATAATTAATAGATATTATATTTGTTGAAATTATTGTTTTTCCTCTACAAAATTATAATAAGCATACACAGATATAAACAAGCACTAATCGAAATAACAGAAAATAAACCTTTTTTTTATGCCTGGAGTTTGTTGTAGCCTTAGGCAGTACAAATATTGTCAATTCGCACGTGCTTTCATTTACCTTCAGTCTCTATTAGAATATATTTTAGATAATTATTTAAAATCGTTATGTATATATTTGTAACTAAATTTTTGCTGTCTAGAATCAGCGATAATAATTTGATTTTTCTTTTATTGCAGGTGAAAAAAGCCAGGATCCAGAAACTGAAAATTCTGCGCAGTGTTCATAAGATTTATTTATTCACAGAAAAACCTGAGATTTTTCGTATCTTTGTAGATGTTGCTAAAAAATAAATGTTTAAGTGATTTAAAACTGTCAATAAAATAGGAAAGTATTTAGAATTTTGTCGATTGAAACTGGCAATTTCCAAAAGCAATATTACGATAATTGTAAGAAGAAGAGAAAATTCACAGAGATTAGGTAGCCTTGGAGTTTTACCCTGGAAATGAAGATCATTTAAAAAAAAATCTATAGAAAATTCCGAGAAAAATATTGTGAAATATTTAGAATTTAATTACGTATAGCATTCTTCAAATTAAATAACTTTCAGTGAAAGCAATCCCTTTATGGCTGAAAGGAATTTAGAAAAAGCGGAACAAAAATCCCAGAAAGTTGTAAAATGAGACGATAATCCTCTCTTTTCCCATGTGCCGTGTTCACATGCTCATAGCGATGGAATAACTGGGAGAGAGTGTTGCATTAAAAACTTAACAAATTCAGCTGAGGCAAAAAGTACTGCATTTTCTGATAATCTGCCTGTGAAAAAATTGTTAATGAAGAGAAATCAGATAAAACAGATCTTAAATATACGAAAACTGAAATTATAACAATGTCGTCAATACATCCTGATTGTTCAGATAACGATTGTATTAAAATAACTAATCAAAATGTTGAAGGGAATCAACAAATATCTACGGACTACAAAAAAAGTAATGAATTCTCATTTTCTTTAAAAGAAACTGATATTGCTGCTAGAGATTTTAGCTTATTACAAGGAAACAAAACAGACAAATGTGATCAAAACATTGAATATATTAATAAGAGCATCCCTTTTATGAGAGTTTATGATGATACAGGTACTTGCAATTTACCTAAATCTAAAAGTAATCCGTTAGAAATTACGATTCAAAGAGATGAAAATGATGAAGACATTTTATCTGCTAATTTTTCTTGTTCTTCTGATGACATCATCAACTTTCCAAAGTTAGAAACTGAAGTTATAAAGGATGCGATTCCAGTTTATGAAAACATCCCTGAAAGTACATCATCTGAAAGTGATAAAGACATTTTATCTACCAATTTTTCTTGTGCGTCTGATGACATCATCAACGTACCAAAGTTAAAAAATGAAGTTGTAAAAGATGTGATTCCAGTTTATGAAAACATCACTGAAAATACGTCATCTAAAAATGATAAAGTCATTTTATCTTCCAATGCGTCTTGTTCGTCTAATGACGTCATTAACGTACTGCAGTTAGAAAGTAGATGTGTAAAGTTTTTGATTCCAAATTATGAAAACACCATTGAAAGTACCCCATCTTGTACTAATCAATACCATTGCAATTTCGATAAAAATACTGAATCTGATAATGTGATTCAAAAAATACTAAATATAACTACTGAAGAAAAAATAAATGAAAGTGAAAAATCATTTTCTTCCATTGAAATGGATAATTTAAGTACATACATTTATGCTGGAGAAAAAAAGAAATATGAGAGTACAGAACGGAATTTTTCAGAAAGTATTGGAGATCGCGATGAAGCCACGGTTTTTCATAGAAATTCTGGTGCTTCTGACGGTGATATTAGAATGATTCTAAGAAATGAAGATGATGAATTAAAACATAGAGCAGGATTAACTGTGAAAGTTCTCGAGGATAAATTTCCTTTAGATCCCGATTATACTGGTATTAATAAAAATAGTATGATAGAAAATGTCACAATGACTGAAGAACAATCTATAGAATACCATGGCTTATTGTATCCTGAAGATGTTAGAAATTTTTTTGCATCTAAGCATAGAATAATAAAGGAAAAAAGTAAAAAAGCAGAAGAAATTATTCCGACTGAGGCTGGGGTTAGTGAGATTTCAATCACAGCAATCGATTACAATCGATTACAGCCTGATTGCTCTAGTACAGACAAATCTGCATGCAAAAAGAAGGAAGATGAAAATACATTAAAAGTACTTCATGAAGAATATGATAGGTCATATCTCTCATATACACATGGTTCCAATGCAAGTTTTCACATAAAAGAAAACAAGAACTCTGAAAAGACAATTTACGATCATAGGAATTATAAAAAAGATTTCCATTATATTGATTCTGGTGATTCAGTTGGTAAAAACTTAATTTCTGAGGATGACAACTATAGTAAGAATTTTTACAGCATCGATTCTAGTGATTTAGATTCACTTAACATCTTGAAACATGAAAGCGAATTAAACACAACTGATAATATTATTCAAGCAAAACAAAAATTTGATAAGAGCAAATATCGCGATTCAAGTTATTACTGTCACGATACATATTACAGAATGGAGATAGGAAAGGAATCGCATAAAATTGCTGATGTAAAAGATGAGGGTTTATATCATTCTTCAGATAGGACGATTTCTCAAACAGATAAGAGAGAATTAGCAATGGCGGCGAGTAAAGAAACGGAGCCTATTGTTTATTGCAGAATGGGAATAGGAAATGAATCGCATATAATTGCTGACGTAAAAGATGAGGGTTTATATCATTCTTCCGATCGCACTATTTCTCAATCAGATAAGAGAGAATTAGCAATGTCGGTGAATAAAGAAACGAAGCCTATTGTTCTATGTGATGATAGTTGGGAAGATTTGTCAGACCATATACATAATAAGGAAGGCCAAGAGATGCAGCATAAAGCTAATACAGAAGTTATTGGTAAAGAATATGGATGTGAAAAAAGTATTGACGGATTAGTTTGTAATGAAGATTCGGAATATTGTGAAGAAACATGCTATTTAACTGACAAAAATAAATCTTTTGATAGAAGAGAAAATTTTTATACTTCTTGGCGTGAAACTTTAAGTAACTGCGTATCGTCTTTACCTAATCTCAATATATTTAGCGATTATACTAAAAATATATACTTAGCACCAACCGTCGGTAATTTTGGCCATTCTTCAAACAAAGTAAAGGAAATATCAAATGAGACATGCAGCTCAACAAAGCACGTCGATACAAGAGATACATTAATTTCTCAGAGCTGTGAAATCAGAAGTCCAGATATAAAAACACTGGAGGATGCATTGAATTATTTTGATCTATCCACTCTTATGGAAGAACTTGAAACTAGTCTTGAGGAAGTAAGAAGACGCAGAAAAACTAAAGAAGCACATGCATTGTTTTTAAAAGATGTTGATAAACAGATACAAAGACTGTCGTTTAAATACCATCCAGACAGAGTTCGAAATAAAGATGGTTCAGAAGAGGAAATAGAAACTGCTCAAAAATTGCAGGCTTCTATAAATGCAGTTCGGAGTGCATTAACTGTACTGAACGATGCATTTTTAGAAGATCTGGATACTGACCATAGGTATGGTTTTTACACGAAATTAGAGTTAAGTTCACTGGCAAACGAAAACGAAGTTAAAAGCCACATTTACGAAGTTATATTTCAGATAGGTTTGTTATCAGAAATAAAGCAGCAAAAAGTTATTGTCGAAATTCAGAAGTTTTTAGTAGAAAGTCAGTGCTGTATACAAAGTTATTTTGCTCGTAATATATGCGATTTTGAAAAACATCGCGATTTAGCTTTGCTTCACTTAAAGTTTTGCATAAAAGGATACAAAAAATTAAAAAACGAGCTTAAGGAAATTGCAAAGGAATACAAAGCTGAAAAACTGGATAATATCGGTTGCAGCATAAGCAGAATGGTTACTGAAAACGAAAAAATGCTGACACTTTTAAGAGATTTAAAAAGAGTTGCCAAGAAATCACTAGCTGGGTCATTTCAAATTTTTACCACTTCAGAGACATTGGATGAATATTTCATGCTGCCATTCGTATGTTACGCGAATATAATACTGATGTGCAATGTAATGATTCAAAGCGAAGATAGAAGGTTTAGAAATAATGTATTGAAATCCACCCACATTGATTATCAAGCATTTAAAATCAACGGTAATATCTCTTTTGTATATCTGTATTCATTAGTGTTATACTTTAACAATGAACAATGTGAATGGCTTTTTACACAAAACATGAGTAAAAAAGAAACCAAAGAGGAATTTGATAAACATTTACAATGTTTAACCAGTTATTTCAAAAATACTTTTAAGGTGTGTGATTATAAATATGGTAGTAGAAGGTATTATATATTTGAAGAGTTGAAGAAATGCACGAAGATGATGTTTGATTTTAAAGTTAAAGAAAAAGAATTGTCAGAGAACATGGAAAAATTTAAAAAGAAAACAGAAGAAATTGATAAAAAGTACGAAAGAATTATGAAAGAGAATGAAGAATTAAATAAGATCACCCTACAACAAATCGAAAATAATAAAAAGCTTTCAGAACTAACTTCATTAGCAACTTCAGAAAAATTCTGAATGAAACTAAAAACTTTTATTTTGGTTAATTAAGTGGAGATCAAAGTTGAATAAATTTTATCAACAGAATGAAAAGTATCTAGGCCAGGAATAGAACCTGGGACATTGGCTATATGTGCCAATGCTTCTATGCGCCATTGCTCCTAATGCGTCATTGATCCTACAGCCAAAGTCCCAGGTTCGAATCCTGATCTAGACACTTTTCACTCTATTGAAAAATATATTCAACTTTGACCGCCACCTAATTCATTTCAGTTTTAAAGGTTGACTTGCATATATATAATTATTATTTTGGTGTGTACTGGAAATAAACATATCTGTTTCTTTGATTTAAAGACATTTTTTGACAACATTTTAAACTTTTCACCTCATATGATACCAACTTGAGACAAACCGGTTGATTGAAAATTTCGGAGCAAAAGTGAAACGCCATGAATAAAATAAATATATATGGTTCGGAAAAGCATGCATTTGCACATTATTATTCACCATGGTGTATGCGTGTGGGGGGAGGGGTTGTATAGTAAGAAAATAATAGGTAAAATTCCTGATAACAGAGGGGCTTCTATTGACGTAGTTGCCACTGCCACTGAGATCCGTAATAGAAAGGAGTGATGATTCACTGGTATGCCGAAACCGCCAACACTTTAACGCGCGCAAGTAATGAATCCCACACTTTTCTTAGTATTAAAGGCATTATTCGAACTCTTTCAAACACTTTGAATCATTTTTTATTACTTCTAAAAATTTTTCATATTCTTTGAGCAATACTTATAAACTTTTCCATGTTTCTTGTTAAGCTAATGCGAGATTTTTTAGGTAGATTTCGTCAGAAATACTACCTATTACATTCTCCCCTATACTGGAATTTCTGGAAAAAATTTGCGAATCTACGCCGATCATGACTTCCAGAACCCAAAACCACCCCCAGTTCAAAACTTTATCTATCTATCTATCTATATCACCTTTTTATGGACACGATAACTTCAATAATTCAGCACAGATCTCTTCCAAACTGATCATAAAATCAAGGGGCGTAAAATCTCGGTCAAGTTCGTTAATGGGCAAAATCGAACCAGGGGGGGGGGGGGGGGAATTAGGGGGACATTTTGTGAAAACAGGAAAAAAACCATAACTTCTTAATTGTGATACGTATCGATTAAAGTTATTATTACTTCTGGGAAAAGCGCCGAAAATTTATGTATGACAGATTTTTTATATCATTAAAAATGGCCTCAAGGGGGGGGGGAGATAGGGGTTTAAGAAGAAAATAATTCATAACTTTTTCAATTCACAAGATATGAAATCCGCTTAAATTTATTATAAATCCTCTTAATATTATCTACAATTTTTATATTAACAAGTATTTTATAAGCCCTTACAGAAAAAAAAAATCCCTGCCGGCTCCGCCTATATATATACATAGGTATATTTCGAAGTGGGCGGTCCCAACTGCCGCATCATGGCAAAAAGATAATTTCTTCTGCAATTCCCAATAAACAGGCGCCCCACGGCCTGCGTCTTCGAAATCTACCTGTGCCTGTAGGCCCAGCCGTCAAGGATTTTTTTTTGTTAAGGAGTTGGGTAGATTAAGGTTGATTTGTGTTTCCATCCCTGATAGGGTTAATATATTTTTTTTCCTTTTTATTAAAATGTTTTGACTTTAATGTAATTTCGGATGTATATATTTATTGTCTTTTTGATTGTTTGTTTGAAGGTTGTTTAGTGTTGCAGAAGATCAGGAATATTGGTTTATTTAGCAGATTTTAAAGTATATTTTAATTTCTAACTATCTTTGACCTTATCGGGGAAGGGGGGATCGGCTTTATCTACCCAACTCTTTTCTCTATATTCTCATACTATAAGTAATTTTTTGTGATGAAATCACATAAAAGCTGTAGTTTCTTTAAAAAAAAATAATTCGGTGCATATTAATAGCATTGCCGTCATATTTAAAAAAAAAAAAAAAATCTGATTTTAAACTACATATCCCATGTTATCCTATGGAGAGAAATCGGAGTTTTTCCATAACTTTTTCTGAATTATATGGCATTTTCTATTCATGAGTGAGAAGTTATCGATTTTTTTATTGCACATTATATAATGCATTAAAGACATTTTGATTGAAAAAAAAAGAAAAACAAGAGGGGAAAATTCTGCTATAAGGCCGAGGGGCTGTTCAGAACAGAAGATCAGGCGGCGCGCGGGCGATGGAGATTAAAATATCGAGTGAGTCTGTACTGTGAATGAAATTGAAAGGCCTGCGTTCGTTATCATTGATTTGGACATCCAAATCAATGATAATGATCACGGTCCTTCATTTGACTAATTAGCGTATTTTAATGATATTTTGTTAAATTCAGAAGTGAACTTGGTGGCCGAATGGTTAGAGCACTGCTCTTGAGTCTGGAGGTTGTGGGTTCGATCCCCCAAAATTTCTGTTTGATTTTTCTGTTTTTTTTTTTTTTCATTTAAAAATGTTTAATCGGTTGCTTTGTATTTTTCATGATTAATGGAATATATTTTATAAAAGCAAAATTTGATATTATTAACAATTACTTATTTAATTAAATACGACAAATTCAGCTATTTTACGATTAAAATTTTACATTACAGTGTCTTTTAATATTTAAACATTATTATTATTATTATTTTCTTTTTAGCAAATGTAAAATAAGAAATGAAAATATAGTCAATTTGCACGAATTTCTCCATGTTTTGATAATGAGTACTTCAACAGTGAATTTTTAGTACGAATAGAATGCAAAGCATATTTTACAATGTAAAAAATATTATAAAAATAAAATGTAAAATATTACATTATTTAAACTAGAAATATCAGTACCTATTTTTGTAAAGAGGTAAAATACATGTGGTTTACCTTCTAGTTTCGTAATGAATATAAATAAAATATAGTTAGAATGTTTATAAATTTTCTACTGAATGTACAAGTATTTTAGCATTTGTTTCTTGTGTTTTATGATGTTTATTGCAATATAATAAATAATGCAATTTACATCGAAAAATGAATTTCAAGAAAAATAAATTTTTGGAAATTAATAATTATGTTTCAACAAGGTTGTTATCGAAAAATATATTTTAATAAAATGTTTAAAAGCTTTTTTATCAAATTTTAACAAAGATTTTATTTTACTATTATAAATAAAGAAAGAAATCTTTTAACATATGTTAAAAGATTTATCGTAATTCAAGGTCGTGATACCAACATATGTTGGTATCACGACCTTGATTTATTAACATTCTATTTATCCCAAAAAATATAAAGCAACTGATAAATAATTTTTAAATTAATAAAAATAGGTGAAGAAAATCGGAAATAAACGGCGAGCATTCACTTTGTATCCATACTTTTCAGGTTCATCTGTGTAGGACAACCCAAACGTCAGTAAAGTACATAACAATTTTTGGTACTTTTCGGTTAGCCGGGCGCCAGTGAAAAAAAAATATAAATATATATCTACATATATGTTTGTGTATATATGTATGTATATATATATATATATATGTGTCTGTGTATATATTTATATTTGTTTCACTGGTGCCCGGTTAACCAAAAAGTACCTTTTTTTTTTTTTAGAGTTTACATTAATTTTATTGAAACCACCAATACCGTGTTTCAGGAATTCGGTGATCCGAACGTCCTCTCCCTTGTTAGTTAAAGATGCACTGGTTATAGAAAATTTAACTTTATAATATTATATGCATTGTTTTGTACAATATATATATTTATGTAACTGCTATCAACTAAACTAATATATCAGTTTTAGTAGGTGCTGTAGTTTAAGAGACATATAAGTTGACAGCAGTTATGTAACTATATGATGTATATATATATATATATATATATACACATCATACTTTCGTATTCTATTATTTTTATGTTGGATCAAAGGCTTAAAAAATCAGTTTAGAATGTTAAAAATTTTAAATTTTTCAGATATCCGATCATGTTGCTACAGCTGTATCAATCAACCTACCAAACCAAGTAAGACACAAAAAAGCCCAATCACGTGATCAAATCGCCCACAGAATTTTTGTGAGTCACCCGCGCGCAGCGCGCGCTAAAAATTTGCAGGTTATGAACGCGGATCGGGCTATCTGATCACGTGATGCTTTTCATGAATGTTTCAGGGGTTTATTATGATGAAATAAAAATAGATATTCCTATTATAAGATCCATTTTTTTTGGAGGATAAAGATGTGTAGTCGCTAGTTTCACCTAATCCGAGCCACAGAAGCTTAAAATAATTGAAATAATTAAATTATTTCAATATATTAAATTATTTAAATTTCCGATAAGACCTACTCCATAACCCTTCTCTCCATCGCGCGCGCGCCGCGCGATCTTCTTTCCTGAACACAACCCGAATATAGATTGCCACACACGGCTTTTATTTAAAACATAAATAAACTAGCTGTAACTCAGAATAAAAACGCAATGACAACAAACAATTTTAAAATATCTAAATAACAAATAAAAATTCCCCTGTTAAAGTGTTGAGTTGTTCAATAACCATTCGATTTAGAAAAATATTTTTCTACCACTGAGTAATTTTTTTTAATGAAATTTAATTCATGTTGCTATGGCAGCAGACGATAAAACGATATCTTTGGAATAAGGGAATAAATAGAAGAAAAAATTTTGTTAATGTTTGTGATAAAATGTTTTTCTTTATTTTTTAAAAATGTATATACATATATACATAATTCACTTTTATATTTTAACAGAATAATAAGTTTACTATAATTCGTTACTCATGCTATGGCCAGTATACACGATACACGTCGAGCCACAATGCCTTTATCATTATCTTTTTACGCGTAAAATTTTCGCTACGGTACTCCATTGTGAAGTTTTGTAATTTTTGAAATCTAATATTTGAAAAACGACATAATCATTAGATTTGAAATTTATATCAAGAAAAATACAATTTTTTACTATTCTAACGCAGTTTGTAAAACAATTTTGTGACAAATACTTTTCGAGTTATTAATTTTTTAAGTAACTTCAAATGTTTCATTTTCCGAGATTAAACTGTGGCAACGATGGATTGCTGTGACATTTCATAAACATGAAAAATGCTAGAGATTGAAAGAATAAGCCACCCTGTGTGTGGCTAAAAAATGCATTTTTATGAACATGACGATTTATCGAGATTTCAGTAGAAATTCGCACGTAATTTATATCCGATTGAATTTAAACGTAGATATTAGGATGTCGAAGAACCAAGGGTTTCGCATACATCGTCAAATTGTTAATGTTAATGAATAAGTACAAAGTCAATGTATTAGTCTGATAATTTATGGTAGTTTTAGGTCGTATGCTGTATAATGGTTTAATGATACAAATAAATGGTACTTCTCTATTATCCCGTCGGCCACTTTTCATAACAAAAAACTATCGCCAACCTGTAAGATTAAACCCGAAAAATGTAGTCCCATTTCCTTGATGTCAGAAGCATTATACGTGTTTGTTATATCATCAAGTGGTTTTTCATTCTACATTTGCGTGTATTTTTAGATATGTTTTACTGATTTATTAGTTATTTGATTAATTAAAAAAAAAAAACAATTGTGTCCTTAAATTCTGATATTTATTTATTTATTTTGATATTCCAATGGCAACGTTCTCCCGTTTATTTGGCGTTACAGTTTGGCGATAGTTTTTTGTTATGAAAAGTGGTCTACGGGATAATAGAGAAATACCAAATAAATATATAAAATATGTGTACCTAATACAAATCGCAGATTTATCAGAGTGATGTGTTATTCAGATTTAAGTGCCAAGTGCTTCAGATTTAAGTACAATTATTTGATCATATTTGATTACATAAAAACACCTATGGCTGAGTGTGACGAGTTATTGAGGTTTAACAATCTATTTATAAGAAATTAATGGTATTGGGGGGGGGGGGGGGATTCTAACCCAGATTTCTCAGTTTATTCGACTGAATGGAAACGTAGTTTCATGAAGGTGGCGAGTTATCAAAGTTTTAGTGTATATTGTCAAATAGTAGATTTCCATACATATAAACATCGTTTAAAAGGATAATCGGTTATCGTGGTTTTATTTCATATATTTTAATTACAATCGATTGCATAAAAGCTGATTTATGAGGATAATGCGTTATCAAAGTTTTAGTGTACAAGTGTAAAGACTTATTTATGATATTTCTTTAAATAAGAACATAAATTTGCGCAATTAACGAATTATCGAGATTTTAGTACACTCCGTGGTATTAATTATATTCGATGTCTAATAACACAAACTTATGAGTGTGATGAAATATAGAGGTTACTCTGCATTTCAACTCCGTAGAAAGTTTAAATTAAGCATAGAGATAACTTCTAACACGTGTAAGCGCGCAAACGATGTTTATTTATTTATTTATTTAATTGACTAGGGGCTCTGCCCCCCTGCTCGCTACGCTCACCAACCCCCGTTCTGATTTCACAGCCTCTTAAAACCTGGTAATGTATCCTGATTTAAAAAGATGATGCTGATGATATCACGAACGGCGACTATCTTCTGTAATCAGGTTATAATGCTTTTTCATTTAACTGGTTATAATGCTTTTTCATTTTATTCATCTTTTTTATTTTTAATGTTCATGTGTAAACACAATTTTTATGACGTAATTTTCTTTTTTTTCCTGCTTTCAACATGTGATCATTTAATTATTATTTTAAACTTTCATTAATGTTTTTAATAGTCTCGCGCAAATACATTTTTTATTTGAGATAAAACATAATCCTTTGCGCTTATTTAGAAATTGGCAACAACATAAAAAAATGACTTTTTCAATTAAAGATTTTTTACTCGATTTTTAAGGATTTTTTGAGTTTTTATTGTCCGACCGTGATAATTTTTTTAATTTCTGAAAGCTTGTTATATTTCGCGTCTGGTGGTATGATTTTCGAATCCGTAGGATGGCTAGAAAAAAGTATTAGCTTCTCAAAAAAGTCCCTAGTAAAAAAGCGATGAGAATAACCCGGAATATCTACGCAGAATTTGATTGGTCCATTTCTAAATCGTTTTTTTTCTCAGTTCCAGATTACTTATTTTAATATAGAAAGAAAGGGTAAGAAAAGGAAATTCAATTATTTGTTATGCCAGTTTTAGATACAACTTTTCTGAGCAATGGAAGAAAACCGCAATTACCAGTAACTGCTATCTATACTAATAAAAGAAAGTTTCGCTCTGTGTGTGTGTGTGTGATTGTGTTTGTTGTTAGTCTGCGATGGCTAGCAAAATCTAGCCCACATAGAAGTCTGAAAATTTAGGTGTGGATAGTCCAAGGCCTGGCCTGATGCACCCTAGTCTCAGAATTTTAATACTTTGAAAATTAACAGAAATATTAATTAAAACAGATCAATAACTCATCTCATATTTTTGCGAGCCCACTTTCAGAGCTCGCGCATGCTCATAACCCGATTTACCGCAGCGCATGAGAATGAAGAACCATTTGCATAAAGAATGCGTTTATTTTGCAATTCTGTTTTAAATTCTATCGACTAAACCGTTTGTTTTATTTAAAACGAAAAGCATATTTTGAAAGATCGCACTCTTACGTCTTCAATGCCGTAGTCAATTCGAGAAAAAAAAAGTTAACCCTTTGAAAAACATTTTTGAAAAAAGGTCGTTTTTCCGGGATCAGGGGCGTAGGAAAGGGGAAGCGGGGCCCATTGCATATGCATATCAAGTTTTTTTCTTTTCGTCGGATTATAGTGTTTCCTTTAAAGTGAACTTTAAATTATATTAATTAAAAAAAATATTTAAAAATATTTAAAAACCACGAAAAAATCATTTAGAGCTTTTTTTTTTTGTAATGAAAAACCGAATGAATTCAGAAAGCGAACAACAAGAAAAACATTTTTTACTTCCGTTCTGGAACCCACGATTAAACACGTCCTTTCAAGAGAACAAACAAATCACTTCTAGATTAAAATAATCTATACTAATAAAATAAAGTTTCGCTCTGTGTGTGTGTGTGTGTGTGTGCGTGTGTGTGTGTCTGTTGGCGATGGCTTGTAAAATCTAGCCCACCTAGAAGCCTGAAAATTTTGATTTAGGTAGTCCAAACCCTCTCCTGGTGCACCTGAGCCTCAGATTTTTAATATTTTGAAAATTAGAGTAGTTATTAATTAAAAACTGATCAAAGATCGCAAATAAAATATCACTCTTCCGAAAATAGCTCGCGCATGCCCAGAAGCCATTTACTCGTTCCTCCGTTAAAAGAAGAAACAAAGCGTGAGTCATTCCATTTCTTTTAAAGTCTTTCTAAATTCGCCATGGGCGAACGGCTGGAAATACGGAAAAACTGTCTACATATTCTCAAAGAATATTCTTTTACATCTCCAACGATCCGGTTGGTTTAAAAAAAAATTCACATTTAACCCTTTCAAAAAAAAATCAATAAGCATCCGAATTCATGTTTTTTATTTTCTCCCGTTTTCCGAGCCTTGTAATCACCGGAATACAAAAGATACGGAAAAACGATGGTCACCAAATTAAAGAACCAACTTTGCCCTTTTCAAAACCACCTTTGGTTTAAAAAAATACGAAAATTAACCCTTCGAAAAAGTATATTGTCTGTATGCCGTTTCGCGATTTTTGCGATTTTGGCAATTTTTAAAAATATACATCGGCAGTTCAGAGAAAGGTACGAAAAATTAAAAATACCAGACAATATCTATATTTATTCTTTTTTCGATATCTGTATTTGTTTTAGAAAAATACGAATATTAACCCTTCGAAAAAAATTCGCATGCAAGATTCACTTTTCCGAATTCTGATTTTCTGCGATATATAAAATCTGGCATCGGCTCTCTAAAATAACAAAAAAAAAAAAAAAAAAAAAAAAAAAACCTAAAGTCACCTACGTTTTGTCGGGTTCAGGCAGAAACCTGTAATTAAAATTTTTTTTTCACGTTAACCCTTTTGAAAACGTTTTTTACCGCAAGTCAATTTTGCTTTTTAACTATTTCTCCTATCTTTAAAAATTCGAATCGACGTTTATAAACAAGATACGAAAAACTAAATACCGCCCCTAATCTTATATCTCCTTGCTTTTTACAATCTGGTATCCGTTTTGAAAAATTTTAATTTTAACTCTCCGAAAAAAAATCCTTCCCGAAACTCACTCACGCGATTTTCGTTTTTCGGCCCAGGTTTAAAAATAGGCATTGACTCGGGAAATGTGAATACGGACAAACAATAGATTCCAAATCATAGACACTTTCATTTTCTTCAAAACGCACCGTTGGGTTTTAAAAAATATCTACATTAACCCTTTCGAAATCGATCGTTTACGTAATCCACTTTCGCGATTTCCGCTATTTTGGCAATGTTTACCGGGGGTTAAATTTAAATTCTACAAGGAAATTTGGTTGGGTCGAGTGTTTTGAAAAAGCCTCTTCAAGAACAGATTGCGCCCCTGGCAGTGGAAGGTGGAACTATAGGAGTATCTCTGGTACTATAGGCCCGATTACGGCAGGGTTTGGCTCATTCGACTTGATATCTAAAGCCTTCAATATTTTAGTTGCACTTTCGACCGCCAGGATGCGCTTTCCGATCTTGGGTTTTATGAGCCCGATTACGACGGGGTTTGCCTCATTCGAGTTGCTTTCGATAGCCTTACAGATTTCAGTCATATTCGTATAGAACAGATTATTATTATCTCGGACCCGGGCAAGGCCGGGCGGGTTAGCTAGTAATAAAATAAAACAATTTCAATAAGTTTCTCCGCTGTACAGAAATCACGTGATCAAACGTATGCAAAGCGAGGGAGGCCCAAATTGGGTTGCATTAAAAAGAAAAGAAATTAGATAAATTTTCCACAGAGTGAGTAGAAAGACCGATCCCCGTTTGAGAATGCGGAAATTGAAATAACCCATCCCCGATTTTGTGAATGGAACAGGCTTCTTCCGATAAGATTGCTTTCAAAGACATTTTTATTTTGTGTTCCTGCCTTTCGTGTTTGGTTTCGTTAAAGATAAATGAAGTTTATCACTCTAGGTAGTAAATAGTGGTGTAGACCTGGGGAAAAAAGTGGGGGGACGCTCATAGTTCCGAACATAGGGTCTGTGTCACCGATAGAAAACTTGATACTGAATGTTACCTGTCATTTTGAACAGCAGAGAAAAGTGATTGCAAACAGTTTAATATAATTAAATTAATTATTATTATTTTTTTTTACTTGAAATGTTTTAAATATCTTGTCCCTAATTGAAAAGTTCAGAACTTTATTTCGTGTCTGAAAACGTCGGCCCACGCAGATCTCTAGATCGAAGCTATACAATTAAGTTATATAATTTTCAGTAGGGATAATAACGCAAAGAAACTCAAAAACATGCATACATTTTGTCACAATTCAAACAAAGTTACAGTAGTTAGAGGGAAAACAGACAAATAGACAGACATGCAGCAGAATTGAAAAAAAAAAAGTCCTTGGAAAAAAAAGTGAGGGGAAGCTCACAGTTCCGAACACAGGGTCTGTGTCATCAATAGAATACTCGATACTGAATGTTACCATTAATTTTGAACTGCAGAGAACAGTAATTGCAAAATTAAACAGTTTGATTTAATTTAATTAAAGTTTCTTTACTTGAAATGCTTTAAATAGCTTGTCCCTAATTGAAAAGTTCAGAACTTTATTTCGCGTCTGAAAATGTCGGTCCATGGCGATAGATTGAAGCTCTAGATTGAAGCTATACAATTTAGTTATATCATTTTCAGTAGTGATAATAATGCAAAAAAACCCTCAAAAACATACATAAATTTTGTCACAATGCAAACAAAGTTACAGAAGTTAGAGTGAGAACAGACAAATAGACAGACATGGCAGACGATCCAAAGTGATAAGCACATTTCAACTTTGTTGAAAAGTATTAAAATCCAGTGCTTTATTCCTTAAAATTGTTAATTCATTAGCGTGCTTATCTCTTTAAAAAAATAATAAGTTTGGAAAGTCTGCGTCCTCCCGTGCCCCTACCGTCCCACAGTGTAAGATTTCGCAAATCTAGCGGGAAAAAATTCAGAAAATCGATTTTAAGTAATTTCAGATTTAGACATTTTAAATTACATCTAACACATTGAAGAGAAAAGAGATAAAGTGAAAGCAGTTTAACTCCACAACAACACCATCAAAAGTCGGCTCAAAACCACGTTTTCTTTAAACCTTTTTAGAGTGGCGATTGATGTAGATGTAATTGCAAATGATATTTAGGGCTAAAAATATACTTATTTTGTAAATATTGTTTCATGATAGTATGGAATCGTTACAACAAAGTATTTACTTTATATTTTACAATTACAATAGTTATTTAAAAGTGTTAATTCTTAAAAATAAACTTTTAAGTTAATATGCAAATTATTTGAAAATTTAATAGCATATGATAATTTTAAAAAGCTGCCAAAAATTTTGTACACTCTGGTACATTATAAGGTAATTTTTTTTGTAATTATATATGCATATAGATGTAAAATAAATCAATTTCAGCTGCAACTATTTGCAACTTTTGAATATAAGTAATTTTTTACAGGTACTGAAGTGTTAATTTCGAAAAGAGAATTCTATGAGATATTTCTAAATGATGTTACTGGACATAAATAATTTCCAGTGAATTCTAAAAATATCTTGATAGACAATGCATTACACAAATATAAACTTCAACATTGCTCATATGTTAAATTAGACCACATTAAGCGGCTGATCCATTCGTTTATGATTGACATTAATGGAAGATGGAGAAATTGTCATTGCATAAAGAACGTTTTTTAAAGAAAAATAAGAGATGGCTAGATTCTAATATAACAATAAGTAATCTCTATATACCAGGCAGAAATAATAATGACTATGCGAAAAAAGTTGGACGTCCAAAGAAAAATTTTTGTTCAAGTGGGCCGAAATCAGCGGGAAAAAAAGGTTTATTCATTCTTCTCAGAACACTCACTAAATGAACTAACACATGCCACGTGTTTAAAATTAAAACAATTTGGACGAAAGGATACTGCGGGTATGTTAAAGCAAATATCTATAAGCCCTAAAAAGTAACTAAATTTTAAAAAATCGTTCAAAAAGTCGGATACCCGATATTTAAATATTCTCTTGAAGAAGCGTTGGTTTTAATAACCACTATGAAATTAAGTTGCCGAAAATACGATATTACAAGAAACTCTGCGTTCTAAAAGTTTTGAACATTTATCCATCCTATGAGAAGGGATGCAGAAAAATGTGCTATCTATCCCAAGAAAACTGCATATTTTCTTAATCATTTGCAGAAGTTAAATTACAATCTATTGCAGATTTAACGATAAAAAGACTTTGTATTATACAAAAACAGATATTAAATATTCTTACTAAAGAAAAAGGATCTGTGTTTAAAAATATAACAATGATTTTTAAATGGTGGGGGGGGGGGGGGGGGGGTCGATGGCAGCGGGGGACAAATTAGATACAATCAAAAATCAAACGAAAACAACCTGAAGATGCAAATATTCTAATTCCATCTGTGGTTCCTTTAAAACTATATGGTTGTCATGAAGAAAATCAAAACTTTTTATTATGGTAAAATGCACATCCTTCATCTACTTCTTACTGTAGACCCATAAAATTTAAGTTCACCAAGGAAACTGATCAGTCAATAACGGAAGAATTTGAAAATGTCAGAAATCAAATTACTGCCCTCGTGCCAACTATAGTAGAATTAGATGATAAAACGTAATGAAATAGACCACAGATTTGAAGAAACAATTTTAGATGGCCAAGTGTGCAGTATTCTATCTTTAAATAAAGCAACCCGAAAATGATATATCTGTAACGCAACTTCCAAGGTTATGAATAATTTGAAATGTATTTGAATATATACGAGTAATGCTCACACATTTTCTTGGGCCTTATCGACACTACATGCACAGATAAGATTTATGGAATGCCTTTAACATATTGGTTATAGATAGGATGTAAAAAAAAGGCAGTGCCGAAAACATTAATGAGGACACTGACAGCGATGGCAGTATCTAATAACTTAATTATTATTTACTAAAAAAAAAACTCCTCTTGTTGTAAATGGTAGGTATTGTATATATTTTAAAAATGCACCGAATAAAATAACACTGCGTAAAAGTCAATAAATGAAAATGACGAAAACTCTTTCTATTATGATTATGATAATGTAATAATAATGACGTAAAATGTACAATGTAACGAGTAAATATATATTTTTCCATAATATAGAACCATTTTATCTATGGTAAGTGCACTTTTATTTAATTAATATCAATAATTTTCATAAATTGAATTTTGACCCGCTAGATTCGCAAAATCTTACACTGTGCGTCCCCTTGAAAATTAAAAGTGGGGGGACACTTGAGATAAAAAGAAAATAAAAAAATGAGGGGACGCCGTCCCCCCCGCGTCCCCCGTCGACTACACCACTGCATTGCAGACGATCCGAAGTGATAAACACATTTAAACTTTATTGAAAAGTATTAAAAATCCGTGCTTTATTTCTTAAAATTGTTAATTGATTTAACGTGCTTACCCCTTTCAAAAATTAATAAGTTTGGAAAGTCTGCGTCCTTCCGCGTCTTACCGTGCCCTTGAAAAAAACAAAAAAAGGGGGGGGGAACGCTTGAGACAAAATAAAAAAGTGAGGGGACGCCGTCCCCCTGCGTCCCCCTTCGACTGCACCTCTGGATGTGACCGTTATATACAATATAATATATAATAAGAAAATTTTGCAATATGAATTCTTGTAAAAGACACAAAAATACACTGTTGAGTTTTTTTTCTTCTAAAGTTCCGAAAAGAACAGACGGTGAAGTTTCTGAAGTCAAAGATGAAAAACCAGAAAAAGCAGGTTCTACTGTTAAGGGGATTGTGGTTTTATAATTATAATACATTATTATTAATATGATTATTCACATTTGAATACCTATTAATTACTGTTTTCTTGTATGTGCTTTGTTTATGTTTGTGATATGTGTACGTTGTATTCGACTATATTCGACTGATGTATTAAACATCTGGCAGATACAATACCAAAAACCTCTCTATAGTACAAAAACATCTATGTATCGGGAACAACATTCAAACTTATATGTCCGTCGCATAACAGTAGAGTTTCAGAATCTGATCTACGAAAGAATAAGACATCTGCATGAAAAACGATGGTGCTGTCATCTGTTGTAATAAATGTGATATTGTAAATAGAAAAATTCAATTAATGATTTTTATTTATTGCTCTTATCATTGTCTACCATATATATATATATATATATATATATATATATATATATATATATATATATATATATATATAAATAACAGAAATGAAATATTTAAAAATTAATTGAATAATGCTCATAATACTCACAATATTTGATTAATTGTTTGTTTCTTTATTTTTTCTAGGAGAGAAAGTTGAAAATCAATAGCGTTCTGAAATCTATTGTTTTGAAAAGAAAATTATTAAAAATTCAGACCTGAAAATTATCTTAATTAAATTCGTGGAGTTTGTTTTTATTTCATTCAATCTTTTTAATTATATATGTAAAAAAATAATTTAGAAAAGTGTATCTAATAAATTATTTATACGTAATAAATTTTCAATATCTTTAAATTAGGAATCTATTCGCTAAATTTAGTCATGGATAAGGAAAGGAAAAAAAAATAAGGCTAAAGAAGAACAAAGGAAACAAATAAAGCAGAAATATTTATTGATTTTTCCTAATCGTGCTAGTTTCTTCAGAACCATTAGTGATGACACTGAAATTAACCCAATTACAGGAAAACACAGATTTTTCGATTTAGCATTAACTATTTCCGTAAACAAGATATATTGTATGAGTGATTTTTCCTTATTAATCTTCGTTCTTCATATAAGAACTAAGATTAATAATGAAAAATAATAATGAACACTTTATACAATGTTACTAGTATTTTATACTATATTGTCTGTCTTAACTATTACAGTATCGTTTATTTTCATGCTTTATCGTAACTAAATAAAAATAAATAAATAATTGAGTGTTTTTATTTTTTTTTCAAGCTTTGTAATTAACTGTACGTAGAACGAATTTTGCATAAAAAGGAATTAGATGGGATAATTGAATTGAAATGATGAAATTCAAAAACCTCAAAATCTAAAACATTACAGTTAAGTTCATAGTTTATATCTGATAAAAACATAATTCTAACACTGCATCCATTTTTTATTCGATTTAGTATTCTAAATATTTAAAAGCGGGTCTTTTCTCTTCTATTCGTCCTAAATTTCAAAGTAGCATAACTAAAAAAAAAATTTGTCTTATAAGAATGGGCTTTTTAAAAAATGACCTTCATAGACGCAGGATACTTTTTTTTTTATAAATGCAAGTTATAAGAAAAAGGGATCGTACAAAAGACTAAATTCATATATTAATATACAGGGTGATTATAAAAAAACTATCCCGATATATGAGTCCTTACCTATCACACCGTTCACAGAAACTGACTGAAATTTTGGTTTCAAGTATTTTGAGGTATGCGCTCAAGAATCGTATGAAAAACAACAGTTAAACTCTAACAGTTACGGTTACAGTAACAAAATTTTGAAAATTTCAAATGGCAACACCTATTTTTTTTTATTGGAATGTGATCTTCATAGTGAAAAACCATAAAAAGCGTTGGAACGGTACCTGTAGCACGAAAATTGCCGGCGCTAGAGAGACTAAGAAGAAAAGTGAAAACAACCAATAAAGGACAGAGAAGCAACAGAAAGTAAAACATTTTATTATTCAGTGCTATCCACCATCTGCCGCATGCAACGTGTCTTCGTGTGTACGTGGAAAATTTGTGAAACACAATAAAATGTTTGGTTTTCTGTTGCTTCTCTGTCCCTATTCGTTGTTTTCACTTTTCTTCTTAGTCTGTCTAGCGCCGGCAATTTTCGTGCAAATTTCAGTCAGTTTCTGTGAACGGTGTGATAGTTAAGGACTCATATATCGGGATAGTTTTCTTATAATCACCCTGTATATTTGTTCTTATGTTATTGGGTTAAATCTATTCTATTTATATGGCATCTTTTATCATTTTATCTATTTATATTTCAAATTTTCTTTCAAAACTATTATGTATGTTTGGCTGCGTGCCATCTCTGAATTGGAGCTTCGGTAATTTGATGTTTGAATTGGTTAATTATTTATTAACTTAATTGTATTCTGTATACACTTTATAATTACCTATCTTTAAATTGGAGATTTGGTTAGATTTGTTTCAAGAACTTGTTTGAGGTATTTTGAATGCAAAGGTATTATGTATATACAGCCCCATAAAAACAAATTACAAATCTAAAAAGTTGTACTTGATGTGAACACAGTTTGCAATTGGAAGTATGTTTTTATCATTACCCGTTGCATAGCTTATATTTTGAATTAGCCGATATTATATTTACACTTCCACGCATCTTTATAAATTATTTTTATTGATTTTCGACTCAAAATTAATTTTGCATGGGAAAGTTATTTTAATTTCATGTTTTCATGCGCTAGTTAAATATTAAGTATAAATTTAAATACAAAATATATAATAAAATTTTGCCTGATTTTTTTTTCCTTTGTCCCTCAATACTTGTACTCCAGAATTTCTCTGCTCCCCAAATCGAAGTTCATCATTAAAAAAAAATTCTTATTATGATATAATGTTCATTTGATAATTATATGGCTTTAATAAACACATTAAAATTATTTATAATTATTCAAATCAATTGTCTAAAACATTTTTGCTATCACGAGTAATATTTGAACTTTTTAATGATCCTTACAGTTGCACACTAGAGGTGAGACGGGCTCAGCCCGAGTCCGTGAGCTCGAGCCCGAGCTCGATTTTCATACCAATCTTCGGACTTAAAGTGAAGATTTTATTTATTCACAAATTGAACTAGTTGAATGTGCCATTCACAAAATTTTCTTCTATCTCATACATGTTAATACTTCAAAAAGCGCTATCAAAGCGCCAAAAAAATCAATATTTTTCCCCATTCTGTTTTACGTCAGCTGATTGCGAATCGTCGGGTTACCTGGATGCAAAGCACCCTTCGTGCACGGGCAGCCGACGTGCAACACGACTATGAAAAGTCCTTCTGGACTGTACTGGAGGGAAAAGACAGCCTCCCTATTTCTTTGGTTTTAAGATTTTAGCTAATTTTACTGGAAAACTCTAACAAGGAGAGTGCCAAACATGATGCGCACAGATTTTGATGCTTTTAAAGTATGTTGTAGGGATCGTACCCCTAACTATTCAGGTCAAAGGTTTCCTTCAAATGGGCTTTAGTTTTCGAGAAATTTCGGGTTAAAGTTCAGCATACATTTCAAATACCCATTAGTTCGCAACCCTGAGCAAGGTCTCCGTGGTGCCGGGGTAGCGGTCGCGATTTGAGAACGGGAGATGGGGGTTCTGTCTCTAAGTGACATTTACCCTTTTTTAACAAATTTTATATATTTGTCGCGTTATAAGTTTTATGCAGAATTATGAATTCTGCATCTTTGAACTTTTTGATATTTACCTAGAAAATTCCATTTACATTTTCGAATATTTCGTGAAAATTTATAGTTTTTGCGCAATTTTTTTTATAATATTTCTGTTGACGAAAATCCAAACTAATTTATGTCTTGATATCTCGTATTTTTAAAATGATTATTGTTTACATTTATGTATATTTACTTACTTATTTATCGTATTTATGAAATAATGCGTTTTTTTATTTGCATTTTCTATTTAAAAAAATTTAAATGATTAAGAAAAAATTAACAAAATAATATATCATTTTAATATTTGATTTGTTCTAAATATATTGAAATATGTTAACTGCTGAAATACTAAAATATTTATCATCATCGACATCGACATTTTTAGTTTATTAAATATGGAACTAATTGTGTGATACCTATCGCAAAAATATTCTAAACAAATTCCGCATTATAAATCGCCTTTAAATAATTGTTTTAACAACATTGGAAGAATGTATAAATTAGCATATTATATATTCTTTAAATACTTAAATTGTGATAAATATATTAAAAAATGAATTAAATTTGAAAAAGAAATTATTTCAAACGTGGTAATTGTCTGAAAAGAAAGCTAAACGAAATGGATAAAAATAAAATTTTATTTATTCTGATATTACCGTAAAAGTCATTGCAGACGATTTTTTTCAGATATTTTTAGGTGCGTTCGTAATTATATAAATACGTAGCACCTATAGTCGTCGTTTGGTCCGTCCGTCTGTCCGTCCGTCTGTCTGTCTGTCTGTCCGCATATAACAACGCAAAAACTACCCAACCAAATGGTTTGCAATTTAAAATATATTATCTTTGCAGAATTTTGTCGAGACATTTCAAATTTTATTAAAATCGAATCAAAACTTTAGGAGATATTAATAAAAATATTTATTAAGAAATTTGATTTTTTTTTTTAAATCGGTGCTTTTAGGTAGATTTCGTAAGAAATACTACCTATTACATTCTCACCTAAGTTGGAAATTTTGAAAAATTTTTGCAGATCTACGCCGATCATGACTCCCAGAACCCAAAACCACACCCAGTTCAAAAGTTTATCTATCTATCTATGTCACTTTTTTCTGACCACGATAACTGGAAAAATTCTGCATAAATCTCTTCCAAACTGATACATAAAATCAAGGGTCATAAAATCTCGGTCAAGTTCGTTAATGGGCAAAATCGAACCAAGGGGGGGGAAATGGGGGGCTTTTTGTGAAAACAGAAAAATCCTCATAATTTCTTTATTATTATACGTATCGAATCCGTTTAAAGTTATTATTACTTCTAGGAAAAGGGCCGAAAATGTATGTATGACAGATTTTTGATATAATTAAAAATGGCCCCAAGGGGAGGAAAAAGGGGGGGTTTTAGGAGAAAAAAAATCATAGCTTCATCAATTCACAAGATATCAAATCCGCGTAAATTTATTATTAATCCTCTTAGTATTATCTAAAACTTTTATATTGACAAGTTTTTTATAGGACCAACCGTTATAGCAAAAGAAAATTAAAAACAAAACAAATCCCTGCCGGCTCCGCCTGCAAACAAGTTATTTTTCGAAGTAGGCGGTTCCAACTCCCGCATCTTTTCGAAACTGATACATAAAATCAAGGGTCATAAAATCTCGGTCAAGTTCGTTAATGGGCAAAATCGAACCAAGAGGGGGGAAATGGGGGGGCTTTTTGTGAAAACAGAAAAAATCCTCATAATTTCTTTATTATTATACGTATCGAATCCGTTTAAAGTTATTATTACTTCTAGGAAAAGGGCCGAAAATGTATGTATGACAGATTTTTGATATAATTAAAAATGGCCCCAAGGGGGGGGGGGGGGTTTAGGAAAAAAAAAATCATAGCTTCGTCAATTCACAAGATATCAAATCCGCGTAAATTTATTATTAATCCTCTTAGTATTATCTAAAACTTTTATATTGACAAGTTTTTTATAGGACCAACCGTTATAGCAAAAGAAAATTAAAAACAAAACAAATCCCTGCCGGCTCCGCCTGCAAACAAGTTATTTTTCGAAGTAGGCTGTTCCAACTCCCGCATCTTTTCGAAACTGATACATAAAATCAAGGGTCATAAAATCTCGGTCAAGTTCGTTAATGGGCAAAATCGAACCAAGAGGGGGGCTTTTTGTGAAAACAGAAAAAATCCTCATAATTTCTTTATTATTATACGTATCGAATCCGTTTAAAGTTATTATTACTTCTAGGAAAAGGGCCGAAAATGTATGTATGACAGATTTTTGATATAATTAAAAATGGCCCCAAGGGGGGGGGGAAAGGGGGGGGGGGTTAGGAGAAAAAAAATCATAGCTTCGTCAATTCACAAGATATCAAATCCACGTAAATTTATTATTAATCCTCTTAGTATTATCTAAAACTTTTATATTGACAAGTTTTTTATAGGACCAACCGTTATAGCAAAAAAAATTAAAAACAAAAAAATCCCTGCCGGCTCCGCCTGCAAACAAGTTATTTTTCGAAGTAGGCGGTTCCAACTCCCGCATCTTTTCGAAACTGATACATAAAATCAAGGGACATAAAATCTCGGTCAAGTTCGTTAATGGGCAAAATCAAACCAAAGGGGGAGGGGGGGGGGCTTTTTGTGAAAACAGAAAAAAACCCCCATAATTTCTTAATTATGATACGTATCGAATCCGTTTGAAGTTATTATTACTTCTAGGAACAGGGCCAAAAACTTATGTATGACAGATTTATGATACAATTAAAAATTGCCTTAGGGGGGGGAGGGGGGTTTTAGAAGAAAAAAATTCATAACTTCGTCAATTCCCAATATTTCAAATCCGCTTAAATATATTATAAATCCTCTTAATATTATCTAAAACTTTTTTATTGACATGTTTTTTATAGGACATACTCTTATAGCAAAAAAAAAAAAAAAAAAAAAAAAAAAAAAAAATCCTTGCTGGCTCCGCCTGCAAACAAGTTTCGTTTCGAAGTAGGCGGTTCCAACTGCAGCATCATCGCAAAAAGGTCATTTCTTCCGCAATTCCCGACAAACAGGCACCCCACGTTCTGCGTCTTCGAAATCTACCTGTGCCTGTAGGCCGAGCCGTCAGGGATTTTTTGTTATAGGAGCTTCCGATGGATGTTAAATCGTCAAGCGACCAAGATACTTATTTTATGACAGAAATTAATCTGCAGACGATATAATTCATTTTACAGAATTAAAAATCATCAAGATCTGAATATTTATATAACTAGCTGATACATATATATCTGAATATTTATATAACTAGTTAAGATATTTGTATGAACAGTGTCATAAAATATATACTTAACTAGCTGTTTAACCCGTTCTACGCACGGGATATCATGAATTTAATTCTAAAACGTGCGTACGAACGCACCTCGTTTGTAACGTTTGACGTACAACGTAACGTTTGACGTCCAACTTGTTTATATGTATTGTAATTTAGTTAAATTTTTCTGTATTTCATCGACTTGTTAGACTGAAAAAAGAAAAATATTGTAATATATTATTTTTTATTTGTGCAAATCAAAAATGATGTTGAGTTTGAACTTTACAGTTAAATGTATTTAAATAACATAATATATATATATATATATAAATGGCCAAAACTTGGATATAAGCGTTATTGCTTTAACATTTTATTACTCCTTTCAAGATATGTTGTTGGACTTAATTAGTTACAAATTTCGTCAATAAAAATATTAAATTCAAAACTGCACACAAAAAAAGAAAAAACAATTATAATTTTTGACGAAAAATTCGAAAATGTAAATGGAATTTATTAGAAAAATATCAAAAAGTTCAAAGATGCAGAATTCATAATTCTGCATAAAACTTATAACGCGACAAATATATAAAATTTGTTAAAAAAGGTAAAAGTCACACGAAAGAACAGAACCCTCATCTCCCGTTCTAAAATTGCGTCCACTACCCCAGCACCATGGAGACCTTGCTCAAAATCGCGAAGCAATGGGTATTTGAAATGCATGCTAAACTTTAAACCGAAATTTCTCGAAAACTAAAGCCCATTTGAAGGAAACCTTTGACCTGAATAATTAGGGGTATGACCCCTACAACATACTTTAAAATCATCAAAATCTGTGCGCAACATGTTTGGCGGTCTCCTTGTAAGCTAAAATACGTGGAAACCGATTACAGAAGATTCATTCACAGTTCTCGTCAATATCGAATTTGAATCAGAATTTAGCCAAATTAGTCAGCTATAGTTAAGTTGGCTTAATTTATGACAATCTATTTTTATCGCCAAATTTGGCGATATTTCGCCAAATGTCGCCGAGTTTGGTGAGAATTTGATACTGGCGAATATGCATATATAGTGTTAAGCATATAAGAGTTAGGATAGTTACAACAATGAAAGATAATTGCGAGAAAGCATGTTCACTAAAACTCATAAATTAAACCCTTTATGGAGGAATCCTGCTGCTGTTTCAAAATGTCAGCCACCCTAAAATTTCAAATTGCTATATCTCAGCCATTTTTTAAGATAGAGACAAAACAAAAATTGCTCCGGAATCCTTGAATCAAGGCCGAACATTTAACGGAAAAAACTGTGAGAATTTCTAATTTTTTGTACATATTTCCGAATTTGAAATCTTTAAATGGCTATCACAGTGCCCCCTTCCGGCGGAATATCCCCAAATTCAACTGGGACCTGCAGGCCACTGTCAAAAACATATATACAAAAAATTTGATTCAATTTTCTGCATAACTTCATACACTTTTCGATGATACAATAAAAAAATTAAACAAAAATTGCTTTCACAGCGCCTCCTTTCGTCGGAATATTCAAATGGGAATCCAAATTCAAATGGGACCTACTGGCCATAGCCAAAAACCTATGAATGAAATTTGGTTCAATTCTAGGCATTACTTCATACATTTTTCGATGATACAAAGAGGACATACACACGGACAAACAGACATTTTGTAAAAACATGTTTTTCGGAAGCTCTGACCCCTAAAACGTGTAAATCCGTCGAAAACCGGAAGTCGAAAAAAAAATTCGACTACAGTACTTTCTTCTATTATTGACAGAAGAAAGCTAAAAAGGGGAAAAAAATTGCTATTCGAGAGAGAGAAACAAGAATGTATTATAAGTTTCTTAAAGTGATTTACAATCCTTTAAAAATCAATTTGAAAGGGAACTGAATTGATATTGATGGAATGTAAAGTGAAATATTCTATCTGATTTTGAAGCTTTTTCATGATCAGTGTTAGTAACATAAAGAAGCTGTTGGATATCCCTTGTCTATCTTCGCTTTCTGTTTGAAGTCCCTTTTCAGAATTAATTGAAAACAGAACCCATGTCTCTCTGCCATAGTTGTACAGTTATACCGGCTATCCGAAAAAGGTTGGACTGATTTGAAAGAATCATAACTCTAAAAATAATTTAGTAAATGCAATTATTTTTTTCTCAAAGTACTCGTCAAATATCCAAGATTTGTTAGATGCAGCTGTTTTAAAATCGTAACATTCAAACGATGCGCAGAATCGATGATCGGAAAATGCAAATCGCACCATACATTCGCAATTTTAACTTTTTGCTTAGGTTATTTGTGTACATAGTGGATCCTTTTCTACTAAATCGAAGATGCTGAAAAACTTTCTAATTGACATTTTCCCCATAACTTCAATAGTTTTAGACTTATACGCTTTCCACTCCGGAATCATCGAAGAAATGGCGAATGTGTGGTGCGATTTGCATTTACATATCATCGATTCTGCGCATCGTCTGAATGTTACGACTTTAAAACAGCTACATCTAACAAATCTTGAATATTTGACGAGTACTTTGAAAGGAAAATAATTGCATTTACTGAATAATTTTTGGAGTTATGATTCTTTCAAATCAGTCCAACCTTTTTCGGACACCCGGTATATTAAAATAATAACAATTGGGACTTTTCGAAGGTTTCGGCCAGTGGTTGTATTTAAATAACAAATTTGCTATTTTAAACAGATTTTCAGGGACATGGAAATCACGAGACGTTGTTACCAGGGGATATTCAGGATTAATTTTTCTCTATGTTAAAAAAATATTTTAAAATGAGAAAATCAATCTTGAAACAACTTAAAATGTTATTAACAGTTTTATAATGCGTACTTTCGGGCTCGGTGTCTGTTGACACAAAAATACGTGTTTACATACGTACATGATGTTTTAGGGCTCGGATTTTAAACCGTCGCAGAGTGGGGCGTTTTGATGATCTAGAGGTGAACAAAATTCATTTTTCCGATTATCTTGAAATTTAACAAGACCGCGTATACTGGTAGCTGAATGTCTCTTTTTTGGAGATCCGTACGAGTTTTGTCGAAAAAATCCGAGGTGTCGATTAACTATGACCGTAAAAAAGCAGTTTGAGAGAGTTTCAACGGTTGCATTAGTATCCTGTAAATTCGAAAGCCCGTCATGACTATTCTGCTTTGTTTGAAAGCACGAGTTTACCGGGCATATGTCACAAGATTTAACCTTGAAAATAAGCTCCATCTTGTTTAGAAACATTATCTTGACTTTTAACTCAGTATTAAGCATTATTAAGCAATAAGCATTTTTTTAAAAATCAAAGTGCCGTTCCTAAAGAATTGAAAACTTAAGAAAACTCTTGCAAAAGTTTGCAAATCATTAAGTTATATTAACTTGCAGTGTATGTATGTATGTTTAGTTCAAATCTTTCAAGTCAATATTAAACAACTTTTAATTATTCGATTGAGCTGAAACTTAGAATACATGTGTAGTTTCAATGACAATACAATATTATTATATAAATAAATAATAATATAAATAATAATAATATAAATAATAATAATAATATAAATAAAAATAATAAAAACATAAATAATTAAATAAACCAAGTATTTTTCACTGTATGAGCATTTTATTAGTGATTCATTCAAAAAACCAGCAAAACCTAATTAAACTTCATCGCAATAATTTTGTCCACCTAGATCGTCAGAACTCCCCGTTGCGTGTCGAGCTCTAGTAGGCTCGGGCTCCGAAAAATGAGCCCGAACTCATCTCTAGTGCACAGCTCCCTATTGAATATACATCTATGTGTATGCAGGGCCGCATAGATCACTGGCGATCAAGCGGTGAGAAAATACCCGGGATTTAACTGGATATACTTCAATATATTCGTAGAGACAATTTTAGGTTTTGATGCCTTGCTAGATTTCAGAATTATGTAAAAAAGACTAACTGGGTATAAGAAAGACTACTTGTTTCTTTATATCTAAGATCAGTTGCAATTCAGTAAAAAAATGTTTTGAAACTTATTAAAGAAACATATATTAAATAGACTGGATGAAAGAAGTGTTTTAAAAAAACATTAAAATTACTTTAGATATGTCGGTTAGAGGTCTAAAAGAACCAGATTATTGGCCCGGCCTGGTATAAAAGCTAAAAGTTCGGCCTCAGCTCAGCCTGGCTCGTACAAAAAATTTTTTTGGCCCGACCAGGCCCAATATAAAAGCTAAAAGTTTGGCCCGAGCCGCCCGTACAAAAAACTTAATTGCCACTTTCTTGGACCGATTGAATTTCTACTAATCACGCAGATATTTCTGAAGCACAACATTATCCTACAATTAAAATTATTCATAAAGCACATTTACTTATGTACAGACTTTATTTTCAGATTATGTTCGAAATTTGTGGTATACAGAATTACAAAAAAAAAAAAAAAAAAAAAAAAATGATGACAGTTAAACAATTGCGTACATAAACACTGAATAAATAATTGACCTATAGAATTACATTCAAATGAATATCCATTAAGAAAATCCTTGCAGTTTAGAATTAAAGAAACAAATGTTAAAGAAAATCATAATATATCTCTACACTGTAAAAAAATGACCAATGTTTCTTATTTTATGAAAATATACTATAACCACGAACGAAAATATCCATATACTTAAAGCTAACCTGCTTTTTAGTTCTTCGTGCAAAAATGCTATTTATACGCATGCGCGAGCATTCAGCTAATCAGCTAGAGGCTTTTACTATCTTCAGATGCGATGTTTTTCAGCCAATGAGGTGAAGGCTTTTTCCTCTCTCTAGAAGCGTATGTGTATAGTGTATTACGATTCCATTTGGTTGTTCGGTTGTTGAAACTTTATGGATTTCTTTTATTAAGGTATTTTTTCATTTTACCGTATTTATTTTCTTTTTAAGTCGTATATATTTTACTACTTTGAATTTTTTTATAACTAACCCTTTTTTTGAGAGAGAGAGAGATTTCGTGGCACGAAATTCCGCGCAGTTTTTTAAACTTTTAATATGTAATTCTGTGTGATATGATTAAATTCAGGTTTTCTCAGCGACGATCACAGTATTTTTACCAAATAATTTTTGTATTAATCAAGCTTTTTTGGTTATTAAGCATAGCTAAACACGGAAGAAAACTTTGTTATTTTAAGATTTTGATGTGAATTATTTGCGTACATTTATAAGGCGAGTTTCACTGAATAATTCAAGAAAAAAAAAATCTCATCATTATACATATTTAGTTATGCATTATTAATTATTTACTTGGCCTTTACTTTTAATATTTCAAACTTACAGCTGAATGTAACTATTAAAACATTTGAAATTCTGCATTCGTAAAATGAAATTTCAGCTTAAACACTCGACAATTACTTTTAGTTATGCATTATTAATTATTTACTTGGCCTTTACTTTTAATATTTCAAACTTACAGTTGAATGTAACTATTCAAACATTTGAAATACTGTATTCGTAAAATGAAATTTCAGCTTAAACACTCGACAATTACTTTTACTTATGCATTATTAATTATTTACTTGGCCTTTACTTTCAATATTTCAAACTTACAGCTGGATGTAACTATTAAAACATTTGAAATACTGTATTCGTAAAATGAAATTAGCTTAAACACTCGACAATTACTTTTAGTTATGCATTATTAATTATTTACTTGGCCTTTACTTTTAATATTTCAAACTTACAGTTGAATGTAACTAGTAAAACATTTGAAATACTGTATTCTTAAAATGAAATTTCAGCTTAAACACTCGACAATTACTTTTAGTTATGCATTATTAATTATTTACTTGGCCTTCCATATACTTAAAGCTAACCTGCTTTTTAGTTTTTCGTGCAAAAATGCTATTTATACGCATGCGCGAGCATTCAGCTAATCAGCTAGAGGCTTTTACTATCTTCAGATGCGATGTTTCAGCCAATGAGGTGAAGGCTTTTTCCTCTCTCTAGAAGCGTATGTGTATAGTGTATTACGATTCCATTTGGTTGTTCGGTTGTTGAAACTTTATGGATTTCTTTTATTAAGGTATTTTTTCATTTTACCGTATTTATTTTCTTTTTAAGTCGTATGTATTTTACTACTTTGAATTTTTTTATAACTAACCCTTTTTTTGAGAGAGAGAGAGATTTCGTGGCACGAAATTCCGCTCAGTTTTTTAAACTTTTAATATGTAATTCTGTGTGATATGATTAAATTCAGGTTTTCTCAGCGACGATCACAGTATTTTTACCAAATAATTTTTGTATTAATCAAGCTTTTTTGGTTATTAAGCATAGCTAAACACGAAAGAAAACTTTGTTATTTTAAGATTTTGATGTGAATTATTTGCGTACATTTATAAGGCGAGTTTCACTGAATAATTCAAGAAAAAAAACAATCTCATCATTATACATATTTAGTTATGCATTATTAATTATTTACTTGGCCTTTACTTTTAATATTTCAAACTTACAGCTGAATGTAACTATTAAAACATTTGAAATTCTGCATTCGTAAAATGAAATTTCAGCTTAAACACTCGACAATTACCTTTTAGTTATGCATTATTAATTATTTACTTGGCCTTTACTTTTAATATTTCAAACTTACAGTTGAATGTAACTATTCAAACATTTGAAATACTGTATTCGTAAAATGAAATTTCAGCTTAAACACTCGACAATTACTTTTACTTATGCATTATTAATTATTTACTTGGCCTTTACTTTTAATATTTCAAACTTACAGCTGGATGTAACTATTAAAATATTTGAAATACTGTATTCTTAAAATGAAATTAGCTTAAACACTCGACAATTACTTTTAGTTATGCATTATTAATTATTTACTTGGCCTTTACTTTTAATATTTCAAACTTACAACTGAATGCAATTATTAAAACATTTGAAATACTGTATTCGTAAAATGAAATTTCAGCTTAAACACTCGACAATTACTTTTAGGTAAAATTCAGGTTTTCTCAGTGACGATCACAGTATTTTTACCAAATAATTAAAAGTACTACATGCATGCATCTATCTATCTATCTATCTATATTAGAAATTGTGCAGGTTTCTGGTCACTGTTTTGTTTACATATTTTAAACAAAAATTTCAATTTAATAATGCACTGAAAATTATAATGAATACAACAACACAAAACAAAAAATTTCACAAAAACACATTATTTCCCCGATATTTTCCCACAACTAATCAATAAATTTCATGATATTTTATTGCAATTTTAAACCATGAACTTTAGTACTTTTCTGTTATATGGACACTATGCCAAAATGTATGTATGTATGTTTGGCGACAATGGTGTACGTATAACAGAAAAGTGCCTGAATTATTATTTATATCTACCCTATATATATAAAATCCTAATGAAACGAATTTGTGAAACGATTTTATGAAACGAATTTATGAAACGAATTTGTGAAACGATTTTATGAAACGAATTTATGAAACGATTTTATGAAACGACTGATTAAACGACTGATTATGTTTCAAGGCTATTTTTAATAAAATATTAAACGCTTGATGTTATTAATACCAATTGTTCATAAAAATCCGCGGATGTCAAAACTGGTAATAGAATTTTGAAATTGGAATTAGTTTTCGAGATATTAATTTTTGTCTAATTTTAATGACATTTCTGTAATGATGGCAACTAATTACTCAGTTTTTTTGTGACAAAAAAGGGAAAAAAATTAAAAAGGATCCCGATAGGGATTATTGATTTTTTTTTTATGCGTCATTTTCAAATTGAAATTGAATTTATCTTTTATTCCAATCGATAATGAAGACAAGATTATGATTAAATTATGTTTTTCAGGAAAATTTGAAAAAAAAAAAAATCACATTTCTATCGTCAGGATTCAATCGTCTGTCAGCATTTAATTTAATTTATAAACTGAAAATATTTTGAATAAATTCGTCCAAATGACGTCATTTAGGTAAACGCAAAAGAAAGGGGGGAAAAGGAATTAATAGTAATTATTATTTATTGATATCATTTTGTTATTTTTTTGTAAAATTTAACTAAACGAATTTATAAAATCATTAATTCGGATATTTGAAACTAATATATAAAATAATAATTGCCCAACTGAACGGAAGAATAAAATATCCTGCTTGGTTTTCTATCCTGCTTGGTTTTTTCCGCCAAGCTTTTTAAAAAAGCGTCAAGACCCCTATAATAAAAAAGCACCAAAAGTTCATTGGGTTTATTTTCATAACTTTTGGCAACAAATGTATGTATATTAACGAATCTATCCCTTTTTGAAACTCGAATAAACTCCCAAACCTAAAAGCAAAGGATCCTATAATGGAAAAGTACTCGATTTTTTTATGGACAATATTCAAGTGACAGAACATGGTGTAAAATTATCGCGGATAGCAAATTTGTTTAAATATCTCATCAATTGATGCCGAATAAATGCAGGCATGCATGCACAAAATATTTAATTAATTTTGTATGATAAATAATTATTAGAAAATTCGTATATACATATTAATTAAAAAAATAATTTACATATTTAAAATAACATGAAAATATGCATGATGGTGCACTAAAATAGAGAGAAAATTAAAACCTGTTACTGAAAATGTTTATAACACAGTACTTTTCAATACCGTGGTTCTTAATGTTATTCACAAGCAGATGGAATTTTTCTCATCCTTAAACGCAAAGGAAGAATAGAATAGAGATTGTTGTTATAAAAGTCCGAGAGGTAGTCACAATTTAAACCTAACCATTTTATACAAGCTGGTTTTCAAGTAGTAATTGATTTTACTTATCAATCCCGAAAACAGTCGTCAGTTGTCGCAACAGCTGTGTATGAGGCCATGATAATCGAAAAATGTCCCATTAAAATGTTAAAAGCATGGCAACCCAATTACAGATTTACCAATATTTTTAAAATAAAGCACGCTGTCATGTTTTTAGAGGCCTCGAAGTCTGAGCGGGGGTTGGCGAGCGTAGCTCGCAGGGGGTAGGCCCCCTAGTATATATATATATAAAATAAACATAATTGGCGACACAGCAAGTTTTCTGGATTTCTCCCTGGCTCTCTAACCACATTGTTAACAAAACAAAAAAGTCACGAAAAACACATTATTTCCCCGATATTTTCCCACAACTAATCAATAAATTTCATGATATTTTATTGTGATTTTAAACCATGAACTTTAGTACTTTTCTGTTATACGGACACTATGCCAAAATGTATGTATGTATGTATGTTTGGCGACAATGGTGTCCGTATAACGGAAAAGTGCCTGAATTATTATTTTTTATATATATATATATATAATATAAACATAATTGGCGACACAGCAAGTTTTCTGGATGTGAAAGGCGGAGATGAATTTCATTCATTCAATGACCTTTTTAAAAGTTTCAAGTTTGGATTGAGTGCACATGAACATAGAAACCGATACCTATTTTTATGTTCATGATTGAGTTATTTGGATATCTTTTCGTATAGCACAGAAAATCATTTCTCCCGCTTTCGTAATACAGATAAATTCTGGTGTATTTTTTTTCTTCTTTTTATATCATAAGTACTTTTCTACTTTAAATTTTTTTAACCTAATAGTAATTGTCGCGTTTCTAAGCTGAAATTTCATTTTTCGAATGCAGTATTTCAAATGTTTTAATAATTACATTCAACTGTAAGTTTGAAATATTTAAAATATTAAAAGTAAAGGTCAAGTAAATAATTAATAATGCATAACTAAATATGTATAATGATCAGAATGACATATTAAAATGTGTACAGAATGACATGAAAATTTTAAAAAACTGAAATTTTGCACTTGCAACTTAATTGTAAATTTCATTGTTTACATTGGAAACGATTTGTGGATTTTAAGAATTTGCGGAATTTCGTGTCACCAAATTACTAAATTTCTCTCTCTCACTCTCCAAAAAAAAAAAGGGTTAGTTTAAAAAAATTCAAAGTAGCAAAATACATACAACACAAAAAGAAAATAAATACGGTAAAATGAAAAAATTACTTTAATAATAGAAATCCATAAATTTTCAACAACGACATCAAACGAACGTATCTCATCTTTCGTTTGTGATAAGGAACGCTCCTTTGGCCCCCTCCACTCATTGGCTGAATTGTAAAGGGCAAAATTGGGGGACAAAATGACTACAGCATTTCTGAGAAAAGAAAAAATCAGAAAATTTTCTGAAAGGTTTAAATGCTCTCTCGGCAATAATTATTTTTGTTGCAAGTTGGGTTAACTGTCTTTATGGTTCGAGTCGATTTCAGACTGAGTGTAGATTTCTGCAAGTTGGATTTGGGTTAACCCGATTTTTCAAAAGTTAGTTCAAGTTCAGTATATTATTTCAGATTAAAACTATACCTATCAGGGCTTGAATTTCAGGGCGGGATTCGCGCGGAAAATTTTGAAATCCCGCCCAAAAAAGATCATGAGCGGGAGCCTCCCGCCCAAAAAATTTCAGCAGTTTTGGAGAAATTTGCATTATTTAATTTACCTGCAACCGAACGATAAATTTCGTGATTTTTTTTCCCCGCAACGATTGACGGACTTTGTGTTTTTTCCGCGACTGATCGATGAACTTTGTGGTTTTTTCCGTGACAGATCAACGAACTTTGAGTTTTTTCTGCGACAGATCGACGAACATTGCGTTTTTTAAGTGACTGATCGACGAACCTTGCGTTTTTTGGGGACATATCGACGAACTTTGCGTTTATTCCGCAATCGATCGACGAAAATTTTCTTTTTTTCCCTGACTGATCGACGAACTTTGCATTTATTCCGCAATCGATCGACGAAATTTGCTTTTTTCCGCAACTGATCGACGAACTGCGTTTTTTCCGCGACAGATCAACGAATGTTGCATTTTTTTCTGCGACTGATCAACGAACATTGCGTTTTTTCTGCGACAGATAGACGAACATTGTGTTTTTTAAGCGACTGATCGACGAACCTTGCGTTTTTCAGGGACAGATCGACGAACTTTGTGTTTATTCTGCAATCGATCGACGAAATTTGCTTTTTTTCCCCGACTGATCGACGAACTTCGCGTTTTTTATGACAGATCGACGAACTTAGCATTTTTTCCGCGACAGATCGATGAACTTTGCGTCTTTTCCACGATCGATCGGTGAATCTCAATCAAGTAAAATCTAAAGTCAGAAATTTATTTAACAACCTAATTGTTAAGGGTCCCTAACACATTTAATGGAACTTGAAAAATACACTGCATATATAAAACTTAACTTTCTTCCCTTTTTTATAATAAAAATAAACATTTTACATAATCATTCTCAGTTGACTTAATTTTTTCAATGGTATTTTGTCATGTCTGCATTAATGTAATTCTTTAAATAGCACGTAAAATAATAGTGGTGTTTAAAGATTTTTTTTCCCCCTCCCAAACATTACAACTCCCTTTCCATTTAAAAATATTGGTAGGGAGACTCCCGTCCTTGGAAAAATTGAATTTCAAGCCCTGCCTATAATATGTTTGTGTGTATTGAGGTTTGTATAGATGTTTGTGTGTGTGCTGTTTTTAATAAAGAGTTTCATTTTTCACACGAACCTTTCAAATAATTCACATTCTTTGCGCAATCCTTTAACAAGATTCGCATCTTTTTTCGTGATTCTTTAATGAAATTCGCATTTTTTTCTGTATCTTTTTTTTGTCGAGATTCACAATTTTTTCAGCTATCCTATGACGTAATTTGTGTTTTTTTCAGCAATAATTTGACGAAATTTGTGTTTTTTCTGCGATTTTTTTTTCCACGAAATTTGCGTTATTTTCCATGATTCTTTTATGAAATTTGCATTTTTCTGTGATCCTTAGACGAAATTTTCTTTTTTCGCAATGCTTTGATAATAATCACATTTTCTCTGCTGCCTTTTGATAAGATTCATGAATTTTCAGCAATCCTTCGATGAAATTCGCGTTTTTTCAGCAATCTTTGAAGAAATTCGCATTTTTCTCGCGATACTTTAACGAAATGTGCGTTTTCCAGCGATTTTTTGATAAAATACGTTTTATTCCGCAATTTTTAGATGAAATTTGGCAAGAAAGCGCTATCTTTTGGTGAAATTTCCTGTTTTGCGATTCTTTGACAAAATTTGCTCTGTTTGCTCAAAATTTTTTTCTGTGGCTTTTTAACAAAATTCACGTTTTACATGATCCTTTGATGAAATTAGTTTTTCCCGTGATCATTTGACGAAATCTAGGATTTTTTTCCCGCGAAGATTGATTATATGTTTTTAGTCTGCAGGTGCCCTAAAAAGTTTGTGATGCCTGTCGCTGCATTGCACGCATTCTGCCACGGTGTATCAAACAAACAAAATTCATCCTAAAGAATTATTGTTTCGTTTCTGGAAATGAACAACCGTCAACTCATTGGCTGAATTATAAAGGGTGAAATGTGTAGGCACTGAGTATCATCTGTACTATTAATGTCGGTAAACGTCTGTCTGTGTGTGTGTTGTTGTGTCTGGCGTCTGTAAGCACAAAACTCTGCATGCAGATGACGGACATAAGTGCTTTTGGTATAAAAAAATTCGGAAGGGGAGTTTTTAAAAATTCACAACATTTTGCGGGAGAAGAGGGGTGCGAACGAATTTAAAAAATGAGTCTGCATTAATAATTATGGCGGCGGGAGTAGTATGTTTTGCCCACACGGGGCGCAGACTTTTCTTTGCTGACACCACTCATATGATATATCGTTCGAAAGGCTTGCGACTGCCTTTTCATGTTATGCATCTGTGTGGTCCATCCCCCCCCCCGCCAATTGGGGCGCTTTTCTAAATTTTGCACATACCACTCATGTTATATATCGTTAAAAAGGTCTGTGACCGCTTAATCATATTATGCATCTCCGGTGTCCATCCCCCCACTTTGCCCCCCCAAGGAGGTACTTTTGTAAATTTTGCACAAACCCTTCATGTTACGTATTGTTGGAAAGGTCTTTGACTGCTTATTCATGTTATGCATCTCCGGGGTCCATCTCGCCACTTCCCCCCCCCTAAAGGGGGGCACTTTTCTAAATTTTGTTGACACCCCTCATGTCATATATTGTTGGAAAGGTCTGTGACCGCTTAATGATATTATGCATCTCCAATGTCCATCTCCCCACTTTGCCCCCCCCCTCCCCAAGGGGGTACTTTTCTAAATTTTGCAGACAACCCTCATGTCATATATCGTTGGAAAGGTCTGTGACTGCTTAATCATATGCATATCTCTGATGTCCATCTCCCCACTTTGCCCCCCCCCCCCCCAAAGAGGTACTTTTCTAAATTTTGCACACAACCGTCATGTTATATATCGTTGGTTTTTTATTTATTTGAATTATTCTGCAAAAGTTTCAAACATTTTAAAGCAGCTATGAATTTTATTTTTATGGTACTATCAAGTTTTTTGCCGTCAAATTTTGACGGGTTCCATCTAGTAATATATAATCTTCTGAGTTATCCGAAATTCCGAATAGCGTGTTCCATTGTCTTTTGAATCCCCAGAAACCAATACATTTCCAAAATTTAAAGAATTATTTATATAAAAAAAGTATTTTTCGCTGCCCGTATTTTTCATAAACGTTTCCGAAGGGTTTTAATAGTGTATTAATTAGTGTCCTCAGCCTGGAATACCTGTTTTTCGAATGTCATCCATTCTCAAGTAAACGTTTTCAGCCTCATAAGTTAATTTATACATGAAAGAGTAAATAAATAATCTTAATTTTAATGTTATTGTTAACACTGTTAATTTTGCATGTTTGTCTGTTAAATATATTTTTTGGGCACGAAAATGTTTACTTGAGAACTGATAGCATTCGAAAAACAGATATTCCAGGCTGAGAAAACTAATTAATACACTATAAAAACCCTTCGGAAACGTTTTTGAAAAATACGGGCAGCGAAAAATACTTTGTTTTTATAAATAATTCTTTAAATTCTGGAAATGTATTGGTTTCTGGGGATTCAAAAGACAATGTAACAAGCTATTCCGAATTTCGGATAACTCAGAAGATTATATTATATTTTCGTTCGTGGTTATAGTATATTTTCATAAAATAAGGAACAATGATCATTTTTTACAGTGTATGTGATTTAATAACCAAATTAAATTTCTAAAGATTACGCTAAACATATGTACAACTTCACAATAATTTTTACGAAAATGAATAATTTGTCACCATCACTAATCAAATAACTTTTTATTCGCTATCACTAATCAAATAACTTTTTATTCGCGATCACTAATCAAATTACTTTTTATTCGCCATCACTAATCATATCAGTAAGTCAGTAAGCATCATGAATGTTGTGGTCATCACAAAACTTTCTTCTATATAAATCATATCGTCTGCAGCAAAAATTAAATGACAATCTATTCGGTCTTGAGATATAGCTAACGCGGAAATCGTCAAACACAGATCATAGAATAGACATCTGTTGGCCGGTCGGTATACACACAAACCTAATAAGCATCTATTTCAAATTCTAGCAGAATATGAAGTGTGGTGAAATGCCGTGCATTAGTTCTTGAGATATAGCTATTTCGGAAATCGTGAAAAAGGCAGCATAACAGCGCCACCTGTAGGGAGATTTACGCCAAAACCTAATCAGCGTCTATTTATCTCAAGATCTAACAGAATATTAAGTTTGATTAATGTCCGTGCTTGAGATAGAGAACCCATAAAATTTGTGTCACATACATACATACAGACATACAGACATTTTCTAAAAACAGCCAAATCGTGTTCAGGACCTCCTAAAACGTCTAAATCCATCGAAAACTGAAAGTCAAAAATTTTCACAAATCCAATACTTTCTTCTTGTAAAGATCGAATAAAGCAACAAGTTGGAAATTATACGTCAAATGTGACAAATAAGGTGCGATCGTACTATAACTAGTTTCAATGAAATGAATTATATCGTCTGTTATTATGATATGATTAATTTCCGTAATAAAATAAGTACATTTTAAGTTGGCGACATTTTATCTTTTGTAGACATTTACTGAAAATTCCAATGGGAAACTTAAGCCAAGCTTTGAAAATTTCAAAACTTGAAATCCATATTTAGACTATTACTCCATCTTAAATATGACGTAATCACCGTGCCAACCTAGAATCATTACCTATCATGGGATATCATTAAATTAAATACATATGACAGGATTTAACAGAATGAAGAATGTGACTATAACTTGTTCAAAGAGGCTAAAAAATGTCATATACGTCATAGTCATATATGACTATAACATTATTTATTCTACTCACACATGGAGATCTGAAGTGTAAACCAGATGTAGGCCCTTCAACTTCAGAAAGTGCCGCATCCAGATGTTCGGCATTAAAATTTCGTCTGTGCATACCGCCAGATTATTTCTCGATCTCGAGCATCTGTGCTTTCTAATAAACTTAGAATTATAGCAGTTATAAATTCGTGTCGCTTGCTAAGAAGTGACATTACAAGAGCATTTATGTTCTCGTATATTCTGGCCACTTGAATCCAGATTGCTCCATCTTTCAGAGGTACTACAGAAACCGCCATCTGTGCTCCCCGGTGTGAAAAACACTGATGAACACTTGAGATCTTGCCGATCATATATACGAAACAGGCAGAGGCCGGAGTCAGAGTCTGATTTTCTGTTGCAGCGAAGCAACGGCCCCTAGGCTTCTCGGGCGAGAAGGCCTATGCAAACGGTCCATGTACTGATGGTTCAGGCAAGCCTTTGCCATCTAAGTGCTAGTACTCTGCGTACTTGAATAAGAGAGCGCCTTGCTCTAAGAATTCTCTACCTTGAGAACTGTATGTTACGGCCGCCCAGTGCCGAATTGAACTGACTAGAAATCCTGACACAAAAATCCCATGAAGAATGCTCACATGCTTGCTTATGTAATTTTGTTGTGTGTACTGTGAAAGTGACGTAATTAAATCTATGTTGCCTAAAACTGTCTAATGATTTACAATTACGCTACAATGGGATGATATGGAAAGAGTAGAGATCAGGCCCTGTCCGAGTAGTCTCGTAAATAAAAGTTGGCCCGGCCAGGATCGAGCCTTAGGCCGGGTTTTTGGTCAGGCCCTTTCCCGTGAAGACCTCTAATGTCGGTTTGCATACCCTTTATTAGCCCCCCCCCTACCTTAGATGCGCTATTATGTGATACCCATCTCAGCAAAAAAGCAAGAAAGAAGAAATCCGATCAGCATTTTGACGTCTGGTGTCCAACAGATTGTTTTTTTTTCATGAAAAATCAAAGACTATGTCAGGTAATTTAAAAAAAAAAAAAAAAATCAACGACACCTTATTTGTCTAAGCCGAAGTTGTCATTTGGTTTGTATGAAGCAATGAATACAACCGGTATATACAAGTTTGTTAACTTGCCTTTCCAATATTTTCATTATCTGCTATTCTTTTTATTTTCATATTATTTTAAAGTATATCATATAAAAATGAAAAAAAAATACAGATGTAGCTTTTGAAATACATGTTTATATTCCCCCCCCCCCTTTTTTTTACAACAAATGAATAAAAAATATTAAATGTAGCACACTTCAAGGTTAGGATGATTTGACAGTCTGTGTGATGGATTAGACTGATGAATGTTCACAGATACATTTAAGTGTTGCATCCGAAGATGGATGAGGACTGTAACTTAAGGATTTAGTATTGACAGTAGCTTCAGATTGTTTTGTAATTCTGGAAACAACATAAAAGCCATTTATGTTGTTTTGAAGACAGTTTAATAGGGTGCCTTAAGAAATGAAGAAAAAAATTTAAAGAATTTCAAATTGTTAAAAATAAATGATGAAAAACTGAAAAAAATAAGGAAACGTTATCCCTTCTTTACCATGCACATAGTATACATATACAGGATGTTAAAATGCTGTAAGTGTAAACTTTTAAAGGTGATAATACACGTCAAGAGAAACAATTTTTATATAGGAAACCATGGTCGTATTTCACTTATTCAGTCAAAAATACAGGACGACTCAAAAATACAATTTTAATACGAAATGTTTACGAAGTGGAATTTACAATAAATTATTACACATATAATAAAGTAGAAGAATTTTTGTTAGTTGATATATTAAACAAATGGCTGCATGACAACTGATGGAGGAAGGGGGTCACTTCGAAAAAAGAGGGTTAAGCTGTGGACACGATAATTCATCGTAGACTTAACCGAGAATAATGAGACAAAAAATACACTTTTTTAAGTCTGTAAGCTGGTGAAATACGAAGCCGTTTTAAAAAATATACAGTTTTAAGGAAATTGTATCAATTCAAAATAAAATGTAACTTTTCAACCAAATATCTTGTTTCTTCAAGTTACACAAAAAAGAGAGGCATCAATATTTCGAAAAATATCCTATGTATTTAACTAGAAAAAATATGCGACGATTAATTTTCAGAAATTGATTGAAAATTTGTTGGGGCAAGAGTGTCCGCGGATTTTGAAAATTCTGTTCTCATACCAAGTCGAATTCGGATTTTCGATTTCATAATTTTAATAATAAAGAATATGTTTTTGCGAAATTTACAACAGACTGATTTTGTTCTGCGTAAAATGCGATAACGAGATTTAAGTGCTGGAAGAGCAACGTAATTTGGTTGTTGACACTGCATGAATTGTCGTCTAAACTCTGAATTGTTAAGCATTTAACTTAGTGTTATTTGGACGCGAATGGTAGCCATTTCCAGCATTTCTCATGATTTCATCGCATTTCACAGAAAGTAAAATAGGTTTGTTGAAAATTATGTTAAATTATTATATTTTTGTTGTTGTTAACGAAAATCTGTCTTCGACTTCGATTGAGAAACTCAGTAATTTTGATAACGACCCTGGTTTTATGTATAACAATTATCCGTCATGGCGTATAACATCAATTAAACATTTCTATTAATAATTTTAATACATCCCAGTATATATATATATATATATATATATATATATTTTTTTTTTTTTTTTTTTCTGTAGCATTAATCAATAATTATTAATTTTACCATTTTGCATCTCATTTTTTAATATAGAAATTTTCATTAATACATCCATTTTTATTTTAATGTAATTGGATATTTTATTTATTATTTATTATTTAATTATATTTATTTATATATATTTTTTATTATTTTAACTAATTGTTATCGTTCTTTAGATAGTATTTGGTTTAATTTTTAACTATTAATTTTCATCCACTGCTTTTAAAATCATAGCATGTTCACTATTTCTCTCATATATGGCAGCACCATGGTTTGTGTTGCTGTACAATAATATTGCATGGTCAATCATCTTTTAAAACTTATTTTGGCAACATGTAATGAATTTTTGCAGTTCATTGCCTGTTTTTAGTGATGCTCCTATATCTGGTTACTGATGTGCTCCAATATCCTTTTTAATCCAATTGTATTTCGAACTTTATGATTAAACTTCACTGATTTTTTCTCTTTATTGTGGGTAAGGTTTCTTTCCTTTTTAATATTGTTTTTATTTTTTGAACTTTATGATTTTTTCACCGGTTTTTTTCTTTGTTATGATGTGGTAGTCCCAAAATCATATTCTTTAGCAATGTTATGGCTAATATGATGATGAAACCACACATTTTATTTGTGGTATTTAGGCATTTGGGACTTGATAATTCTGTCTAAATTCCACGAATTTCATTCATTCAATTTCATTCATTCAATTTTTAATTTGGTTTCTTCTTCTTATAAATAAGTATATTGTATCTATATTCAGAGTGTTGGGGAACACTTTCGTTGTCAATTAATTATTACATACTGGTTCATAGTTTCATGGTTTTTGTTGGTGTTATGGCAATGTTTCATTAATGGTTATATATATATATATATATATGCGTGTGTGTGTATATTTACCGTCAAACTCGTTTAATACGAGCACGGCTAAAACGAGGACACAGTTAAATCGAGTAATTTGCACGTTAAGAATGGTTCATCGTTTAAACTATATTAAGATTTTCATTTTGTACGAACTACATCAGAAGTAGTAAAAGCATTAGTAGAACTCATAGAAAAAATAGTAAAAGCATCTCGGAAAAGGATTTTGTTTTAAAGAAGAAAAAAGGAAGGCAGGAATACAAAAATTAACATTAGGACACAGAGTTGTAAGGGAAGCAATGCGACGTATTGGAAGGGAGGGATAGGGTTCATTTTAAAATTTCTGTCTTTTGTAAAAGCTTCTGTTTTAATTCCATATCTTAAGGCTTGTGCAATCTCCCAGCTAAATAAAACATCTGGAATTTTGCACACATGTACACCGTGCAGTTAAAATTTATCAAGTAAATTTGAAGAAAAAGTGAAAGATGAAGCAGCAAAATATTATGGTCTTATTTTGTGAGATTTGTGGTCACAGTACATCTGTTAGATTCAGAAGTGTTCTATCGGTTGGTAACCTTGGATCGAGGCAGAAAGGAATGTAGTCCTTTGAAAAACGCAGTTGAAAATAAGTAGAAAGGAAGAAGAAAATTGAAAGAATTAATAAATAATTCAGAGTAACTAATTTGTGACTATAATTGTTTTCCTGTTGATCCTACAATTGTATTTGAACAACAACTGACTACATCACAGAATAAATACATAAACTGAAATAGATTATTATAATGATTTAAGTTGGCAGAAGAATGAAAAAATAGACACACATAAAAATTTATTAGAATAGATATAAATAATACAAACATAAAAGAATACATGTGAAGTAAAGAGCTTTATATTACATTGCAGACAATAATGCAAATATCAAAATATAAGAATAAAGATAACATAAAGAAAATAAGAAAAAATAAATTCAATAACACTTGCTAACACTAACAATTACTTGATTTTTTCTTGAATTTAAAAATGTGTCAGAAACGTTTGGCTCACTTTGTATAGCTAAATTAAATGAGATACTTAAATAAATAATACAAACTTCTTGAAATATTCGGTTAATTAATAAGTCATATTGTATTTTTTCACGAATTTCAAAGTGAATTTATTGATACATACAGTAAAACCTCCAAAGTTGACCACCTCTCTACGTTGACCACCTCTCTATGTTGACCGAAATTTATTAGTTTGAATGGTCACAACGCATTTACAATGGAGATTTACCTCTCTATGTTGACCACCTCCGTAAGTTGTATGTTGACCACTTTTTAGTAGGTTTTACTCTCTGTAACTTAACCACTGATGTTTTCTTGAATTTGATTTTTCCGCCGTTTGTTTTCCATCTGGTTTCCAGGAATTTCTTTATCAGTCATTCGGCTTATCTGAGCAACACTCGCCTCCCTTATGGTGCTCCATTCATTGTTCACTTCCAGTATGATACAATGGGAGGGAAATGCCAGAATTCCTGGAATCTGTCGAAAAATGTCAGGGAAGTGGGGGATGTGCGTAGCGGTGTAGCTATATGTAGAATTGGAAAAAACGTGTATCTCTCACATGTTAAACACATTCCGTTCTTTTTTTCTGGATGTCGCGTCGTGGTGGGACCAATCGTTTATTTGCGAATTTTCCTTAAAAATGGCGCAAAGAAAAGCTCTAAAAGAACTGAAATTAAACGTGAAAGTCGATCTTCTTAATTTTCTGGAAAACAGCAGCCAAAGAAAGACAGCGGAAAACTTTGGTGTGAGCAAAACAACTGTGAGCAACATTTTAAAACGCAAGGAAGAATGTCTGGAAATAACGTGTCTCGACGCTGTGAACGAAGCCACGTTTCGTTGATTTAAAGAGATGAGATCAGTCAATGCAAGAATATCGGGACCTATGCTTCAGGAAGTATAAAAAAAAATTGCAAAATAATTCGAAATAGAGGACTTCCAAGCGTCAGCAGGTTGGCTTGAAAAATTCAAACTACGATACGAGATTTCCCAAAAAGTTTTGTGAGGGGAATCGAATGAGGTTTCAGCTGAAGTGGTGGAGAAGTTTATTGAAAAATTCCCAGAGTTTGCTAAAGGTTTTAAAGATGAGGACATCTTTAATGCTGATGAGTGCGGTCTCTTTCTTTAAAGCAATGCCTGATAGAAGTCTAATAATGAAGGGTGACACTTGCAAAAGAGGAAAACTTTCAAAACAGTGTTTTACTGTTCTTCTATGTGCTAGTATGACTGGGGAAAAGTTGAAGCCTACGATGATCGACAAATACGCAAAACCTCGTGCATTTAAAAATGTAAAACCTGAAGACCTTCCTGTTTTTTGGAGAGCGAATAGATCCGCTTGGATGACCAGTGCTTTGTTCGAAGAGTGGGTTAGAAGAATTGACGCAGAAATGGGGAAAAAGAAGAGGTCTATTCTACTTACCGTGGACAACTGCCCCAGCCACCCGAAAGTGAATAATCTCACAAATTTGAAGCTAAAATTTTTGCCTCCAAACACAACTTCGAAAACCCAAACCTCTAGATCAAGGCATTATTCAGTCCTTCAAAGTGCACTACAGAGCTCAATTTCTGGAATGGGTGATCATGAAAGCACAAACCTGTGGTCCTTCTGCATTGGCATCGTCAACAGCTGCGTCAGTAAATGCTTTGAATGCTGTTCATTGGTTTAATTCTGCTTGGAATAAAGTTACGCAAACCACGATTAAGAACTGCTTTAAGAAAGCTGGATTTGTTACAGCTACAACATCGGTGCAAAAGGATGAGCTTCCTCTATCTCCCTTGCCAGTTTTTGATGAAGTTGATTTTGAAGATTATGTTACCATGGACGATGAGTTAGTAACATGTGTTGAACCAGACCCAGAGGCAATCTTCAATGAGATACACTCTGCAACTAAGCACAGCGAGGACTCTAAGGTACAAGAAATGGACGGCGAAGAGGATGATGATCCAAGTGACGACGAAACTGAAAAGTAACCAATCCTGAAGGAAGACGATGTAAAGCGCACGATGGAGCAACTTAAAGATTTCGCTGCAGAAAAATGCCCAAGCATGCTTAATGAACTTGTAAACTGTGAAAGTGCTTTTTGCAGTTACCTAATGAACAAAAAGAGGACTCAAACGAAAATTGAATTATTCTTTCAAAAATTGTAAAAATGTGCTGTACCCTTCAGTAAAATTAAAAATGAGTAAGTGCAAATTTTTTTCTAAAATTTTCCTTAAAAAATACTAAAAAAGTTTACTAAATTTTTTTTAATATTGTACTAAATATTTGATAAAAATTCCCTAAGTTGACCACCTCCGTATGTTGACCACTTAGTTACAGTCCCTTGGGTGGTCAACTTATGGAGGTTCTACTGTATATCAAATATTAATCAATGACATATTGGCCATTTTGTTCGATGACCTTTTTTTATCTTCTAGCTAGCTGCATAATTCCGGGTTCAAAGAAAGTTTGGTTTTTAGAAGCAAAAAACTGAATCAACTCATTTTTGATAGCCTTATCTGAAGCGAATGTTTTAAGATGTAAACGGTTTTGAAGAGAACAAATAAATAATAATCAGATGGTGCAAGGTCAGAGCTATAAGGTGGATAAGGCATCACTTCGCAGCCCATCCCCAGTAATTTTTGGCGTTTTATCTAAGATGTGCGTGGTCTGGCGTTGTCCTGATGGGATACAACACTTTTACGATTTGCCAATTCTGGACGTTTTTCTTCCATTAGATGTTGTCAGTATACATCCGAATTAATCGTTTGGTTATTTGGAAACAGCTCGAAATAAAGAATATCTTTATAATTGCTCCAGGCAGACAAAATCATCTTCCTTTGATGAATATATGCTTTTGAAGTGCTTTATGTTGGTTCATCCAGAGCCGTAGCTAGAGGGGTGCCAGGGGGGGGGGCTCAGCACCCCCTGGAAATTTTTGAGCCCCCCCTGGAAAGTTGCCAAGGCCACCAAATGAAATTCTGTTTCAAAAATCCAAATGAAACTTTGTTCAAATATTGAACTTAGTTTGGGGGCTTTTTACAATTTTGCATAAATACTAAATTGTAGTATTTGTTAAAAAACTGCATATAACTGCCCATTTGCACATACTAAGAATTAGCAACTTGTTGCTGATGCAAACATTGACTCTTGCATTAGTTATATAAAGAAAATTTTCATTTTGCAGTGTTTTCCATTATTAGCATAAAACAAAGAATAATAAGGAACATAGTGCCTACAATTGAATATGCACTAATTTATCTTTCTATATAATACTTTGATCATATATATCTGTGTTTGTGCGTGCATGTGTCAGAGAGCGAGAAATAGTACCAGCCCCCCCTACATTTTCTTGAGCACCCCCTATTGTTTACATCTAGCTACAGCCCTGGGTTCATCTCGGTTTTTCCATCATCTTTTGTGTTGACATTGTTGCAAATGATCCATTTTTCATCCTCAGTTACCACTTACTTTAAAAATGGGTTGTATTTTTACGTTTTAGTAATGAATCACAAATGAGATTCGTTTGATGAGATGAATTTTCTTCAATTCGTGAGGAACCCAAATATCGACTGTACTGACAGAATTAAGTTGTTTTAAATGGTTGTAAAATGGATTTTTTTGTTCGATACACCAAGTTCATCTGCAAGCTCTTGTGTCGTAACGTGCCGGTTAGCTTCGATCACTGCTTTTTTTATTAGCACTTTCCAACCTAGTTGAAAAGTGCTTATGACTTCGGTTTGTCTGCCGTCTGCCGTCTGGCCGTCTAGCCGTCTGCCGTCTGTCCGTGCTCTAACTCCCGTAAATATGCTCGGATTGCTCTGCAATTTTTATATGTTATTGTCGTTATCTATAGCATGTTCCCTATTTCAACGGAAGTGTGTAGCACTGATAGTTTTTTTACAGGGACACTCAAAAGAATTCCGTTACAATGCGGTCTATGGGGAAAAATCATTTGCGGTTTATTTAAATAATGTTTCACTATTTTAAACGCATTGAAATTTATATATATCACTAAGGTGCATTAGAAGAAGCTTAATATGGAATAGGGTGTGCATAGCACTTATAGTTACATTACAGGGACAGTCAAAAGAATTCCGTTACATTACGTCTATGGAGAAAAATCGTCTGCGGTTTAAATAATGTTTCATTATTTTAAACGCATTGAAATTTATATATATTACTAAGGTGCATTACAAGAGGCTTACTACAGAATAGTGTGTATAGCAGTCATCGTTCATTTACAGGGACACACAAAAGAATTCTCTACTGTCTGTTAACAATAATTCCTGGAAGTGCGTTTTAAGTTACTGAACGCGATTTTAATTTTAACTCGCTTTTTGTCTATTACGTGGTGTGTATAAATTCTGTAGATCCTATACAGGGCAGCACAAAAGTTCGCGAACACATTTCCGTTTACTGACAGAAACTTCAGATGGATAATTTTAAACTCTGCTACGCGTTTCCTAACTAAACTAAAATTTAGCATCCTATGTAGTATATATACAAATCTATAGATCCTATACAGGGCTGAATAAAAGTATTCGGATATTTTTCCGAATATTGTATCTGTTGGAAATTCCTGAAATTATGTTTTTAAATATGTTATGCGTTTTCCAAATTGTTTACTTAGATGTTATCTTTTAGCTTATTAAACGGTAATGATTTGTAAAATTATTTTGGAAGCGTTGGAAAGTGTTACATAATCTATGCTTGACGCATGATTTTTCGTTCTTGTTTTAATTGTCATCAATTTCAATCGGATATCAAAAGAGCGGTGCAGCTTCGAGAGCGAAATCTCCAGAACGAAAACGAGCGAAACAGTGCTGACACTGATTTTCAGTTAAACACTCTACACCAGGGGTTCTCAAACTTTTAGACCGACGTACCACTAAATCGTAGTTCATACTTCCGTGTACCTCCAGGTAACAAACGTAAAGCTAATCTAGAAAAACCTGTAAAAAAGAACCTGTCTAAAGCGAAATATATCTCCGGACTTTTGCATTTCCGTCATAGTAGGTTTTATTGCATTTAAAAATGAATGATTACATTACTAAATTGGTACTTAGATTGACTGCTTTATAATGACATTAGTAAAGAGTAGTATCATTATTAAATTTTAATAATACATACAATATCGAAATACAGTGTTTTGGTATAGGAAAAAAGCCATAATACTTAATGACATATTGGCGCACACTGATTCATATACTGTTATAGTAGGCTGATTGCACTAATTTGCTTCGATCGCTAATGAAAAGTGTGGGCTTGTTTTATCAAACATAGCTTCCACATGTCTGACTCAATATTAGGTAGCTGTAGTCATAAGTCAGATTCGATGTTTAGTTTATTCATGTATTTGTTTTTCATATAACGCAGGAGAAAAAAGCACATTCACAAAGATATGTTGTGCAACACAAGCAGACTTTGGCAATATCAGAGGGGACTCTGATGTCTCACCAATGGAAATTCTGTAACATTCATCCTTTTGAATGTGGACTTCAGTAGTCCATCACAGGAGAGCTGAATAAGTTCACTTCTTTCATCTTTCGTAATATGTAGTCGCATAGGGTGTCTCAAATGAGAAACGAATTTCTTATCCAAAGCTTAGTTAGCGCATTTAAAATAGGCTCAACGCAACTGTATTAATAATCTGCATACCTTTAAATGCGAAAATATTGCCGTGCAGTAGGCAAACACTTAGAAGTTTCTTCATAGATTTATGTATATACCACCTCAATACATATGTACAATGCTTTACCTCAAATCCGCACTTTATGTGACAACAGTTTTTGTATGATTTCAGTTCACCAATTTAAATAACTTTACTCTGTTAAAAACTGATTTCCATGAAATAGAAATAAATTATACACATTTTGTACAAAAGAAGAAAAATATTTCTATCAACAGAATGAATTAATTTATAAATTATGTTTGAAATAAAACTTTTATTTTAATACCCCATAGAAGCTCTTGTAGTACAAAGAGAACAATGAGTTATAAATTACACTTGGTATTTTATTTTGTTTTAATTCCTCCTACTCACACAAGTTCCTGCTACTTCCAACAATACAGGCTTTATCTTGAGATAATCCATTTACAAAGCATGTTTAAAACAGTTCTTCCACTAATTAAAAATACTTCATTCATTAATTTTAAAATTAGATCTTTATTTAAAAAAATCAATGTTTGTCCATGTAAATCTAATAGTTATATTTTTTAATTCTGAAAAACTGATTGTATCACAAGTGATGTGTGCGAATTTAAGCAAGTCTGCTATAACATAATTTCTCGTAACAAAAAAAAAAAAAAAAAGTGTTTACAGATCCTAAATCGCATTCGAAATTTTTTTGAAAATTTCCAAGTTAATAAAGTCGTTTTTGATTCCATAATAATATGCTGCATTCTGTATTTTATTCCACGTATCAGTATCGAACTTCTGCGTACCAGCAGACAGAGCTTCGCGTACCAGTACTGGTACTCGTACCATAGTTTGAGAACCTCTGCTCTACACCATAAACATCACACATTTTTTTTGTTGCTTGTTTTACATTTTATCTTTTCGGAAGTAAATAAACAAAATATGACGAAAAGAACCGCCTGGAATCTTCATTTTCAAATAAATGTAAAACAATGAATATGCATCCTGTATCTAACATAAACAGAAGCCGATACTTAATACACAAATATTAAAAAAAAGTGTCAGAAAGTAAAGTTTTTTATACAAATATTAAAATTCAATTTCTAGTTTATTTTTTTAGCTTTCTTCTAAAATATTCTGAGAAGCAATATCATTAAGGAATTCAAATACCGAATTTTGCTTAATAGCTTTAATTACCCCGGAAGGCGTTTTTAAATTATACACAAAACAAACAATCAGACAAAAAAAATCCTGAATAATAGTTTTACATTTCAATAATAATAATGACAACAACAACAACAACAACAATAATAAATATATTTGCTTAAACCTCTTTCCTATGAATGATCAGCTAGAAAATTTTAAAATAGTTTCATACATATTTGATAAAGCCGTACAATTAAACGGGAAAAATAAAACAAAGATAAATGCATTTAAAGATTTTGCTCAGAACTGCAAATAGTTGATAGATATTTCTAAAGACAACGGTAGCTTGTATTCTAATAAGAACCGGATTTTTGATGAGATGTGATTTTCCTAAGGTATGGAGAGAATATGAATTTTTTTAGCATGAACATTTCGAAGCCGATGCATTTTGTCAGATTTTGAAGTTTTTAAGTCACCTGATGTCTTTACGTACATCATACAGGTGGTGTCCAGAGTGTGTATTTATTTTCAGTGGGTGGGAACATATGTGAGAAAGAGGAACATTTGTTGTTATGAGATAATTATTGATGATTTAGCTTAGTCATTACTTCTTTTCTTGTTAATTATTGTTAAAACGTAAAAAAAAGAGAAAAAACCCTTTTGTTTTTAGCATAATAAAATCCTATAATATAAATATGAATGATTAAGTTCCATAAATATAATTTTACAAAGAGCAAATAACAAAAAGCAATATTATTACAAATAACAATATAATTTAAGTAACATTCTGAATATTTTCTCCGTATAATGATATTACGAGAATAATTGTTTGTTGTATAGAGAAATAAGAAGATTTACATCAGTGTCTTTTTTATTTCCAGTAAATTTATCATTGCGTATAAGTAATATCATTAATATTATTCCCCTTTTTAAGTAAAATTCTATTTCTCAGTAATTCTAAATTAATATCTGAATTTAGTCGTGGTTAAAAAATAGAAACATACAAAAAAATCTAAATTTTAAAGAAAACTTTCAATAAACGATTTTTTCAATTGTTTTTAAAGTCTGTCAAACCAAATATTCAGCTATCCAAATAGACGAATTTTCAACAGAACCCAACATTTGTTGACACATCGAATACCGAGTACACACACAATCAGCCCGTTCAATCCCTAATAAGTAGTACGCTTATTGATATGATCACTGTTCAAATGAAAATTGGACATTTTCTTTCTGCACATAGTATATATACTTTCTAAGCATTCAATAACAATCACGAGTGATAGGCCTAACCAAAGTCCCATCTGTCCTCCAACCTGGCTGAATATTTCAGAAGTTTGATACATAGGATTTTGCTTGTATACAGTGTAGTCTAAGGTATCATAATAAACTCTAAGCCGCAATTTTGTTTCTCGAAAGTCTTCGTACGACAATGACTCGGCTGTAATATTTGACGTAAGATATAGCTCTCTGTAATTTTCGTAATGCATCCGTGAAGGCCAGACCGACGATGACACTTCGATATCATATATGATTTCCTCACAAGATAATGGACAGTTACATATATCATTAGCTTTTTTTTCGCTTACAGTAACACAACACCGTGTTAATGCATCAGTTAAGTCGCAATGACGAAGGCTACTGTGATAACCAATACTTGTTGTGCAAGAACATAAAGACTCGGTGATGTTTTGAATGCATTTATACTTGCAAGTCAATTGACTTTCTCCTTTTGAGTAATATTTACAACGATCTTTATATGGTGGAGGAAGCCGGGATAAAATTGACTTGGTTACAGCTATATTTGTTTCATAACCGGGGCCTACGAAAATTCCTTTTAGATCAGCTCTGTGATGTAGGTGAGGATCATGTACTTCAACTCTAGCTCCTGCTGCCTGAGTAAATTTTCCGTATTTATCAACTTCCAAATTTAGTTCTAAAACGAATCCATGTATTGGACCATTGTTTTGCGTAGTCAGGTTATGTTTTCCCGAATTAAAAGTGTAGCAGTTGCCGTATAACTGGCTGAGTGATGATTCGAAGTGTTCAGGAAAACATCTATTATCAATAAAAGAGCAAAATTCGATCAAATCTTGCGGTTGATGTCCATATACAACACGACTCTCATAGTTTAGAGATAGGAGTGAGTAAAGCCATTTTTTGCGGGTTTCGTTCATGTTTGAATAGTTAATTATATCACGTTCACATTCGGGTAAAGCAGTATTTTTTGTACGGAAAGAATCTGTTTTGTTTTTCGGATTTGCACCATAACATTCATTGTAATTAAGTTTTAATTCCACGCATGGTTCATACACTTTGCGATAGCTATTTACGTTACAAACGGTGACTGCAGGAAACGGATGGATATTAGCCGTCATTGAATCCAAATTAACAATAACTGGATAATCGTAATAAGATTCTAGAAATAGTCCCACTTGCGAAAGGCAGCCTCCTGCACCCATGATCAAAATCAGGATCCAAAAAATCTTGCGCGTAGTTGATGTCGAATTTCCAATGCGATTTAAAACATAGACTGATGAATTGTCCAAGAAATCTCTCATCATAGCTTTAAAATCTAATTTTGTATCCTTTGACTTTTTAGCCTTAGAATAGTTACCATTATTTTCTTGCATAATTCTGTTTTTCCTTTTCTCCTTTTGGAATGAATCATGAGCTTTATTTCTGGCATCTGGTTCTCTGTTTGTTGTTGGCCACTGATTACTTGAAAGGTATCTTTCTGAATACGGATATGGATGAACAGAACTACAATTGAAAGCCATTATTTGTTGAAATCTGTTTTTATTCTTTTTTTAATAGAGATATGGAATAAAAATCTGACAAAGAAAAACACCTGTATCTTGAACTTATATATATATTTTTAAACTTATTATAGCATCAACGATCGGTAGAGAAATCTGAACAATTAATAAGTAGATTTTGATAATTTTATTCTGCTTTTTAATTCTAAAACTGTAATAAATCGGCAATGAATGTACTCTTGAATATTGAACTATTTCTTTTCGTTCAAGGTTTATCTACATTTTAAAATACAATCTTATACAAAATCAATGTTTTTTATTTGGTTTAAAATTATCAGTTTGCTTCTTATTATATGTTCCAGAATGTTTAATTTATAATTTTTCAATAAAATTGTTTGTCAATTATAGTTTCAAATTTCTCTAATTTCTTTTGGCTATTTTGAAATCAAATAATTTATGTATAATTACTTCACAGTCATTAATAAACTATGCAATAAATTTCTCTCATTAATACTTTCTAACTTTTAGAAAAAAATAATAAAATATAGAAATAGTTTCAGCACTGTGAAACTAACATAAGTAATTTCTTTTTGCAATTTTGTGGAAAAAATATTAAATTTTTTTTTACGCAGTTACGTTTTCTGATTTATGTTTGCATATCATATGTGTTATTTATAAAGTATAAAAAATTCCTTAAAAGGGGTAGTTTAGTTTAGTTCTGCTACAAATCTTCACAATTATGAATGTTATTGTTACAATTATAATAGCTGCTCCCAAAAGAAATGTATTACAAAACAAATTTGACAATTGTATTTAAAAACATAAGAAAAAAAATAATATGAAGAAAAAAGCAAATTGTTCCAATAAGCTATACAAATAATTAAATTTTCTTCATATCTTCTTGAAATAGATGTTTTTAAAAAAGAAACATATACGCAGCCGTTTATATTAATATATTTTCATTTATGGTGGAGCATCATGCATTTTACTGAACTATTAAACATTTTACCATTAAAAGTAGGTATTTCAGATTAATTGTGACATAATTCTTCACAGTTATTAATATTATAATAACATTTTTAAATATTCACAGTTATTAATGTTATAATAACAATTATAAATCTTCACAGTCACTAATGTATGTTAAATATATTATGAATGATTTTCAGCAATACTTTTATTTTATTTAACATAAATTTAATAATGTGAAGGAATAGCTTCAATGCACTAAATCATGCAAATCGTTTAAACTTTAGACGCCTTTTTTAAAACAAATATTTAAAAGAAAAATATATAAGCAGCTGCTTACATTTAAGCAGTAATACGAATAAAAATATGTTTCTCTATCTTATATTTAATTGAATATGGTGAATTTTGCAGAAATGTTGTCACAAGCTGGTAAAGTTCTTCAAATATTACAATAACAATTAAAAATCTTCATAGTTATTAATGTTATAATAACAATTATTAATCTTCACAGTTAGAAATGTGTAAAGTTTTTTGGCAGTATGTTTTCAATTAAAAAAATAATAATGAAGAACTAGCTTCAACAGAGGGAACCATACAACCACGTTTAATTCTCTTTATATATTTATGTTTGTATATTTATACTTGTATATTGTACACTTTTCAAAACGAAATATAAACTGATTAAAACCTAAATGATTCTCCTAAAATACTGTTAGCACAGTCCAAGTCTGATACAGTTAATTTATCATAAGCCACATCGCTATCTCTTTTAAACTTTCAATTAGCAAAAGGAATATTGGTATTATCAATATATCAAAAGTCTTTTTTAACCGTGATGAATTCTTAATCAATGCAAAAACGCTGTACTGCACAAAAGTTTCCGAATTTTCTTGAGTTACACTAAATAATTGCAAATATAGTAATTGACATTAATAACATTCAATACGGATGAGACTTAAAAGAGAGAAAATATTTGAAATTTAGACATTTTATACTCGAAAGAATGAAAATTAAAGCCACTTATGACGCATATAAAACTCAAATACCTAAACCATTAATGAAAATGTGTCGTTTTATCGTACATAAGTTTCATTACCTTACAGTCTTTATGTTTCTCTCGTACCGATCCCAGGGTACATATGATGCATTTTGTAACAGGCACAACATATGCGATTTTCTCATCAATTTCAATGAACAGTTTATTTGATCAATAAATTATAACTGAATTTTAGATTTCAATACAAAAAAGAATTGTCAACTAAATTGTCTGTATTTGGACCGAACATTTATATTTATTTGTGCTAAGTCACATTTATAATTTATTATGCAGTACATGTCAGGGTAATAATGAAACATTTAAATATACACGTATTGATTTAATATTGATATTTGTTAAGCGTAATGCAAATTAAATATTGTTGTGGTAAAAATAACATTTGTTTAGTAAAATGTATGCGTAACTTTTATAATTGCGTGCGTCAAAGCCAGTTGTTCAACATTACAAGTATTTATACTCCGATTTCATCATGTTTTACTCTTATTACTTTTACAGATAAATTGAGCATAAATCAGGATAATGGCAAATCATAGCAACGGAAGTTTTAGACAAACTTTTTGTAGTGTTTATGAATTATTCTGTTGCAAGTGCAGTATTTAGTATTTATATTTGGAATATGACAATGTTTAAATAAATTATTCTCATTATATTTGTATGTTGTGCACTTTTCAAAAGGAAATATAAACTGATTAGAACATAAAATATTTTGTACACTGTAGAAAATATTGTGCAATTTACTTCATTGAAATGAACAATTTCGTATTAAAAGCAAGGTTTTCGTACAAATTCGATGCTTTATTAGAAAATGCGAAGTACTACACCTTTCAAACATTTGGTTTTTATTATCAAAAATGTTTTAGATATTCTTTTCCGACATATTCTAGTTCATTTTTGAGGCAGATACTGAGGTAGTTAAAAGACAATACAATATTACACAATTTTGTAGTGAATGAGGCGTAGACGACAGCTGACATTTGCAAATTTAATTGCCTTATGAAAAATTAATTTTATAATCTATGCAGTTTATGATTAGTTTCATATACGTTATTTCTGAATTAGATAAATTAATAAATAGAGATCATTAAATACATGCACATTTATGCTAGAGAAACAGAGTATAATTATTGTCAAACACACTTTTTGAGCAGACGTTCATATTCATTTTGATGTCTCATATAAATATAAAGTTTAAAAAGCATTTTTTTCTCTTAAATGCATTTTGAACATTTGAAAAAATACGTTAGATAGAAATTATTCATGTCTTAAAACCGGTGTTTTCGTTGTATTCTTCTTTTGTCTGAAAGGTCTTCAGATAGATCATCATATTTCACTAATTTAAATTTCGTATATTCATATATGTAGGATTTATTTTAGAGGATGATTCGGTCAATAAACACATGCATAGTACGTACAGTCCTTGGAATTTCCACGGAGTCTGTCAACACTATTTCATATTGGAAAATTTCTGTTTAATATTTCCACTGAAGAATTCGTAGTCACCACATTTAATAATAGAATTTGTAATATTTTTGCGGATTAATTAAATTTAAGCGGATTTGATATCGTGTGAATTGACGAAGTTATGAATTTTTTTCTTCTAAACCCCCCCCCCCCACCCCCTCTTGGGGTTGTGATAAAGATATATCACAGTTTTATCTTTTTTAATTACTTTATATTTCAGCTCAACGTATTTCTATTTTATAGCCCTTCCAGTTTAATTGCTGTTCTTTTAAAATGCTCTTTACCAGCGATCGAGCGCCTTGTATGTTGTTTCTATGGCAAGCCATCCCTCCTGAGTTCGCTTCAATCGGCGCTGAGCTGTGACGTCATCGCTTTCGGCGGCTCTTCCCGGCTCGTGTGTTGTGCGCATGCGTCACCGTCGCTCTTGTTCCCTGTGTTTTCGGGAGCTGTTTTGTTTTGGCGCTGCATGCAAAAGGGGCGTGTCTTTCAAATACAAATTAGAATGGTTCTTTTAATTATTAAATGTTAATTTGTTTCTGATTTGTTATTTTAATTTTCACGTAATTCCTAATCAACAAATTAGTTTACATTAATCTTGCTGTCACATTTGTGCACCCCTTTTATGGGTATATATACTAATGTTGCACATTTTTCTAACAGAATTTTAATAAAAATGATGCTGTAAATTTATGATAAACGTCGTATGGTCTGGAGGCCCGCTGGCCTGTGCCGGCGCTCGTATCCTAGAATCGCCGTAGCACTGATTCTTTGGAGATCAATTTCGCGTTTTCAGTTTTTAATTATTCTATAAAAATGCTGTTGTAAATTTTAAATTTAATATTTTATAAGTTTTAAATCAACTGGTAATTTAATTAATTCTGCATTAATTCTCCGTCCCTTACGGCCAGAAGGAATATTTTAAAGATTCTTCGAATTTTACGAAATTTGAGCCAGTACTTTTTAAAGACTTGATGTGCAGCTTTCATCTCATCCTTCTTCCTTCTTCAAGAAAATGTAATAAACATTATTGGATCCTAACCTAAACGAGTTCTTATTTCAAGTAGTATGAGTCTCTTATTTTTCAACAAAGAACAAGTAAGAATGTTTTATTTATTTTATTATTTTACTGTGATTCTCTTCAAAGAATTTTTGACCAAAAGAACAGATGCACAAATTGTGCAGGGTTAATTGCTATTTAAATCACAACTGCAATATTTAAAAGTTCACTATTACACTATACTATATTCCTTATTCTTCCTCCTATCATCAATAATTATCTCCGTCACATTTGGCGCCGTTTATTCTTTTATGAAGAGAAAAGTTGAAAAATTTTTGTTCTTAAAAATTATTCTGAAAATTTGAAACTTATAAAATAGAATATATTTGAAGATTTGATGCTCTCTTAATTAATTTATATTAAAATTGGAATATTATTTGAAGATTTGCTGATTTTTATTAAATTTTTAGAAGTAAAAAAAAAAATATTCTTGTGCTGCTGAAATTAAAGAAATTTTCCACAGAAGATCGATGTTTGCAATATATCGTTAATTTCGGAACTTTTGTTATCAACTGGCTTGCATATATTTAATAATTTATTTATAATTGAAAAATGATATTTTAAGAGAAATTAATTTTTATTCTGGTATTTTTCCATGAGATTTATTGAATCTTTTATGCAAATTTTACTGAAGAATGAAATTTTTAAAAATGAATTTATTCTTTTTAACAAATGAAATTATGGTGCTTTTTATATATATAAAGTAAAAATATATATAATTCATGATGAATTCAAATATTTTTTGAAAAATGTGAAAATTGTTCTTGTTCTAAGTTTTGAGAACAAAATTTAAAGAGGCTATGGTTGTTCTTATTCTTATTTTGGGTTAATTTTTATTAATTTATTGGCATTTTTAAATGAAATTGATATATTTTATGAATATAAAAAAAAAATTATTGAAGCAAATTTTATTGGAATTAAATTTATTGAAGCTATGTTCTCATCATATTACTAATTTTGCTGCATTTATTCTCAATATGAATGAATTGCCTTCATAGAAGCTCAAGTTTTCATGTGATTTTGTAGTTGTTTTATCGTACATAATTTTTTTTGAGTTCTTGGTTGCTTCTACAAAAGTTAAATTACTTATTGCAATAACACTACAAGTTCATTGACTCTCGCCATTTTCCTACAAATGTTTGTAATGATTATGATGTGCAAACAGTCTGTGTTCTTTCTAGAAATTAAAATTCAAGAACTTTATTTATATTTTGAAAATATTACACAATAATTTGCATTCTCTGTTCTACATTTTGAGAACTCTGTTTTTTTTTTTTTTGAATTTCAAAGAATTGTTGCTTCATCCTAATATCAATTTTATATTACACAGCATCTGCATCTTTTTATTGAAATTCTCATACCATAATCACAAAAAGAGACTGGTATTATTATTTTTCTTTTTTTTGAGAAGTTATAGCCATTGCTAACTGCTGCATATTCTTGTTCCTGAAATAGTTAATGTCTACTCATGCTGAATTTTTAACATTCTACAATCTGAATATATACTGACAACTTCAATAAACTGGTTATTATTATCATCTGACTTTGCTTACCTGGTGGAAGAGTCTTCAGAATGTGTATATCCATTGTTGGCTGATTTTCTCTGCTGTTTGCAAATATGATGGTTCCTGATAGTACAATAATTACTTACCTGCACTCTTTTGCGAGTTGAAGTGACTGTTGATGGTCGCCATTCATATAAGGTAAATATATCCGTGTGATTGCTCCTCGTCAGTCCTCTTCCTCTTGTGGAACTTGTTTCTCCCTCATCAATATTACTCATTTTTATGGATCTAAAGTGTTACAAATTACAGCTGTGCCTATTTGCAATAGTTTTCTACCCTCTGTTGCAAAACCCGATTATGGAAGTGTACTGTCATTTATTTTAAAGTTCAGTTTTACAGCATTTACAGAAATTGCTGCTTCTTCAAATGGAGCTTCTCAAATTTGGAAAAATTATTATGATTATTTGAAAATTTTTATTATGCTTAAATTATAGTGCCTTGTTATTCTAGTATTATTTCATAACCCAATGTTTTCTAAATCATTTTTACCATATGCCTCACTTAAAGAAAATTATTTTATAAATGCAGAAAATTTATAAATGAAGAAAATTTTTTTTGTTGCATTAAAATATATTGTAAAGTTACATGCAAAGCAACACATATTCTTAGAACTTTCCAGCGTATTATAAAGAAATATTCTACCACTTGTGAAATGATTTTGGTGAATATTATTTTCTTCTAAGAATCTAAAATGCTTTTATAGTCTTAGTGACTTCTCAAATGTCACCAATCCCAATTTTGTCTCTAAAGTGTGCAAGTAGTGTTGTATTGTCTCAAATCTGCAATTTCTGCCTGCTTGAATACACCTTTACAAAAACATGTATATGGGCAACTTAGACTTTCCAGCGCCTCTCAACAAGAGTCTTGTGCTCTTTGTGTTATTTTATTCTAAGTGCCACTTCGTCATATTATTCCTCAACATCATGGAACCACAGTTCATGATTTATGTCTGCTAATTACCTGATGTGTCTTCAAATGCTCTTACCTGCTGTGTCTTCAAATGCTCTTACCTGCTGTGTCTTCAAATGCTCTTACCTGCTGTGTCTTCAAATGCTCATTTAAGATGTCATTAAGTGCTAAAATATCCATATAAAGTCTTCAATTTTATTTTAGTGGTGTGTGTTTCAGGAAAAAGGCCAATTTGCTGCTACACTGCCATAATGTCAATCAACCAACCAGTGTGCCACTTAACTTGCAAACTTTTCAGCAAATAGTTACTTTTTTTTTTCTCAGTGTAATCATCTTTTTAAAATCAGACTGATTTTAGAACTTTTTAAAGGTATTACATCTGATCATTTGTTATGTAAAAGCAGAACGTTTATATCCTTCATCTGTAAACAAACAATTTTTTTTTCCTTCAAGCATTTTATTAGCAATATTCATCTGTTTCTTTACAATCGTTTTAGCAAGAATGTTGTATATTTTTGTCTGGTTTACATACTTGCTAATTGTTTAACGGATCGCTATTAGCATTTTTGTAAGTTTTGATGAATTTATATTATGTTTTATGCTTATTTGATTTACAGATTCGTCATCGGTTCTGGAGATCGCCTTTGACAGTCTTGTAAGTTTTGGTGTTTGTTCAGTTTACAGATCTACTAATCGTTTATAAGGGGGCTATTAGTGTTTTGTGAATTGATATGAATACATATTAATAGTTTATATTTATTTGATTTACTGATTTGATAATGGTCTCATGACCGAAGGGAGGCTATTACCACTTTTGGTAAGTTTTGTAGATACCACCCAAATAATTCACATATTGTCAATAGCTGATTTTTCTATAGATATATTATCCTTTTCATTAATGTTATATAAATTTATAATAATGACATGCTTTACATAACGGTGCACTGTGTTTTTATATTCTCATAAAATGTGTCATTTGATTTTAACTTGTCTTTCTTTATGAAAGCTAATGGTTAAATTATTTTTTTTTGAGGATCCTCACCTTTTCTCAGCTTTTCTCTGATTATTATTATTATTTTTTTTTTTTGCAAAAAAAACCCATGCTATATTAAGAGAAAATTTATTGAGTATTAAAAGAAAATTTATTGTGTATGAAAAGAAAATTTATTGTGTATACTAGAAAAAAATGAATTGAGTATATTTGAAAGAATTTTGTTGAATATTTCAGAAAGAATTTTATTGAGTACTAAATCCAACTATTGTGATAAATTTACTTATTTATGACAAATGAATTTAAATTTTGTTGCAACATAATTTTATGCAATTTTCATATAAATTTTGGGTAATAATTGTTATGCACTTATATATACTTGTTTATGATATATCAGTATTATGTGCATTATGTTAAATACTTAATTTTATATGATTTGAATTATCACTAATGCAATATGTATGACTTAAAAAAAAAAAGTACATACTTAGGCCTTTAAATGAATTTAAAATCCTTACAATGGATTGTTTTTGTGCACATTTATGCTATTTAGAGTTAATTTTATATGCTCTATATTTTAAAAGTCCTAGGCATCAGTCAGAATTTAAGGTATTCTTGACTTTTTGTTGCTTTAAAATTGCAACTTATTATTATAATTTAAATATTTATGTCTAGACAAGTCGGAAGAAGAAAGATATTACCGACTCTTTTTATGTTGCTTTACTGTTGCAACTATTTTGATATGATCTCATTGCTAATTTAAAGAAAATATTAGCTTGTTTTTTTTATATACATGATGATATTTGTTTAGAGATCAAGATTAATGGAAGGCCTTTCTTTGCTAAAAAAAAATGCAATGGGGCTTTTGTATACTATGTTATATTGTATACATTTTGTATAATTTGTGATGAGATTTTTGAATGTACTACAATGATGTATATTCTTTCTCTTTTTCTTTTTGGTCGTTGCACATCACATCAAATTTCATTAATTAATATTTAATTTACTTTTCATGGCTCTAAATTTAAGTAATTATGTCATTTTTACTTTGGCATTTAAAAATTTTGTCTTCCCTTTGTCAAAAAAGGCTTTTACTGTTTTTAACCCTTTTTCTCCTTCTGGTCAGTCAAAATTTTTGTCGGTGAATGGGGGTATTGTGATAAAGATATATTACAGTTTTATCTTTTTTAATTACTTTATATTTCAACTCAACGTATTTCTATTTTATAGCCCTTCCAGTTTAATTGCTGACCAAAAGAACAGATGCACAAATTGTGCAGGGTTAATTGCTATTTAAATCACAACTGCAATATTTAAAAGTTCACTATTACACTATACTATATTCCTTATTTTTCCTCCTATCATCAATAATTATCTCCATCACAGGGGTCATTTTTAATGATATCAAAAATCTGTTATACATAAAATTTTGGTCCTTTTTCTAGAAGTAATAATAACTTTAAACGGATTCGATACGCATCATAACTAAGACGTTATGGTTTTTTTCTGTTTTCACAAAAAGCCCTCCATTTTCCCCTCCCCCCTTGGTTCGATTTTGCCCATTAGTGAACTTGACCGAGATTTTATGCCCCTTGATTTTATGTATCACTTTGAAAGAGATTTGTGCAGAATTATTGGAGTTATCGTGTCTATAAAAAAGTGACACACACACACACACGCACACATATACATATATATATAAAGTTTTGAACTGGGGGGTGGTTTTGAGTTCTGGGAGTCATGATCGGCGAAATTTTTTCAAAAATACCAACTTAGGGGAGAATGAAATAGGTAGTATTTCTTATGAAATCTACCTAAAAGATAATAGATATTTTCAAAAAAAATAAACAACTGCATTAATCCATTTGCATCAATAGCTCATATATGCGTGCATTTCACGAATTTATTTTTTTAATTCAGAAATTCCGAATTCATACCAGAAATTCTGAATAGTCATTTTATTTAATGAAAGGCGTTTCGTGATTACATAAAGTAAAAATTCTTCTTTCGGAACTTCCGGCATGGATTCAGAATATTTTGAATAAAAAAAATTCCTGAAATGTAGGCATATACAGTAAATGCCTCTTCTTGTGATCGCGGTTAATGTCATCATCCGGTTAATATTATCAAAAGCACCATGTACCGATACATTATATTCAGCTTCATGCTAAAAGCATCGATTTACGTGATCAACACTTCGTTTAATGTTATCGCTTTTTCAGCAGACCAGTTCCTGAATAGTTTGCAATTGAAAGCGAAGTTCTGTTGAAAAGTCCTTTCAAAGCATGGATTCTAAGACAGAATATAGCAATTTATCCCTATTTTTTTCTTCTGTTTTGTGCTTACTTTACAGATGCATGTGAACATATAATCAATCAAGAAATGTAAATCAGTGGCGCGCAACAGCTGTGTAATAAGTTCCAGGAATTTGCAGGGGGGGGTCTTTTCAATAAACCTTGGAATGGTAACAGAAATGTGTGCACCTGCTACAGCAGGATCAGGCGCTCCTTTATTTCGTCATCAAATGCGAAAGTTCTAGCCAGATAATCTGTTGTTAGTTAGATATTGTTCAGTTATCTTTGAAGAGCAGTGAAAATGGCTACTTCGAATAAAAAACGAACGCATTTAAGTGGAAAAGAAAAAAATCCATATTTTACATCGTTATGATAATTTACCTCAAATGAGCCAACGCAATGCCGCATTTCAATTAAGAATTCCCCAGCGTCTTCTGTGCAAAAATCTTAAAAATCGTAAGTTTTAGTAAAAAAAAAACAATGAAAACACAGAATATGAGAAAACCAAAGTGATGAATATGAAAAAGTGGAAAAGGCGCTGAAATAGTGGTTTTCAAACCATCAAACGTTCGAAAAAAAGATGCAGCACTCAGTGGTCTGTCTACTCGTGCGACAAAAACCAGTCGATTTAGCGGAGAAAAAATGGGGAAAAGTGGATTCGTTGCAAGTGATGGCTGGCTTCAGCGCTGGAGAAAACGTGAAAACATCGTTTTCAGAGAGTCCATGTAGGAACAACAAGATGATGATCTGCCACCTGCAGAAAAAGGCATGAAAGAGGAGTGGCCGAAACTTATGTTTTCATATTCCGCAAAAAATATTTATAACGTCGACGAAACAATGCTCTATTTTAGAGTATTAGCAGAATACACATGTTCATTTAAGAATGAGAGTGCAAAAGGCAACAAATTTTCGAATGATCACAATTCTGTTTTATGCTGCGACAGTATGGCTGGACAAAAAAGAAAGCTTTTAGTTGTTGGAAAAAGTAAAAACCACGTTGCTACACAGCGGTTAAAAAGGATCTAACTGATTACTATGCTAATAAATCAGCATGAATGATAAGCATCATATTTAATGAATAGCTTCTGAAGTGGGATAATGAACTGAAATATGGTAGCTTTCTTTTGATTAATAACTGCACTGCGCATGATTTAAATGTGTCACTAAAACCCATCAGTGTTGTGTTTTTGCCACCCAGTACAACTTCTCTGATACAGGTTTACGATCAAGGAATAATTAGTGCATTTAAGTCATATTACTGGCAGGGATTCCGGGAAGAGTTATAGAAGAATTAGAGGATAAACAGACATCAGCGGGAATCAACTAGCCAGGAAAAAAACCCCTAATCTTCTGGAAGCATTGCACAATCTGGTGATGTCATGGAATAGAATATCATCTGCTACAATTAAAAATTGTTTTGTTAGTGCAGGATTCTGTGAAGCTGAAAACGATGGCGAACTGAAAACTTTAGAGACTATGGAAACGTCGTCGATGATATAACGAATGCAGATTATAAGGACTTGATGATGATCGACAATGGAATTTTTGTACCTGTAAAGTTTACAGAAACTGAAATTTTCAAAAAAGTTTGCGAAGAAATACAAAATAAGGATGATGATGATGATGATGATCAGGTGGACGACGAAAGCTAACATTTTAAAAGACCACCTACAAAGGCGGAAATTAGGAATGCGTTGAAAAATTTAAAACGAGGTGTGCAATATCGTTCGGACAATTTAAAAAAAACAATACGAGTATGAAAAATTCATAAATAAACTTTTAAGAGAGAATTGTAAACAAACAAAAATTACCGAATTCTTAAATTAAATGTATTTTATAACTTTAAAAGTCTCATTTCAACAAGGCTGAGTAATTATATTCTTAGTAATACAGGGTGGTTATAAAATAAGTATCCCTATTTGGAGCTGTCTGTAGCTTGAAGGAATAACCCGAATGAAACCAAAATCGGTACACATACTATTCGAGAAGGGGGAAAAAGAATGGAACAAAAAAAATAGTTGCAGTAATCGGCAACAGATGGCGCTACGGGTCCTGTCGGTGCAAACGTCGTTGTAATCATTAGTAAAATCAAAACGCGGTGATTTCTGCCATTAACGTTGTACGACATGGCTCTCAGTTTAGCAGATCGAGCTTTAATTTTAAAACTATTCTACGTTTACAGCTCAAACAGTGCTGTTTTACGTAAATTTAAGCGTATGAAAGGAATGCATAAAGGAAAATGTCCTTTGACACCGTGTGCAGTGAGAAGAATGGTAAAAAAATTCGAGGAGACTGGATCGTTTACTGTAAAATGTGGAAGAGGGAAGAAACCAGTACCTCTCCGCACGCAAGAAAAAATTGCCACTGGATTGTGGAGTCATCAGGGACTCCGAAAGCTGGTCCTAGTGCACGTGGAGTTGCTCGAAATTCGGATATTCCATATGCTACTGTTCGAAAAGTCCTAAGAAAGGTAATCCAATTTTATCCGTATAAAATTAGTTGTCATCAACAATTGTTACCAGGTGACGCGCAGCAGAGACTGGATTTTGCTTTAACGTTTCTAGCACGAATGGAGGTGGATGATGCCTTCCCATGGAAGATTTTATGGCGAGATGAAGCCCATTTTCATATGAATGACTTTTCGAACAGTATCATACGGAATATCCGAATTTCGAGCAACTCCACGTGCACTAGGACAGGCTTACGGAGTCCCTGATGACTCCACAATCCAGTGGCAATTTTTTCTTGAATGCGGAGAGGTACTGGTTTCTTCCCTCTTCCACATTTTACAATAAACGATCCAGTCTCCTCGAATTTTTTTACCATTCTTCTCACTGCACACGGTGTCAAAGGACCTTTTCCTTTATGTCAATACGCAGAACTGCAGATTATGGGCTTCGGAGCCACGAACTGTTATTCACGAAATACCCCTCCACTCTCCAAAAATCACTGTGTGATATGGCTTTACTGCAAGTTTCATTCTTGGTCCTTATTTTTTTGAGGAGTTACGGTCAACAGGCCCTGTAACGTGTTGGGTTACTGCAAAAAGATACCTGAACATGTTACAAACTTTCGTAGTTACTCAACTGCAGCAAAGACAGTGCCGGTCTGAAACAATTTTTATGCAAGATGGAGCCCCGCCCCATATTGGGCGAGCAGTACAACAGTTCTTACGACAACATTTCACAGCTGATAGAGTAATAAGCCGGTATTTTCGTATGACGTGGCCTTTTCGATCCCCTGACCTGACGCCATGTGATTTTTGGCTTTGGGGGTACTTAAAATCTATTGTGTACCGTGAAGGTGTCGCAAACCTCAATGACTTAAAAGATCGCATATCACAACATGTGCGAAACATCACTCCTGATGCGTTACATTCCGCAGTTGAGCACGTCGTCCACCGCCTGGATTGTGTCTTGCAGCACAATGGTCATGTGGAACCTGAACTTGATCGGCACCGCCATGCGAAATCTTAACCCCATTCAAAGCGACATTTTCCAATAAATTAGGTATGTCATCCGGTTTTGTGCCTTAATTCTTTGTTCTTGTATTGCACATTACATTTCACACAAAAGCGCCATCTGTCGGTGATTATTGCAATTATTTTTTTTATTGTTCCAATCTTCTTCCCCTTTCTCAAATAGTATGTGTACAAATTTTGGTTTCATTCGGGTTATTCCTTCAAGCTACAGACAGCTCCAAATAGGGATACTTATTGTATAACCACCCGGTAGTACTACTAAATGTTATCATTTGATAATTTTTTAAATCGCTTATTGTTATAAATCGGATATTGTTATCAGAAACTCTCGGTACCGAAATGAACACATTAAGCGGCATCTACTGTATACGCTAATGATACAAATGGGTTAATGAGAAAAATGAAAATATTCAATTTTATTTTTCAGTTTTGATTTACTTTGTCTTGCTGATGCAATTTAAAATCTGATTAGAAAATGTAAACAATTGTTTTCTTATCAATATGTTATATGAGCTATTTATTTTTGTTTAAATATTCTTTTCGTTGATATGTTTCTTTTTTCAGGTTTCTATTCTTAATGGATAATTATATAAATGGAAATAATGCTTTTCTGTTAAATAAAATAAAATATTATTATTTGATTTTTTTTCTATCCGACTTGTGTTCGAACTTTTTCTTTTTCTTTTCTTCTTTTTTTTGCGTACTGTAGATACTTTCTATCAGATATTGTTAAAAAATTTGAATAAAATATTTACATCATTTATATCTAAAGAAAATTTTACTATTGTATGTAATATGACTATTCAATTCATAATGTTAATATTTCAATATCATCAATAGCAACAAAAGCATTTATTCTATTACAAGAACTGATTGTCAAATGAAACCTAATTTAAAAAGTACACTAGTCATGTCATTTTAATATTTAATCTATTATGTACAATGGTATTTGTTACACAGCATAACAACATTTGTCAAATGATAGTGAAACTTAATGCATTTGTGCATGGATTTATACATTGTGTAATATTTTACAAGACAATAATGTAAGATAGAACATTGTAAACGTTTATTTTAAAAAGTTTGATTGTACTTTTTATCAATATTATACTTTAAATATTGCAGCTATTTAAAATGCACTTGTAAAAACATTTACGTTTGTATGATGCTCACGCAATCGAAGCACGTAATCGTTTTTGATTTATAATATTAAAACTAAGTAATTTATACTTTCATTTCGAATAAATGTCGATGTTTATAGCAAGGTTATTTTCTAAAGAAAACTGACACGCAAGCAATAAAGGCTCAAACCATAAAGCAACTTATGCATATATTTTTTATAGTCATCAATGTAACAATTTATAGATCATTTGCATAAGTAAAAGAGTTTGCGTCAGAAAAAAGATTATCTATTAATTATATTATATATTTTACTGTGTATTTTTATTATATGTAATTGTATGTTTTATTACATGTAAAACACAACACAATTTCGTTTGCTATCTAAACAAGTTGGAAATTGTACGTTAAACGTGACATATAAGTTGCGTCCGTTTTATATCTAGTTTCACAGTGTAAACAAATCATCTTTATTATTTCAGTGAAATGAATTATATCGTCTGTAATGAGCAAAATGAGCATGGCTTTTCTCTTATTAAGTATGCCACGTTTACAAATGCGAATTTTATTTTCTACACGAAACAGCGCTGCAAAATTTACCATGGAGATCTTGCTTTGCTAATAATTACCTCCATGGTTTAATATTTTTATGACTCATAATGAACGAATCTCCTGTGTTTATTTACTCTAATGGATTGAGAAATTCGGCTGTTAAACCAATTTCCACTGAAAATATCTCAGAATCTATACATTTTTGAATGTAACTCGTCTCTCAAGCAAACAATTTTTTTGAACGATCTTTCTAAAAATGCAACTTTTATGCAATTTTATTTTAAAAACTAATTTTGAATAAAAATGGCGGCCTGGCATATGAAAAAGAAGTGGTTTGCTCGTATTTGTTTTCCTCCGTCACACGACTTGCGTATTTATTATATAGATTACATACGATAGGATTGAATATAATAAAGAAAACTTTTATTAATATTTTTTAAAGTTTTGATTCGATTTTCATAAAATTTGAAATGACTTGACATAATTCTGCAACGATAATATATATTAAATTTGAAACCATTCGGTTGGGTAGTTTTTGCGCTGCTATATGCGGACGGACGGACCAGACGACAACTATAGGTGCTACGTATTTATATAATTACGACCGCACCTAAAAATTAGACAGAATTACATTTCATTTAAATAAAGGATTTTGATATTTAAGTGGAAGACAGTTAGAAATAAGCGAAGGTGAGGGGGCATCAACCAGTTTTGTGCATATTGCTATAGAAGGACTTTTAAAGGCAAAATGACTTTAATTATCGTTTTCGTACAAAGAAAACCTTACATAGTCACTCCATTTAGACCACGCTAGTCTATACGAGGTAGGAGAAGTTTCAATCGACGCGTGAGTCGTGCAAGTTTGTTAGTCATTTCTCCCATTGAAACTTATTTCGCGAGTGGGAGTAATTCTTTGGTCGAATCGACTCAATAATATACATTCTTCAGCGACGAAGTTCATTTTCATTTCGAAAACTACATCAACAAGCAGAATTACAGACATTGGTTTACAAACAACTTAAAATGGAAACATCAAAGGCAGCTGCACAGTCCAAATGTGACTGTATGGCATGCAATATTACTCCAGGCTCTTCAAAGCCCCATCGTGACTGACAAATACGCTAGATTAACGCGTCGATTAAGTCGTTCCTCTTTCCTCCTTACTCCAATAATTTTCTAGAGAGTAACACACTTTGACGGCCTGAAATTCAAGAGTATTATACCGTAAAATCAACAGTAATAAACAGTAAAATAAGCAGTGATACGCTACCGCGCATGCGCAGCAGCGTATTACTGCTTATTTTACTGTTAATTTTATGGTATAATACTGGCAGCTGGGGTGTCAGTATTATACTGTAAAATCAACACTTTTTTTTTTTTTTTGCAGTGTATAAATAAGAGTATCATTACTTAGCATCTAAAGTGCTTCCACAAGAAAATTGCTTTACTTTCAGTTGAAGTTTGCGCAATAAACTATTCCAGACTATCATTATCATTCATCCTTAGTTTAATTTTGCTACCTTATTTCTTTTAATCTAAACTATTACACGCAAGCAATATGTTTATTTCAAGTAAATAAAATTACGTTTAACGGAGGAATGGAGTGACAATATATCACGTGGCATCAATTACTTTGCAACAAATAGGAATAATGTGATAAGAGCAATAAAATTATAGAATAACCTCTTTTTAAGACAACGGATGTCCAAGACAAATAGTCTTTCCTTACTTCCAATAGCAGAAGAACACTTTGATAAAAGTTCGGTTAATAGCAAAGGAAATTTCCTGTAAGACATTTATTTTCTCAATGGAAACCTATTATCATGCCTCTAACGGATATTACCTCTTTAGAAGGAAACTTACAATCTTACAAAGAATATAATGATTTTATATAAGCCCTTTAACAAAAATATTTTAAATATTTCTATAAATAAAAGGAGAGTAGGGAATCAGTATTATTGTTCAACGTTAAATAAATTTTATTTTTTTGTAATACTGCTATTAAATAATAACTGCTGTTAAAAAATAACTGTTAAATCTGTTTTAAACGATGTTTTAAACGATGCAAAACATATAATTTCACTTTCTTAATTTTTTGCATCTTACTGTGGACAACAATATGTGGTATTCAGTGCAAAAAAAAAAAAAAAAAAAAAAAAAAAAAGGTGTTGATTTTACAGTATAATACTGACATCCCAGCTTATTATACCGTAAAATTAACAGTAATAAACAGTAAAATAAGCAGTAATACATTGCCGCGCATGCGCGTTAGTGTGTTACTGCTTATTTTACTGCCACTTTTGTCTTATTAAAAGATTTCCCGGAGAAAAAATAGACAAAAAACTTAAAGTTGCATGTTTGTTTCTTTTATACAGATCCCTTCGTATAGTTGATAAATAGCTATTTTCTAAATCGTCAGTTTCAGAGGTATGGTAACAATTGCAAAACTGTTTCAAATATTATCTTCATCATATGTGAATCCATTTACGTCAAAAAGGTATTTTTATAAACGTTAAAATTTAAATTTTATACTGTAAATGGATCCTATAAATTATATTTAGAAAAACTTTCTACATAGAACAAGTGAAACAGTAAAAATTTTTTTCTTGTACGGTCAAAACTTATTAAGTTATGATACTTTGAATTTTATTAATTTTCAGCGTTTTCTGATACTAAAAACGGAAATACGCAATTTAATTGCCTTAAAACGCTAGAAATTCATAAAATTCAAACTAGCATGACTACGTTTTGGTCATAGAAGAATGGAAATTTTACTGTTTTACATGTTAGTGCATGAAACAAGCTATTCTAAATATAACTTATACGAAGTAGTGACGGCATAAAAATTTAAATTGAATGACCTTTATAAAAAATAACTATTTCGACGTAAATGGTTTTTGATACGCTGAAGGACCGCCGCCGAGAGATATAATGATCTCGAAGCTACTGGGGATCGTCGGACGTATTAAACATCTTGTCCGCCGGTTCGGTGTCTTAAACTTATTGAATTTAGCTTTTAAATTTTTTCGGTGACATCTTCTGTGATCGGGTCTGTCGCTACGGTCCCGGTCAAGTGTTGAAAGTGTATAAGGACGTCTAATGGGCGTGCAGCCGCCTTTTCCGCGAAGCAGCATCGGTCTATTTCAAACATTTTTGGCGATTAGAACTATATCTCTAAAATTAAGGGTTTAGTAATTAGCTATTGGATAGCTTTAAGAAGGGTACAATGTATATTATTCGTGCTACATGTATCCTTTGGAAAATTAATTCCCCATATGTTTCTTTATATATATATCATAACATAGCATGAAAAGAATTTCCGTTGCTCTGTTACGTTCCAGTCTACTACCGTCACTGCAAAAATAAAATTGTTGATTTTACGGTATAATACTGGCAGTTGGGATGCTAGTATTATACCGTAAAATCAACATTTTTTTTTTTTTTTTTTTTTTTTTTTTTCAGTGGGTTTCCACGATAATATGTCCGGGTTTATATTAATTTTGTTACAAAAGACACACTAGGGTTTATTAGAGTGGAGTCTTTCACTGTCAAAGTGTGTGGACAATTTCTGGACGGCTACTAAAAAATTGGTTGCCAGTTTTATCGCTCATATACATCATTTTCAAATAACGCATAATTTCAATTTTCATAGCATTAGAATAGGAAAAAAATAAATGTTTTTTTTTTTTCAAATGAAATTTATTTGAAAACTCTAGAATTTAGCAACTCTTTTTTAGGGTTTCATTCATCTCACGAAACCCTATTCGTCCCGCTACGTTGTCTGTCCGTCACAGAGCCGGTTCTCAGAAACTATATAACTTACAGACTTGAAATTTAGTGTACTTATAGCTGAATATCTACTATGAAGCTGAAAATCATAAAATTTTGAAAAAATCGTATTATTTTAATATATAGAGATAAAAAACGAAAAATTTAACAGCCTTTTCTCATTAAATTTAAATATTTTCCGTTATAGCAGTTGCCAACAATTAAAAATCCACAATAAAATTCTTTCTACAAGAATTAATTTTCTGTTGAAATATTTACACTTGAAAAATGAAAATGAAATAAAAAGTTTCACCAATTGAAAAAAAGATTAATAGGACGTCATATTGGTAATAAAACGGAAATTTTCAGACATTTCTCAATAATACAAGGAGTATGAGTATGTGTAAGTACAGGAAGCAGGTTAATATGCTGTCATTAGAGAATTAAAAAGAAAATTAATCTGACGTCATATTGGAAGTTTAACGGACTTTTTTAAATGTTTGAGAATAATACAAAGAGAGTATCAATATGAGTAATAGAGAAAGCAAGTAGATATGACATCAGCAAGTGATTTTAACGTCATATGAGTTTGAGGAACGTATTGAATCAGGATAAAAACCCGATTATGGAAATATTGGTCTATTTTAACATTTTGAAGGTCTTTATACAACATGTTTAATTTTGAAATTGATTTTATTTTAATATCGCATTTAGTCCACATGACAAATATTATTATGGCAGAGTATAATATCGCCCGTTTTTGGACCGGTTCAGATTTTCGGAAAAACGAGAAAAATAGACCGGTAAATTTTTAATTTATAAAAAACATGACTTTTTTTGTGTGAAAATGAAATTTATTTGGATTTATTAAAGAAAGGATAAAATGTTTTGAAAGGAATATTAAACGAAACCCTTTTTTGCGATCTTCGATAACACTTACCCACTTGTTTTACTTTTTTATTAGTTCTTAAATGTGAATTTTTTAAAATCCCTCTCAACAATGAAATTTTTTTGGAAAAATGAGGTAAAGTATTCAGTGGCAGGATTAGCACAAATGGCAATTGATTGCTCAAAGCAAATTCAAAAGAAAAAAAAACAGATTAATGATAACATTAACTATAAGATGCCGCACTTTTGCGGTAAACTAAAATGTGCCAACGGAAAGACAGATTTTCATTTTAAGATTTCATTTAAAGATACATTGTATCCGAATTTGCTCGGAATTTTATAATTTTATGTTGATTTTTATTTCCAATTTAATAAGAAGGATGTTTTTGACTGATTTTTTTTTTCTTTTTTAAGGTAACTTCAGATTTTTTTTTATTACTTTTTAACACTTTCCAACATAGTTGAAAAGTGTTTACGAATTCGGTTTGTCTGTCCGTCTGTCTTTCCAAGCTCTAACTCGCATAAATATACGCGGATTGCCACGTAATTTATATATGTTATTAAGGTCTGCCATGGCATGTTAGGTCTTAAAAATGAAATGTGTAGCTTTTATAGTTCATTTACAGGGCACTCAAAAGTATTCCGTTACATTATGGTCTACGGAGAAAAATAATTTACGGTGTATTTTAATAGTGTTACACTGTTCGAAACAAAATGAAATTTATATGTATTATTGAGGTGCACTACAAGAAAATTGCATTAGAATATATTATGTGTAGCACTTGCAGTTCATTTACAGGGGCACACAAATGAATTCCTTTATATTATGGTCTATACGTAAAAATCGTTTGCGGACTATTCTAATGTTGTTACACTGTTACAAGCATTATAAAATTGATACATTCATTTACAGGGTCACACAGAAGATTTTGGATACAGTACTGTATCCGAAGTATTGTCTATTAGAGATAATTGCTGGACATGCGTTTTTACTTATGATATCTGTTTTTAAGTTTAACTAAATTTTGCATACTTCGTGTAGTGTGTAATTCTGCAGATCGTATACAGCGCTACACAAAAGTATTCGTAAGCATTACTGAGTATTAGCGTGAATTGCTTATAAGTGTAATTTAAATTGAGTTATGCATTTTCAAGCTCATTTATATTTAGTATACTAAAAGATGTTAGTAGAATACAAATAAAATCATATACAGAGCTATAAAAAGAACTGGATACATGTAAGGCTATGAATAGTAATTCCTGGAGGTGTGGTTTCAGAAGTTTTGGCCTGAATTTTAGCCTGAATTAAATTTTAGCTTAATATGTTGCGTGCATGAAAATCTGTAGATAATATACAGGGCTGTACAAAATAATTCAAGCACGTTTCCGTCTGTTTTGGTAGACATTGCTGAAGGTGAATTTTCAATTCCGTTATGCATTTCCTTGCTAAACTTAATTTTTGGCATACTATGTAGAACATATACAAATCTATAGATCATATACTCGGCTGCTCAAAAGAATCGGAGTGCCTTTCCGGCTATGGACGATAATTGCTGAAATCAGATTTTCAAATGTACATTTTCCAAAATGTCTGCTTAGCTTCTGTCAGGTTCTCTCACAGCTGCAACAGTTGAAAGCTATTCTTAAGGGATTAGCATATTGTATGTATGGTATATGTATCTATTGTGTACCGTTAAAGGCGTCCTTTAGAAAATCTTAATCCGAAGGGTGGCGACTTGGACAGAATGAAAGAAGTATTTCCATTGCAATGTGGTCTTTCAGAGATAAGAAAGCTATTGCACTCTTTTATTTAGGAAGACAGATCCGTCAAGAGGGAGGAAGGGTTGTCAAGGACCCTTGAAAACAGAGGAGAAACCCCGTAGAAAGGAGGGTGTTCTGCAGTTTACGAGAGAGAGAAAGGGAGTTCTAACGTAGGAAGCGAAGGTGTAAGGTCGTCCAGAGTTGGAGCTCTGAGACCGGTGTTGAGTTCGGACGGAGCAGCGAAGTGTGGAGGTTGCTCGGGGAATGAGCGCTGTGAGCGGGTGTGAGATGAATAGAAATCTCAGTGTGGAATAAATGAACGTAGTCTAACGGTACACGTAAAGCGTTTCTATAATTATTTTGATTTAATATTAAACCGGATACTTTACCTCCGAGTTTAAGTGTAAATATTGTTAATAAAGTGTTTGTTTAGGTGTAATAGAAAGAGTTAGGTTTTTCTTGAATATACATCATGTATTGTGTCCGATATCACGTATTCATATCGGTGGTGGCAGCATATCAAAAGACCGGATTATATTTCGAAGTTGTGTGGACGGAGAAGTGGAATCCGACAATGGTGGCAGCGACGGGATCTGAATCACCGAAGACCAGTGCCAGTTAACCGTGTTACAGAGAGTTTGTGCCGGATCGCCCAGCGGAAGTGTTCGTGCCCTATCGTCGTAGACTAGTGCCAGATGGCTGTGTTACAGAGAGTTTGTGCCGGATCGCCCAGCGGAAGTGTTCGTGCCCTATCGTCGTAGACTAGTGCCAGATGGCTGTGTTACAGAGAGTTTGTGCCGGATCGCCCAGCGGAAGTGTTTGTGCCCTATCGTCGTAGACCACCAGTGCCAGTTAGCCGTGTTACAGTCAGTTTATGCCGGATCGTCTAGCGGAAGTGTGTGTGCCCTATCATCGTAGACCAGTGCCAGCTAGCCTTGTTACAGAGTGCCTTGCCGGATCGTCCAGTGGAAGTGTTGGTGCGGTGTGTAGTGTTAGTTCCAGTGTTTGTGTGTAGTGTTTGTGGACACAGTGTTTCAAATTACAGTGATTGTTGCCCGAGAGTCCAAGATTTACCCTGTGGAAAAGTGAGCAGAGAATTGCCCCAGCGAATGAAGTACGAGGTAAGGTGTTTTGATCATTTTACTCAACTGTCATTCTCGAACCTATTTTTTTTATTTTATTGTGTATAATTGATGGTAATTTGGGTTAATGTTGTAGTTAATTTATGATAATTTATGTGCAATATAATAATTGGTCTAAATCAAATGAGATATTAACAACCATTTTACACTATTGTTTTAAGAAAAGGATCTTATATTAATTACTAGAAGTGATTTTCTAATTGTTTTAAACGGATAAGATTAATGATTAAAATTAATGCATTGTGTTAATAGTTGGAAGGAATAATTGAAATTTCTTAAATTTAAATTACTATTAAAGTAATATTTAAATTAAGTGATATTGTTTGCTTTAAGTTTGAAATATTGATAGTAAATGAGGAAAGGAAATTTGTGTAGAATTTAAATTAAATTGAAATAACCTTCAAGGAAGAACTGAAGGCCCAGAGAAAAAAAAAGTGCTGTGATTTACTTTTTAATGTGAGAACTAATTTTGAAATTGAAATATTTTATTGAGATTAAATTTAGGAATTTATGTGGATTTCATGCAAATTTTTGTTAGGTGGATATTTTTATGTAGTGATTAGCATCAGTGTTTTATTCAAATTGCAACGTATCAGTATTATTGTGTAAATTGTATTTTATTATTTAATGGTATAAATTTAAAATCTGTATTGCATAATAGTCAAATTGAGATTATTGTTACTTTGTTATTGGAAGCAAATTGTGGGGTATCATTGTCTAAGGAAATTTAATATTGTATTATTACTTATTTGAAATATGTTAAATAGTATAATATGTGGAGGTAACTTATGAGGGTAGGATTTGAGGAAGTATTAATTTGATATTGTGATTAAGTATTGTTGTAGGGTGGTGATAATTATCAGTAGAAGGTATGGCTTTCTTACTAAAAATAAAAAGGGTGGATCTTCAGGCGATATGTGGAGAGTTAGGAATTGAGGTCTCGGAAGATGATACTAGGTTTAAGCTTAAGAAAAAGATAGTGGAGAGCGACGAATATGAAGAGGTGGCCGTTATGGAATTATCTAGCACTATTGTTACAGAACGGTTAGAACAAGAAGCATTAGTAGTAGAACGGGAAAAGTTAGAAAAGGAGGAAAAGTTACAACGAGAAAAGTTAGAAAGGGAGTTAGAACGAGAAAAGTTAGAAAGGGAGTTAGACCGTGAAAAGTTAGAAAGGGAGTTAGACCGTGAAAAGTTAGATAGAGAAGAAAGGGCTGAAAAATTGAGATTGGAACATGAGTTAGAGTTGGAAAGGATAAAGATTCAAAGTTCGGCAAACAACTCTAATGGGACTAGAGAATATAATAATGAGAGTAGCCTAGAGAAATTGATTAAAAGTGTTAAAACTTTGTCTATCAAGGTTCCAGAAGGGACTGAGGGATGGAATCTGTTTTTTAGCAGTTTAGAACGGCATTCCAAACAAAAAATGTACCGGAAACCCAGCAGGCCGAAATTTTACTAAATATGCTAGGGGATAAGGCCGATAATTTGCTCATATACACGACTAGGGAACAAATTGAGAGTTATGAGAAATTAAAGGAATTAGTTCTAAGGGAACATGAGCCGACACCGAAGGCGTGTTTGGAAAACTTCAAGAAGGCTAGAAGGAATCAAAATGAAACTCATGTATTATTTGTATCGCGTTTAGTAGCAACGTGGGAAAATTACTGTAAGATTAGAGGTGCAGATACGTATGAAAAGGTTAATCAGTTAATTGTCACGGATAAGTTGTTAACTACGTTAGATGAGGAAACCGCGACGCATGTTGGATTAACTCAGCACAGTAATTGGTTAGAAGTTTCTAAAATTGCTAAGGAATGTGATAATTTCTTTGATGCTAAACAAAAATCTTATGCGGTAACTTATAAGGGTTATAAAGGTAAAGAAAGGTATGTTAATAATGAAGATGCTAGAAGGGGAAAAGATGAGGGATTTAGTAGTAATTGGAGACAAAATGGGAAGAATGAAGTTAGTCCATTTTCGGGTAGAAAACTGGAATATAGGAAACCTAACGAGGCGACGCCTACCTGTTTCAAGTGTGGTCAACGAGGACATGTTCAACGATTTTGTACAAAAGGAAATAATGAGGGAAGTAATCAAATTAATAACCGACAAGAACCAAGGGCTAGTATCAATAATGTCTCAGTGCGAGGAATTAAAGAATTACCAAGGGGAGCGAGTATGGCAAGAATCGGAGCAAGAGGGAATTAGAGAGCTAAAGTTAAGAGAGAAGTTAAATAATCTCGAGAAAGTGGAAGTTAGTGTAAATGGAAAGATAACAAAAGGATTGGTGGACTCTGGTTGCCAAATTAGCGTCGTTCATAAATATTTAGTACCAGCAGAAAAATTAAGAGGGGCTGGTAGCATCTATTTACAGGGGATATTTGGTAAGGCAGTGAAATCGCCATTAATTCAGTTACCTTTAGCTATTCCAAAACGCGGAGAAACTAATGTAATTCATCAGGATGTACTGTGCGCGATAATTGATAATAGTAAGGAACAGGTAATTTTACATCCTGACGTGGCTAATGAATTGTCAGGGTTAAACAACGAGAAATCATTAAGAGAATCAGTAGAAAGGGAATGTAAGGAAGATAGTAGGAATAAAGTGAAGGAAAGGGAAAGGATTGGAAATGATAAGAGTGACTGTTATGCCGTAAAAACGAGATCGGTAAATCTACAAAGTCATGAGAAGGGAAAGACGAGATAGAGAAAAGTAAGATTAATCAAGTTACGGAAAGTAGTTCAAATGTATTTCAGGAATCCCAAATGAGGTTTAGAGAAAGCTTGGGAATTAGCTGAAAATGAAAGAGGGTCTTACTATATTGTTAATGGGTTATTATATCATAAAGAGGAATTAGTAAATGAAACTGTAGCTCAATTAGTATTACCTAAAATTAGAAGGGAGGAAATTCTACAATTAGCGCATACCTCCTTATATGGAGAACATCAGACGGTTAGGAAAATGTTAGAAAGAATCGAGCATTCATTTTATTGGGAAAATATGGCGAAGGAAGCTAAAATATATTGTGAATCATGTGTAGAATGTCGATTAACGAGGGAAATGAATGTGAGTAATAAGGAGAAAGAGGAAATATGTCGACCTGCAGTTATAGTTGAGTTAGGGGACGGGAGTAAGAAACTGGTGTATTAAGATGAAATGAGAGCATTTATGGCTAAAAATAAAGTAGTCGATATTGTCTTGGATAGTGACGGGGAGTTTGAAGACGGTAGGAAAGATCTGTTGTTAGACCGAGAACAACCGGAAAATAAAGACAGGAAGGGATTCGAAATAAAAGGGTTAACCAATATTCAAGTTGGGGACATAAAATCAATCTTAAGGAAAAATAAGGAATTATTTATGGGTCCTATCGAACTGGTAGAAATGGAGAAAAATCGGATTGGTCGTAAACCGGAGAGGGGTAAGATAAGGCAGAAATTGTACAATGTCTTTATTACGTACAAAGAGGACTTGGACAGGCAAGTGCCTGATTGGTTAGAGGAAGATTTAATTCGGACACCAGAGGCAGAAGTTAGCCATTCAAGCGGGTGCATTGCGGAAAGGGATGTACCAATTAAGTTAACGAGGAAGCACTGGAAGGAAAAAGTACCGCCTCCAGTAATATCAGCCTAAGGACTGACATTGAAATGACATAATACTAGTGTAACTTTATTTTATTTTTTTGTGTGTATTTATAATTGTATTTGCATCTTGTGTTTATAACAATGTATTAGCATATTGTATAATTTTTTTTTTCTGTAGTTATCACATTAGTATATGGTTCATTAGAGATGTCAGTAGTTAAATTTTCAGACACCTTGAAATATTTGTCAAATGTAATTGTAGTAATGAAGAAACCTATCAAGGAACTGTTGAACTCTTCTCAGACATTACATAGTTTGAGGAAAATTAGCCCCTAAAAGGCATATTTTCCGCTAAGGTGGGGGGTGTCAGGTTCTCTCACAGCTGCAAGAGTTGAAAGCTATTCTTAAGGGATTAGCATATTGTATGTATGGTATATGTATCTATGGTGTACCGTTAAAGGCGTCCTTTAGAAAATCTTAATCCGAAGGATGGCGACTTGGACAGAATGAAAGAAGTATTTCCATTGCAATGTGGTCTTTCAGAGATAAGAAAGCTGTTGCACTCTTTTATTTAGGAAGACAGATCCGTCAAGAGGGAGGAAGGGTTGTCAAGGACCCTTGAAAACAGAGGAGAAACCCAGTAGAAAGGAGGGTGTTCTGCAGTTTACGAGAGAGAGAAAGGGAGTTCTAACGTAGGAAGCGAAGGTGTAAGGTCGTTCAGAGTTGGAGCTCTGAGACCGGTGTTGAGTTCGGACGGAGCAGCGAAGTGTGACGGTTGCTCGGGGAATGAGCGCTGAGAGCGGGTGTGAGATGAATAGAAATCTCAGTGTGGAATAAATGAACGTAGTCTAACGCTACACGTAAAGCGTTTCTATAATTATTTTGATTTAATATTAAACCGGATACTTTACCTCCGAGTTTAAGTGTAAATATTGTTAATAAAGTGTTTGTTTAGGTGTAATAGAAAGAGTTAGGTTTTTCTTGAATATACATCACGTATTGTGTCCGATATCACGTATTCATATCGGTGGTGGCAGCATATCAAAAGACCGGATTATATTTCGAAGTTGTGTGGACGGAGAAGTGGAATCCGACAGCTTCTTTACCTTATTAAACGGAAAAATTTGGTTAAAGTATTCTGGAAGTGTTGGAAAGTGTTTCATAATCTATGCTTGACGCATCATTTTTCTTTCTTGTTTAGTATTTAAAAGACATTTGCATGAAAACGGGTAGTTTCTTGTTAGGTAATATAACAATAAGAAATTTTAATATGCAACTTTAATGTTTTTTTTTCTTCGGATAATATTTATTACATCCTACTCTATAAAGCAAAATATCTTAATTTTCAATTATCTGACTTCAATTTAATTTTCGTGGAACAAGGAAGTATTCATTTGATAGTTTCAAGTAGATTTCATCATCTACTGATACATCCTTTGTGATAAATTCCAAATGCTGGAATCGTCATAGCAACACAGCAATGTAATTCCAAACTGGTATAATGATCAGACTAGTGTGAAGAGTAACACGGACCTACATTGAAAAGGAACAATTACTGGGAATGATAAAGTGATTCTGGAAATCTCTTGTAGTCATTAAATACGTGATACACAGATTGCTGCAGACTGTAATTAAGTGAGAAAATAAAATTTCTAGAAATTATTTTATAAGAGAATATAAATTAGGGGCAATTCATCAAATGATTAGTATTTTGTATTACTACGCCTGTTTAAAAAGATCTGTTCAAAACGAAAACCTGAATCGATATATATTTTTAATACAATTTTATTTTATCCAAGTGCAGGATATTCTCAAACCCAAATTAAAAAAAAGTAATTAAAAATTAATTTTTGTGGAAATATTATTATTCAGGATTTTGAAAATGTGGAAGCGTTTTTTTTTCTCTTTAAAATCGACGTTGTCACATCTTCAAAACCTAGAATAATAATATTTCCACATAAATTAATTTTTAATTGAAACATTTACGCGTGAATAATGAAAATTAAATAAATGTTTACAAGAACTAAATTACTACAAAACATGTGAATATGACGTCATATTTGAAATGGAAATTGAAATAGTTTCAGAACAGTGTTTTCAGTGAAAAATTACGTCATGATTAACAGGAAAAGAAAATGAACAAGAATTAAATTATAACATTAAGGAAATATTTCGCTGGAAAACAAATTACATCATATTTGAAATTAGGGGCCAGTTGATCAAGAGATTAGTAGTTTTTATTATTGCACTGTTTAAGAAAATCTATTCAAAAACGAAAACTTGAACCTATAAAATGTTTACTACAAATGTATTATAACTAAGTGCAAAACATACTGAAACCTAATTAACTATGCATGATTAAAAAATATTGTCAATAAATATAAATATAATCCCTTATTAATTTATTTTACATATTACATGTTTTGCGAGAAGTTGTTTAATGAATCTATGAAGCACAATTATACGTAAATATTTTGTCCGAATTATTTGAAGAATGAAAGTTGCGCACTTCAATTTTAATTAATTTTATCTGGCAGATGCATCGAATCCACGTGCACCTGTATGTGACTCGTTTTATATACATTTCTGTAGCACAGCGCAATGATTTATAATGGAAGCATTCATAAAAGCAAAATTACAGTTAATCTGTATTATAAAGTATAAACATATTCGTCTGTAACACTAAGCACAAAAATAACACTATATGTTACAACACATATACTATATGTTATAACATATACTGTCGCTTTGATCATATAATATTTTCTTCTGAAAACCGTATCATTTCAATCTTTATGTCATCGAACAAAACAAGAAATGTATTTTCAAACAAACTTTGATCCGTCAATCTGTGTCGAAATAGTAAACATTTGTTCGCTACAAAAATATCCCCTTCAATAGCTCTTTAAAGACTGAGGCTGTTGGAAATCAGGTAGCTCTGAGCTCGGCAGCTCGCACTGGAAACTCAACTTTAGCTGTTCATTTCAAGACCTTATAAATGCAATATAGAATGCTAATAAAAACAAATATTAACTTTCTTATTTTTGATAAGATATTACTTTGGAGCATTTGGATGAAAAATTAAAGGTGCAAAAAGATAGAGAGACATAGAAAACAACTACATACGCCATTAGAAATTCCATTATTACTGCTTCTTTGTATACATATTGTGACTGTGATTAAAGAAAAAATATTTCGTTTTACTATACAGATTGTCTCTCTCAGTACTTAATAGAAAAGTTTCTTTTCCGATTTTCTGTTCGGTTTCGGTTCGAAGCCATGAGAATACAAAGCTACACGTTTGAACAAAAATAGCAGTGGCGGAATCTTATTTCCAAAATAAACGGTAAATTACTGAGCATTCAATACTCTGAGGTCTGTATCCAGAGGTGCCAAGCTTTCGCCAATCTTCCGTAATTTGTGGGTTAATTTGACTCAGGTTTAGTGCGTTTTGCACCAGAATTTTTTTAAAGAAATTAAATTAAATATATTCCACTTAGAAATCTGAAATTAAATAAATAACGATTCATCAAATAAATTTTCTGATTCGAACATTGTTAAACTGGGTCAAATTAATCCACCTATTACGGAAGATTAGTGGGAGCTTGGCATCTCTGTATCAAACAGGTAAAAGTCGGTTTACATGTGAAAGGTAAGTACGCTGCACAAACTTCTTGTTAAAAATGCGTGATAAAATTGCGTATTGTTATCTCTACGGAGAATTTCTTAGATTTAAACTTATGTAATATGCTCTTTGAGGCATAATAATTGAGCGTTGATTTTGAGCGTTAGCAAGCATTACTTTATTAAAATTGTAATGGAAGAAAGTGAGTTCGCTATTGACAGTTCCACCTGCTAGCGATCTATCAATCTGTATATTTAAAATACGAATTATTGTCGCAATTTGACTTACCACTATTTTGTAGAAAAAAGCTTAGTTAGCATGTTTTATCCAAAAAGCTATTCAAAAATATCACTTCCATATATTAGAACCTAGCATGAAAAATGAAACATTCTTTGCTGAAATAAAAACATGGATTGGAATAAACGCACCTTAATCAAGCTGTATCTTTCACTATTTTCGTTAGTTTTTCATAAAACGAGGGTGGATCAAAAAAAAAAAAAAAAAAGGTTACAAGCAGCATTTGAAAAGTAATTATTGTGGGAGAGCTATTTTTCCCCCAGAGTGGAGAGTGGAGACAGATGGAGCTAGTCGCCTTACATCAGTTGTGCGGGTAAGTAGTGAAGTTCGCAGACACGTCAGAGCGATTGTAATGACGAGACGTTTAGAAAAGTGGTCTCCCTTGGAGGTGCGAGCCATGATTCGTTTCTTATAGGCAGAGAATGTGTGTCATGTTGAGTGATGGTGTCATCCTCCTGCATGACAATGCCAGACCCCATATTGCTCGGCAAACTCAAGAATTGCTGCAAAAGTGAAAGTGGGAAGTCTGGAGCCACCACCCATACAGCCCAGATTTGGCACCCAGTAACTATTTCCTTCTTCCGAAATTAAAGGAACACTTATCTGGAACAAGGTTGTGTTCAGACAGCGATGTGAAAACAAGCGAGAACTGGCTGAATGTGAAGGGATGTGATATCTATCAAGCCGGTTAAACAAGTCGGCCCTGCGTTTAGATAAATGCATAAATAGATTTGGTGATTATGTGAAAAAGTGATCGGTAAGTATGCCACTTAATTCCTTTTTGTATTTTCTGTCTATTTTCTATTTTCTGTCTATTGTTAATAAATAGTTTTTTATTGCTCTTGTAACCCTTTTTTGGGTCCATCCTTGTATTTTTAACCCAGTGTTGAAAACAGACATTTTTCTCTGGGAGGGATTGTGCAGCTACGAAATGTGTGTGTATGGAGGGAGGGCACCGTGGAGTACCGGGAGAATTGCACTTCTAGACATTAATAAGCATAAAATCCCAAATATTCCAGGGAAGGGGGTCTTTTTGATGCTACGGGGGCCGACTTCCCCCCCGGGCCACTCCCTGAATTCAGCACTGCTTTTTAACTTTATGTTTCATCTAGACTTATAAAGACATATTTGCTGATAAAATAACCACTACTGAATATGTATAATTGTTCTTAGACTTTAGCCAAAATATGGTATAAATGTTACCAACTGACAGGTACATAAATAAATAATAAAACGGATAATTGTGAAGAAATGCTTCATATTGGGCCTTCCTACATTTGGCTCCCACCTCCCCCCTTTCTATACGGTAAATTTTAACAGTCAGTCTAAAAGAAGAACTTACATTTTCTTTGAGATATGTATGCTGAATAGTTTGCAAGACATGGGTATTCTTTTGTAAAAAGAATCGCGCTTCTAAAAGAAGAATTGGAAACATAAATTTTAAGACCTACGTGTCAGACTCAAGAAAATATGTGTGCGTTTACGAAACATTTTTCAATTTGGGATCAAACGATCATGTTGAATGATGGGGGACGTGACGATATACATAATCGTGCTTTTGCATGTGGAATGATGATTTGGTTGCTTTCTTGCATTATTTGTTTTGAAAGAGAATTTTTATGCTTGGAAAACATATAAAATTGCTCGTCCAAAAACTGTTGATTTTTTTGAAACTATATAAAAGTGAAAAGAAAAACTAGAAAAACAAATTATAGAAGCAAGAAAGGACGATCATGCGTTTCGCATAAAATTAGTTACTATTTCCGATATTATACTCATGTTGCATTTTTTTCAAAACGTTCCACATTACCTTCTTATTTATATTTTTGACTATGATCTTTCCTTTGACATAAATTACGTGAAAGAAACACATGTTTCAATATAATATATGTTTTCACACAATCTATTATCTTATTCTATTTGCCAAAAATATAGAGAATATTGATATTTATTCAGTACTATTATCAATAATAACTGCATTATACGTATAAATTAATATACAGCGTGTCCGAGAAATGTCTTCATCATTCTAAACATTAATAGCAAAAATATTAACAGGTGAAAATGGAATGCAGTTTTCTGCGAAGGAATGGAGAAATCTAAGAGTTTATTGTAGTATCAATTAATAGAGTGTTTCCCGAACGATGGATTGGTCGTGGAGGACCTATACCTTGGCCTCCGCGATCGCCCGACATAACTCCACTGGATTTCTTTTTGTCGGGTTATGTTAAAGATAGGGTTTATCAAACACCTGTTTCTGATATATCCGTTATAAAGGAAAGGACACAATTAGCAATCCTCACTGTTACACCGCAAATATTTAAAAACACTTGGAGAGAAATCGAGTACAGGCACGACATTCTTCGTGCTACTAACAGAGCTCACATACAGCTGCATTGAAGGTACTGTAAAAAAACTTATAGATTTCTTCAATCTTTTGCAGCAAACTGCATTTCATTTCACCTGTTAGTATTTTTGTTATTAGTAATGTTTAGAATCATAAAGACCTTTCTCGGACACGCTGTATTATAGACACATTATTACATATAAAGTGTCGCTAAAAAGAGTAATAACAGGTATAAAAAATTGAAATGTGGGTTGAATAATGAAAAACTTCATAAAACTGTGTTATAAGTTCTTTTTAGCACTGGAATCAAGAATGGAGATGGAATAGCACATTTAGGGTTTCCAACTGGCAAGAATGATCAATAATTCAGATTTCTTATTCACGTAGGATATCATTTTACATATGTTTTTTATGATAAAACCAAGAAATTAGCTTTAAGAAGAAAATAGTGCTTTTATTTAGGCTTGCCAAACAGCGGGAATTATGAAAAATTCGGGTTTGTGAAATCTAGCTATTTTAGATATAATTTTTTATGCATTTTGAATGCTGAAACAAAGGAAACTAATAACAGTTGATAGAATTAAATAACAAAAATATTATATTTAGGGCTACCAAACGGCAGGAATCATGAAAAATTCGGTTTTGTGCATGGGATATCCCTTTTCATGTCTTTTGAAAGGAAGCCAATAAAAAAAGATTAACAACTTTCGATAGAAATTACTTGCAATAAGAAAACGTTTGAATTTATATTAAGTAAATGAAGTCATTTTATGTCAATGTTGAAAATAATGAGCAATCAATAAAAACGCTAAAGCAAACATTGAAAGCCGTCCAGTTTGAGGGCAGAAAGTCTTGTGGAGACGCCGACACTGTTACTGTGCAAATAGCTATTGAAATGCCCAAAACATTTGTGTCCGTTATATTCTTCCAGAACACAGATGTCCTACTCATAATGACTACTCTCCTTCTAGCAAACCAATAAATACATGTGTTGAAACTTAAAGTTGAACGCTCAAGTAGAAAACTATTCTCTGCCATCAATCTCCAACACCAGAATATTGACATAAAAAAGTGTTCAGTTGTTATGACGCTACACGAGCAATCTATATGAAAGGAAAAAAAAAATCTCAAATTAATTGAAATTGAAAGTGGTTTGAGGGATACCGCATCATAGTCCAACTTTCAACGAAACTAATGCTAATCACTCTAAAATAATAAAAAAAAAAGCAGGAGAAGCTATTTTCATATTTTGCGCGAAAAAGGAGACTATTGTCGATTAAGATATATTATGTACCAAAAGTTTGTAAAAATAATAATGGCCAAACCAGTTCAATAATAGTCAATAAATAAAATAATCATAGTCAAACCTACCACCAACTTCTGCTAGTACAGCACAAAACTTGTTTATGACATTTTATCAGGTTCAGCTATAGCTGGTTAACAAACTGAAGCGTGAAGATCGAGGTTGGTTTTATCAGCATGGGGAATTAAAGCCATTAATGAAGACTTTAGAACCATGTTTCTCAAACAATTATGCGAATGATCTCTTCTCTTGTAAAGGTTCGCAATGTTGGTGTTTAAATTGTGGTGTGAAATGTTCGCCAATTTGTAAAATATGCAAAGGACGGACGTGCTCGAATTCAATGAATGGTAAAGATTGGTTGGAAATAAAGGTTGGTTTTATCATCATGAAGAATAGCAGCCATTAAAGATGACTTTAGAATCTTCACCTGAAACATGCGAATGATCTTATGTTCCTGTAAACGGAGCTGTTCAAGTTCACATTTCTCTCGTTTCAAGTGCTCGATCTCAGAAAATAAAATTACTGACTTACCTGCTGAAATTGGGGTTTAAAATTGTTGGATTAAAATGTTGATAGAACATTTGAGGATGAAGAAAGTCCCAGATCATCAGATGACAGTGAAGCATCTGAAACAGTAGATGAAGGTAATTTCGTACTACATGCGTAGCAGCACTGCTATTATTGCGCATTTTCTGTATTTTTCTACTTCCTTTAGTATAAATTCACATGTTTTTTGTAATAAATGTTTGTTTGGTCTATTTGGTGTACATCATATTCGATTCAGCATATAAAAAGTATGGACAACTATGCCCCAATTGATTCGACTGCATAAACTAGATTTTATTCTCCCCCCCCCATTTCAATTTCTCTTAAATTTACCCCTTTTTTAAATAAAAGATTAATTTATATCAATTACTATTAGTGTCCTTGGTTTCAGAATTCAAAAGACATGAAAAATGATTTCACATGATTAGGTTACACAAACTCGAATTTTTCGGAATTCTTCCCGTTTGGCAACCCTAAATGCACTGTTTTCTTATTAAAGATAATTACCATCAACTGTTATTAGTTTCCTTGGTTTTATCCATCAAAATACATAAAAAATTATGTCCCATATTAGTAGGTTGCATAAATCCGAATTTTTCACTATTCCTATTGGAGATACTAAATGTTAAACCTCCGGATTTTTTATAAACTTTTTAGTTTTTGATTCTAGGGCTAAAAAGAACATATAACTGCAGTTTCATGAAGGGCCCAATTATATTCAACTCCTATTTTACTTATACTATAAATGAATTTTAAATAGTTATATCAATATATACGGAAGAACATTGGTGGTATGTTTATAAGATAACTGATAAGTTTTGTATAGAATAATTTCGTCAATAGATGCTGCTAAACTGTCGCAATGAAAAAAAAAAATACTCAAATTAATCTGAAAATTTCAAAATGCAAATGTATTATTTAGAATTTCTACAGCTAAACAAAATGAAATAAAAAAATTCTTTTGATAAAAGGTTTAGTTAGTTAGTTTGAGCAATTTTACTGATGAAGAAAACAGAGTGGCAGTTAATGACGGAAATTTGAACTATTTTTAAAACTACTACTATCTCTAAAACGTATGAGCTGCGTTTTTCGCATATCATTTATTTGAACTTAGTTTTAATTAAAATTCTTTCTACCCTTCTGGTGGGTCAACTAAAAAGCCACAAGCTGGATAGATTAGCTATTTTGTCAACTCAAACCCGTGTATATTGAAAAAAAAAAAGCTACATTATAACCTTTTAGAGAATGAAAGAAAAGCACAATTTCATTTGAAATTGTGCTTTTCTTTCAACTCTTTGTATCACATCAACTTCATTTCCAAATACTTTACTTGCATATGAGAAAAGGCATTTTTCATAAATGTATCTTTAAGTAGAAAATATTGCAAATTTTCTGGTACATGAATATCGTTACGGACAGAATTTGTGCTTAATTATATGATACAGAATACAGAAATAAATAAGCTCGAAGCTGCTGGGGTGTCTGATGTATATTAAACATCACAGTCCAGTTAAACTCATAGGTTGATGTCTTAAACTTATTGAATTTTGTTTTTAAATTTTTCTGGCGAGATGGTTCCGCCTGTTCCACGAGCAATTTTTTCTTAACACATGATTATGATATATTCAATAATCATGTGCGGCTAGTGAACACACGTATGGAACTTTAGTTTGAAAGAATCAGTTCCTTAACACCATTTCTAATAATTTGCAGCGATATAAAAGAGCAACTACGAATAAAATGAAGTTCAAACCTCGATTTTGTAAACCCATTTGTGCACGTTCCTTATCTGCATCACTGAGATTTAAAACTTAAAAATGCAATTCAAATAAAAAACGTGCACTCGAATTAATTACCACTTTACAGTCAGAGCAGGGTTACGGCATTTCATTAAGTAACAAGGAATATAAAAACTTTTTTTTAAAGTCAATTCCTACTTAGGTCAAATAGAAATTTTTTTTCCAGCGATCTACACGCTTCGCCACTGACGGTATTTATTCCTAAATTTATATCCTGCTACATATCTTGCATAAGAGAAATTTTTGAAATGTATTAAAAATTAAATAAAAAATAAATAGCTAAAATACAAAAAATTAATAGCTCAAAAAGTATTTCTCACAAAATTGTTAGACAAACTGCGTTAGAAAGGTAAAAAAATTGTATTTTTTTTTATATAAATTTAAAATCTAATGATTATGCCGTTTTTCAAATATTGAATTTCAAAATTACCAAACTTCACAATAAAGTGCCATAGCGATGTTACAGTTAGCGATAATACAGTTTTTCCAAATATTAATTAATTAATTAATTAAATTTTATTATTTAATTTTAGTTTTATACTTCATTTCTGTTCAAAAGTATAGACTCACTCCACATTTATAGTCTCCTTTGCCTGCGAGCCGCCTGATCTTTGTCCGTGAACAGCCCCATTATCTTTTTACGTGTGAAGGTGAGACTATAAATATGGAGTGAGTCTATACTTTTGAGCAGAAATGAAATATAAAATTAAAATTAATTAATTAAATTTAATTTATGAATTAATATTTGAAAAAACTGTATTAACATCAATCGTCATCCAGTACAAGTTTAAAAAAATTTATTTGAACTTGAATAGATGAATAGAAAATATTTTATTAACGATTGAAAATTCCAACAAGATATATATAGAGAGAGTGTGAGCTAATAGTAGGAATTAAAAAAGAGCCGATGTGACAGAAACAATTGCTTACAAATTGTGAGCAAGTATAAATACCCTTTTATCTTTTAAATTTTTACTTTATTGCTTTATACAACTTTAAACGTATTTTTTAAACATATTTAATTAATCTCTAATATTAAATTTGTTATCTTTAATTCTTGTTTCTATTGATCCGTAAATTATAATTCATTTAAGTGGCAAGTACTGTAATAAAAAAAATATATATATATATGATTTTTTTTTGGTAATTTTAAACATAATGCAAAATTGAAACTATAATTGCATAAAAAGTAAAGTTACATAAAAAAATTAATTAATAGTACATTGATGAGATTTTTTACGCTGTACGTTCGGTGAAGAATGCTTTATGTTTGGTTCATATTTTGTTATTTTTAATATTATAAATAGAAAAATTGGGTCCATTTTACATTGAATTTCAGTGACTGTCTTACGAAATACATTTGGAAAACCAAGCCTTTTTAAATACATGTAGAAAGACAAAATAATTGATGCATAGCAGCACGGAAAAGTAAAGAAATTTGATGTGTTAATTCATGCAAAAGTAATTGAATTATTTGTGATAGTTTGTATCTGTTACACAAAATTTTATTGATTATAACAAAAAAGACATTTTACGTATGTAATGGTTATCGAACTTTAATTTTTCGCGTGCTGGAGAAATTGTCGTAAGTGCCAACTCAGGCACAGGTGTCACAGGTTCACCATCTTGGTAGAAGGTATAATATTGTTAAAATGTATAGTCTAAATAACCAACTGATACTTTTCTAAATTTTACGATTATGAGTAAATATTATTTTGAAGTTTCATCATTAGTTGTAAAAATAAAATTCGTTAGTCCCATCCCCAATAATCTGCATATTAATAGCTGCTCATTAAGAAAATTATTTTTATTACTTATTATGAATATGTACATAACTATAATTTGGATCTGTAATTACAATTTTGGATAAATCTCTTACTAATGAATCGGCTGTACCTCGGAACATAATCCATTTATGAACAAGTGGGTAAGTGTGATCGAAGATCGCTCAAAGGGTTTCGTTTAATATTCCTTTCAAAACACTTTATCCTTTCTTTAATAAATTCAAACAAATTTCATTTAGCAAAAAAAAAAAAAAAAAAAAAAAAGTTATGTTTTTTATAAAGTAAAAATTTACCGGTCTATTTTTCTTTTTTTCGAATATCTAAACCATTCCGATAGCAGTCTAAACCCGCTATTATATTCTCTGATGTAATATCTGTCATGCGGACTAAATGCGATATTTAAAAAAATAATTTCAAAATTAAACATGTTGTACACCTTCAAAATGTTAAAATATGCGAATATTTCCATAATCGGATTTTTATCATGATTCAATATGTTTATCAAACTCATATATTTACTATTCTCTATTACTCATATTGATACACGCTTTGTATTATTCTGAAACATTTGAAAAATCCGTTAAACTTCCGATATGACGTCAGATTTTCTTTTTAATTCTCTAATGACGTGATATTAATCTGTTTTGTGCACATACACATACTCATACTCCTTGTATTATTGAGAAATCTTTCCGTTTTACGTTTTATTACCACTATGACGTCAATCAATTTTATTTCATATTAATCTTTTTTTCAATTGGTGAAACTTTTTATTTCATTTTTCACGTGGAAATCGTCTGATAGAAAAATAATTATTGTAGAAAGATTTTCATCGTTGATTTTTAATTTTTGGCATCGGCTATAACGAAAAATGTTTAAATTTAATAGGAAAAGGCTGTTAGAATTTTGGTTTTTTATCTCTATTTATTAAAATAATACGAATTTTTCAAATTTTAATATTTTCAGCTCTTCACAGATGATATTCTGATTTATACACAAAGTTTCAATTCTGTAAGTTACATAGTTTTCGAGAATGGCTCTGTGACAGACAGACAACGGAGCGGGAGTAATAGGGTTTCGTGAGATGAACGAAACCCTAAAAAAGACGATTACTAATTATATATATTCTTAATTGAATGAGAGTTTATTTTAAATTAAATTGCACTTCTAATAATGAAACCATGTCATTTGCAGATATTATTATTTCCAGTAAAATAAACTCTAGCCAAAATATTTTATTTTCTATTAATTACGCCGTTAATGCTGGAACTATAACAAAACAATAATTAATTTTAAATGGACAATAAACTAAAATATCACTTGTAAAGAAAATTTTATCTGAATAATTTTATGCATTCTCCGTTAATATATCGTCTTTGTTAATTAATCTAAATCAATGAATAATTAAATGAAATTGGAAATAGAAAAAATGCAGATTAAAAAATAGAATTAAGCCTTGAATTTACTTTTCTGATTTAAATAAATAACCAGTTTTGTATTTTGATTAAAAAAAAAATCAAATAAATATAGAAGAATAAAACTTAGTATACATATTACCCTTGGTAAAATTTAATCCCATAGATTTTTATAGTGAATGGTGAAACTTATTACACATAGTTTTTATATATAAAAATCATCATATTTAGAGATACAGTAGGGGCGAGTGATTGGCCATTGACTATCCTAGCCACGGACTCCAAAACCGAAGTATTATTGGGTGAAAATCCGCTGTTCATCAAACTCAACCAATACGGCGGCGAGCCTAGAGTCCTGCGCGGACCCAATTATACATGAAGTCAACCCGAAATCCAACCCGAAACCCACAAAATATTTTCTGTAGATCCGAAACCCGAGCCGAATTCGACAAAAATAATTTCCGTCATTCGAAAACCCGATCCAAACTCGACACACTTCACCTTGGGTTTCGGTTCCGACCCGAAGCCCGAAATGGAAGACCATTAAACTATAGTTTACTGCAATTATGAAAAATTAGTCTATAATTACATATTTAATATCAATTTTATCTTTTATGTAGAAAAAGGAACATGTACAGGGTTAGCAAGAAAAAAGTTAACCACTTCAGAAGAGGAACTGACTCTTGAAGACGTTCTTTTACTCCGAATATGACGCGACTTAAACTGTAGATAATTCAAATGATGCACTTGATGTTTGTTAAATAAAAATTTTCATTGCAAAAACTCGTCCAAACGTGGTGCTGCAGAATTCAGATAAATGCTTAGAAGACTTTAGTTAGAGTAAGTTTTAATGCCTAATATGTCTTTACATAAATGTTTAACAGGCATGTCTGTCTAGTCAACAGCGTGTTGTAATCAAACTTTCTTTCGTATAACTGCATGCAGCAAATCTGGCCAAATATTAAAAAAAAAAAAAAGAAAAGGAAAAACAACAACAACAACAAGAAAAATCAGTTGTGACGCATGTTTTATGAATAACTCTTTATCAGTTTAATCAGTTTAAACGGATTAAAACTCTTAACTCTTAATCAGTTTAAGTCTAATTAAATTCGGAGCAGTAGAGTAGACGTCTCTAAAGTGAGTAACATATTCTTTGCTAACCCTGTACACAGTTATTTATGTTCAAATATAAAATACTTTCATCTAGAACAATATTTTTGACTTTTATTTTTTGAAAAATTGCGTTAACTCGAACCCAACCGAAAAAGTAAAAATCCAACCCGAACCCGAAATATTTAAAATCGATCCACAACAACAGCAACAAAATAGTACAATCACGATCTACCCTAGCCACATATCGTGTAGTATTCGGGTAAAATCGAGTTACCCGATGCGATGCCGGATTCTAGTTCGGCTCAGATCTTCAGTAGTGACGAATGTTTGCAGCCTATCAATGTGCAGTACTTTGTGTGCTTACTGAATATTGTTCAGGTTATTTACATATTTGATATATTTACAAAGTTTCTACTGGTCGTCTTGCAATGAGGATACATACAAATCTCATTTCTTCCTATATTTATGGTCCAGTAAAATTCTTTCCATTTTTAGAAACAGTTCTTTGATAGAAATGTTTTCTGATAGAATTGTTTCAATACATTCGCAAATTGATGAAACTACTGAATGGTGGAAGTTTTACCAGAAATTTTCTAAAACAATAAATATGATCTGCGCTAATCCTAAATATGGCCTCCATGCTCACTGGATTTCAGTCCATTCGACTTTTCCCTGTAAGTTTATCTCAAAACGAAGGTGTGTGAGATCCTTCAGAGAACGTTGCTCAACTTTTGATATCCTGCGAGAACCTTTGAAACTTATACTTGTGCCAGCGTCACCTGATATGCTGCGAAATATTCAGCGTGAAATTGAAACAAGAATTCCATTGTGTATTCTAGCTGACATAATGCAGATTGAGCACCGAAAATAAAGTTCATTAGGAGTTCATTCGTTTTTCTTTTTAACATATTTTGTGACTTAAAAATGTCGGGAATCTCGAAGAAACATACAATAATTTAACGTGTTCTGTTCTTAGCATTTATGTGCGCAAGGAGTCCTTTCGTATTAAATCGATACCACTATAAAACTTTGCAATTGACTATTTTTTAGTATCTGGTATAGTTTTCAAGATCAACAATGTAAGTGTTTATTTTAACGGTAGAGGGCGTCATAAGTAGTCTCATCAAAAATGCATAAACATTTTACTATACATAGACATCCGTATTTATCACTATTGTTGCCGATGTTCAAAAATTGAGCGTGAGAAAGAACTTTAATAAATACCCTGTATATTACGAAAAACAAACACCCTTTTAATTGTTAGATTTCATTAATTTCATTGAATGACATCAAACATATTAACACTTTTCAACATAGTTGAAAAGTATTTATTATTTCGGTTTGTCTGGCCGTTTGTCTTGCCCCTCTGTAACTCTCGTAAATATATTTGCATTTCAAAATACTGATATATGTGATAGAAATTTACTATAGCAAGTTCTCTATAGAAGATGAAGTATATAACTGTTATAGTTCGTTTAAATAGACACGCAAAAGAATTCCGCCGCATTATCGTCTATGGGAAAAATTGTTTGCGGCGCCATTAAAATGAAGTTACGATACTTCAAACATAATGGAATTGATATACATCACTGGGAGGTACTACAATATGCTTTCCATTTAGTATGGAGTAAGTAGCATTTATATTTCGTATACAGTGACGCACTAAATAATTCCACTACATATGATCTATAGAAAAAAGATCTTGCATTGAATGATAATGATGTTAGACTACTTCAAACATAATGAAAATGATATGCATCATTGAGGTGTACTACAACATGCAAAAAATAATTTTAATTACAATGCTTTCTATAAATTATGGATTGCGTAGCATTTATCGTTCATTTACAGAGACTCACAAAAGAAATTTGTTACAAGACTGACTATGAGCGATAATTCTTGCAAGGAAGGACTCCTTAAAGCGCATACTCAGAATCTTTTGAAAAAAAAATGCTAATGAAGCTACTCATGTACGTAATAAGTGATCAGTCACATTTAGCTGCGGAATCCCAGCAGAAAATCTATAAAAAATTAAAATACTTTCGAGTATTTGACTCAAAAAGACGCAATTTGGCAAGCAAAACTTTTTCGTCGCCAAATGCAAGCGATTTTAATGTATTTGAAAATTTCTGGTTAAATGAGTTTTTAAATGCGTAGCACTTTATGAATTTAAACTTCAACGATTAAATAGTTTATTATTTTGCCTATAATGTTATGTAATACATATACAAATTAACTATTGTGAAGTTATTTAATTTTATACAGTTTTGAAGGCTGGTAAAGTTTTAAGTGTATTTTAACAGTAAATGTCCGATTAAACATTCTTTCATTATACATTTCGACTTTGAATAAGTCATTGTTTCCACGGCAACAAGACTTTTCTCTAGTTGTCTCCGGCACCAACAATATCGATGACAAATTGACTGTGCTCAGAATCACACAATTTATATTTAGTTTCAAGCAATTTTAATCAATTCAAATTTTGTTCTAAACCGTAGAATGCGATCATTAATTTTCTTTTAGATGTACATATAAATATACATGGCAAAAAAGTGAAATTATTTAAGTTAAACTTACTTTAACTAGTTCAATATAAAGAGTAGAAAACGTTTTTCCTAAAAGAGAATTTATCGTAAATGCATGTTTATTTATTTAATTCATTGTGTCGCCAACCCAGCGATAAATCGCCAAAACACAAAATTTTCATAATTTTTTTACGGGCGTTATATCAAGGTTCCGCAGCAAATTTTTTTATAAACGTACATATCCTCATGAGAAGAATATTCTGTATTTTTTTCAAAATTTTCTGAGTATGCGCTTATGGAGACCTTCCTTGTTGGAATAGTGTTTTTTAGTTGTGGTATGCGATTTGAGCTTAACTAAATTTTATCGTATTACATGGCATGTATAAATTCTGCTGATCATATACATTGCTGCATGAGAGTATTCGCAAGCATCAAAATCTGTAGATGTGAATGCTGAAATGTGTGTTTTTAACAGTGTTATGCATTTTCTAGCTGAACTATTTTTGGTATATTAATGAATGCTTCTAGAATGTCTATATATAAATTCATAAATAGAGCTGCAACGAATTCGCATACGAATTGGCTATAGACAGCAATTGCTGAAAATGGACTTTTACCCGGCGTTATTTAAAAATATTTTAACTAGATATCCTTTATTGCATCAAACAATGAAATTTGTTAACAATATTGTGATAGTGTTGGAAAATGTTTCATAATCTGTGCTTGATGCAGGATTTTCCGTTCTTGTAAAATTTTTTTTGTATTTTTTCCATTTAATTTTAGTTATAATTTTCGTCAATATCACAATGATATTGAAATCATTATTCATCACTGAGTCATTTTTAGGTGTGTTCTTAATTATATAAATACGTAACACCTTTAATCGTCGTCTAGTCGTGGTCCGTCTGTCTGTTTGTCTGTCTGCCTGTCTGCCCGTCTGTCCGCATAGAACAGCTCAAAATCTACCCAACCGAATGGTTTGAAATTTAATATATATAATCTTTGAAGAATTTTGTCGAGTCATTTCAAATTTTATGAAAATCAAATCAAAACATAAAAATATATTAATAAAATTTTTCTTTATTCTTTTAAATTCTATCATACGTAATCTATATGATAAAAGCGAAGTCATGTGACTGAGGAAAATAAGTACGGGGTGACCATTACTTTTTTCATATGCCAGGAGGCTATTTTTATTCAAAATTATTTTTTCGAATAAAATTGCATAAAAGTTACATTTTTAGAAAGATCGTTCAAAAAATTGTTTGTTTGAGGGATGAGTTACATTGAAATATGTATAGTTTCTGAGATAACTTCAGTTGAAATTAGGTTGAGAGCCAATATCTCAGTCCATTAAAGTAAATAAACAAAAGATTAATTCACCGTGAGTCATAGAAATATTAACCATGGAGGTAATCATTCGCAAAGCAAGAACTCCATGGTAAATTTACAGCTTTGACTGGTGTCGAAAAAAAAAATTCGCATCTGTAAACTTGGCATACGTATTGAGAAAAAAAAAAAGACATGCTTATTTCGTTTATAGCAGACGATGTAATTAATTTCAGTGAAATAATAACGATGATTTTTTACATCGTAAAACTAGTTATAGCACGAAACGAACGCACCCCATTTGTCACGTTTAACGTACAATTTCCAACTTGTTATTTTTTATTTTCTTCGATCTATAATAGAAGAAAGTATTGTAATCGAAAATTTTTTCGACTTCCGGTTTTCGACGGATTCACACATTTTAGTGAGCAAAGATCCCAATAAATAAGTTTCTACAAAATATATGTCTGTTCGTGTATCTGTGTGTCCTCTTTGTATCATCGAAAAGGTATGAAGTTAGGTGTAGAATTGAACAAAACTTCATAAATATGTTTTTGGCTGTATGGTTACCAGGTCACAGTTGAAATTTGCGATATTCCTCTGAAAGGGGGGGGGGGAGCGCTATGATAGCGATTTTTCTTTTGTATCAACGGAAAGTGTATGAAGTTATGGATAGAATTGAACCAAACTTCATATATACTTTTGCGACAGTGAACGTCAGGTCCCAATTGAAAATGGAAATATTTCCCCAGAATGGGACGCTGTGATTGACGATATCTGTGCGATTTTCTCGAGTTTATTCAGTTTAAATGAAAAAATTATGAATATTTTTCGATGAAATTTTATATTTAGATGTAATGTCATAGGCCAACTTTAGGAGAAAATCAACCTGAAGGTCGCACTGTCATAGCGAATGTTATTCGATTTTCGGGATGACCGGGATAACCGATAAAAAAAAATCATACTGAATGACCCAATTGTCTAGTCTCGGTTTAATTTGTATATTTGTAAAAAGCAAAATTTTTCGCATTTGAAACTTGAAAAACTTATTGAAGTGTAGTAAAAAATAAATAACAGATCTGTTAACGGCTCGTTTTTTCTAAAATGCCTAATTAAAAAAAATTACACTTTTTGAAGTATTAACATGCTTGAGATAGAAGAAAGTTTTGGGATCGGCACATATATCTGACTAGACTTTATTTCAACTTAAAAGAGGTGCAATTCAGTATTACCCAGTGAAACACATGTCCATTTGTCGCATATTCTGTAGAGTAAGAGATACAGGTCTAAGTAAGTAGTATTATGACTTTTTAATGAAATTTTATTGATGTCCGGATTCTTTCGATCGTAAGATCTACCTTCATAAAACTAACAGTCATAGTCTATTAATATTTTAGGTGACTTTTCAGCACAACCCAATTAAAAGCAAATTTCAATTTAAACAGAATGGTAACTTTTTACCTATTATTCACACACTGCATTCACAAAGTCGTTGTAACCTAAAAGTAAAAGGAATCTAATACAAATGTACTGAAAAATATACGCAGACTATAGAACTATTTAAGAGAAATAACTAGCGCATTTTTTGTAAGAAATGTACGAAATACAAAAATCATCAATTTTTAAAATGAAAAATTTCGCGAGCTAAACATGAATAAAAGTAACGAAACAACGACTTAAAGGAATGTATCAAAGACATTGGAATGTGATAAAAGAAGGATACTGAATCAAACGAAAGAGGATACTACATTTTTCTCTTTTTTAGCATTCAATGTAAACAAGAAAAAAAAAAACGCTTTTCTTTACTAGTAGTAATAGAAAAAGAAGTTTATGTATATCTTTCTACCGGGTGTTCTAAAATGGGCTGACTGATTTTAAAATTCAATAACTTGCAAACGGTGTCAGATATTTAAAATTTTTCTCCAGGACGTGAGATGTCAGGAGTATTTTTACTGCGATTCCTGATTTTAGTTCAGATTACCAGCAACAGATGGCGCTGAGAGCAATAGACGTCCAATGAAAAGGCCGAAACTGAAACACTCAGCATTGATGCGATTTAAGGAGGTTAAATATATAGAGTGGGTCTCGTTCACAAATACAATCTTGTTCTTAGGGTCCGAATCTGAACTTAGTAGGATTACTCTATATATTTAACCTCCTTCCTTCACATCAATACTGATTGATTTCAGTCTTGACCTTGATTGAGCGCCTATTGCTTTCAGCGCCATCTATCGCTGCTATTTGAAACTAAAACCGGGAATCGCAGTAAAAAACTCTTGACATCTTACATAACCCTCCTGCAATTTTTTTAAAAATATCTGTCACCGTTTGCTAGTTATTGAATTTTAAAATAAGTCAGCCCATTTTAAGACACCGGTATCTATACACGGTGTGCATGTGCATAGAGAACTCCCTTTATCCTGAAATAACTCTTGAACGGATAAATTAAAATTTTGGAACAAGTGGTATACCTATAGTAAAACGACTATGTGCTATCATCATATGGGGGTGAATGCAGATTCCTTGGTGGCGAAATTTGGAAGTTATAGACCCAATCTTTAGAGCTGCGGGAAGTAGTCAAAGTAGAAAAAGTAAATTACGAAATTGTAGAGTTTTCTAGATTTAGTATGAAATGACATCTTGCATCTAAAACTAATTTTATTATAAGCTCTGAAATGTTTTTTTTTCGATAAAGAATCAACGTCTTAAATGCTTCACTAATCGCTTGTAGAAATATGACATTATAAGGTAGATGCATATTTATAGCTCATGTAAGCAAGATACAGTCTGTTCCAAAAAGAGGTAAACTCCGTACATTTTAACCCCTTAACTGCCAACGAAATCTGTGATAATCCCTAGTACCTTATTTTATCAGAGAATTCTGCGAATAAATAAGGCGAAGATAACTTTTCTGTCATAGCGATAATAAAATACAGATGTTACCGTGTGCAAAATACGGAACTGGTAATGAAAAATGGCCTATTGTCACGCGGGTTTGCCAAACCTGTAAAAGAGGAATGTGTTTTCTGAAGACGTATATATACGCCCATGGCAGTTAAGGGGTTAATTGCAAAATTGTGGCACAGAAAAAAATAGCCATTTCAAGGAAAATTACGTTATCTATCAATTTATTTTGAAAACATAAACTTAGGCGGCCGTTTTCATATGGAAATTATTACAAACTTTACAATTTTCGATACGAGCGCCCTTATTGTGACAATATATTTCGATTCTTCGGTAAATTTATAAATTATGCCGCGATTAATTCTCTGTTAAACATTTTCAGCTGCGTAGCTGAATTTATACAATGCAAGATTAACAAAATAATATTCTTTTTAACATTAATATGTTAATGCTGTTAATTTATCATGTTTGTCTGTAAAGCATGTTTTTACGCATGAAAATAAATGAATATATATTTTAATTGGAAATGAGACGCTTAATCCGACGCAGTAAACCGTTAGTAAATATGATTATCAATTTTGGAGTTATAAGGATGTTTCTTTTACGCAATTCAGTAATATAGCATTTAAAGTTTATGACGCCATCAAGCCACGATTTTATTCGAATTGCAATGCATTTTATAAATAGTTTACACATGTGTTATTTTCATATTTTATATTATGCATATAGATGATGGGTAAGTATTACGATGACCCCCAACGACTAGTTTTTGTTCGTGGTTATAGTATATTTTCCTAGATTAAGAAGCAATTGTCTTTTTACTATAGGGTACCAGCCTTTCTAGTTTGCTATATTTAGAGTTTCTTACACCGTATACTACAATTCCTGTAGAAAATTTATATTGCTTAAATTGGCACAGGGTATCACAGTTGACAGTACCTATTTAGGGTAATCATGATTTATAATGCTGCTATCTCTTGTAGTTTGCTATATATTCCGAGTGTTTCTATTTGTACTTTGAACTCTTGGGAATGAAGGAAAAAGGCTATCATATTCTCCAAGTGAACTTGTCGGAGCGGTTAAATTGCCTTATTATCCCACATTAATCGCGTAATTAGATATATAGAGAACAAAACATCTTTGTGATGATAGATTCGTTGTATAAATATTCACTTATTAACCTTTTTATCATGTAAGCATCACAATAAGAGACAAAAGGAGATTCTGAACAATATTAATAAATCGAACAACATACATTAACAATTTATTAAATTGAACAGATAAAATCAATGACATTTTGAAACTAGAACTAAATATTCAGCATTTATGTCTGCAAAATTCAGTGGAAGTTGTTTCATTTTAATAAGAAATTTTATCTATTATTTTTCTCATCTTTAATTTAAGTCTTCAGACCAACAGAACATGAAATATTGCTTTCATTTAAAAATTAAGTTGCGTACTATTCTTTTATTTTTAAAAATACTTAAAAGAACCTGTTGTCTAAGAGAATATGATATAACGTAAAACTTGCAAGGTACGAAGATAACTTCGCAAGTTGTGAGATTAACGTATGTGTTTTTTATTTTAACAAGATTTTAGTTACAGATATTTTTAGGTAGCTTTCATTACAAATACTTTTTGCAGTCATTCGGAGAAAAGCAATTCCAAAATATTTTGGTATATTTTCATCGATCATGACCCCAGACACCTGACATTTGTCAGGCTGTAACCTTCTTATTTATGAACCGATTTGCATGTGACTGAGTATGTGCATAGACATACCAAGGTCTCGAACGAGTTCGTTGGCCAGCTTCATCCGCCATCTTGTTTCAAAATGGCGGCTAGTTATTTTATTTTATTTTTTTTTTAATTTAAAAAGATGTATAAAAAATGTAAATTGAAAAAGTTGTTTGCGTTAAGTGTTAGATAGTGATACAAGTATTCCGGAACATTTTTTGTTTTGGCTTTATCTTAAAAAATGGCTAAGATATGGCAGTTTGAAATTGTAGGGTGGCTGACATTTTGAAACAATCTGATTTTTGTTATGTTGTAACTCTCATGTTGAAATTCGCATTCAAATTGAGTATTAACGATAACCGGGATTGAATCTTCTATAATTGGGTTCCAACGTTTCGGCTTCGGGTGTTTGAGTAAAATGAATTGAATTTTTAAAAAACATGGATTATGAAAGCGACCTTTTCCTCCCAGTACAGGCCGGAATGACTTTTTTCATATACAGACCCTTATCACATGTTTAAACAGTTTGGCTAAATAGCAGGAATTATCCTATTTGATAAATACATTTTTTGCAAATGTAGGTGATTTGCCACACATCTAAGGACTCACAAACCATAAAAGAACTTACATTCCTCTATAAGCATTAAGAGTAAACTTTAATAACCCCAAGTAGAGCAAAATAGTCGGCCAGTTGTTGACTAATTGCTGCCCCAAGTTGGCCCGCAGTAAGATATGTCCGCCTTCACCATTGGCCGACAAAACATTTGTCAATAAAGGTCCAACAGTGGTACAATTTTTAGATGCTCAGATACGTTCCAAATTAGAAGAGTCTCTGTACGACCTTACCATTTTCCAACCATTTTCTAACTGTACCTTTCAAAACCCTCCCATTTCCCGATGGTTTCCACAAAAAAGGAAAATAGCCATTTGATTGGAAATTATACACTCTTTTAATTTGTGTTAAAAAAATAGGCTTTAAAGGGTAATCTTCATACTGAAATTGAACCAAACTTTGAAACTTCCAAAATTTACATCCGATTTTAACAACATACATTTTTTTTTTGCTAAATTATACCTTAGCAACCAAACGGAAGTCATTCGGTCAAACAGTTTAGGAGTTAGAAAGGTTTCAATTTTGGTACTCATAATGAAATTCAAAATCTACTGAACGGAAAAAACTGTAATTTTGGATTTGTATATTTAAAGCTTTTACAAATCAATTTCTGTTAAAAAAAATCATAGGGCACAATTCATATATGTGATAGAAATTAATTTCGAAAATATACATATTTTGAAATTGATTTTCGAAAAATTATGAATATATGAAATATTTAACAGTAATCGATTTCCAGAATTTTTAAATATGCGAATCCAAAATTACAGCTCATTCAATCAAGCAATTGAGTTATGCTTTACAACCTACTAGCATTGAATTATGTTTTGTCCGGATTAAAAATAAATTTAACATTAGGAGTTCAAAATTTTGAACGTTCATAATTACAAACTGTTTGACCAAATGACTTTCCGTTTGGTATCCTAAGATAAACTTTAAAACCAAGTGCACTGTCAAAATTGCGTGTTTGTATTGAAAATTTCAGAGTTTAATATAATTTCAGTATGAAGATGATCCCCTAACTGAGTGGAAAAAGTGAAAGAGATGTAAATTAATGAGGGTACTATTAATGAAGTAATGGGACTTGGACGAAGGTAAATAATAAGTCAAATATACAAATTAAATAATATATAATAGTAAAGGTAAAATAAAGTAAGCTGCAAATTAATAATTAAATGTATGAAAATAATTGAAGGAAGATAAATTCTTATCAGCTATATACAGGTTGCTTCAAAATTAATAGTACAAACGTTTAAGGAAAATAGAACACATCTAGATAAACACAAATCGCGATACAATGCCTGGTCGAAACTCAAGCGGTGATGCAATAGAGAGCGCTGTAAAACAACTAGTTGCTTCTAGCAAACTCAAAAACATAACTTAGTCGGATGTGCCAATCTCAAAACTTTCTTCTGTCCAATATATGTTGATACTTAAAAATTCGTTTAATAAAATCAATATTTTTCGTCATTTTTGTACGAAAGCGGCTGGCGAATCACCGGGTTACCTGGATGCGCAACACCTTCCGGTGCACGAGCAGCCGATGTACAACAAAACTACGAAAAATCGAGAAAATCGCACAAAAATAGCTATCACAGTAACATTTTATGGCGGAATATCCCCAAATTCTACTGGGACCTGCTGGTCATAGCCAAAAACATGTAAATGAAACTTGGTTCAATTCTATGCATAACGCCATACACTTTTCGATGATACAGTAACGGAAATGGAACAAAAATTCCTATCACAGCGCCCTCTTTTGGCAAAATATCCCCAAATTCAACCGGGACGTGCAGGGCATAGTCAAAACATATAAATGAAATTTGGTTCAATTCTGTGCATAACTTCCTACACTTTTTGATTATACAATAATGAAATTGGAACAAAAATCATTATCACAGCGCCCCCTTCCGGCGGAATATCCCCAAATTCTACTGGAACCTGCTGGCCATAGCCAAACACATGTAAATGAAATTTGTTTCAATTCTATGCGTAACGTTAACTTCATACACTTTGCATGGTATAATAATGAAAATGGAACAAAAATTACTATCACAGCGCTTCTTTCTGGCTTAATATCCTAAAATTCCTCTGCGACCTGCTGGCCATAGCCAAAAAAATATAAATGAAATTTGGTTTAATTCTATGCAAAACTTCATACATTTTCCGAAGATACAAAAAGGACACACAGACACACTGACAGATAGACATTTTGTAAAAAACATGTTTTTCGGGATCTTTGCCCCCTAAAACGTGTAAATCCGTCGACAACCTGAAATCGAAAAAAAATTCGATTACAATACTTTCTTCTATTATAGATAAAAGTAAGTGAAAATGAAGTTTTCTCGTAATATTCTAGTAATGTTTAAAAGTGTTTCGAAATCCAGATATGTTGTATGTTTTTTTCTTTTCTGTCAAATATAATTAAATTATAAAAATCTTGCTGCACAATATGAAATCGATAAAGCACATTTTAACAGTGAAATCTGTAAAAACACAAATAAATGTAAATAAAAGTATTTTAAATTTAAACACAATAAAGTTTCAATTTAATGTTAGTAAAGCAGCATCTTAAAGATAAAGTATATATATTAGGAAATGCTTTAATGTTACCATAACATTTATGTTCTTTTCAATACACTGATTAAATTGTAAGTAGAATTACGAGTCCGGGTTGAAATTTAGTGGGTGTCTTATTCGAACAACAGGCAGTGTTTTAAAATATACAAAAGCTTGTTTTACGTAGCACGACTAGAATTTCAACTAGTCAGTCTCATTTCTGAATGAGTCCGTCAATTGATTGCAGTGGATTTCTGAATACAGGTTTTCATAAAGGTACTTCGAATCAATTCGTTTCGAAGGAAGAGTATAAATAATTTAACAAAGATTTGAGATGGTATTTTATCGAAAAGAATTGAATCCTAGATGTACAAAAAAATTGTAATATTTATTATGTGTGCATTCTTTAAGTTTAAATAATAAAACATTTAAGTTTACCAGTATTGTATAAATATTTAGGAAAGAAATACAAATACATATTTGTCTATTCAAATTTCGATACCTAAAAGCATTGATGCGCTGTACCATTTTTTGTTGATATTTTTAAACAATTTTTTTATGCGCTTCGGAAATGCTAGAATTGGAATCTCCTCCTCCACACATACGCAAATGGAATATCGTCCTAATTTTCGAGCTATGGAAGACACAAAATTTGTTATTTGATTTTTCACAAACTGACAAATTTGGACTTAGCACATCTATGCTTTTAGATTTCAATTTATTTGTGTTTAATTTCAATTTATGGGATCTCATATAGTCTAAAAATTCTATCTGCTACGACTTATTATAAGTTTTTAAATATTTATTTAAGTTATAATAGAAATTTTGTAAAATAATTAAAGCCAGTTTCAATTTTTAGAAAATCATAAAATAAAAATTGTTTATATTGCATTAGAAAATATGGAATAACTAATACGAGAAAATTTTCAAAATAAATAAATAAAAACGGACCAACAAGTATTTCAAAATGTTAGAATTAACATTCAACTTCCATTAAACTGATCTCGAAATTATTCTATACAATAAACTTAGAAGGTGCGTCTAAAAAATTCGGTGAATGGCCCGATAATTAAGCAAAAACACTTAATATGAACTCGCGCGCGTGCATGCGCATTGAATATCTGAAGAAGCGCCTCTTGTTGTCGAAATCACTATGTTCAAACAGAGTTTACCGCTGGCATCAATCGAACAGAGTTAGTGTGACACGCCATTCAAAGGCAATGGAGGAATGCATAAACACTCAGTTTTGATATAAATTGGAGAGCATAGCGACAAGGATCCATGCAATGTTCTATCGAACTGGACAGTGGAGTCAGTTGCACAATAACGCCAGCCCGCACACTGTGATCCGTGCGCGCAACTTCCTTGCTTCATGTCGAGTGACAGTTCTTCCTCATCCACCATATTCTCCGGGTCTGGTGCTTCCAGACATCTCCCCCCCCTTGAGGCCCCATCATGAAAGACTTACACTTCTAAGATATACAGGAAGATCAACAACGTGTGACATCGACGCTTCGAGCGATTCCGAATGAAGCATTTGCTGACAGTTTCCAGCAGCTTTAAAAACGTTATAAAAAGTGTGTTGTGTTGTGGCTATTAGAGATTACTTTGAAAGACAGAATTTCTTTTTGATTGCATCTTTCGTTTTCTTTATTTTATGACACCATTCACCGAACTTTTTAGACGCAATTTATATATTACAGAAATTCTTTGGCCAAACGTATTTTAAAAAAGACACTCAAACAACAACAACAACAACAAAAAAGTAAAAATATTTAAAATACACGTAAAACATCATTAAAAATTATCTGAATGTTCAAAAACCTCAATGATATTAATTCATTCTATATACATAATTAAAGGGTGTCTCGGTATTTTTCAAAAAATTATGAAAATTTGCATTTTCTAACTTTTAACTTAGAATGAAGGTAGGGATCTGTAGCATATTCTCAGGAAGTGCTGTAAAGATCCGATAATTAAAAATATGTGAAAAAGTGTTTTTATTGCATCTATTTACCTTTAAAGGATTCAGGGTTCCAATAGTCATATATATATATATATATATATATTAGCTTGTGTATCTTCAGTATATCAGTATGATCAAAATGTTATAAATGATATAAACAAAATATATTCAAGTGACTCGCTATTTTTTTGAACGATTCTTAACCTTTTGATTACGGGTCAGGACTGACGACATTTTTATATTCATTCATATCACAATTTACAAAGAATTTTTCTGGTAGATTTCTCTTAAAAATATCCTAATATAAGTGTAAAGTAGAGATTATTTTTCAAAAAGTGGTTCGAATAGCATAAAAAAAAACAGTCTCTGACGACATATATCCTCTTAATCAAAAGTTAAGGTGTATTTCATAAAATTAGGAATCGCATTTTCAGTAATATAAATAGTTTATTTTTAAAAAGTAAATATGTTAAATAAATATTCATTTTTACGGTATTTTATGTATGCTGTCACATATGTCCCGACATTTCCTTTATTTTTAACTTTTCGGAAATCTGATCCCTACCGCTACTTGTAAGAAAAGAATGAAAGACAAATATTTCAAAAAGTTCAAAATTATAGGCAAAGTACGGTTTTAAAATGTATTGATGTACGATGGTTGACGATGGTCCACGACCTTTGTATTTTAAAAATTTTATCTTAATAATTACATTTTTATAGATTAAATCATTTTTCTTCATAAAACCATTTAATAATATGTCAAAATGGCATTATAAAATACTAAAAAAGAGTATTTCAATTGTGATCAAGTTCTCTTAAAACATACACTCCCTGAAGAATTTTAGACTCATTGATTAAACAATTTTTGTTAAATACTCTGGAAAGCCACGAAAATTTGAATTTCGAAAAAACGAAGTTTAAAGTTATTATTAATTGCCGTTTTGGTCAAATGCAATATAATTTTTTTGACTATATTACTGCTTCTATTGTAAATTTTGCTATGATTTTTTTTAATTTGTTTAAAATGCATCACAGAATAAAAAGCAGTAACAAAATTGTTTTTGATATTTTAAAGATTTTAGAATGTATGAGACCCCCTAATTGAAGAGAAAAATTTAACTCAATATATTGTTAATTTATAAAAATGAGATAAAAATATCCACTATGCAAAATTATTAACCAGCCATAACTTATTTTCATGACTGAATCTAATATTAAAACGAATATCCAAAAAGCATACCCATTACATGTAAAGATATTAATAAATTATTCTCAGGCCTTAAAGAAATTCATTATCTATTCATCATCATACTAATTCATCATCAAAACCATCTATGAAATGTACCCTTTCAAACAAGAGAAAAGAGAATAATTTAAGTGTATGCATCCATGCGAAAATTATTTGTGAACGTAAGCTGACATTCGCACACGTTAAGAAATTCATATTTTTTTATGCCAGTGGAAGTTAAATAAAATATACACATGATGGTTTAAAATATATTATAGAAATTTATCAGATCGAAATGATATTTTGTTGTTTAAAACTATATAATGCATTTGGTAATTATTTTTACATTTGAATTAGAGTAAATAAATAATCATGGATTAAAATTGTGTATTATAAAAATACAAATTTAATTTTATTAAAAACATTTTTCTTAAAAATACTGTGTTTCTTCAATTGAGCATTTCACTACTCCTAATATTATTTTATAAAGTATTCCCCCCCCCCCCAAAAAAAAAAAAAAAGACAAGCTTTAAAAGACTGTAGAGCACACAAAATTAAACTTTTTTTGTTGTATGTGTTGAACACGAAGTCCGCAGTCCATTTATTCAATAGATAAGTAAAAATGCCCAGTCAACTCTGTGTTGTTTCGACACAAATGGTGGCAATTTCCAGCACTTTTCATGATATTATTACATGTTACAGAAAGATAAATAAGTCTTTTGACAGTCTCGTCAATATGCTCATTATTGTTAAACTTGTGAAAGAAATTATATGTTCAGATCGGAGCGACACACAGTATACTTTTGACAGAATAAGTGAATTGAGATTATCGTATCCGATACAAAAAATGTTCATTGTAGTATACCCTACAACTTTTTAAAATTTTTACGATATTTTTTGAAACACCCAAAAATCGTAATGAAGAAAAATCTTAAATGTAAATTTAAAAGCTTATATATATTTAAAAACTTAAAGATATATTTAAAACTTTATGTACATATAAAATATATATTTTAAAACTTAAATGTATATTTAAAACTTAAATATATATTTAAAAACTTAAATATACATTTATACAAACTTAAATATATATTTTTACAAACTTCAATATATGTTTTACATTAAAATTAATTTTCTATATACTATTTTATAAGTTTCATTAAAAATATATTAAACTAAAATATCCAGTATTAAATGTTAAATACGGCTAAATGTATTTTTAAAACTGAAAACTCTGCTGTAACTTGGCAATTATTTTCGGAAGTTTTTTCTATTTTATTACCCCAAACTTACAAAACATGAAACTTCCAAAAATCTTGTTTCAACAAATTCGCGGAGGAATAAGATACTATTCTAAAACAGATTAAAATAATCGTTGACCTAAATTTTTACGGCAAAGCACTTCTCTGTATTTACTTTCACGAACAATTGGAAAATAATGAAAGATAATGATTTGTATTACAACGACTAAGCATTTAATGAGGGAAATTAATAATTTTATAACGTCGTTTACAAGCGTTAATGAGAAATCGAAAAGCCTTTATGGTTGATATTGATTTAAAACGAAGTTTAATGTCAGCTCAAATAGAATTTAGCTGGAATGGAAAATATGGCTAAAGATTTGACAGTTTTAGACGCTGCAAAGTAATAATTTTGATTTTGATTGTGTTTTTAAAAATATGAGAGTGATGAGCGAAATATGAGAGTATAACAGATCATAGAATCTTATTTATTATTTTTTTTTTGAGTTTTTGCGTGTATTTATTTCTAAAATAAAAAAGTTCATCAATTTCAGCGGCTATACTTTTTTAATTTTTATATACAGAGCCCGTCAAAAGGAATCATGCACGGTTTTTGCACACATGAACGGAAACTAGAGCGGTGTGAGAGGTGGTGTTCATTTTAAAGGGAAATTCAAAGTATGCATACGTAATGAAAGCGAAAGTTTGAGCAAAAAGCGCTGTTGCATTCCAGTTGTGTTTTTGTGAAATTTTGGGCCAAAAATAGGAGTTTTTTCATTTGAACCACCCTACATTGTGTACCGTAAGTTTGATTTTTGATGTCAAAGCTATCAGAAAATGTGATAGTTTGTAGGGATGAAGGTACGGTTAAATTTTTATTCAGTTTTGAAATTTCAGTCAATCAAACCAAAATTTACCAAAAATGCTTAACCAAATTTTGACGCTCGAGCAACGAATTTTTATCGTCATGAAATACGATTTTTCTGATGGATCATCTTCTTCATTGTGTACACTTTATGAAAAAAATATTGAAGACACAGTGAACCACCAAGGCAAACGATATACAATTTAATCGCCATATTCAAGGAGACAGAAGCTGGTGCCGATCATAAGGCAAATTTAACCAGAAGACCACGATCTGCGAGGACCGCTGAAAATATCCAGCTGGTGGATGAACGTCTTAGTGGGGATCCATATCTGCCAAGTTCCAGACTTGCTCAAGAGATGGCATTTCTGAGGCAAGTGTTCGCCGCATCTCAAGAGGTGAGCTGCATCTCTATCCATACAAGATTCAAATTGTGCACAGTTGGACTGCAAATGCCAAGAAAAAGAGATTTGTTTTCACTGAAAAATTTCTTCGGCTATCGCGAGGTAACAAAATCCTGCTTCCAAATCTTTGGTTTAATGGTGAGTCTCACTTTAATCTGATCGGTCACAATAATAAGCTTGTAAAGCAATGTATAAAAATGATGTTTCAAAAACTGCAAGATTCATTAATGTTTCTTTACATAATTTTTAGCTTAACAACGATGCATTATGAGCAACACAAATGATACCTGAGAGTAATATACTTAACATATAATATTTGTTAAACAAATTGTTCCATATATGTTTTAAACTCCAATGTTTAAAAAAAGTATTATAACAAAATTTAATTCATGATAAATGTTTTAATATAAGAATCCCATGAGTAAGAAACAAATAAGTGTTAATGAAGTAAGTCATGCGAACTGTCAGTGCATAATCACGACCGGAATAATATGAACCGAACCTCGGATAGTTCATTCGTGCTAGTTGTGGTCCATGTGTTCCTCTAATTCATTCGAACTAGTATAATCCATGTGTCCAGTTTGATACGAAGGAATTAGGTTACATGATCTGTACCGCATCATCATAATCAGTGGAAGAAAGAAAGACAAGAACACGGAATAACTATCGCTCATTTTAAAAGTGTCAGATTCGGTCTGGTAACTTTTATAGTTTATTTGAACTAGTACATTCGACCATGCCACATCCCAAATTGGATAAGGGTAAAGTCATTTACAAGCATCATATACCATCATATAAATTTAGAAGATTTTCTGAGATATAAACCGAAATGCATGTATTCATATCGTAATGCGACCCGATATCGTTATATAAATTGTATGCCAAAAAATTGTATTTTGTATACGAGAAAATGAGAATTAAATTTACTCACCCACATTTCTCAGCTTGTAAAGCACTGAAAAAAAAATGTTTAATTAACTTTAAGATTCTTTAACGATTCTTTGCATCATTTCTATCTTAAGAATGATACATTTTGAGAAAGTTTAATGATACAAGAGAAGGATACACACACATTTTACATTAATATTTGTTAATAAAACTTTTCCATATATGTTTTAAACTCCAATCATTAAAAAAAAGAATTATACCCAGTTTAATTCATGAACAAGTTTGGTTAATGTTCTTTACTATATATCTGAACAAGTTTCAGTAGCTTGAGAATCAGTAAATAATTTTTTTTCTTGCATAAAGATTTTTTTTTCTGTTTACTCTAATGCGATTTAAAATTGACTATGAAATTATCCTTATCGCCCACTGCTCTGGGAATCAAAATTAATGAGATTGAATGCTAGGGTATATACAACGTTATTTTACCAGAATAAGTGGAATGCTATATAAAATATAATTAACAGTCGTGCAGTTCAGACGTTTCCGCATATACATATTGTTAAAAACATTTTCCCAACAAAATATTGTCTGTGATTAAATCTTATTTTTCACGAATTCGTGAGACAATGCAGCCTCTCCCCAAAATATGAGAACGTGCTCAAAATAATAATATTTCAGAAAATTGAAGCTAAAATAAACGTTTACTACCAGAGAGAGAAAAAAGTTAGAAAATAATCAAAAATTGAGAAATTGTTGCATTGCTTTAAAATAAAAGACCATTTTCCTATCTAAGAGAACTTTAATGAATTTCAAAGAGAAAATAGCGATATGTGTTATTTTAAAATATACATTCTGATGTATTGTAATAGAAATGATCCCAAACAGAATGCATATGCATGTATTTGCATTCATTAGTGTTATGAAATATTATTGCCTATTTTTTAAACACCTATGTGCACTAAAAATAAGTAGCAATCTATACAAAATAGAAGAAAATACAAATTTTTAAGTGCATATACATTTTGCATATTTTAAACAACTTTAATACATTTTCGTATCAATATTTCAAGTTTTCAAAATACATATAATTCGGATTATTAATGCACCTAAAGAATAAGTTGCAAATGAATAAGTAAATGTATAAAAAAAATAATTGAATGCAGATAAATCCTTATAAGCATGCATTTCACCATACAATGCATGATTGTAATGAAAGCGGTAAAGCACTAGGGGGAATTCTAAAACGATTGAGTTATTGTTGCTAGAAATCTAAAGAATATGAAAATGAAAATTTCTCTTAATATTTTTGTAATGTTGAAAAATGTTCAATAATGTATACGTGATGCATGATTTTCTTTATTTGTTAAATATAATTTGGATTATAAAAATTTTATAGCTGAATTTTAAATTGTCAAACGTAAAAGAACATTAAATGAATAAAAAATGGGCTTTTGAAAATATTTCAAAAGTAAACATAATAAAATTTTAATTTAATTCTAAGTCAGCACTTTAATTAAATTAGATCTTAGGAAATGCTTTGCATTTCAGCGAATTAATCAAATCTTGATTAAAATTACGAATTTGAGATGAAAATTACTATAGAACAGCAGGTGTCTTATTCAAACAACTTGACAATGTTTTAAAATGCACAAAAGGATGTCTCACGTGGCACGATTGGAATTTGAATTATTCAGTTTCATTTCAGAATGAGTTCAGCAATTTGTTGCAGTGCATTTCTAAATACAGGTTCAGATAAAGGTATTTCAAATATTCTCACAAAATACACTCCGAATGAAGGATTAGAGATAATTTAACAAAGATTTAAGACGCTATTTAAACGCAAGGAATTAAATACTAGGCGTAGGAAAAACATGAAAATGTTTATATCATTAATATATACTTTAAATTTAAAATCGTAAAGCGTTTAATTTTATTGTTTTTTAATACTTAAAAAAATAAAACAATATTTGATAATAAGAAGCTATTTTTGTTCAATTTAAATGAAATTCAAATAATAAAAGTTTAAAATTTATAAATCACTACATGTTTTTTAATAAAATAAAAAGCAACCTGAGTTCTAATCTCGCTTATAATCTATCTATATAGAAAGTGTAAAGAAATTAGTACAGTCATTTTTCGATTTTATTAAAGAAAAAACCCTTTTTAGAGTTAGTTGATGAAGAAGAAGGAGCCAACGCCAAGCTTAGTCAGTGATTTCAAAATCTATTTTTTTTTTTTTTTTTTTTTTGTGAAATACAACTACAACTACTTTACGGAAAATGAAGTTAACTACAACTACAATTACTTATTTTAAAAAGTAGCGACTTCAAACTATTTTTCAAAAGTAGTCACTACTTTGCTACTTTCTTATTTTTTTTTAGCAAGATTCAATCTACGCTTGAAATTGAGGGCACGGATTAAATAATACAGCGACCCCTCGTTATATCAAGTCTGTCGGGATACAACAAAATAAGTGCGATATAAGTGTCCAACACACTCTTAATGTATAAATTGTTTGTTGAAAGTTAATGATATTGAGTTATCTAACTTTATAATTTAGAAAATTACAGAAAAAACATATCTAAATGCAAACAATGAATAAATCTGTAAAAAAAAAAAAAAGCCATTCAAATGCAGAAAATCGGCGTTAAAAGATAAAGATGTAATAACGAGTAAGTAGACAAGTGTTGCCAACAAGAATATTAATTTCTTTGATAGGTCAGCACATGGTTTTACCAGCATTCTGTAAAAAATCTATTACTTTATGGTGCGACGCATTTCTAAACACTGCAGCTGAGATTTACTGCTGAGATCAGCAAATTGTTGAGCAGAACACATATTGAACTAAAGAAGAAAGTTACGAACACGTGATTTGTAAAATAGTACATTTTTCCCATGAAGTAGCGTTAAAACTATCGTCAGTACTTGCTACAATCTACTGATTTTTTGTATTGTACTACACGTTACATTACATTGTTCAAAATGTAGAACACTACAGTACAAACTACTGTAAAAAGTAGCAACTACTGTAAAAAGTAGTAACTACTGTAGTTTTGCTACTTGTAGCGCGCTAGTTCCGACCACTGAGCTTGTGCAAACAATTTCCATTTGTGGTAACACTGTCAATTTCTTCTTAGTTTTACATTTATACTTATGTTACTGTAAGTCAGGGCATGAAATTTCAGTTGAAATGGTACTCGCCAGACTAAAATGTTTGCTCGCTACTATTTTACACTCATTCAGCAACGTCGGCCACCACACCTGCCCAGAAAATGAACTATTACTGACAAACTGAATTTAAATTGACCATTGTTAGAAGGAACTGTCTGTGTAATCCAGAATATTTTACATTAATGAAAAATATGAGCAATTATCAAAAAATGTTAACTGATATAGTGTGAAGAAATTTCTGGTAACCGAAATCATGAAAGAATGTAGAAATTGAAAAATTGCTTGAGGATGCACGTGTCACTTTCAACATTTGAGACCGCATCTTTATCGCATTTTTCGTTTGATGTATTTATTACCATTAGTAAAAAAGAACTCTATATTATTACCTTGTCTTTTCTCCATGGCAATAAATAAAAAATAAACTAAAAAGCCACTTTAATTACCGCCAACTACCACAGAACCAAGAAAAACTCTAAACCAAAAGAAACAAAGAATTTGGAAGAAAACGAATAATTTTTACTGTGTTTCGGTGGCGAAACCTGATTCACTTCGCGAAGGAGTGAAGAGCGATCAGATTCGGTCTTGCCGTTCTGCGGTGCGAAAGTGCGGGAACGAATGCAGACGAGGGTAATTCGTTCCTCCGTAGGAGAGAAATGAAAGTGAGTGACGCCGCATTTTTTCAACTTTTAGAAGACAATAGCCGTCGCTTGATTTTAAAACACTTCCGGGTGTCGCTGAATTGAGGCACGATATTCTGAGCGTATATAGTTTGATTTGAAGCACAACATTTTAAAAGACGAAACTTACTCGCCAACCTTAAATATTTACTCGCCAATGGCGAGCTGGCGAGCGGAAATTTCGCGCTCTGCTGTAAGTAGTACTTAACATCATCGTCGCAAGCAGATGTTTATTCTTAAGTTACGTGTGAATAAATTATAAAACGATATACCTGAAAATTGTTTAAAAAATGTGTAAATTATAATTTTCATAGAAGCGTTATTGAGAGTGCATTTTTTGTGTTCTTTACATGGTGTGAAAATAAAAATTTTGCTATATATAGAAGCGAATATATGTATGACAAAAGTGAAAGCGATAGCGTTTGTCGCGGTATCTAGTGTTACTTTTGATCTTAGCATTGTTGACGGTACGTTTGTGCTTTATAATGAAGAATTTCCATCAATAACTATAAGTTTCAATTTTGTATTGATAAAAATAATGAATAAATCTATGAATAAAACATACATCTAAGTGTGGATTTATTGTCATAGTAAATTGTAGACTAACCAATATCAGGTGTCATTGAAATTTACATAAAAGACACAGATTTACACAGAAATTACAATGCACCATTTCAAACAAAATAAACAAAATTATTTGTGAATGCACATTGAAAAACATGACGACTCAAGAAATTTATCATTCTTTAAACCAGTTGAAATTAAGTGAAATATATGCAGCGTGATTAAAAAAGATATATACATATTTAAAATTGGAATATTTAAAAAAGAAAATACTGTTGGCATTTATTTAGCAATATCTGAAGTTTTTATATTTACTTAAACATATCAAATGTTACTCAGCATGGCAAATTTTTAATATTTCCACCACCAGCGGCACGAGTAACACCATAGCGGTGAATGACACCACAACTATTCAAATTCATGCCAAATCTCACCAAGAAAGACTTCTTGCGATTCTTTCTTACGAGAGTGCATTAAATAAACCGTTTATGTATCCCCACCACTACATGACTTGTTAAGAGATCAAATATCGGATCATTACTGCTGTAATGTAAGCTAGTGACGATGGACATACCTGTCCAAGTTAGGGATGAATTTGAGTACTGTTGCGATGTTATTCGTATTGGTGGTGGAAATATTGAAAATATTTTGAGATATTCCCAAATAAGCGTAAAAACTGCAGACATTGGTATATATATTGGTATCAGGTGCTGAAACATTCTTTTTTAATCATACTGAACAGGATCATTAAAATAAATTATAAATTGCATCACATCGCGATAAGATTTTGCTGTTTAACACGAAAACGATAAATTAAGTAAATAATATAACATTTATTTGGCTTTTGAACAACAGTAAAAATAAGTTGTCATTTCTAATTACACAAAAATATTTTGTAGCACAAAAATAAAAGTGCAATCTGACTTTATGAAAAGCATTTTTACTACAAACACTTCATTTCTACAACTAGTCATAACCGGCTGTCTGTTTAATTTTAAATTAATTATAAGCGAAAAAAATTAATTAAGAAAGCGTTTTTTTATAAATTTCATAGATTTAATTTGCAATATTTTATGTTAAATTAAACTATCTAATATTAAATGTTAAAAGGCAGCAAAATGTAGTTTTCAAATTGAAAACTTTGATATAAATAGTTCTTCTTGTTCTTTTTCCCAAAATATACACAAAAGTTTGTTTCTACGGGTTTACGTATAAATTGGAAGAGGTTTTAAATAGATTAAAACAATCTTTGACCTACATATGGACGGCAAAGTGTTAGCATGTTTACACGTGATTTTACAAACACATTTGGAAAATAATAAAAGATAACGATTTCTGTTAAAGCAAGTATGGCATTTAATAAGGAAATTAATAATTTAATAACATCGTACAGAAGTGTTAATGGGAAATCGAAAAACATTTATGGTTGGGATAGAATTTACGATGATGTTCAATATCTGTTCAAATAGAATTTATCTGAAATGGAAAATACGGTTATGGATTTGAAAGTTTTAAAGGTTACAAAATAATAATTTTGATTTTGATTGCGTTGTAAAAAATAAACACAAAATCTTTCTATTTTTATTAGTTGTGTTTTTAAATCTTTATTTTTTTTCTAAAATAAAGGAGGTTTTGAGTTTCAGGCCTATAAATATTTTAACATTTATGTATATTTGTATAGAACTTTGGAACAGGAAATCGACTTTGATATTACTTCTTGTTTTAAAATATGTTTTACAGAGGGTCTCGTAAAAATAACATTAGGATCTCATGATGGCTTTTCTAATATGTCCATTTACCTATATATTTATAATGTATTAAAAATATCTCAATAAATGGTGCAATGGGCAGAAAATTATTAAATACAAGCTAACACGCCCGGCGTTGCACGGGCCAAAAATATTAATAATCTGTTCTATACGAAACTTAAACCAAACCCCGTCGTAATCGGGTCCATAGAACCAGATATACTCCTATAGTTCCACCTTCCACCGCCAGGGGGCACAGTCTGTTCTGGAAGAGGCCTTTTCAGAACACTCGAACCAAACAAATTTCCTAGTAGAATTGAAATTTAACCACGGGTAAACATTGCCAAAATAGCGGAAATCGCGAAAGTGGGTTACGTAATCGATCGGTTTCTAAAGGGTTAATGTAGATATTTTTAAAAACCCAATCGTGCGTTTTGAAGAAAATGAACGCGTCTATGATCTGGAGTCTACTGTTTGTCCGTACTCACATTTCCTGAGTCGATGCTGATTTTTAAACCTGAACCGAAAAACGAAAATCACGTGAGTGAGTTTTGGAAAGGATTTCTTTTCGGAGGGTTAAAATTAAAAATTTTCAAAACGGATACCAGATTTTAAAAAACAAAGGGATATAGATTAGGCGCGGTATTTTTAGTTTTTCGTATCTTGTTTATAAACGCCGATACGGATTTTTAAAGATAGGAGAAATAGTTAAAAAGCGAAATTGACTTACGGTAAAAAATGTTTTCGAAAGGGTTAACGTGCATTTTTTTAAAATTAAAGGTTTCTGCTTGAACCCGATAGAATGTAGATGTCTTTAAGTGTGTTTGTTTTTTGTTTGGTTATTTTAGAGAGCCGATGCCAGATTTTATATATCGCAGAAAATCGGAATTCGCAAAAGTGAGTCCTGCGCGCGTTTTTTTTTTTTTGAAGGGTTAATATTCGTATTTTTCTAAAACAAATACAGATATCGAAAAAAAAAATAAATGTAGATATTGTCTGATATTTTTAATTTTTGTACCTTTCTCTGAACCGCCGATGCGAATTTTTAAAAATTGCCAAAATCGCAAAAACTGCAAAACGACATACAGAAAATATACTTTTTCGAAGGGTTATTTTTCATATTTTTAAAAACCAATAGTGGCTTTGAAAAGGGCAAACTTAGATCTTTAATTTGGTGACCGTCGTATTTCCGTATCTTTTGTATTTCGGTAGATGCAAGGTTCGGAAAACAGGAGAAAATAAAAAACATGAATTCGATGCTTTTTGATTTTTTTTGAAAGAGTTAAAGATAAAAATTTTTTCCAACCAACCAGATCATTCGAGACGTAAAAGTATGTTCTTTCAGAATATGTAGACGGTTTTTCCGTATTTTGAGCCGTTCGCCCATGGCGAATTTAGAAAAACTTAAAAAGATATGGAATGATCCACGCTTTGTTAATCTTTTAACGGAGGAACGAATAAATGCCTTCTGGGCATGCGCGAACTCTTTTCGAAAAAGTGATTTTTTATTTGCGATCTTTGATCAGTTTTCAGTTAATAACTACTCTAATTTTCAAAATATTAAAAATCTGAGGTTCAGGTGCACCAGGAGAGGGTTTGGACTACCTAAATCTAAATTTGCAGGCTTCTAGGTGGGCTAGATTTTGCTAGCCATCACCAACAGACACACACACAGAACAGACACACAGACACACACACAGAGCGAAACTTTCTTTTATTAGTATAGATTGTTGTATCTACTTCAACTATTTCTCTTCGAAAATACCTACAATGAAGGTGCTACATATTCTAATTTCATGGTTTACTCTCATGTTTTTAAGCAATGAGATGTGGGTGGAAAGATTTAATTTCCATTTTCTCATACACAAGGTTCGATATTTAGCAAATGCACCTCTCGGTTGTTTCATCTGTTCATATCTATATAGTAATATTTCGGTTGCAATTTCTTAAATCATCAAGTACTTTTTTTATACAATGCACCGACAAAATTAGTTCGGATAACAAATTCGTTGGGTATAATCTGGTTGGCAAATTTTTAGAAATTAGAATTATTCAGTTAATTAGTACTTTGTTGACCGGCAGTTTAATATGAAATCGCTTTCTTAATTACTCTATTTAATTACTACCATATTTTAACAATAGTTTTCGTCTTTTTTAATTGCAGATTTCTGGTATTAAATAAAGAGGAGATTATTATTTAAAATTAGTGGTAATAAAACAGCCTAAATGCTTGCAGCTATATAAGCACGAGTATACTCGTCACTGATCAACATTGCGTTTATGATGGAGATTCATATATTTATAGTTAAAACTTTATAAATTAATTGTGTTTCCTTTTTTGTTATTTTGAATTCTATCGTACTTCTGTGAAAAGAAAATCTCTTTCCCTTTCTACTTAAAATTCGATAATTCTCATACTCTTTTATCGCAGCTAGAAGTGACCCTTTGTTAATGTACATATACTAAATTTTTTCATACGCCAATTCAATCATATACAAAAATAACTACACAAAGTTTGTACGGCATTAAAAATGTTTAATTGGGGGCACAATCGATTAGCGACAGAAAGCGGAGTATTTTGGGAATAAATGATTGAAAAACAATTGAGATGCAGCCATGTTTTAATGTTTTTCATAGGTAAATATGAATCAGGATATTGATGATTTTAAACAAAACTACAAGATATTGATATTAAAATTATTGAATACTATATAAAATGCATATGTATTAAAAATAACTAACAGCAATACTAATATGTACTATGTTCAATACAGTTTGTATCTTTTATGACGCAACCCAACATATTTTTACTAGCAGCACAAGCATAAGCGACCTACATAGTAGGCAGAAAACGCAGTGAAGTAGTTAGAAAAGTGATCGCGGAGCAATCAGTGTCAAGGCCTTATTACCACATGGACAAACCACGCATTAGCCAAGGGTCCGAACGTTAGAGGGAACCCAGATTCATCATCCTTACTTGGAACTGAACAATAATGTAATTTGAAATGGGATGTGAGCGAAGGGTAGGGGTAAAGGTCCGAGGTTTCCGTGATCCAGGCTTTTTCATATCATTGTCATTCCTATATGTTGTATGAAAAATCAGTTTGCGCATCTGTATTTATAAAGCGGAGGAAATATTTTTACTCCAAAACAGAAGAATAATTAAGTTTTCATGTAGCACGTCACTCAGTAATTCATTGATTTCAAAATTAATACTTTTAGAGGCAGAAATTTTCCCCCATTTAACTTAATTAAAGTTTTTCGGAACCTAGTCGTCATGTGGTAATTTGTAAGAACGCGTTTCGTGAACAATTGCAGCATATTTTATAAAACTTTCATTAAATGCATTTTTTTTAATATTTTGCTGGTTATGGGTTGCATTATAAGACATACGCTGTACTAAACTGTGGAATATAATGATTTAAAATGTAATTAATAAGTGTAAAACCACAAAACCTTCAGTAATTTTCATTTCAAAAAACGAAATATTACTTCCTTAAAAAGCTGTTCATAATTTCCATAAACTTTTGAGAACTTTGGCAGTAATTTAACATTCTCAGGAATTTTTTTTTATAGATTTTGCTTTTATTCAATAATTGTAATTATTATTTTTATTTCAGTAATAAATAAATTCTAAAACGCCAATCTGAACTCATTTATAAATTTAAATTACTATTTACTATATGAAAACTTCAATTTTTTAAACTCAAATACTTCTCGCTATTCATATGATAATCACGTATTTATTTTCTACGCATATAAATCAGTAAATAAGGCTTGATTGCATGTTTATTCTCTCCAAAGAAATGTTCAATAACTTGCAAACTTTCTTTAACTGAAATATTACCTCTTATCTCTGTGAACCTTCCCTTTTAGTTAAAAATTAAAATAAATTAAAAAACAATTTTCCTTCTATAGCCTGAAAAGATAACGCTGTGGTAAATGAGCTTTGATTGTCAACGATGTTATTTAATTTTCCTCGAATATAAGTTTTTTAATTTCTTTGTTAAATCTTAATATAAACTTCGGCTATTTTGTGAGAAATGCTAATTTATTATATGAATATTTATGTATTACATCTATGGATAGTGAAGTTAAAGATTGGTTTGCCTAAATTATGGCAAAAGACGTTGAATGTTGTAGAATTTTTATTCATTTTTGTATTTCTGTTAAAAGCGAACATGTAAATGTCGAGAATTTTTTTAATCAGCAGAGACTGGATAATTTAAATGTATCTCCATTCGTGAAGGTCTAATTTTATGCATTTTCCAAAGGTAATGTGACATTAAATTTAAGAATAAATTTAGTTTTATATTCATATGAAAAATGATATAGAATTTTGATACATTTTTAGGTCTCTTATTAAACGCGAACATGTTAATGTCGAGATTTTTTTTAATAATTAGAGACTGTATTATTTAAATGTATCTCCATTTGAGAAATTCTAATTTTATGCATTTTTCTAGAAGTAATGTGACGAGAATAATCTCAACTGTATGTTCGTTTGGTAATATTTGTCAGGTAGTGTGATTAAAAACATAGCTGCGATCATTTATAAAATATTTCTATTTTTTTTTAATATTAGAATTGGATAGCGAAAATATGTTATATATAATTACATTTTTATTACAGTTAAATAATTAATAATTTAAAAGAGTTGAATAACAATACTGACTCTAGTAGAAAAATAATATTGAGCCAATATTGCTTGTATTGTATTGGTTATATCTTGGCAAATGTTAGCAATATTGAGATGTTTACATTTTGTCGATATTACTGCAATCTTGGCGTTTCACTGCAAATATATCCAATGTAAAGCTAATATTTCTGTAACAGTTGCATGGCAATTTTTCATATCAATTGAGAATCTGTTGCTTTTATCCAGTAACTGCAACTCTTAATATTTACGTAAACGAATAAACTCAAAAGCAAATTCATAACTTGTTAATAAAATTTAATTAATACTTACTATGGAGAAAACATTATTTTTTGAACTGAAATACCTTTCAGTATTCATATGCTAATCACATATTTATTTTGCATTCACTAAGGCTGGATTATGTGGTGGTGTTTTCTTTCTTCTAAAGAAATGTTATATAAGATATAAGAAGCACATTTTCTTAAACTAAAGTAGGATCTTTTATCTTCAAAGCTTCTCTATCAGGAGCGTCGTTTCAAAACTCTCTTGGTGGGAAGGGGGCGCAATGTGTTATTTGAGGGCGGGGGATTTCTTTTGACCTGTTGTGCACAGCTAAAACGCAATTAATACAGTTTTGTTCTCACATATATATTTTTAATTAGTCTGTTTTAATTAGTATGTGATTAGTCTATCTCAGATTGAGAATGTTGTAATAGAAATACACCAGCAAATATTATTGGTAATTATTAATTTTTGTGCTTAAAGTGTTTATTTAATGCTGATATTTCTATTTTAAACAAATCTGACAAGTTATTTTATATTTGTACTATTTTCGATTTTTTTTTCTTACTTGACTGAAACACTGTGAACTATAAAATCCACGAAGGGGGGAATTGCCATCCCCTAACCTTCACCAAATGGCGCCCTTGTTCTATATTAATTTAAATAAAAAGTAATTAAAAACAATTACTTCTATAGCCTGAAAGATAAAGGCATGATAAACGAGACTTGTTTGTCAAACATTTTACTTAACTTTCCTAGAATAATGTTTTATTATAATTTCATAACAAAATTCAAAGATAAATTATTCTGGAAGGCTTATTTTCGTGAAATGTTAGCTTATTCTATTAATATACATGTTTTATAGGTGTTAAATTTAAAGATTGTTTTTAATAATAAAAACAAGTATTTTTTTGTATAGAAAAACGACATCAAAGGATTGTTCCTTATTTTTGTGTTTTTAACACTTCCCAACATAGTTGAAAGTGTTTAAGAATTCGGATTTTCTAGCCGTCATTCTAGTTGTTTGTTCGTGTTATAACTGGTGTAAATATACTCGGATTGCCATGTAATTGATATATGTTATTGAGGTTTACTATGGCATATTTGGTTTTGAAAATGAAATCTGTAGCGTTTGTAGTTCGTTTCTAGAGACACTCAAAAGAATTCCGTTACATTATGGAATATAGGTAAAAATTGTTTTCAGTGATGTTACACTATTTCAAATATAGTGAAACTGATATACAGAGCTGAAATGATTTTATGAAATTTATGTAAAATTTTATGGAATTTACGTACATTATTGAGGAGCTCTACAAAATGCTTACTGTAGAAAATGACGCACATAACATTCATCGTTCATTTACAAGAACATGCAAAAGAATTCGGTTACAGTACTGTTTATGAACGATAACTGCTGAAAGTGTTTGATCGTATGTGCTTTTAAATTTAAATAATCTTTTGCTTATTACATGGTGTGTATAAATTCTATTGATCATACAGAGGGCTGCACAAAAGAACTCGAGTTTACTTCCTTTTATAGAGTGAAATTGCTGAAGGGAAATTTTCAACTGTGTTATGCGTTTCCTAAGTGAACTAAATTTTAGCATACTATGTATTATACCGGCTGGTTAAGTATCTCTATTTGGAGCTGTCTGTAGTTTGAAGGAATAACCCGAATGAAACCAAAATCGGTACACTTACTATTCGAAAAGAGGGAAGAAGAATGGAATAATAATAATAAAAAATGCAATAATCACCAACAGATGGCGCTATTGAGTGTGACATGTAATGTGTAATACAAGAACAAAGCATTAGGGCGTAAAACTGGATGGCATACCTAATTTATTGGAAAATGTCACAGTGAATGTGATTACGCTTTCGCATGGCGGTGCCGATCATGTACAGGTTCCACATGGCCATTTTGCTGGAGGACACAATACAGGCGGTGCACGACGTGCTCAACTGCGGAATGTAACGCATCAGGAGTGATGTTTCGCATATGTTGTGATATGCGGTAAAGTCATAGAGGTTTGCGACACCTCTACGGTACACAATATTACACAGTACATGTCACACTCAAAAGCGCCATCTGTCGGCGATTATTGCAATTATTTTTTTTTGTTCCATTCTTCTTCCCCCTTTTCAAATAGTAAGTGTACCGATTTTGGTTTAATTCCGGTTATTCTTTCAAGCTATAGACAGCTCCAAATAGAGATACTTATATTATAACCACCCTGTATATACAAATCTGTTGCTCATATACAGGGCTTTACAAAATAACTTTAATAATATTCCGACTAATGGTGGTAATTGCTGAAATTGAGTTTCAAATATGTTATGCGTTTTTTTTTTAAATTTTTTACTTAGGTATCTTTTTTTACCTTATTAAACGGTGTTACGGTTTGTTGTCAGTATTTATTTAAGGTGCCAGTTTTAATTATTGTATTTTGTACCATTGTTTCAACTTAGTTTGTTGTATTAAATAACAATAATAAAGAAATATTGATTTAATAAAATTAAGTGACAACTAGTATCATTTTAAAACTTATGAAGTCAATTGTATCATTTAAATCTAAAACTTTTTTTATTTGACATGAGTTGTAAATTAGTTGTAAATTTCTGAAATTAAATAATATATATTTAGAGATTTTGGTATTTAAATTCTCTGCTTTATTTCGAGAAGTCCTTCCATTTAACATTCCACTACTGCTTATTTTAGCAGGTTCACTTTTTCTCCTGCCTTCGCACCACCATTTGTACCAAAAAATAAAAGGGAAAACACGGAAAATAGAAATAAAAAGATTCTGCGATCATATTTTTACAACACAATCAAAATTGGAATTGTTAGATTGTAATATTTAAAACTTTCAAATATTTAGCCATATTTTTCATTTTCAGTTAAATTCTGTTTGATAAGATATTAAACAACCTTCTAAATTCAATTGTGGCCATGGGAGCCAAAATCTCATAAGTGTGATTTTTGGTTGCACGCATATCTGATTTTTAAAAGTCTCATATTATGCTCAATTTGGATTTTTAATAACCACTGATACATTGCAGAATAATAATTAGTAGATGAGCAGAAACTTTATTGAAAAATAAATATGATGTGGCAGTTTTTAAAAGAAAACACAAATTGTAAGGGACAAAAGTGTCAGGGACAGTAGTGACATTTTTTTCTCAAATTTGCTACTTTACTTAATTTTTTTTTTCGGAATGTTGCATGCACTATTTTCAAAGGCATATCAAACTTACGATTAAAGGGCTAGATATTGGTTAATGTATAAATATCAATATTTAAATTAACAATGGGAACATTTAATGAAGGTATGCTTACCTTTTCCACATTCTTTTGACATGACACATGACTTTATAAGAACAACATGTGCTTCCCTACTGGAAACAAAACTGAAAATGAACATACTGCCATCTGGTGGAAATATGAGGATATTCATACACCAAGACAGTAGTGACCAAAAATTGAGGGACACAATTTTAAACCAAACAAAAACAAATATTACACATTTCACTCCTATAAAAATTATATTATTAGGCTAGATTCATATTTATAATAAATGCATTGGTTTTTCAAATTTTTTTTAATAATTATTGATTGCTGAAGGTGTTAATGATCAAGTTATGAGTTGAGGCCAGGAGACAGTAGTGACTTTTGAGATATTTAAATTTTATTTTAAAAATTAAAAATTATATTTTCACAGTAGAAGTAACATAATATTGTATTAGAACAATCACAGATAAACATTTTAACATTAAATAGGAATTTGTATTGCAATGAAATGCTAAGGGATATACTGCAGACTGAGAAATCCCACTTATGAGATTTTGGCCCGTAAAGGGTTTTCGATTTTCTATTAACGCATGTGGTTAGTAAATTATTAATGTACCCTATTAAATGCCTTAGTTGCTTTAACGTAAATCATTATATTTCATTATTTTCCAATAGCTTCTCAAATGAGGTACATTCATGATAATGCTTGCTTTACCGACAAACTTTAAGTAAGCGACTATTTTAATCAGTTTTATTGATATCTGCTATTCCTCCACATATCTGTTAAAACAAGATTTTGGAAAGTTTCATGTCATTTCGTATAAATTTGAAAAGTCAAACGGAAATCATTCAATTTACATCAGAATTTCCAGTTTGAAACATATATTTAACTGTCTTTTAACATTTAATGCTAGATATTACCATTTACTAATTAAATTTATGAACTATATAAAACTATTTATTTAATTTAATTTTTTTTTCATTTTTAATGATTTTAAGTACAAATAAACAGCAATTTAACCCTTTGTTATTGTTGAAGAGTATTGTTTGAAAATAGTATATATTTTCTTATCACTAATTCTAAACAGAATTACAATTTTAATACCTTTTTTATGCTTTCTATAATTTATATTTATTTTTTTTCTTTATTTTTCTGGTGATTAACTTTTAATGTATTTTTGCCTAAACTTCAATTCTTTTGCTTATTATAATAAATGCATAAATGCATTGTTGAAAATTTGATGAAAATTTTGCTGAAAATTTGATTTAAACAAATTTTAAGTTATCTAGTTATAAACAAGGTTGATTATTATAGATGTCAAGACATCTGATAAATAACTATTATTTATTTGCACCCTAGGATCACATTTAGCAGTTGGCTTTATGAAATATGATAGAACTCGACTCGTATTAATATAAAAAGACTATTTGTGGTGTAAATTGTTGCGTGCGGCAATAATTCTAAAATTTACCTCTGAAATCTTAATGCATTATGTTGAGTTTTAATTTTTACTTTACAAATAAACCAATTAATTGGACATATAATATCGTAAAATAAAAAGCATACTATATCAAGCCTATCTTCAATGTGTAGATTTTATTTTTCCATTAGGTGATTTTAAGATTGACAGACCATTTCATGATTTCAGAATAAAGCAAGAAAGTAATATTGATCTATCTAAAACAAACATCTGAGAGAAAGCGCTTTCACTTTTTTAAATACTATTTTGTATTTAAATAGGGGGCTATGCCCCCTATGACCTAAGTTTGCAATCCCTCGCCCAGACACCGAGGTCTCTACAAACACACTAATTTGTTTTGTTTTAAAAAGAAGAAGAAAATGGCTGCAAATGTAGAAACTCAATAACCCTTTGAGGATAAATTAAAAAGTATTAAAAGCTATTTTCAATCAATAAAATAAATTTGCGCGCCTCCTCCATTCCCCGCGAAAAATAGAATAAAGAATTGTCTGGGAAATGGAATTATGAACGGAAACCTTTGTGAAATTTACGCCATTTTGTGTAATTGTAATAAAATATTTAAGTTTTCTTGACGCTTAATTTTTAAAATGATGACAATTTCACTAGTGGAATCATTAAAGTTCACGTTCTATAAATGCAAATGTTAAAAAAAAATTACCTTTCGTGGGGATAAAAATCAAGCAATTTCAAACAATTAGATTGGACGAGACATCCGAAATCTCCAGATATTACACACTTTGCTTTTTTTATCTCCTTAAGGTATTTCACAAAGTTCGTTTATCAAATGTACAAAATGTTGAAAAACTAAAAACTTGCAAGTGCTTGTATTGCGGAAGACATTTTGGAATATTATGTGTCATAAAATTGAATGTGGGGTGCAACGAAAAGCGCATTCTATAAAGAATATATATATATATATATGTGTGTGTGTGTGTAAATTCACGTGTATTTTATCTTGTATTGCTGCAATAGTTTTACAGGAAATGCCGCCTTTTCAAACTCAATGGTCAAATTCCGTAAATTTAAGTCATGAAAGTAAAATTTTGGAACATTTGCATGTTTTGATCTGAACTTTGTTTATCTAACAACAAAGGCCGTGAAAAACAGGATTTTCCAGGAATCCCTACTGCATTAATTCTACTGCAGCAGCAGTACAATGCATGTATTATAATTTATTGAATTTACTACAATATATATATATATATATATACATATATGAGCTAACAAATCTGTGAGTTTCAAATTCCTTTCTTAGTTGTTTATTTTGATATTAATTTTAAAATGCGTCAAGTTTTTTTTTCATACACCCTGTATAGATCTATTTGTTTTCCTACTTTCATCTTCTTCATTATCTATTTATTTATTTATTTAAAATATTCCATATAATAACAGTACACCCCAAGAACAAAGGTATAAATACACATAAACAGCATTCTATAAATTCATTAACTTTTCCATATACTCTCAGAATTATGGTTATATATGTGTCATTATAAAGTTCCAAGGTAAAGTTTTCATAATGCTTGTCATTTATATAATTGCAGTAAAGAAGATGTTTAACTTCTTAAAATCATAAGCATGTAAAACAATTGCATTAAACACATTACTTCTGCAGTTGTGCAGAAACTCCTGTTATGTGCCCATTATGAATAAAACGTATAAAAGAGTAAATTGTAGTAAATTTATATCTCCGCTTGCTTTCTCTTATTTGATAAATGAAGTTTCGTTTATCCTCTTTTGAAATAAGAATCTGTTTAACAAGTTGAATACACGTGAAAAATCTCCTTTTAAAATAGGTGTTATTGTTACATTTACATGGATCGATACTCATATATCATTAGACTACAGAAAACGCAGAATACAAAAGGGAACGTGAGATAAAGTGCATTATTCGGTATGTTGGAAAATAAATAAATTGTAAGTTTTCATTTACTAACTACGCTTTCTGTTTTGTAAAGATTCTCGTTGTAAATTTTTTCTCTGGTATAATGTGAAAATATTTAAAATTAATGATTATTAGTCCTTTTGCAAAAGTAATTTTTTTTTCATGAATTTTTCTTAAGGTCTTTAAAATTACACTTTTTTTTATTTATAAGTATTTTTATTTAGTTTCTTCCTGCATTTCGTTTTATATATAAAGTCTTTAACAAATTTAATTTTTAATTTTTAAAAATTTTTAATTTTAGCCACGTTTAAAATTTGATATAACTTTAGAAAAAATAACTATTTTTTGTACTATTTTTCATGTTTGAATGTAGAAAAGAATAAATATTAATTTGTCTTCAGGATTTACAGTAGTGATTTTTTTTAAATTAATAATTTTTATAAGCAAAAGGTTTTTTTTAAATAATATTTTACTATGAGAATCACATTTTAATTTTTTTTTCTGTCAAAAAAAAAAAAAAAAAAAATCAAGATAATTTAAAGAATGCTTGATTGAAAAACACTGTACAAAGTTAAAAAGACTTCTCTTGTATAGTAATGTAAGTGTATCAATTTGAAAATAATAAATATTGAAAAAAATACATTGTCTGATAAATAAATATAAATCTTGGGAAAATGTCGCGGTATTCAACAAATAAATATATCTTGTGATTTAATTAACCTATTTACATGTGGACAATGGGAACAATGAGTGGGATCGAAGCCGCCTGGATCGCCTGATCTATTAAACACTGCAGCCGTACAGAACTCGCTGGTCGGTGCCTTTAACTTAACGAAAATTTCTTTTATTTTTTTTTTCCGGCAGCTGCCACTCGTGGAATAGGCAGAGTCGCGGTCCCTTTACTAGCCCATTCAAGACTGTGACTGTTTGGAAGGAGGTAGCCCTGATCACGGAAGATCCCACCGAAGAAATTAAAATCGATTTTTGTCATTTTATTTTGGAACCTCTTAAGTTAATTTTAAGCCAAAAAAAAATATTCGGTTATTTTTGTGCACCTGGACGATCTTGAATTATCTACAAATTTTTAAAAGTCGCTTTTTTTTGTCAAAATATCAATTATCTAATATTTATGCAATATTAATTTCCTGTGTTTTATTCTTACAAATGCAGTAAAAACGCGATACAGAGTCATAATAAGGAACAAAGCAGAGGTGATCTTTAATTTTCTCCCACGAAGCTCCTCTTTTAAATCATGGTGTGAACTAAAAATCGTCGATGACCAAAATATTTGTCGATGTGAACTTCTTCACTTTAACGAAAGTGATTGTTTTTTTTAGTTGTTTCGCACAAACGTTCACCCACAAAAAAGTTTTGTTGAATCAACAAAAATTTGGTTGACCCAACAAAACTTTTTGTTTAAATATAGGTCAACGGCAATTTCGTTTGAATCAACAAATTTTTTTTTTTTTTTTTTTTTTTTTTTTGCAATACCAAAAAAAAGTTTTGTATCGTCAGCAAAAAATGTTTTGTTAATTCAAGTAAAATGGTTCAATTTTACTTGAATTTTGCTAAAACAACCAAAATGTACTCAACAAAACATGTTTTGTAGTTTTAATCAATTCCTTTTTCTGGGTGTTGTTTCCAACTATGCAATTTCAATACGTATGATGATATTTTTTCAGCTCTTACAGCTTCCTCAAAATGCTTTCAAAAATGGACTAAAACGATAAAACCATTGCATATTATCCAAGGAAATTTGCCCTATTTACTCGTGTACAATCCACATCCAGTTTTTGATAAGGAAAAACGATGAAAAGTCATATCTCGTGTATAATGTGCATCATAGAATTTTAAAGGCAGAAAATCTGGGAATTGGAAAAACAAATTGTAGAAATCGTGATTTATTTTGTCCCACCAGCATCTGAGAGGATCTCAAGGCTGGTAGACGGGACTTGCTGGGTGCGAACCCAAGTCGCGCTCGTCAGCGTAACCGATAGAAGTTTTCCGTAGCTTTCTTAGAACACGCATTACACCCAGAAAAATGAATTGATTAAAACTACAAAACTCAACTTTTGTTGAGTACATTTTGGTTGTTTTAGCAAAATTCAAGTAAAATTGAACCATTTTACTTGAATTAACAAAACATTTTTTGCTGACGATACAAATTTTTTTTTTGGAATTGAAAAAAAAAAAAAAAAAAAAAAAAATTGTTGATTCTAACGAAATTGCCGTTGACCTATATTTAAACGAAAAGTTTTGTTGGGTCAACCAAATTTTTGTTGATTCAACAAAACTTTTTTCTGGGTGTAGGATTCCTTAGAAAGACCCCCACGAAGACAAATCCTCCCTCCCTTCGCCCTGTATCCCTCGCGTAGGCAATCGGCCTAACAACACACTACTGCCATCACCGGCTCATTTTTTCTGTTGAATCTAAAGTACCGTATTCAGTCACGTATATTTCGCCTATTATTAAATACAATTAAATTAATATTCCTGCAATGTGTATACATTTCTCTCATTGCATACTTCATTTTAAAATATTTATCGATGCCGAAAGTCAATATTGTAATTTTGCTTACTGTACACAAACTATGTTACGTAAAAGTGCACTTATTTTACTTATTTTACAACTTCTGTACTCGCAGAAATTTATCGCAATATCTCCGTGCCCCATTCAGTGACTTGGAGAAAGCATGTGTGGATTTAGAAGAAACTATTCATGTATTACAACGCACGCACCCAATTTTTTTCGGCCTAAAATTTTGGAAAAAAAAGTGCGTACACACGTATGTAAATACAGTATTTTAGAAAGGAACGTTGCTTTTTGCTGTACCTATATTAGTTTATTCCTTATGACTTAGTTACATTTTGTTATTAAATGTATATTGTAGAGGAAAATACCGGTGTTTGAATTTAGTGTACTCTGATATGATTTGAAAGACTATTTATAAAAATACATACAATTTTAAACATTTAAAAATATTTCTTCGAACATGAAAAGCTATTGCAGCCAAAAACAGAGATTAAAAATTTAGATCACGTTCCAAAAATTCAGGTCATCCTTAATTAACATTCCTTGAAAACTCTCGATTCTATTATTTAGTTTGTTTATCCATATATATATTCTTACTTCAATAGTTATTTTGTAACATACAAATGCAAATCAAATTTAAAATAAACAGTGTAATCATTTCTACTTGGCAGGCCATTGGAAGAGTTGGCCGGTTTTCTACTTTGAAGCATCTAAATGAAGCATAAAAGTTGTGCTTCAGTTTTTATCTTTTTCCCAAGCACTGTTCTAAAGATAATAAAAATTTACTTTTTGAAATGCATTCGATTCTTTGGGTGCTTTTTTTTTTTGTATTATTATTATTATTATTATTATGAAAAATTTCTTAAAATGGCTCTGAGCCAGAAAATTCTAAATTTGTTTTAAAATTAGTTTTGCGTATGTCAATTATCTATCTTTGTTTTGTTTAACATGTATATTTTGCAAATGGTATTCAATTAAATATTTTGTACATTCATAAGTATTAACTAAAATCGTTCACGATTATACGTACTTTTTAGTGATTAATACTCGTTGCATTTCTTAGAAAAACCAATAAAATACAAATATTATCTGAAAAATTGAAATAAATCCTAAAATTTCCATTAAAATAACTTAAGACATTAAAGAAAATAGTTTTTATAAATCCATCATTCTGAGAAAAAATGGAAGACATTTGTAACTTGCTTTAATATAGACCATTTTATAAAGAAACAAATTATCTATCTGGATCGAAAGAAAGTTGTTTGTCTGTCTCTCTCTCTCTCTCTCTCTCTCTCTGTGTGTGTGTTTGTTGGCGATGGCTAGCGAAATCTACGGCTCGCACAGATCTGAAAATTTGGATTGAGGTAGTCCAAGGCATATCCTGTTGCACCTGAGTCTCGGATTTTTAATATTTTGATAATTACCCGAAATATTAATTAACCTTTACACGGGGGCACGGACAGCATATGTCCGAGAATACATGCAAACTTGGATAGATGCTGTCCGAGTCCCCGTGTAAAGGTTAAAAACTCCTCCAAAACTCATCTCTTTCTTTGCCAGCCGGCAAAACCATTCGTGCATGCCAAGAACCCAATTTACACATAAGGAGAAAAAAGAAGAAGCGAATACGTATTTATTATTTATTCGTTTTGTGTGTGTGTTATCTCGTAGTTTTAAATCGGCAAAACCATTCAATACAGTTAAAATTGGATAACATATGCAGAAAGGTCATACTCTTACGACTCAAATGCTGTAATTAATTAAAAAAATATGTTTGTTAACCTTTTGAATATTTTTTTCAAAAAGGTCGTTTTCCCGAAGGACGTTTTTTCCCTTATGCCAACGCCCCCCCTTCAATTTTAAAGATATCGTCAAACCAAAAATAAGCTCCAAAAGCTAAAATCTTCTTCTAATCAACGGTGAAATCGGGTTTAAAAATACTAATATTAACCCTTTCAAAAACACCAGCGAACGTAGGACGATTTTTTTTACGCTAAAAGTAACTAAACGTCAGTATTTCGGTACAATCTTTTTAGAGCATCTTGCTAGACAAGATTTACACAACCTACAAAGTTTTCGAAACATTCGGACATGCAGAAGTATTTCAAATAAAATAAAATCTGAGAAAATTTCAAAAATAAATAAATAAATAAATAAATAAATAAATACACGCGGAAAAGAAGAGTGTTTCGGCGTGGTTCGCTCTGCTTAGACTCATGTTTTAACTACTAAATATGCACATTTTTCACAAAATTTTAAAGAGAACTTGGATACAGTTATTTTTATAACCGATTGAAATTTCAGAGAGTTCAGATGATGAGAACTATTTTTTTATTATAATGTTAAAGGAGCCGACGCGAAAACAAACAAACAAACAAAAAAAAATATGCGAGAAAAAAACTTTTTTTTTACAACTAGATAACATTATTTTTTCGCGAACTTTTTACACGGTCTGTAAAACTGTTTTATTTATAACCGAAAAAAATTTCAAAGAATTCGGATAACAAAAACTTAAAAAAAAAAAAAAACAAAAAAAAAAACTATAATACGACCCTACGTGAAAAAAACAAGAAAATGTCTTCTTACGAGCGCTTTTATCACAAAATATCAATATGTTTTTGCGAATTTTTCATTTAAAAATATAATTTCATACAAAATCGAGTTAAAGATATAAAATTATAAAACCGTTTTTTTTTTAAATTTATTATCACAGGCCCGGGCAACGCCGGGCGAGTCAGCTAGTATAACATGAAACACGATTACTGTTTCGGGAACAAGTGATTGGCGACTTCCTTCGTCAGGATGAGCAGAGCACATGCACACCACAAGGTTAGAAAAGAATCTTCCAACTGCAGACTGGGCTGTTTTATTAAGCGTTAAACCAGGTACTTTTGCTTGGCAAGAAAAAACCTTTAGTTTTACAAAATATATGTATAATAAAATACTTTTAATACCTTCAGAATTAATGAAAATTGTTCATGAAGGCTTCAAACACGCTTTAAATATTTTCTAGCACAGTGAAAAACTGTTTATGACTCCGGTTTGTCGATCTGCTCATTTACACTTTGACTTTCATGAATCATCAAAAAAATCAACAAAAAAATTTGCTATTGTGGCTTCCTACAGCATATTCTCTAATGAAAATGTCATTTGTAGTATTATCAAAACATTTACTCGTTTTAAATAATATAAAGTTATTAAAATATACTTTAAATATTTACCGCAATAGACCGAAATGTATCCAAATTCTGTTGTAAGTCCCTATGTATACTGCTTTTCTATAGAAAATACGTTATCGTGCATTTCATTAACGCGTCTCATTATATTTGAAATAGTAGAATGCCATTAAAGTGGACCGTACTACCCTTAACTCATAATGTATCCAAATTATTTGGTGTGCCTCTGTAAACCGTTGTATGCAATATAAGAGATTTAAGATAAATTTTGCATTCTTGATAGATTTCATGCTAGCTAATTGCTTGCACGTTTACAGACAGATCGACTCTCTGTAATGCATTTGTTGTATGACACAATTTTCCTGAAACTTGACGTATAAACATTAACCAGTGTATAAACATTTATTCTCTGAATATTGCACTTTCTGTAAGCCGGGAGTTACAGATTTCTCATACTAATAGATGAACATTTCCTTAAAAAATATATAATTTTTTTGGAAAGTGTTTCATAATCTATGTAAATAACATATTCTTTTGTTTCAGTTTTTTTATTAATTTGGTACAACCAAATAATCGACATAATCGACAATCTAAATATATTTTAAAAACATCGCAATTATTTATTGCTTTCAATATAGAAAAAAAAGTCATGTCATTTTTAATAAAAGGGTATGGGTTGCGCAGAAAACATTATTACAGCGACTGTTGTGCTGTAGATTAGTATTATGGAACATTCCTTATTATTCACTATTACTTTTAATTGCTGAAAAAAGTCATTTTATATTATTGCATGTATTGAAATGAGTTGTATATATGTATATATGCAAATTTAAAAGATGCAAGTACATATAGAAATGACGTATTAAGTATGGTGTATTCAGCATGAAGGTCATTCAAAATTAATATACGTGTCAATCTTAAATACTCTGGCATGTATATAAAAACTGCTAATAAATCAATTTTTTCTCTTCTTGTGTTTTCACATTAATAGCTGCATCGGCTGAGCAATGATACATTAAATATCACATTTATCTGCATCGAAAAATTTATTAATGATTCATGATGCATCTAACTAGTAAGAAAAACGGTTCAGAAAATCTATGGAAATACCACTCCATGCGAAAACTAATACGGAATATCAAAAAAGTAATGTGAAGTATAATAAGTATATCATATGTCGATATTGGTCGTAATCGAGGATTTTATGGTCGATTCATTATTACGGGACAGCCGTTCTTTAATGATAAATGCAGCAGTTCTACGAAATGTATGAGTCTTTTGTCCGCTAAGAATCCTTTGTGCCCTTCTGTGATCTTGTTCTGTAGCATCTGCGAAGATGCGTTTTAAGATAAATGTATTATAGGAGTATGAAATTTTTTAAAACATCGTAACTATTTTTAATACAGTGGCTCACATTTGTTTTTGGGCACTTGTGTTTTTGAAACTTGCTTATAAAAACATCATCTAGATATTAAAGGATCTACTTAAAATTGTTACATATAAACTTTCTTTTGTCTATAATAAAACCTACATATTGTAATAAAAATAAATTCAAACCCTTTTTTAAAAAAAAAATAATTTATCAAGAAAGTGTTAAAAACAATCTCACATAAATAATTGGCCACTTGAAAGCTTTACTAAAATTTTTTGACAGATGAAATTTTTTGTTATTAATTTTTATTATAAATGGAAATATATGTCAAATATTATCGTCTGCACTTTGGAATTACCACTACTTCACATAAATTTGTTTACATTTCTATATTTGAAGTGAACATGGCCGGGCGCTACAAAGTTACAACAAATTATATTAGTAATTTAATCATAGAACACGTAGAACATTTTAAAGATTATAAAAGCATCAAAACTATCACAAAACTTGTTAAAGTAAGACATTCAACTGTTTTTTCTATTATAAAACTGTGGAAACGACGTGGAACTGTTGAAAAAGCATTAAAATCAGGAGCTTCTCGCAAGCTAAATTCCCAGGGATCGAAGGTTTATTATCCATAAAAAAAAAATTCCAAGAATTAGTGCAGTGAAACTTACAACAGAATTAGAAAACAGATTTGCAATAAAAGTAAACCCTGAAACTGTTAGACAAGTTATCAGATCACATGGATACAACAGTAGAGTTGCCAGAAGAAAATTTTTCGTTAATGAAAGAGCAAGAAAGTTACGTCTGGATTTTTCAAAATCCATGGTAGACAAAGATGTACCGTTTTGGGGAAACGTCATATTTGGGGATGAATTAAAATTTAACATATTTGGGTCTGATGGACGAATAACTGTGTGGAGAAAGCTCAACGAAAAGCTCAATCCTAAAAATCTATTGCCGACTGCCAAACATGGAATTGGAGGCATAATGGTTTGGGGATGTTTTGCTGCTTCTGTTATGGGAAATTTATTTTTCATTGAAAATAATATGGACCAATGTAAGTATATAAATATCCTGAAGGAAAACTGGAGAATATCTGCCCAAAAACTTGGAATTCAAAACGCATTCAAGTTATATCAAGATAATGACCCCAAACATACAGCACTAAATGTTCGCGTCTGGCTGCTGTGCAATATTGTCCCAAAGTTATCAAGACTCCATCATATTCTGCAGATTTAAACCCAGTTGAAAATGTGTGGCATGATCTGGAGAAAAGAACAAAAGAATATGATATTTCTTCGAAAGAACAACTTAAAGCAGTAATAACAGAGGAATGGAAAAAAATTGAACATTCTTATACAAAAAACTATTTGCATCCATGCCAAAACGTATTAAACGTGTAATTTTAGCTAAAGGATACTCAACAAAGTATTAAAACGTTTGATTATTTGCATATTTTTGTTTACATTTGTTGAATGTTCAAAGTGTCTAATTACTTATGTGAGATTGTCTGTAGCACTTTCTCGGTAAATTAATTTTTTGAAAAAATTTTTTTGAATATATTTTCCTTACAATACGTAGGTTTTATTATAGACAAAAAATTTTTTATATGAAAAATATTTTAAATATATCCTTTAATATTTAGATGATGTTTTTTATAAGTAAGTTTCAAAAACACAAGTGTCCAAAAGCAAATGTGAGCCACTGTAGTATGTTAATATCGAAAGAGAAACTGAAGAGATAGAAAATACAAAAAAGAAAAATCATCTCTCATGCACAGATAAGGAAATACTTTGCATTATTATAAGAATATAGTTTAGAAAGTTCACCTTTTAGTTAGATAAAAGGAGATGTGTAAATAAACAATTGGGTGCGTTTAAGAAATGCACCTTATTCAAGAAATATTGGACAGTTATGATGCACTGATTCGTAGTCAAAATTAAAAGAAACGAATTAATACAAAAAGCAGAAAATAAAGAATCATAGAGACCTCTATGTGTGCAATCAAATTGCTAGAAACAAGTCTGGTAAAATGAGAATGTTGCTAAATTCTCTAATGCGGGCAATGATTGCAGGCTTTTCGTTAACCAATGCCAAGTAATGCAATTTACATCCTTTTTTTGGGGAGAAAACCTTGTAACTTCATCTAAGGTTGCCTGGACCATTCTTGATACTTAGTTGTCTATAAATCATGGTGGGTTAGATTCTGAAATATTCCAATTAAATGTTCAGTGCCATACTCTTTTGAAAGTATTAGTCACCAAGAAAATTGCCAAGTTTCACACCAATGTCAATTACGCAGAACTATGCATTATAACTACAATACTCATTATCTAAAAACTTTAAAAAAATACATATTGCTTATATAGCACGTTTTAACAAAACCTGACTTTAATGAGGAAAACTGTCTGTAATTTAAAGACTTTCTTTTTCACTTTCACAGTTTTGCCACAACTCCTGTGAAGTGACGTATTAAATATTACATTTCTATGCATCAAAAAATTAATGATTCATTGTGCATCTAACTAGTAACGAAAACGACGAAGAAAATCTATGACAATATTATTTTATGCGAAAACGAATGTGCAACATTAACCGAAGAATGGGAAGTATAATATGGGCCGATATTGGTTGTAATCGATAGTTATTCTATGGTCGATTCATTATTAGAGAATGCTCTTTCATCGATGATAAATGTAGTAGTTCTTTGAAATAGATGAGAATTTTGCCCGCTAAAAATCTTTTGTGCTCGTCTGTGATCTTGTTCTTTTCATGTAGGCTCAGATGAATTTGGAGATAAATGTAGTAATTGATTATGAAATATTGTAACTATTTCCGAATGTTTTTAATAGTACGTAAAAATCATTCTTATATAAGAAAGAGAAATTATTTCAAATGAAGAGACTTTCTCTTATGACGGAAGAAGACGTGTAGTTTAAATAAAAAGGTGGGTGATTACACGTGCGTGGGAATCAGCTGATATTGGACAATCATAACGCACTGATTTGTATGACTAATTCACGAAAGCTAATTAATACAAGAAGCAGAACATAGAAACTCGTAAACATTTAAAGTGTCTATATGTGCAAGCATTTTTCTAGGAAGACGTTTTTATAGAAGTCTTATAGAATGAAGAATGCAAGGAGTTGCTGAATTCTCTGATATTCCAGGCAGCATATTGACATTTCATTAATCGCTCAGTGTCAAGCAATGCCAATTTTATCCTTGCTTTGGGGAGAAAATATTGTGACTTTATCTCAGATTACTTGGACCATCCTCGAAAATTCTGCTCCCATTGTTCATAGAGGATTAATTTCTAGATTATTTCAATTAAATGTTTCGTGCCAAATTTTGTTGCCGAAATCATCAAATCATGAGGAATAATGCGAAGCCGAAGCTTGCTACCGAAGCAGCTTCTACACAGATTAATGCATTATACTTGTTATTCAAAAGCTATGTTTAAAAAGTATAGACCAGATATTATACATATTTCACATTCGATGAGTGTCGTTCTCTACAATTTAAATAACTTTTCCCTATAATAGCTTTCTACAGCTTCTGAAACTGATGCATTAAATATGACATTTACCTCTGCATCAAACAATACATTAATGATTCATCGTGAATCTAAAGTTTCAGATTACTTGATCTATTCGCAGTTGATATTAACAGCTGAGCTCTTGTTTAAACGACAAAAAAAAAATCCTGTGTATTTATCATTCTGTAAGACATGAAGGGAAAATTTATATTAAACACCTGTATCCGTAGTCTTATTTTTCAATTTCCTTGAATTTTGCTCTTTTTCCTCAACAAAAAGTCTAATCTCAGTCTAAATATTGATTGAAGTCTCTGAGATATTACAGTAGAAGAAAAAAAATTCTTCATTTGTTTTAAATTTGTTGTAGCGATTTGAAGACGTTTGTCTTAGAACTTACTTCAAGATAGAATTCGGAACTGCTATTTGAAAAAGAAATATTTGAAAGAAGGTGATTATAGAAAATATTGGGTTCGGAAAGTTCCTTCCGTTTGGGAAAACCAATTCGTACTGTAAAATTCTATCCGTCAATTATTAAAAATTAGATATCAGAATTAATGTCTAATAATTAAATGATAGAACTTTCCGAAACGAACGAACTTTTCTAACGGAAAGAACTTTCCGAACAACCCAATAGTTATAGTTATGTCAGAAATTTAGCATAATGTTTACGAAAAGAGATATACACATCTGCTTGTGACATTAGTACATCGAGTATTAAATTTCAGAAAAAAAAATTGTATAGAAAATGTAAACTACTTTATTGGATTTTTACTAAAATTATTTAAAATAAAAGTTTAAAATAAAAATTTTGGATGTGCATTTTTTTCAGTGGTTACAGTATCCATGTTTCTAATTTGCAATAATTCTTTTTTAAACTGGAATAAAGTATATTTTCGATTCTACAATGCAAAGGAGACTTTTATCTAATGTTCTAAACAGCAAGATTACACAGTTCTTGGACACTTTAGAAAATATTTTTATTTAATTATTATTATTTTTTTGCTATTGTCAGACATTGGTATCCAGAATTTTAACACCGACATCAAAAACGAGAAAGGTATTCGGGATCCCCTTTTTGTAAATCTCTAAAACTCTGTAATTTACAATTTCCGCTGAAGTTTAAAAATATTTTCTTTAACTTATTTGGGACCAGCGACGCATACATGCGATTTCACACACTCGGTGTGAATCGTGACTGTGTGCGGTGCACACAATCTTTCTTTTCAGTACCACTTTGTCGTATAGTAACCATTTTCCTGTTTATTCACAGAATTTCTGTGATAGAATTCGAAAGAATAGACTTAATCACAGAATTTCTGTGATTAAAAAAAGGCAAAAATTATTACACGAAAGTAGTGGTATTCCGAAAATAAATTTGTATACGGAGCGCTGCTTTCGAAGGGTATACAGTATACATAACATAAAGTCATTCCACCAATAAGTAAAATGACTCTCTTACAAACTTGACCTCTCATAGTAAAGATTTCTTGACAAAATAATTCTTTTCTCTTCATCTAAGCAGTGATTTTCAATGTTAGAACATTTATTTTTCTCTTTTTGAAATTTCTGTTGGGTTTTTAATTTTCGATTGTTATTGTTTAATTCTTTTAGGCGGATAAAATGCAACAATTTGAAGCATATCTGTATTTGTTTTTGAGATTTTAAGTCTAATTTTTGTCAATACTGGCCCTTTTAATGTGCAGTAGACGATGACATATAAAAATTTTTGACGTGTCCCTGTAAAAGAGATACATATACATGATACGACAGTTATCTTAAAAACATGATGTAAAACTGTTTTCATTAACACAATATCCAAAATTTGTGATGATGGGTCAAATTTTAGACTATAAAGTAAAAAATTAAAGCAGAAAAGCAGACAAAACTATCATTTTCAGATAAACTGGAAATTGAATTTTCCCACGAACAAAACAAGACCTTACATAAAAAAAATCGAAGCATCCGTTGAAAAGTTATTCTTTCCTAAAGAATGTGAAAGGCTGTTAAAAGTGCTGTTAAAAGAGCTGTTAAAAGGCTGTAAGAAAGGCTGTTAAAACATTAAAAGTTATTTAAAAGTTTAATATGTAGAAATCCACCCCCCCCCTCTCTACCGCGGCTTTTAATTTATATTTACTATTTAAGATTACATGTTATTGCCAATGGATATAAAGCAGTATTTTTTATACGATGATCTGCAGCAGAATTTAGGAGGTAGATACTCACTGTATATAGCAACATCGATTTTTTTCCCCAGAGACAAATTGTTTTTCGTTTATGCATAAGAAATTTGTGTATTTAAAATATTTTTTTTTATTAATTAAATAAAAGACTGCTGGATATACTTCTTCATCTTTTATAAATACGAGTGCATTAGTCATTAAATCAATATCCTGGCATGAAATTAAAAGGATTGGACTGAGAAGCACATAGGAATTTAACGATGTATTTATTTATTTTATTTTTTATTTCAAAACTTCTTAAGAGATGGAATTTTCGTTCTATTTCATTTAGAAATGTAAAATTTGAAATATCAGTAAAATTTATCTTTTAACGCTATAAAACTTTTTTCATATTGCAGAGAATTTTATTTGACAACCTTTTTGAATTAAAAATTTCATAAACATAACTAATTTTATAATTGGGGGAAAGGGGGGAGGGAAGGGAGATGGGGAGCAGGGGAGATAAACTTAAGAGATACAACTTAGTGGTCACCAAGAATGTAAAAAATAATATCAATGTTTAGTTGGTAACCAAATGACTTTAGAAGAATGTAGAAAAAGGTCTCGTTCAAATCGGACCATAATTAAAAGAGTTTTGGTTTGGGGAGAGATGGGAGGGGACAAACTTGAATTTACAGCTTAATTAACTAGTAACTCAAATAACTAGACGCAAAACAAAAAGGTAAAAATTTAACCTGGAAAGAAAAAGGCTAGTATACGAAATTTGACTTCAGTTCCGCATCAAAAATAGCTCCAGAAAGATCGATCTAACGAGCTGCTTGCTAACGGGGATAGATCGATATGCAATCGATATGCTTGCTATCGGGATGCAATGACGATTTGAAAGAAAAAATAAAATGAACGGTACCACTACTACTGTAACGGTATCGAGGTATCGATACAACCGCAGTGATAATTTGAAAGAAAATAAAAATGAGCGATTCCACCCGAATCGATATTAATGTTCTCTTAATCGACCGCACTGCCGATGTGGGTGCAAAAATAAACGATATTATTGAGAGGATCTCTAGTCAGAATACATTGTTTTTTCTATATCTCGAATTCTATGGGTCCGATCCTCACACAAGTTGTACCATTCGTCTTGGTTTAATTCCCAGCAATATCACTAACATTTCAGTTCTGGTTCTCTCCGCTAAGGGGCACTGCGATTTCCCGTATTTTCTGATTCATAGTGTATTTTTTCTTCTTTATTTGATATATATGAGTCCTATCCCCACGCAACTTGGAGAATCCGTCTTGGTTTGTCCCCCCCCCCCCTCCAGCACTTTATTTATGTTCTCTCCGCCATGTGGTGCTGCAGTTTCTTGTATTGTTTCTTCAGCTTCCATTTTGACAGGTGGGCGTTCGGTGAATGAAAAGCTTTCTGGCTCTTCCCTCGGCTACTCTTGAAACCTTAAACAAGATCTCCAATGTTTCAAGAGTTGTCTTGAAACAGTTAATGTAAAATTATTCATATTACAGCGAAAGTAATCTAATAACAAAACTAATCTTAATTTTTTTTAATTCAATTCTTCATAAAACCGGATTTGATCATCGGATCTGCAACTTTAGCAGCTTATTACCAATAAAAATTCGTACCCATGGAACTCCATAATAGTGTGGATAATAATCGATACATAAAATTGCGGGTTGAATGTTTTAAATTCCTATATAAAATGATTTCGATATCAAACTATGGAACTGACGTTTAACTTAATACTTTTCACTCTGCTGGAGAAATTTTATTCAACTTTGATCTCCACTTACAATGAATATAGTATATGAGGTTGATATTTTATGTGTACATATAATATAATTATTATCCATGGTTTTATGGAGTTCCATGACTACGTATTTTCAAAATACGTACTCAAAATACGTATATCGGAAAAAGGCTACCGAAGTTGCAGATCCGATGGTATTAACATGTGAGTGAACTATGTCAGTCTGGATATCGTCTGGGTAGCTCAGTGGTTAGAACATTGGCGCGTATAGCCAAGGTTCCAAGTTCGAATCCTGGCCTAGATACTTTTCCACCTGTTGAAGAACATTTATTTTACTTTGACCTCCTTCTACAACGAATATGGTGTTTCAGGTGGAAATTTCATATGTATATATAATATAATTATATTACATTTGTTTTAATAATTTGATTTAAAAGTTTAATATTACTTAAATGTTTAATGTGCTTAGTATATAATTTTAATCTTTAAGTTGTGGTTTAATTTGGATATACAGTTTAATTTTAGAATCAACCTGTAAACTAATCTAATTCTTTTTTTTCCAGGAATGCTTCGCACGTATGTAAGGGAAAGATCCATGAGATATCATGGGAATGATATCCAAATGTCTGTAGATGTCTTTAGAAATCGGTGTATGCTGCCTGTCTTTGATTTAGGCATTATAAATTTTCATTAATAAACATCTAAAATATCTTCTTTATTTCTTAACATACCTAAATTTACCCGAAGAATGGTATCTGAAGTATAGTTAGACAATAACGCACACATTTCTTTGTTAATACACATTATACCCAAATCCCCCCTTCCCTTACGGGGTAATTGGAGTATAGTTAATGTTTTATTTATTTCAAGGAAATAAAAGGGGCAATAAAAGTAACATTTGTATAGTTTCATTCTAGTAGAACACATTAATTTAAATGGAACTGAAAAAAGTATACAGTCATTTGCAGAATATTTAAGAGTGTAAATTTATGAACATGAAATTTTAAAACCTAATTTACCCTAACAGTGGATACAGCAAAATCTTCTTTATAGAAATTAAAAACTTACCTAACGATATATGTTAACAGTTACATTCCTTAATTATTTATTTCCTAATACAACATCCAAATACCTTTTTTACGTAACACAGATATATATGTTTCATTACTTTTATTTTATGAAGCGCAAGACGATAATTTTCTTCTATAACATTGAAAGAGAGAAGGAAGTCAAGCTGAATATCAGGGCTAAGGTTAAAGAAAAGGAGAATATATATACAATATGAGAAAAAAAAATCTTGTCTTGTTTTATACTGTATATGTCTGTATCTGCAATTAATAACCAAGTGGTTTCTATCTATGAATGTTTCTGATTGAATGTCTGATAAAACGCAATTGTTTGTAAAAAGAATTACCACCCCTTTTTTTATTACGAATTTGGAAATTTATTTTATTTAATTTATTTTATTATAAACGAATGTTAAATCAAAGATCAAATACTATTACTGGAGAATGCCTACGTGGGGCAAAATACCCACGTTTACTTCACGTCTAGATTGAAAAAATTTCCCAGTTTTGGTTAGTTCCTAATTTGATTCCACCATTTGTCGAAATCTTTCCAAATCGCCGATAGTCTGTTAGATGTAAAGGCCAACCATTGATATATTATACATATTTATGTATAATAAAGCGAATCACATTGAAACTTTGGGAAATGAGTTCACACTTATTTAAATCACTTAAGGATTATATTAAGTGAAAAGTTATGTACATTCAAACTATTTACAGATGAACAAATTGGCGTCTCAAATCGTTCGTGGAAAAAGCTTTAAAGGCCGACAAGCAGATCGTCGTTTAAAATACCTTGTTTCATTCCATCGTTACCCAATCTTCTCCCGCACTTCTAGAATGTACTGTTCGTTTTCCCTGTAGCGGAAGCAGCACGTGACAGGATTTTCGAACCGTCTGGTCGTGAGTAGATGAAGGCTTAAACAGGAGCAGGAATGAATCTTCTACAGACTCGGCCTTTCCTGACGAATCGGCTGGCAAAAGTCTACCATTGCAGAAGTTCAGGGCACCTGATAAGACAAAATAATAAAAAAAAAAGCAGCAGACAATTTTTTTTTCTTAGGTAACATAATTTAACACATTAAGACAGGGTCCACTCACATATTGCTTTTTTAATTTGTAAATCACCTCGTGCCAAATTTTAAGTAATTCAAAAGAGGCTGATTCATTGCATATATTCTTAGGACATATTTACAAATTAAAAAAGCAATAAGTAAAACAATAATTTTCACGTTTACAGTTTAACCATTTTAAGCACCTGCTTTCATTATACACGTGGTCTCGTGTTTTGTGTTTATTATTTTCAAAAACTCAGCGAAAATAGTTCATTTATCCTTTTTGATCTTGAAGAAATCACCGTTTGAGCGTATGAAACATGTCCTCTTTATGTTAAAAGGTATTTTAAGTCTTTTTGTGTAATGTTTTATCACTTTAAGCATTAATTATATCTGTACTTTTTATTAAATAAGATTGCTTTTTGCTTTATTAAATAAATAAAATACGTATCTTTCTTAAAAAAAAGAAAAAAAAATCGTGAATAAAATTATTTTTATACAAATTAAGGCCATCATGCCAGAAATGTGAGAATCTGTTTATTTTTTTTTACATTAGTTTTATTATTAATATTTTATTGAAATATTATTTTTTTAAATATTAACAGAATTTTATAAAAGAAAGCCCGAAAGCAAATAACTTCTTTTTGTCTGCTTAAAAAGTACGTATTTTCTCTTGGAATAAATATTTCTAAAGATTTGTTCAACCGTAAACTGTATTTAATATTGTTTCGAATACTTTCGAAGAACTTCCAGAAAGTGTAACGCCGTTCCCGAATTAAAAAAAAAAATCAGAAAAACAAGGAAAAGCTTAAATATGTTTGAAAAGTTATCTGATGCAACATGCAGACCAAAATTCGAATCTTGATCTTTACGGAAGCCTGTGGCAAGACATTAAAAACTTTAAAAAATAATTGCATTTTTTTTTTCTCTCACACAGGAAATATTTTGTAATAAGAAAGTATTTTATTAAAATGAAATTTGCAACTTTATTGATTGTTATATTTATACTATTTTATTTAATTCAACTTGGTTTTTGTATGTAAAGATGGAATTTTGTTTCCGATGACAGTACAACATTTTAATATTTTTAGATCTTAATTATAAATTAATACATCAATTTTAAGGCATTTTTCCGTTACTCCGCAACAACTAATAAATCGCCAAATATTCTTTAGGATTACAACTGTATACGAGTTACAACAACAATGAATTTAATGATGCACCAAACCACGCTCCCAAAATAGTCCAACTGGCTGTAAAGTTTTAACAATAAAATATTTTAAATATTAAAAAGTAGAAAATAAAAATAAAAATAAGGAGTGTAAGATATATCTTTTTTAATGAATACGCTTTAATCAATTAACAGTTTCATGCTATTTAAATTAGGTTACACATTGATAAATCAGTTTAGAAATCCTAAAAAGATTGTTTAAATAATGTTTCATTTTATTTCTTTCCTGTTACCATGTCTTAAAAACGAAGCACAACAAAAAATATATTTTTTAAATAAATTTACTTGCTCTATCTTTCTACAAAGCGTAAAAAAAGCAGGAAATTTTCATTAATGAAGTTCGATGCCCACGCCAAATTAATGTATTCTAACGGTAATTTTTTTATGGAAAAACATGAATTACAATCATAAAATATAATGTTGAAGATAATATAGATTGCTAATAAAAGAGTGTTTTTATAAACTATTTTTACTTTTATACTTTTGTTTTCTAATATTTTTTTTTAACTGACGTTTCTTTTTAACAAGTGAGAACTAAAGAAAGATAGTAAGCGATAGAAAAAGAGAAAAGGAAAGAAAGACTCTTACGATTGTTATTAAACGTGATTATCAATGAAGGAAAGAGTGCGCAAAGTTACATATGCAATGTTTTGCACTTCATATCGAGTTGTTTACAAAGAATACTTTATATAAAAAAAATATTGTTTTAAAGTCGGTTAACAATCTTAATATCAATATATATACATGCATCATTTACTGGTTATCGACTGATATTCAGTCGTCAACACTCCTAAAATGTAATTTTATATTCCTTAAATATAAATTTTAAATCTCAACTGCTATCTTACATTACGAAAGAATTTCTTAAGAAATGCACCACATTCGACAGGAAAAGTTTGTATTTTATGGAATATGAACATCGTATATATAAACAAGTGTGACGTACAAGAATTTAGTTCCCTTTTAAATATATTTAAAAATTTATGGCTATATCTCGAACGTTTTCCATATCTGTCGGTATTTGTCTGGTGTCATTAACACTTTCGACATAGTTATTAACAGTTTTCAACACAGTTGAAAGGTGTTTATACATTCGTTTTGTCTAGGTCTAATCCCACCAACCTACCTAAATTATAATATTGTGTCCGTCCTGCACTTGAGTCAGTGGCAGTGCATTTCTCTGTACGCTGCTTTCATTCGTCGATTCACTTCGTGAAATCCAACTCCTTCTGCCACGAAATAACGTATATAACTCTGCGTTGTTTCTTTTTACTAGCAAACATTCCGCAGACACAGATGAATAACAACAACAACCGATTGCCTGCCGGACGATACTGTTGGCCGACCACCAGCGCATATCAAGTTCTTCTACGTGACTATCTAGGGCAAGTCTATTTCAGCATAGGAGTTGCTTTGCTTACTTACCTCTCAACAAAGTTTCACCGCACTCATACAAAAATAAACCAAATGAAAACCACTGTTCCGATTTCATTTGATCCATCCTTATATTTTAATTGTGTAACAGAATGCTTCATTAATATTTTTTATTCAGAATCTTCCATATCAGCAACCAATTATAACAAACTACATTGTGCTTGTTATAAATTTTTTAACATCTGTCTGCCACTGCCACATATTTCTTCCAGCAGAATCGAATTTAGTATGTTCTTGCCAGATGTTTGACACTAAAGATTATTAATGTGAACAAGACTTTGGCCTCAATATCAGATAAATCATTAAAAAAAAAAAAGAATTTAGCGTAAAATAAAAAGTTTCATAAATGAAAGACTAATGATTTACAAAAGTAACAAAGATTTTCCAATGGGTAATTTTTCTGCTTTTCTAGCTTTATTAGAGAAAACAATGCCATTTTCTTTTAAAAAGTTGACAAGAATTCAGATTGATGACTTCGATTTATTATTAGGGACAAAAATATATAATAAGAGAAGAATCTGAGACAATGATGTCTCATTTTTTATCGTAACATTAGGAAGATTAAGTTTGTACAAAAGACTGATTGAGAAATTTAAAGTTTTTGTACTAATAGTGCTATTTCTGTTGTTTTCTAAATAATTGGAAGTATAGTGTGAGAAAAAAGCAAACATTTGTAATCTGTCGTGTATTTACATCGCACAACCTCACATTTTAATGGATATCTGACATTAAATTTTTGCAATCCGTAATTCGTATTTTCTAGCGCTATTTGAGAAAACCATGCAATACTTTTTTTTTATTAAAATAAAGTTGACAAATATAAATTACACAATGAAAGCATCTGAGATAATAATGTATTATACTACTTTTTTTTTTGTAAATATTAACACTATATTTGTGAAAATCAAAAGACTAATTTACAATTAAAAGGATGTTTAACTATGGATACTATTTCAGTTGTTTTCTAAAAAACTTGGAACACAGTAGGAAAAAGCAAATGAATTCTACTTGTCATGCATTTATGTTGTACAATCTCACATTTTAATGGACATCTAATATTTTCTCAAAGATTGATTCTGATTTTTGAGTGTTATTTTAGAAAACGATGCAATTTTATGTAAAAAAATTTAAATAAATTACACTGTGTTCATTCTAATATTTTTGGTAGCTGTCCTGATCATTCATATATAATGCTTGACAAATGCTAAGGAACAACAAATTTGTGCAAAATTGTGTTTCATTAAGCCACGCAATCGCAAGAAAAACAACAGCACTAGAGGATGCTGTATGACAAGGTCTCTTCTCTGGGTAAAGATAATGCATCCACGTGGTGTCCTTCTATGAAATTGCAAGTAGTAACATTTGATGGCGAAGTCACACTGTCGGTTTCTGAAGATATAGCTGTAAATGTCCTTTTTGGACGCCAAGTATTGACTGTTAAATGCCTGTAAAATATCATTTCTTTGGATTACGATCATGGTTGAGATGTGGGATCTCTCAACGTAGAGCGAAGTGTCACTTAAGTTACCAAAGCAAGAGACGTGTCGAAGAGTGTAATATTGTAGTTTAAAAAGACCTTTGGATATGGAAATGCTGCAAGACGGCATTCTGGATGTCGTAGTAGGAATATCACATCTCAAGAGCATCGATAAGTCAGCCTAGTGGTTAAGACAAGCATAAATGATACTCTAGGCCAGATAACTACAGACATTGCTGACGCTACTGGTATTTGGTTATCTGCGACGACCATTTCTTAGTAATTCAATAATGTTGGCTTAGATGCACGGAAGCTTGTTGCATGCATTCCACTATGAGCACATCATCATAGGGAAAGTTTACTTTGGTGTAATGAGAATACTCGTTGGGGTCAGAAACCGTGGTTCAGAATTATGTTCTCTAATAAATCCCGATACACCATAAACAGTAATTCTGGGCACTAGCTAGTGTGGAAATTGAGATGAATGCATTCCCATCACCAGAATGTCCAGGAAACTTATAAGTATGGCCAAAGAGTGATTGTGTGAGCGAGTATCAGGTATAATGGCAGAACTCTGCTTCGTATATCTGAAACAGTTACAGTGACACCGCAGTGGCATTGCACAGGCCTTCTCCAGGGTTATATCCATCTTTTTCGTTGTGCAGTTAGTCCAGAATTTCTGTTCATGAATAACAATGCCCGCCCACGTAAAACAGTTGAAGTGCCCTTTAATTAGCAAGAGACAATATAGAGCGTATGACATGATTTGCTTATTCTCCGACATAAGTCTTATAGAGTACGCCTGGGATGTACTTGTTATACGTATTTCTCAAAGGCAGAATTCTCCTCGAACCGTGCAGGAACTGAAAATCGCCGTGTGAAACAATTGAGGTAGAATTCCCCAAGCTCTCCTCAAATGTTTAGTGAACTGCAAACGGTGCAAACTGTGCACCAGTGTCGAAGGAGGTCATACCCCATACTCAACGACTCATATGTGTTAATTTTTCGGAAGTCTTTTTCGTAGCTATTGAAAAATGCTGTAAGAAGCATATTTTGTTCTTTTGCGCATCTTGCTTTGCTATGTGATAATATCTGTATCATTTTGCATAATAAAGATACATAAGGACTTCTATTAAATATATACTAAGTTTAATTTCTTTAAATGATGTCTATGATTAGTTATGACGAAAAATATTTCTGTTCCTTAGAAATTGTCGAACAATGTATATCTATATATTTTTTGGAGGTCTATTGATTATTTTTGTTCTTTATAGGTGTTTGGCAGAAAATAAAATTAATGGGCCCCAGTACAAGTTATCTAGATTTCTTTTTTTTTCTTTCTTAAAAAAAAAAAAAAAAAACCTTAAATGAAAAAGAAGTTTCTTAAGAAAGCAGGGAATAATTTTAAAACGTAAGAAAATTTTCAAATGAATAATTCTATTTTTTAGAGTTACTTTAGAAAATAATGCAATATTATTTATAAAGTTAACAAGAATTAAGACTAATGAATCAGATTTTTTATTAGAGACAAAAATATATAATAATGAAAGAAGCTGAGACAATCGATACTGTTGTATTTTATCATAAAAATTAAGAAAGTTAATTTGTACGATTCAAAAGGTTGATTAACAATCAATGAGTGCTGAACCAATGGTGCTATTTTGGTTATTTTGTAAATAAATGGGAACACTGTGTGTAAAAAATGCAAACATTTACAACTTGTCATGTACTTAAATCGTACAATTTCAAATTCTAAAGGATATCTCACATTAAATTTTTTCCTCGATTAATTCTGATTTTCCAGCTTTTTCTCAGAAAACAACACAATTTTCTTGTCAAGAATTCTGATTGCCGAGTCTGATTAATTATTATAGAGAAATATATGTAATGATAATAGAGTCTGAGACAATGATGTCTGATACTAATTTTTATTATTTTAAATATTAAGAAAATTAATTTTCAAAAGACGGATTGAGAATTAAACGTTGTTGAAAAAATGCTGCTCTTGTGGTTGTTTTCAAAATAAATGGGCACACGGTATGAACAAAGCAAACATTTACAACTTGTCATGTACTTAGATGGTACACTTTCAAATTTTATTTGACATCTCAAATTATATTTTTTCCTTGATTAATTCTGATTTTCCAGCGTTTTCGCAGAAAACAAACAATACAATTTTCCTTACAAGAATTCAGATTGATGAGTCTGATTAATTATTAGATAGAAAAATATGTAATGATAGATGAGTCTGATACAAATTTGTATTATCATAGACATTAAGCAAATTAATTTTCAAAAGACTGATTGAGAAGTAAATGTTGTTGAACTAAAGGTTCTATTTCGATTGTTTTCAAAATAAATGGGAGAACATTGTGAAAATAACAAACATTTACAATTTGTTCTGTATTACCTCGTACAATTTCGAATTTTAAATGACATCTTGTATTAAGTTTTTATACTGATTAATTCTGATTTTCCACCGTTATTTGAGAAAACAGTACAATTTTCTTGACAAGAATTCCGATTGATATGTCTTATAATTATTATACTGAAAATATTCTATAATAAAATAATATGAGACAATGATGTCTTATATTATTTTTTTAATCGTAAATATAAAGAAAATTAATTTTTAAAAGACTGATTGAGAATTAAATATTTTTGAATTAATGAGGCTATTTCAATCGTTTTCAAAATAAATTGGAACACAGTGTGAAGAAAACTAACATTTACAACTTGTCATCTATTACCTCGTACAATCTCTCATTTTAATGGACATTTCACATTAAGTTTTCCCATTTATTAATTCTGATTTTTATAGTTATTTCAGAAAACAATAAAGTTTTTTTGACAAGAGTACAAATTGGTGAGTCTGATAATTAGATTAGAGAAAAATATGTAATAGTAGAAGGATATGAAATAGTCTTATATTATTTATTACTTACCCATCATACGTAGTATAGGGTAAGTCTTGCAATCGTTTTGAAAATCGAAACATTTTTTGACGGATTTACACGTTTCAGACACTGGAGATTCCGAAAAACATATTTTTAGAAAAAAAAAAAATTGCCGTCCGTCTATCTGTGTGTGTGTGTCTGTGTGTCTGTAAACGCTCTACCTCCCGAGAATTTGATATAGAGACTTGAAATTTGGTATGTACTTAGTATGTAATAATGGGAAGAAGCTTATTGAATTTCAGTAACCTCGATTATCCAGAACTATTTTTTTCAGACTCTCAAAATATTCGTTCTGATAAAAGGTATATAAAATTTTTTGAAACTGTTTATTTTAAGGAGTGATTATAAAAGATAATGAAAAACATAAATTTTGCTTAAAGAATGAAGTCGATCGGATAATTAGTTGCCGAGATATTTGTAATCCTATTTCCCACACTCTTCGATTTTTCATGACCCTGTATTTCATTCAAATTTCAATTCAAAGATATATTTTAATTGGAAATGAGACGCTTAATCCGATGCAGTAAACCGTTAGTTAATACGATTATCAATTTTGGAGTTATAAGGATTTTTCTTTTACGTAATTCAGTAATAGAGCATTTAAAGCGAGGCTAACGAAAAAGACAGGCTACCGTGGTGCATTCCACTAGCGTAAAGCACGGTAGCCTTTCTTTTTCGTTAGCCTCAATTTAAAGCTTTTGACGTCATCAAGCCAGGATTTTATTCGAATTGCAATGCATTTTATAAATAGTTTACACATGTTTTATTTTCATATTTTATATTATGCATATCCATGAGGGGTAAGTATTACGGTGGCCCCCAACATTCAGAAAACTAATTTTAAAAAGACTGATTGAGAATTAAAGGATGGTGAACTAAAGGTTCTATTTCGGTGTTTTTCAAATAAATCTGAAACACAGTGTGGAAATAACAAACATTTACAACCTGTCCTGTAATAGTATTCCTCCTACAATTTCGCATTTTAACGGACATCTTTAATTAAGTTTTCCCATTGTTTAATTCTGATTTTACAGTGTTATTTGTAAAGACAATTAAGTTTAACATTCAAAAATGAAAATAAAATACGCCGTGCTCTTATCTTATCTAACATAATTTAACAACCGTTACGATCATTCACATTTATTTTTCTTCTTTGAAAATATCCCAAACTCTTTTCTATGTTCGCCATAGATGTTTAAAGGAAAAGAAAATGAAGGAGCCAATAGTGCAAGTTATCGAGATACATTTTTTTTTAAAGAATCTTTAATAAGGAAGTTTCACCACAAAAATCATTTTAAAAAGTAAGAATATTTTTCAACTAATTAATTCTGGTTTTCTAGCGTACTTTACAAAAGAACATTTAATAATTATTTATGAAGTTGACAAAAATTCAAACTGATGAGCCTGATTTAGTACCTGGCACAAAATAATTTAACAATGGAACTGTTAGATATGCCAATAACTTTTAAAGTGTTTTAAACACGCATCTTAAAGCCTGTATTTAAAGGATTGAAAATAGTTTGATAATCAATTCACTTGCGGAAAAGTAAAATGATGTTATAATAAGTTCAAAACACACTCAATTCGTGCAGCATTGTCATTGTTATTATCTTTTTTTTTTCTAAATAAAATAATGTGTATAAACGTTTTAAAGATGCGTGCTTAAAACACGTTAAAACTTATTTATACACCTATTAAGTGTGATAACGGAGTCTTGTATTCATAGTTTATTGCAATCATTATTTTGTTGGTTATAAGATTGATTTTATTCATTTATAATTATAAGGTTTGTTTATACGTTTCAAAAGTTTGATTGGCAAATAAAAGTTGTCAAGCGAATGAAACTTTTGCAAATTTGGTTCATTTCTTCATAAGTGAGAATGGAGTTTGAAAATCTTCTTCAAAATTTCTTTTAGTGTAAGATAGAAATGAGTAAGAAAAAATGTATTCATTGAAGAGTTTTTTTTAGGTAAACTAATTTTGCATATAGTTCTTTCAAATGACTTTTAATAACGACTAATGCGATGTTTTAACTCAAAGGTGGGAATGCCTATCTAGAATACAATTTCTCAGTAATTCTTAATATTTTACGATTGAAACTTTGTACTATATGTGGACAATGTCGAAATTACTGCGCATGAGGGATTTTTACTTTTTAAAATACTGGAATAAACCTTTAAGTTTGAGATTTTTCTCTTCTATAGTCATCGTAGCTGGAAAATGAAATCACATTTTTATTATTTGAAATTATTTGTTTAGTGTCTATACAATATGTTGGAACTTAGCACTTGATTACTGCTGTGGGATAATTTGGCATTCCATTTTCCATTTGCCGTCGCTTTCGATGATTTTATTAATTTGCCCTTTTTAACTATGCATTTATTAACTATAGTTTTATAATCTTTGTAAACATTCTTTACCCTTTTTTTGGCCACAAACATGGAAATGACATTAAAAACTGTAAAATAATTCTTATAACATAAAAAAATAGTATTTTCGTAGGTTATCTTATTCTTATTTCTCGCAACATTATTGACATAATTTTAATGCAAATATAAATTCGAAAACTGTTTACTTTCTTTTATTGAACTTCATTTGCCATAAAAATATTAAAAATTATATTTATAAGCAAAAAAGAAAAAAAAGTGGGTAGGAATTGCACTATAAATTTTTTTTTGCAAAAATGGAAATTTTATAAAATTTGTGGAAATGGAGAAAATATTGCAGAATGGGCGGAATCATCGAAGAAATTCGCATGCGACAAACGTTAAATCCTTTGTTATCCTCATTTACAAGTATAAATCGTTTGAAAAAATTACAGATGTGTTCATAAAACAAAACGCAGAATATTAGTTAGTTGCCCCCCCACTTGATAGACACATAGAGGAAGTAGATCTTTCATACAGCTTATTTGGAGGATGCTATAAATCTACGAGTACAATGAAACAAAAAATTAAGTGCTGATACTTTAGATTATTTTATCAACTCCTAGAACTTAAAATTATAAAAGCTTGGATGTTGCACAGACGTGAGCCTAAAGATGTGGAAATCAAACACATGATTATGAAAGTTGAGTTCAAAAAGTCAAATATGTTCAAATACGTCAAAATGTATGTCAAATATGAGTTAAAAATTCAACTGACTGAATGACCTTTTGGCGAAATAAAAATTTGAAGCGGAGAAGAATTATCCAATGAAATCGAACAAAAGCAGGTTGCAAAATACCCCAACTTATTTGCCTAAACTTTTCGAGGCAATAGGAAGATGTGGTGTGCAATCGGGTAAAGATTGTACATGGATAAAATGTTTAAAATAGTATGTTTCATCGTGTCTAAACAAAAATAATAATTGTTTTCTGAAATATCATTTAAGGTAATTTATAAGTGTAGATTGCGCAGTAAGTGATAAATTAAAAAATCATGAATACTTTAATTTTCAAACTGCACAACATGCATATAATTATTAAATATGTTCTTTCAGCATATAAAAATTATTTTCTATAATGAAAGCATAATTCTGTTATCTGCATGGTGAAGCCATTTGACCCATTTTATAACTTAAACAGCTACAACAACAACAAAAACTGAAAACAGATTTCCGGAGAATTTTTAGACATTTTCCCCCTGTTATATATGCAGTTATTACAATCACATATTTATTTTCTTTTTTTGTGAAAAAATAAAAATGCATGGAGTTGTGTGTTAAGTATACAGTGATGCCTCAGCTAGTGAGTATTCTGCTAACGAATGTTTCGAATAACGAAGATCTATTTCGATGTTTATCCGATACGGCTAACGATTGTTTTATTTGATGCGTGCGCTAATATAACGCAGTGACGTTGCGTTTTGATTGAACAAGAAACGAAAACTCGATTAACGAATATAATAAGAAACGAAATATCTTCATTTGTCAAGGTATCACTGAATATATTGCATTAAATTGGCCATTTGAAACCATTGAGGAAATATCACTTAAGAAGGACATAATCTTTAACCAAGATTACTTTTAAGGGGTTCCGCTGTATTTCTCACAAATTAATGTCCCCAAATTCATTGAACAAAAAATCTCCATTAACTAATTCTAGGTTCTTCCTTACCCACAGTAATAATGAAAAATTGAATTATATTCTTTCTAACATTTTTAACATCTGTCCAGATCATTCACATTTACATTTCTTCCTTGAAAATCGATTTAAACCGTGTTCTCCTTAGATGTATAAGAAAGACAGTGAAGGGAACAATACATTGCCCTGAGTAGAAATTAAATCAATAGAAATTGATTTAAAAAATAGAAATTTGATGTAAAAAAATGTCGTAATAGAAAGAGAAAATAACCACGTTTGTTCAGTGATTAATTTTGCTTAAAATGTTTTTTTTTAATTATATTTCGAATAAAAAACATGAACCGTAACCTATGATTTTTTTAAAAAGAGAAATGGATTTCTAGAAACTCTCAAAATTACAGTTCATTCCGCGAAGTAATTTTTGAGTTATGATTAAAAACTACTCGCATTGCAATTTGTTTTGCATCAATTAAAATGAATTTACTTTACGAATTCCAATCTTTAAATCTTAATAATTACTAAACTATTTCACCAAATCACTTCCTGTTTGGTATTCGAATGTAAAGTTTACCAAACAATCCAAATATGCTGTAAAAACTGGGTTTTCATATTGAAAATGTCAAAGTTTGGTACAATGTTAGAATGAAGGCGGCTTCCTAAGCTTTTTTGAAAACTGAAAATGAAAGAAGACATATAATGTCTAATCGAATGGCTATTTAAGTTTTTATGTGAGACAATTTGGCGATTAAATATATGGGATCTATCTGTTTTTTAACACAGACTGTACATTTCTGTATACTTGACTCATAATGTGAATAATGTCATATACTGCTTTATTTTGGAAAAGGTTGTATGTAAAATATTCTAACTGTAATATGGGAGGATTTTTAAATCCAATTTACTAAAATAAATTAGGCGATTATTAATCAAAAAATGTTCATACGAGGACTAATAAAGAAATAATATTAAAAATATGCATTAAAAATAATCTATTTTAATATGTTGTTTTTTAAAAGGAGCCACCAATAACTACTACAGACTTAACGCAGCATGTTTGCCATTCTTGCAACATGTGCTTGAACCCATTTTTAGGGTTTCGTTCATCTCACGAAACCCTATTACTCCCGCTCAGTTGTCTGTCTGTCACAGAGCTATTCTCAGAAACTATGTAACTAACAGAGTTGAAACTTTGTGTATATAGCTGAATACCAGCTATAAAGAGCTCAAAATATTAAAATTTGAAAAATTCGTGTTATTTTAAAAAATAGAGATAAAAAAACCAAAATTCTAACAGCGTTTTCCTATTAAATGTAAACATTTTTCGTTATAGCAGATGCCAAAATCAAAAATCCACGATGAAATTATTTCTACAATAATTAATTTTCTATCAGAATTTCCATGTGAAAAATGAAAATGAAATGAAAAGTTTCACCAATTGAAAAAAATATTAATAGGAAATAAAAATGATTGACGTCATAATGGTAATAAAACGAAATTTTCAAAGATTTCTCAATAATACAAAGAGTATGAGTATGTGTATGACACAAAGCAGATTAATATCACGTCATTAGAAAATTAAAAAGAAAATCTGACGTCATATTGGAAGTTTAACGGATTTTTCAAATGTTTGAGAATAATACAAAGCGCGTATCAATATGAGTAATAGAGAATAGTAAATATATAAGTTTGAGAAATATATTGAATCATGATAAAAATCCGATTATGGAAATATTCGCATATTTTAACATTTTGAAGGTATACAACATGTTTAATTTTGAAATTATTTTTTTTTTTAAATATCGCATTTAGTCCGCATGACAGATATTATTATGACAGAATATAATAGCGCGGAAAAAAAGAAAAACATACACCGGTAATTTTTTACATTATAAAAAACATGATTTTTTTTTTTTTTTTTTTTTTTTTTTTTTTTTTTTTTTTTTTTGTGTGTGTTGTTGCTAAATGAAATTTATTTGGATTTATTAAAGAAAGGATAAAGTGTTTTGAAAGGAATATTAAACGAAACCCTTTGAGCGATCTTCGATCACACCTACCCACTTGTTGTTTTACATGTTCTTTAAAACTCTATGCGTTTTCTGCAGAACGATCATAGATTAATTAAAATTGTGGTCTTCAAGCTTTGATTCCAAACAAGGGAAAAATAGTCGCAAAGAACCATGCCCGAACTGTATGGAAGTGGAATGCGATACCATTCTATTACTTTTCGAACTAAATTATGGGTAACAATGCTGCAAACGTGAGTGGGGCATTATCATGATGTAAGCGCCAAACAGATTCATGCATTTCAGTTTTTAGGTAGATTTCGTAAGAAATACTACCTATTACATTCTCACCTAAGTTGGAAATTTTGAAAAATTTTTGCAGATCTACGCCGATCATGACTCCCAGAACCCAAAACCACCCCCAGTTCAAAACTTTATCTATCTATCTATCTATCTATCTATCTATCTATCTATGTCACTTTTTTCTGACCACGATAACTGGAAAAATTCTGCATTAATCTTTTACAAACTGATACATAAAATCAAGGGGCATAAAATCTCGGTCAAGTTCGTTAATGGGCAAAATCGAACCAAGGGGGGGGAGGGTGGGGGGCTTTTTGTGAAAACAGAAAAAACTCCATAATTTCTTAATTATGATACGTATCGAATCCTTTTAAAGTTATTATTACTCTAGGAGAAGGGTCGAAAATGTATGTACGGCAGATTTTTGATATAATTAAAAATGGCCCCAAGGGGGAAAAAAAGGGGGTTTTAAGAGAAAAAAAATCATACCTTCGTCAATTCACAAGATATCAAATTCGCGTAAATTTATTATTAATCCTCTTAATATTATCTAAAACTTTTATATTGACAAGTTTTTTATAGGACCAACCGTTATAGCAAAAAAAAAATTAAAAACAAAAAAAATCCCTGCCGGCTCCGCCTGCAAACAAGTTATTTTTCGAAGTAGGCGGTTCCAACTCCCGCATCTTTTCGAAACTGATACATAAAATCAAGGGGCATAAAATCTCGGTCAAGTTCGTTAATGGACAAAATCGAACCAGGGGGGGGATGGGGGGGGGCTTTTTGTGAAAACAGAAAAAATCCCATAATTTCTTACTTATGATGCGTATCGAATCCGTTTGAAGTTATTATTACTTCTAGGAGAAGGGCCGAAAATATATGTATGACAGATTTTTGATATAATTAAAAATTGCCTTAAGGGGGGGGGAAGGGGGGTTTAGAAGAAAAAAATTCATAACTTCGCCAATTCTCAAGATTTCAAATCCGCTTAAATTTATTATTAATCCTCTTAATATTATTTAAAACTTTTATATTTACAAGTTTTTTATAGGACCAACCGTTATAGCAAAAAAAAAAAAAAAAAAAAAAAAAAAAAAAAAATTCCTGCCGATTTCGCCTGCAAACAAGTTAGGTTTCGAAGTAGGCGGTTCCAACTGCCGCATCATCGTAAAAAGGTCATTTCTTCGAATTCCCGACAAACAGGCGCCCCACGGTCTGCGTCTTCGAAATCTACCTGTGCCTGAAGGCCGAGCCGTCAGGGATTTTTTTCTTTGGATATGTTCCATCAACGTCTCCAAAACTGTCACACAATACTAACCAGTGATACACTTTACTATTTTTAATTCAATCATAGGATTGGTAAAGATATCACACGAATGGATATTTTTCTAACTGAGTGAAAAACTGTCCAGGCCGGGAGTCGATCCCAAGACCTTTGTCTTAAATTGTCAAAGCTTTGGCTATTGGGCTAACTGGATCGACAACCGGTATACAGGGTGAATCTAAACTCTTGGATAAAACTTTAAGGGGTGATAGTACACATCAAGACAAACAATATTAAATAGGAAACTAAGGGTTCCAAACGTCTTCCGAAGGAGATAGACGCCATTAAAATTTAGGGTCCAAAATTTCAAATGATTATAAAAAACGGAAAAATTGGTCGATTCGTTTGCGGTTTTCGCTAAAACTGTTCTTTAAATCAGTATTTTCTTAAAAATAAATTTTAAAGATAAAGTTCAAAAAATGCCGATAGAGGTCGCTTTAGACTTTGGAGTAACGAAAAACTATTTTTTACCGTTATTTTTTGTATCTCATTAAATGCTTTCAAAAGCTTAGACTGAAACTTAAATTTTGAGCTCAAAATCTGAATCGTTGGGAGTGGTTAAGTAGCGCAAACTGAACTGTGTTCAGAAGTTGAAATTTGAACCCCCCCCCCCCCCCTGAACACAGTTCAGTTATTCCCGATCTTGGTGTCGTAGACCAGGCAGAAACTACTACCCCCTACACGTAAACTAAACGATAGAGGGATTACAAAATTAAATAAAAAAATATTTTAAAAATAAATTTTAAAGATAAAGTTTAAAAATGCGATAGGGGGCGCTTTAGACTTTGGAGTAATGAACAACTACTTTTTATCGTCGACTCCAACGAGGACCTGGTTGCGAGGATTGCCGTCGTAACAGGCGATATCCGGGAGATGTCTGGGGTATTCACTACTGTTCGCAACTCCCTCCGCCGGCGGTGTGAGGCCTGCATCGTTGCTGGAGGACACTCTTTCGAGCATTTTTTGTGATTCCTCACGAACATCATGCGTCTACCATTTTCTATGTGTCAACATTCATCCATATTGCGTACTACATGCATACATCAAACTGTTTCTTTTTATTTTGCTCAGAGAAATTGCTCATGTCTGTTATAAATAAATTTTCTATTTAATTTTGCCATTACTCTATCCTTTAATTTACGTGTACGGGATAGTAGTTTCTGCCTGGATTAATTTTAACTTAATTATTCAAATTGGTAAAGAAATCATGAGTTGTAATTTTCCAACTGGGCGAAAAATGTCCGGGACAGGATTCAAACCTGGGATCTTTTGTCTGAAGCTGCCATGCTCTACCAACTGAGCTATCCCGTTTGAATTTGGGGGAGGGGCTTAACTGGGTGAATTATGCCCTGCAGATTCAACCGGGATAGCTCAGTTGATAGAACATGGCAGCTTCAGCCCAGAGATTCCATGTTCGAATCCTGGCCCGGACGTTTTTCATCCAGTTGGAAAATTACAACTCATATTTTTTCAACCTGGTCTACGACACCAAGATCGGGAATAACTGAACTGTGTTCAGAAGTAAGGGGGGAGAGGGAGGTGTTTCAAATTTCAACTCCTGAACACAGTTCAGTTTGCGCTACTTAACCACTCCCAACGATTCAGATTTTGAGCTCAAAATTTAAGTTTCAGTCTAAGCTTTTGAAAGCATTTAATGAGTTACAAAAAATAACGGTAAAAAATAGTTTTTCGTTACTCCAAAGTCTAAAGCGACCTCAATCGGCATTTTTTGAACTTTATCTTTACAATTTATTTTTAAGAAAATACTGACATAAAGAATAGTTTTAGCGAAAACCGCAAACGAATCGACCAATTTTTCCGATTTTTATAATCATTTGAAATTTTGAACCCTAAACTTTAATGGCGCCTATCTCCTTCGGAAGATATTTGGGACACTTAGTTTTCTATTTAATATTGTTTGTCTTGATGTATACTATCACCTCTTAAAGTTTTACCCAAGAGTTTAGATTCACCCTGTATACAATCCATTCAGAGATTAATTGGAAATAGCGTCTGGTCTGCATATAGACAGCTCAAAGGAATATACCGCAGGTAATGGAACTCTATTAAGCGATGGTTACGTAGATGCCTTTTATTATTTTTAACGCAATCATATTGATTGGTACAGATATCATAAGAATTTCCAACTGAGTTAAAAAGTGTATAGGCCGGGAGTCGGCTCAGAACCTTTGGTTTAAATTGACAACTCTCTGCTTATTGGGATATCTGGACCGACAACCGATCGACAAAATTCACTCAGATAACCTTATTGTCAATAACATCTGGTCTGCCATGTAGACAACTCAACAGAATATATCGCAGGGAATTGAATTCCACTAAATGATGGATACGTAGATAAAAGTTATTATTTTTAAATCAATCATACTGATTGGTAAAGATGTCATACGAATTTACACTTTTTCAACTGAGTGAAAAAGCGTCCAGTTCGGGAGTCAAACTCAGGATCTTTGGCTTAAATGGCTAATTCTCTGCTTATTAAGCTATTTGGACTGACAACAAGGCCGACACAATTTCTTTTGGGAATTGACCGCAGCCTGGACAAACTTTTCACTAAGTTGGAAAAATGCCAATTCGTAAATCTGTAAATTTTCATAGTCAAATACAAATGTTTCCAACTAATTATTTACGGTCCCTAATCTGAAAAACACGAAAGGCTTCCGTGTTGAAAGTGATGTTCCATTTAACAGGAAATGTGCATTTATATCTATAATACCAAACATTTATTTACACCAGAGAAAAATAACGTAAGTGTTACGCATTTTTGATTCAACATGTGCTTAAATTAAGGTACGTAAAGATAAAAGAATATTAACATTTTAATTGCAGTTTATTCTGCCATTTAACCGAAATAAGTTGTTAAAATTTTTACCAAATTCTTTCCAAATGTTTCTGAAATGTCTGCATGTTGTCACAAAACATAAATTTTAAGTCAATTGAAAGCAAAAAATTTTCTTATGAATTATTGAAAAGAAAAGAGATTTGAAACAAAAATATTATGAAACACAAACGTCTGCACCTGTAAAAAACATTCTAAAAAATGAAATGCTAAAAATTTAAACTTTCGGAAAAACAGAGCATATTTAACTATGCCTTTTCTTTAGAAAACGGGAATGTATGAGGTAATTTTTTGCATAATTTCCAATAATATTCCTTCATTATTACTGTTTTCGTTGTTATAATTATTAGTGCTTATTTCCTATTCCTTTTCTCAGAAAAATTGGTGGTAAGTTGTGTCTCGTACTGAAGCGACAAAAAATTGAGGGTTTTTTTCTTTCTTTGGTCTTTAAAAATTAAAAATTTTAAAAAACGAACATACTTAGCGATCCTCTGCATCATAAAATTTTATTCCATGGTAAATGATAATTTTCTAAATCGAGATTTTTGATCATTTTCCCCGTCTTAACCCCTATAAAATTGGATTTATAAAACCGTATGAAATACGCTTTTAAATGTTAGAAGTATCCTATAGTCCAGGTTTTTAATTTTAAGCGTATTTTTCCTAATTTTTCGTCCATCTTACCCTTTTAAAGTTTTTTTTGTTGTTTTTTTGTTGTTGTTTTTTTTTTAAATATGTGCTTTATTAGCATCTGATACCTAGAGATAACATTGATGCCTAATGTCAAATTCCTAAATGATGAAACAATACCTGGATCGTATTTGTATTCTATTACAGGTTGTGACATAAGCAACACCTTTTTATTTGCTTTTGGAGATACGTCGATAGTTTTGCACTGCATCCGAACATGTACGAGAAAGTTTTTATTCATAACTGAAACAATTATTTCTCGTTTTTCCACTATTGTATGAAAAATTTGTTCATTAATACAACGTAAGTCAAAATGATTGCCCTGATTACAAATGACAATAACTTTGTTGTAAACAAAGATCGGTAGAAACACACTAAGCATGTCATAGAAAAAAGCTCAAAATTTTGTTTGCATACTTTGTAACTTTTCCAAGTGGCTCCTTTAAGTCATATACAAAACATCCATGAACTCAACCAATCAATCAGTCCATCCATTTTGCGCCAAATATTGTGAATAATATTTGTATAGACACTCATGTCAGTGAATTTTCTAAGTGCACTTTCAGATAGATCACTTTCATAGGCAAAGAAGGAATGTTTCCATAAACAGGAATTTTGCACAATGCCTGGTGAGAAATGGACCATCACTTTGATATTTTCTGTGTGACTGAAAAACGCCACATAGAACAACTATGAAGTGCGCAAAGAAAACATTTTTCTTTTTCTGTAGTATACTTAAGGAGTTTGTTCCAATTATTTTTTACAATTTAGTTATTGCTATTTGTAATCAGAGCAATCATTTTTACTTACCCCGTATTTACTTTCAAATGGCGTTGCTTATGCCGTATCCAATGAAACATCTCGAAATGATTCAATTTTTTATATTGAGTTACACTGTATTCACATTTAATTTTGGTTGTTTTTTAAATCAGTTAATTTGTAACTTTAATTTTCTGTAACCAGTTAAAATTGTCCTATAATGTTAAGAAAAAAACCAAAATGGTTCATATATATATATATATTTAAAATAGGTGGATTTAACTTTGTGCCGTTATATTAAAAAATAAATGAACAATGTAAAATAGCACAAATAAAAAAATATAAAATGGCAAACAGCTGTTTCGGAGCTCCTAAAGCCCCATCATCAGTGCTAAATTTAAAAGATTAAAAACCGATTCAAAAGTTCAAGCCATGTAAATATGCTTGCGTCTCCCACACGTACCCAAGATTGAAAGGTGGTGAGTTTATCAAAAACAACAGCGGAGTCAGTAAACACATGTGACGCAGGAGACCAATAGGAGGGCCCGACTGGACGAGTTTAAGTACGAAGGAGAAAATGGGGGGGGGGCGAAGAGAATGAATTAAATGAAAGGTAGCTAGACATTTGAAAAATTGGGTGTACTGGACATATCATAAAGTAAGTTGCCTGAATTCTTCCATATATGATAAGCTTCCCAAAAATCAAGGTCGTAAATAGATGAGCATTTCTGAATTATTGAAACCTCTGAAAAATTTAAACGGTGATTGTCAGACTAACAATGGTTAGCAATTGCAGAACGACTAAACGATCAATCGCACTAAACGATCTGCGATTGCTAACCGTTGTTGGTCTAACAATCACAGTTTTAATATTTCAGAGGGTTCAATAATTCAGAAATGCTTATCTATTTACGACCTTGATTTTTGGGAAGCTTATCATATATGGAAGAATTCAGGTAACTTAGTTTATGATATGTCCAGTACACCCAATTTTTCTTTTCATTCTACTTTTCATTTAATTCATTCTCTTTGCCCCCCCCCCTTTTTCTCCTTCGTACTTAAACTCGTCCAGTCTGGCCGGGCGCTCCTATTGGTTTCCTGCGTCACATGTGTTTTCTAACACCGCGGTTATTTTTGAAAAAATCACCACCATTCAATCTTGGGCGCGTGCGGGAGACGCAAGCATATTTACATGGATTGAGTTTTTGAATCGGTTTTTAATCTTTTTAAAAAAGATAATATTTAGAAAGAAAAAAATATAAGATTTTGTGATTGATTTCAATAGAATTTTTTAAACGGTCATTTCAGTTAAACCTATTCTTTTTTATATAAGAATTATACAGAAAGTCAATTAAAAATGCCTAAATATGATTTTATTTTTTATTCTATGCAAGTTAATTATTTAAAATTACTATTTCTGAACTGTCCACTTAGAGCTGTTAAAAAGTTCACCTTTTTATTGTGAATTATTCAAAATCTGAAAATGAACGCAATTCTGCAACACAATGCTTTGGCACTGAACGCAATGATTTGGCACTGATGATGGAGCTTTAGGGCTCCGAAACAGCTGTTTGCCATTTTATATATTTTTATTTGTGCTATTTTACGTTGTTTATTTATTTTTTAAGGTTCATATATAGTTTGGCATTTTATATTTTCCCGAGATTTAGATGGAAAAAATAACAATATTATTAGTATTTCACCGGTGTATAATGAAACAAAACAACCCGTTTTTAATGTGACATTTCTCGAAGTTTAAAAAAAAAACATGTCATCCTGTATTTATGCTTCAATTTGGATGTTTTATATATCAGCTAATTTCTAATCATCATCATTTTCCGTAACTTGTCATTTTAGAAAAAATTGTTCTATCATGATAAAAATAGCCAAAATTGTGGACAGATGGTTTAGATGTTTGATGTTGTCGCGCGATTAAGAAAACACCTTGTCAGTGCTTCAGTCTTCTGAAAATAATATATTGTAAGATTGCCGATTGGCATTTACCGAAATTAAAAGCAGAAAATTACATTCTTGATTTTGAATCACTCTGTAAATAAATGTCGATTTAATATTTCAAGCGAATTTTAGTAGTAATTTTTCCCTTTAAAAAGCTTTCTGTAAAATTTTCAAACTAATTTTCTTTTTCGTGCTAATCATTGAGTTCTTTTAAATTTCTTAAATATTATTATTGAGAAGAAAAATTCTATTTTTAAAAGCAGAAACCAGAATATAATTATTCAAACACCTGCATTATCCATCCTTTCACAGTAGTGTTATATTGGAAGTTAAAAATTTTAACAATCTCTGAGAATACTTAGAATCAATCCGACTCATAAATTTTATGAGAGGAAATTGCAGTTTTATTATAATTAAAATGAAGTGAACAAAATTTACAGAACTTACTCGGTTACAGTGTCAAGTTTAAAAGCACCGAGTACTCAAAAGATCATTTGCATATGATGAAAAGAGATGCATTAATTTTTGAAAAGGGGAAGTAGAGCGAAAAGTGAATCTGCTATTTCGAAAATAAAATGAAAAGAGTTTAAAATTCATCTTTGCAATTAATAGGAAATGGTTTTATTCATAAGTATCAATAAAAGAAAATTAAAGAATTGCGTTCATTTTCAGATTTTGAATAATTCGCATTAAAAAGGTGAACTTTTTAATAGTTCTTAGAGGACAGTTCAGAAATAGTAATTTTAAATAATTAACTTGTATGGAATAAAATATAAAATCATATTAGGCATTTTAAATTGACTCTCTGGATAATTCTTATGTAAAAAAAAAGAATAGGTTTAACTGAAATAAGAGTTTAAAAATCATATCAAAATCAGTCGCAAAATCCTATAATTTTTTTTCTATCTAAATATTGTGATGGTTGTTGATGATTTTGAGGTTAATTTAACACTCCTGGAAAAAAATTATTATTAGAAGCACATATCACTCAGTCGTTATCTATGTGGCCGCAATTATCCGTAATACGTAGCTGCAATAGTTCTGCATCCAGAAATTTTACTTTTGCAATCTCTGAGAGTTTTTAGAATCAGTGTGATTCATAATTTTCTAAAAAAATAATTTACAATTTAATCATAATCAAAATAAAATGAATAAAAGTTTTAGAGTTTACTCGGTTACAGTGATAACTTTAAAAGCATCGTAAATTCAATAAATCATTTGCATATAATGAAAAAGTATATGTTTAGCTTTTAAGATGAGTAAATAGCGCGCAAGGTGAAGCTACTATTTGGAAAATAAACTAGAAAAAAGTAAAAGTTTTTATTACTTTAGTTTTGTATTAAAACGATAAAAGTTTTATTTATTACTACGCTACTACTATTTTACCCGATCCTAACCATGGCCTATTCCAGGATGGAGTAGGCCGTTCCCTGACCCAAAACGAACTGTGAGTCGGGTACAGTTGATTCTAATTCTTTTCGTTGGTGGTCGTATTGGGGTCGGGTTAACTTATAACATTTTTGCTGCGGATCGGGTTTGGGTAGCTTTATAATTGTTTTGGTTCGAATCGGTTTCGGATTTTGTTTTGACTCTTGTGGAATGTAAAAATAATGTCTTGAATATTTTTTCAGTTGAGAAAAATCTATATTTGAACATTAACCCTTTCTGGCACAGACAAATTCTTTTCGTAAAATTCGAAATTAGTGACTGACACCGGAATTTATAAACGACCTTTTTAGAAAATAAGAACTCCTTATTTTAAGCTTTCAATGTAGAAGCAAAATTTTATTAAAATATTCTTGGTTCCGAATGCAAGTTTGGAATTAAAATTAGTTGTTCCCAAAGTGGGACAAGAGTGCCGGAAAGGGTTAATGTATATAGCATGTAAGTATATGTGTATACATTCATTTTTCTACCTAAAAGGTAGATCTGATATTAGATATATAATTGTAGACTATTTTCCCATAATTGTATTAAAATATGGATTAGTGTTGTTTCATTCCGGGTTCAGATTTGGGTCGGTTTCGGGTCGAGGAATTTTTTTTTATCGTGTTCGGATCGGGTTGCGTGTTGACTTCAAATAGACTTTTCGGTTTCGCGCGGGTTTTTGAGACAGCGTACAGGACTTATTTTTAAGGCATCCTTCAAAATCCTAAAACTATCGTGCTTAAGGTTGTCTAGTGCATAAAATTTTGTTTTCTTATTTAAAAATATTTTTCACTTTTTTTTAAATGCATACGAATGTGTGTTATCACTTTCCAAATGCATTAAAAAAATTGTTTTAAATTTATAAAAATAAAAATAAATTAATTTTACTCACATTTAATATTTGATGTATCCTCTGAAAGAAAAAAGTTTCTGCATGTTTTTTCATTTTTGAATACAGAAAAAACTAAATATAATTTAAATTAAGGATTCACAAAAGTAGTTTTTCAACAAAAATTTAATAATATTTTAAGCGGAAAAAACTTTTTTTTTTTACGAGTACCTTTTATCGAGAATCATGTTTTTAAACTTTTATCTTAAACGGAAAAATCCCAAAGCAAATTTAATGAATATCTAACTGAAAATAATTGTACAAAATTTCTTAAACTCTATTTTTACAGCTATTTCAAAATAATTAATATAACAATAATATTAATAATAATTAAATATAACGAATTTTGAAAAAGACACTTTGAGGTAAATGGATTTAATGTTTAAAGTACTTATTAAACAACAATAGACAGTACAACATAAACAAGAATGGAAAATCTTGCTTCAAGCATAGATTAAGAAACACTTTCCAACATATCCAGAAAACTGCAACGAAACTTCACCATTATATAAGGTGAAAGAAGATATGTGGTAAACAGTTTAGGAAACATGTATCACATTTAAAAATCCAGTTTTAGCATTTGTCTTTCATAGTAAAGAAACAGTCAAATTATTTTGTGCACCCCTGTATATGATCTATAGATTTGTATATATACTACATAGCATTATAAAAATTAGTTCAGTTAGAAAATTCACTTTAAGCACATTTTCGCCAGTCAGAAATACATTCGAAATCTTTAGTATCGCCCTGTATAAAGACTTTTGTACACACCACATATTAAGTTAAAATTTAATTCAGGTAAAATACGCATAAGGCAACTTAAAACTTACTTCCATCACTTACCAACCATAACCGACAATGTATCTTGTTCTATGCGTAGCCCTGTATATAAATTTATTTATATTTCACAAATTTATATTAGTCTATTAAATATAGTTCAGTAGGAAAATGCGTAACACAATTAAAAATATCCTTAAGCCATTTGCTACCATAGTCAGTAATACTTACGAATGGCGTTGTGTAGCCCTGTATATGATCAACAGAATTTATCCACACCACGTACTATGCAAAAATTTAGTTAAATTAAAAAAACTCAAACCAAAGGTGAAAACGTACTTAACACTTATAGATTATAATTATCGCACAAAGACTGTAAGCGAATTCTTTTTTGTGTCTCTGAAAATGAACGATAAACGCAATGCACACCATACTATTCGGTGAGCAATTTATAGTGCATCTCATATAGTGCAATTTATAGTGAGATAATACCTTAGTAATACATACAAATTGCAATATGTTTTATTTTTTAAAACATCATTAAAATACATTGCAAACGATATTTGCCCATAGAACATTGTGTAACAGAATTCTTTTGTGTGACCCTGTAAATGAATAGTAAATGCTTTGCACTCTATATATTATAAAAATAATGTTTTAGTTCGCTACATAATTGTATATCAATTTCATCACAGTTCGAATGGCGTAACGTCATCAAAATGTACTTGAAACGATTTTTTCCCATTGACCGTAATGCAACTAAATACTTTTGACTTTCCTTGTAAAAAAAATTGTAAATGCTATCCACTTCAGTTGAAATAGGGAACATGTTATAGTAAACGACAATAACATACAAAAATTTCAGGGCAATCTGAGTGTATTTATGAGAGTTAGAGCACGGAAGGACAGCAGACGGCCAGACAAATCAAAGTCACAAATACTTTCAAACTATGTTAGAAAGTGTTAAAAAGGTTGCATCTTTTGGTTAATTATTGTGTTTACAAGCGGTTTTTGCGTAAAATGTGATATTTTCAAGATTTTGTGTCTCCGACCATCTTAAGACTTTTTCCACGAGTTTCTGTTTTAGAGGTTACAAAAGCATCATGGGACCTTTGCCTGAATAGTTTCTCCATCGGATAATGTGAAGTTAGTCGAGTTCATCCTAAATAAGTATCAAGAAAATAAAATATCCCATCAAAAAACTTTCTGTAAAAAAAAAAAAGCGCCAAGTTCTCCTTAATGTTTCGGCCGTAAAAAGTACTGATATCTGATGTTCGCCCAAGTTAAAAGTCAAACATCCGAAATCTTTCATTCAAAATGGCTTCCTGCGACTTGGCCGTTAATGCATTCTAGGTTAAAAACATTAGAAGAATGTAATACTGAGAAAAATAAATTAGAATACATAATACACCCTGATTGATGTTAAACAGCTATGTTATTGCCATATCTTTCATTTGAAATAAATAATTACGTCGATAAATCATTTCAAAATTAATGATTGGAAATTATGCATTTAAAAGTAATATCGGAATGCAAATAGGCAAATTCGTATGATGACATTGTAATTAAAAGCTTTGTGATACATACCATTGAGTTTCAAGAAACATTAGTTTTGATTAACCATCATTTAGTTTTACCATGGTTTAATGACCATTTTGTACGGTCTATTGTCATTAACACGAATTGCAATGAATATTTTTTTCATCACGTTTCACATTTTGTTACATTATATGAGACGTTGAGAACAAGAGTGGACCATTCTCGACAGCTGTGATCTCAAAATTATGTTTTTAAAAATGTGTATTATATTTTAGCACTTCGTACAACAAAATGCGTAAAATGTTCAAAAAAAATGTAGTAGACATGTAGATCATTATACATTCTTTAGAATTTGAAAAACCTTCTAAAATGCATTAACGGCCAAGTCGCAGGAAGCCATTTTGAATGAAAGATTTCGGATGTTTGACTTTTAACTTGGGCGAACATCAGATATCAGTACTTTTTACGGCCGAAACATTAAGGAGAACTTGGCGCTTTTTTTTTTTTACAGAAAGTTTTTTGATGGGATATCACTGCTTTTTGTAGGTTTCATCAAATGTATAAAGGATATAAATATAATAAATGTATAAATGTCAAAGAATTTTAAAATTATTTTATTATGCTTTACAAATCTATATTTTTATTTGTAGTTTACATCAAAATACTAGCCGTCTCAGGCAAACAATATATTTTTTCTAATATGTTTGCTAAGCACTTCATCATCTTACTTTTATTCATAACTAGCCGAAGTACTTGGTGCTGTTCGAGATTTTAAGAATGTGTAGAAAAATCAATTTCAAAATTAAACATGTTGTATAGATAACTTCAAAATGTTAAAATATGCCAATATTTCTATAATCATGTTTTTATCATGATTCAATACGTTCCTCAAACTCGTATGACGTTGTACTCACCTGCTGACATCTTACCTACTTGCTTTCACAATTGCTCATATTGATACTCTCTTTGTATAATTCCCAAACATTTGAAAAAGTCTGTTAAACTTCCAATGTGACGTTATATTAATTTTCTTTTTTAATTATCAAATGACGTCATATTAACCTGCTTTCTGCATTTACACATACTCATACTCCTTGTATTATTGAGAAATGTTTGAAAATTTCCGTTATATTACCAATATGACGTCATATTAATCTTTTTTTCCATTGCTGAGACTTTTTATTTTTATTTTCATTTTTTACGTGGAAATCTTTCAATAGAAAATTAATTATTGTAGAAAGAATTTCACTGTGCATTTTTAGTTGTTGGCAACTGCTATAACGAAAAATGTTCAAATTTAATAGGAAAAGGAGGGAAGAGTTCAAAATCCTGTGTTGGTAGGTTAGGCGAGTTGTTTTGGGCGATAAATGTTTGATTTGGTTGTTGCGATATTCAGTCTTTGGAGTTTTAACTTAACAACTGGAACTGACCTTATCTACGTGACATCACACCTCTTTTGGCAGCAGTTTGGATTTTTTTGCCAATCGCGCAAACCAGCACAGGATATGGAACTCTTCCCGGAAAAGCTGATAGATTTTTGGTTTTTTATTATTTAAAAATTAACTCTACATTATATTTCGATTCCGGATTACTTTAGTTGCCTCGACCGTGTTTTAATACACCTACACGTAACATTTCACAATTCTGGCTTTCAAACTGTTGATTTGTATAGAAGTGCAAGACAGACAAACAGAATTTCATTTTTATGTATTAGATTTACTTGCTCAATCCTTCGCCAAATCGGAAGTTTCTGTTAGAGAAATTCTCTTTGCGATCATTGACAGCATATCTTATATTTTGTGTTGTTATCCATTTCATCTTTATTGACAATTACCGCTTAATTTACTTAGGAACTTACGCTTCATGTCCGTTTGCATCGTTACACTCTCTAATACGGAGATTTTTAATCCTGTTAAGTAATCTTCTGTAATTTATACTGAAGTGAAGTGGTTCTTGTGACACGCCTGTTAAGCTATCCATATTTACAGTAAACCATATTGATGCTAATTTTTTTCCCTTTCATTCTAACATTGAAACGATTAAGGAAGATTAGAAAATCTACGGACGTACTGCCGTTCTTCCATTAGAAAATCTACCATTATTCTCATCTAATCGTCTTAGATAATATGTCAATATCTTGGTTTTAAGATTTCAGCTAAATTTACTCGAAAACCTGAAGCTAAAATGCGAGGAACCCCATTATAGAAGATTCATTCTAACGTACATATCGATAAACTGGATATATGTTATAAAATTATAATAATCTAGAACTGGCAGTTTCGATGCCTTAATTCTGAAAATTCTCTTTCTATAATAAACTTTTAAGAGAGTAAAGACTAACAATATAGCAAGAGTAAGTATAATAACAGTACAATATAATAGCAAGAGCAGAGGTGTTGTGTAGTGACGAAAGATTGAAACTTTATTAACATTCGTGCGTTATGCCTTTTAATTAACCGCATAATATTAATAGATGATTACTCGCTCTAAAAATTCGCAATGAAAAATAGCCTCTAGCGTCAAATTCTCTCCAAGCTTTGCGACACTTAACGAAATATCGCCAAATTTGGCGACAAAAATACCCTGTTTATGTGGACGTCATAATGATGCATATGTATTATATATGTGATGCATATGCATACATATATATATATATATATTTCAAATAAAATCCAGTGTGCATATATATATTTAAAGTTTATTAACATCATTAAAATCTCTATAATAAAACTGTAAGTCATGTGACTGTCCTCAACAGTTCCGAGATGCCGCATCGCTTTTTCATATGCCAAGCGGCCATTTTTATTCAAAATTATTTTTTCGAATAAACTGCATAAAAGTTACATTTTAAGAAAGATCGTTCAAAATAAATTAATATTTGAGAGATGACTTGCGTTCAATTATGTATATATTCTGCAATAACTTCAGTCGAAAGATTCGCAGTTCAAATTCTCTATTCATAAAAGTAAACAAAAAAAAAGATTGATTCGTTGTGAACATTTAAAATATTAAATCATGGAGGTAATCATTCGCAAAGCAAGTTCTCCGCGAATGAATTTTTGGACCGCTGCCTCGCGTCAAAAAAATAATTCGCACCAGTGAGACAATCAAAGTTTACCATAATTATGTGCTATACAACTCAACTTTCGGACCTTTTCTTGACGTAAATTGAACTCATGTAATAATATTTAATGAATCAGATTTTTAGCATTTTTAAAATCGCTAATACCGCTTTTATTTATCGCGTGTACAAATTCGAAATGATACTTTGATTTTGAAATCAAATGTTTTGATTTATGATATTATTTCTTATTTATTTATTTATTTTCTCTTTTAAATGAAAAGTGTGAAGTATTTTAAATTTATGTAATATAAGCATTTTAGATTAAAGTTAAGTATTTTAAACGAAATGAGTGACAGGTTTATAATTTAAAATTAAATTAATTGTAGTATGAATGACGGTGATGGGAACGATATTTGGCGAATTATCATCTGCTCCCGGCTAACAAAAATACTCATAATTAAAAAAAAGAATAAAAATAAATAAATGATAGTTTGTTGTAAATAAATATTGATATACATATCAAAAATAATTTATAGAATTAAAATAAAAAATAAAAGTAAATAAACAACAATTTCCATAACAAAGTTTTCGCCAAATTGGCGGGGGAGGGGGGGGGGAATCGCGCCAACGTGCGTATGTGACATTTGTGCCCAAAAAATATGCGAAATGCTACCATGATCGCAAAAGTTCATGATTTGTCTATTAGAATCTTCCGATTTGGCGAAGGATTAAGGGGAAATTAAATTATGAATAAATGTAACGTGTTGCAATGTTTAACATACATTTAAGGGAGACCAAACTGGTCGCCAGTGGCGGCTAGTGCACTTAAAGAACTAACAACCCAATGGAATTTCGCCAGATTGACTGAGTGCTATTGCGATTAGAATACCGACATTTATAATAAAATTTATTTTAAGGAAGTAAAAAATAGAAAAACGGACAGATAAACTAAAAGATTTGCCTTCCCAACATTTTCGGAAAAGAATATAAAAAATTCATCCTGCTTGAAACCATGTAACACCTTTCTATTTTTCTGTAATCAGGCTTTGGCGACCAACTCTGGCGTCAAATATGAGCGAGGAAATGATTGTCTAGGCAACTATTATTACTTAAATGTTTATCGTACAACAAAAAACACAAATGGTTGCAACAATGCAATTAATTTTAATTGCCAATTGAATGTGTTACGAACTGTATATAGCCAAATCAGCACCCCCTATTTGAAGGGTTTAAAGGCAGAAATTCTATGTTTTCAGACTTTTCTGGTTAATTGTGTGACAAAACCTACTTACTTGTCAAATTTTATGATTCTACGACTGTTAGAAGTACCTTAGTTATTTGATGATCACCAACTTTTTAGTTATTTGATGATCCCCTGTGAGTCAGTTACAAAAAAGCCCTTTTTCGGAATCTCATATTTCGAAAAATATTAAATACAGAAATAAGAAATCTTGGAACATAGTACAGTTTCATTATATTAATGTGTGTTAAAAAGGAAAACTCTCTAGCTCTCACCAAAACGCAGTTATGAGGGGGTGAAAAGTAGGCCGAAATGGTCAGGGAAAAGGTAGCTTACGGCCTGTGCGAACTTGGCGGACGCACTGCCGTGCTCCCAGATAGAAATCACATTTCTATTTTAATACTTGGAAATTTTTCCATAGAAAATTTCTCACGCTTTGCATTCATAATATTTCAAATTTTAATTGCTTAAAAGGCGTATAACCAACATAGTGAAAAAGTATCCAGGCCGGGACTCGAATTTGCCTGCGATTGTAGCCTTGTCAACATATATATTGAGATGTGCCAGGAGGGGTATCGTTCCAAGTGGTTCAGTTGGTAGAACGTCAGTGCACTATACTGATGACCGGGGTTCGAGTCCCGGCTTGTATACTTTTTCACTATGTTGGCTATACGTCTTTTAAGCAATTAAAATTTGAAATGTTAGAAACATTTATTTTCACTAGTAAACTTTGAATGATTCAGATTAAAAAGTTGGGTTATATAACAATTATGAGCTAGAAATTTAGAAGTAATATTTTTAATAAAAAATTATTTTTATATTATTTAAAGCAAAAACTTCAAAATTTAGTCTTTATTCGTATAACTGCAGTAGTTTTGCATTAGAAGTTTTTAAGTTGAGTATTTTCTGAGAAAGATTAGAATAAATCCAACTCATAAGTTTTTAAAAAGGAAATTGCAGTTAAATCACAACTAAAATGATATGGATATAATTTATATAATCCAGTTGTTTTCAGTGTAATGTTTTAAAGCACCGGAAGCTCAAACTATCATTTGCACATGATGAAAAGAGATACATTAAATGTAAAGGGGAAAAGTAGAACAAAAATTGAGCTACTACGAATTAAAAAAAAAAAATCACGTAATCTTTATATTTAACAGGATCAAGTATTCTTCATATATAAGTATCATTTTTCATGGAGATTTTAAATAACTCAGAATAAAACAACTCAAATTTAGAAAAGAATAATTTTAATTAATTACATGAGTAGAAAAAAATATTAAATCATATTTATGTGTTGTAAATTGCCTTTCTGAATAACTGTTTTTAAGAAAGAGTAACTAAAAATGTGTAATCAATAAAAAATTCTAATAAAATCTAAAGGTTACAATAGTAAACAGAATTTAAAATATGGAAAAGAAAAACATTTAATACTTTTACAATTTTATTAAAGGTTTATTAAAAATAAAAATTAATCTTGCTAAAAATTTAGAAATAATAATTTTGAATAATTGCATGTCTTGATTAAAATATTTAGGGTAAAGTTGTGCAAAATCGAATATATATATATATTAATATCAGTTACTTCCTGAAACCAGAATTTTCAACATAATTTAATAAAACTTTTCTCTGTACTTATCCTTGTACATTAATTTCATAAATGATTATAAATAATTATAATTATAAATACAATATTTGTTTATTAAAGTTTTGTTAATAAATGCTTCTCTAGAAATAGGCAAAATCATCTGGTCTTACTCCGCTTGTATGGTAAAACTATATAGATATGTTAATCGTAGAGAAAGTGAAAGAGTTTATATTTTCTTTTGAAAAGGAACAAAATATTTCATTTTACAATTTTAATTAAGGAACTAAACTAAGAATATTTCAGTTTTAAGTCTAATTGATTAAATATTTAAAGACATATACTTACAATTTCAGAAAAGAAGTTCACGTCTTTATCAACATTAGAAAAAATATAATTAATTACTCTTATCCATGTAATTTTAACTGTCTTTTCTTCAAGCATTGAGTCCCAATAGCCACTATGATCCCACGTAGGTTATCCCATCTTACCTCAAGAATATAAGGCACGGAAATCGAGCCATAAAAATTGCACTTATAAAAATTAGCTACAGTTTCATTGTGGGAAGTAAATATTTCTTAAATATGTTATATGCATTCATATAACTAGTTTCAGTAACTTTAAATGTGTTCATACTTAAAAATTCTCAAAGCTAGAAAAAAAAAGATAAAATTAACTTTTAAAAGTAGAAATTACTAAATCCCAGTTTGGACATATCGTAATGACCGTTTTTTTGGCCTAAAGCTAAACATTTTAACTATTACACGCGAGAGAGCTGCTCAAATAGAGTCAAAACTGAGATATCCGATTTCAGCTGGCTATACGGTTTTACACTACTTCCCCTATATGTTTTAGTTTCTAAATAAATACTATTAGAAATTAAAAAAAAAAAATGATAAAACCGTTTGAAAGTTCAAATAAAACTTAAAATGTTTAAGGTGACTAAATTTTATAACGGAACACAAATTTAAGTTATTTTTTTTCGCAAGTTTAAAATTTATAACAATTTAAGCTTTATCTTTACTAAAACATTTCGAATTTATCAACTTTTTTAAATTTAATAACTTTTTTATATCAAAAACTTACCGCGTAAACTATGTGAATCATATGTGAATCCTGTCTCCATAGTTTTTGGTGAAATTCGGGGACATATGGTCACATTAGCTTTGTTTAGCAAAAACCCAGATCTATTTAAAGTGAAAGGGAAAAAAAGAATTAATACTTTTTAGTTTTTCTTAAGAGAATTCTCCAATCCAAACTCTCTACTTTCTCATATCATTTTTTGAAGACCCTCCACAATTCTAGGTATTTTTATTCCGATTCTAAGAAATATAATTACATTTTTCTTTTTTTTTTATGTATAAATACAGATGATGTTTTAAACAAGAAAGAAAAATCATGCATCAAGCATAGATTATGAAACACAATCCAAAATTTCCAGAATACTTTAGCAAACCTTCACTATTTAATAAGCTAAATAAGATACCTATGTAAACATTTTAGAAAGCGCAAAACACATTTGAAAACCAGATTTCAACAATTACAGCTCATAGCTAGAAAAGTACTCTAATTCTTTTGTGCAGCTCTGTATACAATGTATAGATTTGTACACACTCTATATGGTATGCTACAGATTAGTTTAGTAAGAAAGCACATAACACAATGGGAAATTCACCTTCAGTATTTTCTACCAATAGACAGAAATATACTTGAATGCTTTTCTACAGCCAAGTATATTACCTTAAGATATTTATACACGCCACACATTAAGCTAAAATTTCATTCAGGCCGAAACACACTAAAAACTACTGAAATCATTGAATACCAGAAATTATCATACGTAGGCGGCCATGTATTCAGTTCTTTCCGTGGTTCTGTACATGATTTTATTTATATTGAACAACCATCTCTTAGTATACTAAATATATTTCACGTTCAAAATTCCGAACTCGATTAAAAAAAAAAACCTTCAAGCAATTTACGATGATACACAGTAATGTTTACGAATTCTTTTGTGTAGCTCTGTATACGATCCATAACATTTATACATACCGCATAGTATGTAAACATTTAGTTAAACGCATACCTAAAGGAAAGCGCATTTTCAGCAACTGTCGCTTATAGACAATACTTCAGATACAGTACTATATTTGGATACAGTACTATACTTTGGATACAGTACTGTACAAATCTTTTGTGTGTCCTTGTAAATGAACGATAAATGCTATGCACATCGTATTATGCAACAGGTATCTTGTAGTAAACCACATTAATGCATATCAATTTCAGTATATTTTAAATAATGTAATATAATTAAAATACGTTGTAAACAGCTTTCCCCCCCCGTACACCATTATGTAACCGAATACTTTTGAGTGGCGCTGTAAATGAATGATAATTCTTTACACTCCATATTTTACAGAAAGCATGTTTTAGTGCACCTCAGAAATTGACATAAATTCCATTATGTTTGCAATAGAGTAACATGATTAAAATGCACCACAAACGAATTTTCTCCATAGACCATCATATAACGGGTTTCTTTTGAGTTTCCGTGTAAATTAATTATAAGTGTTGTACGTACCATATTCGATAGTAAGCATCTTGTAGTGAAATTTAGTGATTATACCAATTTTAATATATTTGAAATAGTGTAACATCATTAAAATACACTGCAACGTATATAGACCATAATGGAACGGCATTCTTTTGAGAGCTGTACATCATTCCCTGTACATGAAGTGGAAGTGCTACAAACTTCATTTTCAACATCGAACATGCCATTGCAAATAATAACATATATTAATTGCATGGCAATCCGAGTATATTTACGTGAGTTAGAGCAGGGATAGCCGGCCAGACAGATGGCCAGACAGACAGACAGACAGACGGATGGACAAACCGAATTCATAAACACTTTTCAATTATGTTGGAAAGTGCTAAAAATAGTGTTAAAATAGTCTTTTCAAGAAGAATTTAAGGAAAAACTGTCAGGGATAGGTCGTCATCTAAGAGCAATCATTTATATCCCGAAATATAATAAATTTTTGGAAAAAGTAAAAAAAAAAGCTATTCTATTTCAAAACACTGAAAAGTAATGGTTACAAATGTGATGCTTCAACGCACGAAAATGACTCAGTCAATGTGTCAAAAAATGTGTTGCAGATCAAAGGAAAAAGAAAACATTTTCTTTGAAAACCCACTTAAGGTGGCAAAATCTTTTTTATCCCATTAAAAGAACAAACCCAAAAACTTAGATATTGAACATGCATCTGTTATAGTTCTTTATTAGTTTGAATTTCAGAAATTTCTGAGAGTTCTAGAATCAATACGATTCACAGATTTTTCAAAAGAAAATTGCAATTTAATCCTATTTAAAACTGGATGAACAAAAGCAATAGAACTTACTCGATTGCAGTAAAAAGTTAAAAATTATAGTGAGCTCAAAAGGTTTGTTACGCATGATGAAAAGAGTGGAGAACGAGAGTGTGAACATTAAGCTTTTGAAAAAAAGAAGTACAGCGAAATATGAAACTGCTATTTGGAAAATGAAATGGAAAATTTTAAGGCATCTTTTTAGTTGACATAAACATTTTTATTCACAAGTATCTAGTATTTAAAAAAAAAAAAGAAAAATATATTAATTTTCGTGCAGGTTTTGAAGGATTCACAATAAAAACATGAATTTTAAACAATTCTAAGCTAGAAATTTAGAAATAAAAGTTTTGAATAACTTAGTATAATAATTTAAAATATCTCATTAAGCATAAAATTTATTGCTAGAAAAAAATCAGACATATGTATTTAAACTGCGTAAGAGAAAAACTTTTATTGTTTTAACAGTTTTATTTGAAGTTTCTTAAAATTAATTATGTGTTATGAAAAGTAGAAACCCACAAATATAGCCATTATCCATGGATTTGCAATAATTGTGTATAGTATCTGGAGTTTTGAATTAATCTCTGAGAATTGTCAGAATGAATTCGCTAAATAAATATTTTAAAAGGAAATTGCAAGTTGAATGAGATGAACATGGGTATCATAATATGATCATAGTGATAAGTTTTAAAGCGTCGGAGCTCAAAACGTCATTTCCATATGATGAAAATAGTTACATAAACCTTATCAAATTTAAAAAGATAAAGTAGACGGCAAAGTAAAGCTGCTATTTCGAAAATAGAATAAAACTAGTATAATAAGAAAACTATCTTCTATATTATTCTAATATATTAATTTAAATTGTACTTTTACACACCAAAAATTACGAAGTCGAGGGAATATAAATCGGAGTTTCAGTGATCAGTGAATGAAAAAAAATTACAGTTCAACAGCGCCTCATATGGAGTTTTCAATTTTACAAAATTGGACCAACATTTATATTATAATTAATAACTTCAAATATAAAATTTGAAGTATTTCTACCCAATACAAACTGAGATACTACTATAATGTTTTTCGTAAAAATATAGCATATCAGCGCCCCCTGTTGAATGAACAAAGCCAAAAATGAAACAACAAAATTTTTATAAAAATTTTACATAACCAATTTAGTGAAATTCTATCCCATTGAATCCGATATATACCTATCACGGAAGTCGTTAAAAACGCAGCAAAGCAACGCCATCTGTTGAGCAAGATGCACCCAAACCTAATCAGTAGGAATTTATGTCAAGGTATAACTGAATATAAAGATTGATGAAATTCCATCCCATAGATGCTGAGATACAGCTATTTGAAAATCGTGCAAAATACGTAAGAATATGACGAAAATAGTGCAAAATACAGCATGTCAGCGCCACCGGTGGGGTAATATACTCTTAAAGCTAAATCAGTATATTTTCATGTCAAGGTCTAACAGATTATAAAGTTTTAGGAAACTACGTGTATTAGTTCTTGAACTAAGAGACAGACAGATATTTTCCAAAAAATAATCAAATCGTGTTCAGGACATCCTAATGCATATCAAAAAGAAGTTTTTTTTTTTTTTTTTTTTTTTTTTTTTTTTGATAGGTGTAGAAAAGAAAAGAAAAATACAGAATTACATTCATTTTCATGAATAGATTTTATTCATAAATAGCAATAATAATAATAATAATACAGTCGAACCTCGTTAACGCGAACACTCAAGGGAAACTTTTTCTGTTCGTGTTAAAGGTAGTTCGTGTTATCCGAACTTAAATACATTACATACAACTGGACGGGGCAATCGGAAACAGTTCGTGCTAAAAATAATTTACGTTAAGCGTGTCCGTGTTAACGCGTTAACGGGGTTTGACTGTAATAATAATAATAATAATAATAATAATAAATACAGAAATAGATTCATTTTCATGAAGGTTTTGAATGAGTCAAAATAAAAACGTGAATTTAAAAAAATACAAAATTAAAAATTCAAGTTAAATTTAGAAATTAAAAAAAATGAATAATTATATGCTTGAATTAAAATTTATGTGTGTTCATATTTCCTAAATAACTGTTTTTTTCTTTTTTTTTTTCGTTTTTTTTTAAGAGTAATGAAAAATGTACAATCATTCAAAAATTCTAACAAAACATAAAATGTACAATGTTGGAAGAAAATCTGACATATTTCATTTTGAAAGGGACTAATTTGAAGTATATATATTAACATTTATGTATGTCATTAATAATTTAATATTTATATAGTTTTATAGCTGTTCTCAAATTTAAAGTAAGTACTTTCTGACATATTCACGAACTTTTTTATATTAAAGGGTCTCACATTTCTAAGTATTATTATTCGGATACTATGAAATGAAATAGCGTCTTCCTTTTCTTTATAAAAGTTAAGAATCTTTCAAAAATTACCCTCAAAATTGATTATTTTAGAGAATTTTACAGAAACAATTCTCAGGGAAATCTCATCGTCAGAGCGCAATTGATCACAGCTCCAGATAAATTACTCTAGATACTTTTATAAACAAAAGAAAAACACTATTTGAATCCACAACATTGAAGAATAATACGTGAAAACTCCACACTTTTACATATGAAAGGTTCTCCGTGAATGTGTCAAGACAGTTTGCGTCGTTGATCAAGGGGAATTTTTTTTTTTGAAAACGGACTTTTTTGATGGGTGTGATGTAACTAAAGATGATTGGTGCTGTTATTAATTTTATTTTTCGTATAGTGGAATAGTGGGAAAAGAGTACATTGCTGTTGAAGGAAGCAATAACCCCAATCTTCAAGAGATAGTTCTTTTTGGTCAACGTTAAAGATTAATAATAAAATTTAATAAAATAATTCATCTTACTTTAAAAAGGAGACACACAGCCGTTGTAAAGAAAACGAAGCCATTCTTGCTTTTTTTAAATCCAAATTTCTTTATTAAAGATCTTTGTAGCATATAGAAGGAAGGCTTTATCCAAATAAATCCAGTTGGCTACTGTACCATGAGAACCAAAAGTCTTTAACTTTAGAAGGACGAAATATTAATTTTTCTGACGGCATTTATCAAGATGTACCCCAAAATTTCTTGAGAATATGAAGAAGAGATTTCTTGGCAAGCTCGTTTTAAATAAATTATTAACAATTTAAATCATTTAATTTAAAAATCACTGCATCAAATTTAAAAAACTTAAAATTTAACTATTAAAAACTTTAATGAACTTAAAGAACAAACTCGGCATGAAAATGCGAATCTCCGTTACCGGAGAACGCGCCGATAAAATAAAATTTCCGCGATCTTACATAATCGAATTTTCGAATACTTCTGACACAAAATGCCGTTGCACCGATATAAATATGACCACCACGGGGATCACACAGGTAAAATAAAGAAAGAATTAAATTGATTTGATAATTAATTATTGCCAAATAAAAAAAAGAAAACTTTAGATTCCGTAGAAACGGCACTTGAACGCCGCGCCGTACATTGTATCGGCGGAAAACAGAACCAAAACATACGATGCAGTAGGCTGCGCGCATGCGCAAAAGAGATTGTCGGGCGCTCGGCAAGGCATGGGAGAGAGGGGGAAACGCTACCAAGAGAGACAGCACTAGGCGCAATGCAAAAAGCGTGCCGACGAGGGAGAAGACTGACAACAGCATACCTAGTAACATAAAAATTACAGAACGGCGAATAAAAATTATGAAATTGTGATATTTCATATCACAATGGGTGGCGTTGCATTACTTATACTACTTAATTTCAACCCGCAACTGTCAAATTTATGTCAGAATCTTCTATTTATACATAACGCTAAGGTACGTAGCGGTGAAAAATCGGTTGTTTCTCTTTTGCCGATGGCAACAAGTGATTTGTTTTCTCTAATTTGCGAATATTAAGAAAAGTATTTGAGGTATCGATTTAATACTCACCACATATGTAGAAAAAAATTCTGCATCCAATTTTTATAAAAATTGGCAGGTAATTTTTCTTAATTTTTGCAAAAAATTAGCTAATTTCTGAAAAGGAAAGAAAATAAAGTGCGAAGTCAATCCAAAAAACGCGCCATTTTGTTATTAATTAAAACATTAGCTCCATTGTTCTACCTCATGCAGTTTAACCTCATTGCTGTCAACATCACTGATGCACATATGGAAGGTTAAACTAAAAGATGTTTTAATCATTCGAGGTTCGTTTGGAAAAATTGACCAACGAAGCGGGCGTAGCCTGCTAGTATTTGGATAAAACTTTAGTTTCATAATCTACTCGAAGAAAAGTATATTTTTATTTTCAAATCAATTCATTTGTAAATTCTTATGACATTGATTCTTATTACATTCTTATGACATTGATTCTTATTACATTCTTATGACATTCATTCTTATTCATTTCATATTAGCAACATAATTACTTTGTCACCGGCAGGATTAAAGTAAATCAAATTATTTTTAAATTGCTAAAACTGCATTCCGGAAAATTTAGCCATTATCCATGTATCTGTCATAGTTTTTTCTTTTAGTTTGAATTTTTGAAATATCTAAGAAATCTTAGAATCAATCCGACTCATAAATTTTCTAAAAGGAAATTGCAGTTTAATCATATTTAAAACGAGTTGAACAAAAGTAATAGAACTTACTCGGTTACCGTGTCGAGTTTAAAAGCATCGGGAGCTTAAATGGACACTTGCATATGATGAAAAGAGATGCATTAAGATTCTGAAAAGAGGAAGTAGAGCGAAAAGTGAAGCTGCTATTTCGAAAATGAAATGGAAGAATTTAAAACTCATTATTATAGTTACTAGGAGAAAGTTTTATTCATAATAAGAAAAAAAATCCTTTTTATGCAAGTTTTGGATGATTAACATGAAACAGGTAAATTTTAAAACAGCTTTAAGCAAGAAATTTATACATAAAATTTGCAACTAATTATTTGCGTAGAAAAAAGTCATTAAATTATATTTATGTATGTTGAATTATTTTTCTGAATAAATGTTATTAAATAAATGTGTTTTTTAGAATTTTTATAAGCTTTCAGAAATTCTAGTCAAGCAAAAAATATACAATGCTTGAAAAAAAAAATCAATTGTATTTCGAATGGGAAATGCATAATGATGTAATAATTATACAGTTTTTTTGAGATTCTTTAAAAGTGAATTGAATTTGAAAAATAAGTGTACTGAATCGCTGTACTCGAAGTCAGGGAGATTAATTACAATTAATTATATCATAAAAGAAACGAAGTTGCAAGATATCGAAAAAATTATAAAAAGAATATCATCAACATTAATCGGTAGAAATGTTTAAAAGTTTGTAAGGCCCTAAACAAAGAAACACAACTTTTACAGATATATTTTTAAAAGTCGCAAATGCAACCATAAATATGTAAGCATAAAAAATATAGGTTTTATTGACGTAAATATTCGTGTACTGTACTTAATGCAAAATAAAATAAACATTTTCCATGTGCAATAAAACTAAAAAGAAAATAGTTAATGCTCAGTACACTGTGAAAAAAAGAAAAAGTTGGAGAAAAAACAACAGAAAATACTATAAATATTTTACTTAGCATTGAACACCTAGCATTGAAAAGCAGCAGTTGCTGTAGTTTACAGCAATTACAGTTGCAATTTTAAGAGTATGAAAAGCAACCTCTATTGGCGTGTTGACTACATCGCAAACGAGATAAGAAATCGCAGATAGGTGCAGGCAATTATTCGTTATCAAAATTATATACGGGCGGATGCGTTTAGTGTTGCAATTGTAAATTGTTATTCCTTTGAATATGGACACACATTTAAAAAAATATTATAAAAAATAAAAGAAGGTTTTATCTTTATGTTTTCTTATATCCGTTCCCATATCTCAGCAACTATCTTTCCGATTTCAACGCAAGTGATTCCAAACATTATAATTAACTTAATAGTCACTCTTTATAACATTAAACTAAATTTATGAGTAGCGGTTGCCACTATTTCCGGATAATTGGGTAAGCCAAATTTGTAATTAAGTTCCCAGCTTAAGCAAACGAACGAATTTCGAAAGATGCATAGTGCTACTCTTAATTAGTCATTTGCTGAAGGGTACTTGAACAACCCTCCCCCCCCCGGCCCCTCCTTCAAGGTTTTTCTCTAACTATGCCCCGTTTCTATATATCAGCAACTATCTTTCCGATTTCAACGCAAGTGATTCCAAACATTACATTTAACTTAATAGTCACCTTTTATAACATTAAATTAAATTTATGAGTAGCGGTTACCACTATTTACAAATAAGAGTTTAAGCCAACTTTGTAATTAAGTTCCTAGCTTAACAAAACGAACGAATTTTTATGCATGCATAGTGGGCCTCCTAATTAGTCATTTTCTGAAGGACACTCGAACATCCCCTTCCCTCGGCATCTCACTCAAGGTTATTTTCTCTAAATGTGCCTTATTGCAATAACTGGGCTAATAATGTTCCAATCTTCTCAAAACCAGCTCAATTTTGTAGTGCGCCTACTATACAGCAACGTAGGCAGCGGGGACCTGTCTCAGAAGTTCGTTCGGTAAGAGGTTTGTTTAGAACAAAATGCTCCCCTGGCGGTGGTAGGGGGAAATAAAGATTTTCTAGAGCGTATGAGCATGCCGGGAATACGGTTCCGAAGCCATCGTAGACCGTGGCCAGAGTTCCGTTTTTTAAGAGATTTAAGTTTATTACAAGGGCTCGGGCAATGCCGGGCGGGTCAGCTAGTATTATATATTTGTAAGATATGAACTTAGTTTTTAAGCTCGTGTTATATCACGACCATAGGTTTGTCTAGAATAAATGTTTTGTCTTAAATTATAGTAAAGGATAATTTTGATTATTTATCTGATTGTTATCTAGTTTATTTTATCTCTCAGTATTTTCTCTCGGAAGTTTGTTATTATTTGCATATAATTTGTCTCTAAGTAGCAAGTAAACTTTACGCATGTAGATTATAAAAAAATATATATTTAAATACTACAGTTTGTCCGTTGTTATTCAATGTACTTACTAATTTAAATAATATAAGTATTTTTCCTACAACAAGAGGTAGGTTTTAGGTTCATTTTCTGTACTTGTATAAATATTTTTATCTATTTAATCTCCAGTGTGTTTCACCAAATTTTCAATATGTCTTATTACCACTGAGCTGAGTTCCGACAAGTAATTTTTTCAGATTTTTTAAGCTTGTGTGTTACGTGCATTTATTTTTAATCCCCATTTACGTAATTTTCAATTAATTTATTATAAGTAATTTAGATAAACTATTTTATTAATCTATAAAATATACTAAGAAGTTCGTTTTACTATTATCGCAGCCTTAATTGGCAGCAGATCGCATTTTTCTTTTGTCAATTATCTAACAATAGAATGTAATTTGCATTTAGATGCTGAAATTAAACTCACTGGACTCCAAAAGTTAGGGTACAACCAGTCTTTTGTGTCTAATATGAAAACAAATGAAGATAAAAACATGAAATTTAGAAGAATTGTGCTTTAAAAAGTTATTTATCGAATTTTACTTAATTTTAACATAAAGCGTGATTTACAAATAAACTACTGCATTTTTTGCAAAAGTCCTCTGTTTGATAAAAAAAAAGATAAATAGCAGTTTTTTGTGAAAAAAATTGAATAAATTTTAATAAGGCATGTGTACGGTCATACTTGTAATGAATTTGTGGCATCGACTTTCCATACTGTCAATTAAGTTGTCGCACACTAGAAAAGGAAACAACTTCCAAAGATAGAGCAACGCTTGTTCCAGCTCATTTAACGACTTCGAAGGAGGACTTACGGCAGCCATCTGTCTGCTGAGATAGTCCCAAAGATGCTCTATAGGATCAAATCCCAAAGATTGTGCTGGACATTCCATTCGCTCCAAATCTTGGCCGTCTAGATATTTATCAACGACTCTAGCTCAATTCGATCGAGCATTATCAACCATTCAGTTTAATTAATCACCAATAGCATCACCATACGGTGTGACAAACGGAGCAAGGTTCTCGTCCCTATATTTCACAGAAGTCAGAATTCTTCCATGGCACACATGGAAGTTACTGTCACCAAAAGAGAGATTCCAGCCCAAACCATGATTCTACCTACTCTATAACTGTGTCTTTCAACAATGTTACATAGGTAGAATCTGATGCCTTGTTCTCCCCAAATCAGGCGACGAACTAAATCTCTCTCCAAAGCAAATCAGGACTCATCTATGAACAGTACGAAAGCCCATTGTTGTGTGTTCCAGGTAACGTGCTCCCTTGGCCAACATAAACGGGCACTTCTGTGTTGTAGATTAAGAGGGAGACACGCAACGGATCGTCTTGCATAGAGTCCTTAATTGTGAAGATGTCTATGCATCGTAATCGCAGATATTGTCATCGCTGTTGCTTCACGATGATCTGAAATGAGGTGAGCCACCGTGGTGATGCTCCTCCTTCGGGCTGAAAGAGCTAGAAAGTGATCTTGTACAGGTGTTGTAACCCCTAAGCGGTCTGGAACAAGTCTTCTTGACACTGAATTTTTGGATTCAAATTGATCTCAGAGCCTTTGGATCATACTACAAGACACATTAAGACGTCTAGCAGCACCAGCTTGTGATAACCCCATTTCTATTCATAAGATTGTCCGCCATCTTAACGAATCAAGTAAACGACATATCCTAGACATGGACAACGCTATTTTAGTACCAACAATTCAAGATCATCAACCATAAATAAAAAAAATCACACAAATTTCCAAAGTGGGATATTCGCAGTTCCTCCTGACAAACATATAAGTATCCAATACATTAAAATTATTGAGATGGGTCTAATTTTTTCATAAGATTTTATCGAAGTTACTTATATATCATTACTTATATATCATTACTTATATATCATTTATATTATATGAACCATATTTTTTACCTTTATTTTCATTCTTTTAACAGTGAGCGTCAAAAAACTGGTTGTACCTTAACTTTTGGAGGTCATTGTATTTTGAATGTTCTCAATGTATATTGTACAATATAATTTAAATGGGTATATGGAACGCTCTTTATAATGGGTTATAATAGTTTAAAATTTTCTATTTATCACTTTTTCGGTGCCTATTATCATTTTATTTATTATTTTGCTTTATAGTGCGCAAATGAAAATCCCGTCGCTTTGAGTAGACGTCGTACGGCGAAAGAAAAACTAGTAGGGCTAGTTTATATATGTTGTTATAGGCAATGGTGTTATAGGCATATATATGGGTGCTATATATGGTGTTATAGGCAATAAAAAGAGACACCAAAAATTCGGCTCAACAAGTTGTATGACTTCCTGGCGGTAATGATGAATGCACGTATTGTTTATTTTAAAACTATTTAATCTTAATTTTAAGGTTGTTTTTAAAGGAACAGATTTGTAATTTTACTTATTGTCTTTAAGAGAGAGAATTAAAGATTGACCAAAGACAGAGCTTGGAAAAACTACTTTTTTATTGTAACAAACTACAACTTCTTTATTGAAAATGTAGTTAACTACGACTACAACTACTTGTTTTAAAAAGTAGCGACTACAAACTTCTTTTCAAAAGTAGTCACTACTTCAAGATTTTGTCAAAGGGTACAATTTACACTAGAAATTGAAGATATGGATTAAATAATAAGGCGTCCCCTTGTTATATCGCGTCTGTCGAGATACAATTAAATAAATGCGACATAACGGAGGGCAATAAAAAATTAAGAAATATGACATACAGTAAAATGATTTCTGTTTGTTTCCAAATTGTAAGTTTAATGCACATTACAAATTTTGTAGCAAAATTATGAGAGATGTTATAATCTAGAAAATTACAGAAAAACAACTTTGAATGCAAACGATAAATAAATCTGTAAATAAAGCAATTCCGAACAATAAGAAACCCGGCGTTAAAACAGAAGACCACATTTGTTTGCAGTTCCATTTTTTGTAAATTCATAGAACGTAATCTCTCATGTACAGCAATTAAAAATATGTCTAGAGTGACAAAGAATGGGTAAAAACCTATTTAAACCTGAGAATGAATAAGGTGTTTTCCAACTCTAATCATAATTCCATGCATTTTTTAAGACAGGATGATATTTTATGTACTATCTGATTACAATTATATAGGCTTATTTTTGAAGTAGGTATTTATTTTTGGGGGTTAGCCTTATATTACGATAATTCTTTTACAAAATTCTAGGACTTATTTCTGGGGACACATGGTAATAATTTTATATGTAGAATTCATTCGAACTCTTTCTAGTAATATGTCAATTTCTATATTTCTAAAAACGTTCGATATTTTTTCCCACATTTTATAATTTAAAAAAAGAATCTATATATGTATATATTTTTTGTGTCAATAAGTAATTTATTTAGATTTTCTGATATTTTTCCCCTTTTGCATAAATGCATTACAAATTTGTTATTGTTTACGAAAAACCCATATGCCAAGATATATATGCAGTTTCGTTTGTCATTTATAAGCACCGAAATATATTCTCCATACAAAATTTCAAACAGATATAAATTCTGCGAAATCCTCTAAAGCCATTTATTCCAGCACTTCATCTTCTCCTAAACCATGTATTATAAAATCAAAATATAAATAGTAAAACACAGATATGTAAAACGAAATTCTTAAGAAAATTTAATTCACCAAATATGGATACGTTTTTAATATAAATAATTATGTTTCCATTTTGTTTTCTTTCTTTTTATAGTTTAAAAACACGTTCATTAAAACTCAAATTACTCGAATGAAACTATTGTTCAGACAGTTGTGAAATTTTGTGGAGGACATAATGAAGGAATGAAAATTTGTTTGAGAGTAAAAAATCGTTCAAATTTTTCCGCTGGAGGGCTTTTTTTAATGCTTTTCACGGGCGCTAATGCTTTTCACGCACAATTTTTATGCAAGATGGACACAGACCTTGTGTTAACTACGTCATCAAAAATCACTTCTTAGAAGAACGTGCCATCTGCCGCCACTTTTGTAATCTGTGGCCTCCCAGACCCACAGACCTTAATTCAGCTGACTTTTGGCTTTGGGGGCATTTGAAATATGTGATACATCGTGATAATCCAGGAACTTTACCTGATTTTAAAGACAGTATTTCACGACATGTTCTTACCATTTCCCAGAACACACTGCGGTCAACTGTGGAACATGCTATCTTACAATTCAAAATCTGAAAATTATAGCCGTCATATGGAACATATTTTGTTGTAATAATTTTTTTAAAATATTTTTTACATTTTTTGTTGTAACAAATGTTGTCATTTCAAAGGATTCATCAATCTACATCATCTGGTTAGGCGAGACACAGAGTTTTCTTTTATAACTTCTTATAGGTTTATTCAAATGATATATATATATATATATATATATATATATATATATATATATATATAAATTAATAGTTGGATTAAATAATGCAAATATAAACCTAGATTTTATATATCATCCTAATACTTTAAAGCTAGAACTCTCCTCCCGGGATACAGTGGTGGACATAATTATAAAACACCTACTTAATTTGGCATGCAGTGAAAGAAAAGATTCAGAGCTTGCTTTATCAAATACGACAAAAACATAAATTTATTCTGTTATCACCCGTAATTGTTTTACAGAAATGGTATTTTTATAGAGTTTAATAAAAAAAATTAAAAATACCATGGTCAAAATTAAAAGATATCGTAACATTTTAATTAAAACACCTACTTTTTTTTCGAAATATGCAAATTTTCTGCTCGCTGTTATGACGTCAGAAGTTAACTAAAGCAGGCAATAACCGACTTCACGCATTTACAAACATGCCACGAGGTACAGAATGCCCCAGCACATTTTATAGCATTCTTTAGGTCTTCGACACATGTAAACTACCTCCCATTTCGGTAAACCTCACGAGCTAAGATCCCCCCACAAGGTTTCGATGGGATTTAAGTCTGGGGAGCGAGAAGGCCACGGAAGAACATTGATACTTTGCTCTGAAAGCTACTTTTTTGTTACGTGTGATGTATGAATCGACGCGTTATTGTGCTGGAAAGTGCAGTTTTCGCCACAAAAAGTTGACCGTATATGGCTAGATGATCTTTAAGAAGATTCTTATACTCTTCGGAATTCATTCTTGAATGCACAAAACGATATCGGTTTTCCTTTGAGCCAAAAAACCAGCCCAAACCATTACTGAGCCTCTACCCATTTGGCAGCTCATTTTGTACATCAGGAGACTTCCGTAAATAATGGCAATAATAGTGAAACCCGTCAGGACCATCCAGGTTAAACTTTTTTCATCAGAAAATAACAGAGTACCATTTGGAGGTCCAGGCCATAGTTTGTTTAGCGAAGTTTAAACGGTCCATTTTGTGCCGCCTGAGAAGCGGTGGTTTTTTCTTCAATTTTTTAAATTTCACATACGAAGCATTATGCAACACCCTGCGAATGGTTCTCCCGGAACAATTCAGTTTGAATGCATTTTTAAAGCCTGTAGTGGTCATATTATTCTGCGTAGCGAGCGAAAGCACATGGCGTCTGTCTCTCGAGGACAAGCAAGAAGTACGTCCACATCTTTTAATCACTGATCCATTACTTCCTCTTTTCAAAACATTTGAAATTGCACATCTATAGCGTTTAATAACTTTTGAAATATTATTAACTGAAGCACCAGTTCCATTTAATCTCCAAATTTCACGAATTTCACTTTCTTTTAATTCTGTACCTTGTAGCATGTTTCTAAATGCGTGAAGTCGGTTATCGTCTGCTTTAGTTAACTGCTGACGTCATAACAGCGTGTAGAAAAATTTGCATAGTTAAAAAAAAAACAGATGTTTGAATTAAAATGTTAGGGTGTCTTATAATTTTGTCCATGGTATTTTTCATTTTTTTTATTAAACTCTATAAAAATATCATTTCTGTAAAACAATTACGCGTGATAACAGAATAAATTTATGTTTTTGTCGTATTGATAAAGCATTTTTAAGCTCTGAATCTTTTCTTTCACTGTTTGTCAAATTAGGTAGGTGTCTTATAATTATGTCCACCACTGTATTAAAAACATAAATTATCAGGATGTAAATTTAAAATTGGAAAATGACAATTTGATTACAAGGGTTTATGACAAAATAAACGATTTCGATTTTAAAACTTTAAAGATCTTACATTTTGATTCAAATGGGCATATTTCAGTTTTTAGAAATGTGTTTACGAATGGTTTAGATCGTATTGAGAGATTGTGTTCAAGGTCTGGCGATGCGATTGGCGAATTTATAAAGTGAATTACACTGTCATTGATGCAGGGTTATCCTGTGAAATTTGTAAGTAGAAATGTGATTAATTTTATAGGATAAAGTAAATATTGAACTGAACTGAATTCATTTTTAAATGCTAAAGTTGGTCTGGTTCAGTTGTTTGTTGAGTTTAGCTAAGGATGGATTCTGTTGCGTGTTGGTCTGTGTTTCGGCTGATTGTATAGTTTAATTTGGTCTCGGCAGGAGAAGTGGGACGTTGCTTGCATAAAAACTAGTTTTAACCCTGCTGTGCATGTCGTTAGCCATGTCCTCCTGCCTTCTGGTTTATTTTTCCTGGTATTGTTTAAATGTTAGTAATTTTGCGTTTGGTTATATTCGATTTACGGTTTTAATTGGTTATATTTTAGGGTTCAGTTGAATTATCGTTATTTGCTTTTCGTCTATGTGGTGTAGTTAGCGTCAATTTATAATTGATTTTTAGTGTATATATATATATATATATATATATATATATATATATATTATAATAGGATTATTAACAGTAACAGTGGAACCATGCGAGGATTTCGCACTGCAGTCTAATATTTTTTAGCAATATGTAATATTTTTTAGATGCAGGTTTAAACTTCTAAAGAAAAATTAAGGATAAAAATATCTGTAAACAACATTAGTTAAGCGAGAATATCATCTCATTTACTCCATCAAAGTTGCAATAAAGACTGATCGAAGATAGCATATGGCATGAGTGAGAAAAAAAAATAACAACCGTATTTTCACTGAAGTAGAGGATGACGTCACTTTATATTTTTTTGTTCTATTTATTTATTTATCTTTTTTATGATCATTGCTAAGCATGATATAATGTGGTTTTTATTTTTGTGGCAACATTTAATTGAGAAAAAGTTTTCATTTCATTTATGAAAACAATGCTGATTTAATTTTTAATTAACCGCATTTTTTAAATCAAAAAACATATTTTAAAGAAATATGAGTGTACTATTTCAGAAGCGCTTCAAAAACAAATGATTCATTCGTTGTTACGAGTTTCATAAATAAACAGAAAAAGGGATGTTGACAACAGAAATAATATATATGATGATTTTTAGAATCTCAAATTTATCAAGTATAAAATTTATAAGGATGCATCGTAAAATTAATTATTAAAATTAATTATTAATTATTTAAAAATAATCGTAAAATTCTTCTTAGCAGATTTGCCTAATAATGTTTTCTTTTGTTTCTGTGATGATAAAAAAAAAAAAAAGATTAATTTGTATAAGGTATAAAAAAAAGAAAGAATAAAGAAAGAATAAAAACTAAGAATAATAAGATTTATAATAACAATTGTTTGTTATATTTAAAAATATCTAAATGTATGTAATTTTATTTTCTAATGAAGTTCATAAGAGAAAATATTGCTTAACTGATTACATAATTAAATAAAGAATATTAACAGTGTGGTTTAATTAATATTTGGTCTCTTATTCTTTCTTTCATTTTTTTTTTTTGTATTATTCATTATGGAATTTGCAGGTTCGTGAAATGTGGATTCCAGAATCGCGTGATTCTATACTTAATAAATTTTCTAGAATTTATATACTTTTTTAAATTATGATTTGGCTAATAATTAAGTAATAAACCATTTTGAACTTTCTCTAATTTTGTCAATTTTAAATATTGCGGGCGTTCTCTTGGACTCAACCAATAACACTCGGGCCGACTTTTCTTTATTTAATGCTGTGTATCACAGCGCCGTACCGTAGCTAAGACATAAAAAGCTTCTTTGTACTAATTATTTTACGATCACGTAGAAGACTTGGTCTCTTTTTACCAGACTTCCTCTATCTAATGTTTAGGGCCCAATTTTCGGCCCAAGAGCTTGTAAAAAATAGTTTTGCTGCATGTGTTTCCGCTGGAACTCGTAATTCTTCGTAAGTTAAGTTGACATTTTTAGGAGCGAAAGCTCGTGTGGCTTCTTTGAAAATTTTAAACGTTTCAAGATTGGAGTTAATGTCGTGTAGCATAGGAGCCCAGTTAGTTTTTTCCATCAGTAATACAATAAATACTTTTGATATGAATGTTACAGTTTGACGTGATTTTACATTTGTGCTGGAAAAAAGCCACGGATAACAGTATAATTTTGTTGCTAATCGTGTTACAGAAATCAAGCTTCTGACTAAATCAGAATCATGGAGACATGTCCCCGGTAACATGAATCTCCTTAATTTACTATCCTGAATATGTTCACTTGGTCAAATGCTATATTTCGAGTGGTTTAGTGATTTTTTATGGCTCAAACAAACTTCAGAATCGTGATCCGTTAATTAAAATTTTGAAGACAAGTTGCACTTGAAAGAAATTATATTCCCTATTCGACTGTGTAAAAGTTGAAAATGTGTGGTGTTTAGAAATTTAAAAAACTGCAATAAAAGCAAAATTTACCAATCTTTAGGTTTTGTCAACGTCAAAATGACGTCATCGTTACACACAGACACATTTGTCCTTTATAATATATTTTTATTAACTTCTAAACACGGCACAATTTCAATTTTTACACCGTCGAATAGAAAACAAATTACTTTTAAATGCAATTTGCTTAAAAACTGTATCTTAATTTACCAATATTTTATGATTAAAAAAAATAATTTTCAAGCATGGTTTAAAAAAAAAATCTGTTTCGTAAAAAATGGCGTAAAATTAGATTAACCCGTTCGCACTTAAAACAATGTAAATAGTTCAGCATTTGTTGGTTTCCGTCTAATATTGCACAACTAACTTGCCAAATGAAATTAAAACTTCGTAAATAAATATATAAGTAAATACAACACGAATTTAACAGATATGTAATCGAACTATGCACTTAAACACTGAAATAATCAGAATAAAAAAGGTTGCTATAAATATGACTCGTGATTCTTGCTATAAATAGTTAAATCTTTATCAATTAACCGATGACCTGCGGCTAATACGGAAGTTAGAAAAAATGCTTTACGGCGTCGTTAGTGAACAATGTAAGAAAATGTATACTAAATGTGAAAAATATGTTAGAGTTTTCCACTAAAAGCGATTTTCAGCTGCATTTTGTATACCCGGCAGTATATTGATTATCTTTAACCTATGTAGCACGGGTTCAGAGTTGTTCAGGGGTCCCGGTTTTCAAAGGTTCTAAGACCTATCCCGGGGAATAAAGATATCCTGTCTTAAGAGCCTACATTAGTCACGCGAAAAAACGCTCCAGCTAATGTTAAGTGGGAATAAATAAATAAGTGGGAGTAAAAAAGGTTATCGCGCGATTTCTTGCTCGCATTTTAATATTTTTAAATGATTCTTTTTGCATAGGATAGCTGAGGTCGATCTGTAACGTTGTTAGTTTTTACTTTTTCGATTTTGGTTCTAGTTTTTTTATATAAGGGTACTTTCACTTTCAGAACCGGTTCCAAAATTGAAAATATCCGCTTAGAAAAAAACCATAACCAAAATCGAAAAAGTAAAAACTAACAACGTTAGAGATCGACCTCAGCTATCCTATGCAAAAAGAATCATTTAAAAATATTAAAATTCGAGCGAGAAATCGCGCGATAACCTTCCCATAGACTTAACATTAGCTGGAACGTTTCTTCGCGTGACTAGCGTAGGCTCTTAAGCATCAAATTTCATAATTCCAACGGAGGGAATACCATACAATTCTACCTGCCACGGCGTAAACCTGACTGAAACGAAATTTTACTTCGGTACCTAGCGAATCCACTTTTATAGATTTCACTGTTTAAGTTTAGTGGGTTTATTTATTACAGTAAAACCTATTAAAACGGAATTCTAAGTTACCAGATAAAAATCCCTTTTTAGGCAGGTTTTGCATTTTAGAAGGAATAGAAAAGATTTTGTTATAGGCAGTTTCTGTTTTAAAAGGATTTATTGTATTTTTATATTCTGATTTAGAGACTGATGCTCCGCTTTTTGTCACAGTACATTTGGCAATACTAGCCCGGATTGGATCTCCTGGTTTCTATAAAAACCGCTTAGTTTTTGAATGATTTTTTTTTTCATTTTGTGACTTTTGAATGAATCGGTATATTTGCAAAGATCACAAAATGACAATATTTAATCTTATATGCGTTTTGTTATTTATTCATTTTCAAAAACTCTTTTTTCGTATAAAACAGCTGGCAAAGTGTTTAATATGTTTGCCTTCCGTTGCGCTTAGTATTTTTTACGTTTAAGACAGGAATCCGTTATAGACAGGTTTCGTTTTAATAGGATTTATTGTATTTTTATGCCTTGATTTAGAAGCAGCTGTCCCTCTTTTTTGTCTTCTTGTCCCGCTTTTTAAAAAAATGGACTTGGCTGCACTGCCCGTGTTGCATCACCTGGTTTCTGTAAAAACCTCTTCGTTCTGTAGTTTTTGAATGAATTTTTATCCTTTTTGTGACATTTGGATCAATCGGGTATATTTGTAAAGATCACAAAAGTGCGACATTTAAACTTAGATACGTTTTCTTATTTATTCATTTTCAAAAACTCTTTTTCTTATAAAACAGCTGGCAAAGTGTTTAATATTTTTGCAGTCCGTTGATCTTGGCATCCCCCCGCCCCCCCTTTTTTAGCTTTCTTTTCATATACTGGAATGAAGCCAATCGTTTTAGATGTAGTTGGGAAAAAATATATTTACATTTTTTTAAATAAAATTCTTTTAGATTAATGTGTTTGGATTTACGTTTATATATTTCTTTTCAGATATGTGACTTTACTACAAATATTGAGAAAAAAAAAAGCAAAACAATACACAAATTCAAGTGTAATACTGAACTACATTTTAAGAAAATTGAGATGGTATTCTTTTAAATATGACTAAAATGTTAGAGTTTAAATATTTTACAGAATACAGTTAAATTTTTATATTAAAATAAAGCAAGATATATTGGAGCAAGCGAAATAATTGTATTCGAAAAACGAGCAACTGTGATGCTTTCTTCAATATTCTGTAGATATTTTCCTAAAATTGACTAAACAATACCTATTTAAAGTTAAAATATCTTAATGACACTAATGTGTAAAAACAAATTCTTACAGGACTTCAAATGATTTAATAAAATTTAACGTTAAAATGATTTAATGATGGAGGATGCGTAAATGAATACTGTTCACACGTTGATGAATGCTTTTAGTATTGAAATTTAGACATAAAAATTGACATCTACAACTATAATTTGCAAAATTCAATGCAAAATGTATTTTTAATCTGATTGAAGAAACGAATTACTTGAAGATCAGAAAATTCCCACTGTACAGAATATGTAATTTAAAATTTTTAACAGTCAACTGTCAACTAAGGTAAATTTTGGTAAAACAATATTCATACACTAACTTGTAAAAATAAGTTTTACATGACTAAAATTGACTAATTAATAGTTGTTATTATTTAGTCAATAATAACAACATTGACTGTTGATTCAAAAGTTGAAATCTCTTAACGATTACAAACATGTAAAATAATAATTAATTCAAACGTGATTAAAATTGACTAAATAATAGGTATTTAAAGTTAAAATATCGTAATGATACTAATATGTAAAAAACAAATTCTTACATGACTAAAATCGTTTCAATAAAATTTAAAGATAAAATATCTTAATGACACTTATATGTTAAAAAAAAATACCTGACTACTATTGACTAAATAAAATTAAAAACCTATAAAATATACCATATTTACTCGTGTAATTTGCATCCTCGTGGATGTTTGGCAGCTTCTACTTTTTAAATTACGTTTCTTGTTAACAACTTGCATTCGTGTAGTTTTAGCATAAAAAATGTGAGAAAATTTGAATTTATGAAATGCGGTTTCATATTAATCTAACCGCATGTGTCCTGACAATTATCATTTATTCAATATTTAAATTTGTTTTTTACGAACAAATTTTCTGTTTGTTCGCGCGATTTTTTCCTTTTTCAGCTACTGCAGGGCTAATGTGGAAATGCTATTATAATGCCATGCCATAAATCCCTGATACATTTAATTTCCTTACATTCGTAATTCATATTATAATGAAAGAAAGTGTTTGCCTGTGTCTGTGTCTGTCTGTCTGTTGGCGATGGCTTGGTACATCTGTCGCCGACAGAGGACGGAAATTTGTTCTGGATAGGCCATGACAGATCTCAGTGCACCTGAGACTCGGATTATTGATTCTCGGATTCGATTTTTTTGTTCAAAATTTAAACACACACACACATATATATATATATATATATATATATATATATATATATATATATATATGTGTGTATAATTTAACGCACACACACACACACATATATATATGTGTGTGTGTGTGTGCGATTTCCCAAATGTTGTACTATTTTAGCTTATTATCGCTTGTACAAGGATGAAATCGCATAATTTTTGTGGAATCTATAGTAATATTGGCCTGACGATTCTGTTACAGTTCCACAAATAATTCATTAATTTACTTTTTTCCCTTCTTCTTTTTCTGGATATTATTCAAACAGGTTATGTGTTCGTATTTCCATTTTTGATTTTTATTCCCCTATTTGTGTATGATGTGTTGTCTTATTACGGTTATATATATAAACAAACTCAAGTGTATAATTGGATGCATTTGTCCTAAGGAATTCAATCCCGGAGATATTTTCTAATTTCGGTATTCAGGGAACGAGTATTTCTCTAATATTACAATTTTTTTTTTCTGAAATAACTAATTGAACAGAATATAAATGATAATGTAATAATAACCTTTATTATTATATTAGTATTTTAATTTTTTTTATTGACGTATGGAAATTATATAAGTTATAACGGTTCAAAAATTTGTTTGATTTTTTAAAATATGATTTTAGTAAGTATTAATAGACGGTGTTCGTCTTTTAGTGAACAAACACTATATTGTTTTTCACTCTAAAACTACCTGGATTTCTGCACTTCATAAATCATAAGAGAAGTCATTGACAGTGTTACACAAATTTGAAATAATTCTCAAAAACTTACAATATTGTTTATTAGGTGGTCCTCCGTCTGTTATAGAGAAAAAAAAATAATAGAGTTATCTCGCATTAAAAATTCACGATAATGGGAAGACAGTAGAACAAATATTTTGTGACACTAGATATAAGTTTCGAAATAATGTTTACTTACGTTTAAAATTGTGAACACCAGTATCGGATTCATAGCGTTTTAAAATAATACAGTTATACCAAACAACCAAAAGCGGGATTCTCAAATGATCTGTTTTTTGAATAAAGCATTTTTTATAAATCTTCTTTTTTAGATTTTTCTCGCAAAATTTGTAGTAACCTATCCCGAAGGTTATTTATGTTGAAAATATTTCTTTGGGAGCTCTGTAAAAGTACAAAATATAACGTACTTCCTTTTTAAAAAGTATTTATTATTTTTAAAAAATTATGTTTATTTTTTCTTTTCTTTTTATCAGTTTGTGTTTCTTTAGCATAATTTAACCTTTCAGTTATTATTTTCAATTTGTCTCTTTATGATAACATTTTTCATTATCGATATTGATAAATAAAAAAAAAATATTTTTTCAGCAGATCTCAGCTCTATATTTTAGTTACATATCTAAGATTATAAGAGAAAAAATTGTAACACGTGATAAATCATAGCTTCCTTTTCCGTGATACGATCCTTCAAAGCAAAATGTCAATTTTAATAAACTGTAAATCCATCAGTAAAATAAGCCTTTTAATAAATCAACAAAAAATAGGTAATTTAGCATTTTATTGTATAGTTATATTAACAAGTTCACTTCCAACCGTGGGATAACTTGTGAATGGCTGTCTTATGGTATACGCCCACCACGAAAGTATCCCGTTTTTGCAAATAAGATTTTCTATACCGACCAGGAATTAAGAAATTGTAAATGCATAGGGATCGTTTGGACTGGATGCCTGTTAAAGATTCATTAGTAAAAAGAAGATAGCACAAGTTGGATGTATATATTTTTATTCAAGATTTTCAAATTCATGCAGTTGCTTAAGCAATAGCTGCTCGTGACTGAGTTTTGTGGAGTGCTACATTTTATTTGTCTCAGAGTCTTTACTTTTGTGAGTGTTTTTCTGTTTCTATTTCTAAGTACTAATCTTCACCATATTTAATCGTAGAACATTCTACGATTAAATAAGCCAAAGATTTCGGAAATAGTAATACTAAAATGCTTGTAAAAGTAAAGTCCCCAAAAAAGCATGCATCATTCCAAAAATAGGATTTAGAGGCTGTGTACTGTACATATTAAAATTTGTAGCAATTTTCTTTTCTCAAATGACAACACTCACTTCCGGCACTATATTCGCCTTTCTTGGATCAAATCAGATCAGAAAAGTTTACAGTTAATGCATTTTTTTCTTGAATCTGCATAGAGTTATAAAAGAAAACGTGTTACGGTATTTCGATACCTTCAGCGAAAATTAAAATTTGCCAATTAGACATTTTTTAGGGTATCGTTCATTTCACGAAACCTTATTACTCTCGCTTCGTTGTCTGTCTGACACAGAGCCGGTTCTCAGAAACTATGTAACTTACAGTCATGATATTTTGTGTACTTATAGCTAAATACCTATTATGAAGCTCAAACTCATAAAATTTGAAAAAATCGTATTATTTTAATATATAGAGATAAAAAATCAAAAATGTAACAGCCTTTTCCTATTAAATTAAAAAAAATTTCATTATAGCAGTTGCCAACAATTAAAAATCCACAATAAAATTCTTTCTACAATAATAAATTTTCTATTGAAAGATTTCGACGTGAAAAATGAAATAAAAAGTTTCACCAATTGAAAAAAAGATTAATATGACGTCATATTGGTAATAAAACGGAAATTTTCAAACATTTCTCAATAATACAAGGAGTATGAGTATGTGTAAATACAGAAAGCAGCCTTATATGACGTCATCAGAGAATTAAAAAGAAAATTAATCTGACATCTAACATTTTGAAGGTCTCTATACCACATGTTTAATTTTGAAATTGATTTTTTTTTAATATCGCATTTAGTCCACATGACAGATATTATTATGACAGAGTATAATAGCGGATTTCGCCCGCTATCGGACCGGTTTAGATATTCGAAAAAACGAGAAAAATAGACCGGTAAATTTTTACTTTATAAAAAACATGATTTTTTTTTTAATTGAAATTTTTTCGAATTTATTAAAGGAAGGATACAGTGTTTTGAAAGGAATATTAAACGAAACCCTTTGTGCGATCTTCGATCACACTTACCCACTTGTTTATTCTTCTTTTAGCATTTCCTAAAATACCTTTTAAATTTATAATCTTATCAGAAACTTAGCAGTTGAGTACACAAAATACTATTATTATTTGAAATATGTTGCTTATAGTGCTTATAGCTTATAGTTGTATATAGTTGGATACAGTATATTATAGCTATATAGTTGCTTATAGCTAAATATTTACTTAATATGCACATTCAAAAGATTTTAAAACATAATGATATTGGCAAATTTTTTCCAGAATTGAAATTTTAAAATATTAAGATCTCTATACGAAGAAAACCTTTTATAGAATGAACGAAATGCTATTATAAATTTTACTAATATAGCAAATAGATTTTGTTTTGAAAGAATGAGCTTTAAAACTAGATTTGAGGGAATCCCCAAAAGTACAATTTTTCATAAAATACTGTTTTCTACTTTTAAAATATCGGCAGTATAAACGTCAGTTTTCCTATAAATATGGAATCCTATAATATATAAATAATAAAAACAGAGCAAAAAGAAAAAAAAAATCCACTATTTGGCCGCTTTTCAAACAGCATCAAGATGCTTACTATAGTGGTAAAAATATAAAAATGGAAAATATTGTAATCACTAAATGTTTTATTGAGAAAAAATAAAGTAATAGAAAAGGGTTCAGAGAAAATCTGAAAAAAAGTTTAGAATTCTAGTATCTTCAAATATATTTTAATTTATTATTATATTAAACTTTTTTAAAAATTAGATCACGATTAAAAGCTTTTTAAGTGGGATGTCTTTAAATGTTTTATTTCTCAACGATTTTTAAAATCATAAAACTTTTAAAATTTTAAGGAATAACTTTAATTTTAATTTAGTTGTCAAATTTTTGAAAGCATTAATTAATAAATATTTTAAAGAATAACAGAATATTTCTATTTCTTTAAACACATCTAACTTTAGAGTCAACCTATTCGATGTAAAACATACTTAAATTCCATACTCACAAAATGGTAAACGCTTACTATCGAATAAATTATAGAGAAATATATTTATTTTACAAGTTTTTTTTTAAAACAATTTTCTCCATGTTTCACGTGTCTTTAAAGATTTCCAATTGTGTATTTTGTAGTTATTCATACTTAACCCCTTATACTTTATTAGTTTAACTTAATCATACTGATTGGAAAATACCGGGTGATTACAATTAAAGTTACGATTTCAAAAATCGATAATTTTAAAACTACTTGTCATAATGACTTGGTATTTTAGCAGAACAATCGTGAGGCAATGGAATTTTGTTTGGCGAAGGAAAAAAATAGTTCCAAAATGTGCCGATAGATGGCGCACGTCAGGGTTCACAGCGTCTGAGGATATGCAAATTACTAATACGTGACATGCGCACCGCATACATAGCTGCCATAAAAATGCAGAGCACCAGCTCTTTGCCTGAATGCTTCATCATGACTCTAACTATGAAGGATCGCGCTCTGCTCTTGAAGCTTTTTTATGAGAACAATGACTGTGCACTTACAGCTATTAGGAAATTTCGGACATTAAAATCCATAAAAAGGTGTCCAATAACCACAAATGGCCTGCGAAAAATGATTACTAAATTCGAAGAGACCGGTTCATTTGACGTTAAACGGGATAGAGGAAGGAAACTAGTTTCGGCTGCGGCAGTGGAAGATGTGGCTACAGCATTACAAGAACAGACTAACAGTGATGCTGGAATCAGAAGTGCACGGAGAATTGGTCGAATGCTGGATATGCCGAACAGCATGGTGCGTAAAGGCCTACGGAACATCTTTCGCTGTTTTCCGTACAAGATAACTCATGTGCAGGAGTTGCTACCTGCTGACTTGGAATCACGTCAATCTTTTGCATTACAATTTCTTGCCCGGATGAAAGGGGACAACGGACGGCCATGGATTTTTCTGTGGTCTGACGAAGCCCACTTTCATTTGCAAGGTTCTGTTAATACGCAAAATTGCAGGATATGGGCGACCGAGAATCCGTCCCAGCTACAGCCATTACATCTTCAGTCTGAAAAGGTCACTGTGTGGTGCGGAATAACGGCAGCGTTTATCGTCGGTCCGTTTTTCTTCGAGGAGATCACACCTGCGGGTCCCGTTACCTGCACCGTTACTGGCAAGCAGTATGAAGCACTTTTGGGTAACCATGTCCTTCCGGCACTTCAGAAGCGTCAGTGTGTGGATCACACAATATTCATGCAAAATGGCGCTCCTGCGCACATTGCTACTCCTGTGAAGCAACTACTGAGTGCTAATTTCGGAGATGATATGACCATAAGCCGCCTTTTTCCTAACAACGTGGCCGCCATGTTCCCCCGACTTACACCCCTGTGATTTCTGACTTTGGGGGTAACTGAAGAATGTTGTTTACAACGGGTGGAATCAGAATTTAGCCGAGTTGAATGCAAGCATCACACACCACACCCATTCATCAGTACAGATACCCTCCGATCTGTTGTGGAGCATGCCGTTTTGCGCTTCCAATTAGCAGCGGAACAAGGCGGAGGAAATGTCGAACAACTTATGCCTTAATCATCAGTAAGGTGTTTGTTCCATAAAGCACTTTTTTTTTCATTTTTTGTCATTATCGCTGTTGTCGCTGTAAACACGTATTCTTGTCTTTTCGCTAATAATTTTTTAGTAAATCGCTGAACTCTATTTTTTCCCTTTGGCGAATACATTTTTGGTCTTTCCCCTGACATTACCCTGAAGCGCCATCTATCGGCACATTTTGAAACTAGTTTTTTCCTTCACCAAACAAAATTCCATGGCCTCACGATTGTTCTGCTAAAATATCAAGACCAGTAGTTTTAAAATTATCGATTTTTGAAATCGTAACTTTAATTATAATCACCCGGTATATCATGAGAATCGACATTTTCCAACAGAGTGAAAAAGTGTCAGTCCGGAAGTCGAACCCAAGACTACTGATTTGAATTGCCAATACTCTGCCGACTGAGCTATCTGGACCGACAACCGGGAAACACAATTTAATTAGATTAGCCCCCGTTACCCCTTTTTATACTTAATCAATGAATCCTCCAAACTAATCAGGGGAGCGCCTTATCAGAATAATCCTGTATACCAAATTTAAAGCAAATCGGATAATTCTGCATGAAAAACTCATTTATCTAAACTAAGGAGGATTAGCTCCCGTTCCCCCTTTTATACTTAACCAATAAATCCACAAAACTAATAAGGGAAGTGCCTTATCAAAATGAACCTATATACAAAATTTGAAGCAAATCAGATATTTCTATGAAGAGTTATCGCGTTACGTACGTACATACATACGTACATACATACAGAACCTGCGGGTACATTAGCTCTCAGGATTTGATAGCCTGTGAGCTAAAAAAAGGTAAGTATAATAATAGTTTTACTTTCAAAAGTGAAGTACAATGTTGTTATTTTTCAACATAGTCACCTGCAGAAAAAATCATTTTTCATGCCGCACACTGGCGGAATTTCGCAAAATATCGACCATAATCCGTCAACAAAAGTTGACAACTCTAGTTAACTACGCACAACTCTACATAATTCTATATGAATGTTATTAAAAAATATTTATCTCAATTTTATAGCGTAAAATAAAGGCATTACAGCTTATTTAACTCATACCATCTCGATGCTGAAAATTTTGAAATTTTATGTTCTTCGTTGTTCCAAACGATTCGGTGAAAATTAATCTTTTCTGGCGATAAGTTTTAGTGTTTTATGATTGACTGTGCTTTGGGAAAGATGTATTGGTTGGTTTTGATCATAAATACTGAAGAAATTTTGAAAATCCCACCATATCATGAGAAATTTCACATTCCTTAAAGTATCTATATCATAAAACACAAACATGTCCGTGAGTAACGCTGAAGTCACACTGACAAGAACGACGGTCTGAATAATAAATTTCGCTGTTTTGCAAACTTATCAACTTCAAAACATCGCACAATTTCAATTTTTGCACCACTTAATAGGGAAAAATATGTACTTTACTTTCAAATGCAATTTGTGTGAAAACTATATATCAATTTATTGGTTTTTTTATGGTTTATAAAATAATTTTCAAGTATGATTAAAAAGAAAATCCATACCCATTTGCAGTTAAACCAAGTTCAACATTTGTTTCCTGCTAATATTCTACAACGAAACTCTATCAATCAATAAATAAAATGAAATAAAAAAACCCACAACATTATCATGTATGGCAAACTTTTATCATAGAGAGAACTTTTATCATGACATGGTGAAGAATGATACCAAATTCATCGGCCCTCATCAAGGTTTAGTATTGTAAAAATATTTGTAAAATATCTATGGTGAAACTAATGAAAATTTCTAAATGTTTTATTAAAAAATATTCCAATAATTTCAAACAACGTAATCCCCACAGAAATGGTAATTAGTATAGAAATGAGTAAAACACAATGAATTTTTACACCATCCACAAATTATAAAATGAAAATTTCCCCATTCATGACATTCGGTTCCATTCCTTGTGAAACAACAATCAATTGGATTCTGCTTACCAGTTTGATTTTCCATTACTCATTTCTATACTAATTATCATATCTGTAACGATTACATTGTTTGAATAAAACATTTATCAATTTTCATTAGTTGGACCATAGATACTTTAGAAATATTTTAAAACTACTAAACCTTGACAATGGTCGATAAATTTGACATCATTCTTCATCATATAGGAGGGTTAGAATAACAGTGGAGTAAGTCTAAAATTTGAAAAAAACTAGGTAACCATATTTTCGCTGAACGTATATTAATTTGTGTTCAGTGCGACAGTCAAATAAGTCATAGGGAATCGCTAGAGGGCAAAACAATTTGGACCACCAAATGCAACGGCAGTACGACAAGTTTCACAAAACCCTTCATTTCTCAAATTACTAAATACTGACTTATATCCGGTTCAGATCGGATATTTAAGATATCTTAGACCGCCGAACTCACTGAGGGAGTTCCAGAAACTCACTCTATGAGTTCGAACTTTCTATTGCTAGATACAGCCATTACCACTCACTGTGATTGGCTCTGGAGGCTAGCTGTAACATATTGGCTGTTAAGGCTGGCTTTAACTTATGCGCATGCGCAAATTATATGTTTGTTCAGATCTCAGACACGGTGATGTTCAGTGAGTTATCTTAGATGAGTTTTGCGATATGAACAGGTATTCAATTCCGGCAGGGTAACACCTAAAAAATGGAGATCTAAGATATCTTAAATGTCTGGTGCAAACAGGGTCCCCCCACTGTCATTCTAACCCCCTCGTATCATGAGTACTATCGAAATCGGGGTGTACCTTTTGAGTAGGGTCCCTTGTGAGAAGCCTGTAAAAGAAAAGTGACTAAGTACTGTTTGCGAGTGATAAAAATCTATGTATATATTTGGGAAGCTTACGAAGCAGCCACTGAAAGTTATTGTTGCTTGGGGAGGAACAATGTAGGAACGTTGAGAAATACTGATTTACACCAAAATACCTCTAAATCAGGACTTACGAGATTACACATCTTCCGAAAATGATAACGATAAAAAAATATTGCTTGATCTGGGCAGGTAATGATGCATGAAAACACCTCAAAACAATTTCCCAGTTTTCCGATATAAATTTCATAGAGCACTTGTCGGACCACCTAGATCCACCTACCTAGAAACAAGTTATCTAAAATAAGAACGATATTTCAAATTCTTTTTAAAGAAATTTCAGAAAGAAATCATCATCTATTAATCAAAATTTAGATAACTTAGTATCCTTGATATTGAAAACAACTACAAAAACCATAAGTTGCCTTACAAACTACTAATTTTAGATTTTTGCAAAAAGTCTTTTGTAAAAATTCCCATTTTGCTTTTTTGTTGTTTTGTTTTGTTTCAGTTTGAATGCGTGTGCTATGAATTACATGTTATTTTAAGTTAAGATAGTATTTACAATAAAATGTTTGTATTTTATGACATTTTCTGTTTTAAATTTAACTTCGAATTCTATCCTATAAATTAATTTTTATTTTCAATATAATGAATTTGCATCCCTTTAAATTAAAAAAAGTTAATACAATTGTTGTGCCCATTTACTTTTGTGACTAAGTGCTAAGATGTAGTATTTTCTTTGAAAATATGTGATTGCTTTGAGTAATCGAAATAATTTAGTAAAATTAAAAAAACTAACTATTAAAAAAGCATACATTTTATTTTATGGTCTACAGTAAATTTGCATTACACACCATACGCGTTTCTACAGACAATATTTTTTGTTAGTTGTAAGGATATATTTCTAAAATATTTTCTTAAAAGCTGTTTTCAAAATATTAAAGTTCTTCAAGAAATATTTTTACAGCAATTCTAAATAGTGGAAAATATTTAAATCTGTAAAATGTAACAGGACAGCCAAAGAAGTTTAAATCGAAAAATATTTTATTTATAGAAGTATATTTTATTTATTTTATTTTTTCAAATGGAGAAAATAAGTCAGTTGTAAAACTAATTCGTCTTTGGCAATATCTTGGCAGAAGGTTAAATATTTCAGATGGAGTTCTGAGAAAATCTTAGAGTTTTCAACTTTTATTGAAGCAATTCTAGAAGGATTTATATATCTGAAACATGACCAAGTATTCATTCGCCATAAAGTTTTGCTTGTTTCAAATACGAATTATATTGCACTGATAAAATTTAGTATAGCATCAATTTGTCAGACTTCTTTATTTAAAGGTCTAGAATTATGCAATTTATTTTCACATAATTTTTCTTTTAAATTAATTTCATGTAGTTTATATACTTTTATGTGCAAATAAACTTTTTATTTTTATTTATTACTTACCCATTATATGTAGTATAGGGTAAGTCTTGTAATCGTTTTGAAAATCGAAAAATTTTTTTTGACGGATTTGCACGTTTCAGACACTGGAGATTCAGATAAACATATTTTTAGAAAAAAAAGCCGTCCGTCTGTGTGTCTGTAAACGCTCTATCTCCCGGACAAATTGAGGTAGAGACTTGAAATTTGGTATGTACTTAGTATGTAATAATGGGAAAAAGCTTATGAATTTCAGTAAGCCCGATTATTCGGAATTATTTTTTTTGGACTCTTGAATTATTCGTTCTGATAAAAGGTATATACAAATTTTCGAAATTGTTTTTTTTAAGGAGTGAATATAAAATACAATAAAAAACATAAATTTTGCATAAAGAATGAAGTCGATCGGATAATTAGTTGCCGAAATATATGTAATCCTGTTTACCACACTCTTCGATTTTTCATGACGCTGTATTTCATTCAAATTTCAGTTCAAAGATATATTTTAATTGGAAATGATACGTTTAATACGACGCAGTAAACCGTTAGTTAATGTGATTATCAATTTTAGAGTTATAAGGATGTTTCTTTTACGCAATTCAGTAATAGAGCATTTAAAGTTTATGGCGTCATCAAGCCACGATTTTTTTTTTGAACTGCTATGCATTTTATAAATAATTTACACATGTTTTATTTTCATATTTTATATTATGCATATCCATGATGGGTAAGTATTGTGGTGGCCCCCAACGACTAGTTTATTATTATTATTATTATTATTTTACAAAAAATTATCAATATTTCTTACCATTTAAATGTACAGACAGAAATGTTGTGAATTTAAACAATTATTTTAAAGCTTTTATGAAGCTTGAGTACAAATAGTTTACCTCATATAAAACCTCATACTTAAAATCAATACTATTAATTGAATAATAATTATATCGATCTAAAAAGAAACATACAGTAAGATGCGAAATAGTTGAAATAATTAAACCCAATGACATATAATTTTAAAATAAACAAGAGTCTCACAAATGTGAGCATTAATAAAATTATAATCTTACCCTTGGACCCGTGCGAGGATTTCGTACTGTAGTCCAATATTTTTTAGTAATATCTAATATATTTTAGATGCAGTTTTAAATTATTACAGAAAAATTAAGGATAAAATATCTACAAACAACATTAGTCAAGCCAGAATATCATCTCCTTTATTCACCCAAAGTTACATTAAAAACTGATCGAAGCTAGCAAAATGCACGCATGAGGAAAAAAAATAACAATCGTATTTTAACTGCATTAGAGGATGACATCATCCGCTTTGAAAAAAAAAACGGGACAAAGAAAAATAAATTGAATACATATAAAATACAATTTGATTTAATATAACAAAGAATACATTTAAGCTGCACTTGAAACACCATTGCTTCGATCGATCGATGGTGTCTTTTTTCTTCTAAACATTTGGTTGGAATTTTGCTTTTTAATCATAAATATAAAATAAACTCGCGAGGAAACGTCCCACTTTATCAACTTTGTACTATTTATTTTTTTATAATCATTGTTGAGCACGATATAATGTGGTATTTTATTTTTATGGCAACATTGGTTTGAGAAAAACCTTTCATTTCATTTATGATGAAAACAATGCTGATTTAAGTTTTAACTAACTGAATTTTTTAATACAAAAACATGCTTCAACGAAATATGAGTGTACTCTGTCCGAAGCCGGTTCAAAAACCTTTCGAATGATACCTCATTCATTATGGTGCGTTTTGTAAATGCATAAAAAAGGGATGTTGACAACAGAAATAATATATATGATTAAAATTATTATTAAAATATATTTTTTTGAATTATACAATATTTTTGGAAATTTTAAAACGTAATAGGGTCAAATATAATTTTTAAAATATAAAAAGCTTATAATACAAAAACCCCTCTCGATAAATAATTTCAAAACGTTTTTTATCTATCGAGATGTAATAAATTCAAACAATGTTTAGAGCATGAGAACTGAAATTTTTCCAACTGAGTGAAAAAATTGTCCAAGCCGGAAGTCGAACTCAATATCTCTGGCTTAAATTTCCAATAATTTTAAACTCAATTATAATTATAATAATAAAGGGTAGCTGTCTGTATGACGGAGCAGATGCAATTACCGATAAAGTTATCTGAGTGAATTGTGACATACGGTTGTGGGTCTAGGTAGCTCAATCGGAAAAAAATTGACAATCTAAGGAAGATATATTGGGTTCGACTGCCGGCCTGGATACCTTTTTTTCTCAGCTAGAAAAATTTCATTTGGTATGATATCTTTACCAATCAGTTTGAATGAGTTAAAAATAATAAATTGAATTTTTAGAGCGTCGTTATTTCTGAATGGGTCTTCATTAGGTATTTAATTAATCCTTATTAGCACAATTCTGCAGAATCCAGAAAAAAAATTGAAAGTATAAACATCAGTAAATAGTGCTCTTCAGAATACGAATTTCTCTGATTGGAAATATAATTTTTGTTGCTTGAGAAATATTTTAAAGCAAATGGTTTGAAGATTTTAAGCCTAAAGTTAAATTATTATGTGTGTTAGTTAATATATATATATATATATATATATATTAATAAATGATTCAATCAATATTTATAAGGAATCAAATTAATATTTGATTATAAAATGAACTGAAAATATTAGTTATTCGCTATGATGTTGAAGTTTTCAACTAGAAGTTATAAATACGATATATAGTTTCTCAAACAAAATTCTACCCATTTCCCTAAATATCCGTATTGCCAAAGATTCTGCACAAAGATGGTCAATTAAAACCAAAACAAATCTTTCTTCATTTGTACGTTATAATGGGTTCGTGTGTATGTTATGTACACAGTAATTAAAGATAAGAAAACAATTATAATTATATTACAATATTTTTCTTTCGATTTTGTATAGATTATGTCTTATATTTCTTATTAGTATATTCACTATAAATCAGCAAATCATTTGTGTTTTGGTTAAATATAGGTACAGTATGCTGATGGTATACCTGATAAGTCTTGTATGGTCTTTTATTCAGTAGTCGGTGGATTAACTCCATTCCATTTAGAATAAAAGGTTCGTGTACGGTATAAGAAGGTTCACCTACCAGAACTAGTACACTTATCATAGTTTCGGAGACTCTGGTGCGAACGATTTTAACTTATTACATTATTCATAAAATGTCGAAATAACGAAAATGTCAACGATAATGTCATACATATATATTGTAGTAGTATAAATTCAAATGGCGATGGTTATAGCAAAGTTAACTAAAAAATGCTCACATATGAACGTTCATTATTATTATTATTATTATTTTCAAACATCAACTCTTCTAACAAGAGTATTTTCAAAAGTTTTCTCATCAATTAATTGCACTATAGCGACTTTGTACATATTTGTACATATAGCGACTTTGTACATATAGCGACTTTGTGTATATTAATGCGACTTTGTACTTCAATCATATTTTAGAAGAGTTTATTAATTTGTAGTTATGTTATTGTTTTGTAGATCATGACTTTTATGTATCCACACAGATAAAAAGACACACGGTGACAGGTCCAGTAACCTCGTATCACGAAAACACATTAAGACGTAGTTACATGGAGTTGGTGCATACAGGATAACGAAGGGTGCTCGCATTGAGCATTTCTGAATTAATTTTACAGTAACTTTTGCCATTAATCCACTTAACAATCTATTTTAGGGATATTTTAACGATGAAAAAAAATATTTCTTTAAAGAAAATTTCAATTTTATGATTCTTTCTGAACTTGGAAACGTAATTTATAAAACAATCGTATGCCTAGATTAGCAGATGAGATATGATTTGTTATTAAAAGCTAGCTCATGCATAAAAAAGTCAAGGTTGAAGCCGATTTTTCAATAAATAAATATATAAGTAAATAAAATATTCAGTTTCATGTCTGAAGGCGGAGATTGTTAAGGGGATAAACTTAACTCTTGCATTACATTTGCGTGAAAATATACCTTAATTAATGTTGAAAAGTTTACATAATCTCGAAACATCCTCTTTCATATCCAAAGGAATTGTTTAAAAATGTAGACCTCATATTTTGATATATCTTTCTCATATTATAGCTATAAGTTAAAAAAATTGAAAATAACTTACCTTCTCACTAAAGCATTTGAAGCTATGACAAACTCCTGGCATCTAGTTAAAAAGATTAAAGTTTTCGTTTTTATATCGGAAACCCATTACGAGTTCGAGAATATTATTTTCATTCTGGTGATAGATTCAAATGTTCAGCTCATGTAAAATAAACTAATGAGGCGGACTTGATATATTATATTTTAGCACCCACTCATAATAAGAAGTTTACGAGAACTTTTGTTCAGTGATTTATCGGAAGAGGGTGAGTTTTTTATATTAATATTATTAATATCACTTTATCTTGAAATATTAGATTTTATTTTCACATCAGGAAATATCAGAAAGTTCCTGCATAACAAAGATTTTTTTTTAAAAAGTGTAAATTTTTAAAAGAATAAATGTCGAATAGTTAAATTATTTTTTAAAAATACATATTATTTTTAATGTTTCATAAATAATAAAAAGTTTTAATTTCAATAAACTTGTAGAGAAATACTCAATTTAATAATTATTATAAAAATACTTTAAAAAGTATACCTATACTTTTTTCATTTCCACAACCAAAAGTAGTTGCGTATCGTTAATCTATGCACCGATGTGAAACATTATTAAATTCAGTGTCAAAAGTATGCCTAGTCTGAAACCTATGTTATATTTATAAATTATGGGTATCGCAAGTATGAGATAATTATAAAAAATCCTATAAAGACAAAAACTAAAAAGAAAGTTTTAGAAAATTAATTATTAAATGCAGTATTGCACTTAAGTAATTTGATTTGACGGAATAGACTTAGAAAATACTTTTAATGATTGCAAGTCAAGTATTTCAGAATCGTATAATATAAACATCAGTAATGGTGTCGAAAAATAATAATAACAATAATCGAAAAATAATTAGTAGATGGACACAAACTTTATTGAAAAGTAAATATGATATGGCAGTTTTTATCAGACAAAAAATGGTGAAGACAGTAGTGACATTTTTTGCAATTTTGCTACTTTACTTAAACTAAAAGCGTGGGTTGATGACGTCATAAACTTGCGTAATAGAAAAATCCTTATAACTCCAAAACTGATAATCATATTAACTAACGGTTTACTGCTTCGGATTAAGCGTCTCATTTCCAATTAAAATATATCTTTGAATTGAAATTTGACTGAATTACAGGGTCATGAAAATCGAAGAATGTGGAAGGGAAATATAATTACAAATATCTCGGCAACTAATTATCCGGTCGACTTCATTCTTTATGCAAAACTTATTTTTTTTATTGTCTTTTATATTCACTCCTTAAAATAAAAAATTTCGGATTAAATTATATACTTTTAATCAGAACGAATATTTCGAGAGTCTACAAAAAATAGTTCCGGATAATCGAGGTTACTGAAATTCAATAAGTTTCTTCCCATTATTACATACTAAGTACATACCAAATTTAAAGTCTCTATCTCAATTTGTTCGGGAGATAGAGCGTTTACAGACTCACACACACAGACACACAGACAGACGGACGGCAAATATATATTTTTAAAAATATGTTTTTCGGAATGTCCATTGTCTGAAACGTGTAAATCCGTCAATTTTTTTTTCGATTTTCAAAACGATTACAAAAGTTACCCTATACTACGTATGATGGTTAAGTAAAAACATCATTTTTGGAATGTTATATGCACTCAGTAGTGATGGTTAATAAAGGTACGCTGACCTTTTCCTCCATTCTTTTCGATCCAAAAATTTTCTTTATGAACAAACAGCAAACAATGCTGACTTTTTAATAACAACATGTGCTCCCCTACAGGAAACAAAACAGAAAAAGACTGCATACTGTCATCTGGAGGAAATATGAGGAAATTCATACACCTGTACAGTAGTAACTAAAAAAGTGAACAACTTTAAACCCAACAAAAACAAATATTACACATTTCACTCATATACAAATTATATTATTATTCTCCCATGACATTCATATATTTATAGTAAATGCATTGGTTTTTCAAATTTTTTTAGTAATTATTGTTTGTTGATGGTTTTAGTGATTAAGTTACGGATTGGGGACAGGGGACAGTAGTGACTTTTGAGATATATAAATTCCATTTTAACAATTAAAGAAACAGTTTTTCACAGTAGAAGTAACATAATATTGTAGAACAATCACAGAGAAACATTTTAACATTAAATGAAAATTTATTTTGAAATGAAATGTTGTGATATACTGGGGATTGAGAAATCATACTTATGATATTTTGGCCCGTATCTACAACATGAAACAAGAAGTTAAGATTTAGAGCACAGGTGTTTCACAGCGATATTTGTCATCAAATAAATGAAAGATGCTTTAATTTTTAAGTTTTATTTACTGCCATGAATGGTTAGTTCAGATAGCTTGATTCTAAAAGCAATTATATCAAAGATTATGTATCTGAGATAAAAACAAAACAAAACAAAAAAAAAAAACAATTATCGTTATTTTTTTCGGTATTGAATTTTTGGCACCGATGTTCATTACCAAAATGTAGGATATCGTTACGTTTGTTTAATTTTGTCCAATGTCCACTTTTCTAGGTTTTAGATTGTCACACACTAGATTTTTGTTACTTGTTGAACTTCTCGTGATATGCTGGCAGCAATTTTTAGGAACTAAATTTGATATTAAACTCCATCTTTCCCTCTTTCATTGAGAAATATGAGTCTTATTACTGTGATTCTTTGGACAATTTTAATTATTTTTAAACATATTTGATACACATCGATAAAATTTGAATAATAATAAAGAATCCCAAGACGGTAAGGGGCTGTAGTAAATATATAGCGATATCAACGTTTTGGTAATTTTAAACCCCCTCCTCGCCTCTACAATATCATACGTTATCATTCATCGACCTACCCTCCAATGATATAGTTATCATTGTCTAAAAACTCTTTTTATTTTTAAAATTTTTTCTTGGTTTTTCTCTTTATATATTTTAAGTGATATACAGATATGGTTTTACATATATTATTCGCATACTATACTGATTCAGATGAAGAGAAAAAGTCAATTAAATATCCATATTATATATAAAATAACTTTATATCATCTTATACTTAAAATAATTAATTAGTATTTAAAAGTATTTGATAATAGCTTTTTGTTGCATAGTGTATTCAACAGTACTATTGTCTTCTTGCACTTGCCTCCTGCATTGGGAGGGACAAACAGAATTTCTTATAAACAAAATCGGTGGACAGCATTCTTTCAAGTAAACACAACAAGTATCATTTCAAACATATTTCGAACCTGGTTTCTCAAACAGCGTATTATATACGCATTATATGGCAGATGAATATGAATGTCAAACGGAGTATTCCATGTTTTGGAATGAAATAATTTTAAAATAATCATTTAACGATTTTGATAATAACTTTGTATATTTTTAAAAATACAAAGAAAATACAAGCTGAAAAAAAAGACTTTTGATTCAAAAATGTTACTAAAAAATGGCAAATTTTGGTTGGATTAAAAATGATAACGATATCAAAAGACAACCGCGCTCGCCCTAGAGATATCTTACGATATCAAGTGTCAGACCCCTCCCCTTCCCCCCTAAAGTGATAACGTTATATATACATGACCCTAATATAATTAAAAAATAATATTTAGAAAAATTTATATCGTATGGCCTTTTTGAATATCATTAAAGAAATTTAATACTATAAATTATACGATCATTTACATCATCAAAAAACATTTCTGAACTATTTATTATATTTTAAGTGGAAACGGCTTAATCTTTAGTAATCGAGATGCACCTGATAGAGATAGATATTTAAGAAATTCATGCTTGTAAATTATTTATTCATCATAAAAAGAAAATCACTAAATTACTCCATTTCAAAGTAACTTTTTTCCCTATCGAAGGTGTAAAAAAAAATAAAAATATGGGCTGTTTAGAAATAAGTAATTACATTTACGAAAAAAGGGAAATGGATTTTTTAAATCGTTACCACCAACGATATGACGTCAGCGTTACTCTCTAAAATGCTCTGCTTTATATTACAGAACTTTGTTGGACAAACTAGCGAGAAATAACTGTTAAGAAGATTACACGGAGGAAAAAGGTAAAAACTATAAAGTTTCGAATGAGAAATTTTGAAAACACGATTACACTCTACGACTGACTACGACTTACCACCACATGACTTTTCTTATAGACTTTATTTGTGATTATGCAAAATAAGCAAAATAATATTTTTGATCCTTTTCTCGTATAAATGGACACTTCTCTAAAATATATGTATTTTTATTTAAAGTTTCTATACGAAATTCAAAATTAAATTGTATTAAAATTTCTATATTTTTAGAGAAGCTACAGTGCGGATGGACAAACTGACAACTGTGTCGAAATTATTAAAAAATATATTTATATGATTCAAATATATAGTAAAGTTAGAATAGAGATCCAAAAATGTATTTTTTGGATATTTCATATTTATTTTCTTCAAAACTAACACCACTGTATGTGCAAAATTATCTTGATTAGTCTATTATTGTATGTAGGGTATTTTGTCATAAGGTGTTTTTTACAAATAAAAAGTGAATTTAACTTTTAAAAGTCCGCTAAGCAGTTTTAAAAGCTACACTAAGATTTTATGTATTATACATTTAAATTCAGCACGCCAAAACACATGGGAAAATAAATATATATATTGTAAAGAAAAATCAAGTTCGTGTGTAACATTGATATCATTTTGACGGTGACAACGCCTGGCCATTAAATTTCGCTTTTACTGCATTTTTTTAGATAGCTTTCAATACAAAAAAGTATAAAGCTACCTATTGCAGCCGTTCGGAGAAAAGCAGTTCCAGAAAATTTTGATATATTTTCACCGATCATGACCCCCAGACCCCAAAACCACCCTCCGTTCAAATGTTGATATATATATATATATTATATATATATATATATATATATATATATATATATATATATATATATATATATATATATATATATATATATATAAAACTTTAAGTAAAATTTAACCATTGAAACATAAGAAACTGACCACATACACTGAAATCCCGATACCAAAGAGCCCTGTCAATTTACAAATTAAAATTGTAGTCCTAATAAAAGTAACATTATTAATTCAAATTAAGAAGAAGAAAAAAAAAAAAAAAAAAAAAATTAAATAAATAGAAAATAAGGAATGAAATATAAACCACACGAGTATATACACAAATAAAAGCTTATAAAGTAATTTACTTTTTCAAGGGCAAGAAAATCACATTTATAAGCAAAGAACGATTGTTTTCTGTATATGACACCAGCTTTTGCTAAATATAGTGCCATATCTTGCCCGAACAATCGCTGAAACAATATTGAATAACAAGACCTTTACAATGGAATATTATAAATTATACATACAATTTGAAAAGGAGTGTGAAAAAGAATTAAAAAAATTAAAAAATATATATATTACTTATATTGATAATATCCCAAGATATTTAGTATATTGTGAGCACATGTACAAAGTTGTATCCAAAATAAGAGGTTAAATTCACAGTTAAATAGAGAATCCTTCAGATCATAAATTGTAACCTACAGTTACAGTTATTTTTATTTAACTAAATAGATTACAACATTTAAAAAAATGTAGAAAAAAAATTATGATATACATATAAATAAAAACCATTAATTATTTTATTTTAATTTTAATTTAATAAATTAAAATATATAATATTACTTGATAATTTGAAAGTATTTCATAGATATTATTACCTCCATACTAAATTTCCAAGTTTTAATATTTTAAGTAAGCTATACTACTGCTATCTATTGTAAAAATATTAGACTATTTTAGCATACTATCAAATACATTGCTGCTGACATCTGGTGTACAGATATTCTACTAAAACTTTAATATTGTATGTATAATTACTTATATGCAGCTGTAATGTAGTGTAAATATATTAATTTTACTAGTTAATATTAATGATATATATAGAAAATAAGAGTTACTAGTATAATATAATTTATATTTTAACTAACCCATTTAAAATATATCTTAATTTAACCCAAACATTAATGTAGAATCCATATGATGCTTTCATTTTATAAATTAGTATTATACTTAGAAATAACATAGATTATTCAATATGGTAATGCACTTATTATAATTTAAATCCAGCTATTTAAATAATATCTACCATGAAAAAAAAATATATAAAAAACATAAATATTAATTAAATTAAATGATCTAATAATAAAATAAAATAAATAATATAAAACTAAGAGATATGTTTATTAGTGTACTATATTTAATAAATATTTAATATTTACTAAAATTAAATATGTTTAACATATTAATATTATATTGTATTGATTAACCCATTGTAACATCCTTGATAATTTTAACTTTTGTTACAACCCCAATAATATTAACTCCATATAATCATAACAACAATTATAGAATTTGCCCGCATGTAAATTTTAATTTATGAATGACTTTTAACTAAGATGATCCTATGCAGCACATGCTCTTAATATGAGTTATAATTTAGCGAAATATATCAACAGTCAAAAGTTGAAAATTAACGTTAAATTTTAAAATATGAATGACATTAAACTAGGATAATCCTATGCAGCAACGCACACAATAGGATTCATAGTTTAGCCAAATATATCAACAATCAAAAGTTGATTATCATTTTTATCAAGGAGATTTTAACAAAAAAAAAATAAAATAAAAAAAAAAAAAAAATAAAAAAATACAGACATTTAACCCAAATTAAATCTATATTTATATGTGTAAAATTGATTTAACTAAATAGTAAGGATATCCATAAACTTGTGCAATTTGAAGGATATGTTTTAAATTTTGATTTTTAAAGTTATTTGAACAAAGATTATTAATTCTATGTGCAAAATTTAGTAAAATATTTACAAACACTGATTTATGTATACATGACAAATAGTTAGTAAATAAGTTAACCTTAAAAGTAAAATCATTTCGCTTGTCATAAATGTCAAACAAAAGTTTATTATCTTTAAGAATTATCTTAAGATCAAGAAAATTAATTTCATTATTTGCCATAACATTGAAACTATAAGTTAAATTTTTATGATATTTTATAGGTAATAAATAATTTGAATTACTATTAAAATAGAAGACAATAATGTCATCTATATAACGGTATATTTTACAATTAGCAATATTAGAGTTACGTTCATAATAATATAAATACAATTCTGCAAGAATTGAAGAAACAATGCCACCTTGAGGGAGTCCACAGCTTTGTATATATATAGTATCATTAAAAACAATATAATTATAATGGAGAATAAATTTAGTTAATGTTTTAAAGTAATTTAACGAAATTTTATTTTTTAATTTAATAGAATCCTTGTATTCCTTATATAATAAATTTACTATCTTGAACATATCGTTAATATCAATGTTATTAAATAAGTCATTAAAATCAAACGTCTTCATGTATTTTATGTTATTTAAATTTTTAATATTATTGACAAGTTGAAAACTATTTTTTATGCTATACAAATTATCTTTTTGTTTTGTAAGTTCAAACAATTTAGTGAGAATACTTAATAAAAATTTGCTTGCATTATTGTTATAAGTATTACAGCCGATTGTTACAGTTCTAAATTTTAAAGGAGTTTTGTGGAATTTAGGTATAACAACTATGTATGGATAATTAAAGTTATAGTTTTTAATTTTTAGTAATTTATAAAATTGAAATATATGTCGATTATTAATGATTTTATCTAGATTAGTTATTTTAAAGTTTAAATTTGTATTTATAGCTTTAGTTATTAACTGCGAATAATAATATTTGCAGATGAAAGCATAATTGTTTGGTGATTTATCAACATATGTAATAATAAATTTGTTTTGTAAATTCGTTATTTCACTATTTAGTTGTTTAAAATTAAAATTATATATGTCCAAATTCCTATGAAGTTCAGCATTTAAATTACTTAAAACATTTAATTTCCATTCATTAAAAAATTCAAGAGGTTTATTATAATCTATTGATATTTTATAAATAAAAAGGTCAAGATCCAGATTAAATTGTTTTAAAATAGAAAAAATTGTATAACATGAAGGTAATCGAAATTTAGTCCCATTAGTCATAAGATTACGCAAGTAATCATTCTCTACAATATTAATATCCCCTGTAATAATGTGACCATGTACCTTATCTACATAATTTCTATAATTAGGATTATTACATAAGCAAGGAGGTTTATCATTTGATGTTAGAAATTTTGCAAATTTATTGTAATTGAAAATCCTACGTCCTAATGTAACGTTGTATTTGTACGATTTATGTATTGTAAAATTTTTTATGGGGAATTTGTTCTCAATGTTATTAATTACATTGTGTATATTTATTTTATTAAGTACAATATTGGAAAATACATATATCTGACCTACGTCATACGATAACGCTCGTATTTATAAATCAATTTCGATGAAACTAATTGTGTGTATTAAGCTCACCAATGTCTCGACCGAGTTCGTTGGCCAGCTTGGTCCTTAAAGATTTAATAAATATTTAAAACTAAAATAAATATACAAAAAAGTTAAAAATTCAAATTTTTTTAGTTAAGTGTTAGGCCTTGATGCAAGGATTCCAGAGCATTTTTTGTTTTACATCTATCTTAAAAAATGGCTGAGATAGAGTAGTTTGAAATTCTAGGGTGGCTGACATTTTGAAACAAGACAGCACATTACAAAAATTTTCATTGTTGTAATCATTTTCCCAATCATACGCATAAAACTATATAGTCATATCCGTTAGCACCAAATTCTCGCCAAACTTGGCGACACTTGGCGACCAAAATAAGTCTTCATAAATGAAGTCAATTGGTCTATAGCTCAATAATTTGGCGAATTTCTTATTCTATTTCAGTATTAACGAATCTTTTGTAAACGTTTTCTTTGCATTTTAGCTTGCTGTTTTCGTGTTACATTAGCTAAAATTTTAAAACGAAGATATAGGAAAGCTACCTTTTCCTCCCGGTACAGGCGGGAAGGACTTTTTTTATTCTGTACATCGCACAATTTCAGTTCTTACACCGTTAAATAGGAAAAATAAATAAATCTTTCAAATGCAATTTCTTTGATAACTAAGTCTCAATTTAATGATTTTTTATGCTTTAAAAAATAATTTTGAAACATTTTTCTAAATCATATTAAAACTTCAAAGTTGGACTTAAACTATAACTTCATTATAAAAAATCATGAAGAAATAAGTTTGGTGTAAACATCTTTATCCTATGACTTTTAGAACTATTGTTATGAGTCGAGTTTGGATTTGTTTTTCTTTTACGTACTGTATATTACAAATTCTTAGAATAAATTTAACTTTTTGTGAAGACAAATTGTATTTTATGACGAGTGTGATTTCTCCTTTAGAAGCTTCTTTTCAATGTTAGCTTTTGTGATAACATATATTTTATTCTTATATACCACAAGAAAAGCAATATCACTTATTCCTGGATTGAAACTACTATTTTCTTTACGTCGCATCAAGATGAAAACCAAGCTGTGATTCTACTGAAAATTAATCTTTGATTTACTGAGTTCGCAAACATCCTTTCCTTCCAGGAAACTTTAGCTTAGAGAAAATGAAATAACCTCACACTACAAAAAGGGTTAGATATAAGAAAATGTAATAAAGTATGAAGCATTGGATAAAATGTTTATGAAAGTCACATTCTATAAAAAAAAAACTTCTAGAGAAAAGTCCTTTTATTTCATTCGATACAGCTTAATTTCACTTTATACGTACCCCAAATTTTATATTACTTCCTGTACAAACTTTTGCCAAGTGTGAAAACTTTCTAAAATACACTTAATGGCTTGTGTAATATAAATGAATTTGCAGACTTTCTTTTCATTGTAACAACAAGAACAAAGAAAAAAAGATAGAAAGATAAGAATAAAAAGATAATCAAAAGATAAATAAAGCAATTTTTGACGCTTTTTTTTTTAACACAAATAACGATCATTTATGCAAGACGGCACCAGAGTACGCTACATGCAGGTTCTACACTATTTAAATGTAGAGAATATGCGGCCCGCTCCTTCGGCTTAATTTCCTCGCCTTGAAGATAATTGGTCACTGTTGCTGCGCAATGAGGACAAGCATTATTCTTCACTAGAGGGAAGTTATTACCGATTGCACTCCCAAATAATTTGACATAAGGATCAAAATCTTCATGTCTGTATATTTCAGCATTAGTAAAAGTTTTGTACGGCCAATCAAAAGTATTATTATCCATTTCATGATTTCTCTCACGGATGTTTACATGTTTTTTGCGTGTGTTTTGCTCTCTCCAGATTGAAACATGCCGGGAATCACTTTCCAAATAAAAAAGAAACTCATCAGTGAAGAGAACTCGGCTCCAGTCCATTGTACTTAATTTACGATTATCTCAATGACTGCAATCAGACGCATTCCGCTGCCCAACTTAGAGGTAAATCTTGGGTTTCCTTGTATACAGCTTTCTTTTTATCGGAGGTTGATAGTTCAAGGTTATATACAGCGTGTCCACGTATAACCTGACAGACCTTTATTTTCGCAACCGTTGGTCCTAGATGCATACTTCCAATTACAAATATGGTTTAAATAAGGTAAAGAATTATTTCTAAAGCGATTTGGAAGAAAAACATTTATTAAAAAAATACGAAATTTAAATTTTTATACGGTCCCCTGGTCCTATAAGTGATATTTAGTAAAAATTTACTGTGACACTAACAAGTAAGATAAAAAAAAGTCCCATTCATCTACGATTAAAACTGACCGAGTTATAGCTGTTTATAGTTGGAGTATATTTTTTGTTGCGAAATAGGGGTCATTCACAAATGTAGTAGAAAAATAAATAATCGTCAGATATACCAAAAAAATAGTTGAGAGCAAAATTAACATTGCAATCTAATATAAATGTGAAATCTATAATCATTCTAACATATTAATGCAAAATATACAATTTGTACTGAGCATATAAGAGGATAAAAATAACAGAATTTTTGTTAAATAAAAGGAAGAAAAACAACAGCCTCAATTAAGATTTTAAAATGCTGTTAGATTACACTGTCTTTCATATTTTGAGTTGTGCCCTGTGATTTAGCTTTTGAAAATTGATTATAATGGATTTTTTAGCGCTGAATCCGAAAATGACCTTAATTTTAAACCATCACGTCAGGATTTTTCTCAAATCGAAAATTTCAAAGTTAAAAAGCTCAAAGTTAAAATTGACCCCCCCCCCTCCCTTCCCAATCTCATCGGACCCCTGAGCTATTTAGTTGTAAAAAAGCCAGTATAAGCCAAAAAATTGAATAAATTATTGAATTAAATAAAATTAAACTGAATAAAAAAGTCTTACATCTATTTTATAGTATCAGATTTTTCGCTATTTTTTAACCTTGAAACTTACGATTTGCGAAAAATCTTGACATGATGGTTAAAAGTGGAGGTACTTTTTTTATTCAGCGTTAAAAAATACATAAAACGTAATTATAAAAGTTAAAAAACACAACCATCGCAGGTTTATGTTATCTAATCTAAAAAATTTTCTTAAACTTGTTGGCGGTAATCTATCCGAATTTTTTTGTGTTATCCTCTAATATGGTAAGCGTCGAAAATCATAATAATATTACATTGTCATCGGATTTTAGTCAGTATGTAAAATTTAACTTCGATTGGACATTTGAAAGTGAATTAAAATTCGAGTACAAATTTTAAACTGGAAACACGATCGTTGCAAGTTAAATAAAACCTTATGAAATTAATATAATTTTTGTTAAAATAAAATCATAGCCTCAAATACTTACAAAATAAAACATATGATAAAATACAATTATTTTAACTAATCTGAAACTTAACTAATAAAATTTAAGTCAATCGTAATAGTTGTACGATTTCTTTCAAATCGCAGATACCTTGAAATAAGTTTAAGTACTTTATATGCGACCCCTGAAAGCACGGGCGAAATCATCTGTTTTGAGATGCAAAAAAGTGGTATAAGTTATGCATTTCAAAGTTTCGTAATTCGGTCAATTTTAATGTTAGATGAGTGGGACTTTTTTTTTATCTTACTTGTTAGTGTCGCAGTAAATTTTTACTAAATATCACTTATAGGACCGGGGGACTGTATAAAAATTTAAATTTCGTAATTTTTTAATAAATGTTTTTCTTAACCCAAATCGCTTTAAAAATAATTCTTAACCTTATTTAAACCATTTTTGTAATTGGAAGTATGCATCTAGGACCAACGGTTGCGAAAATAAAGGTCAGTCAGGTTATACGTGGACACGGTGTATATCACATGGTATGTCTGGATAATCGAGTTTATGTAGCTGCAGCAAACCCCTTTGTAATGTGGACTGCCGTCACCTGTCTATTTCTTTTAGCAATCGTTGCCAAATAACGGCACAGGGATTCTGTTGTGGTACATTTTTTACCTTGACCTAGTGTCTGCATATACACATCGCCAGAGTCTTTAAACCGTTTTAAAATTCGTGATACGATATTTTTGGCTAATTTAGATCTTTATCGGACTGGCTGAGTGTCTGTATTTCTTATAGTCTACCAATTAAATGCAATTTATCACAATCCGCTGAATGCCTTCTGAACGATATTTTTCCCCTTCCAGATACGAAACGCTTTTACAACTATTCATGCAATCCTTGAAATAAGAATCTGAAACAACTCTTTGCACTTCTTTTGACACATGTCGAATGAACATATATGATAATATATGATAATGATATATATGATATATATAATAATGATATATCTTGTTTTACATGTTTCGCTTTTCTAATATGCTTTCTCAAATGTATCCTATTAAAATGCGAAATTTTAAGTAATTTTTTACTACAGTAAATATTGTAGTTTTGTAAAAAAAAAAAAAAAGCATTTATATATTTATGTACTGTACGCTAGTACATAGTTTAGGTTTTCAGTACTTTTATGATAGCCGGGCGCAGGTGATAAATCGCCAAATATTGTTACCATCTACATCAATCATATTGCATTCATTTCAATTGAAATATAAACCTTGCACTCATTTCGTTTAAAATAGTACATATATCACATACATTGAAAATAAATTTCAATCACTCATTTAATTTAAAATAAAAGTAAAATAAAATTAAAATATAAAACTAATATCATCAATCAAAACACTTTATTTCAACATCAAATCATTTTGTTTTCAATTTACACACGCGAAAAATAATAAAAACTGCTATTGGCGAGATTTGCAATCGACTAACATAAAAGTACCTATTCTTCTCTTGTTTATACAATTTACTATTTATGAAAAGTTAGTATTTAAATGAAATAATTTTTAACTTTTATGAATATTAATCTTAAATATTTTACTGTCATTTAAAACTTTTGAAATCGTAATTTCAAATCTAAGAATAAGGAAAGATATACAAGCTTCTTTGAATTTTTAAGAAATAGATTTTTAAATTATATACCTTGGGTTTGCATTTTCACTTAAAATATTAAACCATTCTTTAAATAAACACAGGAAAACTCTGAAAGAACTTTTCAGAATCATTCAATTAACGCTCGAACATAATTTTTGGAATAAATAACCCTGAGCATTTTGAGTAAATTTTAATATTTCTTAAGCATTTCTTTCAGAAGGAATATCTTCAATAAATTTCTATCTCATTTAGTTTTAATATTAGTTATTCAACTTTAATATAAGACAATGGATATAATTTGGCTTTGGGCCAAATAATTTTAGTATTGCTGACAATTGACCTAATTTTGAAATTATGTTTATACTAAGAGTAGGCTACTTTCAATTTTACTTACGAAATAAAAAGTTTAGAGTGAACAAATACTAAATTTTGTTTATCATATGTAAAAAGGAAATTTTCCTTTTTAGCTTTTTGTTTTAAATTCTTAGAGAATATAGAAAAAAGGACTTACAGTGACTTTTTCTTTAAAATGATAATTTATGTTACATTTTAGAACTTTCAAATATTTCAACTTTCTCCATTTATTGTTATTCATCAATTTAAACCCGTATTTCTATAAATGGGATTGTATGTGCGAAAAGTAAATACAAAATTATTTTCTTTTTGAGTTAAAATTTAATGTGATATGTCGTAAAAATATCGACACAGTGTATACCCACATGATTCTTTCTCCTAAAAACCTTCATTTTCAGTATTAAATTTTCTCATTTTTTGGGTTTCGTTTATCTCACGAAACCCTATTACTCCCGCTCCGTTGTCTGTCCGTCACAGAGCCGTTCTCAGAAACTATATAATTTACAGAGTTGAAACTTTGTGTTTATATAGCTGAATACCAGCTATGAAGCTCAAATTACTAAAATTTGAAAAAATCGCATTATTTTAATAAATAGAGAAAAAAACCATAATTCTAACTGCCTTTTCCTATTAAATTTAAACATTTTTTGTTATAGCAGTTGCCAAAAATTAAAAATCCACAATGAAATTCTTTCTACAATAATTAATTTTCTATTGAACGATTTCCACGTGAAAAATGAAAATGAAATAAAATGTTTCACCAATTGAAAAAAAGATCAATATGTAATAAAATTGATTGACGTCATAGTGGAAATAAAACGGAAATTTTCAAAGATTTCTCAATAATACAAGGATTATGAGTATGTGTATGTACACAAAGCAGATTAATATCACGTCATTAGAGAATTAAAAAGAAAATCTGACGTCATATCGGAAATTTAACGGATTTTTCAAATGTTTCAGAATAATACAAAGCGAGTATCAATATGAGTAATAGAGGATAGTAAATATATGAGTTTGAGGAACGTATTGAATCCTGATAAAAACCCGATTATGGAAATATTAGAATATTTTAACATTTTAAAGGTGTACAACATGTTTAATTTTGAAATTATTATTTTTTTTAAATATCGCATTTAGTCCACATGACAGATATTATTATGACAGAATATAATAGCGGGCTGGTTTAGATATTCGAAAAAACGAGAAAAATAGACTGGTAAAGTTTTACTTTATAAAGACATGACTTTTTTTTTTGGTTGCTAAATGAAATTTATTTGGATTTTTTAAAGAAAGGATAAAGTGTTTTGAAAGGAATATTAAACAAAACCCTACCCTTTGAGCGATCTTAGATCACACTTACCCACTTGTTATTATTTGTTTTAAATTTAAGTTTAAGAAAAAAAATGTGTGTTTTTATTGCTTTGGATTTATCTAAATCATGTCATTATTTTTCCAAATCGTGAGAAATATTATATTAAAATTGCATTTTTACATTACGTATTTGCAATGTTCGTAAACATGATGTTCTTGGAAATGTTGCCTACAGACTTGACTTTTTTGTATATTATTTGTAATACACTAAATATTAGACTGAATTGAACGAGGCTGCTGAATTAAATTTTGTGTATATAATATTACATGTTATTATTTTAAATTTTATTATTTTGTAACATTGAACAGTTTCTATCTAGTACCCGAAACTGACAGCAAGATCTTTACGCCCATGTTTTTTTTCCACAGTTATTAAAAAATATATATTTTATACAGATAACACTTGGAATGTATTGGTACGTATAAAATGAGTAAGAATCTTCTAATTCGCCCTAAAGGTTTTTTTTGATACGTCTATTGTGCTTTTTAGAAGATATTAATTTTTTTTGACAGCATGACCTTTACGCCCATGTTTCTTTTTCCACAGTTATTAAAATATATATATGTATTTTATACAGATAACACTTGAAACGTATTGGTATGTATAAAATGACTAGCAAACTTCTCATTCACCCTATAGGTTTTTTTTATGTATCTGTTGTGCTTTTTAGAATATATTAATTTTTTGTTGCCAGCATGCCCATGTTTTTTTTTCACAGTTATATTTTATAAGATAACACTTGAAACGTATTGGTATGTATAAGAATTTTAGGTAGCTTTCAATACAAAAAGCTACCTATTGCAGCCGTTCGGAAGAAGCAAATCCAGAAAATTTTGGTATATTTTCACCAATCATGACACCCAGACACCAAAACCACACTCCGTTCAAATGTTGATATATATATATATGTGTGTGTGTGTGTGTGTGTGTGTGTGTGTGTGTGTAGTAAGGCGATATGTAAGAAGTTAATTTACTGAATTAAATGAACAACTAGACTTCAAAATAACAAAAACGTGAACTTTAATACAATTCTTGAAAAACAATTCCACAACGCTTCGTTGGTTATTTCTTCAAAATATATTATACGTCTCACCCAAAACATACAATATTCGTATTGTCGTACAGTCCAATTAGGCCTAGCATTGTCTTAATTGACTTTTCTTCACTTCGACGCTTCCTCGGGGATAAAAATTATAAGATTGGCTCTTTTTCCAATTTTGAAGATATTCAAATCTTGATCTCGCGGTCCAAACTTTTTATAACTCGTGTTTTGAAATCATGGATAATAAAAATACTAGAGCGTCAGTTAACTTGATGATCACGCACGTCATAAAGGAAATGAAGTATGTTTAAACTCAAACCCTACGAATCGGTCAAGGCGATATGTAAAAAGTTAATTTACTGAATTAATTGAACAACTAGAGTTCAAAATAACAAAAACATGAACTTTAATACAATTCTTGAAAAACAATTCCACAACGCTTCGTTGGTTATTTCTTCAAAATGTATTATACGTCTCACCCAAAACATACAATATTCGTATTGTCGTATAGTCCAATTAGGCCCAGCATTGTCTTAATTGACTTTTCCACACTTTGACGCTTCCTCGGTGATAAAAATTATAAGAATGGCTATTTTTCCAATTTTGAAGATATTCAAATCTTGATCTCGCGGTCCAAACTTTTTATAACTCGTGTTTTGAAATCATGGATAATAAAAGTACTAGAGCGTCAGTTAACTTGATGATCACGCACGTCATAAAGGAAATGAAGTATGTTTAAACTCAAATCCTACTAATCGGTCATCCTGACATGATGGCGTCTCGACATCAGCATCTTGGCTTACTATTTTTTTTATTTTTTTATGCCTAAACAGTTAAACTTTTCAGATTTTTATATATTTTTCTTTTACATAAAATTTTGATTACATGTTCAACACACATACACATATACTGAATCTATTTGACTTTTCCAGGAGTTTAATTCATAGACCACGGCTTCATGTATTTGGCCACGGTTGATGTCTTTCCTGGACCTTCATGATCTCTATCTTTAGAAGCTGTATATCTGTTTTCCCTGTAATTTCTCTCTGCATATTGATTTTTATCTTTGGAATCTGTATACCTAATATCCTGTAATTTCTTTCTGATTGTTGGTCTCTATCTTTAGAATATTTATACCTATTTTCCCTGTAATTTCTTTCCGGATATTGCTCTCTATCTTTAGAAGCTGTATGCTTTTTCTGTCTGTAATTTCTTTCTGCATATTGATCTCTAATCAAATCTTAACTTTCTGTTATGTCTTGAGGTATCGAAGAATCTTTAGTTTCAAAGTTTTGAGGAATCTCAGATTTAAGAATTCTTGGAACTCTTTTTCCCATATGTATATTTATTGTAATTTCCATGGTTAAATGACTGTTTAATATATCTTTGGCCATATCTATTATTGCTTCTGTTATTAAATGGTCTATTAAAATTTATGTTCTTTCTGCTATGATCAAAATTCCTACTGCGATCTTTTACATAGTTTATTCTATCATGTGCAGGACTACTAACTTCATCCGACTGCTCATTTTTACTGTCAATGGCAGAACCACCTTCTGCAGCAGGCTTCAGTTATGATTTTTCTTCACTATCCGACCGAACAGAAACATTCGATATTTCCAGTAAATATTTATTTTTCTCTGCCTCCACGTCTATAATGCCACCTTTTTGAACTTCTTTTTGAAACAGAGCAGCTATTTTCTTTTGAAGTTCAATTATATCTTCAGATAAAGTAAAATTTCTTTTATCACTTTCTTCTGAAGGTGGATAGTCAACATTCCATTCATCAAAGTCAATTGGAATACGACACATTGGACATAATAATTCATCACTTTCACTTTACTTTCTGCATCATCCTCACTATTTCTTGGATTCTCAAAAAAGTTCTTAGCATATAAACAACGACAATGGAAATAATGGTAACATTCAGTTTTTGTAAATTCATCATTGTCACTAAATCCATGCAAACAGATTGCACATTCTCTACTTGGTCGGTTTCCATCAGTCAAATGATCTTTAGCAGCATCAATCATTTCAGACAGCATTGAACTACCCTTTTTAATTTCAGCAATCATCAACAAATCCTGAGTAATGCTATTTAATTCTTCATCAGGTAATCCTCGTGGATTTCGAATTTTTACTTTGGGAATTTTCTCTGGATATTTGTCATTCATAATGAACTGAAGAGTCATTCTCACATACTGTTCATCTAACTTATAAGCAGTAGAGGGATACAAATCTATTGAAACAGTAGTAAATTTCTCGTTTTCTTTTATTTCTAATTCATTTAAAAATATCAACTGCAAAGCCTCTAGCTCCATATCTTTTCAAACTCGACTATCGTTGTTTATACTTGATGTAGCTAATTCGTCAGTTTTGGACGGAACTTCATTAATTTTAATGTATCCTACTCGTACTGCGTTGCCGCTTATTATTCTAACAACATCTTCCACTACTTTTAACATCAAGCCTTCTACTGCTTTTCTACCTATTATTAACTCGTAGTCAGCCTCTTGTACCACGTAAAATTTATCCTGCATTTCTATATCGTCTACATAGACTTTATGCCAGAAAAAACCCGTTGGATTAATTTCTTTTCCACTTATGCCCGATATAGATATATAATCGCTGGTTAGCTTTGGCGTGTTTATTGCAGTATGATATCTTGAATTGGCGATTGAAATGTCACTCCCTGTATCGATTATTACGTTTGTTTTTGTTTAGTGAATGTATAGGTTTCTTCCTTTTTTACCATTTAACTTGCCAATATTAACTATTTTTCTTTGCGTGTTTTGTGTCCCATCTTGGTATAATGTTTCTCGCCAATTTTGATTACATTGCTGGTTAAAATTAGAATATTCTTGTTGTGTTTCACTCGCCATGGTACATTTCGCACTCGCTTGACCAGAGTTGCTACATCTGAAACATATTATATTCGACTCTTTTCTTACGTGATTTCTTACTCTGTGCCTATTGTCAATTTGGCGTCTTTTCGAATTGGCGTAGTCGTAGCTCTCGATGTTCTGTCCTCGAAATTTCCACTTGTATTCCTAACTGATTGTTTATTGCAAACCCTTCGTGCCGTTTCGTAAATATCTAATTTACTAACTAAGTCATCAATTTTCTTTATTCTAATAATTTCTCTACAAAATGTGTCTTTGTTTCCGCAGGTAAATTATACCTGATTTGATTAACTACAATTAATTCCGATAATTCCTCAAATTTATCTACTTGAAATCCTTCAATCCATTGTTTAAAATACACCTTGATCTCATAAGCGAAATCGCGCCAATTAGCCAATTTCTCCTTTTTAGATTAGAAAAATTTCAGCCTAAACTCTTCTGGTGATAGTTTGTATCGTTTTAGAACAATATTTTTTTATGTAATTATAATCGTGAATTTCGGGTTCATTTTCTTTATTTATTGTATTAATCACATCTAATAGCATTAGATTAATTAAATAGTTTACCCATTCTTTTTTATCAATGCCCGTTTGCGCCATTTGCCTTTCGCACATAGCCAAATATAAAGTAATATCATTCGAACTTTCATATTTTGTTAATAATGTAAGCTATTCAAATTGCTTACCTGAATTTGTCCTTGGGTTCACATCGATGTGTTTTCTTGGATTTTCCTGCATTTGTATTTTCTTAGTCTCGAAATTTCTTTCGCGATCTTTCTGGTTCAATTAAAATCTTCCTCGTAATTCTCCCAGCTTTTAATCATCTTTATTAAAACAGGGATTGTCAGTTTTTCTGGTGATTCAATTCCTCATTCCTCGCAGAGATTTATTAAATCGATTCTCTTAGCTTTATTTAGGGTTCCCATGTCTATCTTTCAAAATTGTACTTGAGTAATGCGATTACGGTTTTCGTACTTGCCTTGCTAATTCATAACCCAACTTTTGATACTGGCGGTTTACAACACTTTAGCTTTGATTCCTATTTCACTATTTATTCCAATACTATTTGCTTTTCCTTTTAAATAATAATTACAAGTATATTTATAAAACAAAAAATTAGGAAAACAAATGTAGCTCTTCCCAGTCTTGAACTCGGGCCCGCGGATCAACGAGCAGACGCCATAACCACTGAGCTACGACCAACGCAGTAGTTACGTTACAAAGTAAGTATTTAAGTTGCGTTAAAATATTATACCGCCCCCCCCTATTTCTCGAAAACTAAGGAGCTTTGTATAAAATCCGTTGAACATGAGACTAAGGGGTAACCCTACAATATATATATAAATAATCAAAATCTGTGATTATCAAGCTTGGTCCTCTCCTAATTAGTTGTTGCATTTTATGACTTAGCAATAAGAAACTTCCAACAAAGGTCGTATGAAAACATTGTTCATTCATAAATGAGAATTTCGTCTGTTGTCTACTTACTATATTTCACAGCAATCTCATACGTGAAGCGTAATTACTTGAACATAGTAAGTTTTGAAAAAATATTTAGTTATTGTTTTTTTAAAACAAAAAGTTTTTGTCTGAGAAAACACGAAATGCCTTTATGAAATGGATCATACTTTACAAAAAGCTCTGCTTGTGGATATAAAAAACGTATCCGGATAAGATATATCTGCCAAAGCACTTTTCTAGCAAATGTTGCCGAATTTTGTATCAAATCAGGTTATATTTTGTTCATTGTGTTTTTGGAATGTAATAACTTTATGGCATCTTCGTTTTAATAATTTTTAAATCTATAATTTACTGGCAAATTTTAGTTGTTTTTTGGAATTGTTTATATTTAAAATGGTCAAATGGTCCCTTGTAAATATCACAGTGGAACAGCGTTTATAAATACCAAGGAATCAATTAGAATCTTTTACAGAAATACACACAATCGGAAAAACGCACATCCGATGTGTATGCATATAATTAAAGTCCTCTTAATGCCGGCATCCAGGAACCTCTTGTATTTAGGGTGATTAAACTACAGCTTTACTCTGTAAATATTTTCCGGTTGTCTATTTTCACAGTCGTATATTGACCATACTCTAAACATGTGGATGATTATGGGCTGCTATTTCACTACATATAGCGAATGAATCGTTCTATTCATTCATTACATTACATTACATTGCTTCATTACATTACATTACATTTGTTTCCATTCCATCCATGCTTCATTACATTACATTACATTTGTTTCCTCTTACAACAACGCGCGGAATTTCTAAAAGCCAGAATTCAAATATTATTTATAAGCCCTCTATATGATGCATAGAAACTTCATACACAACATATTATTCACAAAATTTAGCTAACATTGAAAACGTTCAACACACACACACACACACACACACACACAAAAAAAAAAAAAAAAAAAAAAAAAAAAACGTAACAGGGAAATCTATTAGGCTTTGCTTTTCCCCAATTATATACTTCTTTTCAAATATTATATTCCCTTATTTGATAGATTAGAATGTTACTGTATATACAAATGCTATATTACTAGCGTACTACTATGTAGAAAACAGTGGTCGCCTCATTTCTCTCTGCTTTTTAGGTATCTGAACTATGAAAAGAGTATTTGGTCCCGACTTCCTCTAACGGCGTGTTTCATAGAATCATCGGATTAAAATTGGTTACATGCGATCACTCTTTTTTATTTTTTTTCGCAATTTATCATTATTTTAAATTTTGTCTTCCCTAACGTGATACTTTTGTATGTTACTGGACATACAATCCGTAATTTCCCTCGTTGAATGGAGTGAGCGAAGGTTTTGTGTGTGTACTCAAACATAGTTTCCTTTTGACGCTACCCCTCCTACACTGTTCGGCCGATGACCATTAAATAGAGCCCACTGATATCTGCCACGATTATCATGATTCGCGTACTGCATTCTGAGAATATTCACGTCCTTTATGAATAATTATGGATCATGAATGCTACATCTTTAACGTTAAACGCGTAAATTGCTCGCGAGAAATTTTTTAAATTACTTCGAACGTGTGAAGTTTCGACCAGGGATATTTTCATCATTTGCCAATTGAATTGAAAAATTGTTGCATACTTAAAAAATAGGGTGGTGTAAATGCAAACTCTATCAATGGATAGTTGCAAGAATATACATGAATACCGTTGTTACGCAGATTAAAAAAAATAAAATGCACTGAGTTTCTACAGAATCTTATATATTTTTTATATTCTATAGCAAGGTTTAAATTCCCTAGCAGTCAGAAATAGCGTTGAATTACCATCAGGTCTGTTGAAGCATATTCTTGAATTCTATCTGCCAGCGATTGAGAAAGAGGTTTCCCTCGATTTACTTTATACGATATACAGACGCACTACATTGTACACTGTTATATCCTCACGACATACAAGCGTCAAATGTCCCCTTGACATGCTATAGGATAAGCGAACTACGAAACTTCGCCATGTTCCGGTCAGGAATAGCATCAACATGCCATCAAGTGAGTTAAAATATATTCGCCACCTGCACTTGCACACCGATTCAGATGTTTTCAATAGCTTTTCTGTGCGAGTAAAACAGATAGGCTATAGATTTTACAATCACATTCTACCTCCTACGACAAGTAACAAAAGTTCCGACAATTAAGAGAGGTATCGTGCAATTCTATAACTTTGAATTTATTTACTCTGCTGTTATCATTCATTTCAATATCTGAGTGCCCTCTCTTGATAGTTTTGTAAAAAGAAGTGTTTGCTATTGTAAATAAATATATATTTTTTTACTTTGTATTACACTGTGTATATGAAGGGGGGGGGGGGTTACTCCGTTTTTCCCAGATTTTAGATCTCTGAATTGAGAGAATAATATGTGTTCCTTGAAGCCCAGAGTGTTATGATAGGTAAATTCCAACTGATTCTTATAAATGTGGTCCTTACACGTCATGAGTTTCAATAATTATTCATTGTTACAATAAATATGACTTTACACTCATTGTTGATGCAGTTTATTGTTTAACAATCAGAAAATATGAACAATGATTTTCTTCTTTCATTCTTAAATTACAATTTTTCACTGTTATTTTAAATATTATAAATTTGATTTTCTTACATTTAAAAAAAATAGTTATGTAGTTTTCTTTTATAAAACCGTTTTTGTCTCAAAACCATACAAAAAGGAGACTTTAATTGCTTAAATCAAAATGAAACTACTTCATATGGAGTTCTGATATTAGGTTTCATTAACATATCTAGGTAAGCTAATTCAACAAATGCACTTTTCTTAGGAAAATCTTCTATAATTTTGTACCAAAGCAGGTACTTATTTATGTATTATGCTTTATTGATCGAATAACATTACGGCACCTTATTTTTACAAACTTATTTTGAAAAGTTTGTTTTCTCTCTTACATGCATTTTGATTAACTTGTAATGATGTTTATTCATAATGTTCCCTTTCAAATACAAGAATGAAAGCGTATTTATACGCACACTGTTAAACGTTTCCGTAAAATAATGATTAATGGATCTTTTATTTTGCGTCCACTTCAATATATATCTAGAATATGGTAGAAGCACTAGTAATTTACAAAGTTTTCCTTTATACAGTGGTAGGAAAAGTATAGTTCGTCAATTTAACATGAATATAGTAAAATTAAACTAATTTTTATCTCTGTCTTGACCAATGAAAAAATTTCATAATATACTTTCGGCTGCTCGAAAATATTTTTTCTCCGACTAAAATCGTGAAACCTTCTGGCACACTCACATGCTTATTTTTACATGGAAAATCGTGACGTTTCATGGCATGACTAATGAAGTGATTTGGATTCAAATAATGTTTTTCCTTATTGGAAAAGTGCAGTATATTTTTATTTATAATTGGTTGCTTTACGTTGCGACTATTTCTGTAGTGCTGTATCGTGATACTCAGATCAAAATGCCAACTTTGATGTTATTTTCTAATAGATTAATTGCCTTCATAAGAAAAAAGAATTTAATATTCGATTAGTTTATATCTGAATAAGAATATCTGCAAATTTGGTGCGCTTACAAGTAAAATTACTTTGCGAATGTGTCAAAAATTAGCGAGTTAGAATTTTAATGCAATCTTAATTAACCGTTAAAAAATGCCTGCCTTTGTTAATCGGTGATTTTTATAAACGGTAGTCATTGCATGTTATTGATTTTGAAAAATATTCCTTTGTTGGAACAATTTTGACACTACATGAATTGTTGATACAATTTATTTTTTAACAATTACAAATTTTCAACAATAGTCTATTCTGTTTATTCATAAATCATAATGAACATCTGTTTCTCCCATGTTATAAAGCAATACCAGAAGTGAAACGTTGTTACTTAATCGCCTTAATTTCGGAATGTAGTTTATGTAGTTCCAAAGAGCATTCTTGTTCAAAAAAGGAAGAATCTCGATGTATTTATCAAAAGAAATGTAATTGAAAAGATTCTCGAATTGTGCATTTCAGAAACAAAACTGGGTAAGCTATTTTTACAAATGCACTTTTCTTGGGAAAAACGTGCATAATTTTTCATTGTATCAAGTGTCGTTTTAATTATTATGCTTATTTGATCTAGTAACTTAATTGGATATTCTTTGTAATCACTTTTTAAAAAATGCATTTACTATCACATATACAAATTTTGATTACCATTTTGAATGGCTTTTATTTATAATGATACCTAGTAAATATCACTGTGGCGGAGCGTTAAGTGGTACTTTTTTATTATCAATATGCCATCAATTATTAACCAACGATTTCATGTTATGCATATATTTATTGATGTATAAATATTCATGTTCGTATGTGTGTATGTGTGCATCCATATGCAGTCATTCACATATTCACATTCTTTCACATATATATGTGTGTATGCCTTTACTCATTACGTCTATGTTTTCATGTATGTATTATTAATTTAATTATATGTCTGATCTAATTTTGAGAACATTCGCATTTTTGGCCAATTTTCGAGGACACGCAATCCAAATACAGTTGCAATTGGAAAAAAAACCCGATTATATCCCAATATGCAATAAATTTATACAAAAATGAAAAATGCTTCGATTCCAAATCCCTTCAGTATAAAAGCTTGAAAGTTTCATAAAAAAATGTATCCGTGTATGTTTTAGAGAGGTTCGCGTTATTAAACGGTAAAAAATATTTTTTAAAGAATAGCCTAAAGATAGTATAAATGCTGGACGATTACACCATGAAACCTTACTACATTAAAGACGTGAGTATAAAACATTACAAATTTACTGAATGGTGTATACAAATGTCAAATTGAAAATTTATACATACATTAAAATTAAAAATATCGACGTTTCGACCAAATTCTATGATCATTCTCAGGAAATATTTGTTTTATTGCTTCTAAAGTTTCAAAGGCACAAAACCTAATCTTTGAAACTTTAGAAGCAATATAACAAATATTTCCTGAGGATGACCATAGAAGTTGGTAGAAACGTCGATATTCTTAATTTCAATGTATGTATAAATTTTAAGTTTTACATTTGTATACACCATTCAGTATATTTGTGATGTTTTATACTCACGTCTTTAATGTAGTAGCCTTAAGGTATCTGTTTATTTAGAAAGATGGCTGGTTCTTCTAGCTAGCGATTATTATAAATTGTGCCCAATTTACGTCGTTTAGAACAATGTATCATTGTTGCAAAAATTAATACTTTATAAACATTGTTGTTGCATTTTATTATTTGGCAATCAGAAACTTCCAACAAAGGTCTACATTGTTCATTCGTAAACGAGAATTTCCCCTGTTGTCTACTATATTCACAGCAATCTCATCCGTAAAACGTAATGACGTGAACTTAGTAAGTTTTGTAAATAACTGTAGTTTTTTTTTAGAACAAAACATTTTTGTCAGAAAAAATGCGAATTGTCTTTGTGAAATGGAATATACTTTATAAAAAGCTATGTTTGTGGACGTCAAAAAATATCCTGATAAGATATTTTTCCAAAGTATTTTTCTAGCAAATGTTGCAGAATTTTTTATCACATCAAGTTTTATTTTGCTGTTTATGTTGTTGTAATCAAATGACTTTATGACATCTTCGTTTTAATAATTTTTAAATGTATAATTTACTATCATCCGCCTGTTTGGTTTGGTTTTTGGAATGGTCTATATTTCCTTGTAAAATGCTTCCTTGTAAAATATTCCCTTGTAAATATCATTGTGGAATAGCATTTATACATGCAAGGAACCAAATATAATCTATTACAAAATGCATACAATTGGAAAAACGCCCATCAGATGTGTGTACCAATAACTAAAGTCCTCTTAATGCTGGTATCCGGAAACCTCTTGTATTTAGCCTGATTAAATTACAGCTATACTCTCTAAAGTTTTTCCGCTTGTCTGTTTTCACAGTCCTGTATTGGCCATTGGCTGAATAAGTGGATGAGAATGTACTGCGATTTCACTACATATTACGAATGAATAAATTTCAATCGCTGTTCTTCGCTGTTCATTACATTACATTTTTTCATCTTTAGTGTTTGGTCCCGACTTTCTCTAACTGCGTGTTTCACTGAATCATAGGATTAAAACAGGTAACATGCAATTATATAACTATTTTATTTTTTTCGCAATTCATAATTTCTTTCAAATTTTGTCTTTCGTAACTTGATATTTATGTATGTTACTGGAGCGATAATTCGTAATTTCCCTCGTTGATCGGAATGAGAGAAACTTTTTGCATGTACACCAATCCACCCTTGTGACTCAATCATTCCTAAAATGTTCGACCGATGACGATTAAATATAGCCCACTAATATCTGCCATGACTAGCATAGTTCTCGAAATACATTCTGAGACAATTCACGTCCACCATGAATAATTACAGATCATGAATGCTATATATTTAACTTTAAAAGCGTAAATTTCTCTCGAGCGATTTTTAGGTACCTTTCATTACAAAAAGCTACCTAAACTATTACATTGTTGCAACCGTTCGGAAGAAAGCAATTCCAAACAATTTTGGTATATTTTCACCGATCATGACCCCCAGACCCCCCCAAACCACTCTCCGTTCAAATGCTGATTTATATATATTATATATATATATATATATATATATATATATGTGTGTGTGTGTGTGTGTGTGTATCTGACGATGCTGTAACTCTGTTATTTATCAACCGATTCGGATGTGACTGAGTATGTGTATAGTCTCGACCGAGTTCGTTGGACAGCTTCATCCGTCCTCTTGTTTCAAAATGGTAACCAGTTTAAAAAAATTACTGTTTTAATAATACAAAAAGATGTACAAAAAATTATAAATTGAAAAAAATGTTTCTGTTAAGTAATAGAAAGTGATACAAGGATTCTTCAAATTTTTTTTGTTTTGGCTATATCTTAAAAAAATGGCTAAAATATGGCAGTTTGAAATTCTAGGGTGGCTGAGATTTTGAAATAATCTGATATTTGTTCTGCTGTAACTCTCGTATTTATGAACCGATATGAATGTGACTGATAAGTTTACAGAACATACCAAGGTCTCGACCGAGTTCGTTGGGCAGCTTCATGCACCATTTTGTTTCAAAATGGCAGCAAGTTAAAATTTTAAATTTTTTAAAAAATTCAAAAAGATGTATAAAATATTATAAATTGAAAAAATTGTTTCTGTTAAGTATTAGCTCGTGATACAAGGATTCCAGAACATTTTTTGGTTTGGCTTTATCTTAGAAAATGGCTGAGATATGTCAGTTTGAAATTCTAGTGTAGCTGACATTTTGAAACAATCTGATTTTTTTATGCTGTAACTCTTATGCTGAAATTCTCATTCAAATTCAGTGTTAAAAAAAACCAGGATTGAATCTTCTATAATCGGGTTCCAAGCATTTTAGCTTCGGGTGTTTGAGTAAAATTATTCGAATTTTTAAATATATGGACTATGAAAGGTATCTTTTCCTCCCGGTGCAGGCCGGAAGAACTTTTAAATTACATCGAACGTGTGAAGTTTCGACCAGGGGTCATTACTTCATGTGCCAAAACAGTTGAACAATGGTTACATACTTTAAATAAAAAATAGGGTGGTATTAACGCAAATTTTGTCATCGCATAGTTCCAAGAAATGACATGAATACCGTTGTTACACAGAGTTCAAATTTAAAATGTACATAATTTCTATACAATCCTATGTATTTCTTATATTTTATTGCGGGGTTTTTAGCGGGTTTTTTATCAGGGTTTTAGCTGGATTTTTAGCTGGATTCCATAACGGGGCAGTCAGAAATATCGTCGAATTGCCATCAGGTCGGTTGAATTATATTCCCGACCGCTACTTGTCAAAGATTGAGAAGGAGATTTCCCTCGATTTGCCTAATGCGAAATTCAGACATAATATATTTTACACTGACATACTCCCACGAAAGGCAAGTGTCAAAAGTCCCCTTGACATGCTATGGATAAGTTAATTACTCAGCTTTGCCATGCTCCTTGTGGGCAGGAATAGCATAAACATACCATTAGGTGAGTTGAAGTATATTCGCGACCTGCACTTGTCACCGATTCAGGTGGAATTTTACCTCGATTTGCTGTGGCAGTAAAACAGATAGGCTACCTTGTCCAATCACATTCTACCTCCAATTGCAAGTGTCAAAAGCTCTGATAATTAAGACAGGTAACGTCAAACTATATCACTCTTTGAATTTATTTTCTCCCCTGTTATCTTTCTATTCAAAATTTGAGTGCCCTCTCTTGATATGTTTGTAGAAAAGAAGTTTTTGTTATTGCAAAATGAATACTATTTCACTTTGTTTTCCACTACGTACATGAGTGGGGGTTACCGTTTTTTCTCAGCTTTTTAGGTCTCTGAATTGAGAAAAGAGTTCGTGTTCCTTGAAATCCATAGTGTTATGATAGTTAAAATGCATCTGATTCTTATAAATGTGGTCATTATACATAATGCGTTTGAAGAATAATTCATTGTTGCAACAAATATGACATTACACTCATTGTTGATTCAGTAACAATCAGAAAATGTCAACAATGGTTTACTTTGTTTATTCTTAAATTACAATATTTCATTGTTATTTTCCATTTAATACAACAATCTTATATCTATGATTTTCTTACTTTAAAAAATAGTTATGTAGTTTTCTTTTATAAAACAGTTTTCGTCTAAAAACCGTAAAAATAGGAGAATTTCATTGCCGAAATCAAAATGAAACTACTTCGTATGGAGTTCTGATATTAGATTTCATAAACATATCTAAGTAAGCTAATTATACAAATGCACTTTTCTTTAAAAAAATCTTCTATAATTTTGTATCTAAGCAGGTGATATTTTATGTATTTTGCTTTATTGATCGAATAACTTTATCGCACCTTATTGTTAAAAATTTTTTTTTTTTAAGTATGTTTACTCTCATACATGGATTTTGATTAAATTTTGGAATGAATTTTATTCATAACGTAAATATCACAGTGGAAGAGCGTGTAATAGTATTCTGTTAAAATTATTCGTAAAATAATGATTAATTGATTATTTGTTTTACACCCACTTCGCTATTTATCTAGAATATGTTTGGAGTACTATTCATTTACAAAGCTTTCGCTCGTTCAGTGGTCGGAAAATTATCGTTCTTCGATTTTCCAGTGAATATGCTATTCAATTGTATTAATTAATTGTATCTCTCTCTTGACCAATGGGAACGTTTTATAATAGGCTTATGGCTGCTCAAAAATATTTTTCCCTACATAAAAACGTGAAACTTTCTGGCACATTCACAGACTCAGTTACACGTAAAAGCGTGAAATTGAAGACATGATTAATGAAATAATTTGGATTCAAATAGTGTTTTTTTTATCAGAAAAATTTGTTATATATTGAGTTAGAATTGATTGTTTTCCGATGAAGAACTTTATTATACTGTTGTACTGCAATACTTACGTCAAAATGCCAACTATAACGTCATTTTCTCAAAGATCCTCTGTCTTTTAAGGAAATGGAAAGCGATATTCGATTTCTTTATAACAGGATAAGAATATCTGCAAATTTGGCACGTTTAGTAGTAAAAAATACTTCGCGAATGTTTCAGAAATTAGCCATTTTGAATTTTAATGTATATTTAATTAAGAGTTAAAAATGCCTGCAGTTCATTAATCGGTGATTCTTATAAACGGTGGCCATTGCATGTTATACATTTGAAGAATATTTCTTTTTTGTAACAATTATGGCACTACAGCTATTATTGATTACATTTTATTCTTTGATAATAAAAAAATTTCCACAATGGTGTATTCCGTTTATTCTTAATTCACAATGTTCATCTGTTTTCTTCCATGTTTCACAGCAATCTCATACGTGCAACGTGATTAATTAAACATCTTATTTTCTGAATATAGTTTGTGCAGTTTACTTTCCGAAGAGCGTTCCTGTCCAAAATAAAGGAGAATTTTTATATTTTTATCAAAATAAATGTACTGGATAGGAAGTTCGAACTGTGGATTTCTGAAATATATATATGTTTAATCTATTTTTACAGATGCACTTTTCTTGGAAAAACCTTGTATATTTTTCCATGTAATCAAGTGAAGTTTTATTTTTTATGCTTATTTGATCTAATAACGTTATGGCCTTTTCTTTGTAATGACTTTTTAAAAATGTATTTAGGGTCATATACACCGATTTTATTAACTTTTAGTATGGTTTTTATTTATAATAATCCCTTGTAAATACTGTAATTGCAGAGTGAAATTTGTACTATCGTATTTTCCACTGCCACCATTATTCGTCAAGGATTTCATGTCATGCATGTACGCATGTATGTATTTGTATGCATTCACATGTATATATGTCTATCTTTGCAATCATTAAACGTATGCAGGCATACATGCATCTATGTATTCATTCATTTTATCTATTTTTGATGTATGTGTTATAATTTTCATTACATGCGAGATTCAATTTTGAGAACATTATCATATTTTTGGTCAGTTTTCATGGACATAGCAATCCGAGCAATTCAACATTTGAAAGCAATCGATTATAACTCAAAATGTAAACATTTTTTGAAAAATGAAAGCACTATTCAATTCCAAATCACTTCAGTAGAAAACTTTGAAAATTTCTTGCTTTTTACATATAAAAATGTCTGTGTACATGTTACAGAGTTTGGTATTATTAAGGAAGGAAAATATATTTAATAGCCTTAATGAATCTGGTTATATAGAAAAAGGACTAATTCTACTAACAGGCGATTCTTAGGAAAGCTGCCCAATATACGTCATGGTTTGAACAATAGATCATTGTAGAAAAAAATACGTTACATGTATTGTTGATGCATTTTATTACTTAACAATCTTCCAAAAATGGTCTGCATTGTTTATTATAAATCAGAATTTTCCTCTGTTGTCTTCTATAATTAATTGAACACAGTAATTTCTGAAAATAACTGTGTAGTTGTTTTTTCCAAAAAAGTTTTTGTCTGAAAAAGGTGAATTGTCTTTGAAAAATGGAACGTACATTACGAAAAGTTATACTTGTGGTTGCAGATTTTTTCTCGTTTATGTTGCAGAATTTTGGATCAAATCAGGTTATATATAGTTTAGTATGTTTTGATATTCTTCTATTTAACTAAACTCATTTTTCGTATGCAAAGATGGATTTTTATAATCGATATTTCATTCTTTTCGCTATATAATAGTATTATAAACAATATGCTCACAGGTGTGTTTGCGATGACTGTACGATATATTAATACTTTTAGAACTTAATTCTAAATTAAAGAATTAGTTTTTAATCATTTTTCATTAGCTGGCTAAAGGTGATTAATCGCCAAATATTCTTTATAGTTACAATTGTATACGAGTTACAGCAACGATGGATTTAACGATGCGCTAAACCACGCTTGCCAAAACAGGCCAACTGGCTTTTTAACTGCAAAAACGAAATATTTTAAACATTAAAAGTAGAAAATATAAATAAAAAATAAAGAGTGTAATATATTCTCGTATATATGTATATAAAAATACGCTTTAAGCAATTTATCGTTTCATATTAAATAAACTATGATTATACGTTGAGAAATGAATTTAGAAAACCTTAAAATATAGCTTAAATAATATTTCATTTTTTAGGTGCGTTCAATATTATATACATTATATATATACTTAATTATATATATAAATACATAGCACCTGTGGTCGTCGCCTGGTCCATCCGTCCGTCTGTACGCATATAATAGCGTAAAAACTACCCAATCGTATGGATTGAAATTTAATATATATAATCGTTGCAGAATTTTGACGAGTCATTTCAAATTTTATGAAAATAGAACTTTAACTTTAAAAAGTATTAAAAAGTATTTATGAAGTAGTTTGGATTTTTAAAAAATCGGTACTTCCTTCTTCTGGCATCTTCCGAGGATTAATCGTCAAGCGACCGTGATGTATCGCCAAGTTATCTGACATGTATGACGTTATAGTCATATATGACGTATATGACATTTTATAACCTCTTTGACCAAGTTATAGTCACATTGTTCATTCTATTAAGTCTTATTATACGTAGCTAATTTAATGATATTCCACGATGGGAAACGGTTCTAGGTTGCCATGATGATTACGTCCTGTTTAAGATGGAGTCATATTATGTTCCTATTAATGAATTTAAAAACCGAATTTGTGTACTGAAATTGTTAAATTATAGCAATCTTATAACCTAACGACAGTTGTTTGGATAGATGTATCTGGAGAAATATATATTAATTGGGAAAAAAAGTCTAAATATGGATTTCTTGTTATGAAATTTCCAAAGATAGAATTAAGTTTAACATTGGAATTTTCAGTAAATGTCAACAAAATATGAAATTTTACCAATTTAAAATGTACTTGTTTTATTACGGAAATTAATTATATCCTAATAACAGACGAAAAAATTCATTTCACTGAAACTAGTTATAGTATGAACGCACCTCATTTGTCACGTTTGGAATTTGTCACATTGAACAATTTCCAATTTGTTCTTTCTTGTTCCCATACCTTAAAAAAGAAACAGGACGAAAATTATATTTAAAAAAAATAAGTTTACTAGCTCGCCCCTTCTACCAAGCGTAAAAAAAAGCAGTGAATTTTCCATAATCGACTTTGATGCTCGCGCCAAATGAATGTATTGTAACGGAATTTATTGGAAAAAACATGAACTGCAGTCATGGTATTAGGCGTGATTTTCAAGCTAAACGTTGTATGGTTAATTAAACTGCTTCATTTTAAAAAAAAAACATATTTTTACGATTATACTTATTTTAATCTAATAACTTTATAGGATCTTCGTTTTAATAATTTTGAAATGTATAATGTACGGTATTACGCGAATTTGAAATGTTTTTTTTTAATGGGTTCCCTCTGAATATCACAGTGAAGGAATATTTATATAGGGTGATTGTAATATTAAACCCCCACTTTCAAAATGCTGTAAAAAAGGAGCCACTGGTTAGAATGACTTCAAATATGAAGTGAATATACTGGAAGAAGGAAGAAATGGTATGGCATAAGAAAAAAAAGTTCCAAAGTGTATCAATAGATGACGCTCTAAGCAAAATAACGAAATTGTAATGGACTACAAGTGACATTTTTAATCGAAATACGACGGCTTTGGCATGAGTTGCACAGTAAACCAACTGTACTGTTCAATATGCGGGAGTGTTTAGCTTGTCTGACGGAAAAATGATTTCCAAACCAGTCAACAGTTGTGGTATTGTTAGTGGAAAGCTCATTCACCACGGCTAGGTCGTACCACATTGAATGGGAACAATCGGTTTTTAACTGTCCTTCGGCCAAAAATTGCATAAAAAACACATTATGATTCGGTTTTTAATCGTCCATGGGCCAAAAATTGCAAAAAAGCGCAGCAGTGGCTTTTAAGTTGCGTAGTATGCCGCTTACTGCGCCATCTATTGATGCACTTTGGAACATTTTCTTCTTACGCCATACCGTTTCCCCCTTCTTCCAGTATATTCATTACAAATTTGAAGTAATTCTGACAAGTGGTTCTTATTTTACAGTACTTTGAAAGTAGATATTCAATTATAATCAGAATGTACATACTAAAGAAATAAAAATAATTTTTCACTAAAATGCATACAATTCAAAACACTCCCATCCAATGTGTATGTCTTTAATTAAAGTCCTCTTAATGCCGTCATCCGGAGGCCTCCTGTATTTACGCCAATTAAACTACAGCATTAAAAATTTTCTGATTATATTTTTTCACAGTCTTATACTGACCATACTCTGACTATGTAGACGATTATGGGCGGATTATTATCACTACATATAGCGATTGAATCATTTTCTATCACTTTACTAATCTTTTAATTACATTAAATATTTTTCAACTTACGACTTCGCGCGAAATGTAAAAAAGGCATTAATTCGAATATTGTGTCATGCTCCTTGAGGGCAGAAACAGCGAAAACTTGCCATCAGGTGATTGGAAGAGTATTCGCGACCTCCTCTTATCTTCGTGTCAGACGGAGTTTACCCTCCACATGTCATGAGTGTGACACAGACAAAATGAACTGCACATTTCTATACCACCACGTGAGGTAAGCGAGAAAATTTTTCGAAATTAAGACGTAAGAATAACACGTAATTCTTTTTTGTTAATGATTAATATAAACTTTTTTTATCATTATTTTATTTAATTGTTTGCCCTCCCTTGATAAATATGTATGTTACTGTGTACACAAATACTGTTTGATTCATGGAATGCAATGGATTAAGACAGGTAAAATGCATTTCTACCAGTCTTTAACTTTCATTTCACATTTTATCATTTATTTAAAATTTTGTGTTCCCTTCATTATAGTTTTGAATTTTAATGTTAAAATTTCGCTACTTTAATTATTTGATATAAATGAATGAATCTCTGCTGCGTCCACTCCAATAATATCTTTGTGATTCTACTTCTAAACTTCCGACCGTTGAACATCAAATTAGTTACAGTAAGAGCTTTTATAACTAGAATTTTTGTGGGAACTATATCCGAATCAAAAAGTGTACTTAAGAAAGAGTAACAGACCTTAAATGCCGCAGAGATAAGAATAAATTTCCCGCGACCGTTATGATACATTAAATTTAAAGAGAGAGAATTCGTTAAGGAACTCTACTCCATGAGCCAATACAGTAGAACACTGTAAGCATATGCTAAAAAAAAGTACGGCTCTAATTGACGGCAATATTCTTTCATACTCTTGCGAGAATATGCATGAATACGATTGTCACAAAGAGTGTAAATTTTGAAATATAAAGAATTTCTATAAAATAATTCGTGTAAATTGTACGAACGTTTATTAATGTTTGCAATTACAGCGAATATCTGAGTAATGATCGTCTATATTATAAAATACAGAGTGAAACATCCGTTGTGCTATTTCGGAGAAGGTAGGCGGCAAAACAATAATAAGAAAGTCAGAACAATTCTTCTCGGCACTATAACGATAGTGTGATAGGCAGACGTATTAATAGTTTACAGTGATATGTTACTGAGAAAGTCAAAAGAAAAACATTCTTTGACATACTACGGGAAACGCGAATTACGCAACCTCGTCATGCTTCTTGTGGCAGGAACAGCGTAATCTTGCTATCAGGTGATTAAAAGAATATTTGCGACCTCCGCTTGTCTTCGAGTGAAATGGAGTTTTCCCTCGACATGTCATGAGAGTTACACAGATAAAATAATCTGCACACTCGTATACTACCGCGTGAGGAATACGAGAAAATTTTTGAAAATTAAGACGCAACACTAAAACGTAATTCTTTTGTATGTGTGATTAACTTTAACTTTTATTTTTATCATTATTTTTTTAATTGTTTGCCCTTCCTTCATAGCTATGTATGTTACTGCGTACACAAATACTATATTCCGTTGTATGTTACTGTGTATACGAGGGTCGCCGCCCCGTTTTATTCTGCTTTTTAGGTATCTGAATTCGGAAAGGAGTGGGAGTTTGGACCTGACTTTCTCCAACTGCTCGATTCATGGAATGCAACGGATTAAGGCAGGTAACATGCATTTCTATCATTCTTTAATTTTCCTTTGAATAAAGTAAAATTTTGCGTTCCCTTCCTTCATAGTTGTGTATTTTAATGTTAAAATTTGCTATTTTAATTATTTGATATAAATGAATGAATATGTGTTGCGTCCACTACAATAATATCTTTGTGATTCCACTTCTAAACTTCCGACCCTTGACCATCAAATTAGTTACATTAACAGCTTTTATAACTAGAATTTTTGAGGGAACCATATCTGAATCAAAAAGTTTTATTAAAGAAGAGTAACAGATCTTAAATGCCGCTGACTTAAGAATAAATGTAAAAATTTCCCTGGACCTTTATGATACGCTAAATTTAAAGAGAGCGAATTTGTTAGGGAACTGTTTTCCATGTACCAATACAGTACACAGTGTAATCATAAACTAAATAAAAGTTCGGTTCGAATTGACGGAAATATTATTTTATACAATTGCGAGAATATGGATGAATACGGTTGTCACGTAGAGTGCAAATTTTGAAATGCAAAGAATTTCAGTAAAATGATTCTAATAATTTGAGCTCAATTCCATGTGCCAATACCGTAGAACAGTGTAAGCATATGCTAAATAAAAGTTCGGCTGGAATGGACGGCAAAAATTCTTTCATACTCTTACGAGAATATGCTTGAATACTGTTGTCACGTAGAATGCAAATTTTGAAATATAAAAAATTAATACAACATAATTTGTATAAATTGTAGGAACGTTTATTAATAATTGCAATTACAGCGAATATCTGTGTAATGATCGTGTATATTATAAAATTCAGAGTGAAACATCCGTTGTGCAATTTCGGGGAAAGTAGGCGGCAAAACACTAACAAGCAAGTCAGAACAACTCTTCTCGGCACGATAACGATAGTGTGATAAGCAGACGTATCAATAGTTTACAGGGATATGTTTCTGAGAAAGTCAAAAGAAAAACACTCTTTGACATACTGTGGGAAACGCGAATTATGCATCCTCGTCATGCTTCTTGTGGGCAGGAACAGCGTACACTTGCTAAGAATATTTGCGACCTCCGCTTGTCTTCGTGTGAGACGGAGTTTTCCCTCGACATGTTATGAGTGTTACACAGACAAAATAATCTGAACACTTGTATACAACCACGTGAGGAATGCGAGAAAATTTTTGAAAATTAAGACGCAACACTAGCACATAATTTTTTTCTATGCGTGATTAACATTAACTTTTATTTTTATCATTATTTTTTTAATTGTTTGCCCTCCCTTGATAGATATGTATGTTACTGTGTACACAAATACTATATTCTGTTGTATGTTACTGTGTATACGAGGGTCGCCGCCCCCTTTCATTCTGCTTTTTAGGTATCTGAATTCTAAAAGGAAAGGGAGTTTGGACCTGACTTTCTCCAGCTGCTCGATTCATGGAATGCAACGGATTAAGTCAGGTAACATGCATTTCTATCATTCTTTAATTTTCCCTTTCACATTTTATCATTTTCTTAAAATTTTGTGTTTCCTACCTTCATATTTTTGTATTTTAATGTTAAAATTTCGCTATTTTAATTATTTGATATAAATGAATGAATATATGTTGCGTCCACCAAAATAATATCATTGTGATTCCACTTCTAAACTTTCGACCGTTGACCATCAAATTAGTTACAGTAACAGATTTTATAACTAGAATTTTTGAGGGTACTATATACGAATCAAAATGTTTTCTTAAGGAAGAGTAACAGATCTTAAATGCCACTGACTTAAGAATAAATGTAAAAAATTTCCCGGGACCTTTATGATACATTAAATTTAAAGAGAGTTGAATTCGTTACGGAACTCAACTCCTTGTGCCAATACCGTAGAACAGTGTAAGCATATGCTACATAAAAGTTCGGCTGGAATGGACGGTAAAAATTCTTTCATACGCTTGCGAGAATATGCTTGAATACTGTTGTAACGTAGAATGCAAATTTTGAAATATAAAGAATTAATACTACTTAATTCGTATAAATTGTAGGAACGTTTATTAATATTTGCAATTACAGCGAATATCTGAGTAATGATCGTGTATATTATAAAATACAGTGTGAAACATCCGTTGTTCTATTTCGGGGAAGGTAGGCGGCAAAACAATAATAAGCAAGTCAGAACAACTCCTCTCGACACGATAACGATAGTGTGATAGGTAGACGTATTAATAGTTTACAGTGATCTGTTACTGAGAATGTAAAAAAAAAACACTCTTTGACATGCTGTGGGAAACGCGAATTACGCAACCTCGTCATGCTGCTTGTGGGCAGAAACAGCGTACACTTGCCATCAGGTGATTAAAAGAATATTCGCGACCTCCGCTTGTCTTCGTGTGAGACGGAGTTTTCCCTCGACATGTCATGAGTGTTACACAGAAAAAATAATCTGAACACTTGTATACAACTACGTGAGGAATGCGAGAAATTTTTTCAAAATTAAGACGCAACACTAGCACATAATTTTTTTCTATGCGTGATTAACATTAACTTTTATTTTTATCATTATTTTTTTAATTGTTTGCCCTCCCTTGATAGATATGTATGTTACTGTGTACACAAATACTATATTCTGTTGTATGTTACTGTGTATACGAGGGTCGCCGCCCCGTTTCATTCTGCTTTTTAGGTATCTGAATTCTAAAAGGAAAGGGAGTTTGGACCTGACTTTCTCCAGCTGCTCGATTCATGGAATGCAACGGATTAAGTCAGGTAACATGCATTTCTATCATTCTTTAATTTTCCCTTTCACATTTTATCATTTTCTTCAAATTGTGTGTTCCCTACATTCATATTTTTGTATTTTAATGTTAAAATGTCGCTATTTTAATTATTTGATATAAATGAATAAATATATGTTGCGTCCACCAAAATAATATCATTGTGATTCCACTTCTAAACTTTCGACCGTTGACCATCAAATTAGTTACAGTAACAGCTTTTATAACTAGAATTTTTGAGGGAACTATATCTGAATCAAAAAGTTTTATTAAAGAAGAGTAACAGATCTTAAATGCCACTGACTTAAGAATAAATGTAAAAATTTCCCGGGACCTGTGTGATACATTAAATTTACAGAGAGAGATTTCGTTACGGAACTTAACTCCTTGTGCCAATACCGTAGAACAGTGTAGCTACATAAAAGTTCGGCTGGAATGGACGGCAAAAATTCTTTCATACGATTGCGAGAATATGCTTGAATACTGTTGTCACGAAGAATGCAATTTTGAAATATAAAGAATTAATACAACTTAATTCGTATAAATTGTAGGAACGTTTATTAATATTTGTAATTACAGCGAATATCTGAGTAATGATCGTGTATATTATAAAATACATTGTGAAACATCCGTTGTGCTATTTCGGGGAAGGTAGGCGGCAAAACAATAATAAGCATGTCAGAACAACTCCTCTCGACACGATAACGATAGTGTGATAGGCAGGCATATTAATAGTTTACAGTAATCTGTTACTGAGAAAGTAAAAAAAAAACACTCTTTGACATGCTACGGGAAACGCGAATTACGCAACCTCGTCATGCTTCTTGTGGGCAGGAACAGCGTACACTTGCCATCAGGTGATTAAAAGAACATTCGCGACCTCCGCTTGTCTTCGTGTGAGACGGAGTTTTCCCTCGACATGTCATGAGTGTTACACAGACAAAATGATCTGAACACTTGTATACAACCACGTGAGGAATGCGAGATAATTTTTCAAAATTAAGACGCAACACTAGCACATAATTTTTTTCTATGCGTGATTGACATTAACTTTTATTTTTATCATTATTTTTTTAATTGTTTTCCCACCCTTGATAGATATGTATGTTACTGTGTACACAAATACTATATTCTGTTGTATGTTACTGTGTATACGAGGGTCGCCGCCCCGTTTCATTCTGCTTTTTAGGTATCAGAATTCTGAAAGGAAAGGGAGTTTGGACCTGACTTTCTCCAGATGCTCGATTCATGGAATGCAACGGATTAAGACAGGTAACATGCATTTCTATCATTCATTAATTTTACTTTTCACATTTTATCATTTTCTCAAAATTTTGTGTTCCATACCTTCATAGTTTTGTATTTTAATGTTAAACTTTCGCTATTTTTATTATTTGAATTACATGAATGAATATCTGTTGCGTCCACTACAATAATGTCTTTGTGATTCCACTTCTAAACTTCCGACCCTTGACTATCAAATTAGTTACAGTAACAGCTTTTATAACTAGAATTTTTGAGGGTACTATATATGAATCAAAATGTTTTCTTAAGGAAGAGTAACAGATTTTAAATTCCGCTGACTTAAGAATAAATGTAAAAAATTTCCCGGGACCTTTATGATACATTAAATTTAAAGAGAGTTGAATTCGTTACGGAACTCAACTCCTTGTGCCAATACCGTAGAACAGTGTAAGCATATGCTACATAAAAGTTCGGCTGGAATGGACGGTAAAAATTCTTTCATACGCTTGCGAGAATATGCTTGAATACTGTTGTAACGTAGAATGCAAATTTTGAAATATAAAGAATTAATACTACTTAATTCGTATAAATTGTAGGAACGTTTATTAATATTTGCAATTACAGCGAATATCTGAGTAATGATCGTGTATATTATAAAATACAGTGTGAAACATCCGATGTTCTATTTCGGGGAAGGTAGGCGGCAAAACAATAATAAGCAAGTCAGAACAACTCCTCTCGACACGATAACGATAGTGTGATAGACGTATTAATAGTTTACAGTGATCTGTTACTGAGAATGTAAAAAAAAAAACACTCTTTGACATGCTGTGGGAAACGCGAATTACGCAACCTCGTCATGCTGCTTGTGGGCAGGAAGAGCGTACACTTGCCATCAGGTGATTAAAAGAATATTCGCGACCTCCGCTTGTCTTCGTGTGAGACGGAGTTTTCCCTCCACATGTCATGAGTGTTACACAGACAAAATAATCTGAACACTTGTATACAACTACGTGAGGAATACGAGAAATTTTTTCAAAATTAAGACGCAACACTAGCACATAATTTTTTTCTATGCGTGATTAACATTAACTTTTATTTTTATCATTATTTTTTTAATTGTTTGCCCTCCCTTGATAGATATGTATGTTACTGTGTACACAAATACTATATTCTGTTGTATGTTACTGTGTATACGAGGGTCGCCGCCCCGTTTCATTCTGCTTTTTAGGTATCTGAATTCTAAAAGGAAAGGGAGTTTGGATCTGACTTTCTCCAGCTGCTCGATTCATGGAATGCAACGGATTAAGTCAGGTAACATGCATTTCTATCATTCTTTAATTTTCCCTTTCACATTTTATCATTTTCTTCAAATTGTGTGTTCCCTACAGTCATATTTTTGTATTTTAATGTTAAAATTTCGCTATTTTAATTATTTGATATAAATGAATAAATATATGTTGCGTCCACCAAAATAATATCATTGTGATTCCACTTCTAAACTTTCGACCGTTGACCATCAAATTAGTTACAGTAACAGCTTTTATAACTAGAATTTTTGAGGGAACTATATCTGAATCAAAAAGTTTTATTAAAGAAGAGTAACAGATCTTAAATGCCACTGACTTAAGAATAAATGTAAAAATTTCCCTGGACCTTTATGATACGCTAAATTTAAAGAGAGCGAATTTGTTAGGGAACTGTTTTCCATGTACCAATACAGTACACAGTGTAATCATAAACTAAATAAAAGTTCGGTTCGAATTGACGGAAATATTATTTTATACAATTGCGAGAATATGGATGAATACGGTTGTCACGTAGAGTGCAAATTTTGAAATGCAAAGAATTTCAGTAAAATGATTCTAATAATTTGAGCTCAATTCCATGTGCCAATACCGTAGAACAGTGTAAGCATATGCTAAATAAAAGTTCGGCTGGAATGGACGGCAAAAATTCTTTCATACTCTTACGAGAATATGCTTGAATACTGTTGTCACGTAGAATGCAAATTTTGAAATATAAAAAATTAATACAACATAATTTGTATAAATTGTAGGAACGTTTATTAATAATTGCAATTACAGCGAATATCTGTGTAATGATCGTGTATATTATAAAATTCAGAGTGAAACATCCGTTGTGCAATTTCGGGGAAAGTAGGCGGCAAAACACTAACAAGCAAGTCAGAACAACTCTTCTCGGCACGATAACGATAGTGTGATAAGCAGACGTATCAATAGTTTACAGGGATATGTTTCTGAGAAAGTCAAAAGAAAAACACTCTTTGACATACTGTGGGAAACGCGAATTATGCATCCTCGTCATGCTTCTTGTGGGCAGGAACAGCGTACACTTGCTAAGAATATTTGCGACCTCTGCTTGTCTTCGTGTGAGACGGAGTTTTCCCTCGACATGTTATGAGTGTTACACAGACAAAATAATCTGAACACTTGTATACAACCACGTGAGGAATGCGAGAAAATATTTGAAAATTAAGACGCAACACTAGCACATAATTTTTTTCTATGCGTGATTAACATTAACTTTTATTTTTATCATTATTTTTTTAATTGTTTGCCCTCCCTTGATAGATATGTATGTTACTGTGTACACAAATACTATATTCTGTTGTATGTTACTGTGTATACGAGGGTCGCCGCCCCCTTTCATTCTGCTTTTTAGGTATCTGAATTCTAAAAGGAAAGGGAGTTTGGACCTGACTTTCTCCAGCTGCTCGATTCATGGAATGCAACGGATTAAGTCAGGTAACATGCATTTCTATCATTCTTTAATTTTCCCTTTCACATTTTATCATTTTCTTAAAATTTTGTGTTTCCTACCTTCATATTTTTGTATTTTAATGTTAAAATTTCGCTATTTTAATTATTTGATATAAATGAATGAATATATGTTGCGTCCACCAAAATAATATCATTGTGATTCCACTTCTAAACTTTCGACCGTTGACCATCAAATTAGTTACAGTAACAGATTTTATAACTAGAATTTTTGAGGGTACTATATACGAATCAAAATGTTTTCTTAAGGAAGAGTAACAGATCTTAAATGCCACTGACTTAAGAATAAATGTAAAAATTTCCCGGGACCTGTATGATACATTAAATTTACAGAGAGAGATTTCGTTACGGAACTCAACTCCTTGTGCCAATACCGTAGAACAGTGTAAGCATATGCTACATAAAAGTTCGGCTGGAATGGACGGCAAAAATTCTTTCATACGGTTGCGAGAATATGCTTGAATACTGTTGTCACGAAGAATGCAATTTTGAAATATAAAGAATTAATACAACTTAATTCGTATAAATTGTAGGAACGTTTATTAATATTTGTAATAACACCGAATATCTGAGTAATGATCGTGTATATTATAAAATACAGTGTGAAACATCCGTTGTGCTATTTCGGGGAAGGTAGGCGGCAAAACAATAATAAGCAAGTCAGAACAACTCCTCTCGACACAATAACGATAGTGTGATAGGCAGACATATTAATAGTTTACAGTGATCTGTTACTGAGAAAGTAAAAAAAAAACACTCTTTGACATGCTACGGGAAACGCGAATTACGCAACCTCGTCATGCTTCTTGTGGGCAGGAACAGAGTACACTTGCCATCAGGTGATTAAATGAATATTCGGGACCGCCGCTTGTCTTCGTGTGAGGCGGAGTTTTCCCTCGACATGTCATGAGTGTTACACAGACAAAATAATCTGAACACTTGTATACAACCACGTGAGGAATGCGAGAAAATTTTTGAAAATTAAGACGCAACACTAGCGCATATTTTTTTTCTATGCGTGATTAACATTAACTTTTTATTTTTATCATTATTTTTTTAATTGTTTGTCCTCCCTTTATAGATATGTATGTTACTGTGTACACAAATACTATATTCTGTTGTATGTTACTGTGTATACGAGGGTCGCCGCCCCGTTTCATTCTGCTTTTTAGGTATCTGAAATCTGAAAGGAAAGGGAGATTGGACCTGACTTTCTCCAGGTGCTCGATTCATGGAATGCAACGGATTAAGACAGGTAACATGCATTTCTATCATTCTTTAATTTTAATTTTCACATTTTATCATTTTCTCAAAATTTTGTGTTCCATACCTTCATAGTTTTGTATTTAAATGTTAAACTTTCGCTATTTTTATTATTTGAATTAAATGAATGAATATCTGTTGCGTCCACTACAATAATGTCTTTGTGATTCCACTTCTAAACTTCCGACCCTTGACTATCAAATTAGTTACAGTAACAGCTTTTATAACTAGAATTTTTGAGGGTACTATATACGAATCAAAATGTTTTCTTAAGGAAGAGTAACAGATCTTAAATTCCGCTGACTTAAGAATAAATGTAAAAAATTTCCCGGGACCTTTATGATACATTAAATTTAAAGAGAGTTGAATTCGTTACGGAACTCAACTCCTTGTGCCAATACCGTAGAACAGTGTAAGCATATGCTACATAAAAGTTCGGCTGGAATGGACGGTAAAAATTCTTTCATACGCTTGCGAGAATATGCTTGAATACTGTTGTAACGTAGAATGCAAATTTTGAAATATAAAGAATTAATACTACTTAATTCGTATAAATTGTAGGAACGTTTATTAATATTTGCAATTACAGCGAATATCTGAGTAATGATCGTGTATATTATAAAATACAGTGTGAAACATCCGTTGTTCTATTTCGGGGAAGGTAGGCGGCAAAACAATAATAAGCAAGTCAGAACAACTCCTCTCGACACGATAACGATAGTGTGATAGGTAGACGTATTAATAGTTTACAGTGATCTGTTACTGAGAATGTAAAAAAAAAACACTCTTTGACATGCTGTGGGAAACGCGAATTACGCAACCTCGTCATGCTGCTTGTGGGCAGAAACAGCGTACACTTGCCATCAGGTGATTAAAAGAATATTCGCGACCTCCGCTTGTCTTCGTGTGAGACGGAGTTTTCCCTCGACATGTCATGAGTGTTACACAGAAAAAATAATCTGAACACTTGTATACAACTACGTGAGGAATGCGAGAAATTTTTTCAAAATTAAGACGCAACACTAGCACATAATTTTTTTCTATGCGTGATTAACATTAACTTTTATTTTTATCATTATTTTTTTAATTGTTTGCCCTCCCTTGATAGATATGTATGTTACTGTGTACACAAATACTATATTCTGTTGTATGTTACTGTGTATACGAGGGTCGCCGCCCCGTTTCATTCTGCTTTTTAGGTATCTGAATTCTAAAAGGAAAGGGAGTTTGGACCTGACTTTCTCCAGCTGCTCGATTCATGGAATGCAACGGATTAAGTCAGGTAACATGCATTTCTATCATTCTTTAATTTTCCCTTTCACATTTTATCATTTTCTTCAAATTGTGTGTTCCCTACATTCATATTTTTGTATTTTAATGTTAAAATGTCGCTATTTTAATTATTTGATATAAATGAATAAATATATGTTGCGTCCACCAAAATAATATCATTGTGATTCCACTTCTAAACTTTCGACCGTTGACCATCAAATTAGTTACAGTAACAGCTTTTATAACTAGAATTTTTGAGGGAACTATATCTGAATCAAAAAGTTTTATTAAAGAAGAGTAACAGATCTTAAATGCCACTGACTTAAGAATAAATGTAAAAATTTCCCGGGACCTGTGTGATACATTAAATTTACAGAGAGAGATTTCGTTACGGAACTTAACTCCTTGTGCCAATACCGTAGAACAGTGTAGCTACATAAAAGTTCGGCTGGAATGGACGGCAAAAATTCTTTCATACGATTGCGAGAATATGCTTGAATACTGTTGTCACGAAGAATGCAATTTTGAAATATAAAGAATTAATACAACTTAATTCGTATAAATTGTAGGAACGTTTATTAATATTTGTAATTACAGCGAATATCTGAGTAATGATCGTGTATATTATAAAATACATTGTGAAACATCCGTTGTGCTATTTCGGGGAAGGTAGGCGGCAAAACAATAATAAGCATGTCAGAACAACTCCTCTCGACACGATAACGATAGTGTGATAGGCAGGCATATTAATAGTTTACAGTAATCTGTTACTGAGAAAGTAAAAAAAAAACACTCTTTGACATGCTACGGGAAACGCGAATTACGCAACCTCGTCATGCTTCTTGTGGGCAGGAACAGCGTACACTTGCCATCAGGTGATTAAAAGAACATTCGCGACCTCCGCTTGTCTTCGTGTGAGACGGAGTTTTCCCTCGACATGTCATGAGTGTTACACAGACAAAATGATCTGAACACTTGTATACAACCACGTGAGGAATGCGAGATAATTTTTCAAAATTAAGACGCAACACTAGCACATAATTTTTTTCTATGCGTGATTGACATTAACTTTTATTTTTATCATTATTTTTTTAATTGTTTTCCCACCCTTGATAGATATGTATGTTACTGTGTACACAAATACTATATTCTGTTGTATGTTACTGTGTATACGAGGGTCGCCGCCCCGTTTCATTCTGCTTTTTAGGTATCAGAATTCTGAAAGGAAAGGGAGTTTGGACCTGACTTTCTCCAGATGCTCGATTCATGGAATGCAACGGATTAAGACAGGTAACATGCATTTCTATCATTCATTAATTTTACTTTTCACATTTTATCATTTTCTCAAAATTTTGTGTTCCATACCTTCATAGTTTTGTATTTTAATGTTAAACTTTCGCTATTTTTATTATTTGAATTACATGAATGAATATCTGTTGCGTCCACTACAATAATGTCTTTGTGATTCCACTTCTAAACTTCCGACCCTTGACTATCAAATTAGTTACAGTAACAGCTTTTATAACTAGAATTTTTGAGGGTACTATATATGAATCAAAATGTTTTCTTAAGGAAGAGTAACAGATTTTAAATTCCGCTGACTTAAGAATAAATGTAAAAAATTTCCCGGGACCTTTATGATACATTAAATTTAAAGAGAGTTGAATTCGTTACGGAACTCAACTCCTTGTGCCAATACCGTAGAACAGTGTAAGCATATGCTACATAAAAGTTCGGCTGGAATGGACGGTAAAAATTCTTTCATACGCTTGCGAGAATATGCTTGAATACTGTTGTAACGTAGAATGCAAATTTTGAAATATAAAGAATTAATACTACTTAATTCGTATAAATTGTAGGAACGTTTATTAATATTTGCAATTACAGCGAATATCTGAGTAATGATCGTGTATATTATAAAATACAGTGTGAAACATCCGATGTTCTATTTCGGGGAAGGTAGGCGGCAAAACAATCATAAGCAAGTCAGAACAACTCCTCTCGACACGATAACGATAGTGTGATAGACGTATTAATAGTTTACAGTGATCTGTTACTGAGAATGTAAAAAAAAACACTCTTTGACATGCTGTGGGAAACGCGAATTACGCAACCTCGTCATGCTGCTTGTGGGCAGGAAGAGCGTACACTTGCCATCAGGTGATTAAAAGAATATTCGCGACCTCCGCTTGTCTTCGTGTGAGACGGAGTTTTCCCTCCACATGTCATGAGTGTTACACAGACAAAATAATCTGAACACTTGTATACAACTACGTGAGGAATGCGAGAAATTTTTTCAAAATTAAGACGCAACACTAGCACATAATTTTTTTCTATGCGTGATTAACATTAACTTTTATTTTTATCATTATTTTTTTAATTGTTTGCCCTCCCTTGATAGATATGTATGTTACTGTGTACACAAATACTATATTCTGTTGTATGTTACTGTGTATACGAGGGTCGCCGCCCCGTTTCATTCTGCTTTTTAGGTATCTGAATTCTAAAAGGAAAGGGAGTTTGGATCTGACTTTCTCCAGCTGCTCGATTCATGGAATGCAACGGATTAAGTCAGGTAACATGCATTTCTATCATTCTTTAATTTTCCCTTTCACATTTTATCATTTTCTTCAAATTGTGTGTTCCCTACAGTCATATTTTTGTATTTTAATGTTAAAATTTCGCTATTTTAATTATTTGATATAAATGAATAAATATATGTTGCGTCCACCAAAATAATATCATTGTGATTCCACTTCTAAACTTTCGACCGTTGACCATCAAATTAGTTACAGTAACAGCTTTTATAACTAGAATTTTTGAGGGAACTATATCTGAATCAAAAAGTTTTATTAAAGAAGAGTAACAGATCTTAAATGCCACTGACTTAAGAATAAATGTAAAAATTTCCCGGGACCTGTGTGATACATTAAATTTACAGAGAGAGATTTCGTTACGGAACTTAACTCCTTGTGCCAATACCGTAGAACAGTGTAGCTACATAAAAGTTCGGCTGGAATGGACGGCAAAAATTCTTTCATACGATTGCGAGAATATGCTTGAATACTGTTGTCACGAAGAATGCAATTTTGAAATATAAAGAATTAATACAACTTAATTCGTATAAATTGTAGGAACGTTTATTAATATTTGTAATTACAGCGAATATCTGAGTAATGATCGTGTATATTATAAAATACATTGTGAAACATCCGTTGTGCTATTTCGGGGAAGGTAGGCGGCAAAACAATAATAAGCAAGTCAGAACAACTCCTCTCGACACGATAACGATAGTGTGATAGGCAGGCATATTAATAGTTTACAGTAATCTGTTACTGAGAAAGTAAAAAAAAAACACTCTTTGACATGCTACGGGAAACGCGAATTACGCAACCTCGTCATGCTTCTTGTGGGCAGGAACAGCGTACACTTGCCATCAGGTGATTAAAAGAACATTCGCGACCTCCGCTTGTCTTCGTGTGAGACGGAGTTTTCCCTCGACATATCATGAGTGTTACACAGACAAAATGATCTGAACACTTGTATACAACCACGTGAGGAATGCGAGATAATTTTTCAAAATTAAGACGCAACACTAGCACATAATTTTTTTCTATGCGTGATTAACATTAACTTTTATTTTTATCATTATTTTTTTAATTGTTTTCCCACCCTTGATAGATATGTATGTTACTGTGTACACAAATACTATATTCTGTTGTATGTTACTGTGTATACGAGGGTCGCCGCCCCGTTTCATTCTGCTTTTTAGGTATCAGAATTCTGAAAGGAAAGGGAGTTTGGACCTGACTTTCTCCAGATGCTCGATTCATGGAATGCAACGGATTAAGACAGGTAACATGCATTTCTATCATTCATTAATTTTACTTTTCACATTTTATCATTTTCTCAAAATTTTGTGTTCCCTACCTTCATAGTTTTGTATTTTAATGTTAAAATTTCGCTATTTTAATTATTTGATATAAATGAATGAATAACTGTTGCGTCCACCACAATAATATCTTTGTGATTCCACTTCTAAACTTCCGACCGTTGACCATCAAATTAATTACAGTAACAGCTTTTATAACTAGAATTTTTGAGGGAACTATATCTGAATCAAAAAGTTTTATTAAAGAAGAGTAACAGATCTTATATGCCACTGACTTAAGAATAAATGTAAAAATTTCCCGGGAACTGTACGATACATTAAATTTACAGAAAGAGAATTCCTTACGGAACTCAACTCCTTGTGCCAATACCGTAGGACAGTGTAAGCATATGCTACATAAAAGTTCGGCTGGAATGGACGGCAAAAATTCTTTCATACGCTTGCGAGAATATGCTTGAATACTGTTGTCACGTAGAATGCAAATTTTGAAATATAAAGAATTAATACAACTTAATTCGTATAAATTGTAGAAACATTTATTAATATTTGCAATTACAGCGAATATCTGAGTAATGATCGTGTATATTATAAAATACAGTGTGAAACATCTGTTGTGCTATTTCGGGGAAGGTAGGCGGCAAAGCAATAATAAGCAAGTCAGAACAACTCCTCTCGACACGATAACGGTAGTGTGATAGGCAGACGTATTAATAGTTTACAGTGATCTGTTACTGAGAAAGTAAAAAAAAAACAATCTTTGACATGCTACGGGAAACGCGAATTACGCAACTTCGTCATGCTTCTTGTGGGCAGGTACAGCGTACACTTGCCATCAGGTGATTAAAAGAATATTCGCGACCTCCGCTTGTCTTCGTGTGAGACGGAGTTTTCCCTCGACATGTCATGAGTGTTACACAGACAAAATAATCTGTACACTTGTATACAACCACGTGAGGAATGCGAGAAATTTTTCAAAATTAAGACGCAACACTAGCAGATAATTTTTTTCTATGCGTGATTAACTTTAACTTTTATTTTTATCATTATTTTTTTAATTGTTTGCCCTCCCTTGATAGATATGTATGTTACTGTGTACACAAATACTATATTCTGTTGTATGTTACTGTGTATACGAGGGTCGCCGCCCCGTTTCATTCTGCTTTTTAGGTATCAGAATTCTGAAAGGAAAGGGAGTTTGGACCTGACTTTCTCCAGATGCTCGATTCATGGAATGCAACGGATTAAGACAGGTAACATGCATTTCTATCATTCATTAATTTTACTTTTCACATTTTATCATTTTCTCAAAATTTTGTGTTCCATACCTTCATAGTTTTGTATTTTAATGTTAAACTTTCGCTATTTTTATTATTTGAATTACATGAATGAATATCTGTTGCGTCCACTACAATAATGTCTTTGTGATTCCACTTCTAAACTTCCGACCCTTGACTATCAAATTAGTTACAGTAACAGCTTTTATAACTAGAATTTTTGAGGGTACTATATATGAATCAAAATGTTTTCTTAAGGAAGAGTAACAGATTTTAAATTCCGCTGACTTAAGAATAAATGTAAAAAATTTCCCGGGACCTTTATGATACATTAAATTTAAAGAGAGTTGAATTCGTTACGGAACTCAACTCCTTGTGCCAATACCGTAGAACAGTGTAAGCATATGCTACATAAAAGTTCGGCTGGAATGGACGGTAAAAATTCTTTCATACGCTTGCGAGAATATGCTTGAATACTGTTGTAACGTAGAATGCAAATTTTGAAATATAAAGAATTAATACTACTTAATTCGTATAAATTGTAGGAACGTTTATTAATATTTGCAATTACAGCGAATATCTGAGTAATGATCGTGTATATTATAAAATACAGTGTGAAACATCCGTTGTTCTATTTCGGGGAAGGTAGGCGGCAAAACAATAATAAGCAAGTCAGAACAACTCCTCTCGACACGGTAACGATAGTGTGATAGACGTATTAATAGTTTACAGTGATCTGTTACTGAGAATGTAAAAAAAAAAACACTCTTTGACATGCTGTGGGAAACGCGAATTACGCAACCTCGTCATGCTGCTTGTGGGCAGGAAGAGCGTACACTTGCCATCAGGTGATTAAAAGAATATTCGCGACCTCCGCTTGTCTTCGTGTGAGACGGAGTTTTCCCTCCACATGTCATGAGTGTTACACAGACAAAATAATCTGAACACTTGTATACAACTACGTGAGGAATGCGAGAAATTTTTCAAAATTAAGACGCAACACTAGCACATAATTTTTTTCTATGCGTGATTAACATTAACTTTTATTTTTATCATTATTTTTTTAATTGTTTGCCCTCCCTTGATAGATATGTATGTTACTGTGTACACAAATACTATATTCTGTTGTATGTTACTGTGTATACGAGGGTCGCCGCCCCGTTTCATTCTGCTTTTTAGGTATCTGAATTCTAAAAGGAAAGGGAGTTTGGACCTGACTTTCTCCAGCTGCTCGATTCATGGAATGCAACGGATTAAGTCAGGTAACATGCATTTCTATCATTCTTTAATTTTCCCTTTCACATTTTATCATTTTCTTCAAATTGTGTGTTCCCTACATTCATATTTTTGTATTTTAATGTTAAAATTTCGCTATTTTAATTATTTGATATAAATGAATAAATATATGTTGCGTCCACCAAAATAATATCATTGTGATTCCACTTCTAAACTTTCGACCGTTGACCATCAAATTAGTTACAGTAACAGCTTTTATAACTAGAATTTTTGAGGGAACTATATCTGAATCAAAAAGTTTTATTAAAGAAGAGTAACAGATCTTAAATGCCACTGACTTAAGAATAAATGTAAAAATTTCCCGGGACCTGTGTGATACATTAAATTTACAGAGAGAGATTTCGTTACGGAACTTAACTCCTTGTGCCAATACCGTAGAACAGTGTAGCTACATAAAAGTTCGGCTGGAATGGACGGCAAAAATTCTTTCATACGATTGCGAGAATATGCTTGAATACTGTTGTCACGAAGAATGCAATTTTGAAATATAAAGAATTAATAAAACTTAATTCGTATAAATTGTAGGAACGTTTATTAATATTTGTAATTACAGCGAATATCTGAGTAATGATCGTGTATATTATAAAATACATTGTGAAACATCCGTTGTGCTATTTCGGGGAAGGTAGGCGGCAAAACAATAATAAGCAAGTCAGAACAACTCCTCTCGACACGATAACGATAGTGTGATACGCAGGCATATTAATAGTTTACAGTAATCTGTTACTGAGAAAGTAAAAAAAAAAACACTCTTTGACATGCTACGGGAAACGCGAATTACGCAACCTCGTCATGCTTCTTGTGGGCAGGAACAGCGTACACTTGCCATCAGGTGATTAAAAGAATATTCGCGACCTCCGCTTGTCTTCGTGTGAGACGGAGTTTTCCCTCGACATGTCATGAGTGTTACACAGACAAAATAATCTGAACACTTGTATACAACCACGTGAGGAATGCGAGAAAACTTTTCAAAATTAAGACGCAACACTAGCACATAATTTTTTTCTATGCGTGATTAACATTAACTTTTATTTTTATCATTATTTTTTTAATTGTTTTCCCTCCCTTGATAGATATGTATGTTACTGTGTACACAAATACTATATTCTGTTGTATGTTACTGTGTATACGAGGGTCGCCGCCCCGTTTCATTCAGTTTTTTAGGTATCTGAATTCTGAAAGGAAAGGGAGTTTGGACCTGACTTTCTCCAGATGCTCGATTCATGGAATGCAACGGATTAAGACAGGTAACATGCATTTCTATCATTCTTTAATTTTACTTTTCACATTTTATCATTTTCTCAAAATTTTGTGTTCCCTACCTTCATAGTTTTGTATTTTAATGTTAAAATTTCGCTATTTTAATTATTTGATATATATGAATGAATATCTGTTGCGTCCACCACAATAATATCTTTGTGATTCCACTTCTAAACTTCCGACCGTTGACCATCAAATTAATTACAGTAACAGCTTTTATAACTAGAATTTTTGAGGGAACTATATCTGAATCAAAAAGTTTTATTAAAGACGAGTAACAGATCTTAAATGCCACTGACTTAAGAATAAATGTAAAAATTTCCCGGGACCTGTATGATACATTAAATTTACAGAGAGAGATTTCGTTACAGAACTCAACTCCTTGTGCCAATACCGTAGAATAGTGTAAGCATATGCTACATAAAAGTTCGGCTGGAATGGACGGCAAAAATTCTTTCATACGCTTGCGAGAATATGCTTGACTACTGTTGTCATGTAGAATGCAAATTTTCAAATATAAAGAATTAATACAACTTAATTCGTATAAATTGTAGGAACGTTTATTAATATTTGCAATTTGAGCGAATATCTGAGTAATGATCGTGTATATTACAAAATACAGTGTGAAACATCCGTTGTTCTATTTCGGGGAAGGTAGGCGGCAAAACAATAATAAGCAATTCAGAACAACTCCTCTCGACACGATAACGATAGTGTGATAGGTAGACGTATTAATAGTTTACAGTGATCTGTTACTGAGGATGTAAAAAAAAAACCACTCTTTGACATGCTGCGGGAAACGCGAATTACGCAACCTCGTCATGTTTCTTGTGGGCAGGAACAGCGTACACTTGCCATCAGGTGATTAAAAGAATATTCGCGACCTCCGCTTGTCTTCGTGTGAGACGGAGTTTTCCCTCGACATGTCATGAGTGCTACACAGACAAAATAATCTGAACACTTGTATACAACTACGTGAGGAATGCGAGAAATTTTTTCAAAATTAAGACGCAACACTAGCACATAATTTTTTTCTATGCGTGATTAACATTAACTTTTATTTTTATCATTATTTTTTTAATTGTTTGCCCTCCCTTGATAGATATTTATGTTACTGTGTACACAAATACTATATTCTGTTGTATGTTACTGTGTATACGAGGGTCGCCGCCCCGTTTCATTCAGCTTTTTAGGTATCTGAATTCTGAAAGGAAAGGGAGTTTGGACCTGACTTTCTCCAGGTGCTCGATTCATGGAATGCAACGGATTAAGACAGGTAACACGCATTTCTATCATTCTTTAATTTTACTTTTCACATTTTATCATTTTCTCAAAATTGTGTGTTCCCTACCTTCATAGTTTTGTATTTTAATTTTAAACGTTCGCTATTTTAATTATTTCAATTACATGAATGAATATCTGTTGCGTCCACTACAATAATGTCTTTTTGATTCCACTTCTAAACTTCCGAACCTTGACCATCAAATTAGTTAAATTAACAGCTTTTATAACTAGAATTTTTGAGGGAACTATATCTGAATCGAAAATTTTATTAAAGAAGAGTAACAGATATTAAATGCCACTGACCTAAGAATAAATGTAAAAATTTCCCGGGACCTGTATGATACATTAAATTTACAGAGAGAGATTTCGTTACGGAACTCAACTCCTTGTGCCAATACCGTAGAACAGTGTAAGCATATGCTACATAAAAGTTCGGCTGGAATGGACGGCAAAAATTCTTTCATACGCTTGCGAGAATATGCTTGAATACTGTTGTCACGTAGAATGCAAATTTTCAAATATAAAGAATTAATACAACTTAATTCGTATAAATTGTAGGAACGTTTATTAATATTTGCAATTACAGCGAATATCTGAGTAATGATCGTGTATATTATAAAATACAGTGTGAAACATCCGTTGTGCTATTTCGGGGATTGTAGGCGGCAAAACAATAATAAGCAAGTCAGAACAACTCTTCTCGACACAATAACGATAGTGTGATAGGCAATAGTTTAGAGTGATATGTTACTGAGAAAGTCAACAGAAAAACACTCTTTGACATACTACGGGAAACTCGAATTACGCAATCTCGTCATGCTTCTTGTGGGCAGGAACAGCGTACACTTGCCATCAGGTGATTAAAAGAATATTCGCGACCTCCGCTTGTCTTCGTGTGAGACGGAGTTTTCCCTCGACATGTCATGAGTGTTACACAGACAAAATGATCTGAACACTTGTATACAACCACGTGAGGAATGCGAGATAATTTTTCAAAATTAAGACGCAACACTAGCACATAATTTTTTTCTATGCGTGATTAACATTAACTTTTATTTTTATCATTATTTATTTAATTGTTTTCCCACCCTTGATAGATATGTATGTTACTGTGTACACAAATACTATATTCTGTTGTATGTTACTGTGTATACGAGGGTCGCCATCCTGTTTCATTCTGCTTTTTAGGTATCTGAATTCTGAAAGGAAAGGGAGTTTGGACCTGACTTTCTCCAGATGCTCGATTCATGGAATGCAACGGATTAAGACAGGTAACATGCATTTCTATCATTCATTAATTTTACTTTTCACATTTTATCATTTTCTCAAAATTTTGTGTTCCCTACCTTCATAGTTTTGTATTTTAATGTTAAAATTTCGCTATTTTAATTATTTGATATAAATGAATGAATATCTGTTGCGTCCACCACAGTAATATCTTTGTGATTCCACTTCTAAACTTCCGACCGTTGACCATCAAATTAATTACAGTAACAGCTTTTATAACTAGAATTTTTGAGGGAACTATATCTGAATCAAAAAGTTTTATTAAAGAAGAGTAACAGATCTTATATGCCACTGACTTAAGAATAAATGTAAAAATTTCCCGGGAACTGTACGATACATTAAATTTACAGAAAGAGAATTCCTTACGGAACTCAACTCCTTGTGCCAATACCGTAGGGCAGTGTAAGCATATGCTACATAAAAGTTCGGCTGGAATGGACGGCACAATTTTTTTTCATACGCTTGCGAGAATATGCTTGAATACTGTTGTCACGTAGAATGCAAATTTTGAAATATAAAGAATTAATACAACTATTTCGTATAAATTGTAGAAACATTTATTAATATTTGCAATTACAGCGAATATCTGAGTAATGATCGTGTATATTATAAAATACAGTGTGAAACATCTGTTGTGCTATTTCGGGGAAGGTAGGCGGCAAAGCAATAATAAGCAAGTCAGAACAACTCCTCTCGACACGATAACGGTAGTGTGATAGGCAGACGTATTAATAGTTTACAGTGATGTGTTACTGAGAAAGTAAAAAAAAACAATCTTTGACATGCTACGGGAAACGCGAATTACGCAACTTCGTCATGCTTCTTGTGGGCAGGTACAGCGTACACTTGCCATCAGGTGATTAAAAGAATATTCGCGACCTCCGCTTGTCTTCGTGTGAGACGGAGTTTTCCCTCGACATGTCATGAGTGTTACACAGACAAAATAATCTGTACACTTGTATACAACCACGTGAGGAATGCGAGAAAAGTTTTCAAAATTAAGACGCAACACTAGCAGATAATTTTTTTCTATGCGTGATTAACTTTAACTTTTATTTTTATCATTATTTTTTTAATTGTTTGCCGTCCCTTGATAGATATGTATGTTACTGTGTACACAAATACTATATTCTGTTGTATGTTACTGTGTATACGAGGGTCCCCGCCCCGTTTCATTCAGCTTTTTAGGTATCTGAATTCTGAAAGGAAAGGGAGTTTGGACCTGACTTTCTCCAGGTGCTCGATTCATGGAATGCAACGGATTAAGACAGGTAACACGCATTTCTATCATTCTTTAATTTTACTTTTCACATTTTATCATTTTCTCAAAATTGTGTGTTCCCTACCTTCATAGTTTTGTATTTTAATTTTAAACGTTCGCTATTTTAATTATTTCAATTACATGAATGAATATCTGTTGCGTCCACTACAATAATGTCTTTTTGATTCCACTTCTAAACTTCCGAACCTTGACCATCAAATTAGTTAAATTAACAGCTTTTATAACTAGAATTTTTGAGGGAACTATATCTGAATCGAAAATTTTATTAAAGAAGAGTAACAGATATTAAATGCCACTGACCTAAGAATAAATGTAAAAATTTCCCGGGACCTGTATGATACATTAAATTTACAGAGAGAGATTTCGTTACGGAACTCAACTCCTTGTGCCAATACCGTAGAACAGTGTAAGCTAATGCTACATAAAAGTTCGGCTGGAATGGACGGCAAAAATTCTTTCATACGCTTGCGAGAATATGCTTGAATACTGTTGTCACGTAGAATGCAAATTTTCAAATATAAAGAATTAATACAACTTAATTCGTATAAATTGTAGGAACGTTTATTAATATTTGCAATTACAGCGAATATCTGAGTAATGATCGTGTATATTATAAAATACAGTGTGAAACATCCGTTGTGCTATTTCGGGGATTGTAGGCGGCAAAACAATAATAAGCAAGTCAGAACAACTCTTCTCGACACAATAACGATAGTGTGATAGGCAATAGTTTAGAGTGATATGTTACTGAGAAAGTCAACAGAAAAACACTCTTTGACATACTACGGGAAACTCGAATTACGCAATCTCGTCATGCTTCTTGTGGGCAGGAACAGCGTACACTTGCCATCAGGTGATTAAAAGAATATTCGCGACCTCCGCTTGTCTTCGTGTGAGACGGAGTTTTCCCTCGACATGTCATGAGTGTTACACAGACAAAATGATCTGAACACTTGTATACAACCACGTGAGGAATGCGAGATAATTTTTCAAAATTAAGACGCAACACTAGCACATAATTTTTTTCTATGCGTGATTAACATTAACTTTTATTTTTATCATTATTTATTTAATTGTTTTCCCACCCTTGATAGATATGTATGTTACTGTGTACACAAATACTATATTCTGTTGTATGTTACTGTGTATACGAGGGTCGCCATCCTGTTTCATTCTGCTTTTTAGGTATCTGAATTCTGAAAGGAAAGGGAGTTTGGACCTGACTTTCTCCAGATGCTCGATTCATGGAATGCAACGGATTAAGACAGGTAACATGCATTTCTATCATTCATTAATTTTACTTTTCACATTTTATCATTTTCTCAAAATTTTGTGTTCCCTACCTTCATAGTTTTGTATTTTAATGTTAAAATTTCGCTATTTTAATTATTTGATATAAATGAATGAATATCTGTTGCGTCCACCACAGTAATATCTTTGTGATTCCACTTCTAAACTTCCGACCGTTGACCATCAAATTAATTACAGTAACAGCTTTTATAACTAGAATTTTTGAGGGAACTATATCTGAATCAAAAAGTTTTATTAAAGAAGAGTAACAGATCTTATATGCCACTGACTTAAGAATAAATGTAAAAATTTCCCGGGAACTGTACGATACATTAAATTTACAGAAAGAGAATTCCTTACGGAACTCAACTCCTTGTGCCAATACCGTAGGGCAGTGTAAGCATATGCTACATAAAAGTTCGGCTGGAATGGACGGCACAATTTTTTTTCATACGCTTGCGAGAATATGCTTGAATACTGTTGTCACGTAGAATGCAAATTTTGAAATATAAAGAATTAATACAACTATTTCGTATAAATTGTAGAAACATTTATTAATATTTGCAATTACAGCGAATATCTGAGTAATGATCGTGTATATTATAAAATACAGTGTGAAACATCTGTTGTGCTATTTCGGGGAAGGTAGGCGGCAAAGCAATAATAAGCAAGTCAGAACAACTCCTCTCGACACGATAACGGTAGTGTGATAGGCAGACGTATTAATAGTTTACAGTGATGTGTTACTGAGAAAGTAAAAAAAAACAATCTTTGACATGCTACGGGAAACGCGAATTACGCAACTTCGTCATGCTTCTTGTGGGCAGGTACAGCGTACACTTGCCATCAGGTGATTAAAAGAATATTCGCGACCTCCGCTTGTCTTCGTGTGAGACGGAGTTTTCCCTCGACATGTCATGAGTGTTACACAGACAAAATAATCTGTACACTTGTATACAACCACGTGAGGAATGCGAGAAAAGTTTTCAAAATTAAGACGCAACACTAGCAGATAATTTTTTTCTATGCGTGATTAACTTTAACTTTTATTTTTATCATTATTTTTTTAATTGTTTGCCGTCCCTTGATAGATATGTATGTTACTGTGTACACAAATACTATATTCTGTTGTATGTTACTGTGTATACGAGGGTCCCCGCCCCGTTTCATTCTGCTTTTTAGGTATCTGATTTCTGAAAGGAAAGTGAGTTTGGACCTGACTTTCTCCAGGTGCTCGATTCATGGAATGCAACGGATTAAGACAGGTAACATGGATTTCTATCATTCTTTAATGTTACTTTTCACATTTTATCATTTTCTCAAAATTTTGTGTTCCCTACCTTCATAGTTCTGTATTTTAATGTTAAAATTTCGCTATTTTAATTATTTCATGTAAATAAATGAATATCTGTTGCGTCCACCACAATAATATCTTTGTGATTCCACTTCTAAACTTCCGACAGTTGACCATCAAATTAGTTACAGTAACAACTTTTATAACTAGAATTTTTGAGGGAACTATATCTGAATCAAAAAGTTTTATTAAGGAAGAGTAACAGATCTTAAATGCCACTGACTTAAGAATAAATGTAAAAATTTCCCGGGACCTGTATGATACATTAAATTTACAGAGAGAGAATTCGTTACGGAACTCAACTCCTTGTGCCAATACCGTAGGACAGTGTAAGCATATGCTACATAAAAGTTCGGCTGGAATGGACGGCAAAAAATTTTTCATACGCTTGCGAGAATATGCTTGAATACTGTTGTCACGTAGAATGCAAATTTTGAAATATAAAGAATTAATACAACTTAATTCGTATAAATTGTAGAAACGTTTATTAATATTTGCAATTACAGCGAATATCTGAGTAATGATCGTGTATATTATAAAATACAGTGTGAAACATCCGTTGTGCTATTTCGGGGAAGGTAGGCGGCAAAACAATAATAAGCAAGTCAGAACAACTCTTCTCGACACAATAACGATAGTGTGATAGGCAATAGTTTAGAGTGATATGTTACTGAGAATGTCAACAGAAAAACACTCTTTGACATACTACGGGAAACGCGAATTACGCAACCTCGTCATGCTTCTTGTGGGCAGGAACAGCGTACACTTGCCATCAGGTGATTAAAAGAATATTCGCGACCTCCGCTTGTCTTCGTGTGAGGCGGAGTTTTCCCTCGACATGTCATGAGTGTTACACAGAAAAAATAATCTGAACACATGTATACAACCACGTGAGGTATGCGAGAAAAGTTTTGAAAATTAAGACGCAACACTAGCACATATTTTTGTTCTATGCGTGATTAACATTAACTTTTTATTTTTATCATTATTTTTTTAATTGTTTGCCCTCCCTTGATAGATATGTATGTTACTGTGTACACAAATACTATATTCTGTTGTATGTTACTGTGTATACGAGGGTCGCCGCCCCGTTTCATTCTGCTTTTTAGGTATCTGAAATCTGAAAGGAAAGGGAGTTTGGACCTGACTTTCTCCAGGTGCTCGATTCATGGAATGCAACGGATTAAGACAGGTAACATGCATTTCTATAATTCTTTAATTTTACTTTTCACATATTATCATTTTCTCAATATTTTGTGTTCCCTACCTTCATAGTTTTGTATTTTAATGTTAAAATTTCGCTATTTTAATTATTTCATATAAATAAATGAATATCTGTTGCGTCCACCACAATAATATTTTTGTGATTCCACTTCTAAACTTCCGACCGTTGACCATCAAATTAGTTACAGTAACAGCTTTTATAACTAGAATATTTGAGGGAACTATATCTGAATCAAAAAGTTTTATTAAAGAAGAGTAACAGATCTTAAATGCCACTGACTTAAGAATAAATGTAAAAATTTCCCGGGACCTGTATGATACATTAATTTTACAGAGAGAGATTTCGTTACGGAACTCAACTCCTTGTGCCAATACCGTAGAACAGTGTAAGCATATGCTACATAAAAGTTCGGCTGGAATGGACGGCAAAAATTCTTTCATACGCTTGCGAGAATATGCTTGACTACTGTTGTCATGTAGAATGCAAATTTTCAAATATAGAGAATTAATACAACTTAATTCGTATAAATTGTAGGAACGTTTATTAATATTTGCAATTTGAGCGAATATCTGAGTAATGATCGTGTATATTATAAAATACAGTGTGAAACATCCGTTGTTCTATTTCGGGGAAGGTAGGCGGCAAAACAATAATAAGCAAGTCAGAACAACTCTTCTCGACACAATAACGATAGTGTGATAGGCAATAGTTTAGAGTGATATGTTACTGAGAAAGTCAACAGAAAAACACTCTTTGACATACTAGGGGAAACTCGAATTACGCAACCTCGTCATGCTTCTTGTGGGCAGGAACAGCGTATACTTGCCATCAGGTGATTAAAAGAATATTCGCGACCTCCGCTTGTCTTCGTGTGAGACGGAGTTTGCCCTCGACATGTCATGAGTGTTACACAGACAAAATGATCTGAACACTTGTATACAACCACGTGAGGAATGCGAGATAATTTTTCAAAATTAAGACGCAACACTAGCACATAATTTTTTTCTATGCGTGATTAACATTAACTTTTATTTTTATCATTATTTTTTTAATTGTTTTCCCACCCTTGATAGATATGTATGTTACTGTGTACACAAATACTATATTCTGTTGTATGTTACTGTGTATACGAGGGTCGCCATCCCGTTTCATTCTGCTTTTTAGGTATCTGAATTCTGAAAGGAAAGGGAGTTTGGACCTGACTTTCTCCAGATGCTCGATTCATGGAATGCAACGGATTAAGACATGTAACATGCATTTCTATCATTCATTAATTTTACTTTTCACATTTTATCATTTTCTCAAAATTTTGTGTTCCCTACCTTCATAGTTTTGTATTTTAATGTTAAAATTTCGCTATTTTAATTATTTGATATAAATGAATGAATATCTGTTGCGTCCACCACAATAATATCTTTGTGATTCCACTTCTAAACTTCCGACCGTTGACCATCAAATTAATTACAGTAACAGCTTTTATAACTAGAATTTTTGAGGGAACTATATCTGAATCAAAAAGTTTTATTAAAGAAGAGTAACAGATCTTAAATGCCACTGACTTAAGAATAAATGTAAAAATTTCCCGGGACCTGTATGATACATTAAATTTACAGAAAGAGAATTCCTTACGGAACTCAACTCCTTGTGCCAATACCGTAGGGCAGTGTAAGCATATGCTACATAAAAGTTCGGCTGGAATGGACGGCACAATTTTTTTTCATACGCTTGCGAGAATATGCTTGAATACTGTTGTCACGTAGAATGCAAATTTTGAAATATAAAGAATTAATACAACTATTTCGTATAAATTGTAGAAACATTTATTAATATTTGCAATTACAGCGAATATCTGAGTAATGATCGTGTATATTATAAAATACAGTGTGAAACATCTGTTGTGCTATTTCGGGGAAGGTAGGCGGCAAAGCAATAATAAGCAAGTCAGAACAACTCCTCTCGACACGATAACGGTAGTGTGATAGGCAGACGTATTAATAGTTTACAGTGATGTGTTACTGAGAAAGTAAAAAAAAAACAATCTTTGACATGCTACGGGAAACGCGAATTACGCAACTTCGTCATGCTTCTTGTGGGCAGGTACAGCGTACACTTGCCATCAGGTGATTAAAAGAATATTCGCGACCTCCGCTTGTCTTCGTGTGAGACGGAGTTTTCCCTCGACATGTCATGAGTGTTACACAGACAAAATAATCTGTACACTTGTATACAACCACGTGAGGAATGCGAGAAAAGTTTTCAAAATTAAGACGCAACACTAGCAGATAATTTTTTTCTATGCGTGATTAACTTTAACTTTTATTTTTATCATTATTTTTTTAATTGTTTGCCGTCCCTTGATAGATATGTATGTTACTGTGTACACAAATACTATATTCTGTTGTATGTTACTGTGTATACGAGGGTCCCCGCCCCGTTTCATTCTGCTTTTTAGGTATCTGATTTCTGAAAGGAAAGTGAGTTTGGACCTGGCTTTCTCCAGGTGCTCGATTCATGGAATGCAACGGATTAAGACAGGTAACATGGATTTCTATCATTCTTTAATGTTACTTTTCACATTTTATCATTTTCTCAAAATTTTGTGTTCCCTACCTTCATAGTTCTGTATTTTAATGTTAAAATTTCGCTATTTTAATTATTTCATGTAAATAAATGAATATCTGTTGCGTCCACCACAATAATATCTTTGTGATTCCACTTCTAAACTTCCGACAGTTGACCATGAAATTAGTTACAGTAACAACTTTTATAACTAGAATTTTTGAGGGAACTATATCTGAATCAAAAAGTTTTATTAAAGAAGAGTAACAGATCTTAAATGCCACTGACTTAAGAATAAATGTAAAAATTTCCCGGGACCTGTATGATACATTAAATTTACAGAGAGAGAATTCGTTACGGAACTCAACTCCTTGTGCCAATACCGTAGGACAGTGTAAGCATATGCTACATAAAAGTTCGGCTGGAATGGACGGCAAAAAATTTTTCATACGCTTGCGAGAATATGCTTGAATACTGTTGTCACGTAGAATGCAAATTTTGAAATATAAAGAATTAATACAACTTAATTCGTATAAATTGTAGAAACGTTTATTAATATTTGCAATTACAGCGAATATCTGAGTAATGATCGTGTATATTATAAAATACAGTGTGAAACATCCGTTGTGCTATTTCGGGGAAGGTAGGCGGCAAAACAATAATAAGCAAGTCAGAACAACTCTTCTCGACACAATAACGATAGTGTGATAGGCAATAGTTTAGAGTGATATGTTACTGAGAATGTCAACAGAAAAACACTCTTTGACATACTACGGGAAACGCGAATTACGCAACCTCGTCATGCTTCTTGTGGGCAGGAACAGCGTACACTTGCCATCAGGTGATTAAAAGAATATTCGCGACCTCCGCTTGTCTTCGTGTGAGGCGGAGTTTTCCCTCGACATGTCATGAGTGTTACACAGAAAAAATAATCTGAACACATGTATACAACCACGTGAGGTATGCGAGAAAAGTTTTGAAAATTAAGACGCAACACTAGCACATATTTTTGTTCTATGCGTGATTAACATTAACTTTTTATTTTTATCATTATTTTTTTAATTGTTTGCCCTCCCTTGATAGATATGTATGTTACTGTGTACACAAATACTATATTCTGTTGTATGTTACTGTGTATACGAGGGTCGCCGCCCCGTTTCATTCTGCTTTTTAGGTATCTGAAATCTGAAAGGAAAGGGAGTTTGGACCTGACTTTCTCCAGGTGCTCGATTCATGGAATGCAACGGATTAAGACAGGTAACATGCATTTCTATAATTCTTTAATTTTACTTTTCACATATTATCATTTTCTCAATATTTTGTGTTCCCTACCTTCATAGTTTTGTATTTTAATGTTAAAATTTCGCTATTTTAATTATTTCATATAAATAAATGAATATCTGTTGCGTCCACCACAATAATATCTTTGTGATTCCACTTCTAAACTTCCGCACGTTGACCATCAAATTAGTTACAGTAACAGCTTTTATAACTGGAATTTTTGAGGGAACTATATCTGAATCAAAAAGTTTTATTAAAGAAGAGTAACAGATCTTAAATGCCACTGACTTAAGAATAAATGTAAAAATTTCCCGGGACCTGTATGATACATTAAATTTACAGAGAGAGAATTCGTTACGGAACTCAACTCCTTGTGCCAATACCGTAGGACAGTGTAAGCATATACTACATAAAAGTTCGGCTGCAATGGACGGCAAAAATTCTTTCATACGCTTGCGAGAAGATGCTTGAATACTGTTGTCACGTAGAATGCAAATTTTGAAATATAAAGAATTAATACAACTTAATTCGTATAAATTGTAGGAACGTTTATTAATATTTGCAATTGCAGCGAATATCTGAGTAATGATCGTGTATATTATAAAATACAGTGTGAAACATCTGTTGTGCTATTTCGGGGAAGGTAGGAGGCAAAGCAATAATAAGCAAGTCAGAACAACTCCTCTCGACACGATAACGGTAGTGTGATAGGCAGACGTATTAATAGTTTACAGTGATCTGTTACTGAGAAAGTAAAAAAAAACAATCTTTGACATGCTACGGGAAACGCGAATTACGCAACCTCGTCATGCTTCTTGTGGGCAGGAACAGCGTACACTTGCCATCAGGTGATTAAAAGAATATTCGCGACCTCCGATTGTCTTCGTGTGAGACGGTGTTTTCCCTCGACATGTCATGAGTATTACACAGACAAAATAATCTGTACACTTGTATACAACCACGTGAGGAATGCGAGAAAAGTTTTCAAAATTAAGACGCAACACTAGCACATACTTTTTTTCTATGCGTGATTAACTTTAACTTTTATTTTTATCATAATTTTTTTAATTGTTTGCCCTCCCTTGATAGATATGTATGTTACTGTGTACACAAATACTATATTCTGTTGTATGTTACTGCGTATACGAGGGTCGCCGCCCCGTTTCATTCTGCTTTTTAGGTATCTGATTTCTGAAAGGAAAGGGAGTTTGGACCTGACTTTCTCCAGGTGCTCGATTCATGGAATGCAACGGATTAAGACAGGTAACATGCATTTCTATCATTCTTTAATTTTACTTTTCACATTTTATCATTTTCTCAAAAGTTTCTGTTCCCTACCTTTATAGTTTTGTATTTTAATGTTAAAATTTCGCTATTTTAATTATTTGATATAAATGAATGAATATCTGTTGCGTCCACCACAATAATATTTTTGTGATTCCACTTCTAAACTTCCGACCGTTGACCATCAAATTAGTTACAGTAACAGCTTTTATAACTAGAATATTTGAGGGAACTATATCTGAATCAAAAAGTTTTATTAAAGAAGAGTAACAGATCTTAAATGCCACTGACTTAAGAATAAATGTAAAAATTTCCCGGGACCTGTATGATACATTAATTTTACAGAGAGAGATTTCGTTACGGAACTCAACTCCTTGTGCCAATACCGTAGAACAGTGTAAGCATATGCTACATAAAAGTTCGGCTGGAATGGACGGCAAAAATTCTTTCATACGCTTGCGAGAATATGCTTGACTACTGTTGTCATGTAGAATGCAAATTTTCAAATATAGAGAATTAATACAACTTAATTCGTATAAATTGTAGGAACGTTTATTAATATTTGCAATTTGAGCGAATATCTGAGTAATGATCGTGTATATTATAAAATACAGTGTGAAACATCCGTTGTTCTATTTCGGGGAAGGTAGGCGGCAAAACAATAATAAGCAAGTCAGAACAACTCTTCTCGACACAATAACGATAGTGTGATAGGCAATAGTTTAGAGTGATATGTTACTGAGAAAGTCAACAGAAAAACACTCTTTGACATACTAGGGGAAACTCGAATTACGCAACCTCGTCATGCTTCTTGTGGGCAGGAACAGCGTATACTTGCCATCAGGTGATTAAAAGAATATTCGCGACCTCCGCTTGTCTTCGTGTGAGACGGAGTTTGCCCTCGACATGTCATGAGTGTTACACAGACAAAATGATCTGAACACTTGTATACAACCACGTGAGGAATGCGAGATAATTTTTCAAAATTAAGACGCAACACTAGCACATAATTTTTTTCTATGCGTGATTAACATTAACTTTTATTTTTATCATTATTTTTTTAATTGTTTTCCCACCCTTGATAGATATGTATGTTACTGTGTACACAAATACTATATTCTGTTGTATGTTACTGTGTATACGAGGGTCGCCATCCCGTTTCATTCTGCTTTTTAGGTATCTGAATTCTGAAAGGAAAGGGAGTTTGGACCTGACTTTCTCCAGATGCTCGATTCATGGAATGCAACGGATTAAGACATGTAACATGCATTTCTATCATTCATTAATTTTACTTTTCACATTTTATCATTTTCTCAAAATTTTGTGTTCCCTACCTTCATAGTTTTGTATTTTAATGTTAAAATTTCGCTATTTTAATTATTTGATATAAATGAATGAATATCTGTTGCGTCCACCACAATAATATCTTTGTGATTCCACTTCTAAACTTCCGACCGTTGACCATCAAATTAATTACAGTAACAGCTTTTATAACTAGAATTTTTGAGGGAACTATATCTGAATCAAAAAGTTTTATTAAAGAAGAGTAACAGATCTTAAATGCCACTGACTTAAGAATAAATGTAAAAATTTCCCGTTAACTGTACGATACATTAAATTTACAGAAAGAGAATTCCTTACGGAACTCAACTCCTTGTGCCAATACCGTAGGACAGTGTAAGCATATGCTACATAAAAGTTCGGCTGGAATGGACGGCAAAAATACTTTCATACGCTTGCGAGAATATGCTTGAATACTGTTGTCACGTAGAATGCAAATTTTGAAATATAAAGAATTAATACAACTTAATTCGTATAAATTGTAGAAACATTTATTAATATTTGCAATTACAGCGAATATCTGAGTAATGATCGTGTATATTATAAAATACAGTGTGAAACATCTGTTGTGCTATTTCGGGGAAGGTAGACGGCAAAGCAATAATAAGCAAGTCAGAACAACTCCTCTCGACACGATAACGGTAGTGTGATAGGCAGACGTATTAATAGTTTACAGTGATGTGTTACTGAGAAAGTAAAAAAAAAACAATCTTTGACATGCTACGGGAAACGCGAATTACGCAACTTCGTCATGCTTCTTGTGGGCAGGTACAGCGTACACTTGCCATCAGGTGATTAAAAGAATATTCGCGACCTCCGCTTGTCTTCGTGTGAGACGGAGTTTTCCCTCGACATGTCATGAGTGTTACACAGACAAAATAATCTGTACACTTGTATACAACCACGTGAGGAATGCGAGAAAAGTTTTCAAAATTAAGACGCAACACTAGCAGATAATTTTTTTCTATGCGTGATTAACTTTAACTTTTATTTTTATCATTATTTTTTTAATTGTTTGCCCTCCCTTGATAGATATGTATGTTACTGTGTACACAAATACTATATTCTGTTGTATGTTACTGTGTATACGAGGGTCGCCGCCCCGTTTCATTCTGCTTTTTAGGTATCTGATTTCTGAAAGGAAAGGGAGTTTGGACCTGAATTTCTCCAGGTGCTCGATTCATGGAATGCAACGGATTAAGACAGGTAACATGGATTTCTATCATTCTTTAATTTTACTTTTCACATTTTATCATTTTCTCAAAATTTTGTGTTCCCTACCTTCATAGTTCTGTATTTTAATGTTAAAATTTCGCTATTTTAATTATTTGATATAAATGAATGAATATCTGTTGCGTCCACCACAATAATATCTTTGTGATTCCACTTCTAAACTTCCGACCGTTGACCATCAAATTAGTTACAGTAACAGCTTTTATAACTAGAATTTTTGAGGGAACTATATCTGAATCAAAAAGTTTTATTAAAGAAGAGTAACAGATCTTAAATGCCACTGACTTAAGAATAAATGTAAAAATTTCCCGGGACCTGTATGATACATTAAATTTACAGAGAGAGATATCGTTACGGAACTCAACTCCTTGTGCCAATACCGTAGGACAGTGTAAGCATATGCTACATAAAAGTTCGGCTGGAATGGACGGCAAAAATTCTTTCATACGCTTGCGAGAATATGCTTGAATACTGTTGTCACGTAGAATGCAAATTTTGAAATATAGAGAATTAATACAACTTAATTCGTATAAATTGTAGAAACGTTTATTAATATTTGCAATTACAGCGAATATCTGAGTAATGATCGTGTATATTATAAAATACAGTGTGAAACATCCGTTGTGCTATTTCGGGGAAGGTAGGCGGCAAAACAATAATAAGCAAGTCAGAACAACTCTTCTCGACACAATAACGATAGTGTGATAGGCAATAGTTTAGAGTGATATGTTACTGAGAATGTCAACAGAAAAACACTCTTTGACATACTACGGGTACGCGAATTACGCAACCTCGTCATGCTTCTTGTGGGCAGGAACAGCGTACACTTTTTAAGAATATTTGCGACCTCCGCTTGTCTTCGTGTGAGACGGAGTTTTCCCTCGACATGTCATGAGTGTTACACAGAAAAAATAATCTGAACACTTGTATACAACCACGTGAGGTATGCGAGAAAAGTTTTGAAAATTAAGACGCAACACTAGCACATACTTTTTTTCTATGCGTGATTAACTTTAACTTTTTATTTTTATCATTATTTTTTTAATTGTTTGCCCTCCCTTGATAGATATGTATGTTACTGTGTACACAAATACTATATTCTGTTGTATGTTACTGTGTATACGAGGTTCGCCGCCCCGTTTCATTCTGCTTTTTAGGTATCTGATTTCTGAAAAGAAAGGGAGTTTGGACCTGACTTTCTCCAGGTGCTCGATTCATGGAACGCAACGGGTTAAGACAGGTAACATGCATTTCTATCATTCATTAATTTTACTTTTCACATTTTATTATTTTCTCAAAATTTTGTGTTCCCTACCTTCATAGTTTTGTATTTTAATGTTAAAATTTCGCTATTTTAATTATTTCATATAAATAAATGAATATCTGTTGCGTCCACCACAATAATATCTTTGTGATTCCACTTCTAAACTTCCGACCGTTGACCATCAAATTAGTTATAGTAACAGCTTTTACAACTAGAATTTTTGAGGGAACTATATCTGAATAAAAAAGTTTTATTAAAGAAGAGTAACAGATCTTAAATGCCACTGACTTAAGAATAAATGTAAAAATTTCCCGGGACCTGTATGATACATTAAATTTACAGAGAGAGAATTCGTTACGGAACTCAACTCCTTGTGCCAATACCGTAGGACAGTGTAAGCATATGCTACATAATAGTTCGGCTGGAATGGACGGCAAAAATTCTTTCATACGCTTGCGAGAATATGCTTGAATACTGTTGTCACGTAGAATGCAAATTTTGAAATATAAAGAATTAATACAACTTAATTCGTATAAATTGTAGAAACGTTTATTAATATTTGCAATTACAGCGAATATCTGAGTAATGATCGTGTATATTATAAAATACAGTGTGAAACATCCGTTGTGCTATTTCGGGGAAGGTAGGCGGCAAAACAATAATAAGCAAGTCAGAACAACTCCTCTCGACACGATAACGATAGTGTGATAGGCAGACGTATTAATAGTTTACAGAGATCTGTTACTGAGAAAGTAAAAGAAAAACACTCTTTGACATGCTACGGGAAACGCGAATTACGCAACCTCGTCATGCTTCTTGTGGGCAGGAACAGCGTGCACTTGCCATCAGGTGATTAAAAGAATATTCGTGACCTCCACTTGTCTTCGTGTGAGACGGAGTTTTCCCTCGACATGTCATGAGTGTTATACAGACAAAATAATCTGAACACTTGTATACAACTACGTGAGGAATGCGAGAAATTTTTTCAAAATTAAGACGCAACACTAGCACATAATTTTTTTCTATGCGTGATTAACTTTAACTTTTATTTTTATCATTATTTTTTTAATTGTTTGCCCTCCCTTGATAGATATGTATGTTACTGTGTACACAAATACTATATTCTGTTGTATGTTACTGTGTATACGAGGGTCGCCGCCCCGTTTCATTCTGCTTTGTAGAATATCTGATTTCTGAAAGGAAAGGGAGTTTGGACCTGACTTTCTCCAGGTGCTCGATTCATGGAATGCAACGGATTAAGACAGGTAACATGCATTTCTATCATTCTTTAATTTTACTTTTCACATTTTATCATTTTCTTAAAATTTTGTGTTCCCTACCTTCATAGTTTTGTATTTTAATGTTAAAATTTCGCTATTTTAACTATTTCATATAAATAAATGAATATCTGTTGCGTCCACCACAATAATATCTTTGTGATTCCACTTCTAAACTTCCGACAGTTGACCATCAAATTAGTTACAGTAACATCTTTTATAACTAGAATTTTTGAGGGAACTATATCTGAATCAAAAAGTTTTATTAAAGAAGAGTAACAGATCTTAAATGCCACTGACTTAAGAATAAATGTAAAAATTTTCCGGGACCTGTATGATACATTAAATTTACAGAGAGAGAATTCGTTACGGAACTCAACTCCTTGTGCCAATACCGTAGGACAGTGTAAGCATATGCTACATAAAAGTTCGGCTGGAATGGACGGCAAAAATTCTTTCATACGCTTGCGAGAATATGCTTGAATACTGTTGTCACGTAGAATGCAAATTTTGAAATATAAAGAATTAATACAACTTAATTCGTATAAATTGTAGAAACGTTTATTAATATTTGCAATTACAGCGAATATCTGAGTAATGATCGTGTATATTATAAAATACAGTGTGAAACATCCGTTGTGCTATTTCGGGGAAGGTAGGCGGCAAAACAATAATAAGCCAGTCAGAACAACTCTTCTCGACACAATAACGATAGTGTGATAGGCAATAGTTTAGAGTGATATGTTACTGAGAATGTCAACAGAAAAACACTCTTTGACATACTACGGGAAACGCGAATTACGCAACCTCGTCATGCTTCTTGTGGGCAGGAACAGCGTACACTTGCCATCTGGTGATTAAAAGAATATTCGCGACCTCCGCTTGTCTTCGTGTGAGGCGGAGTTTTCCCTCGACATGTCATGAGTGTTACACAGAAAAAATAATCTGAACACTTGTATACAACCACGTGAGGTATGCGAGAAATTTTTTCAAAATTAAGACGCAACACTAGCAAATATTTTTTTTCTATGCGTGATTAACATTAACATTTTATTTTTATCATTATTTTTTTAATTGTTTGCCTCCCTTGATAGATATGTATGTTACTGTGTACACAAATACTATATTCTGTTGTATGTTACTGTGTATACGAGGGTCGCCGCCCCGTTTCATTCTGCTTTTTAGGTATCTGAAATCTGAAAGGAAAGGGAATTTGGACCTGACTTTCTCCAGGTGCTCGATTCATGGAATGCAACGGATTAAGACAGGTAACATGAATTTCTATCATTCTTTAATTTTAATTTTCACATTTTATCATTTTCTGAAAATTTTGTGTTCCCTACCTTCATAGTTTTGTATTTTAATGTTAAAATTTCGCTATTTTAATTATTTCATATAAATAAATGAATATCTGTTGCGTCCACCACAATAATATCTTTGTGATTCCACTTCTAAACTTCCGCAAGTTGACCATCAAATTAGTTACAGTAACAGCTTTTATAACTAGAATTTTTGAGGGAACTATATCTGAATCAAAAATTTAATTAAAGAAGAGTAACAGATCTTAAATGCCACTGACTTAAGAATAAATGTAAAAATTTCCCGGGACCTGTATGATACATTAAATTTACAGAGAGAGATTTCGTTACGGAACTCAACTCCTTGTGCCAATACCGTAGGACAGTGTAAGCATATCCTACATAAAAGTTCGGCTGGAATGGACGGCAAAAATTCTTTCATACGATTGCGAGAATATGCTTGAATACTGTTGTCACGAAGAATGCAAATTTTGAAATATAAAGAATTAATACAACATAATTCGTATAAATTGTAAGAACGTTTATTAATATTTGTAATTACAGCGAATATCTGAGTAATGATCGTGTATATTATAAAATACAGTGTGAAACATCCGTTGTGCTATTTCGGGGAAGGTAGGCGGCAAAACAATAATAAGCAAGTCAGAACAACTCCTCTCGACACGATAACGATAGTGTGATAGGCAGACGTATTAATAGTTTACAGAGATCTGTTACTGAGAAAGTCAAAAGAAAAACACTCTTTGACATACTACGGGAAACGCGAATTACGCAACCTCGTCATGCTTCTTGTGGGCAGGAACAGCGTACACTTGCCATCAGGTGATTAAAAGAATATTCGCGACCTCCGCTTGTCTTCGTGTGAGACGGAGTTTTCCCTCGACATGTCATGAGTGTTACACAGACAAAATAATCTGAACACTTGTATACAACTACGTGAGGAATGCGAGAAATTTTTTCAAAATTAAGACGCAACACTAGCACATAATTTTTTTCAATGCGTGATTAACATTAACTTTTTATTTTTATCATTATTTTTTTAATTGTTTGCCCTCCCTTGATAGATATGTACGTTACTGTGTACACAAATACTATATTCTGTTGTATGTTACTGTGTATACGAGGGTCGCCGCCCCGTTTCATTCTGCTTTTTAGGTATCTGAATTCTGAAAGGAAAGGGAGTTTGGACCTGACTTTCTCCAGGTGCTCGATTCATGGAATGCAACGGATTAAGACAGGTAACATGCATTTCTATCATTCTTTAATTTTACTTTTCACATTTTATCATTTTCTCAAAATTTTGTGTTCCCTACCTTCATAGTTTTGTATTTTAATGTTAAAATTTCGCTATTTTAATTATTTCATATAAATAAATGAATATCTGTTGCGTCCACCACAATAATATCTTTGTGATTCCACTTCTAAACTTCCGACCGTTGACCATCAAATTAGTTACAGTAACAGATTTTATAACTAGAATTTTTGAGGGAACTATATCTGAATCAAAAACTTTTATTAAAGAAGAGTAACAGATCTTAAATGCCACTGACTTAAGAATAAATGTAAAAATTTCCCGGGACCTGTATGATACATTAAATTTACAGAGAGAGAATTCGTTACGGAACTCAACTCCTTGTGCCAATACCGTAGGACTGTGTAAGAATATACTACATAAAAGTTCGGCTGGAATGGACGGCAAAAATTCTTTCATACGCTTGCGAGAATATGCTTGAATACTGTTGTCACGTAGAATGCAAATTTTGAAATATAAAGAATTAATACAACTTAATTCGTATAAATTGTACGAACGTTTATTAATATTTGCAATTACAGCGAATATCTGGGTAATGATGGTGTATATTATAAAATACAGAGTGAAACATCCGTTGTGCTATTTCGGGGAATGTAGGCAGCAAAACAATAATAAGCAAGTCAGAACAACTCTTCTCGACACAATAACGATAGTGTGATAGGCAATAGTTTAGAGTGATATGTTACTGAGAAAGTCAACAGAAAAACACTCTTTGACATACTACGGGAAACGCGAATTACGCAACCTCGTCATGCTTCTTGTGGGCAGGAACAGCGTACACTTGCCATCAGGTGATTAAAAGAATATTCGCGACCTCCGCTTGTCTTCGTGTGAGACGGAGTTTTCCCTCGACCTGTCATGAGTGTTACACAGACAAACTAATCTGAACACTTGTATACAACCACGTGAGGAATGCGAGAAAATTTTTCAAAATTAAGACGCAACACTAGCACATAATTTTTTTCTATGCGTGATTAACATTAACTTTTATTTTTATCATTATTTTTTTAATTGTTCGCCCTCCCTTGATATATATGTATGTTACTGTGTACACAAATACTATATTATGTTGTATGTTACTGTGTATACGAGGGTCACCACCCCGTTTCATTCTGCTTTTTAGGTATCTGAATTCTGAAAGGAAAGGGAGTTTGGACCTGACTTTCTCCAGGTGCTCGATTCATGGAATGCAACGGATTAAGACAGGTAACATGCATTTCTATCATTCTTTAATTTTACTTTTCACATTTTATCATTTTCTCAAAATTTTGTGTTCCCTACCTTCATAGTTTTGTATTTTAATGTTAAAATTTCGCTATTTTAATTATTTCATATAAATAAATGAATATCTGTTGCGTCCACCACAATAATATCTTTGTGATTCCACTTCTAAACTTCCGACCGTTGACCATCAAATTAGTTACAGTAACAGCTTTTATAACTAGAATTTTTGAGGGAACTATATCTGAATCAAAAAGTTTTATTAAAGAAGAGTAACAGATCTTAAATGCCACTGACTTAAGAATAAATGTAAAAATTTCCCGGGACCTGTATGATACATTAAATTTACAGAGAGAGATTTCGTTACGGAACTCAACTCCTTGTGCCAATACCGTAGGACAGTGTAAGCATATGCTACATAAAAGTTCGGCTGGAATGGACGGCAAAAATTCTTTCATACGCTTGTGAGAATATATGCTTGAATACTGTTGTCACGTAGAATGCAAATTTTGAAATATAAAGAATTAATACAACTTAATTCGTATAAATTGTACGAACGTTTATTAATATTTGCAATTACAGCGAATATCTGGGTAATGATGGTGTATATTATAAAATACAGAGTGAAACATCCGTTGTGCTATTTCGGGGAATGTAGGCAGCAAAACAATAATAAGCAAGTCAGAACAACTCTTCTCGACACAATAACGATAGTGTGATAGGCAATAGTTTAGAGTGATATGTTACTGAGAAAGTCAACAGAAAAACACTCTTTGACATACTACGGGAAACGCGAATTACGCAACCTCGTCATGCTTCTTGTGGGCAGGAACAGCGTACACTTGCCATCAGGTGATTAAAAGAATATTCGCGACCTCCGCTTGTCTTCGTGTGAGACGGAGTTTTCCCTCGACCTGTCATGAGTGTTACACAGACAAACTAATCTGAACACTTGTATACAACCACGTGAGGAATGCGAGAAAATTTTTCAAAATTAAGACGCAACACTAGCACATAATTTTTTTCTATGCGTGATTAACATTAACTTTTATTTTTATCATTATTTTTTTAATTGTTCGCCCTCCCTTGATATATATGTATGTTACTGTGTACACAAATACTATATTATGTTGTATGTTACTGTGTATACGAGGGTCACCACCCCGTTTCATTCTGCTTTTTAGGTATCTGAATTCTGAAAGGAAAGGGAGTTTGGACCTGACTTTCTCCAGGTGCTCGATTCATGGAATGCAACGGATTAAGACAGGTAACATGCATTTCTATCATTCTTTAATTTTACTTTTCACATTTTATCATTTTCTCAAAATTTTGTGTTCCCTACCTTCATAGTTTTGTATTTTAATGTTAAAATTTCGCTATTTTAATTATTTCATATAAATAAATGAATATCTGTTGCGTCCACCACAATAATATCTTTGTGATTCCACTTCTAAACTTCCGACCGTTGACCATCAAATTAGTTACAGTAACAGCGTTTATAACTAGAATTTTTGAGGGAACTATATCTGAATCAAAAAGTTTTATTAAAGAAGAGTAACAGATCTTAAATGCCACTGACTTAAGAATAAATGTAAAAATTTCCCGGGACGTGTATGATACATTAAATTTACAGAGAGAGATTTCGTTACGGAACTCAACTCCTTGTGTCAATACCGTAGGACAGTGTAAGCATATGCTACATAAAAGTTCGGCTGGAATGGACGGCAAAAATTCTTTCATACGCTTGCGAGAATATGCTTAAATACTGTTGTCACGTAGAATGCAAATTTTGAAATATAAAGAATTAATACAACTTAATTCGTATAAATTGTACGAACGTTTCTTAATATTTGCAATTACAGCGAATATCTGAGTAATGATGGTGTATATTATAAAATACAGAGTGAAACATCCGTTGTGCTATTTCGGGGAAGGTAGGCAGCAAAACAATAATAAGCAAGTCAGAACAACTCTTCTCGACACAATAACGATAGTGTGATAGGCAATAGTTTAGAGTGATATGTTACTGAGAAAGTCAACAGAAAAACACTTTTTGACATACTACGGGAAACGCGAATTACGCAACCTCGTCATGCTTCTTGTGGGCAGGAACAGCGTACACTTGCCATCAGGTGATTAAAAGAATATTCGCGACCTCCGCTTGTCTTCGTGTGAGACGGAGTTTTCCCTCGACCTGTCATGAGTGTTACACAGACAAACTAATCTGAACACTTGTATACAACCACGTGAGGAATGCGAGAAAATTTTTCAAAATTAAGACGCAACACTAGCACATAATTTTTTTCTATGCGTGATTAACATTAACTTTTATTTTTATCATTATTTTTTTAATTGTTCGCCCTCCCTTGATATATATGTATGTTACTGTGTACACAAATACTATATTATGTTGTATGTTACTGTGTATACGAGGGTCACCACCCCGTTTCATTCTGCTTTTTAGGTATCTGAATTCTGAAAGGAAAGGGAGTTTGGACCTGACTTTCTCCAGGTGCTCGATTCATGGAATGCAACGGATTAAGACAGGTAACATGCATTTCTATCATTCTTTAATTTTACTTTTCACATTTTATCATTTTCTCAAAATTTTGTGTTCCCTACCTTCATAGTTTTGTATTTTAATGTTAAAATTTCGCTATTTTAATTATTTCATATAAATAAATGAATATCTGTTGCGTCCACCACAATAATATCTTTGTGATTCCACTTCTAAACTTCCGACCGTTGACCATCAAATTAGTTACAGTAACAGCTTTTATAACTAGAATTTTTGAGGGAACTATATCTGAATCAAAAAGTTTTATTAAAGAAGAGTAACAGATCTTAAATGCCACTGACTTAAGAATAAATGTAAAAATTTCCCGGGACCTGTATGATACATTAAATTTACAGAGAGAGATTTCGTTACGGAACTCAACTCCTTGTGCCAATACCGTAGGACAGTGTAAGCATATGCTACATAAAAGTTCGGCTGGAATGGACGGCAAAAATTCTTTCATACGCTTGCGAGAATATGCTTGAATACTGTTGTCACGTAGAATGCAAATTTTGAAATATAAAGAATTAATACAACTTAATTCGTATAAATTGTACGAACGTTTCTTAATATTTGCAATTACAGCGAATATCTGAGTAATGATGGTGTATATTATAAAATACAGAGTGAAACATCCGTTGTGCTATTTCGGGGAAGGTAGGCAGCAAAACAATAATAAGCAAGTCAGAACAACTCTTCTCGACACAATAACGATAGTGTGATAGGCAATAGTTTAGAGTGATATGTTACTGAGAAAGTCAACAGAAAAACACTCTTTGACATACTACGGGAAACGCGAATTACGCAACCTCGTCATGCTTCTTGTGGGCAGGAACAGCGTACACTTGCCATCAGGTGATTAAAAGAATATTCGCGACCTCCGCTTGTCTTCGTGTGAGACGGAGTTTTCCCTCGACCTGTCATGAGTGTTACACAGACAAACTAATCTGAACACTTGTATACAACCACGTGAGGAATGCGAGAAAATTTTTCAAAATTAAGACGCAACACTAGCACATAATTTTTTTCTATGCGTGATTAACATTAACTTTTATTTTTATCATTATTTTTTTAATTGTTCGCCCTCCCTTGATATATATGTATGTTACTGTGTACACAAATACTATATTATGTTGTATGTTACTGTGTATACGAGGGTCACCACCCCGTTTCATTCTGCTTTTTAGGTATCTGAATTCTGAAAGGAAAGGGAGTTTGGACCTGACTTTCTCCAGGTGCTCGATTCATGGAATGCAACGGATTAAGACAGGTAACATGCATTTCTATCATTCTTTAATTTTACTTTTCACATTTTATCATTTTCTCAAAATTTTGTGTTCCCTACCTTCATAGTTTTGTATTTTAATGTTAAAATTTCGCTATTTTAATTATTTCATATAAATAAATGAATATCTGTTGCGTCCACCACAATAATATCTTTGTGATTCCACTTCTAAACTTCCGACCGTTGACCATCAAATTAGTTACAGTAACAGCTTTTATAACTAGAATTTTTGAGGGAACTATATCTGAATCAAAAAGTTTTATTAAAGAAGAGTAACAGATCTTAAATGCCACTGACTTAAGAATAAATGTAAAAATTTCCCGGGACCTGTATGATACATTAAATTTACAGAGAGAGATTTCGTTACGGAACTCAACTCCTTGTGCCAATACCGTAGGACAGTGTAAGCATATGCTACATAAAAGTTCGGCTGGAATGGACGGCAAAAATTCTTTCATACGCTTGCGAGAATATGCTTGAATACTGTTGTCACGTAGAATGCAAATTTTGAAATATAAAGAATTAATACAACTTAATTCGTATAAATTGTACGAACGTTTCTTAACATTTGCAATTACAGCGAATATCTGAGTAATGATGGTGTATATTATAAAATACAGAGTGAAACATCCGTTGTGCTATTTCGGGGAAGGTAGGCAGCAAAACAATAATAAGCAAGTCAGAACAACTCTTCTCGACACAATAACGATAGTGTGATAGGCAATAGTTTAGAGTGATATGTTACTGAGAAAGTCAACAGAAAAACACTCTTTGACATACTACGGGAAACGCGAATTACGCAACCTCGTCATGCTTCTTGTGGGCAGGAACAGCGTACACTTGCCATCAGGTGATTAAAAGAATATTCGCGACCTCCGCTTGTCTTCGTGTGAGACGGAGTTTTCCCTCGACCTGTCATGAGTGTTACACAGACAAACTAATCTGAACACTTGTATACAACCACGTGAGGAATGCGAGAAAATTTTTCAAAATTAAGACGCAACACTAGCACATAATATTTTTCTATGCGTGATTAACATTAACTTTTATTTTTATCATTATTTTTTTAATTGTTCGCCCTCCCTTGATATATATGTATGTTACTGTGTACACAAATACTATATTATGTTGTATGTTACTGTGTATACGAGGGTCACCACCCCGTTTCATTCTGCTTTTTAGGTATCTGATTTCTGAAAGGAAAGGGAGTTTGGACCTGACTTTCTCCAGGTGCTCGATTCATGGAATGCAACGGATTAAGACAGGTAACATGCATTTCTATCATTCTTTAATTTTACTTTTCACATTTTATCATTTTCTCAAAATTTTGTGTTCCCTACCTTCATAGTTTTGTATTTTAATGTTAAAATTTCGCTATTTTAATTATTTCATATAAATAAATGAATATCTGTTGCGTCCACCACAATAATATCTTTGTGATTCCACTTCTAAACTTCCGACCGTTGACCATCAAATTAGTTACAGTAACAGCTTTTATAACTAGAATTTTTGAGGGAACTATATCTGAATCAAAAAGTTTTATTAAAGAAGAGTAACAGATCTTAAATGCCACTGACTTAAGAATAAATGTAAAAATTTCCCGGGACCTGTATGATACATTAAATTTACAGAGAGAGATTTCGTTACGGAACTCAACTCCTTGTGCCAATACCGTAGGACAGTGTAAGCATATGCTACATAAAAGTTCGGCTGGAATGGACGGCAAAAATTCTTTCATACGCTTGCGAGAATATGCTTGAATACTGTTGTCACGTAGAATGCAAATTTTGAAATATAAAGAATTAATACAACTTAATTCGTATAAATTGTACGAACGTTTCTTAATATTTGCAATTACAGCGAATATCTGAGTAATGATGGTGTATATTATAAAATACAGAGTGAAACATCCGTTGTGCTATTTCGGGGAAGGTAGGCAGCAAAACAATAATAAGCAAGTCAGAACAACTCTTCTCGACACAATAACGATAGTGTGATAGGCAATAGTTTAGAGTGATATGTTACTGAGAAAGTCAACAGAAAAACACTCTTTGACATACTACGGGAAACGCGAATTACGCAACCTCGTCATGCTTCTTGTGGGCAGGAACAGCGTACAGTTACCATCAGGTGATTAAAAGAATATTGGCGACCTTCTCTTGTCTTCGTGTGAGACGGAGTTTTCCCTCGACCTGTCATGAGTGTTACACAGACAAAATAATCTGAACACTTGTATACAACCACGTGAGGAATGCGAGAAAATTTTTCAAAATTAAGACGCAACACTAGCACATAATTTTTTTCTATGCGTGATTAACATTAACTTTTTATTTTTATCATTTTTTTTTAATTGTTTGCCCTCCCTTGATAGATATGTATGTTACTGTGTACACAAATAATATATTCTGTTGTATGTTACTGTGTATACGAGGGGCGCCGCCCCGTTTCATTCTGCTTTTTAGGTATCTGAATTCTGAAAGGAAAGGGAGTTTGGACCTGACTTTCTCCAGGTGCTCGATTCATGGAATGCAACGGATTAAGACAGGTAACATGCATTTCTATCATTCTTTAATTTTCCTTCGAATAAAGTAAAATTTTGTGTTCCCTACCTTAATAGTTTTGTATTTTAATGTTAAAATTTCGCTATTTTAATTATTTGATATAAATGAATGAATATCTGTTGCGTCCACCACAATAATATCTTTGTGATTCCACTTCTAAACTTCCGACCGTTGAACATCAAATTAGTTACAGTAACAGCTTTTATAACTAGAATTTTTGAGGGAACTATATCTGAATCAAAAAGTTTTATTAAAGAAGAGTAACAGATCTTAAATGCCACTCACTTAAGAATAAATGTAAAAATTTCCCGGGACCTGTATGATACATTAAATTTACAGAGAGAGATTTCGTTACGGAACTCAACTCCTTGTGCCAATACCGTAGAACAGTGTAAGCATATGCTACATAAAATTTCGGCTGGAATGGACGGCAAAAATTCTTTCATACGCTTGCGAGAATATGCTTGACTACTGTTGTCACGTAGAATGCAAATTTTCAAATATAAAGAATTAATACAACTTAATTCGTATAAATTGTAGGAACGTTTATTAATATTTGCAATTTCAGCGAATACCTGAGTAATGATCGTGTATATTATAAAATACAGAGTAAAATATCGGTTGTGCAATTTCGGGGAAGGTAGGCGGCAAAACAATAACAAGCACGTCAGAACAACTCTTCTCGTCACGATGACGATAGTGTGATAGGCAAACGTATTAATAGTTTACAGGGATATGTTTCTGAGAAAGTCAAAAGAAAAACTCTCTTTGACATACTATGGGGAAACGCGAATTACGCAACCTCGTCATGCGTCTTGTGGGCAGGAACAGCGTACACTTTCTAAGAATATTTGCGACCTCCGCTTGTCTTCGTGTGAGACGGAGTTTTCCCTCGACATGTCATGAGTGTTACACAGATAAAATAATATGCACACATGTATACTACCACGTGAGGAATACGAGAAAATTTTTGAAAATGAAGACGCAACACTAAAATGTAATTCTTTTTTATGTGTGATTAACTTTAACTTTTATTTTTATCATTATTTTTTTAATGGTTTGCCCTCCCTTCATAGATATGTATGTTACTGTGTACACAAATACTATATTCTGTTGTATGTTACTGTGTATACGAGGGTCGCCGCCCCGTTTCATTCTGCTTTTTAGGTATCTGAATTCTGAAATTAAAGGGAATTTGGACCTGACTTTCTCCAGCTGCTCGATTCATGGAATGCAATGGATTAAGAGAGGTAACATGCATTTCTATCATTCTTTAATTTTACTTTTCACATTTTATCATTTTCTCAAAATTTTGTGTTCCCTACCTTCATAGTTTTGTATTTTAATGTTAAAATTTCGCTATTTTAATTATTTGATATAAATGAATGAATATCTGTTGCGTCCACCACAATAATATCTTTGTGATTCCACTTCTAAACTTCCGACCGTTGACCATCAAATTAGTTACAGTAACAGCTTTTATAACTAGAATTTTTGAGGGAACCATATATCTGAATCAAAAAGTTTTATTAAAGAAGAGTAACAGATCTTAAATGCCACTGACTTAAGAATAAATGTAAAAATTTCCGGGACCTGTATGATACATTAAATTTACAGAGAGAGATTTCGTTACGGAACTCAACTCCTTGTGCCAATACCGTAGAACAGTGTAATCATATGCTACATAAAAGTTCGGCTGGAATGGACGGCAAAAATTCTTTCATACGCTTGCGAGAATATGCTTGAATACTGTTGTCACGTAGAATGCAAATTTTGAAATATAAAGAATTAATACAACTTAATTCGTATAAATTGCACGAACGTTTATTAATATTTGCAATTACAGCGAATATCTGAGTAATGATCGTGTATATTATAAAATACAGTGTGAAACATCCGTTGTGCTATTTCGGGGAAGGTTGGCGGCAAAACAATAATAAGCAAGTCAGGACAACTCTTCTCGACACAATAACGATAGTGTGATAGGCAATAGTTTAGAGTGATATGTTACTGAGAATGTCAACAGAAAAACACTCTTTGACATACTACGGGAAATGCGAATTACGCAACCTCGTCATGCTTCTTGTGGGCAGGAACAGCGTACACTTGCCATCAGGTGATTAAAAGAATATTCGCGACCTCCGCTTGTCTTCGTGTGAGACGGAGTTTTCCCTCGACATATCATGAGTGTTACACAGACAAAATAATCTGTACACTTGTATACAACCACGAGAGGAATGCGAGGAAAGTTTTCAAAATTAAGACGCAACACTAGCACATAATTTTTTTCTATGCGTGATTAACATTAACTTTTTATTTTTATCATTTTTTTTTAATTGTTTGCCCTCCCTTGATAGATATGTATGTTACTGTGTACACAAATACTATATTCTGTTGTATGTTACTGTGTATACGAGGGTCGCCGCCCCGTTTCATTCTGCTTTTTAGGTATCTGATTTCTGAAAGGAAAGGGAGTTTGGACCTGACTTTCTCCAGGTGCTCGATTCATGGAATGCAACGGATTAAGACAGGTAACATGCATTTCTATCATTCTTTAATTTTACTTTTCACATTTTATCATTTTCTCAAAATTTTGTGTTCCCTACCTTCATAGTTTTGTATTTTAATGTTAAAATTTCGCTATTTTAACTATTTCATATAAATAAATGAATATCTGTTGCGTCCACCACAATAATATCTTTGTGATTCCACTTCTAAACTTCCGACAGTTGACCATCAAATTAGTTACAGTAACAGCTTTTATAACTAGAATTTTTGAGGGAACTATATCTGAATCAAAAAGTTTTATTAAAGAAGAGTAACAGATCTTAAATGCCACTGACTTAAGAATAAATGTAAAAATTTCCCGGGACCTGTATGATACATTAAATTTACAGAGAGAGAATTCGTTACGGAACTCAACTCCTTGTGCCAATACCGTAGAACAGTGTAAGCATATGCTACATAAAAGTTCGGCTGGAATGGACCTCAAAAATTCTTTCATACGCTTGCGAGAATATGCTTGACTACTGTTGTCACGTAGAATGCAAATTTTCAAATATAAAGAATTAATACAACTTAATACGTATAAATTGTAGGAACGTTTATTAATATTTGCAATTTCAGCGAATACCTGAGTAATGATCGTGTATATTATAAAATACAGAGTAAAACATCCGTTGTGCAATTTCGGGGAAGGTAGGCGGCAAAACAATAACAAGCACGTCAGAACAACACTTCTCGGCACGATGACGATAGCGTGATAGGCAAACGTATTAATATCTTACAGGGATATGTTTCTGAGAAAGTCAAAAGAAAAACACTCTTTGACATACTACGGGAAACGCGAATTACGCAACCTCGTCATGCTTCTTGTGGGCAGGAACAGCGTACACTTGCCATCAGGTGATTAAAAGAATATCTCGCGACCTCCGCTTGTCTTCGTGTGAGACGGAGTTTTCCCTCGACATATCATGAGTGTTACACAGACAAAATAATCTGTACACTTGTATACAACCACGAGAGGAATGCGAGAAAAGTTTTCAAAATTAAGACGCAACACTAGCACATAATTTTTTTCTATGCGTGATTAACATTAACTTTTATTTTTATCATTATTTTTTTAATTGTTCGCCCTCCCTTGATAGATATGTATGTTACTGTGTACACAAATACTATATTCTGTTGTATGTTACTTTGTATACGAGGGTCGCCGCCCCGTTTCATTCTGCTTTTTAGGTATCTGAATTCTGAAAGGAAAGGGAGTTTGGACCTGACTTTCTCCAGGTGCTCGATTCATGGAATGCAACGGATTAAGACAGGTAACATGCATTTCTATCATTCTTTAATTTTCCTTCGAATAAAGTAAAATTTTGTGTTCCCTACCTTAATAGTTTTGTATTTTAATGTTAAAATTTCGCTATTTTAATTATTTGATATAAATGAATGAATATCTGTTGCGTCCACCACAATAATATCTTTGTGATTCCACTTCTAAACTTCCGACCGTTGAACATATAATTAGTTACAGTAACAGCTTTTATAACTAGAATTTTTAAGGGAACTATATCTGAATCAAAATGTTTTATTAAAGAAGAGTAACAGATCTTAAATGCCACTCAGTTAAGAATAAATGTAAAAATTTCCCGGGACCTGTATGATACATTAAATTTACAGAGAGAGATTTCGTTACGGAACTCAACTCCTTGTGCCAATACCGTACAACAGTGTAAGCATATGCTACATAAAAGTTCGGCTGGAATGGACAGCAAAAATTCTTTCATACGCTTGCGAGAATATGCTTAACTACTGTTGTCACGTAGAATGCAAATTTTCAAATATAAAGAATTAATACAACTTAATTCGTATAAATTGTAGGAACGTTTATTAATATTTGCAATTTCAGCGAATACCTGAGTAATGATCGTGTCTAATATAAAATACAGAGTAAAACATCCGTTGTGCAATTTCGGGGAAGGTAGGCGGCAAAACAATAACAAGCACGTCAGAACAACTCTTCTCGGCACGATGACGATAGTGTGATAGGCAAACGTATTAATAGTTTACAGGGATATGTTTCTGAGAAAGTCAAAAGAAAAACACTCTTTGACATACTATGGGGAAACGCGAATTACGCAACCTCGTCATGCTTCTTGTGGGCAGGAACAGCGTACACTTTCTAAGAATATTTGCGACCTCCGCTTGTCTTCGTGTGAGACGGAGTTTTTCCTCGACATGTCATGAGTGTTACACAGATAAAATAATATGCACACTTGTATACTACCACGTGAGGAATACGAGAAAATTTTTGAAAATGAAGACGCAACACTAAAATGTAATTCTTTTTTATGTGTGATTAACTTTAACTTTTATTTTTATCATTATTTTTTTAATTGTTTGCCCTCCCTTCATAGATATGTATGTTACTGTGTACACAAATACTATATTCTGTTGTATGTTACTGTGTATACGAGGGTCGCCGCCCCGTTTCATTCTGCTTTTTAGGTATCTGAATTCTGAAATTAAAGGGAATTTGGACCTGACTTTCTCCAGCTGCTCGATTCATGGAATGCAATGGATTAAGAGAAGTAACATGCATTTCTATCATTCTTTAATTTTACTTTTCACATTTTATCATTTTCTCAAAATTTTGTGTTCCCTACCTTCATAGTTTTGTATTTTAATGTTAAAATTTCGCTATTTTAATTATTTGATATAAATGAATGAATATCTGTTGCGTCCACCACAATAATATCTTTGTAATTCCACTTCTAAACTTCCGACCGTTGACCATCAAATTAGTTACAGTAACAGCTTTTATAACTAGAATTTTTGAGGGAACTATATCTGAATCAAAAAGTTTTATTAAAGAAGAGTAACAGATTTTAAATGCCACTGACTTAAGAATAAATGTAAAAATTTCCCGGGACCTGTATGATACATTAAATTTACAGAGAGAGATTTCGTTACGGAACTCAACTCCTTGTGCCAATACCGTAGAACAGTGTAATCATATGCTACATAAAAGTTCGGCTGGAATGGACGGCAAAAATTCTTTCATACGCTTGCGAGAATATGCTTGAATACTGTTGTCACGTAGAATGCAAATTTTGAAATATAAAGAATTAATACAACTTAATTCGTATAAATTGCACGAACGTTTATTAATATTTGCAATTACAGCGAATATCTGAGTAATGATCGTGTATATTATAAAATACAGTGTGAAACATCCGTTGTGCTATTTCGGGGAAGGTAGGCGGCAAAACAATAATAAGCAAGTCAGGACAACTCTTCTCGACACAATAACGATAGTGTGATAGGCAATAGTTTAGAGTGATATGTTACTGAGAATGTCAACAGAAAAACACTCTTTGACATACTACGGGAAACGCGAATTACGCAACCTCGTCATGCTTCTTGTGGGCAGGAACAGCGTACACTTGCCATCAGGTGATTAAAAGAATATTCGCGACTTCCGCTTGTCTTCGTGTGAGACGGAGTTTTCCCTCGACATATCATGAGTGTTACACAGACAAAATAATCTGTACACTTGTATACAACCACGAGAGGAATGCGAGAAAAGTTTTCAAAATTAAGACGCAACACTAGCACATAATTTTTTTCTATGCGTGATTAACTTTAACTTTTATTTTTATCATTATTTTTTTAATTGTTTGCCCTCCCTTGATAGATATGTATGTTACTGTGTACACAAATACTATATTCTGTTGTATGTTACTGTGTATACCAGGGTCGCGGACCCGTTTCATTCCGCTTTTTAGGTATCTGAATTCTGAAAAGAAAGGGAGTTTGGACCTGACTTTCTCCAGGTGCTCGATTCATGGAATGCAACGGATTAAGACAGGTAACATGCATTTCTATCATTCTTTAATTTTACTTTTCACATTTTCACATTTTCTCAAAATTTTGTGTTCCCTACCTTCATAGTTTTGTATTTTAATGTTAAAATTTCGCTATTTTAATTATTTCATATAAATAAATGAATATCTGTTGCGTCCACCACAATAATATCTTTGTGATTCCACTTCTAAACTTCCGGCCGTTGACCATCAAATTAGTTACAGTAACAGCTTTTATAACTAGAATTTTTGAGGGAACTATATCTGAATCAAAAAGTTTTATTAAAGAAGAGTAACAGATCTTAAATGCCACTGACTTAAGAATAAATGTAAAAATTTCCCGGGACCTGTATGATACATTAAATTTACAGAGAGAGAATTCGTTACGGAACTCAACTCCTTGTGCCAATACCGTAGAACAGTGTAAGCATATGCTACATAAAAGTTCGGCTGGAATGGACCTCAAAAATTCTTTCATACGCTTGCGAGAATATGCTTGACTACTGTTGTCACGTAGAATGCAAATTTTCAAATATAAAGAATTAATACAACTTAATACGTATAAATTGTAGGAACGTTTATTAATATTTGCAATTTCAGCGAATACCTGAGTAATGATCGTGTATATTATAAAATACAGAGTAAAACATCCGTTGTGCAATTTCGGGGAAGGTAAGCGGCAAAACAATAACAAGCACGTCAGAACAACTCTTCTCGGCACGATGACGATAGTGTGATAGGCAAACGTATTAATAGCTTACAGGGATATGTTTCTGAGAAAGTCAAAAGAAAAACACTCTTTGACATACTACGGGAAACGCGAATTACGCAACCTCGTCATGCTTCTTGTGGGCAGGAACAGCGTACACTTGCCATCAGGTGATTAAAAGAATATCTCGCGACCTCCGCTTGTCTTCGTGTGAGACGGAGTTTTCCCTCGACATATCATGAGTGTTACACAGACAAAATAATCTGTACACTTGTATACAACCACGAGAGGAATGCGAGAAAAGTTTTCAAAATTAAGACGCAACACTAGCACATAATTTTTTTCTATGCGTGATTAACATTAACTTTTATTTTTATCATTATTTTTTTAATTGTTCGCCTTCCCTTGATAGACATGTATGTTACTGTGTACACAAATACTATATTCTGTTGTATGTTACTTTGTATACGAGGGTCGCCGCCCCGTTTCATTCTGCTTTTTAGGTATCTGAATTCTGAAAGGAAAGGGAGTTTGGACCTGACTTTCTCCATGTGCTCGATTCATGGAATGCAACGGATTAAGACAGGTAACATGCATTTCTATCATTCTTTAATTTTCCTTCGAATAAAGTAAAATTTTGTGTTCCCTACCTTAATAGTTTTGTATTTTAATGTTAAAATTTCGCTATTTTAATTATTTGATATAAATGAATGAATATCTGTTGCGTCCACCACAATAATATCTTTGTGATTCCACTTCTAAACTTCCGACCGTTGACCATCAAATTAGTTACAGTAACAGCTTTTATAACTAGAATTTTTGAGGGAACTATATCTGAATCAAAAACTTTTATTGAAGAAGAGTAACAGATCTTAAATGCCACTGACTTAAGAATAAATGTAAAAATTTCCCGGGACCTGTATGATACATTAAATTTACAGAGAGAGAATTCGTTACGGAACTCAACTCCTTGTGCCAATACCGTAGGACAGTGTAAGAATATACTACATAAAAGTTCGGCTGGAATGGACGGCAAAAATTCTCTCATACGCTTGCGAGAATATGCTTGAATACTGTTGTCACGTAGAATGCAAATTTTGAAATATAAAGAATTAATACAACTTAATTCGTATAAATTGTACGAACGTTTATTAATATTTGCAATTACAGCGAATATCTGAGTAATGATGGTGTATATTATAAAATACAGAGTGAAACATCCGTTGTGCTATTTCGGGGAATGTAGGCAGCAAAACAATAATAAGCAAGTCAGAACAACTCTTCTCGACACAATAACGATAGTGTGATAGGCAATAGTTTAGAGTGATATGTTACTGAGAAAGTCAACAGAAAAACACTCTTTGACATACTACGGGAAACGCGAATTACGCAACCTCGTCATGCTTCTTGTGGGCAGGAACAGCGTACACCTGCCATCAGGTGATTAAAAGAATATTCGCGACCTCCGCTTGTCTTCGTGTGAGACGGAGTTTTCCCTCGACCTGTCATGAGTGTTACACAGACAAACTAATCTGAACACTTGTATACAACCACGTGAGGAATGCGAGAAAATTTTTCAAAATTAAGACGCAACACTAGCACATAATTTTTTTCTATGCGTGATTAACATTAACTTTTATTTTTATCATTATTTTTTTAATTGTTCGCCCTCCCTTGATATATATGTATGTTACTGTGTACACAAATACTATATTATGTTGTATGTTACTGTGTATACGAGGGTCACCACCCCGTTTCATTCTGCTTTTTAGGTATCTGAATTCTGAAAGGAAAGGGAGTTTGGACCTGACTTTCTCCAGGTGCTCGATTCATGGAATGCAACGGATTAAGACAGGTAACATGCATTTCTATCATTCTTTAATTTTACTTTTCACATTTTCACATTTTCTCAAAATTTTGTGTTCCCTACCTTCATAGTTTTGTATTTTAATGTTAAAATTTCGCTATTTTAATTATTTCATATAAATAAATGAATATCTGTTGCGTCCACCACAATAATATCTTTGTGATTCCACTTCTAAACTTCCGGCCGTTGACCATCAAATTAGTTACAGTAACAGCTTTTATAACTAGAATTTTTGAGGGAACTATATCTGAATCAAAAAGTTTTATTAAAGAAGAGTAACACATCTTAAATGCCACTGACTTAAGAATAAATGTAAAAATTTCCCGGGACCTGTATGATACATTAAATTTACAGAGAGAGAATTCGTTACGGAACTCAACTCCTTGTGCAAATATCGTAGAACAGTGTAAGCATATGCTACATAAAAGTTCGGCTGGAATGGACCTCAAAAATTCTTTCATACGCTTGCGAGAATATGCTTGACTACTGTTGTCACGTAGAATGCAAATTTTCAAATATAAAGAATTAATACAACTTAATACGTATAAATTGTAGGAACGTTTATTAATATTTGCAATTTCAGCGAATACCTGAGTAATGATCGTGTATATTATAAAATACAGAGTAAAACATCCGTTGTGCAATTTCGGGGAAGGTAAGCGGCAAAACAATAACAAGCACGTCAGAACAACTCTTCTCGGCACGATGACGATAGTGTGATAGGCAAACGTATTAATAGCTTACAGGGATATGTTTCTGAGAAAGTCAAAAGAAAAACACTCTTTGACATACTACGGGAAACGCGAATTACGCAACCTCGTCATGCTTCTTGTGGGCAGGAACAGCGTACACTTGCCATCAGGTGATTAAAAGAATATCTCGCGACCTCCGCTTGTCTTCGTGTGAGACGGAGTTTTCCCTCGACATATCATGAGTGTTACACAGACAAAATAATCTGTACACTTGTATACAACCACGAGAGGAATGCGAGAAAAGTTTTCAAAATTAAGACGCAACACTAGCACATAATTTTTTTCTATGCGTGATTAACATTAACTTTTATTTTTATCATTATTTTTTTAATTGTTCGCCCTCCCTTGATAGATATGTATGTTACTGTGTACACAAATACTATATTCTGTTGTATGTTACTTTGTATACGAGGGTCGCCGCCCCGTTTCATTCTGCTTTTTAGGTATCTGAATTCTGAAAGGAAAGGGAGTTTGGACCTGACTTTCTCCAGGTGCTCGATTCATGGAATGCAACGGATTAAGACAGGTAACATGCATTTCTATCATTCTTTAATTTTACTTTTCACATTTTATCATTTTCTCAAAATTTTGTGTTCCCTACCTTCATAGTTTTGTATTTTAATGTTAAAATTTCGCTATTTTAATTATTTCATATAAATAAATGAATATCTGTTGCGTCCACCACAATAATATCTTTGTGATTCCACTTCTAAACTTCCGACCGTTGACCATCAAATTAGTTACAGTAACAGCTTTTATAACTAGAATTTTTGAGGGAACTATATCTGAATCAAAAAGTTTTATTAAAGAAGAGTAACAGATCTTAAATGCCACTGACTTAAGAATAAATGTAAAAATTTCCCGGGACCTGTATGATACATTAAATTTACAGAGAGAGATTTCGTTACGGAACTCAACTCCTTGTGCCAATACCGTAGGACAGTGTAAGCATATGCTACACAAAAGTTCGGCTGGAATGGACGGCAAAAATTCTTTCATACGCTTGCGAGAATATGCTTGAATACTGTTGTCACGTAGAATGCAAATTTTGAAATATAAAGAATTAATACAACTTAATTCGTATAAATTGTACGAACGTTTCTTAATATTTGCAATTACAGCGAATATCTGAGTAATGATGGTGTATATTATAAAATACAGAGTGAAACATCCGTTGTGCTATTTCGGGGAAGGTAGGCAGCAAAACAATAATAAGCAAGTCAGAACAACTCTTCTCGACACAATAACGATAGTGTGATAGGCAATAGTTTAGAGTGATATGTTACTGAGAAAGTCAACAGAAAAACACTCTTTGACATACTACGGGAAACGCGAATTACGCAACCTCGTCATGCTTCTTGTGGGCAGGAACAGCGTACACTTGCCATCTGGTGATTAAAAGAATATTCGCGACCTCCGCTTGTCTTCGTGTGAGGCGGAGTTTTCCCTCGACATGTCATGAGTGTTACACAGAAAAAATAATCTGAACACTTGTATACAACCACGTGAGGTATGCGAGAAATTTTTTCAAAATTAAGACGCAACACTAGCACATAATTTTTTTCTATGCGTGATTAACATTAACTTTTATTTTTATCATTATTTTTTTAATTGTTCGCCCTCCCTTGATAGATATGTATGTTACTGTGTACACAAATACTATATTCTGTTGTATGTTACTGTGTATACGAGGGTCGCCGCCCCGTTTCATTCTGCTTTTTAGGTATCTGAATTCTGAAAGGAAAGGGAGTTTGGACCTGACTTTCTCCAGGTGCTCGATTCAAGGAATGCAACGGATTAAGACAGGTAACATGCATTTCTATCATTCTTTAATTTTCCTTCGAATAAAGTAAAATTTTGTGTTCCCTACCTTAATAGTTTTGTATTTTAATGTTAAAATTTCGCTATTTTAATTATTTGATATAAATGAATGAATATCTGTTGCGTCCACCACAATAATATCTTTGTGATTCCACTTCTAAACTTCCGACCGTTGAACATCAAATTAGTTACAGTAACAGCTTTTATAACTAGAATTTTTGAGGGAACTATATCTGAATCAAAAAGTTTTATTAAAGAAGAGTAACAGATCTTAAATGCCACTCACTTAAGAATAAATGTAAAAATTTCCCGGGACCTGTATGATACATTAAATTTACAGAGAGAGATTTCGTTACGGAACTCAACTCCTTGTGCCAATACCGTAGAACAGTGTAAGCATATGCTACATAAAAGTTCGGCTGGAATGGACGGCAAAAATTCTTTCATACGCTTGCGAGAATATGCTTGACTACTGTTGTCACGTAGAATGCAAATTTTCAAATATAAAGAATTAATACAACTTAATTCGTATAAATTGTAGGAACGTTTATTAATATTTGCAATTTCAGCGAATACCTGAGTAATGATCGTGTATATTATAAAATACAGAGTAAAATATCGGTTGTGCAATTTCGGGGAAGGTAGGCGGCAAAACAATAACAAGCACGTCAGAACAACTCTTCTCGGCACGATGACGATAGTGTGATAGGCAAACGTATTAATAGTTTACAGGGATATGTTTCTGAGATAGTCAAAAGAAAAACACTCTTTGACATACTATGGGGAAACGCGAATTACGCAACCTCGCCATGCGTCTTGTGGGCAGGAACAGCGTACACTTTCTAAGAATAATTGCGACCTCCGCTTGTCTTCGTGTGAGACGGAGTTTTTCCTGGACATGTCATGAGTGTTACACAGATAAAATAATATGCACACATGTATACTACCACGTGAGGAATACGAGAAATTTTTTGAAAATGAAGACGCAACACTAAAATGTAATTCTTTTTTATGTGTGATTAACTTTAACTTTTATTTTTATCATTATTTTTTTAATGGTTTGCCCTCCCTTCATAGATATGTATGTTACTGTGTACACAAATACTATATTCTGTTGTATGTTACTGTGTATACGAGGGTCGCCGCCCCGTTTCATTCTGCTTTTTAGGTATCTGAATTCTGAAAGGAAAGGGAGTTTGGACCTGACTTTCTCCAGGTGCTCGATTCATGGAATGCAACGGATTAAGACAGGTAACATGCATTTCTATCATTCTTTAATTTTACTTTTCACATTTTATCATTTTCTCAAAATTTTGTGTTCCCTACCTTCATAGTTTTGTATTTTAATGTTAAAATTTCGCTATTTTAATTATTTCATATAAATAAATGAATATCTGTTGCGTCCACCACAATAATATCTTTGTGATTCCACTTCTAAACTTCCGACCGTTGACCATCAAATTAGTTACAGTAACAGCTTTTATAACTAGAATTTTTGAGGGAACTATATCTGAATCAAAAAGTTTTATTAAAGAAGAGTAACAGATCTTAAATGCCACTGACTTAAGAATAAATGTAAAAATTTCCCGGGACCTGTATGATACATTAAATTTACAGAGAGAGATTTCGTTACGGAACTCAACTCCTTGTGCCAATACCGTAGGACAGTGTAAGCATATGCTACACAAAAGTTCGGCTGGAATGGACGGCAAAAATTCTTTCATACGCTTGCGAGAATATGCTTGAATACTGTTGTCACGTAGAATGCAAATTTTGAAATATAAAGAATTAATACAACTTAATTCGTATAAATTGTACGAACGTTTCTTAATATTTGCAATTACAGCGAATATCTGAGTAATGATGGTGTATATCATAAAATACAGAGTGAAACATCCGTTGTGCTATTTCGGGGAAGGTAGGCAGCAAAACAATAATAAGCAAGTCAGAACAACTCTTCTCGACACAATAACGATAGTGTGATAGGCAATAGTTTAGAGTGATATGTTACTGAGAAAGTCAACAGAAAAACACTCTTTGACATACTACGGGAAACGCGAATTACGCAACCTCGTCATGCTTCTAGTGGGCAGGAACAGCGTACAGTTACCATCAGGTGATTAAAAGAATATTGGCGACCTCCTCTTGTCTTCGTGTGAGACGGAGTTTTCCCTCGACCTGTAATGAGTGTTACACAGACAAAATAATCTGAACACTTGTATACAACCACGTGAGGAATGCGAGAAAATTTTTCAAAATTAAGACGAAACACTAGCACATAATTTTTTCATATGCGTGATTAACATTAACTTTTTATTTTTATCATTATTTTTTTAATTGTTTGCCCTCCCTTGATAGATATGTATGTTACTGTGTACGCAAATACTATATTCTGTTGTATGTTACTGTGTATACGAGGGTCGCCGCCCCGTTTCATTCTGCTTTTTAGGTATCTGAATTCTGAAAGGAAAGGGAGTTTGGACCTGACTTTCTCCAGGTGCTCGATTCATGGAATGCAACGGATTAAGATAGGTAACATGCATTTCTATCATTCTTTAATTTTCCTTCGAATAAAGTAAAATTTTGTGTTCCCTACCTTAATAGTTTTGTATTTTAATGTTAAAATTTCGCTATTTTAATTATTTGATATAAATGAATGAATATCTGTTGCGTCCACCACAATAATATCTTTGTGATTCCACTTCTAAACTTCCGACCGTTGACCATCAAATTAGTTACAGTAACAGCTTTTATAACTAGAATTTTTGAGGGAACTATATCTGAATCAAAAACTTTTATTGAAGAAGAGTAACAGATCTTAAATGCCACTGACTTAAGAATAAATGTAAAAATTTCCCGGGACCTGTATCATACATTAAATTTACAGAGAGAGATTTCATTACGGAACTCAACTCCTTGTGCCAATACCGTAGGACAGTGTAAGCATATGCTACACAAAAGTTCGGCTGGAATGGACGGCAAAAATTCTTTCATACGCTTGCGAGAATATGCTTGAATACTGTTGTCACGTAGAATGCAAATTTTGAAATATAAAGAATTAATACAACTTAATTCGTATAAATTGTACGAACGTTTCTTAATATTTGCAATTACAGCTAATATCTGATTAATGATCGTTTATATTATAAAATACAGAGTGAAACATCCGTTGTGCTATTTCGGAGAAGGTAGGCGGCAAAACAATAATAAAAAAGTCAGAACAACTCTTCTCGGCACGATAACGATAGTGTGATAGGCAGACGTATTAATAGTTTACAGTGATATGTTATTGAGAATGTCAAAAGAAAAACACTCTTTGACATACTACGGGAAACGCGAATTACGCAACCTCGTCATGCTTCTTGTGGGCAGGAACAGCGTACACTTGCCATCAGGTGATTAAAAGAATATTCGCGACCTCCGCTTGTCTTCGTGTGAGACGGAGTTTTCCCTCGACCTGTAATGAGTGTTACACAGACAAAATAATCTGAACACTTGTATACAACCACGTGAGGAATGCGAGAAAATTTTTCAAAATTAAGACGAAACACTAGCACATAATTTTTTCATATGCGTGATTAACATTAACTTTTTATTTTTATCATTATTTTTTTAATTGTTTGCCCTCCCTTGATAGATATGTATGTTACTGTGTACGCAAATACTATATTCTGTTGTATGTTACTGTGTATACGAGGGTCGCCGCCCCGTTTCATTCTGCTTTTTAGGTATCTGAATTCTGAAAGGAAAGGGAGTTTGGACCTGACTTTCTCCAGGTGCTCGATTCATGGAATGCAACGGATTAAGATAGGTAACATGCATTTCTATCATTCTTTAATTTTCCTTCGAATAAAGTAAAATTTTGTGTTCCCTACCTTAATAGTTTTGTATTTTAATGTTAAAATTTCGCTATTTTAATTATTTGATATAAATGAATGAATATCTGTTGCGTCCACCACAATAATATCTTTGTGATTCCACTTCTAAACTTCCGACCGTTGACCATCAAATTAGTTACAGTAACAGCTTTTATAACTAGAATTTTTGAGGGAACTATATCTGAATCAAAAACTTTTATTGAAGAAGAGTAACAGATCTTAAATGCCACTGACTTAAGAATAAATGTAAAAATTTCCCGGGACCTGTATCATACATTAAATTTACAGAGAGAGATTTCATTACGGAACTCAACTCCTTGTGCCAATACCGTAGGACAGTGTAAGCATATGCTACACAAAAGTTCGGCTGGAATGGACGGCAAAAATTCTTTCATACGCTTGCGAGAAGATGCTTGAATACTGTTGTCACGTAGAATGCAAATTTTGAAATATAAAGAATTAATACAACTTAATTCGTATAAATTGTACGAACGTTTCTTAATATTTGCAATTACAGCTAATATCTGATTAATGATCGTTTATATTATAAAATACAGAGTGAAACATCCGTTGTGCTATTTCGGAGAAGGTAGGCGGCAAAACAATAATAAAAAAGTCAGAACAACTCTTCTCGGCACGATAACGATAGTGTGATAGGCAGACGTATTAATAGTTTACAGTGATATGTTATTGAGAATGTCAAAAGAAAAACACTCTTTGACATACTACGGGAAACGCGAATTACGCAACCTCGTCATGCTTCTTGTGGGCAGGAACAGCGTACACTTGCCATCAGGCGATTAAAAGAATATTCGCGACCTCCGCTTGTCTTCGTGTGAGACGGAGTTTTCCCTCGACATGTCATGAGTGTTACACAGACAAAATAATCTGAACACTTGTATACAACCACGTGAGGAATGCGAGAAAATTTTTCAAAATTAAGACGCAACACTAGCACATAATTTTTTCCTATGCGTGATTAACATTAACTTTTTATTTTTATCATTATTTTTTTAATTGTTTGCCCTCCCTTGATACATATGTATGTTACTGTGTACGCAAATACTATATTCTGTTGTATGTTACTGTGTATACGAGGGTCGCCGCCCCGTTTCATTCTGCTTTTTAGGTATCTGAATTCTGAAAGGAAAGGGAGTTTGGACCTGACTTTCTCCAGGTGCTCGATTCATGGAATGCAACGGATTAAGACAGGTAACATGCATTTCTATCATTCTTTAATTTTGCTTCGAATAAAGTAAAATTTTGTGTTCCCTACCTTCATAGTTTTGTATTTTAATGTTAAAATTTGCTATTTTAATTATTTGATATAAATGAATGAATATGTGTTGCGTCCACTACAATAATATCTTTGTGATTCCACTTCTAAACTTCCGACCCTTGACCATCAAATTAGTTACAATAACAGCTTTTATAACTAGAATTTTTGAGGGAACTATATCTGAATCAAAAAGTTTTATTAAAGAAGAGTAACAGATCTTAAATGCCGCTGACTTAAGAATAAATGTAAAAATTTCCCTGGAACTTTATGATACATTAAATTTAAAGAAAGAGAATTCGTTACGGAGCTCAATTCCATGTGCCAATACCGTAGAACAGTGCAAGCATATGCTAAATAAAAGTTCGGCTGGAATGGACGGAAAAATTCTTTCATACTCTTGCGAGAATATGCTTGAATACGGTTGTCACGTAGAGTGCAAATTTTGAAATATAAAGGATTAATACAAAATAATTCGTATAAATTGTAGGAACGTTTATTAATAATTATTACAGCGAATATCTGTGTAATGATCATGTATATTATAAAATACAAAGTAAAGCATCCGTTGTGCAATTTCGCGGAAGGTAGGCGGCAAAATAATAACAAGCAAGTCAGAACAACTCTTCTCGGCACGATAACGATAGTGTGATGGGCAGACGTATTAATAGTTTACAGGGATATGTTTCTGAGAAAGTCAAAAGAAAAACACTCTTTGACATACTACGGGAAACGCGAATTACGCAACCTCGTCATGCTTCTTGTGGGCAGGAACAGCGTACACTTGCCATCAGGTGATTAAAAGAATATTCGCGACCTCCGCCTGTCTTCGTGTGAGACGGTGTTTTCCCTCGATATGTCATGAGTGTTACACAGACAAAATAATCTGAACACTTGTATACAACCACGTGAGGAATGCGAGAAAATTTTTCAAAATTAAGACGCAACACTAGCACATAATTTTTTTCTATGCGTGATTAACATTAACTTTTTATTTTTATCATTATTTTTTTAATTGTTTGCCCTCCCTTGATAGATATGTATGTTACTGTGTACACAAATACTATATTCTGTTGTATGTTACTGTGTATACGAGGGTCGCCGCCCCGTTTCATTCTGCTTTTTAGGTATCTGAATTCTGAAAGGAAAGGGAGTTTGGACCTGACTTTCTCCAGGTGCTCGATTCATGGAATGCAACGGATTAAGACAGGTAAGATGCATTTCTATCATTCTTTAATTTTACTTTTCCCATTTTATCATTTTCTCAAAATTTTGTGTTCCCTACCTTCATAGTTTTGTATTTTAAAGTTAAAATTTCGCTATTTTAATTATTTGATATAAATGAATGAATATCTGTTGCGTCCACCACAATAATATCTTTGTGATTCCACTTCTAAACTTCCGACGGTTGACCATCAAATTAGTTACAGTAACAGCTTTTATAACTAGAATTTTTGAGGGAACTATATCTGAATCAAAAAGTTTTATTAAAGAAGAGTAACAGATCTTAAATGCCACTGACTTAAGAATAAATGTAAAAATTTCCCGGGACCTGTATCATACATTAAATTTACAGAGAGAGATTTCATTACGGAACTCAACTCCTTGTGCCAATACCGTAGGACAGTGTAAGCATATGCTACATAAAAGTTCGGCTGGAATGGACGGCAAAAATTCTTTCATACGCTTGCGAGAGTATGCTTGAATACTGTTGTCACGTAGAATGCAAATTTTGAAATATAAAGAATTAATACAACTTATTTCGTATAAATTGTAGGAACGTTTATTAATATTTGAAATTACAGCTAATATCTGATTAATGATCGTTTATATTATAAAATACAGAGTGAAACATCCGTTGTGCTATTTCGGAGAAGGTAGGCGGCAAAACAATAATAAAAAAGTCAGAACAACTCTTCTCGGCACGATAACGATAGTGTGATAGGCAGACGTATTAATAGTTTACAGTGATATGTTATTGAGAAAGTCAAAAGAAAAACACTCTTTGACATACTACGGGAAACGCGAATTACGCAACCTCGTCATGCTTCTTGTGGGCAGGAACAGCGTACACTTGCCATCAGGTGATTAAAATAATATTCGCGACCTCCGCTTGTCTTCGTGTGAGACGGAGTTTTCCCTCGACATGTCATGAGTGTTACACAGACAAAATAATCTGAACACTTGTATACAACCACGTGAGGAATGCGAGAAAATTTTTCAAAATTAAGACGCAACACTAGCACATAATTTTTTCCTATGCGTGATTAACATTAACTTTTTATTTTTATCATTATTTTTTTAATTGTTTGCCCTCCCTTGATAGATATGTATGTTACTGTGTACGCAAATACTATATTCTGTTGTATGTTACTGTGTATACGAGGGTCGCCGCCCCGTTTCATTCTGCTTTTTAGGTATCTGAATTCTGAAAGGAAAGGGAGTTTGGACCTGACTTTCTCCAGGTGCTCGATTCATGGAATGCAACGGATTAAGACAGGTAACATGCATTTCTATCATTCTTTAATTTTGCTTCGAATAAAGTAAAATTTTGTGTTCCCTACCTTCATAGTTTTGTATTTTAATGTTAAAATTTGCTATTTTAATTATTTGATATAAATGAATGAATATGTGTTGCGTCCACTACAATAATATCTTTGTGATTCCACTTCTAAACTTCCGACCCTTGACCATCAAATTAGTTACAATAACAGCTTTTATAACTAGAATTTTTGAGGGAACTATATCTGAATCAAAAAGTTTTATTAAAGAAGAGTAACAGATCTTAAATGCCGCTGACTTAAGAATAAATGTAAAAATTTCCCTGGAACTTTATGATACATTAAATTTAAAGAAAGAGAGTTCGTTACGGAGCTCAATTCCATGTGCCAATACCGTAGGACAGTGTAAGCATATGCTAAATAAAAGTTCGGCTGGAATGGACGGAAAAATTCTTTCATACTCTTGCGAGAATATGCTTGAATACGGTTGTCACGTAGAGTGCAAATTTTGAAATATAAAGGATTAATACAAAATAATTCGTATAAATTGTAGGAACGTTTATTAATAATTATTACAGCGAATATCTGTGTAATGATCATGTATATTATAAAATAAAAAGTAAAGCATCCGTTGTGCAATTTCGAGGAAGGTAGGCGGCAAAACAATAACAAGCAAGTCAGAACAACTCTTCTCGGCACGATAACGATAGTGTGATGGGCAGACGTATTAATAGTTTACAGGGATATGTTTCTGAGAAAGTCAAAAGAAAAACACTCTTTGACATACTACGGGAAACGCGAATTACGCAACCTCGTCATGCTTCTTGTGGGCAGGAACAGCGTACACTTGCCATCAGGTGATTAAAAGAATATTCGCGACCTCCGCTTGTCTTCGTGTGAGACGGAGTTTTCCCTCGACATGTCATGAGTATTACACAGACAAAATAATCTGAACACTTGTATACAACCGCGTGAGGAATTGGGGAAAATTTTTCAAAATTAAGACGCAACACTAGCACATAATTTTTTTCTATGCGTGATTAACATTAACTTTTGATTTTTATCATTATTTTTTTAATTGTTTGCCCTCCCTTGATAGATATGTATGTTACTGTGTACACAAATACTATATTCTGTTGTATGTTACTGTGTATACGAGGGTCGCCGCCCCGTTTCATTCTGCTTTTTAGGTATCTGAATTCTGAAAGGAAAGGGAGTTTGCACCTGGCTTTCTCCAGGTGCTCGATTCATGGAATGCAACGGATTAAGACAGGTAACATGCATTTCTATCATTCTTTAATTTTACTTTTCCCGTTTTATCATTTTCTCAAAATTTTGTGTTCCCTACCTTCATAGTTTTGTATTTTAATGTTAAAATTTCGCTATTTTAATTATTTCATATAAATAAATGAATATCTGTTGCGTCCACCACAATAATATCTTTGTGATTCCACTTCTAAACTTCCGACCGTTGACCATCAAATTAGTTACAGTAACAGCTTTTATAACTAGAATTTTTGAGGGAACTATATCTGAATCAAAAAGTTTTATTAAAGAAGAGTAACAGATCTTAAATGCCACTGACTTAAGAATAAATGTAAAAATTTCCCTGGACCTTTATGATACATTAAATTTAAAGAAAGAGAATTCGTTACGGAGCTCAATTCCATGTGCCAATACCGTAGAACAGTGTAAGCATATGCTAAATAAAAGTTCGGCTGGAATGGACGGCAAAAATTCTTTCATACGCTTGCGAGAGTATGCTTGAATACTGTTGTCACGTAGAATGCAAATTTTGAAATATAAAGAATTAATAGAACTTATTTCGTATAAATTGTAGGAACGTTTATTAATATTTGAAATTACAGCTAATATCTGATTAATGATCGTTTATATTATAAAATACAGAGTGAAACATCCGTTGTGCTATTTCGGAGAAGGTAGGCGGCAAAACAATAATAAAAAAGTCAGAACAACTCTTCTCGGCACGATAACGATAGTGTGATAGGCAGACGTATTAATAGTTTACAGTGATATGTTATTGAGAATGTCAAAAGAAAAACACTCTTTGACATACTACGGGGAAACGCGAATTACGCAACCTCGTCATGCTTCTTGTGGGCAGGAACAGCGTACACTTGCCATCAGGTGATTAAAAGAATATTCGCGACCTCCGCTTGTCTTCGTGTGAGACGGAGTTTTCCCTCGACATATCATGAGTGTTACACAGACAAAATAATCTGTACACTTGTATACAACCACGAGAGGAATGCGAGAAAAGTTTTCAAAATTAAGACGCAACACTAGCACATAATTTTTTTCTATGCGTGATTAACTTTAACTTTTATTTTTATCATTATTTTTTTAATTGTTTGCCCTCCCTTGATAGATATGTATGTTACTGTGTACACAAATACTATATTGTGTTGTATGTTACTGTGTATACGAGGGTCGCCACCCCGTTTTATTCTGCTTTTTAGGTATCTGAATTCTGAAAGGAGTGGGAGTTTGGACCTGACTTTCTCCAGCTGCTCGATTCATGGAATGCAACGGATTAAGACAGGTAACATGCATTTCTATCATTCTTTAATTTTGCTTCGAATAAAGTAAAATTTTGTGTTCCCTGCCTTCATAGTTTTGTATTTTAATGTTAAAATTTGCTATTTTAATTATTTGATATAAATGAATGAATATGTGTTGCGTCCACTACAATAATATCTTTGTGATTCCACTTCTAAACTTCCGACCCTTGACCATCAAATTAGTTACAATAACAGCTTTTATAACTAGAAATTTTGAGGGAACTATATCTGAATCAAAAAGTTTTATTAAAGAAGAGTAACAGATCTTAAATGCCGCTGACTTAAGAATAAATGTAAAAATTTCCCGGGACCTGTATGATACATTAAATTTAAAGAAAGAGAATTCGTTACGGAGCTCAATTCCATGTGCCAATACCGTAGAACAGTGTAAGCATATGCTAAATAAAAGTTCGGCTGGAATGGACGGAAAAATTCTTTCATACTCTTGCGAGAATATGCTTGAATACGGTTGTCACGTAGAGTGCAAATTTTGAAATATAAAGGATTAATACAAAATAATTCGTATAAATTGTAGGAACGTTTATTAATAATTATTACAGCGAATATCTGTGTAATGATCATGTATATTATAAAATACAAAGTAAAGCATCCGTTGTGCAATTTCGCGGAAGGTAGGCGGCAAAATAATAACAAGCAAGTCAGAACAACTCTTCTCGGCACGATAACGATAGTGTGATGGGCAGACGTATTAATAGTTTACAGGGATATGTTTCTGAGAAAGTCAAAAGAAAAACACTCTTCGACATACTACGGGAAACGCGAATTACGCAACCTCGTCATGCTTCTTGTGGGCAGGAACAGCGTACACTTGCCATCAGGTGATTAAAAGAATATTCGCGACCTCCGCCTGTCTTCGTGTGAGACGGAGTTTTCCCTCGATATGTCATGAGTGTTACACAGACAAAATAATCTGAACACTTGTATACAACCACGTGAGGAATGCGAGAAAATTTTTCAAAATTAAGACGCAACACTAGCACATAATTTTTTTCTATGCGTGATTAACATTAACTTTTTATTTTTATCATTATTTTTTTAATTGTTTGCCCTCCCTTGATAGATATGTATGTTACTGTGTACACAAATACTATATTCTGTTGTATGTTACTGTGTATACGAGGGTCGCCGCCCCGTTTCATTCTGCTTTTTAGGTATCTGAATTCTGAAAGGAAAGGGAGTTTGGACCTGACTTTCTCCAGGTGCTCGATTCATGGAATGCAACGGATTAAGACAGGTAACATGCATTTCTATCATTCTTTAATTTTACTTTTCCCATTTTATCATTTTCTCAAAATTTTGTGTTCCCTACCTTCATAGTTTTGTATTTTAAAGTTAAAATTTCGCTATTTTAATTATTTGATATAAATGAATGAATATCTGTTGCGTCCACCACAATAATATCTTTGTGATTCCACTTCTAAACTTCCGACGGTTGACCATCAAATTAGTTACAGTAACAGCTTTTATAACTAGAATTTTTGAGGGAACTATATCTGAATCAAAAAGTTTTATTAAAGAAGAGTAACAGATCTTAAATGCCACTGACTTAAGAATAAATGTAAAAATTTCCCGGGACCTGTATCATACATTAAATTTACAGAGAGAGATTTCATTACGGAACTCAACTCCTTGTGCCAATACCGTAGGACAGTGTAAGCATATGCTACATAAAAGTTCGGCTGGAATGGACGGCAAAAATTCTTTCATACGCTTGCGAGAGTATGCTTGAATACTGTTGTCACGTAGAATGCAAATTTTGAAATATAAAGAATTAATACAACTTATTTCGTATAAATTGTAGGAACGTTTATTAATATTTGAAATTACAGCTAATATCTGATTAATGATCGTTTATATTATAAAATACAGAGTGAAACATCCGTTGTGCTATTTCGGAGAAGGTAGGCGGCAAAACAATAATAAAAAAGTCAGAACAACTCTTCTCGGCACGATAACGATAGTGTGATAGGCAGACGTATTAATAGTTTACAGTGATATGTTATTGAGAAAGTCAAAAGAAAAACACTCTTTGACATACTACGGGAAACGCGAATTACGCAACCTCGTCATGCTTCTTGTGGGCAGGAACAGCGTACACTTGCCATCAGGTGATTAAAAGAATATTCGCGACCTCCGCTTGTCTTCGTGTGAGACGGAGTTTTCCCTCGACATGTCATGAGTGTTACACAGACAAAATAATCTGAACACTTGTATACAACCACGTGAGGAATGCGAGAAAATTTTTCAAAATTAAGACGCAACACTAGCACATAATTTTTTCCTATGCGTGATTAACATTAACTTTTTATTTTTATCATTATTTTTTTAATTGTTTGCCCTCCCTTGATAGATATGTATGTTACTGTGTACGCAAATACTATATTCTGTTGTATGTTACTGTGTATACGAGGGTCGCCGCCCCGTTTCATTCTGCTTTTTAGGTATCTGAATTCTGAAAGGAAAGGGAGTTTGGACCTGACTTTCTCCAGGTGCTCGATTCATGGAATGCAACGGATTAAGACAGGTAACATGCATTTCTATCATTCTTTAATTTTGCTTCGAATAAAGTAAAATTTTGTGTTCCCTACCTTCATAGTTTTGTATTTTAATGTTAAAATTTGCTATTTTAATTATTTGATATAAATGAATGAATATGTGTTGCGTCCACTACAATAATATCTTTGTGATTCCACTTCTAAACTTCCGACCCTTGACCATCAAATTAGTTACAATAACAGCTTTTATAACTAGAATTTTTGAGGGAACTATATCTGAATCAAAAAGTTTTATTAAAGAAGAGTAACAGATCTTAAATGCCGCTGACTTAAGAATAAATGTAAAAATTTCCCTGGAACTTTATGATACATTAAATTTAAAGAAAGAGAGTTCGTTACGGAGCTCAATTCCATGTGCCAATACCGTAAAACAGTGTAAGCATATGCTAAATAAAAGTTCGGCTGGAATGGACGGAAAAATTCTTTCATACTCTTGCGAGAATATGCTTGAATACGGTTGTCACGTAGAGTGCAAATTTTGAAATATAAAGGATTAATACAAAATAATTCGTATAAATTGTAGGAACGTTTATTAATAATTATTACAGCGAATATCTGTGTAATGATCATGTATATTATAAAATAAAAAGTAAAGCATCCGTTGTGCAATTTCGAGGAAGGTAGGCGGCAAAACAATAACAAGCAAGTCAGAACAACTCTTCTCGGCACGATAACGATAGTGTGATGGGCAGACGTATTAATAGTTTACAGGGATATGTTTCTGAGAAAGTCAAAAGAAAAACACTCTTTGACATACTACGGGAAACGCGAATTACGCAACCTCGTCATGCTTCTTGTGGGCAGGAACTGCGTACACTTGCCATCAGGTGATTAAAAGAATATTCGCGACCTCCGCTTGTCTTCGTGTGAGACGGAGTTTTCCCTCGACATGTCATGAGTATTACACAGACAAAATAATCTGAACACTTGTATACAACCGCGTGAGGAATTGGGGAAAATTTTTCAAAATTAAGACGCAACACTAGCACATGATTTTTTTCTATGCGTGATTAACATTAACTTTTTATTTTTATCATTATTTTTTTAATTGTTTGCCCTCCCTTGATAGATATGTATGTTACTGTGTACACAAATACTATATTCTGTTGTATGTTACTGTGTATACGAGGGTCGCCGCCCCGTTTCATTCTGCTTTTTAGGTATCTGAATTCTGAAAGGAAAGGGAGTTTGGACCTGACTTTCTCCAGGTGCTCGATTCATGGAATGCAACGGATTAAGACAGGTAACATGCATTTCTATCATTCTTTAATTTTACTTTTCCCATTTTATCATTTTCTCAAAATTTTGTGTTCCCTACCTTCATAGTTTTGTATTTTAAAGTTAAAATTTCGCTATTTTAATTATTTGATATAAATGAATGAATATCTGTTGCGTCCACCACAATAATATCTTTGTGATTCCACTTCTAAACTTCCGACGGTTGACCATCAAATAAGTTACAGTAACAGCTTTTATAACTAGAATTTTTGAGGGAACTATATCTGAATCAAAAAGTTTTATTAAAGAAGAGTAACAGATCTTAAATGCCACTGACTTAAGAATAAATGTAAAAATTTCCCGGGACCTGTATCATACATTAAATTTACAGAGAGAGATTTCATTACGGAACTCAACTCCTTGTGCCAATACCGTAGGACAGTGTAAGCATATGCTACATAAAAGTTCGGCTGGAATGGACGGCAAAAATTCTTTCATACGCTTGCGAGAGTATGCTTGAATACTGTTGTCACGTAGAATGCAAATTTTGAAATATAAAGAATTAATACAACTTATTTCGTATAAATTGTAGGAACGTTTATTAATATTTGAAATTACAGCTAATATCCGATTAATGATCGTTTATATTATAAAATACAGAGTGAAACATCCGTTGTGCTATTTCGGAGAAGGTAGGCGGCAAAACAATAATAAAAAAGTCAGAACAACTCTTCTCGGCACGATAACGATAGTGTGATAGGCAGACGTATTAATAGTTTACAGTGATATGTTATTGAGAAAGTCAAAAGAAAAACACTCTTTGACATACTACGGGAAACGCGAATTACGCAACCTCGTCATGCTTCTTGTGGGCAGGAACAGCGTACACTTGCCATCAGGTGATTAAAAGAATATTCGCGACCTCCGCTTGTCTTCGTGTGAGACGGAGTTTTCCCTCGACATGTCATGAGTATTACACAGACAAAATAATCTGAACACTTGTATACAACCGCGTGAGGAATTGGGGAAAATTTTTCAAAATTAAGACGCAACACTAGCACATAATTTTTTTCTATGCGTGATTAACATTAACTTTTTATTTTTATCATTATTTTTTTAATTGTTTGCCCTCCCTTGATAGATATGTATGTTACTGTGTACACAAATACTATATTCTGTTGTATGTTACTGTGTATACGAGGGTCGCCGCCCCGTTTCATTCTGCTTTTTAGGTATCTGAATTCTGAAAGGAAAGGGAGTTTGCACCTGGCTTTCTCCAGGTGCTCGATTCATGGAATGCAACGGATTAAGACAGGTAACATGCATTTTTATCATTCTTTAATTTTACTTTTCCCATTTTATCATTTTCTCAAAATTTTGTGTTCCCTACCTTCATAGTTTTGTATTTTAATGTTAAAATTTCGCTATTTTAATTATTTGATATAAATGAATGAATATCTGTTGCGTCCACCACAATAATATCTTTGTGATTCCACTTCTAAACTTCCGACGGTTGACCATCAAATTAGTTACAGTAACAGCTTTTATAACTAGAATTTTTGAGGGAACTATATCTGAATCAAAAAGTTTTATTAAAGAAGAGTAACAGATCTTAAATGCCACTGACTTAAGAATAAATGTAAAAATTTCCCGGGACCTGTATCATACATTAAATTTACAGAGAGAGATTTCATTACGGAACTCAACTCCTTGTGCCAATACCGTAGGACAGTGTAAGCATATGCTACATAAAAGTTCGGCTGGAATGGACGGCAAAAATTCTTTCATACGCTTGCGAGAGTATGCTTGAATACTGTTGTCACGTAGAATGCAAATTTTGAAATATAAAGAATTAATACAACTTATTTCGTATAAATTGTAGGAACGTTTATTAATATTTGAAATTACAGCTAATATCTGATTAATGATCGTTTATATTATAAAATACAGAGTGAAACATCCGTTGTGCTATTTCGGAGAAGGTAGGCGGCAAAACAATAATAAAAAAGTCAGAACAACTCTTCTCGGCACGATAACGATAGTGTGATAGGCAGACGTATTAATAGTTTACAGTGATATGTTATTGAGAATGTCAAAAGAAAAACACTCTTTGACATACTACGGAAAACGCGAATTACGCAACCTCGTCATGCTTCTTGTGGGCAGGAACAGCGTACACTTGCCATCAGGTGATTAAAAGAATATTCGCGACCTCCGCTTGTCTTCGTGTGAGACGGAGTTTTCCCTGGACATGTCATGAGTGTTACACAGACAAAATAATCTGAACACTTGTATACAACCACGTGAGGAATGCGAGAAAATTTTTCAAAATTAAGACGCAACACTAGCACATAATTTTTTCCTATGCGTGATTAACATTAACTTTTTATTTTTATCATTATTTTTTTAATTGTTTGCCCTCCCTTGATAGATATGTATGTTACTGTGTACACAAATACTATATTGTGTTGTATGTTACTGTGTATACGAGGTTCGCCACCCCGTTTTATTCTGCTTTTTAGGTATCTGAATTCTGAAAGGAGTGGGAGTTTGGACCTGACTTTCTCCAGCTGCTCGATTCATGGAATGCAACGGATTAAGACAGGTAACATGCATTTCTATCATTCTTTAATTTTGCTTCGAATAAAGTAAAATTTTGTGTTCCCTGCCTTCATAGTTTTGTATTTTAATGTTAAAATTTGCTATTTTAATTATTTGATATAAATGAATGAATATGTGTTGCGTCCACTACAATAATATCTTTGTGATTCCACTTCTAAACTTCCGACTCTTGACCATCAAATTAGTTACAATAACAGCTTTTATAACTAGAAATTTTGAGGGAACTATATCTGAATCAAAAAGTTTTATTAAAGAAGAGTAACAGATCTTAAATGCCGCTGACTTAAGAATAAATGTAAAAATTTCCCGGGACCTGTATGATACATTAAATTTAAAGAAAGAGAATTCGTTACGGAGCTCAATTCCATGTGCCAATACCGTAGAACAGTGTAAGCATATGCTAAATAAAAGTTCGGCTGGAATGGACGGAAAAATTCTTTCATACTCTTGCGAGAATATGCTTGAATACGGTTGTCACGTAGAGTGCAAATTTTGAAAATTATAGTATTAACGTATTAATAGTTTACAGGGATATGTTTCTGAGAAAGTCAAAAGAAAAACACTCTTTGACATACTACGGAAAACGCGAATTACGCAACCTCGTCATGCTTCTTGTGGGCAGGAACAGCGTACACTTGCCATCAGGTGATTAAAAGAATATTCGCGACCTCCGCCTGTCTTCGTGTGAGACGGAGTTTTCCCTCGATATGTCATGAGTGTTACACAGACAAAATAATCTGAACACTTGTATACAACCACGTGAGGAATGCGAGAAAATTTTTCAAAATTAAGACGAAACACTAGCACATAATTTTTTCATATGCGTGATTAACATTAACTTTTTATTTTTATCATTATTTTTTTAATTGTTTGCCCTCCCTTGATAGATATGTATGTTACTGTGTACGCAAATACTATATTCTGTTGTATGTTACTGTGTATACGAGGGTCGCCGCCCCGTTTCATTCTGCTTTTTAGGTATCTGAATTCTGAAAGGAAAGGGAGTTTGGACCTGACTTTCTCCAGGTGCTCGATTCATGGAATGCAACGGATTAAGACAGGTAACATGCATTTCTATCATTCTTTAATTTTGCTTCGAATAAAGTAAAATTTTGTGTTCCCTACCTTCATAGTTTTGTATTTTAATGTTAAAATTTGCTATTTTAATTATTTGATATAAATGAATGAATATGTGTTGCGTCCACTACAATAATATCTTTGTGATTCCACTTCTAAACTTCCGACCCTTGACCATCAAATTAGTTACAATAACAGCTTTTATAACTAGAATTTTTGAGGGAACTATATCTGAATCTGAAAGTTTTATTAAAGAAGAGTAACAGATCTTAAATGCCACTGACTTAAGAATAAATGTAAAAATTTCCCTGGAACTTTATGATACATTAAATTTAAAGAAAGAGAATTCGTTACGGAGCTCAATTCCATGTGCCAATACCGTAGAACAGTGTAAGCATATGCTAAATAAAAGTTCGGCTGGAATGGACGGAAAAATTCTTTCATACTCTTGCGAGAATATGCTTGAATACGGTTGTCACGTAGAGTGCAAATTTTGAAATATAAAGGATTAATACAAAATAATTCGTATAAATTGTAGGAACGTTTATTAATAATTATTACAGCGAATATCTGTGTAATGATCATGTATATTATAAAATACAAAGTAAAGCATCCGTTGTGCAATTTCGCGGAAGGTAGGCGGCAAAACAATAACAAGCAAGTCAGAACAACTCTTGTCGGCACGATAACGATAGTGTGATGGGCATACGTATTAATAGTTTACAGGGATATGTTTCTGAGAAAGTCAAAAGAAAAACACTCTTTGACATACTACGGGAAACGCGAATTACGCAACCTCGTCATGCTTCTTGTGGGCAGGAACAGCGTACACTTGCCATCAGGTGATTAAAAGAATATTCGCGACCTCCGCCTGTCTTCGTGCGAGACGGAGTTTTCCCTCGATATGTCATGAGTGTTACACAGACAAAATAATCTGAACACTTGTATACAACCACGTGAGGAATGCGAGAAAATTTTTCAAAATTAAGACGCAACACTAGCACATAATTTTTTTCTATGCGTGATTAACATTAACTTTTTATTTTTATCATTATTTTTTTAATTGTTTGCCCTCCCTTGATAGATATGTATGTTACTGTGTACACAAATACTATATTCTGTTGTATGTTACTGTGTATACGAGGGTCGCCGCCCCGTTTCATTCTGCTTTTTAGGTATCTGAATTCTGAAAGGAAAGGGAGTTTGGACCTGACTTTCTCCAGGTGCTCGATTCATGGAATGCAACGGATTAAGACAGGTAACATGCATTTCTATCATTCTTTAATTTTACTTTTCCCATTTTATCATTTTCTCAAAATTTTGTGTTCACTACCTTTATAGTTTTGTATTTTAATGTTAAAATTTCGCTATTTTAATTATTTGATATAAATGAATGAATATCTGTTGCGTCCACCACAATAATATCTTTGTGATTCCACTTCTAAACTTCCGACCGTTGACCATCAAATTAGTTACAGTAACAGCTTTTATAACTAGAATTTTTGAGGGAACTATATCTGAATCAAAAAGTTTTATTAAAGAAGAGTAACAGATCTTAAATGCCACTGACTTAAGAATAAATGTAAAAATTTCCCGGGACCTGTATCATACATTAAATTTACAGAGAGAGATTTCATTACGGAACTCAACTCCTTGTGCCAATACCGTAGGACAGTGTAAGCATATGCTACATAAAAGTTCGGCTGGAATGGACGGCAAAAATTCTTTCATACGCTTGCGAGAGTATGCTTGAATACTGTTGTCACGTAGAATGCAAATTTTGAAATATAAAGAATTAATAGAACTTATTTCGTATAAATTGTAGGAACGTTTATTAATATTTGAAATTACAGCTAATATCTGATTAATGATCGTTTATATTATAAAATACAGAGTGAAACATCCGTTGTGCTATTTCGGAGAAGGTAGGCGGCAAAACAATAATAAAAAAGTCAGAACAACTCTTCTCGGCACGATAACGATAGTGTGATAGGCAGACGTATTAATAGTTTACAGTGATATGTTATTGAGAAAGTCAAAAGAAAAACACTCTTTGACATGCGACGGGAAACGCGAATTACGCAACCTCGTCATGCTTCTTGTGGGCAGGAACAGCGTACACTTGCTATCAGGTGATTAAAAGAATATTTGCGACCTCCGCTTGTCTTCGTGTGAGATGGAGTTTTCCCTCGACATGTCATGAGTGTTACACAGATAAAATAATCTGCATACTCGTATACTACCACGTGAGGAATGCGAGAAAATTTTTGAAAATTAAGACGCAACACTAAAACGTAATTCTTTTGTATGTGTGATTAACTTTAACTTTTATTTTTATCATTATTTTTTTAATTGTTTGCCCTCCCTTCATAGATATGTATGTTACTGTGTACACAAATACTATATTGTGTTGTATGTTACTGTGTATACGAGGGTCGCCACCCCGTTTTATTCTGCTTTTTAGGTATCTGAATTCTGAAAGGAGTGGGAGTTTGGACCTGACTTTCTCCAGCTGCTCGATTCATGGAATGCAACGGATTAAGACAGGTAACATGCATTTCTATCATTCTTTAATTTTGCTTCGAATAAAGTAAAATTTTGTGTTCCCTGCCTTCATAGTTTTGTATTTTAATGTTAAAATTTGCTATTTTAATTATTTGATATAAATGAATGAATATGTGTTGCGTCCACTAAAATAATATCTTTGTGATTCCACTTCTAAACTTCCGACCCTTGACCATCAAATTAGTTACAATAACAGCTTTTATAACTAGAAATTTTGAGGGAACTATATTTGAATCAAAAAGTTTTATTAAAGAAGAGTAACAGATCTTAAATACCGCTGACTTAAGAATAAATGTAAAAATTTCCCGGGACCTGTATGATACATTAAATTTAAAGAAAGAGAATTCGTTACGGAGCTCAATTCCATGTGCCAATACCGTAGAACAGTGTAAGCATATGCTAAATAAAAGTTCGGCTGGAATGGACGGAAAAATTCTTTCATACTCTTGCGAGAATATGCTTGAATACGGTTGTCACGTAGAGTGCAAATTTTGAAAATTATAGTATTAACGTATTAATAGTTTACAGGGATATGTTTCTGAGAAAGTCAAAAGAAAAACACTCTTTGACATACTACGGGAAACGCGAATTACGCAACCTCGTCATGCTTCTTGTGGGCAGGAACAGCGTACACTTGCCATCAGGTGATTAAAAGAATATTCGCGACCTCCGCCTGTCTTCGTGTGAGACGGAGTTTTCCCTCGATATGTCATGAGTGTTACACAGACAAAATAATCTGAACACTTGTATACAACCACGTGAGGAATGCGAGAAAATTTTTCAAAATTAAGACGAAACACTAGCACATAATTTTTTCATATGCGTGATTAACATTAACTTTTTATTTTTATCATTATTTTTTTAATTGTTTGCCCTCCCTTGATAGATATGTATGTTACTGTGTACGCAAATACTATATTCTGTTGTATGTTACTGTGTATACGAGGGTCGCCGCCCCGTTTCATTCTGCTTTTTAGGTATCTGAATTCTGAAAGGAAAGGGAGTTTGGACCTGACTTTCTCCAGGTGCTCGATTCATGGAATGCAACGGATTAAGACAGGTAACATGCATTTCTATCATTCTTTAATTTTGCTTCGAATAAAGTAGAATTTTGTGTTCCCTACCTTCATAGTTTTGTATTTTAATGTTAAAATTTGCTATTTTAATTATTTGATATAAATGAATGAATATATGTTGCGTCCACTACAATAATATCTTTGTGATTCCACTTCTAAACTTCCGACCCTTGACCATCAAATTAGTTACAATAACAGCTTTTATAACTAGAATTTTTGAGGGAACTATATCTGAATCTAAAAGTTTTATTAAAGAAGAGTAACAGATCTTAAATGCCGCTGACTTAAGAATAAATGTAAAAATTTCCCTGTAACTTTATGATACATTAAATTTAAAGAAAGAGAATTCGTTACGGAGCTCAATTCCATGTGCCAATACCGTAGAACAGTGTAAGCATATGCTAAATAAAAGTTCGGCTGGAATGGACGGAAAAATTCTTTCATACTCTTGCGAGAATATGCTTGAATACGGTTGTCACGTAGAGTGCAAATTTTGAAATATAAAGGATTAATACAAAATAATTCGTATAAATTGTAGGAACGTTTATTAATAATTATTACAGCGAATATCTGTGTAATGATCATGTATATTATAAAATACAAAGTAAAGCATCCGTTGTGCAATTTCGCGGAAGGTAGGCGGCAAAACAATAACAAGCAAGTCAGAACAACTCTTCTCGGCACGATAACGATAGTGTGATGGGCAGACGTATTAATAGTTTACAGGGATATGTTTCTGAGAAAGTCAAAAGAAAAACACTCTTTGACATACTACGGGAAACGCGAATTACGCAACCTCGTCATGCTTCTTGTGGGCAGGAACAGCGTACACTTGCCATCAGGTGATTAAAAGAATATTCGCGACCTCCGCCTGTCTTCGTGTGAGACGGAGTTTTCCCTCGATATGTCATGAGTGTTACACAGACAAAATAATCTGAACACTTGTATACAACCACGTGAGGAATGCGAGAAATTTTTTCAAAATTAAGACGCAACACTAGCACATAATTTTTTTCTATGCGTGATTAACATTAACTTTTTATTTTTATCATTATTTTTTTAATTGTTTGCCCTCCCTTGATAGATATGTATGTTACTGTGTACACAAATACTATATTCTGTTGTATGTTACTGTGTATACGAGGGTCGCCGCCCCGTTTCATTCTGCTTTTTAGGTATCTGAATTCTGAAAGGAAAGGGAGTTTGGACCTGACTTTCTCCAGGTGCTCGATTCATGGAATGCAACGGATTAAGACAGGTAACATGCATTTCTATCATTCTTTAATTTTACTTTTCCCATTTTATCATTTTCTCAAAATTTTGTGTTCCCTACCTTCATAGTTTTGTATTTTAATGTTAAAATTTCGCTATTTTAATTATTTGATATAAATGAATGAATATCTGTTGCGTCCACCACAATAATATCTTTGTGATTCCACTTCTAAACTTCCGACGGTTGACCATCAAATTAGTTACAGTAACAGCTTTTATAACTAGAATTTTTGAGGGAACTATATCTGAATCAAAAAGTTTTATTAAAGAAGAGTAACAGATCTTAAATGCCACTGACTTAAGAATAAATGTAAAAATTTCCCGGGACCTTTATCATACATTAAATTTACAGAGAGAGATTTCATTACGGAACTCAACTCCTTGTGCCAATACCGTAGGACAGTGTAAGCATATGCTACATAAAAGTTCGGCTGGAATGGACGGCAAAAATTCTTTCATACGCTTGCGAGAGTATGCTTGAATACTGTTGTCACGTAGAATGCAAATTTTGAAATATAAAGAATTAATACAACTTATTTCGTATAAATTGTAGGAACGTTTATTAATATTTGAAATTACAGCTAATATCTGATTAATGATCGTTTATATTATAAAATACAGAGTGAAACATCCGTTGTGCTATTTCGGAGAAGGTAGGCGGCAAAACAATAATAAAAAAGTCAGAACAACTCTTCTCGGCACGATAACGATAGTGTGATAGGCAGACGTATTAATAGTTTACAGTGATATGTTATTGAGAATGTCAAAAGAAAAACACTCTTTGACATACTACGGGAAACGCGAATTACGCAACCTCGTCATGCTTCTTGTGGGCAGGAACAGCGTACACTTGCCATCAGGTGATTAAAAGAATATTCGCGACCTCCGCTTGTCTTCGTGTGAGACGGAGTTTTCCCTCGACATGTCATGAGTGTTACACAGACAAAATAATCTGAACACTTGTATACAACCACGTGAGGAATGCGAGAAAATTTTTCACAATTAAGACGCAACACTAGCACATAATTTTTTCCTATGCGTGATTAACATTAACTTTTTATTTTTATCATTATTTTTTTAATTGTTTGCCCTCCCTTGATAGATATGTATGTTACTGTGTACGCAAATACTATATTCTGTTGTATGTTACTGTGTATACGAGGGTCGCCGCCCCGTTTCATTCTGCTTTTTAGGTATCTGAATTCTGAAAGGAAAGGGAGTTTGGACCTGACTTTCTCCAGGTGCTCGATTTATGGAATGCAACGGATTAAGACAGGTAACATGCATTTCTATCATTCTTTAATTTTACTTTTCCCATTTTATCATTTTCTCAAAATTTTGTGTTCCCTACCTTTATAGTTTTGTATTTTAATGTTAAAATTTCGCTATTTTAATTATTTGATATAAATGAATGAATATCTGTTGCGTCCACCACAATAATATCTTTGTGATTCCACTTCTAAACTTCCGACCGTTGACCATCAAATTAGTTACAGTAACAGCTTTTATAACTAGAATTTTTGAGGGAACTATATCTGAATCAAAAAGTTTTATTAAAGAAGAGTAACAGATCTTAAATGCCACTGACTTAAGAATAAATGTAAAAATTTCCCGGGACCTGTATCATACATTAAATTTACAGAGAGAGATTTCATTACGGAACTCAACTCCTTGTGCCAATACCGTAGGACAGTGTAAGCATATGCTACATAAAAGTTCGGCTGGAATGGACGGCAAAAATTCTTTCATACGCTTGCGAGAGTATGCTTGAATACTGTTGTCACGTAGAATGCAAATTTTGAAATATAAAGAATTAATACAACTTATTTCGTATAAATTGTAGGAACGTTTATTAATATTTGAAATTACAGCTAATATCTGATTAATGATCGTTTATATTATAAAATACAGAGTGAAACATCCGTTGTGCTATTTCGGAGAAGGTAGGCGGCAAAACAATAATAAAAAAGTCAGAACAACTCTTCTCGGCACGATAACGATAGTGTGATAGGCAGACGTATTAATAGTTTACAGTGATATGTTATTGAGAAAGTCAAAAGAAAAACACTCTTTGACATGCTACGGGAAACGCGAATTACGCAACCTCGTCATGCTTCTTGTGGGCAGGAACAGCGTACACTTGCTATCAGGTGATTAAAAGAATATTTGCGACCTCCGCTTGTCTTCGTGTGAGATGGAGTTTTCCCTCGACATGTCATGAGTGTTACACAGATAAAATAATCTGCATACTCGTATACTACCACGTGAGGAATGCGAGAAAATTTTTGAAAATTAAGACGCAACACTAAAACGTAATTCTTTTGTATGTGTGATTAACTTTAAATTTTATTTTTATCATTATTTTTTTAATTGTTTGCCCTCCCTTCATAGATATGTATGTTACTGTGTACACAAATACTATATTGTGTTGTATGTTACTGTGTATACGAGGGTCGCTACCCCGTTTTATTCTGCTTTTTAGGTATCTGAATTCTGAAAGGAGTGGGAGTTTGGACCTGACTTTCTCCAGCTGCTCGATTCATGGAATGCAACGGATTAAGACAGGTAACATGCATTTCTATCATTCTTTAATTTTGCTTCGAATAAAGTAAAATTTTGTGTTCCCTGCCTTCATAGTTTTGTATTTTAATGTTAAAATTTGCTATTTTAATTATTTGATATAAATGAATGAATATGTGTTGCGTCCACTACAATAATATCTTTGTGATTCCACTTCTAAACTTCCGACCCTTGACCATCAAATTAGTTACAATAACAGCTTTTATAACTAGAAATTTTGAGGGAACTATATCTGAATCAAAAAGTTTTATTAAAGAAGAGTAACAGATCTTAAATGCCGCTGACTTAAGAATAAATGTAAAAATTTCCCGGGACCTGTATGATACATTAAATTTAAAGAAAGAGAATTCGTTACGGAGCTCAATTCCATGTGCCAATACCGTAGAACAGTGTAAGCATATGCTAAATAAAAGTTCGGCTGGAATGGACGGAAAAATTCTTTCATACTCTTGCGAGAATATGCTTGAATACGGTTGTCACGTAGAGTGCAAATTTTGAAAATTATAGTATTAACGTATTAATAGTTTACAGGGATATGTTTCTGAGAAAGTCAAAAGAAAAACACTCTTTGACATACTACGGGAAACGCGAATTACGCAACCTCGTCATGCTTCTTGTGGGCAGGAACAGCGTACACTTGCCATCAGGTGATTAAAAGAATATTCGCGACCTCCGCTTGTCTTCGTGTGAGACGGAGTTTTCCCTCGACATGTCATGAGTGTTACACAGACAAAATAATCTGAACACTTGTATACAACCACGTGAGGAATGCGAGAAAATTTTTCAAAATTAAGACGCAACACTAGCACATAATTTTTTCCTATGCGTGATTAACATTAACTTTTTATTTTTATCATTATTTTTTTAAATGTTTGCCCTCCCTTGATAGATATGTATGTTACTGTGTACGCAAATACTATATTCTGTTGTATGTTACTGTGTATACGAGGGTCGCCGCCCCGTTTCATTCTGCTTTTTAGGTATCTGAATTCTGAAAGGAAAGGGAGTTTGGACCTGACTTTCTCCAGGTGCTCGATTCATGGAATGCAACGGATTAAGACAGGTAACATGCATTTCTATCATTCTTTAATTTTGCTTCGAATAAAGTAAAATTTTGTGTTCCCTACCTTCATAGTTTTGTATTTTAATGTTAAAATTTGCTATTTTAATTATTTGATATAAATGAATGAATATGTGTTGCGTCCACTACAATAATATCTTTGTGATTCCACTTCTAAACTTCCGACCCTTGACCATCAAATTAGTTACAATAACAGATTTTATAACTAGAAATTTTGAGGGAACTATATCTGAATCAAAAAGTTTTATTAAAGAAGAGTAACAGATCTTAAATGCCGCTGACTTAAGAATAAATGTAAAAATTTCCCTGGAACTTTATGATACATTAAATTTAAAGAAAGAGAATTCGTTACGGAGCTCAATTCCATGTGCCAATACCGTAGAACAGTGTAAGCATATGCTAAATAAAAGTTCGGCTGGAATGGACGGAAAAATTCTTTCATACTCTTGCGAGAATATGCTTGAATACGGTTGTCACGTAGAGTGCAAATTTTGAAATATAAAGGATTAATACAAAATAATTCGTATAAATTGTAGGAACGTTTATTAATAATTATTACAGCGAATATCTGTGTAATGATCATGTATATTATAAAATACAAAGTAAAGCATCCGTTGTGCAATTTCGAGGAAGGTAGGCGGCAAAACAATAACAAGCAAGTCAGAACAACTCTTCTCGGCACGATAACGATAGTGTGATGGGCATACGTATTAATAGTTTACAGGGATATGTTTCTGAGAAAGTCAAAAGAAAAACACTCTTTGACATACTACGGGAAACGCGAATTACGCAACCTCGTCATGCTTCTTGTGGGCAGGAACAGCGTACACTTGCCATCAGGTGATTAAAAGAATATTCGCGACCTCCGCTTGTCTTCGTGTGAGACGGAGTTTTCCCTCGACATGTCATGAGTGTTACACAGACAAAATAATCTGAACACTTGTATACAACCGCGTGAGGAATTGGGGAAAATTTTTCAAAATTAAGACGCAACACTAGCACATAATTCTTTTCTATGCGTGATTAACATTAACTTTTGATTTTTATCATTATTTTTTTAATTGTTTGCCCTGCCTTGATAGATATGTATGTTACTGTGTACACAAATACTATATTCTGTTGTATGTTACTGTGTATACGAGGGTCGCCGCCCCGTTTCATTCTGCATTTTAGGTATCTGAATTCTGAAAGGAAAGGGAGTTTGCACCTGGCTTTCTCCAGGTGCTCGATTCATGGAATGCAACGGATTAAGACAGGTAACATGCATTTCTATCATTCTTTAATTTTACTTTTCCCGTTTTATCATTTTCTCAAAATTTTGTGTTCCCTACCTTCATAGTTTGTATTTTAATGTTAAAATTTCGCTATTTTAATTATTTCATATAAATAAATGAATATCTGTTGCGTCCACCACAATAATATCTTTGTGATTCCACTTCTAAACTTCCGACCGTTGACCATCAAATTAGTTACAGTAACAGCTTTTATAACTAGAATTTTTGAGGGAACTATATCTGAATCAAAAAGTTTTATTAAAGAAGAGTAACAGATCTTAAATGCCACTGACTTAAGAATAAATGTAAAAATTTCCCTGGACCTTTATGATACATTAAATTTAAAGAAAGAGAATTCGTTACGGAGCTCAATTCCATGTGCCAATACCGTAGAACAGTGTAAGCATATGCTAAATAAAAGTTCGGCTGGAATGGACGGCAAAAATCTTTCATACTCTTGCGAGAATATGCTTGAATACGGTTGTCACGTAGAGTGCAAATTTTGAAATATAAAGGATTAATACAAAATAATTCGTATAAATTGTAGGAACGTTTATTAATAATTATTACAGCGAATATCTGTGCAATGATCGTGTATATTATAAAATACAAAGTAAAGCATCCGTTGTGCAATTTCGCGGAAGGTAGGCGGCAAAACAATAACAAGCAAGTCAGAACAACTCTTCTCGGCACGATAACGATAGTGTGATAGGCAGACGTATTAATAGTTTACAGGGATATGTTTCTGAGAAAGTCAAAAGAAAAACACTCTTTGGCATACTACGGGAAACGCGAATTACGCAACCTCGTCATGCTTCTTGTGGGCAGGAACAGCGTACACTTTCTAAGAATATTTGCGACCTCCGCTTGTCTTCGTGTGAGACGGAGTTTTCCCTCGACATGTCATGAGTGTTACACAGAGAAAATATTATGCACACTTGTAGACTACCACGTGAGGAATACGAGAAATTTTTTGAAAATGAAGACGCAACACTAAAACGTAATTCTTTTTTATGTGTGATTAACTTTAACTTTTATTTTTATCATTATTTTTTTAATTGTTTGCCCTCCCTTCATAGATATGTATGTTACTGTGTACACAAATACTACAGTCTGTTGTATGTTACTGTGTATACGAGGGTCGCCGCCACGTTTCATTCTGCTTTTAAAGTATCTGATTTATGAAAGGAGTGGGAGTTTGGACGTGACTTTATCAAGCTGCTCAATTCATGGAATGCAACGGATTAAGACAGGTAACATGCATTTCTATCATTCTTTAATGTTCCGTTTCACATTTTATAATTTTTAAGAAAAGTTTTGTCCCCTTCCTTCATATTTTTGTACTTTAATGTTATAATTTTTCTATATTAGTTATTTGATATCAATAAATGTATCGCTGTTCCGTCCACTACAATAATATCTTTGTGATTCCACTTCTAAACTTCCGACCGTTGACCATCAAATTAGTTACAGTAACAGCTTTTATAACACTGAATTTTTGAGGGAAATATAGCTGAATCAAAAAGTGTTCTTAAGGAAGAGTAACAGATCTTAAATGCCGCTGACTTAAGAATAAATGTAAAAATTTCCCGCGACCGTTATGATATATCAATTTTTAAGAGAGAGAATTCGTTACGGAACTCTACTTCATGTGCCAATACCGTAGAACAGTGTAAGCATATGCTAAATAGAAGTTCGGCTTGAATGGACGGCAAACATTCTTTCATACACTTGCGAGAATATTCTATCAGTCTTTAATTTTCCTTTTCACATTTTAACCTTTTTTTTTAAAATTTTTGTGTTCCCTTCCTTTATAGTTTTGTATTTTAATGTTATAATTTTGCTATTATAATTATTTGATATAAATAAATGTATCGATTTGCCTAATGAGAAATTCAGACATAATATATTTTACACTGACATACTCCCACGAGAGGCAAGTGTCAAAAGTCCCCTTGACATGCTATGGATAAGCTAATTACTCAACTTTGCTGTGCTGCTTGTGGGTAGGAATAGCATAAACACACCATTAGGTGAGTTGAATTATATTCGCGACCTGCACTTTCCACCGATTCAGATGGAGGTTTACTTCGATTTGCTATGCCATTAAAACAGATTGGCTACTTTGTCCAATCACATTTTACCTCCAATTGCAAGTGTCAAAGTCCGATAGTTAAGACAGGTAACGTGCAACTATATCACTCTTTGAATTTATTTTCTCCCCTGTAATTTTCTGTTCAATATTTGAGTGCCTTCTCTTGATATGTTTGTAAAAAGTAGTTTTTGTTACTGTAAAATAAATATTACTAGATGGAACCCATTAAAACTTGAAGGAAAAAAATTACTATAACAATAACTATAAAATAAGCTGCTGTATTATTTAAGGTGTGAGTATGTAACAGCCTTTCAAATAATTTATTTTAAAAGTTTTTTCCCCAGTGAAATACAGTACTATTTCCTATGCAAACTCCAAACAAACAATCCGTAAACAACTCTGTAATGCAAATCAGTTCGGCATTATCGCCATATTCCCCACGGCAAGAAAGAAAATTTCATGGACCTATGAAGTATCATATAAATAGTATATTTCTACGTCTGTCCCATATTCAGTAAATAAAAGAACATAGTAAATATAGCACACGTCCCCCACCTGTGATAATGCAACCGAATGAGCTCCTATGTGCATGTGCATTGTGTCTGCCCAAAGCCGTCGAAATTCGACGTTAAAAAATGTTTTGAAATGTTTAAATAAAAAGTTTTAAAATGTCCTGTTTAATCATTGTTAGTTTCAAATCCATATCTTCTAAAACGCATCCATTGTTTTAAAATAATCTATTTTTATGTAAATAAGAATATATATATATATATTACAATAATAAATCAATCTGCAGTTGAGGGAGATTTTTAATGTTTTATTTGTAAGGTTTCTTTGGTGCCTTTACATAATAAAGGGATGATTACTCCTTTTCCATCACAATCGGGGATCTTTTATACAATTAAATATCCAATGGATCTTTAAAAAATAATAAAATACGATTTCTAGCATATTCTGATGCAACATATACATCAATGAATTCAACATATCAGTTTTATGTTTAACCTAAACTGATTTTTTTTTTGACAGATTTTAGTTTAGCGCCAAAATGCTCTATCTTATGGATAATCTGATCTTATGATTTATCAGGGGTTTTTTTTCGTTAGGGAATTCCATTTTCAATTGTGGCAACTTTCCTAGGGGCTATTTTACATTATTGAAGCAAACTGGTGGTCATTGTTGGTAAAGATTTGAAAAATATTTCATGCTTGAAAATTATTTAAAAAAGTCGTTAAATTAAGCGGCAGTTTTCAAATAAATTTCATTCGAAAGCTAACATTTTTCTAATTGATGATGTAAGAATTGAAATTGTAAAATGTAGTAAAAGATAGTAAAAAATTAAAATTTGTAGTATTTAGAAGTGATGTAAGCACGATGAAAGCGAGAGCGATAGTGTCGTTTGTTGTCACAACGGTTATACATTTCTAAAAATTGCCACCGTGTTTTGTCTGCCGTCCAAAAGTAGTACCATTTTTTGACGTCGGCAGAGAAATTCACAGTGAAAGAAACTTTGCCGCTAATAAGGAACTGTTAAATGAACTTATAACAAACCTACCAAAATAATTTCTATAAAATATTAGCCTTACATTGTTTATTCTAGCTAAAAATACAATCATTATTTCAAGTTTTTTTTTTCTACCATAACACTATTTTTAATATTTTTAATTTTCCCGTAATCTTTTGTGAATTTTTGTATTAAAAAATGAAATCTTCTAACCTACAATTAAAAACAAAGTAATTGGTAACATGTAATCAAGGTATGCAATCAAGATGAAGCAATCCATAAAGGCTCCAATTCTAATCTTTATAATTAAGAATTGAAAAATCAGTTAAACTTACGTTACGTTGACACAGTCATATATTTTCTCTCTTTAGTTTTATCAATGTTAAAATGCATCTCAAGCTAAGCATAACGTCATTTTCACCGGCGCAAACTTTTCACAAGTACTTTATATACGTTACTTTTATGCTTAAACACCATGTATACAAATAAAAATGTATTTTGTATTTAATTTTAATGAAAAAATGGCATCAACAAAGTTATAATTCATAATGATAAAATAAACCCAATGGACAATATTCCCGTGGCGTCACAATAAATACGAATTTTTATTCGTCTATACAAATAAAATGCACGCGGAGAAAGTGTGATATTTTTATCCAGATTTAGCTTGCAAATTAAAAAATTTGGCTTTAAAACCACGTGTCGTAAATATTTATTATTTCTCTTTTAATCTCGTAACAGTGGACGTTATCCGATTGCCGACATTATGACGTCATACACAGAAGTAAAAGTAGAAAAAAATTTTAAAATACGGCTAATTAATTAAAAATTTAACAAATATGTGTCCAAATATTATTTAAAAAAAGAATAATGTAATTTGATACAGTAGTTTGTTCTCACGGACTGTCGAAAAAAAATGCTTAGCGTTCTAAATATGTAGATTATTTCTCTTTTATCCTCGCAACCACGGAGTTCAGAGAATAAACTACGTGCCTTGCAAAAGTGAAAGTTATCCGATTGCCGACTTTATGACGTCATAACCAGATGCAAAAGCTTAACTTAAAATTACGGCTAATTAATAAAATTTTCGAACAAACGAATGTACGATAACAAATCTGTGTCCAAATAGCTTTCATTTAAAAAAAGAATGATGTAATTTGATGCAGTAGTTTGTTCTCACAGATTGTCGAAAGAAAACGCTTAGCGTTTTAAATGTATAGCTTTTACTTAGTTTTACACTGCGTATATGAGTCGGTGTTACCCGTTTTCTCTCAGCTTTTTAGGTCTCTGAATTAAGAAAAGAGTGTGTGTTCCTTGAAATCCAGAGTGTTATGATTGGTAAAATGCATCCGATTCTTATGAATGTGGTCATTACATATAATGCGTTTGAAGAATAATTCATTGTTACAACAAATATGACATTACACTTATTGTTGATTCACTAACAATCAGAAAAATGTCAACAATGGTTTATTTTGTTTATTCTTAAATTAGAATATTTCATTGTTATTTTCCATTTTATACAACAATCTTATACCTATGATTGTCTTACTTTAAAAAAATAGTTATGTAGTTTTCTTTTATAAAACAGTTTTAGTCTAAAAACCGTAAAAATAGGAGAATTTTATTGCCGAAATCAAAATGAAACTACTTCGTATGGAGTTATGATGTTAGATATCATAAACATATCTAGGTAAGCTAATTCTACAAATGCACTTTTCTTAGTAAAATCTTCCATAATTTTGTACCTAAGCAGGTGATGTTTTATATATTATGCTTTATTGATTAAATAACTTTATCGCACATTATTGTTATGCATTTTTTTTTAAAGTATGTTTACTCTCATATATGGATTTTGATTAAATTTTGGAATGCATTTTATTCATAACATAAATATCACAGTGGAAGATCGTGTATATGTACTCTGTTAAAATTATCCGTAAAATAATGATTAATTATTTCTTTTACACCCACTTCACTATTTATCTAGAATATGTTAGAAGCTTTACAAAGCTTTCGCTCGTTCAGTGGTCGGAAAATTATCGTTCTTCGATTTTCCAGTGAATATGGTAAAATTAAACTAATTGTATCTCTCTCTTGACCAATGGGAACGTTTTACAATAGGCTTACGGCTGCTCATCCCTACATAAAAAGTGAAGCTTTCTGGCACATTCACAGACTCAGTTACACGTAAAAGCGTGAAATTGAAGACATGATTAATGAAATAATTTGGATTCAAATAGTGTTTTTTCCTTATCAGAAAAATGTGTTATATATTGAGTTAGAATTGATTGTTTACCGATTAAGAAATTTGTTATACTGTTGTACTGCGATACTTATGTCAAAATGCCAACTCTAACGTCATTTTCTCAAAGATCCTCTGCCTTTTAAGAAAATGGAAAAAGGATATTTGACTTCTTTCTAACTGAATAAGAATATCTGGAAATTTGGCACGTTTAGTAGTAAAAAATACTTCGCGAATGTTTCTAAAATTAGCCATTTTGAATTTTAATGTATATTTAATTAACAGTTAAAAATGCCTGCAGTTTATTAATCGGTGATTCTTATAAACGGTGGCCATTGCATGTTTTACATTTGAAGAATATTTCTTTGTTATCACAATAATGACACTACAGCTATTTGATTACATTTTATTCCTAATAAAGTTTTCAACATTGGTGTGTTCCGCTTATTCTTAATTCCCAATGTTCATATGTTTTCTTCCATGTTACACAGCAATTCCATACGTGTAACGTAATTAATTAAACATCTTATTTTCTGAATATAGTTTATGCAGTTTACTTTCCGAAGAGCGTTCCTGTCCAAAATAAAGGAGAATTTTCATATCTTTATCAAAATAAATGTACTGGATATGAAGTTCGAAATGTGGATTTCAGAAACATAGCTGTTTAACCTATTTTTACAGATGCACTTTTCTTGGAAAAACTTTGTATAGTTTTCCATGTAATCAAGTGAAGTTTTATTTATTATGCTTATTTGATCTAATAACTTTATGGCATTTTCTTTGTAATCACTTTATTAAAATGTATTTAGTGTCATATACACCGATTTTTATAAACTTTTAATATGGTTTTTATTTATAATGATCCCTTGTAAATACTGTAATTGCGGAGTGAATTTGTACTATCGTATTTTCCGCTGGCACCATTATTCGCCAAGGATTTCATGTCATGTATGTATGTAAACATTCATGTATTCATATCTGTATGTATGCATGCATATATGTATTCATGTATTCGCATGCATTCACATGTATATATATCTGTGTATGCAATCATTAAACGTATGCAGGCATTCATGCACCTATGTATTCATTAATTTTATCTATTTTTGATGTATGTGTTATAATTTTCATTACTTGCTTGATTCAATTTTGAGAACATTCACATTTTTGGTCAGTTTTCATGGACATAGCAATCCGAGCAACTTCAACATTGGAAAGCGATCGATTATAACTCAATATGTAAATTTATTGAAATTTATTTATTTATTGAAAAATAATATAATTTTGTAATAATATAATATTGAGTAGCATTTATTGAAAAATGAAAAAGCTATTCAATTCCAAATCTATTTAGTAGAAAACCTTGAAAATTTCTTGCTATTACATATAAAAATGTCACTGTGTATGTGTTACAGAGTTTCGTATTATTGAGGAAGGAAAATATATTTAGTAGCCTTAAGGAATCTGGTTATATAGAAAAATTACTGATTATACTAACCGGCAATTCTTAGGAACGATGGCCAATATAGGTTGGTTTGAACTATAGATCATTGTTGAAAAAAAATACGTTACACGTATTGTTGATGCATTTTAGTACTTAACAATCTTCCAAAAATGGTCTGCATTGTTTATTATAAATCAGAATTTTTCTCTGTTGTCTTCTATAATTAATTGAACACAGTAATTTCAGAAAATAACTGTGTAGTTGTTTTTTCCAAAAAAGTTTTTGTCTGAAAAATGCGAATTGTCTTTAAAAAATGGAACTTACATTACAAAAAGTTATACTTGTGGTTGCAGCTCTTTTATCGTTTATGTTGCAGAATTTGGATCAAATCAGGTTATATTTGGTTTAGTATGTTTTGATATTCTTCTATTTAACTAAACTCATTTTTCGTATGCAAAGATGGATTTTTATAATCGATATTTCACTCTTTTCTCAATACGATAGTATTATAAACAATATACTCACAGGTGTGTTTACGATGACTATACGATATATTAATACTTTTAGAACTTAATTATAAATTAATGAATTAGTTTTTAATCATTTTTCATTAGCTGGCCAAAGGTGACTAATCGCCAAATATTCTTTATAGTTGCAAATGTATACGAGTTACAGCAACGATGGATTTAACGATGCGCTAAACCACGCTTGCCAAACCACGCCAACAGGCTGTTTAACTGCAACAACGAAATATTTTAAACATTAAAAGTAAAAAAATAAATAATAAATAGAGAGTGTAATATATTCTCGTATATATATTTAAAAATACGCTTTAAGCAATTTATCGTTTCATATTAAATAAATTATGATTATACGTTAAGAAATGAATTTAGAAAACCTTAAAATATACCTTAAAAGTTATTTAATTTTTTAGGTGCGTTCATAATTAAATAAATACGTAGCACCTGTAGTCGTTGTCTGGTCCATCCGTCCGTCTGTACGCATATAACAGCGCAGAAACTACCCAATCGTTTGGTTTGCAATACATAATTGGTTTGCAATACATAATCGTCGCAGAATTTTGTCGAGTCATTTCAAATTTTATGAAAATAGGACTTAAACTTTAAAAAGTATTAATAAAAATATTTATTAAGTAGTTTGAATTTTTAAAAAATCGGTACTTTCTTGTTCTAGCATCTTCCGAGGATTAATCGTCAAGCGACCGTGATGTATCGCCAAGTTATCTGAAATGTATGACGTAATTGTCATATATGACGTATATGACATTTTATAACCCCTTTGACAAAGTTATAGTCACATTCTTCATTCTATTAAATCCTATTATACGTAGTTAATTTAATGATATTCCACGGTTGGTAATGGTTCGAGGTTGCCATGATGATTACGTCCTGTTTAAGATGGAGTCATATTATGTCCGTATTACTGAATTTAAAAACCGAATTTGTATACTGAAATTGTTAAATTATAGCAATCTTATAATCCAACGACAGTTGTTTGGATAGATGTTTCCGGAGAAATATATATTAAATGGAAAAGAAATCTAAATATGGATTTCTTGTTATGAAATAAGCTTAAGTTTCCCATTGGAATTTTCAGTAAATGTCAACAAAATATAAAATTTTGACAACATAAAATGTACTTATTTTATTACGGAAATTAATTACATCATAACAACAGACGATAAAATTCATTTCCCTGAAACTAGATATATTACGAACACACCTCATTTGTCACGTTTGACGCATAATTTCCAACTAGTTCTTTCCTGTTCTCATATCCTAAAAAAGAAACAAAAAGAAAATTATATTTAAAAAAAAATAAGTTTACTAGCTCGTGCTTTCTAAATCGTCTAAAGCGTTAAAAAAGGTATTGAATTTCCGTAATCGACATTGATGCTCGTGCCAAATGAATGTATTGTAACGGAAAATTTTGAAAAAACAGGAACTGCAGTCATGATATTAGGCGTGATTTTCAAGCTAAACATTGTATGCTTAATAAAAGCGCGTTATTTAAAAACAAACTATTTTTACAATTATACTTATTTTATTCTAATAACTTTATAGGATCATCGTTCTAATAATTTTGAAATGTATAATGTACTGTATTACGCGAATTTGAAATATTTTTTTAATGGGTTCCCTGTCAATATCACAGTATAATATTTGTTAGGGAAATCTTCTCCATGTACCAATACAGTAGACAGTGTAAAAATATGATAATTAAAAGTTTGGCTCGAATTGACGGCAAATATTCTGTTCTACAATTGCAAGAATATGCATGAATACGGTTGTCACGTAGCGTGCAAATTTTTGAAATACAAAGAATTTCTATAAAATAAATCCGACAAATTGTACGAATGTTTATTAATATTTGCAATTACAGCGAATATTTGAGTATATATGCGGGGCGAATAATGATCGTGTATATTATAAAATACAGAGAGAAACGTCCGTTGTACTATTTCGGGGAAGATCGGCGGCAAAACAATAGTAAGCAAGTCAGAACAATTCTTCTCGACACGGTAACGATAGTGTGATAGGCAGACGTATTATAGTTTATAGTGATATACTACGGATAAAGTCAAAAGAAAAACGCTCTTTGACATGCTACGGGAATCGCGAATTACGCAACCTCGTCATGCTCCTTGTGGGCAGGAACAGCGTACACTTGCCATCAGGTGATTAAAAGATTATTCGCGGCCTCCGCTTGTCTTCGTGTGAGACGGATTTTTCCCTCGACATGTCATGAGTGTTACACGGAGAAATAAATCTGCACATTTGTATACTAACACGTGATCCAAGCGAGAAAAAGTTTTAAAATTAAGACGCAACACTTACACGTAATTTTTGTTTATTAATGATTAATATTAACTTTTATTTTTATCATTATTTTTTTAATTGTTTGCCCTCACTTGAGACAGATGTATGTTACTGTGTACACAAATACTATTTTTAGTTGTATGTTACTGTGTATACGAGGGTCGCCGCCCCGTTTCATTCTGCTTTTTAGGTATCTGAATTGAGAAAGGAGTGGGAGTTTTGGGCTGACTTTCTCCAGCTGCTTGATTCATGGAATGCAACGGATTAAGATAGGTAACATGCATTTCTATCATACTTTAATTTCCCTTTTCACATTTTATAATATTTTTTTAATCTTTGTCTTCCATTCCTTCATAGTTTTGTATTTTAATGTTAAAATTTTGCTATTTTTATTATTTTATATCAATGAATGAATCTCTGTTGCATCCACTACAATAATATCTTTGTGATTCTATTCCTAAACTTCCGACCGTTGAGCATCAAAGTAGTTACAGTAACAGCTTTTAAAACTAGAATTTTTGTGGGAACTATATCTGAGAAAAAACGTGTTCTAATAGAGGAGCAAGATATTTTAAATTCCGAAGACTTAAGAATAAAAGTAAAAATTTTCCGCGACCGTTATGATACATTAATTATTAAAGCGTGAGAATTTGTTAGGGAACTGTTTTCCATGTACCAATACAGTTGACAGTGTAATCATAAACTAAATAAAAGTTCGATTCGAATTGACGGAAATATTATTTTATACAATTGCGAGAATATGGATGAATACGGTTGTCACGTACAGTGCAAATTTTGAAATGCAAAGAATTTCAATAAAATGATTCTAATAATTTGAGCGAACGTTGATTAATATTTGCAATTTCAGCGAATATCTGAGTAATGATCGTGTATATTATAAAATACAGTGTGAAACATCCGTTGTGCTATTTCGGGGAAGGTAAGCGGCAAAACAATAATAAGCAAGTCAGAACAACTCTTCTCGACACAATAACGATAGTGTGATAGGAAATAGTTTAGAGTGATATGTTACTGAGAATGTCAACAGAAAAACACTCTTTGACATACTACGGGAAACGCGAATTACGCAACCTCGTCATGCTTCTTGTGGGCAGGAACAGCGTACACTTGCCATCAGGTGATTAAAAGAATATCCGCTACCTCCGCTTGTCTTCGTGTGAGACGGAGTTTTCCCTCGACATGTCATGAGTGTTACACAGACAAAATAATCTGAACACTTGTATACAACTACGTGAGGAATGCGAGAAATTTTTTCAAAATTAAGACGCAACACTAGCACATAATTTTTTTCTATGCGTGATTAACATTAACTTTTTATTTTTATCATTATTTTTTTAATTCTTTGCCCTCCCTTCATAGAGATGTATGTTACTGTGTACACAAATACTATATTCTGTTGTATGTTACTGTGTATACGAGGGTCGCCGCCCCGTTTCATTCTGCTTTTTAGGTATCTGAATTCTGAAAGGAAAGGGAGTTTGGACCTGACTTTCTCCAGGTGCTCGATTCATGGAATGCAACGGATTAAGACAGGTAACATGCATTTCTATCATTCTTTAATTTTACTTTTTACATTTTATCATTTTCTCAAAATTTTGTGTTCCCTACCTTCATAGTTTTGTATTTTAATGTTAAAATTTCGCTATTTTAATTATTTCATATAAATAAATGAATATCTGTTGCGTCCACCACAATAATATCTTTGTGATTCCACTTCTAAACTTCCGCATGTTGACCATCAAAGTAGTTACAGTAACAGCTTTTATAACTAGAATTTTTGAGGGAACTATATCTGAATCTAAAAGTTTTATTAAAGAAGAGTAACAGATCTTAAATGCCACTGACTTAAGAATAAATGTAAAAATTTCCTGGGACCTGTATGATACATTAAATTTACAGAGAGAGAATTCGTTACGGAACTCAACTCCTTGTGCCAATACCGTAGGACAGTGTAAGCATATCCTACATAAAAGTTCGGCTGGAATGGACGGCAAAAATTCTTTCATACGCTTGCGACAATATGCTTGAATACTGTTGTCACGTAGAGTGCAAATTTTGAAATATAAAGAATTAATACAACTTAATTCGTATAAATTGTAGGAACGTTTATTAATATTTGCAATTTAAGCGAATATCTGAGTAATGATTGTGTATATTATAAAATACAGAGTAAAACATCCGTTGTGCAATTTCGGGGAAGGTAGGCGGCAAAACAATAACAAGCACGTCAGAACAACTCTTCTCGGCACGATGACGATAGTGTGATAGGCAAACGTATTAATAGTTTACAGGGATATGTTTCTGAGAAAGTCAAAAGAAAAACACTCTTTGACATACTACGGGAAACGCGAATTACGCAACCTCGTCATGCTTCTTGTGGGCAGGAACAGCGTACACTTGCCATCAGGTGATTAAAAGAATATTCGCGACCTCCGCTTGTCTTCGTGTGAGACGGAGTTTTCCCTCGACATGTCATGAGTGTTACACAGACAAAATAATCTGAACACTTGTATACAACTACGTGAGGAATGCGAGAAATTTTTTCAAAATTAAGACGCAACACTAGCACATAATTTTTTTCTATGCGTGATTAACATTAACTTTTTATTTTTATCATTATTTTTTTAATTGTTTGCCCTCCCTTGATAGATATGTATGTTACTGTGTACACAAATACTATATTCTGTTGTATGTTACTGTGTATACGAGGGTCGCCGCCCGTTTCATTCTGCTTTTTAGGTATCTGAATTCTGAAAGGGAAGGGAGATTGGACCTGACTTTCTCCAGCTGCTCGATTCATGGAATGCAACGGATTAAGACAGGTAACATGCATTTCTATCATTCTTTAATTTTCCCTTTCACATTTTATCATTTTCTTAAAATTTTGTGTTCCCTACCTTCATATTTTTGTATTTTAATGTTAAAATTTCGCTATTTTAATTATTTGATATAAATGAATGAATATCTGTTGCGTCCACCACAATAATATCTTTGTGATTCCACTTCTAAACTTCCGACCGTTGAACATCAAATTAGTTACAGTAACAGCTTTTATAACTAGAATTTTTGAGGGAACTATATCTGAATCAAAAAGTTTTATTAAAGAAGAGTAACACATCTTAAATGCCACTGACTTAAGAATAAATGTAAAAATTTCCCGGGACCTGTCTGATACATTAAATTTACAGAGAGAGATTTCGTTACGGAACTCAACTCCTTGTGCCAATACCGTAGAACAGTGTAAGCATATGCTACTTAAAAGTTCGGCTGGAATGGACGGCAAAAATTCTTTCATACGCTTGCGAGAATATGCTTGACTACTGTTGTCACGTAGAATGCAAATTTTCAAATATAAAGAATTAATACAACTTAATTCGTATAAATTGTAGGAACGTTTATTAATATTTGCAATTTCAGCGAATACCTGAGTAATGATCGTGTATATTATAAAATACAGCGTAAAACATCCGTTGTGCAATTTCGGGGAAGGTAGGCGGCAAAACAATAACAAGCATGTCAGAACAACTCTTCTCGGCACGATGACGATAGTGTGATAGGCAAACGTATTAATAGTTTACAGGGATATGTTTCTGAGAAAGTCAAAAGAAAAACACTCTTTGACATATTACGGGAAACGCGAATTACGCAACCTCGTCATGCTTCTTGTGGGCAGGAACAGCGTACACTTTCTAAGAATATTTGCGACCTCCGCTTGTCTTCGTGTGAGACGGAGTTTTCCCTCGACATGTCATGAGTGTTACACAGATAAAATAATATGCACACTTGTATACTACCACGTGAGGAATACGAGAAAATTTTTGAAAATGAAGACGCAACACTAAAATGTAATTCTTTTTTATGTGTGATTAACTTTAACTTTTATTTTTATCATTATTTTTTTAATTGTTTGCCCTCCCTTCATAGAGATGTATGTTACTGTGTACACAAATAATATATTCTGTTGTATGTTACTGTGTATACGAGGGTCGCCGCCCCGTTTCATTCTGCTTTTTAGGTATCTGAATTCTGAAAGGAAAGGGAGTTTGGACCTGACTTTCTCCAGGTGCTCGATTCATGGAATGCAACGGATTAAGACAGGTAACATGCATTTCTATCATTCTTTAATTTTACTTTTCACATTTTATCATTTTCTCAAAATTTTGTGTTCCCTACCTTCATAGTTTTGTATTTTAATGTTAAAATTTCGCTATTTTAATTATTTGATATAAATGAATGAATATCTGTTGCGTCCACCACAATAATATCTTTGTGATTCCACTTCTAAACTTACGACCGTTGACCATCAAATTAGTTACAGTAAAAGCTTTTATAACTAGAATTTTTGAGGGAACTATATCTGAATCAAAAAGTTTTATTAAAGAAGAGTAACAGATCTTAAATGTCACTGACTTAAGAATAAATGTAAAAATTTCCCGGGACATGTATGATACATTAAATTTACACAGAGAGATTTCGTTACGGAACTCAACTCCTTGTGCCAATACCGTAGAACAGTGTAAGCATATGCTACAAAAAAGTTCAGCTGGAATGGACGGCAAAAATTCTTTCATACGCTTGCGAGAATATGCTTGACTACTGTTGTCACGTAGAATGCAAATTTTCAAATATAAAGAATTAATACAACTTAATTCGTATAAATTGTAGGAACGTTTATTAATATTTGCAATTTCAGCGAATACCTTAGTAATGATCGTGTATATTATAAAATACAGAGTAAAACATTCGTTGTGCAATTTCGGGGAAGGTAGGCGGCAAAACAATAACAAGCACGTCAGAACAACTCTTCTCGGCACGATGACGATAGTGTGATAGGCAGACGTATTAATAGTTTACAGGGATATGTTTCTGAGAAAGTCAAAAGAAAACCACTCTTTGACATACTACGGGAAACGCGAATTACGCAACTTCGTCATGCTTCTTGTGGGCAGGAACAGCGTACACTTTCTAAGAGTATTTGCGACCTTCGCTTGTCTTCGTGTGAGACGGAGTTTTTCCTCCACATGTCATGAGTGTTACACAGATAAAATAATATGCACACTTGTATACTACCACGTGAGGAATACGAGAAAATTTTTGAAAATGAAGACGCAACACTAAAATGTAATTCTTATTTATGTGTGATTAACTTTAACTTTTATTTTTATCATTATTTTTTTAATTGTTTGCCCTCCCTTCATAGATATGTATGTTACTGTGTACACAAATACTATATTCTGTTGTATGTTACTGTGTATACGAGGGTCGCCGCCCCGTTTCATTCTGCTTTTTAGGTATCTGAATTCTGAAATTAAAGGGAATTTGGACCTGACTTTCTCCAGCTGCTCGATTCATGGAATGCAACGGATTAAGACAGGTAACATGCAGTTCTATCATTCTTTAATTTTACTTTTCACATTTTATCATTTTCTCAAAATTTTGTGTTCCCTACCTTCATAGTTTTAAATTTTAATGTTAAAATTTCGCTATTTTAATTATTTGATATAAATGAATGAATATCTGTTGCGTCCACCACAATAATATCTTTGTGATTCCACTTCTAAACTTCCGACCGTTGACCATCAAAGTAGTTACACTAACAGCTTTTATAACTAGAATTTTTGAGGGAACTATATCTGAATCAAAAAGTTTTATTAAAGAAGAGTAACATATCTTAAATGCCACTGACTTAAGAATAAATGTAAAAATTTCCCGGGACCTGTATGATACATTAAATTTACAGAGAGAGAATTCTTTACGGAACTCAAATCCTTGTGCCAAAGGACCGAAGGACAGTGTAAGAATATACTACATAAAAGTTCGGCTGGAATGGACGGCAAAAATTCTTTCATACGCTTGCGAGAATATGCTTGAATACTGTTGTCACGTAGAATGCAAATTTTGAAATATAAAGAATTAATACAACTTAATTCGTATAAATTGTAGGAACGTTTATTAATATTTGCAATTTCAGCGAATACCTGAGTAATGATCGTGTATATTATAAAATACAGAGTAAAACATCCGTTGTGCAATTTCGGGGAAGGTAGGCGGCAAAACAATAACAAGCACGTCAGAACAACTCTTCTCGGCACGATGACGATAGTGTGATAGGCAAACGTATTAATAGTTTACAGGGATATGTTTCTTAGAAAGTCAAAAGAAAAACTCTCTTTGACATATTACGGGAAACGCGAATTACGCAACCTCGTCATGCTTCTTGTGGGCAGGAACAGCGTACACTTTCTAAGAATATTCGCGACCTCCGCTTGTCTTCGTGTGAGACGGAGTTTTCCCGCGACATGTCATGAGTGTTACACAGACAAAATAATCTGAACACTTGTATACAACTACGTGAGGAATGCGAGAAATTTTTTCAAAATTAAGACGCAACACTAGCACATAATTTTTTTCTATGCGTGATTAACATTAACTTTTTATTTTTATCATTATTTTTTTAATTGTTTGCCCTCCCTTGATAGATATGTATGTTACTGTGCACACAAATACTATATTCTGTTGTATGTTACTGTGTATACGAGGGTCGCCGCCCTGTTTCATTCTGCTTTTTAGGTATCTGAATTCTGAAAGGAAAGGGAGTTTGGACCTGACTTTTTCCAGGTGCTCGATTCATGGAATGCAACGGATTAAGACAGGTAACATGCATTTCTATCATTCTTTAATTTTACTTTTCACATTTTATCATTTTCTCAAAATTTTGTGTTCCCTACCTTCATAGTTTTGTATTTTAATGTTAAAATTTCGCTATTTTAATTATTTCATATAAATAAATGAATATCTGTTGCGTCCACCACAATAATATCTTTCTGATACCACTTCTAAACTTCCGCATGTTGACTATCAAATTAGTTACAGTAACAGCTTTTATAACTAGAATTTTTGAGGGAACTATATCTGAATCAAAAAGTTTTATTAAAGAAGAGTAACAGATCTTAAATGCCACTGACTTAAGAATAAATGTAAAAATTTCCTGGGACCTGTATGATACATTAAATTTACTGAGAGAGAATTCGTTACGGAACTCAACTCCTTGTGCCAATACCGTAGGACAGTGTAAGCATATACTACATAAAAGTTCGGCTGGAATGGACGGCAAAAATTCTTTCATACGCTTGCGAGAATATGCTTGAATACTGTTGTCACGTAGAGTGCAAATTTTGAAATATAAAGAATTAATACAACTTAATTCGTATAAATTGTAGGAACGTTTATTAATATTTGCAATTTAAGCGAATATCTGAGTAATGATTGTGTATATTATAAAATACAGAGTAAAACATCCGTTGTGCAATTTCGGGGAAGGTAGGCGGCAAAACAATAACAAGCACGTCAGAACAACTCTTCTCGGCACGATGACGATAGTGTGATAGGCAAACGTATTAATAGTTTACAGGGATATGTTTCTGAGAAAGTCAAAAGAAAAACACTCTTTGACATATTACGGGAAACGCGAATTACGCAACCTCGTCATGCTTCTTGTGGGCAGGAACAGCGTACACTTTCTAAGAATATTTGCGACCTCCGCTTGTCTTCGTGTGAGACGGAGTTTTCCCTCGACATGTCATGAGTGTTACACAGATAAAATAATATGCACACTTGTATACTACCACGTGAGGAATACGAGAAAATTTTTGAAAATGAAGACGCAACACTAAAATGTAATTCTTTTTTATGTGTGATTAACTTTAACTTTTATTTTTATCATTATTTTTTTAATTGTTTGCCCTCCCTTCATAGAGATGTATGTTACTGTGTACACAAATAATATATTCTGTTGTATGTTACTGTGTATACGAGGGTCGCCGCCCCGTTTCATTCTGCTTTTTAGGTATCTGAATTCTGAAATTAAAGGGAATTTGGACCTGACTTTCTCCAGCTGCTCGATTCATGGAATGCAACGGATTAAGACAGGTAACATGCAGTTCTATCATTCTTTAATTTTACTTTTCACATTTTATCATTTTCTCAAAATTTTGTGTTCCCTACCTTCATAGTTTTAAATTTTAATGTTAAAATTTCGCTATTTTAATTATTTGATATAAATGAATGAATATCTGTTGCGTCCACCACAATAATATCTTTGTGATTCCACTTCTAAACTTCCGACCGTTGACCATCAAAGTAGTTACACTAACAGCTTTTATAACTAGAATTTTTGAGGGAACTATATCTGAATCAAAAAGTTTTATTAAAGAAGAGTAACAGATCTTAAATGCCACTGACTTAAGAATAAATGTAAAAATTTCCTGGGACCTGTATGATACATTAAATTTACAGAGAGAGAATTCGTTACGGAACTCAACTCCTTGTGCCAATACCGTAGGACAGTGTAAGCATATACTACATAAAAGTTCGGCTGGAATGGACGGCAAAAATCCTTTCATACGCTTGCGAGAATATGCTTGAATACTGTTGTCACGTAGAGTGCAAATTTTGAAATATAAAGAATTAATACAACTTAATTCGTATAAATTGTAGGAACGTTTATTAATATTTGCAATTTAAGCGAATATCTGAGTAATGATTGTGTATATTATAAAATACAGAGTAAAACATCCGTTGTGCAATTTCGGGGAAGGTAGGCGGCAAAACAATAACAAGCACGTCAGAACAACTCTTCTCGGCACGATGATGATAGTGTGATAGGCAAACGTATTAATAGTTTACAGGGATATGTTTCTGAGAAAGTCAAAAGAAAAACACTCTTTGACATACTACGGGAAACGCGAATTACGCAACCTCGTCATGCTTCTTGTGGGCAGGAACAGCGTACACTTGCCATCAGGTGATTAAAAGAATATTCGCGACCTCCGCTTGTCTTCGTGTGAGACGGAGTTTTCCCTCGACATGTCATGAGTGTTACACAGACAAAATAATCTGAACACTTGTATACAACTACGTGAGGAATGCGAGAAATTTTTTCAAAATTAAGACGCAACACTAGCACATAATTTTTTTCTATGCGTGATTAACATTAACTTTTTATTTTTATCATTATTTTTTTAATTGTTTGCCCTCCCTTGATAGATATGTATGTTACTGTGTACACAAATACTATATTCTGTTGTATGTTACTGTGTATACGAGGGTCGCCGCCCCGTTTCATTCTGCTTTTTAGGTATCTGAATTCTGAAAGGGAAGGGAGATTGGACCTGACTTTCTCCAGCTGCTCGATTCATGGAATGCAACGGATTAAGACAGGTAACATGCATTTCTATCATTCTTTAATTTTCCCTTTCACATTTTATCATTTTCTTAAAATTTTGTGTTCCCTACCTTCATATTTTTGTATTTTAATGTTAAAATTTCGCTATTTTAATTATTTGATATAAATGAATGAATATCTGTTGCGTCCACCACAATAATATCTTTGTGATTCCACTTCTAAACTTCCGACCGTTGAACATCAAATTAGTTACAGTAACAGCTTTTATAACTAGAATTTTTGAGGGAACTATATCTGAATCAAAAAGTTTTATTAAAGAAGAGTAACAGATCTTAAATGCCACTGACTTAAGAATAAATGTAAAAATTTCCCGGGACCTGTCTGATACATTAAATTTACAGAGAGAGATTTCGTTACGGAACTCAACTCCTTGTGCCAATACCGTAGAACAGTGCAAGCATATGCTACATAAAAGTTCGGCTGGAATGGACGGCAAAAATTCTTTCATACGCTTGCGAGAATATGCTGGAGTACTGTTGTCACGTAGAGTGCAAATTTTGAAATATAAAGAATTAATACAACTTAATTCGTATAAAATGTAGGAACGTTTATTAATATTTGCAATTTAAGCGAATATCTGAGTAATGATTGTGTATATTATAAAATACAGAGTAAAACATCCGTTGTGCAATTTCGGGGAAGGTAGGCGGCAAAACAATAACAAGCACGTCAGAACAACTTTTTTCGGCACGATGACGATAGTGTGATAGGCAAACGTATTAATAGTTTACAGGGATATGTTTCTGAGAAAGTCAAAAGAAAAACACTCTTTGACATATTACGGGAAACGCGAATTACGCAACCTCGTCATGCTTCTTGTGGGCAGGAACAGCGTACACTTTCTAAGAATATTTGCGACCTCCGCTTGTCTTCATGTGAGACGGAGTTTTCCCTCGACATGTCATGAGTGTTACACAGATAAAATAATATGCACACTTGTATACTACCACGTGAGGAATACGAGAAAATTTTTGAAAATGAAGACGCAACACTAAAATGTAATTCTTTTTTATGTGTGATTAACTTTAACTTTTATTTTTATCATTATTTTTTTAATTGTTTGCCCTCCCTTCATAGAGATGTATGTTACTGTGTACACAAATACTATATTCTGTTGTATGTTACTGTGTATACGAGGGTCGCCGCCCCGTTTCATTCTGCTTTTTAGGTATCTGAATTCTGAAAGGAAAGGGAGATTGGACCTGACTTTCTCCAGCTGCTCGATTCATGGAATGCAACGGATTAAGACAGGTAACATGCATTTCTATCATTCTTTAATTTTCCTTTTCACATTTTATCATTTTCTTAAAATTTTGTGTTCCCTACCTTCATAGTTTTGTATTTTAATGTTAAAATTTCGCTATTTTAATTATTTCATATAAATAAATGAATATCTGTTGCGTCCACCACAATAATATCTTTGTGATTCCACTTCTAAACTTCCGCACGTTGACCATCAAATTAGTTACAGTAACAGCTTTTATAACTAGAATTTTTGAGGGAACTGTATCTGAATCAAAAAGTTTTATTAAAGAAGAGTAACAGATCTTAAATGCCACTGACTTAAGAATAAATGTAAAAATTTCCCGGGACCTGTCTGATACATTAAATTTACAGAGAGAGATTTCGTTACGGAACTCAACTCCTTGTGCCAATACCCTAGAACAGTGTAAGCATATGCTACATAAAAGTTCGGCTGGAATGGACGGCAAAAATTCTTTCATACGCTTGCGAGAATATGCTTGATTACTGTTGTCACGTAGAATGCAAATTTTCAAATATAAAGAATTAATACAACTTAATTCGTATAAATTGTAGGAACGTTTATTAATATTTGCAATTTCAGCGAATACCTGAGTAATGATCGTGTATATTATGAAATACAGAGTAAAACATCCGTTGTGCAATTTCGGGGAAGGTAGGCGGCAAAACAATAACAAGCACGTCAGAACAACTCTTCTCGGCACGATGACGATAGTGTGATAGGCAAACGTATTAATAGTTTACAGGGATATGTTTCTGAGAAAGTCAAAAGAAAAACACTCTTTGACATATTATGGGAAACGCGAATTACGCAACCTCGTCATGCTTCTTGTGGGCAGGAACAGCGTACACATTCTAAGAATATTTGCGACCTCCGCTTGTCTTCGTGTGAGACGGAGTTTTCCCTCGACATGTCATGAGTGTTACACAGATAAAATAACATGCACACTTGTATACTACCACGTGAGGAATACGAGAAAATTTTTGAAAATGAAGACGCAACACTAAAATGTAATTCTTTTTTATGTGTGATTAACTTTAACTTTTATTTTTATCATTATTTTTTTAATTGTTTGCCCTCCCTTCATAGAGATGTATGTTACTGTGTACACAAATACTATATTCTGTTGTATGTTACTGTGTATACGAGGGTCGCCGCCCCGTTTCATTCTGCTTTTTAGGTATCTGAATTCTGAAAGGAAAGGGAGTTTGGACCTGACTTTCTCCAGGTGCTCGATTCATGGAATGCAACGGATTAAGACAGGTAACATGCATTTCTATCATTCTTTAATTTTACTTTTCACATTTTATCATTTTCTCAAAATTTTGTGTTCCCTACCTTCATAGTTTTGTATTTTAATGTTAAAATTTCGCTATTTTAATTATTTGATATAAATGAATGAATATCTGTTGCGTCCACCACAATAATATCTTTGTGATTCCACTTCTAAACTTCCGACCGTTGAACATCAAATTAGTTACAGTAAAAGCTTTTATAACTAGAATTTTTGAGGGAACTATATCTGAATCAAAAAGTTTTATTAAAGAAGAGTAACAGATCTTAAATGCCACTGACTTAAGAATAAATGTAAAAATTTCCCGGGACCTGTCTGATACATTAAATTTACAGAGAGAGATTTCGTTACGGAACTCAACTCCTTGTGCCAATACCGTAGAACAGTGTAAGCATATGCTACATAAAAGTTCGGCTGGAATGGACGGCAAAAATTCTTTCATACGCTTGCGAGAATATGCTTGACTACTGTTGTCACGTAGAATGCAAATTTTCAAATATAAAGAATTAATACAACTTAATTCGTATAAATTGTAGGAACGTTTATTAATATTTGCAATTTCAGCGAATACCTGAGTAATGATCGTGTATATTATAAAATACAGAGTAAAACATCCGTTGTGCAATTTCGGGGAAGGTAGGCGGCAAAACAATAACAAGCACGTCAGAACAACTCTTCTCGGCACGATGACGATAGTGTGATAGGCAATAGTTTAGAGTGATATGTTACTGAGGAAGTCAACAGAAAAAAACTCTTTGACATACTACGGGAAACGCGAATTACGCAACCTCGTCATGCTTCTTGTGGGCAGGAACAGCGTACACTTTCTAAGAATATTTCGACCTCCGCTTGTCTTCGTGTGAGACGGAGTTTTCCCTCGACATGTCATGAGTGTTACACAGATAAAATAATATGCACACTTGTATACTACCACGTGAGGAATACGAGAAAATTTTTGAAAATGAAGACGCAACACTAAAATGTAATTCTTTTTTATGTGTGATTAACTTTAACTTTTATTTTTATCATTATTTTTTTAATTGTTTGCCCTCCCTTCATAGAGATGTATGTTACTGTGTACACAAATACTATATTCTGTTGTATGTTACTGTGTATACGAGGGTCGCCGCCCCGTTTCATTCTGCTTTTTAGGTATCTGAATTCTGAAAGGAAAGGGAGTTTGGACCTGACTTTCTCCAGGTGCTCGATTCATGGAATGCAACGGATTAAGACAGGTAACATGCATTTCTATCATTCTTTAATTTTACTTTTCACATTTTATCATTTTCTCAAAATTTTGTGTTCCCTACCTTCATAGTTTTGTATTTTAATGTTAAAATTTCGCTATTTTAATTATTTGATATAAATGAATGAATATCTGTTGCGTCCACCACAATAATATCTTTGTGATTCCACTTCTAAACTTACGACCGTTGACCATCAAATTAGTTACAGTAAAAGCTTTTATAACTAGAATTTTTGAGGGAACTATATCTGAATCAAAAAGTTTTATTAAAGAAGAGTAACAGATCTTAAATGTCACTGACTTAAGAATAAATGTAAAAATTTCCCGGGACATGTATGATACATTAAATTTACACAGAGAGATTTCGTTACGGAACTCAACTCCTTGTGCCAATACCGTAGAACAGTGTAAGCATATGCTACATAAAATTCGGCTGGAATGGACGGCAAAAATTCTTTCATACGCTTGCGAGAATATGCTTAACTACTGTTGTCACGTAGAATGCAAATTTTCAAATATAAAGAATTAATACAACTTAATTCGTATAAATTGTAGGAACGTTTATTAATATTTGCAATTTCAGCGAATACCTGAGTAATGATCGTGTATATTATAAAATACAGAGTAAAACATCCGTTGTGCAATTTCGGGGAAGGTAGGCGGCAAAACAATAACAAGCACGTCAGAACACTTCTTCTCGGCACGATGACGATAGTGTGATAGGCAAACGTATTAATAGTTTACAGGGATATGTTTCTGAGAAAGTCAAAAGAAAAACACTCTTTGACATACTACGGGAAACGCGAATTACGCAACCTCGTCATGCTTCTTGTGGGCAGGAACAGCGTACACTTGCCATCAGGTGATTAAAAGAATATTCGCGACCTCCGCTTGTCTTCGTGTGAGACGGAGTTTTCCCTCGACATGTCATGAGTGTTACACAGACAAAATAATCTGAACACTTGTATACAACTACGTGAGGAATGCGAGAAATTTTTTCAAAATTAAGACGCAACATTAGCACATAATTTTTTTCTATGCGTGATTAACATTAACTTTTTATTTTTATCATTATTTTTTTAATTGTTTGCCCTCCATTGATAGATATGTATGTTACTGTGTACACAAATACTATATTCTGTTGTATGTTACTGTGTATACGAGGGTCGCCGCAACGTTTCATTCTGCTTTTTAGGTATCTGAATTCTGAAAGGAAAGGGAGATTGGACCTGACTTTCTCCAGCTGCTCGATTCATGGAATGCAACGGATTAAGACAGGTAACATGCATTTCTATCATTCTTTAATTTTCCCTTTCACATTTTATCATTTTCTTAAAATTTTGTGTTCCCTACCTTCATAGTTTTGTATTTTAATGTTAAAATTTCGCTATTTTAATTATTTCATATAAATAAATGAATATCTGTTGCGTCCACCACAATAATATCTTTGTGATTCCACTTCTAAACTTCCGCACGTTGACCCTCAAATTAGTTACAGTAACAGCTTTTATAACTAGAATTTTTGAGGGAACTGTATCTGAATCAAAAAGTTTTATTAAAGAAGAGTAACAGATCTTAAATGCCACTGACTTAAGAATAAATGAAAAAATTTCCCGGGACCTGTCTGATACATTAAATTTACAGAGAGAGATTTCGTTACGGAACTCAACTCCTTGTGCCAATACCGTAGAACAGTGTAAGCATATGCTACATAAAAGTTCGGCTGGAATGGACGGCAAAAATTCTTTCATACGCTTGCGAGAATATGCTTGACTACTGTTGTCACGTAGAATGCAAATTTTCAAATATAAAGAATTAATACAACTTAATTCGTATAAATTGTAGGAACGTTTATTAATATTTGCAATTTCAGCGAATACTTGAGTAATGATCGTGTATATTATAAAATACAGAGTAAAACATCCGTTGTGCAATTTCGGGGAAGGTAGGCGGCAAAACAATAACAAGCACGTCAGAACAACTCTTCTCGGCACGATGACGATAGTGTGATAGGCAAACGTATTAATAGTTTACAGGGATATGTTTCTGAGAAAGTCAAAAGAAAAACACTCTTTGACATACTACGGGAAACGCGAATTACGCAACCTCGTCATGCTTCTTGTGGGCAGGAACAGCGTACACTTGCCATCAGGTGATTAAAAGAATATTCGCGACCTCCGCTTGTCTTCGTGTGAGACGGAGTTTTCCCTCGACATGTCATGAGTGTTACACAGACAAAATAATCTGAACACTTGTATACAACTACGTGAGGAATGCGAGAAATTTTTTCAAAATTAAGACGCAACATTAGCACATAATTTTTTTCTATGCGTGATTAACATTAACTTTTTATTTTTATCGTTATTTTTTTAATTGTTTGCCCTCCCTTGATAGATATGTATGTTACTGTGTACACAAATACTATATTCTGTTGTATGTTACTGTGTATACGAGGGTCGCCGCCCCGTTTCATTCTGCTTTTTAGGTATCTGAATTCTGAAAGGAAAGGGAGATTGGACCTGACTTTCTCCAGCTGCTCGATTCATGGAATGCAACGGATTAAGACAGGTAACATGCATTTCTATCATTCTTTAATTTTCCCTTTCACATTTTATCATTTTCTTAAAATTTTGTGTTCCCTACCTTCATAGTTTTTGTATTTTAATGTTAAAATTTCGCTATTTTAATTATTTCATATAAATAAATGAATATCTGTTGCGTCCACCACAATAATATCTTTGTGATTCCACTTCTAAACTTCCGCACGTTGACCATCAAATTAGTTACAGTAACAGCTTTTATAACTAGAATTTTTGAGGGAACTGTATCTGAATCAAAAAGTTTTATTAAAGAAGAGTAACAGATCTTAAATGCCACTGACTTAAGAATAAATGTAAAAATTTCCCGGGACCTGTCTGATACATTAAATTTACAGAGAGAGATTTCGTTACGGAACTCAACTCCTTGTGCCAATACCCTAGAACAGTGTAAGCATATGCTACATAAAAGTTCGGCTGGAATGGACGGCAAAAATTCTTTCATACGCTTGCGAGAATATGCTTGACTACTGTTGTCACGTAGAATGCAAATTTTCAAATATAAAGAATTAACACAACTTAATTCGTATAAATTGTAGGAACGTTTATTAATATTTGCAATTTCAGCGAATACCTGAGTAATGATCGTGTATATTATAAAATACAGAGTAAAACATCCGTTGTGCAATTTCGGGGAAGGTAGGCGGCAAAACAATAACAAGCACGTCAGAACAACTCTTCTCGGCACGATGACGATAGTGTGATAGGCAATAGTTTAGAGTGATATGTTACTGAGAAAGTCAACAGAAAAAAACTCTTTGACATACTACGGGAAACGCGAATTACGCAACCTCGTCATGCTTCTTGTGGGCAGGAACAGCGTACACTTTCTAAGAATATTTCGACCTCCGCTTGTCTTCGTGTGAGACGGAGTTTTCCCTCGACATGTCATGAGTGTTACACAGATAAAATAATATGCACACTTGTATACTACCACGTGAGGAATACGAGAAAATTTTTGAAAATGAAGACGCAACACTAAAATGTAATTCTTTTTTATGTGTGATTAACTTTAACTTTTATTTTTATCATTATTTTTTTAATTGTTTGCCCTCCCTTCATAGAGATGTATGTTACTGTGTACACAAATACTATATTCTGTTGTATGTTACTGTGTATACGAGGGTCGCCGCCCCGTTTCATTCTGCTTTTTAGGTATCTGAATTCTGAAAGGAAAGGGAGTTTGGACCTGACTTTCTCCAGGTGCTCGATTCATGGAATGCAACGGATTAAGACAGGTAACATGCATTTCTATCATTCTTTAATTTTACTTTTCACATTTTATCATTTTCTCAAAATTTTGTGTTCCCTACCTTCATAGTTTTGTATTTTAATGTTAAAATTTCGCTATTTTAATTATTTGATATAAATGAATGAATATCTGTTGCGTCCACCACAATAATATCTTTGTGATTCCACTTCTAAACTTACGACCGTTGACCATCAAATTAGTTACAGTAAAAGCTTTTATAACTAGAATTTTTGAGGGAACTATATCTGAATCAAAAAGTTTTATTAAAGAAGAGTAACAGATCTTAAATGTCACTGACTTAAGAATAAATGTAAAAATTTCCCGGGACATGTATGATACATTAAATTTACACAGAGAGATTTCGTTACGGAACTCAACTCCTTGTGCCAATACCGTAGAACAGTGTAAGCATATGCTACATAAAATTCGGCTGGAATGGACGGCAAAAATTCTTTCATACGCTTGCGAGAATATGCTTAACTACTGTTGTCACGTAGAATGCAAATTTTCAAATATAAAGAATTAATACAACTTAATTCGTATAAATTGTAGGAACGTTTATTAATATTTGCAATTTCAGCGAATACCTGAGTAATGATCGTGTATATTATAAAATACAGAGTAAAACATCCGTTGTGCAATTTCGGGGAAGGTAGGCGGCAAAACAATAACAAGCACGTCAGAACACTTCTTCTCGGCACGATGACGATAGTGTGATAGGCAAACGTATTAATAGTTTACAGGGATATGTTTCTGAGAAAGTCAAAAGAAAAACACTCTTTGACATACTACGGGAAACGCGAATTACGCAACCTCGTCATGCTTCTTGTGGGCAGGAACAGCGTACACTTGCCATCAGGTGATTAAAAGAATATTCGCGACCTCCGCTTGTCTTCGTGTGAGACGGAGTTTTCCCTCGACATGTCATGAGTGTTACACAGACAAAATAATCTGAACACTTGTATACAACTACGTGAGGAATGCGAGAAATTTTTTCAAAATTAAGACGCAACATTAGCACATAATTTTTTTCTATGCGTGATTAACATTAACTTTTTATTTTTATCATTATTTTTTTAATTGTTTGCCCTCCCTTGATAGATATGTATGTTACTGTGTACACAAATACTATATTCTGTTGTATGTTACTGTGTATACGAGGGTCGCCGCAACGTTTCATTCTGCTTTTTAGGTATCTGAATTCTGAAAGGAAAGGGAGATTGGACCTGACTTTCTCCAGCTGCTCGATTCATGGAATGCAACGGATTAAGACAGGTAACATGCATTTCTATCATTCTTTAATTTTCCCTTTCACATTTTATCATTTTCTTAAAATTTTGTGTTCCCTACCTTCATAGTTTTGTATTTTAATGTTAAAATTTCGCTATTTTAATTATTTCATATAAATAAATGAATATCTGTTGCGTCCACCACAATAATATCTTTGTGATTCCACTTCTAAACTTCCGCACGTTGACCATCAAATTAGTTACAGTAACAGCTTTTATAACTAGAATTTTTGAGGGAACTGTATCTGAATCAAAAAGTTTTATTAAAGAAGAGTAACAGATCTTAAATGCCACTGACTTAAGAATAAATGAAAAAATTTCCCGGGACCTGTCTGATACATTAAATTTACAGAGAGAGATTTCGTTACGGAACTCAACTCCTTGTGCCAATACCGTAGAACAGTGTAAGCATATGCTACATAAAAGTTCGGCTGGAATGGACGGCAAAAATTCTTTCATACGCTTGCGAGAATATGCTTGACTACTGTTGTCACGTAGAATGCAAATTTTCAAATATAAAGAATTAATACAACTTAATTCGTATAAATTGTAGGAACGTTTATTAATATTTGCAATTTCAGCGAATACCTGAGTAATGATCGTGTATATTATAAAATACAGAGTAAAACATCCGTTGTGCAATTTCGGGGAAGGTAGGCGGCAAAACAATAACAAGCACGTCAGAACAACTCTTCTCGGCACGATGACGATAGTGTGATAGGCAAACGTATTAATAGTTTACAGGGATATGTTTCTGAGAAAGTCAAAAGAAAAACACTCTTTGACATACTACGGGAAACGCGAATTACGCAACCTCGTCATGCTTCTTGTGGGCAGGAACAGCGTACACTTGCCATCAGGTGATTAAAAGAATATTCGCGACCTCCGCTTGTCTTCGTGTGAGACGGAGTTTTCCCTCGACATGTCATGAGTGTTACACAGACAAAATAATCTGAACACTTGTATACAACTACGTGAGGAATGCGAGAAATTTTTTCAATATTAAGACGCAACATTAGCACATAATTTTTTTCTATGCGTGATTAACATTAACTTTTTATTTTTATCGTTATTTTTTTAATTGTTTGCCCTCCCTTGATAGATATGTATGTTACTGTGTACACAAATACTATATTCTGTTGTATGTTACTGTGTATACGAGGGTCGCCGCCCCGTTTCATTCTGCTTTTTAGGTATCTGAATTCTGAAAGGAAAGGGAGATTGGACCTGACTTTCTCCAGCTGCTCGATTCATGGAATGCAACGGATTAAGACAGGTAACATGCATTTCTATCATTCTTTAATTTTCCCTTTCACATTTTATCATTTTCTTAAAATTTTGTGTTCCCTACCTTCATAGTTTTTGTATTTTAATGTTAAAATTTCGCTATTTTAATTATTTCATATAAATAAATGAATATCTGTTGCGTCCACCACAATAATATCTTTGTGATTCCACTTCTAAACTTCCGCACGTTGACCATCAAATTAGTTACAGTAACAGCTTTTATAACTAGAATTTTTGAGGGAACTGTATCTGAATCAAAAAGTTTTATTAAAGAAGAGTAACAGATCTTAAATGCCACTGACTTAAGAATAAATGAAAAAATTTCCCGGGACCTGTCTGATACATTAAATTTACAGAGAGAGATTTCGTTACGGAACTCAACTCCTTGTGCCAATACCGTAGAACAGTGTAAGCATATGCTACATAAAAGTTCGGCTGGAATGGACGGCAAAAATTCTTTCATACGCTTGCGAGAATATGCTTGACTACTGTTGTCACGTAGAATGCAAATTTTCAAATATAAAGAATTAATACAACTTAATTCGTATAAATTGTAGGAACGTTTATTAATATTTGCAATTTCAGCGAATACCTGAGTAATGATCGTGTATATTATAAAATACAGAGTAAAACATCCGTTGTGCAATTTCGGGGAAGGTAGGCGGCAAAACAATAACAAGCACGTCAGAACAACTCTTCTCGGCACGATGACGATAGTGTGATAGGCAAACGTATTAATAGTTTACAGGGATATGTTTCTGAGAAAGTCAAAAGAAAAACACTCTTTGACATACTACGGGAAACGCGAATTACGCAACCTCGTCATGCTTCTTGTGGGCAGGAACAGCGTACACTTGCCATCAGGTGATTAAAAGAATATTCGCGACCTCCGCTTGTCTTCGTGTGAGACGGAGTTTTCCCTCGACATGTCATGAGTGTTACACAGACAAAATAATCTGAACACTTGTATACAACTACGTGAGGAATGCGAGAAATTTTTTCAATATTAAGACGCAACATTAGCACATAATTTTTTTCTATGCGTGATTAACATTAACTTTTTATTTTTATCGTTATTTTTTTAATTGTTTGCCCTCCCTTGATAGATATGTATGTTACTGTGTACACAAATACTATATTCTGTTGTATGTTACTGTGTATACGAGGGTCGCCGCCCCGTTTCATTCTGCTTTTTAGGTATCTGAATTCTGAAAGGAAATGGAGATTGGACCTGACTTTCTCCAGCTGCTCGATTCATGGAATGCAACGGATTAAGACAGGTAACATGCATTTCTATCATTCTTTAATTTTCCCTTTCACATTTTATCATTTTCTTAAAATTTTGTGTTCCCTACCTTCATAGTTTTTGTATTTTAATGTTAAAATTTCGCTATTTTAATTATTTCATATAAATAAATGAATATCTGTTGCGTCCACCACAATAATATCTTTGTGATTCCACTTCTAAACTTCCGCACGTTGACCATCAAATTAGTTACAGTAACAGCTTTTATAACTAGAATTTTTGAGGGAACTGTATCTGAATCAAAAAGTTTTATTAAAGAAGAGTAACAGATCTTAAATGCCACTGACTTAAGAATAAATGTAAAAATTTCCCGGGACCTGTCTGATACATTAAATTTACAGAGAGAGATTTCGTTACGGAACTCAACTCCTTGTGCCAATACCCTAGAACAGTGTAAGCATATGCTACATAAAAGTTCGGCTGGAATGGACGGCAAAAATTCTTTCATACGCTTGCGAGAATATGCTTGATTACTGTTGTCACGTAGAATGCAAATTTTCAAATATAAAGAATTAATACAACTTAATTCGTATAAATTGTAGGAACGTTTATTAATATTTGCAATTTCAGCGAATACCTGAGTAATGATCGTGTATATTATAAAATACAGAGTAAAACATCCGTTGTGCAATTTCGGGGAAGGTAGGCGGCAAAACAATAACAAGCACGTCAGAACAACTCTTCTCGGCACGATGACGATAGTGTGATAGGCAAACGTATTAATAGTTTACAGGGATATGTTTCTGAGAAAGTCAAAAGAAAAACACTCTTTGACATATTATGGGAAACGCGAATTACGCAACCTCGTCATGCATCTTGTGGGCAGGAACAGCGTACACTTTCTAAGAATATTTGCGACCTCCGCTTGTCTTCGTGTGAGACGGAGTTTTCCCTCGACATGTCATGAGTGTTACACAGATAAAATAATATGCACACTTGTATACTACCACGTGAGGAATACGAGAAAATTTTTGAAAATGAAGACGCAACACTAAAATGTAATTCTTTTTTATGTGTGATTAACTTTAACTTTTATTTTTATCATTATTTTTTTAATTGTTTGCCCTCCCTTGATAGATATGTATGTTACTGTGTACACAAATACTATATTCTGTTGTATGTTACTGTGTATACGAGGGTCGCCGCCCCGTTTCATTCTGCTTTTTAGGTATCTGAATTCTGAAAGGAAAGGGAGATTGGACCTGACTTTCTCCAGCTGCTCGATTCATGGAATGCAACGGATTAAGACAGGTAACATGCATTTCTATCATTCTTTAATTTTCCCTTTCACATTTTATCATTTTCTTAAAATTTTGTGTTCCCTACCTTCATAGTTTTGTATTTTAATGTTAAAATTTCGCTATTTTAGTTATTTCATATAAATAAATGAATATCTGTTGCGTCCACCACAATAATATCTTTTTGATTCCACTTTTAAACTTCCGCACGTTGACCATCAAATTAGTTACAGTAACAGCTTTTATAACTAGAATTTTTGAGGGAACTGTATCTGAATCAAAAAGTTTTATTAAAGAAGAGTAACAGATCTTAAATGCCACTGACTTAAGAATAAATGTAAAAATTTCCCGGGACCTGTCTGATACATTAAATTTACAGAGAGAGATTTCGTTACGGAACTCAACTCCTTGTGCCAATACCGTAGAACAGTGTAAGCATATGCTACATAAAAGTTCGGCTGGAATGGACGGCAAAAATTCTTTCATACGCTTGCGAGAATATGCTTGACTACTGTTGTCACGTAGAATGCAAATTTTCAAATATAAAGAATTAATACAACTTAATTCGTATAAATTGTAGGAACGTTTATTAATATTTGCAATTTCAGCGAATACCTGAGTAATGATCGTGTATATTATAAAATACAGAGTAAAACATCCGTTGTGCAATTTCGGGGAAGGTAGGCGGCAAAACAATAACAAGCACGTCAGAACAACTCTTCTCGGCACGATGACGATAGTGTGATAGGCAAACGTATTAATAGTTTACAGGGATATGTTTCTGAGAAAGTCAAAAGAAAAACACTCTTTGACATACTACGGGAAACGCGAATTACGCAACCTCGTCATGCTTCTTGTGGGCAGGAACAGCGTACACTTGCCATCAGGTGATTAAAAGAATATTCGCGACCTCCGCTTGTGTTCGTGTGAGACGGAGTTTTCCCTCGACATGTCATGAGTGTTACACAGACAAAATAATCTGAACACTTGTATACAACTACGTGAGGAATGCGAGAAATTTTTTCAATATTAAGACGCAACATTAGCACATAATTTTTTTCTATGCGTGATTAACATTAACTTTTTATTTTTATCGTTATTTTTTTAATTGTTTGCCCTCCCTTGATAGATATGTATGTTACTGTGTACACAAATACTATATTCTGTTGTATGTTACTGTGTATACGAGGGTCGCCGCCCCGTTTCATTCTGCTTTTTAGGTATCTGAATTCTGAAAGGAAAGGGAGTTTGGACCTGACTTTCTCCAGCTGCTCGATTCATGGAATGCAACGGATTAAGACAGGTAACATGCATTTCTATCATTCTTTAATTTTCCCTTTCACATTTTATCATTTTCTTAAAATTTTGTGTTCCCTACCTTCATAGTTTTTGTATTTTAATGTTAAAATTTCGCTATTTTAATTATTTCATATAAATAAATGAATATCTGTTGCGTCCACCACAATAATATCTTTGTGATTCCACTTCTAAACTTCCGCACGTTGACCATCAAATTAGTTACAGTAACAGCTTTTATAACTAGAATTTTTGAGGGAACTGTATCTGAATCAAAAAGTTTTATTAAAGAAGAGTAACAGATCTTAAATGCCACTGACTTAAGAATAAATGTAAAAATTTCCCGGGACCTGTCTGATACATTAAATTTACAGAGAGAGATTTCGTTACGGAACTCAACTCCTTGTGCCAATACCCTAGAACAGTGTAAGCATATGCTACATAAAAGTTCGGCTGGAATGGACGGCAAAAATTCTTTCATACGCTTGCGAGAATATGCTTGATTACTGTTGTCACGTAGAATGCAAATTTTCAAATATAAAGAATTAATACAACTTAATTCGTATAAATTGTAGGAACGTTTATTAATATTTGCAATTTCAGCGAATACCTGAGTAATGATCGTGTATATTATAAAATACAGAGTAAAACATCCGTTGTGCAATTTCGGGGAAGGTAGGCGGCAAAACAATAACAAGCACGTCAGAACAACTCTTCTCGGCACGATGACGATAGTGTGATAGGCAAACGTATTAATAGTTTACAGGGATATGTTTCTGAGAAAGTCAAAAGAAAAACACTCTTTGACATATTATGGGAAACGCGAATTACGCAACCTCGTCATGCATCTTGTGGGCAGGAACAGCGTACACTTTCTAAGAATATTTGCGACCTCCGCTTGTCTTCGTGTGAGACGGAGTTTTCCCTCGACATGTCATGAGTGTTACACAGATAAAATAATATGCACACTTGTATACTACCACGTGAGGAATACGAGAAAATTTTTGAAAATGAAGACGCAACACTAAAATGTAATTCTTTTTTATGTGTGATTAACTTTAACTTTTATTTTTATCATTATTTTTTTAATTGTTTGCCCTCCCTTGATAGATATGTATGTTACTGTGTACACAAATACTATATTCTGTTGTATGTTACTGTGTATACGAGGGTCGCCGCCCCGTTTCATTCTGCTTTTTAGGTATCTGAATTCTGAAAGGAAAGGGAGATTGGACCTGACTTTCTCCAGCTGCTCGATTCATGGAATGCAACGGATTAAGACAGGTAACATGCATTTCTATCATTCTTTAATTTTCCCTTTCACATTTTATCATTTTCTTAAAATTTTGTGTTCCCTACCTTCATAGTTTTGTATTTTAATGTTAAAATTTCGCTATTTTAATTATTTCATATAAATAAATGAATATCTGTTGCGTCCACCACAATAATATCTTTGTGATTCCACTTCTAAACTTCCGCACGTTGACCATCAAATTAGTTACAGTAACAGCTTTTATAACTAGAATTTTTGAGGGAACTGTATCTGAATCAAAAAGTTTTATTAAAGAAGAGTAACAGATCTTAAATGCCACTGACTTAAGAATAAATGTAAAAATTTCCCGGGACCTGTCTGATACATTAAATTTACAGAGAGAGATTTCGTTACGGAACTCAACTCCTTGTGCCAATACCGTAGAACAGTGTAAGCATATGCTACATAAAAGTTCGGCTGGAATGGACGGCAAAAATTCTTTCATACGCTTGCGAGAATATGCTTGACTACTGTTGTCACGTAGAATGCAAATTTTCAAATATAAAGAATTAATACAACTTAATTCGTATAAATTGTAGGAACGTTTATTAATATTTGCAATTTCAGCGAATACCTGAGTAATGATCGTGTATATTATAAAATACAGAGTAAAACATCCGTTGTGCAATTTCGGGGAAGGTAGGCGGCAAAACAATAACAAGCACGTCAGAACAACTCTTCTCGGCACGATGACGATAGTGTGATAGGCAAACGTATTAATAGTTTACAGGGATATGTTTCTGAGAAAGTCAAAAGAAAAACACTCTTTGACATACTACGGGAAACGCGAATTACGCAACCTCGTCATGCTTCTTGTGGGCAGGAACAGCGTACACTTGCCATCAGGTGATTAAAAGAATATTCGCGACCTCCGCTTGTCTTCGTGTGAGACGGAGTTTTCCCTCGACATGTCATGAGTGTTACACAGACAAAATAATCTGAACACTTGTATACAACTACGTGAGGAATGCGAGAAATTTTTTCAAAATTAAGACGCAACATTAGCACATAATTTTTTTCTATGCGTGATTAACATTAACTTTTTATTTTTATCGTTATTTTTTTAATTGTTTGCCCTCCCTTGATAGATATGTATGTTACTGTGTACACAAATACTATATTCTGTTGTATGTTACTGTGTATACGAGGGTCGCCGCCCCGTTTCATTCTGCTTTTTAGGTATCTGAATTCTGAAAGGAAAGGGAGATTGGACCTGACTTTCTCCAGCTGCTCGATTCATGGAATGCAACGGATTAAGACAGGTAACATGCATTTCTATCATTCTTTAATTTTCCCTTTCACATTTTATCATTTTCTTAAAATTTTGTGTTCCCTACCTTCATAGTTTTGTATTTTAATGTTAAAATTTCGCTATTTTAATTATTTCATATAAATAAATGAATATCTGTTGCGTCCACCACAATAATATCTTTGTGATTCCACTTCTAAACTTCCGCACGTTGACCATCAAATTAGTTACAGTAACAGCTTTTATAACTAGAATTTTTGAGGGAACTGTATCTGAATCAAAAAGTTTTATTAAAGAAGAGTAACAGATCTTAAATGCCACTGACTTAAGAATAAATGTAAAAATTTCCCGGGACCTGTCTGATACATTAAATTTACAGAGAGAGATTTCGTTACGGAACTCAACTCCTTGTGCCAATACCGTAGAACAGTGTAAGCATATGCTACATAAAAGTTCGGCTGGAATGGACGGCAAAAATTCTTTCATACGCTTGCGAGAATATGCTTGACTACTGTTGTCACGTAGAATGCAAATTTTCAAATATAAAGAATTAATACAACTTAATTCGTATAAATTGTAGGAACGTTTATTAATATTTGCAATTTCAGCGAATACCTGAGTAATGATCGTGTATATTATAAAATACAGAGTAAAACATCCGTTGTGCAATTTCGGGGAAGGTAGGCGGCAAAACAATAACAAGCACGTCAGAACAACTCTTCTCGGCACGATGACGATAGTGTGATAGGCAAACGTATTAATAGTTTACAGGGATATGTTTCTGAGAAAGTCAAAAGAAAAACACTCTTTGACATACTACGGGAAACGCGAATTACGCAACCTCGTCATGCTTCTTGTGGGCAGGAACAGCGTACACTTGCCATCAGGTGATTAAAAGAATATTCGCGACCTCCGCTTGTCTTCGTGTGAGACGGAGTTTTCCCTCGACATGTCATGAGTGTTACACAGACAAAATAATCTGAACACTTGTATACAACTACGTGAGGAATGCGAGAAATTTTTTCAAAATTAAGACGCAACATTAGCACATAATTTTTTTCTATGCGTGATTAACATTAACTTTTTATTTTTATCGTTATTTTTTTAATTGTTTGCCCTCCCTTGATAGATATGTATGTTACTGTGTACACAAATACTATATTCTGTTGTATGTTACTGTGTATACGAGGGTCGCCGCCCCGTTTCATTCTGCTTTTTAGGTATCTGAATTCTGAAAGGAAAGGGAGATTGGACCTGACTTTCTCCAGCTGCTCGATTCATGGAATGCAACGGATTAAGACAGGTAACATGCATTTCTATCATTCTTTAATTTTCCCTTTCACATTTTATCATTTTCTTAAAATTTTGTGTTCCCTACCTTCATAGTTTTGTATTTTAATGTTAAAATTTCGCTATTTTAATTATTTCATATAAATAAATGAATATCTGTTGCGTCCACCACAATAATATCTTTGTGATTCCACTTCTAAACTTCCGCACGTTGACCATCAAATTAGTTACAGTAACAGCTTTTATAACTAGAATTTTTGAGGGAACTGTATCTGAATCAAAAAGTTTTATTAAAGAAGAGTAACAGATCTTAAATGCCACTGACTTAAGAATAAATGTAAAAATTTCCCGGGACCTGTCTGATACATTAAATTTACAGAGAGAGATTTCGTTACGGAACTCAACTCCTTGTGCCAATACCGTAGAACAGTGTAAGCATATGCTACATAAAAGTTCGGCTGGAATGGACGGCAAAAATTCTTTCATACGCTTGCGAGAATATGCTTGACTACTGTTGTCACGTAGAATGCAAATTTTCAAATATAAAGAATTAATACAACTTAATTCGTATAAATTGTAGGAACGTTTATTAATATTTGCAATTTCAACGAATACCTGAGTAATGATCGTGTATATTATAAAATACAGAGTAAAACATCCGTTGTGCAATTTCGGGGAAGGTAGGCGGCAAAACAATAACAAGCACGTCAGAACAACTCTTCTCGGCACGATGACGATAGTGTGATAGGCAAACGTATTAATAGTTTACAGGGATATGTTTCTGAGAAAGTCAAAAGAAAAACACTCTTTGACATACTACGGGAAACGCGAATTACGCAACCTCGTCATGCTTCTTGTGGGCAGGAACAGCGTACACTTGCCATCAGGTGATTAAAAGAATATTCGCGACCTCCGCTTGTCTTCGTGTGAGACGGAGTTTTCCCTCGACATGTCATGAGTGTTACACAGACAAAATAATCTGAACACTTGTATACAACTACGTGAGGAATGCGAGAAATTTTTTCAAAATTAAGACGCAACATTAGCACATAATTTTTTTCTATGCGTGATTAACATTAACTTTTTATTTTTATCGTTATTTTTTTAATTGTTTGCCCTCCCTTGATAGATATGTATGTTACTGTGTACACAAATACTATATTCTGTTGTATGTTACTGTGTATACGAGGGTCGCCGCCCCGTTTCATTCTGCTTTTTAGGTATCTGAATTCTGAAAGGAAAGGGAGATTGGACCTGACTTTCTTCAGCTGCTCGATTCATGGAATGCAACGGATTAAGACAGGTAACATGCATTTCTATCATTCTTTAATTTTCCCTTTCACATTTTATCATTTTCTTAAAATTTTGTGTTCCCTACCTTCATAGTTTTGTATTTTAATGTTAAAATTTCGCTATTTTAATTATTTCATATAAATAAATGAATATCTGTTGCGTCCACCACAATAATATCTTTGTGATTCCACTTCTAAACTTCCGCACGTTGACCATCAAATTAGTTACAGTAACAGCTTTTATAACTAGAATTTTTGAGGGAACTGTATCTGAATCAAAAAGTTTTATTAAAGAAGAGTAACAGATCTTAAATGCCACTGACTTAAGAATAAATGTAAAAATTTCCCGGGACCTGTCTGATACATTAAATTTACAGAGAGAGATTTCGTTACGGAACTCAACTCCTTGTGCCAATACCGTAGAACAGTGTAAGCATATGCTACATAAAAGTTCGGCTGGAATGGACGGCAAAAATTCTTTCATACGCTTGCGAGAATATGCTTGACTACTGTTGTCACGTAGAATGCAAATTTTCAAATATAAAGAATTAATACAACTTAATTCGTATAAATTGTAGGAACGTTTATTAATATTTGCAATTTCAGCGAATACCTGAGTAATGATCGTGTATATTATAAAATACAGAGTAAAACATCCGTTGTGCAATTTCGGGGAAGGTAGGCGGCAAAACAATAACAAGCACGTCAGAACAACTCTTCTCGGCACGATGACGATAGTGTGATAGGCAAACGTATTAATAGTTTACAGGGATATGTTTCTGAGAAAGTCAAAAGAAAAACACTCTTTGACATACTACGGGAAACGCGAATTACGCAACCTCGTCATGCTTCTTGTGGGCAGGAACAGCGTACACTTGCCATCAGGTGATTAAAAGAATATTCGCGACCTCCGCTTGTCTTCGTGTGAGACGGAGTTTTCCCTCGACATGTCATGAGTGTTACACAGACAAAATAATCTGAACACTTGTATACAACTACGTGAGGAATGCGAGAAATTTTTTCAAAATTAAGACGCAACATTAGCACATAATTTTTTTCTATGCGTGATTAACATTAACTTTTTATTTTTATCGTTATTTTTTTAATTGTTTGCCCTCCCTTGATAGATATGTATGTTACTGTGTACACAAATACTATATTCTGTTGTATGTTACTGTGTATACGAGGGTCGCCGCCCCGTTTCATTCTGCTTTTTAGGTATCTGAATTCTGAAAGGAAAGGGAGATTGGACCTGACTTTCTCCAGCTGCTCGATTCATGGAATGCAACGGATTAAGACAGGTAACATGCATTTCTATCATTCTTTAATTTTCCCTTTCACATTTTATCATTTTCTTAAAATTTTGTGTTCCCTACTGATGGAATGCTACAGAGTGATCAATTAAATTATTTGAATTTAAGTCTGACTGCATAGGATTTACCACTATATTGCTGTTAATTGATTAATATGAGTATTTTAAATTATCCGAGACGTATAGTATTTATTTTGCGCCTATGACTCTAAGGATCTGATATGATAATTTATACTTAGAAAATTTTATTAGACAAATTATCAATTAATTATAGAAAAGAAAGAGTTGCGTTGTGAATTATTTTTGAAGTTCGGATCCTCTTTGAGCCAATTACAATCATCAAAGGTTACCTGCTGAGAGTTATGTAACATTAAATATATAATGGCTTATTTTAAAACCTAGATTGTAATATTAAAGAAAACATTTCCTAAAATAAAAGACTTAATATTAATTCAATAAATTAAGTAAACAAAAAGGAAAACTGACTAAAATTAATTGAATATAAAATTGAGTTTATTTACAAGGTAATTATAAGCATATGATTAAAAACAAACATAAATGTTTAAAAAAAATAAAAATATTCAATCCTAGTTGAGAACTGTATTCTCAACATTTATTTTCTGGGAATTACAGTTTATCTTACTGAATTAACAAATTCGATTTTGAAAGGCAGAGTTCCATACCCTAGAAGTATTTATTTGATTAGCCTTTTATATTTAGATCGGGGTAGGATCTTCATACACACTTAAATTCGTATTATTAAAAGAATATAGCTTAATTAAATAAAATGGAACAATGGTGAAGGAAGATTGTTTGTTACCTTATATTACTAGATAACGTTGACAGCAGGAGGTAATGGCTGACGCGTTTTCGCTTTTTCTTAGCGAGTACATTTCCATCTATTGGCACACACACTCAAAATCTGTTTTTTTAGTTAGAGAGCAGTCAACCTTCTACTTTTCCATCTTTTTTGAATCTGAACTCTCAAGAAAAATCACATTCTTTTCGTGGAGCAAAAAAAAAGGGATGGAACCATTTTTCCCTTTTCACATAAAATTAAGGCCTTATACGTTTTAACTTCTTGAAAATTTGCATGTTTCGGCCATACCTCTGATTTTAGAGAGATGACCATTGGCATGCGGGAGAAATTTGGTACTCCCCTTGAGTGTTTCATAGGTCCGTCGGTACAATAGCGATTCCTCTTGACGCCGTGCTGTGTCTGGGAGGTAAAGATGCTTTTACTTGTGAGGTCTTCGTGCCTATTTAAGCTCTCATAAATAAATGTGTCATATTATTGTTCTGACAATTTTCTCCATGACATTTTTATTAGGTGTAGTTAAATCATTCGTGGGAACGGAAAACCAAATATTTCCTTGACTGCCGTGGTTCACTTTGTTCCACAATTATCTATCTGTATGCGCTGATCCTAAAATGGATCATTAATTTGTATTGTTCACTGTTCACTGATTAAAATGATACCAAATACTCTGCTAATATGCAGAAAAAAAACCAAATACTTTTTTTTTATATAGTGTGTGCTAGTTTAGATCTAGATGGTGGTATTTCTCACCATCATCTCTTCCCCCGACATTAGAAAAAAAAAGGTCCACAGTATCTTTTTTTTTTATATATATATATAGCCACAAAGTACTCGATGAAAGTCCATCGTCGTATTATATTGAAGATCAAAACTGAAAATGTTCACATGGAAAAGTCTAGGAACTTGGGATAAGCTGGGGTGTCACTAGGTTTGGAGTGTAAGTAGGTTTGCAACACCAGAAAAAAGTTTTACACATTGGTGAAATAAAGCGTAATCAAAAGTTCACTGTTGAAAAATCTGATGAAAGACATGACTTCTTCAGCAAGTTATCATGTGTAGTTGGTTTCAATTTCCATTGTTCCAAAAACATTTATTAAAATTTTGAGTTTTAATAGGTCCAAATCCAAATAAAGCAGGAAAATTTGAATAAGCCAAATAATAAAATAAAATGCCCGAGAGAAGAAAGAAAAAAAAATTAATTTTCTTTTCCACTCTTATATTTTTAGTTATTACATACATATAAATTGGCAAATCTTTTATTTTAATTATTACAGGCTAATTAGGTACCCATACGTTGAAACACAATATACAGAATCATTTAAAACAAATACTCAATATAATCAGTAAGCTGTATGCATTGATAATGAATACCATACAATTAAAAAAAAATTATATAATATATGAAAAACATTGAGAGAAAACACATCTATATAATCACATGTCTGTTGTACTACAATCTGTATTATAAACATTATAATCTAATTCTCACATGAATTATTTTCTCTTGAGCAGAAAGGAAAACTTCTTTATTTTTTTTATATATATATAAAGAAAATGTTATGTTAAAAAAAAAAATCTTATCATTCTTACTAAAACAATTGTTTTGGAATATGTGAAAAGGCTACTTTTCTGAATGAAAGATATTCTCAATAATAATATATTTTCATAAAAGAAACAGATCGAAAAAATGAAAATTTGTTTTCTTCTTTCGATACCAAAAATTTAAATATCCATCTATAAAGTCAAACACAATACCCTTTTAAACTGCCTGCCTTGGAATGGACGGGGTTGGGAAAAAAAAAAAAAAAACAAGGCAGAAGAAGAAAAAGAAAAAAAACAGTAATCTTTTCTCCCTCTAATCCATCACCGCTAAGCGGAAGGATAGAGAATGACAGCTAGATGACCCTACCTGTGGACAATGACTCATCTCCCTACCTTCGGATTCAGTTGTACCCAGGGGACGATTTGCGAAATGATAAGCCGTGTATTAGGTATCTTTCCTCACCTGTGGGTGACGTTTACTAAACTCCTGTATTACTGACAGTGGGGAAAAAAAAAATCAGTGAAACGATTTGATTGCACGTGTGTCTGTGCAGATTTTGGATTACTCGCCAAAATTCAGCTATCTGTATTTTATTGTTGAAATAAGATTACAGGTGTGATTAAAATAAAAAAAAATCGTGTATACCCGGCTTGGATTTAAAAAAAAAATGAGGTATGTTTAAATCTGTATATCTGTTTAATATTTTCTATAAAAAAAAAATCGGTACACGTGTAACGTGGTCAAATCCGTTTGCATCGCACTATCTTCTCGTCAATTTATATATTTACTTATTTATTTATATTGTGTATCATTTTCTTAAAATTTTGTGTTCCCTACCTTCATAGTTTTGTATTTTAATGTTAAAATTTCGCTATTTTAATTATTTCATATAAATAAATGAATATCTGTTGCGTCCACCACAATAATATCTTTGTGATTCCACTTCTAAACTTCCGCACGTTGACCATCAAATTAGTTACAGTAACAGCTTTTATAACTAGAATTTTTGAGGGAACTGTATCTGAATCAAAAAGTTTTATTAAAGAAGAGTAACAGATCTTAAATGCCACTGACTTAAGAATAAATGTAAAAATTTCCCGGGACCTGTCTGATACATTAAATTTACAGAGAGAGATTTCGTTACGGAACTCAACTCCTTGTGCCAATACCCTAGAACAGTGTAAGCATATGCTACATAAAAGTTCGGCTGGAATGGACGGCAAAAATTCTTTCATACGCTTGCGAGAATATGCTTGATTACTGTTGTCACGTAGAATGCAAATTTTCAAATATAAAGAATTAATACAACTTAATTCGTATAAATTGTAGGAACGTTTATTAATATTTGCAATTTCAGCGAATACCTGAGTAATGATCGTGTATATTATAAAATACAGAGTAAAACATCCGTTGTGAAATTTCGGGGATGGTAGGCGGCAAAACAATAACAAGCACGTCAGAACAACACTTCTCGACACGATGACGATAGTGTGATAGGCAAACGTATTAATAGTTTACAGGGATATGTTTCTGAGAAAGTCAAAAGAAAAACACTCTTTGACATATTATGGGAAACGCGAATTACGCAACCTCGTCATGCTTCTTGTGGGCAGGAACAGCGTACACTTTCTAAGAATATTTGCGACCTCCGCTTGTCTTCGTGTGAGACGGAGTTTTCCCTCGACATGTCATGAGTGTTACACAGATAAAATAATATGCACACTTGTATACTACCACGTGAGGAATACGAGAAAATTTTTGAAAATGAAGACGCAACACTAAAATGTAATTCTTTTTTATGTGTGATTAACTTTAACTTTTATTTTTATCATTATTTTTTTAATTGTTTGCCCTCCCTTCATAGAGATGTATGTTACTGTGTACACAAATACTATATTCTGTTGTATGTTACTGTGTATACGAGGGTCGCCGCCCCGTTTCATTCTGCTTTTTAGGTATCTGAATTCTGAAAGGAAAGGGAGTTTGGACCTGACTTTCTCCAGGTGCTTGATTCATGGAATGCAACGGATTAAGACAGGTAACATGCATTTCTATCATTCTTTAATTTTACTTTTCACATTTTATCATTTTATCAAAATTTTGTGTTCCCTACCTTCATAGTTTTGTATTTTAATGTTAAAATTTCGCTATTTTAATTATTTCATATAAATAAATGAATATCTGTTGCGTCCACCACAATAATATCTTTGTGATTCCACTTCTAAACTTCCGACCGTTGACCATCAAATTAGTTACAGTAACAGCTTTTATAACTAGAATTTTTGAGGAAACTATATCTGAATCAAAAAGTTTTATTAAAGAAGAGTAACAGATCTTAAATGCCACTGACTTAAGAATAAATGTAAAAATTTTCCGGGACCTGTATGATACATTAAATTTACAGAGAGAGAATTCGTTACGGAACTCAACTCCTTGTGCCAATACCGTAGGACAGTGTAAGAATATACTACATAAAAGTTCGGCTGGAATGGACGGCAAAAATTCTTTCATACGCTTGCGAGAATATGCTTGAATACTGTTGTGACGTAGAATGCAAATTTTGAAATATAAAGAATTAATACAACTTAATTCGTATAAATTGTACGAACGTTTATTAATATTTGCAATTACAGCGAATATCTGAGTAATGATCGTGTATATTATAAAATACAGAGTGAAACGTCCGTTGTGCTATTTCGGGGATGGTAGGCAGCAAAACAATAATAAGCAAGTCAGAACAACTCTTCTCGACACAATAACGATAGTGTGATAGGCAATAGTTTAGAGTGATATGTTACTGAGAAAGTCAACAGAAAAACACTCTTTGACATACTACGGGAAACGCGAATTACGCAACCTCGTCATGCTTCTTGTGGGCAGGAACAGCGTACAGTTGCCATCAGGTGATTAAAAGAATATTCGCGACCTCCGCTTGTCTTCGTGTGAGACGGAGTTTTCCCTCGACCTGTCATGAGTGTTACACAGACAAAATAATCTGAACACTTGTATACAACCACGTGAGGAATGCGAGAAAAATTTTTCAAAATGAAGACGCAACACCAGCACATAATTTTTTTCTATGCGTGATTAACATTAACTTTTATTTTTATCATTATTTTTTTAATTGTTCGCCCTCCCTTGATAGATATGTATGTTACTGTGTACACAAATACTATATTCTGTTGTATGTTACTGTGTATACGAGGGTCGCCGCCCCGTTTCATTCTGCTTTTTAGGTATCTGAATTCTGAAAGGAAAGGGAGTTTGGACCTGACTTTCTCCAGGTGCTCGATTCATGGAATGCAACGGATTAAGACAGGTAACATGTATTTCTATCATTCTTTAATTTTACTTTTCACATTTTATCATTTTCTCAAAATTTTGTGTTCCCTACCTTCATAGTTTTGTATTTTAATGTTAAAATTTCGCTATTTTAATTATTTGATAGAAATGATTGAATATCTGTTGCGTCCACCACAATAATATCTTTGTGATTCCACTTCTAAACTTCCGACCGTTGAACATCAAATTAGTTACAGTAACAGCTTTTATAACTAGAATTTTTGAGGGAACTATATCTGAATCAAAATGTTTTATTAAAGAAGAGTAACAGATCTTAAATGCCACTGACTTAAGAATAAATGTAAAAATTTCCCGGGACCTGTATGATACATTAAATTTACAGAGAGAGATTTCGTTACGGAACTCAACTACTTGTGCCAATACCGTAGAACAGTGTAAACATATGCTACATAAAAGTTCGGCTGGAATGGACCTCAAAAATTCTTTCATACGCTTGCGAGAATATGCTTGACTACTGTTGTCACGAAGAATGCAAATTTTGAAAAATAAAGAATTAATACAACTTATTTCGTATAAATTGTAGGAACGTTTATTAATATTTGTAATTACAGCGAATATCTGAGTAATGATCGTGTATATTATAAAATAGAGTGGGAAACATCCGTTGTGCTATTTCGGAGAAGGTAGGCGGCAAAACAATAATAAGCAAGTCAGAACAACTCCTCTCGACACGATAACGATAGTGTGATAGGCAGACGTATTAATAGTTTACAGTGATCTGTTACTGAGAGAGTAAAAAAAAAACCACTCTTTGACATGCTACGGGAAACGCGAATTACGCAACCTCGTCATGCTTCTTGTGGGCAGGAACAGCGTACACTTGCCATCAGGCGATTAAAAGAATATTCGCGACCTCCGCTTGTCTTCGTGTGAGGCGGAGTTTTCCCTCGACATGTCATGAGTGTTACACAGACAAAATAATCTGAACACTTGTATGCAACTACGTGAGGAATGCGAGAAAATTTTTGAAAATTAAGACGCAACACTAGCACATATTTTTTTTCTATGCGTGATTAACATTAACTTTTTATTTTTATCATTATTTTTTTAATTGTTTGCCCTCCCTTGATAGATATGTATGTTACTGTGTACACAAATACTATATTCTGTTGTATGTTACTGTGTATACGAGGGTCGCCGCCCCGTTTCATTCTGCTTTTTAGGTATCTGAATTCTGAAAGGAAAGGGAGATTGGACCTGACTTTCTCCAGCTGCTCGATTCATGGAATGCAACGGATTATGACAGGTAACATGCATTTCTATCATTCTTTAATTTTCCCTTTCACATTTTATCATTTTCTTAAAATTTTGTGTTCCCTACCTTCATAGTTTTGTATTTTAATGTTAAAATTTCGCTATTTTAATTATTTCATATAAATAAATGAATATCTGTTGCATCCACCACAATAATATCTTTGTGATACCACTTCTAAACTTCCGCACGTTGACCATCAAATTAGTTACAGTAACAGCTTTTATAACTAGAATTTTTGAGGGAACTATATCTGAATCAAAAAGTTTTATTAAAGAAGAGTAACAGATCTTAAATGCCACTGACTTAAGAATAAATGTAAAAATTTCCTGGGACCTGTATGATACATTAAATTTACAGAGAGAGAATTCGTTACGGAACTCAACTCCTTGTGCCAATACCGTAGGACAGTGTAAGCATATACTACATAAAAGTTCGGCTGGAATGGACGGCAAAAATTCTTTCATACGCTTGCGAGAATATGCTTGAATACTGTTGTCACGTAGAGTGCAAATTTTGAAATATAAAGAATTAATACAACTTAATTCGTATAAATTGTAGGAAAGTTTATTAATATTTGCAATTTAAGCGAATATCTGAGTAATGATTGTGTATATTATAAAATACAGAGTAAAACATCCGTTGTGCAATTTCGGGGAAGGTAGGCGGCAAAACAATAACAAGTACGTCAGAACAACTCTTCTCGGCACGATGACGATAGTGTGATAGGCAAACGTATTAATAGTTTACAGGGATATGTTTTTGAGAAAGTCAAAAGAAAAACACTCATTGACATACTACGGGAAACGCGAATTACGCAACCTCGTCATGCTTCTTGTGGGCAGGAACAGCGTACACTTGCCATCAGGTGATTAAAAGAATATTCGCGACCTCCGCTTGTCTTTGTGTGAGACGGAGTTTTCCCTCGACATGTCATGAGTGTTACACAGACAAAATAATCTGAACACTTGTATACAACTACGTGAGGAATGCGAGAAATTTTTTCAAAATTAAGACGCAACATTAGCACATAATTTTTTTCTATGCGTGATTAACATTAACTTTTTATTTTTATCATTATTTTTTTAATTGTTTGCCCTCCCTTGATAGATATGTATGTTACTGTGTACACAAATACTATATTCTGTTGTATGTTACTGTGTATACGAGGGTCGCCGCCCCGTTTCATTCTGCTTTTTAGGTATCTGAATTCTGAAAGGAAAGGGAGATTGGACCTGACTTTCTCCAGCTGCTCGATTCATGGAATGCAACGGATTAAGAGAGGTAACATGCATTTCTATCATTCTTTAATTTTCCCTTTCACATTTTATCATTTTCTTAAAATTTTGTGTTCCCTACCTTCATAGTTTTGTATTTTAATGTTAAAATTTCGCTATTTTAATTATTTCATATAAATAAATGAATATCTGTTGCGTCCACCACAATAATATCTTTGTGATTCCACTTCTAAACTTCCGCACGTTGACCATCAAATTAGTTACAGTAACAGCTTTTATAACTAGAATTTTTGAGGGAACTATATCTGAATCAAAAAGTTTTATTAAAGAAGAGTAACAGATCTTAAATGCCACTGACTTAAGAATAAATGTAAAAATTTCCCTGGACCTGTATGGTACATTAAATTTACAGAGAGAGATTTCGTTACGGAACTCAACTCCTTGTGCCAATACCGTAGAACAGTGTAAGCATATGCTACATAAAAGTTCGGCTGGAATGGACAGCAAAAATTCTTTCATACGATTGCGAGAATATGCTTGAATACTGTTGTCACGAAGAATGCAAATTTTGAAATATAAAGAAGTAATACAACTTAATTCGTATAAATTGTAGGAACGTTAATTAATATTTGTAATTACAGCGAATATCTGAGTAATGATCGTGTATATTATAAAATACAGTGGGAAACATCCGTTGTGCTATTTCGGAGAAGGTAGGCGGCAAAACAATAATAAGCAAGTCAGAACAACTCCTCTCGACACGATAACGATAGTGTGATAGGCAGACGTATTAATAGTTTACAGTGATCTGTTACTGAGAAAGTAAAAAAAAAACCACTCTTTGACATGCTCCGGGATACGCGAATTACGCAACCTCGTCATGCTTCTTGTAGGCAGGAACAGCGTACACTTGCCATCAGGTGATTAAAAGAATATTCGCGACCTCCGCTTGTCTTCGTGTGAGGCGGAGTTTTCCCTCGACATGTCATGAGTGTTACTCAGACAAAATAATCTGAACACTTGTATGCAACTACGTGAGGAATGCGAGAAAAATTTTTCAAAATGAAGACGCAACACTAGCACATAATTTTTTTCTATGCGTGATTAACATTAACTTTTATTTTTATCATTATTTTTTTAATTGTTCGCCCTCCCTTGATAGATATGTATGTTACTGTGTACACAAATACTATATTCTGTTGTATGTTACTGTGTATACGAGGGTCGCCGCCCCGTTTCATTCTGCTTTTTAGGTATCTGAATTCTGAAATTAAAGGGAATTCGGACCTGACTTTCTCCAGCTGCTCGATTCATGGAATGCAACGGATTAAGACAGGTAACATGCATTTCTATCATTCTTTAATTTTACTTTTCACATTTTATCATTTTCTCAAAATTTTGTGTTCCCTACCTTCATAGTTTTGTATTTTAATGTTAAAATTTCGGTATTTTAATTATTTGATAGAAATGAATGAATATCTGTTGCGTCCACCACAATAATATCTTTGTGATTCCACTTCTAAACTTCCGACCGTTGAACATCAAATTAGTTACAGTAACAGCTTTTATAACTAGAATTTTTGAGGGAACTATATCTGAATCAAAAAGTTTTATTAAAGAAGAGTAACAGATCTTAAATGCCACTGACTTAAGAATAAATGTAAAAATTTCCCGGCACCTGTATGATACATTAAATTTACAGAGAGAGATTTCGTTACGGAACTCAACTCCTTGTGCCAATACCGTAGAACAGTGTAAGCATATGCTACATAAAAGTTCGGCTGGAATGGACGGCAAAAATTCTTTCATACGCTTGCGAGAATATGCTTGACTACTGTTGTAACGTAGAATGCAAATTTTCAAATAAAAAGAATTAATACAACTTAATTCGTATAAATTGTAGGAACGTTTATTAATATTTGCAATTTCAGCAAATACCTGAGTAATGATCGTGTATATCATAAAATACAGAGTAAAACATCCGTTGTGCAATTTCGGGGAAGGTAGGCGGCAAAACAATAACAAGCAAGTCAGAACAACTCCTCTCGACACGATAACGATAGTGTGATAGGCAGATGTATTAATAGTTTACAGGGATATGTTTCTGAGAAAGTCAAAAGAAAAACACTCTTTGACATACTACGGGAAACGCGAATTACGCAACTTCGTCATGCTTCTTGTGGGCAGGAACAGCGTACACTTTCTAAGCATATTTGCGACCTCCGCTTGTCTTCGTGTGAGACGGAGTTTTTCTTCGACATGTCATGAGTGTTACACAGATAAAATAATATGCACACTTGTGTACTACCACGTGAGGAATACGAGAAAATTTTTGAAAATGAAGACGCAACACTAAAATGTAATTCTTTTTTATGTGTGATTAACTTTAACTTTTATTTTTATCATTATTTTTTTAATTGTTTGCCCTCCCTTCATAGATATGTATGTTACTGTGTACACAAATACTATATTCTGTTGTATGCTACTGTGTATACGAGGGTCGCCGCCCCGTTTCATTCTGCTTTTTAGGTATCTGAATTCTGAAATTAAAGGGTATTCGGACCTGACTTTCTCCAGCTGCTCGATTCATGGAATGCAACGGATTAAGACAGGTAACATGCATTTCTATCATTCTTTAATTTTACTTTTCACATTTTATCATTTTCTCAAAATTTTGTGTTGCCTACCTTCATAGTTTTGTATTTTAATGTTAAAATTTCGCTATTTTAATTATTTCATATAAATAAATGAATATCTGTTGCGTCCACCACAATAATATCTTTGTGATTCCACTTCTAAACTTCCGACCGTTGACCATCAAATTAGTTACAGTAACAGCTTTTATAACTAGAATTTTTGAGGAAACTATATCTGAATCAAAAAGTTTTATTAAAGAAGAGTAACAGATCTTAAATGCCACTGACTTAAGAATAAATGTAAAAATTTTCCGGGACCTGTATGATACATTAAATTTACAGAGAGAGAATTCGTTACGGAACTCAACTCCTTGTGCCAATACCGTAGGACAGTGTAAGAATATACTACATAAAAGTTCGGCTGGAATGGACGGCAAAAATTCTTTCATACGCTTGCGAGAATATGCTTGAATACTGTTGTGACGTAGAATGCAAATTTTGAAATATAAAGAATTAATACAACTTAATTCGTATAAATTGTACGAACGTTTATTAATATTTGCAATTACAGCGAATATCTGAGTAATGATCGTGTATATTATAAAATACAGAGTGAAACGTCCGTTGTGCTATTTCGGGGATGGTAGGCAGCAAAACAATAATAAGCAAGTCAGAACAACTCTTCTCGACACAATAACGATAGTGTGATAGGCAATAGTTTAGAGTGATATGTTACTGAGAAAGTCAACAGAAAAACACTCTTTGACATGCTACGGGAAACGCGAATTACGCAACCTCGTCATGCTTCTTGTGGGCAGGAACAGCGTAAACTTGCCATCAGGTGATTAAAAGAATATTCGCGACCTCCGCTTGTCTTCGTGTGAGGCGGAGTTTCCCTCGACATGTCATGAGTGTTACACAGACAAAATAATCTGAACACTTGTATGCAACTACGTGAGGAATGCGAGAAAATTTTTGAAAATTAAGACGCAACACTAGCACATATTTTTTTTCTATGCGTGATTAACATTAACTTTTTATTTTTATCATTATTTTTTTAATTGTTTGCTCTCCCTTGATAGATATGTATGTTACTGTGTACACAAATACTATATTCTGTTGTATGTTACTGTGTATACGAGGGTCGCCGCCCCGTTTCATTCTGCTTTTTAGGTATCTGAATTCTGAAAGGAAAGGGAGATTGGACCTGACTTTCTCCAGCTGCTCGATTCATGGAATGCAACGGATTAAGACAGGTAACATGCATTTCTATCATTCTTTAATTTTCCCTTTCACATTTTATCATTTTCTTAAAATTTTGTGTTCCCTACCTTCATAGTTTTGTATTTTAATGTTAAAATTTCGCTATTTTAATTATTTCATATAAATAAATGAATATCTGTTGCGTCCACCACAATAATATCTTTGTGATTCCACTTCTAAACTTCCGCACGTTGACCATCAAATTAGTTACAGTAACAGCTTTTATAACTAGAATTTTTGAGGGAACTATATCTGAATCAAAAAGTTTTATTAAAGAAGAGTAACAGATCTTAAATGCCACTGACTTAAGAATAAATGTAAAAATTTCCCTGGACCTGTATGGTACATTAAATTTACAGAGAGAGATTTCGTTACGGAACTCAACTCCTTGTGCCAATACCGTAGAACAGTGTAAGCATATGCTACATAAAAGTTCGGCTGGAATGGACAGCAAAAATTCTTTCATACGATTGCGAGAATATGCTTGAATACTGTTGTCACGAAGAATGCAAATTTTGAAATATAAAGAATTAATACAACTTAATTCGTATAAATTGTAGGAACGTTAATTAATATTTGTAATTACAGCGAATATCTGAGTAATGATCGTGTATATTATAAAATACAGTGGGAAACATCCGTTGTGCTATTTCGGAGAAGGTAGGCGGCAAAACAATAATAAGCAAGTCAGAACAACTCCTCTCGACACGATAACGATAGTGTGATAGGCAGACGTATTAATAGTTAACAGTGATCTGTTACTGAGAAAGTAAAAAAAAAACCACTCTTTGACATGCTCCGGGATACGCGAATTACGCAACCTCGTCATGCTTCTTGTAGGCAGGAACAGCGTACACTTGCCATCAGGTGATTAAAAGAATATTCGCGACCTCCGCTTGTCTTCGTGTGAGGCGGAGTTTTCCCTCGACATGTCATGAGTGTTACTCAGACAAAATAATCTGAACACTTGTATGCAACTACGTGAGGAATGCGAGAAAAATTTTTCAAAATGAAGACGCAACACTAGCACATAATTTTTTTCTATGCGTGATTAACATTAACTTTTATTTTTATCATTATTTTTTTAATTGTTCGCCCTCCCTTGATAGATATGTATGTTAATGTGTACACAAATACTATATTCTGTTGTATGTTACTGTGTATACGAGGGTCGCCGCCCCGTTTCATTCTGCTTTTTAGGTATCTGAATTCTGAAATTAAAGGGAATTCGGACCTGACTTTCTCCAGCTGCTCGATTCATGGAATGCAACGGATTAAGACAGGTAACATGCATTTCTATCATTCTTTAATTTTACTTTTCACATTTTATCATTTTCTCAAAATTTTGTGTTCCCTACCTTCATAGTTTTGTATTTTAATGTTAAAATTTCGGTATTTTAATTATTTGATAGAAATGAATGAATATCTGTTGCGTCCACCACAATAATATCTTTGTGATTCCACTTCTAAACTTCCGACCGTTGAACATCAAATTAGTTACAGTAACAGCTTTTATAACTAGAATTTTTGAGGGAACTATATCTGAATCAAAAAGTTTTATTAAAGAAGAGTAACAGATCTTAAATGCCACTGACTTAAGAATAAATGTAAAAATTTCCCGGCACCTGTATGATACATTAAATTTACAGAGAGAGATTTCGTTACGGAACTCAACTCCTTGTGCCAATACCGTAGGACAGTGTAAGCATATACTACATAAAAGTTCGGCTGGAATGGACGGCAAAAATTCTTTCATACGCTTGCGAGAATATGCTTGAATACTGTTGTCACGTAGAGTGCAAATTTTGAAATATAAAGAATTAATACAACTTAATTCGCATAAATTGTAGGAAAGTTTATTAATATTTGCAATTTAAGCGAATACCTGAGTAATGATCGTGTATATTATAAAATACAGAGTAAAACATCCGTTGTGCAATTTCGGGGAAGGTAGGCGGCAAAACAATAACAAGCACGTCAGAACACTTCTTCTCGGCACGATGACGATAGTGTGATAGGCAAACGTATTAATAGTTTACAGGGATATGTTTCTGAGAAAGTCAAAAGAAAAACACTCTTTGACATACTACGGGAAACGCGAATTACGCAACCTCGTCATGCTTCTTGTGGGCAGGAACAGCGTACACTTGCCATCAGGTGATTAAAAGAATATTCGCGACCTCTGCTTGTCTTCGTGTGAGACGGAGTTTTCCCTCGATATGTCATGAGTGTTACACAGACAAAATAATCTGAACACTTGTGTACAACCACGTAAGGAATGCGAGAAATTTTTTCAAAATTAAGACGCAACATTAGCACATAATTTTTTTCTATGCGTGATTAACATTAACTTTTTTTTTTATCATTATTTTTTTAATTGTTTGCCCTCCCTTGATAGATATGTATGTTACTGTGTACACAAATACTATATTCTGTTGTATGTTACTGTGTATACGATAACTCAAAATTTTGTGTTCCCTACCTTCATAGTTTTGTATTTTAATGTTAAAATTTCGGTATTTTAATTATTTGATAGAAATGAATGAATATCTGTTGCGTCCACCACAATAATATCTTTGTGATTCCACTTCTAAACTTCCGACCGTTGAACATCAAATTAGTTAAAGTAACAGCTTTTATAACTAGAATTTTTGAGGGAACTATATCTGAATCAAAAAGTTTTATTAAAGAAGAGTAACAGATCTTAAATGCCACTGACTTAAGTATAAATGTAAAAATTTCCTGGGACCTGTATGATACATTAAATTTACAGAGAGAGAATTCGTTACGAAACTCAACTCCTTGTGCCAATACCGTAGGACAGTGTAAGCATATACTACATAAAAGTTCGGCTGGAATGGACAGCAAAAATTCTTTCACAGTCTTGTGAGAATATGCTTGACTTCTGTTGTCACGAAGAATGCAAATTTTGAAATATAAAGGATTAATACAAAATAATTCGTATAAATTGTAGGAACGTTTATTAATATTTGCAATTTCAGCGAATACCTGAGTAATGATCGTGTATATTATAAAATACAGAGTAAAACATCCGTTGTGCAATTTCGGGGAAGGTAGGCGGCAAAACAATAACAAGCACGTCAGAACAACACTTCTCGGCACGATGACGATAGTGTGATAGGCAAACGTATTAATAGTTTACAGGGATATGTTTCTGAGAAAGTCAAAAGAAAAACACTCTTTGACATACTACGGGAAACGCTAATTACGCAACCTCGTCATGCTTCTTGTGGGCAGGAACAGTGTACACTTTCTAAGAATATTTGCAACCTCCGCTTGTCTTCGTGTGAGACGGAGTTTTCCCTCGACATGTCATGAGTGTTACACAGATAAAATAATATGCACACTTGTATACTACCACGTGAGGAATACGAGAAAATTTTTGAAAATGAAGACGCAACAATAAAATGTAATTCTTTTTTATTTGTGATTAACTTTAACTTTTATTTTTATCATTATTTTTTTAATTGTTTGCCCTCCCTTCATAGATATGTATGTTACTGTGTACACAAATACTATATTCTGTTGTATGTTACTGTGTATACGAGGGTCGCCGCCCCGTTTCATTCTGCTTTTTAGGTATCTGAATTCTGAAAGGAAAGGGAATTTGGACCTGACTTTCTCCAGCTGCTCGATTCATGGAATGCAACGGATTAAGACAGGTAACATGCATTTCTATCATTCTTTAATTTTACTTTTCACATTTTATCATTTTATCAAAATTTTGTGTTCCCTACCTTCATAGTTTTGTATTTTAATGTTAAAATTTCGCTATTTTAATTATTTCATATAAATAAATGAATATCTGTTGCGTCCACCACAATAATATCTTTGTGATTCCACTTCTAAACTTCCGACCGTTGACCATCAAATTAGTTACAGTAACAGCTTTTATAACTAGAATTTTTGAGGAAACTATATCTGAATCAAAAAGTTTTATTAAAGAAGAGTAACAGATCTTAAATGCCACTGACTTAAGAATAAATGTAAAAATTTTCCGGGACCTGTATGATACATTAAATTTACAGAGAGAGAATTCGTTACGGAACTCAACTCCTTGTGCCAATACCGTAGGACAGTGTAAGAATATACTACATAAAAGTTCGGCTGGAATGGACGGCAAAAATTCTTTCATACGCTTGCGAGAATATGCTTGAATACTGTTGTGACGTAGAATGCAAATTTTGAAATATAAAGAATTAATACAACTTAATTCGTATAAATTGTACGAACGTTTATTAATATTTGCAATTACAGCGAATATCTGAGTAATGATCGTGTATATTATAAAATACAGAGTGAAACGTCCGTTGTGCTATTTCGGGGATGGTAGGCAGCAAAACAATAATAAGCAAGTCAGAACAACTCTTCTCGACACAATAACGATAGTGTGATAGGCAATAGTTTAGAGTGATATGTTACTGAGAAAGTCAACAGAAAAACACTCTTTGACATACTACGGGAAACGCGAATTACGCAACCTCGTCATGCTTCTTGTGGGCAGGAACAGCGTATAGTTGCCATCAGGTGATTAAAAGAATATTCGCGACCTCCGCTTGTCTTCGTGTGAGACGGAGTTTTCCCTCGACCTGTCATGAGTGTTACACAGACAAAATAATCTGAACACTTGTATACAACCACGTGAGGAATGCGAGAAAAATTTTTCAAAATGAAGACGCAACACTAGCACATAATTTTTTTCTATGCGTGATTAACATTAACTTTTATTTTTATCATTATTTTTTTAATTGTTCGCCCTCCCTTGATAGATATGTATGTTACTGTGTACACAAATACTATATTCTGTTGTATGTTACTGTGTATACGAGGGTCGCCGCCCCGTTTCATTCTGCTTTTTAGGTATCTGAATTCTGAAAGGAAAGGGAGTTTGGACCTGACTTTCTCCAGGTGCTCGATTCATGGAATGCAACGGATTAAGACAGGTAACATGTATTTCTATCATTCTTTAATTTTACTTTTCACATTTTATCATTTTCTCAAAATTTTGTGTTCCCTACCTTCATAGTTTTGTATTTTAATGTTAAAATTTCGCTATTTTAATTATTTGATAGAAATGATTGAATATCTGTTGCGTCCACCACAATAATATCTTTGTGATTCCACTTCTAAACTTCCGACCGTTGAACATCAAATTAGTTACAGTAACAGCTTTTATAACTAGAATTTTTGAGGGAACTATATCTGAATCAAAATGTTTTATTAAAGAAGAGTAACAGATCTTAAATGCCACTGACTTAAGAATAAATGTAAAAATTTCCCGGGACCTGTATGATACATTAAATTTACAGAGAGAGATTTCGTTACGGAACTCAACTACTTGTGTCAATACCGTAGAACAGTGTAAGCATATGCTACATAAAAGTTCGGCTGGAATGGACCTCAAAAATTCTTTCATACGCTTGCGAGAATATGCTTGACTACTGTTGTCACGAAGAATGCAAATTTTGAAAAATAAAGAATTAATACAACTTAATTCGTATAAATTGTAGGAACGTTTATTAATATTTGTAATTACAGCGAATATCTGAGTAATGATCGTGTATATTATAAAATAGAGTGGGAAACATCCGTTGTGCTATTTCGGAGAAGGTAGGCGGCAAAACAATAATAAGCAAGTCAGAACAACTCCTCTCGACACGATAACGATAGTGTGATAGGCAGACGTATTAATAGTTTACAGTGATCTGTTACTGAGAGAGTAAAAAAAAAAACACTCTTTGACATGCTACGGGAAACGCGAATTACGCAACCTCGTCATGCTTCTTGTGGGCAGGAACAGCGTACACTTGCCATCAGGTGATTAAAAGAATATTCGCGACCTCCGCTTGTCTTCGTGTGAGGCGGAGTTTTCCCTCGACATGTCATGAGTGTTACACAGACAAAATAATCTGAACACTTGTATGCAACTACGTGAGGAATGCGAGAAAATTTTTGAAAATTAAGACGCAACACTAGCACATATTTTTTTTCTATGCGTGATTAACATTAACTTTTTATTTTTATCATTATTTTTTTAATTGTTTGCCCTCCCTTGATAGATATGTATGTTACTGTGTACACAAATACTATATTCTGTTGTATGTTACTGTGTATACGAGGGTCGCCGCCCCGTTTCATTCTGCTTTTTAGGTATCTGAATTCTGAAAGGAAAGGGAGATTGGACCTGACTTTCTCCAGCTGCTCGATTCATGGAATGCAACGGATTATGACAGGTAACATGCATTTCTATCATTCTTTAATTTTCCCTTTCACATTTTATCATTTTCTTAAAATTTTGTGTTCCCTACCTTCATAGTTTTGTATTTTAATGTTAAAATTTCGCTATTTTAATTATTTCATATAAATAAATGAATATCTGTTGCATCCACCACAATAATATCTTTGTGATACCACTTCTAAACTTCCGCACGTTGACCATCAAATTAGTTACAGTAACAGCTTTTATAACTAGAATTTTTGAGGGAACTATATCTGAATCAAAAAGTTTTATTAAAGAAGAGTAACAGATCTTAAATGCCACTGACTTAAGAATAAATGTAAAAATTTCCTGGGACCTGTATGATACATTAAATTTACAGAGAGAGAATTCGTTACGGAACTCAACTCCTTGTGCCAATACCGTAGGACAGTGTAAGCATATACTACATAAAAGTTCGGCTGGAATGGACGGCAAAAATTCTTTCATACGCTTGCGAGAATATGCTTGAATACTGTTGTCACGTAGAGTGCAAATTTTGAAATATAAAGAATTAATACAACTTAATTCGTATAAATTGTAGGAAAGTTTATTAATATTTGCAATTTAAGCGAATATCTGAGTAATGATTGTGTATATTATAAAATACAGAGTAAAACATCCGTTGTGCAATTTCGGGGAAGGTAGGCGGCAAAACAATAACAAGTACGTCAGAACAACTCTTCTCGGCACGATGACGATAGTGTGATAGGCAAACGTATTAATAGTTTACAGGGATATGTTTTTGAGAAAGTCAAAAGAAAAACACTCATTGACATACTACGGGAAACGCGAATTACGCAACCTCGTCATGCTTCTTGTGGGCAGGAACAGCGTACACTTGCCATCAGGTGATTAAAAGAATATTCGCGACCTCCGCTTGTCTTTGTGTGAGACGGAGTTTTCCCTCGACATGTCATGAGTGTTACACAGACAAAATAATCTGAACACTTGTATACAACTACGTGAGGAATGCGAGAAATTTTTTCAAAATTAAGACGCAACATTAGCACATAATTTTTTTCTATGCGTGATTAACATTAACTTTTTATTTTTATCATTATTTTTTTAATTGTTTGCCCTCCCTTGATAGATATGTATGTTACTGTGTACACAAATACTATATTCTGTTGTATGTTACTGTGTATACGAGGGTCGCCGCCCCGTTTCATTCTGCTTTTTAGGTATCTGAATTCTGAAAGGAAAGGGAGATTGGACCTGACTTTCTCCAGCTGCTCGATTCATGGAATGCAACGGATTAAGAGAGGTAACATGCATTTCTATCATTCTTTAATTTTCCCTTTCACATTTTATCATTTTCTTAAAATTTTGTGTTCCCTACCTTCATAGTTTTGTATTTTAATGTTAAAATTTCGCTATTTTAATTATTTCATATAAATAAATGAATATCTGTTGCGTCCACCACAATAATATCTTTGTGATTCCACTTCTAAACTTCCGCACGTTGACCATCAAATTAGTTACAGTAACAGCTTTTATAACTAGAATTTTTGAGGGAACTATATCTGAATCAAAAAGTTTTATTAAAGAAGAGTAACAGATCTTAAATGCCACTGACTTAAGAATAAATGTAAAAATTTCCCTGGACCTGTATGGTACATTAAATTTACAGAGAGAGATTTCGTTACGGAACTCAACTCCTTGTGCCAATACCGTAGAACAGTGTAAGCATATGCTACATAAAAGTTCGGCTGGAATGGACAGCAAAAATTCTTTCATACGATTGCGAGAATATGCTTGAATACTGTTGTCACGAAGAATGCAAATTTTGAAATATAAAGAATTAATACAACTTAATTCGTATAAATTGTAGGAACGTTAATTAATATTTGTAATTACAGCGAATATCTGAGTAATGATCGTGTATATTATAAAATACAGTGGGAAACATCCGTTGTGCTATTTCGGAGAAGGTAGGCGGCAAAACAATAATAAGCAAGTCAGAACAACTCCTCTCGACACGATAACGATAGTGTGATAGGCAGACGTATTAATAGTTTACAGTGATCTGTTACTGAGAAAGTAAAAAAAAAACCACTCTTTGACATGCTCCGGGATACGCGAATTACGCAACCTCGTCATGCTTCTTGTAGGCAGGAACAGCGTACACTTGCCATCAGGTGATTAAAAGAATATTCGCGACCTCCGCTTGTCTTCGTGTGAGGCGGAGTTTTCCCTCGACATGTCATGAGTGTTACTCAGACAAAATAATCTGAACACTTGTATGCAACTACGTGAGGAATGCGAGAAAAATTTTTCAAAATGAAGACGCAACACTAGCACATAATTTTTTTCTATGCGTGATTAACATTAACTTTTATTTTTATCATTATTTTTTTAATTGTTCGCCCTCCCTTGATAGATATGTATGTTACTGTGTACACAAATACTATATTCTGTTGTATGTTACTGTGTATACGAGGGTCGCCGCCCCGTTTCATTCTGCTTTTTAGGTATCTGAATTCTGAAATTAAAGGGAATTCGGACCTGACTTTCTCCAGCTGCTCGATTCATGGAATGCAACGGATTAAGACAGGTAACATGCATTTCTATCATTCTTTAATTTTACTTTTCACATTTTATCATTTTCTCAAAATTTTGTGTTCCCTACCTTCATAGTTTTGTATTTTAATGTTAAAATTTCGGTATTTTAATTATTTGATAGAAATGAATGAATATCTGTTGCGTCCACCACAATAATATCTTTGTGATTCCACTTCTAAACTTCCGACCGTTGAACATCAAATTAGTTACAGTAACAGCTTTTATAACTAGAATTTTTGAGGGAACTATATCTGAATCAAAAAGTTTTATTAAAGAAGAGTAACAGATCTTAAATGCCACTGACTTAAGAATAAATGTAAAAATTTCCCGGGACCTGTATGATACATTAAATTTACAGAGAGAGATTTCGTTACGGAACTCAACTCCTTGTGCCAATACCGTAGAACAGTGTAAGCATATGCTACATAAAAGTTCGGCTGGAATGGACGGCAAAAATTCTTTCATACGCTTGCGAGAATATGCTTGACTACTGTTGTAACGTAGAATGCAAATTTTCAAATAAAAAGAATTAATACAACTTAATTCGTATAAATTGTAGGAACGTTTATTAATATTTGCAATTTCAGCAAATACCTGAGTAATGATCGTGTATATCATAAAATACAGAGTAAAACATCCGTTGTGCAATTTCGGGGAAGGTAGGCGGCAAAACAATAACAAGCAAGTCAGAACAACTCCTCTCGACACGATAACGATAGTGTGATAGGCAGATGTATTAATAGTTTACAGGGATATGTTTCTGAGAAAGTCAAAAGAAAAACACTCTTTGACATACTACGGGAAACGCGAATTACGCAACTTCGTCATGCTTCTTGTGGGCAGGAACAGCGTACACTTTCTAAGCATATTTGCGACCTCCGCTTGTCTTCGTGTGAGACGGAGTTTTTCTTCGACATGTCATGAGTGTTACACAGATAAAATAATATGCACACTTGTGTACTACCACGTGAGGAATACGAGAAAATTTTTGAAAATGAAGACGCAACACTAAAATGTAATTCTTTTTTATGTGTGATTAACTTTAACTTTTATTTTTATCATTATTTTTTTAATTGTTTGCCCTCCCTTCATAGATATGTATGTTACTGTGTACACAAATACTATATTCTGTTGTATGCTACTGTGTATACGAGGGTCGCCGCCCCGTTTCATTCTGCTTTTTAGGTATCTGAATTCTGAAATTAAAGGGTATTCGGACCTGACTTTCTCCAGCTGCTCGATTCATGGAATGCAACGGATTAAGACAGGTAACATGCATTTCTATCATTCTTTAATTTTACTTTTCACATTTTATCATTTTCTCAAAATTTTGTGTTGCCTACCTTCATAGTTTTGTATTTTAATGTTAAAATTTCGCTATTTTAATTATTTGATATAAATGAATGAATATCTGTTGCGTCCACCACAATAATATCTTTGTGATTCCACTTCTAAACTTCCGACCGTTGACAATCAAATTAGTTACAGTAAAAGCTTTTATAACTAGAATTTTTGAGGGAACTATATCAGAATCAAAAAGTTTTATTAAAGAAGAGTAACAGATCTTAAATGTCACTAACTTAAGAATAAATGTAAAAATTTCCCGGGACCTGTATGATACATTAAATTTACAGAGAGAGATTTCGTTACGGAACTCAACTCCTTGTGCCAATACCGTAGAACAGTGTAAGCATATGCTACATAAAAGTTCGGCTGGAATGGACCTCAAAAATTCTTTCATACGCTTGCGAGAATATGCTTGACTACTGTTGTCACGAAGAATGCAAATTTTGAAATATGAAGAATTAATACAACTTAATTCGTATAAATTGTAGGAACGTTTATTAATATTTGTAATTACAGCGAATATCTGAGTAATGATCGTGTATATTATAAAATACAGTGGGAAACATCCGTTGTGCTATTTCGGAGAAGGTAGGCGGCAAAACAATAATAAGCAAGTCAGAACAACTCCTCTCGACACGATAACGATAGTGTGATAGGCAGACGTATTAATAGTTTACAGTGATCTGTTACTGAGAAAGTAAAAAAAAAAACACTCTTTGACATGCTACGGGAAACGCGAATTACGCAACCTCGTCATGCTTCTTGTGGGCAGGAACAGCGTAAACTTGCCATCAGGTGATTAAAAGAATATTCGCGACCTCCGCTTGTCTTCGTGTGAGGCGGAGTTTCCCTCGACATGTCATGAGTGTTACACAGACAAAATAATCTGAACACTTGTATGCAACTACGTGAGGAATGCGAGAAAATTTTTGAAAATTAAGACGCAACACTAGCACATATTTTTTTTCTATGCGTGATTAACATTAACTTTTTATTTTTATCATTATTTTTTTAATTGTTTGCTCTCCCTTGATAGATATGTATGTTACTGTGTACACAAATACTATATTCTGTTGTATGTTACTGTGTATACGAGGGTCGCCGCCCCGTTTCATTCTGCTTTTTAGGTATCTGAATTCTGAAAGGAAAGGGAGATTGGACCTGACTTTCTCCAGCTGCTCGATTCATGGAATGCAACGGATTAAGACAGGTAACATGCATTTCTATCATTCTTTAATTTTCCCTTTCACATTTTATCATTTTCTTAAAATTTTGTGTTCCCTACCTTCATAGTTTTGTATTTTAATGTTAAAATTTCGCTATTTTAATTATTTCATATAAATAAATGAATATCTGTTGCGTCCACCACAATAATATCTTTGTGATATCACTTCTAAACTTCCGCACGTTGACCATCAAATTAGTTACAGTAACAGCTTTTATAACTAGAATTTTTGAGGGAACTATATCTGAATCAAAAAGTTTTATTAAAGAAGAGTAACAGATCTTAAATGCCACTGACTTAAGAATAAATGTAAAAATTTCCTGGGACCTGTATGATACATTAAATTTACAGAGAGAGAATTCGTTACGGAACTCAACTCCTTGTGCCAATACCGTAGGACAGTGTAAGCATATACTACATAAAAGTTCGGCTGGAATGGACGGCAAAAATTCTTTCATACGCTTGCGAGAATATGCTTGAATACTGTTGTCACGTAGAGTGCAAATTTTGAAATATAAAGAATTAATACAACTTAATTCGTATAAATTGTAGGAAAGTTTATTAATATTTGCAATTTAAGCGAATACCTGAGTAATGATCGTGTATATTATAAAATACAGAGTAAAACATCCGTTGTGCAATTTCGGGGAAGGTAGGCGGCAAAACAATAACAAGCACGTCAGAACACTTCTTCTCGGCACGATGACGATAGTGTGATAGGCAAACGTATTAATAGTTTACAGGGATATGTTTCTGAGAAAGTCAAAAGAAAAACACTCTTTGACATACTACGGGAAACGCGAATTACGCAACCTCGTCATGCTTCTTGTGGGCAGGAACAGCGTACACTTGCCATCAGGTGATTAAAAGAATATTCGCGACCTCTGCTTGTCTTCGTGTGAGACGGAGTTTTCCCTCGATATGTCATGAGTGTTACACAGACAAAATAATCTGAACACTTGTATACAACCACGTGAGGAATGCGAGAAATTTTTTCAAAATTAAGACGCAACATTAGCACATAATTTTTTTCTATGCGTGATTAACATTAACTTTTTTTTTTATCATTATTTTTTTAATTGTTTGCCCTCCCTTGATAGATATGTATGTTACTGTGTACACAAATACTATATTCTGTTGTATGTTACTGTGTATACGATAACTCAAAATTTTGTGTTCCCTACCTTCATAGTTTTGTATTTTAATGTTAAAATTTCGGTATTTTAATTATTTGATAGAAATGAATGAATATCTGTTGCGTCCACCACAATAATATCTTTGTGATTCCACTTCTAAACTTCCGACCGTTGAACATCAAATTAGTTAAAGTAACAGCTTTTATAACTAGAATTTTTGAGGGAACTATATCTGAATCAAAAAGTTTTATTAAAGAAGAGTAACAGATCTTAAATGCCACTGACTTAAGTATAAATGTAAAAATTTCCTGGGACCTGTATGATACATTAAATTTACAGAGAGAGAATTCGTTACGAAACTCAACTCCTTGTGCCAATACCGTAGGACAGTGTAAGCATATACTACATAAAAGTTCGGCTGGAATGGACAGCAAAAATTCTTTCACAGTCTTGTGAGAATATGCTTGACTTCTGTTGTCACGAAGAATGCAAATTTTGAAATATAAAGGATTAATACAAAATAATTCGTATAAATTGTAGGAACGTTTATTAATATTTGCAATTTCAGCGAATACCTGAGTAATGATCGTGTATATTATAAAATACAGAGTAAAACATCCGTTGTGCAATTTCGGGGAAGGTAGGCGGCAAAACAATAACAAGCACGTCAGAACAACACTTCTCGGCACGATGACGATAGTGTGATAGGCAAACGTATTAATAGTTTACAGGGATATGTTTCTGAGAAAGTCAAAAGAAAAACACTCTTTGACATACTACGGGAAACGCTAATTACGCAACCTCGTCATGCTTCTTGTGGGCAGGAACAGTGTACACTTTCTAAGAATATTTGCGACCTCCGCTTGTCTTCGTGTGAGACGGAGTTTTCCCTCGACATGTCATGAGTGTTACACAGATAAAATAATATGCACACTTGTATACTACCACGTGAGGAATACGAGAAAATTTTTGAAAATGAAGACGCAACAATAAAATGTAATTCTTTTTTATTTGTGATTAACTTTAACTTTTATTTTTATCATTATTTTTTTAATTGTTTGCCCTCCCTTCATAGATATGTATGTTACTGTGTACACAAATACTATATTCTGTTGTATGTTACTGTGTATACGAGGGTCGCCGCCCCGTTTCATTCTGCTTTTTAGGTATCTGAATTCTGAAAGGAAAGGGAATTTGGACCTGACTTTCTCCAGCTGCTCGATTCATGGAATGCAACGGATTAAGACAGGTAACATGCATTTCTATCATTCTTTAATTTTACTTTTCACATTTTATCATTTTATCAAAATTTTGTGTTCCCTACCTTCATAGTTTTGTATTTTAATGTTAAAATTTCGCTATTTTAATTATTTCATATAAATAAATGAATATCTGTTGCGTCCACCACAATAATATCTTTGTGATTCCACTTCTAAACTTCCGACCGTTGACCATCAAATTAGTTACAGTAACAGCTTTTATAACTAGAATTTTTGAGGAAACTATATCTGAATCAAAAAGTTTTATTAAAGAAGAGTAACAGATCTTAAATGCCACTGACTTAAGAATAAATGTAAAAATTTTCCGGGACCTGTATGATACATTAAATTTACAGAGAGAGAATTCGTTACGGAACTCAACTCCTTGTGCCAATACCGTAGGACAGTGTAAGAATATACTACATAAAAGTTCGGCTGGAATGGACGGCAAAAATTCTTTCATACGCTTGCGAGAATATGCTTGAATACTGTTGTGACGTAGAATGCAAATTTTGAAATATAAAGAATTAATACAACTTAATTCGTATAAATTGTACGAACGTTTATTAATATTTGCAATTACAGCGAATATCTGAGTAATGATCGTGTATATTATAAAATACAGAGTGAAACGTCTGTTGTGCTATTTCGGGGATGGTAGGCAGCAAAACAATAATAAGCAAGTCAGAACAACTCTTCTCGACACAATAACGATAGTGTGATAGGCAATAGTTTAGAGTGATATGTTACTGAGAAAGTCAACAGAAAAACACTCTTTGACATACTACGGGAAACGCGAATTACGCAACCTCGTCATGCTTCTTGTGGGCAGGAACAGCGTACAGTTGCCATCAGGTGATTAAAAGAATATTCGCGACCTCCGCTTGTCTTCGTGTGAGACGGAGTTTTCCCTCGACCTGTCATGAGTGTTACACAGACAAAATAATCTGAACACTTGTATACAACCACGTGAGGAATGCGAGAAAAATTTTTCAAAATGAAGACGCAACACTAGCACATAATTTTTTTCTATGCGTGATTAACATTAACTTTTATTTTTATCATTATTTTTTTAATTGTTCGCCCTCCCTTGATAGATATGTATGTTACTGTGTACACAAATACTATATTCTGTTGTATGTTACTGTGTATACGAGGGTCGCCGCCCCGTTTCATTCTGCTTTTTAGGTATCTGAATTCTGAAAGGAAAGGGAGTTTGGACCTGACTTTCTCCAGGTGCTCGATTCATGGAATGCAACGGATTAAGACAGGTAACATGTATTTCTATCATTCTTTAATTTTACTTTTCACATTTTATCATTTTCTCAAAATTTTGTGTTCCCTACCTTCATAGTTTTGTATTTTAATGTTAAAATTTCGCTATTTTAATTATTTGATAGAAATGATTGAATATCTGTTGCGTCCACCACAATAATATCTTTGTGATTCCACTTCTAAACTTCCGACCGTTGAACATCAAATTAGTTACAGTAACAGCTTTTATAACTAGAATTTTTGAGGGAACTATATCTGAATCAAAATGTTTTATTAAAGAAGAGTAACAGATCTTAAATGCCACTGACTTAAGAATAAATGTAAAAATTTCCCGGGACCTGTATGATACATTAAATTTACAGAGAGAGATTTCGTTACGGAACTCAACTACTTGTGCCAATACCGTAGAACAGTGTAAGCATATGCTACATAAAATTTCGGCTGGAATGGACCTCAAAAATTCTTTCATACGCTTGCGAGAATATACTTGACTACTGTTGTCACGAAGAATGCAAATTTTGAAAAATAAAGAATTAATACAACTTAATTCGTATAAATTGTAGGAACGTTTATTAATATTTGTAATTACAGCGAATATCTGAGTAATGATCGTGTATATTATAAAATAGAGTGGGAAACATCCGTTGTGCTATTTCGGAGAAGGTAGGCGGCAAAACAATAATAAGCAAGTCAGAACAACTCCTCTCGACACGATAACGATAGTGTGATAGGCAGACGTATTAATAGTTTACAGTGATCTGTTACTGAGAGAGTAAAAAAAAAAACACTCTTTGACATGCTACGGGAAACGCGAATTACGCAACCTCGTCATGCTTCTTGTGGGCAGGAACAGCGTACACTTGCCATCAGGTGATTAAAAGAATATTCGCGACCTCCACTTGTCTTCGTGTGAGGCGGAGTTTTCCCTCGACATGTCATGAGTGTTACACAGACAAAATAATCTGAACACTTGTATGCAACTACGTGAGGAATGCGAGAAAATTTTTGAAAATTAAGACGCAACACTAGCACATATTTTTTTTCTATGCGTGATTAACATTAACTTTTTATTTTTATCATTATTTTTTTAATTGTTTGCCCTCCCTTGATAGATATGTATGTTACTGTGTACACAAATACTATATTCTGTTGTATGTTACTGTGTATACGAGGGTCGCCGCCCCGTTTCATTCTGCTTTTTAGGTATCTGAATTCTGAAAGGAAAGGGAGATTGGACCTGACTTTCTCCAGCTGCTCGATTCATGGAATGCAACGGATTATGACAGGTAACATGCATTTCTATCATTCTTTAATTTTCCCTTTCACATTTTATCATTTTCTTAAAATTTTGTGTTCCCTACCTTCATAGTTTTGTATTTTAATGTTAAAATTTCGCTATTTTAATTATTTCATATAAATAAATGAATATCTGTTGCATCCACCACAATAATATCTTTGTGATACCACTTCTAAACTTCCGCACGTTGACCATCAAATTAGTTACAGTAACAGCTTTTATAACTAGAATTTTTGAGGGAACTATATCTGAATCAAAAAGTTTTATTAAAGAAGAGTAACAGATCTTAAATGCCACTGACTTAAGAATAAATGTAAAAATTTCCTGGGACCTGTATGATACATTAAATTTACAGAGAGAGAATTCGTTACGGAACTCAACTCCTTGTGCCAATACCGTAGGACAGTGTAAGCATATACTACATAAAAGTTCGGCTGGAATGGACGGCAAAAATTCTTTCATACGCTTGCGAGAATATGCTTGACTACTGTTGTCACGAAGAATGCAAATTTTGAAATATGAAGAATTAATACAACTTAATTCGTATAAATTGTAGGAACGTTTATTAATATTTGTAATTACAGCGAATATCTGAGTAATGATCGTGTATATTATAAAATACAGTGGGAAACATCCGTTGTGCTATTTCGGAGAAGGTAGGCGGCAAAACAATAATAAGCAAGTCAGAACAACTCCTCTCGACACGATAACGATAGTGTGATAGGCAGACGTATTAATAGTTTACAGTGATCTGTTACTGAGAAAGTAAAAAAAAAAACACTCTTTGACATGCTACGGGAAACGCGAATTACGCAACCTCGTCATGCTTCTTGTGGGCAGGAACAGCGTAAACTTGCCATCAGGTGATTAAAAGAATATTCGCGACCTCCGCTTGTCTTCGTGTGAGGCGGAGTTTCCCTCGACATGTCATGAGTGTTACACAGACAAAATAATCTGAACACTTGTATGCAACTACGTGAGGAATGCGAGAAAATTTTTGAAAATTAAGACGCAACACTAGCACATATTTTTTTTCTATGCGTGATTAACATTAACTTTTTATTTTTATCATTATTTTTTTAATTGTTTGCTCTCCCTTGATAGATATGTATGTTACTGTGTACACAAATACTATATTCTGTTGTATGTTACTGTGTATACGAGGGTCGCCGCCCCGTTTCATTCTGCTTTTTAGGTATCTGAATTCTGAAAGGAAAGGGAGATTGGACCTGACTTTCTCCAGCTGCTCGATTCATGGAATGCAACGGATTAAGACAGGTAACATGCATTTCTATCATTCTTTAATTTTCCCTTTCACATTTTATCATTTTCTTAAAATTTTGTGTTCCCTACCTTCATAGTTTTGTATTTTAATGTTAAAATTTCGCTATTTTAATTATTTCATATAAATAAATGAATATCTGTTGCGTCCACCACAATAATATCTTTGTGATATCACTTCTAAACTTCCGTACGTTGACCATCAAATTAGTTACAGTAACAGCTTTTATAACTAGAATTTTTGAGGGAACTATATCTGAATCAAAAAGTTTTATTAAAGAAGAGTAACAGATCTTAAATGCCACTGACTTAAGAATAAATGTAAAAATTTCCTGGGACCTGTATGATACATTAAATTTACAGAGAGAGAATTCGTTACGGAACTCAACTCCTTGTGCCAATACCGTAGGACAGTGTAAGCATATACTACATAAAAGTTCGGCTGGAATGGACGGCAAAAATTCTTTCATACGCTTGCGAGAATATGCTTGAATACTGTTGTCACGTAGAGTGCAAATTTTGAAATATAAAGAATTAATACAACTTAATTCGTATAAATTGTAGGAAAGTTTATTAATATTTGCAATTTAAGCGAATACCTGAGTAATGATCGTGTATATTATAAAATACAGAGTAAAACATCCGTTGTGCAATTTCGGGGAAGGTAGGCGGCAAAACAATAACAAGCACGTCAGAACACTTCTTCTCGGCACGATGACGATAGTGTGATAGGCAAACGTATTAATAGTTTACAGGGATATGTTTCTGAGAAAGTCAAAAGAAAAACACTCTTTGACATACTACGGGAAACGCGAATTACGCAACCTCGTCATGCTTCTTGTGGGCAGGAACAGCGTACACTTGCCATCAGGTGATTAAAAGAATATTCGCGACCTCTGCTTGTCTTCGTGTGAGACGGAGTTTTCCCTCGATATGTCATGAGTGTTACACAGACAAAATAATCTGAACACTTGTATACAACCACGTGAGGAATGCGAGAAATTTTTTCAAAATTAAGACGCAACATTAGCACATAATTTTTTTCTATGCGTGATTAACATTAACTTTTTATTTTTATCATTATTTTTTTAATTGTTTGCCCTCCCTTGATAGATATGTATGTTACTGTGTACACAAATACTATATTCTGTTGTATGTTACTGTGTATACGATAACTCAAAATTTTGTGTTCCCTACCTTCATAGTTTTGTATTTTAATGTTAAAATTTCGGTATTTTAATTATTTGATAGAAATGAATGAATATCTGTTGCGTCCACCACAATAATATCTTTGTGATTCCACTTCTAAACTTCCGACCGTTGAACATCAAATTAGTTAAAGTAACAGCTTTTATAACTAGAATTTTTGAGGGAACTATATCTGAATCAAAAAGTTTTATTAAAGAAGAGTAACAGATCTTAAATGCCACTGACTTAAGTATAAATGTAAAAATTTCCTGGGACCTGTATGATACATTAAATTTACAGAGAGAGAATTCGTTACGAAACTCAACTCCTTGTGCCAATACCGTAGGACAGTGTAAGCATATACTACATAAAAGTTCGGCTGGAATGGACAGCAAAAATTCTTTCACAGTCTTGTGAGAATATGCTTGACTTCTGTTGTCACGAAGAATGCAAATTTTGAAATATAAAGGATTAATACAAAATAATTCGTATAAATTGTAGGAACGTTTATTAATATTTGCAATTTCAGCGAATACCTGAGTAATGATCGTGTATATTATAAAATACAGAGTAAAACATCCGTTGTGCAATTTCGGGGAAGGTAGGCGGCAAAACAATAACAAGCACGTCAGAACAACACTTCTCGGCACGATGACGATAGTGTGATAGGCAAACGTATTAATAGTTTACAGGGATATGTTTCTGAGAAAGTCAAAAGAAAAACACTCTTTGACATACTACGGGAAACGCTAATTACGCAACCTCGTCATGCTTCTTGTGGGCAGGAACAGTGTACACTTTCTAAGAATATTTGCGACCTCCGCTTGTCTTCGTGTGAGACGGAGTTTTCCCTCGACATGTCATGAGTGTTACACAGATAAAATAATATGCACACTTGTATACTACCACGTGAGGAATACGAGAAAATTTTTGAAAATGAAGACGCAACAATAAAATGTAATTCTTTTTTATTTGTGATTAACTTTAACTTTTATTTTTATCATTATTTTTTTAATTGTTTGCCCTCCCTTCATAGATATGTATGTTACTGTGTACACAAATACTATATTCTGTTGTATGTTACTGTGTATACGAGGGTCGCCGCCCCGTTTCATTCTGCTTTTTAGGTATCTGAATTCTGAAAGGAAAGGGAATTTGGACCTGACTTTCTCCAGCTGCTCGATTCATGGAATGCAACGGATTAAGACAGGTAACATGCATTTCTATCATTCTTTAATTTTACTTTTCACATTTTATCATTTTCTCAAAATTTTGTGTTCCCTACCTTCATAGTTTTGTATTTTAATGTTAAAATTTCGCTATTTTAATTATTTCATATAAATAAATGAATATCTGTTGCGTCCACCACAATAATATCTTTCTGATACCACTTCTAAACTTCCGCATGTTGACCATCAAATTAGTTACAGTAACAGCTTTTATAACTAGAATTTTTGAGGGAACTATATCTGAATCAAAAAGTTTTATTAAAGAAGAGTAACAGATCTTAAATGCCACTGACTTAAGAATAAATGTAAAAATTTCCTGGGACCTGTATGATACATTAAATTTACAGAGAGAGAATTCGTTACGAAACTCAACTCCTTGTGCCAATACCGTAGGACAGTGTAAGCATATACTACATAAAAGTTCGGCTGGAATGGACAGCAAAAATTCTTTCACAGTCTTGTGAGAATATGCTTGACTACTGTTGTCACGAAGAATGCAAATTTTGAAATATAAAGGATTAATACAAAATAATTCGTATAAATTGTAGGAACGTTTATTAATATTTGCAATTTCAGCGAATACCTGAGTAATGATCGTGTATATTATAAAATACAGAGTAAAACATCCGTTGTGCAATTTCGGGGAAGGTAGGCGGCAAAACAATAACAAGCACGTCAGAACAACTCTTCTCGGCACGATGACGATTGTGTGATAGGCAAACGTATTAATAGTTTACAGGGATATGTTTCTGAGAAAGTCAAAAGAAAAACACTCTTTGACATACTACGGGAAACGCTAATTACGCAACCTCGTCATGCTTCTTGTGGGCAGGAACAGCGTACACTTTCTAAGAATATTTGCGACCTCCGCTTGTCTTCGTGTGAGACGGAGTTTTCCCTCGACATGTCATGAGTGTTACACAGATAAAATAATATGCACACTTGTATACTACCACGTGAGGAATACGAGAAAATTTTTGAAAATGAAGACGCAACACTAAAATGTAATTCTTTTTTATGTGTGATTAACTTTAACTTTTATTTTTATCATTATTTTTTTAATTGTTTGCCCTCCCTTCATAGATATGTATGTTACTGTGTACACAAATACTATATTCTGCTGTATGCTACTGTGTATACGAGGGTCGCCGCCCCGTTTCATTCTGCTTTTTAGGTATCTGAATTCTGAAATTAAAGGGTATTCGGACCTGACTTTCTCCAGCTGCTCGATTCATGGAATGCAACGGATTAAGACAGGTAACATGCATTTCTATCATTCTTTAATTTTACTTTTCACATTTTATCATTTTCTCAAAATTTTGTGTTGCCTACCTTCATAGTTTTGTATTTTAATGTTAAAATTTCGCTATTTTAATTATTTGATATAAATGAATGAATATCTGTTGCGTCCACCACAATAATATCTTTGTGATTCCACTTCTAAACTTCCGACCGTTGACAATCAAATTAGTTACAGTAAAAGCTTTTGTAACTAGAATTTTTGAGGGAACTATATCAGAATCAAAAAGTTTTATTAAAGAAGAGTAACAGATCTTAAATGTCACTAACTTAAGAATAAATGTAAAAATTTCCCGGGACCTGTATGATACATTAAATTTACAGAGAGAGATTTCGTTACGGAACTCAACTCCTTGTGCCAACACCGTAGAACAGTGTAAGCATATGCTACATAAAAGTTCGGCTGGAATGGACCTCAAAAATTCTTTCATACGCTTGCGAGAATATGCTTGACTACTGTTGTCACGAAGAATGCAAATTTTGAAATATAAAGAATTAATACAACTTAATTCGTATAAATTGTAGGAACGTTTATTAATATTTGTAATTACAGCGAATATCTGAGTAATGATCGTGTATATTATAAAATACAGTGGGAAACATCCGTTGTGCTATTTCGGAGAAGGTAGGCGGCAAAACAATAATAAGCAAGTCAGAACAACTCCTCTCGACACGATAACGATAGTGTGATAGGCAGACGTATTAATAGTTTACAGTGATCTGTTACTGAGAAAGTAAAAAAAAAAAACACTCTTTGACATGCTACGGGAAACGCGAATTACGCAACCTCGTCATGCTTCTTGTGGGCAGGAACAGCGTAAACTTGCCATCAGGTGATTAAAAGAATATTCGCGACCTCCGCTTGTCTTCGTGTGAGGCGGAGTTTCCCTCGACATGTCATGAGTGTTACACAGACAAAATAATCTGAACACTTGTATGCAACTACGTGAGGAATGCGAGAAAATTTTTGAAAATTAAGACGCAACACTAGCACATATTTTTTTTCTATGCGTGATTAACATTAACTTTTTATTTTTATCATTATTTTTTTAATTGTTTGCTCTCCCTTGATAGATATGTATGTTACTGTGTACACAAATACTATATTCTGTTGTATGTTACTGTGTATACGAGGGTCGCCGCCCCGTTTCATTCTGCTTTTTAGGTATCTGAATTCTGAAAGGAAAGGGAGATTGGACCTGACTTTCTCCAGCTGCTCGATTCATGGAATGCAACGGATTAAGACAGGTAACATGCATTTCTATCATTCTTTAATTTTCCCTTTCACATTTTATCATTTTCTTAAAATTTTGTGTTCCCTACCTTCATAGTTTTGTATTTTAATGTTAAAATTTCGCTATTTTAATTATTTCATATAAATAAATGAATATCTGTTGCGTCCACCACAATAATATCTTTGTGATACCACTTCTAAACTTCCGCACGTTGACCATCAAATTAGTTACAGTAACAGCTTTTATAACTAGAATTTTTGAGGGAACTATATCTGAATCAAAAAGTTTTATTAAAGAAGAGTAACAGATCTTAAATGCCACTGACTTAAGAATAAATGTAAAAATTTCCTGGGACCTGTATGATACATTAAATTTACAGAGAGAGAATTCGTTACGGAACTCAACTCCTTGTGCCAATACCGTAGGACAGTGTAAGCATATACTACATAAAAGTTCGGCTGGAATGGACGGCAAAAATTCTTTCATACGCTTGCGAGAATATGCTTGAATACTGTTGTCACGTAGAGTGCAAATTTTGAAATATAAAGAATTAATACAACTTAATTCGTATAAATTGTAGGAAAGTTTATTAATATTTGCAATTTAAGCGAATACCTGAGTAATGATCGTGTATATTATAAAATACAGAGTAAAACATCCGTTGTGCAATTTCGGGGAAGGTAGGCGGCAAAACAATAACAAGCACGTCAGAACACTTCTTCTCGGCACGATGACGATAGTGTGATAGGCAAACGTATTAATAGTTTACAGGGATATGTTTCTGAGAAAGTCAAAAGAAAAACACTCTTTGACATACTACGGGAAACGCGAATTACGCAACCTCGTCATGCTTCTTGTGGGCAGGAACAGCGTACACTTGCCATCAGGTGATTAAAAGAATATTCGCGACCTCTGCTTGTCTTCGTGTGAGACGGAATTTTCCCTCGACATGTCATGAGTGTTACACAGACAAAATAATCTGAACACTTGTATACAACCACGTGAGGAATGCCAGAAATTTTTTCAAAATTAAGACGCAACATTAGCACATAATTTTTTTCTATGCGTGATTAACATTAACTTTTTATTTTTATCATTATTTTTTTAATTGTTTGCTCTCCCTTGATAGATATGTATGTTACTGTGTACACAAATACTATATTCTGCTGTATGCTACTGTGTATACGAGGGTCGCCGCCCCGTTTCATTCTGCTTTTTAGGTATCTGAATTCTGAAATTAAAGGGTATTCGGACCTGACTTTCTCCAGCTGCTCGATTCATGGAATGCAACGGATTAAGACAGGTAACATGCATTTCTATCATTCTTTAATTTTACTTTTCACATTTTATCATTTTCTCAAAATTTTGTGTTGCCTACCTTCATAGTTTTGTATTTTAATGTTAAAATTTCGCTATTTTAATTATTTGATATAAATGAATGAATATCTGTTGCGTCCACCACAATAATATCTTTGTGATTCCACTTCTAAACTTCCGACCGTTGACAATCAAATTAGTTACAGTAAAAGCTTTTGTAACTAGAATTTTTGAGGGAACTATATCAGAATCAAAAAGTTTTATTAAAGAAGAGTAACAGATCTTAAATGTCACTAACTTAAGAATAAATGTAAAAATTTCCCGGGACCTGTATGATACATTAAATTTACAGAGAGAGATTTCGTTACGGAACTCAACTCCTTGTGCCAACACCGTAGAACAGTGTAAGCATATGCTACATAAAAGTTCGGCTGGAATGGACCTCAAAAATTCTTTCATACGCTTGCGAGAATATGCTTGACTACTGTTGTCACGAAGAATGCAAATTTTGAAATATAAAGAATTAATACAACTTAATTCGTATAAATTGTAGGAACGTTTATTAATATTTGTAATTACAGCGAATATCTGAGTAATGATCGTGTATATTATAAAATACAGTGGGAAACATCCGTTGTGCTATTTCGGAGAAGGTAGGCGGCAAAACAATAATAAGCAAGTCAGAACAACTCCTCTCGACACGATAACGATAGTGTGATAGGCAGACGTATTAATAGTTTACAGTGATCTGTTACTGAGAAAGTAAAAAAAAAAAACACTCTTTGACATGCTACGGGAAACGCGAATTACGCAACCTCGTCATGCTTCTTGTGGGCAGGAACAGCGTAAACTTGCCATCAGGTGATTAAAAGAATATTCGCGACCTCCGCTTGTCTTCGTGTGAGGCGGAGTTTCCCTCGACATGTCATGAGTGTTACACAGACAAAATAATCTGAACACTTGTATGCAACTACGTGAGGAATGCGAGAAAATTTTTGAAAATTAAGACGCAACACTAGCACATATTTTTTTTCTATGCGTGATTAACATTAACTTTTTATTTTTATCATTATTTTTTTAATTGTTTGCTCTCCCTTGATAGATATGTATGTTACTGTGTACACAAATACTATATTCTGTTGTATGTTACTGTGTATACGAGGGTCGCCGCCCCGTTTCATTCTGCTTTTTAGGTATCTGAATTCTGAAAGGAAAGGGAGATTGGACCTGACTTTCTCCAGCTGCTCGATTCATGGAATGCAACGGATTAAGACAGGTAACATGCATTTCTATCATTCTTTAATTTTCCCTTTCACATTTTATCATTTTCTTAAAATTTTGTGTTCCCTACCTTCATAGTTTTGTATTTTAATGTTAAAATTTCGCTATTTTAATTATTTCATATAAATAAATGAATATCTGTTGCGTCCACCACAATAATATCTTTGTGATACCACTTCTAAACTTCCGCACGTTGACCATCAAATTAGTTACAGTAACAGCTTTTATAACTAGAATTTTTGAGGGAACTATATCAGAATCAAAAAGTTTTATTAAAGAAGAGTAACAGATCTTAAATGTCACTAACTTAAGAATAAATGTAAAAATTTCCCGGGACCTGTATGATACATTAAATTTACAGAGAGAGATTTCGTTACGGAACTCAACTCCTTGTGCCAATACCGTAGAACAGTGTAAGCATATGCTACATAAAAGTTCGGCTGGAATGGACCTCAAAAATTCTTTCATACGCTTGCGAGAATATGCTTGACTACTGTTGTCACGAAGAATGCAAATTTTGAAATATGAAGAATTAATACAACTTAATTCGTATAAATTGTAGGAACGTTTATTAATATTTGTAATTACAGCGAATATCTGAGTAATGATCGTGTATATTATAAAATACAGTGGGAAACATCCGTTGTGCTATTTCGGAGAAGGTAGGCGGCAAAACAATAATAAGCAAGTCAGAACAACTCCTCTCGACACGATAACGATAGTGTGATAGGCAGACGTATTAATAGTTTACAGTGATCTGTTACTGAGAAAGTAAAAAAAAAAACACTCTTTGACATGCTACGGGAAACGCGAATTACGCAACCTCGTCATGCTTCTTGTGGGCAGGAACAGCGTAAACTTGCCATCAGGTGATTAAAAGAATATTCGCGACCTCCGCTTGTCTTCGTGTGAGGCGGAGTTTCCCTCGACATGTCATGAGTGTTACACAGACAAAATAATCTGAACACTTGTATGCAACTACGTGAGGAATGCGAGAAAATTTTTGAAAATTAAGACGCAACACTAGCACATATTTTTTTTCTATGCGTGATTAACATTAACTTTTTATTTTTATCATTATTTTTTTAATTGTTTGCTCTCCCTTGATAGATATGTATGTTACTGTGTACACAAATACTATATTCTGTTGTATGTTACTGTGTATACGAGGGTCGCCGCCCCGTTTCATTCTGCTTTTTAGGTATCTGAATTCTGAAAGGAAAGGGAGATTGGACCTGACTTTCTCCAGCTGCTCGATTCATGGAATGCAACGGATTAAGACAGGTAACATGCATTTCTATCATTCTTTAATTTTCCCTTTCACATTTTATCATTTTCTTAAAATTTTGTGTTCCCTACCTTCATAGTTTTGTATTTTAATGTTAAAATTTCGCTATTTTAATTATTTCATATAAATAAATGAATATCTGTTGCGTCCACCACAATAATATCTTTGTGATATCACTTCTAAACTTCCGCACGTTGACCATCAAATTAGTTACAGTAACAGCTTTTATAACTAGAATTTTTGAGGGAACTATATCTGAATCAAAAAGTTTTATTAAAGAAGAGTAACAGATCTTAAATGCCACTGACTTAAGAATAAATGTAAAAATTTCCTGGGACCTGTATGATACATTAAATTTACAGAGAGAGAATTCGTTACGGAACTCAACTCCTTGTGCCAATACCGTAGGACAGTGTAAGCATATACTACATAAAAGTTCGGCTGGAATGGACGGCAAAAATTCTTTCATACGCTTGCGAGAATATGCTTGAATACTGTTGTCACGTAGAGTGCAAATTTTGAAATATAAAGAATTAATACAACTTAATTCGTATAAATTGTAGGAAAGTTTATTAATATTTGCAATTTAAGCGAATACCTGAGTAATGATCGTGTATATTATAAAATACAGAGTAAAACATCCGTTGTGCAATTTCGGGGAAGGTAGGCGGCAAAACAATAACAAGCACGTCAGAACACTTCTTCTCGGCACGATGACGATAGTGTGATAGGCAAACGTATTAATAGTTTACAGGGATATGTTTCTGAGAAAGTCAAAAGAAAAACACTCTTTGACATACTACGGGAAACGCGAATTACGCAACCTCGTCATGCTTCTTGTGGGCAGGAACAGCGTACACTTGCCATCAGGTGATTAAAAGAATATTCGCGACCTCTGCTTGTCTTCGTGTGAGACGGAGTTTTCCCTCGATATGTCATGAGTGTTACACAGACAAAATAATCTGAACACTTGTATACAACCACGTGAGGAATGCGAGAAATTTTTTCAAAATTAAGACGCAACATTAGCACATAATTTTTTTCTATGCGTGATTAACATTAACTTTTTTTTTTATCATTATTTTTTTAATTGTTTGCCCTCCCTTGATAGATATGTATGTTACTGTGTACACAAATACTATATTCTGTTGTATGTTACTGTGTATACGATAACTCAAAATTTTGTGTTCCCTACCTTCATAGTTTTGTATTTTAATGTTAAAATTTCGGTATTTTAATTATTTGATAGAAATGAATGAATATCTGTTGCGTCCACCACAATAATATCTTTGTGATTCCACTTCTAAACTTCCGACCGTTGAACATCAAATTAGTTAAAGTAACAGCTTTTATAACTAGAATTTTTGAGGGAACTATATCTGAATCAAAAAGTTTTATTAAAGAAGAGTAACAGATCTTAAATGCCACTGACTTAAGTATAAATGTAAAAATTTCCTGGGACCTGTATGATACATTAAATTTACAGAGAGAGAATTCGTTACGAAACTCAACTCCTTGTGCCAATACCGTAGGACAGTGTAAGCATATACTACATAAAAGTTCGGCTGGAATGGACAGCAAAAATTCTTTCACAGTCTTGTGAGAATATGCTTGACTTCTGTTGTCACGAAGAATGCAAATTTTGAAATATAAAGGATTAATACAAAATAATTCGTATAAATTGTAGGAACGTTTATTAATATTTGCAATTTCAGCGAATACCTGAGTAATGATCGTGTATATTATAAAATACAGAGTAAAACATCCGTTGTGCAATTTCGGGGAAGGTAGGCGGCAAAACAATAACAAGCACGTCAGAACAACACTTCTCGGCACGATGACGATAGTGTGATAGGCAAACGTATTAATAGTTTACAGGGATATGTTTCTGAGAAAGTCAAAAGAAAAACACTCTTTGACATACTACGGGAAACGCTAATTACGCAACCTCGTCATGCTTCTTGTGGGCAGGAACAGTGTACACTTTCTAAGAATATTTGCGACCTCCGCTTGTCTTCGTGTGAGACGGAGTTTTCCCTCGACATGTCATGAGTGTTACACAGATAAAATAATATGCACACTTGTATACTACCACGTGAGGAATACGAGAAAATTTTTGAAAATGAAGACGCAACAATAAAATGTAATTCTTTTTTATTTGTGATTAACTTTAACTTTTATTTTTATCATTATTTTTTTAATTGTTTGCCCTCCCTTCATAGATATGTATGTTACTGTGTACACAAATACTATATTCTGTTGTATGTTACTGTGTATACGAGGGTCGCCGCCCCGTTTCATTCTGCTTTTTAGGTATCTGAATTCTGAAAGGAAAGGGAATTTGGACCTGACTTTCTCCAGCTGCTCGATTCATGGAATGCAACGGATTAAGACAGGTAACATGCATTTCTATCATTCTTTAATTTTACTTTTCACATTTTATCATTTTATCAAAATTTTGTGTTCCCTACCTTCATAGTTTTGTATTTTAATGTTAAAATTTCGCTATTTTAATTATTTCATATAAATAAATGAATATCTGTTGCGTCCACCACAATAATATCTTTGTGATTCCACTTCTAAACTTCCGACCGTTGACCATCAAATTAGTTACAGTAACAGCTTTTATAACTAGAATTTTTGAGGAAACTATATCTGAATCAAAAAGTTTTATTAAAGAAGAGTAACAGATCTTAAATGCCACTGACTTAAGAATAAATGTAAAAATTTTCCGGGACCTGTATGATACATTAAATTTACAGAGAGAGAATTCGTTACGGAACTCAACTCCTTGTGCCAATACCGTAGGACAGTGTAAGAATATACTACATAAAAGTTCGGCTGGAATGGACGGCAAAAATTCTTTCATACGCTTGCGAGAATATGCTTGAATACTGTTGTGACGTAGAATGCAAATTTTGAAATATAAAGAATTAATACAACTTAATTCGTATAAATTGTACGAACGTTTATTAATATTTGCAATTACAGCGAATATCTGAGTAATGATCGTGTATATTATAAAATACAGAGTGAAACGTCTGTTGTGCTATTTCGGGGATGGTAGGCAGCAAAACAATAATAAGCAAGTCAGAACAACTCTTCTCGACACAATAACGATAGTGTGATAGGCAATAGTTTAGAGTGATATGTTACTGAGAAAGTCAACAGAAAAACACTCTTTGACATACTACGGGAAACGCGAATTACGCAACCTCGTCATGCTTCTTGTGGGCAGGAACAGCGTACAGTTGCCATCAGGTGATTAAAAGAATATTCGCGACCTCCGCTTGTCTTCGTGTGAGACGGAGTTTTCCCTCGACCTGTCATGAGTGTTACACAGACAAAATAATCTGAACACTTGTATACAACCACGTGAGGAATGCGAGAAAAATTTTTCAAAATGAAGACGCAACACTAGCACATAATTTTTTTCTATGCGTGATTAACATTAACTTTTATTTTTATCATTATTTTTTTAATTGTTCGCCCTCCCTTGATAGATATGTATGTTACTGTGTACACAAATACTATATTCTGTTGTATGTTACTGTGTATACGAGGGTCGCCGCCCCGTTTCATTCTGCTTTTTAGGTATCTGAATTCTGAAAGGAAAGGGAGTTTGGACCTGACTTTCTCCAGGTGCTCGATTCATGGAATGCAACGGATTAAGACAGGTAACATGTATTTCTATCATTCTTTAATTTTACTTTTCACATTTTATCATTTTCTCAAAATTTTGTGTTCCCTACCTTCATAGTTTTGTATTTTAATGTTAAAATTTCGCTATTTTAATTATTTGATAGAAATGATTGAATATCTGTTGCGTCCACCACAATAATATCTTTGTGATTCCACTTCTAAACTTCCGACCGTTGAACATCAAATTAGTTACAGTAACAGCTTTTATAACTAGAATTTTTGAGGGAACTATATCTGAATCAAAATGTTTTATTAAAGAAGAGTAACAGATCTTAAATGCCACTGACTTAAGAATAAATGTAAAAATTTCCCGGGACCTGTATGATACATTAAATTTACAGAGAGAGATTTCGTTACGGAACTCAACTACTTGTGCCAATACCGTAGAACAGTGTAAGCATATGCTACATAAAATTTCGGCTGGAATGGACCTCAAAAATTCTTTCATACGCTTGCGAGAATATACTTGACTACTGTTGTCACGAAGAATGCAAATTTTGAAAAATAAAGAATTAATACAACTTAATTCGTATAAATTGTAGGAACGTTTATTAATATTTGTAATTACAGCGAATATCTGAGTAATGATCGTGTATATTATAAAATAGAGTGGGAAACATCCGTTGTGCTATTTCGGAGAAGGTAGGCGGCAAAACAATAATAAGCAAGTCAGAACAACTCCTCTCGACACGATAACGATAGTGTGATAGGCAGACGTATTAATAGTTTACAGTGATCTGTTACTGAGAGAGTAAAAAAAAAAACACTCTTTGACATGCTACGGGAAACGCGAATTACGCAACCTCGTCATGCTTCTTGTGGGCAGGAACAGCGTACACTTGCCATCAGGTGATTAAAAGAATATTCGCGACCTCCACTTGTCTTCGTGTGAGGCGGAGTTTTCCCTCGACATGTCATGAGTGTTACACAGACAAAATAATCTGAACACTTGTATGCAACTACGTGAGGAATGCGAGAAAATTTTTGAAAATTAAGACGCAACACTAGCACATATTTTTTTTCTATGCGTGATTAACATTAACTTTTTATTTTTATCATTATTTTTTTAATTGTTTGCCCTCCCTTGATAGATATGTATGTTACTGTGTACACAAATACTATATTCTGTTGTATGTTACTGTGTATACGAGGGTCGCCGCCCCGTTTCATTCTGCTTTTTAGGTATCTGAATTCTGAAAGGAAAGGGAGATTGGACCTGACTTTCTCCAGCTGCTCGATTCATGGAATGCAACGGATTATGACAGGTAACATGCATTTCTATCATTCTTTAATTTTCCCTTTCACATTTTATCATTTTCTTAAAATTTTGTGTTCCCTACCTTCATAGTTTTGTATTTTAATGTTAAAATTTCGCTATTTTAATTATTTCATATAAATAAATGAATATCTGTTGCATCCACCACAATAATATCTTTGTGATACCACTTCTAAACTTCCGCACGTTGACCATCAAATTAGTTACAGTAACAGCTTTTATAACTAGAATTTTTGAGGGAACTATATCTGAATCAAAAAGTTTTATTAAAGAAGAGTAACAGATCTTAAATGCCACTGACTTAAGAATAAATGTAAAAATTTCCTGGGACCTGTATGATACATTAAATTTACAGAGAGAGAATTCGTTACGGAACTCAACTCCTTGTGCCAATACCGTAGGACAGTGTAAGCATATACTACATAAAAGTTCGGCTGGAATGGACGGCAAAAATTCTTTCATACGCTTGCGAGAATATGCTTGACTACTGTTGTCACGAAGAATGCAAATTTTGAAATATGAAGAATTAATACAACTTAATTCGTATAAATTGTAGGAACGTTTATTAATATTTGTAATTACAGCGAATATCTGAGTAATGATCGTGTATATTATAAAATACAGTGGGAAACATCCGTTGTGCTATTTCGGAGAAGGTAGGCGGCAAAACAATAATAAGCAAGTCAGAACAACTCCTCTCGACACGATAACGATAGTGTGATAGGCAGACGTATTAATAGTTTACAGTGATCTGTTACTGAGAAAGTAAAAAAAAAAACACTCTTTGACATGCTACGGGAAACGCGAATTACGCAACCTCGTCATGCTTCTTGTGGGCAGGAACAGCGTAAACTTGCCATCAGGTGATTAAAAGAATATTCGCGACCTCCGCTTGTCTTCGTGTGAGGCGGAGTTTCCCTCGACATGTCATGAGTGTTACACAGACAAAATAATCTGAACACTTGTATGCAACTACGTGAGGAATGCGAGAAAATTTTTGAAAATTAAGACGCAACACTAGCACATATTTTTTTTCTATGCGTGATTAACATTAACTTTTTATTTTTATCATTATTTTTTTAATTGTTTGCTCTCCCTTGATAGATATGTATGTTACTGTGTACACAAATACTATATTCTGTTGTATGTTACTGTGTATACGAGGGTCGCCGCCCCGTTTCATTCTGCTTTTTAGGTATCTGAATTCTGAAAGGAAAGGGAGATTGGACCTGACTTTCTCCAGCTGCTCGATTCATGGAATGCAACGGATTAAGACAGGTAACATGCATTTCTATCATTCTTTAATTTTCCCTTTCACATTTTATCATTTTCTTAAAATTTTGTGTTCCCTACCTTCATAGTTTTGTATTTTAATGTTAAAATTTCGCTATTTTAATTATTTCATATAAATAAATGAATATCTGTTGCGTCCACCACAATAATATCTTTGTGATATCACTTCTAAACTTCCGTACGTTGACCATCAAATTAGTTACAGTAACAGCTTTTATAACTAGAATTTTTGAGGGAACTATATCTGAATCAAAAAGTTTTATTAAAGAAGAGTAACAGATCTTAAATGCCACTGACTTAAGAATAAATGTAAAAATTTCCTGGGACCTGTATGATACATTAAATTTACAGAGAGAGAATTCGTTACGGAACTCAACTCCTTGTGCCAATACCGTAGGACAGTGTAAGCATATACTACATAAAAGTTCGGCTGGAATGGACGGCAAAAATTCTTTCATACGCTTGCGAGAATATGCTTGAATACTGTTGTCACGTAGAGTGCAAATTTTGAAATATAAAGAATTAATACAACTTAATTCGTATAAATTGTAGGAAAGTTTATTAATATTTGCAATTTAAGCGAATACCTGAGTAATGATCGTGTATATTATAAAATACAGAGTAAAACATCCGTTGTGCAATTTCGGGGAAGGTAGGCGGCAAAACAATAACAAGCACGTCAGAACACTTCTTCTCGGCACGATGACGATAGTGTGATAGGCAAACGTATTAATAGTTTACAGGGATATGTTTCTGAGAAAGTCAAAAGAAAAACACTGTTTGACATACTACGGGAAACGCGAATTACGCAACCTCGTCATGCTTCTTGTGGGCAGGAACAGCGTACACTTGCCATCAGGTGATTAAAAGAATATTCGCGACCTCTGCTTGTCTTCGTGTGAGACGGAGTTTTCCCTCGATATGTCATGAGTGTTACACAGACAAAATAATCTGAACACTTGTATACAACCACGTGAGGAATGCGAGAAATTTTTTCAAAATTAAGACGCAACATTAGCACATAATTTTTTTCTATGCGTGATTAACATTAACTTTTTATTTTTATCATTATTTTTTTAATTGTTTGCCCTCCCTTGATAGATATGTATGTTACTGTGTACACAAATACTATATTCTGTTGTATGTTACTGTGTATACGATAACTCAAAATTTTGTGTTCCCTACCTTCATAGTTTTGTATTTTAATGTTAAAATTTCGGTATTTTAATTATTTGATAGAAATGAATGAATATCTGTTGCGTCCACCACAATAATATCTTTGTGATTCCACTTCTAAACTTCCGACCGTTGAACATCAAATTAGTTAAAGTAACAGCTTTTATAACTAGAATTTTTGAGGGAACTATATCTGAATCAAAAAGTTTTATTAAAGAAGAGTAACAGATCTTAAATGCCACTGACTTAAGTATAAATGTAAAAATTTCCTGGGACCTGTATGATACATTAAATTTACAGAGAGAGAATTCGTTACGAAACTCAACTCCTTGTGCCAATACCGTAGGACAGTGTAAGCATATACTACATAAAAGTTCGGCTGGAATGGACAGCAAAAATTCTTTCACAGTCTTGTGAGAATATGCTTGACTTCTGTTGTCACGAAGAATGCAAATTTTGAAATATAAAGGATTAATACAAAATAATTCGTATAAATTGTAGGAACGTTTATTAATATTTGCAATTTCAGCGAATACCTGAGTAATGATCGTGTATATTATAAAATACAGAGTAAAACATCCGTTGTGCAATTTCGGGGAAGGTAGGCGGCAAAACAATAACAAGCACGTCAGAACAACACTTCTCGGCACGATGACGATAGTGTGATAGGCAAACGTATTAATAGTTTACAGGGATATGTTTCTGAGAAAGTCAAAAGAAAAACACTCTTTGACATACTACGGGAAACGCTAATTACGCAACCTCGTCATGCTTCTTGTGGGCAGGAACAGTGTACACTTTCTAAGAATATTTGCGACCTCCGCTTGTCTTCGTGTGAGACGGAGTTTTCCCTCGACATGTCATGAGTGTTACACAGATAAAATAATATGCACACTTGTATACTACCACGTGAGGAATACGAGAAAATTTTTGAAAATGAAGACGCAACAATAAAATGTAATTCTTTTTTATTTGTGATTAACTTTAACTTTTATTTTTATCATTATTTTTTTAATTGTTTGCCCTCCCTTCATAGATATGTATGTTACTGTGTACACAAATACTATATTCTGTTGTATGTTACTGTGTATACGAGGGTCGCCGCCCCGTTTCATTCTGCTTTTTAGGTATCTGAATTCTGAAAGGAAAGGGAATTTGGACCTGACTTTCTCCAGCTGCTCGATTCATGGAATGCAACGGATTAAGACAGGTAACATGCATTTCTATCATTCTTTAATTTTACTTTTCACATTTTATCATTTTCTCAAAATTTTGTGTTCCCTACCTTCATAGTTTTGTATTTTAATGTTAAAATTTCGCTATTTTAATTATTTCATATAAATAAATGAATATCTGTTGCGTCCACCACAATAATATCTTTCTGATACCACTTCTAAACTTCCGCATGTTGACCATCAAATTAGTTACAGTAACAGCTTTTATAACTAGAATTTTTGAGGGAACTATATCTGAATCAAAAAGTTTTATTAAAGAAGAGTAACAGATCTTAAATGCCACTGACTTAAGAATAAATGTAAAAATTTCCTGGGACCTGTATGATACATTAAATTTACAGAGAGAGAATTCGTTACGAAACTCAACTCCTTGTGCCAATACCGTAGGACAGTGTAAGCATATACTACATAAAAGTTCGGCTGGAATGGACAGCAAAAATTCTTTCACAGTCTTGTGAGAATATGCTTGACTACTGTTGTCACGAAGAATGCAAATTTTGAAATATAAAGGATTAATACAAAATAATTCGTATAAATTGTAGGAACGTTTATTAATATTTGCAATTTCAGCGAATACCTGAGTAATGATCGTGTATATTATAAAATACAGAGTAAAACATCCGTTGTGCAATTTCGGGGAAGGTAGGCGGCAAAACAATAACAAGCACGTCAGAACAACTCTTCTCGGCACGATGACGATTGTGTGATAGGCAAACGTATTAATAGTTTACAGGGATATGTTTCTGAGAAAGTCAAAAGAAAAACACTCTTTGACATACTACGGGAAACGCTAATTACGCAACCTCGTCATGCTTCTTGTGGGCAGGAACAGCGTACACTTTCTAAGAATATTTGCGACCTCCGCTTGTCTTCGTGTGAGACGGAGTTTTCCCTCGACATGTCATGAGTGTTACACAGATAAAATAATATGCACACTTGTATACTACCACGTGAGGAATACGAGAAAATTTTTGAAAATGAAGACGCAACACTAAAATGTAATTCTTTTTTATGTGTGATTAACTTTAACTTTTATTTTTATCATTATTTTTTTAATTGTTTGCCCTCCCTTCATAGATATGTATGTTACTGTGTACACAAATACTATATTCTGCTGTATGCTACTGTGTATACGAGGGTCGCCGCCCCGTTTCATTCTGCTTTTTAGGTATCTGAATTCTGAAATTAAAGGGTATTCGGACCTGACTTTCTCCAGCTGCTCGATTCATGGAATGCAACGGATTAAGACAGGTAACATGCATTTCTATCATTCTTTAATTTTACTTTTCACATTTTATCATTTTCTCAAAATTTTGTGTTGCCTACCTTCATAGTTTTGTATTTTAATGTTAAAATTTCGCTATTTTAATTATTTGATATAAATGAATGAATATCTGTTGCGTCCACCACAATAATATCTTTGTGATTCCACTTCTAAACTTCCGACCGTTGACAATCAAATTAGTTACAGTAAAAGCTTTTGTAACTAGAATTTTTGAGGGAACTATATCAGAATCAAAAAGTTTTATTAAAGAAGAGTAACAGATCTTAAATGTCACTAACTTAAGAATAAATGTAAAAATTTCCCGGGACCTGTATGATACATTAAATTTACAGAGAGAGATTTCGTTACGGAACTCAACTCCTTGTGCCAACACCGTAGAACAGTGTAAGCATATGCTACATAAAAGTTCGGCTGGAATGGACCTCAAAAATTCTTTCATACGCTTGCGAGAATATGCTTGACTACTGTTGTCACGAAGAATGCAAATTTTGAAATATAAAGAATTAATACAACTTAATTCGTATAAATTGTAGGAACGTTTATTAATATTTGTAATTACAGCGAATATCTGAGTAATGATCGTGTATATTATAAAATACAGTGGGAAACATCCGTTGTGCTATTTCGGAGAAGGTAGGCGGCAAAACAATAATAAGCAAGTCAGAACAACTCCTCTCGACACGATAACGATAGTGTGATAGGCAGACGTATTAATAGTTTACAGTGATCTGTTACTGAGAAAGTAAAAAAAAAAAACACTCTTTGACATGCTACGGGAAACGCGAATTACGCAACCTCGTCATGCTTCTTGTGGGCAGGAACAGCGTAAACTTGCCATCAGGTGATTAAAAGAATATTCGCGACCTCCGCTTGTCTTCGTGTGAGGCGGAGTTTCCCTCGACATGTCATGAGTGTTACACAGACAAAATAATCTGAACACTTGTATGCAACTACGTGAGGAATGCGAGAAAATTTTTGAAAATTAAGACGCAACACTAGCACATATTTTTTTTCTATGCGTGATTAACATTAACTTTTTATTTTTATCATTATTTTTTTAATTGTTTGCTCTCCCTTGATAGATATGTATGTTACTGTGTACACAAATACTATATTCTGTTGTATGTTACTGTGTATACGAGGGTCGCCGCCCCGTTTCATTCTGCTTTTTAGGTATCTGAATTCTGAAAGGAAAGGGAGATTGGACCTGACTTTCTCCAGCTGCTCGATTCATGGAATGCAACGGATTAAGACAGGTAACATGCATTTCTATCATTCTTTAATTTTCCCTTTCACATTTTATCATTTTCTTAAAATTTTGTGTTCCCTACCTTCATAGTTTTGTATTTTAATGTTAAAATTTCGCTATTTTAATTATTTCATATAAATAAATGAATATCTGTTGCGTCCACCACAATAATATCTTTGTGATACCACTTCTAAACTTCCGCACGTTGACCATCAAATTAGTTACAGTAACAGCTTTTATAACTAGAATTTTTGAGGGAACTATATCTGAATCAAAAAGTTTTATTAAAGAAGAGTAACAGATCTTAAATGCCACTGACTTAAGAATAAATGTAAAAATTTCCTGGGACCTGTATGATACATTAAATTTACAGAGAGAGAATTCGTTACGGAACTCAACTCCTTGTGCCAATACCGTAGGACAGTGTAAGCATATACTACATAAAAGTTCGGCTGGAATGGACGGCAAAAATTCTTTCATACGCTTGCGAGAATATGCTTGAATACTGTTGTCACGTAGAGTGCAAATTTTGAAATATAAAGAATTAATACAACTTAATTCGTATAAATTGTAGGAAAGTTTATTAATATTTGCAATTTAAGCGAATACCTGAGTAATGATCGTGTATATTATAAAATACAGAGTAAAACATCCGTTGTGCAATTTCGGGGAAGGTAGGCGGCAAAACAATAACAAGCACGTCAGAACACTTCTTCTCGGCACGATGACGATAGTGTGATAGGCAAACGTATTAATAGTTTACAGGGATATGTTTCTGAGAAAGTCAAAAGAAAAACACTCTTTGACATACTACGGGAAACGCGAATTACGCAACCTCGTCATGCTTCTTGTGGGCAGGAACAGCGTACACTTGCCATCAGGTGATTAAAAGAATATTCGCGACCTCTGCTTGTCTTCGTGTGAGACGGAATTTTCCCTCGACATGTCATGAGTGTTACACAGACAAAATAATCTGAACACTTGTATACAACCACGTGAGGAATGCCAGAAATTTTTTCAAAATTAAGACGCAACATTAGCACATAATTTTTTTCTATGCGTGATTAACATTAACTTTTTATTTTTATCATTATTTTTTTAATTGTTTGCTCTCCCTTGATAGATATGTATGTTACTGTGTACACAAATACTATATTCTGCTGTATGCTACTGTGTATACGAGGGTCGCCGCCCCGTTTCATTCTGCTTTTTAGGTATCTGAATTCTGAAATTAAAGGGTATTCGGACCTGACTTTCTCCAGCTGCTCGATTCATGGAATGCAACGGATTAAGACAGGTAACATGCATTTCTATCATTCTTTAATTTTACTTTTCACATTTTATCATTTTCTCAAAATTTTGTGTTGCCTACCTTCATAGTTTTGTATTTTAATGTTAAAATTTCGCTATTTTAATTATTTGATATAAATGAATGAATATCTGTTGCGTCCACCACAATAATATCTTTGTGATTCCACTTCTAAACTTCCGACCGTTGACAATCAAATTAGTTACAGTAAAAGCTTTTGTAACTAGAATTTTTGAGGGAACTATATCAGAATCAAAAAGTTTTATTAAAGAAGAGTAACAGATCTTAAATGTCACTAACTTAAGAATAAATGTAAAAATTTCCCGGGACCTGTATGATACATTAAATTTACAGAGAGAGATTTCGTTACGGAACTCAACTCCTTGTGCCAACACCGTAGAACAGTGTAAGCATATGCTACATAAAAGTTCGGCTGGAATGGACCTCAAAAATTCTTTCATACGCTTGCGAGAATATGCTTGACTACTGTTGTCACGAAGAATGCAAATTTTGAAATATAAAGAATTAATACAACTTAATTCGTATAAATTGTAGGAACGTTTATTAATATTTGTAATTACAGCGAATATCTGAGTAATGATCGTGTATATTATAAAATACAGTGGGAAACATCCGTTGTGCTATTTCGGAGAAGGTAGGCGGCAAAACAATAATAAGCAAGTCAGAACAACTCCTCTCGACACGATAACGATAGTGTGATAGGCAGACGTATTAATAGTTTACAGTGATCTGTTACTGAGAAAGTAAAAAAAAAAAACACTCTTTGACATGCTACGGGAAACGCGAATTACGCAACCTCGTCATGCTTCTTGTGGGCAGGAACAGCGTAAACTTGCCATCAGGTGATTAAAAGAATATTCGCGACCTCCGCTTGTCTTCGTGTGAGGCGGAGTTTCCCTCGACATGTCATGAGTGTTACACAGACAAAATAATCTGAACACTTGTATGCAACTACGTGAGGAATGCGAGAAAATTTTTGAAAATTAAGACGCAACACTAGCACATATTTTTTTTCTATGCGTGATTAACATTAACTTTTTATTTTTATCATTATTTTTTTAATTGTTTGCTCTCCCTTGATAGATATGTATGTTACTGTGTACACAAATACTATATTCTGTTGTATGTTACTGTGTATACGAGGGTCGCCGCCCCGTTTCATTCTGCTTTTTAGGTATCTGAATTCTGAAAGGAAAGGGAGATTGGACCTGACTTTCTCCAGCTGCTCGATTCATGGAATGCAACGGATTAAGACAGGTAACATGCATTTCTATCATTCTTTAATTTTCCCTTTCACATTTTATCATTTTCTTAAAATTTTGTGTTCCCTACCTTCATAGTTTTGTATTTTAATGTTAAAATTTCGCTATTTTAATTATTTCATATAAATAAATGAATATCTGTTGCGTCCACCACAATAATATCTTTGTGATACCACTTCTAAACTTCCGCACGTTGACCATCAAATTAGTTACAGTAACAGCTTTTATAACTAGAATTTTTGAGGGAACTATATCTGAATCAAAAAGTTTTATTAAAGAAGAGTAACAGATCTTAAATGCCACTGACTTAAGAATAAATGTAAAAATTTCCTGGGACCTGTATGATACATTAAATTTACAGAGAGAGAATTCGTTACGGAACTCAACTCCTTGTGCCAATACCGTAGGACAGTGTAAGCATATACTACATAAAAGTTCGGCTGGAATGGACGGCAAAAATTCTTTCATACGCTTGCGAGAATATGCTTGAATACTGTTGTCACGTAGAGTGCAAATTTTGAAATATAAAGAATTAATACAACTTAATTCGTATAAATTGTAGGAAAGTTTATTAATATTTGCAATTTAAGCGAATACCTGAGTAATGATCGTGTATATTATAAAATACAGAGTAAAACATCCGTTGTGCAATTTCGGGGAAGGTAGGCGGCAAAACAATAACAAGCACGTCAGAACACTTCTTCTCGGCACGATGACGATAGTGTGATAGGCAAACGTATTAATAGTTTACAGGGATATGTTTCTGAGAAAGTCAAAAGAAAAACACTCTTTGACATACTACGGGAAACGCGAATTACGCAACCTCGTCATGCTTCTTGTGGGCAGGAACAGCGTACACTTGCCATCAGGTGATTAAAAGAATATTCGCGACCTCTGCTTGTCTTCGTGTGAGACGGAATTTTCCCTCGACATGTCATGAGTGTTACACAGACAAAATAATCTGAACACTTGTATACAACCACGTGAGGAATGCCAGAAATTTTTTCAAAATTAAGACGCAACATTAGCACATAATTTTTTTCTATGCGTGATTAACATTAACTTTTTATTTTTATCATTATTTTTTTAATTGTTTGCCCTCCCTTGATAGATATGTATGTTACTGTGTACACAAATACTATATTCTGTTGTATGTTACTGTGTATACGATAACTCAAAATTTTGTGTTCCCTACCTTCATAGTTTTGTATTTTAATGTTAAAATTTCGGTATTTTAATTATTTGATAGAAATGAATGAATATCTGTTGCGTCCACCACAATAATATCTTTGTGATTCCACTTCTAAACTTCCGACCGTTGAACATCAAATTAGTTACAGTAACAGCTTTTATAACTAGAATTTTTGAGGGAACTATATCTGAATCAAAAAGTTTTATTAAAGAAGAGTAACAGATCTTAAATGCCACTGACTTAAGAATAAATGTAAAAATTTCCCGGGACCTGTATGATACATTAAATTTACAGAGAGAGATTTCGTTACGGAACTCAACTCCTTGTGCAAATACCGTAGAACAGTGTAAGCATATGCTACATAAAAGTTCGGCTGGAATGGACGGCAAAAATTCTTTCATACGCTTGCGAGAATATGCTTGACTACTGTTGTCACGTAGAATGCAAATTTTCAAATAAAAAGAATTAATACAACTTAATTCGTATAAATTGTAGGAACGTTTATTAATATTTGCAATTTCAGCGAATACCTGAGTAATGATCATGTATATTATAAAATACAGAGTAAAACATCCGTTGTGCAATTTCGGGGAAGGTAGGCGGCAAAACAATAACAAGCACGTCAGAACAACTCTTCTCGGCACGATGACGATAGTGTGATAGGCAAACGTATTAATAGTTTACAGGGATTTGTTTCTGAGAAAGTCGAAAGAAAAACACTCTTTGACATACTACGGGAAACGCGAATTACGCAACCTCGTCATGCTTCTTGTGGGCAGGAACAGCGTACACTTTCTAAGAATATTTGCGACCTCCGCTTGTCTTCGTGTGAGACGGAGTTTTCCCTCGACATGTCATGAGTGTTACACAGATAAAATAATATGCACACTTGTATACTACCACGTGAGGAATACGAGAAAATTTTTGAAAATGAAGACGCAACAATAAAATGTAATTCTTTTTTATTTGTGATTAACTTTAACTTTTATTTTTATCATTATTTTTTTAATTGTTTGCCCTCCCTTCATAGATATGTATGTTACTGTGTACACAAATACTATATTCTGTTGTATGTTACTGTGTATACGAGGGTCGCCGCCCCGTTTCATTCTGCTTTTTAGGTATCTGAATTCTGAAAGGAAAGGGAATTTGGACCTGACTTTCTCCAGCTGCTCGATTCATGGAATGCAACGGATTAAGACAGGTAACATGCATTTCTATCATTCTTTAATTTTACTTTTCACATTTTATCATTTTCTCAAAATTTTGTGTTCCCTACCTTCATAGTTTTGTATTTTAATGTTAAAATTTCGCTATTTTAATTATTTCATATAAATAAATGAATATCTGTTGCGTCCACCACAATAATATCTTTCTGGTACCACTTCTAAACTTCCGCATGTTGACCATCAAATTAGTTACAGTAACAGCTTTTATAACTAGAATTTTTGAGGGAACTATATCTGAATCAAAAAGTTTTATTAAAGAAGAGTAACAGATCTTAAATGCCACTGACTTAAGAATAAATGTAAAAATTTCCTGGGACCTGTATGATACATTAAATTTACAGAGAGAGAATTCGTTACGAAACTCAACTCCTTGTGCCAATACCGTAGGACAGTGTAAGCATATACTACATAAAAGTTCGGCTGGAATGGACAGCAAAAATTCTTTCACAGTCTTGTGAGAATATGCTTGACTACTGTTGTCACGAAGAATGCAAATTTTGAAATATAAAGGATTAATACAAAATAATTCGTATAAATTGTAGGAACGTTTATTAATATTTGCAATTTCAGCGAATACCTGAGTAATGATCGTGTATATTATAAAATACAGAGTAAAACATCCGTTGTGCAATTTCGGGGAAGGTAGGCGGCAAAACAATAACAAGCACGTCAGAACAACTCTTCTCGGCACGATGACGATAGTGTGATAGGCAAACGTATTAATAGTTTACAGGGATATGTTTCTGAGAAAGTCAAAAGAAAAACACTCTTTGACATACTACGGGAAACGCTAATTACGCAACCTCGTCATGCTTCTTGTGGGCAGGAACAGTGTACACTTTCTAAGATTATTTGCGACCTCCGCTTGTCTTCGTGTGAGACGGAGTTTTCCCTCGACATGTCATGAGTGTTACACAGATAAAATAATATGCACACTTGTATACTACCACGTGAGGAATACGAGAAAATTTTTGAAAATGAAGACGCAACAATAAAATGTAATTCTTGTTTATTTGTGATTAACTTTAACTTTTATTTTTATCATTATTTTTTTAATTGTTTGCCCTCCCTTCATAGATATGTATGTTACTGTGTACACAAATACTATATTCTGTTGTATGTTACTGTGTATACGAGGGTCGCCGCCCCGTTTCATTCTGCTTTTTAGGTATCTGAATTCTGAAAGGAAAGGGAATTTGGACCTGACTTTCTCCAGCTGCTCGATTCATGGAATGCAACGGATTAAGACAGGTAACATGCATTTCTATCATTCTTTAATTTTACTTTTCACATTTTATCATTTTCTCAAAATTTTGTGTTCCCTACCTTCATAGTTTTGTATTTTAATGTTAAAATTTCGCTATTTTAATTATTTCATATAAATAAATGAATATCTGTTGCGTCCACCACAATAATATCTTTCTGATACCACTTCTAAACTTCCGCATGTTGACCATCAAATTAGTTACAGTAACAGCTTTTATAACTAGAATTTTTGAGGGAACTATATCTGAATCAAAAAGTTTTATTAAAGAAGAGTAACAGATCTTAAATGCCACTGACTTAAGAATAAATGTAAAAATTTCCTGGGACCTGTATGATACATTAAATTTACAGAGAGAGAATTCGTTACGAAACTCAACACCTTGTGCCAATACCGTAGGACAGTGTAAGCATATACTACATAAAAGTTCGGCTGGAATGGACAGCAAAAATTCTTTCACAGTCTTGTGAGAATATGCTTGACTACTGTTGTCACGAAGAATGCAAATTTTGAAATATAAAGGATTAATACAAAATAATTCGTATAAATTGTAGGAACGTTTATTAATATTTGCAATTTCAGCGAATACCTGAGTAATGATCGTGTATATTATAAAATACAGAGTAAAACATCCGTTGTGCAATTTCGGGGAAGGTAGGCGGCAAAACAATAACAAGCACGTCAGAACAACTCTTCTCGGCACGATGACGATAGTGTGATAGGCAAACGTATTAATAGTTTACAGGGATATGTTTCTGAGAAAGTCAAAAGAAAAACACTCTTTGACATACTACGGGAAACGCTAATTACGCAACCTCGTCATGCTTCTTGTGGGAAGGAACAGCGTACACTTTCTAAGAATATTTGCGACCTCCGCTTGTCTTCGTGTGAGACGGAGTTTTCCCTCGACATGTCATGAGTGTTACACAGATAAAATAATATGCACACTTGTATACTACCACGTGAGGAATACGAGAAAATTTTTGAAAATGAAGACGCAACACTAAAATGTAATTCTTTTTTATGTGTGATTAACTTTAACTTTTATTTTTATCATTATTTTTTTAATTGTTTGCCCTCCCTTCATAGATATGTATGTTACTGTGTACACAAATACTATATTCTGTTGTATGTTACTGTGTATACGAGGGTCGCCGCCCCGTTTCATTCTGCTTTTTAGGTATCTGAATTCTGAAAGGAAAGGGAGTTTGGACCTGACTTTCTCCAGGTGCTCGATTCATGGAATGCAACGGATTAAGACAGGTAACATGCATTTCTATCATTCTTTAATTTTACTTTTCACATTTTATCATTTTCTCAAAATTTTGTGTTCCCTACCTTCATAGTTTTGTATTTTAATGTTAAAATTTCGCTATTTTAATTATTTCATATAAATAAATGAATATCTGTTGCGTCCACCACAATATCTTTCTGATACCACTTCTAAACTTCCGCATGTTGACCATCAAATTAGTTACAGTAACAGCTTTTATAACTAGAATTTTTGAGGGAACTATATCTGAATCAAAAAGTTTTATTAAAGAAGAGTAACAGATCTTAAATGCCACTGACTTAAGAATAAATGTAAAAATTTCCTGGGACCTGTATGATACATTAAATTTACAGAGAGAGAATTCGTTACGAAACTCAACTCCTTGTGCCAATACCGTAGGACAGTGTAAGCATATACTACATAAAAGTTCGGCTGGAATGGACAGCAAAAATTCTTTCACAGTCTTGTGAGAATATGCTTGACTACTGTTGTCACGAAGAATGCAAATTTTGAAATATAAAGGATTAATACAAAATAATTCGTATAAATTGTAGGAACGTTTATTAATATTTGCAATTTCAGCGAATACCTGAGTAATGATCGTGTATATTATAAAATACAGAGTAAAACATCCGTTGTGCAATTTCGGGGAAGGTAGGCGGCAAAACAATAACAAGCACGTCAGAACAACTCTTCTCGGCACGATGACGATAGTGTGATAGGCAAACGTATTAATAGTTTACAGGGATATGTTTCTGAGAAAGTAAAAAAAAAAAACACTCTTTGACATACTACGGGAAACGCGAATTACGCAACCTCGTCATGCTTCTTGTGGGCAGGAACAGCGTACACTTTTTAAGAATATTCGCGACCTCCGCTTGTCTTCGTGTGAGACGGAGTTTTCCCTCGACCTGTCATGAGTGTTACACAGACAAAATAATCTGAACACTTGTATACAACCACGTGAGGAATGCGAGAAAATTTTTCAAAATTAAGACGCAACACTAGCACATAATTTTTTTCTATGCGTGATTAACATTAACTTTTATTTTTATCATTATTTTTTTAATTGTTTGCCCTCCCTTGATAGATATGTATGTTACTGTGCACACAAATACTATATTCTGTTGTATGTTACTGTGTATACGAGGGTCGCCGCCCCGTTTCATTCTGCTTTTTAGGTATCTGAATTCTGAAAGGAAAGGGAGTTTGGACCTGACTTTCTCCAGGTGCTCGATTCATGGAATGCAACGGATTAAGACAGGTAACATGCATTTCTATCATTCTTTAATTTTACTTTTCACATTTTATCATTTTCTCAAAATTTTGTGTTCCCTACCTTCATAGTTTTGTATTTTAATGTTAAAATTTCGCTATTTTAATTATTTGATATAAATGAAAGAATATCTGTTGCGTCCACCACAATAATATCTTTGTGATTCCACTTCTAAACTTCCGACCGTTGACCATCAAATTAGTTACAGTAAAAGCTTTTATAACTAGAATTTTTGAGGGAACTATATCTGAATCAAAAAGTTTTATTAAAAAAGAGTAACAGATCTTAAATGTCACTGACTTAAGAATAAATGTAAAAATTTCCCGGGACATGTAGGATACATTAAATTTACAGAGAGAGAATTCGTTACGAAACTCAACTCCTTGTGCCAATACCGTAGGACAGTGTAAGCATATACTACATAAAAGTTCGGCTGGAATGGACGGCAAAAATTCTTTCATACGCTTGCGAGAATATGCTTCAATACTGTTGTCACGTAGAGTGCAAATTTTGAAATATAAAGAATTAATACAACTTAATTCGTATAAATTGTAGGAACGTTTATTAATATTTGCAATTTAAGCGAATATCTGAGTAATGATTGTGTATACTATAAAATACAGAGTAAAACATCCGTTGTGCAATTTCGGGGAAGGTAGGCGGCAAAACAATAACAAGCACGTCAGAACAACTCTTCTCGGCACGATGACGATAGTGTGATAGGCAAACGTATTAATAGTTTACAGGGATATGTTTCTGAGAAAGTCAAAGGAAAAACACTCTTTGACATACTACAGGAAACGCGAATTACGCAACCTCGTCATGCTTCTTGTGGGCAGGAACAGCGTACACTTGCAATCAGGTGATTAAAAGAATATTCGCGACCTCCGCTTTTCTTCGTGTGAGACGGAGTTTTCCCTCGACATGTCATGAGTGTTACACAGACAAAATAATCTGAACACTTGTATACAACTACGTGAGGAATGCGAGAATTTTTTTTAAAATTAAGACGCAACACTAAAATGTAATTTTTTTCTATGCGTGATTAACATTAACTTTTTATTTTTATCATTATTTTTTTAATTGTTTGCCCTCCCTTGATAGATATGTATGTTACTGTGCACACAAATACTATATTCTGTTGTATGTTACTGTGTATACGAGGGTCGCCGCCCCGTTTCATTCTGCTTTTTAGGTATCTGAATTCTGAAAGGGAAGGGAGATTGGACCTGACTTTCTCCAGCTGCTCGATTCATGGAATGCAACGGATTAAGTCAGGTAACATGCATTTCTATCATTCTTTAATTTTCCCTTTCACATTTTATCATTTTCGTAAAATTTTGTGTTCCCTACCTTCATATTTTTGTATTTTAATGTTAAAATTTCGCTATTTTAATTATTTGATATAAATGAATGAATATCTGTTGCGTCCACCACAATAATATCTTTGTGATTCCACTTCTAAACTTCCGACCGTTGAACATCAAATTAGTTACAGTAACAGCTTTTATAACTAGAATTCTTGAGGGAACTATATCTGAATCAAAAAGTTTTATTAAAGAAAAGTAACAGATCTTAAATGCCACTGACTTAAGAATAAATGTAAAAATTTCCCGGGACCTGTCTGATACATTAAATTTACAGAGAGAGATTTCGTTACGGAACTCAACTCCTTGTGCCAATACCGTAGAACAGTGTAAGCATATGCTACATAAAAGTTCGGCTGGAATGGACGGCAAAAATTCTTTCATACGCTTGCGAGAATATGCTTGACTACTGTTGTCACGTAGAATGCAAATTTTCAAATATAAAGAATTAATACAACTTAATTCGTATAAATTGTAGGAACGTTTATTAATATTTGCAATTTCAGCGAATACCTGAGTAATGATCGTGTATATTATAAAATACAGAGTAAAACATCCGTTGTGCAATTTCGGGGAAGGTAGGCGGCAAAACAATAACAAGCACGTCAGAACAACTCTTCTCGGCACGATGACGATAGTGTGATAGGCAAACGTATTAATAGTTTACAGAGATATGTTTCTGAGATAGTCAAAAGAAAAACACTCTTTGACATATTACGGGAAACGCGAATTACGCAACCTCGTCATGCTTCTTGTGGGCAGGAACAGCGTACACTTTCTAAGAATATTTGCGACCTCCGCTTGTCTTTGTGTGAGACGGAGTTTTCCCTCGACATGTCATGAGTGTTACACAGATAAAATAATATGCACACTTGTATACTACCACGTGAGGAATACGAGAAAATTTTTGAAAATGAAGACGCAACACTAAAATGTAATTCTTTTTTATGTGTGATTAACTTTAACTTTTATTTTTATCATTATTTTTTTAATTGTTTGCCCTCCCTTGATAGATATGTATGTTACTTTGTACACAAATACTATATTGTGTTGTATGTTACTGTGTATACGAGGGTCGCCGCCCCGTTCCATTCTGCTTTTTAGGTATCTGAATTCTGAAAGGAAAGGGAGTTTGGACCTGACTTTCTCCAGGTGCTCGATTCATGGAATGCAACGGATTAAGACAGGTAACATGCATTTCTATCATTCTTTAATTTTACTTTTCACATTTTATCATTTTCTCAAAATTTTGTGTTCCCTACCTTCATAGTTTTGTATTTTAATGTTAAAATTTCGGTATTTTAATTATTTGATAGAAATGAATGAATATCTGTTGCGTCCACCACAATAATATCTTTGTGATTCCACTTCTAAACTTCCGACCGTTGAACATCAAATTAGTTACAGTAACAGCTTTTATAACTAGAATTTTTGAGGGAACTATATCTGAATCAAAAAGTTTTATTAAAGAAGAGTAACAGATCTTAAATGCCACTGACTTAAGAATAAATGTAAAAATTTCCCGGGACCTGTATGATACATTAAATTTACAGAGAGAGATTTCGTTACGGAACTCAACTGCTTGTGCCAATACCGTAGGACAGTGTAAGCATATGCTACATAAAAGTTCGGCTGGAATGGACGGCAAAAATTCTTTCATACGCTTGCGAGAATATGCTTGACTACTGTTGTCACGTAGAATGCAAATTTTCAAATATAAATAATTAATACAACTTAATTCGTATAAATTGTAGGAACGTTTATTAATATTTGCAACTTCAGCGAATACCTGAGTAATGATCGTGTATATTATAAAATACAGAGTAAAACATCCGTTGTGCAATTTCGGGGAAGGTAGGCGGCAAAACAATAACAGGCACGTCAGAACAACTCTTCTCGACACGATGACGATAGTGTGATAGGCAGACGTATTAATAGTTTACAGGGATATGTTTCTGAGAAAGTCAAAAGAAAAACACTCTTTGACATAATACGGGAAACGCGAATTACGCAACTTCGTCATGCTTCTTGTGGGCAGGAACAGCGTACACTTTCTAAGCATATTTGCGACCTCCGCTTGTCTTCGTGTGAGACGGAGTTTTCCCTCGACATGTCATGAGTGTTACAGTGACAAAATAATCTGAACACTTGTATACAACCACGTGAGGAATGCTAGAAAATTTTTCAAAATTAAGACGCAACACTAGCACATAATTTTTTTCTATGCGTGATTAACATTAACTTTTATTTTTATCATTATTTTTTTAATTGTTTGCCCTCCCTTGATAGATATGTATGTTACTGTGTACACAAATACTATATTCTGTTGTATGTTACTGTGTATACGAGGGTCGCCACCCCGTTTTATTCTTGCTTTTTAGGTATATGAATTCTGAAAGGAGTGGGAGTTTGGACCTGACTTTCTCCAGCTGCTCGATTCATGGAATGCAACGGATTAAGACAGGTAACATGCATTTCTATCATTCTTTAATTTTCCTTCGAATAAAGTAAAATTTTGTGTTCCCTACCTTCATAGTTTTGTATTTTAATGTTAAAATTTGCTATTTTAATTATTTGATATAAATGAATGAATATGTGTTGCGTCCACTACAATAATATCTTTGTGATTCCACTTCCGACCCTTGACCATCAAATTAGTTACAATAACAGCTTTTATAACTAGAATTTTTGAGGGAACTATATCTGAATCAAAAAGTTTTATTAAAGAAGAGTAACAGACCTTAAATGCCGCTGACTTAAGAATAAATCTAAAAATTTCCCTGGACCTTTATGATACATTAAATTTAAAGAAAGAGAATTCGTTACGGAGCTCAATTCCATGTGCCAATACCGTAGAACAGTGTAAGCATATGCTAAATAAAAGTTCGGCTGGAATGGACAGCAAAAATTCTTTCACAGTCTTGTGAGAATATGCTTGAATACGGTTGTCACGTAGAATGCAAATTTTGAAATGAAAAGAATAATACAACTTAATTCGTATAAATTGTACGAACGTTTATTAATATTTGGAATTACAGCGAATATCTGAGTAATGATCGTGTATATTATAAAATACAGAGTGAAACATCCGTTGTGCTATTTCGGAGAAGGTAGGCGGCAAAACAATAACAAGCACGCCAGAACAACACTTCTCGGCACGATAACGATAGTGTGATAGGCAGACGTATTAATAGTTTACAGGGATATGTTTCTGAGAAAGTAAAAAAAAAAACACTCTTTGACATACTACGGGAAACGCGAATTACGCAACCTCGTCATGCTTCTTGTGGGCAGGAACAGCGTACACTTTCTAAGAATATTTGCGACCTCCGCTTGTCTTCGTGTGAGACGGAGTTTTCCCTCGACATGTCATGAGTGCTACACAGATAAAATAATATGCACACTTGTATACTACCATGTGAGGAATACGAGAAAATTTTTGAAAATGAAGACGCAGCACTAGCACATATTTTTTTTCTATGCGTGATTAACATTATCTTTTTATTTTTATCATTATTTTTTTAATTGTTTGCCCTCCCTTGATAGATATGTATGTTACTGTGTACACAAATACTATATTCTGTTGTATGTTACTGTGTATACGAGGGTCGCCGCCCCGTTTCATTCTGCTTTTTAGGTATCTGAATTCTGAAAGGAAAGGGAGTTTGGACCTGACTTTCTCCAGGTGCTCGATTCATGGAATGCAACGGATTAAGACAGGTAACATGCATTTCTATCATTCTTAAATTTTACTTTTCACATTTTATCACTTTCTCAAAATTTTGTGTTCCCTACCTTCATAGTTTTGTATTTTAAAATTAAAATTTCGCTATTTTAATTATTTCATATAAATAAATGAATATCTGTTGCGTCCACCACAATAATATCTTTGTGATTCCACTTCTATACTTCCGACCGTTGACCATAAAATTAGTTACAGTAACAGCTTTTATAACTAGAATTTTTGAGGGAACTATTCCTGAATCAAAAAGTTTTATTAAAGAAGAGTAACAGATCCTAATGCCGCTGACTTAAGAATAAATGTAAAAATTTCCCTGGACCTTTATGAAACATTAAATTTAAAGAAAGAGAATTCGTTACGGAGCTCAATTCCATGTGCCAATACCGTAGAACAGTGTAAGCATATGCTAAATAAAAGTTCGGCTGGAATGGACGGAAAAATTCTTTCATACTCTTGCGAGAATATGCTTGAATACTGTTGTCACGTAGAGTGCAAATTTTGAAATATAAAGGATTAATACAAAATAATTCGTATAAATTGTAGGAACGTTTATTAATATTTGCAATTTCAGCGAATACCTGAGTAATGATCGTGTATATTATAAAATACAGAGTAAAACATCCGTTGTGCAATTTCGGGGAAGGTAGGCGGCAAAACAATAACAAGCACGTCAGAACAACTCTTCTCGGCACGATGACGATAGTGTGATAGGCAAACGTATTAATAGTTTACAGGGATATGTTTCTGAGAAAGTCAAAAGAAAAACACTCTTTGACATGCTCCGGGATACGCGAATTACGCAACCTCGTCATGCTTCTTATAGGCAGGAACAGCGTACACTTGCCATCAGGTGATTAAAAGAATATTCGCGACCTCCGCTTGTCTTCGTGTGAGGCGGAGTTTTCCCTCGACATGTCATGACTGTTACACAGACAAAATAATCTGAACACTTGTATGCAACTACGTGAGGAATGCGAGAAAATTTTTGAAAATTAAGACGCAACACTAGCACATATTTTTTTTCTATGCGTGATTAACATTATCTTTTTATTTTTATCATTATTTTTTTAATTGTTTGCCCTCCCTTGATAGATATGTATGTTACTGTGTACGCAATATTCTATATTCTGTTATATGTTGCTGTGTATACGAGGGTCGCCGCCCCGTTTCATTCTGCTTTTTAGGTATCTGAATTCTGAAAGGAAAGGGAGTTTGGGCCTGACTTTCTCCAGGTGCTCGATTCATGGAATGCAACGGATTAAGACAGGTAACATGCATTTCTATCATTCTTAAATTTTACTTTTCACATTTTATCATTTTCTCAAAATTTTGTGTTCCCTACCTTCATAGTTTTGTATTTTAATGTTAAAATTTCGCTATTTTAATTATTTGATATAAATGAATGAATATCTGTTGCGTCCACCACAATAATATCTTTGTGATTCCACTTCTAAACTTCCGACCGTTGACCATCAAATTAGTTACAGTAACAGCTTTTATAACTAGAATTTTTGAGGGAACTATATCTGAATCAAAAAGTTTTATTAAAGAAGAGTAACAGATCTTAAATGCCACTGACTTAAGAATAAATGTAAAAATTTCCCGGGACCTGTATGATACATTAAATTTAAAGAGAGAGAATTCATTACGGAACTCAACTCCTTGTGCCAATACCGTAGAACAGTGTAAGCATATGCTACATAAAAGTTCGGCTGGAATGGACCTCAAAAATTCTTTCATACGCTTGCGAGAATATGCTTGACTGCTGTTGTCACGAAGAATGCAAATTTTCAAATATAAAGAATTAATACAACTTAATTCGTATAAATTGTAGGAACGTTTATTAATATTTGTAATTACAGCGAATACCTGAGTAATGATCGTGTATATTATAAAATACAGTGGGAAACATCCGTTGTGCTATTTCGGAGAAGGTAGGCGGCAAAACAATAATAAGCAAGTCAGAACAACTCCTGTCGACACGATAACGATAGTGTGATAGGCAGACGTATTAATAGCTTACAGTGATCTGTTACTGAGAAAGTAAAAAAAAAAAAACACTCTTTGACATGCTACGGGAAACGCGAATTACGCAACCTCGTCATGCTTCTTGTGGGCAGGAACAGCGTACACTTGCCATCAGGTGATTAAAAGAATATTCGCGACCTCCGCTTGTCTTCGTGTGAGACGGAGTTTTCCCTCGACATGTCATGAGTGTTACACAGACAAAATAATCTGAACACTTGTATACAACTACGTGAGGAATGCGAGAAATTTTTTCAAAATTAAGACGCAACATTAGCACATAATTTTTTTCTATGCGTGATTACCATTAACTTTTTATTTTTATCATTATTTTTTTAATTGTTTGCCCTCCCTTGATAGATATGTATGTTACTGTGTACACAAATACTGTATTCTGTTGTATGTTACTGTGTATACGAGGGTCGCCGCCCCGTTTCATTCTGCTTTTTAGGTATCTGAAATCTGAAAGGAAAGGGAGTTTGGACCTGACTTTCTCCAGGTGCTTGATTCATGGAATGCAACGGATTAAGACAGGTAACATGCATTTCTATCATTCTTTAATTTTCCTTCGAATAAAGTAAAATTTTGTGTTCCCTACCTTAATAGTTTTGTATTTTAATGTTAAAATTTCGCTATTTTAATTATTTCATATAAATAAATGAATATCTGTTGCGTCCACCACAATAATATCTTTGTGATTCCACTTCTAAACTTCCGACCGTTGACCATCAAATTAGTTACAGTAACAGCTTTTATAACTAGAATTTTTGAGGGAACTATATCTGAATCAAAAAGTTTTATTAAAGAAGAGTAACAGATCTTAAATGCCACTGACTTAAGAATAAATGTAAAATTTCCCGGGACCTGTATGATACATTAAATTTACAGAGAGAGAATTCGTTACGGAACTCAACTCCTTGTGCCAATACCGTAGGACAGTGTAAGAATATACTACATAAAAGTTCGGCTGGAATGGACGGCAAAAATTCTTTCATACGCTTGCGAGAATATGCTTGAATACTGTTGTGACGTAGAATGCAAATTTTGAAATATAAAGAATTAATACAACTTAATTCGTATAAATTGTGCGAACGTTTATTAATATTTGCAATTACAGCGAATATCTGAGTAATGATCGTGTATATTATAAAATACAGTGTGAAACATCCGTTGTGCTATTTCGGGGATGGTAGGCAGCAAAACAATAATAAGCAAGTCAGAACAACTCTTCTCGACACAATAACAATAGTGTGATAGGCAATAGTTTAGAGTGATATGTTACTGAGAAAGTCAACAGAAAAACACTCTTTGACATACTACGGGAAACGCGAATTACGCAACCTCGTCATGCTTCTTGTGGGCAGGAACAGCGTACAGTTGCCATCAGGTGATTAAAAGAATATTCGCGACCTCCGCTTGTCTTCCTGTGAGACGGAGTTTTCCCTCGACCTGTCATGAGTGTTACACAGACAAAATAATCTGAACACTTGTATACAACCACGTGAGGAATGCGAGAAAAATTTTTCAAAATGAAGACGCAACACTAGCACATAATTTTTTTCTATGCGTGATTAACATTAACTTTTATTTTTATCATTATTTCTTTAATTGTTCGCCCTCCCTTGATAGATATGTATGTTACTGTGTACACAAATACTATATTCTGTTGTATGTTACTGTGTATACGAGGGTCGCCGCCCCTTTTCATTCTGCTTTTTAGGTATCTGAATTCTGAAAGGAAAGGGAGTTTGGACCTGACTTTCTCCAGGTGCTCGATTCATGGAATGCAACGGATTAAGACAGGTAACATGTATTTTTATCATTCTTTAATTTTACTTTTCACATTTTATCATTTTCTCAAAATTTTGTGTTCCCTACCTTCATAGTTTTGTATTTTAATGTTAAAATTTCGGTATTTTAATTATTTGATAGAAATGAATGAATATCTGTTGCGTCCACCACAATAATATCTTTGTGATTCCACTTCTAAACTTCCGACCGTTGAACATCAAATTAGTTACAGTAACAGCTTTTATAACTAGAATTTTTGAGGGAACTATATCTGAATCAAAAAGTTTTATTAAAGAAGAGTAACAGATCTTAAATGCCACTGACTTAAGAATAAATGTAAAAATTTCCCGGGACCTGTATGATACATTAAATTTACAGAGAGAGATTTCGTTACGGAACTCAACTGCTTGTGCCAATACCGTAGGACAGTGTAAGCATATGCTACATAAAAGTTCGGCTGGAATGGACGGCAAAAATTCTTTCATACGCTTGCGAGAATATGCTTGACTACTGTTGTCACGTAGAATGCAAATTTTCAAATATAAATAATTAATACAACTTAATTCGTATAAATTGTAGGAACGTTTATTAATATTTGCAACTTCAGCGAATACCTGAGTAATGATCGTGTATATTATAAAATACAGAGTAAAACATCCGTTGTGCAATTTCGGGGAAGGTAGGCGGCAAAACAATAACAGGCACGTCAGAACAACTCTTCTCGACACGATGACGATAGTGTGATAGGCAGACGTATTAATAGTTTACAGGGATATGTTTCTGAGAAAGTCAAAAGAAAAACACTCTTTGACATAATACGGGAAACGCGAATTACGCAACTTCGTCATGCTTCTTGTGGGCAGGAACAGCGTACACTTTCTAAGCATATTTGCGACCTCCGCTTGTCTTCGTGTGAGACGGAGTTTTCCCTCGACATGTCATGAGTGTTACAGTGACAAAATAATCTGAACACTTGTATACAACCACGTGAGGAATGCTAGAAAATTTTTCAAAATTAAGACGCAACACTAGCACATAATTTTTTTCTATGCGTGATTAACATTAACTTTTATTTTTATCATTATTTTTTTAATTGTTTGCCCTCCCTTGATAGATATGTATGTTACTGTGTACACAAATACTATATTCTGTTGTATGTTACTGTGTATACGAGGGTCGCCACCCCGTTTTATTCTTGCTTTTTAGGTATATGAATTCTGAAAGGAGTGGGAGTTTGGACCTGACTTTCTCCAGCTGCTCGATTCATGGAATGCAACGGATTAAGACAGGTAACATGCATTTCTATCATTCTTTAATTTTCCTTCGAATAAAGTAAAATTTTGTGTTCCCTACCTTCATAGTTTTGTATTTTAATGTTAAAATTTGCTATTTTAATTATTTGATATAAATGAATGAATATGTGTTGCGTCCACTACAATAATATCTTTGTGATTCCACTTCCGACCCTTGACCATCAAATTAGTTACAATAACAGCTTTTATAACTAGAATTTTTGAGGGAACTATATCTGAATCAAAAAGTTTTATTAAAGAAGAGTAACAGACCTTAAATGCCGCTGACTTAAGAATAAATCTAAAAATTTCCCTGGACCTTTATGATACATTAAATTTAAAGAAAGAGAATTCGTTACGGAGCTCAATTCCATGTGCCAATACCGTAGAACAGTGTAAGCATATGCTAAATAAAAGTTCGGCTGGAATGGACAGCAAAAATTCTTTCACAGTCTTGTGAGAATATGCTTGAATACGGTTGTCACGTAGAATGCAAATTTTGAAATGAAAAGAATAATACAACTTAATTCGTATAAATTGTACGAACGTTTATTAATATTTGGAATTACAGCGAATATCTGAGTAATGATCGTGTATATTATAAAATACAGAGTGAAACATCCGTTGTGCTATTTCGGAGAAGGTAGGCGGCAAAACAATAACAAGCACGCCAGAACAACACTTCTCGGCACGATAACGATAGTGTGATAGGCAGACGTATTAATAGTTTACAGGGATATGTTTCTGAGAAAGTAAAAAAAAAAACACTCTTTGACATACTACGGGAAACGCGAATTACGCAACCTCGTCATGCTTCTTGTGGGCAGGAACAGCGTACACTTTCTAAGAATATTTGCGACCTCCGCTTGTCTTCGTGTGAGACGGAGTTTTCCCTCGACATGTCATGAGTGCTACACAGATAAAATAATATGCACACTTGTATACTACCATGTGAGGAATACGAGAAAATTTTTGAAAATGAAGACGCAGCACTAAAACGTAATTATTTTTTATGTGTGATTAACTTTAACTTTTATTTTTATCATTATTTTTTTAATTGTTTGCCCTCTCTTCATAGATATGTATGTTACGGTGTACACAAATACTATATTCTGTTGTATGTTACTGTGTATACGAGGGTCGCCGCCCCGTTTCATTCTGCTTTTTAGGTATCTGAATTCTGAAAGGAAAGGGAGTTTGGACCTGACTTTCTCCAGGTGCTCGATTCATGGAATGCAACGGATTAAGACAGGTAACATGCATTTCTATCATTCTTAAATTTTACTTTTCACATTTTATCACTTTCTCAAAATTTTGTGTTCCCTACCTTCATAGTTTTGTATTTTAAAATTAAAATTTCGCTATTTTAATTATTTCATATAAATAAATGAATATCTGTTGCGTCCACCACAATAATATCTTTGTGATTCCACTTCTATACTTCCGACCGTTGACCATAAAATTAGTTACAGTAACAGCTTTTATAACTAGAATTTTTGAGGGAACTATTCCTGAATCAAAAACTTTTATTAAAGAAGAGTAACAGATCCTAATGCCGCTGACTTAAGAATAAATGTAAAAATTTCCCTGGACCTTTATGAAACATTAAATTTAAAGAAAGAGAATTCGTTACGGAGCTCAATTCCATGTGCCAATACCGTAGAACAGTGTAAGCATATGCTAAATAAAAGTTCGGCTGGAATGGACGGAAAAATTCTTTCATACTCTTGCGAGAATATGCTTGAATACTGTTGTCACGTAGAGTGCAAATTTTGAAATATAAAGGATTAATACAAAATAATTCGTATAAATTGTAGGAACGTTTATTAATATTTGCAATTTCAGCGAATACCTGAGTAATGATCGTGTATATTATAAAATACAGAGTAAAACATCCGTTGTGCAATTTCGGGGAAGGTAGGCGGCAAAACAATAACAAGCACGTCAGAACAACTCTTCTCGGCACGATGACGATAGTGTGATAGGCAAACGTATTAATAGTTTACAGGGATATGTTTCTGAGAAAGTCAAAAGAAAAACACTCTTTGACATGCTCCGGGATACGCGAATTACGCAACCTCGTCATGCTTCTTATAGGCAGGAACAGCGTACACTTGCCATCAGGTGATTAAAAGAATATTCGCGACCTCCGCTTGTCTTCGTGTGAGGCGGAGTTTTCCCTCGACATGTCATGACTGTTACACAGACAAAATAATCTGAACACTTGTATGCAACTACGTGAGGAATGCGAGAAAATTTTTGAAAATTAAGACGCAACACTAGCACATATTTTTTTTCTATGCGTGATTAACATTATCTTTTTATTTTTATCATTATTTTTTTAATTGTTTGCCCTCCCTTGATAGATATGTATGTTACTGTGTACGCAATATTCTATATTCTGTTATATGTTACTGTGTATACGAGGGTCGCCGCCCCGTTTCATTCTGCTTTTTAGGTATCTGAATTCTGAAAGGAAAGGGAGTTTGGGCCTGACTTTCTCCAGGTGCTCGATTCATGGAATGCAACGGATTAAGACAGGTAACATGCATTTCTATCATTCTTAAATTTTACTTTTCACATTTTATCATTTTCTCAAAATTTTGTGTTCCCTACCTTCATAGTTTTGTATTTTAATGTTAAAATTTCGCTATTTTAATTATTTGATATAAATGAATGAATATCTGTTGCGTCCACCACAATAATATCTTTGTGATTCCACTTCTAAACTTCCGACCGTTGACCATCAAATTAGTTACAGTAACAGCTTTTATAACTAGAATTTTTGAGGGAACTATATCTGAATCAAAAAGTTTTATTAAAGAAGAGTAACAGATCTTAAATGCCACTGACTTAAGAATAAATGTAAAAATTTCCCGGGACCTGTATGATACATTAAATTTAAAGAGAGAGAATTCATTACGGAACTCAACTCCTTGTGCCAATACCGTAGAACAGTGTAAGCATATGCTACATAAAAGTTCGGCTGGAATGGACCTCAAAAATTCTTTCATACGCTTGCGAGAATATGCTTGACTGCTGTTGTCACGAAGAATGCAAATTTTCAAATATAAAGAATTAATACAACTTAATTCGTATAAATTGTAGGAACGTTTATTAATATTTGTAATTACAGCGAATACCTGAGTAATGATCGTGTATATTATAAAATACAGTGGGAAACATCCGTTGTGCTATTTCGGAGAAGGTAGGCGGCAAAACAATAATAAGCAAGTCAGAACAACTCCTGTCGACACGATAACGATAGTGTGATAGGCAGACGTATTAATAGCTTACAGTGATCTGTTACTGAGAAAGTAAAAAAAAAAAAACACTCTTTGACATGCTACGGGAAACGCGAATTACGCAACCTCGTCATGTTTCTTGTGGGCAGGAACAGCGTACACTTGCCATCAGGTGATTAAAAGAATATTCGCGACCTCCGCTTGTCTTCGTGTGAGACGGAGTTTTCCCTCGACATGTCATGAGTGTTACACAGACAAAATAATCTGAACACTTGTATACAACTACGTGAGGAATGCGAGAAATTTTTTCAAAATTAAGACGCAACATTAGCACATAATTTTTTTCTATGCGTGATTACCATTAACTTTTTATTTTTATCATTATTTTTTTAATTGTTTGCCCTCCCTTGATAGATATGTATGTTACTGTGTACACAAATACTGTATTCTGTTGTATGTTACTGTGTATACGAGGGTCGCCGCCCCGTTTCATTCTGCTTTTTAGGTATCTGAAATCTGAAAGGAAAGGGAGTTTGGACCTGACTTTCTCCAGGTGCTTGATTCATGGAATGCAACGGATTAAGACAGGTAACATGCATTTCTATCATTCTTTAATTTTACTTTATTCGAAGGAATCAAATTAGTTACAGTAACAGCTTTTATAACTAGAATTTTTGAGGGAACTATATCTGAATCAAAAAGTTTTATTAAAGAAGAGTAACAGATCTTAAATGCCACTGACTTAAGAATAAATGTAAAATTTCCCGGGACCTGTATGATACATTAAATTTACAGAGAGAGAATTCGTTACGGAACTCAACTCCTTGTGCCAATACCGTAGGACAGTGTAAGAATATACTACATAAAAGTTCGGCTGGAATGGACAGCAAAAATTCTTTCACAGTCTTGTGAGAATATGCTTGAATACGGTTGTCACGTAGAATGCAAATTTTGAAATGAAAAGAATAATACAACTTAATTCGTATAAATTGTACGAACGTTTATTAATATTTGGAATTACAGCGAATATCTGAGTAATGATCGTGTATATTATAAAATACAGAGTGAAACATCCGTTGTGCTATTTCGGAGAAGGTAGGCGGCAAAACAATAACAAGCACGCCAGAACAACACTTCTCGGCACGATAACGATAGTGTGATAGGCAGACGTATTAATAGTTTACAGGGATATGTTTCTGAGAAAGTAAAAAAAAAAACACTCTTTGACATACTACGGGAAACGCGAATTACGCAACCTCGTCATGCTTCTTGTGGGCAGGAACAGCGTACACTTTCTAAGAATATTTGCGACCTCCGCTTGTCTTCGTGTGAGACGGAGTTTTCCCTCGACATGTCATGAGTGCTACACAGATAAAATAATATGCACACTTGTATACTACCATGTGAGGAATACGAGAAAATTTTTGAAAATGAAGACGCAGCACTAAAACGTAATTATTTTTTATGTGTGATTAACTTTAACTTTTATTTTTATCATTATTTTTTTAATTGTTTGCCCTCTCTTCATAGATATGTATGTTACGGTGTACACAAATACTATATTCTGTTGTATGTTACTGTGTATACGAGGGTCGCCGCCCCGTTTCATTCTGCTTTTTAGGTATCTGAATTCTGAAAGGAAAGGGAGTTTGGACCTGACTTTCTCCAGGTGCTCGATTCATGGAATGCAACGGATTAAGACAGGTAACATGCATTTCTATCATTCTTAAATTTTACTTTTCACATTTTATCACTTTCTCAAAATTTTGTGTTCCCTACCTTCATAGTTTTGTATTTTAAAATTAAAATTTCGCTATTTTAATTATTTCATATAAATAAATGAATATCTGTTGCGTCCACCACAATAATATCTTTGTGATTCCACTTCTATACTTCCGACCGTTGACCATAAAATTAGTTGCAGTAACAGCTTTTATAACTAGAATTTTTGAGGGAACTATTCCTGAATCAAAAACTTTTATTAAAGAAGAGTAACAGATCCTAATGCCGCTGACTTAAGAATAAATGTAAAAATTTCCCTGGACCTTTATGAAACATTAAATTTAAAGAAAGAGAATTCGTTACGGAGCTCAATTCCATGTGCCAATACCGTAGAACAGTGTAAGCATATGCTAAATAAAAGTTCGGCTGGAATGGACGGAAAAATTCTTTCATACTCTTGCGAGAATATGCTTGAATACTGTTGTCACGTAGAGTGCAAATTTTGAAATATAAAGGATTAATACAAAATAATTCGTATAAATTGTAGGAACGTTTATTAATATTTGCAATTTCAGCGAATACCTGAGTAATGATCGTGTATATTATAAAATACAGAGTAAAACATCCGTTGTGCAATTTCGGGGAAGGTAGGCGGCAAAACAATAACAAGCACGTCAGAACAACTCTTCTCGGCACGATGACGATAGTGTGATAGGCAAACGTATTAATAGTTTACAGGGATATGTTTCTGAGAAAGTCAAAAGAAAAACACTCTTTGACATGCTCCGGGATACGCGAATTACGCAACCTCGTCATGCTTCTTATAGGCAGGAACAGCGTACACTTGCCATCAGGTGATTAAAAGAATATTCGCGACCTCCGCTTGTCTTCGTGTGAGGCGGAGTTTTCCCTCGACATGTCATGACTGTTACACAGACAAAATAATCTGAACACTTGTATGCAACTACGTGAGGAATGCGAGAAAATTTTTGAAAATTAAGACGCAACACTAGCACATATTTTTTTTCTATGCGTGATTAACATTATCTTTTTATTTTTATCATTATTTTTTTAATTGTTTGCCCTCCCTTGATAGATATGTATGTTACTGTGTACGCAATATTCTATATTCTGTTATATGTTACTGTGTATACGAGGGTCGCCGCCCCGTTTCATTCTGCTTTTTAGGTATCTGAATTCTGAAAGGAAAGGGAGTTTGGGCCTGACTTTCTCCAGGTGCTCGATTCATGGAATGCAACGGATTAAGACAGGTAACATGCATTTCTATCATTCTTAAATTTTACTTTTCACATTTTATCATTTTCTCAAAATTTTGTGTTCCCTACCTTCATAGTTTTGTATTTTAATGTTAAAATTTCGCTATTTTAATTATTTGATATAAATGAATGAATATCTGTTGCGTCCACCACAATAATATCTTTGTGATTCCACTTCTAAACTTCCGACCGTTGACCATCAAATTAGTTACAGTAACAGCTTTTATAACTAGAATTTTTGAGGGAACTATATCTGAATCAAAAAGTTTTATTAAAGAAGAGTAACAGATCTTAAATGCCACTGACTTAAGAATAAATGTAAAAATTTCCCGGGACCTGTATGATACATTAAATTTAAAGAGAGAGAATTCATTACGGAACTCAACTCCTTGTGCCAATACCGTAGAACAGTGTAAGCATATGCTACATAAAAGTTCGGCTGGAATGGACCTCAAAAATTCTTTCATACGCTTGCGAGAATATGCTTGACTGCTGTTGTCACGAAGAATGCAAATTTTCAAATATAAAGAATTAATACAACTTAATTCGTATAAATTGTAGGAACGTTTATTAATATTTGTAATTACAGCGAATACCTGAGTAATGATCGTGTATATTATAAAATACAGTGGGAAACATCCGTTGTGCTATTTCGGAGAAGGTAGGCGGCAAAACAATAATAAGCAAGTCAGAACAACTCCTGTCGACACGATAACGATAGTGTGATAGGCAGACGTATTAATAGCTTACAGTGATCTGTTACTGAGAAAGTAAAAAAAAAAAAACACTCTTTGACATGCTACGGGAAACGCGAATTACGCAACCTCGTCATGCTTCTTGTGGGCAGGAACAGCGTACACTTGCCATCAGGTGATTAAAAGAATATTCGCGACCTCCGCTTGTCTTCGTGTGAGACGGAGTTTTCCCTCGACATGTCATGAGTGTTACACAGACAAAATAATCTGAACACTTGTATACAACTACGTGAGGAATGCGAGAAATTTTTTCAAAATTAAGACGCAACATTAGCACATAATTTTTTTCTATGCGTGATTACCATTAACTTTTTATTTTTATCATTATTTTTTTAATTGTTTGCCCTCCCTTGATAGATATGTATGTTACTGTGTACACAAATACTGTATTCTGTTGTATGTTACTGTGTATACGAGGGTCGCCGCCCCGTTTCATTCTGCTTTTTAGGTATCTGAAATCTGAAAGGAAAGGGAGTTTGGACCTGACTTTCTCCAGGTGCTTGATTCATGGAATGCAACGGATTAAGACAGGTAACATGCATTTCTATCATTCTTTAATTTTCCTTCGAATAAAGTAAAATTTTGTGTTCCCTACCTTAATAGTTTTGTATTTTAATGTTAAAATTTCGCTATTTTAATTATTTCATATAAATAAATGAATATCTGTTGCGTCCACCACAATAATATCTTTGTGATTCCACTTCTAAACTTCCGACCGTTGACCATCAAATTAGTTACAGTAACAGCTTTTATAACTAGAATTTTTGAGGGAACTATATCTGAATCAAAAAGTTTTATTAAAGAAGAGTAACAGATCTTAAATGCCACTGACTTAAGAATAAATGTAAAATTTCCCGGGACCTGTATGATACATTAAATTTACAGAGAGAGAATTCGTTACGGAACTCAACTCCTTGTGCCAATACCGTAGGACAGTGTAAGAATATACTACATAAAAGTTCGGCTGGAATGGACGGCAAAAATTCTTTCATACGCTTGCGAGAATATGCTTGAATACTGTTGTGACGTAGAATGCAAATTTTGAAATATAAAGAATTAATACAACTTAATTCGTATAAATTGTGCGAACGTTTATTAATATTTGCAATTACAGCGAATATCTGAGTAATGATCGTGTATATTATAAAATACAGTGTGAAACATCCGTTGTGCTATTTCGGGGATGGTAGGCAGCAAAACAATAATAAGCAAGTCAGAACAACTCTTCTCGACACAATAACAATAGTGTGATAGGCAATAGTTTAGAGTGATATGTTACTGAGAAAGTCAACAGAAAAACACTCTTTGACATACTACGGGAAACGCGAATTACGCAACCTCGTCATGCTTCTTGTGGGCAGGAACAGCGTACAGTTGCCATCAGGTGATTAAAAGAATATTCGCGACCTCCGCTTGTCTTCCTGTGAGACGGAGTTTTCCCTCGACCTGTCATGAGTGTTACACAGACAAAATAATCTGAACACTTGTATACAACCACGTGAGGAATGCGAGAAAAATTTTTCAAAATGAAGACGCAACACTAGCACATAATTTTTTTCTATGCGTGATTAACATTAACTTTTATTTTTATCATTATTTCTTTAATTGTTCGCCCTCCCTTGATAGATATGTATGTTACTGTGTACACAAATACTATATTCTGTTGTATGTTACTGTGTATACGAGGGTCGCCGCCCCTTTTCATTCTGCTTTTTAGGTATCTGAATTCTGAAAGGAAAGGGAGTTTGGACCTGACTTTCTCCAGGTGCTCGATTCATGGAATGCAACGGATTAAGACAGGTAACATGTATTTTTATCATTCTTTAATTTTACTTTTCACATTTTATCATTTTCTCAAAATTTTGTGTTCCCTACCTTCATAGTTTTGTATTTTAATGTTAAAATTTCGCTATTTTAATTATTTGATAGAAATGAATGAATATCTGTTGTGTCCACCACAATAATATCTTTTTGATTCCACTTCTAAACTTCCGACCGTTGAACATCAAATTAGTTACAGTAACAGCTTTTATAACTAGAATTTTTGAGGGAACTATATCTGAATAAAAATGTTTTATTAAAGAAGAGTAACAGATCTTAAATGCCACTTACTTAAGAATAAATGTAAAAATTTCCCGGGACCTGTATGATACATTAAATTTACAGAGAGAGATTTCGTTACGGAACTCAACTCCTTGTGCCAATACCGTAGAACAGTGTAAGCATATGCTACATAAAAGTTCGGCTGGAATGGACCTCAAAAATTCTTTCATACGCTTGCGAGAATATGCTTGACTGCTGTTGTCACGTAGAATGCAAATTTTGAAATATAAAGAATTAATACAACTTAATTCGTATAAATTGTAGGAACGTTTATTAATATTTGAAATTACAGCGAATACCTGAGTAATGATCGTGTATATTATAAAATACAGAGTGAAACATCCGTTGTGCTATTTCGGAGAAGGTAGGTGGCAAAACAATAATAAAAGAGTCAGAACAACTCCTCTCGACGCGATAACGATAGTGTGATAGGCAGACGTATTAATAGTTTACAGTGATCTGTTACTGAGAAAGTAAAAAAAAAAACACTCTTTGACATGCTCCGGGAAACGCGAATTACGCAACCTCGTCATGCTTCTTGTAGGCAGGAACAGCGTACACTTGCCATCAGGTGATTAAAAGAATATTCGCGACCTCCGCTTGTCTTCGTGTGAGGCGGAGTTTTCCCTCGACATGTCATGAGTGTTACACAGACAAAATAATCTGAACACTTGTATGCAACTACGTGAGGAATGCGAGAAAATTTTTTCAAAATTAAGACGCAACACTAGCACATATTTTTTTTCTATGCGTGATTAACATTAACTTTTTATTTTTATCATTATTTCTTTAATTGTTTGCCCTCCCTTGATAGATATGTATGTTACGCTTGCGAGAATATGCTTGAATACTGTTGTCACGTAGAGTGCAAATTTTGAAATATAAAGAATTAATACAACTTAATTCGTATAAATTGTAGGAACGTTTATTAATATTTGCAATTACAGCGAATATCTGAGTAATGATCGTGTATATTATAAAATACAGATTGAAACATCCGTTGTGCTATTTCGGGGATGGTAGGCAGCAAAACAATAATAAGCAAGTCAGAACAACTCTTCTCGACACAATAACGATAGTGTGATAGGCAATAGTTTAGAGTGATATGTTACTGAGAAAGACAACAGAAAAACACTCTTTGACATACTACGGGAAACGCGAATTACGCAACCTCGTCATGCTTCTTGTGGGCAGGAACAGCGTACAGTTGCCATCAGGTGATTAAAAGAATATTCGCGACCTCCGCTTGTCTTCGTGTGAGAAGGAGTTTTCCCTCGACCTGTCATGAGTGTTACACAGACAAAATAATCTGAACACTTGTATACAACCACGTGAGGAATGCGAGAAAATTTTTTCAAATTGAAGACGCAACACTAGCACATAATTTTTTTCTATGCGTGATTAACATTAACTTTTTATTTTTATCATTATTTCTTTAATTGTTTGCCCTCCCTTGATAGATATGTATGTTACGCTTGCGAGAATATGCTTGAATACTGTTGTCACGTAGAGTGCAAATTTTGAAATATAAAGAATTAATACAACTTAATTCGTATAAATTGTAGGAACGTTTATTAATATTTGCAATTACAGCGAATATCTGAGTAATGATCGTGTATATCATAAAATACAGAGTAAAACATCCGTTGTGCAATTTCGGGGAAGGTAGGCGGCAAAACAATAACAAGCACGTCAGAACAACTCTTCTCGGCACGATGACGATAGTGTGATAGGCAAACGTATTAATAGTTTACAGGGATATGTTTCTGAGAAAGTCAAAAGAAAAACACTCTTTGACATACTACGGGAAACGCGAATTACGCAACCTCGTCATGCTTCTTGTGGGCAGGAACAGCGTACACTTTCTAAGAATATTTGCGACCTCCGCTTGTCTTCGTGTGAGACGGAGTTTTCCCTCGACATGTCATGAGTGTTACACAGATAAAATAATATGCACACTTGTATACTACCACGTGAGGAATACGAGAAAATTTTTGAAAATGAAGACGCAACACTAAAATGTAATTCTTTTTTATGTGTGATTAACTTTAACTTTTATTTTTATCATTATTTTTTTAATTGTTTGCCCTCCCTTCATAGATATGTATGTTACTGTGTACACAAATACTATATTCTGTTGTATGTTACTGTGTATACGAGGGTCGCCGCCCCGTTTCATTCTGCTTTTTAGGTATCTGAATTCTGAAAGGAAAGGGAGTTTGGACCTGACTTTCTCCAGGTGCTCGATTCATGGAATGCAACGGATTAAGACAGGTAACATTCATTTCTATCATTCTTTAATTTAATTTTCACATTTTATCATTTTCTCAAAATTTTGTGTTCCCTACCTTCATAGTTTTGTATTTTAATGTTAAAATTTCGCTATTTTAATTATTTGATATAAATGAATGAATATCTGTTGCGTCCACCACAATAATATCTTTGTGATTCCACTTCTAAACTTCCGACCGTTGACCATCAAATTAGTTACAGTAAAAGCTTTTATAACTAGAATTTTTGAGGGAACTATATCTGAATCAAAAAGTTTTATTAAAGAAGAGTAACAGATCTTAAATATCACTGACTTAAGAATAAATGTAAAAATTTCCCGGGACATGTATGATACATTAAATTTACACAGAGAGATTTCGTTACGGAACTCAACTCCTTGTGCCAATACCGTAGAACAGTGTAAGCATATGCTACATAAAAGTTCGGCTGGAATGGACGGCAAAAATTCTTTCATACGCTTGCGAGAATATGCTTGACTACTGTTGTCACGTAGAATGCAAATTTTCAAATATAAAGAATTAATACAACTTAATTCGTATAAATTGTAGGAACGTTTATTAATATTTGCAATTTCAGCGAATACCTGAGTAATGATCGTGTATATTATAAAATACAGAGTAAAACATCCGTTGTGCAATTTCGGGGAAGGTAAGCGGCAAAACAATAACAGGCACGTCAGAACAACTCTTCTCGGCACGATGACGATAGTGTGATAGGCAGACGTATTAATAGTTTACAGGGATATGTTTCTGAGAAAGTCAAAAGAAAAACACTCTTTGACATACTACGGGAAACGCGAATTACGCAACTTCGTCATGCTTCTTGTGGTCAGGAACAGCGTACACTTTCTAAGCATATTTGCGACCTCCGCTTGTCTTCGTGTGAGACGGAGTTTTTCTTCGACATGTCATGAGTGTTACACAGATAAAATAATATGCACACTTGTGTACTACCACGTGAGGAATACGAGAAATTTTTTGAAAATGAAGACGCAACACTAAAATGTAATTCTTTTTTATGTGTGATTAACTTTAACTTTTATTTTTATCATTATTTTTTTAATTGTTTGCCCTCCCTTCATAGATATGTATGTTACTGTGTACACAAATACTATATTCTGTTGTATGTTACTGTGTATACGAGGGTCGCCGCCCCGTTTCATTCTGCTTTTTAGGTATCTGAATTCTGAAATTAAAGGGAATTCGGACCTGACTTTCTCCAGCTGCTCGATTCATGGAATGCAACGGATTAAGACAGGTAACATGCATTTCTATCATTCTTTAATTTTACTTTTCACATTTTATCATTTTCTCAAAATTTTGTGTTCCCTACCTTCATAGTTTTGTATTTTAATGTTAAAATTTCGCTATTTTAATTATTTGATATAAGTGAATGAATATCTGTTGCGTCCACCACAATAATATCTTTGTGATTCCACTTCTGAACTTCCGACCGCTGACCATCAAATTAGTTACAGTAACAGCTTTTATAACTAGAATTTTTGAGGTAACTATACCTGAATCAAAAAGTTTTATTAAAGAAGAGTAACAGTTCTTAAATGCCACTGACATAAGAATAAATGTAAAAATTTCCCGGGACCTGTATGATACATTAAATTTACAGAGAGAGATTTCGTTACGGAACTCAACTCCTTGTGCCAATACCGTAGAACAGTGTAAGCATATGCTACATAAAAGTTCGGCTGGAATGGACGGCAAAAATTCTTTCATACGCTTGCGAGAATATGCTTGACTACTGTTGTCACGTAGAATGCAAATTTTCAAATATAAAGAATTAATACAACTTAATTCGTATAAATTGTAGGAACGTTTATTAATATTTGCAATTTCAGCGAATACCTGAGTAATGATCGTGTATATCATAAAATACAGAGTAAAACATCCTTTGTGCTATTTCGCGGAAGGTAGGCGGCAAAACAATAATAAGCAAGTCAGAACAACTCTTCTCGGCACGATGACGATAGTGTGATAGGCAAACGTATTAATAGTTTACAGGGATATGTTTCTGAGAAAGTCAAAAGAAAAACACTCTTTGACATACTACGGGAAACGCGAATTACGCAACCTCGTCATGCTTCTTGTGGGCAGGAACAGCGTACACTTTCTAAGAATATTTCGACCTCCGCTTGTCTTCGTGTGAGACGGAGTTTTCCCTCGACATGTCATGAGTGTTACACAGATAAAATAATATGCACACTTGTATACTACCACGTGAGGAATACGAGAAAATTTTTGAAAATGAAGGCGCAACACTAAAATGTAATTCTTTTTTATTAGTGATTAACTTTAACTTTTATTTTTATCATTATATTTTTAATTGTTTGCCCTCCCTTCATAGATATGTATGTTACTGTGTACACAAATACTACCCAACTAACACAGAACTTGCGGGCCACTGATGGCTACGTTAGCCTTGGCCCAAACTAGTAGATGAGGGGCCGCAATCGTTTGCCGTAACGGCAACTTAAAAAAACTGTCACGCCGGCCACAATGTGGCCACAACAGAATTGGCCATAACTACATTAAGATGCCCATAATTGTGCCACAAGTGGTTAATCATAATTGACGGATAGCCTAAAACTGGCCACAGTTATACTTTAAGTGGCAATTATTAATGAAAACTAGCCACAGTTTGGCCATTAACGATCATCGTGAATAAAATATAGCCAGAAGATCGCCACAGCCATGCCACCTGCGTTTGTTAAGAATAAAAGCTACCCCAAAGCTGGCCATAAATGTTAATTTATTGGTCATCATAAATGTAAACTAGCCTTAAGCCAGCCATCCACATACCATCAATGCTATTCATTAATGAATGCATGCCGAAAGCTAGCCACTTTGTTGCCATGAATGGGCATCATTAATGTATGCAAGCCGAAAGCTAGCCACTTCGTTGCCATCATTAATGAATGCAAGCCGAAAGCTAGCCACTTTGTTGCCATCAATGGTAATCATTAATGAATGCATGCCGAAAGCTAGCCACTTTGTTGCCATGAATGGGCATCATTAATGTATGCAAGCCGAAAGCTAGCCATTTCGTTGCCATCATTAATGAATGCAAGCCGAAAGCTAGCCACTTTGTTGCCATCAATGGTAATCATTAATGAATGCATGCCGAAAGCTAGCCACTTTGTTGCCATGAATGGGCATCATTAATGTATGCAAGCCGAAAGCTAGCCATTTCGTTGCCATCATTAATGAATGCAAGCCGAAATCTAGCCACTTTGTTGCCATCAATGGTAATCATTAATGAATGCATGCCGAAAGCTAGCCACTTTGTCGCCATCAATGGGCATCATTAATGAATGATAGCCCAAAGCTAGCCATATTCATGCCACTATTACATATCATGAATGGAAGCTGGCCAGAATTATACTTTTTATGGTCCTCAAAAAAGTAAAGTTGAGAAAATCTCCATTTTTACTCCTTTGGCAGGGACAATTTTTTTTCTTTTTTTTAAGTTATTTTAAACTTTAGAATCTAAATTTACTGGTCCATAATTTTTGTCTGAAAACTCTAAATATTTTATTCAAAATTTGAAAAAAAAAAAAAATAATAATAATCTATTGGAATATTTTTCTTAACAAGAGCTCATAACACCAACCTGACTTTTATGCAAACATGTTTCACTTTATTATAATATTTTTCAGTTAAAAACTGCAATGGTGTTATAAGCACCCCATATTAAAAAGGTCAAAATACAATAAAATCGAAAGTGCTTCATATCTTGTATAGAATACTTTCAATCTGGAAGCAATAATAATAATTTTTTTTAAAAAAAAGTGTCCCAATGGAGGCAAAAATTGGCCGTATCCACTCATGTCATTAGATCGGAATAAAAGGCCATATGGTTATGATTTATTTTTTAATGTTATTCTGAAAAAGTTGCAAAAGCCATAATTGTAATTAATAAAAAAAAAGTTGTAAAATAAGGTGTAACACAAGGTGTAAAATATATATTGAGCGTTAAATTACCAATGATGGTGAGAATACGAAAAAAAAACTAATTTTCTTCAATTTTTAATTAAATTATAGGTTTAAACATTCTATTCAAAGGAGTAAATTTTTAAGTAGTTTCAATTTATGTTTCTTCAAGCTAATTCACCAGGTGGATTGTCCAGCCAGAATTTCCATTGAAAATTGTTATCTAATGATTATATTCAACATCCCTTTTTCGAAGCAAATAAAAAATGTATAATGTTAAATGAGATACCATATGAAAGGATTTTCAAGCGACTTCTGACATAGTGCACTCACATTTCTTTAAAACATGTATTTTGGTTAAAATTGCAAGTAATAAATTAAATAGGCATTGTTTTCAGAAATAAAATGAAAGTTTTTCCTCAAATTACTGTTGCCACAAAAATTAAATAACACAACAATGATTATAAAAAAAATGTTCAATAAAGATAAAGTGGACATGGCTGCTGCATGGGTTTATTTTATATTTATGATAAAAAAGCAAAATTTAAATTCAAACGCTCAATTTTTTTTTTTTTTTCAAAACATTATGTCACTCTCTAATGTAGTTAAAATACAATTTATATATATATATATATATATATATAGCTCTTGATATTTTCAGTCAGTTTTTACTGTAAAGTATGAAAGAATAAATTGGATTATATTCTGGCTTTATTTTTTTTTAGAAGTTTAAACATGCATCTAAAAAATATTAGATATTGCTAAAAAATATTAGGCTGCAGTGTGAAATCTTCACACAGGCCCACTAGTATATATTATTTCTGTTATCAACATCCCCTTTTCTCAGAAAATATGAAATGCACAACAATGAACGAGATGCCATAAGAAAGGATTTTGAACCAGCTTCTGACATAGTGCACTCACATCTCGATAAAACATATTTTTTGATTAAAAATTGCTGTAAATTAAAAATTAAATCTGCATTGTCTTCATAAAAGAAATGAAAGGCTTTCCTCAAATTAGTGTAGCCACAAAAATAAAATACCACATTATATAATGCTTAAAATGATTATAAAAAATAAATACTACAAAAAAGATAAAGTGGGACATAGTTGCTGCACGGGTTTATTTTATATTTATGACTAAAAAGCAAAATTGAAATGCTCAATTTATTTTTCTTTGTCCCATGTTTTTTTCCGAAACAGATGATGTCATCTCTAAAGCAGTTAATTAACTATAGATATATATATTTTTTTGTCTTTGCTATGCTCGATCAGTTTTTACTGTAACTGTGATGGAATAAACGAGATGATATTCTGGCTCGACTAATGTTGTTTGAAGATAGTTTCAGTCCTTAATTTTCCTTTACAAGTTTAAACCTGCATCTAAAGAGTATTAGATATTGCTAAAAAGTATTAGACTGCAGTGTGAAATCTTCGCACGGGTCCACTGGTGCTTTTATAATACAATTTCTTACCTGGATGTTTCTTCCAATTATCCAGCTTGAAAATAAAACAAAAACGCAGGAACTCTATTTTATAAAATTGGTAAAATGTTAACATTACTGATCATTGAAATTTAAGAATTTTTTTTAATGATGTAACTATATATATATGTAAATTAGGTCCGTTCAAAAAATGTCATTTCACTATCTTCATCTCTTTGGCATATAATATCAGAAAAATGTAGCAGTATTCCTATAAAGTAATGTTTTAGTCTGTTAAGGACTCTTCCCCCCTTTATACACATCATAGAACAAAATTTCAATGTATATATATTTACAAAATATTACTAATTGACAGAAAGCCAATTGTCACTATTTTCCTTCTTATGTAATCTTAAAATTTCTCTTATTAAATAAGTTTAATATTTTTTCAAAATAGTAGTGGCAGTTGATCTTCTAGAACACAGCAAGTTCACCATTCATACACTAAATCTTTTTTTTTTTTTTTTTTTTAAATGGACAAAACATTACTCATAAATAATAATATATCATTGTTTTTACTTTTTAAAAATTAGCAAGTAATGAGTACTGAATATATATATATTTTTTTTTAATATATTACCAATAAAGAAATCTTTAAAATATTTTTCCTTCCAGCAGGAGGTATGTGACTTTTTGACTAACAAAATTTCAAACTGATTCATACAATATTATGTACATTAAAATTTTAATCTCAACTTCTAATGAGATTATGATGAAATTTTTATTAAAATTTTCAAAAGTTTTTATACAGCAAATTATTTTTAATACCTGATCTCCAAGCAATGCTAATTTATAATCAACCAACAAAAACAGTTTATCAGTTTTTAAAATATAGCCTACATAAAACACTTTTATTCAATTATATCTTAACCTGTAAAAAGAAGGGGGAATGTTCTCAGAATGAGAAAGAAGGGGAAAATATATAGTACATCTTTTTTAACAACATCACTTGCATAAATAAATATATATATTTAAAAACACTAGAACTGAATGCTTTTTTTTTTCATATAAATTTTATTTTTCACAACAAATGTAAAACAAACCAACCAAAAAACATTTATTTATGTATTTACAAGATGCTCAAAATTTATCAGAAATATTTTACAAGAAAATTTAATCCTGTTACAATTAAATTTCTGATGTTTCTTAATTTAAGTTTATAAACAAGAGCTGAAAATCTACAGTCATCTTCACAGAGAACTTTTTTCTTTCCAGATTTTTATTCTTCTTCTGAAAAACAAAAAATAAATTTTACAAAACAAAATTAAAATGCCTTACTTTAAAAACACCACTTATTAATTAGCCATTTATAAATATAATCGGAACAGAAATTATACAGTAGATTTCCGTTACAACGAACGCCACGGGACCACTAAAATATTTCGTTGTAACGATTTTTTCGTTGTAACGGAATTACTCCTATTTATCTAATGAATTACATGTACACGTAAATAAATTATGTAAGATGTATGTTAGAAAGTAATTATGTAAGAAAATGTACCTTTCATTATAGAGGATTTTAATGGAAGACTAGTTAAATTAACATAGAAAAAGTTAGTAAATTAAAATTCAATATTAAAATTACAAAATTACGGACTAACCTTTATTTAGTAATACATTATTGCAGAAAATCTGTAATTTTAATTTGTACAAAGGAATGTGTTAGTTTATTATAACAAAAACGTGTGCAACGAATGAATGTGAGAAAATACCTCCTCTAGAACATTCTTTTGATGAGAAACAAAAGCACGTATTTTCTCCAAGCATGAGAAAGCTTCCGAAGAGGTAACTTTTGAATCGTCGGTGACACCAATATCGTCATCACTATTTTCGTCATTTTGTTGGTCTAATGTAGTTTTAATGATTAAAATGATATTTTCATCAGTCACTTCAGAGCATGTTTGAATATTGTCATCCACAGATAAGAAATCCTCCCAATCCACCTGATCAGAGATTGATGTTAATTTTCTGGTAGCCTTCCAAATTGTGTTTAACTCAGAAGTTTAACTCTGTGTTTAACTCATATCCAAATCTAAAACTTCTGATTAATTTTCTTCGGTGTCAGTTAATCGGGCATGTTTCCAACAGTTAGAAATTGTTTTCTGGCTAATTTCTTGCCACGAACCAGAGATCAATTCAATAGCTTCTTTGAGATTTATTTTTGGTCTTTTGCCATTCTCTAAGCCGCAAAGAATTTCTTTTAGCAAAAGAGCTCAGTTGCGAGATTTTACAGCACGGATGATGCCATGGTCTAGACGTCTAGAGGCTGAAGAATAGAAGTGCAATTTGGCGGGAAGTACTCAAATTGGATGCAGTCTAATTTGGAGGAATTATCATGAGGCATGCAGTTATCAATCAGGAGAAGAATTTTCCATTTTTTAGCTTTCATTTCTCTGTCAAATCGCACTAGCCAATCACTAAAGATATCTTGTGTCATACATGCCTTCTTATTGAATTTATAATCACAAGGCGAATGACAGTTCTTAAAGCAACGGGGCTTGCCAGAGTGACCAACAATTAATATTTTTCTGTTCTCGGTTCCAGATTTGTTACAAAAAAAAGTGCTGTAATTCGTTTCTTTGAAGTTTTCCCTCCAATGCATTTGTCGTCATTAAATGTTAATGTTTTTCTCGGTTCAAGTTGATAAAATATTCCAGCGTCGTCAGCATTAAAAATATCATCGAAGCTGTATGTCTTTATAAGGGCAGTTGCTTTTCCAGCTCTCCATTCATTTACAGCCTTTGTAGGTACATCACTTGCGTCGCCTCAAATTGATTTTATTACAATTCCATGGTGAGTACGAAAGCGATTGGGCCATCCAACACTGACTTGGAAATTTTCGATATCAAGCATTATTCCGAACTCTTGAGCTTTTTGCCTTATCAGAGGATCACATTGCGTGAACGAACATCGGCACAATCACTTGAACACGGCTTTATCGACATCTTGAAATTGGGACTGTCGCATTCGTTTTCTATGGGAACAAATGCTTGCAATTTGGAATTGTCTGTCAATATTTTCCTTATCTTTTAGAAATGTCGATAAACTCGATGGTGTTATTCCATATTTTTTGGCCACATCAGCTTTCCGCAATCCTTTATCAATCTCAGAAATTATAGCTTTCTTTTCTTCCAACGAAAATTGTTTTCGTTTCACACAAGCCATATTTTATCAATGAACGAAGCAAGAAACACACTGCAACAGGTATTGGCGTCAAAGATATCCCAGAACAAGCACAAACACTTCTTTCACAGTGAAGTGCACCTGCTGTTTGTCACGTGATCATTTTGAAGCGTATGGGCTAATGAAAAAAAAAAGGAATTCGGAAACAGAAGTAAACAAACGAAAAAATAGCAAAGGAGAGAAAAATATGAAATAGCACCTGTCCCCAAAACAACGTTATTTTTTAACTTCGACGTGCTATTCGAAGTATATTTCATTTCTGTTAAGCAATTGAGAAAAAAGAAAAAAAAGCTCGATGATTTTTCGTTGTAACGGAATTGCTAGTAAAATGCACTTCGTTAAATCGGAATTCTTAATACATTGGGGTTAATGAAATTTGAAAAGGGGATTTGTCAAATTTCGTAGTAACGGGATTTTTCGTTGTAACGGGAATCTACTGTAATTTAAAAAAACTATTTACAAAAAGCTTTGTAGTTCAAGTTATTTGTACAAAATGAAACTATTTTATTGCAGTATACCTATATTTGCTTTTAACAAAAACTCATGAAAGGGCAGCGTTGTCAAATGACACCTAATTCCTTTTTTTTTTCTAGGTGCGAAACTGCATTTCATGGTGGCAATTTTATGTTATATCATATTCTCTCATTTCTTTTTGCAACCATGTTAACAATAATATTGTTTCTATTTTTATGTGTTAAGAGCAGGGGGGGAGGGGGGGGGCTGTATATATTAAATACTTTATCTCTGTGTTAATCACTAAAACAAAATAAAAACAGGCTTTCTATAAATTCTTTTGAATAACTTCAAATATATAAATTCATATTCTTTACATATGATGTATGGGTGCTCTTTCTGTTCATTTCATAAAAGTCGAATTGCTCACTTTGTAAATGTTTCTAGAATTTGTATTGCTAGAAACCAGCAGTTCTTTATTTTCTTCACTTTATTTTTTCACATAACATTTCCTTCAAAATGGCTTTGTAAAGTAGGAAAATACATTGTGTACCTTATTTTTTCACATAACATTTCCTTCAAAATGGCTTTGTAAAGTAGGACAATACATTGTGTACCTCCAAGCTATAAATCTGATATTATCACTCATAAAACGATAGCATTTCAATTCTCACCGTAATTTAGTTCAAAATAAGGAAAAGCAATTTTTCAACTTTTCCCCGTCAAAGTTAAAAAAGTAAAATTTAAATTAGGTGGGATATAATATATCCCACCACGCCTCAAAGGGTTAAAAGACAATAAAGAAAAAATGAAGTTACTTTGACACAGGGTTGGGTTTCTTCCGGAAGAAACTGGAAAAAATGGAAAAAACTGGAAGAAACCAACAGAAAACAAAACAGATGCTCAAAATTAAAATATATTAACTATATAAAAGAATTAAATTCAAAACCTAATTATATGAAATTTAAATTGGAAACTAATTAATATTAAAAATATTATTTATGGAAAAATAAGTTATTTTTTAATAACAAACTTCAGGTTCAGGAGGTATTTACAGGATATGTTTTTTACAACTTTAGAGGTAGGGGATATTTTTTTATTGTTTATATAATTTCTGTTAAAAAAAAAAAAAAACCTACCAATTCCTTATTTATCATATAAAAATGCAATATTTTAAAAACTATTGTGCAAAACTTAAAACAAACAAATTTGTAATTATGTATACTAGCATGCTGATTTAAAAGATAAATGTTCTGAAAATAAACTCTACAGGGATAAGAAATTTTTTCATCTTTTGCATTCATCCATTCTAAGTTGAGAAATTGATTGCAGCATCTTAAAGCTAAATTACTTCTGTTTTGTTATACAATGTTGCACTGTAGTAAGGAAAATGGAGATTTTAATGAAATCCTTCAATACAGTAATTACTGTATATTAGTTTCCTTAATAAAATGGGCGTAAATTCAAAGCACTGTCTTTTATTTAAAAGAGTTTCATTCTACAATAGGTAAATGATCCACATACTATTTACTACTGGTTACAGAAGTTTAAATTATATATATTAAAAAAAATGTGCCTCTTTTGAATTGAATTACCTTTAATTGATTTTGTGTATTTTGGATAAATTTATTTGGTACATTTCCATTATACCAACACCATTGTCGTCACCAAGTGCAATAATTGGCACAAAATGAAATTCATGTGAAAGGATTCAATTGGAAAAAAAAAAAAAAATGTTGGCACAAAATTGAGCATTTAAAAATATAACATTTGAAAATTACAGACTTTCACGAACTATTTTATTAAATCGACACGAATATAGACTTAAAATAAAAGAACAAATAAATATTATATGATAAATTAATAAAATTAACTCAATTTAAACTACAGGCATAGCATTGTAAATGTCTCTTAGCATTGCAGTAAGCATTTCACTTTTTGAATGAAGACGTTCATACTTTTTTTTTGTATCCAAAGTCCTGAAACAATTTTATTGCAGCGTCCTCATCATCTGGTAAATGCCTAATGGTAAAATCCACATTAGTGTCAACAATAAATATAAGTTACTACTTAATATTAAATATATTCTATTTGAAAAATAGCAAATTAAGATGTTTTGCGAGGTTACAGAGTAAATTAAGTAATAATAATAATTAAAAAGTGTCATGTTCAATAAATAGCAAATCACAATGTTTGGCACGGTTTGCAATAAAAATATTTACACGTTCAGGGTTTAAATAAATAGCACATTAGCATACATTTTGGCATGGTGTTAGAAAAGTCCCATTTATTTTATTCAGGTACACAATGATTGGAAAGCTTTAGACAGGTGTGTGATCTTGGCTAAAAAACTGGTGTAATTATCAATTTATCATACATAATTAAATTTTTATAAGTCTAATTAAATTGATGTAAGGTTATCTATTAGAAAATACATTTATTTTTATTGTATTTTACAAAGTTGTAACTTATATGGTAAATTCTTAAAGAAAAACAGTTTCTTCCATTTTTTCCACTTGGAAGAAACCTATTTCTTCAGGCCGGTTTTTTCCACTTTGGAAGAAACTTGCCAACCCTGCTTTGACACATCATAGACAATCTCTGACAAACAGATTTTTCCATTTTAATTTTGTTTTTTTAACAGTTAAAACTGTTTTGGCCAATAATTCAAAAATTTTTAGTAGCATTTGGGGACTCCTGAAAATCGGGGACCCTGGGCCCGTGCCCCGAATGCCCTGCCCATGACAGATATATAAATTTCTCTATTTTTAGCCGCAATCGATTGACAAATTTAGCAATTTTTCTCATGCGATCTTGGAAGAATTTCGCTATTTTTTCCCATGACTGACTGAATAGTTTCGTGATTTTTCCCGCAGCTGACTGATGAATTTCAGAATATTTTCCTGCTACCAATTGCCGAGTTGTGCAGGGAGGGAGGTTTTGCGACAAATAAGCAAATTTCCCAATTTTTTTCCTACAACAAACTGCCGAATTTTGAGATTTTTGAATTTTGTAATTTTTCTTGCGACCAAGTGACAAATTTTGTGATATTTTACTGTGACCAATAGACAAATCTTGCGATATTTTCTCATGACCGATAGATGATTTTTGTGATATTTTCCCGCTAAATTTTGGTGAAATTCGCGAAAGCAAATTCTTGCGAATCCACAATAATCAGGGCACATTTCCAGCTATATAAAAACGGGCAGGGCGCATTTACAACTATAAAAAAATGGGCAGGGTGCTGCGCCCTCTCGAAAACGTCTAGGGGAAACACTAATTACTCCAATACAAATATTGCCACAGTTATTTTATTCTAAAAACTTGATATTTGAGTAATTTTAATTTATTTTCAGCAGTGAAATTAACTCGAAATTATTGAATAACAAACATGTGAATTTTTACATTGCTAACTAAGCGTAACCAAGCTTCCAGGCTCGAACATATTTCACACTGTCAGTTTTACGCTTAGTTAGCAATGAAAAAAAAATCACCATTTTTATTACTTGATATTTGATTTAAAGGAAAATTTAAAAACATGGATTTGAACCTTCAGCTCCTCTCCAGAATCTTACATTTGCAAAATATTTTGGGCAAAACATAAGAATGTTTTAAAAATACCTTGAATTTAAATATCATTTTTTAAAGTTTCTTAAGAAAAAAGGGTCAAAGAAAGTATTAAAGAAGGTCCCTTTCTCCAAAGAATCTGCTTTATTTTTAATTTGTTAAAAATTATACATTACATATAATCAAAATCCAAATTAATTTATATGACAACATATTAAAAAAAAATCCTTAATTTAGAGGTCAGAAGATTAAATAATTTTATCACCACCTCCCTTCCTCTTCTACATACATAGCATAAATTAAAAAAAATTATTTAGCATAAATCTGTGTAATCTTAAGTATTGTCAAAGTTCATGAAAGTCAAAAACCCTGTTAACAAAAATTATTTGACACATTTCTGCAAAACTTTAAAAAATACTCAATCTTTTTCTATTAAATTTTACATTTCAAAAATTTAAATTAATTTAATTTTTATTAAACGTAAGTCCAGATTAGATGCACTATATTTCCAGAGGTGTCACAATAATCACAAAACTGAATCATCACTCTTGAAACAAATATTAAAACATTTAAAGCAAACATTTTCTAAGCACATGAGCTGAAGCATCAAAATTTTGAGTAATTTGAAGGACCCATTGTACAAGATGTTTACATTTCATGAAACTCTGCTAAACTGTTTTAACAAACTGTAAAATAACAATTTTGAATAAAATAATTTTAATAAAAATGAAGAATTCCTATGCAATATGTAATAGACGAAGATTTTTTTATGATAACTTTTTGAATACAGTTTTGGTAAAATATTACAATTTAACTAAATTTTAATATGAAAAAGTTTACAAAATGATTTTTTGGCCATTTAAAAGATATCGCCAAATTTATCAGCCAATCGTGGTAAAAAATCTTAAAATTAGTCAATGGATTGTTGGGGAAAAAAAAAAAAATTTCGGTTAATGTATGCGAAGCGTACATACACAAGTTACTGACCGCGGCTGGAATGAATTTCGTGCATTCTACAGATTGCTGTACAGCGAGTTTCATGCGTCCAGTGAAGTTTTTTTTCGGTTAATGTACGCGAAACGTACATATACAAGTTACTGACCGCGGCTTGAATGAATTTCGTGCATTCTACAGATTGCTGTACAGCGAGTTTCATGCGTCCAGTGATGTTTTTTTTTCAGTTAATGTACGCGAAGCGTACATACACAAGTTACTGACCGCGGCAGGAATGAATTTCGTGCATTCTACAGATTGCTGTACAGCGAGTTTCATGCGTCCAGTGATGTTTTTTTTTTCGGTTAATGTACGGCAAGCGTACATACACAAGTTACTGACCGCGGCTTGAATGAATTTCGTGCATTCTAGAGAATGCTGTACAGTGAGTTTCATGCGTCCAGTGATGTTTTTTTTCGGTTAATGTATGCCAAGCGTACATACACAAGTTACTGACCGTGGCTTGAATGAATTTCGTGCATTCTACAGATTGCTGTACGGCGAGTTTCATGCGTCCAGTGATGTTTTTTTCGGTTAATGTATGCGAAGCGTACATACACAAGTTACTGACCGCGGCTTGAATGAATTTCGTGCATTCTAGAGATTGCTGTACGGCGAGTTTCATGCGTTCAGTGATGTTTTTTTTTGGTTAATGTACGCGAAGCGTACATACACAAGTTACTGACCTCGGCTTAAATGAATTTCGTGCATTCTAGAGAATGCTGTACAGCGAGTTTCATGCGTCCAGTGATGTTTTTTTTCAGTTAATGTACGCGAAGCATAGTCAACCGCGTCTTGCATGTATTAGAAAAATGAAGAATATCGAAATTTTCCTCAATTATAACGTGTGTGGTGTGATGCAGAGAATTGACTATTTATAGAGTTTTTATGAGAATTTCTTTCATGAAGTAAACGTTGATTTTATTCCGTTTTGTGACAATTTTCAATTTTAAGCCTTATTTTACTAGAAATTTTTTAATTGTTAAAGGTAATAAATTATTAAACTTGATAAATATTTCAAAAAAATTCATAGAAAAAAAAAGATAATTTGTAAAAATGGATACAGATGGAAGAAAAAAGCTATAAATATGTAAAAATAGAAAAAAATTTGATAAAAGTATGTAAAAATGGAAATATCCGGAGGAAAAAAATAGCCGAAAATTTGTAAAAATGAAGTATCTGGAGGAAAAAATAGCTAAAAATTTGTAAATTGAAAAAGCTAGAGGGAATAGATAACTAAAAATTTTTTTAAATGAAGAAATCTGGAGGAAAAATAGTTAAAAATTCATTAAAAAAAAAAGGAAAAATCCGGTGGGAAAAATAGTTTAAAATGGAAAAATTGGAGGAAAACATAGCAAAAAAATTGGAAATTCGGAAAATATGGTGGCAAAAATAGCTAAAAATGTGGGAAAATATGGTGGCAAAAATAGCTAAAAATGTGTGAAAATTGTAAAATCTGGAGGAAAAGTAGCTAACAATTTGTAAAAATGGAAATATGATGAGGAAAGAATAGTTAAAAATTTATACAAATGAAAAATACAAAAGAAAGAAAATTAAAAATATGGAAAAATCTGGAGGAAAAAAATGGCTAAAAATTTGTAAAAATGGTAAAATCCGGAAGAAAAAATAGCTAAAAATTTGTAAAAATAAAAAATCCAAATGAAAAAAATAGATATTTTTTAAAAAAAAATTGAGAAATTTGGAGAAAAAATTGCTAAAAATTTTTTTTAATTGAAAAATCCGGAGGAAAAAGTAGCTAAATTTTTTTTTTAATTGAAAAATCCGGAGGAAAAAGTAGCTAAAAATTGTTTAAATTGAAAAATTCGGAGGAAAAAATAGCTAAAAATTTTTAAAAATTGAAAAATTCGGTAGAAAAAGTAGCTAAAAAATTTTTTAAAGCGGAAAAATCCAGAGGAAAAAGTAGCTAAAAATTTTTAAAAACGGAAAAATCCGGAGGAAAAAATAGCTAAAAATTTTTAAAAACGGAAAAATCCGGAGGAAAAAATTTCAAAAAATGCAAAAAAAACAAAGGAAAAACATAGCTAAAAATTTATAAAAATGAAAAAAAAAGTAAAAACATAGCTAAATATTTATAAAAATGAAAAAAAAAAGTAAAAACATAGCTAAATATTTATAAAAATGAAAACAAAAGAAATAAAATAAAAACGTAGCTAAAATTTGTAAAAATGTAGAGGAAAAAATAGCTAAAAATTTGTAAAAATGAAAAATAGATGAAAAATAGCTAAAAACTTGTAAAAACGAAAAATCCAAATGAAAAAAGTAGGTTAAAATTGAAAAATCCGGAGGAAAAAATAGGGTAGAACTTTTTTTTTATGGAAAAATCCGGAGGAAAAAATTTGTAAGAATAAAAATATCCGGAGGAATAAATAGTTCAAAATTTGGATAGAAAAATTGCTAAAAATGAAACAATACGGAGTGAAAAATAGCTAAATAGTTTTTTAAACGGAAACATCCGGCAGGAAAAATAGCTAAAAATTTGTAAAAATGGAAAAAATCGGAACGAAAAAATCGATAAAAGTTTATAAAAATTGAAATATCTGAAGGAAAATATCGGTAAAAGTTTGTAAAAATTGAAATATCTGAAGGAAAATATTGGTAAAAGTATGTAAAAATCGAAAAATGTGGCGGTAAAATTTACTAAAACTTTGTAAATATTCTTAAAACGAAATAAAATCAATGCTACGTTCACGGTGTACTTCATGAACCTCTATGGTGTACCTCTATGGTGTACCTCTATGGTTCATGGTGTACTTTGTGAAAGAATTTGCTTGACGATGTGTGTAAGTAATAAGTCGTCTGCCGAAAAGCTCGTGTTCTGATTGGGTAGAATTCGGAGGTTGCCGATTTCTCGGTTGGCGCACGTCAAAAAAATCGCCAAATCGGGGACCCTCGCTTATTCGAGGATTCTGCCGAAAAATATTTTAATAGCTTTTTTTTTTCTATAACTTTTAAGAGTAAAAAATAAGTACATTCTAGCTGTAAAAAAAGGTTAAAAAGTGTAAATTTTACACTTAAAGTGCAAAGGTTGGAAAGCTTTGTAAAGAGCTTTAACGTTTACCAACTGTATGCAGCTAAAATACAAGAGTGCACTTCTATTTTATGAATGTGTGAAATTAAATTTACTAATGTAAATTGATCAATACAGACAAAATTTGGAGCCTATTTAGGGGACCATCCCAAAATTCTTCCTAGTAAAGCAGGTCCCTTCACAATATACCTTTTAATAAACAGGATCTCTTCCCATTTTTTTTTTTAAATAACACAGGCAACTTAAAAAAAAATTGAGTTTTAAAAAGGAAGAAGTCTTTAAAGACAAATTTGTTTTTGCATGTGGGGTAGCAATACTTTTAAAATCTGGAATTTTCTGAATTGACTATTTTATAAACAATCCATAAAAACATACTCTTCATTGTTAATTTTTATTTTATGTTTCAAAATGTGTAATTTGCAAACAAATTGAAAAGAAAACTTTAACAGAAGGACTTAGTTATCAATAAACGTTTGGTTCAAATTTGAGTAACTAAATTTCATATTCATTACAAAATGTTATCTTTCACAAAAAAAAAAAGAATAAATTTCACACAAATAACTTTTACTTTTTTCAAAATGGGCCCTAAGATAAAAGCCCTGCGTTACAAACTGAGTAAATTGACAACTTACCTTTGCTTGAATGCCAAACGAGTTTATGCTGCACAGTCATCTCTGCTGCCATCTCTGAACTGCGCCACCACAGTTTCCTGAAAAATATGAAAATAAATTGTAATAGGTTGCAATATTAAGCATTTATCATATTCAACTAGAAAATTAAAAAGAAAAAGTACAACTGATTAATGTATATAACTGATGTCAGTGAATCATTTTCTTCTTCTTTTAAATCAAAACTTATTTCAACATGCACACACACATAATTTGCATTAAATAAAATGGCATCTTATCTAAATATTGCTATGGGGAGGAAAAGAAAAAAAAATTACTGAATCAGCCACACCAGCAGAAGTGCTGTGCACTTAGACTGTTTTAAATTTTTACACGCATATGCACTATAGCGCTTTTTACTGAAATTATGGTACTGAAAAAGAAAAACACTGCAGAACATAATATAAAAGATGGAGATAAATTATAGTTCCAGGAAAGTAATTAAGGAAGATAATTGATACAATGTTTGGTACTTTTCGGTTAGCTGGACACCAGTAATATATATACATGTATGTACTTGTACACATCATTGGCACCTGGCTAACCGAAAAGTACCCAATGTTTTATTTAACATAAAATTAAAAGTGTAATATCAGACAGGCTCTCTCCTCTTAATATTTTGGATGGGTGTAAAAAAAAATGTAACAGTATAGTAGATAACAGTGTGCAACTATTTTGGATTCCAAGAAAGAAATTGCATGCTTTGAGAGTATGTTGTCACAAACACAGAAAGAAAATTTCAGACTCGGGGGAGATGAGGTTAAAAAAAGGCTTAAAACAAGTTTTAAAAAGGAAGACGTCCTTAAAGACAAATTTGTTTTTGCATGAGGGGTAAGGGACGATGCAATACTTTGAAACAAAAAAAGGTACATTTCGGTTAGCCGGGCGCCAGTGATATATATCAACATATATAAATACATAATGTATATACCTATATATGTATATACATACATATATGTATATAAATATATGTATGTATATATATGTATATGCAGACATATGTGTATATACATAGATATGTGTATATATAATACATGTATATATATCACTGGCGCCCGGCTAACCGAAATGTACCCAAACAAATTATGTGCTTTCATTAGGAAAAAAAAAACCCATTAAAAATTAATCTGGTTTGTTATTAAAAAAATATTTACAACATGAAAATATATTAAAAGCAACTGTTTATAAAAAGTTTGGGTCCTTTTCTGCTATACCAACACCATTGTCGCTAAGCATAATAATCGGCACAAAAGGAAATTCACATGAAACGAATCATTTGAAAACAAAAATAACATTGTTGGCACGAATTTAAGCACTTAAAAATAAAACGTTTGAAAATTGCAATACAAAATATGCACTTAAAATAAAAGAACAAATAAATATTACATAAGGTAATAAAATAAAACTGTATTTAAACTACAGGCTTGAAATTGTAAATGTCTCTTAGGATTGCTGTAAACATTTCATTTTTTGAATGAAGATGTTTATGAGTTTTTTTGATAAAAACTTTTTTTTTTATGTATCTAAAGTCCTAAAACAATTTTATTGCCGCTTCTACATCATCAAGTAACAGCTTAATGGTAAAATTCATTTCAGTGTCAATAATAAATGCAAGTTATAATTTAATAAATATTTTCTATTTGAAAAGTAGCAAGTTAAGATGTTTTATGAGGTTACGATTAAATAATAATAATAAAAGATTCACGTTCAATAAATAGTCCAATCAGAATGTTTGGTACAGTTTGCAATAAAAAATTCTTTACATGGTTAGGGTAGAAATAAATGGCAGATTAGCGTATATTTTGGCATGTGTTGGTATAACAGAAAAGTACCAAGTTGTGTTCCTATTACACGACTCTGATAAGTGGAATTTAAAAATTAAATCAGATTACTTAGCTTTTCGGCTAAACCAAAACATTTTGGGCACTATTGCCATGACTAATTAAAAATCACATTAATGAATTAAAAAGAAATTACCTACTTTATTAAAATCTTAAAAATAAAGTGAAATTTTGCAAATGGTCATTAATTAGTACATAAAATTCGAAGTTTTCTATTACTATCAAAATAAAAATATGCCAGTATCATCAGAAAATACAGAATATATATATATTAGTTAATTAAAACCAGATCTTAACATATGAAGTATAATTTCACTGAAAGACACTGGAGCTGTAAAATATTACTTTCCGCTTCCTGACTGGTTTAAGATTGTCAGCAATAAAGCAAATTATAAAACAGGCAACGGAGAATTATGAAAAAAATAAAAGCTGAATTTTTATTGGTTAATTTTTTTATAAACCAAAAACTTCCGAGATTGTTCATTACGGACACATTTTACTCTGATATATATATATAATTACAATCAACTTATTAATAGCATATTCAGGGCAGATGTAAGATCAGTAAAGAACTTTTTTTTTTATTCACTTCTGTAGAATTAAGTCGCATAATAAGCAAAGCAATGCAGTTAATTTTACACAATTGCTGATGCTTTTTCTCAGCTTTCTTTATCTTGAACTTAAATCTGTCCCTGAGAATGATGAAAACTAATTTTTAACTAACTCTTGGAATAATATAGAAAAATAATCTTACCTAATTAGTAAATCTAAATATCCAAAAACCAGTGAATGACGAGACTTAGACATAGACGACGCCACGATGCAGGAAAGGGAAATGTAAACAACGCTGCGATGTGCGATGACGCTGCCAAAAAGACATAAAAATCCCTACGAGACCGCAGAAAAAAAGCTATATTTCAATAGATTTATTTTTTCAAGTTTTTTTTTTATCTTCAAAATTTCTCATACAACATTAAATAATTTTAAAAGTGGAAATTTTTCAATGCTGATTATTACAAAGCGGAAAACATTTAAAAATATATTTACAAAAATCCCCACTGGGAAAAAAAATGTGTTGGAAAAGGGAAATCTTGTTTCATCTTTCCCTGCATTACTCCCGGCTTGCCGTGTGAAAGGAGTGGGAGGGGGGGATCGGTATTTGGTATTATTGCTTATTTAAAAGCTAGTTAAGATTTTTTTTTTCTTTTAAATCTAAATTTTGGAGTGTTTCAAAAAATGAAAATAACTTATTTTTTGGAACTGATTTATAGATAATATACAGATAATATAAAATCACCGCCCCCCCCCCCCCCTCCAAGAAAAAATTTTTTTTTTTTTTTTTTTTTTTTTTTTTTCGTTTAACAGTTGCTTTTTGGTAAAGTGGCATTTATTTCTTTTGACAAATATTTTTTCATTGAAATTGAAATTTAAATTCCCATTTATCATTAATTTTTTTAATATGTTTACATAATATGTATGTCTAAAGATTGCAATATTCATTTTCATTCTAGGTGCTCACAAAAAATATTCATTTAAAGATATTAATGCATACTTTAAAAGCAAAAACATTAACAGTTTTTATGATTTTTTTTTTCCATAAAAACTCTTTAAATTAAAGAAGGGTACTTTTTGTGTATTTTTTATTGCATAAAATATTTAAATGCAGCATATTTTATCGTTTCACATAAATCCAGGTTTAAAATAACGAAAATCATCTTATAAAATGTGAAGTAAAGATACTTTTTATTTCTTATAATAAAAATGTCGAGAAGATTATACTGGGCCACTGACTTTTAAACAATGATAGATTTGTATATCTTGGCCGCAAACGTACTTTCATTCACTATTGGGCACTGAAATTGCATTAAGTTTCCCCGCCATTTGCCCGTTAACGATTTGGCGATAGACATCCGGTGTGCGGGCGCTTCAGTTAAAATACATTAATGGCTGGATACAAATTGCCGCAAACTTTTTTGGCCACAACGTTTACAACAGGTGGCCAAAAATCTCGTGTTTGCTGGGTATATTCTGTTGTATGTTACTGTGTATACGAGGGTCGCCGCCCCGTTTCATTCTGCTTTTTAGGTATCTGAATTCTGAAATTAAAGGGAATTCGGACCTGACTTTCTCCAGCTGCTCGATTCATGGAATGCAACGGATTAAGACAGGTAACATGCATTTCTATCATTCTTTAATTTTACTTTTCACATTTTATCATTTTCTCAAAATTTTGTGTTCCCTACCTTCATAGTTTTGTATTTTAATGTTAAAATTTCGCTATTTTAATTATTTGATATAAGTGAATGAATATCTGTTGCGTCCACCACAATAATATCTTTGTGATTCCACTTCTGAACTTCCGACCGCTGACCATCAAATTAGTTATAGTAACAGCTTTTATAACTAGAATTTTTGAGGTAACTATATCTGAATCAAAAAGTTTTATTAAAGAAGAGTAACAGATCTTAAATGCCACTGACATAAGAATAAATGTAAAAATTTCCCGGGACCTGTATGATACATTAAATTTACAGAGAGAGATTTCGTTACGGAACTCAACTCCTTGTGCCAATACCGTAGAACAGTGTAAGCATATGCTACATAAAAGTTCGGCTGGAATGGACGGCAAAAATTCTTTCATACGCTTGCGAGAATATGCTTGACTACTGTTGTCACGTAGAATGCAAATTTTCAAATATAAAGAATTAATACAACTTAATTCGTATAAATTGTAGGAACGTTTATTAATATTTGCAATTTCAGCGAATACCTGAGTAATGATCGTGTATATCATAAAACACAGAGTAAAACATCCGTTGTGCAATTTCGGGGAAGGTAGGCGGCAAAACAATAACAAGCACGTCAGAACAACTCTTCTCGGCACGATGACGATAGTGTGATAGGCAAACGTATTAATAGTTTACAGGGATATGTTACTGAGAAAGTCAAAAGAAAAACACTCTTTGACATACTACGGGAAACGCGAATTACGCAACCTCGTCATGCTTCTTGTGGGCAGGAACAGCGTACACTTTCTAAGAATATTTGCGACCTCCGCTTGTCTTCGTGTGAGACGGAGTTTTCCCTCGACATGTCATGAGTGTTACACAGATAAAATAATATGCACACTTGTATACTACCACGTGAGGAATACGAGAAAATTTTTGAAAATGAAGACGCAACACTAAAATGTAATTCTTTTTTATGTGTGATTAACTTTAACTTTTATTTTTATCATTATTTTTTTAATTGTTTGCCCTCCCTTCATAGATATGTATGTTACTGTGTACACAAATAATATATTCTGTTGTATGTTACTGTGTATACGAGGGTCGCCGCCCCGTTTCATTCTGCTTTTTAGGTATCTGAATTCTGAAAGGAAAGGGAGTTTGGACCTGACTTTCTCCAGGTGCTCGATTCATGGAATGCAACGGATTAAGACAGGTAACATTCATTTCTATCATTCTTTAATTTTACTTTTCACATTTTATCATTTTCTCAAAATTTTGTGTTCCCTACCTTCATAGTTTTGTATTTTCATGTTAAAATTTCGCTATTTTAATTATTTGATATAAATGAATGAATATCTGTTGCGTCCACCACAATAATATCTTTGTGATTCCACTTCTAAACTTCCGACCGTTGACCATCAAATTAGTTACAGTAAAACTTTTATAACTAGAATTTTTGAGGGAACTATATCTGAATCAAAAAGTTTTATTAAAGAAGAGTAACAGATCTGAAATATTACTGACTTAAGAATAAATGTAAAAATTTCCCGGTACATGTATGATACATTAAATTTACACAGAGAGATTTCGTTACGGAACTCAACTCCTTGTGCCAATACCGTAGAACAGTGTAAGCATATGCTACATAAAAGTTCGGCTGGAATGGACGGCAAAAATTCTTTCATACGCTTGCGAGAATATGCTTGACTACTGTTGTCACGTAGAATGCAAATTTTCAAATATAAAGAATTAATACAACTTAATTCGTATAAATTGTACGAACGTTTATTAATATTTGCAATTACAGCGAATATCTGAGTAATGATCGTGTATATTATAAAATACAGAGTGAAACATCCGTTATGCTATTTCGGGGAAGGTAGGCAGCAAAACAATAATAAGCAAGTCAGAATAACTCTTCTCGACACAATAACGATAGTGTGATAGGCAATAGTGTAGAGTGATATGTTACTGAGAAAGTCAACAGAAAAACACTCTTTGACATACTACGGGAAACGCGAATTACGCAACCTCGTCATGCTTCTTGTGGGCAGGAACAGCGTACAGTTGCCATCAGGTGATTAAAAGAATATTCGCGACCTCCGCTTGTCTTCGTGTGAGACGGAGTTTTCCCTCGACATGTCATGAGTGTTACAGTGACAAAATAATCTGAACACTTGTATACAACCACGTGAGGAATGCGAGAAAATTTTTCAAAATTAAGACGCAACACTAGCACATAATTTTTTTCTATGCGTGATTAACATTAACTTTTATTTTTATCATTATTTTTTTAATTGTTTGCCCTCCCTTGATTGATATGTATGTTACTGTGTACACAAATACTATATTCTGTTGTATGTTACTGTGTATACGAGGGTCGCCGCCCCGTTTCATTCTGCTTTTTAGGTATCTGAATTCTGAAATTAAAGGGAATTCGGACCTGACTTTCTCCAGCTGCTCGATTCATGGAATGCAACGGATTAAGACAGGTAACATGCATTTCTATCATTCTTTAATTTTCCTTCGAATAAAGTAAAATTTTGTGTTCCCTACCTTCATAGTTTTGTATTTTAATGTTAAAATTTGCTATTTTAATTATTTGATATAAATGAATGAATATGTGTTGCGTCCACTACAATAATATCTTTGTGATTCCACTTCCGACCCTTGACCATCAAATTAGTTACAATAACAGCTTTTATAACTAGAATTTTTGAGGGAACTGTATCTGAATCAAAAAGTTTTATTAAAGAAGAGTAACAGATCTTATATGCCGCTGACTTAAGAATAAATCTAAAAATTTCCCTGGACCTTTATGATACATTAAATTTAAAGAAAGAGAATTCGTTACGGAGCTCAATTCCATGTGCCAATACCGTAGAACAGTGTAAGCATATGCTAAATAAAAGTTCGGCTGGAATGGACAGCAAAAATTCTTTCACAGTCTTGTGAGAATATGCTTGAATACGGTTGTCACGTAGAATGCAAATTTTGAAATGAAAAGAATAATACAACTTAATTCGTATAAATTGTACGAACGTTTATTAATATTTGGAATTACAGCGAATATCTGAGTAATGATCGTGTATACAGGGTGATTCATAAAAGATGGGCAGAACTTTAAGGGGTTATAGTACACTTAAAGACAAATAATATTAAATAGGAGACTAAGGGTCCCAGACGTATTCCCAAGGAGATAGGGGGCATTAAAGTTTAGGGTCCGAAATTTCAAATGATTATAAAACATGGAAAAATTGGTCGATTCGTTTGCGGTTTTTGCAAAAAATTTTCTTTATGCCAGTATTTTCTTGAAATAAAATTTTAAAGTTCAATTTCAAAAAATGCCGATAGGGGGCGCTTTAGACTTTGGAGTAACAAACAACTATTTTTTAACGTTATTTTTTGTATTTCTTTAAATGATTTCGAAAGCTTAGACTTAAACTTAAATTTTGATCTAAAAATCTGAGTCCTAACGAGTAGTTAAGTAGCGTAAACTGAAATTTGAAATTTGAAACCCTTCTCCCCCCAGAACAAAAATCAGTTATTCCCGATCTTTGTGTCGTAGATTAGGCTCTAACTACTGCCGCGTTTTGCTAAAATTATTCTTTATGTCAGTATTTTCTTGAAAATAAATTTTAAAGAAAATTTTCAAAAAATTCCGATAGAGGGCGCTTTAGACTTTGGAGTAACGAACAACTATTTTATACCGTTATTTTTTGTGTCTCATTAAATGCTTTCTAAAGCTTAGACTTAAACTTAAATTTTCAGCTCAAAATCTGAATCGCTGAGCGTGGTTCAGTAGCGAGGGGAGGGGGTTCAAATTTCAACTTCTGAACATAGTTCAGTTTGCACTACTTAACCATGCCCAACGATTCTGTGCTGTGATACGAGGCAAAAATACAACTTTCGTCAAGGACTGCATAGTCGGAATTCACTCATAAAGGCACTGGCACAGTTGGAAACGTCGCTCATGCAAACGTTAAAGCTCCATTCCTGACGCTAGTCACCGGGTGAAGAAGGAAACAGAAAGTATGCAAATGTCAAATGGGGAAGAAGAAGAACACGTATGCAAAATTTCGACACGATTCAGGCATAAAAACCACTGAACGGTGAGTCAAGTGTAAGTCGCTGTAGTAATGAATCGGAAGATGGTGCCCTTCACGAATAAGGAAAAGGCTGAGATGCATTTAATTTACGGAGCGGCAGATGGAAATGGTGCAGAGGCACAACGAATGTACGGAGAGCGATTTCCTAACAGGCGGTTGCCTAACCGCAAAACTTTCGAGCGCTTGCACAGACAGTTGTGTGAGACGGGATCATTTCTCGCTTCCCGGTCGAATGCAGGTCGTGCAAAAAAGGACGAATCAGTAGTTGTTGCAGAAGCCATTCTGGATGTAGTAGCGGCGCAGCCAAGTACAAGTACACGAACAGTGGCTAGCCAGGTGGATACCTCACAGTCCACGACTTGGAGGGTACTGAAGGATGAACATTTGCTCCCGTTTCATGTGCAACGAGTCCAGAAACTGTCTCCAGGGGATTATCCAAATCGTATTGAATTCGCCCGCTGGTTTCTGCAGCAGAACGCGCTAAATCCACATTTTGGACGAACTGTGCTTTTCACCGATGAATGTACCTTCACACGTGAAGGTACATTTAACACACACAATGCACATGTATGGGCGGATGTCAATCCACATGCTACGTATCCACATGCTCATCAGAGACGCTTTTCCATCAATGTTTGGGCAGGAATCCTCGGAGACCACCTAATCGGACCGTACCTTCTTCCTGAACGCCTCAACGGTAAAACATACCTCACATTTCTGCAACATGTGCTGCCAGACCTGTTAAACGTTGTTCCTCCACGCATCCGGCGGGTCATGTGGTTCCAGCACGATGGAGCGCCAGCCCATTACGTACGAGACGTCCGCAACTATCTGGACATCACATTTCCGAACAGATGGATTGGTCGAGGTGGTCCTGTTGCTTGGCCTGCTCGCTCGCCAGATCTTTCACCCCTCGATTTCTTTTTTTGGGAACGATTGAAGGCTCTTATGTATGAGACACCCATTGAATCCCCCGAAGAACTGGTCGCCAGACTTTCCGCCGCTGTAGGGGAAGTGCTCGAAAAGCCTGATGTTTTCGCGAATGTTCGCCGTTCCATTCGTCGCCGTTGTTCTGCGTGCATAACCTCTGGTGGTCACAATTTTGAACATTTATTGTGATTACATGTTAATAAATATGCTTTGGTAACATAATCCTAATTTGTGTCTTTTTACCTCGTATCACAGCACACAATGTGTGGACATGGTAAACTGAACTGTGCTCAGGAGTAGAAATTTCAAACCCCTCTCCCCAGAAACTTAACCACGTCTAACGATTCAGATTTTGGGCTGAAAATTTAAGTCTAAGCTTTAGAAAGCATTTAATGAGACACAAAAAATAACGGTATAAAATAGTTGTTCGTTACTCCAAAGTCTAAAGCGCCCTCTATCGGAATTTTTTGAAAATTTTCTTTAAAATTTATTTTCAAGAAAATACTGACATAAAGAATAATTTTAGCAAAACGCGGCAGTAGTTAGAGCCTAATCTACGACACAAAGATCGGGAATAACTGATTTTTGTTCTGGGGGGAGAAGGGTTTCAAATTTCAAATTTCAGTTTACGCTACTTAACTACTCGTTAGGACTCAGATTTTTAGATCAAAATTTAAGTTTAAGTCTAAGCTTTCGAAATCATTTAAAGAAATACAAAAAATAACGTTAAAAAATAGTTGTTTGTTACTCCAAAGTCTAAAGCGCCCCCTATCGGCATTTTTTGAAATTGAACTTTAAAATTTTATTTCAAGAAAATACTGGCATAAAGAAAATTTTTTGCAAAAACCGCAAACGAATCGACCAATTTTTCCATGTTTTATAATCATTTGAAATTTCGGACCCTAAACTTTAATGCCCCCTATCTCCTTGGGAATACGTCTGGGACCCTTAGTCTCCTATTTAATATTATTTGTCTTTAAGTGTACTATAACCCCTTAAAGTTCTGCCCATCTTTTATGAATCACCCTGTATTATAAAATACAGAGTGAAACATCCGTTGTCCTATTTCGGAGAAGGTAGGCGGCAAAACAATAACAAGCACGCCAGAACAACTCTTCTCGGCACGATAACGATAGTGTGATAGGCAGACGTATTAATAGTTTACAGGGATATGTTTCTGAGAAAGTAAAAAAAAAAAACACTCTTTGACATACTACGGGAAACGCGAATTACGCAACCTCGTCATGCTTCTTGTGGGCAGGAACAGCGTACACTTTCTAAGAATATTTGCGACCTCCGCTTGTCTTCGTGTGAGACGGAGTTTTCCCTCGACATGTCATGAGTGCTACACAGATAAAATAATATGCACACTTGTATACTACCACGTGAGGAATACGAGAAACTTTTTGAAAATGAAGACGCAACACTAAAACGTAATTATTCTTTATGTGTGATTAACTTTAACTTTTATTTTTATCATTATTTTTTTAATTGTTTGCCCTCTCTTCATAGATATGTATGTTACTGTGTACACAAATACTATATTCTGTTGTATGTTACTGTGTATACGAGGGTCGCCGCCCCGTTTCATTCTGCTTTTTAGGTATTTGAATTCTGAAAGGAAAGGGAGTTTGGACCTGACTTTCTCCAGGTGCTCGATTCATGGAATGCAACGGATTAAGACAGGTAACATGCATTTCTATCATTCTTAAATTTTACTTTTCACATTTTATCATTTTCTCAAAATTTTGTGTTCCCTACCTTCATAGTTTTGTATTTTAAAATTAAAATTTCGCTATTTTAATTATTTCATATAAATAAATGAATATCTGTTGCGTCCACCACAATAATATATTTGTGATTCCACTTCTAAACTTCCGACCGTTGACCATAAAATTAGTTACAGTAACAGCTTTTATAACTAGAATTTTTGAGGGAACTATTCCTGAATCAAAAAGTTTTATTAAAGAAGAATAACAGATCCTAATGCCGCTGACTTAAGAATAAATGTAAAAATTTCCCTGGACCTTTATGATACATTAAATTTAAAGAAAGAGAATTCGTTACGGAGCTCAATTCCATGTGCCAATACCGTAGAACAGTGTAAGCATATGCTAAATAAAAGTTCGGCTGGAATGGACAGCAAAGTTCTTTCATACTCTTGCGAGAATATGCTTGAATACGGTTGTGACGTAGAGTGCAAATTTTGAAATATAAATAATTAATACAAAATAATTCGTATAAATTGTAGGAACGTTTATTAATAATTGCAATTACAGCAAATATCTGTGTAATGATCGTGTATATTATAAAATACAGAGTAAAACATCCGTTGTGCAATTTCGGGGCAGGAACAGCGTACACTTGCTATCAGGTGATTAAAAGAATATTTGCGACCTCCGCTTGTCTTCGTGTGAGATGGAGTTTTCCCTCGACATATCATGAGTGTTACACAGATAAAATAATCTGCATACTCGTATACTACTACGTGAGGAATGCGAGAAAATTTTTGAAAATTAAGACGCAACACTAAAACGTAATTCTTTTGTATGTGTGATTAACTTTAACTTTTATTTTTATCATTATTTTTTTAATTGTTTGCGCTCCCTTCATAGATATGTATGTTACTGTGTACACAAATACTATATTGTGTTGTATGTTACTGTGTATACGAGGGTCGCCACCCCGTTTTATTCTGATTTTTAGTTATATGAATTCTGAAAGGAGTGGGGGTTTGGACCTGACTTTCTCCAGCTGCTCGATTCATGGAATGCAACGGATTAAGACAGGTAACATGCATTTCTATCATTCTTTAATTTTGCTTCGAATAAAGTAAAATTTTGTGTTCCCTACCTTCATAGTTTTGTATTTTAATGTTAAAATTTGCTATTTTAATTATTTGATATAAATGAATGAATATGTGTTGCGTCCACTACAATAATGTCTTTGTGATTCCACTTCCAAACTTCCGACCCTTGACCATCAAATTAGTTACAATAACAGCTTTTATAACTAGAATTTTTGAGGGAACTGTATCTGAATCAAAAAGTTTTATTAAAGAAGAGTAACAGATCTTAAATGCCGCTGACTTAAGAATAAATGTAAAAATTTCCCTGGACCTTTATGAAACATTAAATTTAAAGAAAGAGAATTCGTTACGGAGCTCAATTCCATGTGCCAATACCGTAGAACAGTGTAAGCATATGCTAAATAAAAGTTCGGCTGGAATGGACGGAAAAATTCTTTCATACTCTTGCGAGAATATGCTTGAATACTGTTGTCACGTAGAGTGCAAATTTTGAAATATAAAGGATTAATACAAAATAATTCGTATAAATTGTAGGAACGTTTATTAATATTTGCAATTACAGCGAATATCTGAGTAATGATCGTGTATATTATAAAATACAGTGTGAAACATCCGTTGTGCTATTTCGGGGAAGGTAGGCGGCAAAACAATAATAAGCAAGTGAGAACAACTCCTCTCGACACGATAACGATAGTGTGATAGGCAGACGTATTAATAGTTTACAGTGATCTGTTACTGAGAATGTAAAAAAAAAAACCACTCTTTGACATGCTACGGGAAACGCGAATTACGCAGCCTCGTCATGCTTCTTGTGGGAAGGAACAGCGTACACTTGCCATCAGGTGATTAAAAGAATATTCGCGACCTCCGCTTGTCTTCCTGTGAGACGGAGTTTTCCCTGGACATGTCATGAGTGTTACACAGACAAAATAATCTGAAAACTTGTATACAACCACGTGAGGAATGCGAGAAAATTTTTCAAAATTAAGACGCAACACTAGCACATAATTTTTTTCTATGCGTGATTAACATTAACTTTTTATTTTTATCATTATTTTTTTAATTGTTTGCCCTCCGTTGATAGATATGTATGTTACTGTGTACACAAATACTATATTCTGTTGTATGTTACTGTATATACGAGGGTCGCCGCCCCGTTTCATTTTGCTTTTTAGGTATCTGAATTCTGAAAGGAGTGGGAGTTTGGACCTGACTTTCTCCAGCTGCTCGATTCATGGAATGCAACGGATTAAGACAGGTAACATGCATTTCTATCATTCTTTAATTTTGCTTCGAATAAAGTAAAATTTTGTGTTCCCTACCTTCATAGTTTTGTATTTTAATGTTAAAATTTCGCTATTTTAATTATTTGATATAAATGAATGAATATCTGTTGCGTCCACCACAATAATATCTTTGTGATTCCACTTCTAAACTTCCGACCGTTGACCATCAAATTAGTTACAGTAACAGCTTTTATAACTAGAATTTTTGAGGGAACTATATCTGAATCAAAAAGTTTTATTAAAGAAGAGTAACAGATCTTAAATGCCACTGACTTAAGAATAAATGTAAAAATTTCCCGGACCTGTATGATACATTAAATTTAAAGAGAGAGAATTCATTACGGAACTCAACTCCTTGTGCCAATACCGTAGGACAGTGTAAGCATATGCTACATAAAAGTTCGGCTGGAATGGACGGCAAAAATTCTTTCATACGCTTGCGAGAGTATCCTTGAATACTGTTGTCACGTAGAATGCAAAATTTGAAATATAAAGAATTAATACAACTTAATTCGTATAAATTGTAGGAACGTTTATTAATATTTGAAATTACAGCTAATATCTGATTAATGATCGTTTATATTATAAAATACAGAGTGAAACATCCGTTGTGCTATTTCGGAGAAGGTAGGCGGCAAAACAATAATAAAAAAGTCAGAACAACTCTTCTCGGCACGATAACGATAGAGTGATAGGCAGACGTATTAATAGTTTACAGTGATCTGTTACTGAGAATGTAAAAAAAAAAACCACTCTTTGACATGCTACGGGAAACGCGAATTACGCAGCCTCGTCATGCTTCTTGTGGGAAGGAACAGCGTACACTTGCCATCAGGTGATTAAAAGAATATTCGCGACCTCCGCTTGTCTTCCTGTGAGACGGAGTTTTCCCTCGACATGTCATGAGTGTTACACAGACAAAATAATCTGAAAACTTGTATACAACCACGTGAGGAATGCGAGAAAATTTTTCAAAATTAAGACGCAACACTAGCACATAATTTTTTTCTATGCGTGATTAACATTAACTTTTTATTTTTATCATTATTTTTTTAATTGTTTGCCCTCCGTTGATAGATATGTATGTTACTGTGTACACAAATACTATATTCTGTTGTATGTTACTGTATATACGAGGGTCGCCGCCCCGTTTCATTCTGCTTTTTAGGTATCTGAATTCTGAAAGGAGTGGGAGTTTGGACCTGACTTTCTCCAGCTGCTCGATTCATGGAATGCAACGGATTGAGACAGGTAACATGCATTTCTATCATTCTTTAATTTTCCTTCGAATAAAGTAAAATTTTGTGTTCCCTACCTTCATAGTTTTGTATTTTAATGTTAAAATTTGCTATTTTATTTATTTGATATAAATGAATGAATATGTGTTGCGTCCACTACAATAATATCTTTGTGATTCCACTTCTAAACTTCCGACCGTTGACCATAAAATTAGTTACAATAACAGCTTTTATAACTAGAATTTTTGAGGGAACTATATCTGAATCAAAATGTTTTATTAAAGAAGAGTAACAGATCTTAAATGCCGCTCACTTAAGAATAAATCTAAAAATTTCCCTGGACCTTTAGGATACATTAAAGTTGAAGAAAGAGAATTCGTTACGGAGCTCAATTCCATGTGCCAATACCGTAGAACAGTGTAAGCGTATGCTAAATAAAAGTTCGGCTGGAATGGATGGCAAAAATTCTTTCATACTCTTGCGAGAATATGCTTGAATACGGTTGTCACGTAGAGTGCAAATTTTGAAATATAAAGAATTAATACAAAATAATTCGTATAAATTGTAGGAACGTTTATTAATAATTGCAATTACAGCGAATATCTGTGTAATGATCGTGTATATTATAAAATACAGAGTAGAACATCCGTTGTGCAATTTCGGGGAAGGTAGGCGGCAAAACAATAACAAGCACGTCAGAACAACTCTTCTCGGCACGATGACGATAGTGTGATAGGCAAACGTATTAATAGTTTACAGGGATATGTTTCTGAGAAAGTCAAAAGAAAAACACTCTTTGACATACTACGGGAAACGCGAATTACGCAACCTCGTCATGCTTCTTGTGGGCAGGAACAGCGTACACTTTCTAAGAATATTGGCGACCTCCGCTTGTCTTCGTGTGAGACGGAGTTTTCCCTCGACATGTCATGAGTGTTACACAGATAAAATAATATGCACACATGTATACTAAAACTTGAGGAATACGAGAAAATTTTTGAAAATGAAGACGCAACACTAAAACGTAATTCTTTTTTATGTGTGATTAACTTTAACTTTTATTTTATCATTATTTTTTTAATTGTTTGCCCTCCCTTCATAGATATGTATGTTACTGTGTACACAAATACTATATTCTGTTGTATGTTACTGTGTATACGAGGGTCGCCGCCCCGTTTCATTCTGCTTTTTAGGTATCTGAATTCTGAAAGAATAGGGAGTTTGGACCTGACTTTCTCCAAGTGCTCGATTCATGGAATGCAACGGATTAAGACAGGTAACATGCATTTCTATCATTCTTTAATTTTACTTTTCACATTTTCTCATTTTCTCAAAATTTTGTGTTCCCTACCTTCATAGTTTTGTATTTTGATGTTAAAATTACGCTATTTTAATTATTTCATATAAATAAATGAATATCTGTTGCGTCCACCACAATAATATCTTTGTGATTCCACTTCTAAACTTCCGACCGTTGACCATCAAATTACTTACAGTAACAGCTTTTATAACTAGAATTTTTGAGGGAACTATATCTGAATCAAAAAGTTTTATTAAAGAAGAGTAACAGATCTTAAATGCCACTGACTTAAGAATAAATGTAAAAATTTCCCGGGACCTGTATGATACATTAAATTTACAGAGAGAGAATTCATTACGGAACTCAACTCCTTGTGCCAATACCGTAGGACAGTGTAAGCATATGCTACACTAGGACTTCCCTCAAAGGGATTAGTCTGAGTGATATTGTTGAGAACATAGGGTTAACAATTACAATATAAAAAAAAAAAAAAAAAAAAAAAAAAAAAAAAAAAAAAACGCCGGATCTTTTAAAACGCCAAGCTTTTTAAAGTTACGTAATTGGATTTGCAGCCAATAGATTATTCTATCAAGCGTGGCTTAACGCAAATTTAATTTCATTGTTCCACCTTTTTTTGTGTGTGAATTTAAAATTTTTCTTCCTTGAGTATATATCTATTATTTGTATAACTGTTTATAGAAAATCTTACACTTCAAACCACATTCATAGCATGCTTTGCTACAAACCAGATTGCAAAACTATAGTCTAAATCACTATTAAAGTATACAAAAAGCTTTCGATGACTTCTGTAAAATAACTTTGGCATTAAATCTCCATATCTGCAAAATTGAAAAATTATATATATTTCAAAGTTAAGATTAACAGATACTTCTTGATTATTCTTTACGAATCTCTGCCCCCTGCGCCTTTACTGCGCCAATCCGCAGACTTTCCTTTTGCCTGTCTGTCTCTCCACAATCTGTATATTTCCATATCCGTTCTTCTGTCCGTCTCTCTAACCGATTGACTATCTCTCTACACGTTTCGTTACCTGTCTCTATATTTCTCTACCGGTCTCGCTACCCGCCAATCTATTTCTTCAACCGTCTGTCTATCCGTCTAACTACTTGTATGTCTAGCCATGTCTCTATCCACTTCGCTACCCACTTGTCTATCTGTCTCACAACTTGTCTATCTGTCTCTCTACCCGTCTGGCTATACGCCTCTCTACCCATCTTGTTATCCATCTCCATACCCAACTATTGTCTCTCTACTCGTCTGTATACCCGTCTAAATATCCGTCTGTTTTTGTACCCGACTCGCTACCAATCTCATTACCCGTCAGTCAACTCGTCTCTGTACTCATCTCTCTACTCGTCTCTTTATCTACCACGCTACGCATCTCGCAACCTTTCTCGCTACATTCCTGTCTACCGGTGTCGCTACCCGTCTCGTGACCCATCTCGCTACCCCTCTGTCAACCCTCTTTTTACCTTTCTCTCTAGCCGTCTGTCTATTCGTTTCGCTACCCGTCAGCCTGCCTATGCCGCTACTCGTCTCTCTACCCGTCTGTCTACCCGTTTGTTTACTCGTCTTTTTACCTCTCGCCACCTCTTCCCAATATTTAAACAATTCATTTAATATACAGAAGCCGTTTATCAGTTATTAAATGCTAACGGAAGTAATTTATCTAATGTGTAATCAGATGCAATTTTCTTTTTAAATACATACATAAACCTGAATAATAATTCATCAGTTTTGTGTTTATATCATTTGACAGTAAATCTCAACTTCTTAAACCTGAATAGTCTCAAGCTCTTTAAAAAAACCACAAGGTCTGTATAACTGCAAAGTACCCTGAGGGCTATACTAGCTACATGTTATTAAGTTAAGTGAAAGTTTCGTTATCGCGTTTGCAGCCAATTGTTTATATCAGAAAGCGTGGCTTAACGCCATTTTAAATTCATTACTTTAATTTTTTTTTTTTTTTTTTTTTTTTTTTTTTTTTTTTTTGGGGGGGGGGGGGGGAGGGGGGGGGTTAAATATATACATTTAAATTAAAACTTTTGCCTCCATGCCATTAGTGTTGTTTGTATTATTAACTAATACCTTGTAGAGCGAGCTTCATTGAAACAAATGTAAAAGACTTCTACAGTTTTTTTAGGAGAAACTTTCGTAATTGCGCCCAAAGCCAATCGGAGCATTTAATATCATTATTGTAACTCTTATAGAGTTAAAACAATATTGTTGCTAGCTTTACTCTTGTTTGAGACCAGCCTTGCCTGTGTATCTGAATGGGGAAAAGTTTCGTATCCTATGTCGATTGGCGAAAAAAATTTAAAATGGTGCCAGAAGGTAGTTTTAGCATCTTTCAAATTTTTTTCAAGAGAGCGGTAAAACATGTTTTTCAAATATTTACAAACATACGTTTATTAAAGCATGTTTTTGCACCATCTTAAAAATTTAAGCACGATGCTAAAATAAAATTTTATCGCCATATTCGATAATTTAATAAATAATGAAAATACATAAGCAAACTTATTTAACAAACCTAAGAGGCATTTTTATAATAAATAATTGTTATTGTCAGGGGGGCAAATTGTAAACAATTAATAAACGGCTAGTAAATAATAAATAGCATTTAAAATCTAAAAATGGAGAAGTGGTCCGTATAAAAATGCAAAACATAACATTATACGCTTGATAAATGTAAATCATTTTTTTTAATATTTCCGAAGGCACAGATAAAAAGGTAAAAATCTCTTTTCCAAATGCCAAATAGAAAATATACAAAATAGAATGCCAAATATACAAAATAGAAAAATATCTGCAAAAAAATATATTTACATAATACTACATCTGCAAAAAAAATAAGATTTAGAAAAAGTAAGCGAAATCTTGCAGATCCCAACAATCACATCGAAAAACTTATCACCAAAAAAGAACTCGCCAAATCTTACGGCACAGGAGATTGATTTTTCCCTCTGAATGCAGAATATTAGTTTTTTTTTCTTGTACGATGGGTGATTATAATATAATTGTTTCATTTCACCTACTACATACCGTGCGATATATTGGTACTTTTATGTTATCCTGGCGCAGTTGATAAATCGCCAAATATTGTTCCTATAACATTTTCATATTGAATTCATTTCATTTAAATATAAACCTTTCACTCATTTAATTTAAAATACATGCCTTTCATTAATCCCATTTAAAATGCTAAAAAGAGAGAAAAAAAAGAAATAATGCCATAAATCGAAACCTTTTATTTAAACACCAAAGAATTTTTTTTTTAATTTACACACGCGAAATAAAAAAAGCTGCTATTGCTGAGTTTTGCGCCAAATCTCTAATACCAAGTCTACCAAGTTATTGCGGGGTTTTTCTTTCAAACAGAAAAAAAAATCCAAATTAATTTTCGATTTCTAATAAATTGAAATATATTTTATTGTGCTGAATATTAGTGCGTGCATAAGTTTTTGCTCCATGTACTCCATGAACTTTTCAATTCCGATTGTCTACGAAAATCTCCCGCCGGTGAAAATGACGTACGCACAAAACTTTCGTGACGTATGTACTATAATTGTGCTTTTTTATCTATTTTTTTAATATAATTTCCAAACGGTTTGACATTTATTCTTGGTAATAAATAGACGTCGTTGTCACCTTTATAGGTACCTGCTGTAAAAATTTGAACGAAATCCGTTAAACATTTTTTGAGTTATGCTTGACGAAAGGTTTTAATATCCATCGTAGCTATATATGGGGCAAAGTAATACTGCGCTGTGTATGAGTCTTCGTTGCACTCAGACAATAAAAGTTCGGCTGGAATGGACGGCAAAAATTATTTCATACGCTTGCGAGAATATGCTTGAATACTGTTGTCACGTAGAATGCAAATTTTGAAATATAAAGAATTAATACAACTTAAATCGTATAAATTGTAGGAACGTTTATTAATATTTGCAATTGCAGCGAATATCTGAGTAATGATCGTGTATATTATAAAATACAGTGTGAAACATCTGTTGTGCTATTTCGGGGAAGGTAGGCGGCAAAACAATAATAAGCAAGTCAGAACAACTCCTCTCGACACGATAACGGTAGTGTGATAGGCAGACGTATTAATAGTTTACAGTGATCTGTTACTGAGAAAGTAAAAAAAAAAACACTCTTTGACATGCTACGGGAAACGCGAATTACGCAACCTCGTCATGCTTCTTGTGGGCAGGAACAGCGTACACTTGCCATCAGGTGATTAAAAGAATATTCGCGACCTCCGCTTGTCTTCGTGTGAGACGGAGTTTTCCCTCGACATGTCATGAGTGTTACACAGACAAAATAATCTGAACACTTGTATACAACCACGTGAGGAATGCGAGAAAATTTTTCAAAATTAAGACGCAACACTAGCACATAATTTTTTTCTATGCGTGATTAACATTAACTTTTTATTTTTATCATTATTTTTTTAATTGTTTGCCCTCCCTTGATAGATATGTATGTTACTGTGTACGCAATATTCTATATTCTGTTGTATGTTACTGTGTATACGAGGGTCGCCGCCCCGTTTCATTCTGCTTTTTAGGTATCTGAATTCTGAAAGGAAAGGGAGTTTGGACCTGACTTTCTCCAGGTGCTCGATTCATGGAATGCAACGGATTAAGACAGGTAACATGCATTTCTATCATTCTTATATTTTACTTTTCACATTTTATCATTTTCTCAAAATTTTGTGTTCCCTACCTTCATAGTTTTGTATTTTAATGTTAAAATTTCGCTATTTTAATTATTTGATATAAATGAATGAATATCTGTTGCGTCCACCACAATAATATCTTTGTGATTCCGCTTCTAAACTTCCGACCGTTGACCATCAAATTAGTTACAGTAACAGCTTTTATAACTAGAATTTTTGAGGGAACTATATCTGAATCCAAAAGTTTTATTAAAGAAGAGTAACAGATCTTAAATGTCACTGACTTAAGAATAAATGTAAAAATTTCCCGGGACCTGTATGATACATTAAATTTAAAGAGAGAGAATTCATTACGGAACTCAACTCCTTGTGCCAATACCGTAGGACAGTGTAAGCATATGCTACATAAAAGTTCGGCTGGAATGGACGGCAAAAATTCTTTCATACGTTTGCGAGAGTATGCTTGAATACTGTTGTCACGTAGAATGCAAATTTTGAAATATAAAGAATTAATACAACTTAATTCGTATAAATTGTAGGAAAGTTTATTAATATTTGAAATTACAGCTAATATCTGATTAATGATCGTTTATATTATAAAATACAGAGTGAAACATCCGTTGTGCTATTTCGGAGAAGGTAGGCGGCAAAACAATAATAAAAAAGTCAGAACAACTCTTCTCGGCACGATAACGATAGTGTGATAGGCAGACTTATTAATAGTTTACAGTGATATGTTATTGAGAAAGTCAAAAGAAAAACACTCTTTGACATGCTACGGGAAACGCGAATTACGCAACCTCGTCATGCTTCTTGTGGGCAGGAACAGCGTACACTTGCTATCAGGTGATTAAAAGAATATTTGCGACCTCCGCTTGTCTTCGTGTGAGATGGAGTTTTCCCTCGACATGTCATGAGTGTTACACAGATAAAATAATCTGCATTTTCGTATACTACCACGTGAGGAATGCGAGAAAATTTTTGAAAATTAAGACGCAACACTAAAACGTAATTCTTTTGTATGTGTGATTAACTTTAACTTTTATTTTTATCATTATTTTTTTAATTGTTTGCCCTCCCTTCATAGATATGTATGTTACTGTGTACACAAATACTATATTGTGTTGTATGTTACTGTGTATACGAGGGTCGCCACGCCGTTTTATTCTGATTTTTAGGTATATGAATTCTGAAAGGAGTGGGAGTTTGGACCTGACTTTCTCCAGCTGCTCGATTCATGGAATGCAACGGATTAAGACAGCTAACATGCATTTCTATCATTCTTTAATTTTGCTTCGAATAAAGTAAAATTTTGTGTTCCCTACCTTCATAGTTTTGTATTTTAATGTTAAAATTTGCTATTTTAATTATTTGATATAAATGAATGAATATGTGTTGCGTCCACTACAATAATATCTTTGTGATTCCACTTCTAAACTTCCGACCCTTGACCATCAAATTAGTTACAATAACAGCTTTTATAACTAGAATTTTTGAGGGAACTATATCTGAATCAAAAAGTTTTATTAAAGAAGAGTAACAGATCTTAAATGCCGCTGACTTAAGAATAAATGTAAAAATTTCCCTGGACCTTTATGATACATTAAATTTAAAGAAAGAGAATTCGTTACGGAGCTCAATTCCATGTGCCAATACCGTAGAACAGTGTAAGCATATGCTAAATAAAAGTTCGGCTGGAATGGACGGAAAAATTCTTTCATACTCTTGCCAGATTATGCTTGAATACGGTTGTCACGTAGAGTGCAAATTTTGAAATATAAAGGATTAATACAAAATAATTCGTATAAATTGTAGGAACGTTTATTAATAATTATTACAGCGAATATCTGTGTAATGATCGTGTATATTATAAAATACAAAGTAAAGCATCCGTTGTGCAATTTCGCGGAAGGTAGGCGGCAAAACAATAACAAGCAAGTCAGAACAACTTTTCTCGGCACGATAACGATAGTGTGATAAGCAGACGTATTAATAGTTTACAGGGATATGTTTCTGCGAAAGTCAAAAGAAAAACACTCTTTGACATACTACGGGAAACGCGAATTACGCAACCTCGTCATGCTTCTTGTGGGCAGGAACAGCGTACACTTGCCATCAGGTGATTAAAAGAATATTCGCGACCTCCGCTTGTCTTCGTGTGAGACGGAGTTTTCCCTCGACATGTCATGAGTGTTACACAGACAAAATAATCTGAACACTTGTATACAACCACGTGAGGAATGCGAGAAAATTTTTCAAAATTAAGACGCAACTCTAGCACATAATTTTTTTCTATGCGTGATTAACATTAACTTTTTATTTTTATCATTATTTTTTTAATTGTTTGCCCTCCCTTGATAGATATGTATGTTACTGTGTACGCAATATTCTATATTCTGTTGTATGTTACTGTGTATACGAGGGTCGCCGCCCCGTTTCATTCTGCTTTTTAGGTATCTGAATTCTGAAAGGAAAGGGAGTTTGGACCTGACTTTCTCCAGGTGCTCGATTCATGGAATGCAACGGATTAAGACAGGTAACATGCATTTCTATCATTCTTATATTTTACTTTTCACATTTTATCATTTTCTCAAAATTTTGTGTTCCCTACCTTCATAGTTTTGTATTTTAATGTTAAAATTTCGCTATTTTAATTATTTGATATAAATGAATGAATATCTGTTGCGTCCACCACAATAATATCTTTGTGATTCCACTTCTAAACTTCCGACCGTTGACCATCAAATTAGTTACAGTAACAGCTTTTATAACTAGAATTTTTGAGGGAACTATATCTGAATCCAAAAGTTTTATTAAAGAAGAGTAACAGATCTTAAATGTCACTGACTTAAGAATAAATGTAAAAATTTCCCGGGACCTGTATGATACATTAAATTTAAAGAGAGAGAATTCATTACGGAACTCAACTCCTTGTGCCAATACCGTAGGACAGTGTAAGCATATGCTACATAAAAGTTCGGCTGGAATGGACGGCAAAAATTCTTTCATACGCTTGCGAGAGTATGCTTGAATACTGTTGTCACGTAGAATGCAAATTTTGAAATATAAAGAATTAATACAACTTAATTCGTATAAATTGTAGGAAAGTTTATTAATATTTGAAATTACAGCTAATATCTGATTAATGATCGTTTATATTATAAAATACAGAGTGAAACATCCGTTGTGCTATTTCGGAGAAGGTAGGCGGCAAAACAATAATAAAAAAGTCAGAACAACTCTTCTCGGCACGATAACGATAGTGTGATAGGCAGACTTATTAATAGTTTACAGTGATATGTTATTGAGAAAGTCAAAAGAAAAACACTCTTTGACATGCTACGGGAAACGCGAATTACGCAACCTCGTCATGCTTCTTGTGGGCAGGAACAGCGTACACTTGCTATCAGGTGATTAAAAGAATATTTGCGACCTCCGCTTGTCTTCGTGTGAGATGGAGTTTTCCCTCGACATGTCATGAGTGTTACACAGATAAAATAATCTGCATTTTCGTATACTACCACGTGAGGAATGCGAGAAAATTTTTGAAAATTAAGACGCAACACTAAAACGTAATTCTTTTGTATGTGTGATTAACTTTAACTTTTATTTTTATCATTATTTTTTTAATTGTTTGCCCTCCCTTCATAGATATGTATGTTACTGTGTACACAAATACTATATTGTGTTGTATGTTACTGTGTATACGAGGGTCGCCACCCCGTTTTATTCTGATTTTTAGGCATATGAATTCTGAAAGGAGTGGGAGTTTGGACCTGACTTTCTCCAGCTGCTCGATTCATGGAATGCAACGGATTAAGACAGCTAACATGCATTTCTATCATTCTTTAATTTTGCTTCGAATAAAGTAAAATTTTGTGTTCCCTACCTTCATAGTTTTGTATTTTAATGTTAAAATTTGCTATTTTAATAATTTGATATAAATGAATGAATATGTGTTGCGTCCACTACAATAATATCTTTGTGATTCCACTTCTAAACTTCCGACCCTTGACCATCAAATTAGTTACAATAACAGCTTTTATAACTAGAATTTTTGAGGGAACTATATCTGAATCAAAAAGTTTTATTAAAGAAGAGTAACAGATCTTAAATGCCGCTGACTTAAGAATAAATGTAAAAATTTCCCTGGACCTTTATGATACATTAAATTTAAAGAAAGAGAAATCGTTACGGAGCTCAATTCCATGTGCCAATACCGTAGAACAGTGTAAGCATATGCTAAATAAAAGTTCGGCTGGAATGGACGGAAAAATTCTTTCATACTCTTGCGAGATTATGCTTGAATACGGTTGTCACGTAGAGTGCAAATTTTGAAATATAAAGAATTAATACAACTTAATTCGTATAAATTGTAGGAACGTTTATTAATATTTGAAATTACAGCTAATATCAGATTAATGATCGTTTATATTATAAAATACAGAGTGAAACATCCGTTGTGCTATTTCGGAGAAGGTAGGCGGCAAAACAATAATAAAAAAGTCAGAACAACTCTTCTCGGCACGATAACGTTAGTGTGATAGGCAGACGTATTAATAGTTTACAGTGATATGTTATTGAGAAAGTCAAAAGAAAAACACTCTTTGACATGCTACGGGAAACGCGAATTACGCAACCTCGTCATGCTTCTTGTGGGCAGGAACAGCGTACACTTGCTATCAGGTGATTAAAAGAATATTTGCGACCTCCGCTTGTCTTCGTGTGAGATGGAGTTTTCCCTCGACATGTCATGAGTGTTACACAGATAAAATAATCTGCATTTTCGTATACTACCACGTGAGGAATGCGAGAAAATTTTTGAAAATTAAGACGGAACACTAAAACGTAATTCTTTTGTATGTGTGATTAACTTTAACTTTTATTTTTATCATTATTTTTTTAATTGTTTGCCCTCCCTTCATAGATATGTATGTTACTGTGTACACAAATACTATATTGTGTTGTATGTTACTGTGTATACGAGGGTCGTCACCCCGTTTTATTCTGATTTTTAGGTATATGAATTCTGAAAGGAGTGGGAGTTTGGACCTGACTTTCTCCAGCTGCTCGATTCATGGAATGCAACGGATTAAGACAGGTAACATGCATTTCTATCATTCTTTAATTTTGCTTCGAATAAAGTAAAATTTTGTGTTCCCTACCTTCATAGTTTTGTATTTTAATGTTAAAATTTGCTATTTTAATTATTTGATATAAATGAATGAATATGTGTTGCGTCCACTACAATAATATCTTTGTGATTCCACTTCTAAACTTCCGATCCTTGACCATCAAATTAGTTACAATAACAGCTTTTATAACTAGAATTTTTGAGGGAACTATATCTGAATCAAAAAGTTTTATTAAAGAAGAGTAACAGATCTTAAATGCCGCTGACTTAAGAATAAATGTAAAAATTTCCCTGGACCTTTATGATACATAAAATTTAAAGAAAGAGAATTCGTTACGGAGCTCAATTCCATGTGCCAATACAGTAGAACAGTGTAAGCATATGCTAAATAAAAGTTCGGCTGGAATGGACGGAAAAATTCTTTCATACTCTTGCGAGAATATGCTTGAATACGGTTGTCGCGTAGAGTGCAAATTTTGAAATATAAAGGATTAATACAAAATAATTCGTATAAATTGTAGGAACGTTTATTAATAATTATTACAGCGAATATCTGTGTAATGATCGTGTATATTATAAAATACAAAGTAAAGCATCCGTTGTGCAATTTCGCGGAAGGTAGGCGGCAAAACAATAACAAGCAAGTCAGAACAACTCTTCTCGGCACGATAACGATAGTGTGATAAGCAGACGTATTAATAGTTTACAGGGATATGTTTCTGCGAAAGTCAAAAGAAAAACACTCTTTGACATACTACGGGAAACGCGAATTACGCAACCTCGTCATGCTTCTTGTGGGCAGGAACAGCGTACACTTGCCATCAGGTGATTAAAAGAATATTCGCGACCTCCGCTTGTCTTCGTGTGAGACGGAGTTTTCCCTCGACATGTCATGAGTGTTACACAGACAAAATAATCTGAACACTTGTATACAACCACGTGAGGAATGCGAGAAAATTTTTCAAAATTAAGACGCAACACTAGCACATAATTTTTTTCTATGCGTGATTAACATTAACTTTTTATTTTTATCATTATTTTTTTAATTGTTTGCCCTCCCTTGATAGATATGTATGTTACTGTGTACGCAATATTCTATATTCTGTTGTATGTTACTGTGTATACGAGGGTCGCCGCCCCGTTTCATTCTGCTTTTTAGGTATCTATATTCTGAAAGGAAAGGGAGTTTGGACCTGACTTTCTCCAGGTGCTCGATTCATGGAATGCAACGGATTAAGACAGGTAACATGCATTTCTATCATTCTTAAATTTTACTTTTCACATTTTATCATTTTCTCAAAATTTTGTGTTGCCTACCTTCATAGTTTTGTATTTTAATGTTAAAATTTCGCTATTTTAATTATTTGATATAAATGAATGAATATCTGTTGCGTCCACCACAATAATATCTTTGTGATTCCACTTCTAAACTTCCGACCGTTGACCATCAAATTAGTTACAGTAACAGCTTTTATAACTAGAATTTTTGAGGGAACTATATCTGAATCAAAAAGTTTTATTAAAGAAGAGTAACAGATCTTAAATGCCACTGACTTAAGAATAAATGTAAAAATTTCCCGGGACCTGTATGATACATTGAATTTAAAGAGAGAGAATTCATTACGGAACTCAACTCCTTGTGCCAATACCATAGGACAGTGTAAGCATATGCTACATAAAAGTTCGGCTGGAATGGACGGCAAAAATTCTTTCATACGCTTGCGAGAGTATGCTTGAATACTGTTGTCACGTAGAATGCAAATTTTGAAATATAAAGAATTAATACAACTTAATTCGTATAAATTGTAGGAACGTTTATTAATATTTGAAATTACAGCTAATATCAGATTAATGATCGTTTATATTATAAAATACAGAGTGAAACATCCGTTGTGCTATTTCGGAGAAGGTAGGCGGCAAAACAATAATAAAAAAGTCAGAACAACTCTTCTCGGCACGATAACGTTAGTGTGATAGGCAGACGTATTAATAGTTTACAGTGATATGTTATTGAGAAAGTCAAAAGAAAAACACTCTTTGACATGCTACGGGAAACGCGAATTACGCAACCTCGTCATGCTTCTTGTGGGCAGGAACAGCGTACACTTGCTATCAGGTGATTAAAAGAATATTTGCGACCTCCGCTTGTCTTCGTGTGAGATGGAGTTTTCCCTCGACATGTCATGAGTGTTACACAGATAAAATAATCTGCATTTTCGTATACTACCACGTGAGGAATGCGAGAAAATTTTTGAAAATTAAGACGGAACACTAAAACGTAATTCTTTTGTATGTGTGATTAACTTTAACTTTTATTTTTATCATTATTTTTTTAATTGTTTGCCCTCCCTTCATAGATATGTATGTTACTGTGTACACAAATACTATATTGTGTTGTATGTTACTGTGTATACGAGGGTCGTCACCCCGTTTTATTCTGATTTTTAGGTATATGAATTCTGAAAGGAGTGGGAGTTTGGACCTGACTTTCTCCAGCTGCTCGATTCATGGAATGCAACGGATTAAGACAGGTAACATGCATTTCTATCATTCTTTAATTTTGCTTCGAATAAAGTAAAATTTTGTGTTCCCTACCTTCATAGTTTTGTATTTTAATGTTAAAATTTGCTATTTTAATTATTTGATATAAATGAATGAATATGTGTTGCGTCCACTACAATAATATCTTTGTGATTCCACTTCTAAACTTCCGACCCTTGACCATCAAATTAGTTACAATAACAGCTTTTATAACTAGAATTTTTGAGGGAACTATATCTGAATCAAAAAGTTTTATTAAAGAAGAGTAACAGATCTTAAATGCCGCTGACTTAAGAATAAATGTAAAAATTTCCCTGGACCTTTATGATACATAAAATTTAAAGAAAGAGAATTCGTTACGGAGCTCAATTCCATGTGCCAATACCGTAGAACAGTGTAAGCATATGCTAAATAAAAGTTCGGCTGGAATGGACGGAAAAATTCTTTCATACTCTTGCGAGAATATGCTTGAATACTGTTGTCGCGTAGAGTGCAAATTTTGAAATATAAAGGATTAATACAAAATAATTCGTATAAATTGTAGGAACGTTTATTAATAATTATTACAGCGAATATCTGTGTAATGATCGTGTATATTATAAAATACAAAGTAAAGCATCCGTTGTGCAATTTCGCGGAAGGTAGGCGGCAAAACAATAACAAGCAAGTCAGAACAACTCTTCTCGGCACGATAACGATAGTGTGATAGGCAGACGTATTAATAGTTTACAGGGATATGTTTCTGAGAAAGTCAAAAGAAAAACACTCTTTGACATACTACGGGAAACGCGAATTACGCAACCTCGTCATGCTTCTTGAGGGCAGGAACAGCGTACACTTGCCATCAGGTGATTAAAAGAATATTCGCGACCTCCGCTTGTCTTCGTGTGAGACGGAGTTTTCCCTCGACATGTCATGAGTGTTACACAGACAAAATAATCTGAACACTTGTATACAACCATGTGAGGAATGCGAGAAAATTTTTCAAAATTAAGACGCAACACTAGCACATAATTTTTTTCTATGCGTGATTAACATTAACTTTTTATTTTTATCATTATTTTTTTAATTGTTTGCCCTCCCTTGATAGATATGTATGTTACTGTGTACGCAATATTCTATATTCTGTTGTATGTTACTGTGTATACGAGGGTCGCCGCCCCGTTTCATTCTGCTTTTTAGGTATCTGAATTCTGAAAGGAAAGGGAGTTTGGACCTGACTTTCTCCAGGTGCTCGATTCATGGAATGCAACGGATTAAGACAGGTAACATGCATTTCTATCATTCTTAAATTTTACTTTTCACATTTTATCATTTTCTCAAAATTTTGTGTTCCCTACCTTCATAGTTTTGTATTTTAATGTTAAAATTTCGCTATTTTAATTATTTGATATAAATGAATGAAAATCTGTTGCGTCCACCACAATAATATCTTTGTGATTCCACTTCTAAACTTCCGACCGTTGACCATCAAATTAGTTACAGTAACAGCTTTTATAACTAGAATTTTTGAGGGAACTATATCTGAATCAAAAAGTTTTATTAAAGAAGAGTAACAGATCTTAAATGCCACTGACTTAAGAATAAATGTAAAAATTTCCCGGGACCTGTATGATACATTAAATTTAAAGAGAGAGAATTCATTACGGAACTCAACTCCTTGTGCCAATACCGTAGGACAGTGTAAGCATATGCTACATAAAAGTTCGGCTGGAATGGACGGCAAAAATTCTTTCATACGCTTGCGAGAGTATGCTTGAATACTGTTGTCACGTAGAATGCAAATTTTGAAATATAAAGAATTAATACAACTTAATTCGTATAAATTGTAGGAAAGTTTATTAATATATGAAATTACAGCTAATATCTGATTAATGATCGTTTATATTATAAAATACAGAGTGAAACATCCGTTGTGCTATTTCGGAGAAGGTAGGCGGCAAAACAATAATAAAAAAGTCAGAACAACTCTTCTCGGCACGATAACGATAGTGTGATAGGCAGACTTATTAATAGTTTACAGTGATATGTTATTGAGAAAGTCAAAAGAAAAACACTCTTTGACATGCTACGGGAAACGCGAATTACGCAACCTCGTCATGCTTCTTGTGGGCAGGAACAGCGTACACTTGCTATCAGGTGATTAAAAGAATATTTGCGACCTCCGCTTGTCTTCGTGTGAGATGGAGTTTTCCCTCGACATGTCATGAGTGTTACACAGATAAAATAATCTGCATTTTCGTATACTACCACGTGAGGAATGCGAGAAAATTTTTCAAAATTAAGACGCAACACTAAAACGTAATTCTTTTGTATGTGTGATTAACTTTAACTTTTATTTTTATCATTATCATTTTAATTGTTTGCCCTCCCTTCATAGATATGTATGTTACTGTGTACACAAATACTATATTGTGTTGTATGTTACTGTGTATACGAGGGTCGCCACCCCGTTTTATTCTGATTTTTAGGTATATGAATTCTGAAAGGAGTGGGAGTTTGGACCTGACTTTCTCCAGCTGCTCGATTCATGGAATGCAACGGATTAAGACAGCTAACATGCATTTCTATCATTCTTTAATTTTGCTTCGAATAAAGTAAAATTTTGTGTTCCCTACCTTCATAGTTTTGTATTTTAATGTTAAAATTTGCTATTTTAATTATTTGATATAAATGAATGAATATGTGTTGCGTCCACTACAATAATATCTTTGTGATTCCACTTCTAAACTTCCGACCCTTGACCATCAAATTAGTTACAATAACAGCTTTTATAACTAGAATTTTTGAGGGAACTATATCTGAATCAAAAAGTTTTATTAAAGAAGAGTAACAGATCTTAAAAGCCGCTGACTTAAGAATAAATGTAAAAATTTCCCTGGACCTTTATGATACATTAAATTTAAAGAAAGAGAATTCGTTACGGAGCTCAATTCCATGTGCCAATACCGTAGAACAGTGTAAGCATATGCTAAATAAAAGTTCGGCTGGAATGGACGGAAAAATTCTTTCATACTCTTGCGAGATTATGCTTGAATACGGTTGTCACGTAGAGTGCAAATTTTGAAATATAAAGGATTAATACAAAATAATTCGTATAAATTGTAGGAACGTTTATTAATAATTATTACAGCGAATATCTGTGTAATGATCGTGTATATTATAAAATACAAAGTAAAGCATCCGTTGTGCAATTTCGCGGAAGGTAGGCGGCAAAACAATAACAAGCAAGTCAGAACAACTTTTCTCGGCACGATAACGATAGTGTGATAAGCAGACGTATTAATAGTTTACAGGGATATGTTTCTGCGAAAGTCAAAAGAAAAACACTCTTTGACATACTACGGGAAACGCGAATTACGCAACCTCGTCATGCTTCTTGTGGGCAGGAACAGCGTACACTTGCCATCAGGTGATTAAAAGAATATTCGCGACCTCCACTTGTCTTCGTGTGAGACGGAGTTTTCCCTCGACATGTCATGAGTGTTACACAGACAAAATAATCTGCACACTTGTATAATACCACGTGAGGAATGCGAGAAAAATTTTCAAAATTAAGACGCAACACTAAGAAGTAATTTTTTTCTATGCGTGATTTACATTAACTTTTATTTTTATCATTATTTTTTTAATTGTTTGCCCTCCCTTGATAGATATGTATGTTACTGTGTACACAAATACTATATTTTGTTGTATGTTACTGTGTATACAAGGGTCGCTGCCCCGTTTCATTCTGCTTTTTAGGTATCTGAATTCTGAAAGGAGTGGGAGTTTGGACCTGACTTTCTCCAGATGCTCGATTCATGGAATGCAACGGATTAAGACAGGTAACATGCATTTCTATCATTCTTTAATTTCCCTTTTCACATTTTATAATATTTTTTTTAATCTTTGTCTTCCATTCTTTCATAGTGTTGTATTTTAATGTTAAAATTTTGCTATTTTTATTATTTTATATCAATGAATGAATCTCTGTTGCGTCCATTACAATAATATGTTTGTGATTCTATTCCTAAACTTCCGACCGTTGAGCATCAAATTAGTTACAGTAACAGCTTTTATAACTAGAATTTTTGTGGGAACTATATCTCAGAAAAAACGTGTTCTAATAGAAGAGCAAGATATTTTAAATTCCGAAGACTTAAGAATAAAAGTAAAAATTTACCGCGACCTTTATGATACATTAATTATTAAAGCGTGAGAATTTGTTAGGGAACTGTTTTCCATGTACCAATACAGTAGACAGTGTAATCATAAACTAAATAAAAGTTCGGTTCGAATTGACGGAAATATTATTTTATACAATTGCGAGAATATGGATGAATACGGTTGTCACGTAGAGTGCAAATTTTGAAATGCAAAGAATTTCAATAAAATGATTCTAATAATTTGAGCGAACGTTGATTAATATTTGAAATTACAGCGAATATCTGAGTAAAGATCGTGTTTATTATAAAATAAAGAGTGAAACATCCGTTGTTCTATTTCGGTTAAGATCGGCGGCAAAACATCAATAAGCAAGTCAGAACAAATCTTCTCGACACGATAACGATAGTGTTATAGGCAGACGTATTATAGTTTACAGTGATATGTTACCGATAAAGACAAAGAAAAACGATCTTTGACATGCTACGGGAAACGCGAATTACGCAACCTCGTCATGCTCCTTGTGGGCAGGAACAGCGTACACTTGCCATCAGGTGATAAAAAGAATATTCGCGACCTCCGTTTGTCCTCCTGTGAGACGGAGTTTTTCCTCGACATGTCATGAGTGTTACACAGACAAAACAATCTGCACACTTGTATGCTACCACGTGAGGAATGCGAGAAAATTTTTCAAAATTAAGACGCAACACTAAGATGTAATTCTTTTTTATGTGTGATTAACTTTAACTTTTATTTTTATCATTATTTTTTTAATTGTTTGCCCTCCCTTGATAGATATGTATGTTACTGTGTACACAAATACTATATTTTGTTGTATGTTACTGTGTATACAAGGGTCGCCGCCCCGTTTCATTCTGCTTTTTAGGTATCTGAATTCTGAAAGGAGTGGGAGTTTGGACCTGACTTTCTCCAGATGCTCGATTCATGGAATGCAACGGATTAAGACAGGTAACATGCAATTCTATCATTCTTTAATTTTCCCTTTCACATTTTATCATTTTCTTAAAATTTTGCGTTCCCAACCTTCATAGTTTTGTATTTTAATGTTAAAATTTCGCTATTTTAATTATTTGATATAAAAGAATGAATCTCTGTTGCGTCCACTACAATAACATCTTTGTGATTCTACTTCTAAACTTCCGACCGTTGAACATCAAATTAGTTAACGTAACAGCTTTTTTAACTAGAATTTTTGAGGGAAATATCTGAATCAAAAAGTGTTCTTACGGAAGAGTAACAGATCTTAAATGCCGCTGGCTAAACAATAACTGTAAAAATTTCCCGCGACCTTTATGATACATTAATTTGAAAGAGAGAGAATTCGTTACGGGACTCATCTGCATGTGCCAATACCGCAGAACGGTGTAAGCATATCCAAAATAAAAGTTCGGCTCGAATGGATGGAAAAAATTCTTTCATACTCTTGCGGGAATATGCTTGAATACTGTTGTCACGTAGAGTGCAAATTTTGAAATATATAGAATTAATACACTGCTCAAAACAATTAAAGGATATTGCAGTTTTAGGTGGATTTTGTATCTGGGAACTTTTTTAGCTGATTGATACATGGTCGACAGACATAGTAGGTTATATGAGAATAAATTACACATGTTGGCGGAAACAAAATGCATTTTATTGCGCATTTGTGTACAAAAGCAAAAAAACACAGTTTGTGCATATGAGAAAAAAAGAATAAGAAAAGGTGTTTTCTTCAAAGAAAATCCTTTTCAGTAGGGGGTATGATTTCCACGGGCGGCCAGCAACGTTGAACACCTTTGAGGCATGGACTCAATGAGGCTATTTCTCTTTCCAGTTCTTGGAGAGTTTGTGGGGGTTGTTGGCGGCCAGAAACTCGTCTTCCTAGAGCGTCCCAAACGTGCTAGATTGGATTCATGTCTGGAGAACACGCTGGCCATTCCATTCGAACGATTCCTTCCTCGAAAAGGAAATCCTCCACCAGGTTTGCACGATGTGGCCTGCAGTTATCGTCCATTAAAATGAAGTTATCTCCGATTGCTGCAGCGTAAGGGACTACAATAGGTCTGAGGATCTCATCCCTATATCGGCGACCAGTCAGAGCTCCATCTCGAATGATGTTGAGGTCAGTACGCCCGTCAATGGAGATGCCACCATACACCAACACTCCTCCACCGCCAAATCTGACACTTTCGTGCACGAACGCAGGATTATTCCTACTGCCACGGTCCCTCCAGATGAAAATACGCCTATTATCCGGATGCACATTAAAACGGGACTCGTCAGAAAACAGAATATTGCTCCATTCATTTCTCCTCCAGTTGACATGCTCGGTTGCCCACTCCCTGCGGTCGCGACGATGCCTTGATGTTAATATAACACATACCATCGGTCGGCGAGCATACAGACCTACAGCATGGAGCCGGTTTCGGACAGTCTGAGTTGAAATCGTGGTGCCTGTAGCCGAGCGAAGGTGTTGTTGGAGAAGAGTAGCGTTCATGTTTCGGTGTCTCCGAGCTGTTAACGCTAAATACCGATCTTCATTGGGCGTTGTTGCCCGTCTACGACCTTGCCCTGGTCTTCGGCCTGCACATCCACTCTCCAAAAAACGGTTCCAGATCCTGGAAATGACACTTTGTGACACTCCAATGGCTTGCGCTACTTCGGCTTGAGTTTGGCCCCCTTCTAACCTACCAACAATTCTCCAAGCTTCTGAATCTGTCAAATGATTTCGCTGAGACATCGTACTCATCGAAACAAAGCAATCACTGAATGCCGATCATCCTTGTCTTCATTCTCTTTTATCCAGTTGAAAGTCAAATTTCATTCGCTGCCGCTGAAGCGACGTTTTTGACGTCGAACTCAAACTTTGCATACTCCACAGTTTGAAAACCAGAAAAATTTACATTTGTGATTCTCTTCTTCTATTTTCGGCAAAAAAAATTTCGTTTATATCTTTATTTTATATAAAACTTCAAATATCCTTTAATTGTTTTGAGCAGTGTATAATATAATTCGTATAAATTGTAGGAACGTTTATTAAGATTTGCAATTACAGTGAATATCTGAGTAATGATCGTGTATATTATAAAATACGAAGTGAAACATCCGTTGTGGTATTTCGGGGAAGGTAGGCGGCAAAACAATAATAAGCAAGTCCGAACAACTCTTCTAGACACGATAACGATAGTGTGATAGGCAGACGTAATTATAGTTTACAGTGATATGTTACTGAGAAAGTCAAAAGAAAAAAACTCTTTGACATGCTACGGGAAACGCGAATTACGCAACCTCGTCATGCTTCTTGTGGGCAGGAACAGCGTACACTTGCCATCAGGTGATTAAAAGAATATTCGCGACCTCCGCTTGTCTTCGTGTGGGACGGAGTTTTCCCTCGACATGTCATGAGTGTTACACAGACAAAATAATCTGAACACTTGTATACAACCACGTGAGGAATGCGAGAAAATTTTTCAAAATTAAGACGAAACACTAACACATAATTTTTTTCTATGCGTGATTTACTTTAACTTTTATTTTTATCATTATTTTTTTAATTGTTTGCCCTCCATTGATAGATATGTATGTTACTGTGTGCACAAATACTATATTCTGTTGTATGTTACTGTGTATACGAGGGTCGCTGCCCCGTTTCATTCTGCTTTTTAGGTATCTGAATTCTGAAAGGAGTGGGAGATTCGACCTGACTTTCTTAAGATGCTCGATTCATGGAATGCAACGGATTAAGACAGGGAACATGCAATTCTATCATTCTTTAATTTTCCCTTTCACATTTTATCATTTTCTTAAAATTTTGCGTTCCTAACCTTCATAGTTTTGTATTTTAATGTTAAAATTTCGCTATTTTAATTATTTGATATAAAAGAATGAATCTCTGTTGCGTCCACTACAATAACATCTTTGTGATTCTACTTCTAAACTTCCGACCGTTGAACATCAAATTAGTTAATGTAACAGCTTTTTTAACTAGAATTTTGAGGGAAATATCTGAATCAAAAAGTGTTCTTACGGAAGAGTAACAGATCTTAAATGCCGCTGGCTAAACAATAACTGTAAAAATTTCCCGCGACCTTTATGATACATTAATTTGAAAGAGAGAGAATTCGTTACGGGACTCATCTGCATGTGCCAATACCGCAGAACGGTGTAAGCATATCCAAAATAAAAGTTCGGCTCGAATGGATGGAAAAAATTCTTTCATACTCTTGCGGGAATATGCTTGAATACTGTTGTCACGTAGAGTGCAAATTTTGAAATATATAGAATTAATACACTGCTCAAAACAATTAAAGGATATTGCAGTTTTAGGTGGATTTTGTATCTGGGAACTTTTTTAGCTGATTGATACATGGTCGACAGACATAGTAGGTTATATGAGAATAAATTACACATGTTGGCGGAAACAAAATGCATTTTATTGCGCATTTGTGTACAAAAGCAAAAAAACACAATTTGTGCATATGAGAAAAAAAGAATAAGAAAAGGTGTTTTCTTCAAAGAAAATCCTTTTCAGTAGGGGGTATGATTTCCACGGGCGGCCAGCAACGTTGAACACCTTTGAGGCATGGACTCAATGAGGCTATTTCTCTTTCCAGTTCTTGGAGAGTTTGTGGGGGTTGTTGGCGGCCAGAAACTCGTCTTCCTAGAGCGTCCCAAACGTGCTAGATTGGATTCATGTCTGGAGAACACGCTGGCCATTCCATTCGAAAGATTCCTTCCTCGAAAAGGAAATCCTCCACCAGGTTTGCACGATGTGGCCTGCAGTTATCGTCCATTAAAATGAAGTTATCTCCGATTGCTGCAGCGTAAGGGACTACAATAGGTCTGAGGATCTCATCCCTATATCGGCGACCAGTCAGAGCTCCATCTCGAATGATGTAGAGGTCAGTACGCCCGTCAATGGAGATGCCACCATACACCAACACTCCTCCACCGCCAAATCTGACACTTTCGTGCACGAACGCAGGATTATTCCTACTGCCACGGTCCCTCCAGATGAAAATACGCCTATTATCCGGATGCAGAGAAAAACGGGACTCGTCAGAAAACAGAATATTGCTCCATTCATTTCTCCTCCAGTTGACATGCTCGGTTGCCCACTCCCTGCGGTCGCGACGATGCCTTGATGTTAATATAACACATACCATCGGTCGGCGAGCATACAGACCTACAGCATGGAGCCGGTTTCGGACAGTCTGAGTTGAAATCGTGGTGCCTGTAGCCGAGCGAAGGTGTTGTTGGAGAAGAGTAGCGTTCATGTTTCGGTGTCTCCGAGCTGTTAACGCTAAATACCGATCTTCATTGGGCGTTGTTGCCCGTCTACGACCTTGCCCTGGTCTTCGGCCTGCACATCCACTCTCCAAAAAACGGTTCCAGATCCTGGAAATGACACTTTGTGACACTCCAATGGCTTGCGCTACTTCGGCTTGAGTTTGGCCCCCTTCTAACCTACCAACAATTCTCCAAGCTTCTGAATCTGTCAAATGATTTCGCTGAGACATCGTACTCATCGAAACAAAGCAATCACTGAATGCCGATCATCCTTGTCTTCATTCTCTTTTATCCAGTTGAAAGTCAAATTTCATTCGCTGCCGCTGAAGCGACGTTTTTGACGTCGAACTCAAAATTTGCATACTCCACAGTTTGAAAACCAGAAAAATTTACATTTGTGATTCTCTTCTTCTATTTTCGGCAAAAAAAAATTTCGTTTATATCTTTATTTTATATAAAACTGCAAATATCCTTTAATTGTTTTGAGCAGTGTATAATATAATTCGTATAAATTGTAGGAACGTTTATTAATATTTGCAATTACAGTGAATATCTGAGTAATGATCGTGTATATTATAAAATACGAAGTGAAACATCCGTTGTGGTATTTCGGGGAAGGTAGGCGGCAAAACAATAATAAGCAAGTCCGAACAACTCTTCTAGACACGATAACGATAGTGTGTTAGGCAGACGTATTATAGTTTACAGTGATATGTTACTGAGAAAGTCAAAAGAAAAAAACTCTTTGACATGCTACGGGAAACGCGAATTACGCAACCTCGTCATGCTTCTTGTGGGCAGGAACAGCGTACACTTGCCATCAGGTGATTAAAAGAATATTCGCGACCTCCGCTTGTCTTCGTGTGGGACGGAGTTTTCCCTCGACATGTCATGAGTGTTACACAGACAAAATAATCTGAACACTTGTATACAACCACGTGAGGAATGCGAGAAAATTTTTCAAAATTAAGACGAAACACTAACACATAATTTTTTTCTATGCGTGATTTACTTTAACTTTTATTTTTATCATTATTTTTTTAATTGTTTGCCCTCCCTTGATAGATATGTATGTTACTGTGTGCACAAATACTATATTCTGTTGTATGTTACTGTGTATACGAGGGTCGCTGCCCCGTTTCATTCTGCTTTTTAGGTATCTGAATTCTGAAAGGAGTGGGAGACTCGACCTGACTTTCTTAAGATGCTCGATTCATGGAATGCAACGGATTAAGACAGGGAACATGCAATTCTATCATTCTTTAATTTTCCCTTTCACATTTTATCATTTTCTTAAAATTTTGTGTTCCCAACCTTCATAGTTTTGTATTTTAATGTTAAAATTACGCTATTTTAATTATTTGATATAAAAGAATGAATCTCTGTTGCGTCCACTACAATAACATCTTTGTGATTCTACATCTAAACTTCCGACCGTTGACCATCAAATTAGTTAATGTAACAGCTTTTTTAACTAGAATTTTTGAGGGAAATATCTGAATCAAAAAGTGTTCTTACGGAAGAGTAACAGATCTTAAATGCCGCTGGCTAAACAATAACTGTAAAAATTTCCCGCGACCGTTATGATACATTAATTTGAAAGAGAGAGAATTCGTTACGGGACTCATCTGCATGTGCCAATACCGCAGAACGGTGTAAGCATATCCAAAATAAAAGTTCGGCTCGAATGGATGGAAAAAATTCTTACATACTCTTGCGGGAATATGCTTGAATACTGTTGTCACGTAGAGTGCAAATTTTGAAATATATAGAATTAATATAATATAATTCGTATAAATTGTAGGAACGTTTATTAATATTTGCAATTACAGTGAATATCTGAGTAATGATCGTGTATATTATAAAATATGAAGTGAAACATCCGTTGTGGTATTTCGGGGAAGGTAGGCGGCAAAACAATAATAAGCAAGTCCGAACAACTCTTCTAGACACGATAACGATAGTGTTATAGGCAGACGTATTATAGTTTACAGTGATATGTTACCGATAAAGACAAAAGAAAAACGATCTTTGACATGCTACGGGAAACGCGAATTACGCAACCTCGTCATGCTCCTTGTGGGCAGGAACAGCGTACACTTGCCATCAGGTGATTAAAAGAATATTCGCGACCTCCGCTTGTCTTCGTGTGGGACGGAGTTTTCCCTCGACATGTCATGAGTGTTACACAGACAAAATAATCTGAACACTTGTATACAACCACGTGAGGAATGCGAGAAAATTTTTCAAAATTAAGACGCAACACTAACACATAATTTTTTTCTATGCGTGATTTACTTTAACTTTTATTTTTATCATTATTTTTTTAATTGTTTGCCCTTCCTTGATAGATATGTATGTTACTGTGTACACAAATACTATATTCTGTTGTATGTTACTGTGTATACGAGGGTCGCTGCCCCGTTTCATTCTGCTTTTTAGGTATCTGAATTCTGAAAGGAGTGGGAGATTCGACCTGACTTTCTTTAGATGCTCGATTCATGGAATGCAACGGATTAAGACAGGTAACATGCAATTCTATCATTCTTTAATTTTCCCTTTCACATTTTATCATTTTCTTAAAATTTTGTGTTCCCAACCTTCATAGTTTTGTATTTTAATGTTAAAATTTTGCTATTTTTATTATTTTATATCAATGAATGAATCTCTGTTGCGTCCACTACAATAATATGTTTGTGATTCTATTCCTAAACTTCCGACCGTTGAGCATCAAATTAATTACAGTAACAGCTTTTATAACTAGAATTTTTGTGGGAACTATATCTGAGAAAAAACGTGTTCTTATAGAAGAGCATGATATTTTAAATTTCGAAGACTTAAGAATTAAAGTAAAAATTTACCACCACCGTTATGATACATTAATTATCTAAGCGTGAGAATTTGTTAGGGAACTGTTTTCCATGTACCAATACAGTACACAGTGTAATCATAAACTAAATAAAAGTTCGATTCGAATTGACGGAAATATTATTTTATACAATTGCGAGAATATGGATGAATACGGTTGTCACGTAGAGTGCAAATTTTGAAATGCAAAGAATTTCAATAAAATGATTCTAATAATTTGAGCGAACGTTGATTCATATTTGAAATTACAGCGAATATCTGAGTAATGATCGTGTATATTATAAAATAAAGAGTGAAACATCCGTTGTTCTATTTCGGTTAAGATCGGCGGCAAAACAACAATAAGCAAGTCAGAACAATTCTTCTCGACACGATAACGATAGTGTTATAGGCAGACGTATTATAGTTTACAGTGATATGTTACCGATAAAGACAAAAGAAAAACGATCTTTGACATGCTACGGGAAACGCGAATTACGCAACCTCGTCATGCTCCTTGTGGGCAGGAACAGCGTACACTTGCCATCAGGTGATAAAAAGAATATTCGCGACCTCCGCTTGTCCTCCTGTGAGACGGAGTTTTTCCTCGACATGTCATGAGTGTTACACAGACAAAATAATCTGCACACTTGTATGCTACCACGTGAGGAATGCGAAGAAAATTTTCAAAATTAAGACGCAACACTAAGATGTAATTCTTTTTTATGTGTGATTAACTTTAACTTTTATTTTTATCATTATTTTTTTAATTGTTTGCCCTCCCTTGATAGATATGTATGTTACTGTGTACACAAATACTATATTTTGTTGTATGTTACTGTGTATACAAGGGTCGCCGCCCCGTTTCATTCTGCTTTTTAGGTATCTGAATTCTGAAAGGAGTGGGAGTTTGGACCTGACTTTCTCCAGGTGCTCGATTCATGGAATGCAACGGATGAAGACAGGTAACATGCATTTCTATCATTCTTAAATTTTACTTTTCACATTTTATCATTTTCTCAAAATTTTGTGTTCCCTACCTTCATAGTTTTGTATTTTAATGTTAAAATTTCGCTATTTTAATTATTTGATATATATGAATGAATATCTGTTGCGTCCACCACAATAATATCTTTGTGATTCCACTTCTAAACTTCCGACCGTTGACCATCAAATTAGTTACAGTAACAGCTTTTATAACTAGAATTTTTGAGGGAACTATATCTGAATCAAAAAGTTTTATTAAAGAAGAGTAACAGATCTTAAATGCCACTGACTTAAGAATAAATGTAAAAATTTCCCGGGACCTGTATGATACATTAAATTTACAGAGAGAGAATTCATTACGGAACTCAACTCCTTGTGCCAATACCGTAGGACAGTGTAAGCATATGCTACATAAAAGTTCGGCTGGAATGGACGGCAAAAATTCTTTCATACGCTTGCGAGAGTATGCTTGAATACTGTTGTCACGTAGAATGCAAATTTTGAAATATAAAGAATTAATACAACTTAATTCGTATAAATTGTAGGAACGTTTATTAATATTTGAAATTACAGCTAATATCTGATTAATGATCGTTTATATTATAAAATACAGAGTGAAACATCCGTTGTGCTATTTCGGAGAAGGTAGGCGGCAAAACAATAATAAAAAAGTCAGAACAACTCTTCTCGGCACGATAACGATAGTGTGATAGGCAGACGTATTAATAGTTTACAGTGATATGTTATTGAGAAAGTCAAAAGAAAAACACTCTTTGACATGCTACGGGAAACGCGAATTACGCAACCTCGTCCTGCTTCTTGTGGGCAGGAACAGCGTACACTTGCTATCAGGTGATTAAAAGAATATTTGCGACCTCCGCTTGTCTTCGTGTGAGATGGAGTTTTCCCTCGACATGTCATGAGTGTTACACAGATAAAATAATCTGCATACTCGTATACTACCACTTGAGGAATGCGAGAAAATTTTTGAAAATTAAGACGCAACACTAAAACGTAATTCTTTTGTATGTGTGATTAACTTTAACTTTTATTTTCATCATTATTTTTTTAATTGTTTGCCCTCCCTTCATAGATATGTATGTTACTGTGTACACAAATACTATATTGTGTTGTATGTTACTGTGTATACGAGGGTCGCCACCCCGTTTTATTCTGATTTTTAGGTATATGAATTCTGAAAGGAGTGGGAGTTTGGACCTGATTTTCTCCAGCTGCTCGATTCATGGAATGCAACGGATTAAGACAGGTAACATGCATTTCTATCATTCTTTAATTTTGCTTCGAATAAAGTAAAATTTTGTGTTCCCTACCTTCATAATTTTGTATTTTAATGTTAAAATTTGCTATTTTAATTATTTGATATAAATGAATGAATATGTGTTGCGTCCACTACAATAATATCTTTGTGATTCCACTTCTAAACTTCCGACCCTTGACCATCAAATTAGTTACAATAACAGCTTTTATAACTAGAATTTTTGAGGGAACTATATCTGAATCAAAAAGTTTTATTAAAGAAGAGTAACAGATCTTAAATGCCGCTGCCTTAAGAATAAATGTAAAAATTTCCCTGGACCTTTATGATACATTAAATTTAAAGAAAGAGAATTCGTTACGGAGCTCAATTCCATGTGCCAATACCGTAGAACAGTGTAAGAATATACTACTTAAAAGTTCGGCTGGAATGGACGGAAAAATTCTTTCATACTCTTGCGAGAATATGCTTGAATACGGTTGTCACGTAGAGTGCAAATTTTGAAATATAAAGGATTAATACAAAATAATTCGTATAAATTGTAGGAACGTTTATTAATATTTGAAATTACAGCTAATATCTGAGTAATGATCGTGTATATTATAAAATACAGTGGGAAACATCCGTTGTGCTATTTCGGAGAAGGTAGGCGGCAAAACAATAATAAGCAAGTCAGAACAACTCCTCTCGACACGATAACGGTAGTGTGATAGGCAGACGTATTAATAGTTTACAGGGATAAATTTCTGAGAAAGTAAAAAAAAAAACACTCTTTGACATGCTACGGGAAACGCGAATTACGCAACCTCGTCATGCTTCTTGTGGGCAGGAACAGCGTACACTTGCCATCAGGTGATTAAAAGAATATTCGCGACCTCCGCTTGTCTTCGTGTCAGACGGAGTTTTCCCTCGACATGTCATGAGTGTTACACAGACAAAATAATCTGAACACTTGTATACAACCACGTGAGGAATACGAGAAAATTTTTCAAAATTAAGACGCAACACTAGCACATAGTTTTTTTCTATGCGTGATTAACATTAACTTTTTATTTTTATCATTATTTTTTTAATTGTTTGCCCTCCCTTGATAGATATGTATGTTACTGTGTACGCAAATACTATATTCTGTTGTATGTTACTGTGTATACAAGGTCGCCGCCCCGTTTCATTCTGCTTTTTAAGTATCTGAATTCTGAAAGGAAAGGGAGTTTGGACCTGACTTTCTCCAGGTGCTCGATTCATGGAATGCAACGGATTAAGACAGGTAACATGTATTTCTATCATTCTTTAATTTTGCTTCGAATAAAGTAAAATTTTGTGTTCCCTACCTTCATAGTTTTGTATTTTAATGTTAAAATTTGCTATTTTAATTATTTGATATAAATGAATGAATATGTGTTGCGTCCACTACAATAATATCTTTGTGATTCCACTTCTAAACTTCCGACCCTTGACCATCAAATTAGTTACAATAACAGCTTTTATAACTAGAATTTTTGAGGGAACTATATCTGAATCAAAAAGTTTTATTAAAGAAGAGTAACAGATCTTAAATGCCGCTGACTTAAGAATAAATGTAAAAATTTCCCTGGAACTTTATGATACATTAAATTTAAAGAAAGAGAATTCGTTACGGAGCTCAATTCCATGTGCCAATACCGTAGAACAGTGTAAGCATATGCTAAATAAATGTTCGGCTGGAATGGACGGAAAAATTCTTTCATACTCTTGCGAGAATATGCTTGAATACGGTTGTCACGTAGAGTGCAAATTTTGAAATATAAAGGATTAATACAAAATAATTCGTATAAACTGTAGGAACGTTTATTAATAATTATTGCAGCGAATATCTGTGTAATGATCGTGTATATTATAAAATACAGAGTAAAACATCCGTTGTGCAATTTCGGGGAAGGTACGCGGCAAAACAATAACAAGCACGTCAGAACAACTCTTCTCGGCACGATGACGATAGTGTGATAGGCAAACGTATTAATAGCTTACAGGGATATGTTTCTGAGAAAGTCAAAAGAAAAACACTCTTTTACATACTACGGGAAACGCGAATTACGCAACCTCGTCATGCTTCTTGTGGGCAGGAACAGCGTACACTTTCTAAGAATATTTGCGACCTCCGCTTGTCTTCGTGTGATACGGAGTTTTCCCTCGACATGTCATGAGTGTTACACAGATAAAATAATATGCACACTTGTATACTACCACGTGAGGAATACGGGAAAATTTTTGAAAATGAAGACGCAACACTAAAATGTAATTCTTTTTTATGTGTGATTAACTTTAACTTTTATTTTTATCATTATTTTTTTAATTGTTTGCCCTCCCTTCATAGATATGTATGTTACTGTGTACACAAATACTATATTTTGTTGTATGTTACTGTGTATACAAGGGTCGCCGCCCCGTTTCATTCTGCTTTTTAGGTATCTGAATTCTGAAAGGAGTGGGAGTTTGGACCTGACTTTCTCCAGATGCTCGATTCATGGAATGCAACGGATTAAGACAGGTAACATGCAATTCTATCATTCTTTAATTTTCCCTTTCACATTTTATCATTTTCTTAAAATTTTGCGTTCCCAACCTTCATAGTTTTGTATTTTAATGTTAAAATTTCGCTATTTTAATTATTTGATATAAAAGAATGAATCTCTGTTGCGTCCACTACAATAACATCTTTGTGATTCTACTTCTAAACTTCCGACCGTTGAACATCAAATTAGTTAACGTAACAGCTTTTTTAACTAGAATTTTTGAGGGAAATATCTGAATCAAAAAGTGTTCTTACGGAAGAGTAACAGATCTTAAATGCCGCTGGCTAAACAATAACTGTAAAAATTTCCCGCGACCTTTATGATACATTAATTTGAAAGAGAGAGAATTCGTTACGGGACTCATCTGCATGTGCCAATACCGCAGAACGGTGTAAGCATATCCAAAATAAAAGTTCGGCTCGAATGGATGGAAAAAATTCTTTCATACTCTTGCGGGAATATGCTTGAATACTGTTGTCACGTAGAGTGCAAATTTTGAAATATATAGAATTAATACACTGCTCAAAACAATTAAAGGATATTGCAGTTTTAGGTGGATTTTGTATCTGGGAACTTTTTTAGCTGATTGATACATGGTCGACAGACATAGTAGGTTATATGAGAATAAATTACACATGTTGGCGGAAACAAAATGCATTTTATTGCGCATTTGTGTACAAAATCAAAAAAACACAGTTTGTGCATATGAGAAAAAAAGAATAAGAAAAGGTGTTTTCTTCAAAGAAAGTCCTTTTCAGTAGGGGGTATGATTTCCACGGGCGGCCAGCAACGTTGAACACCTTTGAGGCATGGACTCAATGAGGCTATTTCTCTTTCCAGTTCTTGGAGAGTTTGTGGGGGTTGTTGGCGGCCAGAAACTCGTCTTCCTAGAGCGTCCCAAACGTGCTAGATTGGATTCATGTCTGGAGAACACGCTGGCCATTCCATTCGAACGATTCCTTCCTCGAAAAGGAAATCCTCCACCAGGTTTGCACGATGTGGCCTGCAGTTATCGTCCATTAAAATGAAGTTATCTCCGATTGCTGCAGCGTAAGGGACTACAATAGGTCTGAGGATCTCATCCCTATATCGGCGACCAGTCAGAGCTCCATCTCGAATGATGTTGAGGTCAGTACGCCCGTCAATGGAGATGCCACCATACACCAACACTCCTCCACCGCCAAATCTGACACTTTCGTGCACGAACGCAGGATTATTCCTACTGCCACGGTCCCTCCAGATGAAAATACGCCCATTATCCGGATGCACATTAAAACGGGACTCGTCAGAAAACAGAATATTGCTCCATTCATTTCTCCTCCAGTTGACATGCTCGGTTGCCCACTCCCTGCGGTCGCGACGATGCCTTGATGTTAATATAACACATACCATCGGTCGGCGAGCATACAGACCTACAGCATGGAGCCGGTTTCGGACAGTCTGAGTTGAAATCGTGGTGCCTGTAGCCGAGCGAAGGTGTTGTTGGAGAAGAGTAGCGTTCATGTTTCGGTGTCTCCGAGCTGTTAACGCTAAATACCGATCTTCATTGGGCGTTGTTGCCCGTCTACGACCTTGCCCTGGTCTTCGGCCTGCACATCCACTCTCCAAAAAACGGTTCCAGATCCTGGAAATGACACTTTGTGACACTCCAATGGCTTGCGCTACTTCGGCTTGAGTTTGGCCCCCTTCTAACCTACCAACAATTCTCCAAGCTTCTGAATCTGTCAAATGATTTCGCTGAGACATCGTACTCATCGAAACAAAGCAATCACTGAATGCCGATCATCCTTGTCTTCATTCTCTTTTATCCAGTTGAAAGTCAAATTTCATTCGCTGCCGCTGAAGCGACGTTTTTGACGTCGAACTCAAACTTTGCATACTCCACAGTTTGAAAACCAGAAAAATTTACATTTGTGATTCTCTTCTTCTATTTTCGGCAAAAAAAATTTCGTTTATATCTTTATTTTATATAAAACTTCAAATATCCTTTAATTGTTTTGAGCAGTGTATAATATAATTCGTATAAATTGTAGGAACGTTTATTAAGATTTGCAATTACAGTGAATATCTGAGTAATGATCGTGTATATTATAAAATACGAAGTGAAACATCCGTTGTGGTATTTCGGGGAAGGTAGGCGGCAAAACAATAATAAGCAAGTCCGAACAACTCTTCTAGACACGATAACGATAGTGTGATAGGCAGACGTAATTATAGTTTACAGTGATATGTTACTGAGAAAGTCAAAAGAAAAAAACTCTTTGACATGCTACGGGAAACGCGAATTACGCAACCTCGTCATGCTTCTTGTGGGCAGGAACAGCGTACACTTGCCATCAGGTGATTAAAAGAATATTCGCGACCTCCGCTTGTCTTCGTGTGGGACGGAGTTTTCCCTCGACATGTCATGAGTGTTACACAGACAAAATAATCTGAACACTTGTATACAACCACGTGAGGAATGCGAGAAAATTTTTCAAAATTAAGACGAAACACTAACACATAATTTTTTTCTATGCGTGATTTACTTTAACTTTTATTTTTATCATTATTTTTTTAATTGTTTGCCCTCCATTGATAGATATGTATGTTACTGTGTGCACAAATACTATATTCTGTTGTATGTTACTGTGTATACGAGGGTCGCTGCCCCGTTTCATTCTGCTTTTTAGGTATCTGAATTCTGAAAGGAGTGGGAGATTCGACCTGACTTTCTTAAGATGCTCGATTCATGGAATGCAACGGATTAAGACAGGGAACATGCAATTCTATCATTCTTTAATTTTCCCTTTCACATTTTATCATTTTCTTAAAATTTTGCGTTCCTAACCTTCATAGTTTTGTATTTTAATGTTAAAATTTCGCTATTTTAATTATTTGATATAAAAGAATGAATCTCTGTTGCGTCCACTACAATAACATCTTTGTGATTCTACTTCTAAACTTCCGACCGTTGAACATCAAATTAGTTAATGTAACAGCTTTTTTAACTAGAATTTCGAGGGAAATATCTGAATCAAAAAGTGTTCTTACGGAAGAGTAACAGATCTTAAATGCCGCTGGCTAAACAATAACTGTAAAAATTTCCCGCGACCTTTATGATACATTAATTTGAAAGAGAGAGAATTCGTTACGGGACTCATCTGCATGTGCCAATACCGCAGAACGGTGTAAGCATATCCAAAATAAAAGTTCGGCTCGAATGGATGGAAAAAATTCTTTCATACTCTTGCGGGAATATGCTTGAATACTGTTGTCACGTAGAGTGCAAATTTTGAAATATATAGAATTAATACACTGCTCAAAACAATTAAAGGATATTGCAGTTTTAGGTGGATTTTGTATCTGGGAACTTTTTTAGCTGATTGATACATGGTCGACAGACATAGTAGGTTATATGAGAATAAATTACACATGTTGGCGGAAACAAAATGCATTTTATTGCGCATTTGTGTACAAAAGCAAAAAAACACAATTTGTGCATATGAGAAAAAAAGAATAAGAAAAGGTGTTTTCTTCAAAGAAAATCCTTTTCAGTAGGGGGTATGATTTCCACGGGCGGCCAGCAACGTTGAACACCTTTGAGGCATGGACTCAATGAGGCTATTTCTCTTTCCAGTTCTTGGAGAGTTTGTGGGGGTTGTTGGCGGCCAGAAACTCGTCTTCCTAGAGCGTCCCAAACGTGCTAGATTGGATTCATGTCTGGAGAACACGCTGGCCATTCCATTCGAAAGATTCCTTCCTCGAAAAGGAAATCCTCCACCAGGTTTGCACGATGTGGCCTGCAGTTATCGTCCATTAAAATGAAGTTATCTCCGATTGCTGCAGCGTAAGGGACTACAATAGGTCTGAGGATCTCATCCCTATATCGGCGACCAGTCAGAGCTCCATCTCGAATGATGTAGAGGTCAGTACGCCCGTCAATGGAGATGCCACCATACACCAACACTCCTCCACCGCCAAATCTGACACTTTCGTGCACGAACGCAGGATTATTCCTACTGCCACGGTCCCTCCAGATGAAAATACGCCTATTATCCGGATGCAGAGAAAAACGGGACTCGTCAGAAAACAGAATATTGCTCCATTCATTTCTCCTCCAGTTGACATGCTCGGTTGCCCACTCCCTGCGGTCGCGACGATGCCTTGATGTTAATATAACACATACCATCGGTCGGCGAGCATACAGACCTACAGCATGGAGCCGGTTTCGGACAGTCTGAGTTGAAATCGTGGTGCCTGTAGCCGAGCGAAGGTGTTGTTGGAGAAGAGTAGCGTTCATGTTTCGGTGTCTCCGAGCTGTTAACGCTAAATACCGATCTTCATTGGGCGTTGTTGCCCGTCTACGACCTTGCCCTGGTCTTCGGCCTGCACATCCACTCTCCAAAAAACGGTTCCAGATCCTGGAAATGACACTTTGTGACACTCCAATGGCTTGCGCTACTTCGGCTTGAGTTTGGCCCCCTTCTAACCTACCAACAATTCTCCAAGCTTCTGAATCTGTCAAATGATTTCGCTGAGACATCGTACTCATCGAAACAAAGCAATCACTGAATGCCGATCATCCTTGTCTTCATTCTCTTTTATCCAGTTGAAAGTCAAATTTCATTCGCTGCCGCTGAAGCGACGTTTTTGACGTCGAACTCAAAATTTGCATACTTCACAGTTTGAAAACCAGAAAAATTTACATTTGTGATTCTCTTCTTCTATTTTCGGCAAAAAAAAATTTCGTTTATATCTTTATTTTATATAAAACTGCAAATATCCTTTAATTGTTTTGAGCAGTGTATAATATAATTCGTATAAATTGTAGGAACGTTTATTAATATTTGCAATTACAGTGAATATCTGAGTAATGATCGTGTATATTATAAAATACGAAGTGAAACATCCGTTGTGGTATTTCGGAGAAGGTAGGCGGCAAAACAATAATAAGCAAGTCAGAACAACTCCTCTCGACACGATAACGGTAGTGTGATAGGCAGACGTATTAATAGTTTACAGGGATATGTTTCTGAGAAAGTCAAAAAAAAAACACTCTTTGACATGCTACGGGAAACGCGAATTACGCAACCTCGTCATGCTTCTTGTGGGCAGGAACAGCGTACACTTGCCATCAGGTGATTAAAAGAATATTCGCGACCTCCGCTTGTCTTCGTGTCAGACGGAGTTTTCCCTCGACATGTCATGAGTGTTACACAGACAAAATAATCTGTACACTTGTATACAACCACGTGAGGAATACGAGAAAATTTTTCAAAATTAAGACGCAACACTAGCACATAGTTTTTTTCTATGCGTGATTAACATTAACTTTTTATTTTTATCATTATTTTTTTAATTGTTTGCCCTCCCTTGATAGATATGTATGTTACTGTGTACGCAAATACTATATTCTGTTGTATGTTACTGTGTATACAAGGTCGCCGCCCCGTTTCATTCTGCTTTTTAAGTATCTGAATTCTGAAAGGAAAGGGAGTTTGGACCTGACTTTCTCCAGGTGCTCGATTCATGGAATGCAACGGATTAAGACAGGTAACATGCATTTCTATCATTCTTTAATTTTGCTTCGAATAAAGTAAAATTTTGTGTTCCCTACCTTCATAGTTTTGTATTTTAATGTTAAAATTTGCTATTTTAATTATTTGATATAAATGAATGAATATGTGTTGCGTCCACTACAATAATATCTTTGTGATTCCACTTCTAAACTTCCGACCCTTGACCATCAAATTAGTTACAATAACAGCTTTTATAACTAGAATTTTTGAGGGAACTATATCTGAATCAAAAAGTTTTATTAAAGAAGAGTAACAGATCTTAAATGCCGCTGACTTAAGAATAAATGTAAAAATTTCCCTGGAACTTTATGATACATTAAATTTAAAGAAAGAGAATTCGTTACGGAGCTCAATTCCATGTGCCAATACCGTAGAACAGTGTAAGCATATGCTAAATAAATGTTCGGCTGGAATGGACGGAAAAATTCTTTCATACTCTTGCGAGAATATGCTTGAATACGGTTGTCACGTAGAGTGCAAATTTTGAAATATAAAGGATTAATACAAAATAATTCGTATAAACTGTAGGAACGTTTATTAATAATTATTGCAGCGAATATCTGTGTAATGATCGTGTATATTATAAAATACAGAGTAAAACATCCGTTGTGCAATTTCGGGGAAGGTACGCGGCAAAACAATAACAAGCACGTCAGAACAACTCTTCTCGGCACGATGACGATAGTGTGATAGGCAAACGTATTAATAGCTTACAGGGATATGTTTCTGAGAAAGTCAAAAGAAAAACACTCTTTTACATACTACGGGAAACGCGAATTACGCAACCTCGTCATGCTTCTTGTGGGCAGGAACAGCGTACACTTTCTAAGAATATTTGCGACCTCCGCTTGTCTTCGTGTGATACGGAGTTTTCCCTCGACATGTCATGAGTGTTACACAGATAAAATAATATGCACACTTGTATACTACCACGTGAGGAATACGGGAAAATTTTTGAAAATGAAGACGCAACACTAAAATGTAATTCTTTTTTATGTGTGATTAACTTTAACTTTTATTTTTATCATTATTTTTTTAATTGTTTGCCCTCCCTTCATAGATATGTATGTTACTGTGTACACAAATACTATATTCTGTTGTATGTTACTGTGTATACGAGGGTCGCCGCCCCGTTTCATTCTGCTTTTTAGGTATCTGAATTCTGAAAGGAAAGGGAGATTGGACCTGACTTTCTCCAGCTGCTCGATTCATGGAAAGCAACGGATTAAGACAGGTAACATGCATTTCTATCATTCTTTAATTTTCCCTTTCACATTTTATCATTTTCTTAAAATTTTGTGTTCCCTACCTTCATATTTTTGTATTTTAATGTTAAAATTTCGCTATTTTAATTATTTGATATAAATGAATGAATATCTGTTGCGTCTCCAAAAATAATATCATTGTCATTCCACTTCTAAACTTTCGACCGTTGACCATCAAATTAGTTACAGTAACAGCTTTTATAACTAGAATTTTTGAGGGAACTATATCTGAATCAAAATTTTTATTAAAGAAGAGTAACAGATCTTAAATGCCACTGACTTAAGAATAAATGTAAAAATTTCCCGGGACCTGTATGATACATTTAATTTACAGAGAGAGATTTCGTTACGGAACTCAACTCCTTGTGCCAATACCGTAGAACTGTGTAAGCATATACTACATAAAAAGTTCGGCTGAAATGGACAGCAAAAATTCTTTCATACGATTGCGAGAATATGTTTGAATACTGTTGTCACGAAGAATGCAAATTTTGAAATATAAAGAATTAATACAACTTAATTCGTATAAATTGTAGGAACGTTTATTAATATTTGTAATTACAGCGAATATCTGAGTAATGATCGTGTATATTATAAAATACAGTGGGAAACATCCGTTGTGCTATTTCGGAGAAGGTAGGCGGCAAAACAATAATAAGCAAGTCAGAACAACTCCTCTCGACACGATAACGATAGTGTGATAGGCAGACGTATTAATAGTTTACAGTGATCTGTTACTGAGAAAGTAAAAAAAAAACACTCTTTGACATGCTACGGGAAACGCGAATTACGCAACCTCGTCATGCTTCTTGTGGGCAGGAACAGCGTACACTTGCCATCAGGTGATTAAAAGAATATTCGCGACCTCCGCTTGTCTTCGTGTGAGGCGGAGTTTTCCCTCGACATGTCATGAGTGTTACACAGACAAAATAATCTGAACACTTGTATGCAACTATGTGAGGAATGCGAGAAAATTTTTGAAAATTAAGACGCAACACTAGCACATTTTTTTTTTCTATGCGTGATTAACATTAACTTTTTATTTTTATCATTATTTTTTTAATTGTTTGCCCTCCCTTGATAGATATGTATGTTACTGTGTACACAAATACTATATTCTGTTGTATGTTACTGTGTATACGAGGGTCGCCGCCCCGTTTCATTCTACTTTTTAGGTATCTGAATTCTGAAAGGAAAGGGAGATTGGACCTGACTTTCTCCAGCTGCTCGATTCATGGAATGCAACGGATTAAGACAGGTAACATGCATTTCTATCATTCTTTAATTTTCCCTTTCACATTTTATCATTTTCTTAAAATTTTGTGTTCCCTACCTTCATATTTTTGTATTTTAATGTTAAAATTTCGCTATTTTAATTATTTGATATAAATGAATGAATATCTGTTGCGTCCACCAAAATAATATCATTGTGATTCCACTTCTAAACTTTCGACCGTTGACCATCAAATTAGTTACAGTAACAGCTTTTATAACTAGAATTTTTGAGGGAACTATATCTGAATCAAAATTTTTATTAAAGAAGAGTAACAGATCTTAAATGCCACTGACTTAAGAATAAATGTAAAAATTTCCCGGGACCTGTATGATACATTTAATTTACAGAGAGAGATTTCGTTACGGAACTCAACTCCTTGTGCCAATACCGTAGAACTGTGTAAGCATATGCTACATAAAAGTTCGGCTGGAATGGACAGCAAGAATTCTTTCATACGATTGCGAGAATATGCTTGAATACTGTTGTCACGAAGAATGCAAATTTTGAAATATAAAGAATTAATACAACTTAATTCGTATAAATTGTAGGAACGTTTATTAATATTTGTAATTACAGCGAATATCTGAGTAATGATCGTGTATATTATAAAATACAGTGGGAAACATCCGTTGTGCAATTTTGGGGAAGGTAGGCGGCAAAACAATAACAAGCACGTCAGAACAACTCTTCTCGGCACGATGACGATAGTGTGATAGGCAAACGTATTAATAGTTTACAGGGATATGTTTCTGAGAAAGTCAAAAGAAAAACACTCTTTGACATACTACGGGTAACGCGAATTACGCAACCTCGTCATGCTTCTTGTGGGCAGGAACAGCGTACACTTGCCATCAGGTGATTAAAAGAATATTCGCGACCTCCGCTTGTCTTTGTGTGAGGCGGAGTTTTCCCTCGACATGTCATGAGCGTTACACAGACAAAATAATCTGAACACTTGTATGCAACTACGTGAGGAATGCGAGAAAATTTTTGAAAATTAAGACGCAACACTAGCACATATTTTTTTTTCTATGCGTGATTAACATTAACTTTTTATTTTTATCATTATTTTTTTAATTGTTTGCCCTCCCTTGATAGATATGTATGTTACTGTGTACACAAATACTATATTCTGTTGTATGTTACTGTGTATACGAGGGTCGCCGCCCCGTTTCATTCTGCTTTTTAGGTATCTGAATTCTGAAAGGAAAGGGAGATTGGCCCTGACTTTCTCCAGCTGCTCGATTCATGGAATGCAACGGATTAAGACAGGTAACATGCATTTCTATCATTCTTTAATTTTCCCTTTCACATTTTATCATTTTCTTAAAATTTTGTGTTCCCTACCTTCATAGTTTTGTATTTTAATGTTAAAATTTCGCTATTTTAATTATTTGATATAAATGAATGAATATCTGTTGCGTCCACCAAAATAATATCATTGTGATTCCACTTCTAAACTTTCGACCGTTGACCATCCAATTAGTTACAGTAACAGCTTTTATAACTAGAATTTTTGAGGGAACTATATCTGAATCAAAATTTTTATTAAAGAAGAGTAACAGATCTTAAATGCCACTGACTTAAGAATAAATGTAAAAATTTCCCGGGACCTGTATGATACATTTAATTTACAGAGAGAGATTTCGTTACGGAACTCAACTCCTTGTGCCAATACCGTAGAATTGTGTAAGCATATGCTACATAAAAGTTCGGCTGGAATGGACAGCAAAAATTCTTTCATACGATTGCGAGAATATGCTTGAATACTGTTGTCACGAAGAATGCAAATTTTGAAATATAAAGAATTAATACAACTTAATTCGTATAAATTGTAGGAACGTTTATTAATATTTGTAATTACAGCGAATATCTGAGTAATGATCGTGTATATTATAAAATACAGTGGGAAACATCCGTTGTGCTATTTCGGAGAAGGTAGGCGGCAAAACAATAATAAGCAAGTCAGAACAACTCCTCTCGACACGATGACGATAGTGTGATAGGCAGACGAATTAATAGTTTACAGTGATCTGTTACTGAGGAAGTAAAAAAAAAACACTCTTTGACATGCTACGGGAAACGCGAATTACGCAACCTCGTCATGCTTCTTGTGGGCAGGAACAGCGTACACTTGCCATCAGGTGATTAAAAGAATATTCGCGACCTCGCTTGTCTTCGTGTGAGGCGGAGTTTTCCCTCGACATGTCATGAGTGTTACACAGACAAAATAATCTGAACACTTGTATACAACTACGTGAGGAATGCGAGAAATTTTTTCAAAATTAAGACGCAACACTAGCACATAATTTTTTTCTATGCGTGATTAACATTAACTTTTTATTTTTATCATTATTTTTTTAATTGTTTGCCCTCCCTTGATAGATATGTATGTTACTGTGTACACAAATACTATATTCTGTTGTATGTTACTGTGTATACGAGGGTCGCCGCCCCGTTTCATTCTGCTTTTTAGGTATCTGAATTCTGAAAGGAAAGGGAGATTGGCCCTGACTTTCTCCAGCTGCTCGATTCATGGAATGCAACGGATTAAGACAGGTAACATGCATTTCTATCATTCTTTAATTTTTCCTTTCACATTTTATCATTTTCTTAAAATTTTGTGTTCCCTACCTTCATATTTTTGTATTTTAATGTTAAAATTTCGCTATTTTAATTATTTGATATAAATGAATAAATATCTGTTGCGTCCACCAAAATAATATCATTGTGATTCCACTTCTAAACTTTCGACCGTTGACCATCAAATTAGTTACAGTAACAGCTTTTATAACTAGAATTTTTGAGGGAACTATATCTGAATCAAAAAGTTTTATTAAAGAAGAGTAACAGATCTTATGTGCCACTGACTTAAGAATAAATGTAAAAATTTCCCGGGACCTGTATGATACATTAAATTTACAGAGAGAGAATTCGTTACGGAACTCAACTCCTTGTGCCAATACCGTAGGACAGTGTAAGAATATACTACATAAAAGTTCGGCTGGAATGGACGGCAAAAATTCTTTCATACGCTTGCGAGAATATGCTTGAATACTGTTTTGACGTAGAATGCAAATTTTGAAATATAAAGAATTAATACAACTTAATTCGTATAAATTGTACGAACGTTTATTAATATTTGCAATTACAGCGAATATCTGAGTAATGATCGTGTATATTATGAAATGCAGAGTGAAACATCCGTTGTGCTATTTCGGGGAAGGTAGGCAGCAAAACAATAATAAGCAAGTCAGAACAACTCTTCTCGACACAATAACGATAGTGTGATAGGCAATAGTTTAGAGTGATATGTTACTGAGAAAGTCAACAGAAAAACACTCTTTGACATACTACGGGAAACGCGAAATACGCAACCTCGTCATGCTTCTTGTGGGCAGGAACAGCGTACAGTTGTCATCAGGTGATTAAAAGAATATTCGCGACCTCCGCTTGTCTTCGTGTGAGACGGAGTTTTCCCTCGACCTGTCATGAGTGTTACACAGACAAAATAATCTGAACACTTGTATACAACCACGTGAGGAATGCGAGAAAATTTTTCAAAATTAAGACGCAACACTAGCACATAATTTTTTCCTATGCGTGATTAACATTAACTTTTTATTTTTATCATTATTTTTTTAATTATTCGCCCTCCCTTGATAGATATGTATGTTACTGTGTACACAAATACTATATTCTGTTGTATGTTACTGTGTATACGAGGGTCGCCGCCCCGTTTCATTCTGCTTTTTAGGTATCTGAATTCTGAAAGGAAAGGGAGATTGGCCCTGACTTTCTCCACCTGCTCGATTCATGGAATGCAACGGATTAAGACAGGTAACATGCATTTCTATCATTCTTTAATTTTCCCTTTCACATTTTATCATTTTCTTAAAATTTTGTGTTCCCTACCTTCATAGTTTTGTATTTTAATGTTAAAATTTCGCTATTTTAATTATTTCATATAAATAAATGAATATCTGTTGCGTCCACCACAAGAATATCTTTGTGATTCCACTTCTAAACTTCCGCACGTTGACCATCAAATTAGTTACAGTAACAGCTTTTATAACTAGAATTTTTGAGGGAACTATATCTGAATCAAAATTTTTATTAAAGAAGAGTAACAGATCTTAAATACCACTGACTTAAGAATAAATGTAAAAATTTCCCGGGACCTGTATGATACATTAAATTTACAGAGAGAGAATTCGTTACGGAACTCAACTCCTTGTGCCAATACCGTAGGACAGTGTAAGAATATACTACATAAAAGTTCGGCTGGAATGGACGGCAAAAATTCTTTCATACGCTTGCGAGAATATGCTTGAATACTGTTGTCACGTAGAGTGCAAATTTTGAAATATAAAGAATTAATACAACTTAATTCTAATAAATTGTAGGAACGTTTATTAATATTTGCAATTTAAGCGAATATCTGAGTAATGATTGTGTATATTATAAAATACAGAGTAAAACATCCGTTGTGCAATTTTGGGGAAGGTAGGCGGCAAAACAATAACAAGCACGTCAGAACAACTCTTCTCGGCACGATGACGATAGTGTGATAGGCAAACGTATTAATAGTTTACAGGGATATGTTTCTGAGAAAGTCAAAAGAAAAACACTCTTTGACATACTACGGGAAACGCGAATTACGCAACCTCGTCATGCTTCTTGTGGGCAGGAACAGCGTACACTTGCCATCAGGTGATTAAAAGAATATTCGCGACCTCCGCTTGTCTTCGTGTGAGGCGGAGTTTTCCCTCGACATGTCATGAGTGTTACACAGACAAAATAATCTGAACACTTGTATGCAACTACGTGAGGAATGCGAGAAAATTTTTGAAAATTAAGACGCAACACTAGCACATATTTTTTTTTCTATGCGTGATTAACATTAACTTTTTATTTTTATCATTATTTTTTTAATTGTTTGCCCTCCCTTGATAGATATGTATGTTACTGTGTACACAAATACTATATTTTGTTGTATGTTACTGTGTATACGAGGGTCGCCGCCCCGTTTCATTCTGCTTTTTAGGTATCTGAATTCTGAAAGGAAAGGGAGATTGGCCCTGACTTTCTCCAGCTGCTTGATTCATGGAATGCAACGGATTAAGACAGGTAACATGCATTTCTATCATTCTTTAATTTTCCCTTTCACATTTTATCATTTTCTTAAAATTTTGTGTTCCCTACCTTCATAGTTTTGTATTTTAATGTTAAAATTTCGCTATTTTAATTATTTGATATAAATGAATGAATATCTGTTGCGACCACCAAAATAATATCATTGTGATTCCACTTCTAAACTTTCGACCGTTGACCATCAAATTAGTTACAGTAACAGCATTTATAACTAGAATTTTTGAGGGAACTATATCTGAATCAAAATTTTTATTAAAGAAGAGTAACAGATCTTAAATGCCACTGGCTTAAGAATAAATGTAAAAATTTCCCGGGACCTGTATGATACATTTAATTTAAAGAGAGATTTCGTTACGGAACTCAACTCCTTGTGCCAATACCGTAGAATTGTGTAAGCATATGCTACATAAAAGTTCGGCTGGAATGGACAGCAAAAATTCTTTCATACGATTGCGAGAATATGCTTGAATACTGTTGTCACGAAGAATGCAAATTTTGAAATATAAAGAATTAATACAACTTAATTCTAATAAATTGTAGGAACGTTTATTAATATTTGCAATTTAAGCGAATATCTGAGTAATGATTGTGTATATTATAAAATACAGAGTAAAACATCCGTTGTGCAATTTTGGGGAAGGTAGGCGGCAAAACAATAACAAGCACGTCAGAACAACTCTTCTCGGCACGATGACGATAGTGTGATAGGCAAACGTATTAATAGTTTACAGGGATATGTTTCTGAGAAAGTCAAAAGAAAAACACTCTTTGATATACTACGGGAAACGCGAATTACGCAACCTCGTCATGCTTCTTGTGGGCAGGAACAGCGTACACTTGCCATCAGGTGATTAAAAGAATATTCGCGACCTCCGCTTGTCTTGGTGTGAGACGGAGTTTTCCCTCGACATGTCATGAGTGTTACACAGACAAAATAATCTGAACACTTGTATACAACTACGTGAGGAATGCGAGAAATTTTTTCAAAATTAAGACGCAACACTAGCACATAATTTTTTTCTATGCGTGATTAACATTAACTGTTCATTTTTATCATTATTTTTTTAATTGTTTGCCCTCCCTTGATAGATATGTATGTTACTGTGTACACAAATACTATATTCTGTTGTATGTTACTGTGTATACGAGGGTCGCCGCCCCGTTTCATTCTGCTTTTTAGGTATCTGAATTCTGAAAGGAAAGGGAGATTGGCCCTGACTTTCTCCAGCTGCTCGATTCCTGGAATGCAACAGATTAAGACAGGTAACATGCATTTCTATCATTCTTTAATTTTCCCTTTCACATTTTATCATTTTCTTAAAATTTTGTGTTCCCTACCTTCATAGTTTTGTATTTTAATGTTAAAATTTCGCTATTTTAATTATTTGATATATATGAATGAATATCTGTTGCGTCCACCACAATAATATCTTTGTGATTCCACTTCTAAACTTCCGACCGTTGACCATCAAATTAGTTACAGTAACAGCTTTTATAACTAGAATTTTTGAGGGAACTATATCTGAATCAAAAAGTTTTATTAAAGAAGAGTAACAGATCTTAAATGCCACTGACTTAAGAATAAATGTAAAAATTTCCCGGGACCTGTATGATACATTTAATTTACAGAGAGAGATTTCGTTACGGAACTCAACTCCTTGTGCCAATACCGTAGAATTGTGTAAGCATATGCTACATAAAAGTTCGGCTGGAATGGACAGCAAAAATTCTTTCATACGATTGCGAGAATATGCTTGAATACTGTTGTCACGAAGAATGCAAATTTTGAAATATAAAGAATTAATACAACTTAATTCGTATAAATTGTAGGAACGTTTATTAATATTTGTAATTACAGCGAATATCTGAGTAATGATCGTGTATATTATAAAATACAGTGGGAAACATCCGTTGTGCTATTTCGGAGAAGGTAGGCGGCAAAACAATAATAAGCAAGTCAGAACAACTCCTCTCGACACGATGACGATAGTGTGATAGGCAGACGAATTAATAGTTTACAGTGATCTGTTACTGAGGAAGTAAAAAAAAAACACTCTTTGACATGCTACGGGAAACGCGAATTACGCAACCTCCTCATGCTTCTTGTGGGCAGGAACAGCGTACACTTGCCATCAGGTGATTAAAAGAATATTCGCGACCTCCGCTTGTCTTCGTGTGAGGCGGAGTTTTCCCTCGACATGTCATGAGTGTTACACAGACAAAATAATCTGAACACTTGTATACAACTACGTGAGGAATGCGACAAATTTTTTCAAAATTAAGACGCAACACTAGCACATAATTTTTTTCTATGCGTGAGTAACATTAACTGTTTATTTTTATCATTATTTTTTTAATTGTTTGCCCTCCCTTGATAGATATGTATGTTACTGTGTACACAAATACTATATTCTGTTGTATGTTACTGTGTATACGAGGGTCGCCGCCCCGTTTCATTCTGCTTTTTAGGTATCTGAATTCTGAAAGGAAAGGGAGATTGGCCCTGACTTTCTCCAGCTGCTCGATTCATGGAATGCAACGGATTAAGACAGGTAACATGCATTTCTATCATTCTTTAATTTTTCCTTTCACATTTTATCATTTTCTTAAAATTTTTTGTTCCCTACCTTCATATTTTTGTATTTTAATGTTAAAATTTCGCTATTTTAATTATTTGATATAGATGAATAAATATCTGTTGCGTCCACCAAAATAATATCATTGTGATTCCACTTCTAAACTTTCGACCGTTGACCATCAAATTAGTTACAGTAACAGCTTTTATAACTAGAATTTTTGAGGGAACTATATCTGAATCAAAAAGTTTTATTAAAGAAGAGTAACAGATCTTATGTGCCACTGACTTAAGAATAAATGTAAAAATTTCCCGGGACCTGTATGATACATTAAATTTACAGAGAGAGAATTCGTTACGGAACTCAACTCCTTGTGCCAATACCGTAGGACAGTGTAAGAATATACTACATAAAAGTTCGGCTGGAATGGACGGCAAAAATTCTTTCATACGCTTGCGAGAATATGCTTGAATACTGTTGTGACGTAGAATGCAAATTTTGAAATATAAAGAATTAATACAACTTAATTCGTATAAATTGTACGAACGTTTATTAATATTTGCAATTACAGCGAATATCTGAGTAATGATCGTGTATATTATGAAATGCAGAGTGAAACATCCGTTGTGCTATTTCGGGGAAGGTAGGCAGCAAAACAATAATAAGCAAGTCAGAACAACTCTTCTCGACACAATAACGATAGTGTGATAGGCAATAGTTTAGAGTGATATGTTACTGAGAAAGTCAACAGAAAAACACTCTTTGACATACTACGGGAAACGCGAAATACGCAACCTCGTCATGCTTCTTGTGGGCAGGAACAGCGTACAGTTGCCATCAGGTGATTAAAAGAATATTCGCGACCTCCGCTTGTCTTCGTGTGAGACGGAGTTTTCCCTCGACCTGTCATGAGTGTTACACAGACAAAATAATCTGAACACTTGTATACAACCACGTGAGGAATGCGAGAAAATTTTTCAAAATGAAGACGCAACACTAGCACATAATTTTTTTCTATGCGTGATTAACATTAACTTTTATTTTTATCATTATTTTTTTAATTATTCGCCCTCCCTTGATAGATATGTATGTTACTGTGTACACAAATACTATATTCTGTTGTATGTTACTGTGTATACGAGGGTCGCCGCCCCGTTTCATTCTGCTTTTTAGGTATCTGAATTCTGAAAGGAAAGGGAGATTGGCCCTGACTTTCTCCAGCTGCTCGATTCATGGAATGCAACGGATTAAGACAGGTAACATGCATTTCTATCATTCTTTAATTTTCCCTTTCACATTTTATCATTTTCTTAAAATTTTGTGTTCCCTACCTTCATAGTTTTGTATTTTAATGTTAAAATTTCGCTATTTTAATTATTTCATATAAATAAATGAATATCTGTTGCGTCCACCACAAGAATATCTTTGTGATTCCACTTCTAAACTTCCGCACGTTGACCATCAAATTAGTTACAGTAACAGCTTTTATAACTAGAATTTTTGAGGGAACTATATCTGAATCAAAATTTTTATTAAAGAAGAGTAACAGATCTTAAATGCCACTGACTTAAGAATAAATGTAAAAATTTCCCGGGACCTGTATGATACATTAAATTTACAGAGAGAGAATTCGTTACGGAACTCAACTCCTTGTGCCAATACCGTAGGACAGTGTAAGAATATACTACATAAAAGTTCGGCTGGAATGGACGGCAAAAATTCTTTCATACGCTTGCGAGAATATGCTTGAATACTGTTGTCACGTAGAGTGCAAATTTTGAAATATAAAGAATTAATACAACTTAATTCTAATAAATTGTAGGAACGTTTATTAATATTTGCAATTTAAGCGAATATCTGAGTAATGATTGTGTATATTATAAAATACAGAGTAAAACATCCGTTGTGCAATTTTGGGGAAGGTAGGCGGCAAAACAATAACAAGCACGTCAGAACAACTCTTCTCGGCACGATGACGATAGTGTGATAGGCAAACGTATTAATAGTTTACAGGGATATGTTTCTGAGAAAGTCAAAAGAAAAACACTCTTTGATATACTACGGGAAACGCGAATTACGCAACCTCGTCATGCTTCTTGTGGGCAGGAACAGCGTACACTTGCCATCAGGTGATTAAAAGAATATTCGCGACCTCCGCTTGTCTTGGTGTGAGACGGAGTTTTCCCTCGACATGTCATGAGTGTTACACAGACAAAATAATCTGAACACTTGTATACAACTACGTGAGGAATGCGAGAAATTTTTTCAAAATTAAGACGCAACACTAGCACATAATTTTTTTCTATGCGTGATTAACATTAACTGTTTATTTTTATCATTATTTTTTTAATTGTTTGCCCTCCCTTGATAGATATGTATGTTACTGTGTACACAAATACTATATTCTGTTGTATGTTACTGTGTATACGAGGGTCGCCGCCCCGTTTCATTCTGCTTTTTAGGTATCTGAATTCTGAAAGGAAAGGGAGATTGGTTCTGACTTTCTCCAGCTGCTCGATTCATGGAATGCAACGGATTAAGACAGGTAACATGCATTTCTATCATTCTTTAATTTTTCCTTTCACATTTTATCATTTTCTTAAAATTTTGTGTTCCCTACCTTCATATTTTTGTATTTTAATGTTAAAATTTCGCTATTTTAATTATTTGATATAAATGAATGAATATCTGTTGCGTCCACCAAAATAATATCATTGTGATTCCACTTCTAAACTTTCGACCGTTGACCATCCAATTAGTTACAGTAACAGCTTTTATAACTAGAATTTTTGAGGGAACTATATCTGAATCAAAATTTTTATTAAAGAAGAGTAACAGATCTTAAATGCCACTGACTTAAGAATAAATGTAAAAATTTCCCGGGACCTGTATGATACATTTAATTTACAGAGAGAGATTTCGTTACGGAACTCAACTCCTTGTGCCAATACCGTAGAATTGTGTAAGCATATGCTACATAAAAGTTCGGCTGGAATGGACAGCAAAAATTCTTTCATACGATTGCGAGAATATGCTTGAATACTGTTGTCACGAAGAATGCAAATTTTGAAATATAAAGAATTAATACAACTTAATTCGTATAAATTGTAGGAACGTTTATTAATATTTATAATTACAGCGAATATCTGAGTAATGATTGTGTATATTATAAAATACAGAGTAAAACATCCGTTGTGCAATTTTGGGGAAGGTAGGCGGCAAAACAATAACAAGCACGTCAGAACAACTCTTCTCGGCACGATGACGATAGTGTGATAGGCAAACGTATTAATAGTTTACAGGGATATGTTTCTGAGAAAGTCAAAAGAAAAACACTCTTTGATATACTACGGGAAACGCGAATTACGCAACCTCGTCATGCTTCTTGTGGGCAGGAACAGCGAACACTTGCCATCAGGTGATTAAAAGAATATTCGCGACCTCCGCTTGTCTTGGTGTGAGACGGAGTTTTCCCTCGACATGTCATGAGTGTTACACAGACAAAATAATCTGAACACTTGTATACAACTACGTGAGGAATGCGAGAAATTTTTTCAAAATTAAGACGCAACACTAGCACATAATTTTTTTCTATGCGTGATTAACATTAACTGTTTATTTTTATCATTATTTTTTTAATTGTTTGCCCTCCCTTGATAGATATGTATGTTACTGTGTACACAAATACTATATTCTGTTGTATGTTACTGTGTATACGAGGGTCGCCGCCCCGTTTCATTCTGCTTTTTAGGTATCTGAATTCTGAAAGGAAAGGGAGATTGGTTCTGACTTTCTCCAGCTGCTCGATTCATGGAATGCAACGGATTAAGACAGGTAACATGCATTTCTATCATTCTTTAATTTTTCCTTTCACATTTTATCATTTTCTTAAAATTTTGTGTTCCCTACCTTCATATTTTTGTATTTTAATGTTAAAATTTCGCTATTTTAATTATTTGATATAGATGAATAAATATCTGTTGCGTCCACCAAAATAATATCATTGTGATTCCACTTCTAAACTTTCGACCGTTGACCATCAAATTAGTTACAGTAACAGCTTTTATAACTAGAATTTTTGAGGGAACTATATCTGAATCAAAAAGTTTTATTAAAGAAGAGTAACAGATCTTATGTGCCACTGACTTAAGAATAAATGTAAAAATTTCCCGGGACCTGTATGATATATTAAATTTACAGAGAGAGAATTCGTTACGGAACTCAACTCCTTGTGCCAATACCGTAGGACAGTGTAAGAATATACTACATAAAAGTTCGGCTGGAATGGACGGCAAAAATTCTTTCATACGCTTGCGAGAATATGCTTGAATACTGTTGTCACGTAGAGTGCAAATTTTGAAATATAAAGAATTAATACAACTTAATTCTAATAAATTGTAGGAACGTTTATTAATATTTGCAATTTAAGCGAATATCTGAGTAATGATTGTGTATATTATAAAATACAGAGTAAAACATCCGTTGTGCAATTTTGGGGAAGGTAGGCGGCAAAACAATAACAAGCACGTCAGAACAACTCTTCTCGGCACGATGACGATAGTGTGATAGGCAAACGTATTAATAGTTTACAGGGATATGTTTCTGAGAAAGTCAAAAGAAAAACACTCTTTGATATACTACGGGAAACGCGAATTACGCAACCTCGTCATGCTTCTTGTGGGCAGGAACAGCGTACACTTGCCATCAGGTGATTAAAAGAATATTCGCGACCTCCGCTTGTCTTGGTGTGAGACGGAGTTTTCCCTCGACATGTCATGAGTGTTACACAGACAAAATAATCTGAACACTTGTATACAACTACGTTAGGAATGCGAGAAATTTTTTCAAAATTAAGACGCAACACTAGCACATAATTTTTTTCTATGCGTGATTAACATTAACTGTTTATTTTTATCATTATTTTTTTAATTGTTTGCCCTCCCTTGATAGATATGTATGTTACTGTGTACACAAATACTATATTCTGTTGTATGTTACTGTGTATACGAGGGTCGCCGCTCCGTTTCATTCTGCTTTTTAGGTATCTGAATTCTGAAAGGAAAGGGAGATTGGTTCTGACTTTCTCCAGCTGCTCGATTCATGGAATGCAACGGATTAAGACAGGTAACATGCATTTCTATCATTCTTTAATTTTTCCTTTCACATTTTATCATTTTCTTAAAATTTTGTGTTCCCTACCTTCATATTTTTGTATTTTAATGTTAAAATTTCGCTATTTTAATTATTTGATATAGATGAATAAATATCTGTTGCGTCCACCAAAATAATATCATTGTGATTCCACTTCTAAACTTTCGACCGTTGACCATCAAATTAGTTACAGTAACAGCTTTTATAACTAGAATTTTTGAGGGAACTATATCTGAATCAAAAAGTTTTATTAAAGAAGAGTAACAGATCTTAAATGCCACTGACTTAAGAATAAATGTAAAAATTTCCCGGGACCTGTATGATACATTAAATTTACAGAGAGAGAATTCGTTACGGAACTCAACTCCTTGTGCCAATACCGTAGGACAGTGTAAGAATATACTACATAAAAGTTCGGCTGGAATGGACGGCAAAAATTCTTTCATACCCTTGCGAGAATATGCTTGAATACTGTTGTCACGTAGAGTGCAAATTTTGAAATATAAAGAATTAATACAACTTAATTCTAATAAATTGTAGGAACGTTTATTAATATTTGCAATTTAAGCGAATATCTGAGTAATGATTGTGTATATTATAAAATACAGAGTAAAACATCCGTTGTGCAATTTTGGGGAAGGTAGGCGGCAAAACAATAACAAGCACGTCAGAACAACTCTTCTCGGCACGATGACGATAGTGTGATAGGCAAACGTATTAATAGTTTACAGGGATATGTTTCTGAGAAAGTCAAAAGAAAAACACTCTTTGACATACTACGGGAAACGCGAATTACGCAACCTCGTCATGCTTCTTGTGGGCAGGAACAGCGTACACTTGCCATCAGGTGATTAAAAGAATATTCGCGACCTCCGCTTGTCTTCGTGTGAGGCGGAGTTTTCCCTCGACATGTCATGAGTGTTACACAGACAAAATAATCTGAACACTTGTATGCAACTACGTGAGGAATGCGAGAAATTTTTTCAAAATTAAGACGCAACACTAGCACATAATTTTTTTCTATGCGTGATTAACATTAACTGTTTATTTTTATCATTATTTTTTTAATTGTTTGCCCTCCCTTGATAGATATGTATGTTACTGTGTACACAAATACTATATTCTGTTGTATGTTACTGTGTATACGAGGGTCGCCGCCCCGTTTCATTCTGCTTTTTAGGTATCTGAATTCTGAAAGGAAAGGGAGATTGGTTCTGACTTTCTCCAGCTGCTCGATTCATGGAATGCAACGGATTAAGACAGGTAACATGCATTTCTATCATTCTTTAATTTTTCCTTTCACATTTTATCATTTTCTTAAAATTTTGTGTTCCCTACCTTCATATTTTTGTATTTTAATGTTAAAATTTCGCTATTTTAATTATTTGATATAGATGAATAAATATCTGTTGCGTCCACCAAAATAATATCATTGTGATTCCACTTCTAAACTTTCGACCGTTGACCATCAAATTAGTTACAGTAACAGCTTTTATAACTAGAATTTTTGAGGGAACTATATCTGAATCAAAAAGTTTTATTAAAGAAGAGTAACAGATCTTATGTGCCACTGACTTAAGAATAAATGTAAAAATTTCCCGGGACCTGTATGATACATTAAATTTACAGAGAGAGAATTCGTTACGGAACTCAACTCCTTGTGCCAATACCGTAGGACAGTGTAAGAATATACTACATAAAAGTTCGGCTGGAATGGACGGCAAAAATTCTTTCATACGCTTGCGAGAATATGCTTGAATACTGTTGTCACGTAGAGTGCAAATTTTGAAATATAAAGAATTAATACAACTTAATTCTAATAAATTGTAGGAACGTTTATTAATATTTGCAATTTAAGCGAATATCTGAGTAATGATTGTGTATATTATAAAATACAGAGTAAAACATCCGTTGTGCAATTTTGGGGAAGGTAGGCGGCAAAACAATAACAAGCACGTCAGAACAACTCTTCTCGGCACGATGACGATAGTGTGATAGGCAAACGTATTAATAGTTTACAGGGATATGTTTCTGAGAAAGTCAAAAGAAAAACACTCTTTGATATACTACGGGAAACGCGAATTACGCAACCTCGTCATGCTTCTTGTGTGCAGGAACAGCGTACACTTGCCATCAGGTGATTAAAAGAATATTCGCGACCTCCGCTTGTCTTGGTGTGAGACGGAGTTTTCCCTCGACATGTCATGAGTGTTACACAGACAAAATAATCTGAACACTTGTATACAACTACGTGAGGAATGCGAGAAATTTTTTCAAAATTAAGACGCAACACTAGCACATAATTTTTTTCTATGCGTGATTAACATTAACTGTTTATTTTTATCATTATTTTTTTAATTGTTTGCCCTCCCTTGATAGATATGTATGTTACTGTGTACACAAATACTATATTCTGTTGTATGTTACTGTGTATACGAGGGTCGCCGCCCCGTTTCATTCTGCTTTTTAGGTATCTGAATTCTGAAAGGAAAGGGAGATTGGTTCTGACTTTCTCCAGCTGCTCGATTCATGGAATGCAACGGATTAAGACAGGTAACATGCATTTCTATCATTCTTTAATTTTTCCTTTCACATTTTATCATTTTCTTAAAATTTTGTGTTCCCTACCTTCATATTTTTGTATTTTAATGTTAAAATTTCGCTATTTTAATTATTTGATATAAATGAATGAATATCTGTTGCGTCCACCAAAATAATATCATTGTGATTCCACTTCTAAACTTTCGACCGTTGACCATCCAATTAGTTACAGTAACAGCTTTTATAACTAGAATTTTTGAGGGAACTATATCTGAATCAAAATTTTTATTAAAGAAGAGTAACAGATCTTAAATGCCACTGACTTAAGAATAAATGTAAAAATTTCCCGGGACCTGTATGATACATTTAATTTACAGAGAGAGATTTCGTTACGGAACTCAACTCCTTGTGCCAATACCGTAGAATTGTGTAAGCATATGCTACATAAAAGTTCGGCTGGAATGGACAGCAAAAATTCTTTCATACGATTGCGAGAATATGCTTGAATACTGTTGTCACGAAGAATGCAAATTTTGAAATATAAAGAATTAATACAACTTAATTCGTATAAATTGTAGGAACGTTTATTAATATTTATAATTACAGCGAATATCTGAGTAATGATCGTGTATATTATAAAATACAGTGGGAAATATCCGTTGTGCTATTTCGGAGAAGGTAGGCGGCAAAACAATAATAAGCAAGTCAGAACAACTCCTCTCGACACGATGACGATAGTGTGATAGGCAGACGTATTAATAGTTTACAGTGATCTGTTACTGAGGAAGTAAAAAAAAAACACTCTTTGACATGCTACGGGAAACGCGAATTACGCAACCTCGTCATGCTTCTTGTGGGCAGGAACAGCGTACACTTGCCATCAGGTGATTAAAAGAATATTCGCGACCTCCGCTTGTCTTCGTGTGAGGCGGAGTTTTCCCTCGACATGTCATGAGTGTTACACAGACAAAATAATCTGAACACTTGTATACAACTACGTGAGGAATGCGAGAAATTTTTTCAAAATTAAGACGCAACACTAGCACATAATTTTTTTCTATGCGTGATTAACATTAACTGTTTATTTTTATCATTATTTTTTTAATTGTTTGCCCTCCCTTGATAGATATGTATGTTACTGTGTACACAAATACTATATTCTGTTGTATGTTACTGTGTATACGAGGGTCGCCGCCCCGTTTCATTCTGCTTTTTAGGTATCTGAATTCTGAAAGGAAAGGGAGATTGGTTCTGACTTTCTCCAGCTGCTCGATTCATGGAATGCAACGGATTAAGACAGGTAACATGCATTTCTATCATTCTTTAATTTTTCCTTTCACATTTTATCATTTTCTTAAAATTTTGTGTTCCCTACCTTCATATTTTTGTATTTTAATGTTAAAATTTCGCTATTTTAATTATTTGATATAGATGAATAAATATCTCTTGCGTCCACCAAAATAATATCATTGTGATTCCACTTCTAAACTTTCGACCGTTGACCATCAAATTAGTTACAGTAACAGCTTTTATAACTAGAATTTTTGAGGGAACTATATCTGAATCAAAAAGTTTTATTAAAGAAGAGTAACAGATCTTAAATGCCACTGACTTAAGAATAAATGTAAAAATTTCCCGGGACCTGTATGATACATTAAATTTACAGAGAGAGAATTCGTTACGGAACTCAACTCCTTGTGCCAATACCGTAGGACAGTGTAAGAATATACTACATAAAAGTTCGGCTGGAATGGACGGCAAAAATTCTTTCATACCCTTGCGAGAATATGCTTGAATACTGTTGTCACGTAGAGTGCAAATTTTGAAATATAAAGAATTAATACAACTTAATTCTAATAAATTGTAGGAACGTTTATTAATATTTGCAATTTAAGCGAATATCTGAGTAATGATTGTGTATATTATAAAATACAGAGTAAAACATCCGTTGTGCAATTTTGGGGAAGGTAGGCGGCAAAACAATAACAAGCACGTCAGAACAACTCTTCTCGGCACGATGACGATAGTGTGATAGGCAAACGTATTAATAGTTTACAGGGATATGTTTCTGAGAAAGTCAAAAGAAAAACACTCTTTGACATACTACGGGAAACGCGAATTACGCAACCTCGTCATGCTTCTTGTGGGCAGGAACAGCGTACACTTGCCATCAGGTGATTAAAAGAATATTCGCGACCTCCGCTTGTCTTCGTGTGAGGCGGAGTTTTCCCTCGACATGTCATGAGTGTTACACAGACAAAATAATCTGAACACTTGTATGCAACTACGTGAGGAATGCGAGAAATTTTTTCAAAATTAAGACGCAACACTAGCACATAATTTTTTTCTATGCGTGATTAACATTAACTGTTTATTTTTATCATTATTTTTTTAATTGTTTGCCCTCCCTTGATAGATATGTATGTTACTGTGTACACAAATACTATATTCTGTTGTATGTTACTGTGTATACGAGGGTCGCCGCCCCGTTTCATTCTGCTTTTTAGGTATCTGAATTCTGAAAGGAAAGGGAGATTGGTTCTGACTTTCTCCAGCTGCTCGATTCATGGAATGCAACGGATTAAGACAGGTAACATGCATTTCTATCATTCTTTAATTTTTCCTTTCACATTTTATCATTTTCTTAAAATTTTGTGTTCCCTACCTTCATATTTTTGTATTTTAATGTTAAAATTTCGCTATTTTAATTATTTGATATAGATGAATAAATATCTGTTGCGTCCACCAAAATAATATCATTGTGATTCCACTTCTAAACTTTCGACCGTTGACCATCAAATTAGTTACAGTAACAGCTTTTATAACTAGAATTTTTGAGGGAACTATATCTGAATCAAAAAGTTTTATTAAAGAAGAGTAACAGATCTTATGTGCCACTGACTTAAGAATAAATGTAAAAATTTCCCGGGACCTGTATGATACATTAAATTTACAGAGAGAGAATTCGTTACGGAACTCAACTCCTTGTGCCAATACCGTAGGACAGTGTAAGAATATACTACATAAAAGTTCGGCTGGAATGGACGGCAAAAATTCTTTCATACGCTTGCGAGAATATGCTTGAATACTGTTGTCACGTAGAGTGCAAATTTTGAAATATAAAGAATTAATACAACTTAATTCTAATAAATTGTAGGAACGTTTATTAATATTTGCAATTTAAGCGAATATCTGAGTAATGATTGTGTATATTATAAAATACAGAGTAAAACATCCGTTGTGCAATTTTGGGGAAGGTAGGCGGCAAAACAATAACAAGCACGTCAGAACAACTCTTCTCGGCACGATGACGATAGTGTGATAGGCAAACGTATTAATAGTTTACAGGGATATGTTTCTGAGAAAGTCAAAAGAAAAACACTCTTTGATATACTACGGGAAACGCGAATTACGCAACCTCGTCATGCTTCTTGTGGGCAGGAACAGCGTACACTTGCCATCAGGTGATTAAAAGAATATTCGCGACCTCCGCTTGTCTTGGTGTGAGACGGAGTTTTCCCTCGACATGTCATGAGTGTTACACAGACAAAATAATCTGAACACTTGTATACAACTACGTGAGGAATGCGAGAAATTTTTTCAAAATTAAGACGCAACACTAGCACATAATTTTTTTCTATGCGTGATTAACATTAACTGTTTATTTTTATCATTATTTTTTTAATTGTTTGCCCTCCCTTGATAGATATGTATGTTACTGTGTACACAAATACTATATTCTGTTGTATGTTACTGTGTATACGAGGGTCGCCGCCCCGTTTCATTCTGCTTTTTAGGTATCTGAATTCTGAAAGGAAAGGGAGATTGGTTCTGACTTTCTCCAGCTGCTCGATTCATGGAATGCAACGGATTAAGACAGGTAACATGCATTTCTATCATTCTTTAATTTTTCCTTTCACATTTTATCATTTTCTTAAAATTTTGTGTTCCCTACCTTCATATTTTTGTATTTTAATGTTAAAATTTCGCTATTTTAATTATTTGATATAAATGAATGAATATCTGTTGCGTCCACCAAAATAATATCATTGTGATTCCACTTCTAAACTTTCGACCGTTGACCATCCAATTAGTTACAGTAACAGCTTTTATAACTAGAATTTTTGAGGGAACTATATCTGAATCAAAATTTTTATTAAAGAAGAGTAACAGATCTTAAATGCCACTGACTTAAGAATAAATGTAAAAATTTCCCGGGACCTGTATGATACATTTAATTTACAGAGAGAGATTTCGTTACGGAACTCAACTCCTTGTGCCAATACCGTAGAATTGTGTAAGCATATGCTACATAAAAGTTCGGCTGGAATGGACAGCAAAAATTCTTTCATACGATTGCGAGAATATGCTTGAATACTGTTGTCACGAAGAATGCAAATTTTGAAATATAAAGAATTAATACAACTTAATTCGTATAAATTGTAGGAACGTTTATTAATATTTATAATTACAGCGAATATCTGAGTAATGATCGTGTATATTATAAAATACAGTGGGAAATATCCGTTGTGCTATTTCGGAGAAGGTAGGCGGCAAAACAATAATAAGCAAGTCAGAACAACTCCTCTCGACACGATGACGATAGTGTGATAGGCAGACGTATTAATAGTTTACAGTGATCTGTTACTGAGGAAGTAAAAAAAAAACACTCTTTGACATGCTACGGGAAACGCGAATTACGCAACCTCGTCATGCTTCTTGTGGGCAGGAACAGCGTACACTTGCCATCAGGTGATTAAAAGAATATTCGCGACCTCCGCTTGTCTTCGTGTGAGGCGGAGTTTTCCCTCGACATGTCATGAGTGTTACACAGACAAAATAATCTGAACACTTGTATACAACTACGTGAGGAATGCGAGAAATTTTTTCAAAATTAAGACGCAACACTAGCACATAATTTTTTTCTATGCGTGATTAACATTAACTTTTTATTTTTATCATTATTTTTTTAATTGTTTGCCCTCCCTTGATAGATATGTATGTTACTGTGTACACAAATACTATATTCTGTTGTATGTTACTGTGTATACGAGGGTCGCCGCCCCGTTTCATTCTGCTTTTTAGGTATCTGAATTCTGAAAGGAAATTGAGATTGGCCCTGACTTTCTCCAGCTGCTCGATTCATGGAATGCAACGGATTAAGACAGGTAACATGCATTTCTATCATTCTTTAATTTTTCCTTTCACATTTTATCATTTTCTTAAAATTTTCTGTTCCCTACCTTCATATTTTTGTATTTTAATGTTAAAATTTCGCTATTTTAATTATTTGATATAAATGAATAAATATCTGTTGCGTCCACCAAAATAATATCATTGTGATTCCACTTCTAAACTTTCGACCGTTGACCATCAAATTAGTTACAGTAACAGCTTTTATAACTAGAATTTTTGAGGGAACTATATCTGAATCAAAATTTTTATTAAAGAAGAGTAACAGATCTTAAATGCCACTGACTTAAGAATAAATGTAAAAATTTCCCGGGACCTGTATGATACATTAAATTTACAGAGAGAGAATTCGTTACGGAACTCAACTCCTTGTGCCAATACCGTAGGACAGTGTAAGAATATACTACATAAAAGTTCGGCTGGAATGGACGGCAAAAATTCTTTCATACGCTTGCGAGAATATGCTTGAATACTGTTGTGACGTAGAATGCAAATTTTGAAATATAAAGAATTAATACAACTTAATTCGTATAAATTGTACGAACGTTTATTAATATTTGCAATTACTGCGAATATCTGAGTAATGATCGTGTATATTATGAAATGCAGAGTGAAACATTCGTTGTGCTATTTCGGGGAATGTAGGCAGCAAAACAATAATAAGCAAGTCAGAACAACTCTTCTCGACACAATAACGATAGTGTGATAGGCAATAGTTTAGAGTGATATGTTACTGAGAAAGTCAACAGAAAAACACTCTTTGACATACTACGGGAAACGCGAAATACGCAACCTCGTCATGCTTCTTGTGGGCAGGAACAGCGTACAGTTGCCATCAGGTGATTAAAAGAATATTCGCGACCTCCGCTTGTCTTCGTGTGAGACGGAGTTTTCCCTCGACCTGTCATGAGTGTTACACAGACAAAATAATCTGAACACTTGTATACAACCACGTGAGGAATGCGAGAAAATTTTTCAAAATGAAGACGCAACACTAGCACATAATATTTTTCTATGCGTGATTAACATTAACTTTTATTTTTATCATTATTTTTTTAATTATTCGCCCTCCCTTGATAGATATGTATGTTACTGTGTACACAAATACTATATTCTGTTGTATGTTACTGTGTATACGAGGGTCGCCGCCCCGTTTCATTCTGCTTTTTAGGTATCTGAATTCTGAAAGGAAAGGGAGATTGGCCCTGACTTTCTCCAGCTGCTCGATTCATGGAATGCAACGGATTAAGACAGGTAACATGCATTTCTATCATTCTTTAATTTTCCCTTTCACATTTTATCATTTTCTTAAAATTTTGTGTTCCCTACCTTCATAGTTTTGTATTTTAATGTTAAAATTTCGCTATTTTAATTATTTGATATAAATGAATGAATATCTGTTGCGTCCACCAAAATAATATCATTGTGATTCCACTTCTAAACTTTCGACCGTTGACCATCAAATTAGTTACAGTAACAGCTTTTATAACTAGAATTTTTGAGGGAACTATATCTGAATCAAAATTTTTATTAAAGAAGAGTAACAGATCTTAAATGCCACTGGCTTAAGAATAAATGTAAAAATTTCCCGGGACCTGTATGATACATTTAATTTACAGAGAGAGATTTCGTTACGGAACTCAACTCCTTGTGCCAATACCGTAGAATTGTGTAAGCATATGCTACATAAAAGTTCGGCTGGAATGGACAACAAAAATTCTTTCATACGATTGCGAGAATATGCTTGAATACTGTTGTCACGAAGAATGCAAATTTTGAAATATAAAGAATTAATACAACTTAATTCTAATAAATTGTAGGAACGTTTATTAATATTTGCAATTTAAGCGAATATCTGAGTAATGATTGTGTATATTATAAAATACAGAGTAAAACATCCGTTGTGCAATTTTGGGGAAGGTAGGCGGCAAAACAATAACAAGCACGTCAGAACAACTCTTCTCGGCACGATGACGATAGTGTGATAGGCAAACGTATTAATAGTTTACAGGGATATGTTTCTGAGAAAGTCAAAAGAAAAACACTCTTTGATATACTACGGGAAACGCGAATTACGCAACTTCGTCATGCTTCTTGTGGGCAGGAACAGCGTACACTTTCTAAGAATATTTGCGACCTCCGCTTGTCTTCGTGTGATACGGAGTTTTCCCTCGACATGTCATGAGTGTTACACAGATAAAATAATATGCACACTTGTATACTACCACGTGAGGAATACGGGAAAATTTTTGAAAATGAAGACGCAACACTAAAATGTAATTCTTTTTTATGTGTGATTAACTTTAACTTTTATATTTATCATTATTTTTTTAATTGTTTGCCCTCCCTTCATAGATATGTATGTTACTGTGTACACAAATACTATATTCTGTTGTATGTTACTGTGTATACGAGGGTCGCCGCCCCGTTTCATTCGGCTTTTCAGGTATCTGAATTCTGAAAGGAAAGGGAGATTGGACCTGACTTTCTCCAGCTGCTCGATTCATGGAATGCAACGGATTAAGACAGGTAACATGCATTTCTATCATTCTTTAATTTTCCCTTTCACATTTTATCATTTTCTCAAAATTTTGTGTTCCCTACCTTCATAGTTTTGTATTTTAATGTTAAAATTTCGCTATTTTAATTATTTGATATAAATGAATGAATATCTGTTGCGTCCACCACAATAATATCTTTGTGATTCCACTTCTAAACTTCCGACCGTTGACCATCAAATTAGTTACAGTAACAGCTTTTATAACTAGAATTTTTGAGGGAACTATATCTGAATCAAAAAGTTTTAGTAAAGAAGAGTAACAGATCTTAAATGCCACTGACTTAAGAATAAATGTAAAAATTACCCGGGACCTGTATGATACATTAAATTTACAGAGAGAGAATTCGTTACGGAACTCAACTCCAGGTGCCAATACCGTAGGACAGTGTAAGAATATACTACATAAAAGTTCGGCTGGAATGGACGGCAAAAATTCTTTCATACGCTTGCGAGAATATGCTTGACTACTGTTGTCACGTAGAATGCAAATTTTCAAATATAAAAAAATAATACAACTTAATTCGTATAAATTGTAGGAACGTTTATTAATATTTGCAATTTCAGCGAATATCTGAGTAATGATTGTGTATATTATAAAATACAGAGTAAAACATCCGTTGTGCAATTTTGGGGAAGGTAGGCGGCAAAACAATAACAAGCACGTCAGAACAACTCTTCTCGGCACGATGACGATAGTGTGATAGGCAAACGTATTAATAGTTTACAGGGATATGTTTCTGAGAAAGTCAAAAGGAAAACACTCTTTGATATACTACGGGAAACGCGAATTACGCAACTTCGTCATGCTTCTTGTGGGCAGGAACAGCGTACACTTTCTAAGAATATTTGCGACCTCCGCTTGTCTTCGTGTGATACGGAGTTTTCCCTCGACATGTCATGAGTGTTACACAGATAAAATAATATGCACACTTGTATACTACCACGTGAGGAATACGGGAAAATTTTTGAAAATGAAGACGCAACACTAAAATGTAATTCTTTTTTATGTGTGATTAACTTTAACTTTTATATTTATCATTATTTTTTTAATTGTTTGCCCTCCCTTCATAGATATGTATGTTACTGTGTACACAAATACTATATTCTGTTGTATGTTACTGTGTATACGAGGGTCGCCGCCCCGTTTCATTCTGCTTTTCAGGTATCTGAATTCTGAAAGGAAAGGGAGATTGGACCTGACTTTCTCCAGCTGCTCGATTCATGGAATGCAACGGATTAAGACAGGTAACATGCATTTCTATCATTCTTTAATTTTCCCTTTCACATTTTATCATTTTCTCAAAATTTTGTGTTCCCTACCTTCATAGTTTTGTATTTTAATGTTAAAATTTCGCTATTTTAATTATTTGATATAAATGAATGAATATCTGTTGCGTCCACCACAATAATATCTTTGTGATTCCACTTCTAAACTTTCGACCGTTGACCATCAAATTAGTTACAGTAACAGCTTTTATAACTAGAATTTTTGAGGGAACTATATCTGAATCAAAATTTTTATTAAAGAAGAGTAACAGATCTTAAATGCCACTGACTTAAGAATAAATGTAAAAATTTCCCGGGACCTGTATGATACATTAAATTTACAGAGAGAGAATTCGTTACGGAACTCAACTCCTTGTGCCAATACCGTAGGACAGTGTAAGAATATACTACATAAAAGTTCGGCTGGAATGGACGGCAAAAATTCTTTCATACGCTTGCGAGAATATGCTTGAATACTGTTGTCACGTAGAGTGCAAATTTTGAAATATAAAGAATTAATACAACTTAATTCTAATAAATTGTAGGAACGTTTATTAATATTTGCAATTTAAGCGAATATCTGAGTAATGATTGTGTATATTATAAAATACAGAGTAAAACATCCGTTGTGCAATTTTGGGGAAGGTAGGCGGCAAAACAATAACAAGCACGTCAGAACAACTCTTCTCGGCACGATGACGATAGTGTGATAGGCAAACGTATTAATAGTTTACAGGGATATGTTTCTGAGAAAGTCAAAAGAAAAACACTCTTTGACATACTACGGGAAACGCGAATTACGCAACCTCGTCATGCTTCTTGTGGGCAGGAACAGCGTACACTTGCCATCAGGTGATTAAAAGAATATTCGCGACCTCCGCTTGTCTTCGTGTGAGGCGGAGTTTTCCCTCGACATGTCATGAGTGTTACACAGACAAAATAATCTGAACACTTGTATGCAACTACGTGAGGAATGCGAGAAAATTTTTGAAAATTAAGACGCAACACTAGCACATATTTTTTTTTCTATGCGTGATTAACATTAACTTTTTATTTTTATCATTATTTTTTTAATTGTTTGCCCTCCCTTGATAGATATGTATGTTACTGTGTACACAAATACTATATTCTGTTGTATGTTACTGTGTATACGAGGGTCGCCGCCCCGTTTCATTCTGCTTTTTAGGTATCTGAATTCTGAAAGGAAAGGGAGATTGGCCCTGACTTTCTCCAGCTGCTCGATTCATGGAATGCAACGGATTAATAAAGGTAACATGCATTTCTATCATTCTTTAATTTTCCCTTTCACATTTTATCATTTTCTTAAAATTTTGTGTTCCCTACCTTCATATTTTTGTATTTTAATGTTAAAATTTCGCTATTTTAATTATTTGATATAAATGAATAAATATCTGTTGCGTCCACCAAAATAATATCATTGTGATTCCACTTCTAAACTTTCGACCGTTGACCATCAAATTAGTTACAGTAACAGCTTTTATAACTAGAATTTTTGAGGGAACTATATCTGAATCAAAAAGTTTTATTAAAGAAGAGTAACAGATCTTAAATGCCACTGACTTAAGAATAAATGTAAAAATTTCCCGGGACATGTATGATACATTAAATTTACAGAGAGAGAATTCGTTACGGAACTCAACTCCTTGTGCCAATACCGTAGGACAGTGTAAGAATATACTACATAAAAGTTCGGCTGGAATGGACGGCAAAAATTCTTTCATACGCTTGCGAGAATATGCTTGAATACTGTTGTGACGTAGAATGCAAATTTTGAAATATAAAGAATTAATACAACTTAATTCGTATAAATTGTACGAACGTTTATTAATATTTGCAATTACTGCGAATATCTGAGTAATGATCGTGTATATTATGAAATGCAGAGTGAAACATTCGTTGTGCTATTTCGGGGAATGTAGGCAGCAAAACAATAATAAGCAAGTCAGAACAACTCTTCTCGACACAATAACGATAGTGTGATAGGCAATAGTTTAGAGTGATATGTTACTGAGAAAGTCAACAGAAAAACACTCTTTGACATACTACGGGAAACGCGAAATACGCAACCTCGTCATGCTTCTTGTGGGCAGGAACAGCGTACAGTTGCCATCAGGTGATTAAAAGAATATTCGCGACCTCCGCTTGTCTTCGTGTGAGACGGAGTTTTCCCTCGACCTGTGATGAGTGTTACACAGACAAAATAATCTGAACACTTGTATACAACCACGTGAGGAATGCGAGAAAATTTTTCAAAATGAAGACGCAACACTAGCACATAATATTTTTCTATGCGTGATTAACATTAACTTTTATTTTTATCATTATTTTTTTAATTATTCGCCCTCCCTTGATAGATATGTATGTTACTGTGTACACAAATACTATATTCTGTTGTATGTTACTGTGTATACGAGGGTCGCCGCCCCGTTTCATTCTGCTTTTTAGGTATCTGAATTCTGAAAGGAAAGGGAGATTGGCCCTGACTTTCTCCAGCTGCTCGATTCATGGAATGCAACGGATTAAGACAGGTAACATGCATTTCTATCATTCTTTAATTTTCCCTTTCACATTTTATCATTTTCCTAAAATTTTGTGTTCCCTACCTTCATAGTTTTGTATTTTAATGTTAAAATTTCGCTATTTTAATTATTTGATATAAATGAATGAATATCTGTTGCGTCCACCAAAATAATATCATTGTGATTCCACTTCTAAACTTTCGACCGTTGACCATCAAATTAGTTACAGTAACAGCTTTTATAACTAGAATTTTTGAGGGAACTATATCTGAATCAAAATTTTTATTAAAGAAGAGTAACAGATCTTAAATGCCACTGGCTTAAGAATAAATGTAAAAATTTCCCGGGACCTGTATGATACATTTAATTTACAGAGAGAGATTTCGTTACGGAACTCAACTCCTTGTGCCAATACCGTAGAATTGTGTAAGCATATGCTACATAAAAGTTCGGCTGGAATGGACAACAAAAATTCTTTCATACGATTGCGAGAATATGCTTGAATACTGTTGTCACGAAGAATGCAAATTTTGAAATATAAAGAATTAATACAACTTAATTCTAATAAATTGTAGGAACGTTTATTAATATTTGCAATTTAAGCGAATATCTGAGTAATGATTGTGTATATTATAAAATACAGAGTAAAACATCCGTTGTGCAATTTTGGGGAAGGTAGGCGGCAAAACAATAACAAGCACGTCAGAACAACTCTTCTCGGCACGATGACGATAGTGTGATAGGCAAACGTATTAATAGTTTACAGGGATATGTTTCTGAGAAAGTCAAAAGAAAAACACTCTTTGATATACTACGGGAAACGCGAATTACGCAACTTCGTCATGCTTCTTGTGGGCAGGAACAGCGTACACTTTCTAAGAATATTTGCGACCTCCGCTTGTCTTCGTGTGATACGGAGTTTTCCCTCGACATGTCATGAGTGTTACACAGATAAAATAATATGCACACTTGTATACTACCACGTGAGGAATACGGGAAAATTTTTGAAAATGAAGACGCAACACTAAAATGTAATTCTTTTTTATGTGTGATTAACTTTAACTTTTATATTTATCATTATTTTTTTAATTGTTTGCCCTCCCTTCATAGATATGTATGTTACTGTGTACACAAATACTATATTCTGTTGTATGTTACTGTGTATACGAGGGTCGCCGCCCCGTTTCATTCTGCTTTTCAGGTATCTGAATTCTGAAAGGAAAGGGAGATTGGACCTGACTTTCTCCAGCTGCTCGATTCATGGAATGCAACGGATTAAGACAGGTAACATGCATTTCTATCATTCTTTAATTTTCCCTTTCACATTTTATCATTTTCTCAAAATTTTGTGTTCCCTACCTTCATAGTTTTGTATTTTAATGTTAAAATTTCGCTATTTTAATTATTTGATATAAATGAATGAATATCTGTTGCGTCCACCACAATAATATCTTTGTGATTCCACTTCTAAACTTCCGACCGTTGACCATCAAATTAGTTACAGTAACAGCTTTTATAACTAGAATTTTTGAGGGAACTATATCTGAATCAAAAAGTTTTATTAAAGAAGAGTAACAGATCTTAAATGCCACTGACTTAAGAATAAATGTAAAAATTACCCGGGACCTGTATGATACATTAAATTTACAGAGAGAGAATTCGTTACGGAACTCAACTCCAGGTGCCAATACCGTAGGACAGTGTAAGAATATACTACATAAAAGTTCGGCTGGAATGGACGGCAAAAATTCTTTCATGCGCTTGCGAGAATATGCTTGACTACTGTTGTCACGTAGAATGCAAATTTTCAAATATAAAAAAATAATACAACTTAATTCGTATAAATTGTAGGAACGTTTATTAATATTTGCAATTTCAGCGAATACCTGAGTAATGATCGTGTATATTATAAAATACAGAGTAAAACATCCGTTGTGCAATTTCGGGGAAGGTAAGCGGCAAAACAATAACAAGCACGTCAGAACAACTCTTCTCGGCACGATGACGATAGTGTGATAGGCAAACGTATTAATAGCTTACAGGGATAAGTTTCTGAGAAAGTCAAAAGAAAAACACTCTTTGTCATACTACGGGAAACGCGAATTACGCAACCTCGTCATGCTTCTTGTGGGCAGGAACAGCGTACACTTTCTAAGAATATTTGCGACCTCCGCTTGTCTTCGTGTGATACGGAGTTTTCCCTCGACATGTCATGAGTGTTACACAGATAAAATAATAGGCACACTTGTATACTACCACGTGAGGAATACGGGAAAATTTTTGAAAATGAAGACTTAACACTAAAATGTAATTCTTTTTTATGTGTGATTAACTTTAACTTTTATATTTATCATTATTTTTTTAATTGTTTGCCCTCCCTTCATAGATATGTATGTTACTGTGTACACAAATACTATATTCTGTTGTATGTTACTGTGTATACGAGGGTCGCCGCCCCGTTTCATTCTGCTTTTTAGGTATCTGAATTCTGAAAGGAAAGGGAGATTGGACCTGACTTTCTCCAGCTGCTCGATTCATGGAATGCAACGGATTAAGACAGGTAACATGCATTTCTATCATTCTTTAATTTTCCCTTTCACATTTTATCATTTTCTCAAAATTTTGTGTTCCCTACCTTCATAGTTTTGTATTTTAATGTTAAAATTTCGCTATTTTAATTATTTGATATAAATGAATGAATATCTGTTGCGTCCACCACAATAATATCTTTGTGATTCCACTTCTAAACTTCCGACCGTTGACCATCAAATTAGTTACAGTAACAGCTTTTATAACTAGAATTTTTGAGGGAACTATATCTGAATCAAAAAGTTTTATTAAAGAAGAGTAACAGATCTTAAATGCCACTGACTTAAGAATAAATGTAAAAATTTCCCGGGACCTGTATGATACATTAAATTTACAGAGAGAGAATTCGTTACGGAACTCAACTCCTTGTGCCAATACCGTAGGACAGTGTAAGAATATACTACATAAAAGTTCGGCTGGAATGGACGGCAAAAATTCTTTCATACGCTTGCGAGAATATGCTTGAATACGTTTGTGACGTAGAATGCAAATTTTAAAATATAAAGAATTAATACAACTTAATTCTTATAAATTGTACGAACGTTTATTAATATTTGCAATTAAAGCGAATATCTGAGTAATGATCGTGTATATTATAAAATACAGAGTGAAACATCCGTTGTGCTATTTCGGGGAAGGTAGGCAGCAAAACAATAACAAGCAAGTCAGAACAACTCTTCTCGGCACGATAACGATAGTGTGATAGGCAGACGTATTAATAGTTTACAGGGATATGTTTCTGAGAAAGTCAAAAGAAAAACACTCTTTGACATACTACGGGAAACGCGAATTACGCAACCTCGTCATGCTTCTTGTATGCAGGAACAGCGTACACTTGCTATCAGGTGATTAAAAGAATATTTGCGACCTCCGCTTGTCTTCGTGTGAGATGGAGTTTTCCCTCGACATGTCATGAGTGTTACACAGATAAAATAATCTGCATACTCGTATACTACCACGTGAGGAAGGATAGAAAATTTTTGAAAATTAAGACGCAACAATAAAACGTAATTCTTTTGTATGTGTGATTAACTTTAACTTTCATTTTTATCATTATTTTTTTAATTGTTTGCCCTCCCTTCATAGATATGTATGTTACTGTGTACACAAATACTATATTGTGTTGTATGTTACTGTGTATACGAGGGTCGCCACCCCGTTTTATTCTGATTTTTAGGTATATGAATTCTGAAAGGAGTGGGAGTTTGGACCTGACTTTCTCCAGCTGCTCGATTCATGGAATGCAACGGATTAAGACAGGTAACATGCATTTCTATCATTCTTTAATTTTACTTTTCCCGTTTTATCATTTTCTCAAAATTTTGTGTTCCCTACCTTCATAGTTGTGTATTTTAATGTTAAAATTTCGCTATTTTAATTATTTCATATAAATAAATGAATATCTGTTGCGTCCACCACAATAATATCTTTGTGATTCCACTTCTAAACTTCCGACCGTTGACCATCAAATTAGTTACAGTAACAGCTTTTATAACTAGAATTTTTGAGGGAACTATATCTGAATCAAAAAGTTTTATTAAAGAAGAGTAACAGATCTTAAATGCCACTGACTTAAGAATAAATGTAAAAATTTCCCGGGACCTGTATGATACATTAAATTTACAGAGAGAGAATTCGTTACGGAACTCAACTCCTTGTGCCAATACCGTAGGACAGTGTAAGAATATACTACATAAAAGTTCGGCTGGAATGGACAGCAAAAATTCTTTCATACGCTTGCGAGAATATGCTTGAATACGTTTGTGACGTAGAATGCAAATTTTAAAATATAAAGAATTAATACAACTTAATTCTTATAAATTGTACGAACGTTTATTAATATTTGCAATTAAAGCGAATATCTGAGTAATGATCGTGTATATTATAAAATACAGAGTGAAACATCCGTTGTGCTATTTCGGGGAAGGTAGGCAGCAAAACAATAACAAGCAAGTCAGAACAACTCTTCTCGGCACGATAACGATAGTGTGATAGGCAGACGTATTAATAGTTTACAGGGATATGTTTCTGAGAAAGTCAAAAGAAAAACACTCTTTGACATACTACGGGAAACGCGAATTACGCAACCTCGTCATGCTTCTTGTATGCAGGAACAGCGTACACTTGCTATCAGGTGATTAAAAGAATATTTGCGACCTCCGCTTGTCTTCGTGTGAGATGGAGTTTTCCCTCGACATGTCATGAGTGTTACACAGATAAAATAATCTGCATACTCGTATACTACCACGTGAGGAAGGATAGAAAATTTTTGAAAATTAAGACGCAACAATAAAACGTAATTCTTTTGTATGTGTGATTAACTTTAACTTTTATTTTTATCATTATTTTTTTAATTGTTTGCCCTCCCTTCATAGATATGTATGTTACTGTGTACACAAATACTATATTGTGTTGTATGTTACTGTGTATACGAGGGTCGCCACCCCGTTTTATTCTGATTTTTAGGTATATGAGTTCTGAAAGGAGTGGGAGTTTGGACCTGACTTTCTCCAGCTGCTCGATTCATGGAATGCAACGGATTAAGACAGGTAACATGCATTTCTATCATTCTTTAATTTTACTTTTCCCGTTTTATCATTTTCTCAAAATTTTGTGTTCCCTACCTTCATAGTTGTGTATTTTAATGTTAAAATTTCGCTATTTTAATTATTTCATATAAATAAATGAATATCTGTTGCGTCCACCACAATAATATCTTTGTGATTCCACTTCTAAACTTCCGACCCTTGACCATCAAATTAGTTACAATAACAGCTTTTATCACTAGAATTTTTGAGGGAACTATATCTGAATCAAAAAGTTTTATTAAAGAAGAGTAACAGATCTTAAATGCCACTGACTTAAGAATAAATGTAAAAATTTCCCGGGACCTGTATGATACATTAAATTTACAGAGAGAGAATTCGTTACGGAACTCAACTCCAGGTGCCAATACCGTAGGACAATGTAAGAATATACTACATAAAAGTTCGGCTGGAATGGACGGCAAAAATTCTTTCATACGCTTGCGAGAATATGCTTGACTACTGTTGTCACGTAGAATGCAAATTTTCAAATATAAAGAATTAATACAAGTTAATTCGTATAAATTGTAGGAACGTTTATTAATATTTGCAATTTCAGCGAATACCTGAGTAATGATCGTGTATATTATAAAATACAGAGTAAAACATCCGTTGTGCAATTTCGGGGAAGGTAAGCGGCAAAACAATAACAAGCACGTCAGAACAACTCTTCTCGGCACGATGACGATAGTGTGATAGGCAAACGTATTAATAGCTTACAGGGATAAGTTTCTGAGAAAGTCAAAAGAAAAACACTCTTTGTCATACTACGGGAAACGCGAATTACGCAACCTCGTCATGCTTCTTGTGGGCAGGAACAGCGTACACTTTCTAAGAATATTTGCGACCTCCGCTTGTCTTCGTGTGATACGGAGTTTTCCCTCGACATGTCATGAGTGTTACACAGATAAAATAATAGGCACACTTGTATACTACCACGTGAGGAATACGGGAAAATTTTTGAAAATGAAGACGCAACACTAAAATGTAATTCTTTTTTATGTGTGATTAACTTTAACTTTTATATTTATCATTATTTTTTTAATTGTTTGCCCTGCCTTCATAGATATGTATGTTACTGTGTACACAAATACTATATTCTGTTGTATGTTACTGTGTATACGAGGGTCGCCGCCCCGTTTCATTCTGCTTTTTAGGTATCTGAATTCTGAAAGGAAAGGGAGATTGGACCTGACTTTCTCCAGCTGCTCGATTCATAGAATGCAACGGATTAAGACAGGTAACATGCATTTCTATCATTCTTTAATTTTCCCTTTCACATTTTATCATTTTCTAAAAATTTTGTGTTCCCTACCTTCATAGTTTTGTATTTTAATGTTAAAATTTCGCTATTTTAATTATTTGATATAAATGAATGAATATCTGTTGCGTCCACCACAATAATATCTTTGTGATTCCACTTCTAAACTTCCGACCGTTGGCCATCAAATTAGTTACAGTAACAGCTTTTATAACTAGAATTTTTGAGGGAACTATATCTGAATCAAAAAGTTTTATTAAAGAAGAGTAACAGATCTTAAATGCCACTGACTTAAGAATAAATGTAAAAATTTCCCGGGACCTGTATGATACATTAAATTTACAGAGAGAGAATTCGTTACGGAACTCAACTCCTTGTGCCAATACCGTAGGACAGTGTAAGAATATACTACATAAAAGTTCGGCTGGAATGGACGGCAAAAATTCTTTCATACGCTTGCGAGAATATGCTTGAATACGTTTGTGACGTAGAATGCAAATTTTAAAATATAAAGAATTAATACAACTTAATTCTTATAAATTGTACGAACGTTTATTAATATTTGCAATTAAAGCGAATATCTGAGTAATGATCGTGTATATTATAAAATACAGAGTGAAACATCCGTTGTGCTATTTCGGGGAAGGTAGGCAGCAAAACAATAACAAGCAAGTCAGAACAACTCTTCTCGGCACGATAACGATAGTGTGATAGGCAGACGTATTAATAGTTTACAGGGATATGTTTCTGAGAAAGTCAAAAGAAAAACACTCTTTGACATACTACGGGAAACGCGAATTACGCAACGTCGTCATGCTTCTTGTGGGCAGGAACAGCGTACACTTGCTATCAGGTGATTAAAAGAATATTTGCGACCTCCGCTTGTCTTCGTGTGAGATGGAGTTTTCCCTCGACATGTCATGAGTGTTACACAGATAAAATAATCTGCATACTCGTATACTACCACGTGAGGAAGGCGAGAAAATTTTTGAAAATTACGACGCAACAATAAAACGTAATTCTTTTGTATGTGTGATTAACTTTAACTTTTATTTTTATCATTATTTTTTTAATTGTTTGCCCTCCCTTCATAGATATGTATGTTACTGTGTACACAAATACTATATTGTGTTGTATGTTACTGTGTATACGAGGGTCGCCACCCCGTTTGATTCTGATTTTTAGGTATATGAATTCTGAAAGGAGTGGGAGTTTGGACCTGACTTTCTCCAGCTGCTCGATTCATGGAATGCAACGGATTAAGACAGGTAACATGCATTTCTATCATTCTTTAATTTTCCCTTTCACATTTTATCATTTTCTAAAAATTTTGTGTTCCCTACCTTCATAGTTTTGTATTTTAATGTTAAAATTTCGCTATTTTAATTATTTGATATAAATGAATGAATATCTGTTGCGTCCACCACAATAATATCTTTGTGATTCCACTTCTAAACTTCCGACCGTTGGCCATCAAATTAGTTACAGTAACAGCTTTTATAACTAGAATTTTTGAGGGAACTATATCTGAATCAAAAAGTTTTATTAAAGAAGAGTAACAGATCTTAAATGCCACTGACTTAAGAATAAATGTAAAAATTTCCCGGGACCTGTATGATACATTAAATTTACAGAGAGAGAATTCGTTACGGAACTCAACTCCTTGTGCCAATACCGTAGGACAGTGTAAGAATATACTACATAAAAGTTCGGCTGGAATGGACGGCAAAAATTCTTTCATACGCTTGCGAGAGTATGCTTGAATACTGTTGTCACGTAGAATGCAAATTTTGAAATATAAAGAATTAATACAACTTAATTCGTATAAATTGTAGGAACGTTTATTAATATTTGAAATTACAGCTAATATCTGATTAATGATCGTTTATATTATAAAATACCGAGTGAAACATCCGTTGTGCTATTTCGGAGAAGGTAGGCGGCAAAACAATAATAAAAAAGTCAGAACAACTCTTCTCGGCACGATAACGATAGTGTGATAGGCAGACGTATTAATAGTTTACAGTGATATGTTATTGAGAAAGTCAAAAGAAAAACACTCTTTGACATGCTACGGGAAACGCGAATTACGCAACCTCGTCATGCTTCTTGTGGGCAGGAACAGCGTACACTTGCTATCAGGTGATTAAAAGAATATTTGCGACCTCCGCTTGTCTTCGTGTGAGATGGAGTTTTCCCTCGACATGTCATGAGTGTTACACAGATAAAATAATCTGCATACTCGTATACTACCACGTGAGGAATGCGAGAAAATTTTTGAAAATTAAGACGCAACACTAAAACGTAATTCTTTTGCATGTGTGATTAACTTTAACTTTTATTTTTATCATTATTTTTTTAATTGTTTGCCCTCCCTTGATAGATATGTATGTTACTGTGTACGCAAATACTATATTCTGTTGTATGTTACTGTGTATACGAGGGTCGCCGCCCCGTTTCATTCTGCTTTTTAAGTATCTGAATTCTGAAAGGAAAGGGAGTTTGGACCTGACTTTCTCCAGGTGCTCGATTCATGGAATGCAACGGATTAAGACAGGTAACATGCATTTCTATCATTCTTTAATTTTACTTTTCCCGTTTTATCATTTTCTCAAAATTTTGTGTTCCCTACCTTCATATTTTTGTATTTTAATGTTAAAATTTCGCTATTTTAATTATTTCATATAAATAAATGAATATCTGTTGCGTCCACCACAATAATATCTTTGTGATTCCACTTCTAAACTTCCGACCCTTGAACATCAAATTAGTTACAATAACAGCTTTTATAACTAGAATTTTTGAGGGAACTATATCTGAATCAAAAAGTTTTATTAAAGAAGAGTAACAGATCTTAAATGCCGCTGACTTAAGAGTAAATGTAAAAATTTCCCTGGAACTTTATGATACATTAAATTTAAAGAAAGAAAATTCGTTACGGAGCTCAATTCCATGTGCCAATACCGTAGAACAGTGTAAGCATATGCTAAATAAAAGTTCGGCTGGAATGGACGGAAAAATTCTTTCATACTCTTGCGAGAATATGCTTGAATACGGTTGTCACGTAGAGTGCAAATTTTGAAATATAAAGGATTAATACAAAATAATTCGTATAAATTGTAGGAACGTTTATTAATAATTATTACAGCGAATATCTGTGTAATGATCGTGTATACTATAAAATACAAAGTAAAGCATCCGTTGTGCAATTTCGCGGAAGGTAGGCGGCAAAACAATAACAAGCAAGTCAGAACAACTCTTCTCGGCACGATAACGATAGTGTGATGGGCAGACGTATTAATAGTTTACAGGGATATGTTTCTGAGAAAGTCAAAAGAAAAACACTCTTTGACATACTACGGGAAACGCGAATTACGCAACCTCGTCATGCTTCTTGTGGGCAGGAACAGCGTACACTTTCTAAGAATATTTGCGACCTCCGCTTGTCTTCGTGTGAGACGGAGTTTTCCCTCGACATGTCATGAGTGTTACACAGATAAAATATTATGCACACTTGTATACTACCACGTGAGGAATGCGAGAAAATTTTTCAAAATTAAGACGCAACACTAGCACATAATTTTTTTCTATGCGTGATTAACATTAACTTTTTATTTTTATCATTATTTTTTTAATTGTTTGCTCTCCCTTGATAGATATGTATGTCACTGTGTACGCAATATTCTATATTCTGTTGTATGTTACTGTGTATACGAGGGTCGCCGCCCCGTTTCATTCTGCTTTTTAGGTATCTGAATTCTGAAAGGAAAGGGAGTTTGGACCTGACTTTCTCCAGGTGCTCGATTCATGGAATGCAACGGATTAAGACAGGTAACATGCATTTCTATCATTCTTAAATTTTACTTTTCACATTTTATCATTTTCTCAAAATTTTGTGTTCCCTACCTTCATAGTTTTGTATTTTAATGTTAAAATTTCGCTATTTTAATTATTTGATATAAATGAATGAATATCTGTTGCGTCCACCACAATAATATCTTTGTGATTCCTCTTCTAAACTTCCGACCGTTGACCATCAAATTAGTTACAGTAACAGCTTTTATAACTAGAATTTTTGAGGGAACTATATCTGAATCAAAAAGTTTTATTAAAGAAGAGTAACAGATCTTAAATGCCACTGACTTAAGAATAAATGTAAAAATTTCCCGGGACCTGTATGATACATTAAATTTACAGAGAGAGAATTCGTTACGGAACTCAACTCCTTGTGCCAATACCGTAAGACAGTGTAAGCATATGCTACATAAAAGTTCGGCTGGAATGGACGGCAAAAATTCTTTCATACGCTTGCGAGAATATGCTTGAATACTGTTGTCACGTAGAATGCAAATTTTGAAATATAAAGAATTAATACAACTTAATTCGTATAAATTGTAGGAACGTTTATTAATATTTGCAATTGCAGCGAATATCTGAGTAATGATCGTGTATATTATAAAATACAGTGTGAATCATCTGTTGTGCTATTTCGGGGAAGGAAGGCGGCAAAACAATAATAAGCAAGTCAGAACAACTCCTCTCGACACGATAACGGTAGTGTGATAGGCAGACGTATTAATAGTTTACAGTGATCTGTTACTGAGAAAGTAAAAAAAAACACTCTTTGACATGCTACGGGAAACGCGAATTACGCAACCTCGTCATGCTTCTTGTGGGCAGGAACAGCGTACACTTGCCATCAGCTGATTAAAAGAATATTCGCGACCTCCGCTTGTCTTCGTGTGAGACGGAGTTTTCCCTCGACATGTCATGAGTGTTACACAGACAAAATAATCTGAACACTTGTATACAACCGCGTGAGGAATGCGGGAAATTTTTCAAAATTAAGACGCAACACTAGCACATAATTTTTTTCTATGCGTGATTAACATTAACTTTTGATTTTTATCATTATTTTTTTAATTGTTTGCCCTCCCTTGATAGATATGTATGTTACTGTGTACACAAATACTATATTCTGTTGTATGTTACTGTGTATACGAGGGTCGCCGCCCCGTTTCATTCTGCTTTTTAGGTATCTGAATTCTGAAAGGAAAGGGAGTTTGCACCTGACTTTCTCCAGGTGCTCGATTCATGGAATGCAACGGATTAAGACAGGTAACATGCATTTCTATCATTCTTTAATTTTACTTTTCCCGTTTTATCATTTTCTCAAAATTTTGTGTTCCCTACCTTCATAGTTTTGTATTTTAATGTTAAAATTTCGCTATTTTAATTATTTCATATAAATAAATGAATATCTGTTGCGTCCACCACAATAATATCTTTGTGATTCCACTTCTAAACTTCCGACCCTTGACCATCAAATTAGTTACAATAACAGCTTTTATAACTAGAATTTTTGAGGGAACTATATCTGAATCAAAAAGTTTTATTAAAGAAGAGTAACAGATCTTAAATGCCGCTGACTTAAGAATAAATGTAAAAATTTCCCTGGAACTTTATGATACATTAAATTTAAAGAAAGAGAATTCGTTACGGAGCTCAATTCCATGTGCCAATACCGTAGAACAGTGTAAGCATATGCTAAATAAAAGTTCGGCTGGAATGGACGGAAAAATTCTTTCATACTCTTGCGAGAATATGCTTGAATACGGTTGTCACGTAGAGTGCAAATTTTGAAATATAGAGGATTAATACAAAATAATTCGTATAAATTGTAGGAACGTTTATTAATAATTATTACAGCGAATATCTGTGTAATGATCGTGTATATTATAAAATACAAAGTAAAGCATCCGTTGTGCAATTTCGCGGAAGGTAGGCGGCAAAACAATAACAAGCAAGTCAGAACAACTCTTCTCGGCACGATAACGATAGTGTGATGGGCAGACGTATTAATAGTTTACAGGGATATGTTTCTGAGAAAGTCAAAAGAAAAACACTCTTTGACATACTACGGGAAACGCGAATTACGCAACCTCGTCATGCTTCTTGTGGGCAGGAACAGCGTACACTTTCTAAGAATATTTGCGACCTCCGCTTGTCTTCGTGTGAGACGGAGTTTTCCCTCGACATGTCATGAGTGTTACACAGATAAAATATTATGCACACTTGTATACTACCACGTGAGGAATACGAGATAATTTTTGAAAATGAAGACGCAACACTAAAACGTAATTCTTTTTTATGTGTGATTAACTTTAACTTTTATTTTTATCATTATTTTTTTAATTGTTTGCCCTCCCTTCATAGATATGTATGTTACTGTGTACACAAATACTATAGACTGTTGTATGTTACTGTGTATACGAGGGTCGCCGCCACGTTTCATTCTGCTTTTAAAGTATCTGATTTATGAAAGGAGTGGGAGTTTGGACGTGACTTTATCCAGCTGCTCAATTCATGGAATGCAACGGATTAAGACAGGTAACATGCATTTCTATCATTCTTTAATGTTCCGTTTCACATTTTATAATTTTTAAGAAAAGTTTTGTCCCCTTCCTTCATATTTTTGTACTTTAATGTTATAATTTTTCTATATTAGTTATTTGATATCAATAAATGTATCGCTGTTCCGTCCACTACAATAATATCTTTGTGATTCCACTTCTAAACTTCCGACCGTTGACCATCAAATTAGTTACAGTAACAGCTTTTATAACACTGAATTTTTGAGGGAAATATAGCTGAATCAAAAAGTGTTCTTAAGGAAGAGTAACAGATCTTAAATGCCGCTGACTTAAGAATAAATGTAAAAATTTCCCGCGACCGTTATGATATATCAATTTTTAAGAGAGAGAATTCGTTACGGAACTCTACTTCATGTGCCAATACCGTAGAACAGTGTAAGCATATGCTAAATAGAAGTTCGGCTTGAATGGACGGCAAACATTCTTTCATACACTTGCGAGAATATTCTATCAGTCTTTAATTTTCCTTTTCACATTTTAATCTTTTTTTTAAAATTTTTGTGTTCCCTTCCTTTATAGTTTTGTATTTTAATGTTATAATTTTGCTATTATAATTATTTGATATAAATAAATGTATCGATTTGCCTAATGAGAAATTCAGACATAATATATTTTACACTGACATACTCCCACGAGAGGCAAGTGTCAAAAGTCCCCTTGACATGCTATGGATAAGCTAATTACTCAACTTTGCTGTGCTGCTTGTGGGTAGGAATAGCATAAACACACCATTAGGTGAGTTGAATTATATTCGCGACCTGCACTTTCCACCGATTCAGATGGAGGTTTACTTCGATTTGCTATGCCAGTAAAACAGATTGGCTACTTTGTCCAATCACATTTTACCTCCAATTGCAAGTGTCAAAGTCCGATAGTTAAGACAGGTAACGTGCAACTATATCACTCTTTGAATTTATTTTCTCCCCTGTAATTTTCTGTTCAATATTTGAGTGCCTTCTCTTGATATGTTTGTAAAAAGTAGTTTTTGTTACTGTAAAATAAATATTACTAGATGGAACCCATTAAAACTTGAAGGAAAAAAATTACTATAACAATAAGTATAAAATAAGCTGCTGTATTATTTAAGGTGTGAGTATGTAACAGCCTTTCAAATAATTTATTTTAAAAGTTTTTTCCCCAGTGAAATACAGTACTATTTCCTATGCAAACTCCAAACAAACAATCCGTAAACAACTCTGTAATGCAAATCAGTTCGGCATTATCGCCATATTCCCCACGGCAAGAAAGAAAATTTCATGGACCTATGAAGTATCATATAAATAGTATATTTCTACGTCTGTCCCATATTCAGTAAATAAAAGAACATAGTAAATATAGCACACGTCCCCCACCTGTGATAATGCAACCGAATGAGCTGCTATGTGCATGTGCATTGTGTCTGCCCAAAGCCGTCGAAATTCGACGTTAAAAAATGTTTTGAAATGTTTAAATAAAAAGTTTTAAAATGTCCTGTTTAATCATTGTTTGTTTCAAATCCATATCTTCTAAAACGCATCCACTGTTTTAAAATAATCTATTTTTATGTAAATAAGAATATATATATATATATATATATATATATATATATATATATATATATATATATATATATATATATATATATTACAATAATAAATCAATCTGTAGTTGAGGGAGATTTTTAATGTTTTATTTGTAAGGTTTCTTTGGTGCCTTTACATAATAAAGGGATGATTACTCCTTTTCCATCACAATCGGCGATCTTTTATACAATTAAATATCCAATCGATCTTTAAAAAATAATAAAATACGATTTCTAGCATATTCTGATGCAACATATACATCAATGAATTCAACATATCAGTTTTATGTTTAACCTAAACTGATTTTTTTTTGACAGATTTTAGTTTAGCGCCAAAATGCTCTATCTTATGGATAATCTGATCTTATGATTTATCAGGGGTTTTTTTTCGTTAGGGAATTCCATTTTCAATTGTGGCAACTTTCCTAGGGGCTATTTTACATTATTGAAGCAAACTGGTGGTCATTGTTGGTAAAGATTTGAGAAATATTTCATGCTTGAAAATTATTTAAAAAAGTCGTTAAATTAAGCGGCAGTTTTCAAATAAATTTCATTCGAAAGCTAACATTTTTCTAATTGATGATGTAAGAATTGAAATTGTAAAATGTAGTAAAAGATAGTAAAAAATTAAAATTTGTAGTATTTAGAAGTGATGTAAGCACGATGAAAGCGAGAGCGATAGTGTCGTTTGTTGTCACAACGGTTATACATTTCTAAAAATTGCCACCGTGTTTTGTCTGCCGTCCAAAAGTAGTACCATTTTTTGACGTCGGCAGAGAAATTCACAGTGAAAGAAACTTTGCCGCTAATAAGGAACTGTTAAATGAACTTATAACAAACCTACCAAAATAATTTCTATAAAATATTAGCCTTACATTGTTTATTCTAGCTAAAAATACAATCATTATTTCAAGTTTTTTTTCTACCATAACACTATTTTTAATATTTTTAATTTTCCCGTAATCTTTTGTGAATTTTTGTATTAAAAAATGAAATCTTCTAACCTACAATTAAAAACAAAGTAATTGGTAACATGTAATCAAGGTATGCAATCAAGATGAAGCAATCCATAAAGGCTCCAATTCTAATCTTTATAATTAAGAATTGAAAAATCAGTTAAACTTACGTTATGTTGACACAGTCATATATTTTCTCTCTTTAGTTTTATCAATGTTAAAATGCATCTCAAGCTAAGCATAACGTCATTTTCACCGGCGCAAACTTTTCACAAGTACTTTATATACGTTACTTTTATGCTTAAACACCATGTATACAAATAAAAATGTATTTTGTACTTAATTTTAATGAAAAAATGGCATCAACAAAGTTATAATGCATAATGATAAAATAAACCCAATGGACAATATTCCCGTGGCGTCACAATAAATACGAATTTTTATTCGTCTATACAAATAAAATGCACGCGGAGAAAGTGTGATATTTTTATCGAGATTTAGCTTGCAAATTAAAAAATTTGGCTTTAAAACCACGTGTCGTAAATATTTATTATTTCTCTTTTAATCTCGTAACAGTGGACGTTATCCGATTGCCGACATTATGACGTCATACACAGAAGTAAAAGTAGAAAAAAAATTTAAAATACGGCTAATTAATTAAAAATTTAACAAATATGTGTCCAAATATTATTTAAAAAAAGAATAATGTAATTTGATACAGTAGTTTGTTCTCACGGACTGTCGAAAAAAAATGCTTAGCGTTCTAAATATGTAGATTATTTCTCTTTTATCCTCGCAACCACGGAGTTCAGAGAATAAACTACGTGCCTTGCAACAGTGAAAGTTATCCGATTGCCGACTTTATGACGTCATAACCAGATGCAAAAGCTTAACTTAAAATTACGGCTAATTAATAAAATTTTCGAACAAACGAATGTACGATAACAAATCTGTGTCCAAATAGCTTTCATTTAAAAAAAGAATGATGTAATTTGATGCAGTAGTTTGTTCTCACAGATTGTCGAAAGAAAACGCTTAGCGTTTTAAATGTATAGCTTTTACTTAGTTTTACACTGCGTATATGAGTCGGTGTTACCCGTTTTCTCTCAGCTTTTTAGGTCTCTGAATTAAGAAAAGAGTGTGTGTTCCTTGAAATCCAGAGTGTTATGATTGGTAAAATGCATCCGATTCTTATGAATGTGGTCATTACATATAATGCGTTTGAAGAATAATTCATTGTTACAACAAATATGACATTACACTTATTGTTGATTCACTAACAATCAGAAAAATGTCAACAATGGTTTATTTTGTTTATTCTTAAATTAGAATATTTCATTGTTATTTTCCATTTTATACAACAATCTTATACCTATGATTGTCTTACTTTAAAAAAATAGTTATGTAGTTTTCTTTTATAAAACAGTTTTTGTCTAAAAACCGTAAAAATAGGAGAATTTTATTGCCGAAATCAAAATGAAACTACTTCGTATGGAGTTATGATGTTAGATATCATAAACATATCTAGGTAAGCTAATTCTACAAATGCACTTTTCTTAGTAAAATCTTCTATAATTTTGTACCTAAGCAGGTGATGTTTTATATATTATGCTTTATTGATTAAATAACTTTATCGCACATTATTGTTATGCATTTTTTTTAAAGTATGTTTACTCTCATACATGGATTTTGATTAAATTTTGGAATGCATTTTATTCATAACATAAATATCACAGTGGAAGATCGTGTATATGTACTCTCTTAAAATTATCCGTAAAATAATGATTAATTATTTCTTTTACACCCACTTCACTATTTATCTAGAATATGTTAGAAGCTTTACAAAGCTTTCGCTCGTTCAGTGGTCGGAAAATTATCGTTCTTCGATTTTCCAGTGAATATGGTAAAATTAAACTAATTGTATCTCTCTCTTGACCAATGGGAACGTTTTACAATAGGCTTACGGCTGCTCATCCCTACATAAAAAGTGAAGCTTTCTGGCACATTCACAGACTCAGTTACACGTAAAAGCGTGAAATTGAAGACATGATTAATGAAATAATTTGGATTCAAATAGTGTTTTTTCCTTATCAGAAAAATGTGTTATATATTGAGTTAGAATTGATTGTTTACCGATTAAGAAATTTCTTATACTGTTGTACTGCGATACTTATGTCAAAATGCCAACTCTAACGTCATTTTCTCAAAGATCCTCTGCCTTTTAAGAAAATGGAAAAGGATATTTGACTTCTTTCTAACTGAATAAGAATATCTGGAAATTTGGCACGTTTAGTAGTAAAAAATACTTCGCGAATGTTTCTAAAATTAGCCATTTTGAATTTTAATGTATATTTAATTAACAGTTAAAAATGCCTGCAGTTTATTAATCGGTGATTCTTATAAACGGTGGCCATTGCATGTTTTACATTTGAAGAATATTTCTTTGTTATCACAATAATGACACTACAGCTATTTGATTACATTTTATTCCTAATAAAGTTTTCAACATTGGTGTGTTCCGCTTATTCTTAATTCCCAATGTTCATATGTTTTCTTCCATGTTACACAGCAATTCCATACGTGTAACGTAATTAATTAAACATCTTATTTTCTGAATATAGTTTATGCAGTTTACTTTCCGAAGAGCGTTCCTGTCCAAAATAAAGGAGAATTTTCATATCTTTATCAAAATAAATGTACTGGATATGAAGTTCGAAATGTGGATTTCAGAAACATAGCTGTTTAACCTATTTTTACAGATGCACTTTTCTTGGAAAAACTTTGTATAGTTTTCCATGTAATCAAGTGAAGTTTTATTTATTATGCTTATTTGATCTAATAACTTTATGGCATTTTCTTTGTAATCACTTTATTAAAATGTATTTAGTGTCATATACACCGATTTTTATAAACTTTTAGTATGGTTTTTATTTATAATGATCCCTTGTAAATACTGTAATTGCGGAGTGAATTTGTACTATCGTATTTTCCGCTGGCACCATTATTCGCCAAGGATTTCATGTCATGTATGTATGTAAACATTCATGTATTCATATCTGTATGTATGCATGCATATATGTATTCATGTATTCGCATGCATTCACATGTATATATATCTATGTATGCAATCATTAAACGTATGCAGGCATTCATGCACCTATGTATTCATTAATTTTATCTATTTTTGATGTATGTGTTATAATTTTCATTACTTGCTTGCTTCAATTTTGAGAACATTCACATTTTTGGTCAGTTTTCATGGACATAGCAATCCGAGCAACTTCAACATTGGAAAGCGATCGATTATAACTCAATATGTAAATTTATTGAAATTTATTTATTTATTGAAATAATAATATAATTTTGTAATAATATAATATTGAGTAGCATTTATTGAAAAATGAAAAAGCTATTCAATTCCAAATCTATTTAGTAGAAAACCTTGAAAATTTCTTGCTATTACATATAAAAATGTCACTGTGTATGTGTTACAGAGTTTCGTATTATTGAGGAAGGAAAATATATTTAATAGCCTTAAGGAATCTGGTTATATAGAAAAATTACTGATTCTACTAACCGGCAATTCTTAGGAACGATGGCCAATATAGGTTGGTTTGAACTATAGATCATTGTTGAAAAAAAATACGTTACACGTATTGTTGATGCATTTTAGTACTTAACAATCTTCCAAAAATGGTCTGCATTGTTTATTATAAATCAGAATTTTTCTCTGTTGTCTTCTATAATTAATTGAACACAGTAATTTCAGAAAATAACTGTGTAGTTGTTTTTTCCAAAAAAGTTTTTGTCTGAAAAATGCGAATTGTCTTTAAAAAATGGAACTTACATTACAAAAAGTTATACTTGTGGTTGCAGCTCTTTTATCGTTTATGTTGCAGAATTTGGATCAAATCAGGTTATATTTGGTTTAGTATGTTTTGATATTCTTCTATTTAACTAAACTCATTTTTCGTATGCAAAGATGGATTTTTATAATCGATATTTCACTCTTTTCTCAATACGATAGTATTATAAACAATATACTCACAGGTGTGTTTACGATGACTATACGATATATTAATACTTTTAGAACTTAATTATAAATTAATGAATTAGTTTTTAATCATTTTTCATTAGCTGGCCAAAGGTGACTAATCGCCAAATATTCTTTATAGTTGCAAATGTATACGAGTTACAGCAACGATGGATTTAACGATGCGCTAAACCACGCTTGCCAAACCACGCCAACAGGCTGTTTAACTGCAACAACGAAATATTTTAAACATTAAAAGTAAAAAAATAAATAATAAATAGAGAGTGTAATATATTCTCGTATATATATTTAAAAATACGCTTTAAGCAATTTATCGTTTCATATTAAATAAACTATGATTATACGTTAAGAAATGAATTTAGAAAACCTTAAAATATACCTTAAAAGTTATTTAATTTTTTAGGTGCGTTCATAATTAAATAAATACGTAGCACCTGTAGTCGTCGTCTGGTCCATCCGTCCGTCTGTACGCATATAACAGCGCAGAAAATACCCAATCGTTTGGTTTGCAATACATAATTGGTTTGCAACACATAATCGTCGCAGAATTTTGTCGAGTCATTTCAAATTTTATGAAAATAGGACTTAAACTTTAAAAAGTATTAATAAAAATATTTATTAAGTAGTTTGAATTTTTAAAAAATCGGTACTTCCTTGTTCTAGCATCTTCCGAGGATTAATCGTCAAGCGACCGTGATGTATCGCCAAGTTATCTGAAATGTATGACGTAATTGCCATATATGACGTATATGACATTTTATAACCCCTTTGACAAAGTTATAGTCACATTCTTCATTCTATTAAATCCTATTATACGTAGTTAATTTAATGATACTCCACGGTTGGTAATGGTTCGAGGTTGCCATGATGTTTACGTCCTGTTTAAGATGGAGTCATATTATGTCCGTATTACTGAATTTAAAAACCGAATTTGTATACTGAAATTGTTAAATTATAGCAATCTTATAATCCAACGACAGTTGTTTGGATAGATGTTTCCGGAGAAATATATATTAAATGGAAAACAAATCTAAATATGGATTTCTTGTTATGAAATAAGCTTAAGTTTCCCATTGGAATTTTCAGTAAATGTCAACAAAATATAAAATTTTGACAACATAAAATGTACTTATTTTATTACGGAAATTAATTACATCATAACAACAGACGATAAAATTCATTTCCCTGAAACTAGATATATTACGAACGCACCTCATTTGTCACGTTTGACGCATAATTTCCAACTAGTTCTTTCCTGTTCTCATATCCTAAAAAAGAAACAAAAAGAAAATTATATTTAAAAAAAATAAGTTTACTAGCTCGTGCTTTCTAAATCGTCTAAAGCGTTAAAAAAGGTATTGAATTTCCGTAATCGACATTGATGCTCGTGCCAAATAAATGTATTGTAACGGAAAATTTTTTAAAAACAGGAACTGCAGTCATGATATTAGGCGTGATTTTCAAGCTAAACATTGTATGCTTAATAAAAGCGCGTTATTTAAAAACAAACTATTTTTACTATTATACTTATTTTATTCTAATAACTTTATAGGATCATCGTTCTAATAATTTTGAAATGTATAATGTACTGTATTACGCGAATTTGAAATATTTTTTTAATGGGTTCCCTGTCAATATCACAGTATAATATTTGTTAGGGAAATCTTCTCCATGTACCAATACAGTAGACAGTGTAAAAATATGCTAATTAAAAGTTTGGCTCGAATTGACGTCAAATATTCTGTTCTACAATTGCAAGAATGTGCATGAATACGGTTGTCACGTAGCGTGCAAATTTTGAAATACAAAGAATTTCTATAAAATAAATCCGACAAATTGTACGAATGTTTATTAATATTTGCAATTACAGCGAATATTTGAGTATATATGCGGGGCGAATAATGATCGTGTATATTATAAAATACAGAGAGAAACATCCGTTGTACTATTTCGGAGAAGATCGGCGGCAAAACAATAGTAAGCAAGTCAGAACAATTCTTCTCGACACGGTAACGATAGTGTGATAGGCAGACGTATTATAGTTTATAGTGATATACTACGGATAAAGTCAAAAGAAAAACGCTCTTTGACATGCTACGGGAATCGCGAATTACGCAACCTCGTCATGCTCCTTGTGGGCAGGAACAGCGTACATTTGCCATCAGGTGATTAAAAGATTATTCGCGGCCTCCGCTTGTCTTCGTGTGAGACGGATTTTTCCCTCGACATGTCATGAGTGTTACACGGAGAAATAAATCTGCACATTTGTATACTAACACGTGATCCAAGCGAGAAAAAGTTTTAAAATTAAGACGCAACACTTACACGTAATTTTTGTTTATTAATGATTAATATTAACTTTTATTTTTATCATTATTTTTTTAATTGTTTGCCCTCACTTGAGACAGATGTATGTTACTGTGTACACAAATACTATTTTTAGTTGTATGTTACTGTGTATACGAGGGTCGCCGCCCCGTTTCATTCTGCTTTTTAGGTATCTGAATTGAGAAAGGAGTGGGAGTTTTGGGCTGACTTTCTCCAGCTGCTTGATTCATGGAATGCAACGGATTAAGATAGGTAACATGCATTTCTATCATTCTTTAATTTCCCTTTTCACATTTTATAATATTTTTTTAATCTTTGTCTTCCATTCCTTCATAGTTTTGTATTTTAATGTTAAAATTTTGCTATTTTTATTATTTTATATCAATGAATGAATCTCTGTTGCGTCCACTACAATAATATCTTTGTGATTCTATTCCTAAACTCCCGACCTTTGAGTATCAAATTAGTTACAGTAACAGCTTTTAAAACTAGAATTTTTGTGGGAACTATATCTGAGAAAAAACGTGTTCTAATAGAAGAGCAAGATATTTTAAATTCCGAAGACTTAAGAATAAAAGTAAAAATTTTCCGCGACCGTTATGATACATTAATTATTAAAGCGTGAGAATTTGTTAGGGAACTGTTTTCCATGTACCAGTACAGTAGACAGTGTAATCATAAACTAAATAAAAGTTCGATTCGAATTGACGGAAATATTATTTTATACAGTTGCGAGAATATCGATGAATACGGTTGTCACGTACAGTGCAAATTTTGAAATGCAAAGAATTTCAATAAAATGATTCTAATAATTTGAGCGAACGTTGATTAGTATTTGAAATTACAGCGAATATCTGAGTAATGATCGTGTATATTATAAAATAAAGAGTGAAACATCCGTTGTTCTATTTCGGTTAAGATCGGCGGCAAAACAACAATAAGCAAGTCAGAACAATTCTTCTCGACACGATAACGATAGTGTTATAGGCAGACGTATTATAGTTTACAGTGATATGTTACCGATAAAGACAAAAGAAAAACGATCTTTGACATGCTACGGGAAACGCGAATTACGCAACCTCGTCATGCTCCTTGTGGGCAGGAACAGCGTACACTTGCCATCCGGTGATTAAAGGATTATTCGCGACTTCCGCTTGTCTTCGTGTGAGACGGAGTATTCCCTCGACATGTCATGAGTGTTACACAGACAAAATAATCTGCACACTTGTATGCTGCCACGTGAGGAATGCGAGAAAAATTTTCAAAATTAAGACGCAACACTAAGAAGTAATTCTTTTTTATGTGTGATTAACTTTAACTTTTATTTTTATCATTATTTTTTTAATTGTTTGCCCTCCCTTGATAGATATGTATGTTACTGTGTACACAAATACTATATTTTGTTGTATGTTACTGTGTATACAAGGGTCGCCGCCCCGTTTCATTCTGCTTTTTAGGTATCTGAATTCTGAAAGGAGTGGGAGTTCGGACCTGACTTTCTCCAGATGCTCGATTCATGGAATGCAACGGATTAAGACAGGTAACATGCATATCTCTCATTCTTTAATTTTCCTTTTCACATTTTCACATTTTCTTAAAATTTTGTGTTTCCTTTCTTCATAGTTTTGTATTTTAATGTTAAAATTTCGCTATTTTAATTATTTGATATAAATGAATGAATCTCTGTTGCGTCCACTACAATAACATCTTTGTGATTCTACTCCTAAACTTCCGACCGTTGACCATCAAATTAGTTAATGTAACAGCTTTTTTAACTAGAATTTTTGAGGGAAATATCTGAATCAAAAAGTGTTCTTACGGAAGAGTAACAGATCTTAAATGCCGCTGGCTAAACAATAACTGTAAAAATATCCCGCGACCGTTATGATACATTAATTTGAAAGAGAGAGAATTCGTTACTGGACTCAACTGCATGTGCCAATACCGCAGAACGGTGTAAGCATATCCAAAATAAAAGTTCGGCTCGAATGGATGGAAAAAATTCTTTCATACTCTTGCGGGAATATGCTTGAATACTGTTGTCACGTAGAGTGCAAATTTTGAAATATATAGAATTAATATAATATAATTCGTATAAATTGTAGGAACGTTTATTAATATTTGCAATTACAGTGAATATCTGAGTAATGATCGTGTATATTATAAAATACGAAGTGAAACATCCTTTGTGGTATTTCGGGGAAGGTAGGCGGCAAAACAATAATAAGCAAGTCAGAACAACTCTTCTAGACACGATAACGATAGTGTGATAGGCAGACGTATTAATAGTTTACAGTGATATGTTACTGAGAAAGTTAAAAGAAAAAAACTCTTTGACATGCTACGGGAAACGCCAATTACGCAACCTCGTCATGCTTCTTGTGGGCAGGAACAGCTTACACTTGCCATCAGGTGATTAAAAGAATATTCGCGACCTACGCTTGTCTTCGTGTGAGACGGAGTTTTCCCTCGACATGTCATGAGTGTTACACAGACAAAATAATCTGAACACTTGTATACAACCACGTGAGGAATGCGAGAAAATTTTTCAAAATTAAGACGCAACACTAAGATGCAATTCTTTTTTATGTGTGATTAACTTTAACTTTTATTATTATTATTATTTTTTTAATTGTTTGCCCTCCCTTGATAGATATGTATGTTACTGTGTACAAAAATACTATATTTTGTTGTATGTTACTGTGTATACAAGGGTCGCCGCCCCGTTTCATTCTGCTTTTTAGGTATCTGAATTCTGAAAGGAGTGGGAGTTCGGACCTGACTTTCTCCAGATGCTCGATTCATGGAATGCAACGGATTAAGACAGGTAACATGCATATCTCTCATTCTTTAATTTTCCTTTTCACATTTTCACATTTTCTTAAAATTTTGTGTTTCCTTTCTTCATAGTTTTGTATTTTAATGTTAAAATTTCGCTATTTTAATTATTTGATATAAATGAATGAATCTCTGTTGCGTCCACTACAATAACATCTTTGTGATTCTACTTCTAAACTTCCGACCGTTGACCATCAAATTAGTTAATGTAACAGCTTTTTTAACTAGAATTTTTGAGGGAAATATCTGAATCAAAAAGTGTTCTTACGGAAGTGTAACAGATCTTAAATGCCGCTGGCTAAACAATAACTGTAAAAATATCCCGCGACCGTTATGATACATTAATTTGAAAGAGAGAGAATTCGTTACGGGACTCAACTGCATGTGCCAATACCGCAGAACGGTGTAAGCATATCCAAAATAAAAGTTCGGCTCGAATGGATGGAAAAAATTCTTTCATACTCTTGCGGGAATATGCTTGAATACTGTTGTCACGTAGAGTGCAAATTTTGAAATATATAGAATTAATACACTGCTCAAAACAATTAAAGGATATTGCAGTTTTAGGTGCATTTTGTATCTGGGAACTTTTTAGCTCACAGGCTATCAAAGCCTGAGAGCTTATGTGCCCGCCGGTTCTGTATGTATGTATGTATGTATGTATGTATGTATGTACGTATGTACGTACGTAACGCGATAACTCTTCATAGAAATATCCGATTTCCTTCAAATTTTGTTTATAGGTTGACTGTGTTAAGGCGCTTCCCTGATTAGTTTTCGGGATTTATTGGTTAAATATAAAGGGGGGAACAGGGGGGGGGGGCTAATCCCCCCCTAATTTATATAAATAGGGTTTTAATACAGTATTCCGTTTTCCTTCAAATTTTGTTTATAGGTTGACTGTGTTAAGGCGCTTCCCTGATTAGTTTTCGGGATTGATTGGTTAAATATAAAGGGGGGGAACAGGGGGGGATAATCCCCCCCTAATTTATATAAATGGGGTTTTAATACAGAATTATTCCGTTTTCCTTCAAATTTTGTTTACAGGTTCACTGTGTTAAGGCGCTTCCCTGATTAGTTTTCGGGATTGATTGGTTAAGTATAAAGGGGGGAATGGGGGGCTAATCCCCCCCTTAATTTATATAAATGGGTTTTTCATGCAGAATTATTCCGTTTTCCTTCAAATTTTGTTTATAGGTTCACTGCGTTAAGGCGCTTCCCTGATTAGTTTTTGGGATTGATTGGTTAAGTATAAAGGGGGGGGGGAACGGGGGGGCTAGTCCCCCCCTTAATTTATATAAATGGGTTTTCCCTGCAGAATTATTCCTTTTTCCTTCAAATTTTGTTTATAGGTTCACTGTGTTAAGGCGCTTCCTTGATTAGTTTTCGGGATTGATTGGTTGAGTATAAAGGGAAGGAACGGGGGGCTAATCCCCCCTTAATTTATATAAATGGGTTTTTCATGCAGAATTATCTCATTTGCTTCAAAATTTGTTTATAAGTTCATTGGGTTAAGACGCTTCCCTGATTAGTTTTCGGGATTGACTGATTAAGTATAAAAGGGGGGAACGGAGGGGGGGTAACCCCCCCCCTTAATTTATATAAATGGGTTTTTCATGCAGAATTATACCATTTGCTTCAAAATTTGTTTATAGGTTCATTGAGTTAAGACGCTTCCCTGATTCGTTTTCAGGAATGATTGGTTAAGTATAAAGGGGGGGACGGGGGCCAATCCCCCCTTAATTTATATAAATGGGTTTTTCAAGCAGAATTATCCGATTTTCTTCAAATTTTGTATATAGGTTCATTGTGATAATGCGCTTCTCTGAATAGTTTTGGGGGTTCATTGGTTAAGTATAAAGGGGGAAGGGGGGGCTAATCCCCCTTAATTTAGATAAATGGGTTTTTCATGCAGCATTATCCGATTTTCTTCAAATTTTGTATATATATGTTCATTGTAATAAGAGGCTTCCCTGATTAGTTTTTGTTGGGATTGATTGGTTAAGTATAAAGGGGGGGGCGGGGGGCTAATCCCCCCCCTTAATTTATATAAATGGGTTTTTCACACAGAATTATCTCATTTGCTTCAAAATTTGTTTATAAGTTCATTGGGTTAAGACGCTTCCCTGATTAGTTTTCGGGATTGATTGGTTAAGTATAAAGGGGGGGACGTGGGGCCAATCCCCCCTTAATTTATATAAATGGGTTTTTCAAGCAGCATTATCCGATTTTCTTCAAATTTTGTATATATATATTCATTGTAATAAGTGGCTTCCCTGATTAGTTTAAGGGGTTCATTAGTTAACTATGAGGGTGTAACGGGGGGATAACTCCCCCTTAATATATTGTCGATTTCTTTATTTTTCAAGGGGCTTATTTCAAATTCTTTGAAATACGAGTATAATATACAATTAGTGTGAATAGCCTGTGAGCTCAATGCCCTCAGTTTAACTGGGCAGTTTTCTTTTTATTTAGCTGATTGATACATGGTCGACAGACATAGTAGGTTATATGAGAATAAATTACACATGTTTGGCAGAAAAAATGCATTTTATTGCGCATTTGTGTACAAAAGGAAAAAAACACAATTTGTGCATATGAGAAAAAAAGAATAAGAAAAGGTGTTTTCTTCAAAGAAAATCCTTTTCAGTAGGGGGTATGATTTCCAACGGCGGCCAGCAACGTTGAACACCTTTGAGGCATGGACTAAATGAGGCTATTAATGACGAGTTGGGGTATTTTTCCCCACTCTTCCAGAAGAGCTCTTTCCAGTTCTTGGAGAGTTTGTGGGGGTTGTTGGCGGCCAGAAACTCGTCTTCCTAGAGCGTCCCAAACGTGCTAGATTGGATTCATGTCTGGAGAACACGCTGGCCATTCCATTCGAACGATTCCTTCCTCGAAAAGGAAATCCTCCACCAGGTTTGCACGATGTGGCCTGCAGTTATCGTCCATTAAAATGAAGTTATCTCCGATTGCTGCAGCGTAAGGGACTACAATAGGTCTGAGGATCTCATCCCTATATCGGCGACCAGTCAGAGCTCCATCTCGAATGATGTAGAGGTCAGTACGCCCGTCAATGGAGATGCCACCATACACCAACACTCCTCCACCGCCAAATCTGACACTTTCGTGCACGAACGCAGGATTATTCCTACTGCCACGGTCCCTCCAGATGAAAATACGCCTATTATCCGGATGCACAGAAAAACGGGACTCGTCAGAAAACAGAATATTGCTCCATTCATTTCTCCTCCAGTTGACATGCTCGGTTGCCCACTCCCTGCGGTCGCGACGATGCCTTGATGTTAATCTAACACATACCATCGGTCGGCGAGCATACAGACCTACAGCATGGAGCCGGTTTCGGACAGTCTGAGTTGAAATCGTGGTGCCTGTAGCCGAGCGAAGGTGTTGTTGGAGAAGAGTAGCGTTCATGTTTCGGTGTCTCCGAGCTGTTAACGCTAAATACCGATCTTCATTGGGCGTTGTTGCCCGTCTACGACCTTGCCCTGGTCTTCGGCCTGCACATCCACTCTCCAAAAAACGGTTCCAGATCCTGGAAATGACACTTTGTGACACTCCAATGGCTTGCGCTACTTCGGCTTGAGTTTGGCCCCCTTCTAACCTACCAACAATTCTCCAAGCTTCTGAATCTGTCAAATGATTTCGCTGAGACCTCGTACTCATCGAAACAAAGCAATCACTGAATGCCGATCATCCTTGTCTTCATTCTCTTTTATCCAGTTGAAAGTCAAATTTCATTCGCTGCCGCTGAAGCGACGTTTTTGACGTCGAACTCAAAATTTGCATACTCCACAGTTTGAAAACCAGAAAAATTTACATTTGTGATTCTCTTCTTCTATTTTCGGCAAAAAAAATTTCGTTTATATCTTTATTTTATATAAAACTTCAAATATCCTTTAATTGTTTTGAGCAGTGTATAATATAATTCGTATAAATTGTAGGAACGTTTACTAATATTTGCAATTACAGTGAATATCTGAGTAATGATCGTGTATATTATAAAATACGAAGTGAAACATCCGTTGTGGTATTTCGGGGAAGGTAGGCGGCAAAACAATAATAAGCAAGTCCGAACAACTCTTCTAGAAACGATAACGATAGTGTGATAGGCAGACGTATTAATAGTTTACAGTGATATGTTACTGAGAAAGTCAAAAGAAAAAAACTCTTTGACATGCTACGGGAAACGCGAATTACGCAACCTCGTCATGCTTCTTGTGGGCAGGAACAGCGTACACTTGCCATCTGGTGATTAAAAGAATATTCGCGACCTCCGCTTGTCTTCGTGTGGGACGGAGTTTTCCCTCGACATGTCAGGAGTGTTACACAGACAAAATAATCTGAACACTTGTATACAACCACGTGAGGAATGCGAGAAAATTTTTCAAAATTAAGACGCAAAACTAACAGATAGTTTTTTCCAATGCGTGATTTACTTTAACTTTTATTTTTATCATTATTTTTTTAATTGTTTGCCCTCCCTTGATAGATATGTATGTTACTGTGTACACAAATACTATATTCTGTTGTATGTTACTGTGTATACGTGGGTCGCTGCCCCGTTTCATTCTGCTTTTTAGGTATCTGAATTCTGAAAGGAGTGGGAGATTCGACCTGACTTTCTTTAGATGCTCGATTCATGGAATGCAACGGATTAAGACAGGTAACATGCAATTCTATCATTCTTTAATTTTCCCTTTCACATTTTATCATTTTCTTAAAATTTTGTTTTCCCAACCTTCATATTTTTGTATTTTAATGTTAAAATTTTGCTATTTTTATTATTTTATATCAATGAATGAATCTCTGTTGCGTCCACTACAATAATATGTTTGTGATTCTATTCCTAAACTTCCGACAGTTGAGCATCAAATTAATTACAGTAACAGCTTTTATAACTAGATTTTTTGTGGGAACTATATCTGAGAAAAAACGTGTTCTTATAGAAGAGCATGATATTTTAAATTTCGAAGACTTAAGAATTAAAGTAAAAATTTACCACGACCGTTATGATACATTAATTATCTAAGCGTGAGAATTTGTTAGGGAAGTGTTTTCCATGTACCAATACAGTAAACAGTGTAATCATAAACTAAATAAAAGTTCGGTTCGAATTGACGGAAATATTATTTTATACAATTGCGAGAATATGGATGAATACGGTTGTCACGTAGAGTGCAAATTTTGAAATGCAAAGAATTTCAATAAAATGATTCTTATAATTTGAGCGAACGTTGATTCATATTTGAAATTACAGCGAATATCTCAGTAATGATCGTGTATATTATAAAATAAAGAGGGAAACATCCGTTGTTCTATTTCGGTTAAGATCATCGGCAAAACAACAATAAGCAAGTCAGAACAATTCTTCTCGACACGATAACGATAGTGTTATAGGCAGACGTATTATAGTTTACAGTGTTATGTTACCGATAAAGACAAAAGTAAAACGATCTTTGACATGCTACGGGAAACGCGAATTACGCAACCTCGTCATGCTCCTTGTGGGCAGGAACAGCGTACACTTGCCATCAGGTTATAAAAAGAATATTCGCGACCTCCGCTTGTCCTCCTGTGAGACGGAGTTTTTCCTCGACATGTCATGAGTGTTACACAGACAAAATAATCTGCACACTTGTATGCTACCACGTGAGGAATGCGAGAAAAATTTTCAAAATTAAGACGCAACACTAAGAAGTAATTCTTTTTTATGTGTGATCAACTTTACCTTTTATATTTATCATTATTTTTTTATTTGTTTACCCTCCCTTGATAGATATGTATGTTACTGTGTACACAAATACTATATTTTGTTGCATGTTACTGTGTATACAAGGGTCGCCGCCCCGTTTCATTCTGCTTCTTAGGTATCTCAATTCTGAAAGGAGTGGGAGTTTGGACCGGACTTTCTCCAGATGCTCGATTCATGGAATGCAACGGATTAAGACAGGTAACATGCATTTCTATCATTCTTTAATTTTCCTTTTCACATTTTCACATTTTCTTAAAATTTTGTGTTTCCTTTCTTCATAATTTTGTATTTTAATGTTAAAATTTCGCTATTTTAATTATTTGATATAAATGAATGAAACTCTGTTGCTTCCACTACAATAACATCTTTGTGATTCTACTTCTAAACTTCCGACCGCTGACCATCAAATTAGTTAATGTAACAGCTTTTTTAACTAGAATTTTTGAGGGAAATATCTGAATCAAAAAGTGTTCTTACGGAAGAGTAACAGATCTTAAATGCCGCTGGCTAAATAATAACTATAAAAATTTCCCGCGACCGTTATGATACTTTAATTTGAAAGAGAGAGAATTCGTTACGGGACTCAACTGCATGTGCCAATACCGCAGAATGGTGTAAGCATATCCAAAATAAAAGTTCGGCTCGAATGGATGGAAAAAATTCTTTCATACTCTTGCGGGAATATGCTTGAATACTGTTGTCACGTAGAGTGCAAATTTTGAAATATATAGAATTAATATAATATAATTCGTATAAATTGTAGGAACGTTTATTAATATTTGCAATTACAGTGAATATCTGAGTAATGATCGTGTATATTATAAAATACGAAGTGAAACATCCGTTGTGGTATTTCGGGGAAGGTAGGCGGCAAAACAATAACAAGCAAGTCCGAACAACTCTTCTAGACACGATAACGATAGTGTGATAGGCAGACGTATTAATAGTTTACAGTGATATGTTACTGAGAAAGTCAAAAGAAAAAAACTCTTTGACATGCTACGGGAAACGCGAATTACGCAACCTCGTCATGCTTCTTGTGGGCAGGAACAGCGTACACTTGCCATCTGGTGATTAAAAGAATATTCGCGACCTCCGCTTGTCTTCGTGTGGGACGGAGTTTTCCCTCGACATGTCATGAGTGTTACACAGACAAAATAATCTGCACACTTGTATGCTACCACGTGAGGAATGCGAGAAAATTTTTCAAAATTAAGACGCAACACTAAGATGTAATTCTTTTTTATGTGTGATTAACTTTAACTTTTATTATTATTATTATTTTTTTAATTGTTTGCCCTCCCTTGATAGATATGTATGTTACTGTGTACAAAAATACTATATTTTATTGTATGTTACTGTGTATACAAGGGTCGCCGCCCCGTTTCATTCTGCTTTTTAGGTATCTGAATTCTGAAAGGAGTGGGAGTTCGGACCTGACTTTCTCCAGATGCTCGATTCATGGAATGCAACGGATTAAGACAGGTAACATGCATATCTCTCATTCTTTAATTTTCCTTTTCACATTTTCACATTTTCTTAAAATTTTGTGTTTCCTTTCTTCATAGTTTTGTATTTTAATGTTAAAATTTCGCTATTTTAATTATTTGATATAAATGAATGAATCTCTGTTGCGTCCACTACAATAACATCTTTGTGATTCTACTTCTAAACTTCCGACCGTTGACCATCAAATTAGTTAATGTAACAGCTTTTTTAACTAGAATTTTTGAGGGAAATATCTGAATCAAAAAGTGTTCTTACGGAAGTGTAACAGATCTTAAATGCCGCTGGCTAAACAATAACTGTAAAAATATCCCGCGACCGTTATGATACATTAATTTGAAAGAGAGAGAATTCGTTACGGGACTCAACTGCATGTGCCAATACCGCAGAACGGTGTAAGCATATCCAAAATAAAAGTTCGGCTCGAATGGATGGAAAAAATTCTTTCATACTCTTGCGGGAATATGCTTGAATACTGTTGTCACGTAGAGTGCAAATTTTGAAATATATAGAATTAATACACTGCTCAAAACAATTAAAGGATATTGCAGTTTTAGGTGGATTTTGTATCTGGGAACTTTTTAGCTCACAGGCTATCAAAGCCTGAGAGCTTATGTGCCCGCCGGTTCTGTATGTATGTATGTATGTATGTATGTATGTATGTACGTATGTACATACGTAACGCGATAACTCTTCATAGAAATATCCGATTTCCTTCAAATTTTGTTTATAGGTTGACTGTGTTAAGGCGCTTCCGTGATTAGTTTTCGGGATTTATTGGTTAAATATAAAGGGGGGACAGGGGGGGGGGCTAATCCCCCCCTAATTTATATAAATAGGGTTTTAATACAGTATTCCGTTTTCCTTCAAATTTTGTTTACAGGTTCACTGTGTTAAGGCGCTTCCCTGATTAGTTTTCGGGATTGATTGGTTAAGTATAAAGGGGGGAATGGGGGGCTAATCCCCCCCTTAATTTATATAAATGGGTTTTTCATGCAGAATTATTCCGTTTTCCTTCAAATTTTGTTTATAGGTTCACTGTGTTAAGGCGCTTCCTTGATTAGTTTTCGGGATTGATTGGTTGAGTATAAAGGGGAGGAACGGGGGGCTAATCCACCCCTTAATTTATATAAATGGGTTTTTCATGCAGAATTATCTCATTTGCTTCAAAATTTGTTTATAAGTTCATTGGGTTAAGACGCTTCCCTGATTAGTTTTCGGGATTGACTGATTAAGTATAAAAGGGGGGAACGGAGGGGGGGTAACCCCCCCCTTAATTTATATAAATGGGTTTTTCATGCAGAATTATACCATTTGCTTCAAAATTTGTTTATAGGTTCATTGAGTTAAGACGCTTCCCTGATTCGTTTTCGGGAATGATTGGTTAAGTATAAAGGGGGGGACGGGGGCCAATCCCCCCTTAATTTATATAAATGGGTTTTTCAAGCAGAATTATCCGATTTTCTTCAAATTTTGTATATAGGTTCATTGTGATAATGCGCTTCTCTGAATAGTTTTGGGGGTTCATTGGTTAAGTATAAAGGGGGAAGGGGGGGCTAATCCCCCTTAATTTAGATAAATGGGTTTTTCATGCAGCATTATCCGATTTTCTTCAAATTTTGTATATATATATTCATTGTAATAAGAGGCTTCCCTGATTAGTTTTTGTTGGGATTGATTGGTTAAGTATAAAGGGGGGGGCGGGGGGCTAATCCCCCCCCTTAATTTATATAAATGGGTTTTTCCTGCAGAATTATTCCGTTTTCCTTCAAATTTTGTTTATAGGTTCACTGTGTTAAGGCGCTTCCCTGATTAGTTTTCGGGATTGATTGGTTAAGTATAAAGGGAGGGAACGGGGGGGTAATCTCCCCCTTAATTTATATAAATGGGTTTTTCACACAGAATTATCTCATTTGCTTCAAAATTTGTTTATAAGTTCATTGGGTTAAGACGCTTCCCTGATTAGTTTTCGGGATTGATTGGTTAAGTATAAAGGGGGGGACGTGGGGCCAATCCCCCCTTAATTTATATAAATGGGTTTTTCAAGCAGCATTATCCGATTTTCTTCAAATTTTGTATATATATATTCATTGTAATAAGAGGCTTCCCTGATTAGTTTAAGGGGTTCATTAGTTAACTATGAGGGTGTAACGGGGGGATAACTCCCCCTTAATATATTGTCGATTTCTTTATTTTTCAAGGGGCTTATTTCAAATTCTTTGAAATACGAGTATAATATACAATTAGTGTGAATAGCCTGTGAGCTCAATGCCCTCAGTTTAACTGGGCAGTTTTCTTTTTATTTAGCTGATTGATACATGGTCGACAGACATAGTAGGTTATATGAGAATAAATTACACATGTTTCGCAGAAAAAAATGCATTTTATTGCGCATTTGTGTACAAAAGGAAAAAAACACAATTTGTGCATATGAGAAAAAAAGAATAAGAAAAGGTGTTTTCTTCAAAGAAAATCCTTTTCAGTAGGGGGTATGATTTCCAAGGGCGGCCAGCAACGTTGAACACCTTTGAGGCATGGACTAAATGAGGCTATTAATGACGAGTTGGGGTATTTTGCCCCACTCTTCCAGAAGAGCTCTTTCCAGTTCTTGGAGAGTTTGTGGGGGTTGTTGGCGGCCAGAAACTCGTCTTCCTAGAGCGTCCCAAACGTGCTAGATTGGATTCATGTCTGGAGAACACGCTGGCCATTCCATTCGAACGATTCCTTCCTCGAAAAGGAAATCCTCCACCAGGTTTGCACGATGTGGCCTGCAGTTATCGTCCATTAAAATGAAGTTATCTCCGATTGCTGCAGCGTAAGGGACTACAATAGGTCTGAGGATCTCATCCCTATATCGGCGACTAGTCAGAGCTCCATCTCGAATGATGTAGAGGTCAGTGCGCCCGTCAATGGAGATGCCACCATACACCAACACTCCTCCACCGCCAAATCTGACACTTTCGTGCACGAACGCAGGATTATTCCTACTGCCACGGTCCCTCCAGATGAAAATACGCCTATTATCCGGATGCACAGAAAAACGGGACTCGTCAGAAAGCAGAATATTGCTCCATTCATTTCTCCTCCAGTTGACATGCTCGGTTGCCCACTCCCTATGGTCGCGACGATGCCTTGATGTTAATCTAACACATACCATCGGTCGGCGAGCATACAGACCTACAGCATGGAGCCGGTTTCGGACAGTCTGAGTTGAAATCGTGGTGCCTGTAGCCGAGCGAAGGTGTTGTTGGAGAAGAGTAGCGTTCATGTTTCGGTGTCTCCGAGCTGTTAACGCTAAATACCGATCTTCATTGGGCGTTGTTGCCCGTCTACGACCTTGCCCTGGTCTTCGGCCTGCACATCCACTCTCCAAAAAACGGTTCCAGATCCTGGAAATGACACTTTGTGACACTCAAATGGCTTGCGCTACTTCGGCTTGAGTTTGGCCCCCTTCTAACCTACCAACAATTCTCCAAGCTTCTGAATCTGTCAAATGACTTCGCTGAGACATCGTACTCATCGAAACAAAGCAATCACTGAATGCCGATCATCCTTGTCTTCATTCTCTTTTATCCAGTTGAAAGTCAAATTTCATTCGCTGCCGCTGAAGCGACGTTTTTGACGTCGAACTCAAAATTTGCATACTCCACAGTTTGAAAACCAGAAAAATTTGCATTTGTGATTCTCTTCTTCTATTTTCGGCAAAAAAAATTTCGTTTATATCTTTATTTTATATAAAACTTCAAATATCCTTTAATTGTTTTGAGCAGTGTATAATATATTTCGTATAAATTGTAGGAACGTTTATTAATATTTGCAATTACAGTGAATATCTGAGTAATGATCGTGTATATTATAAAATACGAAGTGAAACATCCGTTGTGGTATTTCGGGGAAGGTAGGCGGCAAAACAATAATAAGCAAGTCCGAACAACTCTTCTAGACACGATAACGATAGTGTGATAGGGAGACGTAATTATAGTTTACAGTGATATGTTACTGAGAAAGTCAAAAGAAAAAAACTCTTTGACATGCTACGGGAAACGCGAATTACGCAACCTCGTCATGCTTCTTGTGGGCAGGAACAGCGTACACTTGCCATCAGGTGATTAAAAGAATATTCGCGACCTCCGCTTGTCTTCGTGTGGGACGGAGTTTTCCCTCGACATGTCATGAGTGTTACACAGACAAAATAATCTGAACACTTGTATACAACCACGTGAGGAATGCGAGAAAATTTTTCAAAATTAAGACGCAACACTAACACATAATTTTTTTCTATGCGTGATTTACTTTAACTTTTATTTTTATCATTATTTTTTTAATTGTTTGCCCTCCCTTGATAGATATGTATGTTACTGTGTACACAAATACTATATTCTGTTGTATGTTACTGTGTATACGAGGGTCGCTGCCCCGTTTCATTCTGCTTTTTAGGTATCTGAATTCTGAAAGGAGTGGGAGATTCGACCTGATTTTCTTAAGATGCTCCATTCATGGAATGCAACGGATTAAGACAGGTAACATGCAATTCTATCATTCTTTAATTTTCCCTTTCACATTTTATCATTTTCTTAAAATTTTGTGTTCCCAACCTTCATAGTTTTGTATTTTAATGTTAAAATTTTGCTATTTTTATTATTTTATATCAATGAATGAATCTCTGTTGCGTCCACTACAATAATATGTTTGTGATTCTATTCCTAAACTTCCGACCGTTGAGCATCAAATTAATTACAGTAACAGCTTTTATAACTAGAATTTTTGTGGGAACTATATCTGAGAAAAAACGTGTTCTTATAGAAGAGCATGATATTTTAAATTTCGAAGATTTAAGAATTAAAGTAAAAATTTACCACGACCGTTATGATACATTAATTATCTAAGCGTGAGAATTTGTTAGGGAACTGTTTTCCATGTACCAATACAGTACACAGTGTAATAATAAACTAAATAAAAGTTCTTTTCGAATTGACGGAAATATTATTTTATACAATTGCGAGAAAATGGATGAATACGGTTGTCACGTAGAGTGCAAATTTTGAAATGCAAAGAATTTCAATAAAATGATTCTAATAATTTGAGCGAACGTTGATTCATATTTGAAATTACAGCGAATATCTGAGTAATGATCGTGTATATTATAAAATAAAGAGTGAAACATCCGTTGTTCTATTTCGGTTAAGATCGGCGGCAAAACAACAATAAGCAAGTCAGAACAATTCTTCTCGACACGATAACGATAGTGTTATAGGCAGACGTATTATAGTTTACAGTGATATGTTACCGATAAAGACAAAAGAAAAACGATCTTTGAAATGCTACGGGAAACGCGAATTACGCAACCCCGTCATGCTCCTTGTGGGCAGGAACAGCGTACACTTGCCATCAGGTGATAAAAATAATATTCGCGACCTCCGCTTGTCCTCCTGTGAGACGGAGTTTTTCCTCGACATGTCATGAGAGTTACACAGACAAAATAATCTGCACACTTGTATGCTACCACGTGAGGAATGCGAGAAAAATTTTCAAAATTAAGACGCAACACTAAGATGTAATTCTTTTTTATGTGTGATTAACTTTAACTTTTATTTTTATCATTATTTTTTTAATTGTTTGCCCTCCCTTGATAGATATGTATGTTACTGTGTACACAAATACTATATTTTGTTGTATGTTACTGTGTATACAAGGTTCGCCGCCCCGTTTCATTCTGATTTTTAGGTATCTGAATTCTGAAAGGAGTGGGAGTTTGGACCTGACTTTCTCCAGATGCTCGATTCATGGAATGCAACGGATTAAGACAGGTAACATGCATTTCTATCATTCTTTAATTTTCCTTTTCACATTTTCACATTTTCTTAAAATTTTGTGTTTCCTTTCTTCATAGTTTTGTATTTTAATGTTAAAATTTCGCGATTTTAATTATTTGATATAAAAGAATGAATCTCTGTTGCGTCCACTACAATAACATCTTTGTGATTCTACTTCTAAACTTCCGACCGCTGACCATCAAATTAGTTAATGTAACAGCTTTTTTAACTAGAATTTTTGAGGGAAATATCTGAATCAAAAAGTGTTCTTACGGAAGAGTAACAGATCTTAAATGCCGCTGGCTAAATAATAACTATAAAAATTTCCCGCGACCGTTATGATACATTAATTTGAAAGAGAGAGAATTCGTTACGGGACTCAACTGCATGTGCCAATACCGCAGAACGGTGTAAGCATATCCAAAATAAAAGTTCGGCTCGAATGGATGGAAAAAATTCTTTCATACTCTTGCGGGAATATGCTTGAATACTGTTGTCACGTAGAGTGCAAATTTTGAAATATATAGAATTAATATAATATAATTCGTATAAATTGTAGGAACGTTTATTAATATTTGCAATTACAGTGAATATCTGAGTAATGATCGTGTATATTATAAAATACGAAGTGAAACATCCGTTGTGGTATTTCGGGGAAGGTAGGCGGCAAAACAATAATAAGCAAGTCCGAACAACTCTTCTAGACACGATAACGATAGTGTGATAGGCAGACGTATTAATAGTTTACAGTGATATGTTACTGAGAAAGTCAAAAGAAAAAAACTCTTTGACATGCTACGGGAAACGCGAATTACGCAACCTCGTCATGCTTCTTGTGGGCAGGCACAGCGTACACTTGCCATCTGGTGATTAAAAGAATATTCGCGACCTCCGCTTGTCTTCGTGTGGGACGGAGTTTTCCCTCGACATGTCATGAGTGTTACACAGACAAAATAATCTGAACACTTGTATACAACCACGTGAGGAATGCGAGAAATTTTTTCAAAATTAAGACGCAACACTAACAGATAGTTTTTTTTCAATGCGTGATTTACTTTAACTTTTATTTTTATCATTATTTTTTTAATTGTTTGCCCTCCCTTGATAGATATGTATGTTACTGTGTACACAAATACTATATTCTGTTGTATGTTACTGTGTATACGTGGGTCGCTGCCCCGTTTCATTCTGCTTTTTAGGTATCTGAATTCTGAAAGGAGTGGGAGATTCGACCTGACTTTCTTTAGATGCTCGATTCATGGAATGCAACGGATTAAGACAGGTAACATGCAATTCTATCATTCTTTAATTTTCCCTTTCACATTTTATCATTTTCTTAAAATTTTGTTTTCCCAACCTTCATAGTTTTGTATTTTAATGTTAAAATTTTGCTATTTTTATTATTTTATATCAATGAATGAATCTCTGTTGCGTCCACTACAATAATATGTTTGTGATTCTATTCCTAAACTTCCGACAGTTGAGCATCAAATTACTTACAGTAACAGCTTTTATAACTAGATTTTTTGTGGGAACTATATCTGAGAAAAAACGTGTTCTTATAGAAGAGCATGATATTTTAAATTTCGAAGACTTAAGAATTAAAGTAAAAATTTACCACGACCGTTATGATACATTAATTATCTAAGCGTGAGAATTTGTTAGGGAACTGTTTTCCATGTACCAATACAGTACACAGTTTAATCATAAACTAAATAAAAGTTCGGTTCGAATTGACGGAAATATTATTTTATACAATTGCGAGAATATAGATGAATACGGTTTTCACGTAGAGTGCAAATTTTGAAATGCAAAGAATTTCAATAAAATGATTCTAATAATTTGAGCGAACGTTGATTCATATTTGAAATTACAGCGAATATCTGAGTAATGATCGTGTATATTATAAAATAAAGAGGGAAACATCCGTTGTTCTATTTCGGTTAAGATCGGCGGCAAAACAACAATAAGCAAGTCAGAACAGTTCTTCTCGACACGATAACGATAGTGTTATAGGCAGACGTATTATAGTTTACAGTGATATGTTACCGATGAAGACAAAAGAAAAACGATCTTTGACATGCTACGGGAAACGCGAATTACGCAACCTCGTCATGCTCTTTGTGGGCAGGAACAGCGTACACTTGCCATCAGGTGATAAAAAGAATATTCGCGACCTCCGCTTGTCCTCCTATGAGACGGAGTTTTTCCTCGACATGTCATGAGTGTTACACAGACAAAATAATCTGCACACTTGTATGCTACCACGTGAGGAATGCGAGAAAAATTTTCAAAATTAAGACGCAACACTAAGATGTAATTCTTTTTTATGTGTGATTAACTTTAACTTATATTTTTATCATTATTTTTTTAATTGTTTGCCCTCCCTTGATAGATATGTATGTTACTGTGTACACAAATACTATATTTTGTTGTATGTTACTGTGTATACAAGGGTGGCCGCCCCGTTTCATTCTGCTTTTTAGGTATCTCAATTCTGAAAGGAGTGGGAGTTTGGACCTGACTTTCTCCAGATGCTCGATTCATGGAATGCAACGGATTAAGACAGGTAACATGCATTTCTATCATTCATTAATTTTCCTTTTCACATTTTCTTAAAATTTTGTGTTTCCTTTCTTCATAGTTTTGTATTTTAATGTTAAAATTTCGCTATTTTAATTATTTGATATAAATGAATGAATCTCTGTTGCGTCCACTACAATAACATCTTTGTGATTCTACTTCTCAACTTCCGACCGCTGACCATCAAATTTGTTAATGTAACAGCTTTTTTAACTAGAATTTTTGAGGGAAATATCTGAATCAAAAAGTGTTCTTACGGAAGAGTCACAGATCTTAAATGCCGCTGGCTAAACAATAACTGTAAAAATTTCCCGCGACCGTTATGATACATTAATTTGAAAGAGAGAGAATTCGATACGGGACTCAACTGCATGTGCCAATACCGCAGAACGGTGTAAGCATATCCAAAATAAAAGTTCGGCTCGAATGGATGGAAAAAATTCTTTCATACTCTTGCGGGAATATGCTTGAATACTGTTGTCACGTATAGTGCAAATTTTGAAATATATAGAATTAATATAATATAATTCGTATATATTGTAGGAACGTTTATTAATATTTGCAATTACAGTGAATATCTCAGCAATGATCGTGTATATTATAAAATACGAAGTGAAACATCCGTTGTGGTATTTCGGGGAAGGTAGGCGGCAAAACAATAATAAGCAAGTCCGAACAACTCTTCTAGACACGATAACGATAGTGTGTTAGGCAGACGTATTATAGTTTACAGTGTTATGTTACCGATAAAGACAAAAGTAAAACGATCTTTGACATGCTACGGGAAACGCGAATTACGCAACCTCGTCATGCTCCTTGTGGGCAGGAACAGCGTACACTTGCCATCAGGTTATAAAAAGAATATTCGCGACCTCCGCTTGTCCTCCTGTGAGACGGAGTTTTTCCTCGACATGTCATGAGTGTTACACAGACAAAATAATCTGCACACTTGTATGCTACCACGTGAGGAATGCGAGAAAAATTTTCAAAATTAAGACGCAACACTAAGAAGTAATTCTTTTTTATGTGTGATCAACTTTAACTTTTATATTTATCATTATTTTTTTATTTGTTTGCCCTCCCTTGATAGATATGTATGTTACTGTGTACACAAATACTATATTTTGTTGTATGTTACTGTGTATACAAGGGTCGCCGCCCCGTTTCATTCTGCTTCTTAGGTATCTCAATTCTGAAAGGAGTGGGAGTTTGGACCGGACTTTCTCCAGATGCTCGATTCATGGAATGCAACGGATTAAGACAGGTAACATGCATTTCTATCATTCTTTAATTTTCCTTTTCACATTTTCACATTTTCTTAAAATTTTGTGTTTCCTTTCTTCATAGTTTTGTATTTTAATGTTAAAATTTCGCTATTTTAATTATTTGATATAAATGAATGAAACTCTGTTGCTTCCACTACAATAACATCTTTGTGATTCTACTTCTAAACTTCCGACCGCTGACCATCAAATTAGTTAATGTAACAGCTTTTTTAACTAGAATTTTTGAGGGAAATATCTGAATCAAAAAGTGTTCTTACGGAAGAGTAACAGATCTTAAATGCCGCTGGCTAAATAATAACTATAAAAATTTCCCGCGACCGTTATGATACATTAATTTGAAAGAGAGAGAATTCGTTACGGGACTCAACTGCATGTGCCAATACCGCAGAATGGTGTAAGCATATCCAAAATAAAAGTTCGGCTCGAATGGATGGAAAAAATTCTTTCATACTCTTGCGGGAATATGCTTGAATACTGTTGTCACGTAGAGTGCAAATTTTGAAATATATAGAATTAATATAATATAATTCGTATAAATTGTAGGAACGTTTATTAATATTTGCAATTACAGTGAATATCTGAGTAATGATCGTGTATATTATAAAATACGAAGTGAAACATCCGTTGTGGTATTTCGGGGAAGGTAGGCGGCAAAACAATAATAAGCAAGTCCGAACAACTCTTCTAGACACGATAACGATAGTGTGATAGGCAGACGTATTAATAGTTTACAGTGATATGTTACTGAGAAAGTCAAAAGAAAAAAACTCTTTGACATGCTACGGGAAACGCGAATTACGCAACCTCGTCATGCTTCTTGTGAGCAGGAACAGCGTACACTTGCCATCAGGTGATTAAAAGAATATTCGCGACCTCCGCTTGTCTTCGTGTGGGACGGAGTTTTCCCTCGACATGTCATGAGTGTTACACAGACAAAATAATCTGAACACTTGTATACAACCACGTGACGAATGCGAGAAAATTTTTCAAAATTAAGACGCAACACTAACACATAATTTTTTTCTATGCGTGATTTACTTTAACTTTTATTTTTATCATTATTTTTTTAATTGTTTGCCCTCCCTTGATAGATATGTATGTTACTGTGTACACAAATACTATATTCTGTTGTATGTTACTGTGTATACGAGGGTCGCTGCCCCGTTTCATTCTGCTTTTTAGGTATCTGAATTCTGAAAGGAGTGGGAGATTCGACCTGACTTTCTTAAGATGCTCGATTCATGGAATGCAACGGATTAAGACAGGTAACATGCATTTCTATCATTCTTTAATTTTCCTTTTCACATTTTCACATTTTCTTAAAATTTTGTGTTTCCTTTCTTCATAGTTTTGTATTTTAATGTTAAAATTTCGCTATTTTAATTATTTGATATAAATGAATGAATCTCTGTTGCGTCCACTACAATAACATCTTTGTGATTCAACTTCTCAACTTCCGACCGCTGACCATCAAATTTGTTAATGTAACAGCTTTTTTAACTAGAATTTTTGAGGGAAATATCTGAATCAAAAAGTGTTCTTACGGAAGAGTCACAGATCTTAAATGCCGCTGGCTAAACAATAACTGTAAAAATTTCCCGCGACCGTTATGATACATTAATTTGAAAGAGAGAGAATTCGATACGGGACTCAACTGCATGTGCCAATACCGCAGAACGGTGTAAGCATATCCAAAATAAAAGTTCGGCTCGAATGGATGGAAAAAATTCTTTCATACTCTTGCGGGAATATGCTTGAATACTGTTGTCACGTATAGTGCAAATTTTGAAATATATAGAATTAATATAATATAATTCGTATATATTGTAGGAACGTTTATTAATATTTGCAATTACAGTGAATATCTGAGTAATGCTCGTGTATATTATAAAATACGAAGTGAAACATCCGTTGTGGTATTTCGGGGAAGGTAGGCGGCAAAACAATAATAAGCAAGTCCGAACAACTCTTCTAGACACGATAACGATAGTGTGTTAGGCAGACGTATTATAGTTTACAGTGATATGTTACTGAGAAAGTCAAAAGAAAAAAACTCTTTGACATGCTACGGGAAACGCGAATTACGCAACCTCGTGATGCTTCTTGTGGGCAGGAACAGCGTACACTTGCCATCAGGTGATTAAAAGAATACTCGCGACCTCCGCTTGTCTTCGTGTGGGACGGAGGTTTCCCTCGACATGTCATGAGTGTTACACAGACAAAATAATCTGAACACTTGTATACAATCACGTGAGGAATGCGAGAAAATTTTTCAAAATTAAGACGCAACACTAACACATAATTTTTTTCTATGCGTGATTTACTTTAACTTTTATTTTTATCATTATTTTTTTAATTGTTTGCCCTCCCTTTATAGATATGTATGTTACTGTGTACACAAATACTATATTCTGTTGTATGTTACTGTGTATACGAGGGTCGCTACCCTGTTTCATTCTGCTTTTTAGGTATCTGAATTCTGAAAGGAGTGGGAGATTCGGCCTGAATTTCTTTAGATGCTCGATTCATGGAATGCAACGGATTAAGACAGGTAACATGCAATTCTATCATTCTTTAATTTTCCCTTTCACATTTTATCATTTTCTTAAAATTTTGTGTTCCCAACCTTCATAGTTTTGTATTTTAATGTTAAAATTTTGCTATTTTTATTATTTTATATCAATGAATGAATCTCTGTTGCGTCCACTACAATAATATGTTTGTGATTATATTCCTAAACTTCCGGCCGTTGAGCATCAAATTAATTACAGTAACAGCTTTTATAACTAGATTTTTTGTGGGAACTATATCTGAGAAAAAACGTGTTCTTATAGAAGAGCATGATATTTTAAATTTCGAAGACTTAAGAATTAAAGTAAAAATTTACCACGACCGTTATGATACATTAATTATCTAAGCGTGAGAATTTGTTAGGGAAGTGTTTTCCATGTACCAATACAGTAAACAGTGTAATCATAAACTAAATAAAAGTTCGGTTCGAATTGACGGAAATATTATTTTATACAATTGCGAGAATATGGATGAATACGGTTGTCACGTAGAGTGCAAATTTTGAAATGCAAAGAATTTCAATAAAATGATTCTTATAATTTGAGCGAACGTTGATTCATATTTGAAATTACAGCGAATATCTGAGTAATGATCGTGTATATTATAAAATAAAGAGGGAAACATCCGTTGTTCTATTTCGGTTAAGATCGGCGGCAAAACAACAATAAGCAAGTCAGAACAATTCTTCTCGACACGATAACGATAGTGTTATAGGCAGACGTATTATAGTTTACAGTGATATGTTACCGATAAAGACAAAAGAAAAACGATCTTTGACATGCTACGGGAAACGCGAATTACGCAACCTCGTCATGCTCCTTGTGGGCAGGAACAGCGTACACTTGCCATCAGGTTATAAAAAGAATATTCGCGACCTCCGCTTGTCCTCCTGTGAGACGGAGTTTTTCCTCGACATGTCATGAGTGTTACACAGACAAAATAATCTGCACACTTGTATGCTACCACGTGAGGAATGCGAGAAAAATTTTCAAAATTAAGACGCAACACTAAGAAGTAATTCTTTTTTATGTGTGATCAACTTTAAATTTTATATTTATCATTATTTTTTTATTTGTTTGCCCTCCCTTGATAGATATGTATGTTACTGTGTACACAAATACTATATTTTGTTGTATGTTACTGTGTATACAAGGGTCGCCGCCCCGTTTCATTCTGCTTCTTAGGTATCTCAATTCTGAAAGGAGTGGGAGTTTGGACCGGACTTTCTCCAGATGCTCGATTCATGGAATGCAACGGATTAAGACAGGTAACATGCATTTCTATCATTCTTTAATGTTCCTTTTCACATTTTCACATTTTCTTAAAATTTTGTGTTTCCTTTCTTCATAGTTTTGTATTTTAATGTTAAAATTTCGCTATTTTAATTATTTGATATAAATTAATGAATCTCTGTTGCGTCCACTACAATAACATCTTTGTGATTCTACTTCTAAACTTCCGACCGTTGACCATCAAATTAGTTAATGTAACAGCTTTTTTAACTAGAATTTTTGAGGGAAATATCTGAATCAAAAAGTGTTCTTACGGAAGAGTCACAGATCTTAAATGCCGCTGGCTAAACAATAACTGTAAAAAATTCCCGCGACCGTTATGATACATTAATTTGAAAGAGAGAGAATTCGATACGGGACTCAACTGCATGTGCCAATACCGCAGAACGGTGTAAGCATATCCAAAATAAAAGTTCGGCTCGAATGGATGGAAAAAATTCTTTCATACTCTTGCGGGAATATGCTTGAATACTGTTGTCACGTATAGTGCAAATTTTGAAATATATAGAATTAATATAATATAATTCGTATATATTGTAGGAACGTTTATTAATATTTGCAATTACAGTGAATATCTGAGTAATGCTCGTGTATATTATAAAATACGAAGTGAAACATCCGTTGTGGTATTTCGGGGAAGGTAGGCGGCAAAACAATAATAAGCAAGTCCGAACAACTCTTCTAGACACGATAACGATAGTGTGTTAGGCAGACGTATTATAGTTTACAGTGATATGTTACTGAGAAAGTCAAAAGAAAAAAACTCTTTGACATGCTACGGGAAACGCGAATTACGCAACCTCGTGATGCTTCTTGTGGGCAGGAACAGCGTACACTTGCCATCAGGTGATTAAAAGAATACTCGCGACCTCCGCTTGTCTTCGTGTGGGACGGAGGTTTCCCTCGACATGTCATGAGTGTTACACAGACAAAATAATCTGAACACTTGTATACAATCACGTGAGGAATGCGAGAAAATTTTTCAAAATTAAGACGCAACACTAACACATAATTTTTTTCTATGCGTGATTTACTTTAACTTTTATTTTTATCATTATTTTTTTAATTGTTTGCCCTCCCTTTATAGATATGTATGTTACTGTGTACACAAATACTATATTCTGTTGTATGTTACTGTGTATACGAGGGTCGCTACCCTGTTTCATTCTGCTTTTTAGGTATCTGAATTCTGAAAGGAGTGGGAGATTCGGCCTGAATTTCTTTAGATGCTCGATTCATGGAATGCAACGGATTAAGACAGGTAACATGCAATTCTATCATTCTTTAATTTTCCCTTTCACATTTTATCATTTTCTTAAAATTTTGTGTTCCCAACCTTCATAGTTTTGTATTTTAATGTTAAAATTTTGCTATTTTTATTATTTTATATCAATGAATGAATCTCTGTTGCGTCCACTACAATAATATGTTTGTGATTATATTCCTAAACTTCCGGCCGTTGAGCATCAAATTAATTACAGTAACAGCTTTTATAACTAGATTTTTTGTGGGAACTATATCTGAGAAAAAACGTGTTCTTATAGAAGAGCATGATATTTTAAATTTCGAAGACTTAAGAATTAAAGTAAAAATTTACCACGACCGTTATGATACATTAATTATCTAAGCGTGAGAATTTGTTAGGGAAGTGTTTTCCATGTACCAATACAGTAAACAGTGTAATCATAAACTAAATAAAAGTTCGGTTCGAATTGACGGAAATATTATTTTATACAATTGCGAGAATATGGATGAATACGGTTGTCACGTAGAGTGCAAATTTTGAAATGCAAAGAATTTCAATAAAATGATTCTTATAATTTGAGCGAACGTTGATTCATATTTGAAATTACAGCGAATATCTGAGTAATGATCGTGTATATTATAAAATAAAGAGGGAAACATCCGTTGTTCTATTTCGGTTAAGATCGGCGGCAAAACAACAATAAGCAAGTCAGAACAATTCTTCTCGACACGATAACGATAGTGTTATAGGCAGACGTATTATAGTTTACAGTGATATGTTACCGATAAAGACAAAAGAAAAACGATCTTTGACATGCTACGGGAAACGCGAATTACGCAACCTCGTCATGCTCCTTGTGGGCAGGAACAGCGTACACTTGCCATCAGGTTATAAAAAGAATATTCGCGACCTCCGCTTGTCCTCCTGTGAGACGGAGTTTTTCCTCGACATGTCATGAGTGTTACACAGACAAAATAATCTGCACACTTGTATGCTACCACGTGAGGAATGCGAGAAAAATTTTCAAAATTAAGACGCAACACTAAGAAGTAATTCTTTTTTATGTGTGATCAACTTTAAATTTTATATTTATCATTATTTTTTTATTTGTTTGCCCTCCCTTGATAGATATGTATGTTACTGTGTACACAAATACTATATTTTGTTGTATGTTACTGTGTATACAAGGGTCGCCGCCCCGTTTCATTCTGCTTCTTAGGTATCTCAATTCTGAAAGGAGTGGGAGTTTGGACCGGACTTTCTCCAGATGCTCGATTCATGGAATGCAACGGATTAAGACAGGTAACATGCATTTCTATCATTCTTTAATGTTCCTTTTCACATTTTCACATTTTCTTAAAATTTTGTGTTTCCTTTCTTCATAGTTTTGTATTTTAATGTTAAAATTTCGCTATTTTAATTATTTGATATAAATGAATGAAACTCTGTTGCTTCCACTACAATAACATCTTTGTGATTCTACTTCTAAACTTCCGACCGCTGACCATCAAATTAGTTAATGTAACAGCTTTTTTAACTAGAATTTTTGAGGGAAATATCTGAATCAAAAAGTGTTCTTACGGAAGAGTAACAGATCTTAAATGCCGCTGGCTAAATAATAACTATAAAAATTTCCCGCGACCGTTATGATACATTAATTTGAAAGAGAGAGAATTCGTTACGGGACTCAACTGCATGTGCCAATACCGCAGAATGGTGTAAGCATATCCAAAATAAAAGTTCGGCTCGAATGGATGGAAAAAATTCTTTCATACTCTTGCGGGAATATGCTTGAATACTGTTGTCACGTAGAGTGCAAATTTTGAAATATATAGAATTAATATAATATAATTCGTATAAATTGTAGGAACGTTTATTAATATTTGCAATTACAGTGAATATCTGAGTAATGATCGTGTATATTATAAAATACGAAGTGAAACATCCGTTGTGGTATTTCGGGGACGGTAGGCGGCAAAACAATAATAAGCAAGTCCGAACAACTCTTCTAGACACGATAACGATAGTGTGATAGGCAGACGTATTAATAGTTTACAGTGATATGTTACTGAGAAAGTCAAAAGAAAAAAACTCTTTGACATGCTACGGGAAACGCGAATTACGCAACCTCGTCATGCTTCTTGTGGGCAGGCACAGCGTACACTTGCCATCTGGTGATTAAAAGAATATTCGCGACCTCCGCTTGTCTTCGTGTGGGACGGAGTTTTCCCTCGACATGTCATGAGTGTTACACAGACAAAATAATCTGAACACTTGTATACAACCACGTGAGGAATGCGAGAAATTTTTTCAAAATTAAGACGCAACACTAAGAGATAGTTTTTTTTCAATGCGTGATTTACTTTAACTTTTATTTTTATCATTATTTTTTTAATTGTTTGCCCTCCCTTGATAGATATGTATGTTACTGTGTACACAAATACTATATTCTGTTGTATGTTACTGTGTATACGTGGGTCGCTGCCCCGTTTCATTCTGCTTTTTAGGTATCTGAATTCTGAAAGGAGTGGGAGATTCGACCTGACTTTCTTTAGATGCTCGATTCATGGAATGCAACGGATTAAGACAGGTAACATGCAATTCTATCATTCTTTAATTTTCCCTTTCACATTTTATCATTTTCTTAAAATTTTGTGTTCCCAACCTTCATAGTTTTGTATTTTAATGTTAAAATTTTGCTATTTTTATTATTTTATATCAATGAATGAATCTCTGTTGCGTCCACTACAATAATATGTTTGTGATTATATTCCTAAACTTCCGGCCGTTGAGCATCAAATTAATTACAGTAACAGCTTTTATAACTAGATTTTTTGTGGGAACTATATCTGAGAAAAAACGTGTTCTTATAGAAGAGCATGATATTTTAAATTTCGAAGACTTAAGAATTAAAGTAAAAATTTACCACGACCGTTATGATACATTAATTATCTAAGCGTGAGAATTTGTTAGGGAAGTGTTTTCCATGTACCAATACAGTAAACAGTGTAATCATAAACTAAATAAAAGTTCGGTTCGAATTGACGGAAATATTATTTTATACAATTGCGAGAATATGGATGAATACGGTTGTCACGTAGAGTGCAAATTTTGAAATGCAAAGAATTTCAATAAAATGATTCTTATAATTTGAGCGAACGTTGATTCATATTTGAAATTACAGCGAATATCTGAGTAATGATCGTGTATATTATAAAATAAAGAGGGAAACATCCGTTGTTCTATTTCGGTTAAGATCGGCGGCAAAACAACAATAAGCAAGTCAGAACAATTCTTCTCGACACGATAACGATAGTGTTATAGGCAGACGTATTATAGTTTACAGTGATATGTTACCGATAAAGACAAAAGAAAAACGATCTTTGACATGCTACGGGAAACGCGAATTACGCAACCTCGTCATGCTCCTTGTGGGCAGGAACAGCGTACACTTGCCATCAGGTTATAAAAAGAATATTCGCGACCTCCGCTTGTCCTCCTGTGAGACGGAGTTTTTCCTCGACATGTCATGAGTGTTACACAGACAAAATAATCTGCACACTTGTATGCTACCACGTGAGGAATGCGAGAAAAATTTTCAAAATTAAGACGCAACACTAAGAAGTAATTCTTTTTTATGTGTGATCAACTTTAAATTTTATATTTATCATTATTTTTTTATTTGTTTGCCCTCCCTTGATAGATATGTATGTTACTGTGTACACAAATACTATATTTTGTTGTATGTTACTGTGTATACAAGGGTCGCCGCCCCGTTTCATTCTGCTTCTTAGGTATCTCAATTCTGAAAGGAGTGGGAGTTTGGACCGGACTTTCTCCAGATGCTCGATTCATGGAATGCAACGGATTAAGACAGGTAACATGCATTTCTATCATTCTTTAATGTTCCTTTTCACATTTTCACATTTTCTTAAAATTTTGTGTTTCCTTTCTTCATAGTTTTGTATTTTAATGTTAAAATTTCGCTATTTTAATTATTTGATATAAATGAATGAAACTCTGTTGCTTCCACTACAATAACATCTTTGTGATTCTACTTCTAAACTTCCGACCGCTGACCATCAAATTAGTTAATGTAACAGCTTTTTTAACTAGAATTTTTGAGGGAAATATCTGAATCAAAAAGTGTTCTTACGGAAGAGTAACAGATCTTAAATGCCGCTGGCTAAATAATAACTATAAAAATTTCCCGCGACCGTTATGATACATTAATTTGAAAGAGAGAGAATTCGTTACGGGACTCAACTGCATGTGCCAATACCGCAGAATGGTGTAAGCATATCCAAAATAAAAGTTCGGCTCGAATGGATGGAAAAAATTCTTTCATACTCTTGCGGGAATATGCTTGAATACTGTTGTCACGTAGAGTGCAAATTTTGAAATATATAGAATTAATATAATATAATTCGTATAAATTGTAGGAACGTTTATTAATATTTGCAATTACAGTGAATATCTGAGTAATGATCGTGTATATTATAAAATACGAAGTGAAACATCCGTTGTGGTATTTCGGGGACGGTAGGCGGCAAAACAATAATAAGCAAGTCCGAACAACTCTTCTAGACACGATAACGATAGTGTGATAGGCAGACGTATTAATAGTTTACAGTGATATGTTACTGAGAAAGTCAAAAGAAAAAAACTCTTTGACATGCTACGGGAAACGCGAATTACGCAACCTCGTCATGCTTCTTGTGGGCAGGCACAGCGTACACTTGCCATCTGGTGATTAAAAGAATATTCGCGACCTCCGCTTGTCTTCGTGTGGGACGGAGTTTTCCCTCGACATGTCATGAGTGTTACACAGACAAAATAATCTGAACACTTGTATACAACCACGTGAGGAATGCGAGAAATTTTTTCAAAATTAAGACGCAACACTAAGAGATAGTTTTTTTTCAATGCGTGATTTACTTTAACTTTTATTTTTATCATTATTTTTTTAATTGTTTGCCCTCCCTTGATATATATGTATGTTACTGTGTACACAAATACTATATTCTGTTGTATGTTACTGTGTATACGTGGGTCGCTGCCCCGTTTCATTCTGCTTTTTAGGTATCTGAATTCTGAAAGGAGTGGGAGATTCGACCTGACTTTCTTTAGATGCTCGATTCATGGAATGCAACGGATTAAGACAGGTAACATGCAATTCTATCATTCTTTAATTTTCCCTTTCACATTTTATCATTTTCTTAAAATTTTGTTTTCCCAACCTTCATAGTTTTGTATTTTAATGTTAAAATTTTGCTATTTTTATTATTTTATATCAATGAATGAATCTCTGTTGCGTCCACTACAATAATATGTTTGTGATTCTATTCCTAAACTTCCGACAGTTGAGCATCAAATTAATTACAGTAACAGCTTTTATAACTAGATTTTTTGTGGGAACTATATCTGAGAAAAAACGTGTTCTTATAGAAGAGCATGATATTTTAAATTTCGAAGACTTAAGAATTAAAGTAAAAATTTACCACGACCGTTATGATACATTAATTATCTAAGCGTGAGAATTTGTTAGGGAAGTGTTTTCCATGTACCAATACAGTAAACAGTGTAATCATAAACTAAATAAAAGTTCGGTTCGAATTGACGGAAATATTATTTTATACAATTGCGAGAATATGGATGAATACGGTTGTCACGTAGAGTGCAAATTTTGAAATGCAAAGAATTTCAATAAAATGATTCTAATAATTTGAGCGAACGTTGATTCATATTTGAAATTACAGCGAATATCTGAGTAATGATCGTGTATATTATAAAATAAAGAGGGAAACATCCGTTGTTCTATTTCGGTTAAGATCGGCGGCAAAACAACAATAAGCAAGTCAGAACAATTCTTCTCGACACGATAACGATAGTGTTATAGGCAGACGTATTATAGTTTACAGTGATATGTTACCGATAAAGACAAAAGAAAAACGATCTTTGACATGCTACGGGAAACGCGAATTACGCAACCTCGTCATGCTCTTTGTGGGCAGGAACAGCGTACACTTGCCATCAGGTGATAAAAAGAATATTCGCGACCTCCGCTTGTCCTCCTATGAGACGGAGTTTTTCCTCGACATGTCATGAGTGTTACACAGACAAAATAATCTGCACACTTGTATGCTACCACGTGAGGAATGCGAGAAAAATTTTCAAAATTAAGACGCAACACTAAGATGTAATTCTTTTTTATGTGTGATTAACTTTAACTTATATTTTTATCATTATTTTTTTAATTGTTTGCCCTCCCTTGATAGATATGTATGTTACTGTGTACACAAATACTATATTTTGTTGTATGTTACTGTGTATACAAGGGTGGCCGCCCCGTTTCATTCTGCTTTTTAGGTATCTCAATTCTGAAAGGAGTGGGAGTTTGGACCTGACTTTCTCCAGATGCTCGATTCATGGAATGCAACGGATTAAGACAGGTAACATGCATTTCTATCAATCTTTAATTTTCCTTTTCACGTTTTCACATTTTCTTAAAATTTTGTGTTTCCTTTCTTCATAGTTTTGTATTTTAATGTTAAAATTTCGCTATTTTAATTATTTGATATAAATGAATGAATCTCTGTTGCGTCCACTACAATAACATCTTTGTGATTCTACTTCTCAACTTCCGACCGCTGACCATCAAATTTGTTAATGTAACAGCTTTTTTAACTAGAATTTTTGAGGGAAATATCTGAATCAAAAAGTGTTCTTACGGAAGAGTCACAGATCTTAAATGCCGCTGGCTAAACAATAACTGTAAAAATTTCCCGCGACCGTTATGATACATTAATTTGAAAGAGAGAGAATTCGATACGGGACTCAACTGCATGTGCCAATACGGCAGAACGGTGTAAGCATATCCAAAATAAAAGTTCGGCTCGAATGGATGAAAAAAATTCTTTCATACTCTTGCGGGAATATGCTTGAATACTGTTGTCACGTATAGTGCAAATTTTGAAATATATAGAATTAATATAATATAATTCGTATATATTGTAGGAACGTTTATTAATATTTGCAATTACAGTGAATATCTGAGTAATGATCGTGTATATTATAAAATACGAAGTGAAACATCCGTTGTGGTATTTCGGGGAAGGTAGGCGGCAAAACAATAATAAGCAAGTCCGAACAACTCTTCTAGACACGATAACGATAGTGTGTTAGGCAGACGTATTATAGTTTACAGTGATATGTTACTGAGAAAGTCAAAAGAAAAAAACTCTTTGACATGCTACGGGAAACGCGAATTACGCAACCTCGTGATGCTTCTTGTGGGCAGGAACAGCGTACACTTGCCATCAGGTGATTAAAAGAATACTCGCGACCTCCGCTTGTCTTCGTGTGGGACGGAGGTTTCCCTCGACATGTCATGAGTGTTACACAGACAAAATAATCTGAACACTTGTATACAATCACGTGAGGAATGCGAGAAAATTTTTCAAAATTAAGACGCAACACTAACACATAATTTTTTTCTATGCGTGATTTACTTTAACTTTTATTTTTATCATTATTTTTTTAATTGTTTGCCCTCCCTTTATAGATATGTATGTTACTGTGTACACAAATACTATATTCTGTTGTATGTTACTGTGTATACGAGGGTCGCTACCCTGTTTCATTCTGCTTTTTAGGTATCTGAATTCTGAAAGGAGTGGGAGATTCGGCCTGACTTTCTTTAGATGCTCGATTCATGGAATGCAACGGATTAAGACAGGTAACATGCAATTCTATCATTCTTTAATTTTCCCTTTCACATTTTATCATTTTCTTAAAATTTTGTGTTCGCAACCGTCATAGTTTTGTATTTTAATGTTAAAATTTTGCTATTTTTATTATTTTATATCAATGAATGAATCTCTGTTGCGTCCACTACAATAATATGTTTGTGATTATATTCCTAAACTTCCGGCCGTTGAGCATCAAATTAATTACAGTAACAGCTTTTATAACTGGAATTTTTGTGGGAACTATATCTGAGAAAAAACGTGTTCTTATAGAAGAGCATGATATTTTAAATTTCGAAGACTTAAGAATTAAAGTAAAAATTTACCACGACCGTTATGATACATTAATTATCTAAGCGTGAGAATTTGTTAGGGAAGTGTTTTCCATGTACCAATACAGAAAACAGTGTAATCATAAACTAAATAAAAGTTCGGTTCGAATTGACGGAAATATTATTTTATACAATTGCGAGAATATGGATGAATACGGTTGTCACGTAGAGTGCAAATTTTGAAATGCAAAGAATTTCAATAAAATGATTCTAATAATTTGAGCGAACGTTGATTCATATTTGAAATTACAGCGAATATCTGAGTAATGATCGTGTATATTATAAAATAAAGAGGGAAACATCCGTTGTTCTATTTCGGTTAAGATCGGCGGCAAAACAACAATAAGCAAGTCAGAACAATTCTTCTCGACACGATAACGATAGTGTTATAGGCAGACGTATTATAGTTTACAGTGATATGTTACCGATAAAGACAAAAGAAAAACGATCTTTGACATGCTACGGGAAACGCGAATTACGCAACCTCGTCATGCTCTTTGTGGGCAGGAACAGCGTACACTTGCCATCAGGTGATAAAAAGAATATTCGCGACCTCCGCTTGTCCTCCTATGAGACGGAGTTTTTCCTCGACATGTCATGAGTGTTACACAGACAAAATAATCTGCACACTTGTATGCTACCACGTGAGGAATGCGAGAAAAATTTTCAAAATTAAGACGCAACACTAAGATGTAATTCTTTTTTATGTGTGATTAACTTTAACTTATATTTTTATCATTATTTTTTTAATTGTTTGCCCTCCCTTGATAGATATGTATGTTACTGTGTACACAAATACTATATTTTGTTGTATGTTACTGTGTATACAAGGGTGGCCGCCCCGTTTCATTCTGCTTTTTAGGTATCTCAATTCTGAAAGGAGTGGGAGTTTGGACCTGACTTTCTCCAGATGCTCGATTCATGGAATGCAACGGATTAAGACAGGTAACATGCATTTCTATCATTCATTAATTTTCCTTTTCACATTTTCACATTTTCTTAAAATTTTGTGTTTCCTTTCTTCATAGTTTTGTATTTTAATGTTAAAATTTCGCTATTTTAATTATTTGATATAAATGAATGAATCTCTGTTGCGTCCACTACAATAACATCTTTGTGATTCTACTTCTCAACTTCCAAACGCTGACCATCAAATTTGTTAATGTAACAGCTTTTTTAACTAGAATTTTTGAGGGAAATATCTGAATTAAAAAGTGTTCTTACGGAAGAGTCACAGATCTTAAATGCAGCTGGCTAAACAATAACTGTAAAAATTTCCCGCGACCGTTATGATACATTAATTTGAAAGAGAGAGAATTCGATACGGGACTCAACTGCATGTGCCAATACCGCAGAACGGTGTAAGCATATCCAAAATAAAAGTTCGGCTCGAATGGATGGAAAAAATTCTTTCATACTCTTGCGGGAATATGCTTGAATACTGTTGTCACGTATAGTGCAAATTTTGAAATATATAGAATTAATATAATATAATTCGTATATATTGTAGGAACGTTTATTAATATTTGCAATTACAGTGAATATCTGAGTAATGATCGTGTAAATTATAAAATAAGAAGTGAAACATCCGTTGTGGTATTTCGGGGAAGGTAGGCGGCAAAACAATAATAAGCAAGTCCGAACAACTCTTCTAGACACGATAACGATAGTGTGTTAGGCAGACGTATTATAGTTTACAGTGATATGTTACTGAGAAAGTCAAAAGAAAAAAACTCTTTGACATGCTACGGGAAACGCGAATTACGCAACCTCGTGATGCTTCTTGTGGGCAGGAACAGCGTACACTTGCCATCAGGTGATTAAAAGAATACTCGCGACCTCCGCTTGTCTTCGTGTGGGACGGAGGTTTTCCTCGACATGTCATGAGTGTTACACAGACAAAATAATCTGAACACTTGTATACAATCACGTGAGGAATGCGAGAAAATTTTTGAAAATTAAGACGCAATACTATCACATAATTTTTTTCTATGCGTGATTTACTTTAACTTTTATTTTTATCATTATTTTTTTAATTGTTTGCCCTCCCTTTATAGATATGTATGTTACTGTGTACACAAATACTATATTCTGTTGTATGTTACTGTGTATACGAGGGTCGCTACCCTGTTTCATTCTGCTTTTTAGGTATCTGAATTCTGAAAGGAGTGGGAGATTCGGCCTGACTTTCTTTAGATGCTCGATTCATGGAATGCAACGGATTAAGACAGGTAACATGCAATTCTATCATTCTTTAATTTTCCCTTTCACATTTTATCATTTTCTTAAAATTTTGTGTTCCCAACCGTCATAGTTTTGTATTTTAATGTTAAAATTTTGCTATTTTTATTATTTTATATCAATGAATGAATCTCTGTTGCGTCCACTACAATAATATGTTTGTGATTATATTCCTAAACTTCCGGCCGTTGAGCATCAAATTAATTACAGTAACAGCTTTTATAACTGGAATTTTTGTGGGAACTATATCTGAGAAAAAACGTGTTCTTATAGAAGAGCATGATATTTTAAATTTCGAAGACTTAAGAATTAAAGTAAAAATTTACCACGACCGTTATGATACATTAATTATCTAAGCGTGAGAATTTGTTAGGGAAGTGTTTTCCATGTACCAATACAGAAAACAGTGTAATCATAAACTAAATAAAAGTTCGGTTCGAATTGACGGAAATATTATTTTATACAATTGCGAGAATATGGATGAATACGGTTGTCACGTAGAGTGCAAATTTTGAAATGCAAAGAATTTCAATAAAATGATTCTAATAATTTGAGCGAACGTTGATTCATATTTGAAATTACAGCGAATATCTGAGTAATGATCGTGTATATTATAAAATAAAGAGGGAAACATCCGTTGTTCTATTTCGGTTAAGATCGGCGGCAAAACAACAATAAGCAAGTCAGAACAATTCTTCTCGACACGATAACGATAGTGTTATAGGCAGACGTATTATAGTTTACAGTGATATGTTACCGATAAAGACAAAAGAAAAACGATCTTTGACATGCTACGGGAAACGCGAATTACGCAACCTCGTCATGCTCTTTGTGGGCAGGAACAGCGTACACTTGCCATCAGGTGATAAAAAGAATATTCGCGACCTCCGCTTGTCCTCCTATGAGACGGAGTTTTTCCTCGACATGTCATGAGTGTTACACAGACAAAATAATCTGCACACTTGTATGCTACCACGTGAGGAATGCGAGAAAAATTTTCAAAATTAAGACGCAACACTAAGATGTAATTCTTTTTTATGTGTGATTAACTTTAACTTATATTTTTATCATTATTTTTTTAATTGTTTGCCCTCCCTTGATAGATATGTATGTTACTGTGTACACAAATACTATATTTTGTTGTATGTTACTGTGTATACAAGGGTGGCCGCCCCGTTTCATTCTGCTTTTTAGGTATCTCAATTCTGAAAGGAGTGGGAGTTTGGACCTGACTTTCTCCAGATGCTCGATTCATGGAATGCAACGGATTAAGACAGGTAACATGCATTTCTATCATTCATTAATTTTCCTTTTCACATTTTCACATTTTCTTAAAATTTTGTGTTTCCTTTCTTCATAGTTTTGTATTTTAATGTTAAAATTTCGCTATTTTAATTATTTGATATAAATGAATGAATCTCTGTTGCGTCCACTACAATAACATCTTTGTGATTCTACTTCTCAACTTCCAAACGCTGACCATCAAATTTGTTAATGTAACAGCTTTTTTAACTAGAATTTTTGAGGGAAATATCTGAATTAAAAAGTGTTCTTACGGAAGAGTCACAGATCTTAAATGCAGCTGGCTAAACAATAACTGTAAAAATTTCCCGCGACCGTTATGATACATTAATTTGAAAGAGAGAGAATTCGATACGGGACTCAACTGCATGTGCCAATACCGCAGAACGGTGTAAGCATATCCAAAATAAAAGTTCGGCTCGAATGGATGGAAAAAATTCTTTCATACTCTTGCGGGAATATGCTTGAATACTGTTGTCACGTATAGTGCAAATTTTGAAATATATAGAATTAATATAATATAATTCGTATATATTGTAGGAACGTTTATTAATATTTGCAATTACAGTGAATATCTGAGTAATGATCGTGTATATTATAAAATAAGAAGTGAAACATCCGTTGTGGTATTTCGGGGAAGGTAGGCGGCAAAACAATAATAAGCAAGTCCGAACAACTCTTCTAGACACGATAACGATAGTGTGTTAGGCAGACGTATTATAGTTTACAGTGATATGTTACTGAGAAAGTCAAAAGAAAAAAACTCTTTGACATGCTACGGGAAACGCGAATTACGCAACCTCGTGATGCTTCTTGTGGGCAGGAACAGCGTACACTTGCCATCAGGTGATTAAAAGAATACTCGCGACCTCCGCTTGTCTTCGTGTGGGACGGAGGTTTTCCTCGACATGTCATGAGTGTTACACAGACAAAATAATCTGAACACTTGTATACAATCACGTGAGGAATGCGAGAAAATTTTTGAAAATTAAGACGCAATACTATCACATAATTTTTTTCTATGCGTGATTTACTTTAACTTTTATTTTTATCATTATTTTTTTAATTGTTTGCTCTCCCTTGATAGATATGTATGTTACTGTGTACACAAATACTATATTCTGTTGTATGTTACTGTGTATACGAGGGTCGCTACCCTGTTTCATTCTGCTTTTTAGGTATCTGAATTCTGAAAGGAGTGGGAGATTCGGCCTGAATTTCTTTAGATGCTCGATTCATGGAATGCAACGGATTAAGACAGGTAACATGCAATTCTATCATTCTTTAATTTTCCCTTTCACATTTTATCATTTTCTTAAAATTTTGTGTTCCCAACCTTCATAGTTTTGTATTTTAATGTTAAAATTTTGCTATTTTTATTATTTTATATCAATGAATGAATCTCTGTTGCGTCCACTACAATAATATGTTTGTGATTATATTCCTAAACTTCCGGCCGTTGAGCATCAAATTAATTACAGTAACAGCTTTTATAACTAGATTTTTTGTGGGAACTATATCTGAGAAAAAACGTGTTCTTATAGAAGAGCATGATATTTTAAATTTCGAAGACTTAAGAATTAAAGTAAAAATTTACCACGACCGTTATGATACATTAATTATCTAAGCGTGAGAATTTGTTAGGGAAGTGTTTTCCATGTACCAATACAGTAAACAGTGTAATCATAAACTAAATAAAAGTTCGGTTCGAATTGACGGAAATATTATTTTATACAATTGCGAGAATATGGATGAATACGGTTGTCACGTAGAGTGCAAATTTTGAAATGCAAAGAATTTCAATAAAATGATTCTTATAATTTGAGCGAACGTTGATTCATATTTGAAATTACAGCGAATATCTGAGTAATGATCGTGTATATTATAAAATAAAGAGGGAAACATCCGTTGTTCTATTTCGGTTAAGATCGGCGGCAAAACAACAATAAGCAAGTCAGAACAATTCTTCTCGACACGATAACGATAGTGTTATAGGCAGACGTATTATAGTTTACAGTGATATGTTACCGATAAAGACAAAAGAAAAACGATCTTTGACATGCTACGGGAAACGCGAATTACGCAACCTCGTCATGCTCCTTGTGGGCAGGAACAGCGTACACTTGCCATCAGGTTATAAAAAGAATATTCGCGACCTCCGCTTGTCCTCCTGTGAGACGGAGTTTTTCCTCGACATGTCATGAGTGTTACACAGACAAAATAATCTGCACACTTGTATGCTACCACGTGAGGAATGCGAGAAAAATTTTCAAAATTAAGACGCAACACTAAGAAGTAATTCTTTTTTATGTGTGATCAACTTTAACTTTTATATTTATCATTATTTTTTTATTTGTTTGCCCTCCCTTGATAGATATGTATGTTACTGTGTACACAAATACTATATTTTGTTGTATGTTACTGTGTATACAAGGGTCGCCGCCCCGTTTCATTCTGCTTCTTAGGTATCTCAATTCTGAAAGGAGTGGGAGTTTGGACCGGACTTTCTCCAGATGCTCGATTCATGGAATGCAACGGATTAAGACAGGTAACATGCATTTCTATCATTCTTTAATGTTCCTTTTCACATTTTCACATTTTCTTAAAATTTTGTGTTTCCTTTCTTCATAGTTTTGTATTTTAATGTTAAAATTTCGCTATTTTAATTATTTGATATAAATGAATGAAACTCTGTTGCTTCCACTACAATAACATCTTTGTGATTCTACTTCTAAACTTCCGACCGCTGACCATCAAATTAGTTAATGTAACAGCTTTTTTAACTAGAATTTTTGAGGGAAATATCTGAATCAAAAAGTGTTCTTACGGAAGAGTAACAGATCTTAAATGCCGCTGGCTAAATAATAACTATAAAAATTTCCCGCGACCGTTATGATACATTAATTTGAAAGAGAGAGAATTCGTTACGGGACTCAACTGCATGTGCCAATACCGCAGAATGGTGTAAGCATATCCAAAATAAAAGTTCGGCTCGAATGGATGGAAAAAATTCTTTCATACTCTAGCGGGAATATGCTTGAATACTGTTGTCACGTAGAGTGCAAATTTTGAAATATATAGAATTAATATAATATAATTCGTATAAATTGTAGGAACGTTTATTAATATTTGCAATTACAGTGAATATCTGAGTAATGATCGTGTATATTATAAAATACGAAGTGAAACATCCGTTGTGGTATTTCGGGGAAGGTAGGCGGCAAAAAAATAATAAGCAAGTCCGAACAACTCTTCTAGACACGATAACGATAGTGTGATAGGCAGACGTATTAATAGTTTACAGTGATATGTTACTGAGAAAGTCAAAAGAAAAAAACTCTTTGACATGCTACGGGAAACGCGAATTACGCAACCTCGTCATGCTTCTTGTGGGCAGGCACAGCGTACACTTGCCATCTGGTGATTAAAAGAATATTCGCGACCTCCGCTTGTCTTCGTGTGGGACGGAGTTTTCCCTCGACATGTCATGAGTGTTACACAGACAAAATAATCTGAACACTTGTATACAACCACGTGAGGAATGCGAGAAATTTTTTCAAAATTAAGACGCAACACTAAGAGATAGTTTTTTTTCAATGCGTGATTTACTTTAACTTTTATTTTTATCATTATTTTTTTAATTGTTTGCCCTCCCTTGATAGATATGTATGTTACTGTGTACACAAATACTATATTCTGTTGTATGTTACTGTGTATACGTGGGTCGCTGCCCCGTTTCATTCTGCTTTTTAGGTATCTGAATTCTGAAAGGAGTGGGAGATTCGACCTGACTTTCTTTAGATGCTCGATTCATGGAATGCAACGGATTAAGACAGGTAACATGCAATTCTATCATTCTTTAATTTTCCCTTTCACATTTTATCATTTTCTTAAAATTTTGTTTTCCCAACCTTCATAGTTTTGTATTTTAATGTTAAAATTTTGCTATTTTTATTATTTTATATCAATGAATGAATCTCTGTTGCGTCCACTACAATAATATGTTTGTGATTCTATTCCTAAACTTCCGACAGTTGAGCATCAAATTAATTACAGTAACAGCTTTTATAACTAGATTTTTTGTGGGAACTATATCTGAGAAAAAACGTGTTCTTATAGAAGAGCATGATATTTTAAATTTCGAAGACTTAAGAATTAAAGTAAAAATTTACCACGACCGTTATGATACATTAATTATCTAAGCGTGAGAATTTGTTAGGGAACTGTTTTCCATGTACCAATACAGTACACAGTTTAATCATAAACTAAATAAAAGTTCGGTTCGAATTGACGGAAATATTATTTTATACAATTGCGAGAATATAGATGAATACGGTTTTCACGCAGAGTGCAAATTTTGAAATGCAAAGAATTTCAATAAAATGATTCTAATAATTTGAGCGAACGTTGATTCATATTTGAAATTACAGCGAATATCTGAGTAATGATCGTGTATATTATAAAATAAAGAGGGAAACATCCGTTGTTCTATTTCGGTTAAGATCGGCGGCAAAACAACAATAAGCAAGTCAGAACAATTCTTCTCGACACGATAACGATAGTGTTATAGGCAGACGTATTATAGTTTACAGTGATATGTTACCGATAAAGACAAAAGAAAAACGATCTTTGACATGCTACGGGAAACGCGAATTACGCAACCTCGTCATGCTCTTTGTGGGCAGGAACAGCGTACACTTGCCATCAGGTGATAAAAAGAATATTCGCGACCTCCGCTTGTCCTCCTATGAGACGGAGTTTTTCCTCGACATGTCATGAGTGTTACACAGACAAAATAATCTGCACACTTGTATGCTACCACGTGAGGAATGCGAGAAAAATTTTCAAAATTAAGACGCAACACTAAGATGTAATTCTTTTTTATGTGTGATTAACTTTAACTTATATTTTTATCATTATTTTTTTAATTGTTTGCCCTCCCTTGATAGATATGTATGTTACTGTGTACACAAATACTATATTTTGTTGTATGTTACTGTGTATACAAGGGTGGCCGCCCCGTTTCATTCTGCTTTTTAGGTATCTCAATTCTGAAAGGAGTGGGAGTTTGGACCTGACTTTCTCCAGATGCTCGATTCATGGAATGCAACGGATTAAGACAGGTAACATGCATTTCTATCATTCTTTAATTTTCCTTTTCACATTTTCACATTTTCTTAAAATTTTGTGTTTCCTTTCTTCATAGTTTTGTATTTTAATGTTAAAATTTCGCTATTTTAATTATTTGATATAAATGAATGAATCTCTGTTGCGTCCACTACAATAACATCTTTGTGATTCTACTTCTCAACTTCCGACCGCTGACCATCAAATTTGTTAATGTAACAGCTTTTTTAACTAGAATTTTTGAGGGAAATATCTGAATCAAAAAGTGTTCTTACGGAAGAGTCACAGATCTTAAATGCCGCTGGCTAAACAATAACTGTAAAAATTTCCCGCGACCGTTATGATACATTAATTTGAAAGAGAGAGAATTCGATACGGGACTCAACTGCTTGTGCCAATACGGCAGAACGGTGTAAGCATATCCAAAATAAAAGTTCGGCTCGAATGGATGGAAAAAATTCTTTCATACTCTTGCGGGTATATGCTTGAATACTGTTGTCACGTATAGTGCAAATTTTGAAATATATAGAATTAATATAATATAATTCGTATATATTGTAGGAACGTTTATTAATATTTGCAATTACAGTGAATATCTGAGTAATGATCGTGTATATTATAAAATACGAAGTGAAACATCCGTTGTGGTATTTCGGGGAAGGTAGGCGGCAAAACAATAATAAGCAAGTCCGAACAACTCTTCTAGACACGATAACGATAGTGTGTTAGGCAGACGTATTATAGTTTACAGTGATATGTTACTGAGAAAGTCAAAAGAAAAAAACTCTTTGACATGCTACGGGAAACGCGAATTACGCAACCTCGTGATGCTTCTTGTGGGCAGGAACAGCGTACACTTGCCATCAGGTGATTAAAAGAATACTCGCGACCTCCGCTTGTCTTCGTGTGGGACGGAGGTTTCCCTCGACATGTCATGAGTGTTGCACAGACAAAATAATCTGAACACTTGTATACAATCACGTGAGGAATGCGAGAAAATTTTTCAAAATTAAGACGCAACACTAACACATAATTTTTTTCTATGCGTGATTTACTTTAACTTTTATTTTTATCATTATTTTTTTAATTGTTTGCCCTCCCTTGATAGATATGTATGTTACTGTGTACACAAATACTATATTCTGTTGTATGTTACTGTGTATACGAGGGTCGCTACCCTGTTTCATTCTGCTTTTTAGGTATCTGAATTCTGAAAGGAGTGGGAGATTCGGCCTGACTTTCTTTAGATGCTCGATTCATGGAATGCAACGGATTAAGACAGGTAACATGCAATTCTATCATTCTTTAATTTTCCCTTTCACATTTTATCATTTTCTTAAAATTTTGTGTTCCCAACCTTCATAGTTTTGTATTTTAATGTTAAAATTTTGCTATTTTTATTATTTTATATCAATGAATGACTGTTGCGTCCACTACAATAATATGTTTGTGATTATATTCCTAAACTTCCGGCCGTTGAGCATCAAATTAATTACAGTAACAGCTTTTATAACTAGAATTTTTGTGGGAACTATATCTGAGAAAAAACGTGTTCTTATAGAAGAGCATGATATTTTAAATTTCGAAGACTTAAGAATTAAAGTAAAAATTTACCACGACCGTTATGATACATTAATTATCTAAGCGTGAGAATTTGTTAGGGAAGTGTTTTCCATGTACCAATACAGTAAACAGTGTAATCATAAACTAAATAAAAGTTCGGTTCGAATTGACGGAAATATTATTTTATACAATTGCGAGAATATGGATGAATACGGTTGTCACGTAGAGTGCAAATTTTGAAATGCAAAGAATTTCAATAAAATGATTCTAATAATTTGAGCGAACGTTGATTCATATTTGAAATTACAGCGAATATCTGAGTAATGATCGTGTATATTATAAAATAAAGAGGGAAACATCCGTTGTTCTATTTCGGTTAAGATCGGCGGCAAAACAACAATAAGCAAGTCAGAACAATTCTTCTCGACACGATAACGATAGTGTTATAGGCAGACGTATTATAGTTTACAGTGATATGTTACCGATAAAGACAAAAGAAAAACGATCTTTGACATGCTACGGGAAACGCGAATTACGCAACCTCGTCATGCTCCTTGTGGGCAGGAACAGCGTACACTTGCCATCAGGTTATAAAAAGAATATTCGCGACCTCCGCTTGTCCTCCTGTGAGACGGAGTTTTTCCTCGACATGTCATGAGTGTTACACAGACAAAATAATCTGCACACTTGTATGCTACCACGTGAGGAATGCGAGAAAAATTTTCAAAATTAAGACGCAACACTAAGATGTAATTCTTTTTTATGTGTGATTAACTTTAACTTATATTTTTATCATTATTTTTTTAATTGTTTGCCCTCCCTTGATAGATATGTATGTTACTGTGTACACAAATACTATATTTTGTTGTATGTTACTGTGTATACGTGGGTCGCTGCCCCGTTTCATTCTGCTTTTTAGGTATCTGAATTCTGAAAGGAGTGGGAGATTCGACCTGACTTTCTTTAGATGCTCGATTCATGGAATGCAACGGATTAAGACAGGTAACATGCAATTCTATCATTCTTTAATTTTCCCTTTCACATTTTATCATTTTCTTAAAATTTTGTTTTCCCAACCTTCATAGTTTTGTATTTTAATGTTAAAATTTTGCTATTTTTATTATTTTATATCAATGAATGAATCTCTGTTGCGTCCACTACAATAATATGTTTGTGATTCTATTCCTAAACTTCCGACAGTTGAGCATCAAATTAATTACAGTAACAGCTTTTATAACTAGATTTTTTGTGGGAACTATATCTGAGAAAAAACGTGTTCTTATAGAAGAGCATGATATTTTAAATTTCGAAGACTTAAGAATTAAAGTAAAAATTTACCACGACCGTTATGATACATTAATTATCTAAGCGTGAGAATTTGTTAGGGAACTGTTTTCCATGTACCAATACAGTACACAGTTTAATCATAAACTAAATAAAAGTTCGGTTCGAATTGACGGAAATATTATTTTATACAATTGCGAGAATATAGATGAATACGGTTTTCACGCAGAGTGCAAATTTTGAAATGCAAAGAATTTCAATAAAATGATTCTAATAATTTGAGCGAACGTTGATTCATATTTGAAATTACAGCGAATATCTGAGTAATGATCGTGTATATTATAAAATAAAGAGGGAAACATCCGTTGTTCTATTTCGGTTAAGATCGGCGGCAAAACAACAATAAGCAAGTCAGAACAATTCTTCTCGACACGATAACGATAGTGTTATAGGCAGACGTATTATAGTTTACAGTGATATGTTACCGATAAAGACAAAAGAAAAACGATCTTTGACATGCTACGGGAAACGCGAATTACGCAACCTCGTCATGCTCTTTGTGGGCAGGAACAGCGTACACTTGCCATCAGGTGATAAAAAGAATATTCGCGACCTCCGCTTGTCCTCCTATGAGACGGAGTTTTTCCTCGACATGTCATGAGTGTTACACAGACAAAATAATCTGCACACTTGTATGCTACCACGTGAGGAATGCGAGAAAAATTTTCAAAATTAAGACGCAACACTAAGATGTAATTCTTTTTTATGTGTGATTAACTTTAACTTATATTTTTATCATTATTTTTTTAATTGTTTGCCCTCCCTTGATAGATATGTATGTTACTGTGTACACAAATACTATATTTTGTTGTATGTTACTGTGTATACAAGGGTGGCCGCCCCGTTTCATTCTGCTTTTTAGGTATCTCAATTCTGAAAGGAGTGGGAGTTTGGACCTGACTTTCTCCAGATGCTCGATTCATGGAATGCAACGGATTAAGACAGGTAACATGCATTTCTATCATTCTTTAATTTTCCTTTTCACATTTTCACATTTTCTTAAAATTTTGTGTTTCCTTTCTTCATAGTTTTGTATTTTAATGTTAAAATTTCGCTATTTTAATTATTTGATATAAATGAATGAATCTCTGTTGCGTCCACTACAATAACATCTTTGTGATTCTACTTCTCAACTTCCGACCGCTGACCATCAAATTTGTTAATGTAACAGCTTTTTTAACTAGAATTTTTGAGGGAAATATCTGAATCAAAAAGTGTTCTTACGGAAGAGTCACAGATCTTAAATGCCGCTGGCTAAACAATAACTGTAAAAATTTCCCGCGACCGTTATGATACATTAATTTGAAAGAGAGAGAATTCGATACGGGACTCAACTGCATGTGCCAATACGGCAGAACGGTGTAAGCATATCCAAAATAAAAGTTCGGCTCGAATGGATGGAAAAAATTCTTTCATACTCTTGCGGGTATATGCTTGAATACTGTTGTCACGTATAGTGCAAATTTTGAAATATATAGAATTAATATAATATAATTCGTATATATTGTAGGAACGTTTATTAATATTTGCAATTACAGTGAATATCTGAGTAATGATCGTGTATATTATAAAATACGAAGTGAAACATCCGTTGTGGTATTTCGGGGAAGGTAGGCGGCAAAACAATAATAAGCAAGTCCGAACAACTCTTCTAGACACGATAACGATAGTGTGTTAGGCAGACGTATTATAGTTTACAGTGATATGTTACTGAGAAAGTCAAAAGAAAAAAACTCTTTGACATGCTACGGGAAACGCGAATTACGCAACCTCGTGATGCTTCTTGTGGGCAGGAACAGCGTACACTTGCCATCAGGTGATTAAAAGAATACTCGCGACCTCCGCTTGTCTTCGTGTGGGACGGAGGTTTCCCTCGACATGTCATGAGTGTTGCACAGACAAAATAATCTGAACACTTGTATACAATCACGTGAGGAATGCGAGAAAATTTTTCAAAATTAAGACGCAACACTAACACATAATTTTTTTCTATGCGTGATTTACTTTAACTTTTATTTTTATCATTATTTTTTTAATTGTTTGCCCTCCCTTGATAGATATGTATGTTACTGTGTACACAAATACTATATTCTGTTGTATGTTACTGTGTATACGAGGGTCGCTACCCTGTTTCATTCTGCTTTTTAGGTATCTGAATTCTGAAAGGAGTGGGAGATTCCTCCTGACTTTCTTTAGATGCTCGATTCATGGAATGCAACGGATTAAGACAGGTAACATGCAATTCTATCATTCTTTAATTTTCCCTTTCACATTTTATCATTTTCTTAAAATTTTGTGTTCCCAACCTTCATAGTTTTGTATTTTAATGTTAAAATTTTGCTATTTTTATTATTTTATATCAATGAATGACTGTTGCGTCCACTACAATAATATGTTTGTGATTATATTCCTAAACTTCCGGCCGTTGAGCATCAAATTAATTACAGTAACAGCTTTTATAACTAGAATTTTTGTGGGAACTATATCTGAGAAAAAACGTGTTCTTATAGAAGAGCATGATATTTTAAATTTCGAAGACTTAAGAATTAAAGTAAAAATTTACCACGACCGTTATGATACATTAATTATCTAAGCGTGAGAATTTGTTAGGGAAGTGTTTTCCATGTACCAATACAGTAAACAGTGTAATCATAAACTAAATAAAAGTTCGGTTCGAATTGACGGAAATATTATTTTATACAATTGCGAGAATATGGATGAATACGGTTGTCACGTAGAGTGCAAATTTTGAAATGCAAAGAATTTCAATAAAATGATTCTAATAATTTGAGCGAACGTTGATTCATATTTGAAATTACAGCGAATATCTGAGTAATGATCGTGTATATTATAAAATAAAGAGGGAAACATCCGTTGTTCTATTTCGGTTAAGATCGGCGGCAAAACAACAATAAGCAAGTCAGAACAATTCTTCTCGACACGATAACGATAGTGTTATAGGCAGACGTATTATAGTTTACAGTGATATGTTACCGATAAAGACAAAAGAAAAACGATCTTTGACATGCTACGGGAAACGCGAATTACGCAACCTCGTCATGCTCCTTGTGGGCAGGAACAGCGTACACTTGCCATCAGGTTATAAAAAGAATATTCGCGACCTCCGCTTGTCCTCCTGTGAGACGGAGTTTTTCCTCGACATGTCATGAGTGTTACACAGACAAAATAATCTGCACACTTGTATGCTACCACGTGAGGAATGCGAGAAAAATTTTCAAAATTAAGACGCAACACTAAGATGTAATTCTTTTTTATGTGTGATTAACTTTAACTTATATTTTTATCATTATTTTTTTAATTGTTTGCCCTCCCTTGATAGATATGTATGTTACTGTGTACACAAATACTATATTTTGTTGTATGTTACTGTGTATACAAGGGTGGCCGCCCCGTTTCATTCTGCTTTTTAGGTATCTCAATTCTGAAAGGAGTGGGAGTTTGGACCTGACTTTCTCCAGATGCTCGATTCATGGAATGCAACGGATTAAGACAGGTAACATGCATTTCTATCATTCTTTAATTTTCCTTTTCACATTTTCACATTTTCTTAAAATTTTGTGTTTCCTTTCTTCATAGTTTTGTATTTTAATGTTAAAATTTCGCTATTTTAATTATTTGATATAAATGAATGAATCTCTGTTGCGTCCACTACAATAACATCTTTGTGATTCTACTTCTCAACTTCCGACCGCTGACCATCAAATTTGTTAATGTAACAGCTTTTTTAACTAGAATTTTTGAGGGAAATATCTGAATCAAAAAGTGTTCTTACGGAAGAGTCACAGATCTTAAATGCCGCTGGCTAAACAATAACTGTAAAAATTTCCCGCGACCGTTATGATACATTAATTTGAAAGAGAGAGAATTCGATACGGGACTCAACTGCATGTGCCAATACCGCAGAACGGTGTAAGCATATCCAAAATAAAAGTTCGGCTCGAATGGATGGAAAAAATTCTTTCATACTCTTGCGGGAATATGCTTGAATACTGTTGTCACGTATAGTGCAAATTTTGAAATATATAGAATTAATATAATATAATTCGTATATATTGTAGGAACGTTTATTAATATTTGCAATTACAGTGAATATCTGAGTAATGCTCGTGTATATTATAAAATACGAAGTGAAACATCCGTTGTGGTATTTCGGGGAAGGTAGGCGGCAAAACAATAATAAGCAAGTCCGAACAACTCTTCTAGACACGATAACGATAGTGTGTTAGGCAGACGTATTATAGTTTACAGTGATATGTTACTGAGAAAGTCAAAAGAAAAAAACTCTTTGACATGCTACGGGAAACGCGAATTACGCAACCTCGTGATGCTTCTTGTGGGCAGGAACAGCGTACACTTGCCATCAGGTGATTAAAAGAATACTCGCGACCTCCGCTTGTCTTCGTGTGGGACGGAGGTTTCCCTCGACATGTCATGAGTGTTACACAGACAAAATAATCTGAACACTTGTATACAATCACGTGAGGAATGCGAGAAAATTTTTCAAAATTAAGACGCAACACTAACACATAATTTTTTTCTATGCGTGATTTACTTTAACTTTTATTTTTATCATTATTTTTTTAATTGTTTGCCCTCCCTTTATAGATATGTATGTTACTGTGTACACAAATACTATATTCTGTTGTATGTTACTGTGTATACGAGGGTCGCTACCCTGTTTCATTCTGCTTTTTAGGTATCTGAATTCTGAAAGGAGTGGGAGATTCGGCCTGACTTTCTTTAGATGCTCGATTCATGGAATGCAACGGATTAAGACAGGTAACATGCAATTCTATCATTCTTTAATTTTCCCTTTCACATTTTATCATTTTCTTAAAATTTTGTGTTCCCAACCTTCATAGTTTTGTATTTTAATGTTAAAATTTTGCTATTTTTATTATTTTATATCAATGAATGAATCTCTGTTGCGTCCACTACAATAATATGTTTGTGATTATATTCCTAAACTTCCGGCCGTTGAGCATCAAATTAATTACAGTAACAGCTTTTATAACTGGAATTTTTGTGGGAACTATATCTGAGAAAAAACGTGTTCTTATAGAAGAGCATGATATTTTAAATTTCGAAGACTTAAGAATTAAAGTAAAAATTTACCACGACCGTTATGATACATTAATTATCTAAGCGTGAGAATTTGTTAGGGAAGTGTTTTCCATGTACCAATACAGAAAACAGTGTAATCATAAACTAAATAAAAGTTCGGTTCGAATTGACGGAAATATTATTTTATACAATTGCGAGAATATGGATGAATACGGTTGTCACGTAGAGTGCAAATTTTGAAATGCAAAGAATTTCAATAAAATGATTCTAATAATTTGAGCGAACGTTGATTCATATTTGAAATTACAGCGAATATCTGAGTAATGATCGTGTATATTATAAAATAAAGAGGGAAACATCCGTTGTTCTATTTCGGTTAAGATCGGCGGCAAAACAACAATAAGCAAGTCAGAACAATTCTTCTCGACACGATAACGATAGTGTTATAGGCAGACGTATTATAGTTTACAGTGATATGTTACCGATAAAGACAAAAGAAAAACGATCTTTGACATGCTACGGGAAACGCGAATTACGCAACCTCGTCATGCTCTTTGTGGGCAGGAACAGCGTACACTTGCCATCAGGTGATAAAAAGAATATTCGCGACCTCCGCTTGTCCTCCTATGAGACGGAGTTTTTCCTCGACATGTCATGAGTGTTACACAGACAAAATAATCTGCACACTTGTATGCTACCACGTGAGGAATGCGAGAAAAATTTTCAAAATTAAGACGCAACACTAAGATGTAATTCTTTTTTATGTGTGATTAACTTTAACTTATATTTTTATCATTATTTTTTTAATTGTTTGCCCTCCCTTGATAGATATGTATGTTACTGTGTACACAAATACTATATTTTGTTGTATGTTACTGTGTATACAAGGGTGGCCGCCCCGTTTCATTCTGCTTTTTAGGTATCTCAATTCTGAAAGGAGTGGGAGTTTGGACCTGACTTTCTCCAGATGCTCGATTCATGGAATGCAACGGATTAAGACAGGTAACATGCATTTCTATCATTCATTAATTTTCCTTTTCACATTTTCACATTTTCTTAAAATTTTGTGTTTCCTTTCTTCATAGTTTTGTATTTTAATGTTAAAATTTCGCTATTTTAATTATTTGATATAAATGAATGAATCTCTGTTGCGTCCACTACAATAACATCTTTGTGATTCTACTTCTCAACTTCCAAACGCTGACCATCAAATTTGTTAATGTAACAGCTTTTTTAACTAGAATTTTTGAGGGAAATATCTGAATCAAAAAGTGTTCTTACGGAAGAGTCACAGATCTTAAATGCAGCTGGCTAAACAATAACTGTAAAAATTTCCCGCGACCGTTATGATACATTAATTTGAAAGAGAGAGAATTCGATACGGGACTCAACTGCATGTGCCAATACCGCAGAACGGTGTAAGCATATCCAAAATAAAAGTTCGGCTCGAATGGATGGAAAAAATTCTTTCATACTCTTGCGGGAATATGCTTGAATACTGTTGTCACGTATAGTGCAAATTTTGAAATATATAGAATTAATATAATATAATTCGTATATATTGTAGGAACGTTTATTAATATTTGCAATTACAGTGAATATCTGAGTAATGATCGTGTATATTATAAAATAAGAAGTGAAACATCCGTTGTGGTATTTCGGGGAAGGTAGGCGGCAAAACAATAATAAGCAAGTCCGAACAACTCTTCTAGACACGATAACGATAGTGTGTTAGGCAGACGTATTATAGTTTACAGTGATATGTTACTGAGAAAGTCAAAAGAAAAAAACTCTTTGACATGCTACGGGAAACGCGAATTACGCAACCTCGTGATGCTTCTTGTGGGCAGGAACAGCGTACACTTGCCATCAGGTGATTAAAAGAGTACTCGCGACCTCCGCTTGTCTTCGTGTGGGACGGAGGTTTCCCTCGACATGTCATGAGTGTTACACAGACAAAATAATCTGAACACTTGTATACAATCACGTGAGGAATGCGAGAAAATTTTTCAAAATTAAGACGCAACACTAACACATAATTTTTTTCTATGCGTGATTTACTTTAACTTTTATTTTTATCATTATTTTTTTAATTGTTTGCCCTCCCTTTATAGATATGTATGTTACTGTGTACACAAATACTATATTCTGTTGTATGTTACTGTGTATACGAGGGTCGCTACCCTGTTTCATTCTGCTTTTTAGGTATCTGAATTCTGAAAGGAGTGGGAGATTCGGCCTGACTTTCTTTAGATGCTCGATTCATGGAATGCAACGGATTAAGACAGGTAACATGCAATTCTATCATTCTTTAATTTTCCCTTTCACATTTTATCATTTTCTTAAAATTTTGTGTTCCCAACCTTCATAGTTTTGTATTTTAATGTTAAAATTTTGCTATTTTTATTATTTTATATCAATGAATGAATCTCTGTTGCGTCCACTACAATAATATGTTTGTGATTATATTCCTAAACTTCCGGCCGTTGAGCATCAAATTAATTACAGTAACAGCTTTTATAACTGGAATTTTTGTGGGAACTATATCTGAGAAAAAACGTGTTCTTATAGAAGAGCATGATATTTTAAATTTCGAAGACTTAAGAATTAAAGTAAAAATTTACCACGACCGTTATGATACATTAATTATCTAAGCGTGAGAATTTGTTAGGGAAGTGTTTTCCATGTACCAATACAGAAAACAGTGTAATCATAAACTAAATAAAAGTTCGGTTCGAATTGACGGAAATATTATTTTATACAATTGCGAGAATATGGATGAATACGGTTGTCACGTAGAGTGCAAATTTTGAAATGCAAAGAATTTCAATAAAATGATTCTAATAATTTGAGCGAACGTTGATTCATATTTGAAATTACAGCGAATATCTGAGTAATGATCGTGTATATTATAAAATAAAGAGGGAAACATCCGTTGTTCTATTTCGGTTAAGATCGGCGGCAAAACAACAATAAGCAAGTCAGAACAATTCTTCTCGACACGATAACGATAGTGTTATAGGCAGACGTATTATAGTTTACAGTGATATGTTACCGATAAAGACAAAAGAAAAACGATCTTTGACATGCTACGGGAAACGCGAATTACGCAACCTCGTCATGCTCTTTGTGGGCAGGAACAGCGTACACTTGCCATCAGGTGATAAAAAGAATATTCGCGACCTCCGCTTGTCCTCCTATGAGACGGAGTTTTTCCTCGACATGTCATGAGTGTTACACAGACAAAATAATCTGCACACTTGTATGCTACCACGTGAGGAATGCGAGAAAAATTTTCAAAATTAAGACGCAACACTAAGATGTAATTCTTTTTTATGTGTGATTAACTTTAACTTATATTTTTATCATTATTTTTTTAATTGTTTGCCCTCCCTTGATAGATATGTATGTTACTGTGTACACAAATACTATATTTTGTTGTATGTTACTGTGTATACAAGGGTGGCCGCCCCGTTTCATTCTGCTTTTTAGGTATCTCAATTCTGAAAGGAGTGGGAGTTTGGACCTGACTTTCTCCAGATGCTCGATTCATGGAATGCAACGGATTAAGACAGGTAACATGCATTTCTATCATTCATTAATTTTCCTTTTCACATTTTCACATTTTCTTAAAATTTTGTGTTTCCTTTCTTCATAGTTTTGTATTTTAATGTTAAAATTTCGCTATTTTAATTATTTGATATAAATGAATGAATCTCTGTTGCGTCCACTACAATAACATCTTTGTGATTCTACTTCTCAACTTCCAAACGCTGACCATCAAATTTGTTAATGTAACAGCTTTTTTAACTAGAATTTTTGAGGGAAATATCTGAATCAAAAAGTGTTCTTACGGAAGAGTCACAGATCTTAAATGCAGCTGGCTAAACAATAACTGTAAAAATTTCCCGCGACCGTTATGATACATTAATTTGAAAGAGAGAGAATTCGATACGGGACTCAACTGCATGTGCCAATACCGCAGAACGGTGTAAGCATATCCAAAATAAAAGTTCGGCTCGAATGGATGGAAAAAATTCTTTCATACTCTTGCGGGAATATGCTTGAATACTGTTGTCACGTATAGTGCAAATTTTGAAATATATAGAATTAATATAATATAATTCGTATATATTGTAGGAACGTTTATTAATATTTGCAATTACAGTGAATATCTGAGTAATGATCGTGTATATTATAAAATAAGAAGTGAAACATCCGTTGTGGTATTTCGGGGAAGGTAGGCGGCAAAACAATAATAAGCAAGTCCGAACAACTCTTCTAGACACGATAACGATAGTGTGTTAGGCAGACGTATTATAGTTTACAGTGATATGTTACTGAGAAAGTCAAAAGAAAAAAACTCTTTGACATGCTACGGGAAACGCGAATTACGCAACCTCGTGATGCTTCTTGTGGGCAGGAACAGCGTACACTTGCCATCAGGTGATTAAAAGAATACTCGCGACCTCCGCTTGTCTTCGTGTGGGACGGAGGTTTTCCTCGACATGTCATGAGTTTTACACAGACAAAATAATCTGAACACTTGTATACAATCACGTGAGGAATGCGAGAAAATTTTTGAAAATTAAGACGCAATACTAACACATAATTTTTTTCTATGCGTGATTTACTTTAACTTTTATTTTTATCATTATTTTTTTAATTGTTTGCTCTCCCTTGATAGATATGTATGTTACTGTGTACACAAATACTATATTCTGTTGTATGTTACTGTGTATACGAGGGTCGCTACCCTGTTTCATTCTGCTTTTTAGGTATCTGAATTCTGAAAGGAGTGGGAGATTCGGCCTGACTTTCTTTAGATGCTCGATTCATGGAATGCAACGGATTAAGACAGGTAACATGCAATTCTATCATTCTTTAATTTTCCCTTTCACATTTTATCATTTTCTTAAAATTTTGTGTTCCCAACCTTCATAGTTTTGTATTTTAATGTTAAAATTTTGCTATTTTTATTATTTTATATCAATGAATGAATCTCTGTTGCGTCCACTACAATAATATGTTTGTGATTATATTCCTAAACTTCCGGCCGTTGAGCATCAAATTAATTACAGTAACAGCTTTTATAACTAGAATTTTTGTTGAACTATATCTGAGAAAAAACGTGTTCTTATAGAAGAGCATGATATTTTAAATTTCGAAGACTTAAGAATTAAAGTAAAAATTTACCACGACCGTTATGATACATTAATTATCTAAGCATGAGAATTTGTTAGGGAAGTGTTTTCCATGTACCAATACAGTAAACAGTGTAATCATAAACTAAGTAAAAGTTCGGTTCGAATTGACGGAAATATTATTTTATACAATTGCGAGAATATGGATGAATACGGTTGTCACGTAGAGTGCAAATTTTGAAATGCAAAGAATTTCAATAAAATGATTCTTATAATTTGAGCGAACGTTGATTCATATTTGAAATTACAGCGAATATCTGAGTAATGATCGTGTATATTATAAAATAAAGAGGGAAACATCCGTTGTTCTATTTCAGTTAAGATCGGCGGCAAAACAACAATAAGCAAGTCAGAACAATTCTTCTCGGCATGATAACGATAGTGTTATAGGCAGACGTATTATAGTTTACAGTGTTATGTTACCGATAAAGACAAAAGTAAAACGATCTTTGACATGCTACGGGAAACGCGAATTACGCAACCTCGTCATGCTCCTTGTGGGCAGGAACAGCGTACACTTGCCATCAGGTTATAAAAAGAATATTCGCGACCTCCTCTTGTTCTCCTGTGAGACGGAGTTTTTCCTCGACATGTCATGAGTGTTACACAGACAAAATAATCTGCACACTTGTATGCTACCACGTGAGGAATGCGAGAAAAATTTTCAAAATTAAGACGCAACACTAAGAAGTAATTCTTTTTTATGTGTGATCAACTTTAACTTTTATATTTATCATTATTTTTTTATTTGTTTGCCCTCCGTTGATAGATATGTATGTTACTGTGTACACAAATACTATATTTTGTTGTATGTTACTGTGTATACAAGGATCGCCGCCCCGTTTCATTCTGCTTCTTAGGTATCTCAATTCTGAAAGGAGTGGGAGTTTGGACCGGACTTTCTCCAGATGCTCGATTCATGGAATGCAACGGATTAAGACAGGTAACATGCATTTCTATCATTCTTTAATTTTCCTTTTCACATTTTCACATTTTCTTAAATTTTTGTGTTTCCTTTCTTCATAGTTTTGTATTTTAATGTTAAAATTTCGCTATTTTAATTATTTGATATAAATGAATGAATCTCTGTTGCGTCCACTACAATAACATCTTTGTGATTCTTCTTCTCAACTTCCGACCGCTGACCATCAAATTTGTTAATGTAACAGCTTTTTTAACTAGAATTTTTGAGGGAAATATCTGAATCAAAAAGTGTTCTTACGGAAGAGTCACAGATCTTAAATGCCGCTGGCTAAACAATAACTGTAAAAATTTCCCGCGACCGTTATGATACATTAATTTGAAAGAGAGAGAATTCGATACGGGACTCAACTGCATGTGTCAATACCGCAGAACGGTGTAAGCATATCCAAAATAAAAGTTCGGCTCGAATGGATGGAAAAAATTCTTTCATACTCTTGCGGGAATATGCTTGAATACTGTTGTCACGTATAGTGCAAATTTTGAAATATATAGAATTAATATAATATAATTCGTATATATTGTAGGAACGTTTATTAATATTTGCAATTACAGTGAATATCTGAGTAATGATCGTGTATATTATAAAATAAGAAGTGAAACATCCGTTGTGGTATTTCGGGGAAGGTAGGCGGCAAAACAATAATAAGCAAGTCCGAACAACTCTTCTAGACACGATAACGATAGTGTGTTAGGCAGACGTATTATAGTTTACAGTGATATGTTACCGAGAAAGTCAAAAGAAAAAAACTCTTTGACATGCTACGGGAAACGCGAATTACGCAACCTCGTGATGCTTCTTGTGGGCAGGAACAGCGTACACTTGCCATCAGGTGATTAAAAGAATACTCGCGACCTCCGCTTGTCTTCGTGTGGGACGGAGGTTTCCCTCGACATGTCATGAGTGTTACACAGACAAAATAATCTGAACACTTGTATATAACCACGTGAGGAATGCGAGAAAATTTTTCAAAATTAAGACGCAAAACTAACAGATAGTTTTTTCCAATGCGTGATTTACTTTAACTTTTATTTTTATCATTATTTTTTTAATTGTTTGCCCTCCCTTGATAGATATGTATGTTACTGTGTACACAAATACTATATTCTGTTGTATGTTACTGTGTATACGTGGGTCGCTGCCCCGTTTCATTCTGCTTTTTAGGTATCTGAATTCTGAAAGGATTGGGATATTCGACCTGACTTTCTTTAGATGCTCGATTCATGGAATGCAACGGATTAAGACAGGTAACATGCAATTCTATCATTCTTTAATTTTCCCTTTCACATTTTATCATTTTCTTAAAATTTTGTTTTCCCAACCTTCATAGTTTTGTATTTTAATGTTCAAATTTTGCTATTTTTATTATTTTATATCAATGAATGAATCTCTGTTGCGTCCACTACAATAATATGTTTGTGATTCTATTCCTAAACTTCCGACAGTTGAGCATCAAATTAATTACAGTAACAGCTTTTATAACTAGATTTTTTGTGGGAACTATATCTGAGAAAAAACGTGTTCTTATAGAAGAGCATGATATTTTAAATTTCGAAGACTTAAGAATTAAAGTAAAAACTTACCACGACCGTTATGATACATTAATTATCTAAGCGTGAGAATTTGTTAGGGAAGTGTTTTCCATGTACCAATACAGTAAACAGTGTAATCATAAACTAAATAAAAGTTCGGTTCGAATTGACGGAAATATTATTTTATACAATTGCGAGAATATGGATGAATACGGTTGTCACGTAGAGTGCAAATTTTGAAATGCAAAGAATTTCAATAAAATGATTCTTATAATTTGAGCGAACGTTGATTCATATTTGAAATTACAGCGAATATCTGAGTAATGATCGTGTATATTATAAAATAAAGAGGAAAACATCCGTTGTTCTATTTCGGTTAAGATCGGCGGCAAAACAACAATAAGCAAGTCAGAACAATTCTTCTCGGCACGATAACGATAGTGTTATAGGCAGACGTATTATAGTTTACAGTGTTATGTTACCGATAAAGACAAAAGTAAAACGATCTTTGACATGCTACGGGAAACGCGAATTACGCAACCTCGTCATGCTCCTTGTGGGCAGGAACAGCGTACACTTGCCATCAGGTTATAAAAAGAGTATTCGCGACCTCCGCTTGTCCTCCTGTGAGACGGAGTTTTTCCTCGACATGTCATGAGTGTTACACAGACAAAATAATCTGCACACTTGTATGCTACCACGTGAGGAATGCGAGAAAAATTTTCAAAATTAAGACGCAACACTAAGAAGTAATTCTTTTTTATGTGTGATCAACTTTAACTTTTATATTTATCATTATTTTTTTATTTGTTTGCCCTCCCTTGATAGATATGTATGTTACTGTGTACACAAATACTATATTTTGTTGTATGTTACTGTGTATACAAGGGTGGCCGCCCCGTTTCATTTTTTTTTTAGGTATCTCAATTCTGAAAGGAGTGGGAGTTTGGACCGGACTTTCTCCAGATGCTCGATTCATGGAATGCAACGGATTAAGACAGGTAACATGCATTTCTATCATTCTTTAATTTTCCTTTTCACATTTTCACATTTTCTTAAAATTTTGTGTTTCCTTTCTTCATAATTTTGTATTTTAATGTTAAAATTTCGCTATTTTAATTATTTGATATAAATGAATGAAACTCTGTTGCTTCCACTACAATAACATCTTTGTGATTCTACTGCTAAACTTCCGACCGCTGACCATCAAATTAGTTAATGTAACAGCTTTTTTAACTAGAATTTTTGAGGGAAATATCTGAATCAAAAAGTGTTCTTACGGAAGAGTAACAGATCTTAAATGCCGCTGGCTAAATAATAACTATAAAAATTTCCCGCGACCGTTATGATACATTAATTTGAAAGAGAGAGAATTCGTTACGGGACCCAACTGCATGTGCCAATACCGCAGAATGGTGTAAGCATATCCAAAATAAAAGTTCGGCTCGAATGGATGGAAAAAATTCTTTCATACTCTTGCGGGAATATGCTTGAATACTGTTGTCACGTAGAGTGCAAATTTTGAAATATATAGAATTAATATAATATAATTCGTATAAATTGTAGGAACGTTTATTAATATTTGCAATTACAGTGAATATCTGAGTAATGATCGTGTATATTATAAAATACGAAGTGAAACATCCGTTGTGGTATTTCGGGGAAGGTAGGCGGCAAAACAATAATAAGCAAGTCCGAACAACTCTTCTAGACACGATAACGATAGTGTGATAGGCAGACGTATTAATAGTTTACAGTGATATGTTACTGAGAAAGTCAAAAGAAAAAAACTCTTTGACATGCTACGGGAAACGCGAATTACGCAACCTCGTCATGCTTCTTGTGGGCAGGAACAGCGTACACTTGCCATCAGGTGATTAAAAGAATATTCGCGACTTCCGCTTGTCTTCGTGTGAGACGGAGTTTTCCCTCGACATGTCATGAGTGTTACACAGACAAAATAATCTGCACACTTGTATGCTACCACGTGAGGAATGCGAGAAAAATTTTCAAAATTAAGACGCAACACTAAGAAGTAATTCTTTTTCATGTGTGATCAACTTTAACTTTTATTTTTATCATTATTTTTTTAATTGTTTGCCCTCCCTTGATAGATATGTATGTTACTGTGTACACAAATACTATATTTTGTTGTATGTTACTTTGTATACAAGGGTCGCCGCCCCGTTTTATTCTGCTTTTTAGGTATCTGAATTCTGAAAGGAGAGGGAGTTTGGACCTGACATTCTCCAGATGCTCGATTCATGGATTGCAACGGATTAAGACAGGTAACATGCATTTCTATCATTCTTTAATTTCCCTTTTCACATTTTATAATATTTTTTTAATCTTTGTCTTCCATTCCTTCATAGTTTTGTATGTTAATGTTAACATTTTGCTATTTTTATTATTTTATATCAATGAATGAATCTGTGTTGCGTCCACTACAATAATATGTTTGTGATTCTATTCCTAAACTTCCGACCGTTGAGCATCAAATTAGTTACAGTAACAGCTTTTATAACTAGAATTTTACTGGGAACTATATCTGAGAAAAAACATGTTCTTATAGAAGAGCATGATATTTTAAATTTCGAAGACTTAAGAATTAAAGTAAAAATTTACCACGACCGTTATGATACATTAATTATCGAAGCGTGAGAATTTGTTAGGGAACTGTTTTCCATGTACGAATACAGTACACAGTGTAATCATAAACTAAATAAAAGTTCGGTTCGAATTGACGGAAATATTATTTTATACAATTGTGAGAATATGGATGAATACGGTTGTCACGTAGAGTGCAAATTTTGAAATGCAAAGAATTTCAATAAAATGATTCTAATAATTTGAGCGAACGTTGATTCATATTTGAAATTACAGCGAATATCTGAGTAATGATCGTGTATATTATAAAATAAAGAGGGAAACATCCGTTGTTCTATTTCGGTTAAGATCGGCGGCAAAACAACAATAAGCAAGTCAGAACAATTCTTCTCGACACGATAACGATAGTGTTATAGGCAGACGTATTATAGTTTACAGTGATATGTTACCGATAAAGACAAAATAAAAACGATCTTTGACATGCTACGGGAAACGCGAATTACGCAACCTCGTCATGCTCCTTGTGGGCAGGAACAGCGTACACTTGCCATCAGGTGATAAAAAGAATATTCGCGACCTCCGCTTGTCCTCCTGTGAGACGGAGTTTTTCCTCGACATGTCATGAGTGTTACACAGACAAAATAATCTGCACACTTGTATGCTACCACGTGAGGAATGCGAGAAAAATTTTCAAAATTAAGACGCAACACTCAGAAGTAATTCTTTTTTATGTGTGATTAACTTTAAGTTTTATTTTTATCATTATTTTTTTGATTGTTTGCCCTCCCTTGATAGATATGTATGTTACTGTGTACACAAATACTATATTTTGTTGTATGTTACTGTGTATACAAGGGTCGTCGCCCCGTTTCATTCTCATTTTTAGGTATCTTAATTCTGAAAGGAGTGGGAGTTTGGACCTGACTTTCTCCAGATGCTCGATTCATGGAATGCAACGGATTAAGACAGGTAACATGCATTTCTATCATTCTTTAATTTTCCTTTTCACATTTTCACATTTTCTTAAAATTTTGTGTTTCCTTTCTTCATAGTTTTGTATTTTAATGTTAAAATTTCGCTATTTTAATTATTTGATATAAATTAATGAATCTCTGTTGCGTCCACTACAATAACATCTTTGTGATTCTACTTCTAAACTTCCGACCGTTGACCATCAAATTAGTTAATGTAACAGCTTTTTTAACTAGAATTTTTGAGGGAAATATCTGAATCAAAAAGTGTTCTTACGGAAGAGTAACAGATCTTAAATGCCGCTGGCTAAACAATAACTGTAAAAATTTCCCGCGACCGTTATGATACATTAATTTGAAAGAGAGAGAATTCGTTACGGGACTCAACTGCATGTGCCAATACCGCAGAACGGTGTAAGCATATCCAAAATAAAAGTTCGGCTCGAATGGATGGAAAAAATTCTTTCATACTCTTGCGGGAATATGCTTGAATACTGTTGTCACGTAGAGTGCAAATTTTGAAATATATAGATTTAATATAATATACTGGATTATTTTTTTAACACAATTATTTCAAATTGGTAAAGTACTTGGGTAATATACTATAATTCGTATAAATTGTAGGAACGTTTATTAATATTTGCAATTACAGTGAATATCTGAGTAATGATCGTGTATATTATAAAATACGAAGTGAAACATCCGTTGTGGTATTCCGGGGAAGGTAGGCGGCGAAACAATAATAAGCAGGTCAGAACAACTCTTCTAGACACGATAACGATAGTGTGATAGGCAGACGTATTAATAGTTTACAGTGATATGTTACTGAGAAAGTCAAAAGAAAAAAACTCTTTGACATGCTACGGGAAACGCGAATTACGCAACCTCGTCATGCTTCTTGTGGGCAGGAACAGCGTACACTTGCCATCAGGTGATTAAAAGAATATTCGCGACTTCCGCTTGTCTTCGTGTGAGACGGAGTTTTCCCTCGACATGTCATGAGTGTTACACAGACAAAATAATCTGCACACTTGTATGCTACCACGTGAGGAATGCGAGAAAAATTTTCAAAATTAAGACGCAACACTAAGAAGTAATTCTTTTTCATGTGTGATCAACTTTAACTTTTATTTTTATCATTATTTTTTTAATTGTTTGCCCTCCCTTGATAGATATGTATGTTACTGTGTACACAAATACTATATTTTGTTGTATGTTACTTTGTATACAAGGGTCGCCGCCCCGTTTTATTCTGCTTTTTAGGTATCTGAATTCTGAAAGGAGAGGGAGTTTGGACCTGACATTCTCCAGATGCTCGATTCATGGAATGCAACGGATTAAGACAGGTAACATGCATTTCTATCATTCTTTAATTTCCCTTTTCACATTTTATAATATTTTTTTAATCTTTGTCTTCCATTCCTTCATAGTTTTGTATGTTAATGTTAACATTTTGCTATTTTTATTATTTTATATCAATGAATGAATCTGTGTTGCGTCCACTACAATAATATGTTTGTGATTCTATTCCTAAACTTCCGACCGTTGAGCATCAAATTAGTTACAGTAACAGCTTTTATAACTAGAATTTTACTGGGAACTATATCTGAGAAAAAACATGTTCTTATAGAAGAGCATGATATTTTAAATTTCGAAGACTTAAGAATTAAAGTAAAAATTTACCACGACCGTTATGATACATTAATTATCGAAGCGTGAGAATTTGTTAGGGAACTGTTTTCCATGTACGAATACAGTACACAGTGTAATCATAAACTAAATAAAAGTTCGGTTCGAATTGACGGAAATATTATTTTATACAATTGTGAGAATATGGATGAATACGGTTGTCACGTAGAGTGCAAATTTTGAAATGCAAAGAATTTCAATAAAATGATTCTAATAATTTGAGCGAACGTTGATTCATATTTGAAATTACAGCGAATATCTGAGTAATGATCGTGTATATTATAAAATAAAGAGGGAAACATCCGTTGTTCTATTTCGGTTAAGATCGGCGGCAAAACAACAATAAGCAAGTCAGAACAATTCTTCTCGACACGATAACGATAGTGTTATAGGCAGACGTATTATAGTTTACAGTGATATGTTACCGATAAAGACAAAATAAAAACGATCTTTGACATGCTACGGGAAACGCGAATTACGCAACCTCGTCATGCTCCTTGTGGGCAGGAACAGCGTACACTTGCCATCAGGTGATAAAAAGAATATTCGCGACCTCCGCTTGTCCTCCTGTGAGACGGAGTTTTTCCTCGACATGTCATGAGTGTTACACAGACAAAATAATCTGCACACTTGTATGCTACCACGTGAGGAATGCGAGAAAAATTTTCAAAATTAAGACGCAACACTCAGAAGTAATTCTTTTTTATGTGTGATTAACTTTAAGTTTTATTTTTATCATTATTTTTTTGATTGTTTGCCCTCCCTTGATAGATATGTATGTTACTGTGTACACAAATACTATATTTTGTTGTATGTTACTGTGTATACAAGGGTCGTCACCCCGTTTCATTCTCATTTTTAGGTATCTTAATTCTGAAAGGAGTGGGAGTTTGGACCTGACTTTCTCCAGATGCTCGATTCATGGAATGCAACGGATTAAGACAGGTAACATGCATTTCTATCATTCTTTAATTTTCCTTTTCACATTTTCACATTTTCTTAAAATTTTGTGTTTCCTTTCTTCATAGTTTTGTATTTTAATGTTAAAATTTCGCTATTTTAATTATTTGATATAAATTAATGAATCTCTGTTGCGTCCACTACAATAACATCTTTGTGATTCTACTTCTAAACTTCCGACCGTTGACCATCAAATTAGTTAATGTAACAGCTTTTTTAACTAGAATTTTTGAGGGAAATATCTGAATCAAAAAGTGTTCTTACGGAAGAGTAACAGATCTTAAATGCCGCTGGCTAAACAATAACTGTAAAAATTTCCCGCGACCGTTATGATACATTAATTTGAAAGAGAGAGAATTCGTTACGGGACTCAACTGCATGTGCCAATACCGCAGAACGGTGTAAGCATATCCAAAATAAAAGTTCGGCTCGAATGGATGGAAAAAATTCTTTCATACTCTTGCGGGAATATGCTTGAATACTGTTGTCACGTAGAGTGCAAATTTTGAAATATATAGATTTAATATAATATACTGGATTATTTTTTTAACACAATTATTTCAAATTGGTAAAGTACTTGGGTAATATACTATAATTCGTATAAATTGTAGGAACGTTTATTAATATTTGCAATTACAGTGAATATCTGAGTAATGATCGTGTATATTATAAAATACGAAGTGAAACATCCGTTGTGGTATTCCGGGGAAGGTAGGCGGCGAAACAATAATAAGCAGGTCAGAACAACTCTTCTAGACACGATAACGATAGTGTGATAGGCAGACGTATTAATAGTTTACAGTGATATGTTACTGAGAAAGTCAAAAAAAAAAACTCTTTGACATGCTACGGGAAACGCGAATTACGCAACCTCGTCATGCTTCTTGTGGGCAGGAACAGCGTACACTTGCCATCAGGTGATTAAAAGAATATTCGCGACTTCCGCTTGTCTTCGTGTGAGACGGAGTTTTCCCTCGACATGTCATGAGTGTTACACAGACAAAATAATCTGCACACTTGTATGCTACCACAAGAGGAATGCGAGAAAAATTTTCAAAATTAAGAGGCAACACTAAGAAGTAATTCTTTTTTATGTGTGATTAACTCTTACTTTTATTTTTATCATTATTTTTTTAATTGTTTGCCCTCCCTTGATAGATATGTATGTTACTGTGTACACAAATACTATATTTTGTTGTATGTTACTGTGTATACAAGGGTCGCCGCCCCGTTTCATTCTGCTTTTTAGGTATCTGAATTCTGAAAGGAGTGGGAGTTTGGACCTGACATTCTCCAGATGCTCGATTCATGGAATGCAACGGATTAAGACAGGTAACATGCATTTCTATCATTCTTTAATTTCCCTTTTCACATTTTATAATATTTTTTTAATCTTTGTCTTCCATTCCTTCATAGTTTTGTATGTTAATGTTAAAATTTTGCTATTTTTATTATTTTATATCAATGAATGAATCTGTGTTGCGTCCACTACAATAATATGTTTGTGATTCTATTCCTAAACTTCCGACCGTTGAGCATCAAATTAGTTACAGTAACAGCTTTTATAACTAGAATTTTTGTGGGAACTATATCTGAGAAAAAACGCGTTCTTATAGCAGAGCATGATATTTTAAATTTCGAAGACTTAAGAATTAAAGTAAAAATTTACCACGACCGTTATGATACATTAATTATCTAAGCGTGAGAATTTGTTAGGGAACTGTTTTCCATGTACCAATACAGTACACAGTGTAATCATAAACTAAATAAAAGTTCGGTTCGAATTGACGGAAATATTATTTTATACAATTGCGAGAATATGGATGAATACGGTTGTCACGTAGAGTGCAAATTTTGAAATGCAAAGAATTTCAATAAAATGATTCTAATAATTTGAGCGAACGTTGATTCATATTTGAAATTACAGCGAATATCTGAGTAATGATCGTGTATATTATAAAATAAAGAGGGAAACATCCGCTGTTCTATTTCGGTTAAGATCGGCGGCAAAACAACAATAAGCAAGTCAGAACAATTCTTCTCGACACGATAACGATAGTGTTATAGGCAGACGTATTGTAGTTTACAGTGATATGTTACCGATAAAGACAAAAGAAAAACGATCCTTGACATGCTACGGGAAACGCGAATTACGCAACCTCGTCATGCTTCTTGTGGGCAGGAACAGCGTACAATTGCCATCAGGTGATTAAAAGAATATTCGCGACCTCCGCTTGTCTTCGTGTGGGACGGAGTTTTCCCTCGACATGTCATGAGTGTTACACAGACAAAATAATCTGAACACTTGTATACAACCACGTGAGGAATGCGAGAAAATTTTTCAAAATTAAGACGCAACACTAACACATAATTTTTTTCTATGCGTGATTTACTTTAACTTTTATTTTTATCATTATTTTTTTAATTGTTTGCCCTCCCTTGATAGATATGTATGTTACTGTGTACACAAATACTATATTCTGTTGTATGTTACTGTGTATACGAGGGTCGCTGCCCCGTTTCATTCTGCTTTTTAGGTATCTGAATTCTGAAAGGAGTGGGAGATTCGACCTGACTTTCTTTAGATGCTCGATTCATGGAATGCAACGGATTAAGACAGGTAACATGCAATTCTATCATTCTTTAATTTTCCCTTTCACATTTTATCATTTTCTTAAAATTTTGTGTTCCCAACCTTCATAGTTTTGTATTTTAATGTTAAAATTTCGCTATTTTAATTATTTGATATAAATGAATGAATCTCTGTTGCGTCCACTACAATAACATCTTTGTGATTCTACTTCTAAACTTCCGCCCGTTGGCCATCAAATTAATTACAGTAACAGCTTTTATAACTAGAATTTTTGAGGGAACTATATCTGAATCAAAAAGTCTTATTAAAGAAGAGTAACATGTCTTAAATGACGCTGACGTACGAATAAATGTAAAAATTTCCCGGGACCTTTATGATACATTAAATTTACAGAGAGAGAATTCGTTACAGAACTGAACTCCATGTGCCAATACCGTAGAACAGTGTAAGCATATGCTACATAAAAGTTCGGCTGGAATGGACGGCAAAAATTTTTTCATACGATTGCGAGAATATGCTTGAATGCTGTTGTCACGTAGAGTGCAAATTTTGTTATATAATGAATTAATACAACTTATTTCGTATAAAATGTAGGAACGTTTATTAATATTTCCAATTACAGAGAATATCTGAGTAATGATCGTGTATATTATAAAATACAGAGTGAAACATCCGTTGTGCTATTTCAAGGAAGGTAGGCAGCAAAACAATAATAAGCAAGTCAAAACAACTCTTCTCGACACGATAACGATAGTGTGATAGGCAGACGTATTAATAGTTTACAGTGATATGTTACTGAGAAAGTCAACAGAAAAACGATCTTTGACATGCTACGGGAAACGCAAATTACGCAACCTCGTCATGCTTCTTGTGGGCAGGAACAGCGTACACTTGCCATCAGGTGATTAAAAGAATATTCGCGACTTCCGCTTGTCTTCGTGTGAGACGGAGTTTTCCCTCGACATGTCATGAGTGTTACACAGACAAAATAATCTGCACACTTGTATGCTACCACGTGAGGAATGCGAGAAAAATTTTCAAAATTAAGACGCAACACTAAGATGTAATTTTTTTTTTATGTGTGATCAACTTTAACTTTTTTTTTTATCATTATTTTTTTAATTGTTTGCCCTTCCTTGATAGATATGTATGTTACTGTGTACACAAATACTATATTTTGTTGTATGTTACTTTGTATACAAGGGTCGCCGCCCCGTTTTATTCTGCTTTTTAGGTATCTGAATTCTGAAAGGAGAGGGAGTTTGGACCTGACATTCTCCAGATGCTCGATTCATGGAATGCAACGGATTAAGACAGGTAACATGCATTTCTATCATTCTTTAATTTCCCTTTTCACATTTTATAATATTTTTTTAATCTTTGTCTTCCATTCCTTCATAGTTTTGTATGTTAATGTTAAAATTTTGCTATTTTTATTATTTTATATCAATGAATGAATCTGTGTTGCGTCCACTACAATAATATGTTTGTGATTCTATTCCTAAACTTCCGACCGTTCAGCATCAAATTAGTTACAGTAACAGCTTTTATAACTAGAATTTTTGTGGGAACTATATCTGAGAAAAAACGCGTTCTTATAGCAGAGCATGATATTTTAAATTTCGAAGACTTAAAAATTAAAGTAAAAATTTACCACGACCGTTATGATACATTAATTATCTAAGCGTGAGAATTTGTTAGGGAACTGTTTTCCATGTACCAATACAGTACACAGTGTAATCATAAACTAAATAAAAGTTCGGTTCGAATTGACGGAAATATTATTTTATACAATTGCGAGAATATGGATGAATACGGTTGTCACGTAGAGTGCAAATTTTGAAATGCAAAGAATTTCAATAAAATGATTCTAATAATTTGAGCGAACGTTGATTCATATTTGAAATTACAGCGAATATCTGAGTAATGATCGTGTATATTATAAAATAAAGAGGGAAACATCCGTTGTTCTATTTCGGTTAAGATCGGCGGCAAAACAACAATAAGCAAGTCAGAACAATTCTTCTCGACACGATAACGATAGTGTTATAGGCAGACGTATTATAGTTGACAGTGATATGTTACCGATAAAGACAAAAGAAAAACGATCCTTGACATGCTACGGGAAACGCGAATTACGCAACCTCGTCATGCTTCTTGTGGGCAGGAACAGCGTACACTTGCCATCAGGTGATTAAAAGAATATTCGCGACCTCCGCTTGTCTTCGTGTGGGACGGAGTTTTCCCTCGACATGTCATGAGTGTTACACAGACAAAATAATCTGAACACTTCTATACAACCACGTGAGGAATGCGAGAAAATTTTTCAAAATTAAGACGCAACACTAACACATAATTTTTTTCTATGCGTGATTTACTTTAACTTTTATTTTTATCATTATTTTTTTAATTGTTTGCCCTCCCTTGATAGATATGTATGTTACTGTGTACACAAATACTATATTCTGTTGTATGTTACTGTGTATACGAGGGTCGCTGCCCCGTTTCATTCTGCTTTTTAGGTATCTGAATTCTGAAAGGAGTGGGAGATTCGACCTGACTTTCTTTAGATGCTCGATTCATGGAATGCAACGGATTAAGACAGGTAACATGCAATTCTATCATTCTTTAATTTTCCCTTTCACATTTTATCATTTTCTTAAAATTTTGTGTTCCCAACCTTCATAGTTTTGTATTTTAATGTTAAAATTTTTCTATTTTAATTATTTGATATACATGAATGCATATCTGTTGTGTCCACTACAATAATGTCTTTGTGATTCCACTTCTAAACTTCCGACCGTTGGCCATCAAATTAATTACAGTAACAGCTTTTATAACTAGAATTTTTGAGGGAACTATATCTGAATCAAAAAGTCTTATTAAAGAAGAGTAACAGGTCTTAAATGCCGCTGACGTACGAATAAATGTAAAAATTTCCCGGGACCTTTATGATACATTAAATTTACAGAGAGAGAATTCGTTACAGAACTGAACTCCATGTGTCAATACCGTAGAACAGTGTAAGCATATGCTACTTAAAAGTTCGGCTGGAATGGACGGCAAAAATTTTTTCATACGCTTGCGAGAATATGTTTGAATGCTGTTGTCACGTAGAGTGCAAATTTTGTTATATAAAGAATTAATACAACTTATTTCGTATAAATTGTAGGAACGTTTATTAATATTTCCAATTACAGCGAATATCTGAGTAATGATCGTGTATATTATAAAATACAGAGTGAAACATCCGTTGTGCTATTTCGAGGAAGGTAGGCGGCAAAACAATAATAAGCAAGTCAAAACAACTCTTCTCGACACGATAACGATAGTGTGATAGGCAGACGTATTAATAGTTTACAGTGATATGTTACTGAGAAAGTCCACAGAAAAACACTCGTTGACATACTACGGGAAACCGCGTCATGCTTCTTGTGGGCAGGAACAGCGTACACTTGCTATCAGGTGATTAAAAGAATATTTGCGACCTCCGTTTGCCTTCGTGTGAAACGGAGTTTTCCCTCGACATGTCATGAGTGTTACACAGATAAAATAATCTGCACACTTGTATACTACCACGTGAGGAATGCGAGAAAATTTTTGAAAATTAAGACGCAACACTAAAACTTAATTCTTTTGTATGTGTGATTTACTTTAACTTTTATTTTTATCATTATTTTTTTAATTGTTTGCCCTCCCTTCATAGATATCTATGTTACTGTGTACACAAATACTATATTTTGTTGTATGTTACTGTGTATACAAGGGTCGCCGCCCCGTTTCATTCTGCTTTTTAGGTATCTGAATCCTGAAAGGAGTGGGAGTTTGGACCTGACATTCTCCAGATGCTCGATTCATTGAATGCAACGGATTAAGACAGGTAAAATGCATTTCTGTCATTCTTTAATTTTAATTTTCACATTTTCACATTTTCTTAAAATTTTGTGCTCCCTACCTTCATAGTTTTGTATATTAATATTAAAATTTCTAAACTTCCGACCGTTGACCATCAAATTAGTTGCAGTAACAGCTTTTATAACTAGAATTTTTGTGGGAACTATATCTGAGAAAAAACGTGTTCTCATAGAAGAGCATGATATTTTAAATTTCGAAGACTTAAGAATTAAAGTAAAAATTTACCACGACCGTTATGATACATTAATTATCGAAGCGTGAGAATTTGTTAGGGAACTGTTTTCCATGTACCAATACAGTACACAGTGTAATCATAAACTAAATAAGAGTTCGGTTCGAATTGACGGAAATATTATTTTATACAATTGCGAGAATATGGATGAATACGGCTGTCGCGTAGAGTGCAAATTTTTAAATGCAGGGAATTTCTATATAATGACTCTAATTATTTTAGTGAACGTTTATTAATATTTGAAATTACAGCGAATATCTGAGTAATGATCGTTTATATTATAAAATAAAAGTGAAACATCCGTGATTCTATTTCGGTTAAGTTCGGCTGCAAAACAATAATAAGCAAGTCAGAACAATTCTTCTCGACACGATAACGATAGTGTTATAGGCAGACGTATTATAGTTTACAGTGATATGTTACCGGTAAAGTCAAAAGAAAAACGATCTTTGACATGCTACGGGAAACGCGAATTACGCAACCTCATCATGCTCCTTGTGGGCAGGAACAGCGTACACTTGCCATCAGGTGATTAAAGGATTATTCGCGACCTGCGCTTGTCTTCGTGTAAGACGGAGTTTTTCCTCGACATGTCATGAGTGTTACACGGAGAAATAAATCTGCAGACTTGTATACTAACACGTGATCCAAGCAAGAAAACTTTTCAAAATTAAGACGCAACACTTACACGTAATTTTTGTTTATTAATGATTAATATTAACTTTTATTTTTATCATTATTTTTTTAATTGTTTTCCCTCCCTTGAGAGAGATGTATTTTACTGTGTACACAAATACTATTTTGAGTTGTATGTTACTGTGTATACGAGGGTCGCCGCCCCGTTTCATTCTGCTTTTTAGGTATCTGAATTGAGAAAGGAGCAGGAGTTTGGGCCTGACTTTCTCCAGCTGCTTGTTTCATGGAATGCAACGGATTAAGAAAGGTAACATGAATTTCTATCATTCTTTAATTTCCCTTTTCACATTTTATAATAATTTTAATTTTTGTGTTCCATTCCTTCATCGTTTTGTATTTTAATGTTAAAATTTTGCTATTTTAATTATTTGATATAAATGAATGAATCTCTGTTGCGTCCACTACAATAATATCTTTGTGATTCTTTTCCTAAACTTCCGACCTTTGAGCATCAAATTAGTTGCTGTAAGAGCTTGTATAACTAGAATTTTTGTGGGAACTATATCTGAGAAAAAATATGTTCTTAAAGACGAGCAAGATATTTTAAATTCCGAAGACTTAAGAAGAAACGTAAAAATTTCCATCGACCGTTATGATACAATAATTATTAAAGCGTGAGAATTTGTTAGGGAACTGTTTTCCATGTACCAATACAGTAGACAGTGTAATCATAAGCTAAATAAAAGTTCGGTTCGAATTGACGGAAATATTATTTTATACAATTGCGAGAATATGGATGAATACGGCTGTCACGTAGAGTGCAAATTTTTAAATGCAGGGAATTTTTATATAATGACTCTAATTATTTTAGCGAACGTTTATTAATATTTGAAATTATAGCGAATATCTGAGTAATGATCGTTTATATTATAAAATAAAGAGTAAAACATCCGTGATTCTATTTCGGTTAAGATCGGCGGCAAAACAATAATAAGCAAGTCAGAACAATTCTTCTCGACACGATAACGATAGTGTTATAGGCAGACGTATTATAGTTTACAGTGATATGTTACCGAAAAAGACAAAAGAAAAACGATCTTTAACATGCTACGGGAAACGCGACTTACGCAACCTCGTCATGCTCCTTGTGGGCAGGAACAGCGTACACTTGCCATCAGGTGATTAAAGGATTATTGGCGACCTCCGCTTGTCTTCGTGTGAGACGGAGTTTTTCCTCGACATATCATGAGTGTTACACGGAGAAATAAATCTGCACACTTGTATACTAACACGTGATCCAAGCGAGAAAAATTTTCAAAATTAAGACGCAACACTTACACGTAATATTTTTTTATTAAAGATTAATATTAACTTTTATTTTTATCATAATTTTTAATTGTTTGCCCTCCCTTGAGAAAGATTTATGTTACTGTGTACACAAATACTATTTTTAGTTGTATGTTACTGTGTATACGAGGGTCGCCGCCCCGTTTCATTCTGCTTGTTAGGTATCTGAATTGAGAAAGGAGTGGGAGTTTGGGCCTGACTTTCTCCAGCTGCTTGTTTCATGGAATGCAACGGATTAAGAAAGGTAACATGCATTTCTATCATTCTTTAATTTCCCTTTTCACATTTTATAATATTTTTTTTATCTTTGTGTTCCATTCCTTCATAGTTTTGTATTTTAATGTTAAAATTTTGCTATTTTAATTATTTGATATAAATGAATGAATCTCTGTTGCGTCCACTACAATAATATCTTTGTGATTCTTTTCCTAAACTTCCGACCTTTGAGCATCAAATTAGTTGCACTAACAGCTTTTATAACTAGAATATTTGTGGGAACTATATCTGAGAAAAAACGTGTTCTTAAAGAAGATCAAGATATTTTAAATTCCGAAGACTTAAGAAGAAAAGTAAAAATTTACCGCGACCTTTATGATACTTTAATTATTAAAGCGTGAGAATTTGTTAGGGAATTGTTTTTCATGTACCAATACAGTAGACAGTGTAATCATAAGCTAAATAAAAGTTCGGTTCGAATTGACGGAAATATTATTTTATACAATTGCGAGAATATGGATGAATACGGCTGTCAAATAGAGTGCAAATTTTTAAATGCAGGGAATTTATATGTAATGACTCTAATTATTTTAGCGAACGTTTATTAATATTTGAAATTACAGCGAATATCTGAGTAATGATCGTTTATATTATAAAATAAAGAGTGAAACATCCGTGATTCTATTTCGGTTAAGATCGGCGGCAAAACAATAATAAGCAAGTCAGAACAATTCTTCTCGACACGATAACGATAGTGTTATAGGCAGACGTATTATAGTTTACAGTGATATGTTACCGATAAAGACAAAAGAAAAACGATCTTTGACATGCTACGGGAAACGCGAATTACGCAACCTCGTCATGCTCCTTGTGGGCAGGAACAGCGTACACTTGCCATCAGGTGATTAAAGGATTATTGGCGACCTCCGCTTGTCTTCGTGTGAGACGGAGTTTTTCCTCGACATGTCATGAGTGTTACACGGAGAAATAAATCTGCACACTTGTATACTAACACGTGATCCAAGCGAGAAAAATTTTCAAAATTAAGACGCAACACTTACACGTAATTTTTGTTTATTAATGATTAATATTAACTTTTATTTTTATCATTATTTTTTAATTGTTTGCCCACCCTTGAGAAAGATGTATGTTACTGTGTACACAAATACTATTTTGAGTTGTATGTTACTGTGTATACGAAGGTCGCCGCCCCGTTTCATTCTGCTTTTTAGGTATCTGAATTGAGAAAGGAGTGGGAGTTTGGGCCTGACTTTCTCCAGCTGCTTGTTTCATGGAATGCAACGGATTAAGAAAGGTAACATGCATTTCTATCATTCTTTAATTTCCCTTTTCACATTTTATAATATTTTTTTTATCTTTGTGTTCCATTCCTTCATAGTTTTGTATTTTATTGTTAAAATTTTGCTATTTTAATTATTTGATATAAATGAATGAATCTCTGTTGCGTCCTCTACAATAATATCTTTGTGATTCTACTCTTAACTTTCGACCGTTGAGCATAAAATTAGTTATAGTAACAGCTTTTATAACTAGAATTTTTGTGGGAACTATATCTGACACAAAACGTGTTCTTAAAGAAGAGCAACTATGAAGAAGTTAATTGTTCAGGTAATGATTTGGCTGTTGATGTTCGTGATCGAATAAATATCCAAGGGAGTCAGGTTCGTTGTATAATAAAAAAAACTCCAGAATATTCGTCAAGTCATTTTATTAAAAGATCATTATGACGATGGCAAAATGATTGCGGGCAGAAGAGGGGAAACGAGAAAAAACCGTTCTTAGACGGTCATTATTATGCGGAGACAGGAGGCGAAGTACGTGTTGTTTCCACGATACAAGTTGGAAATGCACTGACAAGAATCTCGCCAAAATAGGGTTGCTACAGAGTGTTTAAGCGTAAATACTTTCAGATAGAGATACGCATAACAAATGGTATTTGCCGGGCTAGGTTACCAGATTTTGGCAAAAGGACGAATTTTGTTTTAAAAAATAATATCGCCACGGCGATTATAACCGACAAATATCTTCTCATGTGAATAGAATTTTGAGAGACAAAACAACTTGTGCATTAACAATCAGAATATATTTTTAGACATGGGTGTGAGTGATTGAGTTATTACCATTACCAAATAAGGGCATGCATTTGGGCAGTATGCACAGATAGACATAATTTTTAACGGACCTTGTGGCCACAAAAATGCGTTATGAACACATTGTGTTATAAGCTTGGTTACGGAAAGTAAAATTACGAAAAGGCATCTGTGCTGATTTAATTCTTTTCTTTTTTTATTTTAATCGAAAAGCCATGAGATATTAGTGATCGAGCACAAGTGAAAATGAAAAAGGGAAACCGTATAAATTACAGCGGGATTATTGTTTGTAGTTAAAAATAACTCAATTAAATTTTGAAAAAGGAAAGGGAAAAATATAATTTAAATGAAGGATAAGGGAGGTTAAAATTAATATATGATTCTCATATCATATATTTCCCCCGTTTGCTCAGATAAAAGAATAATTTGATAGGGTTTAAATTGCAGGCATGCTCCGTCTGAAAGTTTACATATAATCAATGCACAATATAAGAAAAATATACACACATACAAATATCAAAAATGAAAATGAAAATAGAAATGGTATACCAAAAGTTTTGCTACTGGTCATCATAGTGTGCACAATAGTTTATTCCTTGAGTCCATGGCTTCATAAGAGTTTTTTTTCTTTTTTTTTTGTAGATGTAGATGTTGCTGTTATTTTTGCTGTTCCGGAACATATAGCAGTTGAACTACTCTACTCTACATATATATTGATGACCAAAATATGACCAGAAAAGTTGCATTATCATCAACTAATATTTATTTTACTGACAGCTGGTCATAAGCATGCAAAATGAATTTAAAAAAATGACAATATAATAAAATATAACACCTTGTAATAGTATATTACTTTTAAATGCTAAAGGTGTAAAATTAACAACTATAATATAAATTAAAATAACTTTTATTAGTTGTTTTACATGTTTCGACTCTTCTGAGTCATTTTCAAAAACAAAATGAGAATATTCTAAAGCTGCACGGGCTTTGAAGTTATTATTTACATGTACTTTTTAAAAAAAAAATTACGCACGTTATCTATTATTTTTTACTTGATTGTTTATTTTCATATCTTTGAGCATGGAGTAATTCTAGCCACAGTTTCGGTAAATTAAAAGATGCCGCATCGTTACATATTGTATTTTTGCGCGTGAGTATCTCTATGGTTTCTCTTATTATGGATGGATAGTGTAGACTGGAGGGAAATATTATTTTACTTTCATTGAAATTTATTTGGATGGTTTCTTCTTGATATAATCTTGCTAGAGGGAAATATTATTTTACTTTCATTGAAATTTATTTGGATGGTTTCTTCTTGATATAATCTTGCTAGGATCCTTCCTAGCAAGATTATATCAAGAAGAAACCATCCAAATAAATTTCAATGAAAGTAAAATAATATTTCCCTCCAGTCTACACTATCCATCCATAATAAGAGAAACCATAGAGATACTCACGCGCAAAAATACAATATGTAACGATGCGGCATCTTTTAATTTACCGAAACTGTGGCTAGAATTACTCCATGCTCAAAGATATGAAAATAAACAATCAAGTAAAAAATAATAGATAACGTGCGTAATTTTTTTAAAAAGTACATGTAAATAATAACTTCAAAGCCCGTGCAGCTTTAGAATATTCTCATTTTGTCTTTGAAAATGACTCAGAAGAGTCGAAACATGTAAAACAACTAATGAAAGTTATTTTAATTTATATTATAGTTGTTAATTTTACACCTTTAGCATTTAAAAGTAATATATTAAAAAAAATGTTTATAACTCTGAACATATAAGCTTATGTTAAGTTGCAACTACAATACAATAAAATTTTCTTTGTTCGAACATAATGCAAAATACTGATATATGTAATCTTGCATAAAATAAACATGAAATATATAAATGCAAATACAGGATATATAAGATAAGATAAAGTTACAGTTACATTAACAGTTACACATGTGTAAAAATGAAATACAAAAATGATGAAGATAAAAAAAATAAATAAAATTTGGGTTTAAAAATAGTAAAAATTTGTGCATTCGCACAGGACAGGATAGAGAAAGTGACGCACGATCCAAAAAAAATTCATGCCCTAAATCTTGTCTAAGGACAAGTGTAATGGCGCAAGTTTAGGACTATTGCCTTATTTGTGGAGGGAATAATTAGTGCGAGGTCCACATTGTTGACACAACATAGACCCCGTTGCTCCCGCAGCAGTAATGCAACAAACTGAGGAGCAGTCTCGTATACTCATTTTGACAGGGGATTTAAGGTGAATTGGAATATCAATTCGAATGTGTCTCTCATTACAATGGGGTGGAAGATCTTAAGGGCAATAATTTTGAACAGATCACCACTCCGAAAGGGAATAATTAGAGAAAATAAAAAAATATACACCTAGTGTATGTCGAATAAAAGTCAATCCTAGAGTAATGAGAGAGAGTTTTGACAAGTTCGGTAAAAATGTTAAGTCATGAGGTAAAAAAATTCACTTAATTATCATTATTAAAATTAGAAAAAAATGACATGAAGAGAAAAAAAATTATTTTAGTGGAATTTAATGTTACTACTATTATGTTTATAACTATTTATGAGATAAAAAAGTATGACATGACAAAATGTTAAGAAGGAGAAATTTTTTCTTTTCTTTTTTTATTTTAATCGAAAAGCCATGAGATATTAGTGATCGAGCACAAGTGAAAATGAGCGATTACTGATTTGTAAATGGCCATTAGTTCTAGTTTTAGTGCTGGATAACGTTTTTCAGACTGTTTAAGAGATTTTGAAAAAAATGCAATGGGAAGTAATTGTCCTTCATGTTCCTGTAACAGAGCACTCCTATGGCTATAATTGACGCATCTGTGTTTACGTAAAAAGTTTTAGACCAATCGGGTAAACGAACCATGGGAGAATTAAAGAACACCTGTTGCATTTGATCAAATAATTTTTGATGTTTTTTAGTCCATTTAAATGTTGTTTTTGTTGTAGTGAGATCAATAAGTGGTTGGATGAGTTTTGAAAATGAAGGAACAAGAGATTTATAAAATGTGACAAGACCAATAAACCTTTTTAATTGTCTTTTTGTTGTCGGTGTAGGAAAAGAATTTATTTTGACAATATTTGATTGGACTGGAGAAATGGAATGATTTTCAATGTGAAAACCTAAGTAGTCAACAGCGGTTTTGTGAAATGAACATTTATTGGGCGAGAGCGTTCAATTATATTTCGATAAAATTTCAAGTACTTTCTGTAATTTTGCACATGTTTCCTCAAAAGAATTAGAACCAAAGATCAAATCGTCTTGATATGCAAAAATACCTTCCATTTCTAATTCATCAATAATAGTGTCCATTAAATTTTGAAAGAAACTACTACTATTCTTTAATCCAAATACCAATCTTTTGAAACGAAAAGTACCATAAATGCATGTGAATGTAAGTGGATCCTGATATTTTTCAGGTAAATTTATCTGATGATAGGCCTGTTGAAAATCTAACGAAGTGAAATATTTATATGCAGATAAATTTGAAATAATGGTCTGTATTTTGGGAAGTGGATATGAAGATCCTTGTAAGACGGAATTTAGCATTCTTAAATCAAGAGCTAGTCTGTATTTTTGTTTTGCAGACCCATCAGACTTCTTTCTAACCAGCAAAATAGGACATGGCCATTCTGAACAGTTACGTTCAATAATATTTGCTTCAAGAAGTTGATTTATTTGCTCTTTCATTTCTTGGTGTAATGATTGTGGTACCGGAAAAGGTAATGTTTTGATTGGGTAGTCATTAATGAATTTGAGATTTGGAACAACTTTGTCTGTGTGACCTAATGTTTTCATTGATTTAGAAAAAGAACTGTAGTATTTTAACAATAATGAGCCTAAGGTTTTTGCTTGTAGAGAGTCTAGATGTTCCAATTTGATGTCTTGTATTGTTAAATCTTCCTTTCTTTTTTTTTAAGACCTCATCTGAAGCTGGAATATAATTGCAAATAAACTGTTGTAAATTATCATGAGGTTGAATATTGAAGCTGTTGATGTTGTCGCATGACTTCATGGTCTGTGAAAAATTGTCACTTTTAAATGGTTCCATAATTTCCGAGACCTCATATAAAATTCCTATTCGCGCATTTTTGTTTATGTGTACAGGTTTGTTAGAAGAATTTTGTAAGAATATGTATACATGTGTTTTTTGTAGGTGTTTGTTCTGATTTTCCTGATCGACCGATTCAACATCATTATTGTTACCTAGCAGACTGTCATAACAAATAATTTGTTTATTAGAAATAGTACTTTCAAAACAATACTGCATTGAAGGATTTAAAGAATCAGTGTCGATGGAAATCCATGTTTTCTCATGTGGTTCAAGTTTTAATTTATGTGCAAGGCGAATCGCTTTGAATGAATTTGCCGGAGAGTTTACATGTTCACTTAAAAGATTTATGTCTTTGCCATCAGCTGACGCACTAAGTAATGGCACATGAAATTCATTTGTTGACATTCTATTTTTGTGAACATCAATTATGATCCTGTGTTTATGAATAAAATCAAATCCTAATATTCCTTGAAAACTCGACGTATCGGGAATGTCAACAATATAAAAGTTGTGACTAAAAGATTTGTGGTGAATTCTGATTGATGCTTTTATACATGCGGTGAAATCAACATCGGAATTTACTGTTTTAAGAGTAACTGTTGTGCCTAACCTTTTATATTTAAGATTGTCCTTAATAGAATCGAAAAGGGACTGTGATAAAAGGGAAATTGTGGACCCTGTATCTAAAAGTAAAACTGTGTCAGTTCTCGCTATAGAGGCCTTTATAAGGGGAAGTGTTGGGGAACTATTATTCACATTTGAAATCACTTCAACTTTCTTTTCGTCACTTGGCGATACAGTTTGCGATGAACTTTTAGTTGATCTGTGCACTGTTTGTGACGACCCATTCCTGGTCATTTTTATGTTTGTTGTGGTCTGTGAAGCGACCGAATTGGCTAGCCTTTCCTTAGAAATTTTTGGAAGAGTTTCATCAAACGACCATGGGAATGTAGGGCAAGTTGCTGATGTTAAAATGTTATCCTGAGATGCAAAGCCATCAGCTAAATTACATCTCCTTAATAGTTTAAAGATTCCCCTTTCTGATTACTTTTTTTGCGAAAATTTGGATTGAATTTGTAGTTTTGGTATCCACCTTTATTTGCATTAGATCTTCTCCATTTAAAACAAAATTTTGCAGTGTGGCCACGTTTCAAACACAACTGACAAGTGGGTGGAGAATTCGATTTGTTATGTTTATTTGTGCGGACATAGCTATGACCAGTGTGTCTTTTTTTGAAGTCATTTTTATACTGATCATGCGAGTTTTGTGGGCGAGAGGGTTGATTATGAGAGTTATTTTTGTCCTCGCTACCTGTTAACGACAAAGCGTTAATTTTTTCATTTAGTGATTTCAACTGCAGGGCGATCAAGTCTGCTGAGCTAGATGATGCGCAGGGCTGCAATATTTTCTCCTTCTGCATGATTTCCTGGAGAGCTTGTGCTCTAACTACCGCTTGTTTATAACTTGATATTCCCTCCTCTTGTATTTTAACCCTTAAATTTGAAGGAATTGCTGAAATAAACTTAGTAAATTTTATATTATCAAGGGCCGTTCTATCTCTTATAGTGTCATGTACACGAGCAGTGAGTGTGTTTATACGATGCGCTAAGTTTCTAATTGATTCTTCTGGCAATAATAATAGATTATTGAATTCAACCAGTGCTGCAGTTTTACTCGGGAGAGCGAAAAATGCTCTGAATTCTTTCTCGACGAAATCCAAATCATTAGATTTATATATTTCAGGGTTTTGCGTAAAAAAGGTTAATGCTGGGCCTGTGAGTTTCCCACCCAGAAATTGAATTGCTTCTTCGTGCTTCCATTTTTGTATACGGGCCAATGTTCTTAACTGATTAAAAAATAACTCTAATAAACTGGGTTCACAATCAAAATTGGTGACTTTAAAAGTTAGTTTGCTGGCCATGTTTGGCTAACGAGTGAGTAAATACAGATATATTTGCAATAATTTATCAGATAAATAAATCTTTACCTTACGAAAATATTAAAAATTCAGGTGGTGAAAATTTTGTTTACCTGAAATATTCACAGTAACTTTCCAGAAAATATTTACTGCAAAAATTATTTATAAGCAAACATATAATAAATGAATAAATAAAATGAATGCAATCTCTCTTTTTTTTTTGAAAAAGAAAAAAAACAAAAACAAAATACCTATATCTCCAGAATGAACAATTATTCACACCCAAAATATATTATCTTCTTTCTTTTAGTATTATCCATCCATATATATATTTTTTTAATTCTTAACCAAGAGATATCTTAATTTTCAAAAGAAGCACAATTTGAAAAAGGATTTATGCAAATGCATAAATAAACGAATCATTCATTCTGCAGATAGCTATACTCATTGTGGCAGATAAATAAAAAGTATCTATGAACCGTAAATAAAAATATATGTCTGCCTTATTATAAAATCAAAATTTTATGCAATATCTTAAATAAATTTCAGTCATGGAAAAAAAAATGTGATATCTAAACATACCTTTGAGAGAAAAATGAATAAATAAATAAATAGATATTATATCATATGTTTCACTCTAATATTGTTTCTTTAAAGAAAGAGAAAAAAAAAACTTTATAAAATAAAAGAGATGCAGCTATTAATTTACTCACTCTTCGTTCAAAATAATAAATAAACATACCTTCAATATATGAAAAAGTGATATTGCATAATAGGAAAGAAATTTTTAGAAATAAACAATAATGTGCAAAAATTCTCTTATTCACTTATTTTCTTTATGTAAGATACAGGGTGATTCATAAAAGATGGGCAGAACTTTAAGGGGTTATAGTACACTTAAAGACAAATAATATTAAATAGGAGACTAAGGGTCCCAGACGTATTCCCAAGGAGATAGGGGGCATTAAAGTTTAGGGTCCGAAATTTCAAATGATTATAAAACATGGAAAAATTGGTCGATTCGTTTGCGGTTTTTGCAAAAAATTTTCTTTATGCCAGTATTTTCTTGAAATAAAATTTTAAAGTTCAATTTCAAAAAATGCCGATAGGGGGCGCTTTAGACTTTGGAGTAACAAACAACTATTTTTTAACGTTATTTTTTGTATTTCTTTAAATGATTTCGAAAGCTTAGACTTAAACTTAAATTTTGATCTAAAAATCTGAGTCCTAACGAGTAGTTAAGTAGCGTAAACTGAAATTTGAAATTTGAAACCCTTCTCCCCCCAGAACAAAAATCAGTTATTCCCGATCTTTGTGTCGTAGATTAGGCTCTAACTACTGCCGCGTTTTGCTAAAATTATTCTTTATGTCAGTATTTTCTTGAAAATAAATTTTAAAGAAAATTTTCAAAAAATTCCGATAGAGGGCGCTTTAGACTTTGGAGTAACGAACAACTATTTTATACCGTTATTTTTTGTGTCTCATTAAATGCTTTCTAAAGCTTAGACTTAAATTTTCAGCCCAAAATCTGAATCGTTAGACGTGGTTAAGTTTCTGGGGAGAGGGGTTTGAAATTTCTACTCCTGAGCACAGTTCAGTTTACCATGTCCACACATTGTGTGCTGTGATACGAGGTAAAAAGACACAAATTAGGATTATGTTACCAAAGCATATTTATTAACATGTAATCACAATAAATGTTCAAAATTGTGACCACCAGAGGTTATGCACGCAGAACAACGGCAACGAATGGAACGGCGAACATTCGCGAAAACATCAGGCTTTTCGAGCACTTCCCCTACAGCGGCGGAAAGTCTGGCGACCAGTTCTTCGGGGGATTCAATGGGTGTCTCATACATAAGAGCCTTCAATCGTTCCCAAAAAAAGAAATCGAGGGGTGAAAGATCTGGCGAGCGAGCAGGCCAAGCAACAGGACCACCTCGACCAATCCATCTGTTCGGAAATGTGATGTCCAGATAGTTGCGGACGTCTCGTACGTAATGGGCTGGCGCTCCATCGTGCTGGAACCACATGACCCGCCGGATGCGTGGAGGAACAACGTTTAACAGGTCTGGCAGCACATGTTGCAGAAATGTGAGGTATGTTTTACCGTTGAGGCGTTCAGGAAGAAGGTACGGTCCGATTAGGTGGTCTCCGAGGATTCCTGCCCAAACATTGATGGAAAAGCGTCTCTGATGACCATGTGGATACGTAGCATGTGGATTGACATCCGCCCATACATGTGCATTGTGTGTGTTAAATGTACCTTCACGTGTGAAGGTACATTCATCGGTGAAAAGCACAGTTCGTCCAAAATGTGGATTTAGCGCGTTCTGCTGCAGAAACCAGCGGGCGAATTCAATACGATTTGGATAATCCCCTGGAGACAGTTTCTGGACTCGTTGCACATGAAACGGGAGCAAATGTTCATCCTTCAGTACCCTCCAAGTCGTGGACTGTGAGGTATCCACCTGGCTAGCCACTGTTCGTGTACTTGTACTTGGCTGCGCCGCTACTACATCCAGAATGGCTTCTGCAACAACTACTGATTCGTCCTTTTTTGCACGACCTGCATTCGACCGGGAAGCGAGAAATGATCCCGTCTCACACAACTGTCTGTGCAAGCGCTCGAAAGTTTTGCGGTTAGGCAACCGCCTGTTAGGAAATCGCTCTCCGTACATTCGTTGTGCCTCTGCACCATTTCCATCTGCCGCTCCGTAAATTAAATGCATCTCAGCCTTTTCCTTATTCGTGAAGGGCACCATCTTCCGATTCATTACTACAGCGACTTACACTTGACTCACCGTTCAGTGGTTTTTATGCCTGAATCGTGTCGAAATTTTGCATACGTGTTCTTCTTCTTCCCCATTTGACATTTGCATACTTTCTGTTTCCTTCTTCACCCGGTGACTAGCGTCAGGAATGGAGCTTTAACGTTTGCATGAGCGACGTTTCCAACTGTGCCAGTGCCTTTATGAGTGAATTCCGACTATGCAGTCCTTGACGAAAGTTGTATTTTTGCCTCGTATCACAGCACAGAATCGTTGGGCATGGTTAAGTAGTGCAAACTGAACTATGTTCAGAAGTTGAAATTTGAACCCCCTCCCCTCGCTACTGAACCACGCTCAGCGATTCAGATTTTGAGCTGAAAATTTAAGTTTAAGTCTAAGCTTTAGAAAGCATTTAATGAGACACAAAAAATAACGGTATAAAATAGTTGTTCGTTACTCCAAAGTCTAAAGCGCCCTCTATCGGAATTTTTTGAAAATTTTCTTTAAAATTTATTTTCAAGAAAATACTGACATAAAGAATAATTTTAGCAAAACGCGGCAGTAGTTAGAGCCTAATCTACGACACAAAGATCGGGAATAACTGATTTTTGTTCTGGGGGGAGAAGGGTTTCAAATTTCAAATTTCAGTTTACGCTACTTAACTACTCGTTAGGACTCAGATTTTTAGATCAAAATTTAAGTTTAAGTCTAAGCTTTCGAAATCATTTAAAGAAATACAAAAAATAACGTTAAAAAATAGTTGTTTGTTACTCCAAAGTCTAAAGCGCCCCCTATCGGCATTTTTTGAAATTGAACTTTAAAATTTTATTTCAAGAAAATACTGGCATAAAGAAAATTTTTTGCAAAAACCGCAAACGAATCGACCAATTTTTCCATGTTTTATAATCATTTGAAATTTCGGACCCTAAACTTTAATGCCCCCTATCTCCTTGGGAATACGTCTGGGACCCTTAGTCTCCTATTTAATATTATTTGTCTTTAAGTGTACTATAACCCCTTAAAGTTCTGCCCATCTTTTATGAATCACCCTGTATATCTTGTGAATTTTTAATTTTTTTTTTTACATACAGAATATAATTTACCAACTTACCTATAATATGGCAAGAAAAATTAACATAAAAACAGGAAATAATCAGAAATTGTTTAAAATTAATCTAATAAATCATTATCAATACATATGACCATGTAATAAAACGGAAAACGTTTCTTGTTGTAATTCCATTACTACTAAAATCTTATCTATATAAAATATTTGCAATATCTTTTATCGTGAATTCTTTATATTATAACATAAAGTGCACAAACAAAAAAAACAAGTGCCAGTTCAATTTAAAATTATATCAGTTTAAATCAATATTAGAGATTATTATTACTCATTGTATACTTTATAAACAATTATTTGGCAAGGCACAACTTAAAATATTTCTCATTGTAAAAGAAAAAAACGACAACTTACCTTAATTCGAGAAATAGAATAAAAATAATCAAGAGAATTTTGTACCTTTTTTTTTTTTTAAATAAACCACAACACCTGAAATTAAAAAAAAAACTTTACTTTTCGTAGTTTTCTGCAAGCACTGAATTCAACGTTAAAAGTGCAATCATGTAAAAACGCGATCATAATCAGCTGTGAATTAAAAGTCAGCCTGAAGAATCAAAGTTCACACTTCTACATTCACCAGCTGTTCATACTAGCACGTCTAACGACAGTTTTTTTTGTTATTTAGTTTCGATGGAGAGAAAAAGGTTCTTGAATGTTAGAAACAGAATCAGTGATTACTAAGTTCAGAAAGAGGCGATAAAAAGCACATAAATATTGAATTCCACTGCTAAACTTGAATGCGTCGAAGGTCGATGAATTCTGGAGTAATTTGGCTTAGAGTGAATCTACAGGGAAGCGCCAAAAGTTGACGGATTTAGAAAATATAAGACTTACGGAATTTCTGTAGGAGTTCTAACGGCATATGGAACAGCGAGTTTTAAAAAATAAACGTGCAGAAATCACAGGGGCTCATAGGGAGCGAAGCACAATACATGACACTGATTGTAGGATCGTATCACTGGGCGTCATTTACATGGAGCATGTTGAGCACGGAACACAGAGCATGGGGGTTGGCAGGCACTGGGCGCAGTTGGGTAACACATCAAGATGAGCTGGATGTGGCATAGACAGGACATACTTCAATCAACGAAGTTAACCTCCGATATCCGATGTAGGGCTATGACTGGAGTTAACTGGATCTTCGTCGTTCGTAGCACTGGGACACATTTACGGCACAGAATGGGACTGGAACTTGGCATGCGGGAATTAATCCATAAGCATATGGAGAGGAGAGTTTTTTCAAGAGATGGTGATAATCAGGTCTGTATAACCACAGGAAGGTGTAGGCAGAGGGTGTCAATCAGTTCATTAGGTCCGGCGGATGACACTTGTAGGAGAGGCGCTGGAGAAACAGAGGGGGGACAGGTGAAGCAAAGTCCCGAGAATAACTTTGGGGTAGACAGGTGAAGCAAAGTTTTTAAATCAGTCCACTCGGTCCGGTGGGATGGTAATATGCAGGCGGGAATTTTCTTTGATGCATGCTGATAATCCAAAGAGACACGCGGGTGCAGGTGAAGAAAAAGCGTCCCCTCTTCTGCAAACTATATACCTTTTTTTATTTTACTTGGAGAAAAACTGGTATGGCACCATAAATTTTATGAAGTAAGTTAATTGTTCAGGTAATGATTTGGTTGTTGATGTTCGTGATCGAATAAATATCCAAGGGAGTCAGGTTCGTTGTATAATAAAAAAACTCCAGAATAGTCGTCAAGTCATTTTATTAAAAGATCATTATGACGATGGCAAGATGATTGCAGGCAGAAGAGGGGAAACAAGAAAAAACCGTTCTTAGACGGTCATTATTATGCGGAGACAGGAGGCGAAGTGCGTGTTGTTTCCACGATACAAGTTGGAAATGCACTGACAAGAATCTCGCCAAAATAGGGTTGCTACAGAGTGTTTAAGCGTAAATACTTTCAGACAGAGATACGCATAACAAATGGTATTTGCCGGGCTAGGTTACCAGATTTTGGCAAAAGGACGAATTTTGTTTCAAAAAATAATATCGCCACGGCGATTATAACCGACAAATATCTTCTCATGTGAATATAATTTTGAGAGACAAAACAACTTGTGCATTAACAATCAGAATATATTTTTAGACATGGGTGTGAGTGATTGAGTTATTACCATTACCAAATAAGGGCATGCATTTGGGCAGTATGCACAGATAGACATAATTTTTAACGGACCTTGTGGCCACAAAAATGCGTTATGAACACATTGTGTTATAAGCTTGGTTACGGAAAGTAAAATTACGAAAAGGCATCTGTGCTGATTTAATTCTTTTCTTTTTTTATTTTAATCGAAAAGCCATGAGATATTAGTGATCGAGCACAAGTGAAAATGAAAAAGGGAAAGCGTATAAATTACAGCGGGATTATTGTTTGTAGTTAAAAATAACTCAATTAAATTTTGAAAAAGGAAAGGGAAAAATATAATTTAAATGAAGGATAGGGGAGGTTAAAATTAATATATGATTCTCATATCATAGCAACATAATTTAATTGCCGAAGACTTAAGAATAAAAGTAAAAATTTCCCGCGACCGTTATGATACAATAATTATTAAAACGTGAGAATTCGTTAGGGAACTGTTTTCCATGTACCAATACAGTACACAGTCACAGTGTAAGCATAAGCTAAATAAAAGTTCAGTTCGAATTGACGGAAATATTATTTTATACAATTGCGAGAATATGGATGAATACGGCTGTCACGTAGAGTGCAAATTTTTAAATGCAGGGAATTTCTATATAATCACTCTAATTATTTTAGCGAACGTTTATTAATATTTGAAATTACAGCGAATATCTGAGTAATGATCGTTTATATTATAAAATAAAGAGTGAAACATCCGTGATTCTATTTCGGTTAAGATCGGCGTCAAAACAATAATAAGCAAGTCAGAACAATTCTTCTCGACACGATAACGATAGTGTTATAGGCAGACGTATTATAGTTTACAGTGATATGTTACCTAAAAGACAAAAGAAAAACGATCTTTGACATGCTACGGGAAACGCGAATTACGCAACCTCGTCATCCACTTTGTTGGCAGGAACAGTGTAAACTTGCAATCAGGTGATTAAAGGATTATTGGCGACCTCCGCTTGTCTTCGTGTGAGACGGAGTTTTTCCTCGACATGTCATGAGTGTTACACGGAGAAATAAATCTGCACACTTGTATACTACCACGTGATCCAAGCGAGAAAATTTTTAAAAATTAAGACGCAACACTTACACGTCCCAGCTAGAAAAAATTTGCAAAAAAAGTGCAAAAAAAAAAGTGCACAAAATCTGAGCGTATTTGGCACCTCTGCTTATGCACAAAAATGCAAACTAAATTGTGCACAAAAAATGCAAACTGAATTGTGCACAAAAAGTGCATAATCAGAGGTGCCAAATACGCTCGGATTTTGTGCACTTTTTTTTGTACACTTTTTTTGCATACCAAATTTTCCCTAAATTGTGCATTTTTTATGCAAAACCAATGGTGCCAAATACGCTCAGATTTTGTGCACTTTTTTTGCATACCAAATACGCTCAGATTTTGTGCACTTTTTATTTTACACATTTTTTACATACCAAATAATTCCTAAACTGTACACTTTTTACGAAAAACAGAGGTGCCAAATATGCTGATTTTGTGAATTTTCTTTTTTGTAAACATTTTTTACATACTGAACATTTCAAGCATATATTTAAATTTAGATTTCAGCTTCTTTTTTTCCTCCCATTTTGGCAAACTTGTACCATACCATGTCTGATAAAATCATTGTTGTTTTATAATTGTTTATAACTATGCATCTTTCCAAAAATTGGTTTATTACTATTGTGATAACAATAAATTTCATAGTAAGCTGAATCTTGATTTAATTATATGCTTGAAATGTTCAGCATGTAAAAAATGTTTACAAAAAAGAAAATGCACAGAATTAGCATATTTGGAACCCACTATTATGCTTAAAAAATGTACAATTTAGGGATTATTTGGTATGCAAATAATGTGTAAAATAAAAAGTGCACAAAATCTGAGCGTATATGACACTACTGATTACGCATAAAAAGTAAATTTTATAATTAAAAATAACATTGCACACAGTAAAAAACAAAACAAAAACATGTTCGATATTATTAAAACCCTAGAGAAAATTATTACACTTACTTGAAAACAGCAGCAAAATAAATATATTTGTTATATGTTGAAAATATGTTTTAAATAATAATGTTTCATAACAACTTCACTTTATTTATAAATGTACAATCTGCATTTTACCAGCATTGCACTTCCAATATGCAATCATTGCAAATGACTGCTGCAATTGAATGCAATCATCCTTCTGACCGCAGAGGGCTTTGATATGGACGATCACTAGTCACAAATCAAGCTGCTGTTGGGAAGAAGCAAAAGAAAACAGTACAAAAAAAAAAAAAAGACCATTGCGGTTTAGCCGCTGCCTTTATTTGAAATCACAACATATATAATAAACTGATGGCACTTGTGTATAGTTTTAATGCCCCGTTAACATTTAGTTTTCAAAGCAAGACATTTGAAGAACTTTACTGTCCCATGACTTGCTTTTGTCAATAAATTTGTAAACTCTCATCTCTATAAAATATTAAACAGCATTGAAATAGGATTCCTTCCACCAGGTCGGTCACCTTCACAGTGTTCAGCAGGGACTTTATGTTTTGCACGGGCTTCTGTATAGTTTTGGATTGCTTCTGTAATTTTAAAGCTGGATCCAGTTTCTGTTTCCTGTAAAAAAAAAATGTTTAAAAGCATACAGAAATATACAAAGTGAACAATTTTAAAGACATTACATAAATATAAGAATTCAACAAAAATAGTTTCTTCCATTTCTTCCGGCCAATTTTTTCCACTTTGAAAAAAAATTTGCCAACTCTTAATTCAAGTTATGTATAACAATAATTGATATCTAGTAAAGTATTACTGTTGCATGCAATTTTTTCTTCTTCAAAAATGGGGCATTTTAGCACGGAAAGAAATGTTCTTTCTTGACAGATACACATACAAATTTCTGTATTTTTTTCGCGACCTATTGACAAATTTCTGTATTTTTTTCGCAGACTGACGAATTTTGAGATTTTTTCTGCAGACTGACAAATTTCGAGATTTTTTCGCAGACCGAGATTTTTTTCACAAACTGACGAATTTCGAGATTTTTTTCGCAGACCGACGAATTTCGAGATTTTTTTCGCAGACTGACGAATTTCGACATTTTTTTCGCAGACTGACGAATTTCGACATTTTTTTCGCAGACTGACGAATCTCGACATTTTTTTTGCAGACTGACGAATTTCGACATTTTTTTCGCAGACTGACGAATTTCGACGTTTTTTTCGCAGACTGACGAATTTCGAGATTTTTTCGCAGACTGACGAATTTCGCGATTTTTTTCGCAGACTGATGAATTTCGCGATTTTTTTTCGCAGACTGACGAATTTTGTGATTTTTCGCAGCACACTGATGAATTTCACGAATTTTTTTCGCAGACTGACGAATTTCGCAATTTTTTTTGCAGACTGATGGAATTTGCGATTTTTTTCACAGACTGACGGAATTTTGTGATTTTTTAGCAGACTGACGAATTTTATTATTTTTTCCGCAGACCGATGAATTTCGTGAATTTTTTTCCAGCGACCGATTGAAGAGTTTCGTGATTTTTTTCCTGCAACCAACATGAATTTTGTGATAGTTTTCCCACGATTGGTTTACAAAATTCGTGATTTATTCCTGCTACTGATTGTCGATTTTTGAGGGTTTTTTTGCTAGTGTTGCCAGTTAAATAACCCTTCAAAATTCTGCCACCACTCCTTTGAAATAGAATTATTCACCTTATTTAATGACAGATTAAATTATGCGAGAATTATGATTGATTAAATAATGCGAGAAATGGCAAATTATAGCATTTTAAAAAAGTGGTGGGAATGAAACAATTCTAATTTTAAAAAAGTAGCCCACTGGCAAAACATTTTCTTGAAATCGATTGGCAAATTTTCTGATAGAATTTTTTTCTGCGTCTTTCTGACGATACTCGCGGCTTTTTGTTCATGCGATCGTAGACTAATTAAGATTTTTCTCCCCTGCAATCAACTTAAGTATTTTGCAATTTTTCCACACAACTTACTGATGAATTTCACAGTTTTTTTATTTTTTACACACAGTTGAACATTTTTCGCATTCAAAAACTTGATAACTGTTTTTATTTCACAGCTAACAGGCTGATCTATACTGTTAAGCAAGATTATTGACAAACAATGACTTCAAAATGTTAAGGTAATGAAACAAAATGGCTCGGCCAATTCACTCTAAAGCTGAAGGATGTAAATACAGATCCATGACTTTTGTGCTGTCAGATGCATAAATACTTATTTTCTGGATCAGCTTAGTAGATTACATGTAAAATGTTTTTAAGAAGCTATAAATAATACCATCACTCCAAAATAAATTCTAATGACACTAAATATATAAAACATTTGTTTAAGACTTTACATATTTCATGGAATTATGACAGGAAAGTACAGTTCATATATTCTAAATAGAATTTATAGTATTAAATGATTAAACATGCAGTGATTACAAGTTTAGATGATGGAATTGTTATTCATTGCAATATAGTAAAGAAGCAACTTACCAATAGATGCAATGAATTTTATAACTAGCACCTCTTCACATATCTGTCCGTATTTTGTCATCCTGCAAAAATGAAGAAATAAATGAACAAACATAATTACTTCAAGCATAAAAAAAAAGAAGAAAAGAGAAAGAAAAAAGGGGGCGGGGGGAGAAGTAGGCAGCTGTGCATTATTTTTTAAACAGAAAAGCAAATAAAAGAAATTTTTAAATTATTTGAACTTCTCATGTTTCTTGTCTGCTAGAATTTGCTACAATACAAATTTTGCATAATGCATGTAAAACTGAAAAAAAAAAGTTGAAGATTTATTTAGATTTCATTTCAACTAAATGAAATGTTTTAAAGTTGCTTTAATGTCATGTTTCAAATTTTAATTTAATTTTTTAAGATTATTGAACAAGATTTAATATAAAAATGTAACATTATTGTAGCATTGACTAAATAAAATAATTTTAATCTGTCCCTTTTCGGGCTTAACAATGTGGATTTTTTTTTTCTTTTTTAATATCTCAGGTTTTTCAATAACAAATTAATACGAAGCAGATAAGATTCACATGAGGCGAGTAGTAAAAGACTGCACAGATCAAAATCAGCATTAGTAATATGAAATATACAGTTTAAACATTGATTATTCTATAAACAATTAAAATAAAAGTAATTTTTAACAAAAAAAAAAAAAGCGGTGTGTGAAAGCTATCGATAAAATCTTCTTGTTTTATCACATAAGAAGTATAAAAATAATAACGAGTATAATATGAGCAAAATGTTCTTGACTATAGTAATTGCAGAGTTTCCCACAGGTTTAAAAAAGGGCAGGGGGCCGCTGGTGAGAAAAGGGCAGTTTTTGGATTTTTGAGGGCACTTTTCAGATTCTTAAGGGCACTTTTTTAATTGTTAAAAGGTATTATTTTGGTTTTTAAAGCCACTTTTGATATTTCAAAGTCAAAACACTCTTTTTAAGACAGCATTGAGTCAGTTTTTACAATGAAAGCAAATTTTTTTTAATGCAGAAAGGAGAAAGGGCACTTTTTTTACTGAGGGCAAGAAGGGTGCTAATTATTTTACTGGAGGGGGCAAGAAGGGTGCTAATTCTTTTTATGAGGGGCAAAAAGGGTGCTATTTTGTAAACCAAGGGGCAGGCAGGGTGCAGCACCCTTCTGAAACTCTCGGGGAGAAACTCTGGTAATTGTAAACAGTGAATGTGTCAAGAGTTTTTGTTATATAATACAAATAAGAAAATGTCAGGTCAAAATGGCCTAAAATCACAGAAATATGCTATTTCTAACTAAATTTGAAACATCGGTATGAAAATCAGCATTGGCAGAACAAAATTTACAGTTCAAGGATTGACCGACACTAGTAAGCGGTGTGTGAAAGCTATCGATAAAATCTTATGTTGTTTTATCACATAATAATAAGTATAAAAATAATAACAAGTATATAAGAGCAGAATGTTCTTGAATATAATTGTAAACAGTAAATGCGCCAAGAGTTTCTGTTATATAATACAAATAAGAAAATGTCAGGTTAAAATGGCCAAAAATCGCAGAAATATGCTATTTCAAAAATTTGTATGAAAATGAGCTGTGGCAGTACAAAATTTACAGTTTAAACATTGACTGACATTAGTAAGCGGTGTGTGAAAGCTAGTGATAAAATCTTATGTTGTTTTATCACATAATAAGAAGTATAAAAATAATAACGAGTATATATTCGAGCAGAATGTTCTTAAATATAATTGTAAACAGTGAATGTGTCAAGAGTTTTTGTTATATAATACAGATAATAAGTAAATTTCAAGTAAAACTGGCCAAAAACCATAGAAATATGCTATTTCAAACTAAATTTGAAAAATTTGTCTGAAAATGAGCTTTGGCAGTACAGAATTTACAGTTCAAACATTGACTGACATTAGTAAGCGGTGTGTGAAAGCTAACGATAAAATCTTATGTTGTTTTATCACATAATAAGAAGTATAAAAATAATAACGGGTATATATTCGAGCAGAATGTTCTTGAATATAATTGTAAACAGTGAATGTGTCAAGAGTTTTTGTTATATATATAATACATATAATAAGTAAATTTCAAGTAAAACTGGCCAAAAACCATCGAAATATGCTATTTCAAACTAAATTTGAAAAATTTGTCTGAAAATGAGCTTTGGCAGTACAAAATTTACAGTTCAAAAATTGACTGACACTAGTAAGCGGTGTGTGAAAGCTAACGATAAAATCTTATGTTGTTTTATCACATAATAAGAAGTATAAAAATAATAACGAGTATGTATTCGAGCAGAATGTTCTTGAATATAATTGTAAACAGTGAATGTGTCAAGAGTTTTTGTTATATAATACAAATAATAAGTAAATTTCAAGTAAAAATGCCCCAAAACCATAGAAATATGCTATTTCAAACTAAATTTGAAAAATTTGTCTGAAAATGAGCTTTGGCAGTACAAAATTTACAGTTCAAAAATTGACTGACACTAGTAAACGGTGTGTGAAAGCTAACGATAAAATCTTATGTTGTTTTATCACATAATAAGAAGTATAAAAATAATAACGAGTATGTATTCGAGCAGAATGTTCTTTAATATAATTGTAAACACTGATCCTAAACAGCATAATTAAACTGGACACGTAATAAAATATTTATAGTGCAATAAGATTTACTAAATTATAAAATAATACTTACATGAGATGTATCAACAAGCCTCTGTTCAACCACATTTTACTAGCAGCTAAGCTTCCACTCTGGAAGAGAAGAAAATCAATAACAACCCAATACAAAATGGCTTATAACTGAATATAAGAACATTTTATAAATTTATTTTAATTCACAGAAGAAGCTACAAAGTTTAATTAATCAAAGTTTAACTAAATTAATTAAAAAAGTTTTAAGACTATCCTCTTTTTAAGTTATAACTCAAAGCTAAAGCACAGTTTTTTTTCTGTACAGGCTTCTTGTAAAAAGGTCTCGTTCATAAAATGGTAGTATCTGTGTTAAATATTATGTAAAATTGTTTTATAATTTAACTTTTAATACTTTAGTCTGAAATATAAAAATATTAGGCCAGCCAAATATTCGGTATACTTGTGGGCTGAATATTCAGTATTCCGCCAAAATCACTATTCAGTGCATCCTTAGTTAATAGTAATTTGAATTTACTTTATAAGCTTTTAAAATTTTCTTAATTACATTTTAAAAGTTACAGATTACTAACTAATATGCTAAAACATATGTATCAACAATTATACATATACCAAGAAGGAAATCCATATACTGCGATATTTTTTAATATTCCTTTAGATTCCGGTTTCAGAGGTTTTATCGAATAAATACTTGACAAAGTTGATTACATAGTTCAATATTATGTACTTTATGATAAAAAAAAGTTGGCTATTATTTACTTTGTGTAGGAGGAAGAGGGGAGGAGGGGGGGGGGGGGGGATCAAAAAGTATGTTTACCTCCTGTGAACAAAAACAGCATTTTGGCCTTGAACAAGGTTTCCTGCAGCCGAGCCCCCCTCCCCCCCCTCGAGAAATTTTCACAAACAAAATTAAAGCATATTTTTATATATTTTAAATAATTTTTTAGTTTACTTTCAATTAATAATCAGGGTTGGCACGTTTTTGACACATGACAGTTTTTACCGGTTTTAACCATGGTTTTTACCATCATTTCAAAAACCTCCTTGTCAAAAGCCCATTTTTTAGTAGTTTGTTTTTACATTTTTGTTTTCATTTTATCTTTAATATTAAGTTGTTTTACATAAAATATTCAGTTTCAAAAAGACTCTAAAGTATATTTATCCATCCAAGAAAAACAAAAAAGAATTGCATTAGAATAATACGTGTACATCTCTGTTAGAAGATCTCTACAATAATCTTAAACTATTTAGCAAAGTCTAAAAAAATTAGATTTTTTGAAGAAATCCTGCAACTTACAAGTATTAGATTAAACAATGTGTATAATTTCGGTACAATTTATTACATTGTTGAAAACAAAACTTTAAGATTCTATCTATTGAAGTGCAAATGAAAATCACCACAATTGCATTTATGAATACATAACATATGCATTTTAAAATATTATACAAAACAATATTCAAATTTATTCACTGCCAGTCTATGCTTAACAGCTACATCTATTGTTATACAATGTAACAGCAATTTTACATCTCTGAAATAATTTTAATGTACTTTATTAAAAATGTATATTGAATGTTATTTAATAATTATAATAACCTTTTATTATTATTTAATATTAATGTTAATTGCAGTTAGTAGAATCTATATTAGTGAAGATTATGACAAATATTGTTCTTTTCTTTTAATCTTGTATTTTTAAATCTTTCCCATATTAGGAAATGATCTTCTTTTAAATAAATTTAACAAATGTAATTCTAAATAATAATAATAACAAGAACATCAAGGTAAAATCAATCTAGAAATGTATTGTATGCTACCTTACACACCATAAATTGGAGGACAATCGAAAATGATAGGTTTTTGTCGGAATAAACCGGTAAAAACACTGTTTTTACCACTGTCATGTCAAAAACTAGTTTTAGACGTCAAAAACCCAACCCTGTTAATAATTCCAAAATAATATTCATCCACATTTACTTATTATAAACACATTATTTAATTTTATTGAATAATTTATTTATATTTAATAATAGAAGTTAAAATGTTTTGATTTAACTTGGTTATGTCAGAAACTAAAGAAATGTTTTGATTTATCACTCAAGGTCAGAAATCTCATTTTTTAAATCAAAATATCGTAACTTTTATTATTAAACATAAATAAATTAGTCAATAAAATTAAGGGGGGGGGGATTCAAAAAGTATGTTTACCTCCTGTGAACAACAAAAAAAAGAGCTAGTTTTGGCCTTAAATGAGGGTTCCTGCAGCAGAGTTCCCCCCCCCCCCCAAACAAATTTTGACAAACAAAATCAAAGCATGTTTTTATATATTTTAAATAATTTTTTAGTTTACTTTCAATTAATAATTCCAAAATAATATTCATCCACATTTACTTATTATAAACATATTATTTAATTTTATTGAATAATTTATTTATATTTAATAATAGAAGATAAAATGTTATGATTTAACTTGATTATGTCAGAAACTAAACAAATGTTTTGATTTATCGCTCAAGGTAAGAAATCTCATTTTTTAACTTTCATTATTAAACACAAATAAATTAGTCAATATAATTAAAGGGGGGGGGGAGCTTCAAAAAGTATGTTTACCTCCTATGAACAAAAAAAGATCTAGTTTTGGCCTTGAATGAGGGTTCCTGCAGCAGAGTTCTCCCCCCCCCCCCTCCCCAACAAATTTTGACAAACAAAATCAAAGCATATTTTTATATTTTTTAAATAATTTTTTAGTTTATTTTCAATTAATTCCAAAATAATTTTCATCCACATGTACTTATTATAAACACGTTATTTAATTTTATTGACTAATTTATTTATGTTTCATAAAAGTTAAAATGTTTTGATTTAACTGGGTTATGTCAGAAACAAAACAAATGCCAATAAAAGCCGCTGGTGTGGCTTTTATTAATTTTAGCCGGCTTTTGCAACCCTGGCCGCAGGACTGTATTCAGTGATCTCGAGGTATCTGCTATTCCGAGGTTTCACTATATTTGAATATTAAAGAATATAAAGTTGTCCATTTTTGTATATAAAATATAAAATTGTTATTACAGATATAATTGTACATTATTTTTCATTATAGCATTAAAAGATGATTTATTGTCCTTTCATTGTGGGTGCATGTCAGGTTGCGGGTTGAGATATTGCGAGTTCGAGTCAAGTTGCAGGTCGCCAAAAATTATTTTTGCGGGTTCGGATCGGGTACAACCTGCTCATGCCAGATTCTAATTCCACTAACAAAAAATGTATAGGTTCATTGAATTAAAAAAAAAATGATAAACAGTTTGCTAAAAATTTTAATCCAAATATATCTGATTTATGTGAAGTACAATTATTAATTTTTCAAAAATATTATTCTGGGTAGTTTTTGACTGCTTGAGTTTCCTCCCCTCCTCCTTTCTTAGAAAAAAAATTTCTTCCTGCTAAATATTTGCACATCAAAGTGATCTTTGTTAAGGAATACATCACTGAAACTACCCAAAAATATATAAATAGGACAAAATATATACTATTTCAAAAAGAACCTTATGCAAACTTTCTTTCGCTTTTAAAGTTTAAAAAACCTTGGCACGGATGTCACATACGCACCACATTGGCGCGATTTCCCCCCGCCGATATGGTGAAAACTGTATTAGCCACACACAGGGTGGCTTATTCTTTCAATCTCTATCATTTTTCATGTTTATGAAAAGTCACAGCAATCCATCGTTGCCACAGATTAATCTCGGAAAATGAAACATTTGAAGTTACTTAAAAAATTAATAACTCGAAAAGTATTTGTCACAAAATTGTTTTACAAACTGCGTTAGAATGGTAAAAAATTGTATTTTTCTTGATATAAATTTCAAATCTAATGATTATGTCGTTTTTCAAATATTAGATTTCAAAAATTACAAAACTTTACAATGGAGTACCGTAGCGAAACTTTTACGCGTAAAAAGATAATGATAAAGGCATTGTGGCTCGACGTGTATCGTGTATACTGGCCATAGCATGAGTAACGAATTATAGTAAACTTATTATTCTGTTAAAATATAAAAGTGAATTATGTATATACATTTTTAAAAAATAAAGAAAAACATTTTATCACAAACATCAACAAAAAATTTTCTTCTATTTATCCCCTTATTCCAAAGGTATCGTTTTATCGTCTGCTGCCATAGCAACATGAATTAAATTTCATTTAAAAAAATTGCTCAGTGGTAGAAGAATATTTTTCTAAATCGAATGGTTATTGAACAACTCAACACTTTAACAGGGGAATTTTTATTTGTTATTTAGATATTTTAAAATTGTTTGTTGTCATTGCGTTTTTATTCTGAGTTACAGCTAGTTTATTTATTTTTTAAATAAAAACCGTGTGTGGCAATCTATATTCGGCCTTATAGCAGAATTTGCCCCTCTTGTTTTAATATTAGTTACAAATAGCATGCAATAATAGCATGTGATTTTTTTTATTTCAATATAAATATAAAATAACATAATAAATGAAATAGTTTAGATTATTTTAAAAAAGGAAATAAAAATAAATAAATGATAGTTTGATATAAATAAATATTGATATACATAATAAAAATAATTTATGGAATTAATATAAAAAATAAAAGTAAATAAACAATAATATGAACAATATAACCAGGTTGCCATGTGAGGCATAAAATTGCCATATCAAATGTTCATAACATAAGCTGACCTTCGATTTGATAACTTCTGTACATCGATTCAGAAACTCCAAGGGTTTATGTAGACAAAATATCAGATAATTTACCCCCCCCCCCCTCTCCATATGCTTCCAATATTTGCTTTGCATTTTTGTATCAATCCTAATAATGTCAAAAATTTATTTAAAAAAGGTGGAATTCCTCTTTCATGCGTGATTTACTTTATGCAGTTTAACCCTTAACTGCTGTCACAAAAATTGTCACATACATACTGCGAGTGGTTTCAGGGACCGTTTGATTAAAAGATGAATAAAAGTCTCAATTAACTTATAAAATACTGCTTTAGTTCTAAACTTTATATACATGACTATTATAATTAAAATTTACCTATTCAGAAGTCTTTAGCGATAATAATAAGGCTTCAAACGAAACAAAATTTCACTAGTACCTATAGCAGTGTTCATACAGACTTGAGAAGAAAGAATCGAAGGAGTCAAGGAAAATTCTAAGGAGTAGAAGAATTTTAAAGAACTTAGCATATTTTGTCATGCATGCCATGCTGTTGTACAACTTGCACACCAACCCTAATTTTTAATACCTCATTTAGGGAGAAAATGGATTTTATTTAAATGAAATATAATATGCTAGTGCTATAGTTACAAAGCATTCAGAATGCATTGCTTATTGTTTTTGTAAATTTGAATACAAAAGTGCCAGTGAACTATTTTATGCAGTGACCAACGGTCATATATTACAGAGGACAGTCAAATCTCAAATAACTCAGCATATATCACAGGTAAATAGATTTTAAGAAGTAAATTTTGAAGTGAAAACTTATTTAGTACTTAGTATGTACAAACAAAACAAAAACACAATTTGATTTTTATTTTTTTAGAATGGCAGTAAGTACTGGAACTTTATTTTTTATAAACATGAGAAGACTTATTTTACTTCCTTTAATCATTGTTCAACGCTAAATTATACTTTGTGATAATTTAAAAAGTTTTTAAGAAGTATTTTGTTTTGTTTATTTAAAGAGTTCTAAGTATACTCCTTGGGATTTTTTTTATTTCTAAGGTGTTTCTAAGTAGTGTAAGGAGTCTGTATGAATCCTGCTATAGCTAAACTGAAAATCACAAGTTACTGTGAAAATTGAAAAAAAAAGCACTGGTCTGGGAGACAGCAATAAGCAGCTAAAAGGTGGGTTAAATTTAGGTATTTTTTGAGCAGCAAGCACATATTTATATGATCGACGGGTAAAAATACTTGAAAATAACAACATAAAATTGAATAACTTACCTCTTTCCTTAAAAATAGACATGAGTTATTGAAAAATACGGCCACAATCTTCAATAAAAATCTTGTTTACAAATACAATTGCACTGCCATGATTATACTCTCGCAACAGAGGGAAAGGCACAGCTCAAACGCTGACTAATATATCCTCGACACCTCTACGAGTGCGACTCCACACTGTTCAAAAAATTAGCCTGTCTTCAGTTCTGAAAAGTAGTCTGTCTTCAAATGCGATTATAATTATCGCATTTCAAAATTAAAATAAATATATGCGCTTTATGTAATTTATATCATTTTGACTGTCTCTGGGATATGTTGAACATCCCAATTGTGCATTTGACAGAGGTAAAATTATAAATTTCAAATTTTAAAAATTTTAAATAAATTAAAAAAAAATTTAAAATTTACCGAGATGAAAATTTTGACGTAATCCACCTTTAAGTTTGTAATTAAAAAAAAAAAAATCAATTTTTTTTTTTTTTCAAAGAAAAAATTAAATTAAAAAAAAATAATAATGTACAGTAAAATACGTGTCTTAAGCTATATTTTTCTTCATAATATCTATATAATATATATACGTCCAATTCAATGTGGGGGGGCAACTCCCCCCCCCCGTGGTTGTGCCATGATGTGACGTGAACTATGAATATTAAACATTTATTTTGCACTTTGTTTTTATTTAAATTTTAAAAACTTGTACATTTAGTTATTAATTATTATTAAAAATTGTAGAAAAAAAATGTAATCTTATATTATAACAGTCTAATTTCAGGTCATAGAACAACAGAAAGTGTGAAATATGTTTTACACCCCCCTCCCTTCCCCTTCCTTCACATCCCTGGAGGGGGTGAGGAGAAAAATATTGGTGGAAGGGGACACAATCTGTGACGTAGAAATGCACTTTTTAGGTAATATTGTATTGTCATTGGAAATACATGCACTTTTGAAAAAAATTACAAATTTTGAATCGGCACCATTATGCATAGAAATAATAAAAACTTGTAATATACAAATTTTTACATCTATAAAAAATAAAGACTTTTGTGCATAATAAGTGCACACTCTTTGCGAACATAGAATATGCAGTTATTTTATGCAAAAAATGTGCACAGTTTTTAAAAACAAAAAATATGCACTCTTTTGTATGTATAAAAAGTGCATACAATGTGCACATAAAGTGTACACTTTTTGAAATATTCAAAAATATTCATTTTTTTTGCACAAATTGTGCACTATCGATACTTTTTTGCAAAATAAGTGCAAACATTTTCTAGCTGGGGTAATTTTTGTTTATTAATGATTAATATTAACTTTTATTTTAATCATTATTTTTTTTAATTGTTTGCCCTCCCTTGAGAGAGATGTATGTTACTGTGTACACAAATACTATTTTTAGTTGTATGTTACTGTGTATACGAGGGTCGCCGCCCCGTTTCATTCTGATTTTTAGGTATCTGAATTGAGAAAGGAGTGTGAGTTTATCCCTGACTTTCTCCAGCTGCTTGATTCATGGAGTGCCACGGATTAAGATAGGTAACATGCATTTCTATAATTCTTTAATTTCCACTTTTCACATTTTATAATATTTTTTTAATCTTTGTGTTCCCTTCTTTCATAGTTTTGTATTTAAATGTTAAAATTTTGCAATTTTCTTTATTTGATATAAATGAATGAATCCCTGTTGCGTCCTCTACAATAATATCTTTATGATTCTACTCTTAACTTCCGACCGTTGAGCATAAAATTAGTTACAGTAACAGCTTTTATAACTAGAATTTTTGTGGGAACTATATCTGAGACAAAACGTGTTCTTAAAGAAGAGCAACATATTTTAAATGCCGAAGACTTAAGAATAAAAGTAAAAATTTCCCGCGACCGTTATGATACAATAATTATTAAAGCGTGAGAATTCGTTAGGGAACTGTTTTCCATGTACCAATACAGTACACAGTGTAAGCATAAGCTAAATAAAAGTTCAGTTCGAATTGACGAAAATATTCTTTTATACATTTGCGAGAATATGGATAAATACGATTGTCCCGTAAAGTGCAAATTTTGAAATGCAAAGAATTTCTATAAAATGATTCTAATTATTTGAGCGAACGTTTATTAATTTTTGCAATTACAGCGAATATCTGAGTAATGATCGTGTATATTATAAAATACAGAGTGAAACATCCGTTGTTCTATTTCGGGGAAGATTGGCGGCAAAACAATAATAAGCATGTCAGAACAATTCTTCTCGACACGATAACGATAGCGTTAGAGGCAGACGTATTATAGTTTACAGCGATACGTACAATACAGTAGACAGTGTAATCATAAGCTAAATAAGAGTTCGGTTCGAATTGACGGAAATATTATTTTATACAATTGCGAGAATATTTATGAATACGGCTGTCACGTAGAGTGCAAATTTTTAAATGCAGGGAATTTCTATATAATGACTCTAATTATTTTAGCGAACGTTTATTAATTTTTGCAATTACAGCGAATATCTGAGTAATGATCGTGTATATTATAAAATACAGAGTGAAACATCCGTTGTTCTATTTCGGGGAAGATTGGCGGCAAAACAATAATAATCATGTCAGAACAATTCTTCTCGACACGATAACGATAGCGTTAGAGGCAGACGTATTATAGTTTACAGCGATACGTACAATACAGTAGACAGTGTAATCATAAGCTAAATAAATTTCGGTTCGAATTGACGGAAATATTATTTTATACAATTGCGAGAATATTTATGAATACGGCTGTCACGTAGAGTGCAAATTTTTAAATGCAGGGAATTTCTATATAATGACTCTAATTATTTTAGCGAACGTTTATTAATATTTGAAATTACAGCGAATATCTGAGTAATGATCGTGTATATTATAAAATAAAGAGTGAAACATCCGTGATTCTATTTCGGATAAGATCGGCGTCAAAACAATAATAAGCAAGTCAGAACAATTCTTCTCGACACGATAACGATAGCGTTAGAGGCAGACGTATTATAGTTTACAGCGATACGTACAATACAGTAGACAATGTAATCATAAGCTAAATAAAAGTTCGGTTCGAATTGACGGAAATATTATTTTATACAATTGCGAGAATATTTATGAATACGGCTGTCACGTAGAGTGCAAATTTTTAAATGCAGGGAATTTCTATATAATGACTCTAATTATTTTAGCGAACGTTTATTAATATTTGAAATTACAGCGAATATCTGAGTAATGATCGTTTATATTATAAAATAAAGAGTGAAACATCCGTGATTCTATTTCGGTTAAGATCGGCGTCAAAACAATAATAAGCAAGTCAGAACAATTCTTCTCGACACGATAACGATAGCGTTAGAGAAAGACGTATTACAGTTTACAGCGATACGTTACCGATAAAGACAAAAGAAAAACGATCTTTGACATGCTACGGGAAACGCGAATTACGCAACCTCATCATGCTCCTTGTGGGCAGGAACAGCGTACACTTGCCATCAGGTGATTAAAGGATTATTCGTGACCTCCGCTTGTCTTCGTGTAAGACGGAGTTTTTCCTCGACATGTCATGAGTGTTACACAGAGACATAAATCTGCACACTTGTATACTACTATGTGATCCAAGCGAGAAAATTTTTCAAAATTAAGACGCAACACTTACACGTAATTTTTGTTTATTAATGATTAATATTGACTTTTATTTTTATCATTATTTTTTTAATTGTTTTCCCTCCCTTGAGAGAGATGTACGTTACTGTGTACACAAATACTATTTTGAGTTGTATGTTACTGTGTATACGAGGGTCGCCGCCCCGTTTCATTCTGCTTTTTAGGTATCTGAATTGAGAAAGGAGTGGGAGTTTGGGCCTGACTTTCTCCAGCTGTTTGTTTCATGGAATGCAACGGATTAAGAAAGGTAACATGCGTTTCTATCATTCTTTAATTTCCCTTTTCACATTTTATAATATTTTTTTGATCTTTGTGTTCCATTCCTTCATAGTTTTGTATTTTAATGTTAAAATTTTGCTATTTTAATTATTTGATATAAATGAATGAATCTCTGTTGCGTCCACTGCAATAATATCTTTGTGATTCTTTTCCTAAACTTCCGACCTTTGAGCATCAAATTAGTTGCACTAACAGCTTTTATAACTAGAATTTTTGTGGGAACTATATCTGAGAAAAAACGTGTTCTTAAAGAAGAGCAAGATATTTTAAATTCCGAAGACTTAAGAAGAAAAGTAAAAATTTACCGCGAACTTTATGATACTTTAATTATTAAAGCGTGAGAATTTGTTAGGGAACTGTTTTCCATGTACCAATACAGTAGACAGTGTAATCATAAGCTAAATAAAAGTTCGGTTCGAATTGACGGAAATATTATTTTATACAATTGCGAGAATATGGATGAATACGGCTGTCACGTAGAGTGCAAATTTTTATATGCAGGGAATTTCTATATAATGACTCTAATTATTTTAGCGAACGTTTATTAAGATTTGAAATTACAGCGAATATCTGAGTAATGATCGTTTATATTATAAAATAAAGAGTGAAACATCCGTGATTCTATTTCGGTTAAGATCGACGTCAAAACAATAATAAGCAAGTCAGAACAATTCTTCTCGACACGATAACGATAGCGTTAGAGGCAGACGTCTTACAGTTTACAGCGATACGTTACCGATAAAGACAAAAGCAAAACGATCTTTGACATGCTACGGGAAACGCGAATTACGCAACCTCATCATGCTCCTTGTGGGCAGGAACAGCGTACACTTGCCATCAGGTGATTAAAGGATTATTCGCGACCTCCGCTTGTCTTCGTGTAAGACGGAGTTTTTCCTCGACATGTCATGAGTGTTACACAGAGACATAAATCTGCACACTTGTATACTACCATGTGATCCAAGCGAGAAAATTTTTCAAAATTAAGACGCAACACTTACACGTAATTTTTGTTTATTAATGATTATTATTAACTTTTATTTTTATCATTATTTTTTTAATTGTTTTCCCTCCCTTGAGAGAGATGTATGTTACTGTGTACACAAATACTATTTTGAGTTGTATGTTACTGTGTATACGAGGGTCGCCGCCCCGTTTCATTCTGCTTTTTAGGTATCTGAATTGAGAAAGGAGTGGGAGTTTGGGCCTGACTTTCTCCAGCTGTTTGTTTCATGGAATGCAACGGATTAAGAAAGGTAACATGCGTTTCTATCATTCTTTAATTTCCCTTTTCACATTTTATAATATTTTTTTGATCTTTGTGTTCCATTCCTTCATAGTTTTGTATTTTAATGTTAAAATTTTGCTATTTTAATTATTTGATATAAATGAATGAATCTCTGTTGCGTCCACTGCAATAATATCTTTGTGATTCTTTTCCTAAACTTCCGACCTTTGAGCATCAAATTAGTTGCACTAACAGCTTTTATAACTAGAATTTTTGTGGGAACTATATCTGAGAAAAAACGTGTTCTTAAAGAAGAGCAAGATATTTTAAATTCCGAAGACTTAAGAAGAAAAGTAAAAATTTACCGCGACCTTTATGATACTTTAATTATTAAAGCGTGAGAATTTGTTAGGGAACTGTTTTCCATGTACCAATACAGTAGACAGTGTAAGCATAAGCTAAATAAAAGTTCGGTTCGAATTGACGGAAATATTATTTTATACAATTGCGAGAATATGGATAAATACGGCTGTCACGTAGAGTGCAAATTTCTATATGCAGGGAATTTCTATATAATGACTCTAATTATTTTAGCGAACGTTTATTAATATTTGAAATTACAGCGAATATCTGAGTAATGATCGTTTATATTATAAAATAAAGAGTGAAACATCCGTGATTCTATTTCGGATAAGATCGGCGGCAAAACAATAATAAGCAAGTCAGAACAATTCTTCTCGACACGATAACGATAGTGTTATAGGCAGACGTATTATAGTATACAGTGATATGTTACCGATAAAGACAAAAGAAAAACGATCTTTGACATGCTACGGGAAACGCGAATTACGCAACCTCGTTTTGCTCCTTGTGGGCAGGAACAGCGTACACTTGCCATCAGATGATTAAAGGATTATTGGCGACCTCCACTTGTCTTCGTGTGAGACGGAGTTTTTCCTCGACATGTCATGAGTGTTACACGGAGAAATAAATCTGCACACTTGTAGACTAACACGTGATCCAAGCGAGAAAAATTTTCAAAAATAAGACGTAACACTTACACGTAATTTTTGTTTAATAATGATTAATATTAACTTTTATTTTTATCATTATTTTTTAATTGTTTGCCCTCCCTTGAGAAAGATGTATGTTACTGTGTACACAAATACTATTTTTAGTTGTATGTTACTGTGTATACGAGGGTCGCCGCCCCGTTTCATTCTGCTTTTTAGGTATCTGAATTGAGAAAGGAGTGGGAGTTTGGGCCTGACTTTCTCCAGCTGCTTGATTCATGGAATGCAACGGATTAAGATAGGTAACATGCATTTCTATCACTCTTTAATTTCCCTTTTCACATTTTACAATATTTTTTTGATCTTTGTGTTCCATTTCTTCATAGTTTTGTATTTTATTGTTAAAATTTTGCAATTTTCTTTATTTGATATAAATGAAGGAATCTCTGTTGCGTCCTCTACAATAATATCTTTGTGATTCTACTCTTAACTTCCGACCGTTGAGCATAAAATTAGTTACAGTAACAGCTTTTATAACTAGAATTTTTGTGGGAACTATATCTGAGACAAAACGTGTTCTTAAAGAAGAGCAACATATTTTAAATGCCGAAGACTTAAGAATAAAAGTAAAAATTTCCATCGACCGTTATGCTACAATAATTATTAAAGCGTGAGAATTCGTTAGGGAACTGTTTTCCATGTACCAATACAGTACACAGTGTAAGCATAAGCTAAATAAAAGTTCAGTTCGAACTGACGAAAATATTCTTTTATACATTTGCGAGAATATGGATAAATACGATTGTCCCGTAAAGTGCAAATTTTGAAATGCAAAGAATTTCTATAAAATGATTCTAATAATTTGAGCGAACGTTTATTAATTTTTGCAATTACAGCGAATATCTGAGTAATGATCGTGTATATTATAAAATACAGAGTGAAACATCCGTGATTCTATTTCGGGGAAGATCGGCGGCAAAACAATATTAAGCATGTCAGAACAATTCTTCTCGACACGATAACGATAGCGTTAGAGGCAGACGTATTATAGTTTACAGTGATACGTTACCGATAAAGACAAAAGCAAAACGATCTTTGACATGCTACGGGAAACGCGAATTACGCAACCTCATCATGCTCCTTGTGGGCAGGAACAGCGTACACCTGCCATCATGTGATTAAAAAAAATTTTGCGACCTCTGCTTGTCTTTGTCCGACGGAGTTTTCCCTCTACATGTCATGAGTGTTACACAGACAAATAAATCTGCACACTTGTATACTACAACGTGATGCAAGTGAGAAAATTTTTCAAAATTAAGACGCAACGCTAACAAGTAATTTTTATTTATTAATGATTAATATTAACTTTTATTTTTATCATTATTTTTTTAATTGTTTGCCCTCCCTTGAGAGAGATGTATGTTACTGTGTACACAAATAGTATATTCAGTTGTATGTTACTGTGTATACGAGGGTCGCCGCCCCGTTTCATTCTGCTTTTTAGGTATCTGAATTGAGAAAGGAGTGGGAGTTTGGGCCTGACTTTCTCCAGCTGTTTGTTTCATGGAATGCAACGGATTAAGAAAGGTAACATGCGTTTCTATCATTCTTTAATTTCCCTTTTCACATTTTATAATATTTTTTTGATCTTTGTGTTCCATTCCTTCATAGTTTTGTATTTTAATGTTAAAATTTTGCTATTTTAATTATTTGATATAAATGAATGAATCTCTGTTGCGTCCACTGCAATAATATCTTTGTGATTCTTTTCCTAAACTTCCGACCTTTGAGCATCAAATTAGTTGCACTAACAGCTTTTATAACTAGAATTTTTGTGGGAACTATATCTGAGAAAAAACGTGTTCTTAAAGAAGAGCAAGATATTTTAAATTCCGAAGATTTAGAAGAAAAGTAAAAATTTACCGCGACCTTTATGATACTTTAATTATTAAAGCGTTAGAATTTGTTAGGGAACTGTTTTCCATGTACCAATACAGTAGACAGTGTAATCATAAGCTAAATAAAAGTTCGGTTCGAATTGACGGAAATATTATTTTATACAATTGCGAGAATATGGATGAATACGGCTGTCACGTAGAGTGCAAATTTTTATATGCAGGGAATTTCTATATAATGACTCTAATTATTTTAGCGAACGTTTATTAATATTTGAAATTACAGCGAATATCTGAGTAATGATCGTTTATATTATAAAATAAAGAGTGAAACATCCGTGATTCTATTTCGGTTAAGATCGGCGTCAAAACAATAATAAGCAAGTCAGAACAATTCTTCTCGACACGATAACGATAGCGTTAGAGGCAGACGTCTTACAGTTTACAGCGATACGTTACCGATAAAGACAAAAGCAAAACGATCTTTGACATGCTACGGGAAACGCGAATTACGCAACCTCATCATGCTCCTTGTGGGCAGGAACAGCGTACACTTGCCATCAGGTGATTAAAGGATTATTCGCGACCTCCGCTTGTCTTCGTGTAAGACGGAGTTTTTCCTCGACATGTCATGAGTGTTACACAGAGACATAAATCTGCACACTTGTATACTACCATGTGATCCAAGCGAGAAAATTTTTCAAAATTAAGACGCAACACTTACACGTAATTTTTGTTTATTAATGATTATTATTAACTTTTATTTTTATCATTATTTTTTTAATTGTTTTCCCTCCCTTGAGAGAGATGTATGTTACTGTGTACACAAATACTATTTTGAGTTGTATGTTACTGTGTATACGAGGGTCGCCGCCCCGTTTCATTCTGCTTTTTAGGTATCTGAATTGAGAAAGGAGTGGGAGTTTGGGCCTGACTTTCTCCAGCTGTTTGTTTCATGGAATGCAACGGATTAAGAAAGGTAACATGCGTTTCTATCATTCTTTAATTTCCCTTTTCACATTTTATAATATTTTTTTGATCTTTGTGTTCCATTCCTTCATAGTTTTGTATTTTAATGTTAAAATTTTGCTATTTTAATTATTTGATATAAATGAATGAATCTCTGTTGCGTCCACTGCAATAATATCTTTGTGATTCTTTTCCTAAACTTCCGACCTTTGAGCATCAAATTAGTTGCACTAACAGCTTTTATAACTAGAATTTTTGTGGGAACTATATCTGAGAAAAAACGTGTTCTTAAAGAAGAGCAAGATATTTTAAATTCCGAAGACTTAAGAAGAAAAGTAAAAATTTACCGCGACCTTTATGATACTTTAATTATTAAAGCGTGAGAATTTGTTAGGGAACTGTTTTCCATGTACCAATACAGTAGACAGTGTAATCATAAGCTAAATAAAAGTTCGGTTCGAATTGACGGAAATATTATTTTATACAATTGCGAGAATATGGATAAATACGGCTGTCACGTAGAGTGCAAATTTCTATATGCAGGGAATTTCTATATAATGACTCTAATTATTTTAGCGAACGTTTATTAATATTTGAAATTACAGCGAATATCTGAGTAATGATCGTTTATATTATAAAATAAAGAGTGAAACATCCGTGATTCTATTTCGGATAAGATCGGCGGCAAAACAATAATAAGCAAGTCAAAACAATTCTTCTCGACACGATAACGATAGTGTTATAGGCAGACGTATTATAGTATACAGTGATATGTTACCGATAAAGACAAAAGAAAAACGATCTTTGACATGCTACGGGAAACGCGAATTACGCAACCTCGTTTTGCTCCTTGTGGGCAGGAACAGCGTACACTTGCCATCAGATGATTAAAGGATTATTGGCGACCTCCACTTGTCTTCGTGTGAGACGGAGTTTTTCCTCGACATGTCATGAGTGTTACACGGAGAAATAAATCTGCACACTTGTAGACTAACACGTGATCCAAGCGAGAAAAATTTTCAAAAATAAGACGTAACACTTACACGTAATTTTTGTTTAATAATGATTAATATTAACTTTTATTTTTATCATTATTTTTTAATTGTTTGCCCTCCCTTGAGAAAGATGTATGTTACTGTGTACACAAATACTATTTTTAGTTGTATGTTACTGTGTATACGAGGGTCGCCGCCCCGTTTCATTCTGCTTTTTAGGTATCTGAATTGAGAAAGGAGTGGGAGTTTGGGCCTGACTTTCTCCAGCTGCTTGATTCATGGAATGCAACGGATTAAGATAGGTAACATGCATTTCTATCACTCTTTAATTTCCCTTTTCACATTTTACAATATTTTTTTGATCTTTGTGTTCCATTTCTTCATAGTTTTGTATTTTATTGTTAAAATTTTGCAATTTTCTTTATTTGATATAAATGAAGGAATCTCTGTTGCGTCCTCTACAATAATATCTTTGTGATTCTACTCTTAACTTCCGACCGTTGAGCATAAAATTAGTTACAGTAACAGCTTTTATAACTAGAATTTTTGTGGGAACTATATCTGAGACAAAACGTGTTCTTAAAGAAGAGCAACATATTTTAAATGCCGAAGACTTAAGAATAAAAGTAAAAATTTCCATCGACCGTTATGCTACAATAATTATTAAAGCGTAAGAATTCGTTAGGGAACTGTTTTCCATGTACCAATACAGTACACAGTGTAAGCATAAGCTAAATAAAAGTTCAGTTCGAACTGACGAAAATATTCTTTTATACATTTGCGAGAATATGGATAAATACGATTGTCCCGTAAAGTGCAAATTTTGAAATGCAAAGAATTTCTATAAAATGATTCTAATAATTTGAGCGAACGTTTATTAATTTTTGCAATTACAGCGAATATCTGAGTAATGATCGTGTATATTATAAAATACAGAGTGAAACATCCGTTGTTCTATTTCGGGGAAGATCGGCGGCAAAACAATATTAAGCATGTCAGAACAATTCTTCTCGACACGATAACGATAGCGTTAGAGGCAGACGTATTATAGTTTACAGTGATACGTTACCGATAAAGACAAAAGCAAAACGATCTTTGACATGCTACGGGAAACGCGAATTACGCAACCTCATCATGCTCCTTGTGGGCAGGAACAGCGTACACCTGCCATCATGTGATTAAAAAAAATTTTGCGACCTCTGCTTGTCTTTGTCCGACGGAGTTTTCCCTCTACATGTCATGAGTGTTACACAGACAAATAAATCTGCACACTTGTATACTACAACGTGATGCAAGTGAGAAAATTTTTCAAAATTAAGACGCAACGCTAACAAGTAATTTTTATTTATTAATGATTAATATTAACTTTTATTTTTATCATTATTTTTTTAATTGTTTGCCCTCCCTTGAGAGAGATGTATGTTACTGTGTACACAAATAGTATATTCAGTTGTATGTTACTGTGTATACGAGGGTCGCCGCCCCGTTTCATTCTGCTTTTTAGGTATCTGAATTGAGAAAGGAGTGGGAGTTTGGGCCTGACTTTCTCCAGCTGTTTGTTTCATGGAATGCAACGGATTAAGAAAGGTAACATGCGTTTCTATCATTCTTTAATTTCCCTTTTCACATTTTATAATATTTTTTTGATCTTTGTGTTCCATTCCTTCATAGTTTTGTATTTTAATGTTAAAATTTTGCTATTTTAATTATTTGATATAAATGAATGAATCTCTGTTGCGTCCACTGCAATAATATCTTTGTGATTCTTTTCCTAAACTTCCGACCTTTGAGCATCAAATTAGTTGCACTAACAGCTTTTATAACTAGAATTTTTGTGGGAACTATATCTGAGAAAAAACGTGTTCTTAAAGAAGAGCAAGATATTTTAAATTCCGAAGATTTAGAAGAAAAGTAAAAATTTACCGCGACCTTTATGATACTTTAATTATTAAAGCGTTAGAATTTGTTAGGGAACTGTTTTCCATGTACCAATACAGTAGACAGTGTAATCATAAGCTAAATAAAAGTTCGGTTCGAATTGACGGAAATATTATTTTATACAATTGCGAGAATATGGATGAATACGGCTGTCACGTAGAGTGCAAATTTTTATATGCAGGGAATTTCTATATAATGACTCTAATTATTTTAGCGAACGTTTATTAATATTTGAAATTACAGCGAATATCTGAGTAATGATCGTTTATATTATAAAATAAAGAGTGAAACATCCGTGATTCTATTTCGGTTAAGATCGGCGTCAAAACAATAATAAGCAAGTCAGAACAATTCTTCTCGACACGATAACGATAGCGTTAGAGGCAGACGTATTACAGTTTACAGCGATACGTTACCGATAAAGACAAAAGCAAAACGATCTTTGACATGCTACGGGAAACGCGAATTACGCAACCTCATCATGCTCCTTGTGGGCAGGAACAGCGTACACTTGCCATCAGGTGATTAAAGGATTATTCGCGACCTCCGCTTGTCTTCGTGTAAGACGGAGTTTTTCCTCGACATGTCATGAGTGTTACACAGAGACATAAATCTGCACACTTGTATACTACCATGTGATCCAAGCGAGAAAATTTTTCAAAATTAAGACGCAACACTTACACGTAATTTTTGTTTATTAATGATTATTATTAACTTTTATTTTTATCATTATTTTTTTAATTGTTTTCCCTCCCTTGAGAGAGATGTATGTTACTGTGTACACAAATACTATTTTGAGTTGTATGTTACTGTGTATACGAGGGTCGCCGCCCCGTTTCATTCTGCTTTTTAGGTATCTGAATTGAGAAAGGAGTGGGAGTTTGGGCCTGACTTTCTCCAGCTGTTTGTTTCATGGAATGCAACGGATTAAGAAAGGTAACATGCGTTTCTATCATTCTTTAATTTCCCTTTTCACATTTTATAATATTTTTTTGATCTTTGTGTTCCATTCCTTCATAGTTTTGTATTTTAATGTTAAAATTTTGCTATTTTAATTATTTGATATAAATGAATGAATCTCTGTTGCGTCCACTGCAATAATATCTTTGTGATTCTTTTCCTAAACTTCCGACCTTTGAGCATCAAATTAGTTGCACTAACAGCTTTTATAACTAGAATTTTTGTGGGAACTATATATGAGAAAAAACGTGTTCTTAAAGAAGAGCAAGATATTTTAAATTCCGAAGATTTAGAAGAAAAGTAAAAATTTACCGCGAGCTTTATGATACTTTAATTATTAAAGCGTGAGAATTTGTTAGGGAACTGTTTTCCATGTACCAATACAGTAGACAGTGTAATCATAAGCTAAATAAAAGTTCGGTTCGAATTGACGGAAATATTATTTTATACAATTGCGAGAATATGGATGAATACGGCTGTCACGTAGAGTGCAAATTTTTATATGCAGGGAATTTCTATATAATGACTCTAATTATTTTAGCGAACGTTTATTAATATTTGAAATTACAGCCAATATCTGAGTAATGATCGTTTATATTATAAAATAAAGAGTGAAACATCCGTGATTCTATTTCGGATAAGATCGGCGTCAAAACAATAATAAGCAAGTCAGAACAATTCTTCTCGACACGATAACGATAGCGTTAGAGGCAGACGTATTATAGTTTACAGCGATACGTACAATACAGTAGACAGTGTAATCATAAGCTAAATAAAAGTTCGGTTCGAATTGACGGAAATATTATTTTATACAATTGCCAGAATATTTATGAATACGGCTGTCACGTAGAGTGCAAATTTTTAAATGCAGGGAATTTCTATATAATGACTCTAATTATTTTAGCGAACGTTGATTCATATTTGAAATTACAGCGAATATCTGAGTAATGATCGTGTATATTATAAAATAAAGAGGGAAACATCCGTTGTTCTATTTCGGTTAAGATCGGCGGCAAAACAACAATAAGCAAGTCAGAACAATTCTTCTCGACACGATAACGATAGCGTTAGAGGCAGACGTATTACAGTTTACAGCGATACGTTACCGATAAAGACAAAAGCAAAACGATCTTTGACATGCTACGGGAAACGCGAATTACGCAACCTCATCATGCTCCTTGTGGGCAGGAACTGCGTACACTTGCCATCAGGTGATTAAAGGATTATTCGCGACCTCCGCTTGTCTTCGTGTAAGACGGAGTTTTTCCTCGACATGTCATGAGTGTTACACAGAGACATAAATCTGCACACTTGTATACTACCATGTGATCCAAGCGAGAAAATTTTTCAAAATTAAGACGCCACACTTACACGTAATTTTTGTTTATTAATGATTATTATTAACTTTTATTTTTATCATTATTTTTTTTATTGTTTTCCCTCCCTTGAGAGAGATGTATGTTACTGTGTACACAAATACTATTTTGAGTTGTATGTTACTGTGTATACGAGGGTCGCCGCCCCGTTTCATTCTGCTTTTTAGGTATCTGAATTGAGAAAGGAGTGGGAGTTTGGGCCTGACTTTCTCCAGCTGTTTGTTTCATGGAATGCAACGTATTAAGAAAGGTAACATGCGTTTCTATCATTCTTTAATTTCCCTTTTCACATTTTATAATATTTTTTTGATCTTTGTGTTCCATTCCTTCATAGTTTTGTATTTTAATGTTAAAATTTTGCTATTTTAATTATTTGATATAAATGAATGAATCTCTTTTGCGTCCACTGCAATAATATCTTTGTGATTCTTTTCCTAAACTTCCGACCTTTGAGCATCAAATTAGTTGCACTAACAGCTTTTATAACTAGAATTTTTGTGGGAACTATATCTGAGAAAAAACGTGTTCTTAAAGAAGAGCAAGATATTTTAAATTCCGAAGACTTAAGAAGAAAAGTAAAAATTTACCGCGACCTTTATGATACTTTAATTATTAAAGCGTGAGAATTTGTTAGGGAACTGTTTTCCATGTACCAATACAGTAGACAGTGTAATCATAAGCTAAATAAAAGTTCGGTTCGAATTGACGGAAATATTATTTTATACAATTGCGAGAATATGGATGAATACGGCTGTCACGTAGAGTGCAAATTTTTATATGCAGGGAATTTCTATATAATGACTCTAATTATTTTAGCGAACGTTTATTAATATTTGAAATTACAGCGAATATCTGAGTAATGATCGTTTATATTATAAAATAAAGAGTGAAACATCCGTGATTCTATTTCGGTTAAGATCGGCCTCAAAACAATAATAAGCAAGTCAGAACAATTCTTCTCGACACGATAACGATAGCGTTAGAGGCAGACGTATTACAGTTTACAGCGATACGTTACCGATAAAGACAAAAGCAAAACGATCTTTGACATGCTACGGAAACGCGAAATACGCAACCTCATCATGCTCCTTGTGGGCAGGAACAGCGTACACTTGCCATCAGGTGATTAAAGGATTATTCGCGACCTCCGCTTGTCTTCGTGTAAGACGGAGTTTTTCCTCGACATGTCATGAGTGTTACACAGAGACATAAATCTGCACACTTGTATACTACCATGTGATCCAAGCGAGAAAATTTTTCAAAATTAAGACGCAACACTTACACGTAATTTTTGTTTATTAATGATTATTATTAACTTTTATTTTTATCATTATTTTTTTAATTGTTTTCCCTCCCTTGAGAGAGATGTATGTTACTGTGTACACAAATACTATTTTGAGTTGTATGTTACTGTGTATACGAGGGTCGCCGCCCCGTTTCATTCTGCTTTTTAGGTATCTGAATTGAGAAAGGAGTGGGAGTTTGGGCCTGACTTTCTCCAGCTGTTTGTTTCATGGAATGCAACGGATTAAGAAAGGTAACATGCGTTTCTATCATTCTTTAATTTCCCTTTTCACATTTTATAATATTTTTTTGATCTTTGTGTTCCATTCCTTCATAGTTTTGTATTTTAATGTTAAAATTTTGCTATTTTAATTATTTGATATAAATGAATGAATCTCTGTTGCGTCCACTGCAATAATATCTTTGTGATTCTTTTCCTAAACTTCCGACCTTTGAGCATCAAATTAGTTGCACTAACAGCTTTTATAACTAGAATTTTTGTGGGAACTATATATGAGAAAAAACGTGTTCTTAAAGAAGAGCAAGATATTTTAAATTCCGAAGATTTAGAAGAAAAGTAAAAATTTACCGCGAGCTTTATGATACTTTAATTATTAAAGCGTGAGAATTTGTTAGGGAACTGTTTTCCATGTACCAATACAGTAGACAGTGTAATCATAAGCTAAATAAAAGTTCGGTTCGAATTGACGGAAATATTATTTTATACAATTGCGAGAATATGGATGAATACGGCTGTCACGTAGAGTGCAAATTTTTATATGCAGGGAATTTCTATATAATGACTCTAATTATTTTAGCGAACGTTTATTAATATTTGAAATTACAGCCAATATCTGAGTAATGATCGTTTATATTATAAAATAAAGAGTGAAACATCCGTGATTCTATTTCGGATAAGATCGGCGTCAAAACAATAATAAGCAAGTCAGAACAATTCTTCTCGACACGATAACGATAGCGTTAGAGGCAGACGTATTATAGTTTACAGCGATACGTACAATACAGTAGACAGTGTAATCATAAGCTAAATAAAAGTTCGGTTCGAATTGACGGAAATATTATTTTATACAATTGCCAGAATATTTATGAATACGGCTGTCACGTAGAGTGCAAATTTTTAAATGCAGGGAATTTCTATATAATGACTCTAATTATTTTAGCGAACGTTGATTCATATTTGAAATTACAGCGAATATCTGAGTAATGATCGTGTATATTATAAAATAAAGAGGGAAACATCCGTTGTTCTATTTCGGTTAAGATCGGCGGCAAAACAACAATAAGCAAGTCAGAACAATTCTTCTCGACACGATAACGATAGCGTTAGAGGCAGACGTATTACAGTTTACAGCGATACGTTACCGATAAAGACAAAAGCAAAACGATCTTTGACATGCTACGGGAAACGCGAATTACGCAACCTCATCATGCTCCTTGTGGGCAGGAACTGCGTACACTTGCCATCAGGTGATTAAAGGATTATTCGCGACCTCCGCTTGTCTTCGTGTAAGACGGAGTTTTTCCTCGACATGTCATGAGTGTTACACAGAGACATAAATCTGCACACTTGTATACTACCATGTGATCCAAGCGAGAAAATTTTTCAAAATTAAGACGCCACACTTACACGTAATTCTTGTTTATTAATGATTATTATTAACTTTTATTTTTATCATTATTTTTTTTATTGTTTTCCCTCCCTTGAGAGAGATGTATGTTACTGTGTACACAAATACTATTTTGAGTTGTATGTTACTGTGTATACGAGGGTCGCCGCCCCGTTTCATTCTGCTTTTTAGGTATCTGAATTGAGAAAGGAGTGGGAATTTGGGCCTGACTTTCTCCAGCTGTTTGTTTCATGGAATGCAACGTATTAAGAAAGGTAACATGCGTTTCTATCATTCTTTAATTTCCCTTTTCACATTTTATAATATTTTTTTGATCTTTGTGTTCCATTCCTTCATAGTTTTGTATTTTAATGTTAAAATTTTGCTATTTTAATTATTTGATATAAATGAATGAATCTCTTTTGCGTCCACTGCAATAATATCTTTGTGATTCTTTTCCTAAACTTCCGACCTTTGAGCATCAAATTAGTTGCACTAACAGCTTTTATAACTAGAATTTTTGTGGGAACTATATCTGAGAAAAAACGTGTTCTTAAAGAAGAGCAAGATATTTTAAATTCCGAAGACTTAAGAAGAAAAGTAAAAATTTACCGCGACCTTTATGATACTTTAATCATTAAAGCGTGAGAATTTGTTAGGGAACTGTTTTCCATGTACCAATACAGTAGACAGTGTAATCATAAGCTAAATAAAAGTTCGGTTCGAATTGACGGAAATATTATTTTATACAATTGCGAGAATATGGATGAATACGGCTGTCACGTAGAGTGCAAATTTTTATATGCAGGGAATTTCTATATAATGACTCTAATTATTTTAGCGAACGTTTATTAATATTTGAAATTACAGCGAATATCTGAGTAATGATCGTTTATATTATAAAATAAAGAGTGAAACATCCGTGATTCTATTTCGGTTAAGATCGGCCTCAAAACAATAATAAGCAAGTCAGAACAATTCTTCTCGACACGATAACGATAGCGTTAGAGGCAGACGTATTACAGTTTACAGCGATACGTTACCGATAAAGACAAAAACAAAACGATCTTTGACATGCTACGGGAAACGCGAAATACGCAACCTCATCATGCTCCTTGTGGGCAGGAACAGCGTACACTTGCCATCAGGTGATTAAAGGATTATTCGCGACCTCCGCTTGTCTTCGTGTAAGACGGAGTTTTTCCTCGACATGTCATGAGTGTTACACAGAGACATAAATCTGCACACTTGTATACTACCATGTGATCCAAGCGAGAAAATTTTTCAAAATTAAGACGCAACACTTACACGTAATTTTTGTTTATTAATGATTATTATTAACTTTTATTTTTATCATTATTTTTTTAATTGTTTTCCCTCCCTTGAGAGAGATGTATGTTACTGTGTACACAAATACTATTTTGAGTTGTATGTTACTGTGTATACGAGGGTCGCCGCCCCGTTTCATTCTGCTTTTTAGGTATCTGAATTGAGAAAGGAGTGGGAGTTTGGGCCTGACTTTCTCCAGCTGTTTGTTTCATGGAATGCAACGGATTAAGAAAGGTAACATGCGTTTCTATCATTCTTTAATTTCCCTTTTCACATTTTATAATATTTTTTTGATCTTTGTGTTCCATTCCTTCATAGTTTTGTATTTTAATGTTAAAATTTTGCTATTTTAATTATTTGATATAAATGAATGAATCTCTGTTGCGTCCACTGCAATAATATCTTTGTGATTCTTTTCCTAAACTTCCGACCTTTGAGCATCAAATTAGTTGCACTAACAGCTTTTATAACTAGAATTTTTGTGGGAACTATATCTGAGAAAAAACGTGTTCTTAAAGAAGAGCAAGATATTTTAAATTCCGAAGACTTAAGAAGAAAAGTAAAAATTTACCGCGACCTTTATGATACTTTAATTATTAAAGCGTGAGAATTTGTTAGGGAACTGTTTTCCATGTACCAATACAGTAGACAGTGTAATCATAAGCTAAATAAAAGTTCGGTTCGAATTGACGGAAATATTATTTTATACAATTGCGAGAATATGGATGAATACGGCTGTCACGTAGAGTGCAAATTTTTATATGCAGGGAATTTCTATATAATGACTCTAATTATTTTAGCGAGCGTTTATTAATATTTGAAATTACAGCGAATATCTGAGTAATGATCGTTTATATTATAAAATAAAGAGTGAAACATCCGTGATTCTATTTCGGTTAAGATCGGCGTCAAAACAATAATAAGCAAGTCAGAACAATTCTTCTCGACACGATAACGATAGCGTTAGAGGCAGACGTATTACAGTTTACAGCGATACGTTACCGATAAAGACAAAAGCAAAACGATCTTTGACATGCTACGGGAAACGCGAAATACGCAACCTCATCATGCTCCTTGTGGGCAGGAACAGCGTACACTTGCCATCAGGTGATTAAAGGATTATTCGCGACCTCCGCTTGTCTTCGTGTAAGACGGAGTTTTTCCTCGACATGTCATGAGTGTTACACAGAGACATAAATCTGCACACTTGTATACTACCATGTGATCCAAGCGAGAAAATTTTTCAAAATTAAGACGCAACACTTACACGTAATTTTTGTTTATTAATGATTATTATTAACTTTTATTTTTATCATTATTTTTTTAATTGTTTTCCCTCCCTTGAGAGAGATGTATGTTACTGTGTACACAAATACTATTTTGAGTTGTATGTTACTGTGTATACGAGGGTCGCCGCCCCGTTTCATTCTGCTTTTTAGGTATCTGAATTGAGAAAGGAGTGGGAGTTTGGGCCTGACTTTCTCCAGCTGTTTGTTTCATGGAATGCAACGGATTAAGAAAGGTAACATGCGTTTCTATCATTCTTTAATTTCCCTTTTCACATTTTATAATATTTTTTTGATCTTTGTGTTCCATTCCTTCATAGTTTTGTATTTTAATGTTAAAATTTTGCTATTTTAATTATTTGATATAAATGAATGAATCTCTGTTGCGTCCACTGCAATAATATCTTTGTGATTCTTTTCCTAAACTTCCGACCTTTGAGCATCAAATTAGTTGCACTAACAGCTTTTATAACTAGAATTTTTGTGGGAACTATATCTGTGAAAAAACGTGTTCTTAAAGAAGAGCAAGATATTTTAAATTCCGAAGACTTAAGAAGAAAAGTAAAAATTTACCGCGACCTTTATGATACTTTAATTATTAAAGCGTGAGAATTTGTTAGGGAACTGTTTTCCATGTACCAATACAGTAGACAGTGTAATCATAAGCTAAATAAAAGTTCGGTTCGAATTGACGGAAATATTATTTTATACAATTGCGAGAATATGGATGAATACGGCTGTCACGTAGAGTGCAAATTTTTATATGCAGGGAATTTCTATATAATGACTCTAATTATTTTAGCGAGCGTTTATTAATATTTGAAATTACAGCGAATATCTGAGTAATGATCGTTTATATTATAAAATAAAGAGTGAAACATCCGTGATTCTATTTCGGTTAAGATCGGCGTCAAAACAATAATAAGCAAGTCAGAACAATTCTTCTCGACACGATAACGATAGCGTTAGAGGCAGACGTATTACAGTTTACAGCGATACGTTACCGATAAAGACAAAAGCAAAACGATCTTTGACATGCTACGGGAAACGCGAAATACGCAACCTCATCATGCTCCTTGTGGGCAGGAACAGCGTACACTTGCCATCAGGTGATTAAAGGATTATTCGCGACCTCCGCTTGTCTTCGTGTAAGACGGAGTTTTTCCTCGACATGTCATGAGTGTTACACAGAGACATAAATCTGCACACTTGTATACTACCATGTGATCCAAGCGAGAAAATTTTTCAAAATTAAGACGCAACACTTACACGTAATTTTTGTTTATTAATGATTATTATTAACTTTTATTTTTATCATTATTTTTTTAATTGTTTTCCCTCCCTTGAGAGAGATGTATGTTACTGTGTACACAAATACTATTTTGAGTTGTATGTTACTGTGTATACGAGGGTCGCCGCCCCGTTTCATTCTGCTTTTTAGGTATCTGAATTGAGAAAGGAGTGGGAGTTTGGGCCTGACTTTCTCCAGCTGTTTGTTTCATGGAATGCAACGGATTAAGAAAGGTAACATGCGTTTCTATCATTCTTTAATTTCCCTTTTCACATTTTATAATATTTTTTTGATCTTTGTGTTCCATTCCTTCATAGTTTTGTATTTTAATGTTAAAATTTTGCTATTTTAATTATTTGATATAAATGAATGAATCTCTGTTGCGTCCACTGCAATAATATCTTTGTGATTCTTTTCCTAAACTTCCGACCTTTGAGCATCAAATTAGTTGCACTAACAGCTTTTATAACTAGAATTTTTGTGGGAACTATATCTGTGAAAAAACGTGTTCTTAAAGAAGAGCAAGATATTTTAAATTCCGAAGACTTAAGAAGAAAAGTAAAAATTTACCGCGACCTTTATGATACTTTAATTATTAAAGCGTGAGAATTTGTTAGGGAACTGTTTTCCATGTACCAATACAGTAGACAGTGTAATCATAAGCTAAATAAAAGTTCGGTTCGAATTGACGGAAATATTATTTTATACAATTGCGAGAATATGGATGAATACGGCTGTCACGTAGAGTGCAAATTTTTATATGCAGGGAATTTCTATATAATGACTCTAATTATTTTAGCGAACGTTTATTAATATTTGAAATTACAGCGAATATCTGAGTAATGATCGTTTATATTATAAAATAAAGAGTGAAACATCCGTGATTCTATTTCGGTTAAGATCGGCGTCAAAACAATAATAAGCAAGTCAGAACAATTCTTCTCGACACGATAACGATAGCGTTAGAGGCAGACGTCTTACAGTTTACAGCGATACGTTACCGATAAAGACAAAAGCAAAACGATCTTTGACATGCTACGGGAAACGCGAATTACGCAACCTCATCATGCTCCTTGTGGGCAGGAACAGCGTACACTTGCCATCAGGTGATTAAAGGATTATTCGCGACCTCCGCTTGTCTTCGTGTAAGACGGAGTTTTTCCTCGACATGTCATGAGTGTTACACAGAGACATAAATCTGCACACTTGTATACTACCATGTGATCCAAGCGAGAAAATTTTTCAAAATTAAGACGCAACACTTACACGTAATTTTTGTTTATTAATGATTATTATTAACTTTTATTTTTATCATTATTTTTTTAATTGTTTTCCCTCCCTTGAGAGAGATGTATGTTACTGTGTACACAAATACTATTTTGAGTTGTATGTTACTGTGTATACGAGGGTCGCCGCCCCGTTTCATTCTGCTTTTTAGGTATCTGAATTGAGAAAGGAGTGGGAGTTTGGGCCTGACTTTCTCCAGCTGTTTGTTTCATGGAATGCAACGGATTAAGAAAGGTAACATGCGTTTCTATCATTCTTTAATTTCCCTTTTCACATTTTATAATATTTTTTTGATCTTTGTGTTCCATTCCTTCATAGTTTTGTATTTTAATGTTAAAATTTTGCTATTTTAATTATTTGATATAAATGAATGAATCTCTGTTGCGTCCACTGCAATAATATCTTTGTGATTCTTTTCCTAAACTTCCGACCTTTGAGCATCAAATTAGTTGCACTAACAGCTTTTATAACTAGAATTTTTGTGGGAACTATATATGAGAAAAAACGTGTTCTTAAAGAAGAGCAAGATATTTTAAATTCCGAAGATTTAGAAGAAAAGTAAAAATTTACCGCGAGCTTTATGATACTTTAATTATTAAAGCGTGAGAATTTGTTAGGGAACTGTTTTCCATGTACCAATACAGTAGACAGTGTAATCATAAGCTAAATAAAAGTTCGGTTCGAATTGACGGAAATATTATTTTATACAATTGCGAGAATATGGATGAATACGGCTGTCACGTAGAGTGCAAATTTTTATATGCAGGGAATTTCTATATAATGACTCTAATTATTTTAGCGAACGTTTATTAATATTTGAAATTACAGCCAATATCTGAGTAATGATCGTTTATATTATAAAATAAAGAGTGAAACATCCGTGATTCTATTTCGGATAAGATCGGCGTCAAAACAATAATAAGCAAGTCAGAACAATTCTTCTCGACACGATAACGATAGCGTTAGAGGCAGACGTATTATAGTTTACAGCGATACGTACAATACAGTAGACAGTGTAATCATAAGCTAAATAAAAGTTCGGTTCGAATTGACGGAAATATTATTTTATACAATTGCCAGAATATTTATGAATACGGCTGTCACGTAGAGTGCAAATTTTTAAATGCAGGGAATTTCTATATAATGACTCTAATTATTTTAGCGAACGTTGATTCATATTTGAAATTACAGCGAATATCTGAGTAATGATCGTGTATATTATAAAATAAAGAGGGAAACATCCGTTGTTCTATTTCGGTTAAGATCGGCGGCAAAACAACAATAAGCAAGTCAGAACAATTCTTCTCGACACGATAACGATAGCGTTAGAGGCAGACGTATTACAGTTTACAGCGATACGTTACCGATAAAGACAAAAGCAAAACGATCTTTGACATGCTACGGGAAACGCGAATTACGCAACCTCATCATGCTCCTTGTGGGCAGGAACTGCGTACACTTGCCATCAGGTGATTAAAGGATTATTCGCGACCTCCGCTTGTCTTCGTGTAAGACGGAGTTTTTCCTCGACATGTCATGAGTGTTACACAGAGACATAAATCTGCACACTTGTATACTACCATGTGATCCAAGCGAGAAAATTTTTCAAAATTAAGACGCCACACTTACACGTAATTTTTGTTTATTAATGATTATTATTAACTTTTATTTTTATCATTATTTTTTTTATTGTTTTCCCTCCCTTGAGAGAGATGTATGTTACTGTGTACACAAATACTATTTTGAGTTGTATGTTACTGTGTATACGAGGGTCGCCGCCCCGTTTCATTCTGCTTTTTAGGTATCTGAATTGAGAAAGGAGTGGGAGTTTGGGCCTGACTTTCTCCAGCTGTTTGTTTCATGGAATGCAACGTATTAAGAAAGGTAACATGCGTTTCTATCATTCTTTAATTTCCCTTTTCACATTTTATAATATTTTTTTGATCTTTGTGTTCCATTCCTTCATAGTTTTGTATTTTAATGTTAAAATTTTGCTATTTTAATTATTTGATATAAATGAATGAATCTCTTTTGCGTCCACTGCAATAATATCTTTGTGATTCTTTTCCTAAACTTCCGACCTTTGAGCATCAAATTAGTTGCACTAACAGCTTTTATAACTAGAATTTTTGTGGGAACTATATCTGAGAAAAAACGTGTTCTTAAAGAAGAGCAAGATATTTTAAATTCCGAAGACTTAAGAAGAAAAGTAAAAATTTACCGCGACCTTTATGATACTTTAATTATTAAAGCGTGAGAATTTGTTAGGGAACTGTTTTCCATGTACCAATACAGTAGACAGTGTAATCATAAGCTAAATAAAAGTTCGGTTCGAATTGACGGAAATATTATTTTATACAATTGCGAGAATATGGATGAATACGGCTGTCACGTAGAGTGCAAATTTTTATATGCAGGGAATTTCTATATAATGACTCTAATTATTTTAGCGAACGTTTATTAATATTTGAAATTACAGCGAATATCTGAGTAATGATCGTTTATATTATAAAATAAAGAGTGAAACATCCGTGATTCTATTTCGGTTAAGATCGGCCTCAAAACAATAATAAGCAAGTCAGAACAATTCTTCTCGACACGATAACGATAGCGTTAGAGGCAGACGTATTACAGTTTACAGCGATACGTTACCGATAAAGACAAAAGCAAAACGATCTTTGACATGCTACGGAAACGCGAAATACGCAACCTCATCATGCTCCTTGTGGGCAGGAACAGCGTACACTTGCCATCAGGTGATTAAAGGATTATTCGCGACCTCCGCTTGTCTTCGTGTAAGACGGAGTTTTTCCTCGACATGTCATGAGTGTTACACAGAGACATAAATCTGCACACTTGTATACTACCATGTGATCCAAGCGAGAAAATTTTTCAAAATTAAGACGCAACACTTACACGTAATTTTTGTTTATTAATGATTATTATTAACTTTTATTTTTATCATTATTTTTTTAATTGTTTTCCCTCCCTTGAGAGAGATGTATGTTACTGTGTACACAAATACTATTTTGAGTTGTATGTTACTGTGTATACGAGGGTCGCCGCCCCGTTTCATTCTGCTTTTTAGGTATCTGAATTGAGAAAGGAGTGGGAGTTTGGGCCTGACTTTCTCCAGCTGTTTGTTTCATGGAATGCAACGGATTAAGAAAGGTAACATGCGTTTCTATCATTCTTTAATTTCCCTTTTCACATTTTATAATATTTTTTTGATCTTTGTGTTCCATTCCTTCATAGTTTTGTATTTTAATGTTAAAATTTTGCTATTTTAATTATTTGATATAAATGAATGAATCTCTGTTGCGTCCACTGCAATAATATCTTTGTGATTCTTTTCCTAAACTTCCGACCTTTGAGCATCAAATTAGTTGCACTAACAGCTTTTATAACTAGAATTTTTGTGGGAACTATATATGAGAAAAAACGTGTTCTTAAAGAAGAGCAAGATATTTTAAATTCCGAAGATTTAGAAGAAAAGTAAAAATTTACCGCGAGCTTTATGATACTTTAATTATTAAAGCGTGAGAATTTGTTAGGGAACTGTTTTCCATGTACCAATACAGTAGACAGTGTAATCATAAGCTAAATAAAAGTTCGGTTCGAATTGACGGAAATATTATTTTATACAATTGCGAGAATATGGATGAATACGGCTGTCACGTAGAGTGCAAATTTTTATATGCAGGGAATTTCTATATAATGACTCTAATTATTTTAGCGAACGTTTATTAATATTTGAAATTACAGCCAATATCTGAGTAATGATCGTTTATATTATAAAATAAAGAGTGAAACATCCGTGATTCTATTTCGGATAAGATCGGCGTCAAAACAATAATAAGCAAGTCAGAACAATTCTTCTCGACACGATAACGATAGCGTTAGAGGCAGACGTATTATAGTTTACAGCGATACGTACAATACAGTAGACAGTGTAATCATAAGCTAAATAAAAGTTCGGTTCGAATTGACGGAAATATTATTTTATACAATTGCCAGAATATTTATGAATACGGCTGTCACGTAGAGTGCAAATTTTTAAATGCAGGGAATTTCTATATAATGACTCTAATTATTTTAGCGAACGTTGATTCATATTTGAAATTACAGCGAATATCTGAGTAATGATCGTGTATATTATAAAATAAAGAGGGAAACATCCGTTGTTCTATTTCGGTTAAGATCGGCGGCAAAACAACAATAAGCAAGTCAGAACAATTCTTCTCGACACGATAACGATAGCGTTAGAGGCAGACGTATTACAGTTTACAGCGATACGTTACCGATAAAGACAAAAGCAAAACGATCTTTGACATGCTACGGGAAACGCGAATTACGCAACCTCATCATGCTCCTTGTGGGCAGGAACTGCGTACACTTGCCATCAGGTGATTAAAGGATTATTCGCGACCTCCGCTTGTCTTCGTGTAAGACGGAGTTTTTCCTCGACATGTCATGAGTGTTACACAGAGACATAAATCTGCACACTTGTATACTACCATGTGATCCAAGCGAGAAAATTTTTCAAAATTAAGACGCCACACTTACACGTAATTCTTGTTTATTAATGATTATTATTAACTTTTATTTTTATCATTATTTTTTTTATTGTTTTCCCTCCCTTGAGAGAGATGTATGTTACTGTGTACACAAATACTATTTTGAGTTGTATGTTACTGTGTATACGAGGGTCGCCGCCCCGTTTCATTCTGCTTTTTAGGTATCTGAATTGAGAAAGGAGTGGGAATTTGGGCCTGACTTTCTCCAGCTGTTTGTTTCATGGAATGCAACGTATTAAGAAAGGTAACATGCGTTTCTATCATTCTTTAATTTCCCTTTTCACATTTTATAATATTTTTTTGATCTTTGTGTTCCATTCCTTCATAGTTTTGTATTTTAATGTTAAAATTTTGCTATTTTAATTATTTGATATAAATGAATGAATCTCTTTTGCGTCCACTGCAATAATATCTTTGTGATTCTTTTCCTAAACTTCCGACCTTTGAGCATCAAATTAGTTGCACTAACAGCTTTTATAACTAGAATTTTTGTGGGAACTATATCTGAGAAAAAACGTGTTCTTAAAGAAGAGCAAGATATTTTAAATTCCGAAGACTTAAGAAGAAAAGTAAAAATTTACCGCGACCTTTATGATACTTTAATTATTAAAGCGTGAGAATTTGTTAGGGAACTGTTTTCCATGTACCAATACAGTAGACAGTGTAATCATAAGCTAAATAAAAGTTCGGTTCGAATTGACGGAAATATTATTTTATACAATTGCGAGAATATGGATGAATACGGCTGTCACGTAGAGTGCAAATTTTTATATGCAGGGAATTTCTATATAATGACTCTAATTATTTTAGCGAACGTTTATTAATATTTGAAATTACAGCGAATATCTGAGTAATGATCGTTTATATTATAAAATAAAGAGTGAAACATCCGTGATTCTATTTCGGTTAAGATCGGCCTCAAAACAATAATAAGCAAGTCAGAACAATTCTTCTCGACACGATAACGATAGCGTTAGAGGCAGACGTATTACAGTTTACAGCGATACGTTACCGATAAAGACAAAAACAAAACGATCTTTGACATGCTACGGGAAACGCGAAATACGCAACCTCATCATGCTCCTTGTGGGCAGGAACAGCGTACACTTGCCATCAGGTGATTAAAGGATTATTCGCGACCTCCGCTTGTCTTCGTGTAAGACGGAGTTTTTCCTCGACATGTCATGAGTGTTACACAGAGACATAAATCTGCACACTTGTATACTACCATGTGATCCAAGCGAGAAAATTTTTCAAAATTAAGACGCAACACTTACACGTAATTTTTGTTTATTAATGATTATTATTAACTTTTATTTTTATCATTATTTTTTTAATTGTTTTCCCTCCCTTGAGAGAGATGTATGTTACTGTGTACACAAATACTATTTTGAGTTGTATGTTACTGTGTATACGAGGGTCGCCGCCCCGTTTCATTCTGCTTTTTAGGTATCTGAATTGAGAAAGGAGTGGGAGTTTGGGCCTGACTTTCTCCAGCTGTTTGTTTCATGGAATGCAACGGATTAAGAAAGGTAACATGCGTTTCTATCATTCTTTAATTTCCCTTTTCACATTTTATAATATTTTTTTGATCTTTGTGTTCCATTCCTTCATAGTTTTGTATTTTAATGTTAAAATTTTGCTATTTTAATTATTTGATATAAATGAATGAATCTCTGTTGCGTCCACTGCAATAATATCTTTGTGATTCTTTTCCTAAACTTCCGACCTTTGAGCATCAAATTAGTTGCACTAACAGCTTTTATAACTAGAATTTTTGTGGGAACTATATCTGAGAAAAAACGTGTTCTTAAAGAAGAGCAAGATATTTTAAATTCCGAAGACTTAAGAAGAAAAGTAAAAATTTACCGCGACCTTTATGATACTTTAATTATTAAAGCGTGAGAATTTGTTAGGGAACTGTTTTCCATGTACCAATACAGTAGACAGTGTAATCATAAGCTAAATAAAAGTTCGGTTCGAATTGACGGAAATATTATTTTATACAATTGCGAGAATATGGATGAATACGGCTGTCACGTAGAGTGCAAATTTTTATATGCAGGGAATTTCTATATAATGACTCTAATTATTTTAGCGAGCGTTTATTAATATTTGAAATTACAGCGAATATCTGAGTAATGATCGTTTATATTATAAAATAAAGAGTGAAACATCCGTGATTCTATTTCGGTTAAGATCGGCGTCAAAACAATAATAAGCAAGTCAGAACAATTCTTCTCGACACGATAACGATAGCGTTAGAGGCAGACGTATTACAGTTTACAGCGATACGTTACCGATAAAGACAAAAGCAAAACGATCTTTGACATGCTACGGGAAACGCGAAATACGCAACCTCATCATGCTCCTTGTGGGCAGGAACAGCGTACACTTGCCATCAGGTGATTAAAGGATTATTCGCGACCTCCGCTTGTCTTCGTGTAAGACGGAGTTTTTCCTCGACATGTCATGAGTGTTACACAGAGACATAAATCTGCACACTTGTATACTACCATGTGATCCAAGCGAGAAAATTTTTCAAAATTAAGACGCAACACTTACACGTAATTTTTGTTTATTAATGATTATTATTAACTTTTATTTTTATCATTATTTTTTTAATTGTTTTCCCTCCCTTGAGAGAGATGTATGTTACTGTGTACACAAATACTATTTTGAGTTGTATGTTACTGTGTATACGAGGGTCGCCGCCCCGTTTCATTCTGCTTTTTAGGTATCTGAATTGAGAAAGGAGTGGGAGTTTGGGCCTGACTTTCTCCAGCTGTTTGTTTCATGGAATGCAACGGATTAAGAAAGGTAACATGCGTTTCTATCATTCTTTAATTTCCCTTTTCACATTTTATAATATTTTTTTGATCTTTGTGTTCCATTCCTTCATAGTTTTGTATTTTAATGTTAAAATTTTGCTATTTTAATTATTTGATATAAATGAATGAATCTCTGTTGCGTCCACTGCAATAATATCTTTGTGATTCTTTTCCTAAACTTCCGACCTTTGAGCATCAAATTAGTTGCACTAACAGCTTTTATAACTAGAATTTTTGTGGGAACTATATCTGTGAAAAAACGTGTTCTTAAAGAAGAGCAAGATATTTTAAATTCCGAAGACTTAAGAAGAAAAGTAAAAATTTACCGCGACCTTTATGATACTTTAATTATTAAAGCGTGAGAATTTGTTAGGGAACTGTTTTCCATGTACCAATACAGTAGACAGTGTAATCATAAGCTAAATAAAAGTTCGGTTCGAATTGACGGAAATATTATTTTATACAATTGCGAGAATATGGATGAATACGGCTGTCACGTAGAGTGCAAATTTTTATATGCAGGGAATTTCTATATAATGACTCTAATTATTTTAGCGAGCGTTTATTAATATTTGAAATTACAGCGAATATCTGAGTAATGATCGTTTATATTATAAAATAAAGAGTGAAACATCCGTGATTCTATTTCGGTTAAGATCGGCGTCAAAACAATAATAAGCAAGTCAGAACAATTCTTCTCGACACGATAACGATAGCGTTAGAGGCAGACGTATTACAGTTTACAGCGATACGTTACCGATAAAGACAAAAGCAAAACGATCTTTGACATGCTACGGGAAACGCGAAATACGCAACCTCATCATGCTCCTTGTGGGCAGGAACAGCGTACACTTGCCATCAGGTGATTAAAGGATTATTCGCGACCTCCGCTTGTCTTCGTGTAAGACGGAGTTTTTCCTCGACATGTCATGAGTGTTACACAGAGACATAAATCTGCACACTTGTATACTACCATGTGATCCAAGCGAGAAAATTTTTCAAAATTAAGACGCAACACTTACACGTAATTTTTGTTTATTAATGATTATTATTAACTTTTATTTTTATCATTATTTTTTTAATTGTTTTCCCTCCCTTGAGAGAGATGTATGTTACTGTGTACACAAATACTATTTTGAGTTGTATGTTACTGTGTATACGAGGGTCGCCGCCCCGTTTCATTCTGCTTTTTAGGTATCTGAATTGAGAAAGGAGTGGGAGTTTGGGCCTGACTTTCTCCAGCTGTTTGTTTCATGGAATGCAACGGATTAAGAAAGGTAACATGCGTTTCTATCATTCTTTAATTTCCCTTTTCACATTTTATAATATTTTTTTGATCTTTGTGTTCCATTCCTTCATAGTTTTGTATTTTAATGTTAAAATTTTGCTATTTTAATTATTTGATATAAATGAATGAATCTCTGTTGCGTCCACTGCAATAATATCTTTGTGATTCTTTTCCTAAACTTCCGACCTTTGAGCATCAAATTAGTTGCACTAACAGCTTTTATAACTAGAATTTTTGTGGGAACTATATCTGTGAAAAAACGTGTTCTTAAAGAAGAGCAAGATATTTTAAATTCCGAAGACTTAAGAAGAAAAGTAAAAATTTACCGCGACCTTTATGATACTTTAATTATTAAAGCGTGAGAATTTGTTAGGGAACTGTTTTCCATGTACCAATACAGTAGACAGTGTAATCATAAGCTAAATAAAAGTTCGGTTCGAATTGACGGAAATATTATTTTATACAATTGCGAGAATATGGATGAATACGGCTGTCACGTAGAGTGCAAATTTTTATATGCAGGGAATTTCTATATAATGACTCTAATTATTTTAGCGAACGTTTATTAATATTTGAAATTACAGCGAATATCTGAGTAATGATCGTTTATATTATAAAATAAAGAGTGAAACATCCGTGATTCTATTTCGGTTAAGATCGGCGTCAAAACAATAATAAGCAAGTCAGAACAATTCTTCTCGACACGATAACGATAGCGTTAGAGGCAGACGTATTACAGTTTACAGCGATACGTTACCGATAAAGACAAAAGCAAAACGATCTTTGACATGCTACGGGAAACGCGAATTACGCATCCTCATCATGCTCCTTGTGGGCAGGAACTGCGTACACTTGCCATCAGGTGATTAAAGGATTATTCGCGACCTCCGCTTGTCTTCGTGTAAGACGGAGTTTTTCCTCGACATGTCATGAGTGTTACACAGAGACATAAATCTGCACACTTGTATACTACCATGTGATCCAAGCGAGAAAATTTTTCAAAATTAAGACGCCACACTTACACGTAATTTTTGTTTATTAATGATTATTATTAACTTTTATTTTTATCATTATTTTTTTTATTGTTTTCCCTCCCTTGAGAGAGATGTATGTTACTGTGTACACAAATACTATTTTGAGTTGTATGTTACTGTGTATACGAGGGTCGCCGCCCCGTTTCATTCTGCTTTTTAGGTATCTGAATTGAGAAAGGAGTGGGAGTTTGGGCCTGACTTTCTCCAGCTGTTTGTTTCATGGAATGCAACGGATTAAGAAAGGTAACATGCGTTTCTATCATTCTTTAATTTCCCTTTTCACATTTTATAATATTTTTTTGATCTTTGTGTTCCATTCCTTCATAGTTTTGTATTTTAATGTTAAAATTTTGCTATTTTAATTATTTGATGTAAATGAATGAATCTCTTTTGCGTCCACCGCAATAATATCTTTGTGATTCTTTTCCTAAACTTCCGACCTTTGAGCATCAAATTAGTTGCACTAACAGCTTTTATAACTAGAATTTTTGTGGGAACTATATCTGAGAAAAAACGTGTTCTTAAAGAAGAGCAAGATATTTTAAATTCCGAAGACTTAAGAAGAAAAGTAAAAATTTACCGCGACCTTTATGATACTTTAATTATTAAAGCGTGAGAATTTGTTAGGGAACTGTTTTCCATGTACCAATACAGTAGACAGTGTAATCATAAGCTAAATAAAAGTTCGGTTCGAATTGACGGAAATATTATTTTATACAATTGCGAGAATATGGATGAATACGGCTGTCACGTAGAGTGCAAATTTTTATATGCAGGGAATTTCTATATAATGACTCTAATTATTTTAGCGAACGTTTATTAATATTTGAAATTACAGCGAATATCTGAGTAATGATCGTTTATATTATAAAATAAAGAGTGAAACATCCGTGATTCTATTTCGGTTAAGATCGGCGTCAAAACAATAATAAGCAAGTCAGAACAATTCTTCTCGACACGATAACGATAGCGTTAGAGGCAGACGTATTACAGTTTACAGCGATACGTTACCGATAAAGACAAAAGCAAAACGATCTTTGACATGCTACGGGAAACGCGAATTACGCAACCTCATCATGCTCCTTGTGGGCAGGAACTGCGTACACTTGCCATCAGGTGATTAAAGGATTATTCGCGACCTCCGCTTGTCTTCGTGTAAGACGGAGTTTTTCCTCGACATGTCATGAGTGTTACACAGAGACATAAATCTGCACACTTGTATACTACCATGTGATCCAAGCGAGAAAATTTTTCAAAATTAAGACGCCACACTTACACGTAATTTTTGTTTATTAATGATTATTATTAACTTTTATTTTTATCATTATTTTTTTTATTGTTTTCCCTCCCTTGAGAGATATGTACGTTACTGTGTACACAAATACTATTTTGAGTTGTATGTTACTGTGTATACGAGGGTCGCCGCCCCGTTTCATTCTGCTTTTTAGGTATCTGAATTGAGAAAGGAGTGGGAGTTTGGGCCTGACTTTCTCCAGGTGTTTGTTTCATGGAATGCAACGGATTAAGAAAGGTAACATGCGTTTCTATCATTCTTTAATTTCCCTTTTCACATTTTATAATATTTTTTTGATCTTTGTGTTCCATTCCTTCATAGTTTTGTATTTTAATGTTAAAATTTTGCTATTTTAATTATTTGATATAAATGAATGAATCTCTTTTGCGTCCACTGCAATAATATCTTTGTGATTCTTTTCCTAAACTTCCGACCTTTGAGCATCAAATTAGTTGCACTAACAGCTTTTATAACTAGAATTTTTGTGGGAACTATATCTGAGAAAAAACGTGTTCTTAAAGAAGAGCAAGATATTTTAAATTCCGAAGACTTAAGAAGAAAAGTAAAAATTTACCGCGACCTTTATGATACTTTAATTATTAAAGCGTGAGAATTTGTTAGGGAACTGTTTTCCATGTACCAATACAGTAGACAGTGTAATCATAAGCTAAATAAAAGTTCGGTTCGAATTGACGGAAATATTATTTTATACAATTGCGAGAATATGGATGAATACGGCTGTCACGTAGAGTGCAAATTTTTATATGCAGGGAATTTCTATATAATGACTCTAATTATTTTAGCGAACGTTTATTAATATTTGAAATTACAGCGAATATCTGAGTAATGATCGTTTATATTATAAAATAAAGAGTGAAACATCCGTGATTCTATTTCGGTTAAGATCGGCCTCAAAACAATAATAAGCAAGTCAGAACAATTCTTCTCGACACGATAACGATAGCGTTAGAGGCAGACGTATTACAGTTTACAGCGATACGTTACCGATAAAGACAAAAGCAAAACGATCTTTGACATGCTACGGGAAACGCGAAATACGCAACCTCATCATGCTCCTTGTGGGCAGGAACAGCGTACACTTGCCATCAGGTGATTAAAGGATTATTCGCGACCTCCGCTTGTCTTCGTGTAAGACGGAGTTTTTCCTCGACATGTCATGAGTGTTACACAGAGACATAAATCTGCACACTTGTATACTACCATGTGATCCAAGCGAGAAATTTTTTCAAAATTAAGACGCAACACTTACACGTAATTTTTGTTTATTAATGATTATTATTAACTTTTATTTTTATCATTATTTTTTTAATTGTTTTCCCTCCCTTGAGAGAGATGTATGTTACTGTGTACACAAATACTATTTTGAGTTGTATGTTACTGTGTATACGAGGGTCGCCGCCCCGTTTCATTCTGCTTTTTAGGTATCTGAATTGAGAAAGGAGTGGGAGTTTGGGCCTGACTTTCTCCAGCTGTTTGTTTCATGGAATGCAACGGATTAAGAAAGGTAACATGCGTTTCTATCATTCTTTAATTTCCCTTTTCACATTTTATAATATTTTTTTGATCTTTGTGTTCCATTCCTTCATAGTTTTGTATTTTAATGTTAAAATTTTGCTATTTTAATTATTTGATATAAATGAATGAATCTCTGTTGCGTCCACTGCAATAATATCTTTGTGATTCTTTTCCTAAACTTCCGACCTTTGAGCATCAAATTAGTTGCACTAACAGCTTTTATAACTAGAATTTTTGTGGGAACTATATCTGAGAAAAAACGTGTTCTTAAAGAAGAGCAAGATATTTTAAATTCCGAAGACTTAAGAAGAAAAGTAAAAATTTACCGCGACCTTTATGATACTTTAATTATTAAAGCGTGAGAATTTGTTAGGGAACTGTTTTCCATGTACCAATACAGTAGACAGTGTAATCATAAGCTAAATAAAAGTTCGGTTCGAATTGACGGAAATATTATTTTATACAATTGCGAGAATATGGATGAATACGGCTGTCACGTAGAGTGCAAATTTTTATATGCAGGGAATTTCTATATAATGACTCTAATTATTTTAGCGAACGTTTATTAATATTTGAAATTACAGCGAATATCTGAGTAATGATCGTTTATATTATAAAATAAAGAGTGAAACATCCGTGATTCTATTTCGGTTAAGATCGGCGTCAAAACAATAATAAGCAAGTCAGAACAATTCTTCTCGACACGATAACGATAGCGTTAGAGGCAGACGTATTACAGTTTACAGCGATACGTTACCGATAAAGACAAAAGCAAAACGATCTTTGACATGCTACGGGAAACGCGAATTACGCAACCTCATCATGCTCCTTGTGGGCAGGAACTGCGTACACTTGCCATCAGGTGATTAAAGGATTATTCGCGACCTCCGCTTGTCTTCGTGTAAGACGGAGTTTTTCCTCGACATGTCATGAGTGTTACACAGAGACATAAATCTGCACACTTGTATACTACCATGTGATCCAAGCGAGAAAATTTTTCAAAATTAAGACGCCACACTTACACGTAATTTTTGTTTATTAATGATTATTATTAACTTTTATTTTTATCATTATTTTTTTTATTGTTTTCCCTCCCTTGAGAGAGATGTATGTTACTGTGTACACAAATACTATTTTGAGTTGTATGTTACTGTGCATACGAGGGTCGCCGCCCCGTTTCATTCTGCTTTTTAGGTATCTGAATTGAGAAAGGAGTGGGAGTTTGGGCCTGACTTTCTCCAGCTGTTTGTTTCATGGAATGCAACGGATTAAGAAAGGTAACATGCGTTTCTATCATTCTTAATTTCCCTTTTTACATTTTATAATATTTTTTTGATCTTTGTGTTCCATTCCTTCATAGTTTTGTATTTTAATGTTAAAATTTTGCTATTTTAATTATTTGATATAAATGAATGAATCTCTGTTGCGTCCACTGCAATAATATCTTTGTGATTCTTTTCCTAAACTTCCGACCTTTGAGCATCAAATTAGTTGCACTAACAGCTTTTATAACTAGAATTTTTGTGGGAACTATATCTGAGAAAAAAAGGTGTTCTTAAAGAAGAGCAAGATATTTTAAATTCCGAAGACTTAAGAAGAAAAGTAAATATTTACCGCGACCTTTATGATACTTTAATTATTAAAGCGTGAGAATTTCTTAGGGAACTGTTTTCCATGTACCAATACAGTAGACAGTGTAATCATAAGCTAAATAAAAGTTCGGTTCGAATTGACGGAAATATTATTTTATACAATTGCGAGAATATGGATGAATACGGCTGTCACGTAGAGTGCAAATTTTTATATGCAGGGAATTTCTATATAATGACTCTAATTATTTTAGCGAACGTTTATTAATATTTGAAATTACAGCGAATATCTGAGTAATGATCGTTTATATTATAAAATAAAGAGTGAAACATCCGTGATTCTATTTCGGTTAAGATCGGCGTCAAAACAATAATAAGCAAGTCAGAACAATTCTTCTCGACACGATAACGATAGCGTTAGAGGCAGACGTATTACAGTTTACAGCGATACGTTACCGATAAAGACAAAAGCAAAACGATCTTTGACATGCTACGGGAAACGCGAATTACGCAACCTCATCATGCTCCTTGTGGGCAGGAACTGCGTACACTTGCCATCAGGTGATTAAAGGATTATTCGCGACCTCCGCTTGTCTTCGTGTAAGACGGAGTTTTTCCTCGACATGTCATGAGTGTTACACAGAGACATAAATCTGCACACTTGTATACTACCATGTGATCCAAGCGAGAAAATTTTTCAAAATTAAGACGCCACACTTACACGTAATTTTTGTTTATTAATGATTATTATTAACTTTTATTTTTATCATTATTTTTTTTATTGTTTTCCCTCCCTTGAGAGATATGTATGTTACTGTGTACACAAATACTATTTTGAGTTGTATGTTACTGTGTATACGAGGGTCGCCGCCCCGTTTCATTCTGCTTTTTAGGTATCTGAATTGAGAAAGGAGTGGGAGTTTGGGCCTGACTTTCTCCAGGTGTTTGTTTCATGGAATGCAACGGATTAAGAAAGGTAACATGCGTTTCTATCATTCTTTAATTTCCCTTTTCACATTTTATAATATTTTTTTGATCTTTGTGTTCCATTCCTTCATAGTTTTGTATTTTAATGTTAAAATTTTGCTATTTTAATTATTTGATATAAATGAATGAATCTCTTTTGCGTCCACTGCAATAATATCTTTGTGATTCTTTTCCTAAACTTCCGACCTTTGAGCATCAAATTAGTTGCACTAACAGCTTTTATAACTAGAATTTTTGTGGGAACTATATCTGAGAAAAAACGTGTTCTTAAAGAAGAGCAAGATATTTTAAATTCCGAAGACTTAAGAAGAAAAGTAAAAATTTACCGCGACCTTTATGATACTTTAATTATTAAAGCGTGAGAATTTGTTAGGGAACTGTTTTCCATGTACCAATACAGTAGACAGTGTAATCATAAGCTAAATAAAAGTTCGGTTCGAATTGACGGAAATATTATTTTATACAATTGCGAGAATATGGATGAATACGGCTGTCACGTAGAGTGCAAATTTTTATATGCAGGGAATTTCTATATAATGACTCTAATTATTTTAGCGAACGTTTATTAATATTTGAAATTACAGCGAATATCTGAGTAATGATCGTTTATATTATAAAATAAAGAGTGAAACATCCGTGATTCTATTTCGGTTAAGATCGGCCTCAAAACAATAATAAGCAAGTCAGAACAATTCTTCTCGACACGATAACGATAGCGTTAGAGGCAGACGTATTACAGTTTACAGCGATACGTTACCGATAAAGACAAAAGCAAAACGATCTTTGACATGCTACGGGAAACGCGAAATACGCAACCTCATCATGCTCCTTGTGGGCAGGAACAGCGTACACTTGCCATCAGGTGATTAAAGGATTATTCGCGACCTCCGCTTGTCTTCGTGTAAGACGGAGTTTTTCCTCGACATGTCATGAGTGTTACACAGAGACATAAATCTGCACACTTGTATACTACCATGTGATCCAAGCGAGAAATTTTTTCAAAATTAAGACGCAACACTTACACGTAATTTTTGTTTATTAATGATTATTATTAACTTTTATTTTTATCATTATTTTTTTAATTGTTTTCCCTCCCTTGAGAGAGATGTATGTTACTGTGTACACAAATACTATTTTGAGTTGTATGTTACTGTGTATACGAGGGTCGCCGCCCCGTTTCATTCTGCTTTTTAGGTATCTGAATTGAGAAAGGAGTGGGAGTTTGGGCCTGACTTTCTCCAGCTGTTTGTTTCATGGAATGCAACGGATTAAGAAAGGTAACATGCGTTTCTATCATTCTTTAATTTCCCTTTTCACATTTTATAATATTTTTTTGATCTTTGTGTTCCATTCCTTCATAGTTTTGTATTTTAATGTTAAAATTTTGCTATTTTAATTATTTGATATAAATGAATGAATCTCTGTTGCGTCCACTGCAATAATATCTTTGTGATTCTTTTCCTAAACTTCCGACCTTTGAGCATCAAATTAGTTGCACTAACAGCTTTTATAACTAGAATTTTTGTGGGAACTATATCTGAGAAAAAACGTGTTCTTAAAGAAGAGCAAGATATTTTAAATTCCGAAGACTTAAGAAGAAAAGTAAAAATTTACCGCGACCTTTATGATACTTTAATTATTAAAGCGTGAGAATTTGTTAGGGAACTGTTTTCCATGTACCAATACAGTAGACAGTGTAATCATAAGCTAAATAAAAGTTCGGTTCGAATTGACGGAAATATTATTTTATACAATTGCGAGAATATGGATGAATACGGCTGTCACGTAGAGTGCAAATTTTTATATGCAGGGAATTTCTATATAATGACTCTAATTATTTTAGCGAACGTTTATTAATATTTGAAATTACAGCGAATATCTGAGTAATGATCGTTTATATTATAAAATAAAGAGTGAAACATCCGTGATTCTATTTCGGTTAAGATCGGCCTCAAAACAATAATAAGCAAGTCAGAACAATTCTTCTCGACACGATAACGATAGCGTTAGAGGCAGACGTATTACAGTTTACAGCGATACGTTACCGATAAAGACAAAAGCAAAACGATCTTTGACATGCTACGGGAAACGCGAAATACGCAACCTCATCATGCTCCTTGTGGGCAGGAACAGCGTACACTTGCCATCAGGTGATTAAAGGATTATTCGCGACCTCCGCTTGTCTTCGTGTAAGACGGAGTTTTTCCTCGACATGTCATGAGTGTTACACAGAGACATAAATCTGCACACTTGTATACTACCATGTGATCCAAGCGAGAAATTTTTTCAAAATTAAGACGCAACACTTACACGTAATTTTTGTTTATTAATGATTATTATTAACTTTTATTTTTATCATTATTTTTTTAATTGTTTTCCCTCCCTTGAGAGAGATGTATGTTACTGTGTACACAAATACTATTTTGAGTTGTATGTTACTGTGTATACGAGGGTCGCCGCCCCGTTTCATTCTGCTTTTTAGGTATCTGAATTGAGAAAGGAGTGGGAGTTTGGGCCTGACTTTCTCCAGCTGTTTGTTTCATGGAATGCAACGGATTAAGAAAGGTAACATGCGTTTCTATCATTCTTTAATTTCCCTTTTCACATTTTATAATATTTTTTTGATCTTTGTGTTCCATTCCTTCATAGTTTTGTATTTTAATGTTAAAATTTTGCTATTTTAATTATTTGATATAAATGAATGAATCTCTGTTGCGTCCACTGCAATAATATCTTTGTGATTCTTTTCCTAAACTTCCGACCTTTGAGCATCAAATTAGTTGCACTAACAGCTTTTATAACTAGAATTTTTGTGGGAACTATATCTGAGAAAAAACGTGTTCTTAAAGAAGAGCAAGATATTTTAAATTCCGAAGACTTAAGAAGAAAAGTAAAAATTTACCGCGACCTTTATGATACTTTAATTATTAAAGCGTGAGAATTTGTTAGGGAACTGTTTTCCATGTACCAATACAGTAGACAGTGTAATCATAAGCTAAATAAAAGTTCGGTTCGAATTGACGGAAATATTATTTTATACAATTGCGAGAATATGGATGAATACGGCTGTCACGTAGAGTGCAAATTTTTATATGCAGGGAATTTCTATATAATGACTCTAATTATTTTAGCGAACGTTTATTAATATTTGAAATTACAGCGAATATCTGAGTAATGATCGTTTATATTATAAAATAAAGAGTGAAACATCCGTGATTCTATTTCGGTTAAGATCGGCGTCAAAACAATAATAAGCAAGTCAGAACAATTCTTCTCGACACGATAACGATAGCGTTAGAGGCAGACGTATTACAGTTTACAGCGATACGTTACCGATAAAGACAAAAGCAAAACGATCTTTGACATGCTACGGGAAACGCGAATTACGCAACCTCATCATGCTCCTTGTGGGCAGGAACTGCGTACACTTGCCATCAGGTGATTAAAGGATTATTCGCGACCTCCGCTTGTCTTCGTGTAAGACGGAGTTTTTCCTCGACATGTCATGAGTGTTACACAGAGACATAAATCTGCACACTTGTATACTACCATGTGATCCAAGCGAGAAAATTTTTCAAAATTAAGACGCCACACTTACACGTAATTTTTGTTTATTAATGATTATTATTAACTTTTATTTTTATCATTATTTTTTTTATTGTTTTCCCTCCCTTGAGAGAGATGTATGTTACTGTGTACACAAATACTATTTTGAGTTGTATGTTACTGTGCATACGAGGGTCGCCGCCCCGTTTCATTCTGCTTTTTAGGTATCTGAATTGAGAAAGGAGTGGGAGTTTGGGCCTGACTTTCTCCAGCTGTTTGTTTCATGGAATGCAACGGATTAAGAAAGGTAACATGCGTTTCTATCATTCTTAATTTCCCTTTTTACATTTTATAATATTTTTTTGATCTTTGTGTTCCATTCCTTCATAGTTTTGTATTTTAATGTTAAAATTTTGCTATTTTAATTATTTGATATAAATGAATGAATCTCTGTTGCGTCCACTGCAATAATATCTTTGTGATTCTTTTCCTAAACTTCCGACCTTTGAGCATCAAATTAGTTGCACTAACAGCTTTTATAACTAGAATTTTTGTGGGAACTATATCTGAGAAAAAAAGGTGTTCTTAAAGAAGAGCAAGATATTTTAAATTCCGAAGACTTAAGAAGAAAAGTAAATATTTACCGCGACCTTTATGATACTTTAATTATTAAAGCGTGAGAATTTCTTAGGGAACTGTTTTCCATGTACCAATACAGTAGACAGTGTAATCATAAGCTAAATAAAAGTTCGGTTCGAATTGACGGAAATATTATTTTATACAATTGCGAGAATATGGATGAATACGGCTGTCACGTAGAGTGCAAATTTTTATATGCAGGGAATTTCTATATAATGACTCTAATTATTTTAGCGAACGTTTATTAATATTTGAAATTACAGCGAATATCTGAGTAATGATCGTTTATATTATAAAATAAAGAGTGAAACATCCGTGATTCTATTTCGGTTAAGATCGGCGTCAAAACAATAATAAGCAAGTCAGAACAATTCTTCTCGACACGATAACGATAGCGTTAGAGGCAGACGTATTACAGTTTACAGCGATACGTTACCGATAAAGACAAAAGCAAAACGATCTTTGACATGCTACGGGAAACGCGAATTACGCAACCTCATCATGCTCCTTGTGGGCAGGAACTGCGTACACTTGCCATCAGGTGATTAAAGGATTATTCGCGACCTCCGCTTGTCTTCGTGTAAGACGGAGTTTTTCCTCGACATGTCATGAGTGTTACACAGAGACATAAATCTGCACACTTGTATACTACCATGTGATCCAAGCGAGAAAATTTTTCAAAATTAAGACGCCACACTTACACGTAATTTTTGTTTATTAATGATTATTATTAACTTTTATTTTTATCATTATTTTTTTTATTGTTTTCCCTCCCTTGAGAGATATGTATGTTACTGTGTACACAAATACTATTTTGAGTTGTATGTTACTGTGTATACGAGGGTCGCCGCCCCGTTTCATTCTGCTTTTTAGGTATCTGAATTGAGAAAGGAGTGGGAGTTTGGGCCTGACTTTCTCCAGGTGTTTGTTTCATGGAATGCAACGGATTAAGAAAGGTAACATGCGTTTCTATCATTCTTTAATTTCCCTTTTCACATTTTATAATATTTTTTTGATCTTTGTGTTCCATTCCTTCATAGTTTTGTATTTTAATGTTAAAATTTTGCTATTTTAATTATTTGATATAAATGAATGAATCTCTTTTGCGTCCACTGCAATAATATCTTTGTGATTCTTTTCCTAAACTTCCGACCTTTGAGCATCAAATTAGTTGCACTAACAGCTTTTATAACTAGAATTTTTGTGGGAACTATATCTGAGAAAAAACGTGTTCTTAAAGAAGAGCAAGATATTTTAAATTCCGAAGACTTAAGAAGAAAAGTAAAAATTTACCGCGACCTTTATGATACTTTAATTATTAAAGCGTGAGAATTTGTTAGGGAACTGTTTTCCATGTACCAATACAGTAGACAGTGTAATCATAAGCTAAATAAAAGTTCGGTTCGAATTGACGGAAATATTATTTTATACAATTGCGAGAATATGGATGAATACGGCTGTCACGTAGAGTGCAAATTTTTATATGCAGGGAATTTCTATATAATGACTCTAATTATTTTAGCGAACGTTTATTAATATTTGAAATTACAGCGAATATCTGAGTAATGATCGTTTATATTATAAAATAAAGAGTGAAACATCCGTGATTCTATTTCGGTTAAGATCGGCCTCAAAACAATAATAAGCAAGTCAGAACAATTCTTCTCGACACGATAACGATAGCGTTAGAGGCAGACGTATTACAGTTTACAGCGATACGTTACCGATAAAGACAAAAGCAAAACGATCTTTGACATGCTACGGGAAACGCGAAATACGCAACCTCATCATGCTCCTTGTGGGCAGGAACAGCGTACACTTGCCATCAGGTGATTAAAGGATTATTCGCGACCTCCGCTTGTCTTCGTGTAAGACGGAGTTTTTCCTCGACATGTCATGAGTGTTACACAGAGACATAAATCTGCACACTTGTATACTACCATGTGATCCAAGCGAGAAATTTTTTCAAAATTAAGACGCAACACTTACACGTAATTTTTGTTTATTAATGATTATTATTAACTTTTATTTTTATCATTATTTTTTTAATTGTTTTCCCTCCCTTGAGAGAGATGTATGTTACTGTGTACACAAATACTATTTTGAGTTGTATGTTACTGTGTATACGAGGGTCGCCGCCCCGTTTCATTCTGCTTTTTAGGTATCTGAATTGAGAAAGGAGTGGGAGTTTGGGCCTGACTTTCTCCAGCTGTTTGTTTCATGGAATGCAACGGATTAAGAAAGGTAACATGCGTTTCTATCATTCTTTAATTTCCCTTTTCACATTTTATAATATTTTTTTGATCTTTGTGTTCCATTCCTTCATAGTTTTGTATTTTAATGTTAAAATTTTGCTATTTTAATTATTTGATATAAATGAATGAATCTCTGTTGCGTCCACTGCAATAATATCTTTGTGATTCTTTTCCTAAACTTCCGACCTTTGAGCATCAAATTAGTTGCACTAACAGCTTTTATAACTAGAATTTTTGTGGGAACTATATCTGAGAAAAAACGTGTTCTTAAAGAAGAGCAAGATATTTTAAATTCCGAAGACTTAAGAAGAAAAGTAAAAATTTACCGCGACCTTTATGATACTTTAATTATTAAAGCGTGAGAATTTGTTAGGGAACTGTTTTCCATGTACCAATACAGTAGACAGTGTAATCATAAGCTAAATAAAAGTTCGGTTCGAATTGACGGAAATATTATTTTATACAATTGCGAGAATATGGATGAATACGGCTGTCACGTAGAGTGCAAATTTTTATATGCAGGGAATTTCTATATAATGACTCTAATTATTTTAGCGAACGTTTATTAATATTTGAAATTACAGCGAATATCTGAGTAATGATCGTTTATATTATAAAATAAAGAGTGAAACATCCGTGATTCTATTTCGGTTAAGATCGGCGTCAAAACAATAATAAGCAAGTCAGAACAATTCTTCTCGACACGATAACGATAGCGTTAGAGGCAGACGTATTACAGTTTACAGCGATACGTTACCGATAAACACAAAAACAAAACGATCTTTGACATGCTACGGGAAACGCGAATTACGCAACCTCATCATGCTCCTTGTGGGCAGGAACTGCGTACACTTGCCATCAGGTGATTAAAGGATTATTCGCGACCTCCGCTTGTCTTCGTGTAAGACGGAGTTTTTCCTCGACATGTCATGAGTGTTACACAGAGACATAAATCTGCACACTTGTATACTACCATGTGATCCAAGCGAGAAAATTTTTCAAAATTAAGACGCCACACTTTCACGTAATTTTTGTTTATTAATGATTATTATTAACTTTTATTTTTATCATTATTTTTTTTATTGTTTTCCCTCCCTTGAGAGAGATGTATGTTACTGTGTACACAAATACTATTTTGAGTTGTATGTTACTGTGCATACGAGGGTCGCCGCCCCGTTTCATTCTGCTTTTTAGGTATCTGAATTGAGAAAGGAGTGGGAGTTTGGGCCTGACTTTCTCCAGCTGTTTGTTTCATGGAATGCAACGGATTAAGAAAGGTAACATGCGTTTCTATCATTCTTAATTTCCCTTTTTACATTTTATAATATTTTTTTGATCTTTGTGTTCCATTCCTTCATAGTTTTGTATTTTAATGTTAAAATTTTGCTATTTTAATTATTTGATATAAATGAATGAATCTCTGTTGCGTCCACTGCAATAATATCTTTGTGATTCTTTTCCTAAACTTCCGACCTTTGAGCATCAAATTAGTTGCACTAACAGCTTTTATAACTAGAATTTTTGTGGGAACTATATCTGAGAAAAAAAGGTGTTCTTAAAGAAGAGCAAGATATTTTAAATTCCGAAGACTTAAGAAGAAAAGTAAATATTTACCGCGACCTTTATGATACTTTAATTATTAAAGCGTGAGAATTTCTTAGGGAACTGTTTTCCATGTACCAATACAGTAGACAGTGTAATCATAAGCTAAATAAAAGTTCGGTTCGAATTGACGGAAATATTATTTTATACAATTGCGAGAATATGGATGAATACGGCTGTCACGTAGAGTGCAAATTTCTATATGCAGGGAATTTCTATATAATGACTCTAATTATTTTAGCGAACGTTTATTAATATTTGAAATTACAGCGAATATCTGAGTAATGATCGTTTATATTATAAAATAAAGAGTGAAACATCCGTGATTCTATTTCGGATAATATCGGCGGCAAAACAATAATAAGCAAGTCAGAACAATTCTTCTCGACACGATAACGATAGTGTTATAGGCAGACGTATTATAGTATACAGTGATATGTTACCGATAAAGACAAAAGAAAAACGATCTTTGACATGCTACGGGAAACGCGAATTACGCAACCTCGTTTTGCTCCTTGTGGGCAGGAACAGCGTACACTTGCCATCAGATGATTAAAGGATTATTGGCGCCCTCCGCTTGTCTTCGTGTGAGACGGAGTTTTTCCTCGACATGTCATGAGTGTTACACGGAGAAATAAATCTGCACACTTGTAGACTAACACGTGATCCAAGCCAGAAAAATATTCAAAAATAAGACGTAACACTTACACGTAATTTTTGTTTAATAATGATTAATATTAACTTTTATTTTTATCATTATTTTTTAATTGTTTGCCCTCCCTTGAGAAAGATGTATGTTACTGTGTACACAAATACTATTTTTAGTTGTATGTTACTGTGTATACGAGGGTCGCCGCCCCGTTTCATTCTGCTTTTTAGGTATCTGAATTGAGAAAGGAGTGGGAGTTTGGGCCTGACTTTCTCCAGCTGCTTGATTCATGGAATGCAACGGATTAAGATAGGTAACATGCATTTCTATCACTCTTTAATTTCCCTTTTCACATTTTACAATATTTTTTTGATCTTTGTGTTCCATTTCTTCATAGTTTTGTATTTTATAGTTAAAATTTTGCAATTTTCTTTATTTGATATAAATGAAGGAATCTCTGTTGCGTCCTCTACAATAATATCTTTGTGATTCTACTCTTAACTTCCGACCGTTGAGCATAAAATTAGTTACAGTAACAGCTTTTATAAGTAGAATTTTTGTGGGAACTATATCTGAGACAAAACGTGTTCTTAAAGAAGAGCAACATATTTTAAATGCCGAAGACTTAAGAATAAAAGTAAAAATTTCCATCGACCGTTATGATACAATAATTATTAAAGCGTGAGAATTCGTTAGGGAACTGTTTTCCATGTACCAATACAGTACACAGTGTAAGCATAAGCTAAATAAACGTTCATTTCGAACTGACGAAAATATTCTTTTATACATTTGCGAGAATATGGATAAATACGATTGTCCCGTAAAGTGCAAATTTTGAAATGAAAAGAAATTCTATAAAATGATTCTAATAATTTGAGCGAACGTTTATTAATTTTTGCAATTACAGCGAATATCTGAGTAATGATCGTGTATATTATAAAATACAGAGTGAAACATCCGTTGTTCTATTTCGGGGAAGATCGGCGGCAAAACAATATTAAGCATGTCAGAACAATTCTTCTCGACACGATAACGATAGCGTTAGAGGCAGACGTATTATAGTTTACAGTGATACGTTACCGATAAAGACAAAAGCAAAACGATCTTTGACATGCTACGGGAAACGCGAATTACGCAACCTCATCATGCTCCTTGTGGGCAGGAACAGCGTACACCTGCCATCATGTGATTAAAAAAATTTTTGCGACCTCTGCTTGTCTTTGTCCGACGGAGTTTTCCCTGTACATGTCATGAGTGTTACACAGACAAATAAATCTGCACACTTGTATACTACAACGTGATGCAAGTGAGAAAATTTTTCAAAATTAAGACGCAACGCTAACAAGTAATTTTTATTTATTAATGATTAATATTAACTTTTATTTTTATCATTATTTTTTTAATTGTTTGCCCTCCCTTGAGAGAGATGTATGTTACTGTGTACACAAATAGTATATTCAGTTGTATGTTACTGTGTATACGAGGGTCGCCGCCCCGTTTCATTCTGCTTTTTAGGTATCTGAATTGAGAAAGGAGTGGGAGTTTGTTCCCGACTTTCTCCAGCTGCATGATTCATGGAGTGCAACGGATTAAGACAGGTAACATGCATTTTTATCATTATTTTATTTCCCTTTTCACATTTTATAATTTTTTTTTAATCTTTGTGTTCCATTCCTTCATAGTTTTGTATTTTAATGTTAGAATTTTGCAATTTTAATTATTTGATATAAATGAATGAATCTCTGTTGCGTCCACTACAATAATATCTTTGTGATTCTACTCATAAACTTCCGACCGTCGAGCATCAAATTAGTTACAGTAACAGCTTTTAAAACTAGAAATTTTCTTGGAACTATGTCTGAGACAAAACGTGTTCTTAAAGAAGAGCAAGATATTTTAAATGCCGAAGACTTAAGAATAAAAGTGAAAATTTACCGTGACCGTTATGATACATTAATTATTAAAGCGTGAAAATTCTTTAGGGAACTCTACTCCATGTACCAATACAGTAGACAGTGTAAGCATATGCTAATTAAATTTCGACTCGAATTGTCGGCAAATATTCTTTTATACAATTGCGAGAATGTGCATGAATACGGTTGTAAGTAGAGTGCAAATTTTGAAATGCAAAGAATTTCTATAAAATAATTCTGATAATTTGAGCGAACGTTTATTAATATTTTAAATTACAGCGAATATCTCAGTAATGATCGTGTATATTATAAAATACAGACGGAAACATCCGTTGTACTATTTCGGGGAAGATCGGAGGCAAAACAATAATAAGCAAGTCAGAACAAATGTTCTCGACGCGATAACGATAGTGTGATAGGCAGACGTATTATAGTTTACAGTGATATGTTACGGATAAATTAAAAAAAACGCTCTTTGGCATGCTACGGGAAACTCGAATTACGCAACCTCGTCATGCTCCTTGTGGTCAGGAACAGCGTACACTTGCCATCAGGTGATTAAAAGATTATTCGCGACCTCCGCTTGTCTTCGTGTGAGATGGAGTTTTCCCTTGACATGTCATGAGTGTTACACAGACAAATAAATCTGCACACTTGTATACTACCACGTGATCCAAGCGAGAATAATTTTCAAATTTAAGACGCAACACTTACACGTAATTTTTGTTTATTAATGATTATTATTAACATTTATTTTTATCATTCTTTTTTTAATTGTTTACCCTCCCTGGATAGATATGTATGTTGCAGTGTACACAAATACTATTTTCAATTGTATGTTACTGAGTATACGAAGATCGCTGCCCCGTTTCATTCTGCTTTTTAGGTATCTGAATTGTGAAAGGAGATGGAGTTTGGACCTGACTTTGTCCAGCTGCTTGATTCATGGAATGCAACGGATTAAGACAGGTAACATGCATTTCTATCATTCTTTAATTTACCTTTTCACATTTTATCATTTTTGTGTAATCTCTGTGTTCTACACCTTCATAGTTTTGTATTTTAATGTTAAAATTTTGCAATTTTAATTATTTGATATAAATGAATGAATCCATGTTGCGTCCACTACAATAATAGCTTTGTGATACTACTCCTAAACTTCCGACCGTTGAGCATCAAATTAGTTACAGTAACAGCTTTTATAACTAGAATTTTTGTGGGAACTATATCTGAGACAAAACGTGTTCTTAAAGAAGCGCAAGATATTTTAAATGCCGAAGACTTAAAAATAAAATTAAAAATTTCAAGTGACCGTTATGATACATTAATTATTAAAGCGTGAGAATTCGTTAGGAAACTCTTCTCCATGTATCAGTACAGTAGACTGTGTAAGCATATGCTAGTTAAAAATTCGGCTGGAATTGACGGCCAATATTCTTTATTACAATTGCGAGAATATGCATGAATACGGTCACGTAGAATGCAAATTTTGAAATTCAAAGAATTTCTATAAAACAATTCTTATAATTTGTGCGAACGTTTATTAATATTTGCAATTACAGTGAATATCTGAGTAATGATCGTGTATATTATAAAATTCAGAGTGAAACATCCGTTGTACTATTTCGTTGAAGAACGGCGGCAAAACATTAATAAGCAAGTCAGAACAATTCTTCTCGACACGATAACGATAGTGTGATAGGCAGACGTATTATAGTTTACAGTGATATGTTACGGATAAAGACAAAAGAAAAACGCTCTTTGACATGCTACGGGAAACGCGAATTACGCAACCCTGTCATGCTTCTTGTGGGCAGGAACAACGTACACTTGCCACCAGGTGATTAAAAGTTTATTAGCGACCTCCGCTTCTCTTCGTGTAACGGAGTATTCCCTCGACATGTCATGAGTGTTACACAGACAAATAAATCTACACACTTGTATCCTACAACGTGAGGCAAGCGAGAAATTTTCATAAATAAGACTTAAAGTCAAACTCTTAATTCTATTTTATTATTGATTATTATTATCTTTTATTTTTATCATTATTTTTTTAATTGTTTGCCCTCCTTGATGGACATGTATTTTAATGTTTACACAAATACTATTTTATGTTGTATGTCACTATGAATACGAGGGTCGCCGCCCCGTTTCATTCTGCTTTTTAGGTATCTGAATTGCGAAAGGAGTGTGAGTTTGTACCTGATTTTTCCAACTGCTTGATTCATGGAATTTTCATTTTCCTTTAATAATAAATGCGTGCATTAGCACTTTGAAATCTAAACTTGTGTTATTTATTTTTATTTTAATTTAATTATTTATAATATATTTTATTATTATTTAAATATTTATAATATATTTTAGTTATTATTTATTTCAGTCTTTTTTATTTACTCTATGCTTAAAAACAAGAAAATCCTGTATAAGGCGAACATTCATATGAGGGATCTTCAAACTACTTTCTACTTTCCTATTAAGTTCTACTTTCCTACTTTCTACTTTCTTAGGAAAGTAGTTTCTACTTTCCTATTGGCTGTTGTTTCAGCTTGTTTCCTCTCCCTTTTCTCTCATTTCAGTCTTGCTGCTGCTTTCATAGTAGAAGCACGTCTTTTTGCGCCTGACGAAGAAAGACTCAGATCTTTCCAAAGGCCTAGCGCATTTTAAGGGGATTTTAAGAAGATATTTTAGTTCTTATTGTTTCACACTAGTTTCAACTTATTTTATAGTTGATAAGTGTTTATGAATTCGGTTTGTTGTCTGTCTGTCCGTCTGTCCGTCTGTCCGTGCTCTATCTCGTGTAAATATACTGAGATTGATATGTAATTTTGAATGAGATCCGCTACAGAATGTCAGCTATTGTAAAGGAAATGTGCAGCATTTACAGTTCTGTTACAGGGATAGACGAAAGAATTCGGTTACATCATGGTCTATTGGGAAGAATCGTTTGCGGCACATTTTAAATTGCTTATTTATATATCTCATTTCACTGTATGAAAAAGTGAAATTTCTTTAAAATGTTCTCTTCCTGCTGGAAAGTGTTTCATAATCAATGCCTGATGCATGATTTTTCGTTCTTGATTTAAATACTGTCCAGTCAGCTGCTAGAAACTATATTTGAAGTTACTAGCCTGCTTTTTAGCTCACAGGCTATCAAAGCCTGAGAGCTAATGTGCCCGCCCGTTCTGTATGTACGTATGTATGTATGTATGTATGTATGTGTGTACGTAACGCGATAACTCGTGATAGAATTATCCGTTTTGCTTCAAATTTTGTTTCCAGGTTCATTCTAATAAGGCGCTTCCCTGATTAGTTTTGGGAGTTCATTGGTTAAGTATAAAGGGGGGAAAAGGGGGGGGCTAACTCCCCCTTAATTTAGATAAATGGGTTTTTCATGCAGAAGTATCCGTTTTGCTTAAAATTTTGTTTCCAGGTTCATTCTAATAAGGCGCTTCCCTGATTAGTTTTGGGAATTCATTGGTTAAGTATAAAGGGGGGAAAAAGGGGGCTAACTTCCCCTTAATTTAGATAAATGGGTTTTTCATGCAGAAGTATCCGTTTTTCTTCAAATTTCGTATATAGGTTCATTGTGATAAGGTGCTTCCCTGATTATTTTTGGGAGTTTATTAGTTAAGTATAAAGGGGGGAAACGGGGGGCTAACCCCCATAATTTAGATAAATGGGTTTTTCATGCAGAATTATCCGATTTTCTTCAAATTTTGTATATAGGTCCATTGTGATAAGGCACTTCCCTGATTACTTTGGGGGTTCATTGGATAAGTATAAAGGGGGGAAACGGGGGGTACCCCCCCTTAATTTAGATAAATGGGTTTTTCATGCAGAATTATCCGATTTTCTTCAAATTTTGTATATAGGTCCATTGTGATAAGGCACTTCCCTGATTACTTTGGGGGTTCATTGGATAAGTATAAAGGGGGGAAACGGGGGGTACCCCCCCTTAATTTAGATAAATGGGTTTTTCATGCAGAATTATCCGATTTTCTTCAAATTTTGTATATAGGCTCATTGTGATAAGGCACTTCACTGATTAGTTTTGGGGGTTGATTGGATAAGAATAAAGTTGGGTAAAAGGGGGGCTAATCCCCCTTAATTTAGATAAATGGATTTTTCATGCAGAATTATCCGATTTTCTTCAAATTTTGCATATAGGTTCATTGTGATAAGGCACTTCACTGACTAGTTTTGGGGGTTCATTGGATAAGTATAAAGGGGGGTAAAAGGGGGGGTAAAAGGGGGGCTAATCCCCCTTAATTTACATAAATGGGTTTTTGATGCAGAAATATCCGATTTTCTTCAAATTTTGTATATAGGCTCATTGTGATAAGGCACTTCACTGATTAGTTTTGGGGGTTCATTGGATAAGTATAAAGAGGGGGTAAAAGGGGGGCTAATCCCCCTTAATTTACATAAATGGGTTTTTCATGCAGAATTATCCGATTTTCTTCATATTTTGTGTATAGATTCATTGTGGTAAGGCGCTTGCCTGATTAGATTTTGGGGTTTTCATTTGTTAAGTATAAAGGGGTGAACGGGGTGGGGGGGGGGGTCTTACCTCCCTTAATTTAGATAAATGGGTTTTCCAAGCAAAATTATCCGATTTTTTTCAAATTTTGTGCATAAATTCATTGTGGTAAGGCGCTTGCCTGATTAGATTTTGGGGGTTTATTGGTTAAGTATAAAGGGTGGGACCGGGTGCTTATCCCCCCCCTTAATATATTGTCGATTTCTTTATTTTTCGAGTGGCATTATTCTTTTAAATAAGAGTATAATATACAATTAGTGTGAATAGCCTGTAAGCTCAATGCCCTCAGTTTAACTGGGCAGTTTTCTTTTTTTATTAAAATATTTTCACCACCGTTCTCATTGGATATTGGAAAATATGGTAAAGGGTTTCATACGCAATTCGCAACATTAAGGCTAATTTTGTGGGATTTCTTTTTCACATTCATGGTCAATGACTCTGCAAACATCCATATATACAAACTCGATTCATTTATTTACTTATGAAATATGAAGTACCATTTCTACCACAAAAGCCTCGCCTATTATAGATATTTCTGTTATTTCGAACTGCAATTAAGTTACATGTCTTAGCTGTTAAAAACACATTAATGTACACTTTTCGAATAAATCAATAAAAAGTTTTAATATAGAACATTTTAAGGTTCGTTTTGACATTTTGGATGATGGATTAGCATGGAAAACGTTGAAAGATGCTTTTAAGTACTGAGTTAGAAGATTAATTATATCTGTAATTTAAAGATTTATATTAATGGATTTTTCGATTATTTATCATTCACAAAAACAATAGAAAAGCCATTTTATCAAGCCAGTGAAAAAAGTGACAGTGCACCAAGCAACAACAGTGTAAAGATTTCAAAATGTTAAAAAATAAAGTTAATATGAAATGTGAAACATCCGAAATTTAAATTTAATTTTCATCTTGTTGTTAGGGACACATAATATTTAACATTTATCTTTTGAAATTTTAACACTTATTGCTTTCAGTAGACGAAAAAACATTATCAATTTTAAATTAAATAAATTTAATAAAAAATAATTTCCTGTATTTAACATTGTCAAAGAAAATATTTTATATAGATTCTTATAAATCCCGGATCATTATTGCACGTCTTCTTAATGGCACTGTTTTCAAAAATCTACATGGAATAGTTATTAACTTTGCTCTTTTACCAACATAAAAAAAGAGAAATTACTAGTTTGGTTACAAATTCTTTAAGGCTAATTTTCTAAATCAATGATCTTTAAAAATAGACCTTCATTGTAATGGGATTCTTTATATCTTTTATAAAACTGTTTAAATTTATTTATGTAAAATTGAAACTCCTAACAATTGGTAAAAACAATTGTTGTTACTGTGTAACAATAATTCAGTTCTGTAAATTTAATCAATGGAATTAAAAAAATTAAATGCTGCTAACTTTTTCATCAATCTAAAGGATGTATGAAGTTTTACTTTAATCAGGGTTGTGAGATATTCCACATTAGTCTCGCTTTAGTATTAATGCATTTGTTGAATAAAGTGTTCAGAGTTGTCATATCTATTGCATCCGTTGAAAAATTTTGCATGTAGCTGATTATGTATGTTATAGAATGAAAGTAAGTACATCATATTAACGCTGTTTCGAGAAACAATTCTTGAAATTCTTTGCACTTTAAGCGTACAACTATTTCATTTGTCATCTGATATTAATGCCTGGAGATAGAGTTTGCCATTTATTGTGGATTTACAGGTATTTTTGTTTCTGCCTGGCATGAAAACATGGCATTGGAAAACACATAGCTCCCAACTTCCCTTTTTTTCAAGTCAAATAAATATATTTAAACCAGAAATTTTAATTTATAAATAAAGACTACATAATACTAAAATAAAGACTAAAATAAGTACAAAAATAAAGACTACATAAAACAATATTCATTTTCTCGTATAAATTTCATGGTACAACATACTGTCAAAAAAGACAAATGTTTGTTATTCTACGAAAATATATCATAACCACGAGCGAAAATATACAATAATCTCTTCCGAATTATCCATGATTCAGGAAAGTGACCTTTACCTTTAGAAACGTAAGAAACCAATATATTTTCTAGATTTAAAGATGTATTTGTAAAAACAAAGTTTCCTTTGCTGCCACGGTATTTTGGAAACGTTTCCGAGTAGTTTTTATAGTGTATTAATCAGTTTTCCCATACCTGAATATCGGTTTTTAGGATGCTAACAATATATATATATATATATATATATATATATATATATATATATATATATATATATATATATTAATGTTAATGTTAATGTTAAGGCTGTTAATTTATCATATGCGTCTGTAAAACATGTTTGTTCAACATGAAGATGTTTACTAAAATTAGTCTTCCCCAAGAAGTTGCTTTGAACATCTTCTTTTTCTAGTTTTCATAATTAAAAAGACGTCAGATGCTTTAAATAAACTAATGCCCAACAAAGAAAGTTGTTTTATCCGTCATAAATCCTGTGGGGGTGACGCATTACCCCATATTACAGAACTAAGTTGCCATAACCTTATTACCATCGGAAGGTTAAAGCGGAGCTTTTCTAATAGAAACAGTTTAGAAGGGGGAAATTGAAAAATAATTTTTCTCGCTTCGTTTCCTTCTTAATTTAGTTAAGTTAAAAGTATCTAATCAGTTTATTCGTTCCACTTCTAATCATCTTTTTAATCGTTGAATGAAATTTGTAAATTTGTACGCTGACGGGCCCATAGTGTCAGCCACAGGGATTATGAAATGAAAAATGCATACATAAAATAAATAATTTTTTCATTTGCCTTTTTTTCCCCTAAATTTTAATTATTTACGTTTATTTTTTTGCAAGAAATTTCTTTTCATTATAATAATAGAGTTATAAAGAACAGTATTCTGTTATGTAATTCAAAGTTTTAAATAATTTTCGTTTTAAAAATTAAATATTTTAAATATTTTAAGCAATTGATTTACGTTTGTTTAGATTGCGCTTCAAAAATATATTAACAAAGAGAGGTGAAAAAATTAAATTATTTAAGTTAAATAAATATTTCGTTAAAAAAACTTATACTTCATGAATAATTTAAAACACACAATAATACTATTTCCTCTAGCGTTATATTTTGTATGTACTTTTGCCAACGGTTTTCAGAATAATGAATAAGTAATAACTACATTATAAAGTTAAACACACTAAAGTAAGATATGTCTTATTTCAGAAAGTTCTTCCTTCCAAAAATATTGAAAATTTGAATTGAATAAAGTTTATAAAAGAGGAATAAAAGATTTATTTTATATTTGTACCCACATTCTTTTTTCCCAATAAAATAGAGATGAGTAAACTTACATTTGAAAAAGTTTTCTCATGAGTTTCACTTAATAAATATTTATGTTTCGTAACTATCTTCTTCAATATACATGTAAGATGAACAAACACACAAATAAATAGAGAAAGTCCACCAGACGGAACAGTCAGTCTTTGTATTTTATAACTAAGTAAAAAAATCAATTTCATGAAATTCTAACAAAATTTATTAAAAAGTTTTCAGGGAATGCATATAAATAAAATTTTCTCCAAATCAGTATACGCCACATAAAAGTTTATCGCCAATATACTTAAAATGTATAGAGATTGATTGGGGACATTATTTTACCGAAATCGGTACTTCATTGTACAAGAAACCCAGTCGCAAAAGATATGAGACGGAAGACGTACAGCATACAGTAGGCAAATGAATAAATAAAATAAAATAAAAATATGTATTATTTATTGGTATACTGGTGTAACTGTCCGTCCTAGGACGGTGGGTAGAAATCATGGTTTTTACTTTAAATTTGAAATAATTGATAAATATACTTGTATACTATTAATCGACAATAGGGAATGATTTATATTGGAAGAGTGTATCATCTAGCATGCTCCTGCTGTTCACGTTCAAACTCACTAAGCATTTTATATGCTTCTGCAAAAGGATTGCGTCTCAGAATTTCATCTAATTCACGAAAAATATACGGTAAACAATATTCATTGTGGTCGTTATTATTAAGTCGTTCCTGTACAACTTGTGTTATATGTTTCATTTTGGTACTTACGTTTTACCAACACCCTGCCAAAAAGTATACTAATGCGCCATTTATTTCAACCCTGACCGAGCAAAGGTTTTCTACTGCAAAACGTGGCATTGTGATTCGTTATTTATTGAATGTAAATTTTTGTTATTATTGTTTAATCGTAACGTCGCAAAACATCTTAATTTGCTATTTTTCGAATAGGAAATATTTTTTTATTAAGTTATAATTTGCATTTTTCGCTGACGATGAGAAAAATTTAACCATTTGTCAGTTATGTGATGATGAGAAAGCTGCAATAAAATTGTTTCAGGATTTTGATATATTAAAAAATATATATATTAAAAAAAACCATGAACTGCAATGCTAAGAGACATTTATAATTATATGCTCGCAGCTTATTATTTTTTCGTATATTATTTATTTGTTCTTTTATTTTAAGTATATATTTGTATTAATTAAATAAAATAGTTCGTGAAAGTCTGTAATTTTCAAATGTTATACTTTTAAGTGCTCAATTTCGTGGCAACAATGTTATTTTGCAAATGATTTACTTCACGTGAATTTCATTTTGCGACAACTATTATGCCTGGCGACAATGGTGCTGGTATAACGAAAAAGTACCAATATGTCCTCTGTTGCCTTTTTCCTGGATGCAAATGCGAAGTGAGATGGTATAATTGTCCTTCACTCTAAAACAATAAGATCCATGTCCTGGTGAGTTTCCAGCAAGTTCAGCTCCCATTGAAGCAAAAGAAACTGAGCTTTTATATTGGCGTATGTTTTCTACAAAATTTTTGCAATCTGGATCATGTGGATTACCGATTTTGCTCTGTAAAAAGGCAGGGAATAATTGTCTAGGCATTAATTTCTCACATCCTTTAACAAAAGTTAAACATACCATCTGATGGTTTTTCAACCTCAAAATGCAATACTTTGCAAAACTGACATTTTATAGTCATAGGATCAGAGTAGTGATGCTCAACATTATGTGCAGTGGCATGTATATTCGCAGCAGCTATTTGTTGCCTAGTGGTATTCAGGCTTTCGTATCTGATCCTATTTCTCTGACATCGCATGGTGTCTCTATTTAAACGGCCGGTGTCTCCTTTCACGAAGTGTCTCAACATCTGCCATGTATTAATAAAAATATTTATGCAAAAAGTAAAATTTCTCTGTACGCTATAAGTAACAAAATTTAATTAAAGCATTTAAAACATCGAAAAACATTTCAAAACAAACTGATCTATCATTGTTGCCGTTGCCAGATAGATCACTTCAAACAAACTTTAAATGAATTTAAAAATGAATGCCTTATCCCACCGCTCATTAATATGTTCACAGCTAATGTAATCACGATGATTTGATATGAACTACTAAAATTCATAATAATTAAATATTAATACTACTGGAGTTAAAATATTCAATGGGCGAAAGTTAAACATGTATCACTCACCACACAGCTCATTATTTATTTCCATTTGATTACATTAACAAAATTAAACAGGATGATTTGGATATGAACTATTAAAATACATAAAATTTAAATATTTTAATACTACAGGGGTTAAAATGTTCAATGCGCGAAAGTTTTTTTTTTTAATTTTATCAATGAATCTAAAAAATGAATGACTCGCTAAACAGCTCATTGTTTACATAAATCATTGACATTTTATTAATTTAAACCGAATATACAATATTATCATGACGTCACAGTAAATATGAAATTTTATCCACTTACTAGCTACCCGCCCGGCGTTACCCGGGCCCGTGATAATAACAATCTGTTCTATACGAAGTTGACTGAAATCTGTAAGGCTATCGAAATCAAGTCAAATGAGGCAAACCTCGTCGTAATTGAGCCCATAGAACCCGAGATTGGAAAGCGTCCCCTGGCGGTAGAAAGTACAACTAAAATATTTAATGCTATAAATATCAAGTCGAATGAGCCAAGCCCTGTCGTAATCGGACCCATAGAATCAGAGATACTCCTGTTGTTCCACTTTACACCACCAGGGGGCGCAATCTGTTCTGGAAAAGGTTTAAATTTAATCAAGGGTAAACATTGCCAAAATAGCGGAAATCGCGAAAGCGAGCTACGTGAACGACCGGTTTCGAAAGGGTTAATATATATATATATTTAAACCCAACTGTGCGTCTTGAAAAAAATGAACGTGTCTATGATCTGTTTGTCCGTATTCCCTTTCCCGAGTCGATGACGATTTTTAAACATGGGCCGTATAACGAAAATCGAATTAGTGAGTTTTGGAAGCGAATTCTTTTCGGAGGGTTAAAATTCAAATTTTTCGAAAGGGATACCAGATTTAAAAAAAACAAAAACAAAATAACGTAGATTAGGTGCGGTATTTTTAGTTTTTCGTATTTTGTTTATAAACGCAGATTTGAATTTTAAAGATAGGAGAAATCGTTAAAAATGCAAAATTTGATTACGGTAGAAAACGTTTTCGAAAGGGTTAACAATAATTTTTTTTTAAACTAAAGGTTTCTGCCTAAACCCGATAGAATGCTGATATCCTTAAGTGTGCTTGTTTTTTTATTGTTTATTTTAGAGAGCCGATGCGCGATTTTATATATCGCAGAAAATCGGAATTCGTAAAAGTGAGTCCTGCGCGCGAATTTATTTCGAAGGGTTAATATTTGTATTTTTCGAAAACGATTGCAGATGTCTAAAAGGGAACAAATCTGGATATTATCTGGTATTTTTAGGTTTTCGTAACTGGCTCAACCGCCGATGCAAATTTTAAAAATCGGCAAAATTCCGAAAATCGCACAGAAAATATACTCTTTTGAAAGGTGAATTTTGGTACTTTTTAAAACAGAAGGTGGCTTTGAAAAGGACAACGTCAGATATTTAATTTTGTGAAGTCGATTTTTTCGTATCTCTTGTAGTCCGGCGGGTGCGATGCTCAGAAAACGGGAGAAAATAAAAAAAAACATGAATTCGGCACTTCTCGATTATTTTTTTTGAAAGGGTTAAATGTGAAATTTTTTCGAACCGACCAGATCATTTCGAATATTCGAAATCATTGTTCAGAGCATTGTTGTTTTAAATAAGTTTTAGAGTAAATGTAGAATAATAAATCTACCGTGATTTTTTCTTCCAATCAAATTAAACTACATTAAATAATGGACATTTTTATTATTATAATTTGTATATTTTATTACTTTTTATTTTTACTAGACACTTTATTTTTAAATTTGTTGGTATTTTAATTCCCAAATTTTAGTTCTGGACCCATTTGTAAAATTGTGAACAGCTTTTTACATTTGTGAAAATTTTAGTCATAATTTTGTGAACTTAAAATGATCGATATATCCGGTTCCTGTTTATACATTTAAAAGTAAAATACATATATTTTCTTTATATATGTAAAAGTGACAGGTCAGATTTGACTTTTAAATGATTAAATGAGGTCTGAACATAAAAGTACGTTCTTCGAGAATATGTAGACGGTTTTCTGTATATTCGGCCGTTCGCCCGTGGCGAATTTAGTAAAACGGAAAATAAACGTGTTGACCAACACCTACTTGACTCTCTACAGGGGCACTACTCTGTAGAGGGTCAAGTAGGTGTTGGGTTGACTCGTGTTTTGTTTCTTCTAGTCACGGAATGTGCGAATAAAGGGCTTCTGAGCATGCGCGCGCGGATTTCGGAAGAAAGTTTTTTTTATTTGTGATCTTAGATTGGTTTTTAATTAATAACTACTCTAATTTTCAAACTATTAAAATTCCGAGATTCAGGTGCACCAGGAGAGGACTTGGAGTACCATCACATAAATTTTCAGACTTCTAGGTGCGCTATATTTTCCTAGCCATCGCAGACAAACAGACACACACACACACGGAGCGAAACTTTCTTTTATTAGTATAGATAAAAACGTGCAAAAACCTGAAGATTAAAAAATATACGTACAAAATTTTTTTGTTACTTCTTTTTTTTTTCCTCTGCAAAAATGGAATTACTAATCCACTGTTGTAATATCGTTGTGTTCGTATCGAGATCAACACAGTGTGTTTTGTTATATTTAGATAGATATTAAATATGATACACCGATGATGATGGTATCACGCTCCACTGATATACCATGATGGGTTTTAATAACTTTTAATGTGACTGAATGTGGAATTAAAATGTTAACAGTATTTTATGTACCGCAATCATGTATCACAATCATCTATATTACAAAGAAAAAACATGTCCGTGAGTAACGCTGACGACATATCGACAGTGGCAAAGATCTGAATAGTCAATTTTGCTTTTATAAACAAATTATTAACTCCTAAACGTCGAACAACTTCAATTTTTAAGCCATCGATTAGGAAAAAAAAATTCTTCCAAATTCAATTTATTTGAAAACTATATCTTATTTACTGCTATTTTATGGTTTCTAAAATAATTTGCAAGCATGAAGAATGTGCGTAAACCCGATTATGAATGACTAACCTGTTTGCATTTTTAAAAAAATGCAAATGATTTAGCATTTGTTTGTTCCCGTGTAATATTCCATAACTAAATTGCCAAATGAAATTACAACTTCACAAATACACATATATAAGTAAATAAAACCCGAATTTAACAGATATAAAATCAAATTATACAGTTAAACTTTGAAAGAATCAGAATCAAAGAGGTTGCTATCGAACGTTAAACATTTAGCGATTAACCACTGACAAGCGACTCATACGAAAGTACCAAAAATTCTTTTCGGTGTCATTGAGGAACAATTTAAGAAAATATACTAAATGTAAACAAATCTGAATTTTTTCAATTGAAAGCGATTTTTACCGGGCAATCCATGGATTACTTTTAACCCTAGTAGCCCGTTTGGCTAGCCTGGTAATAATAATAATAATAATAATAATAATAATAATAATAATAATAATAATAACAATAATGATATGCATACTTCAGTTTTGTTAAGAGAAATCTGATCCTATTCGAAAACTAAATACAGTCAAAGCACCTTATAACGAAATTGAAAGTGCTCCGAAGATTTGCTTGTTATAACATTCTTCCGTTAAAACGTCATAACAGATTATTTCGTTAAAAAGATATAACGAATTACTTCGCTAAAACGTTATGGCAGATTATTTCATTATACAGTAAGAACTCCAATTATCCGGATTAATGTGATCGGATTTTAATATGAGCATGTAGAAGTCCAGGTAAGGGAGACAATCATATAAAAGGCGGTTTATTTTATAAAAATATCTCTAAAAATCGCTTTTGTTTAATAATAATAAAAAAAAAGCTTGGCCTTATGTATTACTGTATAAGTTACGTATTCATAGTATTCATATTAAGCCTTCATAGGATTGATAACTTTTACTACAAACAGTAAAAAGAAGAAAAGCGAAGATTTAAAAAGAAATTTCAAGATAATTATATTTTTACGAGTATATACTTACAATTCATATCACAAAATTTTTAATTTGTGATTCTAGATCTGGATGACTGTATTTTAGATAATAAACAGTTTTGATGTATTATTTTAACGGTACTATAATATATATTACTATGCAACATATGATAAAAACCGGAAAAAAGCGAAAAATTCGTTATATATATATTTTTACTTATCATGCTCGAATTCTTTTCGTTATAAAAATTTCGTTATATCGTTTCGGATTCAGCATTCTTTAACATACAGACCAACTAAATGGTTATGAGAATTTCGTTATAGCGTAATTCGTTATAAATTTTTTCGACTGTATATTCTTAGATTCTTACATTGCAAATTGAAGTCTTGCTTGGCATTCTGGGACTGCAAGAGTATCGTTTAGGATAAATTAGTAAACTGTATATTATATAGAAAATTATCTAATTCAAAATTGAGACATATTTTAAGGATTATAGGGTAAGTGTTATATTTGTCTTTACTTATATCATAGTTTTAATAACATTGTATAATTAGTTTTGTGGTATGTATGTAACATACAAATTCTGTTTTTGGTCAGGAAAATGTTTGAATACATCTGTCTAGAGCAGAGTTACCAAGTCTCCGGCTTTTTGGACACCAGTATTTTAGTACAGAAAATGTTGTGTTATGTAATCGGAACATTCTGAGATTTAAAAGAACAACATTTTCTCTAAGATAATACTGGTGTTCAAAAAGCCGGAGACTTGGCAAGTCTGGTCTAGAGATTAAGTATTTTAGCTTAAATTATAACAACGGAAGATCTTGCCTGTTTATCTAATTTTTAAATAGTTTATTTTATCACTCAGTATTTTATGGCGGGACTTTATAATGTAGGTATATAATCTGTGTCTACGTTTATGCATGTAGCATAAAAATACCAATGACTTCTACTCTTTATTTAGATGCTCATTATTTGTGTTATTATTCTAATTTAGATAATCCGTTTATTTTGGAAATATTTACATATCTAAATTTAGTAACATTTTCATTCTTCAATAGTTTTAAGATAATTTTCTGTGCGTATATAAATATTTTTGTTTATTCGATATATTCATTCTCCCCCCCCCCCCTTACCTTACGGATGTCAAAATATACTCGTATTGAAATTACCAAATGTAAATAATTAATAAAAAGAACTTATTTTACATTAACCGACCATACAAGACCTTCATTTATCTATATAATATTTATACATATAATATTTATATATATATATATATATAATTAAATAATTCATGGGGTATCTATAGCATTAAATGCCAGTGCGGTATTTCCTTTTTGGGGCAAATGAAACGTGGATCAAAATTTCGAACTAAAGAGCAGAAGTAATATATTCAAAGACAAGAAACTAACAAATTTGTCATTGCAAAACATTGCTGGGAGATGAACCACAGATTTGACTTCAACTCAGCTATTATCTCTAAATCCAATTCTATACTTAAACTTAACTTTTTTGAAGCATTCTCCTATTATCAGATTGTTGGAAATATTATATAAAAACCAGATTTCCTTAATTTTTACTATCGTTGTTTCCTATTACCAGTTCCATTCTTTATACAATTATCCTATTGGCTGTTTCCTGTAATTTCCTCTAATTCAATTGGTCAAGAAACCTATCCCTGCAATCCTCTTCTCTTCCATATACTTGAGCAAAAATCCACCATTCTTTGCATTGATGAAGGTAGACTAAATGCTACCGAAACTAGTTTGCGATAAGATAAAAAGTTCTGGTGCTAAAAACGTTGTTTAAACAGCTTATGAAATTATGGTTACTTAACTGAAACTATTTATATATTCTTCATTTACAAAAGAAACATTCGTTTTAAAGTGGCATAATATAATCTTTATATTTTATAACTGGTCACATCTTTTTATATATTTTAGTTAAATTCAAAGGATCTTATATTTATATAGATATGAATACTAACAAATAATACACAAAACGTCAGTGCATATACGTGCTATGTAACATAATATTTTTCGGCAATTGAATCAAACAGGGCAATTGAAGAAATAAAATTAGTAATGAATCAGAAGAAGGTATTTAATTATTTATTATTTAATTGACAAGCGTACAATTTGCTATGAAAAGGGTTGTAGTGTTAACAGTTTAACATATATGCTTTTCATTGATTTTATATATGAATTAAAATAGTAGACATTTAGTTTATTGATTATTTTATACACATTAGTATATTAGCATTACTAAGTGGCATTACTATATTAAAACAAATTCTGTTAGCTGTTGATTGTAAAATACCGGGACAAAAAGTCAGGAAAAATGGAAACTTCAGTGTCAGTATAACTGTAACAAATATATATATATGTATATATATATATTGCATAAACAGTAAGACATACACGAATGTCAAAATTATACGTTTAATGAAGAGCATTTTGATTGGTGGGTTAACCAGAGCACTTGCAGTAATATAAAGTATATAAAATAATATAAATTAAATTCTGTATGATTTTCTCGCTCTACAAATAATAAAAATGGCTTCTAAGCATTCAAATATAAATACCAGGGATAGTCCCAACCATGATCCCATTTGTCCACCAACTTGGCTAAACATTTGCGAACTTTGGTACATCGGACTTTGTTTATATACTATGTAATCTAAATTATCGTAAAAAATATTAAGTTTCAATCGGGTTTCTCGGAACGTCTCATATGATATTGTATCGGTGTCATTTACTCTAAGGTACACGTTTTTATGTTCTTCAAAATGCGTCCGAGATGGCCAGAGTAACGCTGATACTTGTATTTCATATTTAGTTTCGTCGCAAGATAGTGGACAATCACAAGTATGTATATATCTTTCGCATATTTCCAAGCAGCACCAAATAAGTGGTTGTGTCAGGTCGCATTCTGGAATACCACTTCTTAGATTCGCTTTAACAGAACACGAACATAACGACAGAGTAATATTTTCGTAGCACAAATCCTCACAATTTGCTTGGCTGTCTCCTAGATCGTATCGCTTACAGTGATCTTTATATGGCGAGGGAAGTCGTTCATTGACAATTTTCCTTACAGCAATACGCGTTTCATAACCTGGACTGATGAAGATACCTTTATCATCGATGCTGTGCTCTAGGTAAGGATCATGTATCTGAACTTTCACTCCAACTGATGGGGTAAAGGTTGCATATTTTTCTGCTTCTAAATTTAATTCTAATATTAGTCCCTCTATCGGACCATATTCGGTCGAAAGAAGTTTTTGTTTTCCTGTGTTGAATGTGTAACAATTTCCGTGGGACAAACTTCTGGATATTTGAAAATGCTTGTAAGTGCAAAATGTATTACTATAAACACAATACTGGATAAAATTATTTAATCTGTGTCCGTACTTTATGCGGCTGTCATATTTTTGAGAATGGAGCAAGTCAAACCAGTTTGATAAACTTTCGTTTCTGCTAGGAAAAATACTCAAATCTATGTTACATTCAGGTAATGTATTGTTTTCAGCATTAAAATGCTCAAATTCATGCGTTTTATTCAATCCAATGCATTCGTCGTAATTAAGCCTGTCATATAAGCACGGTTCAAACTCCCTTTGAATATTGTTAACGTTACACACAGTAACTGCCGGAAATACCTGTACATTAGAGCTGATTGACTCCAGATTTATAACAACTGGGTAACTGTAGTAAGAGGCTAAAAACTGTGCGATTTGTAATAGAAAGCCTGTTACGCCTAAAATTAAAATAATAGACCAGACTAGTTTTTGAACTGAAGTGGTAGATTTTCCAATTCTATTCAAGATATATATCGAAGAATTGTTTAGAAAAGCAGACACCATGTTTTTACCATTTAATCTAGTCTTTTTTCTTTTTCTTCCATTTGTAATGTGACATTTCAAGCGTCGAGTATTTTGTGTTTTAGTTCTATTGTATAAAACCCCTTCCGTTTGTTTTGCTAATGATTTCGTGTTACTTCCATTTCGATTATATGATAGCAAATAATCTGACTGAGGATGAATCAGTTTATTTAAATTCATATGCATCTATTTTTCACTGGTACAGTAGAAACAGACAAATTTACTTATTTTATGGAATTACAGAATTCGTGTTGCTTATATTTAAATATGCAGTATCAAATTGTTTGACTGAGGATTATTTACATTTCTATGGATCATGCTGAGTTCTATTTCACATCAAGGTATCTGAAAAGAAAAAAAATATTTTATGAAACTGCAGGATTTGTGTTGTGTCCATTTTTATAAAACAATATCAATTTGTCTGATTGAGCATGCACCAAATCATTTAAATTCTTATTGATCATGTTGAATTCTATCTTCAATGGCACACCAGCAGCAGCTTAAGTTTTTATTTTTTATCTTATAGAATTGCTTAATTTGTGTCAATTACATTTTGATTATGTGATATCAAATTGAGTATGAACCAGCTTATTAAAAGTCCTATGGGTTATGTTAAATTTAGCTTTACTTGCAAAAAACAAATTTACTTGCTTTAAAAAATTACAGAATTTTCATATTTTGTTTTTTTGTTTTTAGCTAAAATTTCTAAAAGAAATGAAAACTATTCTTTAAAATTTACAGTTAATCTTTACTAATCACTAAATAAGGAGTCTGCCTGAAAAATTCAACTGCATAAAATGTGGATCCAAAACACTCACTAACCATTCATAGTTACAATTCATAAAATACTTAAAACCTGTTTGAACGCTGCACCAACAGTGAACGAAGTTCATCTGCATCGGTAGATGTAAGGATTTATTTTTATCAAAATGTTAAATTCTGTTTTTCATTAGCGAATCTGATAAAGCCAAATTTCTTTTATTGAATAACAAAATATCCAAAATATTTTGTTACAAATCTATAACAGTTGAAAATTATTCTTTAAAATGCACACAAATCAATTTTTGTGCTTTTATTCGTGATTATTTGACCTATTACCACATATTTAGATATCTTAATCGTATGAGGTAGAGAATAAGTTCTTATGATTCTAAAATTGTAATGGAAAAGGGATTTCTAAATTGAAAAGAATATGTACTTTATCTATTAAATACGTTATTAAATAATATCTTTTACTCTTATCGGATAAAACATACATAGCAATCTCTTTAATCGAATAATTTAAAAAAAAACAATTTCACTATATGTATTTTAGTTATAAGTTTATATAAATTCTTAAGATGTTCTTTTTAAACATAACACATTAACAGTACTTCTAAAAAATTGATTTTTATCGTATTTCCATCGCCGTACTTCCCACAGATAATGTTGTAAAATTTCCAGACATACCTTTTATTTTATTTTATTTTATTTACTGTCGGGTAGCATGACTTTGTAGTTGGTATTTTTATGATCATATAATTACCATATAGAATATATTTACATTAATCGTACTGGAACAATTTTTATTTCATTTCATTTTCAAATCTATATTTCAGTTGTATAAAATATTATTTCTATAGCATATTTTTTCTGAAGTTTTTAATCCAAACAAAAATATTTTCTGCTATAGATGATTAAAGATAAAAGAGAGAAAAAGTTTCAAAGTAATTTATAACATTGTTTGAATCTGTCAGTAATGTGTTTTTTCATTAAAAAAACAAAGAAACAAACAAAAAAAAGAAAAAAGGAAAAAAAAAACATAATCCGTATTATCTTAAGTTTGGTTGTTATTTTTAGTTTTTAGTTTGGCATTTATCAGAGATTGTGCTTAATTTCAAAATATTGAAATAAACAGCAGGTGCGTATCAAAGATGATTCAATAAAGAGCTAAACAAACTTACGGTCAATATGATTTCAAACAAAATATACGGGTTGCTGAAGAACTGAATTTTACCGAGATAAGAAAAAAATTTACTGTAGTCACAATTACGAAAATGCCGTATAAAATACTTATATCAATCTTCTTTTGCAAATACTGGTGAAATGGAATGGTATAGTTGCCAGCAATAAGTAATATTGAATAATTGATATTTCTCTCCTGTAAGAAAGATAATATCATCGCTTGCATAATAGACGTATTTGTTTAGGCTTTATTTATTTTTTATCATAGAAAATGAGTTTCATGCAGATATTTTTCTTAATAGGCATTATATGTAGATATTTTGTTTGCCATATAATTGAATGCTAAATGAAATCGATAGAATCTATTCAGTTTTACCAAGCACAACGATTAATTCATCTTACAATGCTAGCATAAGATATGAGTTCCCAATAATGAGTCTAAATTATGTTTTTTTCATTGTTCATTTTGCTATTCACAAATTTAATTACAAATAAGTGTTGGAACATCTGTCACACATAATTGCTAAAATTGTTTCTTTATAATGTTCGAGTTTCTAAGAACTACATCAATCACTTCACGTAAAATAAGAAAATGAATTTTTTTTATGAATATTTTATTGAATCTACTCTTAAACAAACAAAATAAAATGCTCAAAATTCGTCCCTTGCCTAAATTTTCAATCTTTGTGAATTTTTGCTACTACCTGTTGGAAATCTGATGAAACACTTCTGTATTTCACAATAGAGCCTTGCCAGAAATATGAAAAGGAAAAGTTGTCTTTTAGCATATTCAATGATAGTTTGACGAGTAACTCGTTATAACTTTTATTCTAATACTGAAAACTATTCTGATGCATCATTGCATGATTTTAGCATTGAAGGATTGATATTGTAGATTGGAGCATTTTTATAATGTTTAGACGCTCCATATCCTGTGATGTTCATCGTTCGGCATGAAACGGGCAGGATGTTTTTAATACTTCTAGTCCTAAATTCGTAACCATACAAGATTTTCAATTCATTCTCCTCAAATCTCACAGTCCAATGGTCAACAATGAGTGATAAGTCAAGAAGAAAAAAATAAGTGGAGATTTTCCAATTCAACATTGCACTTCTGCTGGATCTAACACTTAATATTTTTTCCTTTGGACAGGATGTCTCCACAAGGAATCGCTAAATACCTAGCAGCATTACCTTGAATAACTCCAGAAGAATGAATTAAACTTCGTTGTATAAGTTACCTGTCACTTATACAATTAAAGCCCCACTTGAAATGATGTGTGAATGATAAAGTTAAGAAAGGGGACGTTATTAAGAACTCATCTTCAAAATTCGAAAAATTGGGTTACTTTGATTTTTGCTTACTCAAAAATAAGAACAAATAATTCTGTCCAGATACCATACTATATTCGGTTGGTATGGTATAGAGCTGCTTAAATTGATTTTGGGGAATTTGTAGTGATATCGTACTTTTCAAAATTACAAATTTTTTTTAGGAGGACGCTATTCAGGCCTTTTTCTCTACCAATATTAAACTGTTTAACAATGCTTACATAAAGAATAAGCCTAAATTACGTCATTTCAATGTTAATTTTGCTATTCTCTCAAGATATTCAAATTTAATTGCATGTATTGAACCTGGAATATCAGTCACTTAAATTTACATTTGTTTCTCTTTTCTATAAAATATTCGGGTTTCTAGGAAATACGTCTTTCACTTTATGCGGAATCAATAAAAATTGGAAGTTTAAAAAAATGAATATTACATTGAATTTACTCTTAAATATATAGATAGTACCTATATTTTTACTAATTAACTATCCTTACATAAGGAATGATCTGCCAGAAGGAGACTAAATTACTTTATTTCAATGTTCATTACTTGCTATTCACTCTTAGTGATTCAAGTTTTGTGAACATAAAAGTACTATATTGTTTTCCCTCTTTTCTGCATTCGGTGATTCGATACCAGCGCGGTCTGGGCGGTGGGACTGTGCAAGGTTTTCAGTGTTTTCCTTATACGCGAACAATAATTTGGAAGACCTTTTCCTTTAAAACCCCCCCTTGAAGGCATCCTTCCTGCATCAATATGGTCCTAACTGACCGGTGCTTAAAAAAGTATCTCCGTTCACCCTCTCTCTGTTTTCTGCAGATATTTGAGAATCTAGGAAATATGTCTAGTTTCGGAAATCAATAAAAACTGGATTTTTAAAATGAATATTTTATTGAATCTTCTTTTAAATAGTCACAATACCTATCTTGTTTAATTATATCTTTTAACACCATACCTATCTTGTCACATATAAAATAAGCTGCTAAAAATGTCTACATTACGTTATTTCCATGTTGATTTTTCTATTCGCTCAAAGACATTTAATTTTAATTACATATAGGACATACAATATCAATCACGTAAAATTACTAATTGTTTTCTCTGTTTTGCAGATATTCGAGTTTCTTGGAAATATGTCTTTTATTTCAAGCCAAATCAATAAAAATTGAAAGTTTCTACAACATGAATATTGTATCCAGTCTACTCCTAAATAGACATATTACATATCTTAAGTAATTAAAAAATGCTTAAAAAGAAATGAGCTACAAAAAAGTGCCTAAATTACGTTATGTTTATGTTCAGTTTGTTACTCTCTCAAATGCATTCATTTTTTTTACTCATAGGATTTGGAATATCAACATTTAGAAATAAAAATACTATATATATATATATATATATATATATATTAATCTTTACTAGGGGTATTCGAGTTCATGCAAATATTTGAATTACTTTATGCGAAATCAATGAAAACAGAATTTCTTTAAAATTAATAATGTTTTCGATCTACACTTAAATATACAAATTACCTGTCTTAAATTTTTAACAATGCTTAGATAAAGAATGTTCTAAAAACAGAGCCTAAAATATAGATAAAATGCTTAAGTGATACAAAGAGAAGCACAAAAGGCTTATAAAAGCTTTTAATGTTCGACATATGTTTCAACGCTCATACAGCGCCATATTCACGATATATAACGATAAACAAAAATATTCTGAAAATAAACTTTTAACAAATAACAAATAACAATAAACAAATTTTAACAATAAAAACATTTCTGAAAATAAACTAGAAAACATAAATCACGAGATCATATATGTAAAAAAGTAGGTGTTTGAAATAGACAACTGTAAACGTGAAAATTAATATTTCCTTATAAATTTTTTTAAACTGAAAAGTACCTCGTGCCAAATTTTAGGTAATTCAAATGAGGCGGATTCATTGCAAATATTCACGTTATGTAGATTTCTATTGATTCACGGATAATGGATGGGAAATAAAGCCATGATGGATAAATTATTTTACTATTTTTAAAATTAATTTGTAAAGTCTCGGCTCTATGTAGTCTTACCAGTGCTGTAGTACTTCTGACATATTTGATATCTGCCACATGCTATTTAAATCTTTATTTAAACTTTCTAGTGGTTATTCCTATATAATATTGTATAATTTTTAGAAGTGGAACAGAATGGCACACTTCTTACTTGGAATGCTATTAATCAAAACCCGCTATGGCATAGAACGTACTGTATATAGAAAACCAATAGCCAATCAATCCATTATCCCACATAATGCTCAAACACCTTTTTCATACAAAGTTTCGGCATTTAGGCATTTTATTAAGATAGCCTTTACAGTTTGTACTCCAGATCAGTAAACCAGTGAAATAAATAAAATACATGAAATAGCAAGCGACAACTGATATAAAGAAAGCACTATAAATAAAGTAATTGCGAGCATGGAGAAGAAGTAGAAGAAAAACTTCAATAAACAAACTTCAAAGTTATCTACTTTACACTATTTTCCTGGGTTCTTTGAAAGATTGAAATATAAACTTAGCAAATTCAATATATATATATCTTATCGCAAAACCAGAAAATTAAAAAGATCATATACATATTTTCATCTTTTTATTCTAAATTTATAGTTCCCCTATGCTTCCTAAAGGTTAATTTATTTTTACTTAAACCCTTTCTATTTTAAAGTTTAAAAGTAATTACATTTCATGAAATATATTACAGTTTCTTAACCTCAAAAAGGTATCTTCCTTTCCTGCATATAAATGCAGCTGCAGTATTTCAATAAGTACGTTAGATATTTTATTTTATTTATCCTTTTAACTTTATTCTCTGTCTGGAAAATTTAATGATAAATATAAAATGTTTTTTTTTTTTAAATCTGCGCTTTTGTACAAACAGAACATTAACTTTCTTCTTGAATGTAAATGTAGTCTTTAATTAATTTCCAACGACCAAAATTCTATTTAGCTCAGCAAATGATTCATGTCCAAAAAATAACAGATGCCCTCTTTTCTCATAACATTCATTGGGTTGCCTGACAAAATTACGAAAAATAGCCATAAGTCCCCTTGCATTGCAAACCTTTTATTCCTTCCCCCCTCAAAATTAATATGTCAACCTAACTGCTATAAATTCTTTTTGGCGAAAACTGTTACATACACATGTATATTTGCGCTGTAATTAAAGTGTAGGCGCACAAATCTACTAAAAAAATTGATCAGATCATCTCTGACTTCTCAGCTAAAAGCATCTAAATTTTTCATTGAGATAAGGGAGGCCACCCCTCCCTTCATCGTATTTCACGAGTAATAAATACTTTCCATGGATTTGTCTGTTCCTCAATGTCGCATTGTTTTAAACATCTTCAGGATGAAAATGCTGGTGTTTTGCTTTATGACAACAAATCTTATTTATATTCTCCACCGTTTCACATTCGCTTATGCTTCAGTTTGTCAGAATATCTAATATCTTCAGAATTTCTTTTTTTATTTACAACCACTACTTCTATTTCTCCACCACAGGCAGTTTGTAAGAAAATAGGCCTAATAGAGCCATATCAACTATCAGGTGTTTATGAAATCCCGTTCACCAGAGCAGATGGCGCATTACAATATTATATAGGAATGACCACTAGAAAGTTTAAAACAAGTTTAAAAGAGCATATGGCAAAGAAGCAAAAGTTCTGAATCTGAAACGAATGTTGCAGGAGCAGTTTTCTGAAACGAAAGTTTCAGGAGCAGTTTTCTGAAAAAAAAAAGTTTCTTTTGCTGTCCGCAATTTTCGGAAACGTTCCTGTGTAGTTTTCACAGTGTTTTTACTCTTTTTGGAGAGCATATGGCAGATATCAAATATGACAGAAGTACAACAGTACTGGCAAGACTACATAGAAACGAGACTTTAAAAATTGATTTTAAAAATAGTAAAATAATTTATCCATCAAGGCTTTATTTCCCATCTATTATCCGTGAATCTATAGAAATCTATATGCGTAACGTGAACATTTGCAATGAATCCGCCTCATTTTAATTACCTAAATTTTGGCACGAGGTACTTTTCAGTTTTTAAAAAAGCAATAAGGAAATATTAATTTTCACGTTTACAGTTGACTATTTCAAGCACCTGCTTTTTTACACACATGATCTCGTGATTTATGTTTTCAAGTTTGTTTTCAAAAATTTGCGAGAATATTTTTGTTTATCGTTATATATCTTGAAAATGGCGTCGTATGAGCGCTGAGGCATATGTCGATCATTAAAAGGTTTTTATAAGCCTTTTGTGATTCTCTTTGTATCACTTAAGCATTTTATCTATATTTTAATTATAGTTAGTGATCTTATTTTGTGATTATGCAAAGAGCCTAAATTACTTTATTTCCATGTTTATCCCGTTGTGCACTTAAACGCATTAATTTTTAATTACATGTAGGACCTGGAATACACTTAAAAATTATGCATTTTTGCTCTTTTCTACGGCTATTTGAGTTTTTAGGAAATACTCTTGTTAATTTACACTAAATCACTAAAAATGGATTAAAAAAATAATGTTGTTTTCAATCTTTTCTGAAATAGACATAGTGCTTAATTAAACTGTTTATTGCTTATAAGAGGAATGATCTGAAAAAAGAGCCTAGATTATGTCATTTTCATGTTTATTTTGCTATTCACTCAAGGACATTCAGTCTTAATTACATATATATATATATATATATGTAATCTAGAGGTCTTTCTATTTGAATAGCCCTAAAAATTCCACATTTGTCTATTTTCTACAGATATTCGCATTTGTAAGAAATATGCCTATTGCTTACGCGAAATCAATGAAAATTGAAAATTTCTTAAAATAAGTATTTTAATTAATATACTCTTAAATAGACTTAATATATACATTAAATATTCCAATATTGAGTGTATAAGATCTTTCATTAATGTAAGATTAAGAATAAACAATGTACCTAATGGAACGTAATGTTTATCATATATTCTAATACGAGCAAATCTTGTGTGTTTGTGTGTGTGTGGTTATGCAAATTTTATCTTAAAAACGGCTCTAAAGATTTTGACGAAATTTTGCATCCTACCGTTTTGGGGCACCAGAAAACGATTGGGATAGGTCACATGTTCGAGAAAATTCAATTAGTGGGTCATTTTAGGTCATTTTGGGTCATGGTCAAGCTAATTGTATCTAAAAAACGGTTCAAACGATTTTGATGAAATTTTGTATCCGACCCTTTTCGGGCACGAGAAGACTATTGGGCTGGGTCACATGTTCGAGAACTTTCTATTAGTGGGTCATTTTTGGGTCAACGCGGGTCAAATTAATTTTATCTAAAAAACGGCTCTAACGATTTTGATTAAATTTTGTGTCATACGAGTTTCGAGCACGATAAAATCATTGGGCTAAGTCACATGTCCGAGAAAATTCGATTAGTGGGTCATTTCTGGGTCACTGTAGGTCAAGATCTAAAAAGCGGCTCAATTTACACTAAATTTTGCATACAATGGTTTTCGGGCACGGGAAGACTGTTGGGCTAGGTCACATGTTCGAGAAAATTCAATTAGTGGGTCATTTTGGGTCATTTTGAGTCATGGTCAAGCTAATTGTATCTAAATAACGGTTCAGACTATTTACACTAAATTTTGCATCCTATGGTTTTCGGGCACGAGAAGACTGTTGGGCTAGGTCACATGTTCGAGAAAATTCAATTAGTGGGTCATTTTGGTCATGGGTCATTAGTGGTCAAGCTATTTTATCTTAAAAACTGCTCAGACTATTTACACTAAATTTTGCATCCTATGGTTTTTGGACACGAGAAGACTGTTGAGCTAGGTCACATGTTCGAGAAAATTCAATTAGTGGGTCATTTTGGTCATGGGTTGAACTCAAATTTGAACTCAAATTTAATTTTGACCGAGCATGGCTCGGTCTTTCCTGCTCGTGAAACGTTTTATAAATGAAACGATATGTCGAGATTTTCAACATTTTCAAAACATTGATTAACATACGTTAAAAAAAATCATGATGCAATGAAAGAAACTTTGAAACAGTGTATTATAAAATTCTTTGAGAGTTTTTTTAAATTTAATTAATTTATTTTTTTAAATTTCAGATAGGTTTTTACACGTTTCGTGTTATGCTGTCTAATTGTATAAGTATTTACAGCGCCAACGTTTGTTAAATTAATTCTGAAATTAATGTGTATCAGTGTATTGATTTTTATCTTTAATATTTCAATATTTTTTTTATACGCCAAAATTCAATAAACAGCTGTAAAAAAAAAATTTTGTCCCCCAAGTGCAAATATAATAGAGTTGCGTGAGTTACAATGTTACAGTTGCTCAAAGTGCGTTGTTAAAAGCCATTAATTGTACGTGTCGATCACGTACTAAAAGCTATTTGACAGCAAGTTTTTTATTGATATATTTACATCATGCAACATGATAATTTATGTTTTAATTTATCATGTTATCTCAAACGTAATTTTTTTTAATGTAACGATTATTCTTCCTATCATCTGTTACATGAAATGTGAAAATTAAAGCATTAAATAAGGTTACATATTACAATATATTGGAGAATATATTGGGTGCATGACACCCATAGGGTCTGATACAGAAATATCAGTTATATTTGTTGTAAATCTTTGAATGATTAGGTTTTATTAGCAAATGATTAAAAGTTTCTAGTTCAGGGCTTAACAAATACGGTCGCCAAGGTGTTTTACCTGACGACCAAGTTATTTAATCTGGTAATTTATTTTAAATCGAAAAATTGACCTAAGAAATCAGCACAAAGGCCATTTTTTGTCTCTCCCACACCCTACTGGTGCTCGACAAGCAATGATCTTTCTCTTCTTTCGTATTTTTAATGGAAGAACCAAGTTTAAAAGGCATTTTCCCTCTCATGCCCAGAAAACGCCATTCTTTGGCTAGCTAACATGTCACGTAATTAGAATATGAGAGGAGGGGGAAAGAGGTTTTAGTAAAACTGTAAGAAACAGTGTCAATCCAGCCTTTGTATCATCTAAAATTGGATCCAATGCTAAAAAATGCTCCAAGTTTTTGTATAAGTTTCAAATAAATTTTTTTATGTTCAGAATAAAAAGATTAAAATGTTACCTTCATCTTAAAGAAAAATAACACATAAGTGGTTATAAGCAATTCATTTGAAGTAAATCTATAAAACTTAATTAAAATTGAGGCTCTTCAGTTTCATCAGAAAACTTAGTTTTTATTATCTTTCTAAATTATGTAACTAATAATTCTAAACTATGCTAGTTATTATTATTTTTCAATTAATTCATAAAAAACTTTTGTGCTTTTTGAAAATTAATGGTAGGAAAAGGAGGTGGAAGGGGGGGGGGGTAAATATTTTTTACAGGCGGCTAGAATTTTTTACTGGCTACCAAAGGAAGTTGGTTTATAATATAATATTTAGCTTATATATAATATTATTACAAAGACCGATAATAAAAAAATAAAAATAATTATTAAAATAATGTGGTATAAAATTAATGCTAAAAAGTATGTTACAAGATATACAGGGAGTCTTGAAAAGGGTACCCGAAATTTAAAATTAAGTAATTCATTAATTATTATAAAGTTTAAATAAGTTAAGTGTTTTTAAGGTCGCTCATAAATTTTATCTATGATTATTTAAAAAGTAGTTAAAATTTTAGTCAGTAGATGACGCTGCCCTGACTCAAGTTTTAAGAGGGCTGAAGACAACTTTAAAACTTCAAAATTCAAAACATTTGTTTTCACGTTTCAACAAATAAACAGAATGAAAATTGAGTGTACTTTGGTCCATCTTTACATGTTATTTTGAACATCATTACAGTCTGAGACAGTGCAAAGACACTTATGGACAAAAATTCGAAAAGAATTTTAAAGTATAGCACGCAAAATTTATGAGCTGTGTACATTATATTTGCTGTCAAATTTATTTCGGCTTTGTATTTATTATAGTTATTCAATTATATAGTTAATTATATAGTTAATAATTATATAGTTAATAAATTATTCAATTTTAAAATTCAGACATTTTTTAGGCGACACCTCGATGTATGTATGTTTTGCTGTCTGATCTTGAAATGACGTTAATAGTGTATTAAGCAAATTATGGGCATACATAGCTATTTATAATGACTCATATTTATGCGTAACAATTAAAACGAAGTTTTTAAAACTAATCTGGATGCTGTAGAATATCTTACATATATAATTTTTTTTGTCATAATTTTTTTATACATTTATTAATTTTTAAACTTGAAATAAAACAGCATAAATGTTCCTTTTTTTCAATTTTCTTTGATCCAGACTCACACAAATCTATACTTAATATTATAAAGGAGTAATTCTTGTTTGTTTGTTTGTAGGGGGTAATCTCTGGAACTACCAAACCGATTTCAAAAGTGATGGTGGCAAATTGATGGTGACAACCCCTGCTCCAACATAGGCTATATTTTATGTCGGTACCACTAACCCCAGGGGGTGCAGGAGCAAAAAACGTCCTAAAATTGCGATTTTTCAGTTATCACACTGGCTGTCAAGCCCTGAGAGCTTGGCAGCCGGTTCTGTATCTATGTATGTACGTACGTAATGCGATAACTCTTCATAGAAATATCCGTTTTCCTTCAAATTTTGTTTATAGGTTCACTGTGTTAAGGCGCTTCCCTGATTAGTTTTCGGGATTGATTGGTTAAGTATAAAAGGGGGGGAACAAGGGGCTAATTCCCCCCTCCCCTTAATTTATATAAATGGGTTTTTCATGCAGAATTATTCCGTTTTCCTTCAAATTTTGTTTATAGGTTCACTGAGTTAAGGCGCTTCCCTGATTAGTTTTCGGGATTGATTGGTCAAGTATAAAGGGGGGAGGGAACAATGGTCTAATTCCCCCTCCCCTTAATTTATATAAATGGGTTTTTCATGCAGAATTATTCCGTTTCCCTTCAAATTTTGTTTATAGGTTCACTGTGTTAAGGCGCTTCCCTGATTAGTTTTCGGGATTGATTAGTTAATATAAAGGGGGGGGGATCGGGGGGCTAATCCCCCCCTTAATTTATATAAATGGGTTTTTCATGCAGAATTATTCCGTTTTCCTTCAAATTTTGTTTATAGGTTCACTGTGTTAAGGCGCTTCCCTGATTAGTTTTCGGGATTGATTAGTTAATATAAAGGGGGGGGATCGGGGGGCTAATTCCCCCCCTTAATTTATATAAATTGGTTTTTCATGCAGAATTATTCTATTTGCTTCAAAATTTGTTTATAGATTCATTGGGTTAAGACGCTTCCCTGATTAGTTTTCGGGATTAATTGATTAAGTATAAAGGGGGGGAACGGGGGGCTAATACCTCCCTTAATTTATGTAAATGTGTTTTTCATGCAGAATTATCCCATTTCCTTCAAATTTTATTTATAGGTTCACTGTGTTAAGGCGCATCCCTGATTAGTTTTCGGGATTGATTGGTTAAGTATAAAGGGGGGAACAAGGGGATAATTCCCCCTTATCTATACTAATATATAAAGTAGTAAAGATTGTTTGTTTGTTTGTAGGGGGTAATCTCTGGAACCACTGAAGCGATTTTAAAAGTGATGGTGGCAAATTAATGGTGACAATCCCTGCTCCAACATAGGCTATATTTTATGTCGGTGCCACCACCCCCAGGGGGGTGCAGGAGCGAAAAACGTTCTAAAATTTCGATTTTTTGTGTACTGAAGGAGATAGAAGTATCAAATTTGGTATGGTAGTTACTTATAAGATGTAAATGCTCTCTAAGAACAAATTATAAAAACATTCGCAATTTAAAAGGGTGAGATGAGGAAGAAGCGTTCTAAAAACATTCTAAATTACAATTTCTATGGAATCTCTGAAACTACAGAACCGATTTCAAAAGTGATGGTGGCAAATGGATGGTGACAGTCCCTGCTCCAACATATGCTAAATTTTTTGTCGGTGCCACTGCCCGCAGAGGGTGCAGGAGCGAAAAACGTTCCAAAATTATGATATTTTCAATAATGAAGGAGTTGGGAACTTGACATTTTGTATGGTCGTTACTTACAAGATTTAAATGCTCTATAAGAACAAAGTCTAAAAAAATTCGAAATTTAAAAGGCTGAAATAAGCAAAAAATTTTCTAAAAACATTCTAAATTACAATTTGTATGGAATCTCTAAAACTACTAAAGCGATTTCAAAAGTGATGGTGGCAAATGGATGGTGACAATCCCTGCTCCAACATAGGCTATATTTTATGTCGGTGCCACTACCCGAGGGGGGTGCAGAAGCGAAAAACGTTCTAACATTGCGATTTTTGCGAGGCTGAAAGAGCTAGAAACTTCAAGTTCGGCATGATTGTTATTTATAAGATCTAAATGCGCTCTAAGAACAAATTCTAAAGAAAAATGATCTAATGATTCTGCGATTTTTCAACTATTGAATTTCTAAAATTACCAAATTTCACAATAGAGTACCATAGCGAAACTTTCACGCGTAAAAAGATAATGATAAGGGCGACGTGTCCTGACGTGTATATTGGCTATAGCACGAGTCACAAATTATAGTATCCTTATTATTCTGTTAAAATATAAAAGTGAATATATGAAATGTCAATATTTTTTTTTGATTAAAGGTTCGTTAAGAGAAATTGACCAGCGTAGCGGGCGTAGCTTGCTAGTATTTTATAATTCCTCTTAGTTATGAGAATTTCCTGAAATTTGTGGTATAATTGTTTTAAGATTTAAAATTTGCTTATGCATTTCTACCGTATTCTCAGCAAGTTCTAAACCGTAAAACGTGTTTGAAGTTTGTAGATTTGGTTTAAAATTCTAAAATTATGATAGAGGAGATTCGGGTATTATGGAATAGTCGGGCAATATGGAATACTAATGTTTCTCTTTGGTAACGTAATTCCACCATATAACTATGTTAATAAAAACTTAAGAACGTTCTCAGAGAGCCTCCCAGAGCGTATCGTTCGTCGGTTGGCGTCAGAAAGCATTGTGGGAATAAATATTTGTTTTTGGATTTTGGAAAATTTCAGAAGGTACGTTTTTTATTCATTATTATTAGAAATAATATTTTCACATTGAAACTAATTATGATGTACACACAAATAGTAATAGTTTATTATCTAAGTATCGTTTTTTAGTTCTTGATTCATGACAATAAACAGAGAGTATTTTTTTCTAAACTCGCGGGATCGTGTTATATGGAATACCAGTACTAAATATCCTTAACTGTATTGGCACAAAGACCTACCCAGGATGGTGCAAAATTTTAATTAGATTAACTATTGAAAAATAGCGATTAAAAGTTTAATCATGACTAAAGATTGACGATTGAACTATTATCGTCAATCTTTAGTTATGATTAAACTTTTAATCGTTAGTTTTCAATAGTTAATCTAATTAAAATTTTGCACCACCCTGGACCTACCCTTACAGTGTGATTTGTGCATGAAAACTAAACTCTATTAACTGACTACCAAGACACTACTATACTTTAAATAAGCTCCCTTGGTACTATTAAATCTGTAATTTTCTAAATTTTGTTCGTTTTCTTCATTTTTAACCGTCTATTCCATATTACCCGACTATCTCATGATACCCTCCAAAAACATTTTTCATTATTATTATTTGTTTGCATGCGATGAAATTTCGTAAAATGATTTTTTTTTGACAAATAACTAATCACAGGTTGTTGAAGTTTGTGATTGTATTAGGTTTTCAGGTTTTAAAGAATATAGAGCTGTGATATTGGCTCGTTAGTAAATGGAATTCCATAATACCCGAAATTCCTCTATGTTCTACTTTGGTGGTGTTCTGTGATTCCAACCAACTGTTCCAACTATGTAATCGTTTCAATGAGCAGTACGACAACGAATTTACGTCGGTTATTTAGAATGGCGAAAGATAAGGAATTCTCAAAAGAGGAAATTTTTAAGATATGTAATTTGAAATTAAAAAGTAAGCCCATTATGAAAATTTATAGAATTTTAAACAATTTAAAACGAGTTATATACCGAGTACTTGATAGAAAGATCAATTTAGACCAAAAACCCAAACGTGGTCTTCCTCGTGTTAAAAGTGTTCAGAATGATCGGAAAATTATAAGATTTTTGTCAAACCAAATATGTTCTTAAGGCAAATTAAAAATAATCTCGGTGTCAATGTCTCAAAAGACACAATATATAACATTGAAAATTGTTCATATTTTGTCGGCTATGTCCGACTTTAAATTATTACATCGGGCCGATCTGCCATCTCAATTTTTCGTATCGGCCCGGCCCGTTTATTTATTTGGGCCGGGCCGAAACCGTGCCAACTCCATACCAGGTTCGGGCCCATGCAGACCTCTAACTGGGACAAATAAATGTAATCTAATTGTCTATGATTGGTGGTATTGCTACTGGCATGACCTCAGGAAACAGCCGCGTAATTTCTTTAGTAGACGAAAGGGGGTAAGTCTCTGAAGGTTTGGGGGCGATTGGCTTTAACGGACAAACCTCCCTATCCGTTCTTCATAGGACACAAAATTAAACAAAGTATTAAGGTGCAATAGAGCAACATCTACTTCCATTTGGTGACATATTAGGAGGCCATTAGTGGAAATTTTAGCACGACAAGTGCTTCAATCCACAACTCACACAGTGTGTTTCCACGTAAAATGTTAACGTTTTAGATTGGCCAGCTTTAATCTCAGACTGAAACCAAAATATGAAAATTTGGGGTATTTTAACACGTGAATTATATATAAATGGAAAGCAATATGATTCTACTAAAGAACTAAAAGAGATCATTGAAAAAGCTTCTCTGCCACCAATAACATTTGAAAAACTAATTGATTCAATGCAAATACTATTAATTGAAATTATCCAAAACTAGCGAAGTACTATAAATACTTAGCATCATATTAAAGTGTTAAACGATCTGCTTTTTCCAATTGTGCCTAAACTTTTGAGACACTGCATACTTACAGTTGTTTTATGAGTTTAAATTAAGTATTATATACCCATTTATTTATATTGATATGATTTATTTTAATCATTTTATAATAAGTATATATTGTGTAATACTATAATGTTGTAATAAGTATATAACATGTTTTTGCTTAATTTTGCATTGTTATTTAATAAACGACATTTTCTGGTTGTGCCTAAACTTTTGAGACAGACTGTGTTACTTTCGACATTGAAGTGAAAATAAATCAACTTTCTTCTAAAGCAATATCTTTTAGGTAAGTTATAATAGCTTTCCCCTGATAAATTACCTTTTAGAAACCTCACTTTTCTGTTAACTAAATGTTCCTCGGACAGTAAATCCATTTGCCCTTGAATGTAAGAAAAGCCTATTTATCTTAGTCACCTGAAAAGTTGAAAAGAAGTTATTCTGGGAGATTATTGCTATTACCACAGTATTTGTATTTTCTGTAAGCATTTATTGCCATGTGATATATTATTACGAAGTCTCTCTGTCAGACATATAATCGTTTCCTCTAACGATATTGTTTCTAAGTTTCTAAGGGATAATTTCTTGTAAAAGGATGATCATAATAAAATTAAACCCAGTAGAAAGCATTAAAAATACATTATATGATTCTGCATTTACATTTCTGTTTAGAGTAAACTAACTGGAATAAGTGAGTGCTTCTAAAGATTCAAAGAAAATTGAATTAGTGATACTTATATAACAAAAAAAGTAATGTTTGTGAGTAAATATGTTTTTGTACACTGTAAAAAATGACCAATGTTTCTTATTTTATAAAAATATACTATAACCACGAACGAATATAATATAATCTTCTGAGTTATCCAAAATTCCGAATAGCCTGTTCCATTATCTTTGGAATCCCCAGAAACCAATATATTTCCAAAATTTAAAGAATTATTTATAAAAACAAAGTATTTTTAGCTGGCCGTATTTTTCAGAAACGTTTCCGAAGGGTTTTTATAGTGTATTAATTAGTGTCCTCAGCCTGAAATACCTATTTTTTGAATGTCATCAATTCTCAAGTAAACGTTTTCAGCCGCATAAGATAATTTATACATGAAAGAGTAAAGAAATAATCTTAATTTTAATGTTATTGTTAACGCTGTTAATTTTGCATGTTTATCTGTTAAACATATTTTCTGAGCATGAAAATGTTTACTTGAGAATTGATAGTATTCGAAAAACAGGTATTCCAGGCTGAGGACACTAATTAATACACTATAAAACCCCTTCGGAAAAGTTTCTGAAAAATACGGGCAGCAAAAAATACTTTGTTTCTATAAATAATTCTTTAAATTTTGGAAATGTATTGGTTTCTGGGGATTCAAAAGACAATGAAACACGCTATTCGGAATTTCCGATAACTCAGAAGATTATATTATATTTTCGTTTGTGGTTATAGTATATTTTCATAAAACAAGAAACATTGGTCATTTTTTACAGTGTATGGTAATATTGAGAAAACCGACAAACAATAACATATTTCGATATTATTTACTTGTTTTTTTGTTAGTCCGCATTTAACCCTTTTATGGGCAAGTAACTGTCTTTCTATAATGTCGAATTCACATCAGAATTTCCCCAAAAACTATTTGAAAATAAGATACTGTTTTCAACGACTTCGAAGAGGCTTTGTCCGAGGCTCCTGTTGTTAATCTACACATTCCCGGTGTACATGACGCATGGAGAGAAATGACAGGTTGGAATACTGAAAAAAATAGCTGGTAGAATTAAATTGGGCGGTCAAATAAGTATCTAAACTGAAAAAGCGAGAAAAAATGAGCTTCTAGAAAAAGGAAAATAAATGAAAACAGAAAGGTTGCTGACAGAGTTATGACAACTAGATATTTTTATAGATATTTAAAAAAAATTTAAATTTTCATTTTTTTGTTTTTTGAGGGTTTTTTATACATGCAACGCATAAAATAAAGTAAGAGAGAGAAAAAAGGAAAGCGAAATATGAGGAAAGAGTGGTTGCATGCATCTGTGATTCTATGCCGTCTGTGAAGAGGCTTGAGTCATCGGAGTAGTTCTGCGGAAGCCTGATCCAGTTTCTTTACCAAAGTTGTAAAAGTAAAATTTTGTCCAAAAATACTGGTACAAATGTTGATAAAAAATAAGTGGTATAAAAAATATCCCACCACCCTCAAAGGGTTAAGATATAACTTTGCGCTGAAAAATCCGATTTTTATTAAACCCTGCTTTATTTCACAGCTTCAATAACTCATTACATCTCAAATATACTTTAAGAAAAAGCTCCAAAATGTTTATTTCTTTTTGATTTTAATAAAAAGATCCGTGAAAGATATATGGGGTTGCATCTTTTATTCTTGTATTTGTAATATGAAGAAAAATTACTTATTTCTCTGAAATGAATTGATTTTCCCTGCGTTTATATATATATATATACATTGATTTAGGAAAAAAGTCATCTTTAAAAAATAAAGGAAAATATTGTGTAGTACAAACAATTTTCTCATTTGTTTGTAGGAAGATGATCGTATATAAATGTGTGAGATGTGAAATGATTATAGAAAGTAAAAGATACGTCACCAAGCTAACACGTATAATATATATGCATTAAATATATAATGCAATTAAATTAGTAAAACAGCAAAGTTGTCCTTCTAAGCATTCGAAAAAATATTACTGAACCAGGGGGTTTTCAGTGATCGACATTCTTACATGTTTTTCACCGAGAAAAATTATTGCTTCAGACTCTCCAAACAGAAGTCTGTATTATATAAACATACACAAAATTAAGTTGAAATTTTTTTCAATATTCTGTGCGGCCACTTATAACATAAGTGAAACTCATAAAAGATTATTTTGTGCTAAATTTGACATGTTAATTGGTTTATTTACTGCTTCAAAATCAATTGATGAAAAATCTCAGAAATCATACAATTATTTACACTAATTTTGGAAAGACAAAAAGTAATTTAGTTTGTAGGGAAGTTTTTACACGTAAATTCAGATCAATTTAAAATAAATTTTATTCTTATTTTTCAGCATTACATCAATAAATAGCTACAAAAATGTTTGTTTTTTTAATGCAACAAATTTCTCTGAAATATAAAGGAAACTTGGCCTTCGTTTTAGGGAATTTTCTTTTATGGAAAATTAATTTATAAACAGAAGGATGCGTTTTTAATTCCGGAAAAAAAAAATTCAAAAAAAAAAAAAAAAAATCAAAATATAATAATCTCGTAACTTTTGGTCGTAAAAGAGAGAAATTTTTAAAAATTAAAATTGACATTATTTTATTATTTTTGCAAATATAATTTCTATTACGCAACTGAAGATATTTACTTTAGAATTCATAGCGCGGAAAAAAAAACCGATTTTTCATGTTTTAAAAACTGATTCATACACTATAAAAACTATTCGAAAACATTTCGGTTCTTTTACTTTTTGGAAACGGGGAATACAAGAAGGTTTTACATAAGAAATATTTCTTTAAATCTCGGAAATATATTGGTTCCTCAGGTTTCGAGAGATATAGGTGCCCTATTCAGAATCTTGGATAACTGTGACAAGGTTTTGTTACATTTTTGTAAAGTTTCTCTAAATCCCGAAACATGTATCTTTGATTACAGTGTAGCAGAAGAGCATCCAGGTAATCCAATTTACGGTATTTACATAGATTTTTCTATCATGTTGATTTCAATTATTTGTTTTTTCTTTCGCTTGTAGGAAATGTTAGTTAATATTTTCTTGGAGAGAAATCCGTTATTAAAAAGATTGTTTCTCAGATTTCGGAAGATAAAGGAACCCTATTCGGAATCGTGGAGAACTCTGAAGAGGTTGTGTTACATTTTCGTAAAGTTTCTCTTATCCCGAAACAAGTATCTTTTATTACAGTGTCGCAGAAGATTATCCAGGTAATCCAATTTACGGTATTTACATAGATTTTTCTATCATGTTGATTTCAATTATTTGTTTTTTCTTTCGCTTGTAGGAAATGTTAGTTAATATTTTCTTGGAGAGAAATCCGTTATTAAAAAGATTTTTTCTCAGATTTCGGAAGATAAAGGAACCCTATTCGGAATCGTGGAGAACTCTGAAGAGGTTGTGTTACATTTTCGTAAAGTTTCTCTTATCCCGAAACAAGTATCTTTTATTACAGTGTCGCAGAAGATTATCCAGGTAATCCAATTTACGGTATTTACATAGATTTTTCTATCATGTTGATTTCAATTATTTGTTTTTTCTTTCGCTTGTAGGAAATGTTAGTTAATATTTTCTTGGAGAGAAATCCGTTATAATTAAGATTGTTTCTCAGATTTTGGAAGATAAAGGAACCCTATTCGGAATCGTGGATAACTCTGAAGAGGTTGTGTTACATTTTTGTAAAGTTTCTCTTATCCCGAAACAAGTATCTTTTATTACAGTGTCGCAGAAGATTATCCAGGTAATCCAATTTACGGTATTTACATAGATTTTTCTATCATGTTGATTTCAATTATTTGTTTTTTCTTTCGCTTGTAGGAAATGTTAGTTAATATTTTCATGGAGAGAAATCCGTTATTAAAAAGATTGTTTCTCAGATTTCGGAAGATAAAGGAACCCTATTCGGAATCGTGGATAACTCTGAAAATATTGTGTTACATTTTCGTAAAGTTTCTCTATTCCCGAAACGTGTATCTTTTATTACAGTGTCACAGAAGATCATCCAGGTAAACCAATTTACGGTATTTACATAGATTTTTCTATCATGTTGATTTCAATTATTTGTTTTTTCTTTCGCTAGTAGGAAATGTTAGTTACTATTTTCTTGGAGAGAAATCCGTTATTAAAAAGATTGTTTCTCAGGTTTCGGAAGATAAAGGAACCCTATTCGGAATCGTGGATAACTCTGAAGAGGTTGTGTTACATTTTCGTAAAGTTTCTCTTATCCCGAAACAAGTATCTTTTATTACAGTGTCGCAGAAGATTATCCAGGTAATCCAATTTACGGTATTTACATAGATTTTTCTATCATGTTGATTTCGATTATTTGTTTTTTCTTTCGCTTGTAGGAAATGCTAGTTTCTATTTTCTTGGCGCGAAACTAGTTATTATTGTTTTTATGACGCAGTGCAGCAGTTATTAGACTTAATACAAGCAGGGTAACATTTTTTTTAAATGTAGGTTATAGGAAAAGGAAACTAAATAATTTATAGGAAAATAATAGGATATATAACAAGTGAGTAAGTGTGATCGAAGATCTCACAAAGGGTTTCGTTTAATATTCCTTTCAAAACAGTTTATGCCTTCTTTAATAAATCCAAATAAATTTCATTTAGCAACAAAGAAAAAAAATCATGTTATAAAATGAAAATTTAACGGTCTATTTTTCTCGTACTTTCAAATATCTGAACCGGCCCCCCGCTATTATTCTCTGTCATAATAATAATGCGATATTAAAAAAATCAATTTCAAAAGTAAACATGTTGTATAGAGACCTTCAAAATGTTATAATATGCCAATATTTCCATAATCGGGTTTTTATCATGATTCAATAGGTTCCTCAAACTCATATATTTACTATTCTCTATTACTCATATTGATACTCTCTTTGTATTATTCTCAAACATTTGAAAAATCCGTTAAACATCCAATATGACGTCAGATTAATTTTCTTTTTAATTCTCTAATGACGTCATATTAAGCTGTTTTCTGTATTTACACATACTCATACTCCTTGTATTATTGAGAAATGTTTGAAAATTTCCGTTTTATTACCAATATGACGTCATATTAATCTTTTTTTCAATTGGTGAAACTTTTTATTTCTTTTTGATTTTTCACGTGGAAATCTTCCAATAGAAAATTATTTATTGTAGAAAGAATTTTATTGGAAATTTTTAATTGTTGGCAACTGTAATAACGAAAAATGTTTATATTTAATAGGAAAAGGCTGTTAGATTTTTGGTTTTTTACCTCTATATATTTAAATAATACGATTTTTTCAAATTTTATGATTTTGAGCTTCATAATAGGTATTTAGCTATAAGTATACAAAGTTTCATGACTGTAAGTTACATAGTTTCGGCTCTGTGACGGGCAGACAACGAAGCGGGAGTAATAGGATTTCGTGAGATGAACGAAACTCTAAAAATTAAGCTCTTTAAAATTAATGCCATACCTGAAAGTTATGCTTGATTTGCACACTTTTTGTAATTGGAAGTACATATTTATCATCAGCAGGTAACATGGTAGTCACCCTTTCCTCTATTTAAAATCACACGGCATAACATCTAACGTTTTATAACACATATCCCAAATAAATGTTTCATTGCATGTTTTAAAAACTGTTTGTAATTTCGAACGAATTCATAACAACAACCTTTTTACTAACAGATTTTTTTGCCACAAAAATAGGAACTGGCATTTGCTACATACTAAAGGAAAAACAAATAATCGAAATCAACAGAATAGCAAAATCTATGTAAATACCGTAAACTAAGATTACCTGGATACTCTTCTACTACACTGTAATAAAAGCCAAATGTTTCGGATATAGCGAAACTTTACTAAAATGTAACACAACTCCTTCAGAGTAATCCACGATTCCGAATTTGGTTCCTTTATCTTCAGAAACTAGTTAATCCATAATTAGAAACCAATATATTTCCGAGATTTAAATAAGTATTTCTTGCACAAAATCTTCGTTTGTTAACCGTTTCCAAAAAGTAAAAGAATTGAAATGTTTCCGAATAGTTTTTATAGTGTATGGATCAATTTTTTCAACATGAAATATCCGGTTTTTTTCGATGCCATCATTTCTAAACTAAACGTTTTCACTTGCGTAACAGAAGTTATACTTGCAAGACTAACAATATAATGTTAATTTTAATATTATTGTGAATGCTGTTAATTTAACATGTTTGTCCGTTGAACAGTAAAATGTTTATTTGAGAATTAGTAGCATCCGAAAAACCGATATTTCCTGTTGAGAAAACTGATTAATACATTGTAAAAACTACTTCAAAAAGTTCTTTTTTAGATAGCTTTCAATACAAAAAGCTACCTATAGCAGCCGTTCGGAGGAAAGCAATTCCAGAAAATTTTGGTACATTTTCACCGGTCATGACCCCCAGACCCCAAAATCATCCCCCGTTCCAATGTTGATTTATATATATATATATATATATATATGACATTTGTCATGCTGTAACTCTCTTATTTATAAACCGATTTTGATATGACTGAATATGTATATAGGACATACCAAGGTCTCGACCGAGTTCGTTGGTCAGGTTCATCCACCATCTTGTTTCAAAATGGCGGCCAGTTAAAAAATTTAAAATTTTTAAAAATGGAAAAAGATGAACAAAAAATTTATAAATTGGAAAAAATGGATTGTGATACAAGGATTCCGGAAAGTTTTTTATTTTGGCCTTATCTTAAAAAATGGCTGAGATATGGCAGTTTGAAATTCTAGGGGAGCTGACATTTTAAAGCAATCTGATTTTTGTTATGTTGTAACTTTCAGCTGAAATTCGCATTCAAATTCAGTATTAACGAAAACCGGGATTGAATCGTCTATAATCAGGTTCCAAGCAATTTAGATTCGGGTGTATGAATAAAATGAGTTGAATTTTTATAAACATGGACTATGAAAGCTACCTTTTCCTTTCGGTACAGGCCGGAAGGACTTTTTAAAATTATTTTCTGTTTTGTTGTTAATTTGAAACGGGCAGTAAAAGAAGATTAGTTGAACTATATTCTTTTAGATATAGTGCGTCTCAAAAGTATATGGACAGGCAATTTTTTGAAGTAACGGTTCAAAAAATGAAACAATAATCACGAAAAAAATAATATGCATATAGATCATAACAAGTTTATTACAGCAAAAAAATAAAGTATAAGTTTTACAGATTTTTTGTAAAAAAATAAAAATAAAAATAGGCTGTCCCAAAAATATATGGACTTTTCAAATATTTTGCATTTAAATTCAAATTTTGTATCTATTCGTTTTAATTATCTTGAAAACCCTATCAGGCATGCTTCCAACTAGTGTTTGGAATATGTTCGGCTGTAAAGAGAACCAACTCTGCTCTACTTTTTGCTGTAATTCCTGAATAGTAGAAAACTGCCGACCATGGGCTTACACATCTCGTGCAAGTACTCCCCAAAGGTTTTCAATTGGATTCAAGTCTGGACTGATGGCTGGCCAGTCTATAACAGTCACTTGATTCTGTTTAAACCAATCTGCTGTTGAGTGGGACGTGTGAATCGACACGCATTGTCCTGTTGGAATTTCCAATTCCCCCCCCCCCCCCTAAGATGTTTCCGATTGGAAGTAGATTGCTTTTAAGGACATTTTAATGATCCTCAGAGCACTGTCGACTATTAAGAAAAGCAATATCCGTTGTTCCGTTGAAACAAAATGACCCACACCATTTGTGAACCCCCTCCTTTTTGCCGACTAAAGAACTCGCGAGGTTCTTTTCGTAAGTCATGCCAATAGTATGCCCATCCATCAGGGCCATCCAAATGGAATTTTCTTTCGTCACTGAAGGAAACATTTAACCATTCATCCGTCCAATGCATGTGTTTTTCAGCCCAAAGAACTCGAGCCTTTCTATGGTGCACTTTCAGCATGGGTACCCGACATATTCTGCGATATTTATGATTTTCGCTTACCTGTATGCGACGGTGAACAGTAGATCTGGAAAAAGGAAACGCCAAAGTCCTCGCAATTTCACTAACAGTCTTCTTTTGGGTTGAAACTGCTCGCGAAAAATTATCTATCTTGTCTTAGAGATGTTTTTCTTGGTCGATCTGAACGCTTTTTTGCAATCGTGTTGTCACTTTTTGATAAAATTGCATAAATTCCAGACTGCTACGCTTCATTTGTTTTGCAATATCAGAAACTTTAACATTTTGAGCCTTTAAACGCCAAATTTTAGCAATATCAGCAGCAGAGAATTCAACGTTGCGAGGCATTTTCCAATTATTCGACAGTTGAAGAAAGAGCAGTGATTTCATATTTCGAAGTGGTTACGTCACAAGTACAGAACGCGGAAAATGCAAATTTTTCTGATACGGGTGTAATAAAAGCAATTGGTTTCATTGTCCATATATTTTTGAGACAGCTTATTTTGAATTTTATTTTTTTACAAACAACCTGTGATATAAACATAACATTTCTGTGTCGTAATAAACTTATGTTATGATTCCATGTGCTAGTTATTTTTTTCGTGATTATTGCTTTATTTTCTTAGCTGTTATTTCGAAAAATCGCCTGTCCATATAATTTTGAGACACACCTTATGAATAAAATTGTATATTATCTAAACAACATGAAAATAAAAAAAATCAATACACATTAAATATGTTTATGTCACCGGATAAATTTTACTGTAAACAAATTTGAGAACAATGGATGTTCATTTGATAGTTTAAGTAAGATTTCATCATTTACAGCTGCAACTGTCGTATTAAATCTTTAATTCTTACAGAAAAGTTTCAGAGTATTTTGATACGTATAATTACAGGAAAAATTATCAAAGATAATTATCATATCATTTAATAATTATAAAAGTATAATTATCGGAACTCTGTAAGGAACAGGAATAATTACTTCCAATGATAAACTTGTATAAATCTTTTATGAATCTTGAATATATCTTACAAAGTTTAGTTGTGACACGTAATTTGGGCAGAAAATTAATATTCAACATTTTATGCAATAATCAGAAAATTCTTATGTATTAATCAACATTTTTAATATTACAGGTTTCTCTAGATTAGAATAATTAGAGAATTTTTTCTAGATTAGGTACCGCGTTATTACGGTTCTAACCGAAACACACATTATATGGGAAAACTACATTGGATCCATTGCCAATTTTTATAAAATACAGTATTCATAATTAGACAATGTAATAATGTGCTAGTATATTGTTTTTGATGTATTATTGCTCGAAAGTTTAGATTGCAATTCGATTTGAAACTTTTTGAAAAAGATTATATATCTTCTGTAAACTTTCATTAATATAAACGTGTGAGCTAATTTGTGAAATTCAAGAAACATTTAAAACTCAATATTAAGTTTAGTTATACATTATTACAATTTTTTAGATTAATTATGTTACCTGATTTACTATTAGTTTAATTATTATAAATTTACATAATTTTACTTTAAACATACTGCAATACAATTTGATTATTTAAAACGTATATACCATTTAATTAGTTAAGAAAAACCTAACAATTGTCAATTGCAATGTTTTTTCTTTTTTTTTTCGGAGTAATGTACCGTAACTTACCGTAATTTCCTTACGGTAAATTACGGTACCCTGCGGTAAAAAAACATTTGTTTAATGCTTAAGATAAATAAACATTAAATAATATTGTTAGGGCATCGAAAAATCGAAAAGAATCTGAGATCATTTCAGAGTGAAAAATAACCTAGTCTTTCATCAGACAGTAAAAAGCACAAGGTGATGCGAAACGGGTGAGTAAGGAATTACGAATCAACAGGCATCAGTGCTGAATTCAGAGAGTGTCCTGTGAGCGAATGTACACCGTACGAAGCATCAACGCATCCACACAGAAGATTTCCGATTTTCTGCCAATAATGACCTATATTTCCCCATCTACCCACCCACCCTCCTGCTGCATGGAACTATAGAAAATCTTTCCAAAGGAAAATGTCTGACAGTTAGAGACAGTTTTGGACTGCAACATCATACATTTATCAATTAGAACCTTATAGGTAGCAGTAGCTAGAGCTATCTCCCAATATCACAAAAGCTCAACAATTCAATCTTATAAAGGTAAAAAAATTTCCGGCGCTCCCGGTAAAAAATATCAGAAAGGCAACTACAATCATTTTGGAGAGCAAAATCATTTTTTCATGAACATGATTAATAGAAGTAGCAGTAGGTAGCGTTATCTGTCTGACTGATTTCTCAAATATTCTTTATAAGGAATGCTTTTGCTATTTAAAACGATTGTAATTTATTTATTTTATATTTTATCATACCCCAATATTACACAACATATATAATACTTAAATATACCGGTGACCTTTCCCTTTTTGTTCACTTAAATTACACATATTAATATTCAGAAAACTCATGCCATTTATCATTTAGTCTTCTAATCTACATATTTAGGCTATTTACCATCACAAAATTAATCATGTCATATTTGACATTTACCACAATGAACGGTAAGACTCATAAGAACAATCAATATTTGTCCCTCTTTCATATGTTAGTTCATGTTAGTTCCCATGTTTAATGAATCTAATTGCGACAGGCTTGTGTTTATATAAATATATCCATATTAGTAATAGCTACTGTTTTAATGAATTACACATGATATTGTAACTGTACTTTTCGAAGGTAAATTGCATTTTAAGAACATTAGTGCAATTTACGGAATATCGATTTTAAAGTATAATATGTTTTTCGATCACTGCTGAGCAAATTTTAATATTTTTGTAATATGAATTATGGAAACAACGTATAAAATCCATTAAAGGATTTTTACGAACTCATTTGATTGATTTAGTCGAGATAGAATCGTATTTATGCAACGGAGACTGAGACGCTGTACACTTCAAGTGCCATTGATTTAGAGACAGACAGTGTTACGGAAAAATGTGGTGCAGCTGTCTCTTTTGAACACATGTGTGAATGTGTCATGTGATATATGTAGCTGGATGTATAGATCTCAATAAACAACTGTTAAAAGTTACATGAGGAGAAAACCTAGCACCTTAGACGCCTTCGGTTTTCTTGTTCCACAGTATCATGCACAGAGTGAGAATATACGATTGGTGGGAAAGAGAGTAACAATTGGGTAAACTAGAAAGTATAAGCAGGTTTGAATGAACATGAACTTTTAAGATTAACTTTAAACGTACACGGCCAGTGGCAGTAAACTTTAACTTAGTTGGGCATCTATTTGAGTGAGGAGGGGGGGGGCATACAATTTTTAGAAGATAAGTTATGTAGCGTTTGCTGCAACATATAGGTTTCAGGAGCACTGTAGTCTCACCCGAATATTATTAGTCAGTGCATAGATATGACATGCCAGGTTGGAAGTATACAAGCTTATGGCGGATAAGCGATGACCTGGCGTTTTTTCTTGGCATTATTTGGTACTTATTGTACTTACATAAAGCAACTTTCTCCGCATCTAAGTATGAAGATTATAATCTAGGAGATCATTTCATCTGTTTTTGCTCTTGCCACCCTTGTAGAAATGAAGTTTCAAACAGAATAACTGCTACTGTTAAAAGGTCCCAGTGGAAATTACCTAGTTGCAGAAGAATTCCACTGCAGTGTCCTTACTGAAATGACCATTAAGAATCCCGGATCTAAATTACTTTCAACAAAGTTTGGATACTCTTGAAAATAAAGTGCAAAGACGTCACCACATACTAGTGTTTTTAATTGATTTATGAGACTCTCTAGCATATGTTTAGCAAACCATCCTTCGACACACTTCCGAAGATTTTTTGAAACCGTGCTGCGTCATCTGGCAGTCTTTATTAATACCAGAGGAGCAGCTGCTTGTTTCCCATCAGGTGCCTCTAATCCAGTGTGACTTCTCTATATCAGATTTAATGTCTATCAGAATTCCAATAACTGCTGTTTTAAGAAGTGTCTCTCAATTGTTTTCCTTATTGAAACTACTGATGAGTTCGTGCTCTTTTTTTCTCGCAGCCTACGCCCACTCGAGTTTGACGATTTGAAATCCGAGCCTGTCCAAAACCCGTAAAATTTTGTGTCATCAGAGCCCGAAACCGAGACCGACACCGAAAGTATTGAAAGTTGGAAAATTGACAATAACATTTTATAATTGTTCAAATACTAATTTTCTTATTTAAAAATCTCTTTTTAAATAGAAATAATTATTAATCCTAAAAACTCTCATGAGAACATTTAGTGATTTTTATGTTGAAATTCTGTTTAAAATAGCAGATTTGTTATTTATACCCAATCATTGGTAGAAATCTGCAAAAGTCACAAATCTTGTTCTTATAAAGTATCATTGTACAACCATAGCAGAAAGACATGTGTTCCGTAATCCAATAATTCTGAAAAAGTACTTTAAATAGAAAGCGGAGATAGACAAGAGCTATCTCACAGCTTCTTTATGTTACTAACACTGACCATGCAAAGACTTAAATCAGACAGAATATTTCTTCATTCAGTTCTCTTTCAAACTGATTTTTAAAGAATTGAAATATACATTAATAAACTACAGTTTTGTTTCTAAAAGAGCCAGTTTATTTTCCTTTTTTTTCAGTTTGTCAATAAATAAAATTTCCACTTTGAGCCCAAAACAGAGATTGAGCCCGAAGGCTCATAAAAACTGAGCACGTCTAATCTCTTAATGAAACCACATATTTCCTAATATCGCTTATTTTCATCGCCTGTCTTGGGCGTGGACTCTGATAACCAAAATTTAATGAAACAATTTTTTATGTATTTGATTGAAATATAACTTACTCTTAATTATTTATTTTCACCGGCCATGCTTTACGAAGCTTTACTTGGTATAAAATTCTATAAGACACAATAATCATTCGAAAAAAAGTTTATGTACCTAATAACATAATAATTTTTTAATATACAGTCGAGTCCCGATAATCCGAGTTGATCGGAACTGACTCCACCTCGGATTACTGAAAACTCGGATTATACGGACTACGTAATAGAATTGAAGAGAAAAATTCTATTTATTATATACACATAAAACTAAAAAATAGAGAGATCAAATAACGAAAAAATAACGAGCACACAGACTCGTAAATATAAAAATTTATTTTAAATAACAACACACTTACTTGATTTAATTTTTAAAAAATGAATCTAAAGTTGTTTGTTTTTGAGCAGAAAGTCTCTTTTTTGCTCCGTTGTCTCGCAAGCATTTCAAAAATAAAACGCCATGTGGTAAAGCATCTAGTTGCTGCTCATTATAGTGAAGGGCAACATCTAACGTTGTCGTGCCCTCTGCATGCAAAATTATCTTCTCTGTTTCATCGTTTAAATCTTCAGTTTCATCAATTTCTTCTTCTTCGGTAATCATACGAATTATTGCATCGTCGGTAATTTCCTCTTCTTCATCACCGTAAAGCCATTCTTCATTTGTTACCTCTTCACAGCCGGGTAGCTTCAAATTTTTAATTTCAAAATGATCTTGATTTTTTATCTTTTTCTTTTTCTTATTGTCTGAGAGGTCTTTAGTTGTCAAGATATTATGCCAGCTGCTCTTTATTGTCTCCAATTTAATTTCCCCCCATGATTCAGCAAGCGAATACATAGCATTTTTGACATTACTTTTTTTGATTTGTTGAATCAAAGATTATTTTCTTGCAGTGTCTTCTTCCAAAACATGCGTAAGCATAATTTTTCGGTTCTTCAATTTAAGATCATTGATAAACCCCTGGTCCATAGGCTGAATAAGGCTAGTAACGTTCGCCGGTAAAAACATGGCTTTAATATTTCAACTTTTCGAATCTTCTTCTTCATGATGTGAAGAGGCATTATCTATCAAGAGAAGTGCTTGACGAGGAAGCTTTTTTTCTTCTAAATGCTTTTCTACTTTTGGTACAAATTCTTCGAAAAACCATTGTTTAAAAATATCTCTATTCATCCAAGAGTTCTTTTGGTTCGTATAAGAAACTGGTAGGGCTTGAATAGCACGTGGTTTGTCCGACATTTGCGCCGACATTTGTCCGACATTTGTGTAGACATTTTGCACGTGGTTAGTACGCAATTGTCGCACAATATTTTTTAAAGCACGTGGCTTTTTCGATTTTCCAATCACCAATAAGCGTAGTTTATGCATCCCCGATGCATTGGAGCAACACATCACAGTTAATATTTCTTTGCTTTGTTTAAAGCCAGGAGCAGATTTTCATTTCTAAAGACTAGGGATTTAGTAGGTAGTCGTTTAAAGTTCAACCCTGTTTCATCACAGTTGTACAATTGCTCTTCTGTGAGATTTTCTTTTATCATTAAATTGTTTAATTCAATACGAAACTTATTTGCAGCCTCAAAATCCTCAAAAACCGAAAGTTTCTCTTCGCAAATAGTCATCTGGCGAACTCCATATCTTTTTTTCCATCTGTTTAACCACCCGGTGCTGGCAGAAAAATTGTCGGCTTCATTCATTTTTTGGAAAAAATATATGGCTTTTTCCTGCAACATCGGAACTGATATCGACATTCCTTTCGACCTTTGTTGAGAAAACCACATAAAGAGAGCCTCACTTGTTTTTTTATAATCACTTTCACGCATTGTTCTTCTGTTGTTTAAACAATCATCGGGTGTTAGATCTCCGGCACTGCACTTTTCAATTTTTGCACGATTCCTTCTCCAGTACTGTCACTTCTCCAACACCTAATTCCTTTGCAATTTTTTTAATAGTTTCTCCCGCATCTAACCGTTTTAAAGTTCGTCTTTTAACATCTAAAGAAACAGACACGTGTTTCCTTTTCCCGCTCATTCTCCGCACAAACGTATGGTTACTTCTATGAGTTCTCGAACTGAAATGATACACATGTCGGAACAGGCTGATCGAAGCTGCAAAGCCTCGCTATTTACTGCGCATTCAGTTCTATCTGAAATGATAACCAGGAATGGCAGATCAGCGTTAAAAAAATCGCCAAATACTTTACGAAATACCAACAATTCGCACATGCTTAGTAGCATTTCAAAAGAATCCGTTAAGAGATAAAAAGATAATTGTGTTTATTTTTTCTAAATGAGAATGAAACTAAAACAAATAATGAAAGAAAAATGAAGATTTAAAACAACATAAATAAATTTCGCAATATATAAAAAGTTAGAACAGTTTATCTTTTTCTTTCTTTCTCCATTTGGTAACCTATCTATTTACATTGTAAAATATTAAAGGTATATTAAAATCATCTGAAATTATTCATCGGGAGTTTAACAGGAAATGAGGAAATGTAGAACATATTTTATTTTTTAATATTTGTCCATTTAAACTTTTAGAATATTTTTTTCTTGTTATATTCTTTCAAGCAAACAATTTTTTTTTAACCACCTCGGATTAAGCGGAGCTTGGAATAACAGGACTCTGATTAGCGGGACTCTACTGTATATATAAATTATGATGTACAAATATTTGTGACAGTGATAATGTTGTTTCTGACAAACAGGATAAATTAAAGGGTTTTAAAATTGCATTCTACCAGCGGAAGTTTAAAGTATCAATAAACTATCTTGTTAAAAGTTCGAAATACTATTGCTTTTTGTTTACGATATTGATTGCCAATAAAAGTCTGAAAGTTTAACATTTGCATAAGAATATTGTTAAGAATCCATAGGATTTAAGTAGTTTAACAAATCTAAGGATCATGTAAAATAATCAATATGTATTGAATTAAATTCCATAGGGATATTTAAACAGGAAAAGTATGAAAATATTGCGTCTACTTAAGGAGGCAATTTTTTCTGTTGACAGATAACGAACTTCCCCGTTAATACATTGACAATTTAATTGTATAACTTATTTGTTAGTAACTACCCCCCCCCCCGTTTCCAATGCGCCCTCTAAGTGTGCTCCTCCATTCTTGTTGTGTATTTGTAAAATTATTCCACGGGTAAAGGCAGCCTCATCTACTGCCCTGTTGGGAAATTAATGAAAGTGTCGATATCTAATCAGCACTTGCCGTTATAATCCGTTGCTTTTATTTTAAATATTCCAAGCCTTTTTCTGCCTAATTATCGCTACAGTTTGCTGTGTAGTAACAACCCAATAAAACTAAAACAAAACAAAAAGATATTATTTAATGTTTGTTTTACTTAGACTCTAAATAGCTAAAAAATTGAAACAAGAAAGAAAAATCCTACGTCAAGCATAGATCATGAAATACTTTCTAACACATGCAGAATACTGTAACAAAACTTCACCTTTTCATAAGATGGAAGGTAATGTCTTGTCTAAGTAAACATGTTAAAAAAACGGATAATATATTTAAAAACGCAGTTTCAGCAATTAGCATTTATATTCGGAAATATTTCCGAATTCTTTTATCGAATTTTTCTTATATCGAATTCAGCCCTGTATATGTTCTACAAATTTGTACAGTATACAAAATATGCATAGTACGCAAAAACTTACTTCAGTTAGGAAACGCATAACGCATATGAAACTTTCCATGGCAATTTCTGTCAATAAGCGGAAATGTACTCTTAGATCTTTTGAGCAGCCCTGCATATGATCTACAAAATTTATAGACACCAAGAGATACATCAAAAGATAGTTAAATTTAAAAATGTATGCCATAATTGAATACGTAATTGCAGCAATTATTGCTCATGGACTGTACTGTATAACCGAATTCTTTGTGTGTTCTTGTAAATGAACAAAAATTGTTATGCACACCATATTCTATAGTAAGCACCTTATAATGAACCTCTCAGTTATGTATATCAATTGCATTATGTTTGAAATAGTGTAGGGCAATTTTTGAAAATTTTAGAAATAGGGCAATTTTTGTTCTCCAGAACAAATTGAGTTTGAATATGTGAAAATATGTTTTTATTTTTTGGATAATTGACTGAAATCAAGATTTTGTTTTCACCATCTATTCAAAGTGAATATAAATTCTGTTTTTCAGTTTTAATGAGAACATGGTGTAAAAAAATATACTGATCTGTTTTATTTCTCCTTTTTTATACACAAATATGGAGTAATTTACTTTCCGTTTTTAGAGAAACTTCGTTAAAATTTACAAAAAAAAAAAAAAAAAAATCTTGGCATTTAATTTCATTTTTTTAATTCTGAAAGTTTGTGTGACATCCTCAGATCAATGATAACCGGTATTAAGTAAATCGCGTTGCATTCGATAGTCTGAAGTAGTTGCGAAATACAAACACACGGTTAGACTCTAATATAATAGATTCGTGTTCATTTTACTCTTCTTAAAATTATGATGTGATTTTTAGTAGAAAACTCTCCTCTGTATATAACAGATACTCATGCTTAATAATCAGTATAGATAAAAAAAAATACATTTAAATTTTTCGTTATAAATATGGCCTGAAACTTATCTACTTTCTATACTTACTGATCCTTGTATTATTAATGTAAGAAATTGATTCACACTCATTTTAAAACATATTGGAAAATTCCCGTTGTATTTCAAATATGACGTCTCTTTTTTCCCAGAGAAATCCCTTTTTAATGACATAATTCTAGTTAATTTTCTTTTCCAAGCTATTAATTTCAATACTGGCATAAGGGAGATTATGTTACTTTAACGAAATAATATTAAATCTTTAGGTTTTATCAACAAAAATTGAACTATTAACATTCGTCATTTTTTTAGGTAATCGAGTTACTTCTTTTAGTTTAAAAAATGAAAATATCTATTTCTCGCTATCCATGACATCATTTTCGACATGGATAATTTTGCGGAGCATATTATTGACATTTGCTAACCATTTTCTTTTTAAACTTCTTTTTACTTTTTTAAAATTTAAGTAAAAAATACGGTATAGTTATATTAGCCGTGCGCAGACGGTAGAACGCCAAGTATTATTACCATGCAAAAGAAAAGAAAAAAAAAGAAAAAAAGTGAAGAAAAAACCCAAGATCATTTTATTTCACAAATCAAAGCATATCCGCTTTATTTTCGTTGTATGGCATCATACTCGCCTGTTTCCTATGATTACGCATATTGAAACCTTGTATTATTATCAAAACTAAAAAAAGTGCGATTTATTTCTAATAATATTATTTAATCTTCTTTTTAATTCTTTAATTTTTTTTATTTCATTTTCATTTTTCACATGAAAATTTTTCAATTGAAACTAAATTGTTGAGTAAAAATCATTAATCCGGGTTTTAATTAGTTTTGGCAACGATAAAGTATTAGAAACGGTACAGTAAATTTAGCCATTTTAAAATATTATACGAAAAAATGTCCATTTATGCTCTATGAAAATAACAAAATTTCTAATTATTAAGAAAAATATTTGAATAAAATAAACAAAAACCTGCCTATGTTCATTTGAGGGTTATAATCAACTTATATGCAAAGATACAGGATCATTAAATGCTCCATTTTTACACTGGCTTCAGCCTAACATTTGCACAAAATCAGATTTATAATATTACTAGCTGTTACCCGTGACTTCGTTCACGTAACATTAAAAGAAAAATAAGTGTATTAATCAAGCAAAATATTTCACTCCCGATAATTAAAAACGTAAATAATTAACTAACTCTTTATCACATTTCATAGAAGAAAATACGATATTTCTTTGTTATAGGGGCCTTGAAATAAATCAGTTAAAAAAAGGTAAAATTTTGAGCCAAATAACCGCGAAAAGGAAACTGCAACCAATGGAAAAAGGACGGCCAAATAAAATGGTGTAAATCGACGAATTATGTAAAAAGAAATGTCAATTTTACCTAATAAACCATTTTACTTTTAACGACTTTGAGAAACGTTTTAACAGCCATCATTTAAAAATAATTCATTGGAAATAGTATATGCTTTTTCTTTAAATTCAATTCTTGTGAATAGGGAGGAATAATTCTACACCTAAATGCAAGGAGCTTCAAATGCAAAGCTTTTTGCAGCCCAAAATTACATGCAAACGTAACACTTAAATTGCAAAGCTTTCTGCAACCCAAAATTATATGTATACATTACTTTTGCATGTAATTTTCATTGCAAATTAACATTTATTACGGTTCAAATTAAAATTAATTTGAGTGCAAATTACATGTAAATGTTACGTTTGCATGTAATTTGGGGTTGCAAAAAGCTTTGCAATTGCAAGTGTTACGTTTGCATGTAGCAGCAAATTTGTGTCCTTGGCTTAATCTACAGCTGAAACAAATCTTGATTTCTTGACAATATGCTGTTAGGCAATATTTGCTCTGCAGAATAAATTGATTCATTAAGTTTGAATATGTGGAAATATGTTTTTATTTTTCGGAAATTTTACTGTAATCAAGATTTTTTGTTTCACCAACTATTCAAATTGAAAATAATTTTTTTTTCAGTTTTAATGTGAAAATGGCATAAAAATATATTAATCCGTTTTATTTCTCCTTTTTTATCCACAAAAGTGGAGTAATTTAAGTACCATTTTTAGAGAAATTTCGTTAAAATTTACAAACAAAATATTAATATCTCGGAATCCAATTCAAAATTTTAAATTCTCAGAGTTTATATGACATCCTCGAATCAATGATAACCGGTGTTAAGTAAATCGCGTTGCATTAAGAGGAGTAGTTGCGAAATACACACAGTCAGATTTTAACTTAATAGACTTGTGTTCAATTTTCTTTTCCTGATAAACTTACTGATGCTTGTATTATTAATCACAGAGTTCAGAGAATAAATAGAGATGAAATGTTCATGTTTGGCGTGATGCTGAAAATGCAACCCTACAGTCGGTCCAAACAACTGGCGGCTTGCTTTGAAAACCTCTCCCCGTCCAATGAATCCAGTCATTGTTCCACGTGCAGCCTCCCTCCCTCCAATGAAGTCAGCCCTTGGGCCTAATGATTTGAGCGATAACCGGCTTCATATTGCAAGCCGATTTTACGGTTCATTACCTCTCTATTCTTTCACTACTCAGTGATTATTAATGTATGAAATTGATACACGCTCCATTTGAAACATACTTAAAAAATCCCGTTTTATTATGACACCACTTTGATCCCAGAGAAATCTCTTTTCAATGATATAATTCTTGTTAATTTTCTTTTCCAGGCAATAATGACGTGAATTTTAGCAGAAAACTCACATTTGTTTGTAACTGATATTCAAGCTTATTACTAATCAGTATAAAAAAATATTTCAGTTATTCATCTTAAATATGACGTCCAGTATGTATATACTTTTATTATACACTGATAGTCATGCTCTTTGTAATATTACGAATATTTGAAAATACATATTTTATTTATGACGTCATATTTATGCAAGCCAAGAAGGATCTTTTTCATAGTTCCATGGTTCAAGCGAAATCTTTTTCTTAATAGTATAATTATTGTTAATTCTTCTTTCTAATTATAACGCAGTTTTTGACAGAAAAAGATCTTTTTAATGTAACCGATATTCATACTTCATGTATAATAACAAATACTCCATATTGTTGTTTCAAATATCAGAGAAATTCATCTTCTTTTGAATTATTTTCATTTTTCACGTGAAAATCGCTCAGTTGAAACTTAATTGTTGAGGAAAAATTATTTTTCCGCATTTTTATGTATTGGCAACGATCAAAGCCCTAGCAACGGTAAAGTAAAATAGTTAAAGTTTATCTAAAAATGTCCATTGATTCTCTATGAAAATGATTAAATTTTGAATTATTAAGAAAAGTATTTGAATAAAATAAATAAAAACCAGTCTATGTTCATTTCCGGGTTATAATCCACCTATATGCAAAGATACAGGGCCATTAATTTCTCCATTTTGACGCTGGCTTCAGTCTAATATTTGCACACAATCGGATTTATAATATTACTAGCTGTTACCTGTGACTTCGTTCACGCAACATTAAAAGAAGAATAAATACATTAATTAAGCAAAATATTTTACTCCCAATAATTAAAAATGTTAATAATTAAATATTTATCACATTTAATAGGAGACAATACGGTATTTATTATTATAGGGGCCTTGACATAACTCAGTCTTAAAAAGGTGAAATTTTGTGCCAAATAATCGCGATAGTGAAATTGCAACCAATGCAAAAAGGAGGGCCAAATAAAATGGTGGAAATAGACGAATTGGGTAAAAACAAATGTCAATTTTACCTGATAAACAATTTTACTTTTAACGCCTTTGTTACAGCGCCTAGAATTGTATTCTAGGCGCTGTACCTTTGTGAAACGTTTTAACAACCATCCTTAAAAAAAAAAAAAACATTAATTAGAAATTGTATATGCTTTTTCTTTAAATTCAATTCTGCCTCCTTAGTTTAATATATAGTTGAAACAAATCTTGTTTTCTAAATGACAGTATATTGGGAGGCAATTTTTGTTCTCCAGAATAAATTGATTCATGAAGGTTGAATATGTGAAAATATGTTTTTATTTTTCAGATAATTTACTGAAATCAAGATTTTGTTTTCACCATCTATTCAAAGTGAAAATAAATTCTGTTTTTCAGTTTTAATGAGAAAATGGTGTAAAAAATATACTGATCTGTTTTATTTCTCCTTTTTTATACACAAATATGGAGTAAGTTACTTTCCGTTTTCAGAGAAACTTCGTTAAAAAAAATGGCATTTAATTTAATTTTTTTAATTCTGAGAGTTTGTGTGACATCCTCGGATCAATTATAACCGGTATTCGCTAAACCGGTAATAAACTAACCGGTAGTAAATCGCGTTGCGTTCGATAGTCTAGGAGTAGTTGCGAATTGCAAACACACGGTCAGATTTTAATATAATAGATTCGTGTTCTTTTTCCTTTTCTTAAAATTATGATGTGATTTTTAGCAGAAAACTCGGATACTCATGCGGAACGAAATAACGAAATAACGGATACTCATGCTTAATAATCAGTATCGATAACAAAACATTTAAATTTTTCGTTATAAATATGGCGTGAAACTCATCTACTTTCTATACTTATTGATCCTTGTATTATTAATGTAAGGAATTGATTCACACTCATTTTAAAACATATTGGGAAATTCCCGTTTTATTTCAAATATGACGTCTCCTTTTTCCCCAGAGAAATCCCTTTTTAATGACATAATTCTTGTTAATTTTCTTTTCCAGGCAATTAATTTCAATACTGGCATAGGGAAAATTATGTTACTTTAACGAAATAATATTAAATCTTTAGGTTTTATCAACAAAAATGGAACTATTAACATTCGTCATTTTTTTTTAGGTAATCGAGTTATTTCTTTTAGTTTTAAGAATTAAAAACACTATTTCTCGCTATCCATGACATCATTTACGAGATGGGTAATTTTGCGGAGCATATTATTGACATTTGCTAACCATATTCTTTTGAAACTTCTTTTTACTTTTTTATAATTTAAATACAAAATACGGTATAGTTATATTAGCCGTGCGCAGACGGTAAAACGGCAAGTATTGTTACCATACAAAAGAAAAAAAAAGAAAAAAAGTGAAGAAAAAACGCAAGATCTTTTTATATTACCAATCAAAGCATATCCGCTTTATTTTCGATAAACGATGTCATATTCGCCTGTTTCCTATGGTTACGCATATTGAAACCTAGTATTATTATCAAAAACTAAAAAAGTACGCTTTATTTCTAATAATATTATTTAATCTTCTTCTTATTTCTTTTTTTTTTTTTTTAATTTCATTTTCATTTTTCCCGTGAAAATTTTTCAATTGAAACTAAATTGTTGAGTAAAAATTATTTTTTCGGGTTTTGAATTAGTTTTGGCAACGATAAAGTATTAGCAACGGTAAAGTAAATTTAACCATTTTAAAATGCTATACGAAACAAATGTCCATTTATTCTCAATGAAAATAACGAAATTTTGAATTATTAAGAAAAATATTTGAATAAAATAAACAAAAACCAAGCCTATGTTCAAATGAGGGTTATAATTAGCCTTATATGCAAAGATACAGGATCATTAAATGCTCCATTTTGACGCTGGCTTCAGCCTAACATTTGCACACAATCAGATTTATAATTATAGGATTCACAAATGACAGTATTAAATATCTTTTTAACAGTTTCCAGCCTAGTTGAAAAGTGTTTATGACTTCGGTTTGTCTGGCCGTCTGCCATCTGGACGTCTGTCCTTTCTTTAACTCCCGTAAATATGCTCGGATTGCCCTGCAATTTTTATATGTTATTGTCGTTATCTATAGCATGTTCCCTATTTTAACTGAAGTGTGTAGCACTTATAGTATTTTTACAGGGACACTCAAAAGAATTCCGTTACATTACGGTCTATGGCGAAAAATCATTTGCGGTTTATTTTAATGATGTTACACAATTTCAAATACATTGTAATTGATATATATATCACTAAGGTGCATTACAAGAAGCTTAATATGGAATAGGGTGTGCATAGCACTTATAGTTACTTTACAGGGACAGTCAAAAGAATTCCGTTACATTACGTCTATGGAGAAACATCGTCTGCGGTTTATTTAAATAGTGTTTCACTATTTTAAACGCATTGAAATTTATATATATCATTAAGGTACATTACAAGAGGCTTACTACAGAATATTATGTGTATAGCAGTCATCGTTCATTTACAGGGACACACAAAAGAATTCTCTACTGTCTGTTAACAATAATTCCTGGAAGTGCGTTTTAAGTTACTGAACGCGATTTTAAATTTAACTCACTTTTTGTCTATTACGTGGTGTGTATAAATTCTGTAGATCCTATACAGGGCAGCACAAAAGTTCGCGAACACATTTCCGTTTATTGACAGAAACTCCAGAAGGAGAATTTTAAACTGTGCTGCGCGTTTCCTAACTGATCTAAAATTTAGCATCCTATGTAGTATATATACAAATCTATAAATCATATACAGGGCTGAATAAAAGTTTTCGGATAATTTTCCGAATATTGTATATGTTGGAAGTTCCTGAAATTACGTTTTTAAATGTGTTATGCGTTTTTCAAATTGTTTACCTAGATGTTATCTTTCAGCTTATTAAACGGTAATGATTTGTAAAATTATTTTGGAAGCGTTGGAAAGTGTTACATAATCTATGCTTGACGCATGATTTTTCGTTCTTGCTTTAAATAGTAACTTGTTAATTGTTACTAGAATAAGATAAAAGACTAGCCTTGCGTTGGCTAATCTGTAAATAGATTCTAATGACTCTCATAATTTTGTGCTCGGCCCATTCTACTTATTAACTCTTCATATGCTTGTGTCCGGAGTATATTCCTATCGGTATAAAAGAAATACGCTCGCAATAATTGAGATGTACTCACGACGTATTAATATTTGAAAAGGGTTACGTGTAACATCAATTACGTGTTTCATTGTGACATTGCTAATAAAGGAATTAAGCAAAGAATGGAGTTTAATAGTTAATTATGTTAAGGCAAACATATTTTAGTTTATCAAGTAATTTTTAATTAATATTTAAAACACATATTAAGAGATTATTTCGTAACCCACGACTTTTTTACAGTTGTGCAAAAACATTCGTTTAAAAAGCTGTAATTCTCCCATTGCCTATTTTTGTATTGTTTTGTTGTACACCAGTTGGCGTATTTTACCGAGAATGGTTTGACACAAGAATTTTATTGTTATATAGATTCACTTTAGGCCACCTCACAGCCAGCACCTCTCATATTTAACGCGCGGAAGACGGTCATACATAAAAACTTTTGATACGTCCCTACAAAGAAAGAAAAAGTCTAGAAAATAGGTAGGTTGGCACATATAACATTTTTAGGTGCGTTCGTATATAAATACGTAGCACCTATAGTCGTCGTCTGGTCCGTCCGTCCGTCTGTCCGCATATAACAACGCAAAAACCACCCAACCGAATGGTTTGAAATTTAATATATATAATAGTTGAAGAATTTTGTCGAGTCATTTAAAATTTTATGAAAATCGAATCAAAATTTAAAAAGTTATTAATAAAAGTTTTCTTTATTCTGTTAAATCCTATCATATGTAATCTATATAATAAAAGCGCAAGTCATGTGACTGAGGAAAACAAATACGGTCTAACCACATATTTTTGCATATGCCATTTTTATTCAAAATTATTTTTTTCGAATAAAATTGCATAAAAGTTACATTTTTAGAAAGATCGTTTCAAATGATTGTTTGCTTGAGAGGTGAGTTACATTCAACAATGTATAGATTCTGAGATAACTTTAGTGGAATTAGGTTAACAGAATATCTCAATCCTTTAGAGTAAATAAACACAGGAAGATTCGTTCATTATAAGTCATAAAAATATTAAGCTATGGAAGTAATCATTCGCAATGCAACATCTCCATGGGGGAAAAAAATTGCATTTGTAAACGTGGCATACGTAATAAGAAATAAACATGTTGGAAATTGTTCGTCAAACGTGACAAACGAGGTGCGTTCGTACTATAGCTAGTTATATAAATATTCAGATCTTGATGATTTTTAATTCTCTAAAATGAATGATATCGTCTGCAGATTAATTTCTGCAATAAAAATAGTCCTTCCGGCCTGTACCGGGAGGAAAAGGTAGCTTTCCTATATCTTCGTTTTAAAATTTTAGCTAATGTTACACGAAAACAGCAAGTTAAAATGCAAAGAAACGTTTACAAAAGATTCGTTAATGCTGAATTTGAATAAGAATTTCGTCAAATTATTGAGCAATAGCCAAATTGGCTTCATTTATAAAAACTTATTTTGGTTGCCAAATTTTTTGGCGATATTTCGCCAAATGTCACAAATTTTGCTAATTTTGTCGCCAATTTTGTCGCCAATGTCGCCAATTTTGGCGCTAATGGATATGAATATAAAGTTTTATGCGTATGATTGGGAAATTTATTACAACAATGAAAGAAAATAATTTGCGAGTAATCGCCTTAATGTGCTGTTTTGTTTCAAAATGTCAGCCACCCTAGAATTTCAAACTGCTCTATCTCAGCCATTTTTTAAGATAGAGGTAAACCAAAAAAATGCTCTGGAATCCTCGTATCAATCCTCGTAAAATTGAATTTTTAACTTTTCTGTATATTTATTTTAGTTTTAAATTTTTAAATGGCCGCCATCTTGAAACAAAATGGCGGACCAAGCTGGCCAACGAACTCGGTCGAGACATTGGTGATCTTAATACACACAATTACTTTCATCAAAATCGATTTATAAATACGAGCGTTATCGTATGACATAGGTCAGATATATATATATATATATATATATATATGGATATGGATATATCTATATATATAAATCAACATTTGAACGGAGGGTGGTTTTGGGGTCTGGGGGTCATGATCGGTGAAAATATATCGAAATTTTCCGGAACTGCTTTCCTCCGAACGGCTGCAATAGGTAGCTTTATACTTTTTTGTATTGAAAGCTACCTAAAAGTATCTCGGTCGCTTGACGATTAAACTTCGAAAGCTCCTATAAGAAAAAAAGCACCGATTAAAAAAAAATCACATTTCTTAATAAATGTTTTTATTAATATTTTCTAAAGTTTTGATTGAATTTTTTAAAAAATTGAAATGTCTCGACAAAATTCTGCAAAAATAATACATCTTAAATTTTAAACCATTCGGTTGGGTAGTTTTTGCGTTGTTATATGCGGACGGACGGGCAGACAGGCGGACGGACGGGCAGACAGACAGATGGACCAGACGACGACAATAGGTGCTACGTATTTATATAATTACGAACGCACCTAAAAAGGCATGCCCATTTCACTCCTAACAGTCGACATAATTTATTTCACTGAAATAATGTAGATGATTTTTTTACATTGTGAAACCAGTTATAAAACGAATGCACCTCATATTTCATGTTTAATGTACAATTTCCAACTTGTTTGATTCTGAAATAGTTTAAACCGGACCACCTCTAAAAAGGGCCCTTTCAAACAAATAAGGAATTATCAATCCTTCAAATGTTAGGCGTGTATATACATAAAGAAATTAATAAACCAATTGTATAAGTTTAAAGTAGAATAAAACTGAAGTCAAACAGTGATGTATAGTCCTAAAAAAAGTAAGCTTTCCTTATATATTCAATTATTAATAGTAGAGTAAAAATGCATGTATACTCGGACAAAACAAAAGGAGAACTCTCCATACTAACCCCATTTTAATCACCAAATTGTCAAAGAAAAAAAAAACGGGACTAGCAATTCGACCGGTAATTGTGTCTTTTTAAATTTATATTAAAAAATATAAGCTTAAGGGATCGTCTTCTCACTAAAATTTTATCTAACTCTTAAATTTGTAATACTAACACCTAATTTTGGCATCATATTTGGCTTTTTTTGGTATATTCTTTTCTTATAAGATTTTATCTGATGAGTGTAATACAGAAAATGATTTCAACGAATTTTTCAATAATAAATCTATACACTCATCATCTTGAAGCAATATTTTAAAAATACATATTATGGAAGCATAAAATTAAAATAAACTATGTTAAATTCTCGATACTTTTAAGAAAATGTTTGTTTCTCAGCGGGGCCGCATTCATTACAGTACTGGGCCGCGGATTGGACAGCCCAGTGTTAGACGAAACTCAAAGCGGAAATAATATGTTTTTTATGAAATGAATTTGTCTAAATTAGTATCACCATATGTTTTGTAATACGGTTTGTTATGGTTTGAACAAAAAGTTTGAATCTCAGCATGCTTCCTATGCGTATAATTTTATTCACTTGTGTGAAGTTATTTTATTAAACTCATATTCAGTGAAACTTGGAATACATTTTCTAACAAGAAATTACATTTTTAAGGCTTATACTAATTCTTCTTTTTTGTATCTTCAGCAGTAAACATAAAACAAGTATGATGTGACTATCACAAATCTTTCTTCTAAACCATTCTAATATAATTTATAACAGCTTCAACAATTATGAATATAAAGCATAGTGCATTTCTTCAAATTTAACACGAAGATACAGTGATCAGTGAATTAAAAGTAGAACATAAAAACAGTGCACCCTGCTGGGTGTTAATATTTAAAATTAGATCAAAATATACATTTTAAATCATTAAAGTCAAATATAAAGTTTGACGCATTTCTACACAATAATAATTTGCTGCTGTAAAGTTCATCGAAAAAAGCGTAGGGCTAAGATTCCGCAATCGTGTCCACAGCCAAAAGTTGGCATAAAAAATGAGCGATCCCGAGAATCGTTGCCAGTGTATGAGAGTTACAAGAATGGAGTAAATAATATTGCGAATCACACTGGCTAAACCGTATCAATTGATTGTGGAAAATATTCAGAATCTTTCCCCAAGCATAGGATAGCAGCGCCCCTGTCGAGTGATCAAAGTCAAAATTGAACCAGCATCTAGTTATGTGAAAGTCTAACAGATAATGCAGTTTTATGAAATTCTGTGCGTTAGTTCTTGAGCTATAGCTATCACGTAAATCGTGAAAAATACAGCGTAGGAGTGCCATCTGTTGAGAAGTATACACCCAAACGTAATCAGCATTTATTTATGTCAAGGTCTAATAGAATATGAAGTTTGATGAAATTCTGTGCATTAGTTCTTAAAATATAGATATCGTGGAAATCATAAAAATGCAGCATAGCATTGCCGCCTGTTGGGCAATATACACCGAACCATAATCAGAACCAATTTTTGTGAAAGTCTAACGGAATGTGGAGTTTGATTAAATTATGTGCATTAGTTCTTGAGATAGAGCAGAGACAAAAATTGTGTCACACATCGACTAATATACTTACAGACGGACAGACAAACAAACATTTTTGAAAAATAGTCAACCCGTGTTCAGGACATCCCAAAAAATGTATATACGCGATTACAATACTTTCTTCTTACATAAGTAGAAGAAAGTTATAATTGTAATACGTACATAAAAGTTAAAAAATATATTGCCTTTTATTATAATGTATCATTATGTCATGAATTTTCTATATTTATTTAGCATAGGGATTTGGAAAAAGCAGAATCAAAATTTTTTATTTTTCCTTCTCATATGGTATTTTGTAATACTATTATTCTCAGTCTTATATAATACGTCTCATTTTATAAATTTACTTTACTCGGGAAAGTTTTGGCTACCACTATTTCTAAACAATAATCGTTGTAGTAGATTTCTACAAAATTTGTAAGAGGAATTCGCAACAAACGTTATTATTTGAAAATAGTGGTAGCCAAAAAAGTGACCCCGCTGACTCCTGCTTCACTCATATGAATTATTTATTTATTGGTGTTCCTGAATAATGGGCAAAATTTTGAAATGTGCAATGTTGAATTGGCAAAGATAAATATTGGATTTTAGTTTTAAAAAAATACCATTTGCAACTTTATAGTTATTATTTCTAGCTTTTAAATCAAAACATTTTTATTATTAGGGCTTGACAAATGCGAACTCCAGGTCGCCGCTGTCGACCAAGTTTTTTTTATTTTTATTTTTATTATTTTTTTAAATTTGGCAACCAAGTTATTTAATCTGGCGGGCTTGTCTGGCAAAACATGTCCTCAGAAATCAGCACAAACGATTTTTTTTCTTTCCCCCGGGAGAATGGCTTCTTTTAATAATGCATATTGTATAATCACTCTTTAGTTATTTTGCAAACTTAATTAGTTTTTGTATTTCTTATATTGATATTTATTTTATATGCACATAAAAGTTTTTATTATTCGAGCCGGATTATGTATAACGATAAGCTTATTTTTTTTACAATCAAAATGTTACTTGCCTACAATTTGTATCAAGAGTATCAATCTGTAACCCATCCTAGTCACAAAGTTAAATTAAAATTCTCAGAAAATGTCTCATTATCAGGGCTTTACAAATTTGAAAAAATCTGGTATCCAGGTAAAAATTCTAGTTGCCCGTAAAAAACGCTACTTCCCCTCCCACCCCGGGTTATTGATTTTCAAAAAGCACAAAAGTTTTTTTTTTTTTTTTTTTTTTTTTTTTAAATAAATTAAGTGAGAAAAAATAATAACAAACATAGCTTAGAATTATTAGTTACATAGTTTAAAATAATACATAAAAAATAATAATAAAATTAAATTTTCTAAGGGAACTTATCAAAATTATATATATCTTGGGGGGAAAAAAACGGTGGTAATATTGTAAATTCTGAATTAACCGGCAAATGATGACGTCGTTAAACGATTTTTTACCTATTTAGCCTATAGAATTCAGTCAAATAATTATGATTTCATTATTTTAAAATTTGCATTTGATGAACTCTCTTAGTTTTGATAAATTAAAAATAAAAGATTCATTTTTTTAAATATAATTTAAAGTTTATTTCTTAATATTTTGTAACTTTGCAGCATCTATAATGAGACATCTGACAAGAAATTTAATTAAACATTGTGACGTTCGGAAAATAATTCGAGAGCTAATATGCATCGATAAAAAGAAAAGAAACACATTTTCCCACGCTGGGATTACATAATCCAGATCAGCAGCTGGGTGAGGCTTATTTTGATCCAACGATCTACCATAAGAATTTAAGAAAAAATAAAAACAAAAAAATACCTTACCCTTTTGAATTGCTATCAGTGATTTTTTTTTCATTTATTGCAGATAATAATCCGAACAATGTAATTATAAAATATTCTTGAGTAACAACCCAGTACCAGACACTTTGTTTCCAAGACAGAGTGACGTCGAACTATTATTGTACAATGTGTGTGGTGCAAACAGGCGTTAGGTGCCAAGCATTTTAAGCTGGGAAGAAATATTTAAAAACTACATTTTATTTTTATTAAAATGAATTATTCATGAAATTTTTAAAAAGTTTTACAGATTTATTTCAAATGGATTATTTATAATCACTTACATGTTATTATTCTTTAAAATGAATGTGATAGGTTAATCAGTTTTAATTCTGAACACAAAAATCTAATTTGAAACTTGCAAAAAGAGTAAGTCTTTTTTATCATTGCACCCAATTTTTAGATGCCACATAGGTTAGGTTGGATTGACAACATTTCTTACTGTTTTATTGAAACTTCCCCCCTCACCCCACATTCTAATCACGTGACATACTAACCGAGTAGATAAAGTGGAAAAGAATGGCGTTTTATGTGCATGAAATGGAAGAGAAGGGAGCGATCACTGCTTGCTGCCCGCACGAGTATGGGTGTTGCAGAGACAATTGTTAAATTTTTGTAAAGAAACAAAAAAGTTAGATGAAATAACTTAGTCGCCAGGTGAAAAAAGTTGGTCGCCATTGGCGACCTGGCGACCGCATTTCTCAAGTCCTGCTCATTATAGATGGTTAAAGTTACAAAATATTAATTAGACATTACATTCGAACCAAAAATATTCGTAACTTTTATTTTTAATTTGACAAAAAATAAGTTCATCAAATGTAAATTTTAAAATAATAAAATCATAATCTTTTGACTGTCTTCGACAGAAAAACAGACAAAAATTTGTTTTCATGCTTCATTTCGTCGATGGGCTCTTTTCATCCGTTATAGATTTTGCAGCACTTAATTATCCGGATATTTAACGCCTACGGCAATCAGAATTTCCGGAACATGGCAGTTAATTAAGTCTGTACATTATTTAATTTTTTTTCAGAGATATATAACTTTGAAAGTTTCATTTAAAAACTTAGTTTATACTATCTTTCTAAATTATGTACTATTCTAAACTATGTAACTAATTATTCTAAACAATTATTGTTATTATTTTTTCTCAATTATTTCATAAAAAAACTTTTGGACTTTTTTGCAAATCACTGATAGGGAAGGAGGGGGGGGGGGGTGAGATAAGTATTTTTTACTGGCGACTAGAATTTGTTACTGGCAACTAGATTTTATCAAATTTGTAAAGCCTTTTTATTATAATTTGGCATTTGAATTAAAGAATATTTAATTATTATCAACATTTATAATAAACATTGAAACTTTCTAAAAATTTAAGTGGAAATCTGATAAACCAAAAAAAAAAAATGCTCATCTTAAAAAAAAAAAAAATAATAACATTAGGTTTTTTCCAAATGTTTTGGAGAATATATCCTCAATTTAATTTAGTACGACACTTTTACCTATACACAACGAAACATACAGGAAACTTTTTATTCATTTATTAAGCTTGAAACATAATTTTGGCATAAACATTCCTTAGCGTTTTGAGTAGTTTTTAATAATTTATAAGCTTCTGTTTTCATAAGAATATTTATTTTTTCAATAACTTCCTACTCCAATTTCTCATTTGGTTTCAATGTTTGTTCTTTATATATAATGCAAGAAACGGATACAATTTGGCTGCGGACCAAATAATATGATCTAGCATTCTTGACAAATAACCTAATTTTGGAATTATGTTTGCCAAGGTTAAGCTACTTTGGAATATTACAGATGAAAAAAGGAATATCTTTAAATAAATAAGAACATATTTTGTAAGTAGAAGGTCGTGAAAGTTAATAGCTAATAATTATTTCCTTTTTGTTTTAAAGTAGAGACTGACAAATCGTGTCTTATTATTTCTTGTTTAACCCTACGTTGCATTTCGCATTTAGCAACACTTGTTAGATTTTAGGTTGTGAAAATAACCTGCAATGCCAATAGGTGAAAATATCTCTTAAGGGGTCTCAGGACTCTTAAACCTTCCAAATTTTCGAATTTAAAATTTTTTTATATATTAAACTCCTATCTTTTATGAATATTTTAGTGTAAATGTTTTCTTGAAATTCTCATTAGAATAGACGTTATGGCTTTTAGAATTATACTCACTCAAAGCTGAAGCATACTCAAAGCTGAAACAAAAGATCATTTTTCTCAAAATGATGTTCTTGGGCATAACGCGCATGATATTTCAAAAACTTATCAATATTTTTTTATGAAATTTTCCAAAAATATGTGTCATGTTAGTCTACATAAATTGAACTTAAAATTTCATTTTTATTATTAAACATTTTTTTTTTAGTGGTTATAATGTTGAAAATTTAACAAAATTGTATTAGCTCAATACAACTTTGCATTAAAAATATAAAAATGTTTTAAATACAAATTTATTTAGGTTCATTGTATTTTTTACAATATGAGGTATAATTAGGCTCCAAAAGTTTTTTCTAGATGCAAAAATTATTTTGTAAACGCGCGCGTAAGCTGTCATGTCAATTTTCTGCTGGACAAATGTCTGACAGTTTGAATCCCCCTATAAATATTAATTCTGCATCTTGTAACTTTTTAAATATGTGAAATAAAAGAACACGCTTATAGCTTTTCATCCCAATAAAAATTGTGCTTTTAAATTATATACAATTGAAGATATTAAATGTTAAAAATGGTCATTTTTTTAATTTTTTTCCAATTTTAAGAGTCCTAAGACCCCTTAAGATAAACTTTGAAGTTTTAACGTAAAAGGTTAGGAAAAACCCTCTAGAATGTGTTATGTGCTTTAGAATTTCTTTTAAATTCAGTAAATTGAAAAGAGATTCCGATTTTGATCGAAATTTTTTACTTAAAATTTGTAGATAAAAACCCCTCTATAAAACATTATTTTAGATAATAAAATTTTTCTTATATAATTCGGTAACATTTTTTTTAGTTAAAATGCAATTAATTTGTATTAGGATTGTTGTACATTATTCTGTAGGCTTTAATAATTAATTTCAGTCCAGAAAACCACTTGCCGTTATTTGGCTACACTATATAACACAGAATTTCAATGCAAGTAAATTTTTGAACGCTTTTTCTTGAATCAATGATGGATTTGCTGGTTTTGTATATGATTTTAAAATCTATCGATTTATCTATCTATCTATATATATATATATATATTTGCCCTGTTTCTATTGAACCAGACCTTGCATCTAATAGAAATGTTGTCGTTAGATAAATTCGAATAGTGTCTGAGCATATGAATTATAAACAGCATTTTGATAATTAATTTTCTTCCTTTACTTCTATATATTCTTATTTAAATATATATATATATATATATATATATATATATTGTGAATCTTTTGAAAATGTTTAATAATCTTACAATTTGATATAATTTTTTAAATATAATAAACAAATTGAAAAAAAATTGTTAAATAACATGTTTTACGAAAAGTGATGTTTTCTTTAAAATGAAGACTTTCAGTCATTATATAAAGCGAATAAGTTTTAAAAATAGTGTTATCCAAAAGCTTTGAGTACCGGAGCAAGCTGTCTCTTCTAGCACATATGGCTCACAGGAACAACGGTTAAATGGTTAAATATATTATCATTAAACAAAAAGTGATAGGAGACAATAGCACAGGAAGATAGCCACCATTTCTTCTGAAAAATAACAGTCGTTTTTTTTTTTTTTAAACGAAACATTTTTGTGGTAAATAATGCAGCAAACTGTATTCCAAAAAATTGGTTGTTTGCTTGTGGCTATGTTTGTAATAATCTATGCAGACATAATTAATGTTGATTTTTTTACAGCTTACTTGGGTGCTAGAAAATTACAATTAGTTAAAAAGAACCTGATGCTTTCGTTTATTCAGGTTTGTCACAGGCGATTAATGTTTTATGCTATTTCAAATGGTTCATACCACTTTTTATGAACTTTAATTCTTGTTATATACTTCTACAACTGTAGAGAAATGTACCAGAAAGGATTCCCATTAAACAATAGCGATACAACTAGAGTAAAAAAAAATATTCATCCTTGGCATCCCTGTTTAATTTATCATATTCTAATCCTTACAAATATAAATGCTTAGATACTGTACAGACATGTGCGTAAAGATGAAGGAATCAAACACAAGACTATGAAATTTTTTGAGATTACTGTTCAGTTGGCTGACAGTCACTGCTCTTATGGCGAAATGAAGATTTCGAAGCATGAAAAACCACTCAACGGATTCGAACCGGATCTTAAAATTTTAAATTAATTTAAAGTAATTTTCTAAAACAGTAGTCTATTTCCAAATTTAATTTATAATCTATCTGTATGCAAAGTTCCAAAGGAATTGGTAGAGCCATTTTTCCATTCTATTTTATCAAGAATATATATATATATATATATATATATATGGTGACATGAGGACGACCAAGTAGGAACTCTGGCTAAACAAGAACAATCAACTACTAATAATGATGACGCTGCCACTTTCTCTTTGTATTCCATATTTTTTTTATATTACTGCAAATGTTACTTTTATATTGCAGCAAACAAACGTTCATTGTTGAGACAGTATTTAAAAAAAATCATGCTTGAATTTAAAAATAAATACTTAAAAAAGCATTAAACTGAATTTCAATTTTCAAAGAAATTATATTTGAAATAACCCATTTTTTTTCCATTGAAGGGTGTAAAAATTGAAATTATGCGATATTTATAACAGGGTAAATGTGTGATAAAATCAAAACCAATATTTTACATCGCTGTCATCATCGTTATTACGTCAACGTTAGTGGCGGAAGTGTTTACTCTGCTGAAAAAGATAGACCACTCAAAAACTGGTTGAATGGCTTCTATTATTTTCAAAACAACTTTAAAAGAGAATAAATTTGATTTCGAAGTAATCAATCAATACTTCATATTATCCAATTTCGAATTAATTAGTCAGTATCAACTTTAATTATAACAATAAAGTCTCTTTTATTCTAACAAAGTTTTGTCTCAGAATATTTTAACCGAGTGATTACAAAATGACATGAATCATTTTTTGAAAACTAACTTTTTAAAAGAAAAATCATTAAGTCAACAGCTGATGCTGTTTGATTTTGTAAAGGAGGATCTTCTCTGCAAAAGTTCTTGGAAACTTTAAGTCTGTGGTTGTCAAACAACTTTAATTTTCGTTGGATGAGCTGAAATCTTTGACAGATTTGATTTATGGGCCGAGAAATATTAGAATTTGGTTTGCCAAAGAGAAATTTATAACATATTTTTTGTTAAAAAATGTTTTCTATTTTTTTAGTCACATAGTTTTTAACCCTTTAAGCACCCTATTCTATTTAGTGATAGTATGCTGAATACCAGATACATAAAATATCGAAAAAAGTAGTTCATGTCTATTTTAATTGCACGTGAATTATTTAATTACATGTAATGTAAGGAGATGAAATAAAGGTTTATATATATTATACAAACAGAAATAAGGTTTTGAAGTGTTAATCTTCATCCCAGCGCGATGAGTTTTAGCTAATGAGTACTAATGAAAACTAATAAGTTTTTTTTTTACACGTAATGCCATCTATTTAAGTGCGAAAACAATCATTGCTATAAGGCCCGTACATGTGGCGACGCTAATTGTGCTAATTCGCCTTATTTAAAAATGGAAGAGGAAGCATAATCCATTTAAGTTTCTCCAGCGGAGTAAAAGAGCGTTCTCACATTTGGCGAAAGTTTGGCGGTTGGAAAGTTTTGCCAAGTATGTGACGGTGTTGACAAGTTGACGGTGGATTCGACCGGAATCTTTGACACTTGCTCTTCGGCAGTCTCCAGTGATGCATCGTGATTTTAGAGCGGCTGCTGGACGGCTATTAAACATTATATTTATTTATTAATTAATTATGTTTATTTGAATATGTTGAATTTTATATATTTTGTTAAAGTAATAAAGTCGTATATAGTAAATTATGCCGTCGTATAAATAACCACAGCGCAACCTTTACATTCCTACAAGTGGTGACCCGAACGTGATTCGAACACCCAACCTTCTGATCTGGAGTCAGAATATGATTTTATTGTTTGAAGTATTTGAATATGTTGAATTTTATATATTTTGTTAAAGTAATAAAGTCGTATATAGTAAATTATGCCGTCGTATAAATAACCACAGCGCAACGTTTACATACCTACAAGTGGTGACCCGTATACACGCTTTTGGCTGTGGTTTAAAAGAGTAAAAGAAAGATTAATGCATAATGAGTTCTCGTCCAGTCTATTAGGATGTCTTTCAAGGATTAAGGTATGAGATTACGTACTGTTTATTTCCTTTTGCATGTATCCTCTGAGGACTTTTAAGATAATTTAAACTTGTTTTAGGTTCCAATGGTTGGATGGTTTCGATGTTGATATTGCTGTTTTAAGTGTTAAGATGTTTTAACCTTCGTTCAGTCTGGATTAAATTGTTGTTTAGTTCGGCAGTTTGAGATTTCTGTTTGTTTTTTGATAGTATAAGGGATGCCGGACGACAATCCTAGTGAAACTGTGAAAGGGGGGAGTACAGGATGCAATAGAGTGTCTGTAAAAATTCCAAATTTTTGGCCTAGTAATGCAAAGTTATGTTTTGTACAGCTAGAGGCTAGTTTTAGGTTAGCGGGGATCTCGGTCGAACAAACTAAATTTGATCATTTGGTGGCGTCTTTGGATGCGGAAACTTTATCTTTTGCTTCCGATATTGTGTGTAAACCCCCAGAAGAACCGTACAGTGCTCTTAAAGCGAGGTTATTATCGGAATTTGAAGTTTCTCAGAATCGGAAGGTTAAGACTCTGCTGGAAGATTTAGAGCTGGGTGATAGGTCCCCCTCAATGTTATTGCGTAAGATGAGAGAGTTAAGTGAGGGCCATGTTGACGATGACTTTTTGAAAAATATATGGCTTCGGAGGTTACCGGTATCTGTGCAAACAATTTTGTCTGTCAGCTCTGAGGGTTTAAATAAATTAGCGGAGATGGCAGATAGGATTTGTGAATGTACGCAGGTTGGTGTTAACTCTCTGGAATCGAGAGGGGCTGAACAAACTCAGTTTAGTCAACAAAATAAACAGTTGGAGCAGCTACAATTTCAGGTTCAGGAACTTCCAAAGCTGGTTAAAGCGGGTTCTTGTCCCAAGTCGCCTAGGAAATCTTGCCGGCGGAACTCATTTGACTCAGGGGATAGGTCACACAGAGAGGGGTGGCTATGTTGGTATCATTTTCGATTTAAGGAAAAGGCTCGAAAATGTGTACCCCCGTGTGCTTACAAACCAAAAAACGACCTTCGCTCGCAGGAGTAGCGACGGCTACTGCACGTATGGGCTTGAGTCGCAGGCTTTATGTTACAGATAAGGTTACTCAATCCAGCTATTTGATAGATACAGGCAGTGATGTCTCATGTTTTCCGAAGTCATTTTTAGTTAAAAGTGCTAGAAAGAGGGATTTCACATTGTATGCCGCTAATGGTACAAAAATCTGTACTTACGGTACTAAACTATTGACACTGGATTTGGGACTGAAACGTAAATTACAATGGCCATTTATCATAGCTGAAGTATCTAAACGAATTATAGGTGCTGACTTTTTACAACATTTTGGTTTATTGGTTGATTTAAAAAAGCGGCGTTTATTAGACCCTGTAACTAATTTTTCTGCTCGTGGTCGCGCCAGTCTGTGTGATGACCCGGTGGTTAAAACTATCATCGGAAACACTGCATATATAGAACTGCTAAAAAAGTATAAAGAGATTACCCAGTTAAATAATACGAATAAACGAACTGTAAAACATGATACAATCCATTTTATCCCTACTGTTGGCCCACCTGTGACAGCTAGAGCTCGGCGGTTACATCCAGCGCAGCTCCGGATAGCTAAGCAGGAATTTGACTATATGCTTGAGAAAGGCCATCTAAAAGTAATTGGGCCAGTCCATTACATATGGTCCCTAAAGGCGTTTCGGATTGGAGACCAACTGGGGATTACAGGGCGCTTAACCGAATTACTGTACAAGACAGATACCCCATTCCTCACATTCAAGATTTTACTTATATGTTAAAAGGTAAAAAAATATTTTCTAAAGTGGATTTAGTCCGTGCTTATCATCAAATTCCGGTTCATCCTCCCGATATCCATAAAACTGCTATTATAACTCCTTTTGGTTTGTTTGAATTTCCATTTTTAAACTTTGGGTTATGCTCTGCAGCGCAAACGTTTCAACGCTTTATAAATGAGGTATTACGAGGTTTGGACTATTGATTTCCGTATCTCGATGACATCTTAATAGCGAGTGAAACTCACGCTAAGCATATGCAGCATTTAGAGGAAGTTTTTAAGCGGTTTAGAGATTATGGGATTATAATTAATGAATCAAAATGTGAGTTTGGCAAAGAAACTATAGATTTTCTGGGTCATACTATAGATAGCCAGGGCTGTGTTCTACACAAAGATAAGGTGAAAGTTATACTTGAATTTCCAAAACCAAAAACTGTTAGCGATCTCAGGAGATTTTTGGGAATGGTGAACTACTATCATCGTTTTGTACCCCATATTGCAGAAATATTAAGACCACTAAATGTGTTCTTAAATGGAGCAAAAAAGAGGGATAAAAGAGAAATTAAGTGGGATGCGGATGCAGGAAGCAGTTTTGAGCAAGTTAAGCATGCTATAGCTAATGCGACTTTGCTTTATCACCCTTCTCAAGATGCGAAGCTTGCACTTATAACTGACTGCAGTGATTTTGCTATGGGTGGGGTGTTACAAGAAGTTACGCCCGATGGTCCAAAACCACTTGGATTTTTCTCTCGTAAGTTGTCCCCTACACAGTGCAAATATTCAACATATGACCGGGAATTGTTGGCGGCATATTCTGCGATCCAATATTTTAGGCATATGTTGGAGGCTCGGGTATTTACGTTGTATGTAGATCACAAACCCCTAATTTTTGCATTTCAGCAGAAACAGGAGAAATGTTCCCCTAGAAGGCTTCGGCAATTAGACTTTATATCCCAGTTTACTACGGATATACGTTATTTGCCAGGCAAGGGAAATTTTGTTGCTGACAGTTTATCTAGAGTTTGTGAGATTCAATTTGCGTCACTTGCAGATTTTGAGTTGTGGGATAAGTTGCAAACAGAGGATGAGGAGCTAAAGGCTATTTTGGACGGAAAGGCTGAATTTAGTGGAAATTTAGCTAAAGTACAAATACCGGATGCTAAGACATTATTGTATTGTGAAACTTCTGGTGAGGTGAACAGGTTTTATGTCCCCCAGACCTTGAGATATAAGGTGTTTGAGTCAATGCATGGGCTGTCGCATCCAGGAATACGGGCTTCTAGGCAGCTAATCTGTTCGAAATATGTTTGGCCAGGGCTAAATAAAGATGTTGCTGTGTGGTGTAGATCGTGTATACCCTGTCAAAGGACTAAGGTACACCTGCATACTAAGTCTCCTTTGGTGAAATTTTTGGTTCCAGACGAGAGATTTGCTCATATACACATAGATATCATTGGTCCCTTACCTCTAGTACGTGGATTCAGATATTGCCTAACCATGATAGATAGGTTTACCCGGTGGCCAGAGGCTGTACCTATTGTGGATATGACTGCTGTAACTGTTGCTCAGGCTTTTGTTCAGACGTGGGTTTCCCGTTTTGGTACGCCTCAGAGGATAACATGCGATAGGGGTAAACAATTTGAGTCCATACTTTTTGAAAGTCTGGCAAAAATGCTAGGCTCTGTTATAGCTAGAACTGCTTCGTATAGGCCCCAAACGAATGGTTTGGTGGAGCGACTTCATCGACCTTTAAAGCAGGCCTTAATGTGCTATAAGGTAGATTGGTTGGAAGCACTCCCCCTGGTTTTGCTGGGTCTACGGACAACAGTACGTACGGACCTAGGTGCATCTACAACTGAGCTGACGTATGGAACGACTCTACGGCTTCCAGACCAGTTGTACGAGGATAGCCCCTTCTCAGACCCACCGACTTATATTTCAAAACTACAAAAAATTATGTGTGCTTTGAGATCTTGTCAACCTTTAAGGCATGGACAGCAAAAGATCTATGTTCCGAAAGAACTAAAGAACTGCACCCATGTGTTTGTACGGAGAGGTCCTTTTAAGAGATCTTTACAACCGACTTACGAGGGTCCATGAAAAGTCGTAAAACGACTGCAGAAAGATTTTGTGGTTTCTATCGGGAACCAGGAAAAGATCATAAATATTGATCGTACCTGCGTTTCTGTTGAATGAGGATGGTGAGCCTGATCCTACAACTTATATAACGAGATCGGGAAGGAGAGTTCGTTTTCGTCTCCCACGTGTTGTGAGAGACTGGCGGGGGAGTCATGTGGCGACGCTAATTGTGCTAATTCGCCTTATTTGAAAATGGAAGAGGAAGCATAATCCATTTAAGTTTCTCCAGCGGAGTAAAAGAGCGTTCTCACATTTGGCGAAAGTTTGGCGGTTGGAAAGTTTTGCCAAGTATAGACTGACGGTGGATTCGACCGGAATCTTTGACACTTGCTCTTCGGCAGTCTCCAGTGATGCATCGTGATTTTAGAGCGGCTGCTGGACGGCTATTAAACATTATATTTATTTATTAATTAATTATGTTTATTTGAATATGTTGAATTTTATATATTTTGTTAAAGTAATAAAGTCGTATATAGTAAATTATGCCGTCGTATAAATAACCACAGCGCAACCTTTACATTCCTACATACAAAACCAATCACAATATCAATTAGCAGCGTAAAAACCAGATACTTAAAACATTGCACTCTGGACATAAAATGAGGACGTACGCACGTACGTCCTGGGATTTCAAATAGAAGAGTGCATGATGTACGCAGGTACGTCGTGGTGCTTAAGGGGTTAATTGTTTAAGGTGGTATACTAACAGTTATAAGTATAGTTCATAAGTAAAAAATTATTCTCTAAATGATCATATTTAAGGCAATCAAGAAAATGTTACAAAGGTATAAGGTAAGCGAGGGTAATCGGGTGTTGGAGTTTTTTTTTATTATGTATTCTTATATTTCTTGTATTAGGAGAAATACAAACATATCTAGGAGTAGCTACATTCATTATCTATTGCTCAAATTTGTTCAGCTTTTAACCTTCTGGGTAAAAAAGATATGTCCTTTAAATAACACTATTACCCAATCGGGTGTTGGAGTTTTTTTTATTATTTATTTTTATATTTCCTGTATGTCTTTACATTTCTTGTATTAGGAGAAATACAAACACATCTAGGAGTAGCTACATTCATTATCTATTGCTCAAAAATTTTCAGCTTTTAACCAGCTGGGTAAAAAAGATATCTCCTTTAAATAACACTAAATACCCAATCACACTAATACCTTATTTCCTCCGCTTATTCTAATACAGTAGAGTCCCGATTTTTCTAGTTAATATGGATCAAGCTTACCTGGGATAAGTAAAAAAACTTGGATAAACCGAACTTTGGTGCATCATCTATATAATAAAAGCGTAAGTCATGTGACTGTCATCAACAGTTCTGGGATGTCTGCTTCACTTTTTCATATGCCAGGCGGCCATTTTTATTAATAATTATTTTTTCGAATAAAACAGCATGAAAGTTACATTTTTAGAAAGATCGTTCAATATGTTTGAAAATCTACGCATTAGCGAGCATATTGCAACTAATAAGCAAACGGACATGAAGCATAAATGCTTAAGTGGATTAAGAGCTTTTTGTCAAGAAAGATGAAATTCATAACAACAAAAAGTATGATAAATGCTACCATGATCGCAAAAGTTCTTGATTTGTCTATTAGAATCTTCCAGTTTAACGAAGAATTAAGGGGAAAAAAATATGAAAAAAAAAATAACGTGTTACAATGCTTAACATACATTTAAAGGATTCCAAACTGGTCGCCAGGTGGCGGCTAGTCAGTATTAGAATATGAAATATAAATTTACACACAATTTATTAATTTTTACGGTGCCACTTTTTCTCACCTGGTACTCAGACAACACTTTCTCACGCGAGCATTATCAAATAAATGTTAAAAATCACAATCAAAACCTGAAAGTTTACAAAGCATTAACGCATGCGCTTTATGATGATTCTAAATATGCATGTAATATGCATTTTTTCTCCGGTGGTCGTATAATTTTCTGACAGATCCCTTATTAAATTTATAGAAAAATCTATAAATTTTAATAAAATTTAAGTTTATTTCTAATGTTGGGCTTAATACATAAATAGTTTTACTATCAATTTTAAACATACAAAGTAAAATTTGCAGATTATTTCTTATTAAAATTTTCATACATTTTTCAGCGGTCCTATAATTTATTCATCAATTTCTCCATAAAAATTTACCATCGTCAACATTTTTTAATGTAAGTTATTTATTGTCGTGTAGTGTTCTCATATGTATGGTCGTGTTTGTTATCGAGAAACTGGTAATAGATTTTCTGAATACAAAAAATTTCTTTATAAAAAATTTGTAAGTTTTTAGTTATTTCAGATGAAAATTAAAAGTTATAAACATAACTAATAAAATAAAATATTATGTTTTAAATGATCATTTAAGAGTGTCAGAAAACCATTCTAGAAAATAAATAAAAGTTTAGATTACAGATACAGTATTTTTCTTTTACTTTGTCCATATGTTTCTGAAATATTTATGTTTAAATATATAAAAAGCTCAAATTGTTACAAAAAAAAAAAAATACACGACGGCATGTGAGCAGTCAAATCATCATAGTGAATATCCAAACATTACATGCAAAGTCACGTTTCTCATCACTCAACATGATCGTTTCATCCTAAATTCAAAAGCGCTTGATAAACATCCGTATATTTTCTTGTACCCGACACTTACGTCTGAAACATTTATGTTTCAATTCGCTGTATGGCAATGCTATCTCTTGCATGAAAATTTCTATCCGTCCGAAACAACATGCAGAATTCATGTATCGCAGAAAACGTAAACTCAGCAAGACAATATTTTTAAGCGACCACTAAAGCTTAAGAACCATATGCAAGAATGAGTCTTGAAACATTTATGTGCTTATCCATATTTTAAAGTAGAAAATATATTTTTTTGCGATCAATAACTCTGAGTTCAGATGCTGTTGAAGGCATTTATATTCCCTCCCTTTTTTGGACAAAGTTGTGTGTCGAATATTTTGTTAGAATATTTCCTTCAAAGATCTAGTATGACATATATTTATTTCGGCGTGTATTTATTATGACATAAAGAAAAGATATCTTTGAATAAATAAAATTTGATACATTTCATTTTCATTTCCATCTATTTTGAACATTGGGGCTGCATATAAATGCTACACATTGCTACACATTGTTTCTATATGTTGATTTATAAGTTTTTCATCTCCGGATTCCACAAAAATTTATTTCCAAAAATTTCCCATAGATGATGCTATAACTTCAAAGTTTCAAAATAGAATATAAAACTGAAGCAGTTATAGATGAATTATTTTGGACAATCTACAACAATATTTCAACTCGTGCGTTCTTTCTACTTCAAATCACATACAAATGCCACTCAGTTTCATTCCACATGACGAAAATGGTAGTAGATTGTACGAATTATGATATATAACTGCTTATGTTGCGTTTTTTGATTTTTGGTTTTTTGATTTCAATCTATAGCGCCATCAATAGAATTTATGGAAATATCCTTTTCTATTTCCTTAAATCTTTCGATCATGAAAATAATTTCCGTTCAAATTATAACCTTCTACGTCAAATCCTTTACTTTTTCTTGTATTGCAAAATATGTTAAGGTCTTATGGCCTACGCCGGTAGATTTTTGAAGACATTTCATGAACTAACAGGGATAGGACAAAAGTGCTTACAAAATGTAATAGTACTAAAACCTTGAGATTTCCCACTAGCCATCTAAATACCAGACGTCTTCATAGCATTCGGTATTCATTCATTCGAACTCTCATCGACCAAGGAAAAAAGTCCTTATTATAAAATTTTTATAGAGAAAAGGACTTCTCATTGATATTACTAACGAAAAGATAACTTATCCAACATTAGAAAACTATAATGCGAATTATTTTAAGTATATTAAATTTTAAAAAGTGTATCACATTCTAAAATTTAAATTAATGGAAGCATATTAATCGTAAAAATCTTAAAATAGTTTACCTTTATCGTAAATAGAAGCATAATAACAGAAATAAAGCTTGAAATATATACAACAAATAATAAAGTAGAATTGAAATACATGCAAAAAAAAATAATAAAGCAGAGCTAAAATACATACACAAAATAAAGTATTATTTTTAAACAAATGATCAATTGATGGCTGTTGTAATTTGTTATGCGTACTCGTTTTCATCCAATATCTCTGTTTCGAATAAAAATTTGAGTTCTATGTCTAGCAAACCTATCAAAAATACACATTAGTGATTTTTTATTAGGCGTTTTTTTTTTAAAGAAGTGTTTATAAAAATCTTCTTACATGAAATTATTATACATAGATGAAGTAGAAAACTGTATTTATTTTAGTTGGTACGTTAAAAAATAGCAAGTTGACTGCTGTTGGTGCGAGAGTTCCAAAAATAGGGTAAAGCGTTGGACACGATAACTCACCATACACTTAACCTAGAACAATGCATTTTTTAAAGGTTTTTTGTGTTAGTGTAATATGTGGCCTTTTAAAAAAAATGTCAATGTAATCATGTTCAATGTAAAAAAAAATAATTTCAACCGAACATTTCGTCTCTTAGGCTTACACAAAAAGTGGGATATCAATATTTTGAAAAAATCGTACATTTTTTAGTAGAAAAATATTTGACGATTAATTTTCAAAATTGAATATTGATCATGTTGATTCACTGAATATTGGCGGGCGGAGCTAGAGTGTTCACCGATTTTGAAAATGCTGTTCTGACAAACGCTTTAAGTTAGCTGCTATACATTTTTTTTCACAATTTTCACAACATTCTTGATTTTTTCAAGAACTAATGCACAGAATTTCATCAAACTTCAAATTCTGTTAGACCTTAAGATAAATCGATGCTGGTTATGTTTTGGTGTAAACAGCCCAACAGGTGGCGCTGCTATGCTACTTTTTTTCTGATTATCGCCATAGCTAAAACTGAAGAACTAAAATACATAATTTAATCAAACTTCAGAGTCAATTAGACGTTGACATAAATTGTTGTTGATTAGGTTTACATGTAAATCTCCCAACAAATGCTATGCTGCATTTTTCAGGATTTACACAATTTTAGTGACAGACATATCTCAAGAACTAATGCATGGAATTTAATAAAACTTTAGATTTAGTTAAATCTTAATATAAATTGGTGCTTATTTGTTTTTGGTGTATGTGAAACTTGTATGACATAGAATAACCTTTTGGGATTGGCACATGCGACTAATTTTTTATTATAGCTGTTATTAAAGTTTTTGTCATTTTATCCTGCAGAAGTTTTTGAGATATCCTTCCCACCAACCCTGGTAAAGATGTAATGCTAAATTTACTATGATTTTAAGTTTTTCTTCAGTTTTTACATGGGTCACCTCCACTGTAGGGTGCTTACGTTTACTACCGTGAGACGTATGTGTATAGTGCAGACATGCAGAAATGTTTGTATCGGTACTGCTGCTGAAATGAGATAATGTCGTTGCATTTTTCCAATCATGTGAGTAATAATGAAGCCCTTCGCTGTTTTCCTCTAGATGAGGAGCGCACGTGCTTACTGAAAGGCTGGACAAACCTGCAATAGACACCTGTTTAAATGTTATGTTATGTGCAATTGCTTCCCATTGATCTAATTTGTAAATTTTTGCATTTTCCAAAATTAAAAAACAGACCATTTATTTAACATCAAGTAAATTACTACTTTTCGAAGAAAAATTTTGCTTTAACAGTTGCATTAAAGGAATTGTTTTAAATTATTTTTCTGAAAGGTTCAACGCGATGCATACTTTTAAAATTATGATTCTATTTCTATTATCAGATCACGGTAGTTTTTTATATGCCACATGTATCCTCTTTCACACTTTATGTAAATTAAAAAAAATAAGTTAGAAAATTTAATCAATAATTAAATACATTTTAGGAAGATGTCTTATATTAAAATTAGTAAACTCGGTATTTATAGATATTTTGAGAAATTTTTACAACTTTATACAAATCATTTCTTTAAAGTATGCACTGTAAAAATAGACGGATGTTTCTTAGTCTACGAAAATATAATATAACCTCTTCCGAGTTACTAACGATTCCGAAATGTGTGTGCTATCTTTAAATACATCGAAAGCAATATATTTGCAAGATTTAAAGAAGCATTTATAAAAACAAAGTTTCTTGTTACCCCTAATTACGTTCCAAGTAGTTTTTGTAGTGTATTAATAAATTTTCTCAATCCGGAATATAGTTTTTTTCGGATGCTATCAACTCACAAGTAAGCTTTTTCATGTTCAACAACCATGTTTTATAGATGCACATGATAAATTAACAGCATTAACATTAAAATTAGGTAAGCTCTGTCAGGTTTTAGAGGGAATCTGTCCCCCTGAGCCCTGGTTAGTTCATTGGTTTGTCAGCCGAATTCAGAATCTTAAGTGTTCTACCTAAAACAATTAAAATGTTCATTTTATAATATTGGCATTAGTAATTAGCGTGGAAGATTAATTATTCTCATAAACTATTCATTGGTTACTTATAATCCTAATTGTTTAATTTATTTGAAGATGATTGCTTGAGCGTCTGCCATAATTTCTACGCCACCGCACATAAATATCTTCCAGACCGCAGCCGAAAGATACATATTTGTCAGGAAATCGAAAATATTTTCCATTCAGTCAGAACTCTTTTGAAAACAGAAATGTACTCCGGACAACATCCTGAATAATATATATTTATCACAAAAACTCTTTTACGAGCATAAAGATTTAAGAATACTTGTAGATTATTAATTGTATTTACATTGTTATGCCAAACTCTGTAGATAATTGATATTACTCATCTCGTAGTAATTGGAAAAACGAGCGTGGAAATAAGCTAATTTAGGATCTGTTTTGAAGGTAGTTCTTAATGTCAGAGCTGTGAGATTGATTATTCGATTTGCTTATTTCCTAAGCCTATATGAGTAATGTACATGCTATTGATTGCATACAACATTCATTTATGTTGACAATAAAGTGCATAGGAAAAACCCCAATTATGAACATTATCTTATATGAATCTTCTAACATTGAAAGATAAAAATATGTTATTGTCAGATTGATAATATATTGTAATATGCAAGAGAGAAATGATAATTATTTAGTACTACTTAATTTTTGCAAATTTAGTTCTTTATTCAATCATTTTCTAGAGACGAAAGATGATATTTCTGCAGTTTACTATTCCAGTGTTTTTATTACATTGTTAAGAAGTTAGTGCTAGATTGAAATAATTTTAGGCGTTAAGATGGTAAAAGTTTCTTCAAAACTTATTTTTCAACAATTGGTGCTCCATATAAATCATAAACTGCTAAAATTTTAAACCATGAAGTGGTAAATTGTTGGACCAAGAATTGAATGGTTTACCAATGCGTCACCAAATCAATTTAATATGTTGAAAAATAAAGAGGTAATATGCTGAAACAAATAGTCGGTATGATTATTCTTTGAAGTGGAATTAGTCACACCAGAATCTCTGTTAAAAGTGAAATCTGATAAACATCCAAGCCTGAATCGAGATTCGGACCTGACACCTCTTTGATTTCAGCCAGCGTTCTAGCCACCAGGTAAACAGGTGAATACCTCTGTAGTTAAAAAGAGAATATTGAGAGTGCATATAACTATTTATTTCTGATTGGCTGTTGAATAACCCTCTTAGCTTTCAGCCAGCGTTCTAGCCACCAGGTAAACAGGTGGATACCTCTTTAGTTAAAAAGAAAATATTGAGAGTGCATATAACTATTTATTTCTGATTGGCTGTTGAATAGCTTTACTTATTAGGGAAACTTAAAATCATGTATAATATCAAATATTGAAGAATAGTTTTTTAAAGCTAATATAATATTTTGCTTTTTCTAATTACTTTACACAGTGAAAGGGTTCAATTTTGAACAAAAAAAATTAACAATGCAATGTAATTACGCCATTTTGTTCTCATTGCTAATGTTTTTTTTTTTTAATTTAACTTTCTTCAAAATTTTTTAGTTACATCAGTATTAAGTATGTTTTATCTGAACATTCGAATGAGATAAAATATATTATTAAATGCACATATCGCCAATTTGGTTGTTTGTAATAACTCTGGAAATATTCAAAAAAGAGTGTAAAACGATTAACAAATGTTTGTCTCTTTTAAAAAATGCAAAATGCTTCTGTTTAATTGGAAGATATACTCAATATTTGATTCTATTAATAATATCCATTGCTAATATAACATGAAAATCAATAACAATAAAATATAATTTATCATGTGGAAATATTTCAAGAAAATTCATTAAAAAACAGCCCTGTATAAAATTAAAATTGTACATCTCTGAGTAAATAGAAAACGGCGCATGAAATGAGGTAATTTAAAATCTGTTTTTAAGGTGATTTATAATGTCAGAAATGTAGCATATAATGTAATATTACTTTATAATCAAACATTCCAACGCTTTTCTTTAAAATAGTCTGGTAAAATACATTATATACTTTACTACACATTTGAACAATAATTGAAAGAGAAAGTAAAACTGAATGGCTCCAAAACAAATCCATCCATATGTGATTATATTTTTATTGGAGTTATAACAACGTGCAAAAAACATGGAATAAAATAGTGTAGAAATGCACACAGATAATTCTAAATAATTAAAAAAAACTACAAGTTGCAGGAAGTGTGTCGACGAAAATCAGATTAGAATTAATTCATCTGCAGAATATTTTATGTTTTTCTTAAAAAAATATGTCTCAAACATTTTCGTATTCTTGCAGAGATAACTCATGAAGGATGGTTATATTTTTACTGTAATAAATAGTATACTTTTAAAATAAAGGTCATATAATATTTCTTGGATAAAAGCAAAAGATAGTGCTTATAAATTATAAAGAAATATTGTAATAAGTAGATTATGCGATATATTTTTCATTAAATATCATCTCTACTTAAAATATGTAAAATAATATGATTTCCAATTGTAGCTAATGTAACCACAATTTTTAGTTATGGTAAAACACGTTAAACACTCACGACCCTATGTAGAAAAGTTTGTTTCATTCGCCCGTCACAAACGACAGTTGAAAATTATTGAATTGGTCAAAACACTCACTAGTAATTTTTCAAGAAAAATTTGAAATAGATAAAATATTGCTGTTTTGTCTTTTCATTACTTAAAACCACCTAGAATAATCGACTAAATTAAGTGGTGTTTTATTAAATGTTCTACATAAAAAACGCAAAACAAAACAAAAAAAGTTCCACGGTTTGAAATATAACATTACAGAGGGGAGACATCGAAATAGGTGCAAATTAAATTGTAAAAATATAGTATCTTCCTTTCTTAGCAATTCTTCAATCTATATTTTAAATCGCATCGGAAAATCTACTACTTCAGTGCAAAAGATATGTTGGTCCATTATCTTACTTTTAGGGATAACAGGGTTTCTTTCACAGGTTGCGCAGTTCTTAGAATCTTACTACAGCTACCCAGTTTTAGTAAACTTGGATTCAATTAGTACTAATATCCAGGTATTTCCTGCAGTTACAGTTTGCAACGTCAATATCGTTCGCAGGCAGTTTGAGCCATGCCTGTATAAAAACCTTAATTACGAGGAATGTACTGGAGAAAAGCAAGCGAATGATACTGAGAATTTCGATGATAAAAACAACACGTTACCCGAATGTGATATGGATTTGAGTAATTTCCCTAGCAGAAACACAACTTTAAAAGGCTGGGTTTACTTACTGCATTCTCAGAGATACGACACCCGCATAAAATACGGACACAGATTAGAAGATTTTATCCAGTATTGTGAATATAGTGATAAAATTTGTACTTCCAAGCATTTTCAAATATCTAGAAGTATGGCCCACGGAAATTGTTACACATTCAACACAGGAAAACAAAAACTTCTTTCGACTGAATCTGGGCCAGTAGGTGGACTAATATTAGATTTAAATTTAGAAACAGAAAAATATGCAACATTTACTCGAACTGTCGGAGCTAAAGTTGAGATACATGATCCTTATCTCAATCCCAACATCGACGGTAAAGGAATATTTATTAGCCCAGGATTTGAAACGCATATTGCAGTAACCAAAAGTGTCATTTCACGACTTCCCTCACCGTACAAAGATAATTGTAAGCGATACAATCTGGGAGACAGCCAAGCAAACTGTGAGGAAACTTGCCGTGAAAACATTACTATGTCGTTATGTTCGTGTTCTATTAGAATGAATCTAAGAAGTGGCATTCGTGAATGTGATCTGACCGAACCACTTGTTTGGTGCTGCTTGGATATCAGCAATAGATATTTAGATAGTTGTTATTGTCCACTAGCTTGCGAGGAAAGTAAGTATGATATACAAATATCAAGAACGCTCTGGCCTTCTAGAACGCATTTTGAAGAATATAAGCAAATATATATTCGAAGAAATGACACTGACACACTTTCTTATGAAAAATTCCGAGAAAACAGATTAAGACTTAAAGTTTTTTATGACAATTTAGACTATATAGTATATAAACAAAGTCCCATGTATCAAAGTTCCCAGATTTTCAGCCAGGTTGGAGGACAAATGGGACTATGGCTTGGTTTGTCTTTGGTATTTATTTTTGAGTGCCTAGAAATCATTTTTTTTATATTCCGAATGCAAAAATGATACTACAATTATTGCATTCTCTTCATAAATTCATCGTTAATAAGAAAAGTTTTGAAAATAAATAATTTTATGTAAACTGGTTTGCTTACATAAATAACACATGTGACATGCTCTGTAGATGTACTAGCTTAAACTTTGTTCTCCAAATGTCAACATTTAAAATTCTATTTGTTTTATTTGCTATTCAAAAAAATAATTAAAAATATATTCGAAGAAATGACACTGACACACTTTCTTATGAAAAATTCCGAGAAAACAGATTAAGACTTAAAGTTTTTTATGACAATTTAGACTATATAGTATATAAACAAAGCCCCATGTATCAAAGTTACCAGATTTTCAGCCAGGTTGGAAGACAAATGGGACTATGGCTTGGTTTGTCTTTGGTATTTATTTTTGAGTGCTTAGAAATCATTTTTTTATATTCAGAATGCAAAAATGATACTACAAATATTGCATTCTCTTCATAAATTCATCGTTAATAAGAAAAGTTTTGAAAATAACTAATTTTATGTAAACTGGTTTGCTTATATAAATAACACATGTGACATGCTCTGTAGATGTACTAGCTTAAACTTTGTTCTCCAAATGTCAACATTTAAAATTCTATTTGTTTTATTTGCTATTCAAAAAAATAATTAAAATTATTTTCTACTGAACCCGTTTTGCAAACATGCTTCTTCAAAAGTATTTTTACCGTAAACTATTTCAATAAAGAGTTAAAAATAGTTTCAATAGTAGTGTTACATAAAATTATCCAATATTCTAAGCTTTTATCATTATCCCCCTTGTGGATATTATAACAATTTAAATTTTGAAAACTTATAAAAATCCACTTTTGACAGGTTGTAATTGAAAAAGGAGAGCATAAATCTATATTATAAAGCGAAAAAGTCCTTGAGCAACGCTGATGTCATATTGACGGCGGCAATGATTTGATCAATAAATTTTGCTTTTACTATAATTTTCATAACAACTAAATATTCCACAATTTTAATATTTACATCATCGAATAGAATGAAAAATGTACTTTCAAATGAAATTTGTTTGGAAACTCTATCTCAATTTACTGATTTGTTATGGCTTTTAAAATAATTTTCAAGCACGAATATTTTGCGTGCAACACAATTACGGAAGATTAGCCCGTTTTCGCATAAAACAATGTAAATAATTCAGCATGTGTTTGTTTCTGTGTAATGATCCATAACTAAATTGCCAAATAAAATTAAAACTTTACAAATAAATAATTAAATAAAACACGAATTCAACAGATATGAAATCGAACTACGTACTTTAACACTGAAATAATGAGCATCGCAGAAGCTGTTATAAATAGTGAAATGTTTCTCGGTTGACCGCTGGCATGCGGCGAATACGAAAGTACCAAAAATGCTTAATGGTATAGTTGGTAGAAAATTTAAGAAAATATTCTATATATAGAAAATCTGTTACGGTTTTCAAATTCACAGATTTCAATTAAAAACGATTTTAATCTATGTTCTGTACACCGGATAGTATAAGAGGTATCTTCAACCCGGGTAGCCTGCGTTGGACTGCTTGGCGAATATAAAAGCACCTTGGACATTGAATAGCAAAGATACACTGTTAAAAATCGGCACCAAACTCTCCAGTTATTCAACCGTTTTTATAGATAACAGTTACATGACCATATTATAAAGAATTCTCATTGGTCAGAATACAGATAAATTACGGCTATGTAACCGTTTTATATAAAACTATGGAATGACTGGACTGTTCATTGCAGAGTTTAACCCATTAAAGACTGGCGTTGCGTTTTCGCAACATTATGTTTCTTACATCAGGATTTAAGGTAACACCAGTTTGTTTTTAGGATAAATATTCGCTTTATTTGATGCAAGAAACACCATGATAATTCATTCTTAGGTTGCTATAATATAAAAGTGGTATTAATCGCAATATTTGTATTTTATCAAGAAAAATATATCGGTCCTTAATGGGTTAACAGTGTATATGCATAATCATTTAATCTTTTGGATAGAAGTTTTTGATCTCCATTCTTGAAATTGTCATTATTTTCTGCTGTAAGGGAAAAATTTCAAACATAAAAACTGAAATGTCTTCAGGATTTCAAAAATGTGTTCATCCTTGCAAAAGAATCCCGCCGTTACCATTGATTAAAAGAGTTTCATTTTGGCATAGATAAAATTGCAGTTAGAACGTTTTCAATTTCACTAATTCTTGAAAATACCCTACATAATGCGTTTTATTTCCGCTTGTAGACAAAATTAAAGTCTCTCAGTAGGTGATATTATGTTATTTTAGCTGATCTTGTTAGTTTACTCCTTGTTATTCCAAGGAAAACGACATAATGAAAAATACAATTTGGAATTTCAGTTATACATAAATATACAAATTTCCTTTTATATAACAAATTACAAGTCTATCTCCGTATTACTGTGTTTAAGTCATGTTTATTATTATTATTCGGTAGGAATTGTCAGGAGATTAACGATTGTCACCGTTGCATTTGATATACTATACATATTCGACGTATTTGAACTATCTCACAATCATTTTCAGTGATACTTTTTACTATCAATACTACTGCTGTAATGAAATTGACTTTAGCATTCTTTTTACATCCATTTCGGCAGTGACAGGATTTAAACGAGATGCACAGTGTAAAGAATAATATCTCAAGAAGTAATAAAGATATTGAAACAGTTTTTGGATATAAATGTTCAGAATAATTAGTTCTATTAGTGTATTAATTTTCATATTGTTTACTTTAGTGTACATATACGTTTGTTATTTTATTAATGTTTTACACAGACTTGCAATGTATTGGGAAAAAATATTTTTATATAGAGACGCCAATATGTCCACGAAGATTTTGGGAAATACACATGTGTTACTTTCGATTTGCTGCATGGTGGTAGGAACCTCTTCTACAGTTGAGGTGTGGAAAGTAACTGCCGCAATGGTCTCTGCAATGAAATAGAGACCTGTATTCAATTGAGCCACTGGAGCCCAATCAGGGGACTCAATGCTGTCAACCAATAACTAGTAGGGGTGCAGCTTTGTGTACCCCCATAGTAAGTGGTCATCGTGTGTCTTTATATACATGCCCCATAGAGTTGTTGGTAAACACTCTTATACACTCGTTGACGACTTTTTAAGATGACGTTTCTAGAATGACAGCTAGAGATTGATTTTAAAGGAATTTTCCTGAGGTCGGACTTGTAATCTCCGAGATGGTTGCTGATTTAGTACAGACTTATCGTATATGAGTCTTTCTCTACTCATGAGAATTATGTCATGTAGAAGATGTTAGCTTCAGAGTTAGATGTTTTATAACCAAAAGTTTCACCGTAGCGGTCAATAGTTAATTCCTAATTATTAACAGACTGTGCCACCACAGTGACGTATACTGTCCAATTGAAGAAGGAGATCTCTTCGGGACTGGCGAAACGGGTTCGCTTGGCTTCTGACAGTTGTTTTGAGTAAATATATTATACTTTTTTTTAGATATCTGTTGTCTTGTACAAAGGATACGATGCTCACTAAAATATTAAGATTTAATATAAATGATAGTTTTGCAAAATTCTGAACCAGCAAAATGAGGTACTGAATAATGTCAAGTAATGTTAAAAAGAAAAAAAAATAGTTTAAAAGAAGTAATTACTATTATGAAATTCAATCAAAATAGGCAAATTCGAATGCGCAAAAGTTTCTAATAATTTTAATAAATATGAAGTTAAGAATGTCAAAAGAATTATAGAAGAGATGCCAGTAAAACTAATTATGTTAAGGTGGTTTGTCTTATGTAAATATATATACTCTAATAAATGTAATAATTAATGTTAATTAATGTCTCTGAATTATTTTTGCATCATGTATAATTATTTTTGGGTTAAAAATTCGGTTGGAATACTTGGAGCATTCTCCGATAAAGGGAAATTTTATTTTCTTTACAAAATATTGAAATTTAATGAGTCGAACATGAATGTTTTGATTTGATTTTAAGAAATACTATAAAGAACTGAAATAGTTTTGATCACGGAAAAAATAATAATTTGACTGTTTTAAAAAAAAATTAAAAAGTTGAAAATGTCATTGCTATGGCATGTTCCTAACTTCAAATGTAATATTTCAAAATTATAGTTCTAAGTGTTGGAAAGCCTTAAAGCAAGGACAAAAACAGAATAATAAGTTTCCATTATAATATAATTAGCATTTTACCTCTAATTCAATAAAATATTTTAATTATTTTTAATTAAACTTTGTCCCTGGAGTTTTCATTACAATGTTAAAAACTGTTTGTTTTCTTTGCTCATCAGTAGAAGGTGAAAAATAATCTTTAAATTGCGACATTGTAGGGTAACACATGTTCATACAAGCAGTGAGTATGTTTGTTTGTTGCAATAGATAAGACTATTTCATTTCGATAATTTTATTAAAAAATTGGGAACAATGTGTTTTTATGTGTCATCACCATGTTTCATATTACTAAAATATAATAATTAAAATAAAAAACTTTATTGATTGAATTGTAAAGAGCTCTGGTACTATTTTCAAGGTAAATATACTATAAGCCTTCAATCTCTACAATTAAGCCTAAAAAGAACTTTATATTAAAATATCATTACTATGGTAGTTATTACCATGTCTTTTTAAAAACATGGTTCTGACCAACACACCATGGGGATGACAATTTTTTTTCTAATATTTTTCCACAAACATTACCATCAATATGCTGCTTATATAAATTTGAGTTAGTAACAAAATATCAGTAATTTACTGATTTATCCCTTAAAAATATGATCTTAGAAAACATAATAATTATTAGAAGTCTATAATTTTTTTATTTATATATATTTTTTGAAAACAATATTTAATTGTAAACAAAAATGGGGGGGGGACGTTTAAATTTTTTATTATTTGATTGTGTATATATTTATATTACAACATATTTATTTTACAAATGACACTAACACGTGAGTTAATGGTTAAAAACAAATTTGCTCATTTCTAATTTACTGCGGTTTTGTGAAATTAGATAATATAAATTAATTAATTTGATATCGACTTATTATGTGACCACAATATTAGTTTATTAAATACATAAGGTCTTTAGTATTGCTCTACGCTTCAAGAAAAATTGTATTGTGGCTGTGTAATAAGAAGGTGTGAAGCCAATTTCTATGCTGCTTTTTCAAACATACTTCTAAATTTTTATTGTAAATGGCCTAGTTAGTCCATATATAACTGCAGTTTCATTTAACTAGTTTACGATAAAATCATATTGAGAAAAGTGTTAATGGAGTTCTTTTTTCTCCTTCCTTACAGTTTATCAAAACACGTCGCGTTTATTTGTTTATATTCAGAATGGGCAAGTTGAAAAAATAGTGAAAAAAACTTAAGCAAGAAAGAGAAAGAAAACGCCGTGAAAAAAAAAAATGAAAATGATCTAATTGCATATTTTGAAGCAAAAATAAAAGAGCATTAAAAATATCTAGGAAGTAAAGAAGATCAAGTGTAAATCAAGTCTATTGGCAAGCGATCAGAGACAGACAAGAAAAAGATGTCGAACTGCAACAACTAAATATAGGCATAAGCAAAACAATTCAAATCAAGTTATTGTTATGATACAAGAAATATGTGAAAATGTTTATAATCCTCTTGAAATCTCTACAAATTCTTTCTGATTATGAAATAACTCAGATGTATTTTTATCAACTAGTTCCTCTGAAAGTCCACAATCAAGAGTTCATGCTGATATAAAAAGAATTTGCAGGGATAGATCTTCCTTATATCGGAAATTGATAAAGATTCAAGCTGAACTGAGAGTGGAAAAATCAAGAAGTGAAAAATATAAATCATGTTATATTATCGTCTTTTAAATACTCAGCAAACGTCTACAAAAAGGCTGTTAGAAATTTCTTAACAGCAATAGAAATGTTCTAACTGAAATTAGAAGGAAATTATTTGAAAGTGCGATGTTGAAAAGTCAATCGCAGAAAAGTTACATCAACTGTAAAATAGATGAAGAAAAATAACTTTTTACAAAGGGCATAAGAGGAAAAGTTTTGAAAAAGTAAAAAAAGTTAAATTCTTGTAAAGATTTCTTCCCATTTAAAACGTACAAAAAAAAATGTGAATCGTGAATCATTGTTCAGATATGAAAGGAAGCAATGATCAATATTATCACCCAGACTTAAAAAATCAGTAAGAGATTTTTTGGAAGCTGATATAGAAAACATCCAATATCCTGGGAAAAGGCACAGTTACTTTAAATAAGTAGCGAATATATCCCTCTGATCGCCCAGCAAAAGGGCAAAATTGTAATGTTCTTTTGTTTGTAATTTTTCTAAAATGCTAAAAAAAGATGATTTTTCAAACATGATATAAAGAACTTAATTACGTATATGAATATAATTCTTAAGAGTAGGCAGGTCATACTTGTTTACCTCCGCGTGCCAAATTAAGCATTATATACAAAGCCGCGGACCACATAAAAAAAATAGATAAAATTAGTACCATTTCCCAGAATAAAATGTGTACATACAAAATACAGCCATTTTAAATACATATTCACGCGAGTAACAAAGTTATTATTATATATATTTTATGTTATTTAAATAAAAACTACTCTAAATTACTTTTTATCAACCAAATGTATAAAATTTAATTGAATTTTCTAAATTGAATTTTATTTTAAAAATTGATTCTAGTCGCTGGTCTGTTAATCTTGATCTAGCAAAAGCTTAGATGTCAATCTTCCGTTTTCTTCTTCTCAATCTTCTGTTTTCTTCAAGTAAAAATAAAAATAGACATATTTTAAATCAGAAAATTTATTTATTTAATAAAATGTGTCTTGTAACTGTGAGCTACTTATTTGATTACATTTCTTAAATACATTTTATAGTTCAAACTACGTTTATTTGACTTGAAGAATAACAAAAGGCTGGCAGCTAAGCAAAGATGGCGTATAAAATTACGTTACCGAACATAGTTATATGTATGCCTAATTGCACACTTACTTTAAAAAATCGGTCGCTTGATGAAAAATTACAAAAATTCGGAAACCCCATATCCATATATTTTAACTCTAATATGGAATCGTACTGAATTTTGACCAACCGCAGTAATCAATTCCGAAGACTAATTTCAACATCAATCATTAGAGGTGAAGTATATAGATTAATTTTCATATTTCTCGAAATTAAAAATTCTTATTTTGAATTCATTTGTAAATATTTTTAGTACATTCTAAAAATTTCCACCCCTATGATTTTTCTAATAATGCCTGGCAATATTTAATATGAAATTAATTTTATTTTTGAAAATTGTTTTATTAAAGGAATAAATTATATTTGAAAACGCTAATACTATTAAATAACAAGATAGCATTATGAAATTTGCCTCGACGTTAATGTTTACTCAGGTGCTTTGTAATTTCAAATGAAAACTTCAAGTACTTTGTCTATTGATAGTCTTTTAATAAACCAGATTCATAATTTGTCGATTTAAAATGAAAATTGTAACTTTGTTTAACAGTTCGAAATTAACAGTTAAAACTTTATGAAAGAAAACCGTTAAATATCTGTAATAAGAATGTAGATCTGTTTATCTCCACACTCCATTTCCAAGATATTTTCGCAAGAAATAAGCGCTATAAGTTTTTAAGCACATATCTGACTTTTATAAATCTATCCGCTTTATAAAAATATTTCTAGCAGTGGTATTTATGCTTAAAGTATTTCCAAATTACTTTAACTGCTCTAGACATCTTTTCTTCAATTTTGTAGTGAAAGCACTTTGATTCTCTTTTAAGAAGTATCAGTTTCAATTCTGACAGTTTATCTTTCTGACGTTTAGCCAAATTTTTGTGCGATTTCATTATACTTTGTGCTGCGGCATCTGTTAATGTTACATTTTTTTTCACACTACATAAAATTTGAGTTTTCCTTTGACTAAAATTGTATTGTAATTCCCATGTAAAAAAATCTGCGATGTTCCTCTTCAATTTATAATATTTATTCATAGCGGTAAAGAGCTTTAACACACACACACACACACACACATATATATATATATATAAATCCTGAGATGTATGAGAGTATGTCCATAACATTTGTGTATATCAAAAAAAATGAAAGAAAAGAAAGAAAGATCATGCAGGATTCATTAAAAATGACACAATTACTAACCTAGGTAATGAAAATAAATAAAGAGTTTATATCTAAAATCCATATGTTCGACTAGGGCAGAATCTGGATGAAATATTCGGGGTTTTGCGTCAAGCACAAAAGTAATAATTAGTGTCACTTTCAAAGCGACTCATTGAAAGCTATTTAATTATATATTTTGATTCTTTTAAAAAATTTTAACTGTTCTTAATCAGCTTCGAATTTTATTAGTTTTGCAATATATTTTTTCGTATTTAATAAATACAGGATATTACTTTTTAAAGGGATGTAAAATCGAAAAGAGTAGTAAAATAATGTCTTAGTTTCGACATGAAACAAATAAAAATTATAAATAAAATAATATACAAATTTTGCGAATTTGTTAAATATTCCTATTTAAGATTCAGCGCTTTGTTACGTTCTGATTCGTTATCTTTGTATCCACAAGCATCCATGTTTGGCGGCATCGTGGAAACGAACATTGCCAGCTTGCATTCGAATCGTCATACTGTCATATCACCTGGAGTGACGGTATGAAGTGCCATTGGATACACGTCTCGGTAACCTCTTGTTCGCATTGCCGGCAATTTCGACAGCAGCCGTTACATTTCTGATGTGTTACGGCCCGTGGTTCTGCCTTATCTTCGATGCCTCCGCAACTCTACGTTTTAGCAGGATAGTGCACGACAGCATGCTGCTCGTACTATTCTGACCTTCCTTTATACAGAACATGTTCAACTGTTGCCCTGTCCGGCACGTTCTCCTGATTTCTCACCAATTGAAAATGTCCGGTCAATGGCTTCTGAGCGACTGGCCCGCCACCACTCGCCCGTCACTACGGTTGATGATCTGTGGCATAGTGTTGAAGCTGTATGGACTGATGTACCCGTACATGACATCCAATCTCTGTTCGACTCTATTCTGTTATTGCGGCCAGAGGTGGCTGCTTTAGGTAGTGTTTTCTCAGGATCTATACCTCCAAATTTTCTGAAAATGTAATCACTTGTCCTTCCCATTATAATGTATTTGTCCAATAAATATAATTCTGTTATTTGCATTCCTTCATGGTGTTGCATTTTGGATGGCCAGCAGTATATTTAGTTGTGTTATGCGCTTTTTAACTGAATACAATTTTAGTATACTATGTGGTGTGTGTTTTCAGCTTTACCCCAAATAAATGGGATTAACGTTTATGGACGAGATTTTCAGAATGTGCATTTTCCACTATTTAACGCGTTTTTCAGCTTTTATATTTTTAAAAATATATTTTATGGTGCTAATATAATGTAATATACAAATAAATTCATGTGTATAACTGCCAAAAAGAATCCAATACATTGTCATTCTAGGGACGGTAATTCCTGGAAAGACGTTTTGGTTACTTTATGATATTTTAAAATTTGATTTAAATTTTAGTTTCACTTACACAAAAGAATTCGCATACATTAATAGATATATCATTTCATTTTGTGAGAAAATTAAATTCCTTAGCAATAGTTTTATAGTGTTGGAAAGTGTTTAATAAAATCTATGCCTGTTGCATGGCTTTTCGTTCTTGTTTTATACATTATGAATTTTTAAGAAAGTGAAAGCAATTTAAATGTTGATAATTTTGCAGAATTTTCTTACAGTAAAAACGCATTTTAAATAATTTATTTATTATTATATGAAATAAATTATACTTACATATTAGAATGCTTTTAAGAATTATTATATATTTTAAGTTATCATTTTTATATAATAATTTATGTAAAATGAATATATTTAGAAATTCAGTGACTGTGTTATTAGACTTCTAAAGAATTGATATTAGTCAAAAATTTTCGATATAGGGTGATTTTAATTTTAAAAGTTGTTATCTATACATTTTAAACTTTATCCGTAAAATAACAAGGAACGTATATAAAAAGCAGTTTAAACGAACCAGCATAGAGATAAAAGAATTCGTAAAAGAGATTAATATTATCAGTGACCTAAATTCGCTCGGTGGCAATAATCGTTCAAATGAATGTGTGTGCCTTCACAAACTATCAGAAATTAGTGAAAGATAATGATTTATATTAAAGTAACTAAAGCATTTTAACTAGAGAAATGAATCATTTAACATCACCATCTACAAGCGTTAATAGGAAATCGAAATGCTTTTACGGTTGAGAGCGAATATAAGATTGTATTTCATTGTTGTTCAAATACAGTTATGAGAAATGGAAAATACAACATGTTTTATGTGACGTTTTAAAAATATGCAATGGTATTCATTTTAATTGTATTAGTGTTTTTTTAATAATTTGATTAAATTGTAAACTTTTTTGTTTACATTAAATTTTATACGAAACAATCAGTTGTGAACATTATTTTAAAATGGTGAGTATTATTACCAATATTTGTTATTATGCCAACATTTCATTCAACGGAAAATACCTGCAATGAAGTACCAATATTGTTTAAATGTAGGGTTTACGTCGAAAATGTTTTCAATAGAACGACAACATTACTGAAATTTTCGCTTTACATTGAAAATATTTTCAGTGAAATGGCGAACAATTTCTTGCTAATTTTGTTGCAATTTTAGCAAAATGTTAATATTCCAATGTTGGTGCAATATTCCATGCCAATATTATTCAAGATATAGCGAACAGAAATACTATTGACAGAATATTGTTTCTGTGCTGGAGATAATTCCTTATTTAATTAATTGTAATAATAAACAATCTTCTTAAAATGCTATAAAAAATGTTGTTTTCTAAAGTATGATTTTATTAACTGAATTCTCATCTTTATTTGAATGAAACCAAAATATTATTCCTATTTTTATGTATCAAATCAAAATATTCATCGTTGTATTCCTATATGCAGGGTGACCACTCTCAACGGTGTCCAAAGGTTAATTCCTAAACCGTTAGTCATAGACGTATAATTCTAATTACAAAAATGATTTAAATAAGGTAAATAACTATTTTAAAAGTCGTTTGGATCAATAAAAACATTTCTTAAAAAATTACAAAATTAAATTTTTTATACGGTCCCCTGGTCTTATAAGTGATATTTTGTAAAAATTTCCTATTACACCAACAAGTATAAGACAAAAAAATTGACCGAGATATGAAAGTTTGAATTGCATGACTTATACCCCTTTTCTGCATCTGGACATAGGAGAGTTGGATCATGCTTCGAGGGATTGTACACAAAGTGCTTAAAGTATTAGAAGAATTTATTTTACGTGTACATTTCTGCATTGCAGCCGAAGGAAGTCATTTCGTGCAAGATTTGAGATAACTTTAATTTCTATTAATTAAGTTTTAGATTAGATAATGTAATAGCATTTTAAAATATGTATCATTTTTTAAAAAAATGAGACTTAATTTTTATCATTTCATTTAAAAGAAATTCTGATATTTTTTCACTTATATTTTTAGTACAAATCTTATATTTTCTTTAATATGTCAGAATGAAAATAGATTTCAAATTGATATTGTAATGTTAATTTTACTTTCAACTTATTATTTTTGTATCTCACGATTTTTTATATTTTTAGTATATTTGTGAATGACCCCTATTTCGAAGCAAAAAAGATGCATCAACTTTAAACAGCTATTACGCGGTGAGTATTAATCGTAGAAGAATGGAATTTTTTTTGTCTTACTTTTTAGTGTAACAGAAACATTTTACTAAATATAACTTTTAGGACCAGGGAAACGTATAAAAATTTAAATTCCGTAATTTTTAAATAAATGTTTTTATTGACCCAAATCGCTTTTAAATACTTCTTTACCTCATTTAAAACATTTTTGTAACTGGAACTATATGTCTATGACTAACAATTTAGGAATTAGCTATTGAACACCGTTGACAGTGGGCACCCTGTATATATGTGTGTATGTATAATTGCCCACACTGTAAAAATAAGCAAGATAGTTTCTTTAAAGAACGTCCAGGAAAATTCTGGTTTTCTATGCTGAAGGATTCCTGATCAAAGTTGATGATAGTAGTATGTGATTCGAACTTCCAAGACGTTTATAATATTTTCTAATATTTTCAAGAAACGTTCTTTGAAAAATTTTCGGCAGAATTCTGCTTTTGTGCTTGTATTTGAAGTCCATCGTGTCCTAATTCAAACTTTCAATCGTGGCAGAAGGGGTAGTCACATGCTCATTTGACTGGTTCTAGGAGTGATAAAAAAAATATATATAAAATGATGAACATCTATATACAGGATGCAAACTAAATCCCCAAAAACTCAAATAATGCCTAGTAAATCTAGAATTCTGGAACGGGCAACCTTTAGGAGAACGAGTATGCGCTACTATATGAAAGTGACTACAGTGCCTCTAGTGGCAAAATTTGGATGTTATCTATGTTATCTCGAAGACTTTAATAAACAGTTAAAAATACCATTACAAAATTTTAGATCGTCCTCGATTTATTATAAAACGATGTTTTACATGGAAAAATAACTTATTCTTGAAAGAAAATCAAGTTATGTGTGCTTAATTTGTGCACCATCTACAGCAGATATTCTTAACCGGTGTGATGCGGCACACTGGTGTTCCTTGACAAGACAAAGGTATGCCACGGAAATATTGTGTCAGATTTGTTCAAAATTTTACCATTTACCAGGGGTATTGTTACTTTAACTTACAACATTCCTTATAATACGATTTATTATATTTAATAGCATTAAGTTGCATTTTCTGGAAGTTTAACTGTTTTCATACTCTTTCTATAAGTATGTGGGTTAAATAAAAAAAATTGTACAATTACACTGAAAAATACCTCTGTTTTAAATGCGATTGCATTCACGTTCGAAAATTTAAATATTACAAAAGATGAGGAGTTAACATAAATAAGAAAGTAAAATAATTGCAATACAACAAATGGTTATTATAATTTGTTGCTATTCTGTCAATTCTAAATTTCACAAATGCTACCAAAAATAAAAAAGAAAACTTTTCGGATCAAAGTTATCCGAAAATTCTACCTTGTAAATAAAATATTCTCAGATATCTCATTAAAAGTAATAATAAGAATAAGAAATGTTTTTAGAATTGAAATAAACTTTTTCTTACAAATTATGTTTTTTTTCTGATGAATTTTTTTTTCTCAGTATATGAATTCTAAATTATGCATATTTCTTTCATATGTTTACATAATTATAATTTTAGTGTGCCGGGAAAATCTAAACACTGCTTTAAGTGTGCCGTAAGGCAATAAAGATTGAAAACAGTGATCTATATTAATAACAATGTATGTGTAAACATGCAAGTGCATGCGTATTGTTGTCGATGGTGGGCACATCGAGCATATTTAACATGAATATCTTATCAAAATAAATTGTACCTTACTTACATAGAAGTAGTAAATGTGCACGTATGGAGGTATAATGCCACATTTTTGTACACGATTATGACGTGTTTAAGTCGGTGATTAGATACCAAAAAACACATATTTCTGGGCTTCTAATAAAGTTATTTTTACATGTAAGAAAGCATTTCATACAAAATTGAGGATGCTCTTCACTTTTGTAGCTGACTTCTCACTTATTTTACAATTTTCGAGATAGGGGTAAAAATTTCCAAATTTCTGTACTAGAGGGCACTGCAGTATGGTAACACATAATCGTTTTAGTATGTAGACTCGTGTTACACAACTTTAGCTTTTTCCATTCAAACGTTATTTGAGTGTAACCTGACTTTATTTTGCAACCTGTATGTTATCCGAATTATCTACTGAATGTAAAATCAGTGCGTATCATGGAAGGTTTTATATTAATGAAGACACATCACAATAGGTTTAAAAAATTCCAATTATATATTGTATTTAATTGAAATCCTTTCAATTAAAAGATTTTTAATTAATTTGATTTATATCTGCGATTAGTGGCTTTCGCTGTGGTTAAGCAAATTACACTACATTGGTAAATCTGCTGAGTATAAAAGCAGAATCAAAAGTTCGTATCAGTCGATCTTGGGACCTAACCAAGGACAACGAGACCAGTCTTTTGATTTATGAGCTATATCTTGCCACGTGCGCCGATGAATTGAAAATATGGTCTAGCAAACAGCAAGTTGTCAGCTTGGTCAGAATCTCAATTTAGTTATTGTTGAATAAAGTTGATCAGCAGCCACAGGTTGCTAGTGATATTTAGATAGTTAGGAAACTTGTAAATCAACGTTTATTTAACAGCGATAGTGTTGCTTGCTCTCGAAGTGGTTTAATGTATTTACGTTGCGTCATTTCAAGTTAAGAAGGTGAATTCGTCGTTAAATATATTGATTTTCTATACTTTTAACTCTAATAGCTTCAGAATTAGAGTTATGTAACATGATTGTAAAATTTTAGCTGCGTGGAAAACCATTATAAATCAACTAATGTTTAAAATATACTTGCTCCTGTTACTTTTCCTGATATATATAAAATGCCTTTTTTCACTATAAAAAGAGTTTAAAATACATTTGTTTTATTGTCATCCATAAGTAAATTTTTCGTTTTAAGTAAGGATTCTTTTCTATGTTCCAACTAGAATTACGGTGCTTTTGCATGCCATTTCCTCAATCTATTTCTAAAAAACTATTCTTCTTTGGACACCAATAGCAACATCTTAGCTTAGTGGCTGAGAAAAGGAAACGTGACATCGGTTTATCTAATAAAAAGGCACTTTCTAAAACATTATTAGTAAATAATAATACATTTTGATAGGAGCAACATCAGAAGTTTGCGGCTCTTGAATATCAGTTGTCCTAATTTGATGTAATCTTGACTGTCAAGATTTCCCTGTGATTACCCCATTTTACGAAAATATCTAAACAATAACATGAAGTGATTGGAGAATTCTGGTAAGAAATGTATGAGGAGACATGTTACAAAAAATTATACATCTGAGCAGCGGTTTCGATTTCAAGAACAAAATGTACCAAAAGTCGGTTCCAGGGGAAATTGTGGTGCTGCAATAATAATATGTGTATTAGATGACTGCGCAATTTCCAATTGAAACAGAAAACAAAACAAAAAAAATCTTAACAATGCATGAGAACTATTACAGTTGTTATTGTTAATTACAGATCTAGTTTATCTTGCTTTCCGTTCTGCTGTTTGAATAGATGGATGGCATTTTCCACGACATCTCGCAGCATATTGGCATTGATTTATCTGACATGTTACTGTTATTTGATCTTTTATAGTTCCAATATCAAGAACAAAGCTGTCAATCTTTCGGCTTTTTTTCACGTCAATAAGTTAAAAAAAATATATTTCAACAATAAATTTTATTTAATGAATGAAAACAAATAACTACTACATAGGAAGAAGGTAACACTTTATTTTTAAAAAATATCTGGTCATAGTACATATATCTGATTTTAAAAAAACCCCGGAAGTTTGTTAGGTATGCAGGGGCATGCACTTGATTTACAATGCTTTATCGATGTATCCATAACCAAAAGTCACAAGGACTGAGATCATGTGACCTTCTGTGAATATTTGTTTAATTAGAATTGCTATTTAAATAAAAATAAAAATTTGAAATACTATTCTCAATATACAGGAGTTCCAAAATCCCGCGTAAAACCGAGAAGGGGAGATAGAAAACATCAATAGGAATATATACATATACGAATTAATCTCTGGAAATGTTATCAGGAGGATATAAAAAAGACAAGTGGTATAATTGAACATAAAATTGAGCAAGTGGTATAAAAATTGCATACGGTTTCGCACACAATTACCTTGACGCTTCCCTGAGAAAAGAACGGATACATATTAAATCAGGGGACTGTGGGAGCCATTCGACTGGTCTACCACGCCCAGTCCATCGATTCCGGAAGTTACTGTCCAAATGTGCGTTTATTCTGCGAAGTACAGTTAGGGCACATCGTTAAGATCTCCCTATTAATACACTTTACACAGCTTTGTGTTTTGTGTTCTTGCTCTATCTTCGTGTCGTTTTAACTTCTTCGGGTGATATTTTTAGACATGAGTTCCTATGTGAATTTATGGTTGCTAACGGTGTATTTTATCTCCCCCTCAAGTTTTTACGTGGAGTTTGACGCGTAGTTTTTACGTGGCTCCGTATCAGCCGATAATGATTATGAAATATGTCTGTGTTGTAGAATTTCAATACATTTATAAAAACTTGAACATTTACACATTTCCTACAATCGAAATAATTTTAAATTCTAGTCGAAAGACATACACAAAAAAACAACTTAAATTCTAAAAGATTTTATCATAATTTTCAAAATATATCGTCACAGTAAAAGTGATTGGATACTTTTGTAACATCTGACACAAAGTATTTTTCTTGGTAATATCTGAAATGAAAACCAAATCAATAAAATGTTCTAGATTAGCTTTCTTTTTTATATGAATGTTATATGCTTTGTAGCCCAGAAATAATAAATGACGACATTGTTTTTCTTTTAATGATACTTTTAAGAAAAATAATATGATCTTTCAAATACTTTAAAAACTGATGTGCTCAAAAGTTTTATCTTTATAAAATAAATTGTCTTTCATTCTTAACCTGTGCATAATAATATTTTTCATAAAGGTTATATTAGAGAATTTTACACGAATTTTATATTATAGGATATCTTATGCATTTATGTTAGTTCTTAAAAGGTGAATATAAAAATAAAAAAATACTATTAAGATACTTTAACATTCCCTCTTATCCTCTTTTCCTCTCTCCTTTTCGGCTTTTTTTAGCTCTGCTGATGGGTTATTGCTGTTTCATTTGGGCTCATTGCCTTTTCATTCACAAAATGAACAATATATTTTTTTTGTATTTCATTGTCTCTTGTCTTCTGGTTTTTGTTTACCGAAATCAAATGGTTAAAAGTTAACAACAAAATTAACTATGTGCATCTATGATGCCGTATAAGAAGAATATTTAGAGCATTTTATATCACCCACATTGTAGACAATTGTCTCCACCGCCTCTTAACGTTTTTGACATTGGAATTGAAAATTCCCAAAATACAAAGCTTAATACACGAAATTACTAATACAATTTTCTGTATGTATTGCAAGCTTGGTTACACAAAACTGTATCCGGCTTTAAACATTGCTGTAAGTCTACAAAGTAGGTTATCTTATAGAAATGTAAACTCTGCGGCGCTACAATCCATGAAGAACCCATCTCTGCTTTCTTGACTACAGGCCCTGAGGTGCTATGTATAGCATATGCCTGGTAAAGTAATATAAAACAAGAACGAAAAATCATGCGTCAAGCATATATTATGAAACACTTTCCAACACAGCTAGAAAACTGTAACGAAATTTCACCGTTAAATAAGGTGAAAGAAGATATGTAAGTAAATAGTTTAGAAAACACATAACACATTGATAAATACAGTTCTCAAAATTCCTTTCTGTGTCAAAAAAGTTGTCAAATTATTTTGTGCAGCCCTGTATAGGATCAATAGATGTGGATATATAGTACGATAAAATTTACTTCAGTTAGAATATTCACATTTAACAATTTTCGCCAATCGATGGAAATGCACTCGAAATCTTTTGTACAGTGGTGTATATTATCTGAAGACTTTTGTACACACCACATATTAAGCTAAAAGGCAACGTAAAACTCACTCGCAGCAATTACCAACCGTAATCGACAATGTATCATTTTCTTTGCGTGGCACTGTTTATGAATTATTTTATATTCCACAAACTTCTATTAGTCTATTAACTATAGTTCAGCAGGAAAATGCGTAAACACAATTAAAAACTACCCTTACGCAATTCCGTCCCATAGTCTGTAATACTTACGAATTCAATTGTGTAGCCCTGTATATGATCAACCGAGTTTATAATCACACGCGTACTATGAAAAATTTTAGTTAAACTTAAAAATGCAAACCAAAGTTGAAAACGCACTTATCACACATAGACTGTAAATATCGCACATGTACTGTAACCAATATTTTTTGTGTGCCCCTATAAATAAACGCAATGCACACAAGAGAGCAATTTATAGTGCCCCTCAGTAATGCATATAATTTTCATTATGTATGATATAGTGAAATATTACTGAATTACACTGCGAATGATTTTTCCCCATAGAACGATGTGTAACAGAATTCTTTTGCTTAACCCTGTAAATGAATAATAAATGTTTTGCACTCCATATTCTGCAAAAAACATGTTTTAATGCGCCTCATAATTATATATCAATTTCATTATGTTTTAAATGACGTAGCGTCATCAAAATGCACTTGAAACGATTATTTCTCATTGACTGTAATGTAACGGAATACTTTTGACTGTCCCTGTAAAAAAACTATAAACTATAAGTTCTACACTCTTCAGTTGAAATAGGGAACATGCCATAGTAAACGACAATAACATACAAAAATTTCAGGACAATCCGAGCATATTTACGGGAATTAGAGCACGGACAGATGGCCAGACAAACCGAAGTCATAAACACTTTTCAACTAGTTTGGAAAGTGTTAAAAAATTAAAAATATAATGGTATGAAAATTTCTATTCAAGTCCAGTCTATATGTCTGGTCAAGTGGTTAGCTTGTCGCTGAAAAGATTTTAAATACTCTAAAAACATTTTCATGCATTTGTTTTTTCCATTTTCATTTTTATATCATTTGACCAGACATATGTTATATAGGATTTCAGGGCCTGTGGTCAAGAAAGCACAGTTGGACACTGCAGGCCATGATCCATCATGTATTGTAGCGCCAAGAAGTTTCCTTTTGTTCAGATCACATACTTTGTAGATTTACAGCAATGTTTAAATCCGTGTAGAGTTTCTGTAAGCATGCTAGGAATACTTACAATAAATTGAATTGTTAATTTTGTATAGTAAGCTTTCGGTATTTCGGTATTTCAATTCCAAGGTTACAAACTTTAAGAAGAGGTGGGGACAATTGTAAGTCTCAAATTTGGGTGATAGAAATCGCTCTAGATATTCTCTCATACATCATCGCACTTCCATAGTTGATTTCTTAGTCAACTTTTAACCATTTAAATATTTCGGAATGTAACTGAAATTACATAACATGTCACTGACTGATGTTATTACTGATGTCATCGCATTTGGCACAAATGGATCTCTCTTGAGCGATCTCTTGAGCGGAAACGTCTCTTGAGCTTAAATCTCCATTATTGATAAAGTTATGAACAAAAATCCGTGTTTCGATCAAGATGAGACATTCTGTATTTTTGGTTGAATAAATGGATTGTTGCCCTGGTTTCCCATACAAATATTGTTTGTTAAGGTGCTCTAAAACCGGGGTTTGATTAAAGCCTGGGTAGAATAAACACGTGCCTAAGCCCCCCCCCCTCACCTTTTTGTGTAGAGTGGGAGAAAGAAATTTGAAAATTGTAATTTAGAACTTTACATTTTTCTATATATAAATGATATAACAACGAAAAATTTTTACGACTTTTTTAAGAAAAAATATTTTTTTAATCATTCTCTTATTATCACAGCAAAATAAGAAACAAAAACTTGCATGCATAAGAATCTTGTTATGCACTGGATTTACGCAATCCAAGCAACAAATCTCGAACAAAATTCCATAACGCGAGTTGGCATGATAATGCATAATAAAATGAAATGCCTAGTGGTGAAAAATTAAAAATTGTCTTGAAGCAATGGTAGTTATGTTTGGAAACATGCCTCTTTTTATGTAATTATTAAAGGAATATTTTAATCATGAAGAAATACTTTGGACAATTCATCATTTTGTCCCGTGAAATTAATATTTGTTTTTTTTTTATTTCACTATGAAATTCTTAGTCAACAATTTTTTAAAATTTGGACTTTGGTAACAGAAAAAGCTTCGACATTGCGAAAATGTTTGGACAAACTTAACCTTTAGTAAAACGATAGGGGGGGGGGGGTGGAGGGGCTGAGTGTGAAAATATATTGTGCCTAGGAATTCAAAGACATTCATTTCATTTATACCCTATAAGTAAAACTCAAGAATGGAGAATGAGTAAAAACACATCCTGTACATTTAAATACTATAATGACAAAATAATTAATTTATCGTTAAAAAATAGATTTTAGCAGGCTTCTCTTTTTATTATTTTCCTCTTACACAGAAAGTTTTCCGGTTAGATCTTTTTTATATGTGTGTTATTAGATGCTTTAATTCATTTATTCTGTAAGATTCCAAAATAGAATCACTGGTTTGGCATCCTTTAATTGTACATCAATCTTGGGAACCATCTAAATTAATCTTCCTAAAGTTTCCAATAAAAAAAAATGATACTAGAATCCGTTGCCGTATACTTTTACATTATGAAATATTTTTGTCCCAAGAAATAAATGACTCTAATCAATCTAACTTCTTGTCAACTTTTTGTAGATAATAGTTTTGTTTTCACAAGTAACACTCGGATAAAGCAGAATTAATCATTATATAAATTTTGTTACTTTCTTAAATCTTTTTTATTTTCTTTTTGAAACTTCTTTTTGGTGACAGATTCCTTTTCAAAAATCAATCTCTATTGATTTAGCTTATAATAAGAGCTATACATTGGTTCTCTTCATTTTTTGTGTGTCAAACATACGGCGCGAACACAATCTAATTCAATTTCGAAGAAGAAAAACTAACGTGAACGACAAACAGCTGCGACAAATAGCAAATTGTTTGAAAGCAAAAGATGTAATTTATTATAATAGTTGCTGGCAAAAAGTAATCCTGAATATATAAAGTTAATGGAACATTTTATTGAATTAAATGTTAAAAGACATAAAACTAGATGTTTTATTTCGTACTTTTCCATAAAATGTTATAGAACGGGATAATATAAACTATACGTTTCCTTTTAAGTATTCACACTTAAGAGCGTCTGTGACACATTTAAATGTATCAGTATTAGATAGATTGATGTATCGTACACATCAATAAAAATACAGTTGCATATGTCATTGCGTTTGATGTTTATGTATACCGAAATCACATATTTAAAGCTTTTTTTTAATTTTTGGCAACGGTATACTGAAATTATCTAATGAAATGGGCCCATAGGGCGGGAAGGGAACTCGAGATACTCTGAAATGAAATAAAAATAATCTGAAGTTGTTATTCGAAAAGATTGGTATATACTATTTATAAGTTCACTTTAATGTTATAGAGAATGATTATTATGTTAATTACAATGTTTGGAATCAGTTGCTTGGAAGTTGTAAAGTTAGTTGCTGAGTTATGGAAACGGGGCATAGTTAGAGGAAAAACCTTGAAGGAAGGAGGGAGGAGGAAGGGAGATGAGACTGCTTATTGTCAAAGACTACCGGATTTATCTTATTAATTAATGAAATGAACTCTTAGTTAGTCGCTTGTACATCTCTGTGATAGATGCCGCCAATTTCTTCTTGTAAGTTTTGAACCAACTGGATTATGATCGTGTGGCTCCCTCTAATTTCTCTAACTTACTTTGGAAGAAAGTAGAAGAGAACACATGTGCTAAAACTCAATTCTTGCTATAGCAGTCGAAAATACATTGTCTCGAATTAATTAAAAATTAATTCTTGCAATACAAATAGTAAAGAAAAAATTAAATTACAAATAAGAAAACTATTAAAAATATTTAAAAAAAATTAGTCGCGCGGGATACATGTGATATTAACCATTAATTTTCCATTTTTTATAATTTTAACAAAAATAAAGATGATTCCGTCTAAATTAAAAGCTACCTATTCAAATATTTTATTTTAAAATATGCAATTAATTATGAATAACATATTTATCACAGAAATGGAAGTTAGATAGGACAGATAGAACGAAAGGTAGAAGGTTCTCAGTTGTTATGAATGACATATCTAACCCTTTATGCACCGACGGTACTTTAAAATATCATTAAAAGAAACCTGTTATAAAATTCCTTTAACACATATATTCTGCGTAATACAAGTTAGCATGAATTCTAGATACTTTACTTTATGATTTTCTAAAAACATCATTTGCTCTACAAAGATAAAATATTTTTAAATGGATATTTTCTTTTTCCAATTGTAACAGCTCATCTCTTTTAATGTTGAAAGACATTCAGTTGCAAGTTTCAGTTCTGAAAAATTTCTATGTTTATATGTAAGGCTTTTGTATTATTTTTTGTATATTCTATAATTTTTTAAAAACAATATCCTGAAGAAATGATTTGAGTAGAAGTCTACAAAATCCCTGTAAATACTGATTTAGTTAATTACATTTTAATAAATGAAAAATTTCTTAACTTTATTTAATGATAGCAGAAATCTTCTAACATACAGGGTGCTCCAAAAGTCCTTGACACATTTTAAAATTCAATAAAAGATCGAACAACTGACGAACGGTTAGACGAAAATGCTCTTATGATCTAAAATTTTGTTTAAGCAAATAAAGAAATAGTTCCAAAATTTTGTCATAGATGGCGTTGCTTCTGGAAAGTTATCGAATAGGTAGAATGCCTTTATACATAACAATGGCTTAAGATGCACAATGCGTATGCACAGTTTTTGTCCACGCTATGGCAACCCACATTCCAGAACTTAACAATACTCGCCCTCCTGAGTTCGATTAGACGAGTGAGGATGGATAGACAAGTATTGTTAACTTCTGGAATGTCGGTTGCCATAGTTTGGACAAAAACTGTTCATATGCATTGTGAGTCTTTCGCCATTGTTATGTATAAAGGCATTCTACCTATTCGATAACTTTCAAGAAGCTGCGTCATCTATGAGAAATTTTTGGAACTGTTTTTTTTTATTTTCTTAAACAAAATTTCAGATCATACGAAGCATTTTCGTCTAAACCACACATTCGTTCATCAATTGCTCGATCTTTTACTGAATTTTAAAATGTGTCAAGGACTTTTGGGACACCCTGTATTTTGAAATATTCAGAAAAAATGCTTTGGAAGGCGAAATATTAATTGATTCATAATTTGCTACATAAAGGGTTATACTCGCGCGACTAACGCAGGTAATAATGATTGTAGAACTTAAATTGAATACTAATATTCACAATCTCCCTTATCGCAATGTAGGTAATCATACTTCATTTAGTAATAATTCACGTGCACAGTTTAAGGAACTACATTATATTCAAGTATTCAAAGTATGGATTATCTGGTTTTAAAATATCCCCAATCGTTAATATTCTCTGACATTATGCACAAAACATTTAACACTGAAATAACACAACGCAAATGCTTTGATATAATTTATTTGTTACTCTAATAGGTGCAAATACTAAAATCACAGTTTTAAAACCTAAAAACTATTTATGATGTCAAATCAGATCTCAAAATTTCTTTGCGATTTCGGCTAAACATTAGCCATCATCGGAGGATAAAATCAGTCGAAAAATTACAGTACTGAAGAAGTACACTGGACAGGTAGAAAACGAGTGAAACGAGCAAACTATGAAATGGAAGGAGTGAAGAAAGATGTGGTGATACCGTTAAAATCTGAGGGGAAGAGAGTTAGTCAAAACCAAAAACACCATTTTTACTAAGTAATACTAGTGTACTTCTTCATTACTATGATTTTCAACTGATTTTATCCTTTGATGATGGTTAATGTTTAGCTGAAAGCGAAAAGGAATTTTGACATCTGATTTTACATCATAAATAGTTTTAATGTTTTAAAACTGTGTTTTTAGTATTTGCACCTATTACAGTAACAAATGATTTATATCAATGTATTTGCGTTGTGTTATTTCAAGTTAAAGATAGTGAATTTGATGTTTACTATATGGAATTTTCTATATTTTTAATTACATTTAACACTGTTTTAAAAATTCTCATCATTATCGCAGTTATAACCTGCTTTTCCATAGCTCTGCTATATTGAGCCTCATTCCTACTTATAATTTGAAGCGATTATTTTAAAAGGATTAATGCCGAATTTGCATGCATTGTTATTCTGAAACTGTTCGACCATTTTCATTAAATTCTAATCATGCGTGAAATTGTGGATAGTCTGCATGGTAAAGCAATAATACAGTTGAATTTGAAAAAATTGCATTTTCAAAATATACAAAAACATGTAGATATACTTAAAACTGTATGCTAATTTTTTAATTTAATTAAAACTTTTTAAAAATATTTTTCTTTTAAGTTAAAATATAAAATATTACAAATTTATTTTGACCGATTTTTTCTTTTATATGTGTGACTGTTAATTTTATTCTGCTCGCAAAACCTATTATTTTCCTTTTTTTTTTTTTTTTTTTTTTTTTTTTTTTTTTTTTTTTTAACCATGTTAATTTGTAATTTTATTTTTTGATTTTTATTAATGGTGTCTTAACATTAAACTCTTAGCGTAATGTAAAATAGCGTATGCACTTTTTAACAGCTAAAATATATATTTCTTTATCATATTGTTTGAGTTTTAAAAGTTGCAGAATTCCATGTTCATTATCACAGACTCAAGGGTACCATACCTTCTTAAATTTGAAATAAAGTTAAAAAGCATATTTATCTATTCAACTCTTTTCAGGTACTTTAATTATTTCATTACATGGAGAATAAATAAGAAAACATATACAAAAGAATTTGTTTCTCTGTAACATCAGTTCATTTCACATCGATATAAATAAAAATGTTTCATGGGATACATACTCCTGTTTCCAGAAGAGGAGAGTAACATCTGAAAATGTAAGCGGAAGGCAATTCTTTAAAGAAACATTCAGCGGAAGACCTTTAGATGAAATAGCGCAAAGTATTGAGTGGTTTAACATTACTGAAATCTTTTTAAAAATCAATATCAGGAGTTTCTGGAATTCTAGTTCTCGTAAGAAAAGTGGATAAAAAATATTCAGTTCTGTTTTGCAAACTCGTATGATAAAATAAGTTTTGAAATAAACTTCAAGCGAACTGCAAAACTGCATTAAATTAGAATATTTTTATCATTATTAACATTACATTTCTTATCTGTGATTTCCTTATGATTGTTGGAAATATTAAATGATTTTAAATGGATTCATATCCTCTTAATTACAAAAATTGTTTTTAGATTATAATAGTTCAAAATTGTGTATAAATTTGAAATCGCCAATTAAAACGTACAGTGACGCCTAATACAGAACCGGTGTAATTATTACAAACAAAGAAATATTTTATTATGAATGTTAATGGTGATATTTATAATATTAAACCTTTTTGCATAGTTGGCGATATTACAGCTACGAATTAAAGTTACTATTTGTATTTTCACATATGTTCAACATCAATGCACTACTTCTAAACGTGTATATACTTTTAATTTATTTTATTTTATATAAAAGATTTCCATGGAGTAAAATAATTAAAAATAGTTTCATAAAAAAAGAAAACAACTGTGCACACTACGCATAAAAAAAGAGAAAGAGTCTTAAATTTTTTTAAAGATGGCAATGAACTGCATTATGGGTTTATTAACACTATTTTCATAGCTACTGATATTATTAGTTTGGTAGCGGAAAGCGCAAATCCTTATTCATAAGTAAAACTCTTTGCTTATTTTTAAATTGGAACAGAAATATAGAGTGACCGAAAAAAAACCTTTACATTTTCAGTAAAACATTAAAAATAAACAAATAATTATAGGCTCTTACTGTTTTTTAAGCGACAAGCAAATATCAAAGCGTTTTTCTTATTTTATTGTATTTGACTTCCTAAGGGTGGACTGCTTAGACGTGGAAACCACGTCTTTAGAGCATAATTTTATATTTTATTACTTGTTTATTATATTTTATGTATTTTCTATTTTTTTTACTTGTTTTATGTTTTACTTATTTATTTATTTATTTTTGTATTTACAGTTAGTCGTATGCAAGACATCAATATATTTCCAAACTGGTTCTGAGAAGCAATGGAAAATAAAAAAATTCAATTTATGCTGTAAAAAAAAAACAATCAAGATCATGTATTCATTTTTTTTAATTCAACAAAGAGAGTATGAAAGTTTTTTTTAGTCAATGTTAAAATATTTCATTGGACGCATAAGCAATCATATGCAAGATATTGATTTCGCAAGACATTTTCAACCAGGTTCAGTGAAACATTAGGAAATTGACGATTTCGATGAACGCTTTAAAGAAACAAACACGAACTAGCACTTACGTTCAAAGAAAGCATAACTTTTTTGACAATAATATTGTGTGTATCATTAATTATACTCGCTTAATAAGGACCGGAGTCGAAATAATATTAAAATGGCTTGTTTGTTTTAGAATATGTAAAATAAAAGAAATATGTTATTTTTCTTTCGAATAAAGTTTATTACTGAAATATGAATACAGGTGATTTCTGACAAGACAGAACATTTTATACAGGGTGATTTTTTTTTTTAAGTTGTGAAAGTAAAACCCTATAACGAAAGAACCATTGATCCAAATGACCTGAAATTTCACCAGCATGCTCCCAAAGCAATGGGAATTTTTTAGACATAGTTAAAAAAAAATTAACCGACAGATCGCGCTGTAGGTTACCATCAACTGGTTTCCTTCCTCTACCGGGTTTTAGGCTCAGTGAAGCAGTCTGTTCAAATTTCAAAACCATCTTCCGTAAGTCTTCTGTCATCATTAGACCTTTTCTTAAATTCTTACGTGACCTAAATCTCCAAAGAGCAGTTGCTGCACAAACATTATTCTGATAAAACAGTTTCAATAACAACGCACAGTCCGTCAATGCATAGTCATTGCGAAGGTATCCGCAGAATAATGAACAAGAGATGTGCGTGCTTCAAGTTTTTATCGCGACTGTATGGGTGTCGTGCGCAAGCTCGTCTCCCAACTTTACTGCATATACAGCGCTATCTGTTGGTGGGCTTTTAAGTGTTTTTAACCATGTCTAAAAAACTCACATTGCTTTGGGAGCACAGTAGTGAAATTTCAGGTAATTTGGATCAGTGCTTTTTTTGTTACAGGGTTTTACTTTCACAAATTAAAAAAAATCACTTTGTATAATAAGAATGCAGTAATAAGTTTATCTAAAATATGACAAAAGTTACACTCTATAACGCTTATCTCGCAAATGATTTGAAATTGTAGAAAACCGCCTAGTAAGTATTCAGTAAATTCGAGCATCTGTCGGGTAAGTTGGTTTATAAGAACTAAAAAAACTTCTTAAAACACCATAAAAACTTTAAAATGCGCTAGGCCTAAAGTTTTTATGGTGTTTTAAGAAGTTTTTTTAGTTCTTAGTGTTTCACACCAGTTTCAACTTATTTTATTAAGTTGGTTTATGTTAAAAAAATTTTAATTTTTCATGAAATTAAGAGTTAAAACTTAAGAAATTAAGAGTTATAACTTTTTTAAGAAACATCGTAGGACAGCATTTTTTTAAATTGTTATTTTTTTTGTCTTGAACAGACCTTACCAGTGATATGCCACATGACCCCCCCCCCTCTTCTCATTTGAAATTTCAAAATTGAAACCCCAGTGACACCACACCCGATATTCCTTTAATCTTAGGAGATCCCAATTGAATTGATTGAATATATATTTTACATTGGTGAAACTAGTCGAACACTGGAGCCTAGATTAAAAAAAAACGTGAATACGCCTTTAAGAAAGGCACCCTTAACTCGAAAATCGTCATTCATGCACTGGATACAGATCACATCCCGGAGTTTACGAATGTTAGTGTTTTGAGATCATATTGCAACTATGCAAACAGAATGTTTTTGGAAGGATAGCACACTAAATTATAGAAATCACCCCTGAATGAAGCTTGCGCCGTTCAAGGAGATATTCAGGTTTTGCTGGATGTAACACTTTAATTTTAACTCTGAATGACAGATTCTTTTGAAGTTGTTATGATATTGATGTTTTTGCTGATGAAGTGCTATGTTTATAGTATGAAACGTGGGCCCTCCGCTTGAGACAATAGGAGAAGGCGGCGGGTTTGACCATGACCAACAAAATACACGGTCGATTCATGACGTTTAAAACGACACACGGGTTGAATCATCATTAAACGACGATTGGTAAAAAGCCCATCGTTTTGCGCCAATCATCGTCTAACGATGATCCAGACTGTGTGATGTTTTAAAAGTCATGAACGGGCCGCCGTGTATCTCGTTGTTTGCGGTTCGACTCCATTCAACTGCGTTGCACACTCTTTGTGGAGTTCGCGGATGTAATTCTTCAGTGTTTTATTTCCTTGTGTCTATCCTATCCTTATTTTGACGAAGATTTATATTAAGCACACAAATCTGATGTATATGTTCAATAAACAAACAAGCAAAGAGTACGAAACGTCTATTTTAACTTTAATGTATCTTAAGGTTTTTTTTTAGTGTTTGTAAATTAAAGTCTGATTATTTATATTTATAATGGCATATTGCTCGGTTTTCTAAACTTCCAATACATTTTTTAGGTAAGGGATGTTGGCGTGGCGTTTGGAGGACCTTATATTAGATATACATAAATAGACAGATAGGTGTAATAGCGGTAGCTTCAAACTTTCTTTTATTTTATACACATACGATATATATAACTGCCAATCTTTCTGTGTTTCAGTTTAACTTAAACCTGAAATTTTAAATAAAATAAATTAATATATAACCACCAACAATGAAAAAATGTTTACTTTAATAATTTTTCTGGTTTGAAATATTTTTGACTTGGAAAAATACTTGAAGGTCGGCAACTTTGAATATATAGTTAAAATGTTTCTGATCCTCGCGTCAGCAAATAATTATAAATATAAAAATTGAATTGTTTAGAAAAACTTGATGTTATCATATGTACAGAGCAAAATGCATTATTTGATAAAGACGTGAGTGATGTGAAAGTATTAATTTTAAAAAAAGTTCTTAAAATTACCAAAACTCATTAATCCTGTTAAAAACCGTAAACAAACTATCTTTAATTTCATTATTTACTAACACAATATCAAAAGTATGTCATTTAAAAATGGATGTGCCTAAATCTTCTGGTTAACAATGACATTAAACACATTAATATTACTGTTAATCAAATCATAATAACATTAATCTATTAATGTCTTTGATATTTTGTATTAATTTTATAAGATAAATACCATTAGTGAGAAAATCCAAATTGCACATAAACAATTGCAAGAATTGAATAATTTATAATAGGAAGCCTAGCGGTGACTCGATTTTGACTTCATAGTGTTATGTATGAAGTCTAATACATTTAAATATTTTTGTTATAGAAGTTTTTCTGCTTATTAATATGAAAAATTGACAGTTTGTTTTAGCACAATTTTAGTATAAATTTTGAGCAATCTTTTGTTCTGTAAATGAATCCATATGCTTTTAAATAAATCTGATATGCTGAACCACATATACAGGATGACCCCTAAATGCATTCGCATTAAAAAAATACTTTAAAATAATAAGATTGTGGTATAGAAGTATGATTTTCACCATAAAACCTGTCAAAATATCGGATTTTTTTTTGTATAAAAAGTAAAAAAAAAAAAATTCTTTGAGCTATTTTTGACCACAAAAAGTCTACAGTTTTTCAAGTATTACGATGTAAAACGCATTCCGATACGGCAATTTGTTAAATTTGTATCATTTTTTTGAAATGTGAATAAACTTATGTGACTGTTGAAGCTATTTGTTTTTCCTTTTGCTACAGTAAATTCTCCTTACCTACAAGTCTTGTGGTACAAACCACACTCCAGTAAATCCATTCGTTAGTATTTTTAAATAAAATTTTGACATACGAACGGATTTTTTGAAGTAATCAGGTAAATACTATAACATTTCCAGAACGATAAACTCAAAATTCAAATGATATCGCTTAATTAGAAAAGGAAAATGTAAATTGTTTCAGAAATTTGAATATAAAGTAAACGTTATATTTACTTACTTAAAAATATTTTCTAGCTTTTTCATGTGCAATAAATACTGTTAAGATGGAATAGTAGTGGATCAGAAAAAATTACTTTTAGATCGATTTCCGCATTTATTAGGTACACCTTAATTTCAAACGTATTGTTATCATGAGCTACATAAAATTTTCCATTTAAGGTTCCATGAACTCATTTGACAGTATATAGTGACAAACAACATTCGCGCTGTTCCGCGTTCTATATACAGGTTTCTCGTAAATCCTACTGTTAAATATCCTTCAGAGTACTTGTGTTTTATCCTTAGTGGTATTTTCTTCTGTGTTGAATCATCAGCGCTTAAATCTGACTCATTCTCATCTTTACATTTAAATATACCACTCTTTAACTACTCATACTTATCTTTAACATATATATTGTCAAACTGTGTAAGTGTGTAACAAAAGAAACTAAAATACGTCCAGTGTAATCAAAAATGATAATTGTTGGATTCACTCCAGTTCGTTTTAACCTAGCAGCCTGCTAACACATGCACATTACCTCCAGTCTTTGTATAACAAACATTAAATGAGGAAACAAGCCTGAAACAACAAATAATTATCTTGAAACTATACAGACTTCCATTACCTCTTAAAAAGATATAAAGTTTCATTTCTCACGTATGCATCCTAATTTTTTAAAAATAAAAATTCTTCACATTTAGAAAGAGAAAAACTTTGTAATTGTAGTGAATTTTTTTTAAATGTAAAATTATTTTCTAAATTTGTGAAAAATTACAATTTTTCTAGATTTTAAAAAACTATACTTTTTAAATAATCGAATTCACAACTTTGTAGCTTCTAATCTTTTTTCGGAAATTTAAAAGTAAACGTTTCTTCCTCTTTTAAATCTCAAATAAGTAAAAAATATTGTTTAGGTTTTTTTTTACATATAGAACCTTTATTAAAAACAAATATTGCTTTCGTTTTTCCTAGAGGAATAGGCAGATTATATGGTTACAGATTGCTACTATGATAACTCTAAATATTATGCATATTTAAAACGAGCTGAAGAATATAAAAAAATATTAAGTAGAAATGTTTGGCTTGCGCAGTAATGAATTCAGAGTGTGGCACAGAGGCATTCCCCCTCCGGTGCATTGAAATATTTCCCCAGAAGATTTGGGATTTTATGCTTATTAAAGGTCTAAATTAGAAGTTCTAGTCCTGCAAATACTCCCTCTGGAGCTACAGAAATTCCTTCCGCAGAGAAAAGTCTGAATTCACCACTAGTTTGAGGACCTCTGGATGTAAATTCCCGGACCACAGTTTAAAGACGGCTGATCTAGCACACCAGAATGTGAGTAAAAATTCAATCACAAAATTTCATCCTAAAAAAATATGGGAGATAAAGGAAGAAAACAAAAACTAGAAATTAAGCAAATATTAAATCGCTTTTACTTGATGCATATGAGAAAGAACTTACGAAAATTCGAGATAATATACGAAATGACAAGTAACGCAAAAGGATTCTTTACTACATTCGTTAGAACGAGCACATACTGAAATAACAAGTGGAAATTTAATTAATCTTTTCCAAACAAGGCTGCCAAGCAATTAACATCTTTTCCGTTTCCCACAAAACCGCTGATTAATTAGATTCCACGGCAAGCAAGAATAAACAATATAATGAAATCAAATAAAATTTGGGATTCGGAGTGAAAACAAACGAATGATTTAGAGACATGGCAGTTAATAAAATGATAAGAGAAAAGTAAATATTATAATGTCTAGTAAACATTTTCATAATGTGTCTTTAACATTTTTTAGTTGTATTAATGTTATTACCTCTGAATGAGCAATTTGGACATCTTAATTAATTGATTGTACGATTCCAAAGAATGGCCGTAATGGATTATAAAATCTAGAAAAGCATCTAGAAAAAGACTGTTATCAGGTTTGCAGCCAAACGTCTTTACATAAATTTATCTTGTGCGTGTGGCAGACATACATTTGAGAACATTCAAAGTCACTCTTTGTTATCTTTTACTACAATAATCACTTTTAAAATTTTCCGGTGGGAACTTCCATCATCTATCACCTTCCTGACATTTTTGAAGGAACTGGGATTCCGTTATCGGGTTTTTAACCAAATTTTACCGCGTTTAGCTTTACGTAAATGTAATTTTACTGTTGTAATTTGTTTATGTGCGCGCGTGTGTGTGGGGGGGGGAAACAAGGCACAAAGGAACTGATATTATGTAACCTGATTTGCAAACAAATGGCGTAATTTAACAATTTTTGCTTTACAGGAAACTTAATTTCATTGTGGTAATTGGTTTGTATGTTGCGAGAGTGGGGGGGGGGGAGGGGAGGGGCATGTGAATTTAAATATTTGCCTCCATTCTGCTTGCATAATTAATTATCTAAATAATGCTTATATAATTTGCACATGACATGTGCATAAGAAATTTTTTATGTTTATAGATCTCATAGATTTGAAACTACATTTTTGTCGATATCGCTCGTGTCTGACGCCAACCTTCGCTTTAAATCCGATTACGAAACTTTATCCAAATCATTAATTCTGTTTATGGCCACGAGAATTTATAATTAAATTAATACATGATAATTTTAAATAAAAAAATTAACTTTGCAATACTTTACACTTTTACAGATTTATAAGTACATTAAATGACGAGTTGCGATAATTTGTTTATAAAATAAATAGAACAATACTGTTAATTACACAATTACAGTAAAATATTTTACTTTCATGGATCAATTTTTTTTTTTTTTTGAAAATGGAGTCATTTTCACCAACGGATACATTGCATGCCTCCAAGATAAAGATCATCATTTAACACAATCGTTATACATCAGATGCTTTTACTTAGAAAATACTATAATCAAATGAATTGTATAAATTGCATAGACAGCGTAGTCATTCGACCGTTTCAATCATTCTTTTACGAAATAGTTATTTAAAATTTCTAAATTCAATATGCAGGAAAGAATGTTTAAGAACCTACCGAAATAAAATAGAAAGACATATCCAATTATTTTTTTATTAAAAAGCGCTTTATTGAATTCATTTCCGTTAGAGTTCATATACAAGGCAGTCACTCTGTACTGTCACTCAATCATTTAAGAAAATTAGTGATTCAAAACTTAATTCAATACGCAACACGCAATAAGAATCATGCGTCAAGCACAGATTCTTTAGATATGCTCCATTGATCCTTTCCAAAACTTCCAGAATACTTAAACAAAACTTCGCCATTTAATAAGATAAACATGATACTTATTTTGTTTTATCAACGATCGCCCATAATGTCATTTATTAACATAGTAATTACTCGCACTACCCATTAAAACAGACATTAATTTATTTTGAAACACATCCAAGAGCAGTGACCATGGCCAAAAGCTTAAAAAATCACTCAAAATTACACTAAAACTAGTCAATATGTTAAAAGTTATAAAAATACAGGGTGATTTTTTTTAAGTTGTGAAAGTAAAACCCTATAACAAAAGAACCATTGATCCAAATGACCTGAAATTTCACCAGTATGCTTCCAAAGCAAAGGGAATTTTTAAGGCATAGTTAAAAAAATACTTAAAATCGCACCCACAGATGGCGCTGTGGATTAACATCAACTGGTTTCCTTCCTCTACCGGGTTATAGGCTCAGTGAAGCAGTCTGTTCAAATTTCAAAACCATCTTCGGTAAGTCTAACGTCATTGGGCCTTTTCTTAAATTCTTAAGTGTCCTAAATCTCTTAAGAGCAGTTGCTGCACTGTCATTATTCTGATAATACAGTTTCACTATCAACGCACTGTCCGGCAATGAAACAGTCATTGCGAGGATATCCGTAGAATAATGAACACGAGGTATGCATGCTTCACGTTTTTATCGCCACTGTACGAATGTCGTGCACAAGCTCGTCTCCCGACTTTGCTGCATATACAGCGCCATCTGTCGGTGGGATTTTAAGTTTTTTTAACCACATCTAAAATATTCCCATTGCTTTGGGAGCACACTAGTGAAATTTCAGGTCATTTGGATCAATGGTTCTTTAGTTATAGGGTTTTACTTTCACAACTTAAAAAAAAAATCACCCTGTATTTTCATCTCTTTTTCCTGAGGCATCTTCAGTTATTGATGTTATGCTTATTTCTCACCAGTAAATCCTCTGAAAACCTTCATTTTCCCTATTACTAATAATATATGACGGCATTTATTATCGATTTTTACGTGCATCATATTATTGCATATTTCTGAGTTTGATGTAATTATATTTCTATAGCTTCCATCTGTAATTCGTAGTTTAAATTATCATAACTAGCTAATTTTTCGACAATATTGATATCTATTGCAAGTGGAGATTTGTTGTTTAATCTGGTTATAGCAGTGGTTGATTTATTTAAGTTTATATCTCTTCTGTGTTCTTTCACTCTGTCGTCAATTTTCCTTTTTGCCATACCTATATATGAAATAGCTTTTCCTTCATATCATTGAAATTAATATTGTATATTCCTGATGTCTGCTGATAATTAAATTTCTCTGTGTCTGATCTGATTAATTTGAAAATCCATTGATCTGTGGGGATGGGAGTACTGATTCCAAGTTTTTTTAAATTTCTTTTTTAATTTTAGGGAAACACCCTTTATAAATGGGATTGAATTTATAATTTTATTTCTTTTTGAGCTGGTTGTATTCTATCGTATCTTGACGTCGCTTTTTCGATTAAGAACACGGAAAGATATAAACTTAAATAAGTCAACCACGGCAATAGCTAGAGTAAACAATAGACTTCAATAATGTCGAAAATTTCGCCAGTTATAATAGTTTAAACTACGCATTACAGACGGAAGCCATAGAAATAATTACATCAAACTCAGAAATATACAATGATATGATACACCCAAAAACTGATAATTGATGGAGCCAGATGTTATTAGGAATAGGGAAAATGAGGTTTTTCAACGGATTGACTGGCAAGGAATAAACATAACACAAGTAACTGAAGATGCCTCAAGAAAGTGTGGTGAAAATATTTTTAGAACTTCTTTTCTTACTTATGAAGTATAATATTAACCACTTATCTGTCTCCGTCAGGGATGAAGCCTAGTATTTTTTTACACAATCTGCTTCACCCGTAGCTTTTGTTTTGTACATGCGCAAAATTTTAGTAAAAATAATAATATTTTACTGAATAAAATATTGTTATCCAAATTATATTTCAAATTAAGTAAAGAATCATAGAATGTATAGTAAAAATTTGGATTTGTTCACTATAATATTCCTAAAATGAGACTATGAAATTATTTTCATTAAAATGCATAAATCAAATGAAAAAACTAAATGCATAAACTTAATTATATCTCTCGATCGTTTAGGCATTAGTTTTCAAACTTTCTTAATTCAATAGCAAAAAAAAAAAATTTTTTTTTAATATATTTAGAGAATTTACTTTTATTCTACGTAAGTAACAAGTTCACTGTCTAGTTAAATCACCAACAAAATTCTGCTACTCTGACGTTTTATTCTATCAGTTCCCACTTTCATAGTGATGTAATTCCTGAGATGCTGTTACATACAAAGTATTAAATTGAAATTCTTTCCACTGGAATGTACAGATAAAGTGGAAACTTGATTTTGTCACTCGGTTGTTTAAGCATTAGTTTTTTTAAGCTTTCCTAACTCAATACCCAGAAGAGCATTGTTTTGCAATATCACTCAGTGTGCTCACTCGATATTGCCACTCATTCGTTGAAGTATATTAGGCAATCAAAAATTCTTAAATAAATACACAAAATAGTTTTTTTTTTAATATTTAAAGATTGTACACATGTTCTTTTAAACTAACGAGATCACTATTTTGTGACATCATCAAAATTCTAAAATTCTGGTGTATTATTTCATTATTACGCACTGTCATCGTAAGTTAATTCATGACAAGTTTTTACTTATAGACAGCATTGTATTTTATTTTTTCCACCACATTTTATAAAGTAAAATTTTTCTGTAGTCACTCTCTTTAGTCACTTGACTGCTTAAACTTTAATATGGGGATGGTGAACTTTAAAATGAGCTGAAATCATCCAAAAGTACAAATTTATGTTCTTGTTAAAATTTAATAAATATATCAAAATATTACCAAATAAATAATTTTAATTAATTTTTCAATTAATTTTCAGCAGTAACATTCGCCCGAGTTGAATAATAAAAATGTGAATTTTTACCTTGTTAACTAAGCGGAAAACCGGCAGAGTGAAAATGTCCAAGCCGGGAATTCAACCCGGACCCTTAGCATAACGCTCTAATTCTCCATCATTGAGCTACAAGGACGATACCCAGCTTGGCATCTCTCACTTATATATGTCGGTAAGGCTGCAAACGCAACACAAGATGGAAATGTCCTCATGAGAGCGCAAATCTGCGGCAAACTTGAATCGACATATCAAGTCACAGCAACGTCCATCATACGATAAACAGATAAGTAATTATAATTAATTTTTTAATTAATTTTCAGCAGTGACATTAACCCGAAGTCGTTGATTAATAAAAAAGTGAATTTTTATCTTTCTAAATAAGCGTTAAGTTACAAAGTAAAAAATGTACAAGCCGGGAATCGAACCCGGCATGTAATAACCCCTTGTAATAACATTCCAATGCTCTACAATTAAGCTACGAGGCCGATACCCAGCTCGGCATCTCTCACTTATATATGTCGGTAAGTCTGCAAAAGTATCATAAGCTGGAAATGTCATCATGGTCACGCAAATATGAGGCAAACTTAAGTCGATATAAGCCAAGCTGGGATCGTCGTCGTAGCTCAATGGTAGAGCATCGGAGAATTATTTCAAGGGTCCGGGTTCGATTCCCTGCTTGGACATTTTTCACTCTGTCGGTTTACGTTTAGTTCGCAAGGTAAAAATCCCCATGTTTATTATTCAACGACTTTGTGCGAATGTCATTGCTGAGAATTAATTGAAAAATTAATTAAAATTAAAATTACTTATGTGTTTGTCGTATGTTGAACGTTGGTGTGGCCTGGTATGTCGTGTCAAGTTTGCCGCAGATTTACGCGCTCATAAGGACATTTCCATCTTGTGCTGCATTTGCAGCCTTACCGGCATATATAAGTGAGAGATGTCAAGCTGGGTATCGTCCTCGTAGCTCAATGGTAGATTATTGGAGCGTTATTCCAAAGGTCTGGGTTCGATTCCTGGCTTGGACAGTTTTCACTCTGTCGGTTTACATGCAGTTAGCAAGGTAAAAATTTCCATGTTTATTATTCATTACTATATATTTGACAGAAAATGTACCGGGTGCACCATAAATTCGTTAAAACGTTTTAAAAATATTAAAAAGAAACAAATGACGATAAAAATTTGCGGTTTGCAGGAATGAGATCAGAAGAAAATCGGATTTTTTTAATTAAAAAAAATTGTGTTTCAAAATATTACTGATAGCTAGCGCTGGCATGCATAATGTGAAGTAGATGTATGGAAGTTAGGTTAACAGTAAAAGACCCGTTTCATCGAAGCGTCTGACAAGCTGGTATCCCAGCACATGAAACGGGTCCTTATCCCGTCTTGTATCTTTTTACCGTGCGGAATTTTCCAATGTGCCGGTTGCTGATACACAGTTCTTGTAAAAGAGTTTAAAAAAGCAAGCTTGATCTGGTAACGATAACATACTGCTGTCATCGAATGAAGAATTTATGTGCATCGATGTGTTTTATTTACAGCCTAATTTGCACAATTCTGCTTCTTATAATGCATGTCAGTGCCATCTATTGGTAATTTTTTAAGTAAAACTTTTTTTGTTATTAAAAAAAATCCTATCTCCCTCTAATCCCATTCGTGCAAATCACAATTTTTAACATCAACTTTTTAACATTGTTTATTCTTAATGAATTTTTAAAGTTTTAACGAATTTATCGCGTATCGGTATTTTCACACTTCTTAAAAGTAAGTAGCGAAAATAAAATTTCATAATGTATTTCAATGCACTTAAAAGAAACAGTTTACATCTATTTTTAAAAGGCTCTATGCGTTTTAATTCTTGCACATCGGTTTTCGAATATTAGCTCATAATGGCCCTGAAACTGATAATCAAGTCTGTCATTATATAAATTTTGAAAAAAAATTTGGTTTCATGCCATTTAAAAAAAAATAATAAATGTCTGACAAATTAAAAAAATAAAATCGATGCAGTATCTTTTTAAATAACGTATTTTTAATTAATAAAACGGAAAAATTATGAAAATAATGAACAGAGGAAAGTTTTTGTTTTCGCTCTGATGGAATAAATCTCAACTATGATACTCTAACATTGAATATGATTTACCTTGTTGAAGAAACCTTTCCCTTGCCATCATTTGTAGTTCTACAAATGATGGCAAGGGAGATAATCTTGACTACATTGGAATGACAACGCGAAAATTCAGGATACGTGTAAAGGAATATATTTCAGATACAAAATACACTACAATTTCCAGGTTGAATGAAAAATGTAATGTTAATATACAGTTCAATAAGGCTAAGATTATTAACCCATTTTCGGCCAAAGCTGCGTAAATGCGCCATTTCAATAGATATATTTTTATTAACACTGTGATGTATATTTTTCAATAATTTTATTTTTCTGCTATTTTTAAGGATTCTGGAGACATCTATAAACTATTAGTAATTCAATTGAAGTAATAACTTTTTGTTGAGAAATTTTCAAAATAGGCTGGTTTTTTACTTGAAACGGTTATTGACAAATTCGACTTTTTGAAAATGTATAATTATTCCACTTGAGATCAATCATATGTTTTTATAATGGAGTAAAGTTGCAAGTTCTGTAAATTAAAAAAAATAAAACAAATGCCATAAGAAAACTTAAATTTTTTATTTAAATTTAATGGTAAATTATTAATAGTAAATTAATAATGATAACGTGAAATTAATTAAAATATTATTTTTCATGCACGAAACATTTTTGGTGTCTTAATGAATGTAATTTAAGCAAATTTCAATGCAAATAATACCACATTTTATAAAATTTCTATGCTTGGCCTAAAATGGGTTATGAAAATGATAGGTTACTATATTTTATCCATCAAATAATCTTTAGAGATTATATCCATAGATAATAGTGTTTGTAACGATGTCTTCCTATACAATATCCCCAAGATTTGGATTAATTTAATAAGGGAACAGTCTGCACCAATCACCCCACCACCCCTGCGGTTCAATTTGGAACGGTCCAGCGAGCTTTGATTTCCAAAAAGAAACAGTCTCTCAGATTTTGTATTGTCTGTTTTACAACCCTGAAGACGAGCACGATTGAGATTGAAAGTGATATTTTATATTTTATATATATATATATTTTGGTTTACTTTAATGTACGTATTAAACACTTTTTTAGTAAAGATTGTCAATGAATTAATTATGAGTTATTGCATATAATAGGTGAATTTGGATTCAACATATTATTTTTTGATTTATATCATAAATATTGTTTATTATGATACTCCAACCACTGAATATGAATTATGAAAATATTTTGAAGTTTGTAACGCATGGGGAACTGTAAATTAAAAAAAAGTAATTAATAACTTTAGATAAATGAAATTTTCAGTAAACTTTTTTTTTCACATATATCGAATTTATGTAAAACAACGCTTTTTAGAAGAATTTCTTGTTGGAATAACATAAATAATGAAAAATAGTATTTAAAGTCCGCTGTTTCTTTAACGCTTCATTTTCCAAATACACAAAACAGTAATTTTTGTTTAAAGGCCATACAATTTTTCTTCAACTTATTTGTAAGACTTCGATGTCTTGTGAAAGTAACAGCATAAAATTCGGTAGTTCTGACATTTTCTTCCATTATTTCCACTTTCAGAGTGATTTAATCCATGAGATTTTCTTTTTACTTATAGGAAGTATTATATTGAGATCATTTCAATAAAAAAACATAGAGTGGTAAATAATAGATTTATATTCTTAACGTACACAGTGTAACTTCTACCTACTTCAGATATAAAATTTTAGTCTTATATGTACTGTTTCTTATTTTAGGAAAAATAATTCAAGACGTTGATGTGTAACTGTTGTAGATTTTTATAAAGACATTCTTTAATGTAAATAATTCATTAAACAGTATTTAAATTTGAGGTGAAATCATCGTGAGAATTAATTGGCGTTACTAAAAAGCATCTTAAGAAATAAAATCACTTAATTCTGTAAGTAAAACAGGATAATTCATTTTTTCACAACTAAAAAATTATTTACACGTTATAATATTTTTACTTTTCGTTTTCATGAATTTTATGTATTATGGATTATTTGTCGAATTTTCAAACTTTAAAAAAAAAATTATTGTTTTATTAGCATTATTAAAACTTCTGTTAATTGATCTATTAAGGTGTTTCAATACTTCATAATTTGAACGGAAAACAATTTTATGTAAGATTCACACAGAGATAAGATTCGAATTGTTTTTTAATATTCACATTCTTAAGATTAATGTTGAACGAAATAACGTGTTCACTGTGTGTTCATGTATTTTAACTATCAAAATTCTTAATCTCTAACTGTTTATTCCATTAATTTGCTTTATCATAGGGAATTAATATTTGACAACAAGTTACAACTAAAAATCTGTACACAATTTATTAAGCCATTGGGAAAATACCTAACATTATATTAATCAATGGTTCCGAATATATTTAATATATTTAATATAATCCTAGTACTTTTCGTATAATCCTAATATAGTCCAAAACTACTTTTTCTTTTTATTTCAATTAGCGTTACTAAAAAGGAATTGATCATTAAAGTATAGTTAAAATGCTTAAGGGATACAAATAGAAACAACAAAAATCCCTGACGGCTCGGCCTACAGGCACAGGTAGATTTCGAATACGTATACCGTGGAGTGCCTGTTTGTCAGGAATTGCGGAAGAAATCACCTTTTAGCGATGATGCGGCGGCGGTTGGAAGCGCCTACTTCGAAACCTAACTTGTTTGCAAGCGGAGCCAGCAGGGATATTTTTATTTTTTATTTATTTATTTTTTTTTTGCTGTAAGAGTTGGTCCTATAAAAAACTTGTCAGTATAAAAGTTTTAGATAATATTAAGAGGATTTATAATAAATTTAAGCGGATTTGAAATCTTGTGCATTGACGAAGTTAGGAATTTTTTTCTGCTAAAACATCTCCTTTCCCCGCCCCCCTCTGGGCCATTTTTAATGATATCAAAAATCTGTCATACATAAATTTTCGGCCCTTCTCCTAGAAGTAATAATAACTTGAAACGGATTCGATACGTATCATAATTAAGAAATTATGGTTTTTTTTCAGTTTTCACAAAATGTCCCCCCCCCCCCCCTTGGTTCGATTTTGCCCATTAACGAACTTGAGCGAGATTTTATGGCCCTTGATTTTATGTATCAGTTTCGAAAAGATGCGGGAGTTGGAACCGCCTACTTCGAAAAATAACTTGTTTGCAAGCGGAGCCGGCAGGGATTTTTTTTGTTTTTAATTTTTTTTGCTATAACGGTTGGTCCTATAAAAAACTTGTCAATATAAAAGTTTTAGATAATATTAAGAGGATTAATAATAAATTTACGGGGATTTGATATCTTGTGAATTGACGAAGCTATGATTTTTTTTCTTCTTACCGCCCCCCCCCCTTTCTCCCTCCCTTGGGGCCATTTTTAATTATATCAAAAATCTGAAATACATACATTTTCGGCCCTTTTCCTAGAAGTAATAATAACTTTAAACGGATTCGATACGTATAATAATTAAGAAATTATGGGTTTTTTTCTGTTTTCACAAAAAGGCCCCCATTCCCCCCCCCTTGGTTCGATTTTGCCCATTAACGAACTTGACCAAGATTTTATGCTCCTTGATTTTATGTACCAGTTTGGAAGAGATTTATGCAGAATTTTTCCAGTTATCGTGTTCATAAAAAAGTGACATAGATAGATAGATAGATAGATAAAGTTTTGAACTGGGGGTGGTTTTGGGTTCTGGGAGTCATGATCGGCGTAGATCTGCAAAAATTTTTCAAAATTTCCAACTTAGGTGAGAATGTAATAGGTAGTATTTCTTACGAAATCTACCTAAAAGGCTTATACAAAAAAACGTTTTAATGATCGACATAAGTTTCAACGCTCATACGGCGTCATTTTCAAGATGTATAACGATAAACAAAAATATTCTCGCAAATTTTTGAAAATAAACTTGAAAACATGAATCACAAGATCATATATGTAAAAAAAGCAGGTGCTTGAAGTAGCCAACTGGTCACGTGAAATTTTTGTTTATCGTTATAGATCATGAAAATGTTGTACGAGCGTTGAAACGTATGTCGATCATTAAAAGGTTTTTTTTATAAGCCTTTTGTTGCTTATATTTGTATCAGTTAAGTATTTTAACTATTTTTTAATTATAATTAGTGATCTTATTCTGTGATTAAGAATTAATTATTCAGAGAAAAAAGAAAAAAAAAAGATCGAAATATAGCTTTTTATATTACAATATATAAATGAATAAATAGAAATCGCTTCAAAATTTCCTGAGAACAAAAAGGCTAATACTAGCTGTTTCCCATAGGTGTTCGCAACTGTTGTACCGCGCATGCACGGCAGCGTATTACTGCTTATTTTACTGTTTATTACTGTTAATTTTACGGTATAATACTAGAAGCTGGGGTGCCACTATTATACTGTAAGACCAAGATTTTTTTTCTTTTCTTTTTTTTTTATTTTTGCAGTGTATAACTCCAAAATTGCCCTTTCACTTTCAATATCGATTTCTATCTAATAAAACAGGATTTTTGTGTATATGAAGAGAACTTTAAGCGACAAAAAACAATATTTCGAACATTTGAACCGGTGAATGTGGTGATGCACGGCAGCGTATTACTGCTTATTTTACTGTTTATTACTGTTAATTTTACGGTATAATACTGGCAGCTGGGATGCCAGTACTATACTTTAAAATCAACACTTTTTTTTGTAGTGAAGTGGTGAAGCATTCTGATTAACGGGTAACACCCCATTCACCGGTTCAAATGTTCGAAATATTGTTTTTTGTCACTTGAAGTACTCTTCATATACGCAAAAATCCTGTTTTATTAGATAGAAATCGATATTGAATGTGAAAGGGCAATTTTGACGTTATAAAAGTAGAGGGAAGAAGTTTTTTTCTCTAAGAACAGCATTTTAAAAATAGGAGGACACTCTAGCCCCAACAATTTTCAATCATTCAACTTGATCTTTTTGAAAATTAATTGTCATACATTTTTCTAGTGCAATAAGTAGGGTTTTTTTTCTAACTATTGATATCTTGCTTGTTCGTTTAACTTTAAATGAAGTCCTTTTTGAAGCCAGAAAAAGTTCATTTTGTGTGGGTACAGAGTTCACAAGCCAGTACTCGGGGCGACTAAAGCCGAGCTTTATCCTTTGTACCCTTTTAAATTTTTTGTTTCTCTGTTTTACGCTCATTAAGGGGATCTGAGTTATCCTTGAAACGGCCGTATGGGGTTTTAATGCTAGGAATAGTTTGAATTTGTGTGTTTTAACTTTGTTTAATCATATCTTAAAGGGCTGTTTTGATAAAAAAAAATACATTGTACGAGTACTTAGAACTGATTCCCTTTCACTAAAATACATATTTTTTAATGCTGCTCCGTAATTTACTAACTTTTGGATTTAAAAATAATTTTTTGGCTCATTGTTCTAGGTTAAATCTACGATGCGTTGACAATCTTTTTCCGGAGCCCATGAGTTTTCAAGGTTCCATTTTGTATTATGACAATTAATAAAAATACACTTTTCTTTTTGATATATGTATAATAATTTAGCTTAAACGAGAATTTATAAAAACTTCGCATTTCATTTCAAGAAAATTTTCGATAAAGGCTTAAATTTTAGGGCGTCAAAGTGATGTTATCCCCTAACGTATTCTGAAATTTGGTTGATTGTCATTATACAGGGTCTAAATTATGTATTTGTGCAAACGTGTACGCGAAATAGAATAATATAGACTACTTCTAGATAAATACAAATCAACATGCAATGTATTATCAATGGAGCTATGAATAAAAGAGAGGAGACAGATAGTGTAGTGTCTCTCAGTTGCAAGTGAATTAATTTAGTACGTAGTCACAAGATGGCGACAGTTTTTTGTTTACATCTGATCATGGCCTGATTAACTCCAGTGTAAACTTCCGCCAGTAAAAAATAATAGAAATTTTTGGTTTTTTATGGAACAAATTCTGCATGAAAAAGGCGAAAATTTCCATTTAAGGTTACTAGTGAAAGTTTGCTCCGGTAGCAATCAAATTCAAAGACATTGACAGGGGGATTGTTTATGTAGTCACAATATGACGGAACCGCAGGGACCGGCAAAACTCCGGCAGGGCACTTTCCAGGAAAACTTCCACCAGTAAAAATGAATAGATATTCTGCTCTCAATTATGACAGAAATTCTGTATGAATAAGGGGTAAATAGGGAGAAAATTTGTATTCAAATTTACTGCTGGAAGTTTGCTCCGTCGGTAATCAGTTCCCGTAAAACCACTTACAGTTGAAACTTCACCATTTTGATGATATGTCAATTCCTCTTTATTCATAGTTCGTAGGTGTTATCGTAACTCAAGGTATCGAACGCTCGGCCCTTCTGATAATGGAAAGGGACTTGTTTACAACACAATATTGAGTAAAGTGCTGTCCGGTAACTCCGTTGCACACTCTTTGTGGAGTGCCCGACTGTATACTTCAGAGATGTCCATTTCCTTGTGTCTGTCAAGTCCTCATCTCAAAGAAATCTTATAATCAGGCATGGTGTAAAGCAAGCAATTCTGATGTATGTTCTCAATTAAACAACTCTCAATTAGATAAGCAAATTATTGCTAATTTTGTTTATTTATCAGATTTTGCCAATCAGAACGCTAATATGGAAGACAATTAGAAGATGAAATTAAGAAATTGGAAAGTAAAGTCCATGTATTTCACGAGCAACTTTGTTCAAGAGCGGGAGGGGATATGAAATAGTTTTAACTCTTGGACGATGTTCCCTTAAATCATTGATACTCACTATGAGACTCACGAACCGCATGTGGTCCTAACATCATTTTATGCGACTCTCCAAGTTGAGCACATAATTTACAAGGTATGCAAATGTATACAAATACATATATATATTGTAAAATGTACTTTTAACGAGCTCGCGTTTTTTTACTCTGATACAATAAAATAAGTATAAAAATTCTACTTATTTTTTATTTCTAAATAATAATCCCAATACTCGAATATGCTATTAATTTGGTCTTTTCGTTCTATTAAGTTACTCACATCGATTAAAATTAAAAATTACATTTTAATAATTAATATATAAAATAGTTTATTATAATATGTATATACATATAGCAAAAAAAAAAAAAAAAACATATATGTGGCTCTCGAGCTCATTTCTCTACCAAACTTTGTTTCTTTCAGAAATTATAGTGCGTATCATTACTTAAACGTGGGGCGGATCCTTCGGGCCCGTCAGCTAAGAAAGTAGCCATAACACAGAAATTAATAATAACAATGTTTTATTTAAACCAATAATGAAGATGGATGGAAGTGGAGAAGGCACTTTTAAACTAACGAAGATTGAAATTTGTCTTGAAACACTAACGAAGTGGGGGAATAATATTCTGAAGAAATTCACTAAATTCAAACACTAACTTACAGAAAAATGGCTACCTGGATAGTTCGCTGGAGACGATGAAAATTTCACCTGAGATCACTAGAAACACTGTTGTTAGCACTACAAAATATCACTAAACACTAGAAATGTATCACTTTACATACTGCAATAGCATTAACAAGGGAACTCAGTGGATTCCACCTTTTTTATTTGAAATACGAAGTGACGCTATATAAATATAAATTGGTGAAGTAATATTAGCAATTTTGTTTCTCAAAACTACGGCTTCTATCCGCAACTCTTCTATATATGTGAGAAAAATAATTACTATTATTATTACTTTTGTAATTTATGACGGCATGCTGAAATAATACGAAAACTCATATTCTATATTTAGTGATTTTTTAGTGCTCTAAACGTTGGTTATTTATTTACACCTTAATATATTTTTATATAAATCTAAAAAATTTATGTGGTAGACAAACTCGAAATTACTGTGCTTTGTGAAGCTGCAGATTTAAACAATAAATGAAAAATAATTTAAAATCAAAAAATTATTTCTTTATCCTCAAATAAAATTGCTCGGCACTTAAGTATTGGGTTATCCAGAAAGTTAGTGCAAGTTGAGAAAATTCTATCATTTAATTATTAGACATTCATTCCTATATCTAATATCTAATAATTAACGGGTCAGAATTTTCCGGTACGAATTGATTTTCCTAATCGGCACGAACTTTCCGGACAACCCAAAAAAAAGTTTCGCAATATTATAAGATGCCTTTTATAAATAAAACAAATGTAGAAATACAAGGTTAAATATGAAAAAAATATTTAATATGCTTTGATTTATTTTTAATATATCCAGATTTATTATTCAAAATTTCAATTTTTATTTATTTATATTTGAAATGACTGCATAATTGTCATTTACTTTTTAGTGTGTTACATCATTGGTAATTTTTAGAAATTACTCTTATGAAGAAAATTTTTAATACTGTACATTAAACAATAAAATTTTTAATGTATAAGATACAGTTTTTAAGTAATATAATTTTTTTTCCCTTGAGCATATGGCAGCATCTTATCTACGACTGAAAACATATCTTTCTGTGCTTTTAAACTTTACCAATAATACTATTTAACAGAGTACTCAAATGCTATTTTTTAATCGAATATCCTCATTTAGTTAGAAAACCAAGATATGAGCATAATCTACTTAAGTAAGTTAAGTCTGAAATACATCGAAAGATTAATTGTTAAAATACTTAAAAGGCAGATATTATTAGATTAAATTCTAATATGTTTCAAAGATTTCAATTTCTGAGGATTGCTCTAAAGATAGTTTGAAAGCACTTTGCTTATTTAAAATGGTTAAAGGTTCAATATAGTTAAGATTCTTTTAAATGATTTAAAGTACCAAATGATACAGAATGCAAAATTAAGCATTAACTATGTCTATTTCTAGAAGAAAACGAACTCTAGTCAATTATTTTGATTAATGGCGTTATCCATAACTCGCTAACTGTCTGAAAAGTGAATTTGAAATCCAGATGAAGAATTATTCTAATAAAAAAAGAGATAAATGCTAACTAAAGAGATTATAATACGGATGGGAATGTCTTAGGTGGAACCTTTTAATGTGAACATGATGATTTTTGAGATTATTGAATTTTCGAAATATATTGCAATATTTGTTCATTCCGTATACTGAAGAATTTTTGAAAAGCAAATATGAAAATTAGAGAAAAAATTATCCTATTAACAGAGAACAAAATTACATCGCTGAACGAACCGAAAAAATATACCGTGTTTCGACAAAAATAAGACCTATCCCAAAAATAAGACTAGTATGACAAAAATAAGACTAGAAGGATACTTCTATTTTAAGACCTATCCCAAAATTAAGATCTACCCTAAAAACAAGCCCTTCTCATTTTCATAGTCAGTCATTGTCTTAGACATTGCTTTAACTTTAAAACTGCATGCAATCATGATGAGCACGCATTCACAATCAATGTATATTTTGTTTAAAACAAGATCTCTTTACCATCAATAAGATCATCCCAATTTGAATTCACTTTGCGCTGATTTTTCTCGTGACTTTGCTAATCAGTGGCACTGGCAACTGTCGATAACAAAAGGTTATTAACCAACTTGTTGGTTATCTTGTTGTTTAATAAATAACAAGGTTTCCCGTAGACGATGCGTCATTGGACGCACCATATAATGTATCTTTCAAATCGGTTTGGCGAGTTTTCTGGTTGGTGGCGCTGTCAATCATCGACAACACATAGTTTCATTGTCTTCAAGATTCCTCATAGGCCTCATAGGCCTCATAGATTCCTCATGGTAAAAAGTTCTCAGTGTAAAGTGAAGATTTTGAAATCGTTTTTCATTGAGGAAAATTTAAGAATTTAGGAATTAAAATCCCCTCATGAATGTGTCAGAAAAAGCCAAGCTGAATTTAAAAGCAGACATAAATGAAATCCCTTCCGTTCTTTTTGCTTGTTATGTGAATTGTTTTTTTCCTTTAAATGTAACATCATTTTCCCTGGTAGAAGCATTTCACTTTTTCGGAATTATACCTTTTATCTCAGGGCAAGTATCATACATTACATCTTTTTACTGAATCTATTGTTTGAGGACTTGTCACCCTAATTAATGTATGGATCATTAAACATTCGTTTACAGTTTATCATAATATTGACAAAATTACAGTATTTTCATAATGACGTCATTTTTCGCTGATTTTTGCTCTATCAGTACTTATTTTATCTCTGGTCACTTGAGATTCGATCTTAGTAAATTTTACTGTATTAAACAAACACATTAATCTTAAACAGTAAAATGTGTGAAAGCTGCATCACTAGGGACGGAAACAAAATTCCGTATTGGACAGTCTTTTTATGGAGTAGTTATAACTGTATGGTATTGCTTCCGTAGGGACCATAACTTTTTACGTTTAAAACAGGATTCCGTTATAGACAGCTTCCGTTTTCGCAGGACATACTGAACAAAGTACAATAAATACTGGAACGGTAAGTACAAAGTACAGGTAAATTCCTTTCGGCAGGACCGTAAAAATTTCCTGTTATAGATTAGGCAGGTTCCGTTTTCAAGGGTTTACTGCACAAAGTTCTACTTGATGCAAACTAAGGTATAGAATGGTACTAAAAGAAATTTAAAAGAATTTGTACGTCATAAAAAAATAGCAACTTTGGCACCCCGCGCAAACAAACATTTCTTGTTTAATAGATGCAATCATCATAGTAATCCAAATTTCGTTAAATAGTAAGTTGGAAACTATGCTTAGTATGACCACTGTTTTTGTGCGGTAAAATCAAAATATGAAGTACTTCTTTATCTAGTTGGTATAATTTATTTTCATTACTTCTACTTTAATTGGTTGTAGCAGTTATTGGTACTTGCATTCTATACCGTTGCTGAAAAAAGTGGGCGCGAATCTTGGCGAGATTAGATCTAACACTGGGATGACCAAAAAAAAATTATTTTCATTACACTTTTAAAAATTTTAATTTAAAAAGAGAGATTGTTCGCGCCAATCTATGTCTTAGAAGTTCTCTATGCCAAATTTGGTTTCCAGGCCTGGCAGTTTCACATAAATCGTAATAATAAGTACTGAACAAAGAAAAATAAATACAGGAACGGTAAGTACAAAGTACAGGTAAATTCCTTTCGGCAGGACCGTAAAAATATCCTGTTATAGATTAGGCAGGTTCTGTTTTTACAGGTTTGCTGCATAAAATTCTACTCGATGCAAAGAACCGTATAGAATGGTACTAACAGTAATTTAAAAGAATTTGTACGTCATAAAAACAGCGACTTTGGCAGCCCGCACAAACAAACGCTTCTTGTTTATAATATTAGAATAGATACAATCATCTCATAGTAATCCAAATATCGTTAAATAATAAGTTGGAAACTCTGCTTAGTACAACCATCGTTTTTGTGCGGTAAAATCCAAAATATGAAGTACTTCTTTATCTAGTTGCCATCATTTCTCTTCATTACTATAACTTTAATTGGTTGTAGCAGTTACTGGTACTTGCATTCTGTACCATTGCTGAAAAAAGTTGGCGCGAATCTTGGCGAGATTAGATCTAACACTGGGATGACAAAAAAAAATATTTTTCTTTACATTATACTTTTAAAAATTTTAATTTAATAAAAGAGATTGTTCGTACCAATCTATGTCTTAGAAGTTCTCTATGCCAAATTTTGTTTCTCGGCCTGGCAGTTTCATATAAATTGTAATAAAAAGTATAACTGTACATGTAACAACTATTACCTAATGTATGACACTTTTCAAATTTTATTTATTTTATTTATTCTTTGGGAACAATATGTCATAAAATTACTTTCATGTCATATTTAAAGTTTCTAGCCCCTATAATTTCAGAATATTTCTGATTTCAAAATGTTTTCCTATAATTTCGAATTTTTTAACATCCGTTTTTATCGCACATTTACATTTTAAAAGTATATTTCATATTAACATTTAGATATTTAGCGCAAATAGTTGCAATGAAATTTTAATTTTCTTTATTACTATAATTTTAATTATAGCGGTTAATGTACTTGCTTTCTATCCCACTTGGCACGAATTTTGGAGAGATTGTATCTATCATTGTCTATAGATCAACATTTCTCTCTTGCACTTCCTTGGAGGCAGTAACACCGAGATCAATATCAATCTATTTTTAAGCAGATACTATTTTCATAACTGTAGTGAAAGAATTTTTGAAACCGGTTCTATAGTTCCAAAATAATCGTTATTTTGGAATTTTTTTCAACTCATTTCACCCTTTAGAATTTAAAATTTTTTAAACTGTTGTTAGAGAGTTTTACACATTAAAAATAAGCACCATATCAACTTAAAAGTTGATATGGTGCTTATAACAGCTTGCTTCGAACAGTTTCCTAGAAATCGTAATTTTTGAGATTTTTTTTAATTCCTTCTCCCTTGGGTCAGTGGTACCGAGAAAAAGCAGTTTATATTTGAGAAGAGACAATCACTATTATTATATCGAAAAAAATTTTGAAATCGGTTTGGTTGCTTCAGAGTAATTATGAATTTTAAAATTTTATACTCATTTCATCTTTTTAACTTTAGATTCTTCTTTCAAATTGCTCTTAGCCAGTATTTACGTCTAAAAAGTAATCCTCATGTCAACTGGTCAAATTTCTAGCCCCATCAGGTTCTAAGAAATCGTAATTTTAGAACATTGTTTCTTCTTGCACCTTCTTGGGAAACGTTATAAAAGGAATTTATGGTGGAACAAAGGATTTTTTTCATTATTATTATGAAAAAAATTATGATATCGAAGCGGTAGTTCCATTATATTATTTCTTACAAAAAAACAAAGAAAGGTTTCTTCTTTATAATATTAGTATAGATAAATAATTTATGCAAAAACGCCTGCTGCTACTGTTATGAAAAAAATATACCTTCTACGTTTAAGTGATAGATAATCAATCTTTTGTCATTAATAAAAGACACTCGACAGTGTTTTTCATCAAGCAAAAGAAGAGACTAATGCAATGAGCAATAAAGAAAATGATTTTGAAAGCGCTTTGCCAAGATTAAATAGTACTCGATAATAGCACTAGATTAAATGGGTTATATTTTCCGAAATGAACAAATTGAAAATTTGACGTGTGTCGCAGCATGGGGGGAAACAGGTAGCGATTGTTCCTTTCCTAAATGTTTTGAGGTGCCTAAAATTTGTTGCATTAAAACCTAAGAAATTATAGTAATCACTAAGTAGGGAGTGCAATATTTTTACCTGCCTCAATGCTCAAAACCCACCTTGCGCCACTGGTTTTGGCACCTCAATAACTTGCTTTCTATTTGTTATAGAAACAAAATTCTTTTTTCTTTGGAATGGGGCATACCATGTGACGAAGTAACTGAAAGTTTTTGAGAATTCGGTTTTCAGTAAATACAATTTTAAAAGTACACATTTTTTGGATTGTTTGGTTTCATGTGCAGTAAAAATATTTTGGCAAATTCGCAAAGATACGTACACTGTTAAAAATAAATCCGTAAATTCACGGTAAAACTACTGGCAGCGAAGTTGCCGGAGTTTTTCCGTTCCGTTAGTAGATTTTCCGTTTTGAAAGATAAAAGATGGAAAATCGCCGTTTGCAAAAGCGGTAACTTTCCGTTAACGCTCTCAGAAATCACGGAAATATTCCTCGTAGAACTGACCGAAAAGGACATTTTCCGTTTTAGATAAACTCGGTTTTCAAAAAATCTTTACATCTCACTTGATGCTGCCATCTGTCGACTACTGCGGAAATATTTACTATCTGATATACGTCAAGAATAGCTGGTCGACATTGGGTTTTGAACCAGGGGTGATAGTGCCTCGAGTCCAGCGTCTTGTCGGTTTGACCAGTGGGCGCTTGCAAGAATAGCAGTTTGAAAGGATCATTTGGAAATTCTCAAAATGGCGGCTTAGAACCATAGAATTTAGAACAGACATAATTTGGGGTTTAGAAGCTTGGTAATTTTGAAGTTAATTGCGGGGAGTTTCGTTATGAGATGATGTTGATGTTTTAAAATTGTAATATTAATACAGGATAAAAACATGAATATATATTCTTAACTTGATTGTTAGATGTAAAATATGAATATTATATTTCAATTAAATTCGATAAAAAATGTTTGCTTGTTTAAGAAAAGCGATTTTTTTTTCCAACTATTATATATTTTTTAAATGTGTTCGCTTAGAATATATTTTCAGTGCAAGTGCTTTTTATTACTTTAAAAACTAAATTGCGAATAACTTTAAAGGAATGAGAAAAATATTATTTTCTTTTTATTTGAAAGCATTATTTTTGTATGTTGCTTTTTTGAGTAAAATAGATTTTTTTTTCACTTAATTTAACTATTATATATATATTTTAATCTGCTTGTTTAGAATATATTTTAAGTGCGAATATTTTCTTATAACTTTAAAAAATAAATTGCAAATAATTTTAAAAGAATGGGAAAATTGTTACTTTTTTTAATTCGAAAGTACTATTTTGTTGTTTTTTTTTTTTTAAATAAACTCGAAATTTTAATTTATTAAATTTTTATTTTTTCTGTACAACAACATGTCAGTTTTTAAACATTGAAAATAAATATGCAGCAGATAAGATAACGGAATATCTCTGTTATCCCCTTTTGTCTCCGTCCGTTTCGTTGTTTTCAGGAAATATGAGGAAATTTTCTGTTTTTTAACGGAAAATACCCTTTTGTCGCAAAAAAGGACTTTTTCTGTGAAATTCAGGAAAAAAATACACGTGAATTTCAGATTTTTTTTAACAGTGTAATTATTGGATTTTTACGCGTTTTTTTATATTATTATTTTTTTTTATGAGTAGTTTAAACTTTTAGAGTTTCATTAGTAAAAATATTATTTTTTATTTTTTGCTTTATAACAAAGTATTTTTTTTCTTATACTTACTTATATATTACATTTTCCATGTCCAACTAGACGTTTTTTGTACTTCGTGAAAATATGTTTTCATCTTTCTTTTAAAATATTTTTAAGGCAATTACATGTAGCATTAGTTAAAAAAAACCAGATAGATGGGACACAGAAATAGTTACATACACATAATTTTTTTTCTATCATGGAAGTGAGTCGTTTTCAAGAAAAAAAAAGAGCGACAATAATGATAATCAGTGTGTCTGGTCAAAAGTTATGCGTGTACATATATAGGCACAAACTGCATCACCATTTTTTTAAAAAGTATTTTATGATTTAATCTTCTGGAAATTTTCATCTCATACATGAACTCAAAAACTTAAATTCATTAACTAGTACCACATCTCCACTAAATTAACAACTAAATCATGGGGTAATAAACATACAATGTTAAAATTCTGTTACATGACAATAACAGAGAAAATCATAACATATGAGGCAGAAATTTAAAGAATACACCTCACTAAGGCAGCACAAATAAAAATATTATCCCTCCAACGCATTTTCCTATTACAGATTTCTAGAGGATATAAAACAATCTCTAGCGATGCACTAGCAGTTATAACAGACATCCGTACTATCAGATTCACACTCCTCTACGAATTTCAAAGGAGCAAAATCTTACACCTACATAACAATGCCGTAACACAAACCATTTACCACATTTAACCATCCAACACAACATTCCGGGCTGACAAATTCATCCAACATCTTACGTAGGAGAGGAAACGTCCCACTTCTTCGAAGTTAACCTTATCTGCAAGTCCTACTCCCATTCCCCCCTTTAATGGTCTTCACCGACGGCGAACGCACCGAAACCGGTGTTGGCACAGTTTTCTGCGCCACGGATGACGGAGTGCTTACTCACTGGTGGGCCTGCAAATTGTATGACTCCAACTTAATATATCAAGCTGAGCTCTTCGCCATTCACAACGCTCTAGAACGGATTTCTGAACAACCAACAACCATTGCAAATACGATCTATAGTGATAGCCTATCCAGGCTGCAGACTATCTACGCCTTTAGAGCCTCCAATTCCTAAATCCATGAAATTAAAATTCAACTTAGAAACCTTCTGCATAAAACATCCTTAGGACATGTGACAGCACACAAGCGGATCTTCAGTAATGAATCCTCGGATTTATTTACAAAGGAAGCAACAACATCTGTAGAAACATCTGTCTGTAGAAACATCTACAGACATCTCTCTTCCTGTGACCCTCTCTTATATCAAAAGATTCCCAAAAACGCGTCTGATGCAGCAGTGTCAAGACCTCTGGGATTACTCAGAGAAGGGTAGATATACCTATGATATAGTCCCGGGTTCCAGAGGTATCTCACAATCTCCTAACACTAACACCCCCGACCACTGCCTTCTTGAAGAGATACGGCCCTTTCAGGACATACCTGCACAAGTTTAAAAGAGTCCGCACCCTTACCTGTGAGTATGGCATCTACCTTTCACTTCTATTTTAATTGTCCCCTAACAGTTCGCTGGCATATCTGTCGCCCCTCTTCTCTTCCTAGTGGTTGGCTGGATAATATCCTCTCCCGTACAGCATTCTTTAAAAAACTTAAAAGTATATTTAATAGATCCTTTTCTGTTCCTAATGGATCTTTCAAACCTCACCCACTCCTGAACTAAGGATTTCAGACCTGGTTGTAAACATTAATCATTCATGAAACATCATCTTTACTGCGCAGTGTCGCGTGGGAGGTCTGTCTCCAGCAGAGAACTCGAATCTGATATGTAATTTAAGGAAATTTGACATATGTCCCTTTCCACCACGCCCCCTGTTGCGTTTTCCGGCGGGTATAGCTCCAGCTGAAATATGTGTATTTAAGACCTTAATAAAGGGACTCGGACTATCCATTTACCTATGCTCTATAAATCTGGTTAGCAATCTCAGCAGTCCCTCCTAGACATTAAAATCTCAAACATTAGAAACTTTTGGTGAATACGGAAAATTAAAGACACATGTACATTAGAAGTATCTTTATAATTGAATCGTATTTCTTGCATTTGTATAAACATTTTGAGGTCTAAGCCGGAGAGTCACTCGGGGTGCCGTTTTCGGTGAAGCGATCTAAGACCGAGAGTTTAAATTAAACCCCAAAACAGAACAATTCCAAATCAGACTTGTACCCAATTTAGGTTTAAAACATGATGAAACCCCCAAAACGGGTAAAATGATATCCAAATCAAATCTTTCAGTAAAAGTCATTCCAAAATGGGTATAATCTACCTCCCTTTTGGCCCTACAACGAACGCCAGTCCAACTAGTCGTTGGTGGCCACCGTAATACTTTCCCATCATGGATATGCATAATATAAAATATGAAAATAAAACATGTGTAAACTATTTATAAAATGCATTGCAATTCGAATAAATTCCTGGCTTCATGACGACATAAACTTTAAATGCTCTATTACTGAATTGCGTAAGATAAACATCATTATAACTCCAAAATTCATATTAACTAACGGTTTACTGCGTTGAATTAAGAGTCTCATTTCCAATTAAAATATATAAAAATATATAAAAATATATATTAAAATATATAACAAATATATCGACAACTCATTATCCGATCGACTTCATGCTTTATGCAAAATTTATGTTTTTTTATTATATTTTATATTCACTACTTAAAATAAACAATTTCGAAAAATTTTATACACCTTTTATCAGAACGAATTTTTCAAGAGTCCGAAAAAATAGTTCCGGATAATCGAGGTTACTGAAACTCAATAAGCTTTTTCCCATTATTACATACTAAGTGCATACCAAATTCCAAGTCTCAATCTCAATTTCTTCGGGAGATAGAGCGTTTACAGACACTCAGAGAGACATATACACAGACGGCAATTTTTTTTTCTAAAAATATGTTTTTCGGAATCTCCAGTGTCTTAAACGCGTAAATCCGTCAAAAATTATTTTTCGATTTTCAAAACGATTACAAAACGATTACCCTATACTGCGTATGATGGGTAAATAATATTCTCAAAGAATCTTTAATAGAAACTCATTCTATTAAACATATACAGCATTTTTTAATTTTGAGCGACAAAATTTCCTGATTTGAATGCGTATAAATTATTTGCATTCTAATATGTTGTTAATTTTATTAAAGTATTTGTAGAGAATTGTAATGTTCTTAATGCCAAAAAGGCGATAAATGAATCTCGATGGCTATTGTTTATATGGGGTTGCCTTTCCACCTGGCTTTAAGAGCGGTAAGTTGCGTAAGAATGTGATGATGAAAATGGCAGTAAAACTATGTTCGAATTTTACTTGTACATAATGTAAATATTTTGCCTCTATATATCCTTTAATCTTCATTAAATGCAGAGAAAAGGATGCCCGACTTATCTATGAGTGAGTGTCAGTAATTAATTTATTTAGGATTAGCATTGCAAATAAAAGTATAATTAAGAATCCACTGAACCACGAAGAATACGGCGATACAGTATTATAATATACTAAGGGTCAGAAACGAACATCTTAAAAATAGAACAAACAATTTTTGGAATGACTTATTTTAGAGTACTTTAGAAATGAGAAATGATTGACAAAGAATAAAGAAAAAAATATCGATTTTAAGAACACACTTATAATTTCTAATACAACTGCATCATAATAGAGTAGATATCATGCTCATAAACAGGTAATCGAATGTACTCGTGGTTAAATGTACTTTGTCTGTAAATATAATTTAAATCTTGTATTAATTCATTTTATAAATTGCAGATTTCAATAGGGATTGTACAATAAATGTGCATATGAAATATTTTATACGAATAGTTTGAAGAATATAAATTGCGTACTTTTAACTTTACAGCCAGAGTTTCAAACTTGTCCATGTTTTTAGATGAAATAACAACGCACGTTTATTTATTTTTTTATTTTTGTTTAAACAAGTAATAGAAAGAAAATAATAATTTTTATTTAACAAGATAAGGTAGATTAAGTTGGGTAACTCTGAAACTAGCTCAAACTATCGCGTCAAAGTTAACGTGAGAGAGCGGTAATTATCTATTTTTTAAATTATAATTATCCCAAATTTATAATAAATCTCTAAGACACCTTACAGGAAGCTAGAACAAATACACTAAAATTAAAATTACCACAATTTAGCACAGCATATAAATGTCACTTTTGAATATTAAATCTAATTAAAACTTCAAATTCTTAACCACCTACGAATCTTAAATATGGCGACTCAAATTCTAATCACTCAAGTAAATTAAAAAAAAAAATCGAAAATAATTTTCGAAAAAAAAAAGGAAAAAGAATTGTAATCTAAGAATTTCAAAAACGAATACAAAATTATATTTCTAAACCTTCAAATATGCGAATTCAAAATTAAAGCTCATTCCACTAAGTAGTTTGTGAATTATGTTTAAAAAACTACCCACATTGCAATTTATTTGCAACGATTAAAAATGAATTTAACATTAGGACTTCCAAACTTTAAATCGGCAAAATTCTTAAACGACTTGACCGAATGACTTAAATTAAAAGTTAATCGAGGAAATCAAATAGGCTGCCAAAATTAGTTGTTAGTGTTGATTTTTTTATTGTTGGAACGATTTTAGTATGTAGACGATCCCTCAAGAAAATTTTACCATAGTCTGATTATAGAAAATAATAAATAAAGAGGTTTGGAGAAAAGAGATATTTTTTTCTGTCTACGACTTTTAGAATTAGAGTAATGACCAACTTTTTTGGGAGGGATTGGATGGTACTGTACTTTTAAATTGAAATAAACATTATATTATGGTGATAGAAGATTAGATATCTCTATTTTGAAAGCTTTGTTAGTTATATTTCTTAAACTTTAATAAACATTATATTATGGTGATAGAAGATTAGATATCTCTATTTCGAAAGCTTTGTTAGTTATATTTCTTAAACTAATTTCAAAGAATCTTTTTAGAAACTCACTCCCTTAATATCCTGCTTTGCTTATTATGTTTTATTTTATGGTATAATTACGTTGTAATCTCACTGTCTAATTAACTATTTATCTCTTCCGTGAAATTACAAAAGGTAAGATAAATTATTTTTCTGGTTCGAATTTACGCTTTTGCTGTTTTTGGAAGCAATGGATTCCGATGAACACTGAAAGAGATTAATTATAAAATTTACTCTTTTAAGAAACCGTGCAACACATGCCATTAATGTTTGTTTTAGTAAAATATAATTGAACTTTATCTTTATTTTACAAATGCTAAAATTATCAAAATTATCATCTAACGGTTTAATTAACCTTCTCATTTATGAATTATTTTTAAAATATGAAAATACGTATATTGAATAGATTAGTGGTGAATTTTAAGAAGCTTTTTTTACTTTCGTTTGAAATAAACTTTGTTTTTAACTTATAGGAGGTACCAGATTTGATTATACAAGTGATTTAAATTTGTCTGTTGTGTGAAATCGAAACAAGTCATCCAAAATGAGAATATTTAAAAAATAATATTTAATTAAAATAACGTAAACACTTTGTAGAAAAAAAACTTTCAACTAAAAAGTAAACTTTTTAAAATACTTATGAAGAAAATCTTGTGTGGATAAATATACACTAAAATCCAACGTTTAACACACAATATCGAATTGTAGCACAATGAACAGACGTGCGTTTCGGGAGTAACTTGGACTCACATCCGAAGTGTCAGTAAAAATAAAAATTATATTCCCCAAAGACATGAAACAGAGTAGAAAAGCCCAAATGACAGACAACAACACACCGAAAGATCATCCCACACGAGCAACCAATAAGATTAAGCCGTAAGTGAAGCACTATGACACAGTAAATCAACCCAGAAAGGTGAGATGTAAGGTACGCTTGAAAAATCGTTGACCAGAGAATTACCAAATTTATGAATATAAACTGCTTCAAAAAAGTCTAAATCTAAAGGAGTATTGGATTTCTTAATAATAGTGGCTGAATCAAAGGTGAAATTATGTCCCTCTCTCCAACAATGACAAGTAATAGAGGATTTTTGTAATTCCTTTTTTTTAAACATAGTTTCTGTGTTCATTGATTTTGAAGCGGAGTTGTCGTTTATTCTGTCCTATATAGGAAAAACCACATTGACATTGGATATTGTAAATACCCCAAAAGTTTTGATGTGGAATTTTATCCTTTAATGGTAACTCTAACTTTTTCACCGTTAAAGGATAAAATGTGAAGTGCAATTTTTCCAAATAAGCAGAAAGGTGTCCAAGCCTGAAGTGCAGTTAGGACCTCTGGCTTAAAGTAACAACACTCTACCAACTGAATTATACAGGACGATTCTGGCCGATATAATTCACTCAGACAGCGTTTTGGCATTAACTTCCGTTTATAATATTACGCACCTCAACGGATTAAACCTCATGTAAAGAAATTGCGTTAAATGATGGGATATTTTATTATACTTTATTAATTTTATATCAATCATACTGATTGAAAAATAAATTATGAGAGTTGAAATGTTTTGAATAGAATTCAAAAGTACTTAATGTAGCTCCAATTATTATTTAAACTTTCATAAAATAATTTAATTTGAGAAAAATCGTCTGCTTTAATGCTTTAGGTCCTCAGTAAATGTTTCATTAATCTTACTTATAGTTTAAAATGCTTATGTTACGAAAGCTAATTTAGATTTTAATTAGTGCTTATAAAAGCTTTAAAAAACTTTAAATGACTTAATTTACTTTTCGTGATGTTTTTAAAGGAACAAATGTTACATAAGTTTGTATGAAAGAATGAGCCTCAATACTCTAATTCTTTTATTCTTCCAATGTAAATAACTGCTATTTAATTAGTGCATTACATAGTTGTGCAACACAATGGTGCTAAAATGCTATTTATTCAAGTAGGAAAGTTTTTAACGTTGCTTGTTTAAATAGTTTAATGTAATAACATAGCGTATTATATAAAGATAAAAAATGCTTTTTTGAAATATTAGAAGTTTTATTTTAAGAAAATATGTGAATTATGAAATATAATTTTAAGACAACGTTTAGGAAGAATCCCGGTGTATTATAGAGCTAGAAAACATGCATAATTTTGAATTCAAAATTGTTAATTATTTTCATTTATGCTCGTACCCAGTAATAAATATAAATACACCCTAGGAAGCTTTGGCCAATGCGCCCTTAGTGCGCAATCCCCCGAACTTACAACAGACTCTTCGTTGCAACCTTGTTTCTAATTCATCCATTGGTGGAAACACACTGCAATCTACCCTAATATCTATTTTAAAAGTATTGAGTATAAGAGTATATGAAGAAATGTAACTTGTGTATGCATGAACAGGTCGGAAGACCGATCAATTGCATATATCATGCGATGACTGCTTTATGTAACAACTTAATTCATATTTTAGTAGTTTTAATTTGTAGTTATTTACATATTCATAATTTAAAATTTTTTTATGCATTATGAAATGAGTTTGAATGTAAAGTAATCACGGTAAATGTCTACATACCGTAAAATTAAAAAATATATATATTTTATTTATATGTAAGGTAGCTTATTTCCCGCCAGTAAAGGTATCAACGCAAAAGAAAATTCTATTAAATCAGTACCACCTATTTTTATCTTAATACAAATTTTTACAAAATTACAAATATACAAATTTACTTTTTTTAAATACAATGATATTTTAAAAAAGTCTTTCCGGCCTGTACCGGGAGGAAAAGGGAAAAGGTGGCTTTCCCATATCTTCGTTTTAAAATTATAGCTAATGTTACTAGAAAACAGCAAGCTAAAATGCAAAGAAACCGTTTACAAAAGATTTGTTAATACTGAATTCGCCAAATTATTCAGCTATAGCCAAGTTGGCCTCATTTATGAAGACTTATTTTGGTCGCCAAATTTGGCGATATTTCGGAAATTGTCGCCAAGTTTGGCGAGAAAATGGCACTAACGGATATGAATATATAGTTTATGCGTATGATTGGGAAAATGATTACAACAATGAAAGAAAATAATTTGCGAGGAATCGCGTTCACTAAAACATAAATTAATCGTTGGTTTTAGGTAGCTTTCAATACAAAAAAGTATAAATCAACCTATTGCAGCCGTTCGGAGGAAAGCAATTCCGGAAAATTTTGGTATATTTTTACCAATCATGACCCCCAGACACCGAAACCACCCTCCGTTCAAATGTTGATTTATATATATATATATATATATATATATATATGTCATACGATAACGCTCGTATTTATAAATTAATTTGGATGAAACTAATTGTGTGTATTAAGCTCACCAATGTCTCGACCGAGTTTGTTGGCCAGCTTCGTCCGCCATTTTGTTTCAAGATGGCGGCCACTTAAAAATTTAAAACTAAAATAACTATACAAAAAAGTTAAAAATTCAAATTTATTTTTTAATTAAGTGTTAGGCCTTGATACGAGGATTCCAGAGCATTTTTTGGTTTACCTCTATCTTATTAAATGGCTGAGATAGAGCAGTTTGAATTTCTAAGGTGGCTGACATTTTGAAACAAGACAGCACATTGCAAAAATTTTCATTGTTGTAATAATTTTTCCAATCATACGCATAAAACTATATATTCATATCCGTTAGTGCCAAAATCTTGCCAAACTTGGTGACATTTGGCAAAATATCGCCAAATTTGGCGGCCAAAATAAGTCTTCATAAATGAAGCCAATTTGGCTATTGCTCAATAATTTGGCGAATTTCCTATTCAAATTCAGTATTAACGAATCTTTTGTAAACGTTTTATTTGCATTTTAACTTGCTGTTTTCGTGTAACATTAGCTACAATTTTAAAATGAAGATATAGGAAAGCTACCTTTTCCTCCCGGTACAGGCCGGAAGGACTTTTTAGTATTGAAAGCTACCTAAAACCAACGATTAATTTATGAGTTTTAGTGAACGCGATTTCTCGCAAATTATTTTCTTTCATTGTTGTAATAATTTTCCCAATCATACGCATAAAAATATATATTCATATCCGTTAGCTCCAAATTCACGCCAAACTTGGCGACATTTGGCGAAATATTGCCAAATTTGGCGACCAAAAAAAGTCTTCATAAATGAAGCCAATTTGGCTATAGCTCAATTATTTGGCAAATTTCTTTGCATTTTAGCTTGCTGTTTTCGAGTCACATTTGCTAAAATTTTAAAATGAAGATATAAGAAAGCTACCTTTTCCTCCCGAAACAGGCCGGAAGGACTTTTTTGTAATGTGCTGTCTTGTTTCAAAATGTCAGCCACCCTAGAATTTCAAACTGCTCTATCTCAGCCATTTTTTCAGATAGAAGTAAAACAAAAAATGCTCTGGAATCCTTGTATCAAGGCCTAACACTTAGCAAAAAAATAAATTTGAATTTCTAACTTTTTTGTATATTTATTTTAGTTTTAAAATTTTCAGTGGCCGCCATCTTTAAACAAGATGGCGGATCAAGCTGGCCAACGAACTCGGTCGAGGCATTGGTGAGCTGAATAAACACAATTAGTTTCATCAAAATTAATTTACAAAAACGAGCGTTATCGTATGACATAGACCAGATATATATATATATATATATATATGGAATATCTCTCTCTCTCTCTCTATATATATATATATATATAGATATATCTATATATCTATCTATCTATATATATATATATATATATATATGGATATATCTATCAATATATATGTTATATAAAAAATTTATTTCCTTCGCAAATCCTTCACATTTATTTCGCATTAGTCCTTTAAATTAATCTAACTTCTGACATAGTCAGTATTTCCTTAATTCTTAATAATATTTATTCTTATTTAATGTCCTTTTAAAAGTATTAACCCGTATATTAATAATTATCTTATTCCAAATCTTGATCTGAAATTTTAAGTTCATTCGTGGCTTTTATCGGCTCCCCCATAGTCTATAAAATTCTGAGAGACGCTTTTTCATTTCGAATGTTTTTTAAAAGCCATTTTCTTTTTACTATTATTATTCCATGCTCGGTTTCGCGCGCTGGGTAATTTTCAGTTCAATTTTAATGCGCGGCCAGGAGAGCAACTCTTTCGTGTTAGAACTTCTCCATCTCGCTTCATTCGCTGGGCTGGAGCTCGCCTCTCACTCATTGGTTTGTGCGCACGTGACGTCGTATTTCTATATGTCTACTCTCAGTGAAAAAAACTCGCTAGCATGCTTTGGAAAGTAGGATTTTTGACGTGTTTGGAAGTATAAACAAATGAGCATCTGGTGTTGTAGTCTTGTAGAATTTTCATACAGCTCTTTAACATCTATTAAACAATGTAGTGAGCCATCGTGAAGCCTTAGAGCTATAAGTTTATACCTGTGGGAACTGTTACTGCATCGCTCTTATTCTAAATAAACTATTTGTCTGGAAATTGGCTGGTCTTCATTGAAGAAACTCTTGTGGAATCTTTTCATTGCCCCATCTCTTCGCCATGATTGGTGATATCGACTGCATATACTATATATATATATATATATATATATATATGGATATCTCTCTCTCTCTCTCTCTCTCTCTCTCTCTATATATATATATATATATATATATATATATATATATATATATATATATATATATATATATATATATATATAAATCAACATTTGAATGGAGGGTGGTTTTGGGGTCTGGGGCTCTTGATCGGTGAAAATATATCGAAATTTTCCGGAATAGCTTTCCTTCGAACGGCTGCAATAGGTAGCTTTATAATTTTTTGTATTGAAAGCTACCTAAAAAATCATTTTTATTTAAATTCGGTTAATATTTTTCTTGCTAGGGGCATTGTCAGCACAAATGAAAGTTTAGTTGTATCTGTCCAATTTAATTTTAACTTGGAGTGTAGTTGCACACGAGAAAGCATAAAAGGTTCCATTTTTAAGTTTTAGTTATGCAATTTCCCACCAGGAGCACTACCAGCGTAAAAAACCTACTAATAAAGCATATCACGCAGTTAAATTAAGCATTTAATAAGCAGATTTTTGTTATACTAAACAGGTGCATTTCATATTAATAAAATGGAAGTTCTCTGATCACTGTTGTACAAATGCATTTATGTTTAAAAAAAATTATATTAATGGTCCGGGTGTCTGGGGGTTAGTGTCCCGCGATGTCTTAAATGTTAGCGACCGCTGCTCTGGTACATATTATACTTTATACTAGAAAGTTAAATCATTTGTAACCTTTCAAACGTATAACAACTAAAGGAAAACAATTACCACCTAATTATAAATCCGAATACATTTTATTTATTGAGTAAAATAAACATGTATTTAATTATAATTCTTAGCACTTGCATATGAATGCTAATTACTTCAGCCTCTAATTTTGTATTTAGAGTTTTAAAATACGCTATATAAATGCAAATATACTAACAACGTTCACTCCCTATCCCATAATTCCTTTCCATTAATAAACTGTTTGCGACTTGCGAAAATTCTAAAAAGAAGCATAGCAATTACTTATTCTGAAAAGAAAGTAAATTTCCCATTGCCTGCGGCTTGACAATATTTTATCTTTCAGTTCAAGCCGTTCTTTGTTTCCACAAAGGGAATAACCCTAAAGCATAAATAAAATTTATTTCGGCGTTTTAATTAATATTTGTCAAATTCATTTCGATATTTTAAATTTCACTGACTTTTGGCATTTCGCAGGATAATCATTATGTTCCTATGAATTAATCAATAGCGACTTATTGCTTGCTGAACACACCGATGAAAATATTGCGAAATTTACTGTTGATTTTGCTTGGAGCATCATTGCGTACATCTGAAGCTCCTCTTTTAGTTTAATTGGGAGAAATCATACGAGTAATTTGACCTATATGGCTGGGAGAGATAATGATTTTTCAAAGGTACTGCGCTTCATAAAGATTTTAACTTATTTTGCTGCGGAAACAGTTGCCTGGTTTCCTAAATCAATTAACTGTGAAATTATTGTAAATAACCATTTATCGAGAGATGCGAATATGTATATTTAAATCTGAAGTTGAAGGGCGCAATCAATTACAATAAGGAAGGACAAAAAATAACATATTAGAATGATTTTGAATAAACATGAAAAAAAAACGCACAATTTCATTCGCAAACAATTTTGAGCGACCTCAACTAGACATACCAATGGAGAGAACAACACAATATTTTACGAAAAAATGCTAATATTGAAGTACTTTTTTCTCTGAAACTATCACGGCGATTTCAATAATTTTTATTTAATAGTTTTGACAGCAGCTAAACTACAAAATTGATCATTAGGCAAGAAATAATAATAAAAAATCAATAGCTACGTGATTTTGCAAACAAATATTTTGTAGTTTTATTTATCTTTTTTTAATAAACATTAATCAAAAGGAATTGATTTTCGAAACGATCTATTGATCGATCGATTATCGAGAGAAACAAAACGATCGAAATATAGCTAATTCCAATTAACAATATATATAAGGAAATATCATATCTTTACTACGAATTATACTTATGATGTTCCTCTGATGAATCCATAAGTCATTCATAGTATTTCATATTTAATTTTAATCTTTTCGGGTTTAATTTTGTAGTGTCAATTCATTTAAATTTTACACTGTCTCTTTCTTAGTTTTTCACACATGTGATTTTATATTAACTATAGTATATATAACGAAATTTTTTAGCAGTTCACAATAAAACGTATGTCAATGTAAGCTGTGTTAAATAGGTTTTTTAATGATTATTGCCTCCTTAAATGATTGCCTATTGGTGATATATGGATTTCATTATTTATATTTTTATGCATAACAAATTTCATATCTTCGGTAAACGCATTTCTATTTCTCCCAACAATTGCATTTCGAACGCCTTCGATTATAATCCATTTACCGTATTTCTTTGCAAATCCCTTTCTATAATTATGGACACTTTATCGCTAAAATATTTGCAAGATTCGAAATCTAAGGATAGATGCAAAGTTTAAAAATATAAAATTCAAAATAAGAGAAAATGTTAATATATATAAATAAATAAACACATACACACACTATATATATATATATATATATAATGTATGGTGAATTTCAAAGGTGAAAGCGCTTTTCTAAATTTTTGTAATAGACTATTTCTATTTACAGATTTTTTAGGTTTATTAAAATATAGTTATGTCGTATAAAAAAGTGATCACCTTCTGCTAACTCTGCTGCAAATCTTCGTATAAAAATGTGACTGGTACCAGTCAATTAATAATAATGTCTACTAATTAATGTTATACTCATATTTTGATTAATGGGTCGTCTACATATAGCAATTGCAATAAACTATAAAATTTTCAACACTAACAACAAATTGGCATTATATTTGAATTATTCGGTAAATTGTTCTTTCGTTAACCGAACGAGAAGTCAGTCGGTTATGCACGTTTAAAGTTTCGAATTTCTAATGTTAAATTAAATTTTTTAGGTTATTTTAAAAAAATACATAGACGCACTTTTATTGATATGCCGGTTTTTTTGTTGCTGTAGTACCTTCTCAACGCTGATCCGATTAACGATGTTATTTGGTAGCTTTCGGAACAATACGAAGAAAATTAATCTTTACCTCTAACAGAATTTTTATTGAATAAACAAGTGAAATTCTATATGAAAGTAAACAGTATGGTAATACAGCATTTTGAATTAAATAAAATGTTTTTAAAGGTTCTCGGCATAATGATTATGTTTCGTCAGAGTTCGGACTCAATTTTCAAAGTTCATCTATCAGCGGCTTGTCGCCGGGTAGTATACAGTTCCTCGGGCACTTGGCGCACCCTTTACCCTGTCCGGGGTTTCTCCTTGATACTCCGAGTTATCACCAAATAGAGGTATGGCACCTCTCCAGCGTTTACTACCGCTGTTGAGAAACTTGGCGCTTCCCGTTCTCTCCTCAGAGAGAAGCAATAATTCTCCTTTCATTTCTCGAACTGATTGTCTAACACCAAATTCTCTCGCTCAGGATTTTCACTGGAGGAGGGGATCTGGTCAGAGGAGAGGCATGTTGGGGCCACTCATCGTCTGAGCAACTCTGGGAAGCGGCCTCCCCATTCAGAACTAGTCCGTTATTGGTTTCTCCATAACAGCGGACATAAGTCGTGTTATATTCGTTTTTCCACGGAGATGCTATTTTTTATCACGGGTCCGGTAAGCATCAAAGCAAAGAGTTTCGTCGTGAGAGATCTTGGTTATCCATCACTGTCCCAGAGCTTCTCTTGACTCACAAAGAAGTTCGGCATTTCACACCACTTCAAAATAACACCGACGTGAGAAAATATGCTAGAATTAGTCCTTCTAAAATCTTCTCACGGGAAATCTTGGACGACACATATGAACACATGAATGACGAAAATCAATTCTTTACATTGAAAATGTATCGTTGAAGGCAGGCCCACATGTGTAGACAAAATTTACATAGGTTTATTTAATCATTATCACTCAAAACTGTCGTTTATTGCAAAAATAACTATCACGTGCATCTGTGTCTGTTGGCCAGATACAGATAAAGACATTCAAACTTTTGCATAGAACTGCACCACTTGTGCAAATTTGGGAATTAATCCTTCCAAACTAAATATACATCATTGGGAATAACCTACTATGGCAAAAAATTCATATAAATTATTTCGGTCTTATTATGAGTAAAATACTTTCTCTTGTGGTTGATGTTTTAGCTAATGGTCAGAATTTTTTGTTGTTCAAATATCTTGAAACTTCGTGTAGATTAAATAATTAACATAGGATGCGATGTGTCTTTGGATAATGATACAAATTTAGAAGACATATATATACAAAATGCTACAGATACTCAACTAATTCTCCTTTGATACTTCCTAATGCTCTGTTCGAATAGGTAATCAAATTACAATTCTTATATTTGTCATTGTCATCACTTGACATGGAAAATGAGCCGTATTCATATCGTTGTGACCATTTTGTAACGGATAGCCATTGATTAAAAAATCGTCATTGCGGCTTCGTGTTGAAGTCACCAAATGACGGTCACTAGCTCATTATTATATAACGAGATAATGACTGAGAAATTTTCGCTGTCAGGAACGTGACCTAATTTTATTTAGCAAAATTGGTTTCGACGTATTTCATGCAGCTATGTTGAAAATTATTTGTTGTCTATCAGGTTTCCCATACAGAAAACTGATTGGTGACAAAATTGCTGTCTTTTCTCCGTTTTTTCACAAAGTTTCCTTTTTCAGTATTCGTCAATTTTCCTGTGAGGTGTTTCCGTTTTTGAAGATGGAAATTTATCGTTTTGGTTCCCTGGCTTTGGATGTCTGTCCGCCTTTTCTAGCGAGCTTCTTTTATGCCTGTTCACGTTTCCTGTTTGCTATTCGTTGTATGATCGGGTTTTCCCGTTCTTGGTTTTTCCTTTGCCGGCTACCTTGGTATTGGAATTGAATTGGATTTTTTTTCGTTACTTGCAATTCAATTGTTTGGAAGAAACACTTCCGTTTTTAACATTTAACATAGAAAGATAAAAGGAATTGTTCCGTTTATTGCGAGGGAAACTACGATTTTCACTCAAAATAGAAATTTTCCGTTATAAAATAGAAATTTTACATAAAAGCACCCATATATATACGGAAATTGTTTGAGAGAGTTCCAAAGAATCCTGTGACAAACATAAAACATTCTACACACCAGCTTGCTTTTGAATATATAGTAAAACATCCTAACAATTCAGTATTAGCATTTATAGTTTGTTTAGCAGAAACCTTCCAAAGAATTCCGTTACATTATGGTCTATAGGGAAAAATAGTTTGCGGTGTATTTTAATGATGTTATATTATTTCAAACATAATAAAATGGATACATATTTCTGAGGTGCGATAAACATGTTTTCTGTAGAATATGGATTGCAAATCATTTATCATTTATTTACAGAGTCACACAAAATAATTCGGTTACAGTACTATCTGTGAACGATAAATGCAGGAAGTGCGTAGGTTTAAGGTTAAATAATTTTTTACATACTACGTGGTGTGTATAAATTCATATACAGAGTTACATAAAGAACTGGATACATTGCCGTCTATTGAGTATTATTTATGAAAATACATTCCCATCTATTATGAGTTTTCTAAATTATTTGCTTAGGCATTTACTTTTACCTTATTACACAGTGAAGTTTCGTTACAGTATTCTGGAAGTGTTGGAAAATCTTTCAGAATCTATGCTTGATGCATGACGGTTTTTTCTTGTTTAGAATTATAATTGGGTTTTTAAATAGAAAGCAAATGGTATTGAATCTTGTTAACAGATGTGGTAGGAGTAAGTAAAAAAAATGGACGGATCTTCCCACTACATTTACTGTTAGGAACCTGGTTATTCCCTCCCTCCCTCACCAGAAAACTACTTAAAGGTATGACAAATCAAGTAATTGTATCGTACAGGTTGAAGAAACATCTATATATATACTTAAGTCATGAGATGATTTAAAAAAAATTGTTAATAGTAAAAGTGATTTTATTTTCAAAATATATCTCACTCCTACCTTTTTATATCATAAAAGAGATTTAAAGAAACTTTTATTTTACAATGTAACCTTATTTTATAATTGTCCCAATTATCCAGATTTCTGCATATAAGTATTTGCATCCAGAACAACTTATCACGTTTAATTGTAGTTTCACTGTACTTTTTTCCAATATATCAATAAAAAAATATTTATGTTATGCTCAATATTTTACTGTAGTGTATTAATTAGATATTACGTTTCATTATCATATAAATGTAATCGGTCAAGTGCTAGTTTTATTCGCACAAAGGGTTCAGTACAATAGATTTATTAATTACTAACTACAGTGTAACAAAAAATCATATTTGACGCAACAATAGACAATTTTAAGGCGAGTTTAAAAAAAAGAGAATTACGTTCAACAACGCGAATTTATGACTCATTTATAAACATAAAAGCATGATAATGGTAGGCATGATTATTGAAGTGATTTGTAATAGAAAATTTTTTCATTATAAATGAATTATAAGCGAATGTTGATTGAATTAAAAGCGAATGTTGTCTCAAAACTACTGACTAAATGTTTTGGAATTATACTATGAATTATTTTTCAATAATTGCCTTCAGTAATTGAATTCAATTGGAGTGAAACACGTTGACTATTTACCACTTTATGATTCACCTTACCTTAAACAAAGTCCTTGTACAAAGTTTAAACTTTGGCATTGTGCCAAGCGCGTTTCGAAAGAAAGTCGCAAATTTAAAACGCCGCCTTGGTCCATGCCATGTTTTTCTAGATAGATTTTTAATTATATCTGCTAATTACCGACAATTTTTTTCGAAAATCATTATGAACAATCCTTTGATGATTCCGCGTCGATAGGTACCTCGACTGCCTTTCATCTCTCCCGCTAATCTCAATCAAAGTAAAGTCGGTGTGTAACGGAAAAATGCAATTTTCTCAAAAACTATGTAACCTAGAACATACGCTATAGTTTTCCTGCAAGGTGTAAGTAAACTCCTACTAACTCCTAATTTTTTCATAATTTCGTTTCAGTAGATTCGGATATAGGGGGGGGAGGAAACATATTTATGCAGTACATTTTCGAGGATATCTCTGAAAGTATAATACCTAAAATTAAAACAAATATATTTTTGAGTTTGGTGTTACGAGATCTTTGAACGATAACCCCCCTCACATGACATCTATGTATATATTACAAAATTTAAATTTTTTCCGCAATTATTCTATAAAATTTGTCCATTCAATAATATTCGGTATATAACCCAGCTTATTAAAATAATTCTCATTCTTAAAATAGCCTTTTACTATCCATATGTAAAGCCAATTATTCCTAATCCACTTAATAGGGCTGGACTATATCAGAAATTTAATATCGCAATATATCAACGAATTAATATTGATATTGGTGATATATCGCGATAACTACCTTAAAGTGTATGGGAATAGAAAAATTGTTAATTTCCATAGATAAATGATATGGTAGCAGCAATTTAAGTACAAACATCTGTAGAAAGCAACGAATCAATTCTGTATACCTATTTGCTCACACAGCATCCTTTAAATATTATAGTTTCATATTTATACAAAACAGAAATATTTTAGGGAAAAAACGCGTTGTTCGATATCTATTTGGGTTTATACCATTGATTGGATAGTGTTTTTTTTTAATAGTATGTTGCCTATTCTTCCTATTTTATGCACTATTTTCACAATTGCCTCTTTATAACTGAGGATATTAAGAAAAAGAAACTAAAATAAAAGTTCTTAAATTTAGGACGTTGCTCATTTTAATATGATTAAAATAAATAAAAAGCAACAGCAAAAACTGAAATTGGTTTATTACCATATGTAATGCTAATATATTTGTGAATAACAAGCTTTCAATGGATGACAGATGCAGCAGAAATGTTGGTTTCCAATCTTTCTCTAAGGTATCAATGCATTCTTAATAGAATTACTAAAATGTAAAAATTCACCTTCCTATCTATTTACTATACATAAATACAAAATTGAAATCTTTTTTGAAATATAAATATTCAAATCACATTTTGAAATAGTTTTATAGTACTTATTTTTTTCTTTTTTAGTTTATTTTAAGCTGAAATAACAATACAACATATATTAAATTCACTGGGATTCATGCTCTCACTACCGATAAAACACAGAGGGAAGCAGGAATGAGTCTCTTGGCCGATATTCAGCGTACGCACTACTAGACGTTAATAGCTAGGAAGCCCCGCTCAAAGATAACCAATCACAGTGAAAAAGTGGCCAGGCTTCCCTTCACGAACGTGGCGAAATGCAAAATTTTACCCGCACTGTGATTGGTTGCTCGCGAACCGAGCTTCCCAGCTGCTAAGCTCTAGTAATATTATCGACTCCACAATAACTCGTACATATTTGAGCGCTTATTTATTCGTCATGACTTATCAATATGTGTGAACTATTGCAATATGTCTAGTCTAGAGGAATAGCAGCGACGGTAGTGAAACACAGACGATAGGTTCAGTAAGGAACGGAGAGTGGAAAATGCGGTTGGATGGAAATAAAAAGTGAAGCGAAGAATGTATGGGGATATATTGAGATAACAACGAAAAAGAGATAATCGTTGGAAGGGATAGCCGGCTTTGAATAAATGCGTGGGGAGAAAGGATTATTCAGATATTAGTACAGGATTTTCAGCGCTTTTTCTAGGATTTCGAGGTTGCGCTGCGGGAAAAAAAATGATACTGGCATATATCGGTAGAGTTAGAACTTAGCTATCGTTATTGGGATATATTGTCAAAATCGAAGCTTTGTTATCGTTATTGCGATAATTAAAAAATATCAATATTTGATCGATTTATTGATAAATAATCCAGCCCTACCACTTAATAATATTTATTCGAATGTAGTTATTCTAAAAATGGCGATAGCTTTTTTAATTTATTCTTTAAATAGAACATCTTTATTTTAATCCATTATTAAAATTCATTAGTATTATTCCCGTGTGGTCAAATTGCTATAACTTCTTTATTTAAATGCTAAAATATCGTATCTCTTAAAATATTCCGCTCAAAAAACCTTATTTCATAAAGTTATCCTATTATTAAATATCAAATGTCTATTAAAATATTTCCGAAAAACTTTAATTCTTTCTTTTTTTTTTTTTTCCTTTTATAAAGATTCATTTTCTTTTCTTCTTATTATTTTTATTACGTATTAAATTCGAAGTTTAGCTACAGCCTCAAAAACAGATAAGCTGGTTTGTTGATATGACAGGCATCTGGTACGAGATTATGGAATATTCTGGATGGGCGTAGAAAGTTTTTGCATTTTACAACAAAATAAATCCACCGGAAATATTGATAAAGTTCCAAAAGAGACCTTTTGATTCGATAGAAGTGGGTCACGTGACGTATTCTGTATTATTACGCAAGCTAGTTTAAAAATACGATCATCCTGATTCGGAGAGAATTTTTTGACGCTGGTGTTTGCTAAAAGAATCGGGACGGATTCTAGAAAATAATGGAACGTTGTATTTTTTTTCGTTTAGCGTTGGCTAATGAGCATTTTCCCTGAAGAGATGTCTTAAACTGGAAATAAAAGGTTCTTCGACAAAAATATGGACTGACATTTCTTGTTGTTGATGATACCACCCGGCCGCCTGATGCGAACTAAAAGGGAAACCAATAACATAGCTAACCCTATTTATCACGAGCACGACTGCCTTCTTCCCGGATTTGAACTTGGAAACACGACATATATATATATATATATATATACAAATTCTACAAGTAACTTAATTAGCTCCCCTAATATTTTTCTAAAATATTTGTAAATGGCTAATAATATATAAATTTATAGATCTGCCTCAGTACCTGCTTTTATTACTATGCCAAATTTTAACTTTGCACATTCCATAGTTTTCGAGAAAAAAGGCTGTGACATACGGACAGACTGACACACAAGTGATATTATAATGGTTCCTTTTATACTTTTTAAGCACAGAAACCTATAATAAAATAGTCAAAGGTGTAGATTAAATTCAGAGTGATATGTTAGGAGGTGAATCATAACACTAAAAAATTGTAAACAATACCTCCCATTTCTTTTGTCATCGTTTTGCATTTTTTTTAATGATCAAATATAAATCACTTTACCAATACATGTTTTACTTTTGCCCGTTTCAAATCATTTCCAGGTTTAGCAAGTTCCATGCTATTTTTTTCCAGCTATAAAAGTTTTGGGAACTTTAAGGCGCGAATTGTACGACAGCCAACTATTATTTTTTTTAAGCATATAGATTTCCCATTAACATAAATCACAATTTTGGGTTTCAAAAGTTTCTGGACATAAAAAGACTTTTTAAATGCAAAAGCTTATAAGTTCATTGTAAAATAATGAGATGATAGATTCACGGAAATGTGAAGGAAAATAGTTAGATGAAAAAAAAAATATCGATTCATGGAGAGATTTTAAGTTTTGAATGTTTATTGTAGAAAATGAGATGTTCACTATAGTGTGAATATTCTTATTTTACAAATTAAAATTTATTTTAATTTTGATATTTTAAAAATTATTTTTGTATATTTTACGTTTTTGTTCTAAAATGTTTTTTTTTTTATAAAATATGTATAGTATCCTTTATAATAATAAAAATTCTTAATGCAATCAAGGATTTTTTCAGTTGATTTTTTCTTTATTTTTATTAGATATTTATTTATTTATCTTTAGAAGAACATATATTTTTCATAGCTTCATTTGATTTCTCCCGAAATGTGTCCAGGAATACAGTATTAATGCTTGTATAAAAAGCATTGGCAAAAACACCTGGTATAAAAAATATACAAGGCAGTGATGGAACAGTGACGTATCATTTGGGCGATTGTCACCGCTATATTATAAGAGTATTCTTCGCCTTTAAAAACGTCAAAATCGGGAGTCTGGCGGAATCCGATTGGGGTGTCTTCCTTTCCCCGTTACTTCCTGTGTCCGGTCTTCTGGTGCCTCATATTGGCCCACCAGTGGCTGAGAGAGTCTGCTCTCAGAAGCTGGTAGCCGGGAGGTGCTGGGTTCAAACCCCTGTCGTGCTCGTCGACCTAACCGTTCGAAGTTTTCCGTGGTTTTCATCGAACCTTGCCGTAAATACGGGTTAGGATCCCTTAGAAAGACCCCCACGGAGGGCACTCACCCCCCTAGGGCCTATATCCCAAGTGTAGATAATCGGCCGTCATAAATCAACCAACCAACCAACCAACCTGTCTTCTGGCTGTGGTCCGGTAAGTGGCAGAATTTTTCTTCCTCTCGTGGACTTTTTGAGCCTATACCTCACTGTTAGCTGTCCCCGAGTGGGTGATTTCTGTAAATTTCTGTCCTTAAATAAGACGAAGTATATTATTTAAATTTATCGATGTCAGTTGGTTCTCTGGTGCGCCACTGTTTCATCACTGACAAAGTGACCAAGAAATCCTTTCACATTTCCAAAAACCATTTAAAAATAAAAAATATTGTCGTATCAGAGTGAAATTTGCAAAAAATAATATTAAAATGGTGGATTATTGTATCAAAAAAAAATTTATATATACAGCGTGTCCACGTATAACCTGACCGACCTTTATTTTCGCAACCGTTGGTTCTAAAGGCATACTTCCAATTACAAAAATGGTTTAAATAAGGTAAAGAAATACTTCTAAAACGATTTGGGTCAAGAAAAACAGTTATTAAAAAATTACGAAATTTAAATTTTTATACGGTCCCTCGGTCCTATTAGTGATATTTAGTAAAAATTTACTGTGACACTAACAAGTAAGACAAAAAAAGTCCCATTCATCTAGCATTAAAATTGACCGAGTAATAGCTGTTTAAAATTGGAGTATATTTTTTGCTGCGAAATAGGGGTCATTCACAAATGTAGTAGAAATATAAATAATCGTCAGATATATCAAAAAAATAGTTGAGAGCAAAATTAACATGGCAATCTAATATAAATGTGAAATCTATAATCATTCTGACATATTAATGCAAAACATACCATTTGTACTGAACATATAAAAGGATAAAAATAACAGAATTTTTGTTAAATAAAAGGATGAAAACTACAGCCTCAATTCTTTACAAAATGATACAGATTTTAAATTGCTGTTAGATTACACTGTCTTTCAAATTTTGGATTGTGCCATGTTTTTTAAATTGTTGAAAAATGATTCTTATGTATTTTTTAGTGCAGAATCCGAAAATGACCTTCATTTTAAACAATCACGTCAGGATTTTTCTCAAATCGCAAATTTCAAAGATATAAAGCTCAAAGTTCAAATTGATCCCCCCTCCCCTCCCAAACTCATCATACCCCTGAGCTGTTTAGCTGTAAGAAACTCAGTATAAGCCAAAAATTTGAATAAATTATTGAATTAAATAAAGTTAAACTGAATAAAAAGTCTTACATCTAATTTATAGTATCAGATTTTTTTCTATTTTTTAACCTTGAAATTTACGATTTTCGAAAAATCCTAACATGATGGTTAAAAGTAAAGGTAATTTTTTTATTCAGCGTTAAAAAATACAAAAAACGTAATTATAAAAGTTAAAAAACACAACCATCGCAGGTTTATGTTATTTAATCTAAAATTCTTTCTTAAACTTGTTGAGGGTGATCTATCCGATTTCTTTTGTGTTATCCTCTGATATAAGTATGTATAAGAAGGTAAGCGTCGAAAATTATAATAATATTACATTGTCATCGGATTTAAGTCAGTATGTAAAATTTAACTTTGATCGGACACTTGAAAGTAACTTAAAGATCGAGTACAAATTTTAAACTGGAAAGACGATCGTTGCAAGTTAAATAAAACCTTATGAAAATAACATAATTTTTGTTAAAAGAAATCATAGCCTCAAATCCTTTCAAAATAAAACATATGTTAAAATACAAGTATTTTAACTAATCTGAAACTTAATTAATAAAAGTTAACTCAATCGTAATAGTTGTATGATTTCTTTCAAAGCGCAGATACCTTGAAATAACTTTAAGTACTCGATATACGACCCCTGAAAGCAAGGCCGAAATCATTTGTTTTCAGATGCAAAAAAGTGGTATAAGTCATGCATTTCAAAGTTTCATAACTCAGTCAATTTTAATGTTAGATGAATGGGACTTTTTTTGTCTTACTTGTTAGTGCCACAGTAAATTTTTACTAAATATAACTAATAGGACCGGGGGACCGCATAAAAATTTAAATTTTGCAATTTTTAAATAACTGCTTTTCTTGACCCAAATTGCTTTGAAAGTAATTCTTTACCTTATTTAAACGTTTTTTGTAATTGGAAGTATGCCTCTAGTACCAACGGTTGCGAAAATAAAGGTCGGTCAGGTTATACGTGGACACGCTGTATATATATATTAAAGATTTCCTTTGAATTGTTTTTGCCATACAAAATCCGACCAATTGAAAAGTCTTCTGTTACTAACCGCACTCCGATTTGTTAAATTTGTATGAATTTTTGAAATATGAACAGACATTTGGGATTCTTTGAACAGTTTTTTAGGATTTCGTTCATCTCACAAAACCCTATCACTCCCACTCCGTTGTCTGTCCGTCACAGAGCCATTCTCAGAAACTAGGTAACTTACAGAGTTAAAACTTTGCGTATATATAGCTGAATACCAGCTATGAAGCTCAAAATATTAAAATTAAAAAAAATCCTATTATTTTAATAAATAGAGATAAAAAATCCAAAATTCTAACAGCCTTTTCCTATTAAATTTAAACATGTTTCGTTATAGCAGTTGCCAAAAAATAAAAATCCACAATGAAATTCTTTCTACAACAATTAATTTTCTATTGAACGATTTCCACGTAAAAAATAAAAATGAAATAAAAAGTCTCATCAATTGAAAAAAAGATAAATATGAAATAAAATTGACTGACGTCATAGTGGTAATAAAACGGAAATTTTCTAAGATTTTTTAATTATACAGGGAGTATGAGTATGTGTATGTACACAAAGCAGATTAATATCACGTCATTAGAGAATTAAAAAGAAAATATGACGTCATATTGGAAGTTTAACGAATTTTACAAATGTTTGAGAATAATACAAAGCGAGTATCAATATGAGTAATAGAGAATAGTAAATATATGAGTTTGAGAAACATATTGAATCGTGATAAAAATCCGATTATGGAAATATTCGCATAGTTTAACATTTTAAAAGTGTACAACATGTTTAATTTTGAAATTATTTTTTTTAAATATCGCATTTAGTCCGCATGACAGATATTATTATCAAAGAATATAATAACGGGCTTCGACCGCTATCGGGCTGATTTAGATATTCGAAAAAACGAAAAAATAGACCGGTAAATTTTTACTTTATAAAAAACATGACTTTTTTTTTTGTTGCTAAATGAAATTTAGTTGGATTTATTAAAGAAAGGATAAAGTGATTTGAAAGGAATATTAAACGAAACCCTCTGAGCGATCTTCGATCACACTTACCCATTTGTTTCTTTTGCCGCACGAAAACCGATGTTTTTTACAAGTCTTATGGTACAAACCACACTCCAATAAGATATTTTATTTTTATTTTTTAATCAATCCTTGAAATGTGAACGTATTGGACACTCTGTATTGTAAGTTATGAAATGTGTTCAAATCAAGTATAGTTGCTAGATATAACATTTTTTTTATAATGTATGTCATTGTATATGGTACAAATAAGATTTTTGTATACGGCCGCAATTTTCCAGAACTTACGTTCGAATTCACCATCTACCTAAACTGCTGGTTAAGCACAAAACCCTAGTCGAACCACGACTTACATTATACACGGCCCGTTACATGGCATTTGAACGTCACAGGAAGAGAATTATCTTTACATGGCGATTGGTACAACGCATCGCGACCATCGTTTCGTGTCAATCGCCTTTAAAGATAATTCTCTTCCTGTGACGTTCTAAATGCCATGTAACGGGCCGTGTATAATGTAACTCGCGGTCGAACTGTCAAATGAAATCCGCGATTAACCTGATTTGACCTAATGGCGGCCGAAGTGCAATAAGATTAACGATGAATACCATTTAAGCGTTCGGCTGAGGTTTTTTTGTTCTTAACCAACAGTTGAGATAGATGGTGAATATGAGCATCAGATATAAAAAAATATTGCATTGCGTCAAAAAAAGGAGCAAAAAATACTATATGCTCCAATGAAATATTCGCTGAGATATCACACGTTGAAAGTGTTAACATTTATATATAATACATTTGCATCAATAGGGCATATATGCGTGGATTTCAGGGTTTTTAGTTTTATTTAGAAATTCCGAATTCATCTCAGAAACTCTAAATAGTAATTTTTGCTTTATTTAATGACAGACGTTTCTCGTTTACATAAGGTAAAAAGTCTTCTTTCAGAATGTCCCAATAAAAGAAAAGGAAGAAAAGAGAAATTCCAGAAATGCGCGTATATATGCGCTAATGACGCCACAACACTCTAAAAACGACATTTTCAAAACTGAGCAAAAAAATACTCAAATATGAGCATGTCGCATAGTCAAAATGGCTCCGAATAAAAATTACTCAAGTTTGAGACATGTATATACTCATTTCTGAAAACATGCACACACTCAAGAATAAAACATCATGTGCTCATAATTGATTATGTCCATGTTTCAAAAATGAGTATGAACTGACCTTAATCATTTTTGAGTATGCCATGTTTCAAAAATGAGTATGAACTGACCTTAATCCTTTTTGAGTATGTCCATGTTTCAAAAATGAGCATGAACTGACCTCTATGTGTTCAGTTTTGGGTATGTCCATGTTTCAATATTCTGAGTATTCCTGGTATTCCAGAATTGAAAGCATTGTTGTTGTCATATTTGAAACAAAAAATTTCGTAACAAAATGAAAACATCGATTTACTCAGATTTGATAGTGTCATTTTTTTCAGTGAAAGTTAAGTTATTAAAGGCCATCTTCAAAATGAAAAAAATAAATAAAATGTAATTTATATGAAAAGAATATTGCACTCACACTTGTTGTGCTGGCACGAAATAGTAAGTTTTAGCTGTTTTATTATTAAAAACTTTTAAAAATGTGTTTCAGTGATACTTTTCATCAAAAAGCGGTAATCAGCATTTGTATTTTGTTTTCAAAATTTCTAGACATATATTTTTACTTAGAATTTTAAAATCTAAAAATAATTTAAAAAATCAATAATAAATGTGATGTGTATACTAAAAATTTCACATTTGACATTATTAAATAATTCAAATAGACATGGACTTGTTTAACTGAAACAAGTGTTTCTTAATCTAGAAAAATATAATATAACCACGTACGAAAATATACAATAACCATTTCCGACTTACCCATGATTGCAAAAAGCGTTCTTTATCTTTAGAAATCTCAGAAACTAATATATTTTTGAGATTTAAAGAAAAATTTATAAAAAAAAGTTTCTTTTGCTGCCGCTAATCTTCAGAAATTAAAAAAAAACTGCTTGTTTACGATTTTACGTTTTTAACGCAGAAATATTGTGTTTGGCTAATTATTTTTTTTAACTTCAAAATAAAGGAACTTTTTTTTCTTTTACTGACATCTTGAACGATAATTTCTTTTGTGGAAAATCACCCTTTCTCTTTTTAAACTATGGAACTACATTTTTACTCTGCCGATATTTTTTTCAATTTCGTTTATAGAAATTTATGATTACACAGTTGATTCCATATCTTCCATTAGTAGAATCAATACAAAAATTACAATAATGTTTTTAATTTCTAGTTTTATATATACATGATAAAAACTTTAAAAAAATGAATTCCAAATGTACATTTTCATGGAATTATACATTGTTTGTCTACTTCATTTGAATATTCCTTTAACAACTGCACAAGCTTATCAACTCGAAATTGGAAACTTTTGTACATCTAATAGCAATCTGTGAAGATGAATCAAAACAAATTAAAACAAAAATATTTAAAATACTTTTTTTTTTTTTTAAATAAATTTGCTATTTTTACCTAAAAACAAACAAGTAAAAAAAAATAATTTAATACTTCTCAGATACCTTATTTTTGTGTTGTTTGAGCACGAAAAGGGAACATTTGGCATGTGTTCAACATTTCAAAGTATTTCTGAATAAGAATTGGAAGAATTTGGCGGTGATTCTATGGATCAATTTGAATGTCTGTTAAACTTCCAAAAGTATATTGAATTTTAATCACAATTAAAATAAGATTAGCAAGAGACATGAACTTTCAGGTTATTGTGTCAAATTTAAAAGAACAGGAAAGCCAAGGAAATATCATTTACATATGTTAAGAAGGAGTATCTTTGTTATTTAAAAGAGGCAGAAGCAAGTAGAGTAAGTGAATTTTCTACTTTCAAAGTAAAATGAAAGATTCAGTGTGTCATCCTTGTAGAAAAGTGGGAACATATTTCTTCATGAATGGCAAGAAAAGAACATGTGACAGTTGCATTCATTTTAAAGATTCCCATTTACAATTGGCATACGTTCGTGCCGGAATTTTTTAAGGATCGGTGCGGGTTGTGGGTTGACTTCTAGTATAATTTTCACGTCCCGACGGATATAATCTGACTCGTGCACCAATAAAAATAAGAAGACATTTTCCCTTCTATATCGGTGTTATCTATTTTCTCACTATGTTTGTCCTAATTTTTTATATTTTTCCTAAAACAAAAATCTTCGTCCTAGATTCTCTTAACATCTGCCAGTGTTGTCAGATTATCAAAAGTCAATTTCCCCAAAATTTCGAAATTTTCCGCCAAATTAGTGGTTTATCCGAAAAAGTCTTCAACACAGTCTCTACTCAAAAAAGTAAATTTTTATTTTTTTTTCACAATCAATCTAAGTTCAAATATTTCTCACAAATCAAGTAGTCTTTTGAAAAAAAATTTCACTTATAAACAAAACAAAATAAAATAAAAAAATAACTTTCGAACTGACATTTGCATTGTGATCGATTACTTTCACGAAGAAAATAATTACGAAAAGATAAATAGATATCAGAATTAGATAAATATCGAATTACAACTTAAAACATAGGTAAACTGCAAACGACGAGAACGGGAATAATGACTGACAATTGATAAATTTATATTTCCGATTCGACGAATTTAGATTCGGTGTTGCCAAATGACTAATTCAAATTTAACTTAAAAAGGGAAATAAGGAAAAAAACCCAAGTTTTTTCCCCAAATTTTCCCCACTAGTACTTGTTCCCAAAAGTTCTCCTAGAGGATCAAAATTTCCCAAAATGGGGAAAAAATCTCCAATCTGTTAGCACTGAACAGTTACCGAACAGTTGATGTCGGTTAAGGGGTTTCCTAGTTGCAATCAACAGTTACGCCAACTTGCAAGTAGAGTGTCTTGTATTAAATTGAGCTGTTGGGAAAAGTTAAGATGTAGTACTAACTACATGATAAAGGAACAATTGAGGGGGTCGGGGCAAGAAAGTGCCAAGCCACATTTTTGGTGAAATTAATCTAATACAGTAATCTGTTGCTCAATATTGTAAATTATAATATTCAACGTACAATTTGTTTCAAATGTCACTTGGTGGCAGCCTATGTGACAAGTTTCGTTTTTGTCCCAGATGTTTATGCCCCCAATGAAGATAGATAATTTACAAAAAACGTAATAGTAATATCATTAAAGTAATGCTATAATGTTACACAGAATATCTCAAATGTTACTAAGACACTGGCGAAAAAACTTTATGTTATATATCTTGATTTGAGTTTTCGATCAAATTTTCAAATTGAAATAGTACAGAAGTTCAAAAATGTGGCTTGGCATTCTCTTGCCCCGACCCCTTCAATTACAATAAAAATTATAGATGTGAAATTAAGAAATGGGATGATAACAAATTGGAATAATAAAGTAAAGAGAAAGAGATTAAGGATAGAGTCCTGAAATAGAAATATACCAAACATTATTTTGTTTCGTAATAGTGGTAGCAAAATTTAAGAAAAAAAATTACAAACGATGCAAACGATGCATTATGTAATTATTTTTCAAATAAAATATGGAGAATTTTTCAAGGATTTTTATAAAAATCATTGAGCTGAAAAGTTTGAAAAAATAATACACAACGGCAAACTACTCTTTTGTTTAATAACATATCGAAATATCATTTTACATTAAGTAAATTTAATTACTAATTCTTTTTAAAATTCTCGAAACAAAAATTTATGTTTTTACATATTTTTCAAATAATATGATGTTAGAATAAGATTTAACTTTTTTATATCATTATTATGCTTACACATTAACAGAAATCAGACAAGATTTTTACATATTATAGTATATAATATTCTATACAATTTGCCTTAACTGAAATATTTTCTTTAAACATCAATAAACAACCAACAATATAATCTCTTTTTTTTTCAAATACAAATTGCAATTCTTTAATACGAAAAATAGAAATATTATTTTGATCCAAAAATATATTATTTGCAGGAGTTATAAATTTGTTTATCAAATCCTTTCATATATCAAATATTGTTTGCTTTAAAAGAATGGATTTCAAAAATTAATTTGAAAAATTTCCGAAATTTTTTTCAAATAATTTGTTTTTCTATTTAAAATACAACTAAAATAATGCTGACAATTTTTTATTATTAACAAATATCTTGATATAAAAAGGAGAAAAACGTTTTTCTATTATTCTTGTTATTTCCTAAAAAATGAAGAAGCTTAGTCTAGGAATAAATTATAAAAATACGAAATTATTGTAATCACAAAATATTCGTTTTGACAACAAGATAATTATAAAAAGATTTAGAAGGATTTTATGAAGAAAATCGTAAAATAAATACGATTTAAGTTATTTAATTTTTCAAATGTGTAGTGATATTATATAAATTATTTTAATTTAAAAAGTAAACACTAAAAAGTAATTGAAAAATATCTTTAAAATCATATACAATAGTAGATTCAAAAAATGATAATTTTCCAAAAGGTTAGTTATGCAGTTAGTACAGTTATGCAGCAACTTTTATAAATGTTTTAAATTCTGTTTGTTATTTAAAAAAAGTAATTAAAATAAAGCTGACTGTTTTAAGATATCACTTCGTAAAAGTGAAAAATATTTTTCGATCATTTTGAATAACAGAATTATTATTCTAAAGAAAATAATGTTCTCTATTCTAGATTGCAAAATACAAAATTTAGAAAATGTTGTATTCGCAAATAGTTTTACTTTGACAACTACAGAAATACCAACTTTATTAAAATAATTCAAGATATTAAAATTTTCAAAAAATAAGATTAAATATCTTTAGAAACGTATTATGAAATATATTTTAATGACTTGTAAACTATTTTATCTTGAATGATATAGCAGTAAAATATAACCAAAAGAGGATGCGGAGTTTGCTTATTTCTTTATTTTTGAGAGAAATCTGATAAATTAGATATACACTAGTGTGCAAAACATAAACAACAAGCACAAAATGCTAATTTCTGAACACATGAATATTCAAAAGGAAATTCTATAAACAGCAAGTGTAGAAAACAGGTACTACCCTAACAGCACAGACTGTCGATGTGAAGTCTTCTTGACATCACAAATGGTCACAATTGTCACAGTCACTACAATGAACAGAAATGTGATATCTTTCATTCGTCTCATTTTTACTCTCATTTGGTCACTCCACTGAACAGTCACCATGACTGCTGCTTCTTGACGAGTCACCAGGTGACTTTACAATGAAGTCATCTTGTGACTCTCATGTGATTGTCATTTTGACACTCCATTGTAAAGTCATCATGATAGCTGTTCTGTGACGAGTTCCCAAGTGACAGAAAATGAAATCATCTGGTGACTTTTCACAAAGGAGTGCAATGGTGACTTCCCAATAGAGTGTCGATCACCGGAAAGTTACCATGCGACTTCATTGTGACATTATTTAGCAACTCATCACAATGCATTGCTCACATTGACTTCAAAGTTCAGTTTCCAACTGACAGTGACTGGAGAATCACAAGGTGACTTCATTGTAATGTCACCTTGTGACCCATCACAAAGCGACAGTCACAGTGACTTTTAAGTATTAACAATCATTTGAAAGTAATAATGAGACAGTGAAATATCCCATATTTTGATTCCCCGCAGCGATTGTGACACTTCTAACCATGTGTGACGTCAAGAGGACTTCACATCGACTGGCCGTGCTGTTAGGGTAGTACCTCTTTTCTACACTCTCTCTTTATAGAATTTCCTTTTGAGTACTCACGTGTTCAAAAATTAGCATTTTGTGTTTGTTGCTTAAGTTTTGCACACCAGTGTATTTTATTTATGATAGAGTCTAAAAAGTAGTATTAAATTGTGACTTTATGAAGATTAGCTTAACCTTTATATTTTTAAACATGTTTATCTTGAGTACTGTTTACTTTGACAATTACAGTAATAAAAAAATATTTATGTTAATTTTAATAAAACAATTCAAGATATTCAAATTTTCAAAAAATAAGATTAGCTATTTTTAAAATCTCACTGTGAAGTACATTTTAATGACCAATAAACTATTTTATTTTGAATGATATAACAGTAAAATATAACCCAAAAGAGGATGCCGACTTTGCTTATTTCTTTATTTTTGAGGGAAATACAATAATCCAGAAATATTTTATGTATGATAGAATTTTAAATGTAGTAGGGTGAAACCCCCAGTTATTGACACCTAACCAGTAACTGCCACTGCAGCAGAAATCTAACTCAAATAAACATTTTCTTATTTTTCTTTTTATAAGTAATGTAATCTAGTGTTAATTTATTTGTCTTAACTGTTATAACTTATTTTTCAGCTATTGGTTTTAAAAAAAAGGGATGGTGTCAGTTACTGGAGATATTGACAATATTTATGAAAAAAAAATAATTTTTCAAAATTTTGTCAACAATATTTTTTTAATATATCTTTACTATACTTTCATAAACAAAAATAAGTATAAAATATATTTAAAACTTTGTAACAGTTATTTGAACAACAAAAAATCCCTGGGGGTTTCACCCTATTAAATGATGACTTCGTGATGATTAGCTTAACTTTTCTATTTTTAAAACGTGTTTATCTTGAATACAGTTATTATAGTCCCTCGACATAGGTTCTACCGACCTACGTGACAACTCCATAATGCGTCTCCGAGATTGCAGTCACCCCCCTCAGTGTAAAATGTCCAAATTCAGTACTTTGATTATACTATTGTTCCTTCTCGTCTTTCTATGACCAATTTACATTAACTTCTGTGTTGGAAGATAGCAGCAATAAATAAAATCGTCTTTTAAATCCCAATGTATAAGTAACATTGACTTTTCGGTATGTTGCAGATATGCAATACGGTGATACACAGGGTTAAAATTGGTCCTTCTTAAGAAAACTTATCCAATGAGTCGACCTAATAGAGGGGAAATGTCCGAATTCAGTACTATTGTTCCTTTTCGTCTTTTTATGACCAATTTATATTAACTGCTTGCTGTGTTGGAAGATAGCAGCAATAAATAAAATCGTCTTTTAAATCCCAATGTATAAGTAACATTGACTTTTCGGTATGTTGCAGATATGCAACACGGTGATACACAGGGTTAAAATTTGTCCTCCTTAAGAAAACTTATGCAATGAGTCGACCTAATAGAAGGGAATCAACACCTCTTTGGAAACACATCACAATTTTCTAGCATTTCTCCAATTCCAATTCATACAGATGGTGAATCGAAATGGGGTCGTACTTTATCTACTTGTGGGTTTTATATATATATTTATATTTCATGTTTTAGTTTGTATTTAGTGAATTTTTTTCATCACATGCCCTGTATAGTTTTCATTCAATGTAGTAATTTATCTCCTTTCGACGATCGTCCTGGACTGAATTTTTAATATTTTATCACCAGTATTTGAAATAAGAATGTTTCCCTATTTAATCGCTGAGATTCTGTGATTAAATAAGGGAAAATTTACTCTTAAAATTTACTTGTAGGAAAAATCAAGGTTTCTGGAAACCCTTATATGTTATGTATATCGCGCGCTCATCGTAAATGAGTTATATGTGAAAAACGTTCTGTAGAAAGATAAAGACTGCAGAGTGAAATAATGTAATCCATGGAAACATGCAAACTCTATCTGTATTAGTAAAAACTATTATAATTTGAATATAGCATAAGATTAAGTTGCGTGCTGTGTAGAACGAGACAATCCCGTTGTCTCGAAGCAATTCATCACGGCCGTCTTGTGGAATGCATCTGTTCATCTACACATCCGCGGAGTAGAAGAAAAAATATTTATGAAAGGATAAGATTTTTCTTTGTGACTGTTCTTAAAATAGTACACTGTTAAAAATAATCTGAAATTCACGGTTATATTTTTCCTAATTTTCCCAGAAAAAGTGCCTTTTCGCGATAAAAGGGTATTTTCCGTTAAAAAACAGAAACATTCCTCATATTTCATGAAAACAACAGAACGGACGGAGACGAAAGGGGCCAACGGAGATATTCCGTTATCTGCTACATATTTATTTTCAATGTTTAAAAAACTGACATGTTGCTGCAAAGAAAACTAAAAATTCAATAAATTAAAATTTCTAGTTTATTTAAAACAACAACAAAATAGTGCTTTTCGAATTAAAAAAAAAGTAACAATTTTCGCATTCTTTTAAAAAGTATTTGAAATTTATTTCTTAAAGTTATAAGAAAATATTTGCACTTAAAATATATTCTAAACAAACATATTAAAAAATATATATATAATAGTTAAATTTAGTGAAAAAAATCCATTTTACTCAAAAAAGCAACAAACAAAAATAATGCTTTCGAATTAAAAAATAATGCTTTCAAATTAAAAAGTAATAATAATAACAATTTTCTCATTCCTTAAAATTATTCGAAACTTATTTTTTAAAGTAATAAAAAGCATTTGCACTGAAAATATATGCTAAGCGAACACATTTAAAGAATATAAAATAGTTGAAAAAAAATCGATTTTCTCAAAAAAGCAAACATTTTTTATCGAATTTATTTCAAATATACTATTCATATTTTACATCTAACAATCAAATTAAGAATATATATAATTCATATTTTTATCTTCTATTAATATTACAATTTTAAAACATCACCATCATCTCATAACGAAATCTCCCCGCAATTAACTTCAAAATCACCAAGCTTCTAAACCCCAAATTGTTTAAGTTCTCAGCCACCATTTTGAGAAACCCCATATCAACCTTTTAAACCGCTACTCTAACAAGCGCCCACTGGCCGAATGGGCAAGACACTTGATTCGAGGCATTGTCATCCCTGGTTCAAACCCGATGTCGGGCAGAAAATGTTCTTGAAGTATATCAGATAGTACATACTCCTGCAATAGTCGACAGATGGCAGCACATATAGAGATGTACTTTCTTAAAACCGAGTTTATTCATAACGGATAATTTTCTTTTCTTGCCAGTGCAGCCAGGAATATTTCCGTGATTTCTGAGAGCGTTAACAGAAATTTACCGCTTCTGTAAATGGAGTTTGTCCTTCTTTTATCTTTCAAAACGGAAAATCTACTAACGGAACGGAAAAAGTCCGGCAACTTTGCTGCCAGTAGTTTTACCGTGAATTTGAGGATTTATTTTTAACAGTGTAACGGTATTAAAAATAGGGAATATAGTAAAGAGTTTTATAAGAGAGTAGCGACATACGTTCAGAAGATTGGATACATCCAAACCCAATGATATGATCTTGATAGTATCGACATTAATGTTTGTTGACGTCGCTTCTTCACTCAGTCATTTAAAGCTGCAACAACGCGTTTTAAGAGAATTATTAATCCATACATTTTATTATAATTAGTTTAATTTTCATTTCATTTAAATTACCATATATAATTTTTATTGTGTTCAAAATAATGCTTCACACATACACACACAATATTATATATATATATATATATATATATATATATATATATACAGGGTGATTATAATTAAAAATCAAATTTCAAAAAGCTGTAAAAAAAGAAACACTGGTCAGATTGACTTAAACTTTAATCGGAATATACGCAAAAAAGGAGAAATTGTATGGTATAAGAAAATAATAGTTAGAAATTTTAGCCATAGATGACACTTTACTTGTCATAACGTAAATGGGTTCGGCTACCAGTGACACTGGAATCCCAATGTGACGGTTATTGCGTGAATTGCAGGTTAAACCTCTGTACTGTTCAATGTGCATGACTATACCGGTTTTTTACTGTCAAAATGACTTCCAAGTTATTCAGCAGTTGTGTTTCTCTTAGTGGAAAGCCCATCCACCACGACAAGATGTTGCCACACCGGATGGGAAAATTTGGTTTTCAATTGTCCTGAGGTCAAAAACCGCAGAAAAAGCAATAATGAAATCGGTTTTTAATTGTCCTGATGTCGTAATTAAAAATGTGTCATGATAACTAAAAATTTTACTAAACACATGGATTTTTCTTCAAAGTTTCCACGTATGCAAAATTGAGCAACTTCTCATCGCTATCATGGAAACTTCGTACATTTAGTATCGAATATTAGGACGAGTTAGCAACTCCACTATCGATTATTGAAAACTTTATACAGTATCCCTGGAAACTTTGTAATGTATACGAGACTTCATTATCCAGAAGTAAACACTTCCTTACCCCACTAACGACTAGTAGAGAGTTCGCAACATTCATATGTAATACATTGAACCATTTTATAGAGATCATGGAATGGAGTTGGTGTCACATGCGTAACCACTTAATCTTGAACAATCTTATATGCATTTACTTCCTAAACAGTTGAAAAAATATTATATCAATTTCACGCAGAGCTAAATGCATTCGCAGTTGAAAGTACCACCGAACTATCTTCTTTACTCAAAAGTTCTATACGACAAAACACAATCGTAGCTGAATATTGAAATACCAACACTTCAGAGCAAATCAGGAACTCTCCAACACAAATCTCTGAAACCTTACAACAATAGAAATACAATCTCACATTTGCATAGAAGCTCGCAACTAAAAACACCTAAAAAAACTAAGTAACTGATTTCAATCACACTCCGATAGTTACTTGAAAGTACAACATCTATGTTTGTTAAAGAAAATTAAAATCCAAAACCACATTCCCACAGAACTTGCAAATTTTCACCACAATCCTCACAAGTTAGCTCTCTGTATGGAAGTAATTTCAATTTAGTAACACGTAAAATATATACAAAAAATTTCAATTTAATTAAAGAAAACTTATAAAAAATTTCAAACACAAATTTTCTAATTCATAAAAACTAACAAAGAAAACTCGATATTTTATATCATTGGAATATATTCTCTATAATATTATTCATACTTAAAAGCAATAAAATTCCATAGTAAATAAAGGCTCCCCTATGTTTATGTTCCCTTATGTCAGAGAAATACATCCTTCCAGTTTTCCAATATCAAAAAAGTTCAAAAGCACTGAACTTTTCTAGAATTTCATCTTAGAATTTCGGATTACTTTTAAGCTCAATCTAAGATATATCCATTGACTATTTGTTTATGTTTGTAAATAAAATACTTTCTGATTTTTGAATGACTATTTTATGAATGACTTATCTTACCACATGTTTTTTGAAGTAAGATTAAAAAAAAAAAAACTTCTTTCGCTTATGTTCTTTTCCATTTCGCTGATTTAGAAAATTTTCTTTATTTATAAGCAATAAAAATAAATATAAAGAAGGATTTCAATATTTTATCGCATTTTTTCCACACACACTATATATATATCTTGAAACTTTGCCACGAAATGTTATTAATCTTAATATCTGCAAATGAAAATCCAATATCAGAATGTGTGCAAGAAAAACGTTTATTATTATTTTTTAAGCTTCATATTGAAGCTGTAACTATTTTACATTTAATACAAAGTATTTCAAAACGATGGTCATCTAGTTCTGTTTCTTCCTATTGTATATAAAAGATGTTTGTTACATTTGATTATAGTCACATTAAAGCGTACAGATGTTCAGTGTGCCCTTCCCAGTACATGGATAATTTCTAGGCTGTAAATGATTTTCATTCCTCATCCAATGAAACATACAAGGGAAAGTCATTAAGTAAGTCACAAAAGATAATTAAATAATAACTTACAATGATATTCACTTCAAAACTATTTTTATTTCTCAACCTATTCTCCACCAATATTTATGCACTTGTATCATCGTTTTATCAGTGCCCCAACACAATTTGCATACAATTCTTTGGGTAGCTGTCTCAGCCACATTAGGACTTCAAGTTGAACCTTTTCCTCATATGTGAACATCATCTTGCAACTTCTTCAACATCCACCATACAGCTTCGACTGAGCCCCAAGTGATTTTCATCTGTTTAGTACACTAAAAAACCATCTTGGAAGCAAGATAATTTTCACAGGTGATGAAAAGATTCAACTTGTAGTCCTAATGCGACTGAGAGAGCAACCCAAAGAATTGTATGCAGCTGGTATTGGGGCAATGACAAAACAGTGATATAAGTGCATAAATATTCTTGGGGAATATGTTGAGAAATAAAAATAGTTTTGAAGTGAATATCATTGTAAGTTATTATTTAATTATCTTTTGTGACTTACTTAATGACTTTCCCTCGAATCATTGAAGCTGTGATACGGTTTTTTATGTCATCGAAATTTGTTGCTAGAAGCTGTACATAAACCGTTTTTTTATGAACTTTCACACCGTAAGAAACTTTTTAAAGGAAGTTCTCAAATCCAAACTGGCTAGTTACTGACACATGTTTTAATTAATTTTTGTTCGCAAACGTATCAAATTGGCAAGTGCACTTATTAAGAAACTGTAATCGAACAGTTTTCTTTTCATTTTTCGGTAAAAGCAAAATATTTTTCAGAAAATAGTGTCAAAGGTAGCGCCTTGAACCGAAAATCCGGACGTGACAGTGCAGTAGAGGAAAATACTCCCGTTCTGAGAAAATAATCTCTTATGCATTTCATTTAATTTAAAATGATGAAAGCTGTTCGATGGCAAATTCCTTTAATAATCATGCCTAAAAGTATCATGCTTTTATGTTTAAAAATGAGTCAGAAAATGTGTGAGATAATGTCGTGTTGTTGAATGGGAAAAATATTTTTTGAGAATCGCCTTAATGAAATCGTAAATGTAAAATTATCTTGTATTTCATAGTAGCCATCTTGCTCATAATTGAAGCTTCTGTGAAGATTAGGCGAGAATTAGCATCTGTTTTGCTTTTAATATTTGAAACTTGATGCCTTACTTTAAATGAGCTATATGTCATTCTTATAAAATATCGTCCGAGAGCTGCAGCCACTTGATTCAATCTTTTTATCCGCTTTGTATTAACTAATTCACAGTTATGTACAATCCGATTAAGATAATCCCGGTAATATTGAAAGAAAGTAAATATTATTTAGGGTCAGCGCACAGTTATTATTACCGGGAATCCCACCTGCGAGCATTTCCGAGGGAGAGGGCGATTTACAACTGACCACCTGTGCTAAAAAAAAAACAGAAGCATATTTATTTAAACATGCTTCTGTTATTTAAACGCAGTTGTAACAGAAAGATAACCGGCAGCATGAGGTCTATAACGAAGATATATAAGGGTGAATATACCGAATATATATAAGGGCGAAGATACTAGAAAGTGAGCACTATAAGAAGATCTTTGATATGTACCATCTAATCTACCATGTATACCAAAATCATCACCTCTAAAATTAGTTTTAAAAATGTCATGCTCGCTGTCTCTCGTTCTAGCAGTAGTGGGATACATTACAAAGGTCTTGGTTTGATTAGCCTTAATTTGGTAGGGATGACCTTTGCTACTTTATGATTCAATATTTTACTAATTTATTATTTAACATTTTATAAATTCTTGGTTTAACACTTCACTAGTCCATTCTTAAATATTTTATCAGTAAATGATTATACGTACACAAGTTTATTGTCTAACTTAAAACAAAATTGCGGTTCAGTATTGTAACACATCATAGTTGATATAAAATATTATGCTGAACAATTTTCATCATTATATACTTGTAATTACTGCAAAACCAAAATTTGATTCTTAGGATGAAATTTTTAACAGTTTGAGATTACTGAAATCGATTGGCATTTGTAGAATCCAAAGAAATGATATGAGTAAAATGTCGAGTAAAAATAATCTGTTATTTGTTTTAATCTAAGAAAAATTTTGGCTGAGATGCTTTACACTCACGCAGAAAAAAAAATAATTAATCGGTTAAAAAAAGGAAAAAAGTCGCCAAATTTAGGTGATTTTTTCCTTTAATGGCAAACTAGCCATTGTATTAAGTTGTTCGTTTGGCGCGGTCTTGAAAATCGCGCCAATCAAAAAGTCGCGCCAACCAAAAAGTCGCCAAACTTATGTTTATATGTTTGCGTGAGTGTAAAGCATCAGTTCCGAAATTTTAAACTAAGAAAATTAAAACACTTGGATGTTATTTAAATGAAATAATATGAACTACTTTCTTGAAAATTTTCATTTCTCTAAGACTTGTGTAAAAAGACTTTGTTTGCTTTTACTTGCTTCAGAAAAACAAATTGAAAAAACAACAAAAACTTATTTTTCTATTTTTTTTTTCAAAGTTCAGTCATACAATCAAAACCATGTGAAAAAAATACTGAAATTACATTTCGTTTCACAGATCAAAAGATGAATTTATATGATATTTGAAAGTGAAATTTTAATCTAACCAATTTAAAGAGCATAAATTTAATGAAATTCCAGTACACTTTGCGAGCTATCTAATAATTATTTTTCATATAAAATAGGTTTTTAATTCACGTTATGTCAAAAATAATTAAAAAATGCAGGAGTCAAATATTTTATACATACATACGTATATATATTATATATATATCTATACTAATAAAAGAAAGTTTCGCTCTGTGTGTGTGTCTGTTGGCGATGGCTAGGAAATTCTATCCCACCTAGAAGGCTGGAAATTTAGGTGTGGATAGTCCAAGGTCTGGCCATGTGCACCTGAGCCTCATAATTTTCATATTTTGATAATTAGCTTAGATATTAACAGGGCCCGATTAACCTCTGAATCTAGGGGAAGCACGACATCATTTTGGGGCCCCCTGTTCATTTGGCAAAAGTTTTCTTAATTCTTCGTTCATGAAAACTGACCAGTAATAGTAATATTATTTCCCAGGAGTAGCTTTGCCAAGGCCATATATATTTCATTAAACAGCTTTTTTATGTTCCCTGTATCTACTTCACATATATTTAGTACATTTAGTATATTTAGTAGCTGTATGCTCAATTTCCCAGGTAATTTCTAACAGGCACTGCAAGATGCTATATGATTAATTAACATCCTATTTCCTTGTTAAATAAGTTTCGTGAAGTAGTGAATGGATTTCCTCTTGCCTTAAGCAAATTTTCTTTAAAAAAAATTAAAAATGGGAATTAGAGGGCCCTATTTACAGTCATTTTGGGGCCCCTTTTAAATTTTAGAGGGGAAGCATGTGCTTCACGTGCCTTTTGGATAATCAGGCCCTGGATATTAATTAGATTCTCATTAACCATCGCTTCAAAAATATCATCTTTTAAATCAAAATGACGAAAGAAACGGACAGGCGCATTGGATTTGCAACCGGAAATGAACGAATTCGAAATTATTTAACTAATTAGCGAATTTTAAGAAAACTAATTGAGATATCAAATTGAAAATTTCTGAGCATATGTAAAAAAATATTCTGTATCTGACTATGTAATTTTTGAAAAATTCGGTTGGTAATTTTTTTTTAATTTACGCAAAAAACTGCCAAAAATCTGCCGGTGGCAGTGAAAACGATCCGAGAAATTTTCAAACAGGGATCGGCTTTCATTAAAAACAGAACTATAAAGAGATCTGTTTCTCTGGCCGATCCCTCTCATTTAGTTTGCGAAAATGAAAGGAAATAATTGCCAAATTTTACTAATGAACAAATATTTAGTTAACTGATTAAGATATAGATTTGAAATTGAGGTCGGGAAGGGGTGTCATCTGCCGGCTATTTTAGCGTAGCGTCTTCGTTATGTTCTAATTATCAGAAAATGTAATCCTTTATTTAATGATCGCGTTAATGTACGTGACGGTGGTTCTATTGAACAAATTATTCATTATATTTGCGGGTATGGGGAGGTAGGGGGTTAACGCCTTTCTCTGAGATTGTAATTATCTCGGGCCCGGGCAACGCCGGGCGGGTTAGCTAGTATATATATATATATATATATATATATATATGTGTGTGTGTGTGTGTGTGTGTGATCGAGATAGAGAAAGAATCAACCGACGTCTAAACGTACAACATCTGAACTCGGTTGAGGTGTAAAAAATATTTCACGAGCCATGATTATGGATGATGTCATCATTAGAATAGTATTCGTTTAGTTTTTAAGAAAGGCTTAGTTGAGGTGGCCGGTTTTGTTTGATGAAAGAAAACCAAAGTGCTTCTCTGTAATGTATTGCTGTAAAGTCGGCATGTGCCCACTTTCAATCGTGTTAACACATTATTCCATCATCTGCTGTTTGTTTCTGTATGTACTGTGTGTTCAATTAAATGTATGTGTTTGTCTTGAATACAGAGTAGTTAATCGAAGTATTTTGTGGTCAAGTTATTTCATTGTTTACCATTCCCACACACATAAACCAAGTGTCCCCAAAAAGAGGGACTATTTTAAAATTAAATAATTTGAAAACGGTTAACGATAGACATGCCCCATTAATTGCCTCTTTATTAGAGAAAAGTACTACAATTTTGACAATACGATTTCAAAATTAGTTAAAAATTTGGTCAATATGGTCACTGTAAGTTGTAAAAACTAAATGACAATATTTTCGAAATCTCCGCCATTTACAGCAATAAGGGGCTGTCCATAAATGATGTCACACTTTTTTTCAATATTTTTGACCTCCTCCTCTCCTTTCTCACAAAGTGTCACACTTCACCATACCCCCTCCCACCCTCTTGTCACATGTCACACTATATTACATAAACATATACTTGCAGTTCAGAAACAAAGCACTACGTTATAGATCATATTTCAAATTTTATTTTTAAACTTTAACTATGTGTTTTAATGACATTTGTGAGCATAACAATAAAAATGATTCGTGCACTTATCACATATTCTAATACGAGCAAATCTTGTTTGTGGTTATATATATAAATATATATATATGCAAATTTTATCTCGAAAACGGCTCTAACGATTTTGACGAAATTTTGTATCGTACCGTTTTGGGGCACCAGAAAACCATTGGGCTAGGTCACATGGTCGAGAAAATTCGATAAGTGGGTCATTTTGGGTCATGGTCTAGCTAATTGTATCTAAAAAACGGTTCAAACGATTTTGACGAAATTTTGTATCCGACCATTTTCGGGCACGAGAAGACTATTGGGCTGGGTCACATGTTCGAGAACTTTTGATTAGTGGGTCATTTTTGGATCAACGCGGGTCAAATTAATTTTATCTAAAAACGGCTCTAACGATTTTGATTAAATTTTGTTTCCTACGAGTTTCGAGCACGATAAAATCATTGGGCTCGGTCACATGTCCGAGAAAATTCGATTAGTGGGTCATTTCTGGGTCATTGTGGGTCAAGATCTAAAAAGCGGCTCAATTTACACTAAATTTTGCATCCAACGGTTTTCGAGCACGAGAAGACTGTTGGGCTAGGTCACATGTTCGAGAAAATTAAATTAGTGGGTCATTTTGGTCATGGGTCATTATGGGTCAAGCTATTTTAAAAACGGTTCAGAGGATTTGAAATAAATTTAGCACCCTACAGGTTTAGAGAACAAGAAGACTATTAGGCTAGGTCACATGTTCGAGAAATTTCGATTAGTGGGTCATTTTGGTCATGGGTCATTATGAGTCAAGCTATTTTATCTTAAAAACGGCTCAGACTATTTACACTAAATTTTGCATCCTATGGTTTTCGGGCACGAGAAGACTGTTGGGCTATGTCACATGTTCGAGAAAATTCAATTAGTGGGTCATTTTGGTCATGGGTCATGATATTTGAACTCAAATTTAATTTTGACCGAGCATAGCTCGGTCTTCCCTGCTCGGTTTGTATGAAATAAGATTAAAGTTTACACCAAAAAATATAATTAATATAGAATAGTAATAAAACAATAATATGAAGGAGCAATTGATTTTTTTTAAGAAAGGAATATAGGTAAAAACAAATCACATGATAGTTGTTTTAGCCCCAATTAAAAAATACCCTCAAATTCTGGTAATTTCAAAATAACGTTAAAATTTAATCTGCTAGTTTTAAATTATTTTATTTAAATCAAAATGTGTGATGTCACACTTCTTCTTACCCCCTCCCATCCCCTTGTTACAAACTGTCACAATTTCATGAACCCCCTCCCCCCCTCCAAGCGTGACATCATTCATGGACGTTCCCTAACGTGACGTAGTCTTATAACAAAACTAGCCGATACTCGTGAATATATCTATACTTATAAAAGAGTAGCTAGATTTTCTCATAATCAACGTCGAGCTTCAACCGTTTGTCCTAGAACAATGAAATTTGGAAGACATGTTCCTTACAATATGTAGGCGCGTTCTAAGAAAGGATTTTTGAAAATTCACTGTATAAAGGGGTCTAATGGGGGGTCAAAAGTTTTAGATAATTTCGTTTTTACGACATATCTCAGCAGGAGTTTTAAATAGGAGCTTGAAATTTGGGATAACAATTCTAATAAAGAATAGTTAAACATGCATTTCAGGCGATTTTAGAAATTCAACCACTAAATGGGTTAAATGGGGGGTGAAAAATTTTCGGTGATTACACATTTTCACCATATTTCATCAGCAGTTTTAGGTAAGAGCGTGAAGTTCAAGATAACAAATCTACTAAAAAAATAATTAAACACGTATTTCAGCATTTTTAGAAATTCAACCACTAAGGGTTGAATGGGGGGGGGGGGGTGCGTCTAAAGTTTTAGGTGATTTTGCCTTTTTGCCATATCTCAACAACAGTTTTAGTTAAAAGTGCTAAATTCAAGATAAAAAATGTACTAAAAGTTAGTTAAACACTTATTTCAGCGATTTTAAAAATTCAACTACTAAGGGGATTATATGGGGTAGAAAGTTTTTAGTCATTTCGCGTTTTCGTCATATCTCAGCAGCAGTTTTAGATAGGAACGTGAAATTTAGGATAACAAATCTACTAAAAAATAATTAAACACATATTTCAGCGATTTTAGAAATTCATCCATTAAGGGTTTAAATGGGGGTCGAACGTTTTAGGTCATTTTGCCTGTTCGCTATATCTCAGCAGCATTTTTAGTTAGGAGCTCAGAATTCGGGATAACAAATCTACATAAAATATAGATAAACATATATTTCAGCAAGTTTAGAAATTCAGCAACTATGGGGGGTTAAATAGGAGGTCAAATTTTTTAGGTTACTTTGCCATATCTCAGTAGAAATTATAGGTAGAATCATGAAACTCAGAATAACAAATCTACAAAAAATATAGTTAAACACGTATTTCAGCGATTTTAGAAATTCAGACACTAAGGTGGGTTAAATGGGGGTCGAATGTTTTACGCCATTTTGCCATATCTCAGTAGAAGTTATAGTTAGGAGCGTGAATTTCGGGATAACAAATCTACTAAAGAATAGTTAAACATGTATTTTAGGCGATTTTCGAAATTCAACTACTAAGGGGGTTAACTGGGGAGGGTTGGGTTGGGTTGATTATTGACGGCCAATTATCTACACTAGGGATATAGGCCCGGGGGGAGTGCCCTTCGTGGGGGTCTTTCTAAGGGAACCTAATCCGCATTTACGCATGGATAAATCCACGGCTCGAAGAAAACCACGAAAACTCCGAACGATTAGGCCGACGGGCGCGATTGGGATCGAACCCAGCACCTCCCGTCTACCAGCTTCGAGAGAACAACCTCTCAGCCACTGGTGGGGCTAACTGGGGAGGGATTCGATGATTTCACCTTTTCACCATATCTCATCAGTAGTTTTGGATAAGAGCGTGAAATTCAGGATAACAAATCTGCTATAAAAATAATTAAACATATATTTCAGCGATTTTAGAAATTCACCTATTAAGGGGCTAAATGGGAGTAAAAAGTTTTAGGTCATTTCGAATGTTTGCCATATCTCAGCAGCAGGCCGAAGTGCCGCAGGGAGATAAACCTGCTGGCGCGATATAAGTCCCTCAGAACTTGGGTACGGTGGTCGTCTGACGCGCAGGGCGCTCCCTCAGGGCAACTGCGGTGCAGCTTACTTTTATATCTCAGCAGCATTTTTAGTTATGAGCTTGAAATCACAGATTCAGGATAACAAATCTACTAAAAATAGTTAAACATATATTTCCGCGATTTTAGAAATTCAGCCTCTAAAGAGGGTTAAATGGGGGTCGAATTTCTTATGTCATTTTGCGATATCTCAGTAATAGGTAAGAGCGTTAAATTTAGGATAACAAATGTACTAGAAAATAGTTAAATATGTATTTCAGCAATTTTAGATAGTAATCCATCAAGGGGTTCACACTGTGTTTCGAAAGTTTTAGGTAATTGTACCATATCTCAGCAGCAGTTTTAAGTAAGAATGTGAAACTCTGCTTTACAAATCTACAAAAAACAGTAGTCAATCATATATTTCAGTGATTTTAGAGCTAGCGAGTTCGTGGGCAACATCGGCTGTGAACCCGATTGTGGAAGATTAGACGGACAAGAGAACCCTTGCTGATTTTTTATTATATACTAGCCAGTCGCTTCCGAGTGGGGCCCAGAAACAAAGTACTACTTGGGCCCCACCCCTAGATAATCATGGGTAGGGCCCGGTAGTATTTTGTCAGGGGGCTCATAAAAAATATTTATGTTGCGAAATCTTTATTTAAGTTCTTTTTTATATTCGTATTAGTTATTTCCGTATACTTTTAATTTAAAGTATTTTATTTATATTTTTCTGGGCCCTAAGCGAAGTCAGAGTGGTACGCTGCCCTATGTATCTGGGCCCCACTCAGAGACGACCGGCTAGCCGGTCTTCGCCCGTCTAGTCTCATCAGAAATGTCTTCATATGAATTACAGTAATTTTCCAGTTAAGCTAAACTTTGTGGGTTTTGTAGGTAAATTTTGTCTTTTAAGTGTCTCTACAGAAAAAAAACACATGGTTTTAAATACGGTGAATATTGTGATTTAGTTTTCTCCGTTTACAGCGCCAGTTAATGGCGAAATTTTAAACTAATTTTTAAATAGCTAGGTTAAACATTTATTGCTTTTCTAATAAAGGTGCAACAAACGGGGAATTTCTATCGTTAACCATTTTCATATTATTTAAATTTAAAAGGGTTTCTTCTTTTGAGCACCCGATATACACTGAATGGCCGGAATATTATGACCTCCCTCTCCTCACTCAAACTTCGATTCGTCCGTGCAGCATGTGCGCTGATGTAATAACATGGATTTTTTGATAAAATGTTTGCTAGTGGTCAGAAGCACCAGTGAACTTTGAATTTTCTCAATTCATGGTTAAACAAGAACGAAAAATCATGCGTCAAGCATAGATTATGAAACACTTTCCAACACAGTCAGAAAACTGTAACACAACTTCACCGTTAATTAAGGTGAAAGAAGATATGTAAGTAAACAGTTTAGAAAACACATAACACATTGAAAAATAGCATGATAAAATTTAGTTCAGTTAGAATATTCACATTTAGCAATTTTCGCCAATCGATGGAAATACACTTGAAATTTTTTGTACAACGGTGTATATTATTTGAAGACTTTTGTACACACCATATATAAAGCTAAAAGACAACTTAAAACTCACTCGCAGCAATTACCAACCATAAACAACAATGTATCTTTTTCTTTGCGTAGCCCTGCATATAAATTTATTTATATTCTACAAACTTCTATTGGTCTACTAAACACAGTTCAGCGGGAAAATGCGTAACACAATTAAAAACTACCCTTAAGCAATTCACTCCCATAGTCTGTAATACTTACGGATTACCTTGTGTAGCCCTGTATATGATCAATGGAGTTTATAAATACAGACGTACTATGAAAAAATTTAGTTAAACTTAAAAACTCAAACAAAAGTTTAAAACACACTTATCACGCATAGACTCTAAATATCACACATTTACTGTAACCGATATCTTTTGTGTGTCCCTGTAAATAAACTCAATGTACTCCACACTTGCAAGAGAGCAATTTATAGTGCACCTCAGTAATGCATATAATTTTCATTATGTTTGAAATAGTGAAATATCACTAAATTACACTGCAAACGATTTTCCCCATAGAACAATGTGTAACAAAATTCTTTTGTTTGACACTGTAAATGAATAATAAATGCTTTGCACCCCATATTCTACAAAAAGAATGTTTTAATGCGCTTCATAATTATATATCAATTTCATCATGTTTTAAATGACGTAGCATGCACTTGAAATGATATTTCCCATTGACTGTAATGTAACGGAATACTTTTGACTGTCCCTGTAAAAAAACTATAAGTGCTATACACTTCAGTTGAAATAGAGAACATGCTATAGTAAACGAGAATGACATAAAAAATTTTCAGTGCAATCCGAGTATATTTACGTGAGTTAGAGCACAGACAGACGGCAGACAAACCGAAGTGATAAGCACTTTTTAACTAGGATGGAATGTGTTAAAAAGAGATTTGAGTGATTTTGAATGAGGCATGATTGTAAGCGCTAGAAGGGCCGATTACAGTATATCAGAAATCGCTAACTTTCTTGACTTCTCTCGGACAAGAATGCCTCGCGTTTTCAAAGAATTACATCTAAGCCAAAAAATTCTATCGATAAGTGGAATTCTGGGCGAAATTCGGTTTGTGAACAATAGAGGCGCCATGTGACTGACATACATTGTTTGTAGCAACAGAAGAGCATTATAGCGCAATACAACTCAGAATCATCGCAAATCATATGTGTACTCTCTACAAGATGGATTTTAAAACTCATCTTAAAAATTTAGCTTTCAGTAATGAGTGGTCATAATATTTTGACCATATATCTATGCATATTAAAAATAAAAAAAATTATTAAAAATTTTAAAACGAATTTAAATCTTGTGAGAAAAGCATTTGTTCTAAATTTAAACTAAATCCCCTTGCAAAGATAAAATAGATTTTATAATGAAAGTGGATTCCTTTAAGCATATTTTGTGTAATTCGTTTTTTCTCCGAGAATATGAAAAATTGAAGAGTATTTAATAAACACTTTAAAAGGTTTTTGCAGTAGCAAATACATAATTTTAAAAACATAGAAGAATCTAAAACGTATTAAGTAAATCTTCATTTTAGTAAACGAAAATCTAAAAGCTAAAATGCCTAAAGCATTGTTTCAATAAAATTTTATGCTTCATTTTAAATATTTTAAATTGCTTTAATAATGTTAGTAAGTATTCTTTTTTATCATCGCAAAGTATTAAAATAATATTTGTTCACAAGTTTACAATAATTTTAGATAATTTTAATGGAATAAATAAAATAAAAGTTTAAAACATACATATACATTATAAAACTGATATGAGAATTTGTAAAAATTACTAATTTTGGTTTGATTTCATATATGTTATGGCAATTTTGTTAAGTAACTTGTGGTGATTGCACTTTTATACATTTTCTAAAGAAATTCGCAACAGTTATGAATATTTGTAACTGCAATTCAATTAACACTTACATAATGGAATCATGATATCACCCTTTGACATGAGTAAGGGAACGAGAAAATTAAGAAATTAAAATATACGAGTTATAAAATTTGAATTTATAAGAGACGAATTCGATTGAAGTGAAACCAAACTCTTTTGACATATAAATAGTTTAACTTTACATGTGTGTATCAATTTATTCATGATTCATTTTAAATAAATAAATAAACACAATATTGACCATTTTAGCGAATTCTCTTTGAGCAATTTAAACACATTGCAGCTGTAGGCTTATTCGTATTTGTCTGTTCTCAAATTATCACAGAATATGGAAAAGGTATTGCCCACATGTTTAGTTCTCAAAAACATTCCATTCTAAAAAAAAAAAAAACATTCATAGTGAGTTTTAATGTAAACATCTCTGTTATTAACACGATATAAGAGAGAAGAGGAAGGAGGAAGACAGTAGGAAAAGTGGAATAACACTAATTTTGTTTAAATTAAACGCCTTTTTTACACAAGATTGAGTACATATAAACTCATTTATATATGCTACAAATTTCACAGCAACAGAAAAGATATTTGTAGTTGAAAAGTCACATTTTTACCAAAGAAGAGAAATATGGTATGACATAAGAAAAAAAATAGTTCGAAATTTTGCAATAGATGGCGTTTTACTCATCATAATATGCAAAATAAAAAACGTGTCATGCGCACCACATATTAGATTTGTTATAAAAATGTGGGGTAACTGCTGTTTCCATCATATTGTGTCTGAGAAACTCATCATGGCTCTCTCAGTGAAGGATGGCGCTCTGATTGTGAAGATGTTTTACAATAACGATGACTGTGCGGCAGTAGCTCTGAAGGATTTCCAGATAGTAAAAGGTATGAAAAAGGACTGTGGTCCGATATTTACCGACGGTCTGAAAAATGATTAAGGAATTCGAAACCAGGGGTTCATTTGAAGTGCAATCTGGCAAAGAGAGAAGACCAATTGCGCCGACTGCAGTATAGGATGTGGTTTGGCCACAGCATTGTAGGAAAAGACGGGCAGTGGTATAGGAAGCTGCAGTGCACGGGGAATTACCCGATTATTCGATATGTCTGTGAACACGGTGCATAACATTTTACAAAACAACCTGCATTGCTATCCATTCAAAGTTACCTATGTTTAGTAGTTGCATTCTGCTGATCTGCTAGTATAACGTTTGCACATTTTGTGGACAGACGAAGCCAGTTTCCATCTGCAAGGGTATCTCAATACCCAGAATTGCAGAATAATGGGCAACGGAAAATTCATTAGGACAAGAACCAGTACCTCTTCATTCTGCAAAGGTGTAGTGCGGGTTTACGGCATCGTTTATCGTAGGACCATTATTTTTGGAGCAGATAGATCCTACGGGTCCTGTTACCTTTACCGTCAATGGTGAACGCTATGAGACTCATTATGAGACATGTTATTCCAGTACTTCAACAACGTGCATGTGTGGGTAGCGTATGTTTTATGATAGATGGCGCTCTTACACGCATTGCAATTCCAGTGAAGCAATTGCTCAACATGCATTTCGGAAATGATAGAATTATCAGCCACCATTTTCCAACAGCTTGGCCGCCAAGATCACCTTATCTTAATCCTAGTGATATCTGGCTGTGGGGTTATCTGAAAAATATTGTATTCAGTGGTCCGGTTGGTAACCTAGCTGAATTAAAGACACTTATTGGGCAGCACATTCTCAACGTCACCGCTAATACACTCCGATCTCTTGTGGAAAATGCTGGTTCTCGGTTTCAACTTGTGGCAGAAAAAAGTAGACAGCAATATGAACATTTCTTGGGCAAGTCTCGCGACACTTAAAAACCGATTTTATTCTTTCTTTTTCTGCGGTTTTTGGCCTCAGAACAACTAAAACCGATTTCATTGTTGCTTTTTCTGCGGATTTTGGCCTCAGGACAATTAAAAACGAATTTATCCCAACTGTGGTGGCTGGGATTTCCATTGAAAGTGCCACAACTGCTGAATTATTTGTAAGTAATTTTTTCAGTAAAACCCGTTACAGTCATGCACATTGAACAGTACAGCTGGATTGACCTGCAACTCACGAAATAGCTATCGTATTGGAATTCCAATGTCACTGGTAGCCGAAACATTTTACGTTTATGACGAGTAAGTGCCACCTACAGCTCAAATTTTGAATTATTTTTGTTTCTTATTCCATACCATTTCCCCCTTCTTCGTGTATATTCTGGTCAAATATCAGGCCATTCTGACCCGTGGTTTATTTTTTACAAGTTTTTGAAAGTTGAACTTTAATTATAATCGCCCTGTATGTTATTGAAGTTTACATGGTATGTTCGCTATTGAAAAGGAAGTATGTAACATTTATAATTCATTTACAGGGACATTCAAAAGAATTCCGTTACATAATGGTCTATGGGGAAAAATCGTTTTCAATGTATTTTAATGATGTTACACTATTTCAAACATATTGAAATTGGAATGCATCACCAAAGTGCTACTACAGGATGTTGACTGTTGAATACGGTGTGCATAGCATTTATCGTCATTCACATGTACACACAAAATAATTCCTTAACAGTATTGTCTATGAGCAATAATTGTTGAAGATGCGTTTTCATTTCTGGTATGCGTTTTTTAATTAAATTAATTTTTTGTATATTACTTGGTGTATGTATAAATTCTGTAGATCATATACAAGGCTTCACAAAATAATTCGAGTTTCATTTTAAATTTCCATTTATTGACGGAAATTGCTGAAAGGGGATGTTCACCTGTGTTAAGCGTCTCTGAACTGCTCTAAATTTTAGTATACTATGTAGTATATATATATATATATATATATATATATAAATTTGTCGATAATATACAGGGCTGTACAAAATAACTCGGATACTTATGCTCATAATTCATATTTTATGTTACAAAATCATAGGTATTGCAAAATTAAGATGCTTGTGTTTGGGTTTTTAAAACCATTCTTACAAATTTTGAGCTATATAAGATTATTATTTTAGAAAATATAAGTAGACGAAAATCCAAATGACTTGTAATTTTGTAGTCGAGTATAAATTACAACGCAGATTTAAAATATTTTGTGAAAATTGGTTGTTTCTATTAAAAATTTCAAATATAGTTCAAATTTTAATGTGTTGACGGCTCTTAAAACCTAATTCATGTATATCAGTTAATAATACACATTATTGCCTATTAATTTGTAATTTCTTTTTTTCTACCAGAAACGGTTTTCAAAACATCATAGGATGTGTTCTTTTTCAGGACTATACGTTATTTACTTAAGTAAAATATATGAGGGTACTTAGAAACTTACGGTATGTTTTCTACTGCGTATGAAATCTCAGTCTGATAACCAATCGAGGTGTATATATCCTGGACATGTCGCATGGAAAAACATATTTCTTCCCGGCAGTTGAATGCGAAGAAGACATAAAATTTCTCTCTTAGTCTCATTGTAAAATTAATATGCTCTGACGTATCTGATGATCTCGTATTTTTAAATAGAAAAATATAAGTGTGACTTAATGAAATACTTAAATGGTATTCAACTTAAATGATTTTATTTTCAAAATAAATCAGATAACAGAAATTTATGTTTTAGATGCCTGTTAATGCATTCGATAAAATAAATTACTGCATTGCTCTCCATTAACATTCGTAACAATCCGCCAAAATGACACTGTTGTGTCAAGAATATTTGTCTTCAAAGTAATTCTGGAATATGTGTTGAACAGTTGAACAGTTTAGGCATACCATGGGCTAGTTCATGACTTTTAAAACGTCACCCAGAGTGGATCCTCTTTACACGGCGATTGGCACAAAACGATGGGCGTGACGATTTGTACCAATCCCCGTGTAAAGGTGAAATACTCCGTGTGAAGTTTTAAATGGCATAAATCGGCCGTTTAATGTCGTTGGTCTTGGTCTAGGAGTAGCTGTATTTCTAAAACTTAGGGAGCAATTAAAGGAACGTAGTCTACTGTAGTCTAAACTGCTTAAGTGTGAGTATGATTTTAAATATTAATAAAGATGAAAAAGACTTTTGGATAGGTTTAAAAACAACAAATAGAATAATAATAATAATTTAAAAAAATAGTAATTACATAAAAAAGAGAAGAAAATTAAAAGTTAAAATGTTTAATTGTTCAAACAGTCGATATAAAAGAGGAAATGCTTCAGAACACAAAACATGTTTCAATGATAGCTATACATTTGTTGTCGTTGTTACATGTTATAGTAAGAGCAGTAAAAAGAAAAAAAAGTATAATTTCTTTTTATAAAATTAAAATTAATAAAAAGTTTTAGTTAATATAAGTTAAACATAAAACAAGAAGTAAATTTCAATTTTATATAAATAGTATTGAATGCTTATTTATTTTGTTGCTGAGTTTTTTTTTCAAGCGATATTAAATGCAAATGATTGAAGATGTCTTCTAACAACATAACCATAGCCAATGAAAGACAGGTCCCGGTACTCCACCGATCTTGGTTACTTTTCAGCGTACCCGGATCACATGACCATTCTAAAATTGGTAGAAAAGAGCCTAACTTGATCACGCAACAGTCAAGAGGGCTGGATGTCTCTTTCCTCGTCTACGGAATTATCAAACCTACCAAAATAACGACTTGATGTACGTAATTAGTACATACTAATTATATATACTAAATTTACTTTGAAACAATAAGTCCTATGACTGGCATTATCTTTATTTCAGTTTAAAAAAAAACTGCAATAAAGTAGTGCACGTTTCTTGAGAAATTCAGTAAAATACATCTACAATAATAATAGTGCACTTGCCGTGAGAAAATCAGTAAAAAAACATTTTCTAAAAAAATGGCATTTAGAAGCTGCTTTCTGAGAGTAGGGCTGGATTTCTCTTTCCTTGTCTATGTACTTAACGAAATTTATGGCTGATATTTTTGCATTTTTATCTTTCTTCACGTATTTCACTTTTCCTATCAACTGAGTCACTTTTATCTTTGGATTTTTTTTAAATCAACATTGTAACCATCACTTGTAAGTGGTTTCAATTGCGCTTAATAAATATGATTGGAATCACAAACGCGCACACACACACACACAAAACCATAAAACTTAAGGGTAATTTCATTTAATTTATATTAGGAAAATATAAACGTAAACTTTTTTCTGTAATTTTTTAAATGAAATTAAAAATAACAAAAAATTAATTTAATTTAACACTAGAACTACTGGAAATTTTAGTCAAGTTTTTTAAAACTATTTCACACCAGAAATTTTCTTTAAAACTGTTTAACTTATTCATTTAACGTATTTCTGTGAGTTTTATATTTAATTTATTTTAAAAAGAAATTTCTGGTTCGAATCGGAATATATTTATTTGGTAACCGTCAAAATGACGGTTCATGGTAGTTCTAGTGTTAAATTAGGGAAATTTAAACATAAATATTTTTCTTTAATTTTTAAAATGAAATTTAAAAAATATATACAAAAAAATAGAAATCTCGAATAAAAATAAACATCTAAACTTAGAATGTGTTTGAAATGAATAAGAAGCAAATGGTATAGAAAAAATATTCATTTTACGATAATTGCTTTAAGATATGATCTCTTTATATCCATTATCATCTTCTGAAGATACTTATGCGCTATTCACACAAGTAGATGTTGCTGAAATATATTTTCCCATTATTTTAGATAAACGTACATGGAAAATCACTCTTGGCTGGAGTTACTAAGTGTCTCTATTCTTAGGAGTCTCAAAACGTCTTCTGAACTACTGTGCAAGTGCCGGGGGATATATACCTATGCATTTTAGAGAAATTAGAAAAAGAAAATTTATTCATTAAAAGATTGGTGCTTGATGCGACATTGATTTGTCCTTAATCACAAAGAAATTTTATTATTACTCATTCCTTGCAATCAACAGCTCCGATTTGAAAAATATTTACTCAGATGTATAAATACATCATTTTAAGCATGGAAAAATAATTTAAAAAATTTTAGAAGACAGAAATAAAAAATTATTGACTAAAAGGTACTTTTTCACATCTGCAATAAATGGAAAATTGCACACTTCTTATAAATATTGTCAATTTTCTAATACAAAATTGTAAAGTACACGACCTTACTTTTGTAAAAAATCTATTTAAATGGTACAAAATTGTAACATATTCGAACTTATCTTTGTAATATATATATATATATATATATTTGACGAAAGAATTTACGAAGTTCATTTTAGTAATAATGATGCCAAACTGCTCAACTGATAAATAAAACTTTAGCATGAAAAATTAATTCAGTATGTCCGTCTGTTGAGAACTCTATGAACAATTTATTTTAACTGTGTTGGGGAGATTGCAAAAATAAATAAAATCGTCTTTTAAATCCCACTGTATAAATAGCATTGACTTTTGGATACGTTGCAGATATGCACCGCGGTGATACAAAGTGTTAAAACGGTTGCATTTGACGTTCAAAGATAACAAAAAAATACACTGTAAAAAAAAGACATGTATGTCTTAATGTACGAAAATATAATATAGGCACGAACGAAAATATACAATGACCTTATCCGACTTACCACGATTCCGAAAAGCATAGTTTTACATTAGAAACCTAAAAAAAAACAATATATTTTCCAGATTTAAAGAAGCATTTATTAAATCAAAGTTTCTTTTGTTCCCACTGATTTTCGAAAACGTTTATGAGTAGTTTTTATAGTGGATTAATAAGCTTTCTCGAACTGGAATATAGATTTTTAGAATGCTATCAATTCTCAATTAAATATTTTAAGCCAATCATATTTAACCTGAGGCCCGCGGGCCGCATATGACCCGGCAAACTTTTATGTGCAGGCCGAGACACATAATCATTAAGCCATACTTAAAAAATTAATTTAGATGTGCATAAAAAGTATTTAAGACCTTATTTTTTTATATATATATTTTTTCATGGGAAGACAAAATCTGCCCTGTTATTTATAATTAATATAAGATTATGTAAAAAATTCTAAATGCCGTTTGCTTAGTCAAATCTTCTTTTTAAATGTAGTTCTATTTGTTCTACAGTGGTGTATATATTTCTTAATATTTAACACTGATCAAACATTATGGCAAATTAATTAAATTTGCACTATATGTTTCTACATTTAATAAAAATTGCATTAAGCAAAAGACTGATTTATTAAAGAAAATCTCCTAATTTTTTTTTCTTTAGAACTTGGAAAAAATTGAATTGTTATATTATTACATTTTATGCTTATTTTATAGCTAATACTGCTTTTTAGAGTTGAACATTTGTCACAAAACAAAATTTCCACTGAAAAATTTTAATCCCACTATTTCCAAACAATGAACTTCACTGCATATTTCTACAACATTTGCAGTAGAAAACTATCAAAAAGTTTATTGTTTGGAAATAGCGGTGTAAAATTTATGGTAACATTTCTTCAGTGACAAACCTTCAAACCTAGTGATAATATAACTTTATTATACAGCTTTGTTTTACTACTTATGTTATCTTATCATTTTAATTACTATTTTTTTTTAACTTTTTTTATCAGCGTGTTGCGGCCCACCTAGAGTCGTAAATATATGTTTGCGGCCCGCATGAGATAAAGGCTGATTATGGCTATTTTAATCTCTGTAACTGAATTTATACATGAATACAGAGTAACTTAAATTTTACTGATAATTCTGTTAATTTATCATTGTATGTAAAATATTTCTGTTTAACATGAAAATGTTAAAGGAATGTTAAAGGGTCTGATAATGGATATCATCCAAGAGCCACATATTCCGGTTTGTAAAGACTGATTAATGCAGTATTAAAAACTACTCAGAAACGTTTCCGAAACTCAGTGGCAGCAAAATAAACTTTGTTTATATAAATGCAACTTTAAATCTCGAAAATATATTGATTTCTATAAAGATAATGAACGCTTTTCGAATTGTGGGTAACTCGGAGGAGGTTATTGTATATTTTCGTTCGTGGTTATATATTTTCCTAGATTACTAAACACCTGTCTTATTTTACAGCGTAGAAACGTAAATAGAACAAAGAAATAGTAAAAAATTATTGAAGAATGAATTTTTTAATTTTTGAAATTAATATTATATGATTCAAATTGGTAAGTGAAAGGGGAAATTAGCTATGTGTAATTCCAGTTTGATTTATGTCTTTTACTCCCATGTAAAAATAAAGTTTTCTGCATTTTGTTTGCTTTCGTTTTTTCTGTTCTTCAGTATCTACATTTTATATATTTGAGACTTTTTAACCGACTTACAGGAAATAGTCCAGCAATTTTAGCCAAAAAAAGTTTGTTTCTTCGAAAATATTTAAAGCCAGGGTTTTTCTTTAAAAAGAGTTTTGTTATGTTATTTTGAATTGTATTTCAAAAGTCCCCCACATTCTACTGTACGCTTTCCCTTTTTTTGGTGGGTGGTAGGGAGAAAGTGGGTTGAAATTATAATTTAGCTATATAGACAAATGCTCCATTGGCTATATAGTATGTCATTTTCTGAGTATGTTTTCGCGCTCAATCGAATAAGATCAGAACGAAGTCGATAGAATCGATATCTTCTTCGTCGTTCTAGTCGTAATAGGAGTTTAATAATAAAAATAAAATAAAGAGTGCTGTGTTATTTATTAATGGATATTCTACAGTTACATTGTAGGAAAAAGACGCATGTGTTCCAATCTACACACAAATTAGTAGTTTTATATTTTTTACAATGGCATTGTCAAATTTGTCTAAAATATAGAAAAGCTGTGTGATTAAAAATCCAGATGCGCAGAATTTTGAGAGAAAAATTATTTGCTACTTTGCTTGTTGAGAATTACACAGAAGACAGCCACGATCATTCCTCAAGATATGCACTTAAATGTATCTGAAGAGGATACTTGTCCCCCTAGTACTGAGTTAACTCTGATGTCATTGCTCTTTCTGAGTGAAGAAAACATTTAAAAAAATAGAAATTCACCTTTAGCCACTGCTATCTGCCATACTATCAGGTCTGCAGTTCTTCTCCGGTCAGTCATATAATCTCTACTACTTGGCGTGTCTCTCCACTTTCAAGGGTACTTTGCATCGAGACGTGTAATCGATATTTTATCAAGCTTAGGATTATGTATACTTCCGATAGAGAAGCACTTTTATTTGAATCCTGCAATACACAACATTATCAGACGTCAATTTGTTCTCCTGAAGATTAATGTATTATTCAGTATGTTGTCCCCGGTAACACCAAGTGATTGGGCCAACGTTGTCTAATTTTTGTTCCAAGCTGACCCACAGTCAGAAATGTCCGCATTGCCATACCATTAGCTAAATAATCATTTGCCAACAAAGGCCCAACCGTTTCCTGATCAGAATCCGGATCAGATATGCTCCAAATTAGCGGGATCTCTGCACTTATCATTTCCCAACCATTTGCCAACCCTAGAATTCCCAATCCACCATTTTCCAACCCTAGAATTCCCAATCCACCATTTTCCAACCCTAGAATTCCCAATCTCACCATTTCCCAAAGGTTTTTACAAACTGCCAACGTTGGGGCAGCAAATTGTGCTACTTGGGCGTAGACAATAACGATCATAATGTATCAACAATAGATGGCTTGACTACATTTCATTCCATGAAAATCATTAGATATGTTGCTCCTCATGATAGAGTTAATGATTCAATTCAGACTATACCAAGCCTAAAAACGATACCAAGTGCCTCATAACTAACCCAAAACACACAAACACCAGTCAAAATTTACGAAAATAGTGGTGTCGAAGGGCTGAAAAAAAAATCTTCGTAATCCAAATATCTTCTATATGTACGCGAAATACAAGGAACTACGGTAAATCCCTGGAGGGAGTAGAAAAATAGATTTGTTGACGCGACATGAAGGGCATCAGAAACAGCATGTAATGCACCTACTATTCATAAACCATCCTGCAAGTAATTATGTCACTGTTTATAGTGAATTGCTGTAGATACTTGACGAAGGTCTGAAATATGACCGCACGACTTGTGTAATAAATGTTGACCAACTTTTTTTCATTAAAGAAAGGGAAATCATTACTTGAATCGAGGAAAATTCACTGGTTTCTAAAATAATGTTTAGGCTTGGAGGTTTTCACATGTGCATGTCCTTACTCGGATCAATTGACTTCATCATGATCGGATGTGGTCTCAAAGATGTGATGACCACCATTTATGCTTCTTTGTATGTTGACAAAATTTTGACGAGCCATGTTTGCTCTCGAGCTCTCAAAGCTCATACACTTTTGTAACTAGCCCTGTCTAAAATAATTTTCAGTAAACTGCCTTTGGCCAGAGACGAACAAAAATCCATGGACTCCTAAAGAGATTCCGTAAAGATATTCATTAAAAGACAGCTTCATTTTAACATGTGAAAGAATTGGGGATCCTCAATAATGTGAAAAGAAATTTCCAAGATCAATGTTCTAAATTAAAAGAAAGAGGCACAACTCCAAAATTATGAGCCCAGTATTTGGATATGGTGTTATCTCCGAAAACGTTTATTTGTGTAGAGAGAATCGGGGATTGCAGGGAATATAATTCTGCAATAGATTGATCTCATATTTAGAAGACACAGAGTTCTCAATTGTATATTTGAAATGGGAAAGTTCAATGGATGAGGACATCCTTAAAAAGTTTACAGATGATTTTTTTCTGTTAAGAGATAGAAAAAGTATTATTGTTGGCGGTATATATTTATATGGTGGTAGAACAATCCTTCATGATATTCTCGAAGATACAAGGAGGCTTTATGTATGGAAAGGGTCCAAAATAAAGTGTTTTAACAAAGTTTTTTATTGGTTTGGTCAGTCAAGCAACATTTCGGAAGATATTTAATAATTTTGAGTGATTTCCTTTGCAAGAATATAACAGCATGTGGATGCACAGGAATCTCAAATAAAGCGGAACCAATAGGACGTTAAAAATGTACCATAGTAGTTTTGTACCACCAACCCTTTCCCAAGCATACAAATGATCATGTACATTGTAACAGGGGTTACAGGTGATGTAGAAAAAATAGTTATGATGCGCTGAACATTGATACAACTATCATAGAAATACAGGTCCTTGATAATTTTCATAATATAAAATATTCACGTACTGATAGAATACTTTTTCTTCTAACAATGGACAGTCATTTGGAAGTTCACGATGTTCCGTTTCTGTCAATTTATTCTTATTGTTTTGAAGAATTAGCGTAAAGCGTTAAATTATAAGATAATGAGTTCCGTGGATGTATGAAATCTTAACTAGCTACCAGATCGAACTCCACCCAACTTGGGCATTTTATTCTACAAGCCAGTAAAAGCCAAGATGGAGCAGCAGATATACACTTATACATGTTTGGAAGGGAGATACAAAGTTCACTTTCTATTCCTACATGCTTTTTCTGGCTGTGATGGGAAATCTTCCATTTTACTGAAAGGAAAATCAGTAGCCAAGAAATTAATACAAAAAAGTCCAGATTTACAAAATGCTATACCCATTTTCAATCTAACAAATGTGTATTGATAGCTGAAATTGGCATTAATTTTGTTCTGGGCATATATGATGTTTCCTCAAAAGAAAAGTCATTCGATGATTACCAAAATTTTCGTTTCACAAAAGTAGTCATCATAAAACGGTTAATTTGAATATTATACCTTCCATTTCAAGAGCAGCAAAAATAAATGTTTTTCGAATTTACTATCATGCATAGACATGGTTTTGTTATGAACTGAATGGGAGCTTGAAAAATGAAAGATACTTTGTTGTTTCCGATACGAACTCCTCAACCATCCCCTCTAGCTAAACTTTTAAATATGATTTTCTGTTCATGTTTAAAAAATTGCTGCATGATACTGTGTGATAAGTTGGGTCTGCACTGTTTCTCTAGCTTGTAACAATTGTCATCTACAGGCTTATTTAAATATTGTACCAATGCATGAAATCTCTGAAAAAGATTCTCTCTCGGATGATCAAGATTTCTAATAAAAAAAATGTAATAAAAAAATGTGTTGAAGAAAAAATAACCTTTGTTTACATAAACACCTTTATAACTCAGAAACTATTGATTGTATCAACTTGTTTCTAGATTTATTCGATTCAGTATTAAAATCTAGATAGAAAATGTCACCCTATTTGCCAATATAGCTACATTACAATTTTTACTACATTACCCCCCCCCCTCCAAAAAAAAAGCGGAGAGCGTACAGTAGAATGTCGGAGGTTTTTGAGCCTTTGAGCTGTTATTTAGAATGGCATACTAAAGCTCTCTGTGAAAAAAACCTTGGGATAAAATTATTCCGAAGGAAAATGCTAAAGTGACTGGAGTAAAAGAAATAATACAATTCTCTCTCTTTTATTTTATCTCTCTTCTGGTTTTATTAAACTATGCCACGTCAAGTAACGAGTATTCATTTAAGCACTTTTTTCTTGCATTTTATAATACAATTTTTCATGAAGTTACAATTTAATTTTTTGTTTTCTACTTTCTAAGTTAATAAAATATGATTCAACATTTTAAAAAATCTCTATCAGTTTTATAATGAAAAATCCACTAGGTGCGTATTTTTACTCTCCTTTTCTCTATGCATGTATTATAAAAGAAAAACAAAAGGGAGATTTCATACTTAGACTCTACAAATGCCATCTCAGATGGTTATGGCCGATAAGTTACTGCATAAAAAATTAATCGTACAAACAATGAAATAATATCAATAAAAAAACAGCAATAAATGGAATTGTTTTCTTCCGTTGCAGTGTTTCTTGAAACGTCATGATTTTCATATAAACAACACTTTACTTCCCTTAAAATAGTCTTTGAACTATGTGAATGTATATAAATTAAATCTAAGCCTCATATAAGTGCTTATTTAGTTTTATGAAATACCCTAAAGATATTGACAGTGTATAGGTAAAATTTCAACGATAAAAATTTTCAGTCAATATTTATTTCGATATCATGTTATATACAATAAAACGAAAACAAATAACACGTCGACGAACAAAAAACACATTTGTTTCACAGACATTATATGTAGCAAGTTCTTTGAAAACAAGTAAATATACAGCAGTTAGGTAATACTTATCTTTGTTGACACTTTCATATACATGTTTGTTGCAAGAAAAATTACAACATCAAAGTGTATTTTAATCCCAGTCTTATTTAGCTTTAGTTTATGCACGGTTGTTTTGTATATACTTTTTGAAATTTATAGTTTTTATTCGGAGTATAACAAGTATACAATTAGAAATAAGTGCAAAAGAAATTTTCATTTACTTTAAATTTCAGAATTGTTTTAGTTTCTTATTATAATTTACTATTTATTAGATAGATACGAAAAAAAAATTTATACATTATAGACAGTACATTGCAAAAAGTGCAAAAATACTTTTCTGACATTGCAGAAACGTTTACGAAAATTTAACACAATCTTGTAGATTTCTATATTCCAGAAACTTATCTTTTATATTTAGAAACATTTGGGAGAAGAACAACTAGTCAGGAATATCAGTACTAGGAAAAGGACAGTCCGACTCCAGAAGATGAAGGATGGAGGGAGCAAAGAGCAACTCTTGAGCCTCCCACGAGTAACGGACTCCTCCTCCTGGAGTGCTGGAGGATGAGTCCGTTGGTTGGACTGCTGCACAGTGTGGTATTTAGTCCCAAAACATGGCCAAAAATGATTTTTTAAAAATCAGTTTCCTACCCTGTATATTATTCCTCAAAATGTTTAATAGTTACTGCATCCAAAGGCGAAACGTGCAATGCGCTAGCACGACACAGCGCGCAACGCGATCAGTCCGAAGTTGCCGTTCGCTTCCAGTGGTCCTGTGATTTTACGATGCGCTCAGACTTTAGTGTTTCAAAATCTCTTGTTGTTTTGTGTCTAAACAATTTAGTGGTTGTTGTTGTGATGGATTATTCTGAACCGGGTATGTACTTTATACACACTACATTTACCTAATGAATATCCTGCGGATTTTTTGTCTATATGGTCGACAACTTAGGTATAGTTAATAGTGGCATAAATAATTATTTATAGTATTTTGATAGGGTTTTGTTATATTTCTAAACATATGTACGCGATGAAAACTATTGTGTAATATGCAATACTTAGTATACAAGGCAATTATAAAAAAATCAGCCGCCCGAAACCGCCCCCCTATTTTTAACGAATTTTTTTGTTGGTTCCTACAATTTTTTATATAAATTACTGCTATTTATTTTTTTATTTATTTGTAACAAGGCCTTCTGAATTGAAGTCTATGACTCGAAATGAGTTATATACTATCATGCAATGCTCAAATGAGTCAACATTTGATGAAAATCATCAATTTATGGAGCAAGAATTATTGAGAAATTATTCTGAAGGTGATCCAAGGATAGCTGAGATGAAGCAAAAGCTCTCCGTTATTAAAAATCAGTTCAAACAAAAATGGGTAGCTACTCATAAAAACAAGAACAAGATTTCGAGAAAACAATACTGATACCAAATTAATACAGAAGAATTTGTAAAATATTGCTGAGAAGTGGCTGAACTGTATGTGTCGCTATATAGTTTTTATCCCATGTCCCCTACAATGCACAAGGTACTTCGTCACGGAGCAGACATTATAAAAGAAGCTATTCTGCAAATAAGCCAACTATCTGAAGAGGCTGCATAAGCTCGCAATAAACATATTAGGTCATTTAGATTAAACTACAGAAGAAAGTTTTCGCGAATGGCCTGTACATGGGGTGTCCTGAATAGGCTTCTTTTAACTTCTGACCCCCTAATAACTGGCATGAAATGCAACACAAACAAGAAAAAAAAGCCCTTATCTTCTGAAGTTTTATATCTGTTATCAGAAAGTGATAGTACAAATGTTAATGTTTTTAAAGACAGTAATAGTGATGAAACTGATGAATAAATATTTTCATTTATAAATAAGACTTTATTTTACAATTTTCACTCTACAATTCAAATAAAAAAGAAAACTACTCAGTTAAACTGAGGGCATTGAGCTTACAGGCTTTTCACACTAATTGTATGTATAAATAAAGAAATCGACTAAATATTAAGGGGGATCATTTCCTCCTTCCCCCCTTTATATTTAACTAATGAACTTCTGAAACTAATTACAGAAGCGCCTTATTACAATGAATATATATACAAAATTTGAAGAAAATCGGATAATTCTGCATGAAAATCTCATTTATCTAAATTAAGGGGGATTTAACCCCCCGTACCCCCCCTTTATACTTAACCAATGAATCTCCAAAACTAATCAGAGAAGCGCCTTATCACAATGGACCTATAAACAAAATTTGAAGCAAAACGATTATTTCTATCAAGAGTTATCGCATTACGTAATGCATACGTACATGCATACATACATACGTACGTACATGTAGAACCGGCGGGCACATTAGCTCTCAGGCTTTGATAGCCTGTCAGCTAATAAAAACGTAGATGTGTAGCTTTTAGAGGTATAAAATAATTTTGGCCAGGTTTTGGGACTAAATACTACACTGTGCGCTGGATCCGTACTGTCTTCTCCCGACTACTAATGTCTGAAAAACGTGTCTGAAATGAAAATGTCTCCTTTGCTTCGCGTGGAAATTTCTGAAAAGACGTTTCTTAATTTCGGCAACGTATTGTTTTCGGAGATTTCCGACTCGTTCTTCTCCTAAATGTTTCTGAAAATAAAATAAGTTTCATGAATGTGGGTAACAATGCGTTAATATTGAATTTATGTAAACGATTCTTCAACATTACGAAATGTTTCACTCATTCTTTTACAGTGTATAAAGAGATGAAAAAATTGGAGATGCAAGTATCTTATTCAAATGCGGTAAAAATGAAAACAAAATATTTTTATGTAAATTTAATATTTCCAATACTTCTGAATTTTGTATAAATGAATCATTTAAATAATTTAATAAGTTTGATAAGCTACATTTTAAATCTTATTGATAGTTGTAGATCCAGTAGGGGAAAAACTACAAACAATTCTGAGAATTTTATTTAATTTAAATTTTGTATTTGTTAATTTCTTACAGTTTGTGTTGTAAAATCTATCTTTATAAAAAAAAAATGAAAATAATTTTTTAAATAAATTAAAATATAATTGGCTCTTTAGTTTGAACAAACTTTGTCAGTAAGATAATATTGTATAATGGATATTCGTCAGCGTAACTTAAATGATGATTGATGATTTTCTACATGATTGATACTTATCATATAAAAAAGACGTACAATTTGTTTTTAAAAAATAATGTTTCATAATTCATACAAACTCTCTCACTCTTTTAGATTATAAAATTAATACAGTTTGTTTGAATAAAGCTCGCCCACACAATTGCAGTATATTATTATCATCTATCTTCTATCGGTGTATCATATATCATTATCATACCATTGGTTATTATAAAGGAATCAAAATACTAAATGTCAGACTTATGAAAATTGCAGGCAAGTTAAAAATATTTTAATGTAGTGCTTGTCTTTTATGATGCAGTCCTATATAAATTCACACATTCCTTGCACAACTACAAGCAACTTACACAGTCATCTACGCATTCAAGATACCAGAGAAAGAATCTTGACGGATCAGATTTCATCTTTTTTGAAGAAATTGTTCTTGAACATTGCAAGTGTTGCCAAAGTTTATAAAATGAGATTGTTAAAAGTGTGTAAGTATATACACTCTTTGATTTATTTTTGCAATACTTTTTTCATTAAATGCATTTTTTGTTTCTTTTTATAATTTTTGGGAGTTGCATATAAAAGACAAACACTGCACAACACATTCTATATCTTTTGAAAATATTCCTGCAAATGACTTTTCGTTCATTTGATATTTACTTCAGTTTAACATTAAATATCATTGAAACATTTTTGACAAAACTTTAGTTTAACTGCTTTATAAATTGATTTTCTAGCTCTGGTTTTACAAGTAAATCAAAGCAGCAAAATACACTTTCGTTGCCAATCTTGCGAAAACTGAATTCCTCATATATATAACACTGGACAGTAAATATTTGGAGCAAAATTTATCAAACATAAATTTTATATCTAGCACCTGTTTAATTTTTAAATTAATGCAGTATGGTAAACTCCATTTTTCTGCACAATTCAGAGGTTTTTTCAGTTTCATACTCTTGCAGCCCGCTTTTAAAACTTTCTATATCAGTTCATAAATTATATGTTATCATCTTGCTCCGGTACAGGACTGTAGGATCCATTAGTAGGTTTTGATGGAGCCTTATAATTGTTACTCAACCACGTGCCGCTTGTAGACAAGCTAGTGCAGCTTGTTCTGTCTCGTACACCACGATTTGCGTACAATCTGATTCCAGAATCTGTACCCCTGGAATCGTCAAACCGAAGTTGTCGCCGTCCACTGGAGAGACCTCTTTGATCACGCCATTGTTCAAAGTGATGACGAAGAGACTTTCGAACCTAACAAAAACAAAAAACTAATTAACGTATTTATCCGTAAATAAGGAGCACGTGTATAATGCAGTATCTATAATAATGTTTGTATGTAAGCTGTTTTCAGAAGAGACCGCTGCACACAGAACTACAAGATTTGGCAGGAAGTTACCTGCATATCTGCAGGAAAGTACCTATAAATTATACACACCTTTCAGACCCAGTTTTTGGATTTTTTTTTTTTTAATTTTTTTATGAGTTTTTGCTTTTTTCATGGTTTGCAGTGATTTTTTTTATATTTGCAAAAGAATTTCTTGGCGATTTTTCGACATTAGTATAAGGAATCCGGTTTCAATCCTTTAGCCCAAACTAGTATTTTTTTTTTTTTTTTTCATAAAGTTTATTTTGAAATCGTACAGCCATTTTTTAATTTTTCGCTAATTCTTTTATTTTTTTATCGTATTTTTACCGTTTTTTTTTGCGTTTCTTATCAATTTTTTGGCATTCATAAAAGAAATCTGAAAAAAATTTTGGCTTCATGATTAGATATTTTTCTATGTCATTTTTTATGCGCCTTTTCACGTTCCAAAACGATTTTTTTCACATTGGTACATAAAACCGGTTTGTTTCAAAATAAATTTTTCTAAAAATAAAAACCAGAATAATTCAAGGTTCATTTGATTCGAGCTCGGAGCAGGCTTCACCGCCCGTATGTATGATGTCGAAGGCGGTGGAGCACCTAACCCAAGATTCGTTTGGAAAGTCCGAGCAAGCGGGCGAAGCTCCGCTAGTCTACAAATATTTTCATTACTAGATGAAACCACGCATACTCAATTATGTTGACGCAAGTCAATTATGTTGACATAGAATATTTTAATTAAACATAAATTTTAATGTTGGCTTTAAATAAGAATTTCAAGACAAAATATTTTTACAAACGAATATGCACAGTTTTTATTCCAATAAGAAAAATTTTAATATATATTTTTATTTTCTGATATTTATTTGGATATTTGGTGTTTCGGATATCTGAAGTTCGGATATCTGAGATTTTCTCAATTATAAAAATACGTATTATCACAATTTGAAAATGATCAGAAAGAAAAATCTTACTTCGCCGTTTAGAAAGCAGTAGAGTACAGCAACTGTAAAACCCTAAAAAGAGATAGAAAAAATGTAAGTCTTAATATTTAAGCATGCTTTTCTTATTTAAATGACTACAGTAGTTAATAAAGCAGTTAAATTCTTTCTAAGGGATATATATATATGGCCACGTTGTAACTCCTAAATGACAAACAATATTGGGTTGTTCTGAAAATTCTTTCCGTTTGTTAAAGTCGGTTCTTACCGGAAAATTCTATCATTTAATTGTTATACATTAATTCCGATATCTAATGTATATTAATTGACGGGTTGAATATTCCGGTACCAATTGGTTTTCCCAAACGGAAGGAACTTTCCAAACAACTTCAATACAATACAAGGGAAAACTTGTTTTAAATATATACATATGAAATGTAATTTTATATGATGTTGTACTAGTAATTTAAAGTTGTAAATCTATTTATAAATATTCAAATTGAAAATTCAAAAATCTATACCGTTAATATGCTACAGTGATTCCCAAATAGGGCAATATTGCTCCTTAGTGGGCGATTGAAGTTGGTTAGGGGACAAAGAAGAGTTAAAAGGGCTTGTCAGGCAGCAGGGAAAGGGCGATTTTATATTATTGTAGGCGATAATCAAACTTACTGTACATGTTTTAAAAAAAAGAAAGAAAGAAAAAGGGACAAAAATCAGTTATAATATTAAAGAAGAGTCATACGTAGTTCTTATTATATTCCTGAATTAATACTTAAGAAGATTTCATAAGGAGCTCATATATTTAAAAAGAAAATTCTGTAAAAATTTTCCGGTTATTATCTCTGATTATCATCTCTCTGGTTATCATCTCTGATTTTTTATTCTGCGGATATAAACGATAACATTAGACCGTCGAAAAGTAAAATATTTATATAACTAAAGATAGGAATGAGCTCTAAGTTAATGATCGATACGTTTTCGGTGATGCTGATTCTTTTTATCTAAAAATTAATGTAGGTCATAATTTTCTAATATGCATTTACTAATGATTTTCCGAACTAAAATATGTTTTTGAATAAAAAACTAACTAGATTATGTTCACCCAATGAACCTTATTAAAAAAGAAACATTTCAATCGAAGGATTTTTGGAAGTTAAGAATGAAAATTTGTCACGTGAATTTAACATTAGCATCTTTCAATTTTAAATCCTTCTAATTACGAAAATTTAAGAAAAAAGGAATGCATAAGTCATATAATTTTAGGGCCTGATTTGATCCAAGTAACTAGAATAAAGAGTAAAAATTGGGTGTTAAACAATGTAAAAAATACAAATTTTCTTAATCTAAGAAAATGTATAACCGCGAAGGAAAATATAATATAACGTTTTTCGAGCTACCCAAAATTCCAAAAACAGGGTTCTTTATCTTTAGAAATCCCAGAACGTAATCGATTTGCTAGATTTAAAAAGGAATTTATAAACACAAAGTTTCTCTTTCTGCTCGTAATTTTTGGAAATGTTTCTGAGTGGTTTTTGCAGAGTATAGGTTTTTCGGATATTATCACTTCTCAAGTAAATACATTATGATTAACAAAAATGTTTAACAGACAAACATTCTAAATTGACGCCATTAACATTAAAATTAATAACTATTTTGCTACTCTTACATGTAAAGAATTTAGTTACACAGGTGAAAATGTTTACTGAAGAATTTATAGTTTTCGAAAATCCGATATTCCGATTTGAGAATAATGATTAATACACTGAAAAAGCAATCGGAAACAATTTTGAAATCTACAAGCAGCAAAATAAACTTTGTTTTTATAAATGATTCTTTCAATCTCGAAAATATGTTGGTTTTTGATGTTTGCAAACATAAAGGAACAGTTTTTGGAATCGTCGAGGACAAAGAAGATATTATATTAAACATGTTAATAAAGTAGGAAAGTGTTAATAAAATATAGTTTCTAGTCTAAAAGTTCGATGAGCATATTGGGTTATCACACATATGTAAAAATGATACCCAGTGGCTTAGTGGATAGCGCATTGCGCTGCCATACTAAAGATGCGAAGTTCACTGACAGAATTGGGGAAAGGTTCTCATTCAATATTGTTTTACTTTGGGTCGATAAAAAATACGAAGCTTGTTTGATGAACTTAGTCCTGGGTATTTCGCGTCAGGCTGACCACTTGATCCACTATGCCATGTATCACCGCATACTACTGGTCCCGAAAGCGGAATTGAACACCGCAGTCCATGATATTGCATGGACTGTAGCGCCCCGTGACGTTTACTTTACTTTATAAATAAATAAAAAAATATAAATATATATATAAAACTTATTTTTTGTAAAATTAAACCATTGAAACATAAGAAACTGATCATACACAATGAAATCACAATATATATATATATATATATATATATATATACGAGGGTAGATCAAATATAAAGGTGTTTTTTAATATATTTTTTAAAATATTATTTATTTACCATTGTTAGTCATTTTTTCGATATAGCTTTCTTTAACATTTAAACACTCTTTCCAATATATTGAAAGTTTTATTATTGTTACATAAGAAAAATAACTAGGACGTGTATGAAGGGAATGGAAAAAAAAATGACTACTTCTTCTGATGAAAATCTTTCTCCTACTAACATTTCTTTGTCCAAAGACATGTCAAACAGCAATTAGCCTTGCGAACACTTATCTATGGCCCGCCAAACCTTTAGCATTTTACCTGTGTCTGATTGGGTTGTTCGAAAACGTACGAAGAATGTACACTTTCAACGAGCACACTTCCACTAACCATGGTCGTTTCTGTGTAAGAAAACAACCGAAAATGTTACCCAAGCCCATTCATTCACTTGGCCGTACTTAGGTGAACGCGGGAATTTTGCATTTGAGCTCTCTCTATATTTTGAATTTTTAGTGCATCATTGTTAATTAGGCGTATGTGATCTTTCATCTTTGCCAATCACCGCCAATTGAGGGGTTAAAATGACAGTGGAGTAAGTCAAAAATTTTGAAAATCGAGATAATCATATTTTTACTGAACGTATATTAATTTCTGTTCAATGTGCCTGTCAAATAAGTCATAGTTCACTTAGGGAGTCGCTATAGGTCAAAACAAGTTGGACCACTCAAAGCAATGGCTATACAATAAGTCTCACAAAACCCTTTATTTCTCAAATCACTAAATTTTGACTTATCCCACTGTCATTCTAACCCCTTCAATTATGTTCATGTACGCACGGGCTCAATCATTGTCAATCTAGTAAATATCTTGAATATAAGTGTTGTGGTGTTTTGGGGTTCTTTCTAAAACACAACTTACTTAAACTTAAAAAGCTCATTTATTACTCAATCTTCACTTGACAATTAAATATTTAGAAAAAAATAAGTATACCCTGATTAGCTCCACTGAAATCTGTTGCCATGGAAAAGGTAGCAAATTATATTAAACTAATCAAAATATCAAAACTTAAGAATCCGAATAGGTTAATACAACAATGATAATTTTGAACTCATCATTTTAAGACAATATTAAATGTAGTAAGGGGCAACAGATTTCTAAATCAAGTAGCATACTGGATTGCATAAAGAACACCCAACTCCACTCCAACCCGATCAAGCTCAAATCTCCATACACATTAAATTAACAAAAGTGTAATCATCATATAATTTGGAAAAATGCAGACAACCTGAAATTCCTCCAATATGAGGACCAAAAGGGGAAAGAGTTAAATCCGTTAATAGAATAGGGATATGATGATGTACTAAAATTTTAGAACAACCATAGAGATTCTGAACAAGATCCGATCGGTTAACCAAGAATCGTATAGTGGTGTATAATGACTGGATTTTTTTTTTTTTTTTTTTTTTTTTTTTTTTTTTTACTTTTTAAAATAAAACAATTTTGGTGTATATTTTAGAAAAACAATGTTTCTGAAAGAGGAGAGTTAAAGCTTAATTTAACATTTTATGAAATTAAATTTAATATTACTGTTTCACTTATTAATCTATCCATCCTTAAATCAAGATCAAAAATACGATTGTATAACATTGAGTGAACTTCAATTTATGTTCATTAAAACAGTCAGTTATGAATTTAAACTTAAGAAATTTTAAAGTCCTAATTTAATAAAGTTGAATTTTCTCTCCCTTTTTTTTTTTTTTTTTTTTTAATTAATCACAGAAAGGTTAGGCCATTCTTATAGGTCTACTGTGAATATAAAAAATTAATTATTTAGAGATTTATACAAAGAAAAACATACCAACTTTGAAAATAAACAAAAAAAAAACACAATTTATTTGAACATTTAAAATAATGAAGCAACTAAGTTATCAAAAATAATCTTAATAAAACAATATAACAGCTGATCTTTTAAGTTGAAACCACTCACTGGTTACTTTTAAATTACACATCATATTTTTAAAATTACCATCATATTACCATTTAATGGTCGTTCAAACATACAAACATTATATATTAACCTACAGACTGTTTCTGTTCATAATGTTTATTCTTATTGAAATTATCCAAAGATATTCATTTCACTTTTAAACTCTGGTATAGCAAACATATTTTTTTTTTTTTTTTTTTTTTTTTTTTAAAGAGGTACAAATAAATAAAAAGAAAAACTATGCAAATAGTACTTACAACAGGTAGAGAGTTCTACAATTTTAGTCAATGGGCACTTAGGAGCATTTCCTCCTTTTTCAAAATCTGATGAAGCACTTAAGCTGGAGTATTCAGGCTGGGGAAAAATTCAGACGTGGTTTCAAGCTAACATTCATCAATCCTCTCATCTCACTGCATCACTTGCCATCAACTACTAGGTCCATCATCTAGTCCGGAGGGGAAAATCGTTCTACGGTCCAGAACTTCACCGTCGGAGTCAGTAATTTCACCTTCCTGAAGCATGTGTTTTATTCGAAGATAGCCATCACCGTAACTCAGAACACTACGACTTCTAACGACCGGTTTAGTTCAATATCTATGATCACTTCTGATGGTTAAGAAGTCATAATCGTGGAGCGCCACTACGCCAAAAAAAAATAGGCTACACATATCTTCTTCTTAATTTCTCGTTAACAGTTATAGATCCGCAATTCGAAAATGCCCTTATAGCCTCTTTTCATCATAACATCATGATTTAGGATGGTTAATGTAGGGCCATCAATGCCCCACTCTCAAAAAAAAATCTTCCAGAAACCTGTCCGCCTTCAACAACTTCGCGATCCAGCCCACAGGCCAATCTTCGAGCCTCGTAATAAGTCGGATTTTTTTTTTTACGAGTCAAACGACAGGTCTCTTGGCCAAGCAACAAGTGTCGTAAACATTCATTCTCCCGCGCTGCTTGAAAAACGGGACCGATCCACTCTGCCAGGGGTACGGGAATGGAAACAAAAGGAAAAATGGACTCATCGTGAAGACTACAGCTTGCCGCTCCACTCTGCCGGCCGCTTCATGGGGGAAGGAAACCATGCATCACCCCCATGGCGTGTGCTGAAGGGGGGTCCTGTTAGCCTCTGTTTACATGGGCGCCAGCTATCCGCCTGATAGCAGAGCCAATTGAAGCCTGACGTAAACTTACAAAGCCTAATTGCGTGTATAGTACACTCATAAGATAACGTAATTCTTATACAGGGCGGTCGGTCATTCTTATATCAAAGTCAGACTAGATGACTCCAAATTTTCCACCTGTGCAGTCTACTGACAAAACATCCCTCCCTTGCTGTCTGCTTTTCGTATTTGAAAAACAGGAAGCTACGTTAGACTATAAACGTTGAAATTACTTTGCAAAAAGAAAAAGAAAGAAAAAAAAATAAAAACTGATTTTATTATAATTATTACAATTACTTTTATTTATTTAAATTTTTATTAGAAACAGAAAAAAAGAGTGCTTTTAAATAAATGTTGAGAAAGTGATTTAAATAATTAATGTAGATTAAAAAAAAATTTGTTGAAACCAACCGTAACAAGATTGCTCCCCCCGGCTAATTAAAAAAAATTTTTGAGAAAACAAATTATTTTTTTGAAAGGTAACTGGGTACCACATGGCATGCTGGGACCTCAACACTGAAAAAACTGACCCACAAACACAAATCATACATCGATCCGGGACGGGATCCAGAGAGTTCACCGCTGAAATACCACCCTGACAATATATTCCGGATATATACAACCAGAGCTCGCACATCCGTAGAAACCATTACCTAAAATATTACCTGAAACATGACCATAAAAGAGTACCACCAGAGGAGGGACCACAAGGCTGATTTTACCACTAAAATGACCAGGATATTTTCTGCACCTGTAAAAGAACACATGTTCCACCTGACTGTGAAACCTCACTTCCCTACTACTGTCATTCCTACGCATAACTGCATCCTACCTGAGACTTCTGGCAACAGACTTGTAAACAATACATAAATTGAATTTTGAAAAAAAAAATTAGCCGAAAAAGAAGAGAAGTGCCCACTGATTAATTGTCACTATACTGCTTATATACATAACTTCAATAATTGGCATCACAGTATATTACAACACTATCTATTAATGTAAATAAGTACTAGTAATATCATAGTTACAACACTGTAAATGTCAATGAAATTTGTAAAACACATATTAATTCTATTATACAAAAATACACAAGAGCAACTGGTGACACACAAAAAAAAATATATACATATACATCTGTAAGACACAAATTATGGTATCACAGACCATGTTAGAGAATTACGCACACAATTGTAACAATTTTATATGAGAACACATGTTTGTTTTCGAACACAGTCTAATGATTCGGGATATTATGTAGATTTTACAAATGCACGTACAAGTAATGTGCATGGGAAAGAGTATCTCTGCCTCTGTGCTACTTATAGCAAAAAGCAGTTTCGGGCCTTTTGGGCACTACAGGGAAAACATTCCACAAAATAAAATAAAAAACAGGGGTGGTGACATATATCACCAGGAAGGAAAACACACATTCCACAAAAATAGGAAGTAGAATAAATAAAATAGTTAATTTTAGCACTTTTAGCCACACACAACAACATACAGGCATGTACATGAGACAGTATGTACTAGAAAAAGAAAAAGGGCCCACACTCCTTAAAGTTTAAGCTCAAATAAAACCACAAACTGTATAGTAAATAATAAATCTATCTAGTTAAAATGTAGAAATTAAAGTAAACACATACTTAAAAAGTTATATACAAAACACTGATGCATTAAAAAAAACTGAACTAAACAGATCTACCTCGGCAAAAGGGCATACAAAACACAACATCCTAAAAAATTTTTATTAAGTATAGGCATAAAAAGGGTTAAAAATGCCTACATGAGAGTATCAACACACAACCAAAACAAACCTTTAATACGCTAGAAAAACTAAGTTCCGTTTTAAAAATGTCAAAAAAAAAAATAATTAAATATACATACACATTAACTAAACTATAAATAAATACAAATAAACAAGGTAAAATTGAATAAAAATGCTTGCATAACGAAAAAAGGTAGTTAGTATTTATAACTCGGACGGTCTCTTCTATCCCGTAGCGAATAGTCGGTTCTAGAAATCGATATTGAACGACTACTTCTATTCGATTTAGCAGCTGGACGAATCGATGAACGAGACCTGCGCGAATCGCTGTGCTCAGCAGTTGAACTGCTTTCTGCCGTGGCTGAATTTTTACCTACGCGCATTTCACTGCCTTCTGCCGTTGCTAAATTTTTATTTACGCACATCTCGTTATTCTCTGCCGCTGCAATCTCCGGAGAAATGGGAGGTGGGGGAGAGGGATTTATGATTTCAGTCGCGTCGCTGTCTGTTTCCTCCACTTCCGGCGCTACCGGAGTTTCGTTATTGTTGACGTTCACTACTGCTGGTGCGCGGTTACTATCATATGGTGCCCAGGGAATGAATCGGTTACGCTTACACCTGCGTACAGGAGGAGAATCGCGCGGTTGGTGTGGTGAATCGATGGTCACGTTTTCAGTCGATCCCAGGCCAATTGTTTGTTTTGGTTTACTGGACCAGATGGGGAGTCTGTCTTTGAAAGAAGACAACCTGTCAACATGGACAACCTGACAATTTTTGGGATTAGCAACTAGCGCTATTTTAAAATTAACCTCATTTAGCTTCTCAATTATAGTAAAAGGACCATTATTTTGCTTGCTTAATTTTTTTGTATTACCAGGGGCGACTGTGGGTGTAAATAACCACACAAGATCTCCTATTTTAAAATTTTTATCAACAGCTGTCTTTTCACGGTATTTTTCCTGCTGCTCAGAAACTTTAATTAAATTACTATGTACTTCAGTGTATACTTTTTGAAGAGCTGGGATTAAGAGTTCGCAAAAAGAGGGTGCATCATTATAATTAAAAGAAGGTGGTTGAGAAAAGAGATTATATGGTAGATTCATATTTCTGCCATACATAACTGCAGCTGGGCTAAGTTTAGTTGAAGAGTGGACAGCTGAACGCATAGCTAGTAGTGCAAATTTGAGTTTAGTGTCCCAGTCAGAGTGATTTTGGTTGACTATGTGACAAAGTGCATTTTTAAGAGTACGATTCTGTCTCTCCACTTGCGAGTTGCCAGCCGGGTGATAAGATGAGGTCTTAATATGATTAATACCAAACATTTTATATACGTGCTCTATCGCATCTGAAATTAGATTCTTCGCGTTGTCCGTCGTAATAAAACAGGGCGCACCGTAGCGTGATATGAAATCAGCTAAAGTGTCCGCAATGACATCTGAAGTGGTTGAACTAACCGCATATGCTTCTGGCCACTTAGTAAATGAATCTATATATGCGACAATATACTTATTTCCCGAAAAAGTTTGCGGTAAGGGTCCAATGAGATCCAAATGAACCTTGTTCATGGGAAACTGGGGGGTCGGCATACGTTGCAGAGGGGCGAGCTGGTTCGCTCTATAAGCTCTCTTCTGCTGGCAACTAATACATGACTCCACTAGATGCTTGACATCTGACGACATTCCTGGCCAATAGAAGTGCTCACGAATGCGATCAATGGTCTTTTGAAAGGCTTGATGACAAGCCGCTAGGGACTCATGTGTTAGTGCAAAAACTTGAGTAACCAATTCTTTTGGCACGACTAACTTTACAGATTTATTCAAAATAGCTGACTCCCTTGTATCCTCACAAACTAAAATGTCATCTCTAAAAAAAATTTTCATGTATTTAGGAGCAATTTCTACACCTTGGTCTAATTTTCTTGCAATCTCGCAGCATTTCTTGTCTGATTTTTGTAATTCACCAATTTTTTCAAGTAGATTGGAATGAGGCATAAAAGTAACTTCCTTTTCGACTTGTATACAAAAATTACAATTAACAGTATCATTGGAGTTATCATTGTTGACATACCTCGAAAGGAAATCTGCGACACTGTTACACTTACCTTTAACAAACTTGATTGTAAAATTAAAGTCTGAGAGAGTGCAGATCCATTTAGCCATGCGAGATGTAGGGTCGTGAATTTTTAACATAAATGTTAGAGGCGCATGGTCTGTATAGATGAAAAAATGGGTATTAGCAATGTAACATTTGAAGTGGGCAGTAGCCCAAACTAAAGCTAGTAATTCCCTTTCAGTGGTGGAGTAGCGGGTCTCAGCATCTTTCAATTTTCTGCTGGCAAAGGCAACAGGATGGAGCATGTTATTTTCATCTAATTGTGATAACACTGCCCCTAATGCTTCGCCACTGGCATCAGTATATAAATGGAATTCTTTCTCAAAATCAGGGAGTGCAAGACATGGTTTTGAAATAAGAGCCATTTTAAGGTCTTCAAATTCTTTCTGTGCATCTTCATTCCACGAAAATTTTCCTGTCTCTTTCGTTAAGTTGATTAGATTTTTAGCTCTCTTAGTAAAATCTGGTATAAATCTCCTATAGAAAGATAGAGTTCCAATAAATGACCTAACAGCCTTTCGGGTAGTTGGAGGTTTAAAATTTTCTATTACGGCAATATTTTTATTGATAGGTGATACTTGGCCACTACAAATCTCAAAACCTAGATATTGTATTTTATTCGAAAGGAAAGTGCATTTACTGGGCTTAAGTTTAAGTTTATGCAGTCTTAACCTTTCAAAGACCATGCTAAGCTTCTCAAAATGAGAATTAACATCACTGGAGGCAATTACAATGTCGTCGATATAAACAAGAATTCCAAGATTGCCTAAATCACCGAAAATAGCATTCATAAGTCTTTGGAAACTGTTACCTGAATTTGAGAGCCCAAAACAGTTACGGGTCCACTCAAAAAGTCCTTTGTGGGTGATTATAGCAGTTTTATGCCTATCCTCTGGGCGAATAACCTGTTGAAAAAACCCACTAGTTAAATCTAGCGTTGAAAAAAATTTAGCCCCACTTAAAGCATCAACAGAGTCGGTAATGTTAGGTATTGGGTAAGCATCTTTAACAAGATTTTTATTTAATCTTCTGTAGTCAACAGCAAGTCGATAGGAACCGTCTGATTTCCGAACCAGAATAACCGGAGAAGCAAATTCAGACACGGAAGGGGAAATTATGTCCGCCTGTAACAAAGTATTAAGTTGGTCTTCCATTTCTTGACGTAATTTGTAGGGGACTCTATAAGCTTTGCCTTTAACTGGTTTATTTGAAGTTAAGTTAATTTCATGCGGGATTGTATCACAGCCGGGTAAATCTAAGACCGATGCTGCAAATACATCTTTGTTTTTGTCTAGAAAATTTTGCAATTTAAGTTTTAATGGGGGTTCTAAATGATCTAAATTAATTTCAGAGCTCCAAGTGAGATCAGCGTGATCAAAGTCACCAATTGGAGGGGCCAAATTTATATTATAGGTTAATTTATTATCAGTTACGGGTATATTTGACTGGTCTACACATTTTTGAATTTTGGCAACAAAGGTTCCTTTATTTAAATGAATACTATTGTCTGAAAAATTTGCAATTGAGATATATAGGCCATGTTCTTTAGTGCAAATGGCTCTGGAGGTAAGGAGACCTTGATTTAAATTTTTCGCCAAAGGTTCTAACATAACAATATCATTTTCCTTAATAAAATTTTCCTTATAACTTTTAACCTGGGCTAACATTTTTGACTGCGGGGGAATTGAAATTTTGCTACATAACACAGCGAAACTTATATTTTTATTTTTATTGGTTTTATCACTACTGCTATCTTCATTGCTCTCCTCCTCGACTTCAGGTACCTTATCCTCTATACTTACCCAATCTTCACTTTCATCAATATTACAAATTTCAGTAGTCTCTTCAGCTAAATTACCCTGAGTTACCTGACTCGCTGCTGAAAAAATGTTGTCGACACTTTGAATACTTGAAAAATTTTCAGTGTTATTACCCTCAGAGCTACCGCCTGATGTTGTTTGCATGCAAAAGTTCTGCGCAACACTTTCAACTTCCTTATCTGACTCAGTTTGAATGACTATCTCAACATCTTTTCCCATATTACTCAACTGCGGGTCCTGAACTACCATATTTTCACTACTATGATTCCCATTTTCAATATTAACTGAGTCATGAACTTTCTCATATGCACAATTTTCAGGAGGGCTATTGGCATTACTACTTTTTGAATTCTCCCCTACTTTGTTGACACATTTTATATTTACAGAATTATTTTTAACACAATCATTATTTATACAATTATTATTAGAATTTACACTATATACAGAGTTAGAAATATTTACAGAATTAGTAGCAAGACAAGTATTACACCCTGAAGTATTACTTGGGGTTTCTACGCTTTGTTTACATTGGCCTGAAACTGGCACTTTAAGAGCGACAGCATTTGTATCACAATTTATACTTGCCCGGTACTCTTTCAAAAATGGCATTCCCAAAATCATATTAAATTCCTCTGCTAATTTACCTTCCACTACATAGAATTCAGCTTGACATTGAACATTATCAAAAACAAATTTTAAAAATACTTTCTTATTTAGGTGAACTTTCTCACCGGTGACAGTCATAATGGGGATATTGCAATTCTCCATTTCAAAATTCTCTAAACAGTTACAATCAGTACCACTCAGGAGATTAATTGCAGAACCCGTGTCACATAATGCATTTAGGCAAACTTTATTTATGTAAATTCTTGCAGTTGGTAATGTATATGATTGGGGCTGAAACATACTATACACAGTTGGGGGGTCCAGGGGCCTGTTGGGGATCGACTTGACCACATCTGATCCGGCCACTAATAGTTTAAAGCCTCACTTTCATTGTTAGCTACTGGGGTGTTATTTACCGCCTGCTCTTCATTTCTGTTCGCAGCTGTGCTCCTATTGTTTTGGTAATAACCACCTCTTCTTCCCCTATATCCGCCTCGCTGATTGTGGTTCCCTCTAGGATTTTCACCTCTGTTTCTATAATTTTGCCCACGGCTCCTGAAATTTTGACCACCTCCCCTTCTAAAATTATAGTCGACAAAATTTAGTGGACAATCTCTGGCATAGTGGCCTTGTACGGAGCACCTATAGCAGGTTACGGGTCTTACCTCTTGGTTTTTCTCCTGTACATCCCTAGCCCTAAGATCAACTAAACTGTCTATCTTAGCTGCTAAAACATCAATTTGAGATTTTAGTTGGTCTATCTCCTTCTTTTGTGAGCTATCTTGCTGAAAAACTGCAGCACAGGGTAGGTTTTGGGTCAAATTAGGGTTGAGAATTTCCTCGCGGTGGTTGTAGAAAGGGTTAATGCTCCTATAAGCCTTTTCCTCAAGAAGCGCAATTTTGAGGACCTCTTCTGGGGATTGTGGATTTCTCGCAATTGCCCCCTTTCGCACTTCTGGTGTAAGATTGCTCAACAGCATGGAGTGTAGTAGAGCCGTTCGGCTTTTATCGACTACTTCACCCTGGATACCTTCAATTACAAGGGCTCTTAATGACATATCATATGCCTTGTCATAAAACTCCTGAACACTCATATTGGGTGGCTGTTTAAAATTTAAAAAATGACTGAGGGCAACATCTGGTGTGGCCTGTGAAGTATAACTCTCTTTTAAGATTTTTAATAGCTCATCAGATGTTTTTGCTTTGTGAATTTTTATTCGCCTAGAAGCAGCTCCTGATAATCTAGCTAATAAAACGAATTTTTTCTCCTCCTCATTCCAGTCGAATAATTTGGCAAAACTCTCAAATTTCTCAGAAAAATCTGAGAAGCAGACTGAGCTGGCCTCTCCATTGAATGGGGGAATGTTTGACAAATTATCCACTAGAGCATTTTTTCGCTGAATAGTGGCAATTGCTTCCGAGTGCTTATCAGCCATAGTTAGAGTTAGAAAATGACAAACAAACCAAAAAGAAAATGAAAAAAGGGGGGGGGGGGACAACTTAAAAATGAGAAAAAGAGAGGGGAAAGGAAAACCTTATAAATACATAAAACTTAAGTACAGGACTATGCTTTTTGTAAATAAGAAAAGGTTATGCTCACAAGGCATAATTTTGACTGGGAATTGTAGCTTACTAGCACAGAGAGAGAGCCTAGACCTCTTTTTACACTTGAACATATAAATAAAATTTTAATTGCAAAAACACCCAGTTGCTCTTTGATACATAAATACATACAAGTAAAAAAAAATCAATAACCCAGAGACCGAATTGTTACGGCTCCATTTGTTGTGGGGTTTTGGGGTTCTTTCTAAAACACAACTTACTTAAACTTAAAAAGCTCATTTATTACTCAATCTTCACTTACAATTAAATATTTAGAAAAAAATAAGTATACCCTGATTAGCTCCACTGAAATCTGTTGCCATGGAAAAGGTAGCAAATTATATTAAACTAATCAAAATATCAAAACTTAAGAATCCGAATAGGTTAATACAACAATGATAATTTTGAACTCATCATTTTAAGACAATATTAAATGTAGTAAGGGGCAACAGATTTCTAAATCAAGTAGCATACTGGATTGCATAAAGAACACCCAACTCCACTCCAACCCGATCAAGCTCAAATCTCCATACACATTAAATTAACAAAAGTGTAATCATCATATAATTTGGAAAAATGCAGACAACCTGAAATTCCTCCAATATGAGGACCAAAAGGGGAAAGAGTTAAATCCGTTAATAGAATAGGGATATGATGATGTACTAAAATTTTAGAACAACCATAGAGATTCTGAACAAGATCCGATCGGTTAACCAAGAATCGTATAGTGGTGTATAATGACTGGATATTTTTTTTTTTTTTTTTTTTTTTTTACTTTTTAAAATAAAACAATTTTGGTGTATATTTTAGAAAAACAATGTTTCTGAAAGAGGAGAGTTAAAGCTTAATTTAACATTTTATGAAATTAAATTTAATATTACTGTTTCACTTATTAATCTATCCATCCTTAAATCAAGATCAAAAATACGATTGTATAACATTGAGTGAACTTCAATTTATGTTCATTAAAACAGTCAGTTATGAATTTAAACTTAAGAAATTTTAAAGTCCTAATTTAATAAAGTTGAATTTTCTCTCCCTTTTTTTTTTTTTTTTTTTTTTTAATTAATCACAGAAAGGTTAGGCCATTCTTATAGGTCTACTGTGAATATAAAAAATTAATTATTTAGAGATTTATACAAAGAAAAACATACCAACTTTGAAAATAAACAAAAAAAAAAACACAATTTATTTGAACATTTAAAATAATGAAGCAACTAAGTTATCAAAAATAATCTTAATAAAACAATATAACAGCTGATCTTTTAAGTTGAAACCACTCACTGGTTACTTTTAAATTACACATCATATTTTTAAAATTACCATCATATTACCATTTAATGGTCGTTCAAACATACAAACATTATATATTAACCTACAGACTGTTTCTGTTCATAATGTTTATTCTTATTGAAATTATCCAAAGATATTCATTTCACTTTTAAACTCTGGTATAGCAAACATATTTTTTTTTTTTTTTTTTTTTTTTTTTTTTTTTTTAAAGAGGTACAAATAAATAAAAAGAAAAACTATGCAAATAGTACTTACAACAGGTAGAGAGTTCTACAATTTTAGTCAATGGGCACTTAGGAGCATTTCCTCCTTTTTCAAAATCTGATGAAGCACTTAAGCTGGAGTATTCAGGCTGGGGAAAAATTCAGACGTGGTTTCAAGCTAACATTCATCAATCCTCTCATCTCACTGCATCACTTGCCATCAACTACTAGGTCCATCATCTAGTCCGGAGGGGAAAATCGTTCTACGGTCCAGAACTTCACCGTCGGAGTCAGTAATTTCACCTTCCTGAAGCATATGTTTTATTCGAAGATAGCCATCACCGTAACTCAGAACACTACGACTTCTAACGACCGGTTTAGTTCAATATCTATGATCACTTCTGATGGTTAAGAAGTCATAATCTTGGAGCGCCACTACGCCAAAAAAAATAGGCTACACATATCTTCTTAATTTCTCGTTAACAGTTATAGATCCGCAATTCGAAAATGCCCTTATAGCCTCTTTTCATCATAACATCATGATTTAGGATGGTTAATGTAGGGCCATCAATGCCCCACTCTCAAAAAAAATCTTCCAGAAACCTGTCCGCCTTCAACAACTTCGCGATCCAGCCCACAGGCCAATCTTCGAGCCCCGTAATAAGTCGGATTTTTTTTTTTTTACGAGTCAAACGACAGGTCTCTTGGCCAAGCAACAAGTGTCGTAAACATTCATTCTCCCGCGCTGCTTGAAAAACGGGACCGATCCACTCTGCCAGGGGTACGGGAATGGAAACAAAAGGAAAAATGGACTCATCGTGAAGACTACAGCTTGCCGCTCCACTCTGCCGGCCGCTTCATGGGGGAAGGAAACCATGCATCACCCCCATGGCGTGTGCTGAAGGGGGGTCCTGTTAGCCTCTGTTTACATGGGCGCCCGTAACATAAGGGTATTGAAGATAAACAGATCTACTTTATTATGCAAAAATTTCATGGCTTTCTATTTACGATGCTTCGACAGTTAGCTTCGGATTGTTACCAGAGATTATAATTTTTTTAAATCGACAGATTATGAATGTAGTTTATTAAAATATTACCAATAAATAAAGAGTTCTCAGTTGCTATCCCAAATATTCTTAGTAAACTTAAACTTCAAGTCCCAAATTTCATAATGTTACCTAGTTATATGACAGTATTAACGTTTTGAAATAGAACTTATTTCCTTGGTACAGCAATTTAAAAAAAAATCATATTAAGTGCTGCTAAAAATTAGTAAAAAACCAAATGAGTTGAAAGTTTCAAAATATACTAATTAAATTAATAATAATGAAAAAAATGAATTTGTAACAAGGCTTTTGAATTTCAAGAACTATAAAAATAAAATTACAGCTATTTACTTCATTTCTAATGACTGATGTTGAAAAGGTTGTTTAACCCTTTAACGGGCGGTGGTCACAAAAAAGGACACCTAATTTTAATTCCAAAAATGACAAACGGCACCAAGAATATTTAATTAAAATTTTCGTTTTATTCAGTTCCGGAAAATAAGCAAGTTTTTATTTTCAAATAAATTCGTTTGTAAATTCCGGTGTCAGTCCATTATTTCATCATTTTGCAAATTGACTTATTCCGCGCCGGAAAGGGTTAAAATTTGATATTGAAGTCAATCAAAATTAAGTGTGATTTCAAATTGGAACAAAAACGTATGGTTGTGAGGTTTCCAATTTTGTGTAATTATATATCAATCGGCCAATTTTCCTAAAGTATAAAATGCCAATTACGCATAGTTTAGCTATATTTGGCATTGCCGACACCTTGTACGACACCTTGGCTAATTTCAATTTTACATAATAATAAAAATACTGAAAGATTAAGATACTAGCTTGTAGAATCAATTTTTAAAATAACTACAACTTGGCAAAACCACAGAAATTTTATAGATTGGGTTGATGAAAAATGCTGTAAAGTTTTTATTTTTTTATTTTATATTTTTTTGTATATAATAAACTATGAATAACATTAAATTTTGAAATTTTGCAAGAATATTTCTTTCACGTGTTTGTATGCTTGTGTTCAAAGTTTATTCTTTGAAAATGGTCATAATATAAATTTATTTTCTCTCTGTTTAATGTGGACTATGATTTTGTACATAATGTTCAATTTGGCCATCGGGGGTGAAAGAGTTTGACATGGTTTCTAAAGAGATCAAAACAAATGTCAGTCCAGAGATAATAAACTCCGACTATAAGGAGAATGGTTGAACGTTATCCAGTGAAACTTTTGTTTCCTTACAGGTGTTCTGTGTGGTCTTGTATTGTCCCAGAGAAGAAAAGCATTCAGATTAGAATTATGAATTTTTAGGACTGATAGTCTGCTTTAAACTTCTCTAAAAGTAACTTCACTGCTTTATATGTGTACTGTTCACCAAGAAACTTGACATATACAATGTCCCGTAAATACCAAAAAATATCTGAAATCTTTGCTTCAGTGGAGCAGTTTTTACTTTTTGTGCACCATTCCATACTGGATCGCCTTGTTTATCTTTTTTCATAGCCATTTTTAAACAAGTTGTGCCATTTAGATACTCGATAAGATGTCATTTCGGAATTGTACAATCAATTTGTGCCAAATTTCAATAGGTGTAGTTGCATTTTAATTTGTTGAAAGTTTAATTATTTTGCTCTGTACAACAACACTAGGTACTTTACGTTTATATGTAATGATAGCGACTAAATAAATAAATGTTTGAAGAATAAAGCGATGGTAAACAAATTTTTAGATCATAGGCAACTTATCGTGATTGCCATGGCAACAAGTATAAAAAATTCTATTGGTATTAAAAAAGTCTGTATCTTTAAATCCCAATTGTATAAATTTGTTCGTCTGCTTTTTTCAAACTATAAGTCAGCAAATAAATGAAACAATAAGTTAGTGTGTCTGGTATATAGAAACTTTACTCTTTATATAAACGTAAGTAAGAATACAGGTTTACCCTCGATTAGTGCGATTAATCAATACCTAAATATTACCATACCGATTTATTATTCGGTTGGCACGGTAATATTGGGGATCTGATGGTAAAACTGAATGGGAAAAACTACAATAGTTTCGAACTCAACTTTCTTAAAAATCCAATATATATAAATGAGCAATCTAACAATGTACTACGATATTGTTTTTGATGTGTTATCATTAGAAAGTTCATATTATAGCTTAATCGGAAGCATTTTAATTAAAATTTACATAATTTGAATGAACTTCCATTAATATTAAAAAGTGTGGGCTAATTTATTTTGTAAAAATCAAGAAACAATACAGAGTCGATTTCAAGTTTAATTCTGTATACAAAAGATCTTTATCTAATTGCCGTGCCGCTAATCGCATCTCGTGCTGGATTTCTGTTTTATTTTTTTAACAGTTTGGTGTTGTTTTGCTTACCCATTCCATGGTTTGTGCACTAATGGAAAATTCTTCTTCATAAATCCACAACACATCTAAAAAAAATTCACCCCACTAACTGAAGCCGCATGAAACGAAAGAAATCTGTATATGAATTTATCAGACACATATGAAATTCATTTATATGAATAATAATATATCTTCATATACATACCTGTGTTGATAAAAGTGTAGCTTGAGCATATGAAAATATAACCCTGGCTATTCGATGGGTAGGCGTGACTATGACGACTATGTAAGTAACACCTAAAAGAGGAATTAGCACCAGCAGAGCCTTTGCTGCTTTTCTGCAGAAAAAATAAAATACAATAAATTATTGGAATATATCATTAAAGTATAAAACATTATTAAAGTATTAAACTATTACTAATTGTTCAGGAGGATAAATAGAGTTTTTCAAAAGTTAGAAAATAAAATATTGAGAGCCTTTGCTGCTTTTCTGCAGAAAAAATAAATACAATAAATTATTGGAAAATATCATTAAAGTATAAAACATTATTAAAGTATTAAACTTTTACTAATTGTTCAGGAGGATAAATAGAGTTTTCCAAAAGTTAGAAAATAAAATATTGATATTGGGGATATTTTTTAATCGGCTTGACTAACCGTTTTGTAACCTCCTCTCTAATCTGGAAGTCAAATATATATACTAATCACGACTTAAAAATGAGATAGTGATAATTCTTTGATGCGGGATAATGACTAAAGTAGTGACCGAATGGTTATGATTAAACTCATAAAGACTAGAGATATCGAGGTACAACCTGAAAACTTTCTGCGGTTGATTTCTCTAGTGAAACTTGCTGAACACAAAATCAATTATGTATCACTAAATGGAAGGGGAGAGAGATGTTACGTTGAGTTAGAATTAATATAAAAAATGTAATAAATAAAAGACCCCTGCTAAATAGTACGGCCTTCCCCCATAATGGTGTTGGATTTCATGTTTATTTAGAATCTAGAATTGCAATTCTTCCATTATTGCTTTTGACTTTATAATTGATTTTAGATATATAAACTGCCTTCGCACAACGTTTAAAAAATAAATATAAACAAAACAGCCTTATAAAAAAAATTTAAATAGGACCCTCCGTGGCCGAGTGGTAAAGGCACTACTCTGCTAATCGCTTGTGAGCATAGCAGAATGCTCCGTGTTCGAATCTCGCTGATTACGTTGCACACTCTTTGTGGAATTCGCGGTTATATTAATCTATATTCTCCTGTCTATCTAGCCTCATATCGACGAAGACTTATAAGTGGGCACTGGTGTCAAGCCAACAAATCTAATGCATATTCTCAATTTAAAAATAATAATTTCAATAAATGCTTCTTATTTAAGTAAATAAATCAGATTTGAAGTGAGATAAGATTATAAAGCCAATAAATATGGAAAATATCTAAAACAATGTAATAAAAAAAGGCATTTGTATACTTTTGCGATGAGATTTAAATTGTTATTACACTGTCTTAAAAACAAACAGCGTACAATGCGTAATGCATTAATATGTAATTATACATAATATATGTGTATGTTTTGCCAGTAATAATAGTAACATGCTTTTAAAGTTTGTAAAGGAGTATAAAATTTGGAAATAACATTAGGAATTATCTCAAAAAGTAGTTTTTCAGTTTTAGAATTCTAGTGACAAATACTTGTAGACATTGGAAGTAAAATGAAAAACAGAGTTTGGAAAGAAAAAGAAAACAAATAAATAAATATTTAAAATATTTGATTCGTATGAGATTACATTAACTCAATTTGCAATACATGTATGACTTTTTTTGTACGCTATATATAGACGCTACACCAAAGTAACACCCAAAATTTAAATCTAATTATTCATTAACTTTTGTAAGTATAAATACGAAATTTTATGGCAAGTCAGAAATCTTAAGTACAGTAATTTAAAAATAATTTCTGTCTCAACGTGTCAGAATTCCGAAACTAATTTCAGAACTTCAAACAGAAAATAGGTTTTTTGCTTTTTAACAGCTACGGTCAATAAAAACAGAGTGAACTTTGATTCAGATTTACACGTTATGTTGCGCAATCTATCAGAGTGAAACGGCACAGCACCACTGAAGAAAATTCAAATTATTTTTACAATTACTATATACAAAATTTATAAACTATCTTATATCATGACAAATATTTTATCTTTATATACTGGGTGTTTGGTTAATGTGGCGACAAACCCCAAAGGTTGTTGTATACATTAAGAACAAAAATCGCAGTGGAACAAGATGTCGCAAACAACTTTTCAGTCCCAAATACAGTTACCATAATCATACCATAACCATATTGATGGTATGATGCCGCTCGGTACGGCCGCTCGCGCGGCCGTACATTCTATGATGATATATGCTCGTATAGCTGATAGCTGCGTTCTATCACCCCGTAAAGTTTTGCCCACTTTTTCAGATACACCCTGAATAAACTTTATGAACATCTTGTATATGCTTGTTTATTTAAGAAGAAGGACACACCAGCCAATTATTTCAATTTCAAAGTAGTTCGATAAGAAAGGAATTAAAAAAAGATTCTTATAGAAAAGGAAAATGGTGAGAAAATATTGCTCAAAGCTTTTATTGGAAAGGCATTAAATATTTTTTTTTGCAAGCTATAGCTTAAAATATAACCTAAATACTTACTTCATTTGATTATTTGATACTGAAGTCTTATTATCAGTTTTGATCCGGACCCTAACAAGAAAACATTTACAGAACAAAAATTTGTTAAAATAAAAAATGAACAATAATGAAACAAAATATTATGATTAACTCAATCTATATTTTTCCGCAACTTTTCTAAAAGAAAAATGTCATTTTTTAAAAGCTTAGATAGAAAATCATATATAATTTTTTTTTATGAAAACAAAATTTATTTTGATTTTCAATAAAATATTTTATTATTAGTCGCCAGAGATAAAATTAGTTATTTTTTTTTCTGCGAACATTAACGAACTAATTTCATTTAAATACTGTTTGAGCGAATGTAATTTTTGTCAGATAGAAACTTGTTCTATCAATAATTTAACTTATTTAATAAAAATAATATGTAAGCTTACTGCTGTATTTATTTTGTAGAAAATTTATTTAAACATCGTAGAGTAAACTGCACAATAGTTTAAGTTTTGATAAGAAGAATTAATTTTGTACTATTTAAAAAATGTAATAAATATATTTTTCGTTTTAAGTTTTTCATATGAATTTTGATGAATGCTGATGAATGCTGATTTTAATGAATGCTGGGGCTTAGCGATAAGAGTTACATTATATTTCTTTAAAGCGTATTTAATCCGCTCAAAAAGATGCGGGATATAATCAATACTGTAGAATTTTGAAGATTACATATCTTTTTTAACTATTGTAGCTTGTTTATTCTACAGTATTGATTATATCCCGCATCTTTTTGAGCGGATTAAATACGCTTTAAAGAAATATAATGTAACTCTTATCGCTAAGCCCCCAAAAAAGCTAAAATATCTGGTACATAGAACGATTGACCCTATTGATAACCGAGATAAATCTGACATATATATTATTCCTTTTAAAGTTAATGGCAGTTCTAAAATATATTCATATATAGGCATGACAACTCGCAAATTAAAGGAAAGGATTAAGGAACATACAGCTGACATGAAAAAAGGAAAATTATCCACTGCTTTATCCAGATTAAATAAAGCTAAAGACATTGATGTATTTTTCAGTAAAGCTAAAATAATTTCACGAGGTAGGTTCACAGTATAATAGTTGCGTAATCAGAGAGTCCCTAGAGATTTTGAAAAGAGGTGATAATACATGTAATGATGTATTATCTTATCAGATCCCTCGTATTTGGTACAATGTACTAGGTATAACTGGGGTTTTTGGTTTCTGCTGACCCCCCCCCCCCAGCTTGTAATGGTATCATCCCAACTTCCTTCACTCCCTTCGTTTCATAGCTGTTTGGATTCGCCCATTCCCAGCCTGTCCAAAGCGAGCCATTCGGAGCTGCGTCTTCTCGACAGCTGGTGTTTCATCTGAGGAAGGCTAATGTTTAGCCGTAAGCTCATGTATCCTAACATTTAATAGTTTTAATGTTTTAAAACTGTGATTTGATTTTTTTCACCTCGGTAGTAACGAAAATTATCAATGTGTTTATATAGTGTTTATAAAATTTGTTAAGGTGGATTTTTCTATATATTTTTATTTATATAGGGATTTTTAAATTTTTCACATCTATGGCAGTAAATATTTTTATTAATATTAAATTATATAAATTGTAATAGTATACTCAATTTAGGATGGTTATAAGGGATGGATAATTTGAATGTTGTTCAATGTCGTTTATATTTACTAAGATTATTTGATACGGGTCACTGTTATGAAATCTCTGTTTCAATTTTTAAAATAAAAATTGTCTATTAGTACAATTTATAGCTTACTAGATTTGAAACTAAATTTTAAAATAGATTTGAAATAATGCAACAGAAATTGAACTTATCATCTTGAATATCACTTAGAAACGTTTCAGCTAATTGGATTAAGAGAAAAGAATCCAAGAATAATAGTTATATACTGTTAAGAGAGAGAGAGCTAAATTTTCTTATAATTTCATAGTTTAAACAAAATTTTGCTGTTATAGTAACTACAACAACATGGCGAAGAATTTTATTAAGATTTGCTATTAACAGTAAAAAAGTACATTATGTAAACTTATTCTGTTTTAGTTTTTAATAACACATTTGTGTAGGAATCATTAACTGGTAAAATATTGAACTATGAACTAGTAAAAAATTAAACCAAGAGTTGGAAAAATATTGAAGACTAAACCGGTAAAATACTGAACCATAAACTTACTACAGTTATCCTTTGCAACAAGGCTAATCAGACCGAACCCCTTATTAAAGTAGAAACCGACTTACTAAACATATCCAAGCTTGAGCCGGAATTCGATACTGAAACGATCCTGAATTATAGTCAACATTCAAACCACTAGATAAACAGGTGGATATCTTCCTGCTCGAAAGTGATATATTGAGAAAGCATAGCACTAATTGATCTGTTTGATTTTTAAATAGCACTATCTACTGGTGAAATTTGAAATTATTTATTTAGATGAACAATGAAGATATTTTTAAAGTACATGATATACAATTTTGTGGTTCATCTGTCTTAGACCAGCGGTCCAATATTGAACAATCAACTGGCTACAGTTACCTTTTGCAACAAGCCTAATCAGACTAAAGACACCTATATTCGGAACCTTTTAAATTGCAGCCAGCGTTCATACCATTAGATAAGCATGTGAATATCTACCTGCTCTAAAGCTAAATATTGAGAACGTATAAAAATATTTGATCTGAATGGCTGTTAAATTTATGCATCATTGATGGAACTTAACGAAAGTTCAATTAATGCTTGATATCGAAATATTTGGCCCCAAGTGGCAAAAAAAGAAAACCAATTGCCTTCAATTGCCGAACCTTTTGAAGAAATTGTGAAACTGGCTCATGAATTCGGAGGGGATAGTTTCGATGACAGAAAATGTGGAAGATCTGATAACATCCCATGATAACGGCAGCAGGAATTCTAAAACTGCAGGTAAACGTTTTTATTCTTTTTATGTGGATTTTTTTTTCAATTTCCTAAATTTTCTAAAATTCAAAATTTTTATTGCACGAAATTGTCGAAGAAAAGAAATTTTAAAACTTGAATAACAACCTGTTGAGAAAGCAGTAGAATGCGATCCTTCACTGGTGAAGAGTTTTAAATTTAAAAGAGAATTCAAGGCCACAACTTTTCCTTATATGGAAATTCATAAACAAAAGTTCTTTCTGCCATACAATCGCATATTACTAAATTTGTTTAGCAGAAAAACTTTGTACAATATGTTTATAATTATTCAAATTTATTTATAGCTTGTACTTTTTAATTCTTAATAAATATACATTATATATCTGAATGTCGATGCATATACTTAGAATCTGAATATACTTTGTCATCTGAATGTTGGTTCTGCTTTCTCCATTCAGATGACAAGTCAGCATTGGGGATGATATCTCAGCTCTCAGACGTAAGTTTTCGTTTTTAGAACTTTTAAACTATCATGACCTCACCTATCCTGAAGATGATCGCAGAAGCGATACGAAACGTCGATTTTATTAAAATTTTAATGTTTTTATAAGTAATGTTATATAGATGTATTTAGTGTGTACCATTCAGCAAGTTTTGTATAATTTAAATTCAAAGTATTTTATATACATTTTATGTTTCACTTGCTTTTTTCCGTTAAAAAAATAATAAAACCTAACCTCCTTTTATGCATGGGAAGTCTCAACACTCGTGGATGTTTCCCCGAACCTAACTCTCGTGAGTTAATATATATGTCGCACGGGGATACGTGATTTACCGTATTATTCAACGACGAAAATAAATGAAATAGGGATAACCCTGATGGCTAAAATTGATACTAGCAACGACCTCAGTAAACAGCGCGTATTTTCTTCAGTAAACTACAAGGTGGTAACTATCTGATGGTTTGAGGACCGATTGGTATTACTGGCTAAACCGTCCTGGCTGTTCTCCATTGGAAACAAAATTAACAACGTATCAAGAGACACTACAGTAACATCTATTTCCACTAAGCGACTTATTAAGGGGCTCTGAATGGAGATTTATGCACGACAATACTTCAATCCACAACTCACTTAGTACAAAATAATGACTTTCCGCGCAAAATCTTAACGTTTTAGATTTGCCAGGTTTAAGCCCAGATATAAAGAGAATTGAGAACATTTGGGCAATCTTAACCTGTGAAGTACACAATAATGGAAAAAATATGACTCTAACTCTACTAAATAACTAAAAGTGACTATTAAAATATAGTGGTATTCTCTGCCAATATAAATAATACTTAAAAATCTAATTGATTCATTAGAAACACGATTATTTGAATTTTACCCAAATCAGGGAATTACTATTAATTAATAGCATCTTTAAATGTTTATCATTATTCATTTTGATATGATTTATTTGAGTAATTTTACAGAATCCAAAAAGTAAATAATACGTTTTTGTTAAATTTTGTATCATATAATAAAGGACCTTTTCTATTTGTGCCTAAACTTTTGAGACAGACTGTGCACTGATGATTCCAATAATGGGTCACAAAGCTACAACCATTGCCAAAATTAAAGCTAAAATAATTGCAACAGCACACATTGTTTCCAGACACGCGCGAGAAAATATCTTCTGATAGTGTTGAATGATCCCATAAAAATAACAAATTATATAACACTGCTTCTTAAAAATGGACTTTTCAAACTACAGTTTCAAGATGTTGGAAACGACCATCAGGTCTTCCTGCTGCATATTGAAGAAAGTGGGTACCTCAGAAATAGCATATACTCGTTTGATGACACTGCGTCCAGAATTAGCATCATTTTTGATGTAACACAACGCTCAATTGAAAAATATTTTAAATAATGAAGATTTGCTCTGCAAATAGACATGTTTGGTTGAGGTCTCTTAGTTCAAAGTGCTTCGTCCTAGAAACTTTTAAAACGGACTCCCCGAGTCGAATAGTTTAGGAATACTGCTTTATACCATTGGATGATTTAACTTTTAGTAAAAATTTTCAAAATGAAAGCGCTTCCTTTCGTTTTAGTGCCAAAAAGTACCAAACATTCATAAAATTCAAACGATCATAACTAGGTAAGTTTTGGTCGTAAACAAATGGGAATTTTCTCATGTCCTTCTAAGACGCATGGTAATATTTTTCTAAATATAAGCTATACGTAAAAGGGGCTGTATAAAAAAATGAATTTAATATTTTAATATAAACACATCCCGTTGTAAAACAAATGCCATATCTCAAAGGTATACTGTTTCTGTATATTGTATTTATTGGAAGTATGTTTCTATGATTTAATGGTTTAAGAGGCGATCGCCATAATCTTTATTTTGAATAATCCGATGTTTCAGTGGCATGTTTGACGGAAAACATGTGTTCCGGAAGGGTGGTGGGGCAGTTAACTTAATACAGTAATTTTTTTTCCTCCCAGATCATTTCGAAAAAAAAAAGAAAACTATATCTTCTAAAATGATTCAAAACAAATAAACACTAAGGGTAAAATAAATAAAAAATAAACGATATTTCATGACGACGCAATTATTAGTTTTGTTCCTCTTTTTATGTTCATGTTTAAAAGTTTTATTAAACGAGGTATTTAGTTTTCCTGAGAAAATTGTTTCAATTCTTCAGTTTATAAAATATGATAGAAGTTTATATTTGGATTTTTAATATTTCTCGTTTGTTGCATTTTTGTATTGCTTCTTATGTCAATATTATTCAAAATTATCTTGTTCGGGAGGGGCTAATAAAAATAATTCTTAGTTTAACTTATTTATGTTTATGTTCTCTCTTTTTTTCAAAATGAAAAAAAAGTAGTTTTGACAGCAAACTACAGGCACATTGGTTCCAAAATATTGCCCTTCCACCGACTTAATTCTGTCGGCGCCCATCACGAAAAACCGCAATATTTTAATGCAACCATGTTATTTTATTATATAATATTAAATTTTTATCTTGGATAGCTTGCAGTCTAAATATGTTGCAAATATATATAATACATACAACCTACTATATCCACTGATGCATTTCTGCGAATGATTTTTGCATGTATTATTAATTTAGCAAAATTAGCTGCTTAGATAAAATACCCTGAAGAAAACAAATATGTTTATTTTTTTTAACTTCCTAATGAACTATTAATTAAAAAATACATTTATAGATCCACTTAAATAAATGAAATATAACACTTTTTTTCAATTTTTATAAATTAGGCGAAAGCAAAATTACATTATGATATTTTGTGGGCATAAAATAAAAACTTAATACCAAATACTAAATAAAAACACTAAATAAAAACTTGTTTAGGTATTTAGTAAAAAAGTTTTATTCATATGAACAAAAGTCCATAATTCGGATAGATATATCGAATTTATATAAAGTTTAATTCAAAATCTGCATATTAAATCATATTATAATAACGCAATAATCGCACCGTATCTCTAACTTTTGTTCACACTCATATAAATGACATTTGTATCAAGAATAAGATGCCTATTACAATTTTCTTTTGTTAGCTTTTTACAAATAAAATATAACCGATTTAATTATTTTGCGTTTATGTTTTGAAGGAATTTCGAAATAACTTTAGTTTTAATTTAAGAAATATTTTTTAAATATTATTTCCATACATTTTAGAGAATTTAAATATTTTTCAATGTAAACAGTTTTGTGTATTCATTGTCAACAGAATAAATACAAAAATGTATAAAATGAACACATTGCATAAGTTCTTTTTTTAAGGTTACATAACACATTACATAAACCTAAGAAAACTTACCTATATTGTTTTGATTCTACTGTAGTGGCAGCTCTTAATTTTGTAATTAACACCCACATAATTCTTCCGAGAAAGTAGATGTTAACCTAAAAAATATAATTTTACACATAAAAACTAAAATAACAGTTATTAAGCATTTTTATAAGTTTTTAATAACTAAAAATCCAGATTATATGTATTCCAAAAACCTTTAAATATATATATATTTATACATGTAAATATCATTTAAAGTTATTTTAAGTACGTATGAGTGCATGCATAGGCCCTTATAATTTTTCTTTTATGTGTATTTTCATAGATTGTCACATGTTTTTTGTATCCATAGATGTGTTGGTATAAAGACAATGATATTTCATAAAAGCAATAAATGCTGAATTAAAACACAGACACGGTTATATTTAGATTCACATTCTATGGGGAACAATTTCTTTTACAATTACTCAAGAATTTTTTCCCATATAATAATTATTACTTTATAACAATTAGTAATTTTCTAAGAGAGGGAAATATTCTTCCAACATATACCAATTTTTCCCCATAGTATATACTTATAAAAGGACATGTCCTGACTGACTCATAATCAACGCCGAGGCTTAACCGTTTGTCTTAAGACAATGAAATTTCGAAGACATATTCCTCACACAATTTATTAACCAAAATGGTTGCTATAAGATATACCTTGAATAATGCATTATATATATAGGCTATTCTATTTCTGTGGAGCTTTTGCTTTTATTGTTGCACACTTTTAATGTAATCACTACATATCTGCAAGAGGAATTTAATATTACATGTTATTTTAAATGTGATACTGTAAACTTTCGAATCTTACTACCTAAGTCGTGGCGAACCTTTCAGGTCCAGCAGCTACGAAAATAGCCATGACATGAAATTAAAAAATAGCAATAATTTATTGAAAGCTCTGTATTATAAGGTCAAATAGCAGTGGAGCGGGCAGAATGTATACTATCTATGATGAAATTATGAGCTTGAACCTAAAAGAATGAGAGGGGAAATGCTGTACATTTTCACCCAAGAAATTCATTAAATTTTAATACTTACTCCAAAATAAAATAGCTACGCAGATCGTATGCCAGAACTTAAAAAAGATCACTCCAGCTCACTACAAACATTTCACTAGAAAGTCTGTAATAGCACTCGGTAAAATGTTGCTAGAGACTCTGAAACACTCACTACTAAATGCCACTTTCAAAATACTGCAACAGCACTATGAAAAGAACCCCGTGGATTCTAATATTCTTTAACTTGACATATAAAATTTTAACACCTTACCACTTTGGTTAACTCTCAACTAAAGATTCTACTTCACCTCACTGGAAATCACAATACGTGGGAGACTCGAAGATAGTCAAACGTAGTATTCCTTTTCAGAATGGTCGAGAAGCGACAAAATCCACTGAATCTAACGCCCTCCACCGTATTTATACTTGATAAACGACCACAGATACCTAATTAGCATATTATTGCTCAAAGAAATCTTGAAAATCAGATTTTGCTAAAATCAGCAGGATTTTGCTAAAATCAAAGGGAAGACAGAATAGGAGGCTCGGTCACGCACAAATCATAGAATGAGAACAACAAAATCACGCACAAAGCTAAAAAATCCCTAGATTAGCCCCTAGATTGACCCTAGATTAGCAAAGCACTTATGCTACACAGTGATTTTAAAAAATATATTAAATTTGCTTATTTTATTATTATTTAAGTATTGTTAAGAAATCGACCGACTATCGGTAATGTAAAAATAATTTTTTACTAAATGGCAGGTTCTCAGACGATCTTTGCAATTTATATGATGAACATTTCCGAAACACGATTCATATATTACGATCCGTATAACAAACTCAAGAAAACCGAGATGAAATCAGTAAACCACAGCTATCGCAGATTACATTTTGCTCTCAAACTAGAGCCACTTAAGAGCCTACGCTAGTCACGCGAAGAAAAGCTCAAGCTAATGTTAAGTCCATGGGAAGGTTCTTGCCAGATTTTTCGTTCGCATTTTAATATTTTTAAATGATTTTTTTCTGCATAGGATAGCTGATTTTGATCTCTAACTTTGTTAGTTTTTACTTTTTTAAAATTTTGGTTACATTTTTTTATGAGCGGATATTTTAAATTTTGGAACCGTTTGGAACCGGTTCTGAAAGTGAAAGTTCCCTTATATAAAAAAAAAAAACTGGTACCAAAATCGAAAAAATAAAAGCTAACAACGTTAAAGATCAGCTATCCTATGAAAAAAACATCATTTAAAAATATTAAAATGCGAGCGAGAAATCTGCTAAGAACCTTCCCATAGACCTAACATTAGCTTGCGCGTTTTTTCGCATGACTGATGTAGGCTCTTAAGACTCTAATTTGAGTCCAACTTTTTACAGCTTTTCATGATGATGTATAACATTCCAGAAAGTTCTGGAGAACGCCACAAATTTCCATTTCTTGAAATTTATAAATACATTTTTGACCTTCAAAATAGTTTCCAAATCGCCTGTAAAGTACTCAAATTCGTCTCCAATGTGGAACAGTCATTAACACTGTACATAGAATTCCCCATTTATGTGAAGCCTCTGCTTTTTCTTCTGAACTCCTTTTCGTTGATAGATTTTTTTATATTGTTTTTTGAGAAATTTTTTAACAGTATGAAGAATATTTTTAAAATCACGAATTATATTTACTGATTATCTATTACTATTAATAATAAAAATTAACTTACCAAAAGTACAATGATGACTGGACACATGAAAATATAATCAAAATGGTCTTTGTTTTGCCATGGACACCTATGAATTGAAATGAAAATTAATAATACATACAATAGTGGAAGTGAATATATATATAAACTATTTGAGTTACTTACAAAATTATTAAAACTTTCAAAGTTGAATTCGCCTAATTAGTAAAAATATTTATTTACGTTTTTCGCGTGAATAGTAATCATGAAATGAAATGAGAAAAGGTAGCTATCATTTAAATGTGTATATTTGAATAAAAATGTAGAATTTACGTTTAATTTACATTTGATGGCTTTATTGGTTTTCTGATGAGCTTAATCCACTGTAAATATTAATGAATGAACATAATTTGCATCGTGTTTTTTACATCCTTGATTTTTGCTTTTACTATCTTAATATAGTTTTTATTTTTAATATAGTGTACAGTGGGGAAATTGACAAATAGAGTTAATTTAATTTGGATGTATCAGACTTATTTTAAAAACAAAATGACAAGATCTGCGTAAGCATCAGGTTTTGTACAAGAATTTGTCCTCTAAGTACCAGCATTTTGTTTCAATTTTATCTGTTTTCACAACAAAAATTAAAATAGGTGTTATTCCCAAATTGTTCCAAATGCGATAAATTTGAATTACTTAAAAAATTTCAAACAACAACAGAAAATGGCCTGAATAAAAAAAAAATAAGTAAATGAAATAAAATGAACATATTAAACTTAAGTAATATCCTGCAAACTTCATGCATTTATAATTTGGTTTTATACAATATATAAAAAAGTAAATATATACGTACATATATATAATCATTATTCCAATTTCCGCGAAATAACTTATTATAAAGAAAATGCTAATGAGTAACTAAAGCATCACGAAAAAACTTTTTATTTCCACTATTAGAAAATATGAGTTTAAAAAAAGGATAATAGGTATATATTTTTTTAAATTAAAACTACATTTAATTGTTATATTATATACCGCAAATGATTACATTAATTATGCGCTTGTTTTTTCGTAAACTCATTTTTTAGAAGGGTCAATCTGAGACTAAATAAACCTTTAAAAAAGATCATTGTTATATTTTAAAGTTTTTGAAAATAGAGAATAGCAATATAATAAATTATAACACCCTGTAATAATAATATATTTCTTTTAAATGCTAAAAAGTGTAAATTAACAATATAATACAAATTAAAATAACTTTTATTAGGTTGTTTTACATGTTTCGACTCACTCAGAGTCATTTTCAAAAACAAATGAGAATCTTCCATAATTGCACGGGCTTTGAAGTTATTATTGTCATGTACTTTTTTTTTAATTACGCACGTTATCTTTTATTTTTACTTGGTTGTTTATTTTCATATCTGTGACCATGGAGTAACTCGAGCCACAGTTTCGGTAAATTAAAAAATGCCGCATCGGAAGAAAGAAGAAAAAAGTTAATTAGATTTACTTAACTCATTAAAGAAGACGGATCCAAGAATTACTACATAGGCATGACCAGCAGGAAATTTAATTACAGAAAAAAGAGCATATAGCTGATATTAAGTATAATAGAAAAACAACAGCCCTGACAAGATTATATCAAGAAGAAACCATCCAAATAAGTTTCAATGAAAGTAAAATAATATTTCACTCCAGTCTATACTATCCATCCATAATAAGAGAAACCATAGAGATACTAACACGCAAAAATACAACATGTAACGATGCGGCATCTTTTAATTTACCGAAACTGAGGCTCGAGTTACTCCATAGTCTCAGACATGAAAATAAACAACCAAGTAAAAATAAAAGAAAACGTGCGTAATTTTTAAAAAAGGACATGAAAATAATAATTTCAAAGCCCGTGCAATTATGGAATATTCTCGATGTTTTTGAAAATGACTCAATGTGAGTCGAAACATGTAAAACAACCTAATAAAAGTTATTTTAATTTCTATTATGTTGTTAATTTACACTTTTCAGCATTTAAAAGAAATATATTAGAGAATAGCAAATTTATAAATTCATTTTTAAACAATCTTTATATTTTAAAGGTGACATTCTTTCATAATTCTCAAAAAATGAAAAGCTTTCATTTAAAAAAAAAATTTAACACTTTATTTGTACGTTTTTAAAATAAAAATTGTTTAAATACAAGGGAACAAATATTTCGAAATATTGATCTTTACTTATTTCGCTAATACACTTACTTGCTTTGAAATTTAAATGAATGAAATACAGTAAGTCAATTTATATTGCCTGTGCAAAAAATATTTGATATAATCAAATTTCTTATGTTGTACAGCAAAATGACAATTTTAAAGAGGATAATTTATTTTTTGTTAGTTTTATAGCCATTTCTAAATATTTTACAATGTATTACCGCCTTAGACGAGAAGTAAGAACGCTACTCACTACATTTTACAACCATAATGTTACAATTTAAAATTGCTTTTATTCCACCCTTTTCCTCTATTAAAATTGTGCCACACTAGGCGGACAACTAGCTTAAAGATAGAAATAGCCTCATGAGCCAAGGTATATACGTTTTTAATTGATTTCCAACAAAGAAAGTAACACAATTCATTCGTATTGGTGTATTTTTCATAGTAATTATACCTAATATTATTCAATTTTTGGCGATTTTGGCTTAGTTTACTATATTATATATTTCTTGTTAACATATATTTTTCCGTTTAGTTTGCACATGTACAGTCGAACACCCCAAACATTCCAGATAAGCCAGAGGCATAAAATATAACACATTTCAATCACAAAATCGATACCCGAAATATCGGAAATAGCCATTTGGCTGGAAATTATGTCTTCTTTCAATTTATGTTAAAAAAAATAAGCATAGGGTTAGTTTTCATACTGAAATTCTACTAAACTCTGAAATTTTCAATGTGAACGCCTAATTTTGACAGCATATTTGGTTTTGTAAACACATTGTACCAAACGGAAAATCATTTGGTCGAATAATTTAGCAATTATAAAGGTTTAAAGATTGGAATTCCCAATGCAACATTTCTATTTAATCTTTGCAAAGCAAACTGCTATGAGGACAATTTTTTAATCATTACTCAAATATTTCTTGTAGGAAAAAGCTGTAATCTTGGTTTCGTATATGTAAAGGTTCTAAAAATTAATTTCTGTTAAAATAATCATGAGTCAATATCAGTGATGTAAAATACCCGGATATTTATTTTTAAAGGTAAATACCCAGAGTATGGGTATATACCCATTTTGGGTATTTACCTGGGTATTTATTCTTCAACTAAATGTAGCTCTGAAAAACTCTCATATTGTTGTTGGTTATGATGGATTAGTGTAAAAGAAAGAAATATTTAGAACTTTAAACACTTACAACTATTAAAAGTTAAAGAAACTCAACATATTACATTTAAATATTGAATTTAAATGTTGTTTTTTAATTATAACGAAGAATGAAAAAAGGTAAATTTATTTATCAAGAAGCATTTTATTAAAATACTAGCAAAACCCGCGGCTTTGCTCGCGTAATTCTTGAAAAATGCCAAGTGGTATTCGTTGACCTATTTTCATTAGAGGAAATTTTACTGCCACAGATAATTCTGAAATTACTAACTAAGCCATACTAAAGTCGAAAAAAAAATCGAAATTTTAGAATGTTTTTCGCTCTTTCACCCCCCCCCCCTGTGGTAGTGTCACCAATATAAAATATAGCTTATGTTACAGCAGGGACTGTTACCATCACTTTTGAATATGGTTCTGTAGTTCCAGAGATTCCATAGAAATTGTAATTAAGAATGTTTTTAGAACGCATTTCGCTCATCTCACCCTTTTAAATTTCGATTTTTTTAGAATTTGTTTTTACAGAGCATTTTCATCTTATAAGTAACTACCATGCCAAATTCCATGTTTCTAGCTCCTTCAGTATAAAAAAAATCGAAATTTTAGAACGTTTCTCGCTTCTTCACCTCTCTCTCCTGTGGTAGTGGCACCGATATAAAACATAGCCTATGTTACAGCAGGGGCTGTTACCATCAATTTGCCATCATCACTTTTGAAAAGGGTTCTGTAGTTCCAAAGTTTCCATAGAAATTGTAATTTAGAATGTTTTTAGAACGCTTTTCGCTCATCTCACTCTTTTAAATTTCGATTTTTTTTAGAATTTGTTCTTAGAGAGCATTTACATCTTATAAGTAACTACCATGCCAAATTTCATGTTTCTAGCTCCTTCAGTATAAAAAAAATCGAAATTTTAGGACGTTTTTCGCTCCTGCACACCCCCGGGGGTAATGGTATCGACATAAAATATAGCCTACGTTGGAGCAGGGACTGTCACCATCAATTTGCCGCCATCACTTTTGAAATCGCTTCAGTAATTCCAGAGATTACCCCCAACAAACAAACAAACAAACAAAAAACAATCATTACTACTTTATAATATTAGTATAGATGTAAGAGGTCCGTTTATTATGCGAGCAGGTACTTATATGCGCCACTTCAGCTAATGCTTTAGTACCACGTAAAGTTCTCCAATAAAGGAGATATATTCTGTAATCCTTCTCAGAACTTTTCTATCCCGTATACACTTTTTTTTCTCTCTAAATAACTACATGCGTCATAGGCTAAGTGCTATCAAATTTCCTATGATAACCAATTCCATGAATAAAGATTAGACTAGCAAGTAATTCTGAAGATATTAAGATGTAGTCGACCAAAAAATAAATAAATAAATAAAATAGACAACATCCCATGCATTGTAATCACGAAATTGTCCCAGGAAATAAAGAGAAATAGGAATTCGACTAGAAATTATGTGTTCTTTGGATTTATGTTTTTTTTCTTTTTTTTAAAGCTTAAGGGTTTATACTGAAATGGTATCAAACTCTGAAATTTTCAGTGAGAACACCTAATTTTGGCATTATATTTGGTTTTATCGTTAAATTTTACGTTAGGGTAGCAAACTGGAAGTCATCCAGTTCAGTAGTTTAGGAATTATAAAGATTAAAAGTTTCGAACTCCTAATGTTAAATTCATTTTTAATCGTTGCAAAACAGATTGCAATGCGAATAGTTTTTTAAGCATTACTTCAGAACAACTTTTCGAAATAATATGTAATTTAATAATTCACATATTTGAAGACTTTAGAAGTCGATATTTTTGTTTAAAAAATACTAGGTTACATGGTCTCATCTCTTAAAATAAATATATTTTTTTAATTAATTTTCGTAAAAAATAGTAACCTAAATTTTTTTTAAACAGATATCGATTTCTAAAAATTTGAATTATGTTAATATAAATTTACAGATCCTTCGCCAAGTAGATCTTAAGTTATGCTTAAAAAAATTACCCACAATGCAATCTGTTTTGCAATTATTACAAATGAATTTAACATTAGGAGCTCTAAATTTTAAATCTTCATAATACCTAAACTACTAGACCGACTTACTTCCCATGCAGTATTTTCTGGTAAAATTTACAGAAAAAGCGACATATGATGTCCAAATGATCCAATCTGAAGTTCATTTGATTGAAGATGTTCAATTAGTTCTACAATTGGTTTAAAAATGGAAACCATTTTTTAATACGTATCCAAAATAATTCATCTAAAAATTTTCATTTTAGCTTATCACTAACTTGGCTTGTTCACTTGGCTATAAACTTAGCTTGTTTACTAACTGCTTCTTCAATAATTTGTAGTATAAACGTACTACCTTTATGCTTTTAACCCTTTTTTACTTTCTTCTATCTTTACAAGAAGAAAGTATTGGATTCATGAAAATTTTCGACTTCCGGTTTTCAACGGATTTATACGTTTTAGAAGGTCCTGAACACGATTTGACCATTTTTAGAATATGTCTGTCTGTGACTCTGTCTGTCTGTCTGTATGTGACAAAAATTTTGTGGGCGCTGTATCTCAAGAACTAATGCACGAAATTTAATAAAACTTTATTTTCAGTTAGTCCTTGATATAAATTTGTGGGATTAGTTTTGGTGAAAATGGCCCGAGAGGGGGTGCAGCTATGCTGCATTTTTTGTGATTTCCGCAATAGCTCTATCTCAAGAACTAATGCACTTATTTTCATCAAATTTCACGTCAAATTTGCCCATCTTTTACATTTATTATGTTCTGATAATTTAAGATGTCAGTCAATTAAGCCTTTTTTAAACAAAATAATTGATACTGTGAGCACAATCAAACGAAGTAACCGTTTACATGCAATGTTCGGTCAAATTATAGATAAATCAATTAAAAAAAACTGATTCCTTCAAATTGCCTGGAAAAACTGAATAGGAAAGTTATTTGCATTGTCTTAAACCTTTAACGCTCAAACTATTTTAAAGTTTGTATTTAAGCGAGAATGTATTTTAAATGTTTTTCGTACATCAAAAAAATAAGGACTTCTAATGTTTTGTCTTGTAATACCAAAGAAAGATACTTCTTAAATGCACAATAAAAAGAAACTACTGCAACGCGTTTCAAAAATCTGTCTTCATGAGTCATAAAAGGGCTATCCTACGAACTAGTACGAGAGCAAAAGGAAGTTTTCTTTCGTAGTGGTAGTACGTAATACAAATAGGTAGTACGTAATACATATACGTAGTACTTAATACAAGTATTACATAATATCAATTGTAACCAGCGATTTACTCCAAAATCAGAAAACTGGTGCTGTTCATCCGGCAGAACTAGACTATACCAGTTATGGAGAAATAAGTAGGAATGCTGGGATACATTAATGTGCACAGAAGAACCAATGAGACGCACTAACCCTTTACAAAGCAATAGTGAGGAAATTAATCTATGGTAGGAAGTTATTATTCCAAAGAACTATAAAGGGTTAAAAGCATAAAAAATAATAACTTTATATTCGAAAATATGGTGGTTAGTAAAGAAGTTCAATAGCTAAAGAGAAAACTTTTAAGTGATGTGTTTTGGATTAGTATTGAAAAAAAAAATTGTCTTCCTTTTTAAACCAATTGTATATCTAATTGAATCCCTTCAACCAAACTAACCTAACATTCATTTAATATATAAAAAACTAAACAACACAATAAATTTTCATAACTTCTTCCTGTATTTTTAATGCAAAAAAACAAAACTTATTCGGGAGAAATTTACAAAAACTAAAATAAAATAGATAAAAATATGGCATTAGCACTCTTTATTTTGCAACAGATATTTTAAATGTATTGATGCAAAGAAGTACAGACGGCCAAAAAACAACAAAGCATTTTAATTTCCAAATTGTCAGAGAAAATACAGAAATAGCCATTTGACTAGAATTTTTTTTTTCAATTTATGTTTACAAAAATAAGTTTAGGCGTCATCTTTATCATAAAATTGCACCAAAATTTTAATACGAGACCCTAATTTTGACATTGTATTTTGGTTTTTCTGTAAATTTTACATAAGAATGTTAAATGAGAAGTCATTCGGAAAAATAGTTTAGAAATTATGAAGGTTTAAAATTGAGAACCCCTAATGTTAAATCCATTTGTAATCCTTTCAAAACTGCAATGTGGATAGTTTTTTTAAGCATAACTCAAGAACCACTTGACAGAATAAGCTGTAATTTTATATTATATATAATTGAAGCTTCTAGAAATCATTTTCTGTTTTAAAAAAATCATAGGTTACAATTCATATTTTTTTAGAAAATTGATTATTATTATTATTATTATTATTATTATTTGAAAAAAATATTAATTGTAACCTATGATTTATTTATTTATTTTTTAAAACAAAAATCGATTTCTAAAGACTTGAAATATGTGAAGTATAGAATTATAGCTTATTCTGCAAAATAGTTCTGTATTTATACTTAAAAAAGCACTGTTTATTACACTGTGCAATATGTTTTGCAACGATTACAAATGGTTTTAACATAAGAAGTTTCAAATTTTAAATATTCATAATTCCTAAAGTCTGAATTACTTCATGTTTGGCATACTAAGGTAAAATTTAATGGCAATGCCTGATACGATGTAAAAAATAGGGTGTTCGTATGGAAATTTTCAGAAATTTGTACAATTTCAATATGAAGATGTTCAATATTTTTTTTTCAATGTAAATTGAAAGAATACATATTTTCCACTCGAATGGCTATTTGGTTTATTTATTGAACAAATTTTTGATTAAAATGCATGGGGGTGTTCTCTCTTGTCTTTTCTTTTGTGGGAGGGGGAAGAGGAAGGCGAATGCACCTTGAAACCTTCTAATTTACTCGAGAGTTAACCTTTATTTATGAAATTAGATAACAGTCAACATAAGGCGTATGAAGTTATTTGTAGAGAAAAGAGTATCTGGAAAAAAAAGTCTCGTGAGAAGGATTACATAATATGTCCCTATAATATAGAATCATATATATTTTATGTTTTATTCTAAAATTTATTTTTCCTATCTTAAATTTTCTCTATGTCAATTAATTTACTTATTCAAAATCATTTTTAATCTTTAACCAAAAAAGCAATCCTCTTTCATATCTCAAAATATTTCCAGCTAATTTTTATCGTAACATTAAATGTAGTTATACGTTAGTTTTCTGTGGTTTCAATTCTGAATATTAATGTACTAACCGAGAGGGTCTTAAAATATGCCCTTTCTTTTTCTTTCGTATCTTGTGTTAAATCAGGCGCCGTTTTCATTAAATTGACTGCTGCATAAATATCCAATATCAACGTTTTTGTTCCCTTCTATGTTCTGGCTTTCTCAAAATAACCTCGGGTTGTCCGTAAAAATCACCAAATTGATATGCTACAATTATGGCATGCCTTCACATTTCTCATTTAAAAAAATTAATATTGGTTTATTTCTAAGTTTATCGGTTAAAACCTGGCCAGAATTGTAGTGTTTGGCATATTTACATCTATGTGTTGGCGATAATGCATATGAAAAGTTCGATCAGATCTTCTCTAACTGTTGAACAAGAAGGATCAATTAGGTAGATGTGTAATAGGACCACCCTCACCTTTCCAGATGTGTCGATATGTCCTGAATAAAAGAAAAGTTTCACGTGAACAAGCGTCATAGTTTCAACGGTTTTTTTTCTTCTGTGGACTGTTTCATATCAGTAGGGGAACCTATGGTTATAGCGATGAACGCAAATGTATTAAATATTACGATCACATTTATGCTCCGAAATGTATTCTCCGATTTTCCAGCGAACTTCACCATAGTCCCCTTTATTGGAGTAACGTAAATAGTACTAATACATTAGCTAAACTAGCGTTCATATATTAAGTGTACCTGTTACATAATTTAATAAAAAGTATCTTTTTAATAAAATTATTTGCAATACATACATTAGCTTTTTCACATTTTTCAATGCCCAAAACGGGTATTTACCTTTAAAAATAAATACCCGGGTATGTTATTGGGTTGTTCGGAAAGTAATTTCTTTTTTTCCCAACATATGCCGTAATTGTATTTTTTCACAGCCAACTTCACACTTAAGCCGCATTGTCATTATACTGACATATATTTTGACAGCTGATATAACAAGGCTTGTTTGTTAAAAACGTTTGTTTGATTCTGTGCAATAGTTTTTGTTTTGTGCCCTATCAAATATGGAAAGTCTAAAGCAGCACTTTCGGCACATTTTAAATTTTTACTATCGAAAAGGTAAAAATATTGTTCAAGCAAGAAAAAAATTAGTCGATGTGTATTGAGAAGATGTATTGACAAAACGCCAGTGTCAAAACTGGTTTGCAAAATTTCATTCCGGGAATTTTGATCTTAAAGATGCACCGCGTTCTGGAAAACCAGTTGAAGCTTCTGTAGACAAAATAAATGCATTGATTGATGCAAACCACCGAATAAAAACTCATGAGATCGCTGAGAGATTAAAGTTATCGAATTTGGCTGTTCATGAGCACATGAAACGCCTTGTTTTAATTTCAAAACTCGACATATAGGTTCCACATGTTCTTACAGAAGGAAATTTGACGTCGCATTGACGTTTGTGATTTCCTTCTCAAACGTCAAGAAAATTATCCATTTTTGAAGCGAATTATTACTGGGAACGAGAAATGGGTTGTGTACAACCATGTTAAACGCAAGAGATCTTGGAGTGAAACAGATGAACCGGCTCAAAGCACTTCGAAACCCAATATTCATCAAAAAAGATAATGTTGTCTGTTTGGCGGGAATATTTTTTTTAGCTTCTACTGGACAATACAACGATCAATTCTGAAGTGTACTGTCTGTCATCAATTTGACAAATTGAATGATTCACTTAAAAAGAAAAGGCCAGAATTGATCGACAGAAAAGTTATAGTGTTCCATCAAGATAATGCTAGACCTCATAGAAGTTTGGTAACTCGCCAAAAGCTTTTAAAGCTTAGATGGGATGTACTACCAAACCCACCATATTCTCCAGATCTGGCACCTTCGGACTATTACTTGTTCCAGTCTCTACAAAAATTTTTAGATGGCAAAACTTTAATTTCAAATGATGACGGAAAAAATGACTTGGATCACTTTTTGGCCAGCAAAGATCAGAAGTTTTATGAGCGTGGAATCATGCAACTGCCAGAAAGATGGCAAAAGATATTGAACCAAAATGAAGAATATATAATTCAAATAAATATTTATAAGCTATGAGAAAATCGTCTTTCATTTTCATAAAAAGGGTACTTTCCGAACAACCCAATACAACACTGGGGATGTATACACACATTTTTTACGTATCTCTGTAAAATTGAAAAAGTAACACAATATTTACCCCACGCTATTTGACATCACATTTCTACATTCTTATTTATTTATTTTGAATCAATACACTGCTAAAAATTTTGTACTTGTTCGAACCAACTTTAGGTGCTGCTGCGGTAGCTTCAACCGTGAGATGGTGAAATCTCGTTCCAGTATTTGAAGCTATGGTTCAGCCGGAGCTCCAAATGTTGGAACGAGATTTCACCATCTTATGGTTGCAGCCACTGCATCACCTAACATTGGTTCAACCCAGCACGACAGCTTTAACAGTGTAGAATATTCTGCATTTTGAAGATAGAATGTCAGGCATCACAAAATAAAGATCTGATGAAAGTCCCACATTTTTAGCGCTGCAAGGTCATTCATGTTACAAGTGTTTTTATACTTGTTCCTTTACTTTTCTCGCCAGTATATATATATATATATTTGTGTCCAGAAATTAAGGGGCAGTGACCAATTTCAGACGTTTCATCGAATATCTTACTGAAACTTGTGAGGAAATGCACGGAATGCCCTTAAACTTTGAGGATGTAAAGAACATGTTTGACTTCATCTTTTTCAGTGAAAATTTTGTTGCGAGGACAATTAGGAGGGGTAATAATAATTTTAATAATAAAATAATATTTTCGATCACCCAAGTAACAGAAAATGCTAAAAATGATCTGTAACTGTAGCAAATGACTATGTAGGTCCTGTTCAACATTTGTGTGCATTTGTGCAAGCATAGCACGTATATTCGTGAAGACGTTAACGTTTATGTGAAAAATTCAAACGCTTTTTTATAGTATGCAGATTTTTCAACCGAATTTAAGACCGCTTTCCAAAAACTTGACAAAAAATCGTAGAAATAGTATACTGTGATTAAAGTATTAGTATATATTAAATATTTGATGAGATATAGGTATTTTTATGAAATAAATTTTAACTGCGCATGAGCGAACTACAGCAAAGATTTTTTTGTCATGATTTGATAGACAATACTATAGGTCAACCCATATAAAAAAGACCAGTGAAATATTGTGAAAACTCAAAAAGTTACAGCAGTAATTGAAAAAGTGAGGAGAACATCCCATGTAATCCACTGGATACCAGTGTATATATATTATGCCTAATGTATAGTCCACGCATAAACTTTAACGGATACTCCGATTTCCATAATTCTTGTTTGTTGGACAGGGTTAGTTTTAGAGTATACCCGTTTCAATTTCAATTCAATTAGGATCTAAAAGAAGTATTTTTCTAGGATCTAGAGATTTATTGTATTTTTCTTATTTTGTAGGCTTTAACTTTCCAAAAAATTAGTCAATCATCATTAAGTTTGTATATGGTATTATAAACGCATTACTTACTGCATTATGTTTTTTAATAGTTACCATACAGTGTGTAGTTTTTTTAACAGAAGCACATCAAAACTTTCAACATACTACCGTCTACAACGCGATAAAATGAGCAATATGGACTACATTGTGATTTAAGGTAGATATAAATGGCAATAAAGGACTGTTAGAAAACGATACTGTGCGTTAAACCATTCATACTAAAGAAAAACAAAAATATACGCCAACTAGCTTACAATAATGTATATAGCAATCCCTTGAGGCTCCTTGCAGTGTTTTACATGTCCAATATTTTCCGAACTAAAAATCTTACTCGATAAATCAAAAGAAAAATTTCTATATAGAAGCAAATCACATTTCATTAAATACATTTTTTGTATAAAATATGTTTGTTTAACTTGAATAAGCGGAAATATTGACAGTTATCTACAAATAAACTAAAATTTTCGCGTATATATTAGATAAATATGCAAATCATACAGAGGTGAATAAATTAAGCTTACAAAGAATTCAAATTATGTAAAGCAAATTTAAATGCCATTACAAATTTAAAAAAGTAAATTATTTAAAACTTTTTTTTTCATTACTTTTATTCAAATAAAATAATATTTTTTTGTTTTCCCAAAACTTCAATAACTCTGCATAATACAAACAATAAAGTCATAAAGGAAAATTAATTCATAGCACTTACGTTTTAAAATCCATATCAATGTTATTGTTTTTGTCAACAAATCAATAAAAAAATATTAAATTACAAAAAAAAAAAAAAAAAATGACGGATAGTAAAATTTGACACTTTGCTTGATGGATTAGATAGGTGAATGTTCTCAGACACTTTTAAATAATGCGCCAGGAGATTGATGCGATCGAAATTTTAAAGTTTGGTTCGAATAAAATGTGTTTCAGAATTGTGTTTCCGATTGAAATGTGTTTTTGAAGAAAATACAAACACCGTTTATGGAGGTGTAAAATTAGACTTATGTAGCAGTAAAAAGAAATAAAAATAAATAAATAAATAAATAAATAAAGCTATCACAGAAAGCGGAAGATATGAAGTTTAGTTGGCGCCGTGTACTAACTATGAAAACATAAAATTTAAAACAAGAATAAAAGGAAACTAGAAATTTCATTTTCGGATTATTGATTAACTTGTTGATGTTAAAAATTATATTTTAACTTTTATATTACCTTTATTCTGAATATCCATATCTAGTATATTTTTTCTTGCTTATATGAAAACATATATACACCTTACTTATGTACATGCGTCTTACATACAGTGGTGGCCAAAAGTTTGGACATTTTGTGAAAGTTTCATGTTTTTCAACTTTGTGTGCTTGTAGAATATATTAATTTTCACTTAAATATAAACGTTTATATATCAAATTGAAGGTAATTTAATGTAGAATTTAATAATAAAAACAGTATTACAATATCTGTATTACAAAAAAAGTTATCCTTATTTTAGTAGAACAAACAAACACAAATCGCTTTGAATAAAGACGTGTTTTGTAATAAAAGCATACTAGCCAATAACAAACACTATTCTGAGGACCAATCAAATATCTGTAACTATAGTTTAGGTTATTTGGATGTTAAAAGAGTTATTGTTGTAGAAATATTTTGCGGGATGATGCATACTAGTATAATTAAATAGAGTATTGCTGTTTTTGAATATTTAAAGTGCTTTTTTTAATTAAACTAATTTTAAACAATGTCATCAACAAGAAGAACTAATTGGACATCTGCAAAAAGAAGCCGAATTGTCATATTGAGAGAAAATGGCCTCTCTTATGCTGAAATTACAAGACAAGTTGGTGGTTCAGTGACTTGTTCTGGTGTACGGAAGTTCTGTTTATGTTATGAAAAAATGAAATCAGTGGAAAATAAGGCCAAATCAGGCCGAATAAAGTGCACAAGTGCTACTGCCTATAGAAAAATTAAACGGCTATGCCTTCAAGATAGAAAAATTTCATCAGATGCCATTAGATGTGAAATGAATGCAGCGGGTATTGCAGTAAGTTCAAAAACAATAAGAAGAAGGTTATCAGGATTTGGACTACAAGCTAGAATTCCAAGGAAAAAACATATTTAAATCAAAAGCAACGCAAAAAACGAGTTAAGTGAGCAAAAGAACACATTAAATGGTCAGAAAATCAATGGAAGCAAGTAAGCTGGAGCGATGAGAGTAAAATATCACTCTCTGGTAGTGATGGTAGAAAATACGTGAGACGTAGAGTAGGAGAGCACGTCATCCTGATTGCATTGAAGCAACTACAAAAACCCAACAAATGTCATGATTTGGGCATGTATGTCTGCAGATGGTGTGGGCCGAATTTAAGTGATTGATGGCATCCTGAATGCCAAAAATACATCGAAACTCTCCTGGAATCAAAATTGATACCTTTCATCAGGGGTCTCTTCCCCAACAACGCACCATTTATTTTTCAATAGGATTCAGCTCCATGCCACACAGCAAAAGTATGCAAAGCATGTTTTCAAAATAAAGGCATAGATATATTACCATGGCCAGGAAACAGCCCTGATCTCAATCCAATTGAAAATTTATGGCGACGTTTGAAAATTATTGTATGAAAAAAACGTCCATCCAATAAAAGACAACTTATTGAAGCTATAATTGATTCTTGGCACCATGTGATTACGAAAGATGAACTCCAAACACTCTTTCACTCGATGAAAAGAAGCTGTGAAGCTGTCTTAAAAAATAAGGGTTATCCTACTAAGTATTGAGTGTGTAAGTACCACTTTAAAAAAATTCAAATCTAAAATAGATCTTACTATTAGTTGCATAACCTTTTTTGTAATACAGATATTGTAATACTGTTATTATTATGAAATTCTACATTAAATTACCTTCAATTCGATATATAAACATTTGTATTTAAGTGAAAATTAATATATTCTACAAGCACACAAAATTGAAAACATGAAACTTTCAAGAAATGTCCACACTTTTGGCCACCACTGTACATACACGCATTTTACTTGTACCCATCTCACATACACTTATATACATATTATGAGAACTATAAATATGAATCACAGAAATGAATCATTTATAGACTCTTTTATACAACACATCATACAACATGATACAATAAAGGTTTCTAGCCATGAGCGGTGTGTTTTTAATATCTAATGTCACGGCATTGTCGGGTCGTTTGAAAGCAATACGCAATTCTGTCGCTTAATAATGAGAGACAAAGTCCTATTTTTTCATTACGGACTTCTGTCAAAATGACGGATCCTTGTTAAGAAGTAGTAGCTTACTTTTGAACGACTGTTAAAAGCAAGTAGCTATTTTTAGATATATATCGATGAGTGAATGACTTCCGCTTTTATTGCCCATACATCAGTTCGAAAAATAGCATAATTTTAATTTTTATATTACCGAATAGGCAAAAATTGTACTTATGAGTGAAATTTGTTTGAAAATTGTAGTTTAATTTAGTGACTTTTTAAGACTTTTTTAAATATTTGTCAAGCATGAATCTTCTTAAAACTATCTCAAAAATGAACAATAATACAATAATATAAATTATCTAGTGATAAAGTTGAAATAGCTGGCAATTGATGACCCAAAGCTATTTAAAAAGCATTTTCTTTCGTGGGGGGGGGGGTTCCCATTTAAATCATAAGTATTTGGATCTAAATGCCCTTTAAAGTAAATGTGAAGATTTTTTTTTTTTTTTAAGAAATAAAGAAAAATATTTTTGGCAAAACAACATTTCTTTAAATACAGCGTTTGGATATGGATGCGATTATGAAAGATTAACAATAAGATCAGAATAACCATACAATACGGCAATTTGGCGCTAACGATGCGAAAATATAGATTTTAATTATTTTTACATGTCTGCTTTTTATGAAACTATTTTATGATTATATTTACTTTAAATTAATAATGTAGTATTATTGCTTTCGCATAATTTTATCCGTTTTCATGGAACCTATTAGTTGAAAAAAACTGAAACTTTCTAGTATTTTTTAATATTTGATTTTGCTATAAAAGACGCATTAATGGTTATTATTATTATTATTATTATTATTATTATTATTATTATTATTATTATTATTATTATTATTATTTTAGATTCTCTTGGACATTCTGAATGCTTTTATCAGCTCCAAAAAAGACAATTTTTGAATTTTTGCCTAATGATCTTTAAATGTTTTTGAAGTATTAAATACATGAAATTCAAAAAAGGAAAAAATAACTTTTTTACAAATTAATGTAATATTTTAACTAATGCAGTATTTTAAGTAACTAGTCAAAGGAATTAAATCATCCATTTTATCGAGAAAAGCGCTTTAATTTATGTTATTTTAGTGCAACATTAATGTATTACTATGATTTAACATCTTATGCAATGACAAAATTGTAATGAAAAATACATTTTAGCATAACATAATTTAACGACACTAAATCATGCATAATAAAATTTACTTATTGAGGAAATTGAAATTTTATTCCTGTTTTTTTTATGTACTCTAAGAAAGAAAACGAAGAAAAGCACACAAAAATACACTGGATTGTGGTTTTTGGCTGTCAGTAAATATATTTCTTTTCCCTATATAATGTAAATAAATAACAGTAAAATAAAATATATATAATAAAATATTATTTTTTTTACTCATTTATTACAAAACTAGTGTAACCATGCATATTTTTAAATTGAAAAAAAATGCCGCCACCAAATTTGACAACAAATATTGCTGTAAATCTCTCCGTTTTTCTTTAGAGTGTGGTTAATATAAATAACCACATTCTAAGAAAACATTCTCAGAATCAGTGCACTATAATAGACCTAAATTTGTTTAGAGATAGAATAAGCACATAATACAAACAATTATATTTATAAAGCAAAAACAATTTATAGCACTTTGGTTAAAAAGACATATAAATGTTATCTTTTTTAAAAAAACAAATCAATAAAAAATATTAAATGTAATACATCTGAAGGATAGTAAATTTTGACACGTTATGTGATTGATTACACAGATGAATGTTCACAAAATGGTTTAACTAATGCGCCAGAAGATTGATGAGGATTGCAGTTTTAATTTTTTATTTTATGAATGGTCTTTTCAGATTGAAATGCGATTCTTTAAACAATATAAAAACCTTTTAAGAAGCCTATATAAAAGGAAAACAATTTAAGCGTTAATTTTTTAAAAAATAAAACAGTTATCACAAAACGAGACATATATGAATTTTGCTTGTTCAATAGAAATAAATAACATTTTACAATTTATCTACTAATGTAAATGTTTTTGTAATCTTAGTCAAACATCTTAAAATTTTAAAATAGTTTTCAAGCGTTAAACTCCTGATATTCCATATAGAAAATAGAAAAAATATAAATATCTAACAAATAAACGTTTGTATGTAACATGTTCTTTTTGGAAAAAATAAATAAAGAAAAAAAATAGAAAGAAAGAAATCATAAAATCTTTAAACTGGTAGAAATAAAGATATTACATTAAAATTAAACAAAAAAATTCAATATTCATGAAAGATCGATTTTAATTACCATACATACTCGTGTAAAAATCCACCCTTAAATTAGAGAGGAAAGAGAAGTCAACATCAGTAGTTTCTAATGGATTTTTTCGTCTTTTTTAATCGAAAAACCGTAACAATTTTCTTCGATTAAATAAAGCGATGATAATTATTATTAAATACCGGTATTCAACCTGTTTCTCTATTATGTGTTCGACATATACTTGAGTAAATTCGGTTGTTTTATACATCGTTGACTTAAGGGGTCATACGTACCTATAAACTTAAAATTAAATTGCATTTTCTGAAAGTACAATTAGTAAAGAATATTCAGTTCCATTTTCTAGTCGATCTGATAAACATTTAGAAAGTTGTGCCGCTTTAATTTACTTTGTTCTATCATACATAAATCATAACTTGAATCTTTAAAAGTGTTTATCACAAAACTAAAATCGATGATCATGATAAATCGAACAATCTTCTTCCAATTTTGACCAGTTTCTAACAACAATATTATTTAGAGAGTAATCATTCCTTTTGGTGATCTGATGTTTCTTTCTATCTGTTATAAACAATCAAAGTTTAAAAAAAATTGTTAAGAAGTAGTAGCTTACTTTTGAACGACTGTTAAAAACAAGTAGCTATTTTTAGAAATATATATCGATGAGTGAATGACTTCCGCTTTTATTGCCCATACATCACTTCGAAAAATAGCATAATTTTAATTTTTATATTACCGAATAGGCAAAAATTGTACTTATGAGTGAAATTTGTTTGAAAATTGTAGTTCAATTTAGTGACTTTTTAAGACTTTTTTAAATATTTGTCACGCATGAATCTTCTTAAAACTATCTCAAAAATGAACAATAATACAATAATATAAATTATCTAGTGATAAAGTTGAAATAGCTGGCAATTGATGACCCAAAGCTATTTAAAAAGCATTTTCTTTCGTGGGGGGGGGGGGGGAGGGGTTCCCATTTAAATCATAAGTATTTGGATCTAAATGCCCTTTAAAATCATGTGAAGATTTTTTTTTTTTTTTTAAAGAAATAAAGAAAAATATTTTTGGCAAAACAACATTTCTTTAAATACAGCGTTTGGATATGGATGCGATTATGAAAGATTAACAATAAGATCAGAATAACCATACAATACGGCAATTTGGTGCCAACAATGCGAAAATATAGATTTTAATTATTTTTACATGTCTGCTTTTTATGAAACTATTTTATGATTATATTTCCTTTAAATTAATAATGTAGTATTATTGCTTTTGCATAATTTTATCCATTTTCATAGAACCTATTATTTGAAAAAAACTGAAACTTTCCAATATTTTTTAATATTTGATTTTGCTATAAAAGACGCATTAATAGTTATTATTATTATTATTATTATTATTATTATTATTATTATTATTATTATTTTAGATTCTCTTGGACATTCTGAATGCTTTTATCAGCTCCAAAAAAGACAATTTTTGAATTTTTGCCTAATGATCTTTAAATGTTCTTGAGGTATTAAATACATGAAATTCAAAAAAGGAAAAAATAACTTTTTTACAAATTAATGTAATATTTTAACTAATGCAGTATTTTAAGTAACTAGTCAAAGGAATTAAATCATCCATTTTATCGAGAAAAGCGCTTTAATTTGTTATTTTAGTGCAACATTAATGTATTACTATGGTTTAACATCTTATGCAATGACAAAATTGTAATGAAAAATACATTTTAGTATAACATAATTTAACGACACTAAATCATGCATAATAAAATTTACTGATTGAGGAAATTGAAATTTTATTCCTGTTTTTTTTTTTTTTTTTTTATGTACTCTAAGAAAGAAAACGAAGAAAAGCACACAAAAATACACTGGATTGTGGTTTTTGGCTGTCAGTAAATATATTTCTTTTCCCTATATAATGTAAATAAATAACAGTAAAATAAAATATATATAATAAAATATTATTTTTTTTTACTCATTTATTACAAAACTAGTGTAACCATGCATATTTTTAAATTGAAAAAAATGCCGACACCAAATTTGACAACAAATATTGCTGTAAATCTCTCCGTTTTTCTTTAGAGTGTGGTTAATATAACATAACTTGAACGGCCACCATTTTGTTCAAAATAAATTTTTCCAAAAACAGAATGATTACTCTTTAGTTTCGAGTGTTCGGAGGAATTGTCATTCTGATTTTTATAATTTCAGATATCATTTGACAGAGTTACAATGATAACCGGGGATGGCTACCAGAACCGACACCATCTCCGGGGAACGAGTCTGCTGGGGACACCCAACTTTTTTCGTCATTAGGGGAGATTGGGGAGGGTTGGGACACTGGGAGGGATGGGACATCTGCAGTAATTCTTAAAATCGCTCCATTTGCAGCATTGTGTTTTTGTAAAATTCTCTTATTTTATTTTAATTTTGGTACTGAAATTTTAAAAATGCATGCAATAGATCTGAGCAATATAAGGAATCTTCATTTAATTTCAGAATAAGTTTGAGTTAATTTTCAAATGTATTATAAATTATAATGATAAAGTAAGATAATTTAGAAATGATAGAAAGAAGTGAAATTTCAAGTGATTAAATAGACACTTGTTATTAAATCACGTAAATTAAACTTATTTTACTTAAATATGTTTTAAGTTGATACTTTCAGTGTCAATTTTTAGTAAATAAGGAACATTTTAATTAAAATTTGCTAATTATAATTATATAAATTTTTGCATTATTTGTACATTAAAGACTGAAAGAATATGCCTTTGTTTTGTTTGTCTTTTTGAGCCATTAACACTAAACATACGAACCACCGGTCGTTTGACCGGTTCCAGATGAAATAATTTCGATCCGAACCAGAAATTTCTTCATAAAATAAAGGAAATATAAATCACCGAGTGCATAACAACATGTTCCGACCATGTTTTCAACTTCCTTACTAGTAGTTAGTTATAGCTACAGCTATACCATTTCACTTTCTTCCAATTATTTAGACTCTATCCTTAATCTCTTTAGCTTTACTTTTTAGTCCAAATTTGTTATCATGTCTTTTCTTAACTTTACATCTATCTTTTTCATTGTAATTGTTCTTTTATCTTGTAGTTAATAGTACATCTTAACTTTTCCCAACACCTCAATTTAATACAAGACACTCTATTCACAAATAGACTGGGCGTAAAGTTGTCTGCAACTCGGAAGCCCCTTAACCGACATCAGCTGTTCGGCAACCATGTATTCAAGTTCACCTCTGACTTACGCCCAGTATTTAGGCGAATGTATTGCTAATAGATGGAGCCATTGGGAAATAGTTTAAATGTAGTTATGAAACCATTTAGAAAAACTTAATGAATTTAAAAAAAAATAATTTTAATAAAAAATGTTACAGCGTAAAACTTTATAAAAAAATTATAAATTATTAAGCATAATAAAAAAATAAAGAGTTAAATTTGAAAAGTATTAAAAAATTACAGATAAATCACACAGTAAAATACAGAAAACAGTTGATGCATTCAAGGGGATACCCAGTTGTAATGCAACTCCACTACCAGTATATGCGTAATTGTGCAACACATCTTTGAGGAGTCAAGAGAAAATAGTCTAACCGTAGTACAATATATGCACTACAGAAAAAAATAACAAGAAAGGGGATAAAAGGTGAGGAAAGGTCTTCAGCTCTCAAAGACAGAAGACGAAATGAATAGGAGAAAAGAAAAAGTCTGTGTAAGCGAATTGCACGCACGAGCGACCAATACGAAATTAAGAAGATTTGGAAGGCGTGACTTTGTTAACAATTATCATCTCACGTAGGACGAAGTTAAATAGAATAGTTAAATAGTTTTAAATAAAAGTCCTGGTGTGAAATAAATAGATTTCATATTTTGAGAGAATCTATGAGTAAAACATTTTATATGAAATGCAGAAGTACTTTTATTACTTACCCGTGGATGGCCATGGACTGATCTGTCGATATGTTTTCAAGTTGTGATTTCACTATTGCCCATATAAGGATAACTATAGCTGGTATTCCTGAAATTAGAAAAAAAAACTATGCCTTAGCTTATTTTTATGAAAGATCTGCATTCCATATTTCTTTCGTAATCAAGTATAACTGAATGCAAAATAATTATTTAAATATTAGCGAAATATCAATATTTTTACCGAATTTTCTTCTGCTTATTAATTTTTTTTTTAATTTAAAAACTACCCGAGACATAGACTTGTTGCGACTGATATAAACATTCAAATGCATTTCAATTTGCTGTGAATGAATTAAAGCGTTGGAATTCAGATTTTTTAGAGCTTTAATATCATCTGATAATATCATAAGTATTTATTGTAGTCATTGAAGACTTTTAAGTATGACCTGGTAATGATAATCTTAAAGTACGGCAACATGAGCGCTTTGAACTGTACGATTTCAATGGAAATCTGCATTTCAAATGTAAACTAGTCGGATGTGTCAATCCCAAAACTTTCTTCTATCTCACACAGGTTTCGCATACACAAAAAAGAATCAGCACCAATTTATATCACGGACTAACTGAATCTAAAGTTTTATTAAATTCCGTGCATTAGTTCTTGAGATATGACTATTGCTAAAATCGTGTAAATCCTGCAAAATACAGCATAGCAGCGCCACTTTTTGGGAGGTTTAGATCAAAACCTAATCATTAACAACTTATGTCAACGTCTAACTAAATCTGAAGTTTGATGAAAATCCGTGAATTAGTTCTTGAGACATAGTTATAGTGTTAATAATGAAAAAAGTAGCATAGCAGCGCCACTGTTGGGTTATTTACAGCAAAACGAAATCAGCATCTATTTATGTCATGGTCTAACAGAATCTGAAGTTTGATGAAATTCCGTGCATTAGTTCTTGCGATATAGCTTTCGTAAAAATCATGAGAAAAGTGGTTTAGTAGCGTCACTTGTTGGGATATCTACACCAAAACGTAAACATCATCTATTTATGTTAAGGTCTAACTGAATCTGAAATTTGATGAAAATAAGTGCATTAGTTCTTGAGATATAGCTATTGCTAAAATTCCGAAAAATGCAGCATAGCAACGCCATATGTTGGGAGATTTTCACCAAAAACTAATCAGCACCAATTTATATCAGGGACTAACTGAATATAAAGTTTTATTAAATTTCGTGCATTAGTTCTTGAGATAGAGCGCCCACAAAATTTGTGTCACATACATACAGACAGACAGACAGACTCACAGACTCACAGACAGACATTTTTTAAAAACAGTCAAATCGTGTTCAGGACCTTCTAAAACGTATAAATCCGTCGAAAACCGGAAGTCGAAAATTTTCATGAATCCAATACTTTGACGATACCAATGATACGACAATACTTTGATGATACCAATACGTCATCTTATGAATGTAGGAAAAAAAATCAGTTTTAATGAAACCAAGAAATGAATTGCTAATTATTCATTGAATATGTGAAATTGAATATTTCATACCAACGCAAAACATTGACCAAGATAAATTAATAAAGTTTTATAAACTCTTCCATTTGTATCCTTAAAGGATATTTAATAAATATTCAAACATATTTATAAGCAACTTATTGCAATTTCGCCCGATCTTTTTTACTAAAGTAAAAACACAAATGATCAGACAAACAGGCCTTGGTAATCAGATCGTAAACAGCCTTTAAAATAAAAAGAATATATTAAAATTAGTGCCCACATTCTATACACAAAAAAGTGAGAGTAGCTTTTGTAAATTTTGTTTCTTTTTGTAGTTGGTAATAGAGATATTATAGCTCAGGTATGGGAAATCTCATAAGATATCAATCACGATTGCATTTAGAAAGAAAAAAAAAGGAAAAAGAAAATAAAAAAAAAGGAAAATAAAGACAATAGTGAAAGTGATATTTTTTTTATATAGTACAAAACATTTCTTGAGAGCAAAACAATATTGGGACAGTATTGTTTTTATTGTCTATATCTTGACCAGTATTTGCTATATCTTGGCCAATTTTGGTATGAAATATTGTTCCATCATTAGGCTGTTACGTTTTGTAAAAATGGTATAAATGTTGCACCAATATTGGCCAGAATTATTTCATCAATACACTGCCAATATCTGTAATGTAAAACCAATATTTCTGCAATACCGGTGTTTCATTTCACATATTTGCAAGGTAATGCAAATATTTACACATTATTGAATTTATATTTTGTAAGCACTTTTGAGTAATCGAACCCCAGTACAATTAATATAACTTTAATTGTTTGCTACGAAATTTTAATAAAATGTACCAAATACTTACTTCGAATTTAGGTAGGGTTTGCATAATAAAACATATTGTATACACCAGCCATACTCAACCTGTGGCCTGCGGGCCGCATGTGGCCCGGCGACCTTTTAAATGCGACCAGAGATACATAATCGTTTCTCCCTGTTTATAAAATTAATTCAGATATGTATAAAATGTTTTTAATATTTTCACTGTTCTTTTATATATTTTAATGGGAAGACAATTTCCTGTTATTTATAATTACAAATTTAAAATTACCTTGAAATATCTTAAATGACGTTTCCTTAGTCAAAGTCCTTTTTATATGTAGTTTGACTTATGCTATAGTAGTGTATACATTTCTTAATTCTGAACACTAAACAGACATTATTCCAAATTAATTTAATTTGCACTCTATATTGCTACATTTAAAAAAAAAGTTTGCATTGAGGAAAAAAAAGCTGATTTATTAGAAAAAATCCTTTTATTTTTGTCCCCCTTAGAATTTGGAATTGCTGCATTGTTGTTACGTTTTATACTTATAATATAGCTAATTGGGCTTATTAGGGTTAAATATTTGTCACAGAAAATGTTTTATACCACTATTTAAAAAAAAAAAAATCTTCGTGGCATTTGCAATAGAAATTTGTATAATTTTATATTATTATACAAGTGTGTTGCGGCCCGCCAAACGTTGCAAATATATGTTTGCGGCCGGCGAGAAAAAAAGGTTGAGTACGGCTGGTATACACCATACATTACCTTTCATTTCTTTCCTTATGGTTCTACTAAATTAACTTCTTAATTAAATGTAATTCTTGCTTCATTATAAATGTTAAGTGATTCTACTTTGGTACTTATTCATTATATGCATTCAAGTTACTTATTACTTTATTTTATCAGTTTCAAGGCGATCCAGATATACCTAAAGAGTTTATTTTCAAAATACTTCTATTTATATGTTTAAGTTATAGAAAAAGTTACATTGACTCCACAGCGACCATCCTAAGTCTTTCGTTTTCTTCTCAAATGATTTTTTTCCTATGTAAAAAGGATGATAATGATGATGTCAAGTTTTAAATGAAGTTATGTACACAGAAGTCGTTTTCCTTTAGTAATGTAAAATTTGCTTGATGATACTTATGCAGTAGTGTATGAAAAAAAAGTATTCTCATTAAAGTTGTACATTTAGAAGGTAAACATTTCTACACAACAACATTTGGCAAATTTTTTCTGAAAAAGTTAAAGATATTTAGTGCACAGTTTTGTTTGTTCATGTTATTTATTATTATTATTTGTATTTAAGTTTTTATTAAAAATATTAAAAATCGAAACAATGGTCTAGTAAAAATTATTTCCAAGTTAGAGTTCAAGGTTTTACAGAAGGGAATGTTAAACGTCAATTTTCACCGCCAACTTACATAGTTGAATGATTCAATACTATATTTAATACTTGGAAATTTTTCCATAGAAAATCCGCTTTGACCAAGGGTTCGAGGCTTGGGTACTTTTTCACAATGTTGGCTTTACGCCTATTAAGCAATTAAAATTTGAAATATTATGATTGAATTACTGAAAAGGAAACTTCAGATGTTAATGTTTAAAAGCCGCTCTTTGATTTTAAGAATAGAAAAGCTGTTTCTAAACACTCGAAAATAACTACTAAAGATAATCCCAGCCACAGGCCTATTTGTCCTCCAACCTGGCTGAAAATTTGCGAGCTTTGATACATGGCACTTTGTTTAAATACAGTATAATCTAAAGTATCGTAATAGACTTTAAGTCTTAATCTAGTTTCTCTGAATTTTTCGTATGATAAGATATCGGTGTCATTTGTTCGATGATACGACTTTTTGTACTCTTCAAAATGAATTTTGGATGGCCAGACTGTTGATGACACCTGTATGTCGTACGTAATTTCTTCGCAAGACAGTGGACAGTCACACATTTGTGGTCTCTTTCGGTCGCTCATAGACAAGCAGCACCAAACAAGCGGATCAGTCATATCACACTGTGGAATGGTGCTTTCTAATTTCGTTCCAATGGTACAGGAGCATAATGATACTGTAATATTTTCATAGCATAAATCATCACAATTTGACTGACTATCTCCAAGTTCATAGTTCCTACATTTATCTTTGTATGGCGGCTCAAGTCGGGAAATGACAGATTTTGTTACAGCAATATTAGTTTCGTAACCAGGGCTTAGAAAAATACCTTTAGTATCAATACTGTGCTCAAGATAAGGATCGTGTATTTGAACTACTGCTCCAACGGATGTAGTAAAGGTTGCATACTTTTCGGTTTCCAAATTTAATTCTAACAATAATCCACTTAATGGACCATAATCCATTGTTAAAAGTTTTCGCTTTCCTATGTTGAATGTGTAACAATTTCCAAACTCATAACTTATTGATAATTTAAAATGCTTCGTATTACAATATCTTCCAATATACGCACACATCTGCATGAAATCCTCTAACTGATGTCCATATTTTATACGACTGTGATAACTCTGAGAAAGAAGCAAGTGATACCAGTTTGATAGACTGCTATTTCTACTGGGAAAATTACTTAAATCTACATCACATTCTGGTAGAGTAGTATTATCAGCATCAAAAGCCTCAGATTCATAAGTTTGGCTCCCTCCAATACATTCTTCATAATTATGCTTTTTAAACAGACATTGCTCAAATTGTCTGCGAATATTATTTGCGTTACAGATAGTGACTGCAGGAAATACTTCGATTTTGGGACTGACTGAGTGTAGATTAATAACAACTGGATAACTATAGTACGATATTAAAAATTGCGCTATTTGTGAAAGACAGCCTATCGTGCCTGAAAGTAAAATGATGAACCAGAAAATCTTTTGTGCTGAAGTGGTAGAATTTCCAATACGATTTAAAATATAAATCGAAGAAGTTTTTAGAAAAGCAGATATTATCCTTTTTTTGGCTAATTTAGACTTAGTTTTTCTTCTTGATTTTGTTTTATGTGTATGGTTTTTCTGAACTTTCTTCTTTTTTCTATTGATCTTTTTAGATACAATGTTTTTTGTTGCTTTCGGCGAAAGCTTTAGACTATCTGACCAACTATTATATGAGAAGAAATTGTTTGAGAGAGGATAAACTGTATTATTTAATATTTTCTGCACCATTTCGAATTATAATTTTCGTTGCTTTTATTTTGAAGAACTATACTATATTTTACCGTTGCAAAAATGGATTGTTCTTTCCCTTTTCTTTCAAATTCTGTAATAATTAAATATTTTATTCGATAATTTTAAAAAACTGAATTATAATCCCTGATTTGTGCAAAACGTAAAAACACGAACTCGTTAAAAATCTAGATAAATAAAATGATGAGTCTCAGATGGATTATGCATAACTTTTGTTGCATTCTCAAGAATTTTTTTATCATTGCCTCTGACGGGAGAAGTATGCAATTATTTGCATAGAAACATGTTACATTCTGTAAAATGTTTAGTATTTCAATGTTTAGTAATGTCAATTTTTAGTAAAACTGTTTTTTTATATTTATATTTTTTTTACTGAAAAGTTATTTTCACTATGAACTTCAACTTACATTTTAGAACTATTAAATAAAGAAACAATTAGTTTCAACAGTAAAATTAGCATTATATCACTAAAAATAAACTTTAAGCAGGATTTTAAGCATGATAAATTTAAAATAAATCACTAAATAATAGTGGAAGTATTATTTAAAAATATAATGAAAATGCAAAATAAATATTTGCTTTTACACATTACTGCGTTCATTATATATATTTTCTAATTATACAGGTACTTAAGAAGTATTTGACAAAATGAACATCCATTTATGTCATATGAAGATGGAATGATCAAAGTCTGTTTTTTAATCAACATTAGCATGACATCTTCAAGAAATTATTGAAATGTATAAAGAAAATATTAAATACATGTTTGCATTTTTTTCTATCGTCACATTTCTTCTTAAACAGACATTCAAGATGTGTAAGAACAAATCAACATTCAACATCTCTTTATGAAATTTGCAGTGCAGATATTCTCTGTATAGATGTGTGGCGTTTTATATACTTTAAAGTATCTAAAAAACTTAAAACGTATAAGAGTATATAATTAATATCATAGACACTATAATAAAAAAAAACCTATAATGGATGATAGTTTATTTTATATAAAAGTTTGCTATTAAATTAAAATATACAATATTTGCATTTGTTCTACTAATATATATACGTAAAATGATCTACACATGGCATACCTTCAAAGAATTTCATTTTGAAGTAACTAAAAACTTAAATCCCTTCAAAAGCGCTTGATACATACATTGTTACTTAATGTTTGTTTCACACATGCAGTTTTAATGATAACTTACACAAATAGAGATATTTAGAGGTATTTTTCAGTTTATATTAAAATAAATCTTAAATTTAAAATATTTAGTACATAATTAAACTAATCATAAAGTTTAAAAACGAGTTAATTTTAAATACAATAATGATAAATATTTCTAAAACCACATTAATGATACTCTCTGGAACACAAACTGCGCAAATATAGCACTCAAGAACCAAATGGTATTATTGACTAAATGTAATAATGTTGACGAAACGGAGTATCTGCGAGCAATAAGCAATTATAAGCAATTAATATTTTTATTTTGTAGCCTTTCGGATAGCATCACTTTCACAATAGTTCTCAGTTTACGTATTCAATACACAAAATGAAATTATCTCAACTGATAGTACACACGCAATTTGTTATCTAGATAACTGAATAATATCTAAAATCAATAATACCTAAACTACTCAACTTCACACAATAAAACAAATAATCAATCTTACAATGCAATTGTCAAAATCTTCTGCTAACAAAGAGCTTGCAATATGTTATTACCATATTGAAATATTTATTTACTCAGTTATATTATTAAAACTAGTAGAGAATTAAACCCATTCTTCCCGGGTCACATAACATCTTTCCCGGTGTACAGAACCTGGGTTAAAATAACTTTTAATTGAAGACTCTAATAGATTTTTGTTATTTTATATATATATATATATATATATAGTAGGTTGTTCAACAAGTAGGCCAAAAAATTGTAATAAAAAATATCAACTATGCATTTAAATAATAAATTTTTAAAATTTACTAAAAACAGTATTACTTTCGTATTACCCGCATGTCAGCGGATAACAACAGACAATGAAGTCGTTAACGATTTCACCATTTATAGCAACTTTTTTTTATTCTTATTAGTTCAGTGTTTAGGCGCGTATTTTGATTACACATCTTTAAAAATTGAAGTGTCCGGGGCAACTCGCTCTTCCCCTACATTCAAATAAAGACAATTAATGTACAGTTTCATCATAACTTTTTTGCTGTATAATGAAAAAAAGTAGATTTTTGAAAATGTTTTGCTATAATTTATAAAAGTATATTTCCAAAGATTCCTTTAACAAAAGTTCATTATCGCTATTACTATTTTTACAAAACAAATTACCCCTCTACTTGTCACACTTTGAGGAACCCTCCACTTTATCGAAGTGTGGCGTATTTAATGGATTACCCCATAATAAATTTAAATAACACTGTACCTAAAATGTTCAATCTTTAAAATTTGATTTCAACGCCAGATGGCAATCAGAAAATAATAATAATAATAATAATAATAATAATAATAATAATAATAATAATAAAAAGATTTTTTTAAAGTTACCCTCCTAATTTCTATGTTCTACTTTAGCCAAAATGTATAATTCTCAAAGATATGGTTAAGTTTCCTTATTCTAGTTAAACCAATGGTTTGTAGCACAATTGTTTATAGCAAAATATGCATTTAAAAAAATAGTACTTCAACTTTATTTTAAAATGTTTAACACGGCAAATGCATAAGTATCTCTTTTACTAATCACGCTGTATGGAATAACGAAAAGCATGATTCAGAGCAGTGATTTCCAACTGGTCAGTCATGCCATGCCTCCCTTGGGACAGGCAGTGAGAGGTAGGCATCACATGTAGGGGCCAATAGTCTTTTTGTCAATCCAGCTAAACGAAACAGCAAAACAGAAAAAGCACCTTCAGATTACTTAATTTATCTGTAATGAACAAATAGTGTAATTTATAAACAGTGTAGCTTATCGAATAAATAAAATGCAAAGATCCGATGATGACTTAGTGTGTATTTTAGAACTGCATATAATCTATTTCGACTCTCCAGAAATATATACCGATAATACAACCTGCGTGTGAAACAGCCACAGTTAAAATAAGATATTGACTGTTTGTGCAATGCAATATAAGTCCAGGTTTCATATTGATGTACACGGTTTTTAAAAATTGAAAAAAAAATCTTCATTGTATATCATTGTAAACAGTGTTAAGAAGAAATAAATTCGTGGTAAATTACTCTGTTCAGAAATTATCCACTTTATTTGTAAAAAATGTTTTAGGTAAGTAATTTTTGTATTTTTTCTCAACATAGTTGTACTTTTTGCACAACATGTTCAATTAAGTGCTATAAATCTCAACTTTGTAATAAAAACATAACAACTATTAATTGTTGAGCAATAAACATGCTTTTATTGCTCCATAAGCATGTGTTTCAGCTCTATAAGCATGTGTTTATAAAAGGCAGGATGACGGAGGCACCGTTGCAAGTTATCCAGTTATCCTTGTTTGAAAAAGAAAAATATAGAAAAGTTTGAGAACCTTTGGTCCAGAGCATATCAGAAGCAGACCATTAAATAAGCATGGAAAGGACCGTAGACTTTCGTATCTGTAATTTAAGAATGATTTTCTGGTTTCGATCTGATTTGGCCAATCTGATACAGAAAGGAATTCATGTTTAACAGATTCACAATTATTGAAAAATAAATATCACCTTGAGTCCTAAAATATATTTTTTAAATGATGCAGAAATAATACTTTTCGAGATCTTTTCAGGTATATCACATGGCAGTGTAAACAAGTAAATGCTACGAATAAAATTTAAGTAAATTTGAATATAAAAATATGCCATAGGTAAAATAATTTCAGATTTATTTTACTTTTCGTTACAAAAAAAAAAAAAATGTCTTTCTACTAGTTTATTATTTTCACACTCATTCAAAATGAGACAGTCATCGGCAGTTTAGAACAAATGAGACAGACATCAAACAAAAAGAAAAAAATATTTCTTGCGAAAGGAAAAGTTCAGACAGGAGTCTTAAATCTTTTAAAACTTTCTTCTCAATTTAATTATCTTGATAATATTTTAAATTACCGTATTTCTCATCTTATAGCCTCTGACACAAATGGATGAATAAAATCCTAAAAGAATCTCAGAAATTAATTAAGTCTGCTGCGGAAAGAACTAATTAGTTTTACTGACTTGATTTAACTCCAACGACATGCTGATCATTTAAAGAAAAATTAAAAGTGATGGAATTTAAAAGAAAGAAAATTAAAAATTAAAAACAAATAATTGAACAGATAAAAAGTTCAATTTATACCTAAAGTATTAATTTCGAATTAATTATACGTACTAGAAAGTGGTCATAAAAATGCCATTTCGTGTTAGGGGTATTTTAGGATATGTGTTCGAGAATGACATGAAGAACCACGATAGAGCTCTCACAGCTACCTTTACAGTGTTAAAATGTTGAACATTTCAAATGGTTACACCCGCGTTTCTTCATCGTAAAATTATTTACACAGTGAAAAACCATAAATGGTGTTGAGACGACACCATTAACACTAGAAACGGCAACTTAAGAAACAAACGTAGCGAAGACTAATTAATAAACAGTCTTCTCTCAGTAGAGAAAAAAAGAAAGAACACTGTGGTGACATTATGACCTACAAACTTTTCGCATTTTAGTGGTCACCATGATCGCTAGAATATACTACAAAGGTTTTCCGTTTCGTGGGGTATAAAAATTCGTGATCTACACACCAAATCTGGCGTATGACTTCAAAATCGCTGTTAAACGTGAGATTCTGCATTGTTTTCATGCCATGATTTAGTGTTGCCCAAAATTTTCCGCATGAGATGTGTGATTGACCGTGAAGGCAAACACTTGAAACTTTTCAATCTGACTAAATTAATTTAATTTTTGGCCACCTATATGGGCTAATTTGTTGATCTCAAAACAATTCATTGCATTTGTCTTAAGTCACCGTTTCTAGTGCTACAGATAGAATTTCAATGCCATTTATGTTTTTTCAATGTATAGAAAGCCTTTTGCAATGAAACAAAAAGTGGATGTTGATATTTGAAATTTTCGACATTATGTCACTGTATCCGTAACTGTGTAATCTCGATTGTTGTTCGAAATGGATGTTGTTATTTCTTTTATTATCTTGAGGAAAAAAGATTGTTCATTAAATAGTCTTCTCTACGCTTGTTTCTTAAGATGCCGTTTCCAATCCTTCTAGAGCTAGAATTTCAATGTTATTTATGTTTTTTTTTTTTTTTTTTTTTTTTTTTTTTGTAACTGTGAACATCATTTTACGATGAAAAAAAAGTGGATGTTGACATTTGAAATTTTTGAAATTTTGTCACTGTAGCAGTAATTGTGAGATCTCGATTGTTGTTCTGTCCTCCCCCCCCCCATTTCTCGAGTTCATGTCTTAAAATACCCCAATTCCAAATGTTATCCTGTTTCCTTGAACAGTACAGTTCCTAGAGTCACATATATCGGCAAAAAAGAAAGTAAGATCATCCTGCATAATATTCAAAAAGTGATATTTTCTTCAATTAAAAATATGATATTTACTACTTTGTAAAAAAAAATCACTTAATAAAATGGTCCTTTTGACTGTAATTTCTGCAGCAAACTTTCCAGACACTCGGCTGTATTTATAGACTAGCTGGCGCGCACGACGTTGCCCGGGCCCTTGATAATAACATTAAACAAATCTAAAGTTTATATGATTTTTATCTTTAACCCGAGTTTGTATTAAATTATTTATTTAAAATTGCAAAGCATGCGACGGAAAATCTTTTATTTTCACCTTCCGACGACAGAGGGCGCATACTGATCTAAACGAACCTTCGACACGTGTTCCCGCTGCCTGCGGAACCGTATAGTAGGCGTGCTGTGTACGTATTGCAAAATATTATAGTTCCATCTTCCGCCGCCAGGGGGTGCACTCTGTTCCAAACAAAACACTTTCCGAATGAAACTCCGGCACTGTATAGCAGGCGTGATGTGCACGCGCGGCAAAGTCCTTTAGTTCTTCCACCTTCCATCGCCAGGGGGTGCAATATATTATATACGAACATCCGACATGGGTACCCACTGTATCAAGGGAGTGGAAGAACCAGTTCCCGTCCGAGTGGAAGAACCAGTTCCTTTCAGCGCGTGCACAGCACGCGTGCTATGCGGTGCCATAGGTGGAAGGTGGAACTAAAATTGTAACGTGATCGAAAACCAAGTCGAATCATCCAACCCCGTTGTTATCGGGCCAATAGAACCCGAGATAAGAATGCACAGTTAGAGAAAAAACCTTGTAGGATTCCCCGCCAAGGTACGCTTGGTCAAGTGCACAATAACAAACCACTTACTTTGATTGTTGGTATGCATCAAGTGAATACGGGTTGTGCACTTTTATTAGGAACATAAATTTAATTTTTACGAAACTTAATTTCAGGTCAATTTATTTGAAATTTCAGATATTCTCTATATATGAAATTTATAAAACGCTACGGGTAAATCTAAAATTGGTAAATTTCTTAAATGGAATTTGTTTTATCTTTTTCTGAGCAATAATTTTTTTTATTAATAAGAGTTCTCAATTAATGAAGAAGCCGCCGCCAGAGGGCGCACGATGAAGTACAATAATTGCGATACTAAATAAAAAGGCGTTAACCTCCCCATACCATAACCGCAAGTACAACAAATAATTTGTTCAATAAACACTGATGCAAACTTTTCTTTAATTATCACTCCCATTGTGAAATAAGCTTCTATTTCTTTTTTTTTAAGTGAAAACTTCTTTAGGTGCGTTGGGCATTTTTTGAGATGGGAAAAAACCATTAGATTCGCGACCTGTTACCGACACCGCTGTATATGTTGCCAATTCATACAATGAAGCGAAAAGTATCAAAAGGAAATAGTTCACGTGCAGAAAACGAAATGATTGATATTATGAATAAAAATAATTCAGAAAATAATTTCAAGATAAATTTAGCACGCGCGGTGAAAACAGATAAAAGGGACTCAACTCGCGAGACCAAATCAAAAGATGAAATGAAATAACAAAACACGGAAAATATTATAATTTAACGAGCGCGAGAAAAATAGACGGAAGTAATATAAAAAAAAAATGAAAATAATGAAATATTTCACGAAAGTTTTAAGAAACGTGATTACCGATACGGAAATGAAGTGAAATCATTTTATAGAAAATAAAAGTTTGTTGATAGAAATTATAGATACCGCAAACAATATGCGCAGTATGAAGATAGAAAAAAAAACATAATGTTCACGAATACCGTAAACAAGACAGGCAGCAAAGAAATCATTTTTGGAGTGATAGGAAGCGGGAACCCTATTCTGCAGATAAATGTTAATACAAAAGATATGAAACTAAATCTCATGGAAGAAATGATGAATGTATTGAGAGTTGTTTAAATTGTGGATGAAAATTCATAAGTTTCATTGGTATTCATTTCAAAGAATACCAATTAATTAAATTTTATATTTCATTTATTTGTAAATTTACGTTTTAAGCAATAGATTGCAATTTTTGTATGTAAAATAATATGCATTATTTTTCATGTACAATAGCCCATTAAATGAAAATTGTAATATAATTTTTGTAGTAGTAGTTTATAATAATGAATAAAAAAAACACTTCATTTAAAAGTATTTCCTGCGCAATAAAACGTTTCCTGACGATTCAAAAAATACACACGTAATTGTTCAAGTTTTCACTTCTGTCGGCACTCCCGGAGTGCCATTGTAGTTTCTTTTTTATAAAAATCAAGATTTTTATAAAATAAAAACTTATTGGTAGAATTTTTTTATGTTTGAAAATTTTAATTTTCAGCCTTTTTTTAAAGTAAGAATGCATAATTTTCTAATCAAACAATTCAAAATTATTAATAATTTTATACAGCCTCTAATAACACCATTCCAAGTTTTTATTACTTGTTTTGTATCTTTCTTTATTTAAGATACAACATACATCATGTCAGCTATGCTTGCTCGCAAAGGGAAAAGAAACTCGTTAAAAAAAAAAAAATAAATATATATATATATATATATATATATATATATATATATATATATATATATTTTTGCAATCAAATTAATGCGAAATAATAAATATCTTCTATCTTCGGTTATGAGAATCGGAATTATAAGAATATTTTAAAAAATAATTTTCAATACATTATGATATATTATTTTCCTTACTTACCTTTAAAACACACTTTTTGTGAAGTACATGGTGATATACCGGTATTTTTTAACTGTGGGTTTTTTTAACATGTTTTAACACAAATATAAATATTTGTATTTTTGTCAGGGTTTTTCTTTCATAATAAAATATACCGCTACCTTCAAAAAGTGCAAATCAACAACTGCTGCTTATAAAAACTGCTATATTTAAGCACAAAAATTCTGAAATGTATAGTTTTTTTTCCCAATTATATCGAATTTTGCAAATTGATGCCTATTTTAGTAAAACAAATATCAATTTGCAAGATAAGTAATAATAATATAAATAAATAAAAATATTTCGAAATAAGATGTTAATTTTTAATATGAAATAAATAACTATATCAAACCATTTAACATTTAACACACTGAAAAAAAAATTGCGATTTCAATTTGAAAAGACGGAGTCCAAAATGTGTAATAATTTAACTCTAAATAGCTGAATAAAGTAATAAAATTCACAAACGATTAAGCGCACTTTAAAGGGACCAGACAGGTATGAAATGACGAACAATGGCTGAAGTTTAATTGAGGATTAGGAACCTTATAAGTAATTTAGAATATTGCTTCTTTTTTCCATTTATTTACTTATGTTTTACGGAAATAAAGAAATTTGTTCAGTTGTAAAAATCAACAACGAAACCAATTTTGCAAACCTAGTTTTGCAACGATTTTGAAGTCGCAGATTCCATATTTTTGAGTTGTCGTTCCGTCTATGTACTGTTTATTGCGTTATTTCTTGATTATACCAGCAAAAATAAAAATAAAAATGTCAAAATCCATGAAAATTGATCATATATTTTTATTATAATTTGAAAGACAATATTTTTTGTTTGTTTTTCAGGTATAGATTGTAGAGAATTTAGCTTTCTTTATGAAGAAAAAAATAAACATGTCATTCCGTCAACTAGTTCAAAAGTTATCGTGCCAAAACCGCTGAAAAACAGTTTTTCGAAACTGTTGAGTTCTGAGTTTTGCTTTCGGAGTTATCTCCGGTTTGCGGGACTCAACGTTTACGGTTCGTATGATCGCAATTTTTGGAATTTTCCTATGAAACCAATTGTACGAAATTCTTAAAGGTTCAAATATTATAAAGGTAATAATATTAAAAATTACATTATTTTTTTCGTATTTTCAAACCTTTCTGGTCCCCTTAATAAATAAAATATGCTTAATAAAGGGCTAGCAATCGTTTACGATGCAATAAATAAATTTTAACATCTTAATGTTTTTGTGCAAAACATGATGATATATTCCAGACATTCAAAAATAAACATCAATGACAGCCCCAACCAAAGTCCCAAATGATTACCGACTTGACTGAAAATTTCAGAACTTTGATACATAGGGCTTTGTCTATAAAGTAAGTAGTCCAGGGTGTCATAATAAACACTAACTCTTAATCTGGTTTCTTGAAATTTATCGTAAGGTAACGGAGAAGACTTTTCATTTGCTGCAAAGTACATGTTTTTATTTTCTTCGTAATACGATTTGGTAGGCCAGAGAGACGATGATAATTGTGTTTTGTAAACATTTTCTTCACAGAATAACGGGCAATCACAAACGTATTTTTGATTCAACATCATAGTCAAACAACACATAATTAACGGATCAGTAAGATCACATTGTCGGACGGTTTTGTGAAAACGCCTCATAGTAGTGCAGGCACAAAGGGATGTCGTAAGGTTATGACGGCATAAGTCGCGGCAATTTTCTGGACTGTCACCAAGTTTGTATTTTCTGCAATGATCTTTAAACGGAGAGGGGAGTCTGGAAATGACGGATTTAGTTACAGCAATATGCGTTTTATAACCTGGACTCAAAAATATACCTTTCTTGTCAATTCTGTGTTCTAAATTCGGATCATGTATTTCAACGCGAGCTCCTACCGTCTGTGTAAATGTTAAATATTTATCAACTTCTATATCCAACTCTAACTCTAAACCACTCACTGGACCAGGCTGGGTGGATAAATATTTTTCATTTCTTGAATTAAATGTATAGCAATTTCCATACATATAACTTACTGACAATTTAAAATCACTCGAATCACAGTTCCATCCATTGTAAACACAAAGTCGCACTAAATCTCCGAACTGATGGCCATACTTTATTCGGCTCTTGTAGCTCTGGGACATAAGTAGATAAAGCCAGTCAAATCTATCTTTATTTTTATTTTGGAAATATCGAATGTCATATATACATTCTGGTAATGTGACATTCTTATTGTCGGTAAATTCAGTTTCATGTGTATGGTTTAAACCAAAGCATTTATGATAGTTCTGTATTTCTTTTACACATGGCTCAAATTCCCGACGGAAGCTATTTATGTTACAAACTGTAACAGCCGGAAATGGGAGATAATTCGATTTTATTGATTCCAGATTGACTACTACTCCATAACTGTAGTATGATGCCAAAAATTGACCTATTTGAGAAAGACAGCCTGCTAAGCTTATTATGAATATGGTGCACCAGAATGCCTTTCGCATTGATGTTGTAGAACTTCCAATGCGATTCAAAATGTGAATTGAGGAACTACGAAAAAATTTATTGAATATGGCTATAAGATTTTGTCTCTTATAAATCTTTTTATTTTGTATAGGACGATTTTTCTTACATTTAATTCTCTTCCTGTTCTTTTTACTTCTTTTAAATGCAACTCTTACCTTTTTTTTTGAAACTGAGTTTTTTAACTTTTCCTGATAAAAAACATGTTCTAAATAATTTGTCTTATTTGACACCATTGTTGCTTTCAAAATTTTAAACAGCAGTTTTTGCCTTGATGTACTATTAATAGAATAAAAATAATTCAACAGTATTTGTGCTTTTACCTTTAATGATCTTTACCTTTTATTAAAACTCTAATTACTCTAAAACTCTTATTACCTTTAATTAAAACTCTAATATTAAAAATTATTCGAAACAAATGCTGGTTGACGATTACAACATATGATATTTAAGTTTTTCAATCATGTTGCGCATCAAAATTTGGTTGAATCAATATTATATGATATACATTTTCGAACTTTTATATTAAATATTTCATGTTTTACAGTATTGTAAACTACACATTTATATATGTGTTGTTCTCATTATAGATGCATTAAACATTAATAAACTTTACAAATTAATCTGTAAGTGTGTTTGAACACTATGATCTTTTTCAACTGATCTATTTTATGATATATCAATAAAGCAGTGGAAATAGCAATTTAATCGTGAAACTATACATCCAATTAAACAAACATGGAATGAAATATTTAAAGTAGTAAAACTTTAAATTTACCAGGATAATTAACATGTTAACCACGTTAATCGAATAAGTCAGTCTGTTGCTCGATTAATATTTAAAATAAAAAATGACAACTGTATTTGTATTAGAAGTATACAATTAGAAAAACGAAAATAATAACATTTTATCATCCCTATATTACAAGATATGTAACGTGCTCCAAGTCCTTTTTAAGAAATTTAGAGAGTACAGAAATTACGTAAAATAACCATCAGCAAAGTTTAGTTTCATCATGATACCCATTAAACATAATCTTATGTTTATTTGAAACATTATTCTCTATCAAATTGAAACTTGACGGATGACTAATGAATAGCGAAATGTTGTCCGATAGATACTGTTCTGTTTTATGGCAACCCTGTATTTCTTCCTTACTTAAAATTTCTTAATGGTACTCAGTGAAAAGAACTAATTTATAACATATTTTAAAAATTTGTATATATTTATTTTTGAAAGATTTTCTTAACGTCAGGTTTTGGTATATTATTTTCAGTGAAAGATTTTCTTAACGTCAGGTTTTGGTATACTATTTTCAGTGAAAGATTTTCTTAACGTCAGGTTTTGGTATATTATTATCAATGAAAGATTTTTTTAATGTCAGGTTTTTGTAAATTAATATCATTGAACGTTTTCTAAATATGTTCTCACATCCTTGAAAATCGTTCTGTAGTTAAAATTAAACACAGTATTTACCATTCACTTTAAAATAAGTTCATAAGCATTGTCAAAATACTTTACCCAAATACACAAATTACACATTACTTTAAAATAGCCTGAAATAAAATGTAAGACGCATTTTAGAACTGATTAACATTTTTCGACGACCATCTAAATGGTGACAGTTCACGTACCAACCTGTAAAAAAAATAAAGGGAAACATCATTGTTGAATTCAAATTTTAAGAGTAAACAATGTACGCTATTCATAGAAGGTAAGTTTGCAGTGGCTTCAACATTTACCGTTCTCTCATACATAAAGCCTCATATAATCAATAAAAGTAATCGTTCTTAACATAAAAGTCAAATTTGTAGATCAGCAACGGAAAATTGTTTGAGAATTTGAATGTCAAATAAAATTTGTTTTGAAAAATTGTTTACGTCCTTTTAATATTTAATCTGTCTGTTATTTATTTACACATAGCAAGATTATTTGTTAAGAAGATTGTGAAACTAATGCACCAATATAAATATTTATGTATAATGCTTTCTTTTCAAACAATCAAAATGTAATAGAGTTTCAAAAGTAAAATTTCTAATCTAAAGTACAATTTAATGCATGTACTTGCGTGAGCTAAAGTATCCTAGTTGCTTAATATTCGCTTGTAAAAGCATTAATCTTACACGAGGCTCTTATGCTCTATAAAATGTTTGACAGTATTTTTTTATTTTTAGATTTATATATTGTGCAACATGTCTGCTTTAACTTCAATCTATAAGGTTCTGAATTTCTAGGAAACTAATTCCATGACTACAATTGTTATTTCAGTGACATCATAACCAAACATGAAATCTATAAACCACTTTGAGAATTTTGTTCATAGTAAATATTAAACACTTAATCACTTTTAATTTATTGTGCATGAAAGTAAATATATAATCTGTTAAGAATATAATTAGAACTCTCTAAACGAGTTGTTAGCGAAAAGTAAATTGCTCAATTTAAAGAGTTCTGGAGTGCGTTTCAACGGCTCCGAAAGACACGAAATTTAAACTACACCTATTCAAATCCCGTGCTAGATGTTGCAAATATGTTATATGCTAATTTTGCTGTAATAAAATCCCTAATAAAGGCACATATGAAATGCATTTGTGAAATAAAAAACATTTGTTGCTATGTTTTGGTTATTTATCCAGACAGAACGCACTTAGCGATAAGAGATTATTTTTTTTTGCTATTATAGCAAGTTGGTGACAATGAAGGAGGACATACTGAATATTTAGTGTAAACACATCATACACTTATGTGAAGGCATATTGTATATCAAAGTGTATAAGCATGTTGAAGACTTAGTAGAATGCTACAGCGTTACTCTTCAAGGAATTTTCTCAAGAATTTTTTTTTTTTTTAACAAATGACAAGCGTATCCTTTCAATTATCTGTAACTAAAATTCCGTCTCATTCAGATCAGCAGAACACACCCAAGAATCTTCTTAAATGGGTAACTTATTTTTCGCTAACTTTGTATCTTTAACAAAAGGAATTTCACAATTAAACGTAAAAGTTCTTATTGCGTTATATATCTTATATGAAATATAAATAATAATTTAAAGTAAATGCTATTTGTTATGTGTACAAAAAATGAGGAATTTAATAAATTATAAAACTCTTTGAACATTAATATTTTCTTATTTTTATGACTACTTTTTCTTTTGGTTAAACTTATAAACGCATACTATAACTTAAAATGCACTTCCAGTAATTATCGCTATAGACAATACTTCGAATACAGTATTATATCCGAAATCTTTTGTGTGTCACTGTAAATGAATGAAAAACGGTATGCACATCATATTCAAGAGCAAGTATATTGCACTAAAATTCAATAATGTGTATCAATTTCATTATATTTGAAATAGTTTAACATAATTAAAATACGCTGCAAAAAGTTTTTCCCCCGTAGACCGCAATGTAACAGAATTATTTTGTGATAATCTGTAAATGAATAATAAATGCTTTGCACCCCATATTCTATAGAAAGACGATTTTAGTGCACTTCATAATTGTATATCAAATTCATCATGATTGAAATGGAGTAACATCATCAAAACGCACTTGAAACTAAATTTTCTCGTATAACTTAATGTAACGATACACTTTTGACTGTCCTTGTACATGAACTATAAATGCTACACGCTTCAATTTTCAATAGTGATCGTGCTATAGTGAACGTCAATAACATATAAAAATTACAAGGCAATCAGAATATATTTACGACCATTAGAGCACGGCGAAAGGGATAGACAAACCGAAGTTATAAACACTTTTCAACTATGTTGGAAAGTTTTAAAAAGAGAACTTAAATTACCACTATATTTTTAGACAAAATCATATAATTAAAACTAGAATGAAGAGTGATATACTTCTTGTTTCTTGTAATAATCTTTTATGAGTACTAGGGCATCCAAACGGGCTGCCCGGGATAGAAAATATAAGTGACAGCCATTTATTTTTTTTCTTTATTGAAAATTCTAATATATTTTTTACATTTTTTTTAATTTTTTTTATAGATTGCTCCCTACCAACACCAAAGAGCATTTTATATGAAATATGTCAATTATTTATTCAAATAAAATTTTGAAATTTATTAAAATCGGTATTTTTGTATTGGCCTTGTTCCAGAAGTTAATAACCGAAAAAAATTACTAAAAATTTCATTTTATCTACAGCAGTTTTTCTTTTAATTCTGATACCTTAAATGGTTTTAAGTGCTTATTTCAATTACAATTCTGTTTAATTAATACTATTTCATTGATTGCTTAATGAAGTTTTAATTTCGTTATGGAATATCATCTGGAAGCAAATGCTGGACTTTTTATATTGTTTAAAGTGCAAACGGATTGATATTTTGTAATCGACTGCAATCGATAGAGAGAGATTTTTTTTAAATCATGCTTGAAATTTAATTTAAATGCTATAATAAAGGAGTAAATTTCGATACAGTTTTCAAACAAATTGCATTTGAAAGTAGATTTTTTTCCCTTATATAATGGTGTAAAAATTAAAAATATGCGATGTTTAGAAATTAAAAAAAAATTCAGTAGCAAAAATCCGCAAAACAGAAATTTCATCGTCAAGTGTTGCCATTCACAAAATGACGTCAGCGTTACGCACGGACACGTTTGTCCTTTATAGTATAGATAGATAGATAGTTTAGTGAAGAACTTCATTATGAAATATTTAAAATGTACAGTCCTTGAATAAATGAATGACGTACTAGATTATGTTCAAAACATCTTTAATTTTTTTTAAAGTACTTATCTGTAAAAAAATAATGACTGTTATAATGCCATGGGCATAAGTTATGCTTTCGGGACCATCTTCATTTTAAAAGACTTAATAATTAAAAAAGTTTTAATAGCAACACCTGTTTTTGACAAATTATTTTTATACTACGTTTAAATTTTACTTAATATTTTCTCCAAATTTGAAACCGCTTGAACGACAAATTTATGAATGATAAATATTAGAAATTGGGAACTACTATTTTTAAAAGGATTTTATATACAGGGTTACTACTTCAGCTATTCAGAGGTCAGAGGTGCTACAATCGAAACTATGCAGCAAAAATATATGAAATTAGACATAATCTAAGTGAAAATATAGGCAGCCATTTCTCCTCAAAAAATACAAATATCCTCATCACAGAGCATTTTAAGGTACAATATTAGCATACAAAGTAATTTTACCAACAACGCGACGAAAGTATTAGAACACAATTAAAAAGTGTTTTTAAAGAATCACAAAAAAATTGTATTTTTTTTCCTCATGCCTTTTCTATACAGTACGACATTAAATTTACAAAATCTGGCTTTAAATAATATATAATATTTTTTCAATGGCGATTCCACACCAGTATCTTTGAAGAGTATTCAAGATCTGAAAAAAAGATTTGTATAAGTCTATTACCTCGAAAGTAATTATAGAAAGTGATCAAGAGATTTGTGTTAACGGAATTCCACGGTATTCTTCCTGGGAGAGAAAGAAAGCTAATTTCTGCAGAGGTAATTGGAGTGATTACGCTCATGGCGAATGGCGAAAGAATTTCTGGAGCAAACAAGCGATTGCCACTTTTAAACAGGGTTTTGTTAACCAAACTAACGTTCATTTAGCTACTGTTTATAAGAGTCTTCGAAAAATTATGCGAATTCTGGTCGTTCTACAAAGAAGCGCAAATACAAATTCTTTGGTTTGTAATTTATGTAATTTTACTATACTAAATATGAACTACAATATTAAAAAATGCTTTACTGCTTTCGATTCATAAAAGCCTCTTTTATTCGCATAGAGGCTTTTTCTCCAATGAAATGAATTAGTTCTGTAGTCCTTTAGTTATTCTTATAATAGTATCACAACACTGGAATATAGGAACAATTAGTAATAAACAAAATGTCAGATTTGATTAAATATCATTTAATATTTCTTAAATATAAAAAGCATTTTCTTTTACTGTTTGTGCAATAAACTGTTTTTGAAACGGGGATTTGAAAAACTACACAATTCCAAGATTTAAGATTTTTCAGGGATCAATAAAAACTGTGCTACACACAAATGCAAGATACTTCCAGATCTTTTCTGAGCTCATTATCTTAAATCTTTAAATATGGTTGTCGGTGAGCAGTTATTTATGTTATAAGAATTAAAATTAAAACATACAAAAACTGAACTTATATTGTGTTTACAGGCAATGAGATTTAGTGCCCTGCAAATAATACAGAAAACAGATATTAATTATATTTTTATTAGGTATTTGACAAATTAGACAATATCATTTACGTCAGCATTTCAACAATGAAATACTCGCTCAAATTCACACAGCAAAACGTCCTGTGTAGTGGGTTTTGTAAACCATACATTTCTGAATTTCTAGGAAAATAAATTAATGTTTTATAAGATTAATTTTTAGTCAAATACAATTACCATGTAGAACAATATTATAAAAATAAAAAACTTAATATAGGCATATGTGACAATATTTTCGAAATATTATCATTTCTAATATGCAGATTTAAATTTGTAACATCCAATATAGTAGAAAATACATCAGCGTGAGTAATTAAGTCTTAAAGATTAACATTAAAGCCTAGGTGCAAATATTCCGTATTTTGAATACCGATAATGTCGAATCCACGTTATTAAATTGCAGAATTATGCGATTAAATAAAGCGAAGATTACTACTCGAAAATAGCGGTATTTAAAATATGTTATCTTTTTTATCTAAGGCACATAGCCATACTCATCATCGTTTTTGATTCCGTTGTTATAATGTTTTGTTTTTGGGCATTGGAATATATTTCGGTATTATTATGTCATTGACTACTATTGTTTTAGCAAGAAATGCAAATTTCGAGGAGCAGCGAATATTATAAAATGATATAATTTTGCCTGCACATATGGGGAATTCCTTTAAGGTTACGTTTGCCGAAAGAAAAAAAAAACATTTCTATAAAAAGAAGACTGATGTAATAAACTTTCATTATTGCATTGAGCAGTATATTATAATGAATAATCATGATACACTGATAACAAAATACGCATGTCAATTTTGGGCTTTCCAGTGACCTACGGCTGCTAATGCTTTGTAAGATTTTCTTTGAGGAATTTGCTACTTGATCGACGATTTAAAAAAAATGATGAGCGTTAAAATTTAAAGTGTTTATAGCAGACTTAAATAAACATTATAAAATTGTAAGTATTCATGAGTTCTTTAGTTTTAAAACATCAACCATATACAGGATGTCTCATAAGTTCCTCTACATGTCAGACTATCATTAAAAAATTAACAAAATGTCGCATCGGAATGCGGTTTGCACTATAAGACTTGTCAAATTGTCGATTTCTTGTAGCAGAAAAAAAAGTTCAAAGAAGCTCAGAAGTCAGATTTAAAATTTTCATACAAATGTATCAAATTGTCGTATCGAAAGGCGGTTTACACCACATAGTGTGACAAAAAGTGAAACTTTTGGAGGTAAAGAGTAAACATAATTCAAAACTCTCATAAAGACCGTTCGCAAATACATATTTTACAAATTTTAATATCGGATTGCAGTTTGACCCATAAGATTTGGGAAATGGTCGACAATTTTATATATAAAAAAAAATAAAAAAGACATTTCGTGCACGCAGAATGCAAAGTCTTCAGGGCGTGAATTGCAGTCTACAAAGTATGTCACCAGACGAGTCCCTTACCCTGATTCAGAATCCATATTGTGGATTGGTTTATTACTTCTTCTTTTGCTCTGGCTACCATTTTCCACGAAAAGTGCGTACGTCAATAACTTGAATGACTTGAAATTTGATATCAGAATCTAAAATTATCCATAGACTTAAAATATAGTCAGAGTTCTGTTTTTAAAAATGTTACATGCACGGTTTTTTATAACAGGGGTGACATTATGCATTTCAATAACAAATAACTGTTTCATCTTGTTAGAAATATTAAAGCATCGTTAAAACGCAATGCAAAATCTACAGCGTAGAAATAGTTACAGTAATTGATTTATTTTGAGTGTCGCTGTAAATGAACGATAAATGCGAGGCACACTCTTTTCTACAGGAATAATAATATTGTGCATATCCATAATGTTTATGTATTTTATTTTGTTGAAAAGAGTATAATATCATTAAAATGAACTGCAAATAATAATCTTCCATGGAACGTAATTTATCAGATTTTTTCCCGTATTCCTTTATAATTCAAGGAAATTTAGAAATTTAAATACTATGCACTTCATCTTTTATAGGGAATATGATATCGTAAAACTTGATAACCTATATATAAGCAGGCAATCTCATTATAGTTATGAAAATTAGAGCAGGGCAAATCAGGCGAAACAAAGTTATAAGCACTGATAAAGTCTTAAAAATATTATTTTAGTAAATATTTTTATTATGTATTAAATAATGTTTCTCTTGAATTGTATTTTTTAATATTTTTTATCCATGTATTAAAAATATTCCCAAAAGTGGTTATATTTCTATTAGAAATTTTGTATTAAAGAATCCGAAGGCGTACAGGTGAAATAAAAAATGATTCATTAGCTTTTGAAATTCCTAACGCTTATTGCATTGATTTTATGGGAAATGCCCAGCCCAAGTGTTATTATCATTGATTATATGTTTCCTTTGTAAGTTCTCTTTTGAGATAACAACAGTTTCAAGGTTTGATACAAGACAAAATTTTCCTGAGAATCATAATCAAAATTGCAATTTCGTTTAGAAAATCAACTTTTAAAATATACGAAAAATTCACATTGCATTGGTAAAATACCAATAGTTAAAATATATTGGTAAATCTGCAGTCTGATTTAAGCATATTTTTAATAAATTGCTAGCAAACATTATGGTGCGATAGATTTCTTTAAATTACTTAATGTCCGTCTGCAAAACGCAAATGTACATTCCAAACATTCAAAAATAAACATCCATGACATTCCCAGCCAAAGTCCCATATGATTACCGACTTGACTAAAAATTTCAGAACTTTGATACATGGGACTTTGTCTGTAAACTGAGTAGTCTAACGTGTCATAAAAAACGCGAACTCTTAATCTGGATTCTCGAAGCTTATCATAAGATAATTGAGTAGAATTTCCATTTCTTTTAATATATAAGTTTTTGTTTTCTTCGTAAAACGATTTGGTTGGCCAGAGAGATGATGATAATTGTGTTTTGTAAATAGTTTCTTCACAAGACAACGGACATTTACAAGAATGTATTTGATCCCCGATCATAATAAGGCAACACATCATTAATGGATCAGTCATATCACATTGTCGAATGCCAGTGTGTAAGTGCCTGAATAAACTACAACCACAGGTGGATGTCAAAATGTTATGAATGCATAAATCGCGGCAATTCTCTGGACCATCTCCTAGTTTATATTTTTTACAATGGTCTTTATACGGAGAAGTAAGTCTGGCCATAACAGATTTAGTTACAGCAATATTAGTTTCATAACCGGGACTCAAAAAAATTCCTTTCAGGTCCATACTGTGCTCGAAATGAGGGTCATGTACTTGAATACGAGCTCCTTCTGTCTGTGTAAATGTTGAATACTTATCAACCTCCAAATCCAGCTCCAACTCTAAACCACTAACTGGACCAGACTGGTTGGATAAATATTTTTCCTTTCTTGAACTAAAAGTATAGCAGTTTCCATACAAATGACTTACTGTCAACTTAAAATCTTTCGAATCACAATTCCATCCATTGTAAACACAAACACGTACAAAATCTTCATACTGATGGCCATATTTTATTCGACTTGTTCTGCTCTGAGACATAAGCAGATAAATCCAATCAAATTTACTTCTGTTGGGATTCTGAAATACTCTCATGTCAAATATGCATTCTGGCATTGTGATATTGCCATTATTAGAAACATCAGTTTCGTCTGTGTGGTTCAAACCGACACATTCGTTATAGCTCAGTATGTGTTCCACGCATTGTTCGTATTCCCTGCGAAAACTATTTATGTTACAAATAGTAACAGCAGGAAATACAAGAAAATTCGGTTTTATTGATTCCAAATTGACTACTACTCCATAACTGTAATACGATGCCAAAAATTGATATATTTCAAAAAGACAACGTGCTAATCCTACTATTAAGATGGTGAACCAGAATAACTTTCTCGTCCGTGTTGTGGACTTTCCGATTTGACTCAGAATATATATTGAGGATCTACTTAAAAAAACACTGAACAGATATATAAGAGTTCGTTTGTTATTGAACCGTCTATTTTGTGTTGACAGATGTCTCCTGCATTTAATTATCTTCATTTTTGTAAAAATCTTACTATACGTTAAATCAGCCCTTATCTTACAAACAGTGTTTTTAAAGCCTTTGTAATAAATAGCATGTTCTGAATACGCATTTTTTTATATCATTGTTGGTTTCAAAGTTTTAAGCATCAATCTTTGCTTTAACCAACATTAATACGACAGAAATTGAAAAGTATATGTGTTGTAGCTTTTTAAAATTTAATGCCAGAACGTTATTAAAAATTTAATGTGTGTTATGATTGCAATACATTACAATGGAAATGTTCGAACCTACTCTAAATGAAGCTTCTAATATGAACGTTAGTGATACAAATTTACGAAACTGTCATTAAATAAATATGTTATTCTTTATTATGCTGCTTGTTGTACGTTTATGTTTTCTGCTCATTATAGACACAATATACATGAATAGATTTTTCAAATAATTTTGTATATGCGCTTGTACATTCATATATATTAATCCAATAGATGAAATGTTTATTAAAACTTAATAAGGCTCAAAAAGCGGTGAGGTATACACTTTAAAAAGTAACTGTGAATGGTTATCTCACAATAAATTCAATCTTATACATTAATTAAATATATTTTACCACATCAACTTCCACGAAATAACAACTTCCATTTCTATTGAGAGCTCTAAACAAAAATAGAGTTCCTGATTTCACTAACTGTGGATTTAGTGAGTTTAAGACTTTATTGAAAAATTCTAAAATGAACCGCTACACCTAGCTAAATTCAAATAGGAGGCGTCCACTCCATCAAAACACAGAAGAACGATTATTAAAAATTTATCTAAAAAGATAATGGGCAAATTTTAATTTACATAAATATATTCTTCTTTAATAAACCACAAGACGCAATCTATATTTTAAAATGCAAGTGTCTTTAAACGAAAGAGAATTCTATTTACGCACGCAGAGTTAGTTTATGAAGACGGTACGTCCACATTCTTTCACGAAGTTTGTATTTAACTAACGCCTTGCTTACACACTAACACATGAAAAGTTATTCAATCTAGTAAATGATGGCTGTTTTAAAATCATTTGCATATACTCATTCGTTTCCTGCGCAAAGCTAAAAAATGATTGCACGTTCTAAAATGTAATACAATAGTCCGCGTCTGTTACTTTAAAATTACCGACTTTGTCATTCGTTGATTGGTTATGTAGAACCATTTGATGTTCAAGGATAATCAATCAGTGTGTATCATTAATATGATTTGAAATAAAATGTAATGCATTTTGATATGCTTACCTACCTTTTGCTATGGTGACCGAGAAAGATAAAAAAAAAACAATTATTTGTAAAACTATCAATGACCAAAATAAGATACGTTTGCGAAGAATCTATTTTTTTTTCATGTTATAATCATTTAGATCATCAAGAAATTCTGTCTGAAAGTATCTATGTAATTATTATTTTCCGGATTATATGCAAATGAATTTACATAATTTGGCTGTATTTACTATAAGGGCATATAAGTGCAGAAACGTTTATAAAATGCATCAAAAGTTCATATTTTGTTTTATTTTTTTCAGTAAAAAAAAAAAGAAAATTTCAAATTTATGATTTTACTAATCTTTATCGATTTCCATACAAGACGTCGTTTAATGGGTAGTTCTTGAAAATGGCTGTTAGGAGATAATTTCTATCTTGTAAGATATTTAGTACCATTCAATCACATGTTTAAATGCCTCTGATTTGCAAAAAATAGAAGGGATATCAAATAGGGAATCTATTTCATATTTGAAATATGTTCACTCATTTTCTTGCCAGGATTAGTAGTGTATAATTATTTCTAATGGAGCTATTTGTACAAATAAAACATCGTGTGATATAAATAAAGCCTCAAATGAAATCGCATAAAAATTCAAACGTGGGGAAACAACATAATGAAGGACTTGTATCTGATGGTGAGCTTATGCATTGTTGCATATGTGAAAAGAATATATAAATATATATATATATATATATATATATATATATATATATATATATATATGGGAAAAAGCTTCAAGTGGACCAGCACTTAAGGCTAGGTTTTAATTCTTTGACCTAAAATTTACGTGAATTTTATGATTTGTTTTCAGTTACAAAGAAAAGAGATAACACATGCGGACTTTTTGCATTGTATTTATTGACATTTCACTTATGTATTTAAATTTTGTTCTGTAAAAAAATAACGAATATTACGTCTTGTGCGATTGCAGGTGCGTGTCATGGACATCCAATCGGACGACATTTTTTCTCCGGTCACAAGCATATCAAACAAAATTGGTCACCATATTGTCAAAGCGCATTAAAATCTCTGGAGCATACACCAATATCTAGTCAATTGAATTAAAAAGATCACGTTTTAGCTTTTAGTTTTTTAATTTTTGCGAGCTCTAAAAATATTTAATCAATGAAAATTATACTTTTTGGTAGTAAAACATCTAGCAAAAACGATAGCTTTCTTTTAAATGGAAAATGAAGAAAATAGGTGCAATAGTTCTCGAGAAAAATGGTCGCCCAGTTTGGAAGAGAGGGTTTCGAGAAAAACAAGTTTACAGTTTTACAATAACCTTATATTCAACGAGTGACGTTACATTCAATCAGCTAAAAATATTGTAAGGAATTTAAATATCACGAAACCGCTTTAGGGAAACAATCTACGCACTTGAAGGATAAAAAAAGCGAAAATTTTGACTCAAGAAGTAGAACCTCCCCTTAAAAATGACTATCATATATATATATATATATAAACCAATAGTAAAAGTGACCATTCGAAAGTGCAAACATTTTTTCAAATGCATCCTTCTGAGATAAGAAAAGGAAAAAATCTAGAGAAAGAAATAACATATTGCTTTGTATTTGTGTCAAGCAATTATTCGGAGTATCGGTGAATATTTATATATCGAATTAAAAAAGTAGATATATAAATATTCACTGATACTGGGTTTAATTTTAAATAATTGGGTTTAATTTTAATACTATTTAATTTGTCTCATGTATGCGATTGAAGTTGTGTGCTCATGACTAACGTTCCATCTTGTTCTGCAAAGTTGTACCCTTGCCATATAAAAGTGAGAAAATGCTAGACTGGATAGCTCAAAATGGTAGAGCATTGGTGCGTAATATCAAGGGTTCCAGGTTCGATCCCCAATGTGGACATTTTTTCACTCGGTTGGTTGTACGTTGTGTAGAAAAGTTAAAATTTACATCCTTTGTATTCGCAAAAAAATATTATTCAAAAATTCTGATAGGATAGTAGTATTTTTTTAAAATACGAGCAGGGAAGACCGAGCTATGCTCGGTCAAAATTAAATTTGAGTTCAAATATCATGACCCATGACCAAAATGACCCACTAATTGAATTTTCTCGAACATGTGACTTAGCACAACAGTCTTCTCGTGCCCGAAAACCATAGGATGCAAAATTTAGTGTAAATAGTCTGAGCCGTTTTTAAGATAAAATAGCTTGACCCATAATGACCCATGACCAAAATGACCCATTAATCAAAATTTCTTGAACACGTGACCTAGCCTAATAATCTTCTCGTTCCCTAAACCTGTAGGATGCTAAATTTATTTCAAATCCTCTGACCCGTTTTTAAGATAAAATAGCTTGACCCATAATGGCCCATGACCAAAATGACCCACCAATTGAATTTTCTCGAACATGTGACCTAGCTCAACAGTCTTCTCGTGTCCAAAAACCATAGGATTCAAAATTTAGTGTAAATAGTCTGAGCCATTTTTAAGATAAAATAGCTTGGCCCCTAATGACCCACTAATTGAATTTTCTCGAACATGTGTCCCACCCCAACAGTCTTCTCGTGCCCGAAAACCATAGGATGCAAAACTTAGTGTAAATAGCCTGAGCCGCTTTTTAGATAAATTAGCTTGACCCACAATGACCCAGAAATGACCCACTAATCGAATTTTCTCGGACATGTGTCCTAGCCCAATGATTTTGTCGTGCCCGAAACTCGTAGGATACAAAATTTAATCAAAATCGTTAGAGCCGTATTTTAGATAAAATTAATTTGACCCGCGTTGACCCAAAAATGACCCACTAATCGAAAGTTCTCGAACATGTGACCCAGCCCAATAGTCTTCTCGTGCCCGGAAAGGTTCGGATACAAAATTTCGTCAAAATCGTTTGAACCATTTTTTAGATACAATTAGCTTGACCATGATCCAAAATGACCCAAAATGACCCACTAATCGAATTTTCTCGAGCATGTGACCAAGCCCAATCGTTTTCTGGTGGCACAAAACGGTAGGATACAAAATTTCGTCAAAATCGTTAGAGCCGTTTTTAAAATAAAATTTGCATAACCACACACACACACAAGATTTGCTCGTATTAGAATATATGATAAAATGGGTCCAAGTAGGCAACACTGCACGCCTTCTTTCCGAATGAATAAATCAAAAAGGTCAAACAAAAAAAAAAATTCTTGAAGTCAAATATTTTCACAATTTTTCCAACGAGAAAATTAGTCTAATGAATAAAAACAGAAAAAAAGGTTCTTGGAGAACGAAAAGTTCAGACAGAACTGTTATAATCTTTAGAAATCTACCTCTAAATGTAATTATCTTGATGCAATTTCAAGTTACCTTATTTTTCTACTTACAGCTTATAAGAAAAATGAAATAAATGAAATTCTAGAAGATTCTCAGAAATTAAATACGCTCTTTAAATGACAAAATAGTTTTCTGATATTGTTTAACTTCAACGACATGTTAAAAGTACGAAAAAAAATTAAAAGAATGTGAAAAACTTAAACAGATGACAAATTCAACTACGACTAAAACGTTAATTAGAAATTAATTATATATATTGCACTGTTTAATAAAACATTAACACCTTTTTTTTCTTCTTTTTTACTTTTAACGTTTGACGTTTAGTTCAAAGATATTTTTGTTAATCGGGTGAAAAGAACTTTAAAAAATTATTTTTGCACCGATAAATTTCAAATTGTAGGAAGTTTCAAAAATAAATTGTAAGGCAATTTTGCGGTATAAATGTGTTGCTAGACGCTTTCATAAGTTAATATATATATATATATATATATATATATATATATATTGGCTCAAGTGCTTAAGAATTTGATAAAAGCTGACAATCAGATAAGACATTTCTTAGACAATGCAGAACATTCATTCTAAAAGCCGGGATACTTTAATAGTTTAAAATACAGGGTCACCGAAAAAGGTGTCCCTGATTTCGAATTAAAATAACTAAGGCCTTAATAAAGATAAACCCTTTATTTTTACACCGTTAGATTGAAAAAATCTGTGAGTTGTTTTTACATTAATTAGAAAACTTCAATATGAGCTCCCTCTGTTGCTCGGCAAACATCTAAGCGGTAGTCGAACTCCTTCCACGTGCGCTCAATCATGTCAGGGGTTACAGTCGCTATTGCTGCGTAAATTTTCTCTCTTAATTGCTGCAGTTTCCGATTTTATTTTCAGTATAAACAATATTTTTGAGATTATTGTTTGATGTTTTGACCATGATTGCTATGAACCGACTGATGAGTGAAATGGCATCGCGCTACTAAGTGGCGCGTCGGCTGATGCACATTCACGTTAAAGTCAAAGAAATCACCACTACAAAAACATTTTCAGATATTCTACAATTTCACGTTGATTTCATATCGATTGATTGCATATTTCTCGTGCAATTTATGTTTAAATCAGGGAGACCTTTTGACTTTGTACCTGCGAGACGATCTAAATGCTAATGCCAATTGTTGCGTATCATATACAGTCATCTCTCACTTATGCGCGTCTCAGTTATACGCGTCTCTCAGTTATACGCGAATTTCGTAAGGTCCCGGCACGAGGAATAGGAAAATAATGCTATAGATCTCTCACTTATAAGCGCCACTTTGAATTTTCTCTCTCAGTTATGCGCGGAAATGACAACGCAATTCACATTTTTTTTTTAAATCGATAAATAATTTTCTGCACCTGTCAAGGTCAAAAGACCGTACCGAAAAACGGGGTGGAGAGGGTGGAGAGGATGTTACAGTTCGACTTTACATTTACACTCACCCCCTCAGTTCTAATGGTTGCTTCTTTTCTTTCTGTTTTAATTTTATCAAGTCACCTGCGTGTTACATTTCGTCCTTGCCTTTACGGTAGCATCTAGATTCTTTCTTTCTTTTTTTTTTGTTTTTGCAATCAAAATGAGCAAAAGAAAGTTAACAATTTCGTTCAAAATGGAAGTTATAAAAGCAGCAGAAAATGATCCTAGACTGTCAAAAATAAATTTAGCTCGCAAATTCGATTTGCCAGAATCAACACTCAGAGGGATTTTAAAGAACAAGGACTCGATCAAAAAAATTAATAGTGAATATTCTGCACAAGCGAAGAAACGATCAAGAATTCAGAATGGAAAATTTGAGATTTTAGAAACCACTTTAATTCAGTGGTTCAGAGAAATGAGAGCTTCTAATTTACCCATTAGCGGTGAGTTATTTAAAGAAAAGGCACTCACTTTGTCATCCAAAATGGGAATCGAAAATTTTTCAGCTTCTTCGGGATGGTTAGAAAAACTTAAAAAAAGACACGGTTTAACAAATCATTGTCTGAGTGGTGAAAGCGCAGCCGTTTCAGATTCAACTGCTAATGAATGGATCGCAGACCTTCCAAATTTAATTCAAAACTTTGATCTTAAGAACATTTTTAACTGTGATGAAACAGGCTTATTTTATCGTCTTTTACCAAACAAAACGATGGATTTTAAGGGAGAAACATGCCATGGTGGCAAACACAGCAAAGAAAGACTGACTGTGCTTTTATGTTGCAATGGGGACGGATCAGAAAAGTTACCGCCAATAGTGATTGGTAAATCCAAGAATCCACGGTGTTTAAAAAATGTCAAGAAATTGCCATGTTCTTACGCAAATAGCACCAAAGCCTGGATGACATCGAAAATTTTTTTAGACTTTTTGAAGGAATTCGATATGAAGATGGCTAAAAAAAAAAAGAAAGTTTTGTTATTTATGGATCAGTGTCCCGCCCATCCTTCAGATCTCCCATTGCTGACACATGCACGAGTTATATTTTTCCCTGCTAACTGTACTAGCAGACTCCAGCCCTTAGATCTCGGTATAATAAGATCAGTTAAAGCGCAGTATAGGAAAGATTTGGTGCGAAGAATGTTTATATCACTAGAGCAGAAAAAGGAATTCAAGAAAATTTCGATTCTGGATGCCCTGCATATGTTGGTTTCCTCTTGGAATAACGTAACAGCCATGACAATTTCTAACTGCTTTAGGAAAGCGGGTATTTTTCATTCAAATAATACTGAAGTTATTCCATTACAGGAAAATGAAAACAACAGCAATGATTTTAACATAGACGCAGAAGAATGGAATAGAATAAGCCAAGATTCTCTTTCTTTTCAAGATTTCGTCAGTGTTGATGAAAACTTAACATCAACGGCAATTAGAGATATTGAAACTGTGTTTGATGATGTGACAGCTGAAAGAGAAGGAGATGATGATGATAATGATGAAACTGATACTGTAATTGTCCCATCTTATGCTACTGCTTTAGGAGCCCTGGACACTTTGAGATGTTACCTACAAAATGCTGATATAGCATCAAATACAATGACGCACTTTAATGCATTAGAAAAGGTCGTTGTACAAACGCGGCCTAAGCAAAAACAAACTACCATTGATGACTTCTTAAAAGAGGACTAATTGGCATTTTTTTTATGTAAGTATATCATCTTCTATGTCAAATGAAAAAAAATTACTTTATTGTATTTTTTGAAACTAAATTTTATAGTGAAAGTATAAGGATATATATATATATATTTTTTAGTACACTATACTAATATTACACCCCATTTATTTTATAAAATATCATTAATCATAATTCTTATATTTCAATATGTTTTTCTTTCGAATAATGTGTATAATGTGTATAAGGAATTACTACATACAACGTCCTCTCAGTTATGCGCGGCTCTCAGTTATGCGCGATTTTAAGTCAGTCCCTTCAAACGCGCATAAGTGAGAGGTGACTGTATATATATATATATATATATATATATATATATATATATATATATATGAAACGCTATCAGTGGCAAATTCTATCATTCCGCACACCTGGAAAATACTAAAAACAGTTAAAATGGAGTGTTTTTAATAATAGATATTGTACGGAGTCTAAGAAAGAGCTTGTGTATATATTTAAGCTTGCATTATGTATTGAAAGCCTTCGTGCATTCTCGCTCTCATACGCACGTGCTTGAATGATACGCTGTCATTGACATCAGCATTTGGGTCTCCTCGAGGATATTCCAAACCAATAAAATCGCCTGGCTTTTTGGAATGTATACAGGGTCTAAGAAATGCCTTGTATGAGTGTCAGCTTTTATTAAGTACATAAGTGGTTGAGCCAATGAAAGAATTTCTTTTAACTTTCAAACCGGCAGAATTGCCAAATAATGTACATTTCAAACTTTTCCTCACTCCATTCAAACAATCTCAAATTTATATTAATAGGTGAAGTTTGAATTATTTAAGTTATAGACCAAACTTTTCCAACTTCAAAATATATTTAGCGTCTTTTAAAACCGCTAGCAACTTGTCAGATCACCCACACATATTTCATATAAGCAAATAAAATCGTTTTATAAAAAATGTCAACATTTATACTTAAGAAAACTTCTTCACTAGATCACCGTCTGAATGGTTATTAACGCTAAAATCTTCTGGTGCACGCTAAATATGCCGTAGATACAAAGTCCTCGGAGCGTGAATTGCTAGTCTCCGGGGTATCTTATCAGATGAGAGTCCCGTCGCCTGGTCCATCATCCAAATAACTGAGACTTAGTAGTTCACCTTCTCTCCTGGCCTCTAGATACCCTTTACCACGTAAAGTGGATAGATCAACAACTAAACGACTTGAATTTAGATTTCAGAATTTAAAATTACCCATAGATTAAAAATGTAGTTAGGGTTTTGTTTTTTAAAATGTTTATATGCATTGAGAGATGACATTGTACATTTCAGTAACTTATATCGGTTTCATTATGTTAAAAATAAAATATAGGTTTTTGCTTTTAAAATGTTTAGATGCATTGAGAGATGACATCGGGCATTTCAACAACTTATATCGGTTTCATTATGTTGAAAATAACAAAGCTTCGTTAAAATACAATACAGGTAATCACTGCCTAAAAACAGTTAACAACAGAGAAATCGGATTGTTTCGTGAGTCCTTTTAAATGAACGATAAATTGTAAGCAAACCACTTTCTACAGGAATCATATTATTGGACATATCAGTAATTTATGATCATTTCGTTTTGTTGTAAATAGTATTAATCATTAAAATTTACTACATATAATTATCGTTTATAGAGTATATTGTATCCGAATTATTTTCGTATTCCTCCATAGTGTAAATGAACTTTAATGCGCTCCATCCTTTATAGGGAAAATGATATCGTAAACCTTGATATCTTATAATAAAAAAACAGGCAATCTGAGAATTGGCAATCACAGTATATTTATCAAAGTTAGAGCACGGACAGACAGGCAAACCAAAGTCATAAGCGCTTTCAACTATATTATAAAGTCTTTGAAATTTTTCAGTAAATAGTTTCATTAATTTATAAAGAATACTTCTGTCTATTTCATTTTATAGTACTTTTTATTCCAGTATTAAAAGAAATTTATAATACTTCCTAAAGCTATTATAATTTAATTAAAAATTATGTATTACAGAATCAGTAAGAGTATGTGAGCTTATAAAAATATTAATTTCATCCCACATTTTTTATAATAATGTAAAACGCCTCTCCAAAAATACATTAATATTTTTTAATATTTTTGTTCCAGTTAAAGAGATTTAATTACCTTACTTCTCCAAATTTATCAATAGAAATAACCGAATGTTAAATAAACAAGAACAATATTTTAACAAATAAAAATATTCATTAACATTGGAAATTCGTAAGATGTTAACGTTTATTCCATTATATTTATCAAAAATGCATAGTCGAAGTGTTATTTATGATTGATTCTACGCTTTCTCAGAAATTAAATTTAGGTTTAAAAATGCAAATATGACATTGTTGCTTATACAAACTGCTGTATTTAAACACATAAATTTTTAATTTTATATTTGTATACCAGAAATATTCAATTTGTCAAATTTGTATTTGTTAGAGCATAAGTAAAAGCAGGTTCTAATTTCGCTTTTGAGATAACAACACGCAGTTCAGATAGCAAGATTTTCTAACTTGCAAAATTCAACAAAAAAACAAATAAATTGCAAATGCGATTAAAAAAAAGACAAATTTTAAAATGTGCAAAAAGTTAATGCACAATATATATATTCGTATAACTGCACACTGATTTAAGCATTTTTTTATAAATTGCTAGCAAACATTACGGTGAAACATGTATCTTTAAATAACGTAATGTTCGTCGGCAAAAAGAAATTATACATTCCAAACACTCGAAAATAAACACCAATGACATCCCCAGCCAAAGACCCATCTGTCCTCCGACTTGACTAAAAATTTCAGAACTTTGATACATAGGGCTTTGTCTGTAAACTGAGTAGTCTAACGTGTCATAAAAAACGCGAACTCTTAATCGGATTTTTCGAAGCTTATCATAAGATAATGTACTATTAGAATTTTCATTTGTTTTGACATATAAGTTTTTGTTTTCTTCGTAATACGATTTGGTTGGCCAGCGGGACGATGACAGTTGTGTTTTGTAAACAGTTTCTTCACAAGGTAACGGACAATCACAAGAGTATTTTTGATTCACGACCATACTTAAACAACATATAATTAATGGATTAGTAAGATTACATTGTTGAATGCCAGATTGAAAACGTCTTAATGTAGTACAACCACATGTGGATGTCGTAATGTTATGAAGGCATAAATCGCGGCATTTCTCTGGGCTGTTTCCAAGTTTATATTTTTTGCAATGGTCCTTATACGGAGAGGTAAGTCTGGATATAACGGATTTAGTTACAGCAACATTAGTTTCATACCCGGGACTCAAAAAAATTCCTTTCAAGTCTATACTGTGCTCTAAATAAGGATCGTGTATTTCAACACGAGCTCCCACTGTCTGTGTAAATGTTGAATATTTGTCAACTTCTAAATCCAGCTCTAACTCTAAACCACTAACTGGACCAAACTCGTTGGATAAATATTTTTCCTTTCTTGAATTAAAAGTATAGCAGTTTCCATACAAATGACTTACGGTCAACTTAAAATCACTCGAAATACAACTGGATCTATCGTAAGCACAATCTCGCACTAAATCTTCAAACTGGTGGCCATATTTTATACGACTTGTTCGTTTCTGGGACATAAGCAGGAAAATCCAATCAAATCTATTATTTCTGTAATTTGGAAAGGTTCGCATGTCATATGTACATTCTGGCAATGTGAAACTGTCATTACCAGAAACGTCATCTTCATTTGTGTGGTTTAAACCGAAGCATTCGTGATAGTTTTGTATCTGTTTCACGCATGGTTCAAATTCCCTGCGAAAACTATTTATGTTACAAATAGTAACAGCCGGAAATACGAGATAAGTCGGTTTTATTGATTCAAGATTGGTAACTACTCCATAACTGTAATACGATGCCAAAAATTGACCTATTTGAGAAAAACAGCCTATTAAGCCTATTATTAGGATGGTGAACCAGAATACCTTACGCGTCAGTGTTGTAGATTTTCCGATATGACTCAAAATATGGATTGAGGATCTCCGAAAAAAAGCACTGAACAGAGATATAAAATTTATTTTCTTATTGATACGTCTATTTTGTTTAGACAGATTTTTCTTGAGTTTAATTTTCTTCATTTTCTGTTTTAGTTTTTGAAAGTAAAATCGAACAAGTAAGTGTTTTTTAACCATTTGTAGTAAAAAGCATGTTCTGAGTAATTAATTTGTATATGGAACTTTCGATTTCAAAGTTTCAAGCGCAGCAATCTTTGCTTGAACTAACATTCAGGTAATAGAAATTGAAATACATACATGTGTTGTTGCTTTATAAAATTCTAAAACGTTATTAGGAAAAAGCTGATTGTTCCAATATATTTAAATTTTCCGATCACACTCTAAATCATGGTTTCGGAACTTGTTAACGTAAATGATACAAACTTACGACAATTTCATTAAGTAAATATATTATGTTTTATTATAATGTGTATTGTACGTTTATCAATGTATTCTGCTTATTACAGACACTTTAAACATTAATGGATTTTTCAAGTTATTCAGTACATTCCCTTGTACATTAATATCTATTAATTTATTAGATAACATCTAATAAATTCCAATTTCATCCTTAATGCAATTTAGAATGAAATATTTCAAGTAATTCGAATCTAAACATGCCAGAAACGTTACCATGTTTTAAGTTTTTACTTTAGTTTCAGCATAACAAGTTTTGCACATGTATTCGTACAGTATGTGTTACAAAGAAAAAAACTTATTTATCAGATATTGATGATACATGAGATATTTAAAATACTTGGGATATTTTTTAAGTCTTTGTACGATGAGGGAAAAATATTACTCAATGAATATTGTTCGTCACATACCTTCAATTTAAGTGTTTTATCCATTAAGAATTTATTGCATCTGTAATAGGTTTTATTTTTCAACTGGAACCAGATCCAATAACTAACGGATTTCTTATTTTTGCGATATTTTTCACTTTTCCAATTCTTAATGCATAATGAAAACAAATTGACATAATTTGAAGCACAAATGTTTTAAACATACATACATATTCTTCTGATTACTGAAGTTAAAATTAAATGCGGAATAAACGTATTTTCTTTTATCGACAGTTACGAAATGAATTCTTAAGATGTTTCAAACTACTTTATCTAAATATAAATACACATATCGCACACTTCTCTCTAAAACGATCTAAATAAATTGGAAGTTAACTGTTCATTTTAATGCTGTTTAATATTTTTCGCAGTTTATCAGAATGGCAACAAATAAAAAGGTGAAGAGTAATAATAAACACGATTGATAAATGTAAATTTTCTGAGCGGATAATTGATAAGCGGTTTATTTATCTAAAACAGCTCCAAAATATAATGCGTATCTATAATTGTCTGAATATTTACAGTTTTATCACAAGGAAAACATCATATAATCGATAAAAGTAATCGATCTTAATTTAAAACCCACAATTGTAGATACAACAACGAAGTATTTCCATTTATTAATTGATTTGAAGGATAAATGAAACCTTTTGAAAATTGTCCAAATTACGTAATTTTAATATTTAATCTATTCGTTATTCATTCATTCACAATGGCACTATTTGTTAAGGTGACAAACTAATCTATCAATGTATAAATTATTTAATGTTTTATTTTCAAGCAACCGAGATATAATAGAGAGCTGTAAAAGTAAAATTTATCATCTAAAGTTCAATTAATGCTTTATACTTGCATGAGCTGAAGTATCGCCGTTATTAATGTTCGTTCTTTTGTAAATGCATTAAGGGGACCAGAAAGGTTTGAAATGATAGAAATTCGTTAAAGTGTGATCAAGGATTAGAAACCTGCAATTAATTTACAATATTATTTCTTTTTGAATTTATTTATGTTTTGTAGTAATAAAATGTTTTTTTAGAAATTAAATTGAAAAAAAAAATACAACGGTTTTAATATTGTATGAAAAAAATAAATTGTGCAAAATTTGTTTTGTCATGATTTTGACGTCCAGGTTTCATATTTATGAGTTGTCATTTTTTATGCTGCTCATCACGGTGTCTCTCGATTACAAACAAATAAATGACAAACAAACAAACAAATGTAAAATATTAAAAAATATATATAATCCAAAATTTCAAAAACCAAACAAATAATCATTTTTTTTTTGTTAAAGTTTGAAAAAAAAATGTTTGTTTGTTTTTTAAATATAAACGAGAGCTAACGTGATAAGTCGTATAAAGAAGACATGGTGATTCAAAAATATGGAACTTAGACTTCAAAATTGTAGGAAAACTAGTTTTGATAGATTAATTTTGTCGCACAATATGAAAACTCTTGGATTTTGACTCTTACGCGTCGGGTTTGGGCTAACCCGATTTTTCCAAAAAAATGACCAAAGTGTTTTTTCAGATGAAAAATCTATATACTATAAAACCTCCATAGCAGACACTCCCATGGAAGACACCTTTATTTAGAAAACATTTTTTCAATTCCTAACATTTATATATTTGTGCGCTTTTACCCCTGAAAAATGACACCTTCGAATAGAGAACTGATTCAACAGTAGAATCTTGCGCGGTACGAGTTGTATCCGACACGAAACCGAAAAATTCATTTGAATTTCATTCCTTTCCCAGACAAAATATTTTTTGTCTACCACGCAACAAGACACAAACTCGACACACTTTAACCTGAGCCCGAAATAATACAACTCGATCTCGACCCGCAACCCGAAATGAAATTAAACTAATAGCTCGTTTAAATATCTTTAAAGAAAACCTTTTATTTTTTTACATAAATTAGTAGCATTACATTATTGATTCAACTTAATTTGTCGTTTAAAATTGTAAAATATATATATATATATATATTTTAATAAATCAAAAAGTATATTTGCAAATATATACGACTAAATTAAAACGTTAATTATATAAAAACAAAATATTTCAATACAAAGCACTGATCATCTTAAAATATCATAAAAAAGCAGAACGCGTTTCGAAAGAACTTAGTCATTCGTCACCAGGTGCAAAAATCTGTGTTTTGAGCACAGGAGCATAACATTCATATGTTTATTGTTAATATGTTACACTGCAAAAAAGAAAAGAAAATTGTTGATTTTACAGTATAATTACAGCTGCCAGTATTATACCGTAAAATTAACAGTAATAAACAATAAAATAAGCAGTAATACGCTACCGCGCATGCTAGTATTATACTGTGAAATCAACTTTTTTTTTGCAGTGTACTGATTCTTGTTTGTTCTACATTGTTTTTTAATCATGCAGTATAGTAAATATATACTCATTCATATTTAAATATGTATGTCTTTTCTTCTAAAACCTTTCTCCTTTCAAACTTTTTGTGTAAATCCTTACAACCCTACTTGCAAAAAACTAAATCTGACCCCAAGAAACATTCTAGAGTGAACCCGACCTGTAGAAAGAAAATGAGTGTCACCCCCGACCCGCGAAAAGAAAATTATGAACAACCCGACTCGATGCAGGACTCAATGCAGCGATCTTGAGGTGTCTGCTATTTAGGGGTTTTATTATATTTGAATATTAAAGAATATAGATATGTAATTTTCTCTATATAAAAGATAAAATTGGTACTAGAGCTATAATAGTAGAGAAGAAATGGGGCTCCGACCCCAGGAGGTGGAGTGTGGAGTGAGGAGGGAGGAGGGCTCCTCCTCCCGAACTGTCCTCCTCCTCCTCCTCCTCCTCACGAAGTGCTCTCCTCCTCACGAAGTGCCCTCCTCCTCCCGAAGTGCCCACCTCCTCCCGAAGTGCCCTCCTCCACCACCTAAGATAAGGGGATTAATTAAGGATTAGTGTTAATTAATTTTAATTGGGGAACTTAGAAATTTTTCGTAGCAATTTTTTTTTTCAACGAGAGTATGCAGTTTGATTATGAGTATATGCAGTAGAAGTGAATGATTAATTAATTAAAAATATTAATTAAACATAGTAATTAATTAATTTTAATTGCAGAACTTAAGAATTTTCGCGAGATTTTTTTTTTTTTCAACGAGAGTAGGGTATTCGATATACACGTTAGTGGAGAATTTTAAAAGTCAATAATGGTTTAATTAAAAAGGGTCATTCATTAATTTTAATTAGGGAACTTAGAAATTTTTTTTTTCAACTAGAGTATGCTATTCAATATATATGTTAGAAATAATGATTCATGCATTAAAAAAGGTATTAATATTTTTTTTTTCTTTTAAACCAAAAATAGAATTTAGAGTTAAAATAGAATTTTTAGTTTAAAAAATTGCCAAAACTAGGATTTTCAACTGAAAGTAATCTAAGATATAAACTCTCAACTGAAATGAATTTTGCCTTAAGGTGTGAGCTTTTAGCTAGAAGTGACCTAGAGTCAAAACTTCCTGGTCCCAGGAATCACCACGGGAGGGTTATAGTAAAAAATACAGGGTCCCGTATGAATTATACTGCACTCAATTCTAATAGCTCGCCCCCTCCTTTTTTTTTTTTTTTTACTCAGAGGGGTCCTTCGATGGACTAACAATACGCACTTCAAAAATACAGAGTGATATCAAAAGAAGAATTTTAACGTATACATAAATTAATAAATAAACAAGAATGAAAAATCATGCATAGCGTCATAATTTATGAATCACTTTCCACAAAAATACAGATTGGTACCAAAAGAATTTTAACGTATATATAAAATAAACAAGAATGAAAAATCATGTGTAGCGGTTTAGTTTATGAATCACTTTCCAACATTATTGAAATGTTGTGTGAACAAAATATAATTTTACCATATAGTGCATAGTTAATTAAAATAGTGAACAGATCCCCTTTTTAATAAAAAGGCACCCTTCACAATAATCCATTTATGCATAAGGACCCTTCATAAAATCAGATAATTTACACTTTACCCTGTTTTTTTTTTCAATTCAAGTTAGGGTAAAAGTACAGTTTACGCATCGATAGGTTCAAAATACAGGGACCCTTCGAAGTGTGAACTCGCATTAGACTATAGGGCCCCTTCATAAAATAAATGAGATACATGCCCTATTCGAATAAAACAAAAGCCCTTCACAAAAACTGTAGGGGTTCCCTTTTGGAATAAAAAGGGCCCTTCACAAAAATCCAATTATGCATAAGAACACTTCCTAAAATCAGATAATTTACACATTCGCCTTTTTTTTTTTCAATTCAAGTTAGGCTAAAAGGACAGCTTGCGCGTCGATATGTTCAAAACACATAGTTATAGATATTAGGCTACCTTCACAAAATAAATTCAATAGATTCATGTTATATTATGGCGACAGAAATACAAGGGATATTGACCTTTCATAAAAATGCAAGGTCCGCTGTTTGAATGAAAAGGCCTCCCTTCACAATATACCCTGTAAAAATATTATGATTCCACAGATATTTTAAGAAATAGAGTACTAATCTCAAATGAATACGAATTCATGCAATGTAAAAAATAGGTTTTACACGAATACATTTTTAGTATAACGTTCAAAATATAGATTTTAGAAAAAAAAAGTACATTTTTCACCAAATTTATCATACAAGTCTGTAAAATAGGGTAGATCGTTTCATGAAAAATAATTGAATTTTCGAATGATTATGCTTTAAAATACATATTTATAACTGCGACTAAGATTTGAGTGTTACCCCCTCAACATACATATCGCTGAATTATAATGAGTCATATTATCAGATAAGCGAAGATCTTGCTTTGACACGGTGAATCACTCGCGATAAGAAATGCGGCTATTGGGCTTTTTCTCAAATTTAAACAGTTCTGACACATTTTTTGTAGGTAAATGAGCTATTTAAAACCGTCAATGTATACGAATTATTTCGTGTAGTCCTATATAATTATTAATCTGTTAAGTTTTAAAATGCTTCAATGAAAAATAAGAACTAGTCATTAAGCGATACCCTTAAGAATTTTGAGGCAAACAGATGTTTAAATGAATTTGAACATGTTTAAATGTACCTGTGTTTAAATGAATTTGACGCATGTTATGGTAAAAAAAAATACAGGGTCCCCCTATAAGATATATGAATTAAACTTTAAATATTTTAAAATTACATTAGTCTATGCTTTTTTTGTATAGAAAAATTATACTAAATTGTGTTTTTAGTATTTTAACTTAAAAATGTCTTTTGAGGAATGAATATAATAACTAAGCTTTGTTTTTATAAAATATATATTGTACTAAATAGTTAGGGTATTATTTAAAAAAATTTTGTTTTTAATATTGAAAAAAAGTTATCTTATCTAAATATTTAAACCATAATGTACTGTGGACTTCATCCAAATTCGACTGCATGCATGCCTTACAACAACTAAACGGTATAACGTGTTCGCTTATCTCTTAAAATTACGGGATATCGTGACGTCATGGATAAAGCATAGGGTAGAATACAGAATGAATAGGTATTATAAAGCAGAATCATAAATTTTGCATACTTTACACTTGTAGTATGTGAAATGATTGCTACTATTGCCTATATGAGAAAATGAATCATCAACGAATCTTATTAGTGTATGTTATATTTAACCAACAGGCTTGAAATGCGTGAATTTTGACTAGAATTAATCATTGAATGTAAAAATGATTTATTTTTAGATCTAATATGTATATCGTTTAACATTTAAAAATATATACATAAATTAATCTTACCTTATTCACAAACTTGCAATCCCGTCTTCAATATATGACTACAGCATGAAAAAACATGCGTGCTACTTGTATAGCAACTAGACCAGAAATGATTTCAGTACAAGTCCATTATCTTATTGTTAATCTATAGATTAGTAACATCACGTGACTGATTGCGATAACATTCTATACAAGATTTACTGATAAGAATACATTTCAATTCATTTCTCCCAAAAGCAAGTGTATGAGTTGGTTGTAAGATCTAGGTAAGTATCCTTACTTTATATGTTTAAAGTTATAATATATGAATAGATATAATATTAATGTATTTTTTCAATATGTATGGTAGGCAAAAAAGAATAGGTATTATTGCATGTTTCCTCTAATTTATTTTAAAAATAATTATTTTAAAAATACATACTAACAATTTATGCGATGAGTCACACAGCATGATCGAACGATATATGAAATTTATTTTTATATTATACAAGCTCCTATATACAATTCATATGCGTGAGCAAAATTATTTTTAGACTAGAATTATTCACTGAATGTAAAAAAAAAAAAATGATTTATATTTAGATCTAATATTTATAACGTTTAACATTTTAAAATCCTATTAAAAGTATATACATTAGTATGCTTGTGAAAGGCCTATTGTTAATACGAAACGTTGTGTGAAGTGTCCTTGTTTTAGGGTTAAAAGTTTCGTGAAGGGGTCTGTTTGAAGGAGCCTGTTTCGAAATGACTTAAGAACGAACAATTTATTCCTAAACATTCAACTCGATTCGTTATATATGCTTTATTAAGTATTCAATAAAAAATAATAACTAAGAAATAAAATTAAAAATAGTAATTAAGAGATACCCTTAAGAATTATTGCGATATCTAATTCGATACAAGTCTTGTTAAAACAGAGATTATAGTGAAAATACACATTAATTATACAGTATTACACTGTATTACACAATGCGCTACCTCACCTATATTATCACAGAAATACCTTCGATAAAATTTAGACTAACAATACACACCTAAAAAAATATATACAGAGTACCCAGAACATGATAGGAATGAATGAAAAATTTTAACATAAATTATAAAATAGGATCTACAATAAGTGACAATAAATAAATATGAAGGAAAAATCATGAGTCATGGTATACTTTATGAAACACTTTCCAATGCTATGTGACTATCGTTAAGAATTTGAAATAAGTGAATTAGATTTAATAATTCATACTGGAAATGTATTTTAAAAAAAATTAGTAGCTTCGCCTACTTTTAAATCATTCAAGACATATGATGAAGGCTTGGCTGCTGTAGAAAAGCTTAATACTTGTATCTTAATGAATCGACCTATTTATGTCGGATTCACAATTTTAGAATTATCTAAATTAGTTATGTATGATTTTCATTACAATTTTATAAAGAAAACATACAAAGATCGTGCAGTTATACTCTTTACGGATATAGATTCCTTAACTTATCATATTCAAACACATAATATTTATAAGGATATGGAGCACCATCATGATTTTTTCGACTTTTCTGAATACTCGAAATCCCATCGTCTAAACCGCACAAGTTTCGAACCTACAAACATATAATCAGACTTGTCATTTTATAACCAGGACGCTAACCACAGGGCTAAGTGAGCCCCCGCTTATTTTATAGTCACCACGCTGACTATTGGGTTTAGTAAGCCCCAGGCTAATTTATATCCACCACGCTAACTATTGGGCTTAGTGAGCCCCAGGCTAACTTATACCCACCACGCTAACTTTTGGGCCTAGTGAACCCCCGCTTATTTTATAGCCACCATACTAACCACAGGGCTAAGTGAGCCCCCGCTTATTTTACAGTCACCATGCTAAGTATTAGGCTGAGTGAGCCCCAGGCTATTTTATAGCTACTACGATAACCCCAGGGCTAAGTGAGCCTCCCGCTTATTTTATAGTCACCACGTTTACTACTGGGCTGAGTGAGCCCCAGGCTATTTTATACCCACCACGCTTACAGGGATAAGTGAGCCCCCGCTTATTATATAGTCAACACGCTAACTACTGGGCTGATTATGCCCCAGGTATTTTATACCCACCACGCTAACTACTGGCTGAGTGAGCCCCAGGCTATTTTATACCCACCACGCTTACAGGGCTAAGTGAGCCCCCGCTTATTATATAGTCAACACGCTAACTACTGGACTGATTAAGCCCCAGGTATTTTATACCCATCACGCTAACTACTGGGCTAAGTGAGCTCCAGGTTATTTAGTCGCATGAATATGATTTCCAAGGTATATGTCCTAACTTGATTTAGACCATTGCCTATAGTAAGATAAAGCTGCGAAGTAAATTGGTAAACTATATGCACATTTCCCATGGAAACTCACTTGTGTTTTCTTAAATATCTGCAGAAATCAGCATAGTTTATTAAAATTATATACATTCTCATTAGTTTATGAATCTACTAACTTGTAATATCCATATGGTAACTTGGATTATTAGTATTCCCACTTAAAAATTTCTTTTGTAGATTTAATATGATAAACACTAACATGAGACTGACTAAACTTTTACCATTTTCATTTCAACTTAGTTTTAGGAAATTTATCTACATAGCTTTAAATTTTACTGTTTAGTAAGTCTATTATTTTAAAGTATTATTTTTTAGTTCTAATATTCAAAACATATTCATATCGTTTTACATAGTAAGTATCAAGTTAATTTAAAGTCATATTAAAAAAATATACATACAAATACTATTCTTACCTAACACGCCAGCTAGCTAAGCACCCAACCGTCTCACACCAAGGCTCTGAGAAAAGTGAATGCTTGTTCAGGGCCTTATCAGTTAATATAATCACTGATAAGACTTGATCACGTGACATGTGACGTCACTGTTTAAGTGATATCACGTGACCATGTGGTATCATTCAATACGTCACCAATGACGTCAGAGATCACGTGACTAGGTCATAAAAGAACCAATTGCTAATTGCAATTAACAATTTACCTTTAATTGTTTTGTATAATATATATAGATAAATTAATACATGATTTTTCTATTATTTCGTAAAACAAGGTACATGTGCTATGTATTACGAAATAATACATAGAAAAATCATGTATTAATTTATCTATATATATATTATACAAATCAATTAAAGGTAAATTGTTAATTGCAATTAGCAATTGGTTCTTTTATGACCTAGTCACGTGATCTCTGACGTCATTGGTGACGTATTGAATGATACCACATGGTCACGTGATATCACTTAAACAGTGACGTCACATGTCACGTGATCAAGTCTTATCAGTGATTATATTAACTGATAAGGCCCTGAACAAGCATTCACTTTTCTCAGAGCCTTGGTGTGAGACGGTTGGGTGCTTAGCTAGCTGGCGTGTTAGGTAAGAATAGTATTTGTATGTATATTTTTTTAATATGACTTTAAATTAACTTGATACTTACTATGTAAAACGATATGAATATGTTTTGAATATTAGAACTAAAAAATAATACTTTAAAATAATAGACTTACTAAACAGTAAAATTTAAAGCTATGTAGATAAATTTCCTAAAACTAAGTTGAAATGAAAATGGTAAAAGTTTAGTCAGTCTCATGTTAGTGTTTATCATATTAAATCTACAAAAGAAATTTTTAAGTGGGAATACTAATAATCCAAGTTACCATATGGATATTACAAGTTAGTAGATTCATAAACTAATGAGAATGTATATAATTTTAATAAACTATGCTGATTTCTGCAGATATTTAAGAAAACACAAGTGAGTTTCCATGGGAAATGTGCATATAGTTTACCAATTTACTTCGCAGCTTTATCTTACTATAGGCAATGGTCTAAATCAAGTTAGGACATATACCTTGGAAATCATATTCATGCGACTAAATAACCTGGAGCTCACTTAGCCCAGTAGTTAGCGTGATGGGTATAAAATACCTGGGGCTTAATCAGTCCAGTAGTTAGCGTGTTGACTATATAATAAGCGGGGGCTCACTTAGCCCTGTAAGCGTGGTGGGTATAAAATAGCCTGGGGCTCACTCAGCCAGTAGTTAGCGTGGTGGGTATAAAATACCTGGGGCATAATCAGCCCAGTAGTTAGCGTGTTGACTATATAATAAGCGGGGGCTCACTTATCCCTGTAAGCGTGGTGGGTATAAAATAGCCTGGGGCTCACTCAGCCCAGTAGTAAACGTGGTGACTATAAAATAAGCGGGAGGCTCACTTAGCCCTGGGGTTATCGTAGTAGCTATAAAATAGCCTGGGGCTCACTCAGCCTAATACTTAGCATGGTGACTGTAAAATAAGCGGGGGCTCACTTAGCCCTGTGGTTAGTATGGTGGCTATAAAATAAGCGGGGGTTCACTAGGCCCAAAAGTTAGCGTGGTGGGTATAAGTTAGCCTGGGGCTCACTAAGCCCAATAGTTAGCGTGGTGGATATAAATTAGCCTGGGGCTTACTAAACCCAATAGTCAGCGTGGTGACTATAAAATAAGCGGGGGCTCACTTAGCCCTGTGGTTAGCGTCCTGGTTATAAAATGACAAGTCTGATTATATGTTTGTAGGTTCGAAACTTGTGCGGTTTAGACGATGGGATTTCGAGTATTCAGAAAAGTCGAAAAAATCATGATGGTGCTCCATATCCTTATAAATATTATGTGTTTGAATATGATAAGTTAAGGAATCTATATCCGTAAAGAGTATAACTGCACGATCTTTGTATGTTTTCTTTATAAAATTGTAATGAAAATCATACATAACTAATTTAGATAATTCTAAAATTGTGAATCCGACATAAATAGGTCGATTCATTAAGATACAAGTATTAAGCTTTTCTACAGCAGCCAAGCCTTCATCATATGTCTTGAATGATTTAAAAGTAGGCGAAGCTACTAATTTTTTTTAAAATACATTTCCAGTATGAATTATTAAATCTAATTCACTTATTTCAAATTCTTAACGATAGTCACATAGCATTGGAAAGTGTTTCATAAAGTATACCATGACTCATGATTTTTCCTTCATATTTATTTATTGTCACTTATTGTAGATCCTATTTTATAATTTATGTTAAAATTTTTCATTCATTCCTATCATGTTCTGGGTACTCTGTATATATTTTTTTAGGTGTGTATTGTTAGTCTAAATTTTATCGAAGGTATTTCTGTGATAATATAGGTGAGGTAGCGCATTGTGTAATACAGTGTAATACTGTATAATTAATGTGTATTTTCACTATAATCTCTGTTTTAACAAGACTTGTATCGAATTAGATATCGCAATAATTCTTAAGGGTATCTCTTAATTACTATTTTTAATTTTATTTCTTAGTTATTATTTTTTATTGAATACTTAATAAAGCATATATAACGAATCGAGTTGAATGTTTAGGAATAAATTGTTCGTTCTTAAGTCATTTCGAAACAGGCTCCTTCAAACAGACCCCTTCACGAAACTTTTAACCCTAAAACAAGGACACTTCACACAACGTTTCGTATTAACAATAGGCCTTTCACAAGCATACTAATGTATATACTTTTAATAGGATTTTAAAATGTTAAACGTTATAAATATTAGATCTAAATATAAATCATTTTTTTTTTTTTACATTCAGTGAATAATTCTAGTCTAAAAATAATTTTGCTCACGCATATGAATTGTATATAGGAGCTTGTATAATATAAAAATAAATTTCATATATCGTTCGATCATGCTGTGTGACTCATCGCATAAATTGTTAGTATGTATTTTTAAAATAATTATTTTTAAAATAAATTAGAGGAAACATGCAATAATACCTATTCTTTTTTGCCTACCATACATATTGAAAAAATACATTAATATTATATCTATTCATATATTATAACTTTAAACATATAAAGTAAGGATACTTACCTAGATCTTACAACCAACTCATACACTTGCTTTTGGGAGAAATGAATTGAAATGTATTCTTATCAGTAAATCTTGTATAGAATGTTATCGCAATCAGTCACGTGATGTTACTAATCTATAGATTAACAATAAGATAATGGACTTGTACTGAAATCATTTCTGGTCTAGTTGCTATACAAGTAGCACGCATGTTTTTTCATGCTGTAGTCATATATTGAAGACGGGATTGCAAGTTTGTGAATAAGGTAAGATTAATTTATGTATATATTTTTAAATGTTAAACGATATACATATTAGATCTAAAAATAAATCATTTTTACATTCAATGATTAATTCTAGTCAAAATTCACGCATTTCAAGCCTGTTGGTTAAATATAACATACACTAATAAGATTCGTTGATGATTCATTTTCTCATATAGGCAATAGTAGCAATCATTTCACATACTACAAGTGTAAAGTATGCAAAATTTATGATTCTGCTTTATAATACCTATTCATTCTGTATTCTACCCTATGCTTTATCCATGACGTCACGATATCCCGTAATTTTAAGAGATAAGCGAACACGTTATACCGTTTAGTTGTTGTAAGGCATGCATGCAGTCGAATTTGGATGAAGTCCACAGTACATTATGGTTTAAATATTTAGATAAGATAACTTTTTTTCAATATTAAAAACAAAATTTTTTTAAATAATACCCTAACTATTTAGTACAATATATATTTTATAAAAACAAAGCTTAGTTATTATATTCATTCCTCAAAAGACATTTTTAAGTTAAAATACTAAAAACACAATTTAGTATAATTTTTCTATACAAAAAAAGCATAGACTAATGTAATTTTAAAATATTTAAAGTTTAATTCATATATCTTATAGGGGGACCCTGTATTTTTTTTTACCATAACATGCGTCAAATTCATTTAAACACAGGTACATTTAAACATGTTCAAATTCATTTAAACATCTGTTTGCCTCAAAATTCTTAAGGGTATCGCTTAATGACTAGTTCTTATTTTTCATTGAAGCATTTTAAAACTTAACAGATTAATAATTATATAGGACTACACGAAATAATTCGTATACATTGACGGTTTTAAATAGCTCATTTACCTACAAAAAATGTGTCAGAACTGTTTAAATTTGAGAAAAAGCCCAATAGCCGCATTTCTTATCGCGAGTGATTCACCGTGTCAAAGCAAGATCTTCGCTTATCTGATAATATGACTCATTATAATTCAGCGATATGTATGTTGAGGGGGTAACACTCAAATCTTAGTCGCAGTTATAAATATGTATTTTAAAGCATAATCATTCGAAAATTCAATTATTTTTCATGAAACGATCTACCCTATTTTACAGACTTGTATGATAAATTTGGTGAAAAATGTACTTTTTTTTTCTAAAATCTATATTTTGAACGTTATACTAAAAATGTATTCGTGTAAAACCTATTTTTTACATTGCATGAATTCGTATTCATTTGAGATTAGTACTCTATTTCTTAAAATATCTGTGGAATCATAATATTTTTACAGGGTATATTGTGAAGGGAGGCCTTTTCATTCAAACAGCGGACCTTGCATTTTTATGAAAGGTCAATATCCCTTGTATTTCTGTCGCCATAATATAACATGAATCTATTGAATTTATTTTGTGAAGGTAGCCTAATATCTATAACTATGTGTTTTGAACATATCGACGCGCAAGCTGTCCTTTTAGCCTAACTTGAATTGAAAAAAAAAAAGGCGAATGTGTAAATTATCTGATTTTAGGAAGTGTTCTTATGCATAATTGGATTTTTGTGAAGGGCCCTTTTTATTCCAAAAGGGAACCCCTACAGTTTTTGTGAAGGGCTTTTGTTTTATTCGAATAGGGCATGTATCTCATTTATTTTATGAAGGGGCCCTATAGTCTAATGCGAGTTCACACTTCGAAGGGTCCCTGTATTTTGAACCTATCGATGCGTAAACTGTACTTTTACCCTAACTTGAATTGAAAAAAAAAACAGGGTAAAGTGTAAATTATCTGATTTTATGAAGGGTCCTTATGCATAAATGGATTATTGTGAAGGGTGCCTTTTTATTAAAAAGGGGATCTGTTCACTATTTTAATTAACTATGCACTATATGGTAAAATTATATTTTGTTCACACAACATTTCAATAATGTTGGAAAGTGATTCATAAACTAAACCGCTACACATGATTTTTCATTCTTGTTTATTTTATATATACGTTAAAATTCTTTTGGTACCAATCTGTATTTTTGTGGAAAGTGATTCATAAATTATGACGCTATGCATGATTTTTCATTCTTGTTTATTTATTAATTTATGTATACGTTAAAATTCTTCTTTTGATATCACTCTGTATTTTTGAAGTGCGTATTGTTAGTCCATCGAAGGACCCCTCTGAGTAAAAAAAAAAAAAAAAGGAGGGGGCGAGCTATTAGAATTGAGTGCAGTATAATTCATACGGGACCCTGTATTTTTTACTATAACCCTCCCGTGGTGATTCCTGGGACCAGGAAGTTTTGACTCTAGGTCACTTCTAGCTAAAAGCTCACACCTTAAGGCAAAATTCATTTCAGTTGAGAGTTTATATCTTAGATTACTTTCAGTTGAAAATCCTAGTTTTGGCAATTTTTTAAACTAAAAATTCTATTTTAACTCTAAATTCTATTTTTGGTTTAAAAGAAAAAAAAAATATTAATACCTTTTTTAATGCATGAATCATTATTTCTAACATATATATTGAATAGCATACTCTAGTTGAAAAAAAAAATTTCTAAGTTCCCTAATTAAAATTAATGAATGACCCTTTTTAATTAAACCATTATTGACTTTTAAAATTCTCCACTAACGTGTATATCGAATACCCTACTCTCGTTGAAAAAAAAAAAAATCTCGCGAAAATTCTTAAGTTCTGCAATTAAAATTAATTAATTACTATGTTTAATTAATATTTTTAATTAATTAATCATTCACTTCTACTGCATATACTCATAATCAAACTGCATACTCTCGTTGAAAAAAAAAATTGCTACGAAAAATTTCTAAGTTCCCCAATTAAAATTAATTAACACTAATCCTTAATTAATCCCCTTATCTTAGGTGGTGGAGGAGGGCACTTCGGGAGGAGGTGGGCACTTCGGGAGGAGGAGGGCACTTCGTGAGGAGGAGAGCACTTCGTGAGGAGGAGGAGGAGGAGGAGGACAGTTCGGGAGGAGGAGCCCTCCTCCCTCCTCACTCCACACTCCACCTCCTGGGGTCGGAGCCCCATTTCTTCTCTACTTATAATTGTAGATTACTTTTCATAATTGTATTAAAACATGAATTAATTTCCTTGCAGTTTGAGCTCGGGTCGGTACCGGGTTGAAAATTTTCAGTTTCGGGTTGCTAGTTGGAGAAAATGATTGTGTCGTGTTTGGGTCTTATTGCGAGTCGATGAATTTTTTTTTGTCGTGTTCGGGTCGGGTTGCTGCTCGATGAAATCTATTTGTCGTTTTCGGGTCTGGTGATTGTGATTAATGTTGGACTTCAAATGGAATTTTTGGTTTCGCTTGGACTCTAATTTGCAAGGAAAGGACTTAACGGGTTGCAGGATTCTAATAAGGGGCATCTCTATTTAGTGAGCACTTTTGCAATCCGTTTTACTTGTATAATTTGACGTCTGAAAAGCAGACGTATTTAGAGTTTCTGAGGTGTCCATTATTCAGACGTTTTAGTGTACTACGATTCAGTATTATTTAAAAGACTGCGAATTTCTCATAAGCATATCAGTAAATACTTATTATTTATGCTACAGATTAATATTACCCTAGATGAAAACCAATATTGACCCGATATTACAACAATATTTTTAGAAATATTGCATGTTTTAATAAAATGCGAATGTTACAGAAACATTGATTTTACAAACTTTACATTGGCGAAATATTTCTGGCCAATAATGGCAAAATGAAAACACTACATTATTGGTGCATTATTTCATCTTAATACACTGCTCAAAACAATTAAAGGATATTGCAGTTTTAGGTGGATTTTGTATCTGGGAAACTTTTTAGCTGATTGATACATGGTCGACAGACATAGTAGGTTATATGAGAATAAATTACACATGTTTGGCAGAAAAAAATGCATTTTATTGCGCATTTGTGTACAAAAGGAAAAAAAAACACAATTTGTGCATATGAGAAAAAAAGAATAAGAAAAGGTGTTTTCTTGAAAGAAAATCATTTTCAGTAGGGGGTATGGTTTCCACGGGCGGCCAGCAACGTTGAACACCTTTGAGGCATGGACTCAATGAGGCTATTAATGACGAGTTGGGGTATTCTGCCTCACACTTCCAGAAGAGCTCTTTCCAGTTCTTGGAGAGTTTGTGGGGGTTGTTGGCGGCCAGAAACTCGTCTTCCTAGAGTGTCCCAAACGTGCTCAATTGGATTCATGTCTGGAGAACACGCTGGCCATTCCATTCGAACGATTTCTTCCTCGAAAAGAAAATCCTCCACCAGGTTTGCACGATGTGGCCTTCAGTTATCGTCCATTAAAATGAAGTTATCTCCGATTGCTGCAGCGTAAGGGACTAAAATAGGTCTGAGGATCTCATCCCTATATCGGCGACCAGTCAGAGCTCCATCTCGAATGATGTAGAGGTCAGTGCGCCCGTCAATGGAGATGCCACCATACACCAACACTCCTCCACCGCCAAATCTGACATTTTCGTGCACGAACGCAGGATTATTCCTACTGCCACGGTCCCTCCAGATGAAAATACGCCTATTATCCGGATGCACAGAAAAACGGGACTCGTCAGAAAACAGAATATTGCTCCATTCATTTCTCCTCCAGTTGACATGCTCGGTTGCCCACTCCCTGCGGTCGCGACGATGCCTTGATGTTAATCTAACACATACCATCGGTCGGCGAGCATACAGACCTACAGCATGGAGCAGGTTTCGGACAGTCTGAGTTGAAATCGTGGTGCCTGTAGCCGATCGAAGGTGTTGTTGGAGAAGAGTAGCGTTCATGTTTCGGTGTCTCCGAGCTGTTAACGCTAAATACCGATCTTCATTGGGCGTTGTTGCCCGTCTACGACCTTGCCCTGGTCTTCGGCCTGCACATCCACTCTCCAAAAAACGGTTCCAGATCCTGGAAATGACACTTTGTGACACTCCAATGGCTTGCGCTACTTCGGCTTGAGTTTGGCCCCCTTCTAACCTACCAACAATTCTCCAAGCTTCTGAATCTGTCAAATGACTTCGCTGAGACATCGTACTCATCGAAACAAAGCAGTCACTGAATGCCGATCATCCTTGTCTTCATTCTCTTTTATCCAGTTGAAAGTCAAATTTCATTCGCTGCCGCTGAAGCGACGTTTTTGACGTCGAACTCAAAATTTGCATACTCCATAGTTTGAAAACCAGAAAAATTTGCATTTGTGATTATCTTCTTCTATTTTCGGCAAAAAAAATTTCGTTTATATCTTTATTTTATATAAAACTTCAAATATCCTTTAATTGTTTTGAGCAGTGTATTTAGTCAAGGTATAACCAATATTATGTCAACATTATTTTTCTGTTAAGGTAGTTAACTTTTTAATGAAAATAAAATATACATCAAGCACTACTTGAGAACGGGTTGTAAAGACTGATTTTAACCAGTTTTCAACTCTACCCGTAAGATTGTACTGCTTTAAATAATAAAATTCCTATTGTTTTTCTCTTACAATTCTCTAAAAATGTCTCTAGTTTTCTGTATATGCGATATTTTTTCCTTTAAAGAAATTTTATTTGAAAATTTATTTTTATTATTGTTAAGTTGTACACTATAACCTCCTAAATTTGTACACGATCTTTATGCACACTCTGTATATCTGCGAATATTTACAATACATATTTTAACTGTGTGCTCAACTTGCGGGACTAATGAAATGAGTTTGTGCGCCATATGCAGCCGCAGGGTTACTGAGCATCCTCTATATTAAATGATCACAACAGATATTGAAGTATATTTTATTCTTCATAACAATCTTAGTTATATAGGAAATCAGTTTTCATCAAAGAAAGCAATATCAGTAAAAGGTATGTTGATTGCTTTTCTGTGATGAAATGTCCTTCAGAAACTTTTCTTCTCTGTTAAGTAAACTTTTATCAGGGAAAGATATTTTTTTTCCCTTTCTGAAATTAAATGAAGGGCTATATATCTTAGACACTTGTCGAATAGAAAGAAGTTATTTTGGTAGGTTATTCCTAATAGTATGTTATTTCTACTTAATGTAAGTAGTTATCGTCATCTACAACAGTACACGTATCTTCTTTTCGTTCTCTTATATTTTGGAACGAGATAACTAATTTCTTTCCTGGAACAATTTTATTGCAAAGACATAAAACATATTGCTATTAGACTTGGGTAAAATAAAATAATATAAGAAATATGCTGTGTTTCATTTTTAATCTTAATAACAATCTTTCGTATTTGTGTAACATGGTTATAAACAATATGCTTGTCAGACTCCCTCCTCTAAAAAATCGCATACAATTCAGAAGGTATCTATAGGAAATTATTATCTTTGTTATAAAGCAAAAACATGTCCTTGAGTAACGATGATGTCTTATAGACAGTAGCAAATACCTATGCAATAAATTTTGCTTTTATCTCAATATCATTAATTTCTAAACATGGCACAATCTGAAGTTTTACACCATTGAAAAGGTGAAAAATGCACATGCAATGTATTTAAAAACTGTATCTCAATTACTGAGTTTTTATGATTTTTAAAATGATTTTGATGCGTGGCATTTCTTAATCCACCTCATTAATTTAACCTGATTGTAGAAGTTTAACACGTTTTCCCTTGAAACAATGTAAATAGTTCAGCATTTATTTCTGACTAATATTCTATAACAAAATTTAATTTTCATTAAAAAAATAATAATAAAACAAGCATTTATCGGATGTGTATTCGAATTACGGTCAATTAACACTTTATGTATATATATATTAAATACATTAGATCCCCCATACTAAAACAGTTAAAAATGTTTTAATAACTTTAACCGTTTAAAATATATAACATGTTACTGTAGCGTGAGCTTTCGGCGTCTGAAAGGGGAAGCATTTTTCTCCTAATTGGATAAAAAACATTCGGTTTTCTCTCTTTCATAATGCATTTGTGGTTCAAATATAGTTATTAAAACATGAAACATAATTTTTTTTGCATATTTCAGGTAAATTCATAAAAACATTTAATTATTTATGAAACACATATATATATTAATAATTTAATATTAATGTCCCTATCATTCGATGTTTTTTTAAGATCGGCGATAAAAACTGGCAGTGAATATATTATAAAAATGAAGACAAGCTCACTTATTTTATTATTTTCCTACCTATTTTCAATGAAAACTACAAGGAACAATCTCGAAGTAACATTATATAGCTTTTTTATATTTTAGTCATCTACTTTTACATGTTGATTTTTTTAAGTACATATATACCATAGAAACGTATATTTCTATTTTTTACTCTGTAACATCCTAAATGATATTTCGAATTTCCTTGATTATACGTTTCACATAAAGCATTTGTAACATGTTTCATAAATGGAAGTTTAGACTTCGATCCTTTAAGCTCTTTTCAACGCCACTAATACCAAAATGTTGAAATTATTGAAAAAGTTTTGTTATCATTATTAACTCTCTATTGTGAGGCCAGTATCAGTTTAAAATATCCGATATATCCGATAACACCGCTCACATACCTAACATATTATGAAACAATTCTGAATTGTGGTAAATACATTTTTTTTGTCTATCATGTATATCATATATCAATCTGTCTAAAAAAGTCCTATTGTCAAAATTAGCTTGAAAGTTTTACTTATCTCTTCATTTCAGTCTAGTTTCTTGTTAGAAGGAAAATTATTTTTTTTTATGTTTCGTGACAAGTAACTTTTATTCATAGTACAATCACGCAGTCAATTTCTTTTAGTTCCCATCAGTAGTACCGCTTTCATGCTTTTTTTTATAATTGCAGAAACGTGCAAAAAAGATTCATGTAAATTTTAGTATTTTATTCTAGTATCAATGCGATGAATGAAATATCTAATCTTTTTTATAAGAGATTCTGATTTTTTTTTCGAATAGTATTTATTGCACATCGACTTTCAAGCGTCACTGATGCACAATTGTTACTAAAAATCAATATAAATAGCTATTAAGTACAGTTTTTAATCTTTGTAATTAACAGTAATATTATCTGCAAAACGACAAATGGCATTATTTTTCCGATCAAAAACAAAACAGTCCTTTCATTTTTCACGTGTCTTAAGAACCACTTGTGGAAAGAAAAGAATGCACGTAATGAAGATCTCAATTACGAGCTACGCTTTCTTGCTGTACATGTGTGTTTACTCATCTGAAGAAGGACCTATGTATATTTTAGTTGCGAAATGTACATAATTTTTTTTTAATTAGGATGTATGATATTGTTATACAACGTTACACATACTACTAATAATTTGACACTTAGTTCTTGCTGCTTTGTACCCATAAGTCAAAATTTCAAATATTCGAAAAAGTATGAGAAAATGAACTTCGGTGTATTTCCTTTGAACACTTTCCAACATAGTTGAAAAGTTTTTATGAATTCGGTTTGTCTGTCTGTCTCTTCTCTGTCTAGCCGCGTGTCCGCGCTCTAAATTGCATAAATATAGTCCGATTGCCATGTAATTGATATATTTTATTGAGGTATACCATGGCATGTTCAATATTGAAAATGAAGTATGTAGCATTTATACTTCGCTTACAGGGGAACTCAAAAGAATGCCGCTTCTTGACTGCATTAGGTTTAAAGAAGTACACAATAGAGATTTACAGTAGGGGCCAAAGAAATCCAAACGTTTGTCTAACATCAGTTCCATAAGTTTCAGAATAAAGCTGTTTATACCAAAATTCCTTATTAATGATTTTGAGTAGTAGCGTTATAATTAAATTCTTTGAGGGATCGTGCACATATTTTATTTTACATTTCAATTTAAAAAATCTCAATAAGAGCACCTACACATGGTTTTCTTCGTTTTTTACCGGAATAATAGGGACTGCTAAAGTAAATTTGCTAAAATTTACGAGTATCGCGATTCTTTGCGAGTACATTTTCAGTACTTTTTGAATAAACAATTGTATTTTAAAAAATAATCTGAATATATTTGTTCAATGCCTAATAAATACCATCATTAAATAATCACTACATAAATTAGACTAAATATTAAAAATACTGAAGTAAATCCTTTAACATTTAGTAGGTGGGTTTTGTCAAAATAGTTCCAAAAATGCCAGTGTCTCAATATAAATATCAGCCACTTTGTACATTATTGCCCTTTACTATATAAGGAAATATGGTGTAGACGTTAAAAACTTCAGAGTTTATGTAATTGAAAAAAAATCGGAGATGATTAGTGGAATAAATTCTATCACGGTCCAACTTCAGTTCCGTTTTAATAGCGATTCATTTTAGGAATATCTTGTATTTAACATGAAATAAATAGTTACTGAACAAAAAGTTTTAACCAAAAAATTAATTTACTATATTATTCTCTTAACTAACTATATTATTCTTTAACTTTTGTATTTTTTTAAATGAAAATTGCCATAAATGGGGGAGCGATTTTTTTCACAGTACTGAGAAAAATGTTTTTATCAAATTAAATCAACAAAATTGATAATACGGGGTTATTCTAAATGATGAACCCATTTTCAAAAAATTATATATATTAAAGTACAAATCTAAAATGAACAATCTTTATACCAATGAAAAGAGGAAGTTTCAAGTTTTTTTTAAGACATTATAAATGTTTAATGTGTCCACCGTTTGCTGCACGGCAAACATTTACGCGATAGCCAAACTCGTCCCACACACAAGAAAGCGTATCTGCTGTTATTGAGTGCACGGCTTTCAAAGAGGTGAAGGTTCCAGTGGCCCCGCCGCTACCAACAACTCTGAACGATCTGCGGAACCGTATCACTGCTGCCGTGCACTCAGTAACAGCAGATACGCTTTCTCGTGTGTGGGACGAGTTTGGCTATCGCGTAGATGTTTGCCGTGCAGCAAACGGTGGACACATTGAACATTTATAATGTCTTAAAAAAACTGTGAAACTTCCTCTTTTCATTGGTATAAAGATTGTTCATTTTGGATTCGTACTTTAATAAATACATTTTTTTGAAAATGGGTCCATCATTTAGAATAACCCTGTATGATAACTGCTGATGCCTTACTTTTTAAGAATAGTTAAACATGTTACCGCCTATTGCGCTAGTGTCTAAATGTTTTCCATTGTAAAAGAATTTCATTACGATCTATGAAAGTGAATATCTTGAACATATCTTTATTTGTGTTTTCTCTCTACTAATATTATATATAACAATCTGCCGACAGCGACAAGAATGTATCATGAATTCGAAAAATCACTTTTAATCCTGACGGCAAACAAATAGAATTTCAAAAGCATCACTATATTGCCTATATCTCTTTTCTGGTTGCAATATATTTTTTTAATTTTTGAAGTGAAAACTTCTTTAGGCGTGTTGGGCATTTTTTGAGATGGAAAAAAACCATTGAATTCGCGACACCGTCACCGTTACTGTTACCGACACCAAATTAAATTATGTTGCCAATTCATACTATGAAGCGAAAGTCTCAAAAGGAAATAGTTTACGTGCAGAAAACGAAATGATTGATATTATGAATAAAAATAATTCAGAAAATTATTTCAAGATAAATTTAGCACGCGCGGTGAAAACAGATAAAAGTGACTCAACTCGCGAGACCAAACAAAAGATGAAAATGAAATAACAAAACACGGAAAATATTATAATTTAACTAGCACGAGAAAAGAAATAGACGGAAGTAATATAAAAAGTAAAAATTAAAATAAGGAAATATTTCACGAAAGTTTTAAGAAACGTAGTTACTGATACGGAAATGAAGTGAAATCATTTTATATAAAAGAAAAGTTTGTTGATAGAAATTATAGATACCGCAAACAATACGCGCAGTATGAAAGAAAAAAAGCATAATGTTCACGAATACCGTAAACAAGACAGGCAGCAAAGAAGTCATAATTTTTGGAGTGATAGGAAGCGGGAACCCTATTTTGCAGATAAATGTTAATACAAAAGATATGAAACTACATCTCATGGAAGAAATGATGAATGTATTGAGAGTTGTTAAAATTGTGGATGAAGATTCATAAGTTTCATTGGTATTCATTTCAAAGAATACCAATTAATTAAATTTCATATTTTATGTATTTGTAAATTTACGTTTTAAGCAATAGATTGCAATTTTTGTATGTAAAATAATATGCATTATTTTCCATGTACAATAGTGCATTAAATGAAAATTGTAATATAATTTTTGTAGTAGTAGTTTATAATAATGAATAAAAAAAAACACTTCATTTAAAAGTATTTCCTGCACAATAAAACATTTCCTGACGATTCAAAAAATACACACGTAATTGTTCAAGTTTTCACTTCTGTCGGCACTCCCGGAGTTCCATTGTTTTTTTTTTTTGTTTTGTTAAAGACGACTGAAAACGATTTGCCGGATATATTGATGCCTAATTTGCCATAAATACGAAATGTCATTGTTGTAGTAGGAAAAACATAGTTCACATGAGTTAAAATGTTTTCAACGATTGTGCTAATACTGAGAAACCCATTTTGAAGAATGGCTGATATTGCCGGAAAAGTATTAAAAAATGATAATATAAAATTATTTGTAACGAGATTAACAGTACTTATCATGTAATCCATAGTACGTTCGTGCTGAGTCAACGATATGTATATATATCATTATCTAGCTGTATTTAGATTACAGGAACTGGCAGTAAAGAATATTTCAACTTTAATCTAACGCAGGGCTGTCTAACGCAAAACATCAGAAAATTCTTTCATAAATAGTTGTCGCAACTTTTATCCGAATAACTCGTATTAAATTAGGCAGATATTTCTGTAAGAATTCAATGGTATTCCGCGGGCGCCAGGTTGAAAAGCTCTGATTTACTGTATGGTTCCTAAAAGTTAAAAATTTTACATATCACATAACCGGGTAATACGAGCAAATGTTGTATGTGTGTAGTGCAAATTTTATCTAAAAAATGAAATCTAACGATTTTGACTAAATTTTGTATCCTACCGTTTTCGGGTACGAAAGGACCATTGGATTAAGTCCAGTGTTCGAAAAATTCGATTAGTGGGTCATTTTTAGGTGATTTACGGGTAAAGCTAATTATATCTAAAAAACGGCTCTAACGATTTTGACTAAACTTTTTATCCTACTGTTTTGGAATACGTGAAGGCCATTGGGTTAAATCCCGTGTTCTAGAAAATTCAATTAGAGGGTCATTTTGGGGTCATTACGAGTCAAGCTAATTTTATCTTAAAAATGTTTCTAACGATTTTGACTAAATTTTGTATCATTCCATTTTAGGGTAGGAAAAGACAATTGTGGTGGGTCATATGTTCGAGGAAATTTGATTAGTGGGTCATTTTGGGTAACTACGTTTGAGGGTCCAGCTAAGTTCATGTAAAAAACGACTTAAACGATATTGACTAAATTTTGTATCCTACCATTTTGGACTACGAGAAGACAATTGGACTAAGTCACATGTTCGAGAAAATTCGATTAGTGGGTAATTTTGGGTCATTATGGGTCAAGTTAATTCTATCTAAAAAACGGCTCTAATGATTTTGACTCAATTTTGGATCCTATCGTTTTGGGTTACTAGAAGCCCATTGAGCTAAGTGGCATGACATGTTCGAGTAAATTGGATTAGTGTGTCATTTTGGGGTCATTACAGGTAAATGTATTTCAATGTGAATAAAGATTAAAACGGTTATTAAGCTAATATTGAGAATGTAATCATAAAACATTCACAATTCTTCAATGATACACAAAAGAAGAACTTTTAATTGAACTTCATACATAAAAACTAGTTAAATCTACGTTTCGTTCTGCATCCGCAGACGTCATCAGGATAAAAAAATGTTCAAGTGAATTCAAACACAAGAAACAAGAACGTCATGTGGTAGAGATGACCAGTTAAGTCTTGACTGGTCAAGCTGCCTTGAAAAAATTAAGCGTCGCCATCTGGTGAAAATTATTTAAAAGGAAATTGAAAAAAAGGCTGTAGAAATATCGTACAATGGATTTAAGCATATTGCAAGTCACCATCTATGAACCGGGAACTAAACTGCATTCAAAGCAAGTTCAAAGTGAGGGGGGGAATTAAATCAACACAAAAAGAGGTATTAAGATTTTTTCAAAAAATTATACCAAATACTTGGGTATTATACGACAAATTGTCGTTGCAGGCATTACGTTCCTGCGCAATTATTTCAGCAGATTTCCAGATTATGCTTTCGAGCGTGTTATTGCAAGGGATTATTATTTTCGCATCATTAAATCCAATTGAAGAGCCCACATTTTCTAAATTAAAACGAGAAAGAGGAGTATTCAGTCTTCCCTGTGTAAATCACGACGGTGCATCTTAATCCTTTCGGAAAATTTCGCTAAAGCACACCAATGTAGACTGTTTTATCCTTGTTTACTAAAGTAATAGGAATTTTATGTATACCAGACTTTTGATATAAGGATATTTTATCAATTTTATCATTAAGTAAATGAACAAGTTAAGGAAGGGGAGGTGATTACTACTAACGTTATATTAAACTTCTATAAAACGACCTGTAACTTTTCAAAAATTGAAGGAATATAGTGGAAACTTTTGTAAATCGTAAATTGATTCCTGTCCTGATACTGAGCTGAAGGAAGGACAGAACTGTATTGCTGAATAATCTTTTCAATATATTTGATTGGAAAACCGTGATCAACCGCTATTTTCTTGATAAACTTGATCACTTTATTCAATTGGTTACCTGTACAAATAACGAAGGCTCTTTTAATAAATGATTGGAAGGAGGCAATAAGTTCTGCTGATAAAAATTGCACGACCGCACGTTGACACAGTTTGTAGGCCTCCATGATGCGAACGATGCCTTTTAACGTACTATCAAACACGCATCTGGCGGGATTGGAGGATATCGCATGCATTTCCAGCACTCTGCGCCTTCTATAGGAGCATGCGCAGTCATCTTTCTCTTCAAATGGCGGAGTTATTACAGCAATGCCACTTTCATTTTGACGACCTTTATATAAAGTTAGTGCCAATCCCTCCGCCTTATCTTGTTGATTTATTTAATAATAAAATTTATAAAATCCCCTTAGATCAAAAGTCTGGTATATATGAAATTCCTATTACTTTAATAAACAAGGATAAAAAAGTCTACATTGGTATGACTAAGCGAAAATTTTCCGAAAGGATTAAAGAGCACCGTCGTGATATTAAACAGTGTAGACAGAATATCTTTCTCGTTTTTATTTAGAAAATGTGGGCTGTATAGTTGGATTTAAGGATGAGAAAATAATAATCCCTTGCAATAACACGCTCGAAAGCATGATCAGGGAGTCTCCTGAAATAATTGTGCGGGGACGTAGTACCTGAAACGACAATTTGTCGTATAATATCCCAAGTATTTGGTATATATATATTTTTTAATGAATACCCCTTTTTGTGTTGGTTTAATCCCCCCCCCCCCTCAATTTAAACTTGCTTTGAGTGTAGTCCAGTTCCAGGTTCACAGAGGGCGAATTGCAATATGCTTCAATCGATTGTTCGATACTTCTCGCCTTTTTTTCAATTTACCTTTAAATAATTTCTCATTAAATTGCGACGCTTCATTTTTTGAAGGCATGTGATTGATCTTCTCTTCTACAGGACTTCTTGTTTCTTGTCTTTGAATTCACTTGAACAACATTTATCCTGATGACGTCTGCAGATGCAGAACGAAATGTAGATTTAACTCGGTTTTACGAATGAAGTTCAATTAAAAGTGCTTCGTTTGTGTACTATTGAGGAATTGTGTATGTTTTATGATTACATTCTCAATATCAACATTTTATGGTGCAAGTGCCCAAATTATATTGATGGGTTATTAAGTTGTTGAACATTTGGCAGTAAACAAATTCGCAAAGTTGGCAACATTTCACCAAATATCGCCAAATGTGGCGAAATGTTGGCGACATTGGCGATATTTGTTGAGAAAATCGACTTTCAAGATTAGCAATGCCAAAACTGATTATTGGCGCCAAATGAAAGAATGTCGCCAAGTTTGCGACTTTTCACCAAATGTTGGCGATTTTTTGCGAAATAATTGGCTTTCATTCTAGTAGAATTTTCTAGAAATTCCCATTAGGAGCCGAGATACATAATTCAACCAATCAGGTTCATAGTCCTTTGTACACGGAATGCTGACCTTTGCTTTCTGATGTATAAAAAGGCGTTCAGTCTTAAAAGTCCTGCTTATAAAAGAAAGTGTGCAACAACCTAAAAATGTAGTTTGGAAGGATGGCAAATATGTAAATAATATAAAATTTAGAAATATGTACATAGTTTTAGGATTGCTTGTTTCTGTAAGTAATACTGTCATAAACTAAAATTCTTTACAGCAATAATACAGCTGATTTTAACCGAACGTAATTCGGGCCACGCCGCTGATTTGAGAATAACTTGAGCAATAATGATCAGAAATTTAACGAAATAGTGTTCTTTTCTGAGTTTCCGTTTACATACCATTTAACATTTAACATTTAACATTTTGTATACTATAATTAGGCATCTGGCAAAGCTATACCTTAATTATAACTATATATATCATGGATTTATAATCCAAATTTTTCTTGTTTTTTGAACAGATTTTTACAAATAAGCATGAACTTCCAAATAATCAATTTAAATCATTGAATATTTTTCTAATCGATCAGCTAGTGTAGTAACTAAATTCTTATTTGGTGGATGAATAATGTTCTAATAAAATGCTTCTTACGGATTTCTGAAAAAAAATTAAAATTAAAATATGAATTAAAAAAATGAATTAAAATGAAATGTCACTTATTTATAAAGATCACTCACCCCATCCGATGAATACGTAAGTGTGCAGCTTAATCTTCTCTACAGAGAATGTTTTCACAACGAGCATGTATAGATAAAGTCCTTCTACGAACATCCAAAAAAAGTTCGTCACCATTAGATACGTCAAAAGAATCACAAGGTAACATGCAACCTGAAAAGAGCAATATAAATAAAATATCAATTATATCATTTTTAAAGTTGAGTATATTTCTTTCGGTATTTTTTCTGATAGCAGAAATTACCAGAAAATAATAAGAATACAAGAAGTTTTGAAGCTACACTGTGAAATACATTTAGAAAGGTATTGGCTAAATTGACCAATTTTTATAGCAGTACTAAAATTTACGCTTCTCTAATGTTGCCTTATAAATTTCTAAGCTTTGTTTTTTTTCAAAATGTCACGAATTCATTAACATTTTACACTTTAAAAATATTTTTTTTTATCGGAAACTGCGAATTTCGGGGAATTCAGGGACTTTGGATACTTTAATATTGACAAACAATATTTTTTATAAACAAGTTTTTTTTTCGCAATATCTGCAATCATTCGAAGCATTTATCTGACCGACGCTTTTTTCTAGATTCAGATTCAATTTTTTTATCCATTATACTCTAAAATAGGCATGACAAATGCATGGCCCGCCCAGGTCATGGGCATTCCCGCTATGTTTGATTCAGTTTATGTTTGATACGAAAATACTGTTTTTTACGAACACATTGGCTGCACTGTTGCCAAGTTCGAAAACTTTTTATTCAAAATATGTACCACTATTTCGAAATAGTAATATTTACTTTATTTAATGATAGACATTTCGTGATTAAATACAGCGTAGATTACTACTAAAAAATGGTAGCTATTTTGAATTTTAAAAAATCCACAATCTAACAACATGGCCGTTCAGTTAGATATCGGGAAGAGCAAAAAGTATACTATACTAGCTGTTTCTCGTAACTTCGTTCACGCAACATATAAAAAAGAATCAATACATCAATTAAATAAAGAATTTCACTCGCGGTAATTAAAAAATATGTACAATTAACGAACTATTTATCATATTTTACAGCATAAAATACTTCTCATGATCTGAGTTTGCATATTGATGTTTTTAGATATAGGGTCATTTAAATTTCTTTTATGAGATTGAAATTTCATACGCGTTGTCTAAGGTTAAGTGTCGAATAAATTTACTTCCTTATTATTAAATTTTATCATTTCTATTTATTCTATTTTACATTTATTCCGTTCATGGATATTGGTTTAATTAATGAATTCGTGTTAAAGAATATTGTTTAAAGTGATTATGTGGGTAAATACTTTTGAGGAAATTTGTTAACCGTTTAAACGCCAATGTTCCAAAATTGAAAGAAAAAAAAAATTAAATATTTTTTTCTTTGAAAATTAAAAATTAAAATTTTAATAATTTTATGTTTTATGATTTTTAGAAATTTCATACTTTGGGGGTATTTTCCACTATTTCACATAAAATTCCCTAACACGTTTATTATGCACTAGCGGCCCGTCCCGGCTTTGCACGGGTAGACAATGTGTTGACTACAATGTAGGGTTGAGAAAAGTTGTTCTAAATTGGATAAAAGTGGAAGTGAGACGAAATTGCAGTACTTAGAAATTTTAAAAACTAAACGCTTGTAAAAATGTGATAAATAAATTTTCCTGTTTATGTACATATTGAAACTAATAAATAATACACGACCCATGGAAGGACATAGCAACTATGTATGTTCATGTAGAATGTGTTTTCCTGAATTTCACGCTCCTACCTAAATCTGCTGCTGAGATATGGCGAAATGGCCCAAAACTTTTGAATACCACTTTAACCACCTTCTGGGGAGAATTTCAAAAATCGCCGATATACGTGTTTAACCAATTTTTTAGTAGATTTGTTTTAATTAATTTCGCCATCCTACATAAAAGCTGAGATAATGCAAAATTACCTAAAAAATTCAACCGTCCCCCCTTTAACCACCTTCTGGGGGGAATTTCCAAAATTGCTGACATAATTGAACACGTATGTGTTAAATTAATTTTTTAATAGATTCGTTTTCCTGATTTTCGCGCTCGTAACTAAAATTGCTGCTGAGATATGACGAAATGATCTAAAACATTCGACTCCCTTATAACCCCCTTTGGAGGGAAATTTCTAAAATAGCTGAAATATGTGTTTAACCAATTTTTTAGTAGATTTGTTTTCGTTAATTTCACGCTCCTACATAAAACTGCTGCTGAGATATGACGAAATGACCTAAAACATTCGACCGCCCCCTTTAACCACACCTTCAGAGGGGATTTCTAAAATCGTTGAAATATGTGTCTAATAATTTTTTTAGTAGATTTGTTTTCCTGATTTTCGCACTCCTACCTATAACTGCTGCTGGTATATGGCGAAATAACCTAAAATAATCACCCCCCCCCCTTTAACCACCTTCTGGGGGAATTTCTAAAATAGCTGAAATAGGTGTTTAATAATTTTTTAGTAGATTTGTTTTCCTGATTTTCGCGCTTCTACCTATAACTGCTGCTGAGATATGGCGAAATGACCTAAAACATTCGACGCCCCCTTTAACTCCCTCCGGGAGGGGAATTTCTAAAATCGCTTTTTAAAATACAGTTTAATCATTTTTTTAGTATATTTGTTTTCCTGATTTTTGCTTTCTTAACTAAAATTGCTGCTGAGATATGGCAAAATGACCTAAAACATTCGACCCCCTTTAACCCCCTCCGGGAGGGTAATTTCTAAAATCGCTTAAATGCATGTTTAATCATTTTGTAATAAATTTGTTTTCCTGTTTTTTGCGCTACTACCTATAACTGCTGCTGAGATATGGCAAAATGACCTAAAACATTCGAACCCCCCTTTAACCCCCTTCGGAGGGGGAATTTTCAAAAATCCCTTCTTATTGCTTGCCTAGGCCATAACAGCAATCTACAGTCCAAATTTAGTGACCCTGACTTCGGCTCGGCGTTGATGAGTCAGTCAGTCAGTCAGTCACCATTTCCTCTTTATATAATAGTATAGATAAAATTGAAAAATATTTATTATAGCCATAGGAAGGAAACTACTATTTGTAAATAAACACTATTGAAAACTTACTAAAATATAATATAATTGTTTGATGCAGTTGCAAAAACAGATGTTCCAATTTTGAAACATTGGCGCTTTAGCAATAAATATTTCTCAATGAAATACCCATTACATAATCAGCTGGCTGACTCGACAATGGTATCGCCAAGATCAGACAGTGTTAAACCATGTACGCAAATCACTTTATTTTATTATGTAAGTAAATTGTGCATTGAAGGCAGGGGAAAATGAGAGGAGGGGAGCGAGGGAATGAAAGGTGGAGCAAATTCCGTTCCTGTTTCTGCTAAAGATATGAATTGGAAAACAGTGGAAGATACATCCTTTCCTGTTGTTCTCGATGTTATGAACCTCAACCGCTTTAGAAAGATCAAGAAGTATTTTTGTTTTATGCGCAATAATCAATTGCCTATCAAATGGATACCCATGTGTTACAGAGATAAAAAGTGGAATTAAGGGAACCTCGTCTGTTGTGAAGCTGTGTTTAAAAGTTGTGAATGGATTATTATCTAACTTACAAGACAATTCAAAACATGAAATATACATTGGTTTATATAACTTTCTTATTTCATACACTTTAATTTATGAGCTTTAAAAACGAAGAATGCGAGCGATAGGAATAATTTGTGAAAATCGCACCGCCCTTTATTCACTAAAATCTAAAAAACTCGCTAAAGAAGGCAGGGGAATTCATGTTTTTCGTTCAGACGGAACGATAAACATCTGTGGTTACAACAATAATGCAAAGGTCTCAGTAGCATATAACAACTATGGACCCGAATCTGTTGAAACAGTCAAGAGATATTCAAATTCAAATAATTTAAAAATTGATGTTACACAGCCTTACATTATCAATAAATACAACGAAGGCATAAGGTGAGTCGATGTTATTGACAAACCGTTAGGCAGTCATAGGCCAAAAATAAAGAGTAAGAAATGGTGTTGGGACATTTTCATAAATACTTTAAACATAATAGTTGATTCAAGTTAGATTCTGCACTCTGAGGTGAATGAAAACAAAGTAAGGCATTTGGAATTTCGCAGCAAATGACGATTTATCTTTTACAGAAAAAAATACAACAAAAGTGCGTCTTCCATCATTGATTCCGTAGTCAGGTGAAAAGAGAAACAAAAATAAAGCATGGACATTATAATGTACATACAACGCACAAGCGTTGTGCAGTTTGTCAAAAAAATGTTTTCAGTGCTAAAAACGTATTCATTCAACTTGATTCCTAACATATCATAGAAATTAGAAGTGGATACAACTGAAAAACTTATTTATATTGTGTAAAATTAGATATTTTAATATATTTTAAGATTAATATACGTAATAATACACATATACTCAGTAAATATCTGTAAAAATGTTCTTTATTAAATGTTTCTATCGATTGAAAATGTTGTGTAAAAATATAACCTACGAAATGCCAATGTATAGCAAAAAATCAGGAAACAAATTTTTTCCCCGAAATTTTATAATTGTACTAGATAAAATAGCTCTAAAGAAGCACAATTCTACAATTTCATATCAACAGAAAGATCCTTTTATAGTACGGTGGTTAAACGGTTAATTAAGAGGTCACTTCAGGTAAGATTTTGAGGTGATTAGAATAATCGAAAACTCAGTAAACAACATTTCTATTCCGAATCACTTCACGTCTTGAAAAAAAGGAAGCTATATAACGTATTAAAAAAAGTTTAAACGAGGTGAAGCATAAAAGTTCAAAAATACATAATAAAATTATATCTTTATCTCTCATCCGGGTGTCCCAAAAATGACTGATGGATTTTAAAATTCAATAACTAGCAAACGGTGACAGATATTTAAAAAAATTCTTGCAGGAGGGTTATGTATGATGTCGGGAGTTTTTTTACTGTGATTCTTGAATTTAGTTCGAATTTCAAACAATAGATGGCGCTGACAGCGGTTGGCGCTCATTCGAGGGCGAAACTGACGTCACTCAGCATTGATGCGAAGAAAGGAGATTAAGGCTATGGAGTGGGTCTCATTCGCCAGTGCAATCTTGCTCTTAGGCCCCGATTCTGAACGCATTCGATATTATTTCAATGGAATACGTTGTTGTCATGGAAACAACAAATTCTTTGATAGTGGAATACAGCGTTCAGATCAGGTCATGAATTTAACAAGCAGTATTCGAGTTGCAGGCGATTGTATATTTATGAAGTTTTATTTTCCCGGATTAAATTACTTTTTATGGCCTGATTTAAAGAATATTTTATTCATCGTATTTTAAAACTACTACGTGAAATAAACCATTTTCAATAAATAGTGTACACTCTTTTAAAAGTACTCACTAGCAGATTGCGTAGCAAAATAACGAATGAAGATGTGACGGATTCGATTTCTGTGCAGCTCTCACATACCTGCATTGCCGTCATTTCGCAAAACTAAATTTTCATATTGGTTAGATAAAATTCCCATAAATAATCATTAATGTAAAATCGCCTGCAACTCGAATACTGCTTGTTAAATTCCTGCCTTGATCTGAACGCTGTATTGCACTATCAAAGAATTTGATAGCATTTGACAAAGAATTTGTTGTTTCCATGGCAACAACGCATTCCATTGAAATCATATCGAATGAGTTCAGAATCGGGGCCTAAGAGCAAGATTGTACTGGCGAACGAGACCCACTCCATAGCCTTAATCTCCTTTCTTCGCATCAATGCTGAGTGACGTCAGTTTCGCCCTCGAATGAACGCCAACCGCTGTAAGCGCCATCTATTGTTTGAAATTCGAACTAAATTCAAGAATCACAGTAAAAAAACTCCCGATATCATACATAACCCTCCTGCAAGAATTTTTTAAATATCTATCACCGTTTGCTAGTTATTGAATTTTAAAATCCATCAGTCATTTTTGGGACACCCGGTATGTATTGCATTTTTATTTCACAGTGCCACATTTTTAATAGCTGTAGAACTACCAACAATGTCAAAATGTTTATCACGCTCAAAGACCCTTAAAAGATAAATGTTTATTTGTTAAGATATAGAGTTTCTTATTTATTTCAATCTCGAAAAAATCTGAAAAGCACCCCTAATTATGGATAAATATTGTCATATCGATTATTGTGTTGTTATTTAGGATTGTGAAAGTTTCGAAATTTGTCAAGCATGTACTTCAATGGGGGAAAAAGATTACCTTGCAGAGATATTTTAAAATATAGATTTAGATATTTTAAAATTTAAATCAATTATATCAGTACTATAAAAGGACTAGTATATAACCCCGTCAAAAATGACAGATTGTTGATCTGCGTTTCTTTTACATAAGACTTCATACAAACAAACAGCATAAAGACTTGATTATTGAAAGGTTTGTATTGTAAAAGTGTACATTTTAAAAATGACAAATGATTTCTACAAATAAAAATGATGAGGATATATACAGAGTGTTTCAAAAATGACCGGTACATTTGAAAAATCAATAAAAACTAAACGGGCAGCGATAGAAATACACCGTTTGTTGCAATATGCTTAGGACAACAGTAAATTTTCAGGCAGACAAACTTTCGAAATTAGTTACAATTTTCAACAACAGATGGCACTTCAGTCTGGAAAAATCTAAATCATGATAGTTTCCACATATCCACCATGCGCAGCAATAATATGGCGTAGTCTCTGAACGAAATTACCAGAAACCTTAGTAAACCTGTGACTTCTTTCTGTGGGGACACTTGAAAGGACAGGTGTAACGACACAATCCAGAAACAATTGAACAACTGAAGCAGTACATCTCTTCTGCATGTGAAGCCATCTCGCCTGACATGTTTACAAAGGTTTCTGGTAATTTCGTTCAGAGACTACGCCATATTATTGCTGCGCATGGTGGATATGTGGAAAATATCATGGTTTAGATTTTTCCAGACTGCAGCGCCATCTGTTGTTGAAAATTGTAACTAATTTCGAAAGTTTGTCTGCCTGAAAATTTACTGTTGTTCCAAGCATATTGCAAAAAACGGTGTATTTCTATCGCTGCCCGTTTAGTTTTTATTGATTTTTCAAATATACCGGTCATTTTTGAAACACCCTGTATATATATATTACTCAGTATTAAATTTCGGAAGTAGTTCAACGATTGGACAAAACATTCAAATTAAATATTTAAAAAAAATCCATGTGCGAAAGTTTTTGTAAAAAGTGTTATCAATGAGTTTCTAAGCCGATTGACTCACCACATAACTCATTGTCTCATTACATAAGTAAAATTAAATGCAAATTACGTTGTACTATGTATTTCTTATATTTTAATTACGTTTGATAAGAAAGAATCATTTTACAGTATATGACCCCTTATCCGGAATTCCAAAATCCGGAAAAACCCGAAGTCAGCAAAAAAATTTCGAAAATTTTCTAAATTTGTATATTTTTACAAAAAATTTAGAATTTTTGAAATTTTTCGAAAATTTTACCGATTTCTAAATTTTTTTCAGTCCATTGTGTTTCAGTGTGTAATCACTAAAATATTGTTACTTCGGTAGCGGGTGAACACGCCCCCCCCCCCTTCTTCCCGAAATTAGAAACAAATCATTTTTCTCTCAAATTTTAGTTTAAAATTAATTTATATTACGATTCGTTTGAAACAAAAAATAGTTATATATATTTATTTCATCAAAGGTGATTCTGTTCCGAATTTTCCTAAAAATTTAAGGCATTCGGTTTCGAAAATTTTAGTCTTCAGTCCAAAGATTCGAACATAACAAAATCTCAAATTTTGTGCGATCGTCGCCGAAAAAAACAATTATGTCTATCGTTCAAAGAAAATGTAGACAATTTCTTCAAAAGATTGCGGAAACAACTTGAAAAAAAAAACGCAAATTTCGTCGCAGATTTGCGAAAAAACGCTAATTTTGTTAACAAATCGCAGAAAATGCGCGATTTCCGACAAAGGCTTGCGAAGAAAACGCAAATTTCTTCCAAGGACTCCGAAAAAATGTAAAATTTCTTCAAGGGATCACAAAAAAACACAAATTTGGTTAAAAGATCGGAAAAAACGCGAATTTCGTCAAATAATTGTGGAAAAACATGAATTTCTCCAAAGGATCGCGAAAAAAAACGCAAATTTCTTCAAAGCACTGCAAAAAAATTTCTAATTTCGTTAAGGGATCGCGAAAAAAGTGGAATTTCGTCAAAGGATCGAAGAAAAAAAACCCACAAATTTTGTCAAAAGATCACAGAAAAAATGCGAATTCCGTCAAAGGATCGCGGAAAAAAAACCCCGCTAATTTCGTCAAAGAATCTCAGAAAAAAACTCGAGTTTTGTCAAAGGATCGTAAATAAAAGGCAAATTTCGTCAAAGAATAGCAAAAAAACGCAAATTTCCTCAGGCGGAATAATAACAAGCATAGAATATAATAATATAATTTCGAAATATATTAGAAGTCTTATAATGTAACTTATCAAAATTATATATCTCCGAAAATAAATGAAATTCAGTAAACTCTTAAGCAGCCAGCATGTTTCGAACACGCTGCTTTCTGGATACTTCAAATGTCCGGATAGTTGAGCACTACCAAAATATGAATAAGGGAGGGGAAAGGAGCATCAGTGTGAAGCAGGAAAACAAATTCTCCGCCTATTTTCCCGTCGAAGTCAATGAAGTAATTCTGCTTTTATTATTTTAAAATTTGCATTTGCAAACTTATTTTTGCCGAATAAAAAAAAAAATCTTGCTTGGTTGTAATGTTTAATTTTATTTCTTTATATTTTGTAACTTCGCAATGTCTATAGTGAGACATCTCATACGGATTTTAATTTAACATTGTGACTAAGATGAGTAATAGTTGCTGCTCTTGATAGAAATTGTAGGCAAGTAATCGCAATAAACATGTTGATTGCGAAAAATAAGCTTATTTATATCAGCTTATTTATATTATAAGCCGGGGCTCGCATAATAAAACTCTTTATGGGCTTATGAAATGTTGTTTAAAAAAGAAACAAAAAGTTGAAAGAATGTGACTATACCAAAAACATACTCGCCGGATGAAATATATTGGTCGTTAGTGGTGACCTGGCGACTGCATTTACCGAGCTCTGTCTGTGATAATATTCAAGACAGAAACCCGAAACTTGACATGGTGGTTACTTTCAAGATGTAAATATTCGCTTAAAACTGATTCTAAAAAAAATCAAAATTTAAAAGGGTGATTTATTTGCAAGTTTTAGGGCTAGAAACGAGAAATGAGACATGGTTGTTACTTTCAAGAGGAAAAGGTTTTGACACCGCAGTTTTGAAAAAAGGAAAATTAAAAGAATGAAATGAGCTAAAAACTTTCTAAAATTATGATTATATCGGAACTACTAAACCAATTTCCATTTTTTTTTCAGCACACTACTGGTGACAATGTCTACGCAAAACTGGGTATATTTTTATCTCTGTGCAGCTGCCAGATAAAAAAGGTGCAAGAGAGACAAAAGTTCTAAAATTACAATTTATTTGAATACGTTGAGGCTATAAACATGAAATTTCACATAAGGGTTACCTTTAAGGTGTAAATGTTCACTAAGAGTGGTTGTAAAAAAAAATCTAAATTTAAATTCCTGAAATGAACCGAAACTGTTCCTAAAATGTTCTAAACTACGAATTCTTTGTAATTGTTAGGGTTGAAACGTGAAATTCGACATGGTAATTACTTTTAAGTCGTATATGCTCGCTCATACAAAACTATATAATTTTGAAATATAAAAGGGTAAAAAGAGTGAAAAACATTCTAAAATTATGGTCTTACTTTTAAAATACTAAAATGATTCCAAATTTTCTCTAATTGATGGCAATCTTCGCTTAAAAGTAGGCTATAATTCAGCTTTGTGTAAACTGCAAAAATGTTCTAGAACTCGGATTTCTTTGAATCCGTTAAGACTAAAAAATGAAATTTGATATAGTTTTACTATATTTTTATATACTTTCAAGACGTGAATGCTCATTAAGAACGTTTGTTAAAGAGTCAGAGATTCAAAAGGATCAAATAATCGGAAAACGATTTACATTCATGGTTAAACTGAAACTTTCGTGGCTGGAAATTTTAAATTTTACCCGCAGTTTTCCATTAGTATGTCATTCCCCTAAAGAAAAGTTTAAAAAAATGAATTTCAAATGGGTAAAATGGGAGGAAGGTGTTCTACAATTACATTTTCATTCATATTTTCTGAAAATTTGAACTAGAAACTTTAAATTTGGCAAAGGGATAACTTCTAAGATGCATATGCGCATGAACAATGTTTTTGTAAAAAATTAAATTAAAAAAAATTGAAAAATTAATTATTTGGCCCGTTTTTTCAATATAACTTAACAATGTGATAAAACGCAAGTATCATTAACTGTTATAATTAATTAAAATGATAATAATAAAGAAACATGATTGTCAACTAGGTACGGAAGAACTTCATATTCGGCATTTCGCCGCACAAAAATGAAAATTAAATGTAGTAAATGTTACATAATTAATTAATTTACGGTATTTTGATTTTTAGGGTGCATAAAGGTATATTACTATTGTAAAGGATAAAAATTTGTTTATTTGTAGGAAATAGACTTTGAAGCTACTGAACCGATTTTTAAAAATCTTTTATTGTACGTTAGCTGATAGATTTCCCAAGTAGTCTGCATTGTATTTATATTTTTGGCAGGTGGTGGCTCGAAATTAGTGGAATAGAAGTCTCACGTTCACCCAATGCAGTTTAAGAATGAAGTTCCCTAAAAATGTGATTTAATTAGTAATATTTAAATTATCTGCAGCTGTATAATTTCTCCATAATGTTAGTAGGCACACAAATACCAGTTTGCATATTTCAACAAGCAAGCGTGCAAAGAGACGGGTTTTAATAGTATAAAATAATTGAATTATATTTTTGCAATGAAATAAGTTTTAAAAATCCAGAAATTAACCTTTTATGGTTAAATATTATTAAATATAAAAATTAAAAGTTTGATGTTTATGGCTTTGCATAGAATAAGTTATAAATCAAGGTGCCTAATCATGCTTTTGCGGCAAGTTAGATTTCCGAAATGAAGAAGAAAATGTTCACTTTTCGTGGTAGCTGTAAAATTTGACATTAATGTCAAATCAATTAGCAGTTTTTAAATTTTTAATATTTTTTAAACCGATTTCCAACGAAGGAGTTTATACGGTTCGTTACTATATATTTTTCTTCTATGCATTCCCAAGTATAGCTTTTGAGCGGATGGTCCGAGTTTTTTGCATCTTTTTTTGTTGCAAATGTCTTTTTCTGCATATATTTTAAATATTATTATTATCTGAGTAAAATTATCATCAACCTAATAATGTTTAGATAAAACATGTTAAACACATTAAAATAAAGATCAACGTAAAAATAGCACATATAAAATATATAAAATAGAAAACAGCTGTTTCGGAGCCTCTAAAGCTCAATCATCAGTGTCAAAGTTAAAAAGATTAAAAATTGATTTAAAATTTTAGGCCATGTAAGTATGTTTCCGTCTCCTCTCGCGACCAAGATGGAATAGCGGTGAGTATTTAAAAACAACAGTGGAGTCAGGAGTCCCATGTGACGTAGGAGACCAATCAGAAGCGCTCCGCCAGTCTGGACGAGTTTAAGTACGGAGGAGAAACTGGGGAGAGTGGGAAGTGAAGAGAATCAATTAAATGAAAGGTAGCCAGACATTTGTGAAATTTGGTGTTCTGGACATATCATTAAATAAGTTGCCTTAGTTCTTCCATATATGATAAGGTTCCCAGAAGTCAAGGTCGTAAATCGATGAGCACTTTTGAATTATTGAACCTTCTGAAAAAATAAAACTGTGATTGTTAGACCAGCAATGATTAGCAATCTCAGAGCTTTTAATGTCACAATTTTTAACATAGTTTTTATGTTCCTCCAAGCGGACCTTAAGATGTAGCTTAGTTTGACCTACGTACATTCTATCACACTCGCAAGATATCTTATAAATTCCCCAATGTGTAAATCTGTCAATTGGATGTTTTAGATCTGTAAATATGATTTTGTTAAATGGTGCATAAGTGGCTTTAAAATCAAATATTTTCAAAATTCTGGATATTTGATGGCTAATTCTCGGAAAATATGGAAGTTTAATTAGATTTTCATTGTGAACATTGTTAACGTCGGAATGTTTACATTTAATTAGTTTATTATAAATTGAATCAATGAATTTAACAGAATAACCCTGGTCAATGGCAATGGATTTAATGTGGTTTAATTCTGCTTTGAGTAAACTCCCAAATGAACAAATTCTTAAGGCGCGATGAACATAGGTTTTAAAAGCAGCCAATTTTTGATTAGGAAGATGAAATGGAAAACGATGGAGGGGAGGGGGGGGGGTGTAAAGAAGCTGCGAATGTTTTAGGATAAACAGTGGTTTGGAATGAGTCATTTTCGTGGTAAACCATAGCATCAAGGAAAGGTAGTTGGTTGTTATTTTCAAATTTGTTAGTTTCAGATGTAAACTGTATATGTTCATCTAAAGAGTTCATAACAGAAAGAATATTAGGGACATCTATATCCCTAGAATCTAGTAATGCGAAGCAGTCATTGACATAGCGGGTGTAAAATGGAAAATGTAACTTATTGGAAGATTTAGTACTTTTGGAAATGATCTAATCTCTATAAATTTTCCCTCATTTCTTCTGTGTCTCATTGCGTAAGATTTTATGCACTTCCAAAGGTTCACAAACTTAGAATTCTATTCAGACCAATCGTTTCTAACATTGATACTTTCTCCTATAAATTAGCAAAAATTCTTGTTTCTATTTTCTCCCTGCTACTCTCCAACAATATTTACACCTGCAAAAACTCTTATGAGTTCGTCAGTAACTCTTATGAGTTCGTCAGTGTATTAAATTGAAAATAGGACATATACTACAGATCGTACCTGACTGGCCGTCGATGAAGCTCCAGTTTGAAGTGCCGCTGTGATGATCCACGTGAGATTTATAAACAAGTATGTGACTAGAAGGTGAATATGTATCGTATTTCTTTGGCAACGGAGATCTCTGAAAAAAAGTGAAAGGAAGCTATCAATAGCATTTCATTAAAAAAGGACGAACATTAATCTAAGGTATAAAGTATATCAATGAGCCTTTATGATTGGATATGTAGTGTTTCCCAATTTTCTAAAAAAAATAGTTAGTTATAAAAACTTAATAAATTATAATCTTAGAATATCTGTTGCAATGATTTCAACGGTATACCTATTAGTATGCGCTCTATTGTAAAGTATGATAAGTGCAATCTCTTTTCTTGTTCAATGCATGAATATGCGCTTGCTAGGCCCACTCAGTCCAGTTGTTGCCCTGCTGGCCACAAAAAGAGGAACTTTGTTTCGATACCAGCGCTATCTAAGCGGGGTGACCGTGCAAAGATATTTTCAAGATTTTCCTTGTACGAGAACGATAATTTGGGTCGCTTCTTCCTGAAAGCATCCCTTCTATGGCAAAACCTGATCGCTGCTTAACAAAATCTTATCTCTTCATCGTTTAGTAAGATTCGTTCAAGGGTTTCAACTAACAGAAACTGACTAGCAAACCGAAAGACAATGCATTTCCTTATGGAGATCAAATGACAGAAAATAGAAACTGCGCTTTTTCCTTTTGTGAAAGGAACTTTTCTTCAAAGTTCTTCGGATTTTTCGTTCATTCTGTTGGGGTGTGCTGATTTTCTGTGAGAAACGGGACCAAATTAAAAAATATATATTTTTTCTTAGTAACCTCTGCTAGTACAATGATATTCAAAATGAAGCGTAGTTTTTGTTCTATGTAAGACCTTCATAGATTCTGGAATATTTTTATGTACCTCGGGAATCAAGAGGACCAAATATCGTAAAGTAATTTAGGTACTTTTCCAGTATAGAGAACTTAGCGAGATCGAGAAAATGACCTTGGTGAGAGAAGGAACTGTGACAACATATTTTCTGGTAACCTATTCACCGTTTCATTTACACAAGCAATTTTCCCAATATTTATACAATTTATTTAATATAAAGAAGCCATTTATCTATTTTTCAATTCCTACTATTAGCTCACACTCTCTATATATTTATATATCTTGTTCAAATTTTCAATCGTTAATAAAATATTTTCTATTCATCCTATCAAGTTCAAATAAATTTTTTAAACTTGTACTGGATGACAATTGATGTTAATACAGTTTTTTCAAATATTAATTCATTAATTAAATTTAATTAATTAATTTAAATTTTATATTTCATTTCTGTTCAAAAGTATAGACTCACTCCATATTTATAGTCTCACCTTCACACGTAAAAAGATAATGGGGCTGGCTGTTCACGGACGAAGGTCAGGCGGTTCGCGGGCGAAGGAGACTTTAAATGTGGAGTGAGTCTATACTTTTGAACTGAAATGAAATATAAAACTAAAATTAAATAATAAAATTTAATTAATTAATTAATATTTGAAAAAACTGTATTATCGTTAACTGTAACATCGCTATGGCACTTTATTGTGAAGTTTGGTAATTTTTGAAATTCAATATTTGAAAAACGGCATAATCATTAGATTTTAAATTTATATCAAGAAAAATGCAATTTTTTTAACTTTCTAACACAGTTTGTCTAACAATTTTGTGAGAAATACTTTTCGAGCTATTAATGTTTGGTATTTTAGCTATTTATTTTTTATTTAATTTTTAATACATTTCAAAAATTTCTCTTATGTAAGATATTTACCAGGATATAAATTTAGGAATAAATACCGTCAGTGGCGAAGCGTGTAGATCGCTGGAAAAAATTTTCTATTTGACCTAAGTAGGAATTGACTTAAAAAAAAGTTTTTATATTACTTGTTTATATACAAACAGAAATAAATTATATATGAAAAATAACAATAATTTGTATATAAATAAAATGTTTACACATGCGCTATATATAAACAAGCATAAAAATTCATTAAGTTTGTTCTCATAGTTGTTTATTTCATTTGACAACAAATTTTATTTTCTGAAGCCCGAATTGCGCCAAGCTTTTGAAAAAATGCCAAGGTCCCTGACCTGAGTGGAAAAGTACCATAATTTCCGTATTCATTTCTTATGAATTCAGATACATCATTCTGCGAAATGTCTTCTACTACATGCTATTAAGTATGCATTTTTATCAAGGCATACATTATATTGCCAAAGATGACCGGTCACTTGCTATTTTAGACGTTTTGTTAACTATCTAGAAAAATACATGAGGAATTAACCTGAAACTGCAGGTGTGTAAACAGTATAGTAATAGGTAATATATTTCCGCGAAGATTTTTTCACGAAACCCCATAGGGGACTGTCAACAAATTGAAAAAGAACGAATATCTTTTGGATAACCCTGTAAAAACTAATGTAGCAAAGGCGTTAAAAATGGAGATTATTAATAAGTGGCTTATTGTAATATAATGTGTTCATTTTTATGATGATAGCATGTATACTCGTAGAGAAATTAAGGTTATTATAAAAACAGTCCCAAATTTCGCCTAGTTTTTTGCTGATAATTTACAGAGTTCTTAATATAAAAAAAGGGTCTTTTCAGAAAATACGACAAACTACATTGTACATAATACTCTGTAATCAGAATTAAAAAATAATAAAAATTGGATGAAAAACGAGCAGGTTTACTAAAAAATATTTCACTGCGCATGCGCGAATGCAATCAAAATATAATATGCATAATGTATTAACTAAGTATATAGAGCAACTTTTGTGAAAGTCTCAAAATCATAGCTTGAAAATTCTGAAAATTATCGTCGATAGAATAAGCTCGAAATACGTTGCTCCCAAAAAGAAGAAAAAGATTAGGGGTTGTATCAAATATCTGTTCATTACTGCCAAGATAGCGTACACAATGTTGCACGTACTACTATATTTGGATACAACCCCACATATTTTTGCTTGCTTTTGGGAACAACGGATTTCGAGCTTATTCTATCGACGATAATTTTCAGAATTTTCAAGCTATGATTTTGATTCTTTCACAAAAGTTGCTCTGTATACTTAACTAATACATTATGCATATTATATTTTGATTGCTTTCGCGCATGCGCAGTGAAACATTTTTTAGTAAACCTGCTCATTTTTCATCCAATTTTTATTATTTTTTAATTCTGATTGCAGAGTGTTACGTACAATGATGTTTGACATATTTTCTGAAAATAACTGTTTTTTTATATTAAGAACTCTGCAAATTATAAGCAAAAAACTAGGCGGAATTTGGGACTGTTTTTATAAAAACCTTAATTTCTTTACGAGTATACATGCTATCCTCATAAAAATGAACACAGTATATTACAATAAGCCACTTATTAATAATCTCGAGTTTGAACGCCTTTGCTACATTAGTTTTAACAGAGTTATCCAAAAGATATTCGTTCTTTTTCAATTTGTTGACAGTCCCCTATGGGGTTTTGTAAATCTTCGCGGAAATATATAACCTATACTATACTGTTAACACACCTGCAGTTTCAGGTTAATTTCTCATGTATTTTTCTAGATAGTTAACAAAACGTCTAAAATTTCAAGTGACCGGTCACCTTTGGCAATATAGTGTATATATGATACTGCTTACAACATTTAAAAAATCATGACAACAAACGAATTTTATGAAAAAAGCAATATTATTTTTATGAATAACATTATGAAACACTTATTCAATGGTTAACAATGGAGTTAAAATTTCAAAACTTCAATATTAAATGAAATATTTACAAATATGTATAAAGAAACCTAAATTCCTAGAGAAATATAATTTGAGTTTTAAAAAGGGTATAAAAGTTTTATATAATTAATCTTCACGTGATTTAACAAGTTTTGTCTTAATACAATAACTATAGTAATAAAGAATTCATATATTTACACCCAACTGTTTTTATGAGAGTAGGTTACAAGATAATTTCAATTTTATTCGAAGTAAGCATTAACGTAATAAAATGAAATATATAAAAAACACTAATCAAACTACATATGTATACAAATGAAATAAGATGAAGCATCGGTATGGATAATATTTTCAGTAGATATTTTTTTCTCTTCCAGTTTTTTTTCTTCGTATTTTTATATTTGTGTCATTAAATGCTTTGTAAGAGTATTTAGAAGAAAAAAGTATGCGAGACATATAATACCGGATAACTAGCATACTTTCACAAAAGTGAAGCTGATAAAAAAAGACGAATGAATTTCTGAAGATAGGGAAAAGAAGAAAAACAACAAATTAAAGGAATGTCTCCCAGACACTGGAATGTTATGAAGGAAAAAATGTACCTAATCAACTAAATAGAATGAAAATATTTCCTTTTAATAAATCAAAAAAGAAGGAGGGTAAGAAACAGCTTAAACAATCGCTGCAGATCTGCGTAAAAAAATATTTGCGTGAGCTCAACTATTTTAAACAAATTATTTTCTTATAGTGAGATATATTAAAAGAAACATAGTTTCTTTATTTCTCTTATACAAATTAACATACATCTCTTTGCATATGATTGATGCAAAACATAAAGATAAACCTATTAAGAGTATACTGAAATGCAGACATTAGGAAAAAAAATCACAAAAAGAAAATAAAGCGGTGGCGTCACATTATTTTTTTTAAATAATCCAAATCTTTTTTTTTCTTGACAGATTTTAGTTTAGCGCCAAAGTGCCGTTTTTTATGGTTAATCTAATCTTATGGTTAATCTCCCGTAATCGGGTCCGTAGCCATATACTAAGTTTCATTAAATGTGATATATCCAAAAGCGTTGTTTAAAACTTTCAGTAGTATTTACATTTATTTTAAAAGGCATTCTACCCCTGATGACAACGTTTGGAAATGGGCCCATTTACGGAAGATTAATGTAAAAAAAGTCATAAAAAATCACTAAATTGAGTTACAGTTATCTAGCACTTGTGTAAATTTTTTCCTGTCCGATGGTTTAAATATTAAAATTGTACGATCTTAGGAAAGAATGTAATCCGAAGAAAATCGAAAGCTATAGCGCCGGCCGTTGCCACCATCTTTATATATTTCTAAAAATAGCTACTGGTTTTTGCCAGTTGTCCAAACGTGAAATACGATAGTTTAGAGGCGACAGAAAATTCCATAATGAAAGAAATTGAAATTTATTGGCAATTAATGTAATTTTACTATTTATTTTAATAATAGCATACATAAACGTTTTCACAAAAAAAAAAAAAAAAACTACTACAAAGTAATGGTCGAATTGAGAATCTTCTCCGTTTTTTTAAGTCGGTTTATAATAATATTAGAAATAACATTCAGAGGTTACTGAAGCATATGAAAATCAGCCTAATAGCATGTTTGTTAACTTAAATAATGCCGTTTCAATACTATGTGGTTCATTCCATCAGGACAATGAGCGATGGGTCAAAATTTACTCTGTTCGTAAGCAATGCACTTCTGTAGCAACAGTTGCGTGCGTGGCTTTTTCCGAATCTGATCCAATTACATGGACAGTTAGAAATTATTTATTAAATTGGAAGTTTTGTCAACCGCTCATCGTACGCTAATTACTTCCTTTTATGAAATTTACCAGGGACTTTTGGCCCACCTTGTATTAGCGTACAAATCCCTCTACCGTAAAAATACAGTTCTTCACATGAAGCAAGTGTACCGCAAAAATCTTGTGTACATTTAAATGCTTTACAATTTTGATTTTGATTTTTATTTATTGATTGTTTACGTCGTAAAAGTTTTTAACGATTAAAACATTACTTTTTGGTTTTCCCTGCAACAATCCTAGAAACAAAATCGTATAAAGAGGGGGGGGGGGATTGCCGAGTAGAGACTTTCTTGCCAAACGGATAGCGCTACGCCACTTGATGAAAATCGTTGAAAATGAAATATTTTAAAGATTTGTTTATTTTTTATTTATTTATTTATTTATTTTTCTAAAAAAGTACTGAACTAATTTTGATGAAATTGAAATGAAACCAATTCGAGAATATCCTCTATCAATAATAAAAAAATCACATGAATCGGTCGGGAAGTTTTGTAGTAATCGGTTGACATAAAAAAAAATACATACGCGTCGAATTGAGAACCTCGTCCTTTTTTTAAAGTATGTTAATAAATTTAATTTTATGGCTCGGGCATTGCATGTAGGAGGTCTATAAATTTAATTCCTGATAGAGGAAGATCGGTCTAAATGTCTAAAAGACTCAGATTTCGGATTTTTGAATTAGATTTTTCATTATTTTTTATTGAATGAAAAAATTCCGATTTTCCAAGTTAACCGGCGATTTTGAGCCACTCATAAAATCACTCCAAATTCAATATTTTAGCTCAATATAGTCAATTTTATCTTCTTTTCATTAAAGTTTATTCGGAATTCATGCAGTGGTCTTTCAATTTTTCATGATTTTTTTTAAGTACACATTTCGCTGAAACTGAGAAGTTTCATATTGATCAACTAATATCTATTTGATACCTTATCTATAAAATCTATTCCTCTGTGGAAAAAAACTTTCGGTAATCGATTAAAAACTTTAAAATATATATATATATATATAAAATAGTTATTTTTAATAAGTTATTAAATAAAGTAAGGACATTGATTTTTTTTTCTATAAAACGCAACGAAGAAAGAAAGGAAAATGTTCCAACGTTGGTTTATTAAGCTGCTCCCTTTATTACTTAAATCCATTCCCATGACGACACAGATGACTTCACGGTCGAGAGTTCTTTTTACTTTCTTCTATCTGTAAGAGAAGAAAGTTTTGTAATCAAAACCTTTTTCAACTTCTGGTTTTCGACGGATTTACACTTTTTAGGTGTCAGAAATCCCGCAAAATTTGTTTATACAAAATGACTATCTGTCCATCTGCCCATGAAATGCCTAAAGTTATACATAGAATTGAACCAAAATGTTTTTATAGGTTTGTGACTATGACCAGCAGGTCCTTTTTGAACATGGAGATATTCCGCCGGAAGGCGCGCTGAGCTGGTGATTTTTGTGCCATTTTCATTGTAGTATCATCGAAAAGTGTATTAAGTTATGCATAGAACCAAATTATATGTGTATGTTTTTGATTATTACCTGCAGGTCTCAATTAAATTTTGGGCTATTTCGAGGGAAGGGGGCGCTCTGATAGCGATTTTTGTGCGATTTTCTCGATTCTTAGTATTTCTGTTGTAAATCGGTTGCTCGTGCAGCGAAGGTAATCTGGCGTTTCGGAAGCAGCTGACGTACATCAGAATAACGAAAAAGATTGATTTTATTGGCGTAATTGCGAATTTTGAAGTATTAACATGTATGAGATAGAAGAAAGTTTTGGGATTGGCACATACGACTACTTTTTATTCACCCCTTGAAGTACGTTTGAAAAATATGTTAGCATAGTCAGTTCAAGATATATCTTAATCCCGAGAAACGGTAAGGTTATTTTAGGCAGTGTTGAATTCAAGGGGTTGCCCGGGGGAATACACTCCCAGATTTTGTGCTTATTAATGGTCTAGAAGTACAATATCCTTCCGACCGGAACTCCATAGACCTGCCCCTCTCCGGATCTCAGGAAATTCCCCCAAGAAATAAATATATCTGAATTTAACACTGGGTCCGGACAACACACGTAGGGATCGGCCATTAGAATATAAAAATTGTCACCATGTCAGGTATATGTGACAGTACATAGTCAAAGGGTTAAGAAATATTTTTCGGTTACAAAAATGTCTGGTAACAGTAGATTATATATCATAAAAGAAGCTTTAACTGCATAAAAGTACTAAACAATGTTGTTGTCACGAGTATTTCTATTCAACAAATTTTGGATATGTTATGTCAAATTATCATAATATGAAACATTTATTGGATCATGTTCAGTTGATTGAAAAACGATGTTTTACTAAAATTTTACGCACCCGATAACATATATTTTTAAAAGATAACAGTGACTCTAAAGGGATAAATTCTAAACTTTTTTAGATTGTGACAGATTTAATTTTTACAACAATGGAAAAATTCGAGAAAATTTCTTCTTTCAATTCATACTTCAGTGATTCCTTTTAAAATAATACATCAATATCAAAACACATTTTTACATATGCTTTTACAGCTATTATCTGGAAAATCCCTTTTGTACTCTTTCTAGCTTTTCTATTTTCTATTCGATCATTGCAAGTCTCGTTATGCTCGAAAAATAATCCATAAAAGACACATGGCCAAAAATAATCCATCAAAAGCAACTGTTCGTATTTTAGAAATATTTTCCGGTTCCAACAATAACTGGAAACAGCACAACATATAGCATAAAAGGAAATTTAAATGCATAGAAATAGTAAAAAAATATTGGTGTCACGATTTATTCTATTTTTTTTAAAAAATGGGCGCGTCATATCAAATTATTATAGTATTAGTCATTTAATGGATCATCTTTAGTTGACTTGTGTTTCACAGCATATTATCATCAAATATTGTCTAAATTAAGGATTTATGAAGCTTATTGAATTTTGTAACATTATTTACGTAATTATTACAGTGTTCATAAACCCTGCTTACAAAAAAATACTCTTTAAAATACACTTTAAGCCTTTAAAATAAGAGTAGTATCAAGGTGTTGATATCCTGGTGACGGATGTTTTGGCTTTCGTGAGCGATAATAAGTTTTGGATGCGCGGCTTCGTTGTTCGCAACATCTAGGGAACGCTTCCTGTAGAAAAAAATCAGTAGATATACAAAACAACAACAGTGAAAAGTCCATGAGTACTTGAAAGGTTTTCTTTTTTTTATTCGGACATTGACAAAGATGTTAAAATTGGGAGGTGGTCCTTTCACACAAAAACAAATACGACTTCTTTATGCAGAAGTTAATTGTGTTCTGACTAATTTTTGCGGTGCACATGTGCGCCAGCATTCATCCTCAATTTAGCCAGATATACATGTGTATCAGTTTAATCGCCATTCGGAATTTAAGATGGTTTAGTAGATAGCTATATTAATTTTGGGTGGGAGGTATAAGGCAGGCATGAAATACTAGCTGCGTTATCAAAATAGCATGATTTAGGAGAGCAACCCTGCGGCATGTTACGGGAACAACGGCAAAGTATATAGGGTGTGAATAGATTTTAATGAGGAGTGCGAGACTGACAGTTGGAAAGTATGCATTGTTTGCATTCTAGTTACAACGGACAATTAAAGTTTGATAGAAAAAGGCACCGCAGATGCAAAACATATGTAATCTTTAATAGATTTACGGAGCGTAGATTACTGTTAAAAGAATACCAAAGAATCAATGTACATGTTAAAATAACCGTCGTCGCATTTTAATTTAGAAGGGAAATAACCTTTATGCGGTTAATGAAAGATGTGCCATAAATGAAAGATTACGTCTACATGATTTTAACTTTACATGATACATGTTTAACAAGTTGCATGTTAGTAAAAAATAAATTCTAAAAATATGATACATGACTTTAATTTAAAAGATATAGAATTTAAATAAAGATATAAATTAACTTTTAAAAATATTAAGGAATTATAAATTCCGAATAAAATGACAAATATATATGATTTCTACATCATAGTAATTTTTCCAACTGAGTGAGAAGTGTCCAGACCGGAACTTAAACCCAGACCTTTGGATTTAAGTACTAATGCTCTTCCAATTGAGCTATCTGGGCGACATCCCAGCCTACACTTTAACACATACCTATCAAATCTAATGTTTAGTATATATAAAAAATAATAAATAATTGTTTATGTGAAATATACGAGAACTCTTTAGAGGACATTGACTAAAGGGAAAAAAATACTCCCTTTTTAAATGTAGTGGATGGTTTATTGTAAAAATAATAAAAAAATACCCCTTTAGATTACAATTTAAGGATTTAAATAACAACTATGACACTTTGTGTTTAACATGTTCATATCAACAAAAATTAAACGATTCATATTTGAAATGTACTACGTCTGTTTAGAAAACGTTGACTGAAGAAAAAGAACTGCTAAAATTTAAACTGCTGTCTATTTTAAATTCCACCAATATACATTTTATTTTTTACTACCATGAAACTTGTTAAAAATTTGTCCTTTAAGCCATGTATCGGTAAATCTTTTAAAAATAGTGCGTGAACAACGAAATATATTTTTTACGTATATTTAGAAAATTCTTTTTGTACTTTTCCAAGACATTCTGTTTTTCGTTCAATCATTGTTATGCTCGATATAATCTATCAAACATACATATAAAAAAAATAATCTATCAAGAGCAACGGCTCGTATTTCAGACATATTTTCCGGTTACAACAATACCTGCCAAAAACAGAAAATATAACGAAAAGCAAGTTCAGTTGGATAAATTTTATAATAAAAGATCGAGTAATATGTTATTCCATTAAACGAAATTTGAACATGTTATATCAACTTATAATAATAACAGTGGATCCGTGCGAGGTTTTTGTACGGCAAACTTTGAGATTATTTGTTGATATGTTTTTCTTTAATTTTTAGTTAACTGCAATTTTTAATCAATCAACGCGTTTTAACGAAATTTGAGTGTGATACGTCAAAAGCCTGTTAAAAAACCTTTCGAATGATGCCTCATTCATATTGTGTGGTTTGTATGTGGTTTGTAGAAAAATGTTTTTTTTTTTAGTGTTTACTGTCATCCAGAGTCAAGATTAAGAGTTTATTAGATTCAGTAGCTGACCCTCTCGGCGTTGTCCGGGCTCGTGATAATAAGTTTATATAAATAAAAAATTTATATGATTTTATATCTTTAACCCGATTTTGTAAGAATTTATATTTTTAAATGAAAATATTTTCAAACGAACCTTTCCCGAACGAACCTCGCATCGGGGGCACCGCAGTCTTTGGCTGTGTACACCGGGAGTGCTATGTTAACTTCGATCTTTTTCTGTAAACGAACCTCGAATTTGTATAATTTGAGCATAACCGGTGAGTAAATCTTCCGTTACCGAAAAATCCAAACCTCAGAACATACGTTCGTTTATGCATGTTAATCTTAATAAACTGATTGTTAATCCTATGGGATATTTTTTTCAAACTGATTATTTTTTCCCCGAATTTCATTATTTCTAAACTAATTTTTTTTCGAACAATAGCTAAAAGGATAGTTTAGTGTATTCAAATTTTAGACAGTAGCGCAAAAATAAGTTTACATTTTTAAGCAGAGCGAAATGGTAACCCTATGGCAAAATTTTTCAAACTGATTATTTTTCTCCTTTATCTCATAATTTCTGAGCGAAATTTATACTCTATCATTAGCTGAAAGGTTAGTTTATTGTATTGAAATTTCCCAGCGATTGTCTAAAATTAAGTTTAATTTATTAGTCAAAATGTGCGTGCCTACCTTGAATTCGGGAAGTGATTTCTAGTCAAGAAAATTTTTAAAGCGTTAATGTAAATATTTTATTTTACACCGAAGGCGATTTGTTTTTTCGTATTTTGTTTTCCAAACCGGATGCAGAATTTAAAATTATGCACAAAAAACGACAGTCGCCAAAAAGAGTTTCATATAGGAATTTTTTTGAAAGGGTTAATATAATTATTTTTTTTAAACCGAACACGTGTGGTTTTAAAGAAAAATGTACGCAGAATAAATGTGTATTTTGATTCGTATTTCAATTAAAAAGAACGGATTCAGAATATGAAACATTGCAAACAAAGACGAAAATTACGAGAGTAATTTTCGGAAACATTTTTTTTTTAAATGTTTATATGAATATTTTTTTTAACAAAAGACGTCGCTTTAAATAAAAACGTACGCCGGCTAAATGTGTGTTTTTCCTTTTTTTATCGTATTTTGAATACTTTGGCAGATGCAAGCTTCGAAAAACGTAGGGGAAACACTAAATCAAACCTTAGAAAATAATTTTTGAAAAGTGTTAATGTCCGTATTTTAGTAAACGGATTGCGGCGTTAGAAAGCTTTACGTGTGTACATGTGGTTTAGGATTTTTTTGTTTTTCCGTCGCAAAAATAAAAGAGCCGCTTTCGACCATCGAATCAGTGCTGAACTACAGATACAGAAATACCAAATCTCGTGCAGCGATTTCTTCAGAACACAGCACACACAGTGACAGAGAGATAAACTTCATTCCTTATTTTTATAGATTGAGTTTTGTGTACATTTTATTTATTCCCATAATTTAAATTTTTGTATAACGAATTACATTTTTAATTACTTCTATTTTTTACGTAGGTATATAAACCTTTGCATTTAAGACAGAAATTTTACGCACCTTAAAATAGCGTTTTTTAAAATGGTAGTGGTTCACAAATAATGGACCGACAGTACAAAAGATATACCAAACGGTATAAAAAAATGGTATTCCGAGAGTAAAAATTTAAACCATTTTACTTACCCATCATACGTAGTATAGGGTAAGTCTTGTAATCGTTTTGAAAATCGAAAAAAAATTTTGATGGATTTACACGTTTCAGACACTGGAGATTCCGAAAAACATATTTTTAGAAAAAAATATTTTGCCGTCCGTCTGTGTGTCTGTGTGTCTGTATACGCTCTATCTCCTGAAAAAATTGAGATAGAGACTTGAAATTTGGCATATACTTAGTATGTAATAATGGGAAGAAGCTTATTGAATTTCAGTACTTTGATTATCCGGAACTATTTTTTTCGGACTCGCGAAATATTCGTTCTGATAAAAGGTAGATAAAAATTTTCGAAATTATTTATTTTAAGGGCAGAATATAAAAGACAATAAAAAAAAAAAACAAATTTTGCATCAAGCATGAAGTCGATCGAATAACGAGTTGCCGAGATATTTGCAATCCTTTTTTCCACACTCTTCGATTTTTCGTGACCCTGTATTTCATCCAAATTTCAATTCAAAGATATATTTTAATTGGAATTGAGACGCTTAATCAGATGCAATAAACCGCTAGTTAATAGGATTACTGTTTTTTGGAGTTGTAAGGATGTTTCTTTTAAGGATTTCAGTAATCGAGACTTTAAAGTTTATGGCGTCATCAAGCCACGATTTTATTCGAATTGCAATGCATTTTATAAGTAGCTTACACATTTTTTTTTTAATATTTTACATTATGCATATCCATGATGGGTAAGTATTACGGTGGCCCTTAACAACTAGTTTAGTTAGCGACAACTATTTTATTTTTATTTATTTATTTTTTTTTACTAACATTGAATGTCTATTTAAAAATGTCATCTTTCAAACCATACTTGAGTGATTCTTTTAAAAATAGCAATGAAAATATGGACTGTGATAGAATATGGAGTTTTGGACACGTAGTCTGAACATACGTACAGAGCATATGCTCAGATTAAGAGTTTTCGTCCAAATGATATAACTACAGAACTTGACGATTCTCACTTGAACGAATTCGCCTAGACGATCAAGACTAACTTCTAACATATCTGATTTGGTTCTATTACAAAAAGTTTTTTAAGGTAAAATAAACAAACATTAGCTTGGCAAAAATGACAAGTCTTCAAAATTTTATACAAAATCCTCCCGACCTATGGAGTCTTATTGTCCTTATGTCGCCATTTTCTTATAAAGGCACTTTACTATAATTGCATCAAAATCACGTAACTTGCAAAATGTAATTTTCGTAATATTCAGTTCATTTACATTGTAAACATAATATCTTGTTTATAATAAAACAATTAATAGAATTTATATTATGAACCCAAATCCATATTAAAAACTCAATTTTCTAAATGTAGAATTAAAATAGATTCCTTTTTTCACCCCAAAACCAAAAGATGTCATGCAATGCAAGAGCAACATATCGAGTTGCTGCATAAACTAGTAATTAAAAAAATGCAGAAATATTTTGTAAAGTATATAGCTAGAAGAGTTCGGATAAAAATAAAGCATCTCCTATCAGAATCGATATATTTAGTATCGGTTTCTGTCATTTCATTTTACTGGTGAAAGTTGTTATAAAAATTCGAAAGGGGAAACCGAACAGGGGAATATATAAAAACGGAAAATTGGAAGATTTTCATCCCTGTATGTGAAAGTTTTAGCTCATTTTCAAGCAAAACCGGCAGTTGCTTCCTTATTTAGACATCATTTATAATTTATTGCCTCTCCTTCCTTCATATCCAATTTGCATACGGGTATTATATGGCAACAAGACAGAACACGAACACAGTGCTACTGTCGTAATTTTTTTAAATACAAAATTTCAAAACAGAGATGGTCCAAACCCATCACCCACTAGATGTCTACGTGTTATGCTGCTTGATTTTTTTGGAGAATTTGTCAAAGTTCACTTATCGAAATAGTAAAATATTGAACAGAAAATACTCATAAATATTGCGATTGAATATGTTTTGGAAGCTACTTTGTGGTATGAAATGGAATATTGTACATATCCTGTATTGGTACAAAAGGTACACATACTAAAATTTATAGACTTTACGAAAAAAAAGGGAAAAAGATGTACAAGAAAAACTTACGTCTTTGCGCGTAAATTAAGGTCCGAACACAAAATGTTAATTTTTGTACATAAAAGTTAATTGTGACCGTTCACAAGAAATAAATGGCAGGTATAGCGAATAAGTGTTACCCTAATAGTACAAGACAATCCAAAGTGACGTGATAAATGTCACAAACGCTACAGTGACCAAAATGTGATATTTTTATTTGTTTCATTACGACTCTCAGGTGATTGTCATTTAATGATTCTACTGTGAAGTCTCAGTGGCTATTGCTTTGTGATGAGTATTAACGTGGCCCTATAATAAAGTCAGTTCATGATATTTGAAGGGACCGTCATTTGGTGACTCCACCTTGAAGTCACCGTAACTGTTGCTTTACGTCTACTGCTCAAATGACATCACAAGAAAGCAACATCGTGACTTGTCACAAATCACGATCATGGTGACTTCCATGGTTATTTCACAGTGAAGTCACCTAATGAACATCAGCTCTGAGAATCACCACAAGTGACATTCCTTGTAACGTCATCTGGTGACTCATCTCAAAGCAAAATTCACTATGACTTCTCAGTAGAGTCACCAAATGACGGTCAATTGAGAGTCCTAATGTGATGAATAAAAGTTCGCATTTTGTTCACTGTAGTCACTGTGATACTTACGTCACTGTAAGTTGTAGTCACTGTGACACATAAAGACGCCATTATTTACATGACTCAAAACATGTGATAACAACAATATTATCTCGTAGTATTACTATTAATACACACGTCTTATATGATGAAAATGTATCTCACAGTTGTAGATGTAAGGTCCCTGTGATTCAGAAGTTTCATGTAAAACAATTTCCAGAAACATAAATCGTAGTACATTTCGAATTATACATTTACATTTTTCTGCGAGGGGCCTATCTCAAAAAGTTTTGTTGGGGGAGGTACCAGAAACATTAATCTCGCCTACAATAAAAACATTGAAATAAGAGACATTGCTAGGTGTTTTAGGACGTGTAAGAAAATACTCCTGGACTTCTTTTGGAGGCGTAAATTTAGCGTTATAAAAAATACAAAAACAAAGACCGGCATGATAGTGACTAATCCATGGGTTATTTTCAGACAGATAGCCTGGAAGATCTTTCATAGACAAAACTTATTCCGTATGGTTTTATCTATTTTTCTAAACAAAATGGAAAAACCTTACCGAATTTTTCAAAGGCTTCGGAGGGAAAATTATACCCATTTACTCTTACTATCTATAAAAGAGTCAATAGGCAAGTATAACAAAGGGGGGAAATGCTGGAAGGGGGGGGGGCGCTTATTGTTCTAAACTTTGCTTCTTAACACATTAAAATGTCATTGCCAATTATTACCAATTCTAATCATCACAATTACACGATACAAAATTTTATAAAGAATAGCTACAAATCTTAAAAATACGCATAGTTAGATTTTTTAAATATATTTTTGGTTTTAAATGCGTAAAATACACTTTCAGAGGTTTAAAAAAAAAACACTACAAATGCTGCAAGAATTAATGAGTTTAAGAAATCATCCTTTAAAGTGGAATTTTTTTTAAAAAAAAAGGCAGTAACAGTAAACCTCCAAAAGGGTGATATGACAACCTTAAGGGGCGCCATGCGCGGCACCGCGTTAGAGAGCCCTGAATTATAGTATTGTGATTGCCCCTTAATTTATAGACACCAGTGTGTATCAAGTAACAAATCTATGAATTTCAAGTTCTCATCTAATTTTTTTTTATATTAATTTCTAAAATATCTCCAATATTTTCAAGACACCCTAGGTTTAAAAGCAATTATTCTCATTGTAGAGTTTATGAAAAACTCCAAACGTACAGAAAGTGGACATCTGCTTACATAATTACAGCAGCATATCTGACGTTTTAATAAATTGTGAAACTTGTGCTCTTCTAAGTGATTCATAAATCTAGTCTGAATACAGCCGACTGATTAATAACTTTGTGTTGAGTAGGATGAACTAGATAAAGTGCTGAAATAACGCATTTTCATTAATCATACCTGTCTTATTTGGGTGTACCTTCAGAAATTGGATTATAACGACCTTAATAATTTTCCATTCAGACCATTTATCTTATCTGAACAGTATACGTAATGCAAAATATTTTGTCAGCAATAAATTAGTTGCTCTAAGCTTAATCAAAATTAATTTATAGTTGAAAGGTTACAGGAATTTCTGTTATCAATTTACTCATTAGGATAAATATAGCTCAAAACATGATTATTTTTTCAATTATAACGGGAAATTATATAGATATGAATTCCAAATATTGAAATTAAATGCATATGTAATAATAATAATAAAAAAATAATGTATACTGGACTTGAAGGAAAGCAACAGGTGGGAATTGAAATCAGTTACATGTGTTTTTAATAAATAATGACATTAAGTCCTTTAAGTCTTTTCAGACATTAGAAGAAACGTTTCCAAAAATTCGGAGAAGTCTCGTAGTTGCTCACAGTTCCGGAAATATTTCGTTTATCTTTAAAAAAACATTAGTAACAGAACCAATGTGAGAAGCCATATGTTCCCAAAATTAACTGAGACATGTTTTCTAAATTTAAAGACAGCAAAAGGCCATTTTATTTGAGAAATGTTTTCGAAAAATTCAGAAATTTGTTACCGTCTAAGATTTTCGATTGTCTTTTTTTCCAAATAGTTTTCAAAAATGTTTCTTGAATCGTGGTTCACTATGAGATATCAGAGAATTTTTCTGAAATTTTTACAAGTGACCAGTGGTTTTAGTAAACTATCGTAGAGAACTGTGGAATTTTATAAAGCTTGTAAATATTTTGTTTGCTTTCCAGTTTTATTTATATTAGATAGTTTTGAAATTACTGACAGATTTATAGGTAAGGAAATAAAACGATATGCATTATTAGTAAACAACATTAAACAGTAAACAACACCTCTGGCAACTAGTTACAGGTGCTTAACCAGCCAGCGTTAATTACCAGTTAGATAGAAGCTTAGCTTTTTAAATGCAATAAAGTTTAAAAATGTATTTTTTGCTCTTCTTGATTTCTGAATGTTTTATTTTTTAAACAGTTCCTCAAGTGCGCAAACAGAGACAGAGTCAGTCCGAGTAGAGCTGCCAACTTATTAAGTTTATAATTTATTAAGTTTATAGCTTCTATGTTCAACTGTTTTTTTTTATATATATATACATAAAGATTGTTGAGAACCAAAATGCACTATTCCACATTTTTGTGAAAAATGAGTTTGAAGTGTCAAAGTATTGTATGTAATGTAATCTATTTTCTGTATAATGAATTCTATTAATTTCAAAACTATTAACGTGTTAGAGCTAGTTTAACAGATGTACAACGTAACTTGGATATCAGATTTCGAGTTCGATAGTGAATCAAGTGGCTTGGTCCACTCTGGCACTGGCAACTGATTGCCATATGCATGGTGACAGAGCTAGCTTGGTCTCCTCTGGCCTAAAAAAATTTGACAAACATTTTCTCAAAATCAAATTTGGCGAAGTTGGTTCTCGCCTCATATATAACATATAGATAGATAGATATAGATAGATAGATAGATAGATATATTTTATATATAGTATTTGTATCTATGTCTAAATTGACATACAAGCCAACATAATTTCTATAATGAACATGTAGACATTCAAATCATTAAAAATTCAGAGAATGAACAGGCTACGTAGACATGGTATTAGTCCAGTAAGATAAATCTCTGAAACGATTGAAACATTGTTTACACCATTAGGACGCATTATGAAAAATATGCTGGCTTTTTTTCTATTATTTTGATCCAATTAATAATTTAATCTATAGGATAATTTACATTTAATGGATATGGAAGCCAATGTGATACTATCTGATCTTATGGCTTTTTAGGTGCGTTCGTAATTATATAAATGCGTAGCACCTATAGTCGTCGTCTGGTTCGTCCGTCTGTCCATTTGTCTGCATATAACAGCGCAAAAAATAACCAACCGAAAGGTTTGAAATTTAATATATATAACCGTTGCAGAATTTTGTCGTGTCATTTCACATTTTATGAAAATCGAATCAAAACTTAAAAAGATATTAATAAACGTTTTTTTTCATTTTATTAAATCCTATTATACATAATTAATTCCATTGTATCCCATGATAGGTAATGATTCTAGGTTGCTATAGTGATTGCTTCATATTTAAGATGGAGTCATATTATTTCTGTATTACTGAATTTAAAAACTGAATTTGTATGCTAAAATTGTTTAATTATAGCAATCATATAATCTACCGACAGTTTTTTGGATAGAAGTTTCCGCAGAAATAAATATTAAATGGAAAAAGAGTCTAAATAGGGATTTCAAGTTCTGAAATTTTCAAAGCTAGGCTTAAGTTTCCCATTGGAATTTTCAGTAAATGTCAACAAAAGATAAAATGTTGCGAACTTAAAATGCATTTATTTTATTACGGAAATTAATCATATTATAATAACAGACGATATAAATATGTATAAAACTAATTATAGTACGAACGCACCTCATTTGTCCCGATTGACATACAATTTCCAACTTGTTTAAAACAGAGGTTAGAAGGACATACTATATAATGTGAGTTGATTGGTTGGTTGGTTGATTGGGGTTTTATGGAACAAAGTCCCTTTAGGGACATGCTGTGCCAATTACATAATGTGAGAAGTCAGATACATACAAATATAGAAATCAGCAATACGCTAAATTGGACGAGAGACTTCGCAAAAAGATTACTGCGGAAATACTAAGGGGTAACGTAACACGACTTGCGCCTTGAAATTTATTACATTTTGGAACGTCTTTTTTTTAAGAAATACGTGTTTATAAAAATTAATATAGACAAAACACATGCATATAATAAAGTATAAAACTGTTTTTTTGTTGTTGTTGTTGTTGATGTGATGATAGAATAAAAATGGCGGTCTGAGGCATTTTTAGTGAAATGACATCGAATTAAAGTAAAATGTTTCTAAATTTATACAGAAAAGCGAGATATCAACGAAAAAAAAAACCCTACGTATTTCATTAGAAAAATGCATGACGATTAATTTTCAAAAGAGATGAAGTTGATTGATTGAAAATGGATTGAGGTAGAATGTGCGCCGATTTTGAAAATGCTGTTCTGTAAAAGAATTCGCACAAAATTTTCATTACTGTTTACTCGCCATGGTGCAATCTAATCTATAGCTTCAGAATTGCTCTGTTACTTTCAATATAGATTTCTAACTAATAAAATATGATTTTCCTGTGTATAAAGAGTACTTTAAGGGAATTTCGTAGCCTTTAAACTATTTTTTAATTGAGTATTTTATGTTAGCTTTTTGACATATTATTTAATGATTTTATGAAGAATAAATGCAATTTTGATAGTAAAATTTCAAAATTTATTATTAATTTTTACTTAAAAAAATTTAACACCACACTTCTTTTACAATTTTAAAGTTTTTGAAAGAAAGAATTTCATACTTTTCTTACAAGTTTGCTCTATAACCCTTTGCAAATCTAGACAAGATTACCAAAGAGTTAACAATTTAAGAGGGAAAATAAAACTATCTAATTATAGAAAAAAAGTAACTAACGCTGTCACCGCCGTAAATGAAATTTTTGTGGCCGGAAATCTTTCTCGGCTAATATTAAGCAAACTATTGCAGATAAAAATATGAAAATTGGTAGTATATCATAAATAAATGTTCAATAAATAAAGTGGGCAATTTTTAAATCTAAGAAATATTTTAAGAGCTATTTAAAAAATTGAAGTCGGTCAAAATAGTACAGTTAAAACAAATTATAAGAACAGAAACTATGCATAATAATTTAACCTTATTTTGCCGGGACATACTTGAAAAGTTTGCTATGTGCAGTCTGCAATTCTTTTTTAATTTGACTAAATTCTTGAGGTTTTGTTTTTCATATTTATTCAAATTTTCATTATTTCAATAGAGATTTATTTTATATTTAGGAAAAGGTCCTATTTTAAATTATTGCCAAATTGTAAAACAACACAAAGAATAATATTTCCTTCCAGTTTAAAAATATATATTTACACTTGAATATAAAAAACAGGATGAAAACTCTAAAATAATAATTAAATGATCATGTGCTAAAAGATGGAAATGGGGAAAAATTACGTCATAAATTGAACTTACACGTGAATATTTAAAAAGAAAGAAATTTTTTAAATATTTATATACATATATAAACACATTTATAATATGTGAAGCAAAATATAAGCAACAAGAACGAAAAATCATGCGTCAAGCATAGATTATGTAGCACTTTCCAACGCTTCCAAAATAATTTTACAAAACATACCGTTTAATAAGCTAAAAGATAACATCTAAGTAAACAATTTGGAAAACGCATAACATATTTAAAAACATAATTTCAGGAATTTCCAACAGATACAATATTCGGAAAAATATCCGAAAACTTTTATTCAGCCCTGTATATGATCTATAGATTTGTATATGCTAGGATGCTAAATTTTAGTTTAGTTAGGAAACGCGTAGCACAGTTTAAAATTATCTTTCTGGAGTTTCTGTCAATAAACGGAAATGTGTTCGCGAACTTTTGTGCTGCCCTGTATAGGATCTACAGAATTTATACACACCACGTAATAGACAAAAAGCGAGTTAAAATTAAAATCGCGTTTAGTAACTTAAAACGCACTTCCAGGAATTAGTGTTAACAGACAGTAGAGAATTCTTTTGTGTGTCCCTGTAAATGAACGATGACTGCTATACACACACTATTCTGTAGTAAGCCTCTTGTAATGCACCTTAGATATATATATATAAATTTCAATGCGTTTAAAATAGTGAAACATTATTTAAATAAACCGCAGACGATTTTTCTCCATAGACGTCATGTAACGGAATTCTTTTGACTGTCCCTGTAAAGTAACTATAAGTGCTATGCACACCCTATTCTATATTAAGCTTCTTCTAATGCACCTTAGTGATATATATAAATTTCAATGCGTTTAAAATAGTGAAACATTATTTAAATAAACCGCAAATGATTTTCCCCCATAGACCGCAATGTAACGGAATTCTTTTGAGTGTCCCTGTAATAAAACTATAAGTGCTACACACCTCCGTTGAAATAGGGAACATGCTATAGATAACGACAATAACATATAAAAATTGCAGAGCAATCCGAGAATATTTACGGGAGTTAGAGCACGGACAGACGGCAGACGGCAGACGGCAGACGGCCAGACGGCAGACGGCAGACGGCCAGACGGCCATACGGCCAGACAAACCGAAGTCATAAGCACTTTTCAACTAGGTTGGAAAGTGCTAAAAACATGCCCTTGAGTAATACTTTCGGCATATCGACGATGGCAACACCTTACCAATTAATTTCGCTTTTGCTACAATTTTTTTAACTTCTCTGTATCGCACAATTTCAATTTTTACACAGTCAAATAGGTAAAAAACGTTATTTCAAATGCATTTTTTTTTAAACCTGTATCTCAATTTACTGAATTTTTATTGTTAAAAAAAAATTCAAACATGAAAACTCGTGCAGCCCGTTTATACAGAAGATTAAAACGTTTGCACAAAACAACAAAAATAGTTCAGCATTTTTTTCTGTCTAATATGCATAACGAAATTTAAACTTCATCAATAAATATATAAAATCATATAAATAAAACACACACTTAACATACGTGGAATCGAACTACGAGCTTAAAGCACTGAATTAACTAGAATAAATAAGTGTGCTGTAAGTTGCGAAATCTTTGGCGATTCCTTCGGCTATTACTCTTGCCTTGCGATTAATATGAAAGTATTTATTTTAATGAATTTCAAAACTTTATTTGAATACATAATTAATATCTTTCATATTAAAATGCTTTTCGTTGTTAGCTGACAATCTAAAACAATGCATTATAAAAGTAAAAAATCTTTTAGAGATTTCAATTTTCAAGAAAAGGTTTTCAGCTACATTCTGTAACCCTGGGAAGCCCGCGTTGGATCTCCTAGAATTAATAAATACATGTAAATAAATTATAACAGTAAAAATATACTTTTGAAAAATACACAAATTAAATAATTTAATTCTTTAATTTATGTATTTGATTTATTTTCTCTCACTTTCTTTTTATTAATTTATTATTATATACATATTTCATATTTGCATGTAATTTCCTTTATATTTTCCGACTTTGTTGTTTATTAAATTGCTTAATAATTCTCCGTATATTCTGTGTTCTCCTGATTGGCTAATGCTCTCTTGTGATTGGCTGATGTATCCTGTATTCCTATTGGCTGTTTCCGCTAACTTAGTCCCTTTCCGTCCCATTTTCTTTGAGCCTTCCTCCCGCCTTCCAAGTGATAGCACGTCTTTTGCGCCTGATGAATAAAGACAAAGTTCTTTGGAAAGGCCTTGCGCATCTCTTAAATTGATGGTGTTATCAAGAAGTTTGTTTGCTTTATTTTTAAATAATATAATATATTTGTGTTCTATAAACATTTTTAACAGACATACTACGCACTTAAATTACTGAAATTATCAGAATCAAAAAGGTTGCTGTAAAGAGTGACCTTCGGTGATTTCTTCGGCTGTTAACTCCTGGCATGCGGCTCATACAAAAGTATCGCTTTTTTTTTTTTTCAAAACTTTATTTGAATTCATTAATGATATTTTTCACATAAAAATGTCTTTTGGTGTTGTTAGTGGGTCGTAGTAATATATATATTAATTAAAAAAACATATTAGACTTTTCAATTTAAAAAAAATGGTTTTCACCTATATTTTGTAGCCTGGTAAGGCCGGATTGGATCCATTAGTTACGATTAATATCGCACAAATAATTTCTACTTTCCGAACACATACAAAGCAAAGAAATTATTATAATCATGACAAAAATCCGATTATGGAAATATTGGTACATTTTTACAATTTTGAGGTTCTTTGAATCCATTTTCACAATTTTTTAACCTACTGAATATGTATGTATGCATGTGTGTATACTAGAATTCCCTAACATTTCCAGGCACATAAAGCCCATTTGTAATTATTTTATCGGTCAAAATTAAAAAGGAGAGATTACACTACAAAACATTTTTTGGGTGTTTTAAGAATTACATTTCTTTGTATTTAATCGATATTTATTTATAAAGCTAATAAAAACGTTTTCAGATATATTCAGATGCTTTATTTAATGGTTATTTTTAAAAAGTTTAAATTTTCCAACATAAATATTTTTGATCGGCAGCTTCTAATCATTAGCAATGATTAACCATGTATATTAGGTAAATAATAATAAAAAAAAGTTTTTCCCTGAAAATGTGAATACTAGATTGTAAAAAAAAAAAAAAAAAAAAAAAAAAAAAATCTAATATTTTTCAGCTCATTAATCAAATTTATCTAAGAGTGTAGATTTTGAACTAAACTGGAAGTTGCCTGATAAATGAAAACTAGAAGCTATCTTAAACTATTTCTCCAGAAGATCGCTTTTCAAAATAAAACATCGTCAATTTTTCATTAACATTTATCGTTTAAAGAGTCTATGAAATATATTTCATTTATACTATAAACCGTCTTGAAATTAAATATTTTCGAGATTTATGATTGTGAAAAACATTATCCTTCTGATGAAAATATGTAAACTATAGCATTTATGATTTTTTTAATAGATCTGTAGCAAGGTATTGTCCTTATAAAACATTCTTTCTTTATTATGGTTTTCTTATTATTGTATTTACTAAAAAAGTTAAAAGAGTATGTTATGTTTTCGAAATTACGATTTTCTTTTGAATTTTAACTGATATTTCTAAGTATTTGATAATGATTCGCGTAGTTCTTTCATTTTCTTTGGGTAAATACATAAATCCTATTCAAATTCCTATAGCAATGCAATGTTCGATGTTCCTTATAATTTATTCATTATATTTTTAAAAATATTGACAGTACGTAAAACCTTTTAAGGAGGCATTAAAGGAGCATTTATAAAAACAAAGTTTCTTTTGCTACGACTAATTTTCGGATACGTTTTCTAGTAGTTTTGATTGTGTATTAATCAATTTTCTCACACCGGAATATCGGATTTTACAATTGCCATTCATTCTCAATTCAACATTTTCAGCTACGTAACTGAAATTATACATGCAAGAATAACAAAATAATGTTAATTTTAATATTAATGTTAATGCTGTTAATTTGTCTTGTTTGTATGTTTGTTGAACATGAAAATGTTTAATTAGGAATTGATAGAGTCCTAAAAAAAGTATATTCCAGGTTAAGAAGAACTGATTAATAATCTATAAAAACTATTCGACAACGTTTCCAAAAATCAGTGGCAGCAAAAGAGACAATATTTTAATAAATGATTCTTTAAATCTCGAAAATATATTAGTTTCTGAGGTTTGTAAAGATATAAAACGTTTTCTGAATCATGGTTATCTCGGAAGAGGTTAATGTATATTTTCGTATGTTGTTATATTATATTTACATAGATTAAGAAATATTTGTCTTTTTTTTACAGTGTAGTTTAGCTGCTGCCAAAACTATGTACTGAAATAGTTTCAGAAGTTCTCGACAAAAATGTATATCAATGTTAGCTTCTTAAATGTGATGTGTTTTTTGTTTACGAAATCGCGCAGCAATTTTTTATTTTATTTGCCGAATTATTAATTTATATGAGATCTAATTTTCCCAACTGGCGAAAAAGTCCGGTCCAGGATTCGAACCAGAGATCTCTTGGCTGTTTGTAAATGTAAGCTGTTTTACATGTGACTTTACAAATGTTGTCGCCCTATTAATAACATCTACATAAAATTCTTTATTTTTTTAAAAATATGGTACTTTTATGTTAGTAGGGCGCAAATCTCGCCAATACCACATTTTTCTCGCCAATCGCATTTTTCATTTTTTGAATGTGTAACTTAGGAACAATACATTCAAAATGAAATAAAATGTTTTCGTTTATGTTATTATATCGTATCTCTGATTTTTTTGCATTTTAAATTAAATTTGTGAAAGGGTGTGAAGAGTGAAAAGAGTGAAAATTTTAAATGTATGTAATATATGTATTTTAAATGTATATAATATATGTATTTTAAATGTATGTATTTTCAATGAAAGCTATGTATTTTGAATTAAAACATGAATGAAAAGTTTATATTTTAAATGAAATAAATGCAATGCGAAAGATGGCGATGGAAACAATATTTGGTGCTGCAATAGAGTAAAGAGTGAAAAGAGTGAAAATTTTAAATGTATGTAATATACGTATTTTAAATGTATGTATTTTCAATGTAAGCTATGTATTTTGAATTAAAAAATGAATGAAAGGTTTATATTTTAAATGAAATAAATGCAATACGAAAGATGGCGATGGAAACAAAAATTGCCGATTTATCACCTGCGCCCAGCTAACAAAAAAGTACCAAAAAATATTTTTTAAAGTAGTTAAAATCATCAATGATTTGAAAGAGACTTTCTTTGGGATTTTGTTTCTCAAAATATTAGAAATTCATGATCCATAAGCTAAGAGTTCAATAACATAAATTAAAATATTTGACATCACCAACAAGAATTAAAGGGAAATGAGAAGGTAGTTATATGCATTCAAATAAATAACTGGAACTCTAAGTTAATGTTTCTATAAATTATCATTCAATCCCATTAAAAATATGACATTTAAAAAATGTAGGCAAATCTCGTGACTCTTTTACCGTAAAAAGTTCTATGATCCCATTTAGCCAAGTTTAGCTCTCTTATTAACTCTGAAATTTTCATTCACTAATCACTCCTAGTCTCTTCATTTTTAATTAATGATTATTTTGTGACTTGGTAATTACGGAAAACGAGAATATGACGGCTGTCTGTAAGTGACCTTAATCAAATAATCCCATCACATCCCATAACATAATGTGTAATAACTTACCTGTGCTGCGTGATTGTCAAGTCACAAAATAATCATTAACTAAAGATGTAGAGACTAGGAGTGATTTGTGAATGAAAATGTCAGATTTAATAAGAGAACTAACTTGGCTAGACATGATTTCAAAACTTTTCACGGTAAAGGAGTCACGAGAATTTGCTACAATTTTTACATGTCATGTTTTTCATGGGATTTCACTTCTTTTTGTCAGTAATCCACCTTTTCTTGAAACTGGGCTCGTTTTGTACATCATCCATTGGTTTTCACGAAGCCCACTCCTTATTCCTATTAATTTGGTACCAAATATTTCTAGCTTTACTTCTGTTTGCAAAGTCCTGTAGATAAAAAGAAGTTTCAGGTTCCTAGACAAGCACTAAGTTATGAGGGGGGGATGATCAAAAGTACTCTCAGTTGCTTGCAAGAAAGATGCTATCAATCTGAGGTATTACTCGCAGCCCAAGAGATTTAATATTTGGCATAAAAGTAGTATTTAAGATACAAAGAATAACAAAATTAAAAAATCCTGAAAAATTCTATAAATCAAACATTTTAGGTTTTTCGATTTTTGGATTTCTTTTCTTTTTTTTTTTTTTCTTTTCTTTGTATCCTAAACGCTACCTTTATGCCAAATTTTAAGTTTTTAGGGCTACAAAATTAAACTATTTTCAAATTTTTGATTTTTTTTTTATTTTTTTATTATTTTTTTATTATTATTATTGAATCCTAAACACTATTTTTACGCCAAATTTAAGTTTCTAAAGCTAGAAAATCAAATTATTTTCAATTTTTTTCGAATTTTTCAATTAAAAATTTTTTTTTTTAAATTTTTGGATTTTTAATTTTTTCTTTTTCCTTTTTGTATCTGAATCACTATTTTTACGCCAAATTTAAATTTTCTAGCGCTATGGGGCGTATCTTATCTTTTTGATGATCGGTGAGTGAGTGAGTGTCAAAAAATTGAAACTTTGAGTTCATATGTCTTCTGATCTAGAAAAGATAGAAACGTGAAATTTAAAATTTTGGTCCCGTTTGCAGCGTACTCTAGAAAAAAGAAGTTTCAGGTTTTCAGGATACTACAGAGTAAAGATATGTGGGGAGGGGGTCGAAAGTACACTGAGTTGATTTCAGTAAAGAATATTCACGGCCGTGCTTCCTCAACTTGGTGGAGGCAATGCAGTGCCTCCACATTTTAACCCATACTGCATACGATATAATTTATCACTTAGAAAATTTTGACATATGTCTTCAAATATTCGCTCTGAAATGACTATGTTTATTTAAATGCAACAGCAGCAATGATTTAAATCTATACTAATAAAAGTTTCGCTATGCGTGTGTGTGTATGTGTCTGTTGGCGATGGCTAGGAAAATAAAGCTCACCTAGAAGCCTGAAAATGTAGATTTAGGTAGTCCAAACCCTCTCCTGGTGCACCTGAGCCTCAGAATTTTAATATTTTTAAAATTAGAGTAGTTATGAAATAGAAACTGATCAAAGATAACAAATTAAAAATCAATCTTCCGAAAAACCGCTCGCGCAAGCCCCAATATTCGTATCTTCGGAAATAAAAGAAAGAAAGCACCAGTCATCCCGGTTTTTTTTTTTTTAAGTTTGTCTAAATTCGCTGTGGGCAAACGGCTAAAAGTACGGAAAAACCGTTTACACATTCTCGAAGAATGTATATTTACGTCTCGAACGATCGAGACTTGGTTTGAAAAAATTTTACATTTAACCCTTTCAATAAAATAATCAAGAAGCATCGAATTCATGTTTTTTATTTTCTTCCGTTTTCCGAGTCTTGATTCCACCGAACTACAAGAGATACAGAAAAACGAAGGTCAGCAAATTAAAGAATTTACATTGTTCTTTCCAATGCCACCTTTGGTTTTAAAAAATACGAAAGTTAACCCTTCAAAAAAGTATATTTTCTGTATGCCGTTTCGCGATTTTTGCGATTTTGGCAATATTTAAAAATTTGCATCAGCGGTTCAGAGAAAGGTACGAAAAACTAAAATTACCAAACAATATCTACATTTATTCTTTTTTCGATATCTGTATTTATTTTTGAAAAATACGAATATTAACTCTTCGAAAAAAAATTCGCGCGCAGGACTCACTTTTGCGAATTCTGATTTTCTGCGATATATAAAATCTGGCATTGGCTCTCTAAAATAACGAAACAAAAAACAAACACACCTAAAGTAATCTACGTTCTATCGGGTTTAGGCAGAAACCATTAGTTAAAGAAAATTCACGTTAACCTTTTCGAAAACGTTTTTTACCGTAAGTTAATTTCGCTTTTTTAACTATTTCTTCTATCTTTAAAAATTTGAATCGGCGTTTATAAACAAGATACGAAAAACTAAAAATACCGCGCCTAATTCACATCCCTTTGCTTTTTATAATCTGGTACCCGTTTTGAAAAAAATTAATTTTAACCCTCCGAAAAAAATCATTTCCAAAACTCACTCACGCGATTTTTTCGATTTTCGGCCCAGGCTTAAAAATCGGCATCGACTCGGGAAATACGAATAAACAAACAGTAGACTCCAGATCATAGACACGTTTATTTTCTTCAAAACGCACTGTTGGGTTTCAAAAAATATCTACATTAACCCTGTCGAAACCGATCGTTTCCGTAACCCACTTTCGCGATTTCCGCTATTTTGTCAATGTTTACCCGTCGTTAAATTTCAATTCTACTAGGAAATTTGGTTGGATCGAGTGTTCAGAAAAGGCCTCTTCCAGAACAGATTGCGCCCCCTGGTGGTGGAAGGTAGAACTATAGGAGTATCTCTGGTTCTATGGGCCCGATTACGACGGGATTTGGCTCATTCGACTTGATATCTATAGCCTTAAATATTTTAGTTGCACTTTCAACCATTAGGGTGCGCTTTCCGATCGTGGGTTCTATGAGACCGATTATGACGTGGTTTGCCTCATTCGACTAGATTTCGATAGCCATACATATTTCAGTCATATTCGTATTGAACAGATTATTATTATCTCGGGCCCGGGCAACGCTGGGCGGGTTAGCTAGTAAAAGAATAAAGAAATGTTATGCTAAAATCTTCTATGTCATTACATTTATGAGAAATCAGTGGGATAAAAAAGAAAAATAATTCCAGAAGTGATTGAAATTATGACTGACCTGAATTCCGACATTTTACCGGAATAGTTATTACTTTCCTTAAACTAATGGAAATCGGAAAACGACATGATTCACAATAAATTAAGCGTTTATTAGGATAAATCGATTGTTCAAGATCACAAACCACTAGAGTTAATGAGAAATTGGAAGGTATTTATGCTTTCAAATAAATGAAGCTGGAATTCTGAGAATACTTTTTATAAATTTTATTTTATTTAACAGTAAAGTTTAATAGATAACAAGAAGATATGAAATAATTTCAGTTTTAATCAATGTCACACTGCAAAAAAAAAAGTTCTGATTTTACAGTATAATACTGCCGTAAATTCATTTAAATTTCGAAATTTGTTATGTTATACGATTCTTCTATATTTGAGAGCAATTTATTTTTATTTACCAGTATTAGTCATAATTTTGGAAACGTACAATTGAAATATATACAGACACATATAAAATAAGATTCTGATGGAATATATTGCATAAGACATGATTCATCACTGCAAGAATTTTTACTATTTGTTATAATTATTTAAGTATTCCATAGCAATTGTGTCTATAAATGTCTATTTAAATCCAACAACGTGTATTTTTTTTTTTTTAACAAAGAAGAGTAATGAATCTATATCTACATAAATTTCCCTTTTATTTATTTTCAACTTCTTAGAAATATTAGAACTAAACTATTTCTTAGTACATCGGGGTTCAAAATTGTTTCATTTCTCACATCAAATTGGATCTCTATGATGGGAAAATAAGATAATAAAGATTAAAATATTTAAAATATGATAATACAGCTGTATTTCACGGCGATAAATTAAAAATAATGAAAATTAAACAAAATGCATTTATATACAAGACCAAGATTTAAGTGAAATTTCTGTAATAAACGTTATCATACATAGTTGTACAAAAACGTTTTACTCATTCTTTTTAGCGATTTTTAATTTTTAATAAAAATTAAGTAAAATACAAATCTCAATCAACACAGTCATTGTCAGCATCTACTAACTACCCTTGGCCAACACTCTGGAGTTGACGAATTCCGTGGTGAAAAGGGCTTGGTCTTTCGACGCTAAATATTTGTTCGTTTGCTGCTTAGGACAGCTGTTTTGTGATGAGCGAAAGAAGGTTGTAATCGCATGATAAAATTTCTGAGGAGTAACTCGGATTTGTGAACATTTTCCATTGCAGATCATTTATGGTTTGGAATGGTACAGGTAAATTAGACCAAAATTTGAATAAATTTGACGGCAAGTTTTAGGAATGAAAAGTCGAAAATTATGCTTTAGTGCAGTTAAAATAGCGTTTTACAGCAACAACTTGCTTGCCATTCACGAACATTTGGGAAGAACTTTGTTTTGGCTTAAGAAATGAAGATTCGATGGTTCGAGATTCCCTCTTGGCATGGATTTGATTAAAATTTAAAATGTAGGCCAAAAATTTAATAAAATATTTCTTTCGGTATCTTCGAATCAGTTATATAAATTCTAAAAAAATGTACCTTTTCATTATACGTGTATTATAGTTCTTACGGCTTTTTTACTAATGAGATAATAGTACAAGTAAAATAGACCAAAATAGACCAAAATAGAGTAATAAACGACAACACATTAGAAATTTTCGCATTAGAAAGGAACATTCGACAAGTACCCGAAAACAAAATTGTTTAACATGTTTTTAGGGGGTAAAAAGAAGATAGGGACGGAAACTGAACTTTTTTTTAAATAGGTAAAGAGGGGAATCATTTATTAAGTTTTTTTTTATATTATTATTCTGAATCGAATGACACTATCCGCAAGTTGATACAACTACTTGTTAAAAAGTTAGGACAGGTTTTATTATTAAAAAAGTCCAAAATTATACTTTATGGAGAAAGCACAATTTCATTACACCTATTTTACATTTAAAACATGTTTTCTATATAATATTGAATAATCTTAAACTTATTAAATGTACTCAAAATAGCAATAATCAAAATCAGTGTCATCTGAGTTGTGTTCTCTCATAAAGCATAATTTTGGACTTTTTATTCATAAAATCGGCCGTGACCTTGTAACAAGTGATTGTATCGACTTTCGAATGGTGTCATTCGATTCAGAATTAAAATATATATTATATACAATAACTCACTCTACCTACTTAAAAAAATTGAGTTCCCCCCCCCTTAAGTTAAAATGCCTCTTTTTGCCCCAAACAATAGTAAAGTAACTTTATTTTTTGGTTACTTATCGGATCTTCCTTTCTAGTGCCGAAACGAAGTTCTTCCCAAATTTTCGTGATTCGCCCCCCAGTTTGTAGCTGCAAATCCCTATGTTACCTGTGCTCAACTTTTGTTTCGACTTTTTATTCATAAAACCTGTCATAACTTTGTAACAAATGACCATATTGACTTGCGAAGGATATTATTTGATTCAGATTTTAAAAAATACATAATAAATGATACCCCACTTAAACTATTTAAAAAAAATGAGTTCTCTACGTCTTGAGTTAAAAATTTATATAGGTTAGATTTGCAGAATTTTATAATATAAAGTTTGCAGAGTTTAATTAAATGTGTAATATATTGATAAATTGATATTTTATCTCAGAATTTTTATAAAATACGACCATTAAATGTGAGTTTTTTTGCTCTATTCCTATATATAGACAAAATTATATCTTTAAAAAATCTTATTTCCGCTAAATAACTAAAACGTAAGAACATTACAAAAATGATTAAAAACCCCATTAACCTAAATTTCGACATGTAACGGTGCACATTAATTTGTCAGCCTTTCATAGATTATCGAAATTCAATCAAAAATGACGATTTCGATTAAACCATGTGAGGAAATTAATAAGAGAAACGATTTATCAAATATCACACACTATTGTGATTAAAGGAAGATCAGAAATATTTCAGGGTTGAGAAGAAATTTAAAATGTTATTTAAGTTTCTTTTTTTTAATCCATTTTAACTACAGATCACTGCTGTTGTTGTATATAATATACTGTAACACAGTATTGCCTAATGTTTGGCTAATATTAGCCAATTCTTTATGCAAAATATCTACCAGAAAATTGAATAATATAATTTGCTTTATTTAATGACCAAACTTTAGTGATTAAATAAATAAAACATTGCTATTCAAAATTTATGGTGGCTATTTTAAATAAAGGAAATTTTCCAATCTAGCAGCACTGCTGTAAACTTTAGTTTTCTCCCGCTACATTGTTTCGCTTATTCGGATATTTCGTATATATTGTTCATTCAACCTTTCTTCGTTTCCTCAAAAAATAAGTAAATTCTACTATAATCGAGTTTTAAAATAGCATCATATCTGCGTAAATTACAATAAACATAATTTCATACACTTAAACTATGCGTTTTAGAATAAATCTACTGTCTACAGTCCCACAGTGGGTTTAGATACGTGGAAGTTCATTCCTAATGGTTTAGTTAAACGCTTTTTCCGCAAGTACGTTATTTCTAATTTGTTGAATGGGGCCGAAAATGATGCTATCTAGGAACAATCCAGCAATATAGCCACATCCGAGTGCAAAAATGACGATTTATGCAGTGAGTTATCTGAAAAAATAGACGAAGAGATGGATATGAGCAACGAACATTAATTTGGAAAATATGCGACATAAATAAAGTTAGGATTTATCATATAAGGAAAAATCTTTATTTTCATGGGTAATAAATAATAAGGGTACAAATAAATACTAACGTCTATTTCTATTTGATATCTAAAAAAATTCTCTTGTAGACTAACTCCATATTTAAAATATTTTGAAATTAGTAATTCCCAAGTTTACCCCCAATAGTAATCCCCAAATTTGAAATATAACAACATGTTCTTCAATTAGCCTAAAAAAGGTTTTCACGACGTTCCTATCAGGGAAGACGTTTGGAGGAGGCTAGGGGAAATAGTTGCCTCTCTCCCACACAGATCCAACAAATTTGATATTTCATAAAGTAACAGTCATCGCAGGTCAGACTCAAAAAATATTTTCGAAAATTGCACATTAATTACAATAACGTAGCAGATTTGACGAGAAACGAAAAATTAATATTAAATGAACACTTTAAGCACAGAAATTAATAATTATTAATATCAATTGCCAGTTTTGCGATTGAAACAATCTCAAAGTGAGGCCTATTTATCATTAAAAAGTACTTTGCCTTAATACGTATTTTGTTTTACAAAATGTTGTGGGGAAGTATACTTTTTTTCTGAGCTGTACACACATAAAATTACAGTAAAGAAATGTAGATAAATATTGCAAGGTGTTTGTCTGCAGTCCTGGTATGACAAATTTTTAACACATTGGATACCGCATAACCAACTGGCAGTCATATGTTATTTTTCGACCATAGTAAAGCTGTACCGCCGGAGGTCATTTCGAATTTTTCGCTCCAGGCCGGCTGATTGCCGGCTGTGATTTATATTGTTCAGTTTCTGAAGTCTTTGGTTAGTTCGATGTAAAAGATATTACTTTAGTTTAAATGTCGGATTGTCTGACATTTAACCGCCAGCTGTCATTCAGCATCTAAAGTTGGGAAAAATATCGAGATATATTTGCCCTCAACTATTTGCATTACTTTTATTTCCATCACTGTAAAAAAAAAGTTATATTTATGAAAAATGGAATTATAAGTTTCCTTTGACTACTGAGAACAAAACTTAAGACTTGCTTGTAGAGATTAGATTGTTTAGCAGTGAAAATGTCTCGACAAGCATACACTGCAAAAAAAGGTGTTGATTTTACAGTATAATACTAGCACCGCAGCTGCCAGTATTATACCGTAAAATTAACAGTAATAAACAGTAAAATCAGCAGTAATACGCTACCGCGCATGCACGGTATAATACTTACAGTATAATACTGGCAGCAGTGGTGCCAGTATTATAATGTAAAATCAATACTTTTTTTGAACTGTAGTAAGGAGCAAAAAAATGGCAAAAAATGTTTTCATACGAAAATCAAATATTTTTCAAACAAATTTCAATTACCACTTTGCATTTAATACTGAAACCCTTTATATAAGCATACTTAAAGACAGCGTGCAATAATGTTGCTTCTATGAAGATGGGAATTTTATTATAAAAATAGAATATTATGTAATGTAATTTCGAAACATAATCCTATTTCTAAGCAAACCCAGTATTAATCTTGTGTGAAAGAATAAAAAAGAGGTTAAGTTTAAGAATAGGGATACCCGTTAGAACATGGCAATCTAATGTTGAAAAGTTTTAAATAGAATAAAGGCTAATAAATTTAAATGCTAGATCATGACGAAAGAACACATTTCACGCTAATGATCGACGTCACCTGGTGCAATTTGCAGCTTTTCATCCAAAATACTGCCTGAAAAGTATTTCAAAGGTTGTAAATGCAAACTTAATGCTTTAGTCATTCGATGGGAGATTGGTAGAATTTTGACAGATGCTGGTTTTTTTAAATGTTTCCTCTTAAAAGTGTACCAAACAGTAAATTTATTTTGAGAATCAGCGAATTCATCAATTTATTGGCTCATAAATTTCGCACATACTAATCATATTAAAATATAGTGAATTATTAGTAAATGTGGCTAAAGAGAATACAACCAGTAATAAAGAATGGAATTTCATTGTTGTGGATTTATGGAGCAATTCCTAATTACCTTTAATTTTTTTGCCGGAAAAAAAAGTTTACAACAGTGTATTTCCGAAAATGGTAAACACATAAAACGATTGTATAATTTGTAAATTAGAGTTTCTTGAACAAAATAATATAAGTTATGATAAAATAAATGTTTTTCTAACATAGTTATGCATTTTTATATGTTGCCAAATTTTCTGCTTCCTACTATATATCAACAACAGCAATACTGCAGAATGGAGCATCACATGTGCAGAAACAAATGCAGAAATTGGTACGATTTGTGCAAGTTATAAGTTGTTGCTGATAATAGTGTCTGATTACACATTCTATCTCTAGAAAGTTATATTCGATTTTTAAAATTAAATAATTCATTAACTACAATAAATATGCATCAGCAACAGCAACAATGCAGGTTGAAGGAGCAAAGGTGTAGAAACAAACGCAGAAGTGTGTACGTTTTGCACAAGTTATAAAAGGTTGTTGAAAACAGTGCCTGATTACACATGCTGTCTCTAGAAGGATATTTGAATTTTAAAAATAAATAATTCATTAACTACATTAAATTTAAATGGGAAATAAGTCACATATTCATAAAGTTACTCCTAAAGTTTGTATACATACATTTAAATGTAGTTAAAACTTTAGTCAATAGATGGCACTGTACAGTTTCAGTCAACAAAAAGGCTCAAACAATTCAAGACTTCAAAAGGAAACTCTTTTTTTCGAATGGTAAACTGGTGGCAAAGTCAAACAGAATAACTTCTGATGTAATTTTACAAATTATTTTCAGCATACCTAAAGGATTTAGACAGCGCCATTCTATTTATGGAAATATGAATTATTTTAAGCACCTATATTTGAAATAGATGAGCTATTTTATAAACATAACCATTTTCCCTTTTTATATTTCCTATAGTTAATGAGTTATTGAATTCGAAAGTTCAGCTGTTTTTTCTATGACGCTCTGCGCAACAAATATATGACAAAAAAGGACAATGTCTGGTGTTAGATCCAATATAGGTAATGATTAGTTTGTATACGTTCAACATTATCCCGTTGAGTTCTAAGGACGAGATTAGTCGTTCTCATTTTGAAAAATATTTTTACCCTTTAATGCACTTTGTCCTTGCCACTAGAGCGCATATTAGTGATTTATTTTTCAAAATTTAACTTAATGACTATTGAAAAGGTATGTATATAAAATCCATCAAAAAATTCTAAATAATGAAATGAGATGGAAGTGTTTAAAGAAATTGTCACAAAGCAATACAAATACTATTTGCATGAAGCATCGCCATTCTTTGAATTAAATTTTTGATGCTTGACGGTAGAAGGTAGTGTTCTTTTTTTGATATTTTTTTTAAAACAAAAGTAATGGGCTTTGTTATGTTTGATTTTAATTGGAATATCTATAATTAATATCGGATTTTTTTTTTGTTTAATGTGCGTATGTTTAATGTACTTTTTTAAATCAGGCTTTTGATCGGGTTATTAACCAATGATTTCTGTGAAGATTTCTATCCCAGTTTAAGGAACTTTAATGAATTACGCTATTATACAACATTTTTTAAAACGATAGTAAATATGGACATCCCCAATATTTATTTAAAGCCTACGTGTGTAGGTTTTTCTCTTTCTAAAAAACACTAGATGAGGGAATTGATTCGCTCAGCCTCCTAAAAAAATGGTATCTCTCATTAGGTGATAATGAATTTTTAAAATCTATTTAGCCATCTCTAGATCTCAGTATTATGTTTAAAATACAATTTTATGCAGAATCAAAGGAATATTATCGTGCGCATGACAGATTGTTTGGCCAACTTTGTAATGAAAATGATAAAGATCAATCGCTTACTGCTGCATACCGAAGTTCGTTGGCTCTCAAAAAGTATTTGTCTGAATCGTTTTTTCAATCTATTTCACTCAGTTGTGGATTTCCTTGAAAACAGGGACAAAAAACTGGTTACATCCAAAAATGACGTCGCTTATTTGACAGACCTGTTAAGAATATTTAATGACGTCAATTTACAATTGCAAGGTGATGAGTTGAATTTAATTAAAACAGAAAACGTCATAGCTGCTTTTGTGGGAAAAAGGCATCTGTTTAAACTAAATCTAGGTCGAGGTGAATACAGCCACTTTCGCACGTTATCTGCATGTTCTGCAAAATGGGAAGATTTACTTACTTATTGCCAACACTTGGGACGTTTCTCATGCTGATTTAACGCAGTGATTCCAGGATACTTTAAGCATTAATATACCGAGTTTTATTTTAGATCATTTCGCAAATGTAGACACAGCAGAATCACCAAATATAGAAGAGGAACTCTTAAAACTCACAACTGACGAAAAACTAAAAGTAAAATTCATAAATGGATACCAAGAGTATTGGCTTCAAAAATCAGTACCAGCTCTCTACTCTGGATTGTGGGAAAGAACACAGAAATTTTATTTGCTTTTCCTTCATATTATTCGGCTGAGCGTAAGTTCAGTGTAGTAGCTAATTTACTGTCAAAGAAAAATAACATCATTGTATAATATCACATGAAGAATAACATAATTATTGAAAAATCGCTAGATACACTTACCTGAAATATATGAATATAAAAAGAGCAATTGAAAGGGCAATTAGTGACAAGCCGTAACCAATAGAATAGATAGTGTGGGCGTCTTTAACATCCCACAAAACCTGAAAAGAAAAAGCCTACTTTTAAGTACTTTTACTTTTTTTAAAACTCGAAACATTTAATTAATTAATCAAGTAATTTCAAATGCATATATGAGTTTTGTTCTTAGCACAAACAAATCAGAAAGAAGCGGGAATACAAAAACTGCTTACGAAATTTTCATATATCTTCTCTGAAAATTTTGTTTTTAAAACTGTTGCTATGTACAGACGTTACCCTTGCTGTCCTCTAAATGAGTCGCTATCAGAAACACGTTAATTTCTCACGTGAAATTTTTGTTTTCTATTACAAGTGACGAAGAATACTTAGAATGCTTTTGTTGTATGACAGACCCACATGATAAGTATATGTCTAATTTGTTTTCATAATATATACAAATGGAATATTTTATTAATTTGGATACCCCCCCCCCCTCCTAATACTTTAAAATTGAAAATGATTTCAGACTTTAAGAATCTATAAGTAAATGCACCTAATTAGAGAAAGTATTAATTCGATGTATAAATCTGTAAACTCATAGCGTCAGTTCTTAAATATCTCTAAATGGTCTAAAACAAAGCCTTTATCTTAATAATCTTAGAAATGAAAACGTAATCAATAACAATTTCTAGATTAGCTTTCATCTTTCAAAAGCCTGTCACATGTTCCTTAGACTGGAAATAATAAATAATTGCAGTTATTTTTTCCACTGGTTCTAAAAAAAACATGTTTTAATTGGGCTCAAATCTGAAATATGCAAGAATTCATAGCGTTTTGTTTGATGCTGATTTTATGCAGTATTACTTACGAAATTACTTAGAGAAATCATATTATATTATTTTAATCCTCAATATGATTTTTTTATGTTTCATAAAATATTGATACATGGAAAAAAATGTAGTTCAGTATTGTTGAAACTCTTAGTAATGGAATGTACTTTTAGATTCCTTTTATATTGCATGGTTACTAAGTCTACCAATGTTTGACTACTACTAATTTCGAAAAGAATTTCGATTTATTTAATAGCAGATATTTAATATGTAGCGCTAATATTTCTATACGATAAAAGTGGTAGTAATAAATATGGAGATTTGGGAACTATATTTTCATTGACAACAAAATTTAAGTTAAAAGTTAAGTCAAGCTCAAACAAAGCCAATATCTAAATCAGCAAACATATAGAACAAAGAATATTTAAAGAAAATCTAATACTTGCAATTCGATTCATGTAACACGTATCAGTTAAAACTAGAGTGATCAAACTTTATAAAGGTACCTTTTTTTTTAAACCTTCATAACTTATGAAAGTATAACTTTTTAAGTTTTTAACTTCTGTGCTACTAATATCTTACCGAGCTACAACGAACTTGTCACCAGTAAGCTTTAAAACTTCACTAATTTCTGATATTTCAAAGTTACCAGTTCAAACTTTATAAAGGTACCTTTTTTTTAACACCTTCATAACTTATGAAAGTATAACATTTTAAGTTTTTAACTTCTGTGCTACTAATATCTTACCGAGCTACAACGAACTTGTCACCAGTAAGCTTTAAAACTTCACTAATTTCTGATATTTCAAAGTTACCAGTTCAAACTTTATAAAGGTACCTTTTTTTTAAAACCTTCATAACTTATGAAAGTATAACTTTTTAAGTTTTTAACTTCTGTGCTACTAATATCTTACCAAGCTACAACGAACTTGTCACTAGTAAGCTTTAAAACTTCACTAATTTCTCATATTTCAAAGTTACCAGTTCAAACTTTATAAAGGTACCTTTTTTTTTAAACCTTCATAACTTATAAAAGTATAACTTTTTAAGTTTTTAACTTCTGCGCTACTAATATCTTACCTAGCTACAACGAACTTGTCACAGTAAGCTTTAAAACTTCACTAATTTCTGATATTTCAAAGTTACCAGACTTTTAATAATAAAAAGTGATATTCAGAAGAAAAATTTTTTTGCTAAAACAATTTTTAAAAGAAGTCGATTGTGATTTTAAAATATGAATAAATATGACAAAATAATTAAAATGGACTACATGGCGGGAAAAGGGTAAAAATTAAAATTAAATAAAATCTGTTTTTTAATAGTTAGAAGTTTGACAATTTAAAAACCATTTGTTTATACTGTATAAAAATAGGAAAAACTTATATTTTGGCATTTAAATATTGTATTTGATGTAAAGAGTAACGCAATAAGAGCATAGAAAACGAAAGGTTTTGACAAGTCTTGTCCAACAGTTTTCTACAAACGGAAATATCGACTGCCATAATTATTTACTAAGAATTTTTTTTATAAACGTATTTTCTGCTTCCTCGTTCAGCGCATACTTTACTGGTGTAGGAATTAGGGAATGCCTTATCTTGCTCAAAGAATGAAGCACCGCCTTCCCATCACTACACATTGTGCTGTTAACTCTTGATATTTAAAAATATTATCCAAATATATCAGTAAAAGACAGCACTTAATGACAAAAGGTGGTATGCAGCAAGAACAGAAAAATAAATCATTGAATGTCAAAAAGTGATATTCACAGAAAAATAAATCATTGAATGTCAAAAAGTGATATTCACAGAAAAATAAATCATTGAATGTCAAAAAGTGATATTCACAGAAAAATAAATCATTGAATGTCAAAAAGTGATATTCACAGAAAAATAAATCATTGAACGTCAAAAAGTGATATTCAGAGAAAAATAAATCATTGAATGTCAAAAAGTTGTATTCACAGAAAAATAAATCATTGAACGTCAAAAAGTGATATTCACAGAAAAATAAATCATTGAATGTCAAAAAGTGATATTCACAGAAAAATAAATCATTGAATGTCAAAAAGTGATATTCACAGAAAAATAAATCATTAAATGTTAAAAAGTGATATTCACAGAAATCAGAAATTATTGGCCAACATTGCCAAAGGTCAACTAAGAATATTCTCCAATATGTCTTAGAGTGGGGTCATTTCACATTGGTAAATATTACTTTTTTATATTGGTAGATATTATATTTTTTAATTGTCCGGTATTTTGGTGTCCTGGGCATTTATAGCTCTAGTGTGTTTGAAAAATTAAACGAATACATAAGCTGTTGACGCTGCTCACTGTATATCAGTTTAATCAGACTCATTGTTATTTATTAAATCTTGACAGTAGATCAGGTTAAGAAAAAAACAAAGCAGAATTAGAACGCAGATAAATAAAATAAATAATTGATCTGTTAGATAAATATGGAAATAACCATTGGTCATCGAGGAGTAGGAAATATACTTCATAAATTTCAGTCAATTTGCATGCTTTGGATATTTAGCATTTTCCAGAAATTTCAGAATATACTATATAACAGTTTAAAAAATTTAATATCACAAAAAAATTATATCTTTTGAAATAAATTGAAGAGTCATTGTCTTAAAAGAAATAAATATGCCGTTTCTTTTAACTTATTAAATTAACGTCTGTTATAAAGAGGTATTTTATTAAAAATGTTTTTGCGAAATGTATTTGAGATATGATGCACATCATAAGAAACATTTATCATTATTACAAATGACTTCTAAAAGAACGTACCATTCAGTGATGATAAATCAACGAATATTTGTTGCTGAAGGTACTAAATGTCTGTGAAATCAATATGATAGTAAATGGTTTTGGCTTCCAGGCGTATGAAAAGCAGATTAATTGGGAGAATAGCAGTTTTACTTATGGCTAGAAACATTACAAAACACACAAACACGTTTTAAATGATGGCAATAAATATGCGTATTTCAGGTACTGCCTAAAGTTTTGGGGAATAAAATATTTTCGATTTAGAACATTGCGATATTTCATTATTTTAAAAAAATTCATTTTAACAGACAAAAATTCTTATGTTAGGAACGTTATTTAATTGTGTCTAACTAAAAAAAACAATATAAAAACGTGAAATTTATATGAAATATTGCTAATATTGTTGTTTATTGCATTTTACATTAATAATGACAATAGGCGTAATTCGATATTTAAGCATTAGGATTTTTGAAACAAAAGTTGTGTTAAAAAAGAATAAATATAATTTTTTTTTAAAAATACATGAAGTGTTTCAAATAAAAAGTTTTCTCTTAGTCAAATGTAGTGTTTTTTATACTGGTAATCAAATTATAGGATACCTAAATGGGAAGACTTCGCAAAATCATCCTCTTTTCCTTTTTTTAATAACTAGGTCAAATTATATTACAAGGTAGTACCAAAGGGAATGATGATTCATAGATTTAAGGTAAGGGGATTGTAGACAACTCATTTGTCCCATATCTTGAACCTACAAATATCTGTTTGACAAGCCTGTCTCACTGGGCACTATCTACCATCTATGTAAAGTAATTAGCAACAGAACTAACATACCTTAATTTATATCTAACATGTATATCGTATCACTATCCATTAGAAATGAAAGTTTCTTCATATAACTTATGAAGATCAGTCTAACCACTTTCAAGTACGGAAGTCAGATGCATGATTAAACCTTCTACATAATTTTAAATTAATTTTTTTGTAATAGTACACTTCTTGGTGTACTCCAGTTGTGGCAAAAAACCATATGACTTTCAAAAAGTTTTCTTGGTTACAAGGTAATAAGGTGATTAATAAGTATATACAGAAGTGTAAGATGGATAAAAAATAATGAGTATATTTAGGGAATAAAGGAAATAGAGAACTTATCTTTTGACATTTAAATATTATGTTGTAATGTAAAGGGTATTACAATAAAGACATAGCCAACGAAAGGTTCTGTTTATTCTTATCCAACATTTTCCTATGAACACAAAATCTAACAACACCATTTTTTACTAAGAACTTTTTATAAACATATATTTTTTTTGCTCGTTCAGATGCATTGTTTACTGGCGTAGGAATTGGAGAATGTCTTAATCTTGCTCAAATAACGAGGCATCCGCTTCCCTTAGCAAAGAGATCTCTCACTACACATTGAGGGAGTTGGCGCTCGATCAGAAATGTCAGGAAGAGACATCGCTCAATGACAAAATATGATATTTAGCAATAACAGAAAAAATACCATTGACTATCAAAAAGTGATATTCACAGATATCGGGATAGATATTCTGGTCTTTGTTGCAAAAATTGACCTTCAATAACCTTTGAGTTAATATTGTTCATTCTATTTTAGACATATTATTAGAATGGGTTGTAATACATCGCAGACAGATATTCTTGACAGATCCCCACCTCCAACAGGTTTTTTTAAACTGAATTTTACGCATTAGAGCTGATCTGGAACCTTAAAATATCACTGTAATACATATTTAACTATTTATAAGCATCTTTCCGATCCTCGCCTTATCAACGAATGGAGTAACCGATTTCTTTAAAGATTTAACTTTGGAAATAATTAATGATTTTTTGTATTAAAAACATACAGAGATAAACGCAACAGGAAACAGAAAAATACAGAAAATGCTATTCACATGTTTTTGCCACTGTTTAGTTTTTATTTGCAAAAAATAGTATTTCATTACTTAAAAATTTCTAGAATATGATTCATGGATTCATTTCAGATATATATAAAGTTGCTTTGTCATAGTTGCTGTACCGGTGTTTATTGAAAATATATTAACTTTAAATTTTCAAAAACCCTTAGGGTCTATGAGCAAATCCTTCAATTTTTTCAATTTTTATAAACGTTTCTAGAATGTCATGGAATTCTACGTGTCGAATGTTTTTTTAAACAATTCTTTAAAAAGTAAGAGAAAGAAAAGGATAAAATTTTGTAGCAATAAAAATTGTCTTTAGCAGTGGAATACTTTTGAATTCAGTTATTATATTTTATGGTAATTTAATACATCACTAAAAGTATTAAAATATAATTATTTCGAGATTTCGTTAAAAATATTTCTTATGTCAGCGAATTCAAGCATAACAGTTTCACAGGCATTGTTTATTTAAGGAAGATAAAGCTATGCCGACTATTTTTGACTTTTATAATGCTTTTTTTTTTTCAGGAAAAGTGGCATGTAAATAATCAAACTGTATCATTCTTTTGAAACCTTGTTTTATACAGGTTTATATCGTACTCATTCATATATTTAATCCAAGAGTTCAACTAACCCTTTATATACGATTTCATTCTTTTGCAATATCTAAGCAGAACAGTAAAAATAATAAACTTCGCTATTTTCTTACTTCAAGCTTTTTAGAGATGATCGATGAATCGATAAATGATTTTTAAAAATGAAACATTTTATTCCACTCCGTTGACAGATAAATCTCGAAATAGAATATAAAAAATTTTTAGTTTCCGGATAATATACTTAAAAAAGGTCAAGGAACTTTATATTTTCTCTTTTTAGGATGTTCCTTTCTTTTCTTTCTTTTTTTTTTTGTTTTTTCAAAGTTATCATTAAATGGTTGCTGAGATATCAAGGTAATTTGTTTTGCAACAAAGGAGTCAATGATTTATTCTTTCACTATAATAAAAAAAAAAGGTATTTTCCCTATGTATTTGCTCTACGTTTTCACTATGATTATTTTGCCTCTTTCTGAATTTTATGCAAGAAAAATAGCATGCACAATTTTACCATTTGATTTTACTAAAATTATATCAATTTCCATAAGCCATATTTATTATCTGCAATTTTTATTTTGCCATAGTGATTGTTAAAACACTGGCTGTATGTTAATTTTGGAGACCAGAAAGTTATTTCAGAAAACAAATACGGTAAAATTATTAAAATTACATACAAAAGCATACAAAAATATATATTTAACAAAAAAGAAAATTTAAAATAAATTAAATAAATAAAACTCGTTATTCAACAGGGTATGTACGCTTTTATTACCATTTTTAATAAAATTTTTAGCCTTATTTAAATGCAGAAAATTATTAGAAATCATGCAATTAAACGAGGCGTCTACAATTTATGCTATTTAAATATTAAATAGAAATATTCTACTAAAAATTGTGGTAAAAGCGTACGAACCCTGCTCAAGAACTTTCTTTAAATAGTCAAACTAATTTATTTTTTAATCTGTGAAACCTTGTCTTACACACATTTATGGTTCTGCGTCAATTCGTCACGCACAATTCACCGCAGAACAATTCATGGCGCGCAATTCATCGCAGCGTCAATTCGTCATGGTGTCAACTCATCGCGACATCAATTCGCCGTAACAAAAATGTTTTTGTAGGCTACGAAGATAAAATAAAGACAATTTAGTAAAAATGCTTAATGATAATTAGTTTTTTAGATATAGAGAATTATGACTAACAATTTACATGCGATTATATCTAAAAAACAAATTATCAATAAATAAGTTTACTAAATTATCTTAATTTTATCATCATAGCCTTCAAAAAGATTTTCGTTGCGAAGAATTGACACCACGACGAATTGACGCTGCGATGAATTGACGCTGCGATGAGTTGTCGCCGAGACGAATTCACGCTGCAATGAATTGTGCGCGCGATGAATTGTTCCGCGATGAATTGTGCGCGACGAATTGACGCGACACCCACATTTATATCTTACTCTTCTGCATTTTCAAATCCAAAGGACTGGGATTTCCCTTCATCCAAATTTGTGGTATACAGTCTCATCCTCTTACAAAATCTAAGCAGGCAAATAAAAACAACAAATCTGTCGACTTTCTACAAGCTTCTTAGAAAAGATGATCGATAGATCCATAAATCATTTTTAAAAATGAAACATTTTATTTCACTCAATTGACATGAACACTTTAATTTGAATATAAAAAATGTGTAGTTGCAGAATAAATTGCCTTAAAAGGGTTAAAAAACGTATGTTTGCTCTTTTTGTCATGTCGAAAATGATAAATGATTTTTAAAAATGAATCTTTCTATTCTGCTCAGTTGACAGTTAAATTTTTAAATGGAATATAAAAAATGTTTAGTTGAAGGTAAATTACCTTAAAAAGGTAAAAAAAAAAACTTATGCTTACTCTTTTTATCATGTTGAAAATGATAAATGATTCTTAAAAGTGAAACATTTTATTCCACTCAGTTGGCAGTTAAATTTTGAAATTGAATGTAAAAAAAATGTTTAGTTACCTGTTAAATTACTATTAAAAGGTCAAGAAACTTATGTTTTTCTATTATTATGTTCCCATTTTTTCTTTTCAAAGAGATAATTTAATTACTGCTATGGAATATAGATATCAATGGAATTTTTTATAACAAGCAGTCAATGGGTTATTCTTCCAACAATATAAAAATGATTATTAAACTTTAATAATAAAATATGTTTGATATGTATTTCATCTAGGCTTATAATTGTTTTAATAATATAATAGACTTAACTAAAAAAATTAAACAAATTAATAAAACAATAATATAATTAGCGGTTTTAACTCGGCCTTCAGGGGTTACAGAATATAGGTGAAAAAAAATTACTGAAAACTCCAATATATTTTTTTACATTTAATATATTTTTTAGACTGCCCACTAATAACACCAAACAGAATTTTTATATAAAAACTATCCATAATGTATTCAATTAAAGTTTTGAAAATTATTAAGAGCAATACTTTTGTATTATACGCATGCCAAGAATTATTGCCGAAGAAACCGTCAAAGATCGCTTGTTACAGCAGCCGTTTTGTTTCTGATAATTTCAGTAATTTTAGCACGTACACTGTAAAAAATGACCAATGTTTCTTATTTTATGAAAATATGCTATAACCGCGAACGAAAATATAATATAATCTTCTGAGTTATCCGAAATTTCAAATAGCATGTTACATTGTCTTTTGAATCCCCAGAAACGAATACATTTTCAAAATTTAAAGAATAATTTATAAAAACAAATTAATTTTAGCTGCCCGAATTTTCCAGAAACGTTTCCGAAGGGTTTTTAAAGTGTATTAATGAGTGTCCTCAGGCTGGAATACCTGTTTTTCGAATGTTATCCATTCTCAAGTACACGTTTTCAGCCGCATAAGTTAATTTATACATGAAAGAGTAAAGAACTTTATGTATTTTAATGTTATTGTTAACGCTGTTAATTTTGCATGTTTGTCTGTTAAACAATTTTTTTAGCATGAAAATGTTTACTTCAGAATTGATAGCATTCGAAAAACAGGTATTCCGGGCTGAGGACACTAATTAATACACTATAAAATCCCTTCGGAAACGTTTCTGAAAAATTCGGGCAGCTAAAAATAATTTGTTTTTATAAATTATTCTTTAAATTTTGAAAATGTATTCGTTTCTGGGGATTCAAAAGACAATGTAACATGCTATTTGAAATTTCAGATAACTCAGAAGATTATATTATATTTTCGTTCGTGGTTATAGCATATTTTCATAAAATAAGAAACATTGGTCATTTTTTACAGTGTAGTTCAATTACACGTTTGTTAGATCATTTATTTTATATTATTTACATGATATTATTTATCTATTGATGAAATTTTAATTTCGCTATAGAAACAATAGCCGGAAACAAATGCTGAACTATCTATATATATTGTTTTAAACTGAAAAAAAAAATCATTCTTACCTGTGGTATGTCACTTTGGTAGAGTGGTCTACATCTTGAATAGTCGGAACGAAGTGCCCAGGTTCCATTTTCATAGCATTCACGGGTTGCGTTTTCTGTGAGAAAATGATTAAACTTTATCAAGTGAACCTCATTCTAAATAATGCATTTATATACACACGAAGCGGAAAAGTCAATTTCGAGCATATTCTAATGCAACGTATATTTTAACCAATTCAATTTAACTTAATATTAATTTTACGTTCAACATAAAATGAAAATGTGTCTTTACATTGCAGATTGCATTTTTCGACAAAGTGCAATATCTTGTGGTTAATCTCCTGTAATCTGGACCGTAGTCAAATGGCAAATTTGAGCAAATGTGACTTCAGGCAAAAGTGTTTTATAAACTTTTAATGGTATGCACATTCACTTTTTCAAATATTCATAACTCTCATGAAAACAGAAACAAAATTAAACGAGACATTTCATTATATAAAAACTTGATTAAAAATAATTTTCAGAAAGAGAATGCATGCAAAGTTAAAAACATACTGAATAAAGAAAAAAATAATAAGTCTGAACAATCAATGTTAATCTTTAACTTTTGTAATATTTTAGATAAAATTGCAAACTTTTAAAAAATTATAAATTTTGTCGTATAGTCAAATTAAACTAATATATCGAATGTAGAATGTAGAAAAATATTCCCCTGGCAAACTGTTGCACAGTCTACGTTAATACTGGACGTAAAGAAAATATCAGTCAATCACTAGCATTTCGCAACTTTGCAATTTTTTCAATAAGTTCTCAACTCTGCGAATTTTGTAAAATATGTTCATTTAAAATAGTTTCTTTTTTCTGAATGAATAGTTTCTTTTTTCTTAGACTTGATCTACTAAGTGAGGATTAATTACAATAAAATAACAAGAATGGAAAATGATGCGTCAAGCATCGATTATTATACACTTTCAAAATGGTTTAACAAAATTTCATTGTTTAATAAGGTGAAAGAGGATATCTAAGTAAACAAAATCAAAGTCAAACCGGGTGGGGAGGCCTACCTTTCGGCTTAAGCTCATGTCTAAGTAAACATAAACAACTATAGATCAAATACAGGGCTGCATAAAACAATTTTGAAAATTTTCCCGATGATAATTTCTGAATTTTTTTTTATGTGTTATGCGTTTTCCAAATAGCCCCGCCCAATTGTCTAAGCAAACAATTTGGAAAACGCATAACACATTTTAAAAAGAAAAAACAATTTCAGGAATTACCATCAATAGTCGAAAAAATTTTCCGAATTATTTTATGCAAACCTATATTTGATCTATAGGTTTTTATGTATACTACATAGTGTGCTAAAATTTTATTTCAGTTAGGAAACGCATAGCACAGTTGTAAATTCCTCTTCAACGATTTTCAAAATGTACTCGAGATTTTTGTGGTTCTCTGTATATCAACTGTAGAATTTATGCACACCAAGTGATAGGCAAAAATTTATTTAATTTAAAAACGCGTATCAGAACTTAAAACGCATTTCCAGCAATTATTTTTTATACACACTAATGCAACTGAATTATTGTGTGTGTCCCTGTAAATAGACGATGGATACTAGGCACACCTTATTCTACAGTAAGCTTCTTGTAGTACATCCAAGTTATATATATGAATTTAAATATGTTTCAAATAGTGTAACATCATTAAAATACACCGCCAATGATTTTTCCCATAGACCTTAATGTAACAGAATTCTTTTGAGTGTCCCTGTAAATGAAGTGTAAATGCTACACACTTCTTTTTCAATACCGAACATGCCATAGTAAACCACATTAATATATATAAATTTCATGGCAATCCGGTTATAATTATGAATACGTAACAGACAGGCAGGCGGCAGACAAACAAACTGAATTCGTAAACACTTTTCAACCACGTTGGAAAGTGTTAAAAATGAGAACTTACCTGCAAGGAAACTGATGGAAACCACCTTAAAATAGTTTCGGTGATTTTTTTCAACGAAATCAACACACAGAAGTGATAATACATTGATGTCCAATTATATACAATATATGTCTAAAATATAAATTATTTCAGGCACATATGTAAGTAATAAATTAATTCGTAAAAAACTAGTCGTTGGGGGCCACCGTAATATTTACCCATCATGGATATGCATAATATAAAATATGAAAAAAATGCGTAAACTATTTATAAAGTGCATTGCAATTCAAATAAAATCGTGGCTTGATGACGTCATAAACTTTAAATGCTCTGTTACTGAATTGCGTAAAAGAAACATCCTTATAACTCCAAAATTGATAATCATATAAATTAACGGTTTACTGCGTCGGATTAAGCGTCTCATTTCCAATTAAAATATATCTTTGAATTGAAATTTGAATGAAATACAGAGTCATGAAAAATCGAAGAGTGTGGGAAATAAGGATTACAAATATCTCGGCACCTAATTATCCAAACAATTTCATTCTTTACACAAAATTTGTTTTTTTTATTGTCTTTTATATTCACTCCTTAAAATAAACAATTTCGAAAATTTTTATATATCTTTTATGAGAACGAACATTTCGAGAGTCCGAAATAAATAGTTCCAGATATTCGAGGTTACTGAAATTCAATAAGCTTCTTCCATTATTTCATACTAAGTATATAGAAAATTTCAAGTCTCTGTCTCAATTTGTTCGGGAGATAGAACGTTTACAGTCACAGAGACACACAGACACACACAAACAGACGGACGACAAATTTTTTTTCTAAAAATATGTTTATCGGAATCTCCAGTATATGAAACGTGTAAATCTGTCATTTTTTTTTTGATTTTCAAAACGATTACAACCTATACTACGTATGATGGGTAAGTAAAATCTACCTAACTTTGCTTTTTTTAACATATGATTTATTCTTTCGAAAATATGGTGGCTGGAACAGCAGAATTAAACGTGAAATCAGCTCGTTTTTGTATACATTAATCTTGTTTGTATAAAGCACGATATTAAAAAAGATGAGTAAAATGACCAATAGAAAATGACATTTATAATTGAAAAATTGCATGATATTTTGTAAAGTTTGCCAGGATATTTTTTAAATTGTAATAAATTACTTCCCAACCAAAGATATAATTTAAAACGGTAAAATAAATACGCGCCTGTAACAAAAACCTGTAAACAAAATTCCATTCATAATTTAATTTTGTTATGATTCGGAGAAGCAAATGAAGCCCGCATTTTGTCAGTCTTAAAAACTAATTTCCGCCTTTCTGCAATAAAGTTGCTTTAAAAGGTGTTTACAGTATTCGTTCTCCGAAAAGGATTTCCTGATTACATGAAAATTGTAATTTATTTTCCTTCAATACCTTCCTTCTAAATTATTTGTTAATTTGACGGCGATATTTGTGCAGTGTTTGACATTTTTTTAATCAATTTTCAGATTTTTTAAGACTTTACGCTAAATAGGAGAATGTTGCATTCATTAATTCTCTTTAAATTTTCTAAATATGATTTTATGAACACTTTGCAAAGAAAAAAAAAAGAATGCTTCTTTCGTTGATATTCCGAAAATTGAATAACATTTCTCAACAAACGATCTAGTTTAAAACGATATAATAAATTACACCTGTAAGAAAAAAATAAAAAATAAAATAAAAAAAAGAACCCTGTAAACAAAAATCAATTAAAAATTTTTATTTTGTTATAATTCGGCCCAGCACAGGAAGTCCGCATTTCGTCAGACTCACAAACCAATTTCCGCTCTTATTCAATAACGCTGCGTTAATACATTTTATAGGATTCATTCTTCTGAAAAAATTTCGTGTTTACAAAAAAAACTATATATATATATATATATATATATATATATATATATATATATATATATATATATATATATATATATATATATATAATTCTTCCATTTAAAGCTGTCCTTCAAACATTTTGTATGTTGGCAAACTGGCAACGATATTTATGCTGTATTAGAAAATTAATACATTTTTCAAGACTTTACTAAATAAAAGAAGAATATAGGTGATAGTTTTGATGGATTAACTGTAATGAAGTTAAAATTAAAAGTATTGCAATGAATGATTTTTTAAATATATATATTCTAAATAATACTTCAGGTTCTTTTCATATCATCCGATTTTGAGATGCAGTCTAATTGTGTTGATAAGACATGCGAACATGCGAACATTGACGAACACCTAGTCTTTGTCAATCATACATATGTATGAGTTTTTGCTATATCATAGATACATATACTTGATACAAATATTAAGACAAGAAAAACCTTTTTTCCCCACGCATAGTATTATTTTTCATCCTTTCATTTACTAGAATACTCCAATTTACTTTTAGTTCTATCGCTCTTTTAACAGTTTCTCTTATTAACCGAAAGAAAACTATTCGGATTTGCACTAGAACAGAATTATTTAAAACCCTTAAAATTTGCAAGTATAGTGTGATAAAAGCTAAAAGTATTGAAAGTATTAAGGCTACAAAATTGTTTGTTTTTTTTAAATTGGAAAAACTTTGTATCATTACTGTAGAAACATCCTGAACCGAAAAGAAAACATTGTTGTAGTGTAGGCGAGAATGTATTACTGACTCATTTTTATATTTATAATTGAAAAATTGCATGATATTTTGTAAAGTTTGACAGGAGATTTTCTAAATTGTAATAAATATTTCCCAACTAAACATATAATTTAAAACTGTAAAAGAAATATGCACCTGTAACAAAAACCTGTAAGCAAAATCGTAAGCTTTGTCACATCTGTAAGCTTTATCACAAATTAAACTTAAAGGTCACAAAATTATGCATCAACTTTATAAATGCATTAAGTTTCATAGCTGAAAGTAGAAATCTTTATTGGTCAAGATTATTTTCATTTGTGGAAATAAAAAAAAATAATTGTCTTATATATTACACACATTGAAATTTGTTAGATGTAAGTATGTGTGTAAATATATAAAATGGATGCAAGTACGTATGTGAGTATATTAAAGGGATGTAAATATGTGTGTAAGTACATAAAATGGATGAAAGTATGCAGAATATATATAAACATCATCAGTAAGTAGGGTCAGATTAAGGAATAAGCATATGAGACAAAGACCATTATAAGGGACTTAGATCTGTAAATAAAGTTTAAAAGAACTGCAGTAGAATTTCATTATTTTCATATTTGTATGTTGTACTATCATACTATATATCAAAGACGTGAGTACTAGATTTCTTTTATGAACCGCAAAGTTGATCCATACTTAACGGTACATTCCAATGTTATCATTTTAAAAAGCTCCTTAAGTGTATGATCGCAAATACGTTTACCCTGGTTTCAATGTTATTATTAATGTATTCTGTCATTATATACTTGTAATATTATACATTGTTTAAAATTTTAAAAAAAGCCTTGTTTATCGCATTAAAATTTTTCTAATATAAGACATATTTATGCCTGAAAGTTATATTTCCTCTTACTACATAATAATACACACAGAGGCCTTCTACATAATAACACACACAGTCCAGCTTGTACACTCAGTAATAATACACACAGTCCTGTGCACAGGTTTCCAAATGTCATACTCGGGTTCTATCCGTAAGGAAAAATAATATACGAGTATGAGTATGAATATGCCTGTCACCCGATTAGAAACATCAATGCTTGGGTCATGAGTGTTTGTGCCTAGTGCATGAGTGTGTGATAGAGATGTCTCTTTTTCAAAGGTTACCCTCCTAAGTAGCAACATTTAAACGTAATCATTTTATCCTTTTTTATTTTTTTCTATTCATAAGAACAAAGTATTGGATTTGTAAAAATTTTCCAACTTCCATTTTTTGAAAGATTTTCTCGTTTTTAGATGTATTGAATACAGTTAGCCTATTTCTGGAAAATGTCTGTCTGTCTGTCATTTTTTTCTGTGCATATTTTATGGCTCCTGGCACACAAGAAGTAATGTGCGGGATCCCACGAAGCTTGCTAACTTAATCGCTTTGTACAGAATTACATATCATTTAAAGTGATTCACGTAGTCTCACACAACACGTGGGAGACGAAAATGAACTTTCCTTCCCGATCTCGTTATATAAGTTGTAGGATCAGGCTCACCATCCTCATTCAACAGAAACGTAGGAATGCAAAGTTTGCGCTGTGGTTATTTATACGACGGCATAATTGACTATGTACGACTTTATTACTTTAACGAAATATATAAAATTCAACATATTCAAATAAACATAATTAATTAATAAATAAATATAATGTTTAATAGCCGTCCAGCAGCCGCTCTAAAATCACGGTGCATCACTGGAGACTGCCGAAGAGCAAGTGTCAAAGATTCCGGTCGAATCCACCGTCAGTCTATACTTGGCAAAACTTTCCAACCGCCAAACTTTCGCCAAATGTGAGAACGCTCTTTTGCTCCGCTGGAGAAACTTACATGGATTATGCTTCCTCTTCCATTTTCAAATAAGGCGAATTAGCACAAATAGCGTCGCCACATGACTCCCCCGCCAGTCTCACACAACACGTGGGAGACGAAAACGAACTTTCCTTCCCGATCTCGTTATATAAGTTGTAGGATCAAGCTCACCATCCTCATTCAACAGAAACGCAGGTTTTAAACGATCAATATTTATGATCTTTTCCTGGTTCCCGATAGAAACCACAAAATCTTTCTGCAGTCGTTTTACGACTTTGAATGGACCCTCGTAAGTCGGTTGTAAAGATCTCTTAAAAGGACCTCTACGTACAAATACATGGGTGCAGTTCTTTAGTTCTTTCGGAACATAGATCTTTTGCTGTCCATGCCTTAAAGGTTGACAAGGTCTCAAAGCACACATAATTTTTTGTAGTTTTGAAATATAAGTCGGTGGGTCTGAGAAGGGGCTATCCTCGTACAACTGGCCTGGAAGCCGTAGAGTCGTTCCATACGTCAGCTCAGTTGTAGATGCACCTAGGTCCGCACGTACTGTTGTCCGTAGACCCAGCAAAACCAGGGGGAGAGCTTCCAACCAATCCACCTTATAGCACATTAAGGCCTGCTTTAAAGGTCGATGAAGTCGCTCCACCAAACCATTCGTCTGGGGCCTATACGAAGCAGTTCTAGCTATAACAGAGCCTAGTATTTTTGCCAGACTTTCAAAAAGTATGGACTCAAATTGTTTACCCATATCGCATGTTATCCTCTGAGGCGTACCAAAACGGGAAACCCACGTCTGAACAAAAGCCTGAGCAACAGTTTCAGCAGTCATATCTACAATAGGTACTGCCTCTGGCCACCGGGTAAACCTATCAATCATAGTTAGGCAATGTCTGAATCCACGTACTAGAGGTAAGGGACCAATGATATCTATGTATATATGAGCAAATCTCTCGTCTGGAACGAAAAATTGCACCAAAAGAGACTTAGTATGCAGGTGTACCTTAGTCCTTTGACAGGGTATACACGCTCTACACCACACAGCAACATCTTTATTTAGCCCTGGCCAAACATATTTAGAACAGATTAGCTGCCTAGAAGCCCGTATTCCTGGATGCGACAGCCCATGCATTGACTCAAACAGGTCTGGGGGACATAAAACCTGTTCACCTCACCAGAAGTTTCACAATACAATAATGTCTTAGCATCCGGCATTTGTACTTTAGCTAAATTTCCACTAAACTCAGCCTTTCCGTCCAAAATAGCCTTTAGCTCCTCATCCTCTGTTTGCAACTTTTCCCACAACTCAAAATCTGCAAGTGACGTAAATTGAATCTCACAAACTCTAGATAAACTGTCAGCAACAAAATTTCCCTTGCCTGGCAAATAACGTATATCCGTAGTAAACTGAGATATAAAGTCTAATTGCCGAAGCCTTCTAGGGGAACATTTCTCTTGTTTCTGCTGAAATGCAAAAATTGGGGGTTTGTGATCTACATACAACGTAAATACCCGAGCCTCCAACATATGCCTAAAATATTGGATCGCAGAATATGCCGCCAACAATTCCCGGTCATATGTTGAATATTTGCACTGTGTAGGGGACAACTTACGAGAGAAAGATCCAAGTGGTTTCGGACCATCGGGCGTAACTTCTTGTAACACCCCACCTATAGCAAAATCATTGCAGTCAGTTATAAGTGCAAGCTTCGCATTTTGAGAAGGGTGATAAAGCAAAGTCGCATTAGCTATAGCTTGCTTAACTTGCTCAAAACTGCTTCCTGCATCCGCATCCCACTTAATTTCTCTTTTATCCCTCTTTTTTGCTCCATTTAAGAACACATTTAGTGGTCTTAATATTTCTGCACTATGGGGTACAAAACGATGATAGTAGTTCACCATTCCCAAAAATCTCCTGAGATCGCTAACAGTTTTTGGTTTTGGAAATTCAAGTATAGCTTTCACCTTATCTTTGTGTGGAACACAGCCCTGGCTATCAATAGTATGACCCAGAAAATCTATAGTTTCTTTGCCAAACTCACATTTAGATTCATTAATTATAATCCCGTAATCTCTGAACCGCTTAAAAACTTCCTCTAAATGCTGCATATGCTGAGCGTGAGTTTCACTCGCTATTAAGATGTCATCGAGATACGGAAAGCAATAGTCCAAACCTCGTAATACCTCATTTATAAAGCGTTGAAACGTTTGCGCTGCAGAGCATAACCCAAAGTTTAAAAATAGAAATTCAAACAAACCAAAAGGAGTTATAATAGCAGTTTTATGGATATCGGGAGGATGAACCGGAATTTGATGATAAGCACGGACTAAATCCACTTTAGAAAATATTTTTTTACCTTTTAACATATAAGTAAAATCTTGAATGTGAGGAATGGGGTATCTGTCTTGTACAGTAATTCGGTTAAGTGCCCTGTAATCCCCAGTTGGTCTCCAATCCGAAACGCCTTTAGGGACCATATGTAATGGACTGGCCCAATTACTTTTAGATGGCCGACAGATACCTTTCTCAAGCATATAGTCAAATTCCTGCTTAGCTATCCGGAGCTGCGCTGGATGTAACCGCCGAGCTCTAGCTGTCACAGGTGGGCCAACAGTAGTGATAAAATGGATTGTATCATGTTTTACAGTTCGTTTATTCGTATTATTTAACTGGGTAATCTCTTTATACTTTTTTAGCAGTTCTATATATGCAGTGTTTCCGATGATAGTTTTAACCACCGGGACATCACACAGACTGGCGCCACCACGAGCAGAAAAGTTAGTTACAGGGTCTAATAAACGCCGCTTTTTTAAATCAACCAGTAAACCAAAATGTTGTAGAAAGTCAGCGCCTATAATTGGTTTAGATACCTCAGCTATGATAAATGGCCATTGTAATTTACGTTTCAGTCCCAAATCCAGTGTCAATAGTTTAGTACCGTAAGTACAGATTTTTGTACCATTAGCGGCATACAATGTGAAATCCCTCTTTCTAGTACTTTTAACTAAAAATGACTTCGGAAAACATGAGACATCACTGCCTGTATCTATCAAATAGCTGGATCGAGTAACCTTATCTGTAACATAAAGCCTGCGAATCAAGCCCATACGTGCAGTAGCCGTCGCTACTCCTGCGAGCGAAGGTCGTTTTTTGGTTTGTAAGCACACGGGGGTACACATTTTCGAGCCTTTTCCTTAAATCGAAAATGATATCAACATAGCCACCCCTCTCTGTGTGACCTATCCCCTGAGTTAAATGAGTTCCGCCGGTAAGATTTCCTAGGCGACTTGGGACAAGATCCCGCTTTAACCAGCTTTGAAAGTTCCTGAACCTGAAATTGTAGCTGCTCCAACTGTTTATTTTGTTGACTAAACTGAGTTTGTTCTTTCCCTCTCGATTCCAGAGAGTTAACACCAACCTGCGTACATTCACAAATCCTATCCGCCATCTCCGCTAATTTATCTAAACCCTCAGAGCTGACAGACAAAATTGTTTGCACAGATACCGGTAACCTCCGAAGCCATATATTTTTCAAAAAGTCATCGTCAACATGGCCCTCACTTAACTCTCTCATCTTACGCAATAACATTGAGGGGGACCTATCACCCAGCTCTAAATCTTCCAGCAGAGTCTTAACCTTCCGATTCTGAGAAACTTCAAATTCCGATAATAACCTCGCTTTAAGAGCACTGTACGGTTCTTCTGGGGGTTTACACACAATATCGGAAGCAAAAGATAAAGTTTCCAAAAGATAAAATCCAAAGACGCCACCAAATGATCAAATTTAGTTTGTTCGACCGAGATTCCCGCTAACCTAAAACTAGCCTCTAGCTGTACAAAAAATAACTTTGCATTACTAGGCCAAAAATTTGGAATTTTTACCGACACTCTATTGCATCCTGTACTCCCCCCTTTCACAGTTTCACTAGGATTGTCGTCCGGCATCCCTTATACTATCAAAAAACAAACAGAAATCTCAAACTGCCGAACTAAACAACAATTTAATCCAGACTGAACGAAGGTTAAAACATCTTAACACTTAAAACAGCAATATCAACATCGAAACCATCCAACCATTGGAACCTAAAACAAGTTTAAATTATCTTAAAAGTCCTCAGAGGATACATGCAAAAGGAAATAAACAGTACGTAATCTCATACCTTAATCCTTGAAAGACATCCTAATAGACTGGACGAGAACTCATTATGAATTAATCTTTCTTTTACTCTTTTAAACCACAGCCAAAAGCGTGTATACGGGTCACCACTTGTAGGAATGTAAAGGTTGCGCTGTGGTTATTTATACGACGGCATAATTGACTATATACGACTTTATTACTTTAACGAAATATATAAAATTCAACATATTCAAATAAACATAATTAATTAATAAATAAATATAATGTTTAATAGCCGTCCAGCAGCCGCTCTAAAATCACGATGCATCACTGGAGACTGCCGAAGAGCAAGTGTCAAAGATTCCGGTCGAATCCACCGTCAGTCTATACTTGGCAAAACTTTCCAACCGCCAAACTTTCGCCAAATGTGAGAACGCTCTTTTGCTCCGCTGGAGAAACTTAAATTAATTATGCTTCCTCTTCCATTTTCAAATAAGGCGAATTAGCACAATTAGCGTCGCCACAGATAAGTTCCTTCCTTTCTAACCACAAAACTGATTTCTTGAAAAATGAAAATTTTATTCTTCTAAAAAGGAAAGATTTTCATTTTTTTTTCTCAATACAAGAAACAGCTTAAGAAAATTTTAGTACTTCCAATCGACCCTTACTTGCATTGTCCTTTATTCAGATATAAATAAATACATTGTAAGTTTTATACTGAGGGTTTGTGACCAAAAAATTCGTTCCGTAAGTAAAGGTGTCCGTCACAGAAGGTTCGAGTATCTAGCAATATATTAGTGTAAATCAAAAGAATTTTCGCTTTTTGACTTTCTTTGACTTCTTGCAAGATTGTTTAAGCTTTTATTAAACATGTCATAGGGCGTGTTTGGTGTGTCTTAGATCCTCTGATAATTTTCGGATGCTAGTAGTTGGATTATCCTCTATTTTCCTCTTCAAGTTGTCAAAAATAACAACTGCTGGTCGTCACTTTTGGGTTTCATTTTAAGGCTGAAGTCTCTTTCCTTAAAATGTTTGAATCCGTTATAAGCTGATGGGACGCTAATAATGTGCTGGCCTCCAAATTCAATAATTTTGCGAAAGCGTCATTGTTTTTAAGGTCTAGTTTGAAAAAACTGCCTTAAGATGCATAAAATTTCAACGTTCGTATCACCTATTATGTGACCTAAAAATGAAAAAAAGGTCTGTATGATTATAGAATATAGAGGGAGCTATATCCTCTTAAACGGTCTTGTACCCTTTTAAAATCAACCCACGAAAATCAACAAAAACATTCAAAGTTTGAATTAGAGTATCTTCAAAATCTTTTTATGTATAAACATAAAATTTTGACTAATGATTAAACAAATTGTGCTTTTAATATAATACCATTAGAAACTAATTAGTCTTTTACAAAATTCGTGCATTGTTGAAATTAAAATAGTTCATTTTTAAACTTCGTAAGGCACTGTACGAATGATATGTTGAGAACGTATGCATGGATTGTTCTGAAATTTGATTTAGATAATAAGCACATACATATTTTAAAAATGATCTACTTCTAGGTCAAACTTATTTCATTAACAATGTAAAAAAATATATAAATTTTACATTTTTTTTAATGAATAAAAATTGTCATAACTCAACATTTTATCACTGTAAATACTTAAAAACACATTTTTTTAAACACACCTATGGACTTATTATCTATATCAAATTTCATAACAAACCGTATATAAGTTTTCAAGATATCATGCGTGCAGTGACTTACGGAGTAAGGAAAAAAAAAGGAGTTTAATTTTAACAATACACAAATTTTGTAAAAGTCTAGTCAGTTTCCAATGAAAGTATATTAAAAAGCCCAATATGATTAAACAACAGTCAAATTTTCATGTTTATACGTGAAACGGTTTTTAAGATACACTAATTCAAACATTGAATATTTTTGTTGATTTTCGTCGTGTTTAAAAGGTACAAAATCCTTTAAATAACATTTTATGTTCAACAATAGGGGTGACAAAGTATCAGCTTTGGTACATAAGAATTCAAAAAACGAAAATTCTTTTGATACTCCCTAATTTATGGAGTATTTACCATACACATAATTTTAAGATTAAAAAAACAAATTATTAATATTAACCAACTTTCGTGTAAATAAAATTTACTATAGTAAAACACTTTGTTTTAGTCTGTACGTATTTACGATTTTTTTTCAGTCAAATATATAAAGTAATACAGAAATATTTCTTAAATGAATCCTACGTAATTAAACGGACTAGATAACTCTAATTTTGAGAAGAAATTAATGTAAAATTATTAAATTTGAGGACAACAACAAACAAGAATAAAACAATCATGCACCAAGCGTAGATTGAGAAACACTTCCCAACACTCCCAGAATACTGTAACAAAATTTCACCATTTAACAAAATGAAATAAGATACCAATCCAGAAATAAACACATCAGGAAACGTATAAATTGAAAACCAAATTTCAGCAATTACTGTGCAACAGTCGGAAACGTAAACGTAGTCGATCTTTCTTGTGCATCTCTGTATATGATCTATAGTATTGTATATACTACCTAGTATTCTAAAATTTAGTTCAGTAAGAAAATGCATAGCAAATTTGAAAATTCGCCATCAGCAATTTCCACTAATAGACAGAAATATACTCGAATTCTTTAGTACAGCCCTGTATATCATACAGATTGTTATACACACCACATATTAAGCTAAAAATTAATTCATGTAATATATGTGTAACACAACTAAAAGCGCACTTCCAGTAATTACCATCCATAGATGACAATATATACAGTTGTTTGTGTAGCTCTGTATTATTTCTTTATAGTCAACAAATATCTCTCAATATACTGAATAAAATTCATCTGAAAAAATTCATAACACAATTAAAAGTCACCTTTTAGCATTTCACAGCCATATACAGTGATGCTTACGACTTATTTTGTACAGCCCTGTATACAATTTACAAAATTTAAACACACCGCAAAAAATGCAAATTTTGATGAAACTTTAAAATGCATACCACGACTGAAAACGCACTTCCAGGAATTCTTTAACCAGCAATAACCGAATTCTTTTGTGTATTCCTGTAAATCAGCAATAAATGATATGCACAATACGCTATGGTAAGCATCTTGTAGTGCACCTCAGTATTGAATATCAATTTCTTTATGTTTGAGATTATGAAACATTATCAAATTACACTGCAAAAGATTTTCCCCGTAGCCCATGATGTGACCGAGTTATTTTCTGTCACCCTGTAAATGAATGATAAATATTTTTTCATCCGTATTTTACATAAAGAATGTTTTAGTGCACCTCAGAAATGTAAATAAATTTCATTATGTTCAAAATAGCGCAACATCATTAAAATAACTTGCAAACTATTTTCCTCCATATATCATAATGCAAAGAAATTCTTTTAACTGTCTCTGTAAATGAATTTTAATTTAAATGTTACATACTTTGTTTTCAATTTCGAACATGCTATAGCAAACCTCAATTGCGTTGCAAACCGAGTATATTTACGAGAGAGTTATAGTAGAGGCAAATGACAGACAGACAAATCTGAGACTGACTGATTTTTAAAATTAAATAACTTCCTAACGGTGACAGATATTAAACAATTCTAGCAGGAAAGTAATGTATGATATCATCAGTTATTTTACTACGATTCCTGAATTTTGTTCAAATTATCAGCAATAGATGGCGCTGCGAGCAAAAGACATCGAATCGAGACAAAAGCGGAAATCACCTAGCATTGATGTGAAGGAAGGAGGTTCATTACACGGAGTGCGTCTCATTCACCAATAAAATCTTATTCAGAATCGGGCCCTAAGAACAAGATTATATTAGCGAATGAGACCAACTCCATGTATTGAACCTCCTGCCATGGCAAAAATGCTGGGTGATTTTAGTTTTCGCCTGGATTGAACTCCTATCGCTCGCAGCGCCATCTATTACTGGCAAATCGAACTTAAATCAGGAATCGCAGTAAAAAAAAACTGACTTCTTACAGTACTCTCCTACAAGAAATTATGAAGTATCTGTCACTGTTTGGAAGTTATTGAATTTTAAATTCAGTCGATTTTAGGACACCCGGTATGTTAGAAAGTGTTAAAAGTGACGTGAAGTAATATGCGGAGATGATAAGCGATATGATTACTTTCAATCGCCGATAAAATGTCGTGACATTTGTGACAAACGCATCCATTCCTGAAATGTCTATTGTTTCAGAATCTGTTACTATTTTTTGTTTATTGTTTTGTCATTTGTTAGTATATATTATCATTTGTTTATTTTGTTTAGTTTAGTTTTGTTCATATGACGGAATATTACTCATTAGACACTATTACCTTGATTCGTACAAAAAATAGTTATTGTATCTATTGTAATGTCTTCTGTTAAATATATGGATACGTATGTAAGCAAATGTGTAGGTAACATATTAAATACGGAGTATTTAGTATGAAGATAAAATTAAATTAACAATATTTATTAATCTTAACTGCTCCGGTGCGTAAAGAGAATCTACTTAAAAGAATTGGTTTTTCCAATTTTTGTTTAATGAGGTTTTTAATATAAAGCCCATTTAAAAATAAAAAAAATCCTGTTAACATCAAATTTATGAAAAATGAAAAACTTTTATTTTAATTTAACGAAAGTACATGTACTCTGTTTACGAATATATAAAGTAGAAAACAAAAGGAAATTCAAAATATTTATCCCGTTTGCATCTCTTAACCTAAGGGCAGTTGTTAGCATTATTAAAGCAACTATACACTGATGCACAAATGGGAATCTAATTATTTTGTCCCAACAAACTTGTCAAATGATTAACATCAGTTTTATTTTTCACAAAACCCTATTAATTAAATGAGTATGTAAACGGCTGGGAGAAATTGGATTAACAGGTTAATTATTTAGAAGCACTGTTGAGGATAAAAGAAGAAGGGAAATTAATTATCATAAAGTTTAATAGATGTAAACAGAATTTCAAATAATACAAATTTATATTAGTTAATGTTATTATTAATATTATTTAAATTTTTGGAGTTTCCTTCATCAAAAAACGAAATTGAATAAAAATGAATTTTGAATACGAATTTTATTTCTCATCTTTATATCTGTACCGATCAATACAAACGGTACATTGTTAACTTGTTTTTTTTCTAAGCTAATTATTTTTATAAGATGTTCTAAAAGTTTTGTCGTGTAAAACAATCTATGCATTGTGAAACAACAATTTTTACTCAACACAAATAAATATACTGTGCATTATTCCACGAAATTTCATCATAAATCAATAAAGAAAATAGATGAAGAAAATAAAGATAAAGAGACAAATTTGCAAGGATTGAAAAAATTAGCATCTGAGATGGCTGTAAAAGATTATTTTTGAGAAATAAAATTGTTTTCTTTATGAACTTTCTGTTTTTTTTTAAAGCCAAATACAGTTTCAAAACGATTTTTCCATAAACTTCTTATTTTTTGCTGGCAACTTTTTTCCGTCCAATTTGCGGAATTTCTTTTTCTTTCTTTCTTTTTTGTATGCTGGACATAGTTAAAGCATGTTTTCATAAAATATCTCGTTTAATTAATATGAAAATTCTTTAAGCTATTCGCATCATTTGTATAGTGTACATTATTGATCCTGACTCATATTTTGAAATTCGTGACACTACACATAATTGAAACTCACAGCAAGTTCATCATTCGCATAAAGAAACCTAATGTTTTTAAAATTCTACCAAGAAATAGTGTTTTATAGCACAAAAACGACATCGATTTTAATTTAAGAGGATCCCTTACTTTTCAAAGGAGCCTCTTTCACTTGACTTGAAGGATTTTCTATTACCATAAAAGATCTTACCTTTGTAATATTCGAAGAACTTCTTTTGTTCTTAGGTACATATTTGGAAATTCTTTTTCTATATGAAGCCAAACATCCACATTTTTTCCCTGTTTTATTGACAATATTACCTATTGTGGTATTATACATAGAAAAATCATGTTTTTCACAGTGTTTTTAAATATCTCAATACGAATAATTCTCTTCGAAAGGTGCAGGAATATAACCTTCCATCCATTGGTGCTTTAAAAAGGCCATTTTTCATGTATTCAAAATGTTCAGTTGCCACACGAGATTTTATACTTTCAAAAACATATTTTCTGTGAAAAATAATTTATTTATGCAACGATTATTTTTTTACACCATAACAAACTCGTCTAAAAAATGTGCAAACAGCCTCTGCACATGTCGTTAGAATAACCATATAACCTTTAATTGTCTTGAATACATATATATTAATAATGTCCCAATAAACCCCTCAAAATTATCCCATTCATGTTTAACACACATTGTTACACAAAAATAAGCCTAAATACCAAGTGTGATCATAACATAAAAATCTGATAATATTAATTTGTTGTCTACTTAAATCATATCCATTGACCTTGATAAATGTATTTTGGCATATATAATTTGTAACATAAAATTAAGGCTGAGTAGCTTCGAAAAATTTACTTTGGAGTAGTCAAAATGCTAATCCTCTTCTCGGTCAGAACCAGAACAAACAATTAAATTGAAAATTTGATGGTAAGTGTGACATTTACTTGCAAAATATAACTATTTAAACGTTTTAGTTTGTGAGTAAAAGGTAATATCCCATTCATCCGGAGTGCCTTTGTAACATTTATTTTCAGAAACCGGCTAAAAAGTTATTAAATTGTGAGGTTTGATATATATTTCTTTAGACTCTTCCAAGCTACCGATCTAAAATACAATAAAACGTATACGGAAGACAATCTACTTTTCGTGGGTATATTTAATTTTTGAGATAACCTGCGATATTGAAAGAAAACAAAATTAAATTAAAATTAAATAGAACGATTTTTTATTAGAAATGTAAATAATTATATGTTCTTACCAGTTTTATTTTACGTTTTTCTTCTAATTTTCCCCTTTTTGTATCCATTATCATGACTTTACTGTATTTCCATTTATTTGAAATGTTTAAATAGTGAAAGTAATACCTTTTTTGTACCTTAGTCTGGTTTTTATGAATAAAAGCCATCTCCAGTTATTTACATTAACTCGGCTGTCTGTGCGACATGTACTGCCAAAGTCCAATGCTTTCAAATATCTGTGCCAAAAAGTATATAAAGGTTATTACGTCTGTGGGTCACGTTGCTGTTTCATCAGCTAAAGTATTCTGGCACTATATCTCATGCTTTAATGACCTACACAGACACAAAAATGTTTATATTATTTTTATACAATGCTGCTTTTTTTTCAAGTGAAAGTACACCTTTCGTTTTGTGTAACCAATTATTTTGTTTCAAAGTACTACATTAAATTTTAAGGTTAATACAAGACGAAGTTCTACCAAATGTCCATGTGTTAAGAAATGCTATATTATACTTTAGTTTAGAGCCTCCAGATACTGAAAGAAACCAGTAAGAAGTGATGCTGGTGTAATGCCCGTTAAATCAAGATCATTTTTGTAGATTTCTGGAAAAATTAACGGCCAATTTATTTTGAAACGGAAATCATCCTTATATTAAACAAACTTTGAACAGCAAATTTCATTAAAAAAAATTAACCCTATCTTCAGGAAGCTCAGAACAAAAACAAATTTTTCGTAGCCTCTACCGCGGGACCCTTCTGGCTGGCGGGCATTATTGCTTCATAAACAAACAAAAAAAAAACCGGTTTAAACATTTTAAACTGTATGTAAAAATCAACAAAACCATTCATATTCACAAAAAATGCACATATTACTGTTATGTTTTGTTAAATTAAAGTGATATTTTGTGGAAAATGCTAAAGAAGGTTTTCTTATAACTAGAGTTTGTAAAAAAGAAAAAAAAAAGACAATTTAATGCTTCACAAAATAAGCACAAATCTCATGTAGTTTCACTTCACATTTGAAATCGATAGCTTAATTACTAACCTTCCTATACTGCCCACCAATTCAATACACCATTTTGAGAAAAGTGCATTGAAATGTTTTGAAGACGTATTGACGCTTTGGCAGACGACACAAACAAAAATCTAGAAAAATGCGTTTTTTTTTTTTTTTTTTTTTTTTTTTTTTTTTTTTTTTAAGTTGGCTACTGATTAAGGCGACGCGACGCGTCATTGGAAGCGGAAAGAAGCGAAGAAGATCATTTTAGGCTAACAAAATGAGTTGATTTTGGAACCTTTTATACCAGAATCCCCCTTAATGTAATTACCAGATGGTGAAAAAAGCAAACTGTACTATTCAAATAAAAATTACTTTTTAAACTGCATTAAAATTTTAAGTCCAATAGTTTAGTAACCTAATTAAAACTATTTAAGTAGAAGCATATGGATATTTCTACCCCTATTGATTGTTCACTATACAAATATGCCAAGAAAGATATTTAAAAATATTTTAAGACAATATTTTCCCTTCATATAGTAAAAAGTTATTCTTGACTCAATAAAATTCTTACTATGCCATATTTAGACAATAAGTTTTATTACCTACAAATTTTCTTTAGTTGGATCAACATTATGTTGTACAATCATCGTAGATCCAATAAACATTTGTTTAGTTCTATTTTCTGCTTAGATGTTGTTCATCTATCAGTATTTTTGTTGAATCAACAATACTTTTTCCTCTGTGTTATTAATTTGTAAATGCATTGAAATTAATCTAGTGCAAATTTGAAAAATAACATAAACAACTTCGATAGAAAATCACATTTTAGTATACTACATAAACACAAAATCGCATATAACTGGCCATTAATACAGTATTAATTTTGTTAACGTATATTGATTCTTTGATGGTTTTCTTACTTTCCGATTTTCCTAGAAGCTTTTTAACCATATACCAGTTATACATACACATTGATTTAGTGACTAATGTATCCATATTCGAGGAATTCGAATGGTAAAACACCACAGCACTCACACATTAGGTGTTCCATTTGTATTTAAATTCATAGATAATACGATGCATTTGATTGAACGGATAATGATAACGCATAATATACATCTCATGTGTTTTTCATTTCAGAAAAAAGCTTTTAACGGAAGATAAAGTTGATATTATTTTTCTCTTATGTATTTATATTGTTGCTTAATAAAAAACAATGAACATTTTTTACATTCTTCTATATATAATAGAAGAAAGTATTGTAATCGAAATTTTTTTCGACTTCCAGATTTCAACAGATTTACACAGTCTAGGGGGTCAGACATCAGAGATTCCGAAAATTATGTTTTTACAAAATGTCTGGCTGTCCTCATTTTATCATCGAAAAGTGTATGAAGTTATGGTTCAATTTGAACAAATTTATTTTTCCATATTTTTGGCTATGGCCAGCAAGTCCCACTTAAATTTGGGGATATTTCGTCGAAAGGGGACGCTGCGATCACGATTTTTGTTCCATTTTCACTATTGTATCATCGAAAAGTGTATGAAGTTATGCAGATAATTGAACCACATTTTTTGTATATGTTTTTGACTATGCCCTGCGGGTCCCAGATGAATTAGGGGATATTGCGTCTTTATGGGGCACTGCGATAGCCATTTAAAGATTACAAATTCAAAAATATATACAATAAAACTAGAAATCCTAATTTTTTTTGCGTTAAATGTTCGGTCTTGATCCAAGGATTCCAGAGCATTTTTTGTTTTGCCTCTATCATCAAAAAGTGGCTGAGATATAACAGTTTGAATTTATAGGGTAGATGATATTTTGAAACAATACAGCAGAATTCCTCCACAGACGGGTTTAATTTATGCGTTTTAGTGAACATGCTTTCGCCAAGTTTTCGTTCATTGTTGTAACCATCGTTTCAACTCTTACATGCTTAACACTTTAATTTTATACTCGCCAAGCTTGGCGACAAATAGAGAAATATTGCCAAATTTGGCGACAAAAATACATCGTTGTATATGAAGCCAACTTGGCTATGTCTGTCTAATTTGCCGATATTCTCATTCAAATTCAATATTGATGAGAACTGGGAATGACTCTTCTGTAATCGGGATCCGCGCATTTTAGCTTTGTATATTTTCAGTAGAATTAGCTAAAATCTCAAAACCACTAATAGGGAGGCTATTTTTTCCTGCCGGTACAGGCCAGAAGGACTTTTCGTAGTTTAGTATAATACATCGTCTGCTCGGATTCAGGTAACTCGACGATTCGCTAGTAACTAACGTACAACATAATAACGAAAAATATTGATTTTTTTTTTGGCGGTGTGATAGCGAATTTTGAAGCATTAACATGTATGAGATAGAAGAAGTTTTAGGATTGGCATATCCGACTAGTTTTAAATATGGAGTAGAAATATCGAGTAACAAAATAATAACTTTTTTCGATAATGTTTTTAACATGTTACAGATAGGGCTGGACTATTTACCATATATCGGCCAAATACTGACATTTTTAAATACCGCAATAATGATATCTAAACTCTGACTCTTCCGATATATCCCAATAACAATAATATTGATTTACGATCATCGCGATTTCGAGTCCCGAAAAACAGCGACGAATATTCCGTACAAATATCTCCTTTAATTCTTCTTTCGTCCGATCCATCTATTTATTCTCTGGCCTGCTTCATCCAAAAGAGAAAATCTACCGTCGCTGATTATTTTTCTATCTTATTTTAAATTAAGGAATATCCCAATACATTCAACCCTTGCAAACCACAAATTCCACAGTTCGTTTGAGATAAATACTGAATAACACTTTCGCTACTGAATAACACTAATCGTGCGTTCCTTGTTAAGCACTGTGATTGGTCCAACCATATTGCGATATATCTTCGCTTTTGATATATCATGTCGAATAAGATGAACTTGAATATGTGTTGGTTATTGCGTAGTATTGATATCGCTTGTTAGAGCATGGTTTTTCAAATTCGTAAAAAACTTATATATGCGCTTAAAATTAGTGTTCTGAATCGGGTAGATTCGATCTTTTTCGGTTGCTCCATTCATACAAAGGTACTTTACATGCATTGATTTTTTTTTTTTTTTTTTGCGAATTTCACTAGATTATCGAAATTTAACTTATTGCTTATTCTAGTGGATTTTATTACGAAATTAAATTTCTGTACGGGGAAAGAGATCTATCAGTTATTAAACAAAGCATTTTTTTTCAATTAGAAATACATTAAAGACTTTAAACCACGTTAGATAATAATTAACGCAAAAAAATAATTACATGGTTGCCATGATTAAATTTTGTAGTACATCGTAGGCTTCTCAAAATACGCGATATTTTTTAAATTTCTTAAATTTATATTTTTAGTCATCCAAGGTAATACTTTGCTAAATTAAAAATAAGAAACTATAATGATCATTGCTAAAATGAAGTTCTTCAGGATAGAGTTATTTGGTTATGCCAAGATTAAACGAAGGATACATGCCAAAAGGTTCGTGATGTACCGGTGGTTCGGCTCGGGCCCATGTGTATAAAATAAATTAAATACTGAATTTGTACCAAGTAAAACAAAGTTTGATATTTTTAACCAATATTAATCTTGAATTAAATTCTATGAAACGAAAATTTTACACATTTTTACTTGGACAATTTTGAATTTTATTTTGTTAAATGTTTTTTTTTTTTTTTTTTTTTTTTTTTAACAGTTATTTAATTACATTATTGTGGTAAAAATGAGACTTTAAAAAAAAAGGTTAATGCAATAAAATTAGAAGAATAGTGAAAATACTATATTTAAAGAAAAGCTTTATGAAAGTAATGTTGTAAATGCAAATAATTACTGAACAATTGGTTCGTTTTCTTTTAAAAATTTTGTTTTAAAAAAATAAAATACTTTAGTTATGTTCTATTTGCAAATAGACATAAAAATTTTAATTCATTGTTTTCAACTAAGTTTTGTTTATACTGTATAATTAAAAAAAACAAAAAAACCCAGCAAATTTTCTTACTACCCCCCCCCCTTTAAATTAGTATCGCGATATATCAGTAATATCAATATTAACTTGCTGATTTATTGCGATATTAAATTTCTGATGCCGTCCAGCCCTAGTTACCGAAAATGAGAAGATGCTAAAAGGATTATATATATATATTTTTTTTAATTAAGAGGATAGCAACATATTCTCTGAAAAACAGTTAATATTGAAATACCTGTTCTCGGAAACTACTGACGAAATTTCAATATTTTTTTTCGTATTATAATTAGCTATTTTTTATCGTTTTGTTATACTTTTTTATGTACACTTAACTTGGTTTTTGTATGTAAACATGTAACTAAGCTTTCGGACGACTATATACCAATAGCGAAATCACATATATCGACTTAGGATTATCTCTCGCTAGAACAATTCTTACAAAGCTATAATTAGAGTAAAGACAAAACGAGATATGTAACCATAATTTATCCCTCACTATCCCTAGTATCTGGATTCATTTATTGAAATAAAATTATCTTTACTATTTTCCGATGGTATCGACTTAGATTCATTCTTCTTTTCATCAACAGATGGCACCAGTGGGTAAAATTTTTCCCATGATTTTCTCTCTTGTCCCTTTTCTCCCCGCTGTGTTTCTTCCCTGCTTTAAAGTGTGGTTGGTAGTTTGAGTCTTCTCCAATTCGATGTTTAAAATCCTCTGATAGAGGTATCAATTGGGTTGTGCCTAAACCATTGGGATTTTTAACATCTTTATAAATATATTTATATCTTCATTTTCCATGGGTGGTCCAAAAGTAGGTATACAGTTACATATACATAACTGATTGTGCCCTTTCTTTTGTTTCTAGGGTAAGCGATGGCTGGAAATATGAACGAGGAGCAACGACAGTGGATCCTTAAGACATACTGGAAGTATGAAAATGCAGAGACTGTACCTAAGCTGTGGGAAAATGAATTTCATTTGCCCGCGCCGTCACGTCATACGATTTACCCGAGGCTAACGAAAAAGACAGGCTACCGCGGTGCATTCCACTTATCTTTTTTCACAGACTGCTAGAGTGACGTGATGCTCTTTTCGTACACCTGCATTGGTGCATTCGAGCATCACGTGACTCCGGCGGTCTGTAAAAACAGATATGCGTAAAGCTCCGCGGTAGCCTTTCTTTTTCGTTAGCCTCGATTTACCGCTTCAGAGACAAGTTTGAGACCACGAGTTCCATCGCCAATGCACCGAAGTCTGGACGACCGCGCACGACGTTGACACAGGAAAATGAGATGAAGGTAGCCCTTACATTCGTGAACAGTCCAAAGAAGTCCACTCGACAAGCGTCTCGGGAGCTGGGTATCCCGAGGACATCATTACAAAGTCTGATACACCAGCTGCACCTTTAGCCGTACCGCCCCAGACTGTTGCACGGCCTTCTTGAGGACGATCCAGACCGCAGACTACAGTTCTGTGAGATAATGCGCAATCAACTGACTGAACAACCAGACCTACTTTCGAAAATCATTTGGACATATGAAGCCTGTTTTAAATTGTCTGGTCACGTCAACAGACATAACTCTGCATACTGGGCCGATGAAAACCCACATCATTATGACTACGCAATTGAATCAGCCAGGCTTCACAGTGTTGGGTGGAATATCCTGCGCTGGTGTCGTGGGTCCTGTCTTTTTCGATGGAACCGTTGATGGCCCCCAAGTATCTGGACATGTTGAGCGAAGTTGTTGTGCCACAACTGCAAGCACGGCCCGATTCCGCCGAATTGTTCTTTCAACAGGACGGGGTCCCACCGGATTATTCTTTGGCGATCCGTGAATACCTGGATGAGGCATTTCTGCATCATTAGATGGGGCGACGGGGGAGCATTGAGTGGCCACCACGTTCCCCGGACTTAACTCCAAATGATTTCTTCTTCTGGGGAGTAGTAAAGGATAAGGTTTATTACAGAAAACCCATTTCAATACGACAGTTGAAGAATTTCGTCTATGATGCGTTTAAGGAAATTTGTTCCAACCGGAATTTGTGTCGCACTGTGTGTCAGAGTGTTGGGGACAGATTGCAGAAATGCATCAATGCTGAAGGTAGACATTTTGAGCACCTTCTGGATTAAATATGTAACTATATATGTAATTAAACCTGTATTAAACCTGTTTTAAAAGTATTGCTGTATAAGTAACTGTATACCTACTTTTGGGTACGTTCAAGTCTTGTAAACTAATCACAGTGTAAAGTCAACTCTCAAAATCATAGCTATATTTAAAATACTCTATTTTAAAAGATTTTCTTTAAAAAAAATAAAACACTAAACTTTTCATTTAATACTACATTTTTAAATCACTAGTTTATACTTCGGAAAAAGTAATCTCTTCAAGCTGAAATTATATTAGATAATGTAAATGTTTTCTGAAAGTAAGGTAGCTGTGAAAAATTTAAAGAAACATTTTATCTTATATACAAAATATGTAAAGAATTTGTTTTTAATCTTTCGAACAAATCAGTTTTAAAAAATTGTTAAGGAATAAAAAATTTTAACAGAAAAGATTATTTAATGAAAGTGCACACTTTTAGGTGGGATAATTTCTTGAAAACTGCTTTACTAAAACTTCCAATATACTTGGAAGAAAAAAAGACTACATTTCTGCTTTATTTTTTTCTTCTTATTTCTCTTTTACAAATAATGCATAATATTTTTTAGGAGAAGTCTGGTAAATCCAAGATTTTACATGTTCCAATCATTCCATTTTCTGCTTTTACTAAGCCATTTCGGTAAATACTGACATATACCAAGCTCTTTTGGTAAAAGTTCAAAATTATTGATGAAATTACCATAGGGTTCAGTAAATACATGTTTACGACATTTTTTTTTTTTTTTTTTTTTTTTTTTTTTTTTACGCAGATATCTTTTTATATTCAACCAATCATTTAATTATTTTTTATAAATTTACAAACAATATGAGTTGAAAAGAAAATCAAAACTACATTTTATCAGATTAAACTGTATTATTTTATTATTTCATTGTACAATGATTTGCTTTTTAAAAAATGTGCTAAGACTAGAATAACTTTAAATTACTTAATTTTATGAAAATGAGCCCAGTAGCTGGTCCTTCCCTACCTGTCTATGATCGGACGCCGTGGGATAGCAAAAGCCGTAGGGATGTCGAGCACATGGCCGAGGGACCGACTCTCCTTTTGGGGTTTCGGCGACGGAGCCGCTCGGCAGTCTCTACGGTTCATCGAGTGTCATGTGTGGAAGTCTCCTCTAAGAGTTGGAACCTCCGCCGTATCGCAGCGACCTATGTCGTCGCGAGCTTGGGTAAAAGATTGGGAGGTTTCGTTGGATGACGATCCTCCGGATCGGCCGGAAGCGCACTCGGTGATCGCCGATGTGCGTGCTAAAAGTCCATGAGGACTTGGGACCGGTGGTTGATTGCCGCGCCGGGCGTCCCGTCAGGGCACATGGCATGTTAGTTTTATATCGTTAAACTTAACTTTTTACATTTTACTGCATTTCAGCAACAGATTAAAATAAGTTGTTTATGGAACATATGGAACTTATTATTCGGAATTTTCTTCAACATTATCAAATCATAATTAAACTCATTTGTTTTAGCAAGAATAACTTTTGTGAATCTTTTAATTAGAAAGTAGATTTGCTGATTTTCTCAAACATATCTTTGTGTCACAAGTCTTTGTAAAGTCTAATTTTCAGAGTCTTTTTCCATCAAATGATTTTTTTTTTTTTTTTTTTTTTTTTACTATTTCACGTACCTCATCTGTGTAAAATTCTTCGAAGTTTATTTTTCCCCCTGAGGTAAACTGATTTCTTGTCCACAATGCTTTTTGTTTATCTAACTTACAAAAGAACCACCTTTATTATAAGCATTGAGACCTGGTGTATTTTACAGCCCTATAGGTCAAAGTTAGAGAACCGATTACATTTGTCTGCAAAAGTCGTATTTATAGATTTTACAGCCGCACAAGTTTCTGAAAATGCAAGTTTTGAGACCACTTATAGGACTATTAACGTAAAAGTTTTTTTGAGAAAAGAATTTTAAAATAAATATTTGTTAATAAGAACAAAATATCAAAAAACAGTTTAAAAATTCCTTCAAAAACATACGAATTTTATTTTTAATAAAATGTAACATTGCAATTGGATTTTTGACGGCGCAAAATTGGCTTTATTCGTTACCGTAGGAATTTCTTCGGCAACCCTAACCGAATATCATACTCGTATGCTGTATGTGAGTAGTGATTTATATTCATAGATATTTGGAGACTTCTGGAGCGAAATTAACAATTAAAAATTCATTACTTTAAAATTAAATGTATACAAAAATAAAATGCATAATACGGTTTTTGCAGACAGATTTTATCGGTTCTCTAACTTTGGCATATATTGCTATAAAATGCACCAGATCTCAATGCTAAGTGCGAGTTTCACTAAAAGTAGTTTTCTCGTTAGTATCAAGTTCATAAAATTCTCCGTCTAATATTTGTATTAAAAACTATCCTTGATTTTGGATCCATTACCTCTCCCTCAATATCAAGTATTTTTATTCAAATATTTTGTCTGAGAGCAATTTTCTGAAAGACTTTGGAGAACGCTATCTTCATTTTATTTTCCTACTTGTCAAGTCTTTCCTTGAAAATCTATCGAAATACTTGTGCTTTATGATTCCATTGGTAGTTAGAGTTGTTTTGTCAGGGATTTCAGATTATAGTTCTAGCTGTTTCTTTACTTATGAACTTCGATATCCACATCCACGGTTACGTATGTTTCTGTTTCACTTCCATTATTATTACCTTGAAAATCGAAATCAAGAGTTGATTCGAGGTCAACTTTTATATTACCTGTGCATTCATTATTAATATTTATACCTTTTTCTAGCTTCTCGTCGGTGGTTATGTTAATTATTAAATTGCGTGGTAAAACAGAGTTAGCAATCTCCAACTTCAGAGGAACATCAAACACAACTTCGTAGGGTAGCTATTATTTCATTGTATGGTGTGTTTTTCATTGTTTGTACAAAGATTAAACTATCCGATCACTTTCTTGTGTTATTTATTTCCATCCAAGATGCCAACATGTTATCAATGTGGTGGTTCACCCGCTCGGTTGACCATGTGACTCACTCTGTCTCAGTTCACTATGAACAATTTTTGCACATTTCATATAAATTCTTTATGATTTGGTTGCAAAATACTTTCCCGTTGTTCGACTCGAGAAAGTTTGGTTTCTAAACTTATAAAAAAAATAATTATATAAAAATTATCGTTCCTAAAATTTTTAAAATATCCTAAAGTTGATATATATCTTCATCAGCCCTTTTACAATGCAGCTATCGGAGAGGGACGACTTTTGTAAGCTGATATCAATACATTAAGATAAATTTTATTAGAGTTTTTCAGAGTGGTCTGTTTTTTGTGATATAGTTCACACAATCTCAAATATGTCGCGACAGTCTCTATAATCACATTCTTGTACATACGACTCATTTTTTTAATCTCTTGGGTTCTTCAACCATGGCCAACAGCGATATGAGCTTTGTTGAACCGTTGGTCAAAAATAACATAGTATAGGAATTATGTTTCTTTTTTGGAGATAATGGCTCCTTTATGTCATCTTTGTTTACTATGCTGACAATATAATAGCTTTTTAATAGTCTATAATGGACTGTTTGTTTTTCTTTAATACTTTTAGCACCTTACACTTTATTTATAAAATAATTGTATTTCTTATCATTTTTGTTAATTAAAAGTTGTTATCATTTTTATTATTTACTGATTTACACAAAATCACGTAAAACTTTTCTCGCATAATATCACTCTTTTTTTTAAACGAAATAGAAATTGCAATATATTTTGTCAAAAAAACAAAATAATTCTAGATTGCAGCGTCTCACGGCAGTCTAAATGTCTAGGATGTTAGACTGCAACTATTAGAGAACGTTTTCGAATCATGAAGGTAGATGTGCACTCAGATAAAGGGTAGGCTCATCCCTTATTTCCGACTTTTATTAAAATAAGTCGGTAAATATGATTATTTACCGAAACAATCTCGTAAAACCCCGAAACAGGAGCATTTAATTAGCAATTTTCGGTCTTTTCCAGTAACATCTATACTAATAAAATATTAAATTTTGCTGTAAATTATTTTATATATCTTGATATCTATATCTGGTGCATCCATAAATAAGCAAATTTATTCATAGATACAACAGCTATAAATATATAGATATGCAGATTTTTAGAATTTTTAAAATGTTTTATTTATGATAAAACAGCGTTATTAATATACTAGTTAAGAATTTTTTTTCTTATTTATTTCATCTCGCTCTATTAAATTGTACTGACATATTCTTTCAAAAATTGTTTATTTCAACAGAATGTACCATAATTTATTCAAAATATATTTTTTATTACCCAGTCGTATGCAGTTTCTGTTTTGTGCTGTGTACGTGTTTGCCTACTTATTTTCACATTTTCAACAACGGATGCTTTTGGCATGTAGCATGGTCCAATTACATCCAATAATTTGTTTTTTGAATTTTTACTCATTAGTTGTCATTTGCGTCATAACAGTCTGGGTCTGGCTGCATTATATTCAGATATCTGAGCTCGTCTGAATTTGTGCATTTACTTCCGCTTTGTTGTAATGTAAATTCTATCGCAATTTTTGAAAACATTAAGAAATTAATTTTTAATCTATTTATTTAACATTTGTATGAAAAATTAATCTCAATGATCTGTTGTTTCATACTACAATAAAAGTATAATGTATTATAATAATGCAGCACAGTTAATGAAAGATCAGTTATTTTTATAATTTGCCAAATTAGCCTTGTGCTTTAACTTATTTATGAAGCTCCTGGAGATAGTGATGACTAAATAACTTACGATAAAACAAAATTTTATTTGTATCGTAAATTGACGCAGGTGTCAATCGTGTTTATATAAAGCTTAAATCTTCCATTATGTAGATCAGTCCCCTCTAAAAAAATTTCATATAGCTCCGCAATTATATTTTTAAAATCCTCACTTTATTTTGAAAATTTCAGAAAAGCCTACTTAAGAGCTTAAGAGCACTTAAGAGCCTACATCAGTCATGCGAAAAAACGCATAAGCTAATGTTAAGTCTATGGGAAGGTTCTTGCGCCATTTCTCGTTCGCATTTTAATATTTTTAAATGATTCTTTTTGCATAGAATAGCTGAGGTCAATCTCTAAATTTGTCATTTTTTACTTTTTCGATTTTGGTTCCAGTTTTTTTATGTAAGGGTTCTTTCCATTTCAGAACCGGTTTAAACCGGTTCAAAACTTGAAAATGTCCGCTTATAAAAAAACTGTAACCAAAATCAAAAAAGTAAAAACTAACAACGTTAGAAATCGTTCTCACCAATGATATACAAAAAAACACATTTAAAAATATTAAAATGCGAGCGAAAAATGACGCAAGAACCTTCCCATAGACTTAACATTAGTTTGAGCGTTTCTTCGCATGACTAGAGTAGGCTCTTAAGTCGTATGTGTAATACACAGTAAAGAATGTATAATTTTATTTTTGAAAAAGTTTCTACTACTATCATAAAACATTTCGGCAACTGTTTACAGTGTAATAAATTAAAAACAAAACCATCTATAATAAAATTAGAAACTTTTGAACTGTTTTCCATGTTTTTAAAAAATACATAAAAATGACATTTCCAATTTCTAATGAAATCGAAATATATTGTTCAATGTTAATCAAAATGTTTCAGAAATACAGTTTTATCATATTTACACGTGTGTGGCCCTTCTTACTTTTTGTAATTACTTTCTAGTTTAGATTTTGTAGAACTTCCAAGTTTAAGAATTAAAGCAATACCCATTTTTTGTAGAAGAAATACGTCTTTCGCCTCAGGTGAAAAACGGTAAAATACGACACAAATCTAGCTCCAATGTTTTAATTTTCCTGATTTTAATCAATTTCTGTTTTAAATAAAATATTTGAAGACGCATTCAATTCTCACATTTCAAATTCAAAGATTTTATGAGGGATTTTTTCCAGTACTTTTATTGGGTTTCAGATATTTATTATTCTTTGGTAATTAACAAAACTATACTTGAAACAAAATTACCTATCGTTTATTGTTTAGGAAAATCTAAAACCCATTAATGAATAAGTTATTTGTTTATTTTGATTAAGCTTGACATGGCTTTAACAATTTTTCACGAAACTTACAATAGAAATGAGTAATTGCACATCTGAAATTAACGTCTTATCTTTACTCTAAACAAATCCATGAAATGGCATATACGTCTGAATAATTTTCGTTTGATTTTGCATATTTTCCACACCGAAGTTTCAACCAATCTAAGCTGAAAATTACCTAAAATCCTTCAATCTAAGCTATATTTTCGTCAAATCAAAGCGGGGGTCGTGCGGGGAGATCTGGCAACTGTGCTTTCCCGTTTCAGAAACCGAATATGCATGTTCTTTCCCTCCCAAATCTCAGAAACTTTGCAAATCTTAAGCTCAATTTTTTTTAATATCTTCCAGTGAAAAAGACGAAAAATTCGTCAAATAACAGAATATTTTGCGTAACTGAATAGTTAGCAAAATAATTATTGTAAACTACCAATTCAACGGCAGATTGTACCCTAAGTCTGCGGATGGATGGTGGTAGAGATTTCAAGTCCACGTCTGAGTGTGATGTAGCTTACGATTGTTCATCATTCTTTCTGTGTTTTCGTAACAGTGGAGACTTATAACATCACTTAAAATGCGAAATGATTTCTGGGGTTCCAGGAATCTGCTTTCGCTGTGCAAGTGCAAAGAAATTTCCATCGAAAATACAAGAAAATGCTCCGAAAAGAGATAGTGAAATCACGAATATAAACTCACTTTGTTTGAGCAACATGCATGTAGTCAGCAAGGACCAATTTACCGATGGGACATTGGAAGAGTAACTGAGAAAAGCCTCGTAGATCATTTGTAAAAAAAGAAAACTTTGTTTCATTATCTTATAATCATTTGTACTCTCAAGTTTGGCTGTGTAACAGCGCATAATAAACCATTGTTTTGCCCAACTAATTTATGTCCATCATGTCTAAACTGAAATTCTGTCCTTAACAAGCCTGAGATTGTGATATCAGGGCGATGTAAAGGTAGTTGTTGGAAGTGTCATAAAACTAGTCCAACGGTGGTTGACCCATTCATGCCAGTTTTTAAGTCAGCATTACAATGAGTGAAGAGTAAATAAACCATTTCTTTGCACAAAGAAAAATCCCTGGAATTTTCTTGTTTGTTGTGTTTGTCCCCAGATTCCACGTTGATGGTCGAGCTATCGCTAGCATAGGTTTTTCGTTAGAGTCTACCTATCACGGACATAGGTTTCCAATTGGTGGTCTAACTACCCCTGGTTTAGAGTCTAATAATTGACAACTTAGATTTTCCGTTAGAGTCTACCTATCAGCGGCAATGATTTTCTGTTGGCGACCAAAGTATTCTTCAGCGTTTCGGCTCTTTGTAACTTTCCTTGACTTAAGTTTTCCGTTGGTAGTCCGGCTATTCCTGGCTTAGGTTTCCAATTGGTGGTATAACTATCCGATTCCAATACATATCTAGAACTCAAATAAAAATCTAACATGGGGATAGCTGAACTGTCCAATAGATAGCTGAACTGTAGCTATGGATAGCTTGATAGCTGGATAGCTGGACTGTAGCTATAGATAGCTGGATATCTGGACTTAAGCTATTGATAACTGGATAGCTGGACTGTAGCTATCCTCGGAAACATAAGCCAAAGATAGCTACAATGAAGGTTCCCTGCAAATTTCATAAGGATTCAAAAACTAAATATTTGTCTACCTATCTCTTTGTTTTGTCTAGGTTTTAATTAAAATAAAAATTGACCAATCGTCACGCATTTTCAATATTTATTTAAGGTACACAATAACACTTTTAGTTTTAAAAATAGTGATTGCGTCATGTGTAGGTTTTTTGTTAAAAGAAACATGTCAAACATTTTGATCTCTCTACTGCGCATCAAACATGTGCGATGCTTTCAACAATGTTGAAAAATGAGCAAAATCAAATGTTTAAACCCATTAATATTTATATATATATAGTATTTTCCATATATATATATATATATATATATATATATATATATAACACATGAGCTGATAAGTTCCCGGTCTAATAAAGAAAACACAACTTTTTAACAAAGCTTTATAACTTTATGACTTTATAACTTTATAACTTTAATAAATAACATAACTTTAATAATAAATAATAATAATTTAATAATAATAATAATAATTTAAAAATAATAATTTTATAATAATAATAATAATTTAAAAATAATAATTTTATAATAATAATAATAATTTAAAAATAATAATTTTATAATAATAATTTAATAATAATAATTAAGAAATAATTTTATAATAATAATTTAATAATAATAATTTTAAAAATAATTTTATAATAATACTTGTATAATAATAATTTAATAAATGATTAATAATAATAATTTAATAATAAATAACATAATTTTATAACGAAAAAGCTCCAAACAGTGCTCAGAACTCGTTGTTGTTTTTGGTCAAAAGTCAACACGCGCGGCAGCCACTTTGACAACAGCTTTTTCATAGACAAATGTTCATTCAAAATAAAACCTACACGTTCCTTGGATATCTTCAGAGTCTGAGCTATCTCCTGCAACCTCACTTTACGGTTCCCCAAAACTATTTTGTGGACTTTTTTATGTTTTCCGGAGTAACCACCTCTTTTGCGTGGTGCATCACTGGTGTCCGTACGACCACGTTTGAATTCAGCAAACCAGTCAATAATGGTTGATTTACCTGGTGCAGTGTCCGGATAACGCTTATCTAGCCAAGCTTTTGTTTGAACGGTATTTTTTCCCCATCAAATAACAATTCTTGAAATTCTTGTTATCCAGTTTTTTGTTTATCAACAAAGTCGTTCAACTAAAACCACTCTAACGTTTCATCCACACGGCGAATCGTCATGGTATTTTTTCTACTACCTTATAAAGGTTAGTATTTACTAAAAAAAACATCGTTTCGGCTATTGCAACGCCATCTGCGTGCCAGACCGGGAACTTATCAGCCCATGTGTTATATATATATATATATATATATATATATATATATAAAGTTTTTTTTTTTGAAAAATCGGATCAAGCCGAACTCGATCCGTAAAAATCGAATCCCAACACGAAACCGACTTGAACATAACCCGTAACGTTTAATCAATTTTACTCAAACCGCGTGCGCAGTCGGGTTCGGGTAAAATCAGGTTAATCTAGTACCGAGATTGTCATGTTATCAATGGCATCTGCTATATCATGAAAGATTTGCCACAAAAAGCACTCCACTGTGCCAAACCACTTTTTCTTAAGTACGCTGACGGATTTAAGAATTAACCATTTGATGTTTGTTATATATTTTTAATACTTACGAGTTGTGTCATATGGAACGTTGTTCAAATATTCCATGCACTGTATGACTGCAAAGGACTCAGATTTAGTCGGAGGCCAACAAGAAATCCCATCGTATGTCGTGTTGCACGAAGGCTCTGTAAGGAGAAAATGATATAATGCTTATTCATAAGTGCAAATACTTTAATTAAAACTGGTATGTAATCTACACATTTAAAATAATACTTTTAAAAAACTAACTTTGTAAAATTATTGCAGCTTTTTTTAAACGTTTATGGTAACACTTTAAATGTGAGGATTTAGTAAAGGAAAGGGCAGCAAAGTAATTTTAGAAGATTGTTATAATATTATACATCAGAGTTTTCCAAAGTTTCAGTCTTGTGCACTATTAGATCAAAATCCATAATTTCGCCGTACCAGCATTAATAAAGATAATGTTTATATTTAAAATGGTAATCTTATATCGCTAAATTAAATTTCCGATTATCTTCTTTCATCGATATTCTACTAAAAAGTAGCACCATGATCCTGTATGAATTCGTGTATATTTTAATGCAAGATTCATTCGATAATTAAAAGAAAAAAACATATAAAAAATAAAAACAAAAAAAATAACTTTAAAATTTGTTAAAAAAATGTATGATAATATACATATATGGATTTTTTAGAAATCCATAATGTTAGTGATTTATTAGCACATATTAACGTACTAGTCAGACGGGTCGAGAATCTCTAAATCTAAAGTAATGCAGTTATCAGCTCTATAACAAATTTTTGAATAATATCCGCGTACCAACTTCTGAAGGTCCACGTACCACAGTTTGGGATTCCCTGCATGATTCTTAATGAAAAAGGTGTGTATGAAATTTATTCCTTTTTACATAGTCTCAAACCAAATTCATATATATTACCGGCTACGGGTGGTAATTACAATAATAAATGTTACAAACGATTCCGCAGTATCTGAACAACTGCCGATACAAAAATTTCACATCCCGGAGTGAAATAAGTGTTTTCTAGTACAGAAGCTTAAATTTTAGTCTACAGGTTAGGACATATACATACATACCAATGGAATATTTTTTTTTATTCTATTCGTATCACTTATTGAAGAATTATCTCTGGTATACACTTATACCAGGATTTCAACCGGCGGGTCCATCTTGGTGATCCTGATTCGGCCCCTTAAGTGGGGAAGATGATCGGGAGCCGAGCATTGCGTGACTCACCGTACTCTCGGCACAGGAGATGTTCGTCGACACGACGGAGACAGGAGACGGACGGACTACTACCTCATCGTGGTCCGCCGGTGGTAAAGGGACGTCCGAAAGCCGGGGACGCCACATTAGCCCACAAGGGTTTGATAGAGCTCTATGGGGATTGTGGGCGTGGATTCAACGAGAATTTAGACGTTGTTGGGGGAGCAATCCTGCACATAAGAGCGTAAAGCTATGGTATGAAAAGTTTAATGAAACTGGTAGTGTTGGTGTTTTTTCAAGACGTTGAGTGATTGACATTCTTAGAAGTACAAACTTTACTACAAATTCTGTTACGGTGTTAGTAATTTAAAAAAATTAAAGTGCTTTAATTGTTTTTGCGGAATTTTTTTTGTAATCAGTGAACGATTTTATGCTCACAGTATATATTACCTCAGAAGTTATGAAATTATAATTATCATAACTGCATATCATCCATATTTATCTATATATATTATTACTGTGTAGAACAAATATTCTTGTAAAAAGTATATTTAAATTTTAAAAAGCATTTTTTTTAAAAATTTATCTATGCCAGAATAAAAGTAATTGCGTAACTGCACTTAATCTGCTCGGTCATTCTGTATGAAATTATTTACGTGTTACATTTATAATTGACCTCATTTAAGCTTGTTACAAATGTGAGAAGATATACGTATACTCAATACATTCTATTGGCCTCAAATATGTTATGAACGTCGTGCTAACTTGTTAGACGCTGTTGATACGTTTATTAAATTATAATAGGTTCATCACATCAGCTCACATACTTCATCACATCAGCTATGGTTCATATCCATATTTAATAAACCTACAGAATGAGAGCTTCTGCATTTCTGGATAAATATATTATATACGAGTCAGCTGTAAATTTGATGAAAGCTATATAATATTATATCTAGAAAATATTATAAAAAGAAATTTACAAATCATTCATTAAAGAATATAAATATCCGAAGTATAATGTTACCCGAAATTTGTTTATCTCAATATGACTGGAATTTTATATCATTTATATATTATGTTATGGGATTATATATATAACCATAATGGACAACATTAAAATAATTATTCACAAATGGGGAAAACAAATAAAAATAACCTCATATTTGTTATGATAGATTATTCAAAATCTACAGTATAATTTTTAAGTCCAAATTACCATAGATTCCTCAAAACATGTACGATTTTTCCCTTACATGGGTTATGTTATAATAAGGTAGAACGTCCAAGTTTAGGTTACCGTACATTAAAACAACACATTAATTAGATTAAAGAAATTTGAACTTGAAAAATGAGAAAGCTTTACGTATGTTTGCGAAAAAAATACAGAACCGCGTATGAGACGAGACAAATATGCCGGAATTGCATGATTACAATATGCTGTCAATGTAGAACATAAATAGAATACATGTGTTGAACAGTTAAAGAGGATAATATATATTTATGTATGTCTGATGATGGATGAATTAAAGCAAAGAATACTTAAGTATCGTCTCAAATAAAGCGAAAAAAATAATTAATAATTAAAAAATAATGCAATTAATACACATATTTTAAAAAAGGAGTGGAAACTATTGATGTTATTCTGAAATGAAGTGTTAGAGAATCAATTATAGTGTTAAGAAATTTAGCATCTATCCAGGTCAAAATCAAATTTTTTACTCACTGGCCACTGGCCAGTATATGGATTTTTTTCACTGGCCAGTTTTTTTTAAGCACTGGTCAGTAACAAATTTACTAATACTTGATTAAAAATACTGCTTTTTGTAACTATTAACATCATAATTTACTAATATCCTTTATTTATACCTTTTGGTGAGATTTCATTCGACGGAAAAAATACGCATACCATAGAATAGGGAAATATAAACAAGTAATTACTGCAGCCAAATTATAAGTGATAAACTATACTTAAAATGCTGATGCACTGTATAAAAAAGGGATTTTTGAAATTAAATTATATTTTAATTTAAAAAATAATTTCACATCTAGGCTATTTTATTTTTACTTAAAACTTAGTCTTGAAACTTAAATCTATTAACAGTTACAATAAAGTAGTCCCGAATCTCGTTGTATATATTAAGTAAGAGGTAATAATAATAATTAAAAAAAATTATTTTTGGCACTAACGTTTATCATTTACATTAGGTCTCCATGCACTAACTGAGTCCTCCCACCACTTCTTTTTTTACATTTTGAGCTAATTTTTGTGGATTAATGAATCTGGTCTCAATCTTTTAGCCCAATGTAGCACATTTTATCATCTTTTCAATAAAATTTATTCAGAATTCGTACAGTGATTTTTGAATCTTTCGCGAATTATTTTTATGCAATTTCTTGTGTTTTTCGCGTTTTACGATGATTTTTTGGCATTGGTAAAATTAATTTTGCTTCAAACTTTTAGCCTAATTTAGTAAATTTTATCCTGTTCAAGTTTTTGAATATTAGCGATTTTTAGCGATTTTTCGAGTTCTTCGGCGAATTTTTGACAGTTGAAAAATGAATTTGGGTTGGGTTGGGTTGGGTTGATTTATGACGGCCAATTATCAACACGAGGGATATAGGCCCTGGGGAAGTGCCCTCCGTGGGGGTCTTTTTAAAGGATCCTCACCCGTATTTACGGCAAGGTTAGAAGAAAACCACGGAAAACTCCGAACGGTTAGGTCGACGAGCGCGACAGGGATTTGAACCCAGCACCTCCCGTCTACCAGCTTTGAGAGCAGAACCTCTCAGCCACTGGTGGGGCAAAAATGAATTTGGAATGAAATGAATTTTATTATTATTATTTATTTATTTACTTTAACTTATCTATTTTTTAATTTAATTTTTGTATGAGGTAGATAAATTTAAAAGTTCAATATAGAAGAAGTGTATGAGCTAAATAATAGGCGAAACTATAGGATTTCTCGCTGTGATTTCCCTTTGAAATAAAGTTTTAATGTGTTGAGATAAAGTTTTAATGTGTTTTAATGTACGGTAAAGGTTTAAAAATGAGATAACGTTTGTAATTTGTTTTATTGATAGAAATTATTTTTTGAATCTGAAAAATCTAGCTTAAATTAAACTTTTGTCTTCTTACTCAAAAAAGACCGTTACATAGCTAGAATGTTTTGGGAAAAAAAAAAAGAAAAAAAAAGTCAAGTGGATGAAAATGGCTTCGCGCCAGTTCTTGATGTAGTAAACATTTTACTTACGCCAAATCAAGCGGTATTAAAAAGGTTTTTATTTTAACGCTGAGCTCTTGCGTTTTACATCTTTAAAACACTTGTTCAGTTAAAGTTTTACAACACAATAGTTTACACTTAATTTATTTTATTTTATTTTATGGAGGATCAGATTTTTAAAGCGAAGTATGGAAGAAGTCTGTAAACTGGAAATTACAAAGCAAACTCTAGACTTTCGTGCCATTGTTTATTTTTGCGATTTTTACGAGCGTGATAAAAATTTATTTGAATAGGCATAATGATTTTTTATGCTGTTTTTTATAGAGCACAACAATTTCTTTTAAATTTGATTTTATGTAAAATTTACTTATCCTTCCAGAACCCATTTTTCTTTACGAAAAAGATACACATATGAATAGAATGTTTTGCGAGTAGAATGGGAAATGAATGAAAATCGCATAGCGCAAGTTTATCAATGCTATGTACTAAATATTTTACTTACTCTAATGCAGAAATACTAATTTTTTTAAACTCAGATCTCTTGCTTCTTACAACTTTAAAAGTGTATCCCATTTAAAAATGTACGACACCACCGGTTAATTCTTTTATGTTATTTTTTCATGTTGGCGGATTTAAGATTAAAAAGTGAAATATTAAAAGAGGTTTGTAAACTGCGCAAAGTGTATCTGAATTAGAGCCTTGCGCGGGTCAGGTTGTACCCGACACGAACCCAATACGTTTCAACGCAAACCCTCTAAATATTCGAACATCGAATTTTCCGCCAAATATTCAAATCCAAACCCGAAATTAAAAAAAATTTATCCATATTTTAATACAATTATTGAAAAACAGTCTACAACTATATCTCTGACATCAATTTTATCTTTTTTGTATAATTCAAACGCACACAATTGAATATTTTTCAAATGAATATATATATTCATTTGAAAAATATTCAAGACTCTTTTTTCAAAAATCGGGTCAACCCGAACCCAACCCGAAAGAGTCAAAACCTAACCCAAAAACAATCCAAACCCGACACATTTAATGTCGACCCGACCCGAAGAACGAATCGGGACGGCTTATCTTTTCTATTTAAGCTTTTTTATTTAACTCAACTTGTTTTTTGTATGTAATGATGGAATTTGGTAAAATATTTTTAACTTACCTCCTGCTATGCTAGAATTATACAAATTACGTATGCCAAAAAAGGCCCCCTCGTTGTGAAACTATAACAATATAATATTTTAAACGCTAAAAAGTAGAAAATTAAATAAAAAATAAAGAATGTAATAATTAAAAAAAATATACTGTTATCAATTAACAGTTTAATATTAATTAAATTATGATTATACATTGAGATTCAAAAATCCCGGATAAATCGTTTAAATTATGATTTGTTTTCTTTGCTGTTGCCATATTTAAAAATATATATATATTGTAATACGTTCACTAGCTCGCGCTTTCTACAAAGCGTGAAAAAAACCCGATGAATTTTCAATAATCAGGTAGGGTGATCATGCAAAATGTATGCATGTAACGTAATTTTTGTAAGGCATTGTAACGTAATTTTTTTGAAAAAATTATAGGGATGATTTTCAAGATAAAGTTTGAATGCTTATATATGAGTGTATTAAAAAATATTTTTTTTCACTTTTATACTTATTTGTTTTATTTTATTCTCTCTGTCGGAAATCTGAGTTTAAAAGGCTTGTAAACATTAGTCCAAAAAGCGAAAGTATCAGAATTCAGCGTATGGTTTCCCTATGCGATTTTGAGATGCGAAAGAAAAAAAAAAAAAAAAAAAAAGAAAAATTCCTTTCCTCGAGTGAATTTTTTTCTAAATATCAAGATTTATTATTATTATTATTTGAGTGTATATAAATTTTACTTAAACTCAATTTTTCTGTTCATTGAAAAATCGAATATGTTTTGCGAATAAAATGTTAAGGGGATGAAAATATTCTGGCGCCTGTTTCTCATGCAGTAAACATTCAATTTATGTTAAATGGATCAATATTGAATGCTTTTCAAGATCTTATTTTGAAGGTGTTGCTTGTTTAAAAATTTACGACGCTTTCCTTTTTACTTGTTTTATGGATTTGCATTAGATTAGAATTTAAACGTCCAATATAGGAGAAGTTTGTAAATTATGATCCGAAATGTAAAATGATCAGTATCATGCAATTTTTTTCCATTCTGATTTCCAGATTCGATGAGATTTATAATATATGTGTAGGATTTTTTTCGGAGGGAGGGCTTTCTAGGAAATATTTTTTTTATTGATTTTTTAAAAAAAATGTTTTTTGGATTATCATAAGAATAAGAACGTATCCATTGATTTTTTTTTCACTTACTAAACCAATCTCTACAGGAAATGTGGATAGTTTAATGAATTTAACTTATCCATTTTTTTTTCACTTTAACCCTGCTGTCCTGTTCGAGTAGGTTTGACCCGAAATGTTTTTCAATTGCTTACAAAAAAGACAGCAAACAAAAATATTCAATAGACATTTTGTGTCTTTGTTAGTGAGGATAATATGTTATTCCTCTGAAAAGAATTTTGTTTTACTTATATATTCTCTTTATATTTTTTGAAATAAAACTTAACTTAAACAAAGTAAATGCGAACAGAACAACTGACTTAAATCTTATTAAATTTTAGATTAATAGAGCGACCAGGGCAGGCCATAAGACGGGTGCGGAACAGTAATGCATGCAAGTGAACGAGAATGAAAGACCCTTTTTTAGGTAGATTTCGTAAGAAATACTACCTATTACATTCATCCCTGAGTTGGACTTTTTGAAACATTTTTGCAGATCTACGCCGATTATGACTCCCAGAACCCCAAAATACCCCCAGTTCAAAACTGTATATATATATATATATATATATATATATGATAACCCCCATAATTCTGCACAAATCTCTTCCAAACTGATACATAAAATCAAGGGATGTAAAATCTCGGTCAAGTTCGTTAATGGGCAAAATCGAGCCAAGGGCGGGGGGGGGGGAATGGAGGGGCTTTTTGTGAAAATAGAAATCACCACATAATTTCTTAATTATGATACGTATCGAATCCGTTTAAAGTTATTATTACTCCTAGGAAAAGGGCCGAAAAGTTATGTATGACAGATTTCTGATATCATTAAAAAAGGCCACAAACGGGGGGGGGGGGGCTAAGAAGAAAATAATTCATAACTTCGTCAATTCACAAGAATTTCAAGAATCCGCTTAAATTTATTATAAATCCTCTTAATATTATCTAAAACTTTTACATTGACACATTTTTTATAGGACCAACCCTTATAGCAAAAATAAATAAATAAATAAATAAAATAAATAAAAATAAATAAATAAATAAATAAATAAAAAACAAAAAAATCCCTGCCGGCTCCGCCTGCAAACAAGTTAGGTGTCGAAGTGTGCGGTTTCAACTGCCGCATCATGGCAAAAAGGTCATTTCTTCCGCAATTCCCAACAAACAGGCGTCCCACGGTCTGCGTCTTCGAGATATACCTAGAGATAAACCCAGTTTAACAATTTTATCTGGCCACTTTTGACGAGTCCCCCCCCCCCATTATACTCCAAATTGCGCCCGATTAATAATGCAACCCTATATACTGCATCTCTGAGAGTTGTCCAAACTTTTCATCACGCCAATGATTATTTTTTATCGCCTTAGTGGCGGATTAATGGAGATTTAATGTTTATCCCTTCTAATCCCCCCTTTTTAATTTTTTTTCTATAAGAGTTGGCCCTATGAAAAACTTATCAATATAAAAGTTGTAGATAATATTAAGAAGATTTTTAATAAATTTAAGCGGATTTGATATCTTATGAATTGACGAAGTTATGAATTTTTCTCTTCTTAAAACCCTTTTTCCCCTCCCCCTTGAGGCCATTTTTAATGATATCAAAAATCTGTCATACATAAATTTTTGGCCCTTTTCCTAGAAGTAATAATAACTTTAAACGGATTCGATATGTATCATAACTAAGTAGTTATTTTTTTTCTCTTTTCACAAAAAGCCCCCCATTCTCCCCCGCCCTCCCTCTTGATCCGATTTTGCCATTAACGAACTTGACCGAGATTTTATGCCCCTTGATTTTATGTATGGGTTTGGAAGAGATTTGTGCAGAATTATGGAAGTTATCGTGTCCATAAAAAAGTGATATAGACAGACATATAGATAGATAGATAGATAGATAGATAGATAAAGTTTTGAACTGGGGGTAGTTTTGGGTTCTAGGAGTCATGATCGGCGTAGATCTGCAAAATGTTTTTAGAAATTCCAACATATAGGGGAGAAATTAACAGGTAGTATTTCTTACGAAAGCTACCTAAAATCATGTAACACCATTCGCAGATCATGAAACATTTTCCAACACTATCAGAATACTGTTAATTTTTTTTTCATACTCTGAAATGAAATATCTAAATAAGCACATAACACAGTCGAAGTCTCATTTTCAGGAATTACCATCCATAGAACGGTAATCTATTTGAAATATTTTCTGCAAGTCTGTATGTCATCTATAGATTTTTAAATATAACACAGTGTAGTAAAATTTATTTTAGCTGGAAAACACATAACAAAACTGAAAACACTTTTACAGCAATTACAATAGACCACGGCGTATCCTTATCCTTTTGTATAATCATGTATATAAATTTAATAACATATGCCACACTCTATAAGTAAAATAAAAACATACCCATGCTACCCATAAACATACATACCCATAAACATACCCATGCCACATTCTGTAGTAAAATTGAACTCACCTGATAAACACGTAACACGGTAAAAAAGCAATTTCAGCAGTTCTCATCGATGAAATTTAATTAATTCGAAATCTTCTGGGCAGCCCTGTACATGATCAATAGAATTTATATTCACTAAATAATAAACTAAAAATTAGATAATTCTTTAAACGTAGTTCCAGCAATTATCGTGGAAGATATTACCGTGCATTTCAAAAACGTATGTAAATTTCAGACAATTACTGCCTACACATAGTAATGGAATCCAGTTCTTAGTTTGTTCTCGAAAAATAACAATAATCGCTACGCACGCTATTTTCTATTGGGAACATTATATAGTGCATATTAATTTCGTAATGTTTGAAATTGTGTAACATCATCAAAATATACCTGAAACAATTATCGTCCATAGACCATAATGTATCCAAACCCTTTTGAGTACCCCATTTAAAGAACTATATGTACTATACAGCTCATTTTCAATAGAAACATTCTGTAATTAACATCAATAATATATAACAATTTTGTGACATCCCACGCTTGTTTATCAAACTTAGAACGCGAAAAGACGGTCAGACTGACAGACGGCCATAAACATGTTAAAAAAATATTCGAAAGTTTAAAATGCATTATAAATATTTTCTAGAAATTGGTTTGGGTCATAAAAAAACATAAGGTATTTGTATGTTTTTACTATCTAAAAAATTGCCTTTCAGATATGTATATTTGTACCTATGTAAAAATGATTTAATTGTAGTTGTATATTTCAAAATCTTACAAATCTTGTTACCTTAACGCATATCTTATTATCTTTTTCTTTAAATTATTTTAAATATGTCTACAATTTTTACAAATTATTCAATTTTTTTCAATTTTACATGATTTTTTTTAATCATTGGGAAAATGGCTTTTGTTTTCGGTCGAGAATGGACCTCTTGACGTCGTCATTTTATTTACGTCGTCACTTTATTGACGTTGTCACTTTATTTTCTTAAGCGTTTTTAAGCGTTTTTAACAAAATTATGTAACTTCAGAAGAATTTTCAACGAAATTCCGTAACTTTAGAAGAAATTTTCTTAGCCAATAAAAATAAATAAAATAGTTGCAAAAATGTTAAAGTTACAAAAAGGATAGATGCAAATTATCAGATATGAAAAAAAGCCGAATTTAAAAATTGACGTCGGAGGAGAAATCGTCTTATAAAGCAAAAAAACGTGGTCTTCAGCAATAATTCTTTCTGTTTTCATTAATATACTGTAAATTTTGTACTTTCGTGTTATTAGCGGCCCCCAAGGGTGAATCGCCAAGCGACCAAGATTTATAATCAAATTATAAAGCATGTATGACATTATAATAATATATGATACACTATATTTCCAATGATGACCGGTCATTTGCGATTTTAGACGTTTTGTTAAATATCTGGAAAGATACATGAGGAATTATCCTGAAACTTCAGGAGTGTAAACAACATGATAGACGTCATATATTTCCGTGAAGATTTTTTCCCGAAACCCTATAAGGGGGCGTCAACAAATTGAAGAAAAGCGAATATCTTTCGGATAACCCTGTAAAAACTAATATTGCAAAAGCATTCTAACTGTAGGTTATAATTAAGTGGCTTATTGCAATAATTTGGGTTCATTTTTATGAAGATAGCATGTATACTCGAAGAGAAATTCAGGTTTAAAAAAAAACAGTCCCAAATTTTACCAAGTTTTTAGCTTTTAATTTGCAGAGTTTTTAATATAAAAACAAGTTTTTTTCAGAAAATATGACAAACAAAATTATACAAAATACCCTGCAATCAGAATTAAAAAATAATAAAAATTGTATGAAAAATAAGCAGGCTTACTAAATATTGTTTCACTGCGCATGCGCGAATTCAATCAAAATATACTGTGCATAATATATTAGCTAAATGTATAGACACACTTTTATGAAAGTCTCAAAAACATAGCTTGAAAATTCTGATAGTAATCGTCGATAGAATAAGCTCGAAATTCGCTGTTCCCAAAAGGAAGCAAAAAGATGAGGGGTTGTATCAAATATAGAATGAGAGACACTTCATTCTTATTTTGTCAACTTTCATAAGTGTATTCATAAGTGTTTCATTGTGTATTTGGATACAACCCCTCATCTTTTTGCTTCCTTTTGGGAACAGCGAAATTTGAGCTTATTCTATCGTCGATTACTATCAGAATTTTCAAGCTATGTTTTTCAGACTTTCATAAAAGTTGGTCTATTCATTTAGCTAATATATTATGCACAGTATATTTTGATTGAATTCGCGCATGCGCAGTGAAACAATATTTAGTAAACCTGCTCATTTTTCATACAATTTTTATTATTTTTTAATTTTGATTGCAGGGTATTGTGTACAATTTTGTTTGTCATATCTTCTGAAAATAACTTGTTTTTATATTAAAAACACTGCAAATTATAAGCAAAAAACTTGGTAAAATTTGGGACTGTTTTTATAAAAACCTGAATTTCTCTTCGAGTATACATGCTATCTTCATAAAAATGAACCCAAATTATTACAATAAGCCACTTAATCATAATCTACAGTTTGAATGCTTTCGCAATTTTAGTTTTTACAGGGTTATCCGAAAGATATTTGTTTTTCTTCAATTTGTTGACGGGCCCTTATGGGGTTTCGGGAAAAAATCTTCGCGGAAATATATGATGTTTATCATGTTGTTTACACTGCTGAAGTTTCAGGATAATTCCTCATATATCATTCCAGATATTTAACAAAACGTCTAAAATCGCAAGTGACCGGTCATCATTGGAAATATAGTGTATATATATATAATATTTCTTGACGTATGTGGCCAAGTTATAGTCATATATGATGCATACAGGATGTATATATATGACATGTGTATATGATGCATATACGACATATAAGACGTAAATAATATGTGTATAATGACATAATGACGTATATGGTACATATAGGAGTGTTTGGAATATATATATGCGTATATAGGATGCATATACAAGCTTTGCGATGATCTTGGCGAAATCATAACTGCAACCTTGGCATAATCATAATTGTGGGAGCCACTATAACACAAAAATACGGTAATTTTTTTATATATATTTTTTATTTTTTTATTTTTTTTAAGCTATCGGAACATTTTTCTAATGGTTAATGTAATTTGTTAAATTATAATTATGATTATTATTATTATTTTTACTCTGTGCTTAAAAATTTGTTATGCCTTTTTTTCGTATATTTGACCTTTTATGTGAAACGTAATTGTTTTCTCAAACAATTAAACCATCTTTCAGGTAAATTCAATATGAATGAAATCTAATTTTTTTATTATTATTATATAGTTATCAATTAGATGCTGTCGATACGGAGTATAGGCATGCAAAATCATTCATCTTACTTCTTCTTATTTCATTTTTAAAGTAATAATTATTAATCATAGACATATAAATTTAATTTTATGGTCAATTTACTTTATTGATCATTTTAAAATTGTGTAAATAGTTCAAACACGAAAACAGTAACTCGATATTAAAATAATATTAATGCTAGACAAATAAAACGTACTCGAGTTTTTACTTAACATTTTTTGTAGAGGTAAATTAATGTGATAATTGATTTTAATATTTTTTTTTATTCTGCTTACGGAATTAAAACGAAAAAGGTGCTTACTTATATAAATATAGTCTTTTTTTCGGTTTTATTCCCCCTCCCCTTTCCACACACACTATATTCATAATAAAAATCTCATAATATTTCTATTATTAAATTAATAATTTCAATTTCAAGTAACAAGAGACATGGACTTTACAAAACTAGCATTTAAAACCGTTTTTTATTGAATAGCATAAAGTATTTACTTTAGAAAAAATTGTATAAATTTAAAACGTTTGAAGATTCCAACAATTCAGTTTTCATTTATGATAATGGTATTATCAAATACATTATTTGAATTACAGATTAAATTCAAGATTTTTTATGCACATGTAAAATTAAATTAAATATGCTGAAACAAAACTTCTGATTTACCTGCAGCAAGTCATGGAGCGCTTACAAGGAGAGTTAGTAAAATTTTACACTCTGATACTTTTTATACTTTGGTGGTTTGAAGAACTTACCTCCGTATAAAAAATCCTATATGAAATTCAGGATGATATGCTTAAAAAAAAAAAAGTTTTATCTGGTTGATTTTTTCAGTATTTTCAGTATTTTTATAAGCAAAATACTGAAAATACCTTTTTTTTCATTGAGATCATCTTATTGCTCTTTCATAATGTATCACATTAGTTCATGTTGGTATTCCTTCATTATATATCTTATTAATTAATACAACCACTAAATTATTTTACGTTAATCGTGAGAGATATAGAAACGACAAAACCTTTACTTGGATATTAATAACATATGCCGTCATTTGACTTTTTTGGTTAAATGCTAGATGATTAATATGTACCGATTATCCACTAGTAAAGTTAACATTTCAATCAATTAATTTTACTATTGATTGGAATGTTAACTTAATGAAAATCATTCATCTGGATGAAAAACATTCATCTGGCCGCGGGGCGAGAGATGGCAGGCAAGCGGTCATGGCCTAAGAGTTTTTAATTCGTTTTTACCTTTTGAGTTGGCACTGAAAATGGAGCTTAAGGGCTCTGAAACAGCTGTTTGCCATTAGAAATGATTTTAATTTGTGCTAATTTAACGTTGCACATTTATTTTTAACTAACCATTGTTTTTTGTTGTTCTTGAACGTTACCGTAGCGTGGCTGTAGTGCAGCAGTGTCAGTGTCGAGGAAACCGGACCACATACCAAGAACTGGCTATCCATGAACCTCAGCTGAAAAGGTGGAAGAAGTGAGACAGTATTTTATGCGAAGTCCCGAGAAATCAGTGCGTGCGGCCTCACGGGAATTACAGATGCGAAATTGGTCCCGTGATACAAGAAGACACTCTGAGATCTTTCCTGACTTGAAAAATTTCCGGTTTCTTAGACACTGACACTGCTACACTCAATTCACGTTACGGAAATCTGCAACAAAAGAACTTGGTTAGTTTATCAACATTTTGGTACTAGTTTCAAACGTCTATCTTTTATATAGCGGCTATGAATATATTTTGTAATCAGGGAAAGATTTTTCGGACACCCTGCAAGCTGAAATTATCTTTTTGAATCTATAAGAATGACAAGTAATTTAAATTTTTATAAGAGGACATATTAATATGAATTGTAATTTTCCAACTGGTAGAAAAATATCCGTACCAGGATTCGAACCAGGGTTTTCTTGGTTGAAGCTGTCAATGCTCTGCCAACTGGGCTATCCCGAACGAACCTGGAGCATTTAATTCACCCAGCTAACCTTATTAATCCTAGCATCCGGTCTGATATCTGAATCAGCTCAACAGAATAAATCGCAGGCAATGGAACTCTAGTACAAGCTGGATACGTAATTACACTAGATTAATTTTAACGTATTTATTCTAATTGGTAAATAAATCATATGAGTCATAATTTTCGAGCTGTGTGAAAAATGTCTGGGCCAGGATTCGAACAAGGGATCTCATGGCTGCCAAAACTTTGCCATCTATACCAGACGAACCTGGAGGATTTAATTCACCCAGCTAACCTTATTGACCCTAGCATCTAGCCTGATATCTGAATCAGCTCAAAAGAAAAAAAATCACCGGTAATGGAACTGCAGTAAACGCAGGAAACGTAATTACACTAGATTGATTTTAACACGTTTAATTACGTATTCTGTTTTCACCAAAAATACAGAAAATTCACTAATCTAACGTAAAATTGCATGAAATCCTTCAATCTACATCTGGTTCAAATCACAAGGGTGGTCCTGCAATTGCGCAGTCTGTTACCTTTTTCTTATTAGAAATGGAATTTTTACGTATGTCCCTTTTCCTTCAAAACACGAGTAATCCATGAACTGAAGCTCAAAATTTCCCTAAAATTTTCCAGCCAAAAGACTGACTTTTTTCAAATGACTGAAAAATCTCTTGCAATCACGAGAGTTCTTCGGCAACTTGTTGCATGTACATGATACTTTCATTTGACGAAATATTTTTGACAGTGTATGTTTGGGTTGTTGGAAATGGAAAATTCGACTACATATTTACTATGTTCACGGTGTATTAATAAAATCTAAGGAATAGTATTATTACATTTTACAAGTCTAATTCTCGTTATCAGGACACGGTTGAAAATAAGTTATGCAAAATGATGTTAGAAGTAAGGTGTATAATAAAAGTAAGGTGCATACACAGGAGCATAATGTGCATAAAATGCATCAGTAAAAGTGTGACATGCGAGAATCTTAAGAATAGTGAAAATTTAATCTAGGGTCATTCCATGTCAATTCAACCAGACCTTGTAACCCGCCCGACAGGGATTTGGGTGAAACTTTGTGTACATACTACCCCTACCTAGATATGAACCCATTAAAAATTTTTCTTTCCTAGACCTCATAGTTTTTGAGATATGGGGCGTCAAAATTTTGGATTTTTCTGAAATCGTACATTTCTAAGTCTGTATTTTTAGACTTCAGTTCATCTTCAAAAAATTGTTTCTCTGGATCTAAAATCCGAATGAGCTTAAAAATATCACTGTAAGTACGTCAAAATATGCAGATTCTAATAAAAAATATTTAAAAATTTATTTATAATTTTTAGAGCCAAAAAATTGAGCCAAAATGTAAAGTTATGATTATTTTGGCCATTTTACGAAAAATGCTCTCCACAAAAAGGCAATGTAAAATTCCAATTTCTTTTTGTTTTAAATAACAGTTTACACATTGGGGTTTCTAGTTATGAAATAAAAATGATGTCTTTCCCATTGCTTATGTAAAAATTTTGCCCTATTCTGGGATGATGTACCAATCACGAGATAAAAATCTCTAACTTTGCTTATGGTATCTAAATAATTGCTGTACTTTATAATTTTAATTAAATTTATTAATGGTTTTGAATGAATTAATAAATCTGAGTCCTTAAAATCACACTGATATATTTATTTTTATTATAGTAGAAAATTTGTAATTGACAGTCCTAGTACATATCACACATTATCTGGAATTAATCAATTGTAATCAGGGTTGGGTTTTTGACGTCAAAAACTGGTTTTTGACGTGACAGTGGTAAAAACCGTGTTTTTACCGGTTTATTCCGTCAAAAACCTATTATTTTCGATTTTCCTCCGATTTATAGTGTAAGTGTAGCATACAATACATTTCTAGATTGATTTTCCCTTGTTGTTCTTGTTATTATTTTTATTTACAATTACATTTGTTAAATTTATTTAAAAGAAGAGCATTTCCTAAATGGGAAACACTTAAAAATACAAGGAAAGAACAATAGAAAAAGGAAAGAACAATAAAAGGAAAGAACAATATTTGTCATAATCTCTACTAATATAGATTATCTACTAACTGCAATTAACATTAATATTAAATGATAATAAAGGTTATTATAATTATTAAATAATATTCAATATACATTTTTAATAAAACGCATTAAAATTATTTTAGAAATGCAAAAATGCTGTTATATGGTATGATAATAGATGTTAATCATGGACTGATCATTGAATAAATTTGAATATTCTTAGATTTGATATTTTAAAATGCATATCTTATTTATTTCATAAATGCGACTATGGAGATTTTTACTTCAATGAGCAGAATCTTAAAATTTTGAATTAATAAAATTTTTATACAAACCTGTAGGACTTGATTTCAGGTGAAAGCTCTTAGATTTAAAATTTAACACATAACAAAACAATATTTAAGAAAAATCAGAATATAATAATAACTTATATACCATACTGTTTTTATTTGTTAACTTTAGTGCAAATATATATGATCTTTGTAGACCATTCCAGCACCTATATTTTTAGATATAAATTTATCCTTGAATAGTCATAAAATATTTTTAAATAAAAAATTATTAAAGCTGCCATAAAGACAAACAAGCAAAAAACCACAATCATTTATCCTAATTTCAAACTTTTATTGAATTAAAATGTGCATTCATGAAAATATTTTTTATCTATAGAAAATAACATTTTTAGTAATCGGGGTCACTATTTCGAAGCATGCGGTAACATGTAACTAATTTCGCACACTTTTCATTCCCTAAACGATTTCTGAGCTTTGAGTGAATAAGGCCGAAATTTGAAAAGATTCTCTCAATGGAGGCTGAACTAGCTGGGCAAGACAAAAGTTGCATAATTAAATCACTAAATCGATTGCCTATATTATCTTTTGCAAAATAATCCAATTTTGATATGCCTTTCCACCAGACATAAGCATTTAAATTTTCGTCTTTAGCTTTAAAATATGATACTGGAAAAGGCGTTTCTTCAGCTTGAAATGCTATCATTAAATGTAAACAACCAGGAATTTGTGCATCAGCCCAATTACGAGCAATTTCAGCCTGTTGATCTGTCAGATTTCTTCCTTTGTACACTGGATGCATGAGGTATGCTAAATAGTGAAATGGCTTCAAAGCTTGATCCATTCTTTGCTTAATAAGTTCACGATATGGTTCAAGTGTCTCTTCTTTAAGCAAATTCGACCATACCTCACAAGAGTCTGCTAATGTTGCAGTGTCTTTTTGAAGAACGTCTAGTCCTAAGCTTAACGGCTTTAACTGAATAAGTACATCTTTGCATTGTTTATATAAATTATAGTCATTTATCAATGAAACTATATCCCTAGTTATTTCATTTTCATTTTCTTCAACAATTTTTTGGAAATAAGGCCGATTTCGTAAAAAAGAGTCAACACAGTGCAATTGGCTATTCCATCTTGTATCTCCTGGAAGTTGAGGCTTAACAGAATTTTGTTCTTCCCTTAATAAACCTGCTGGGATGTGATGATTCCTGAAAAATTTTTGTACTTTAACAACACGCTTTATTACAGTGTCAGGTGTAACTTTATGTCCTAGTAAATTTATCAAATGTGATGAGCATCCATAGGCAAGAAAATTTTCATTTACTTCCTCTAAACTTTCTCTAGTTTTCTCCATAACTTTTGCATTATCAGTCACTAATGCTTTAACTTCACAATTGTACTTGTTTTTTGCTGTTATGATTGCATCCTGAATTATTTCTTTATGATAATTAGCAGTTTTCTTATTACTTCCACAATCAACAGCATTCAAAAAGTAAGCTTTGCCATTTGAGTGGATGCAAGTTGATATTATAGGATCGTTGTGCACATTACTCCAGCCGTCTTCAATTAATGCAACAGTTTTTCCTGTTAAAACTGATCTAGTGGCTTCCTCAATTTCTTGAACTACTTCATCAAGAAATGGCCCTGATAAAGCTTTCCTGCTAGGAGCAGTATAACCTAGTCTTAATGTTGATATTAATTCCAGAAATGTTGGATGTTCAGCTACATTGAATGGAATATTATTTGCATAAAAAAATTTGCCAATTAATGTCTAATTTATGTGATGAATTTGTTTTCACAATGAAAGATTCAAGGTTGTTCTTTTGATGGACATTGTTAGGAGAACTCTTTTCTTTTTCGTTCTCATCTTCTTTTACTCCACTTTTCATATTTTTAGAACATTGCTGTATATGATTTTTCATTCTTTCAGCACGATTGGATCTCACTTCACCACAAAGTTTACATTTTGCACAGGTTTTTCCATCTCTCTCAATTTTATAAAAGTGCTGCCAAACAGAATCAATAGGTCTGCCACCCCGATTCATTATAATAGCTTAATAATATAATAACTTAATCCAAGAGAACACACACAACTCTTAACAGTCTGCACTAAAAATGATACTTTAACACTGTTAACTCATGTAACTGCAAAAACCAAGAACAAATGACTGTCATAAAGTATGGAAACCTAACTTTACTCTATTCATTTCATCTATCCCATTCCCTAAATGCTTATGTTGTTCAGTTGTTGCAACACTTCCACACAAAAAGTTTATTCCCAGAAGAACACCTGTTTTCAAAACTGGACTATTCAACAAAAGGGTGAAAATTCCACTGAAGAATTATAGGTATTGATTGATGACAAGAGCAGAAAAATGCTTTATTTCCTAAAGAAACTTTGTTTGCAGATAATGAGTTTGAAATGTTTAACAAAGAAAATTCAAAAAGCATTTCATTGGCTGTTTCCAATCTTGTGTGTCTGCATAGAAAGCAGCAAAAAATAATAAAAATAAATGATTCTGAGTTCTTCCCATGTCTCTTTTGTATTCTTACTTACAGCAAAGATGGCATGATGTTAGAGTGCCTGACTCCACCCATTTGACAGCTAAATAGGTTCCCTATTGAGCATTGACAAGTTAAGATAGATGACAATTCCCCCTAAACTTACTGGTGAAAAGGGGGATTAAAGATAATCCCAGGAAAGTATTAACTACTTCTGCCTTAAAGTTTTACATTTAAGTAAACAAGAAGCTTTTCTGAATTTGCCTTTATAATTTTGTAGAAAATTTAATTTTAAATGTAAATATATTTCATGATGAAAAAAAAATATATTCAAAATTCTATGAATTTGTAAAAAGAATATTATGCATTAAAAAACTAATTTATTTTAAACAGGAAAAAATATCAACTATAATTTTAGAATATTTTTCATGATTGCTATAAACTGGCTCTACCACAATCCGAGCATAAATTTTAAAATTGACAATCAACATTAATTCTTTAACTTTAAAAGTTTTAAGAAATTTAAACAAAATTGAATATCTTAATATGTAAAACAAGACTCTGCTAGTCAGATACAGTCACCTAGGACCATTTTGTCACACGGGGAAAAAAACAAAACAAAAATCGCCTATTAACTTTAGAAAGTGCCAGTTAAAGCTCATATAAAAATGACATTTAGTCAGAAATTTCTATATAGTTTTTAATGGATTAAAATTACTCTACTGATTGACATATATATTATATTATTACTAGTATTTTAAGAAAAAATCTTTCAATGAAAACACAAGTTCCCAAATTCAATCTAATCCCTATTTATGTCCTGTATCCATTTTATTTAAAATTATTTAGGCATTAATTTTAAATGAATTGAAAGAAATAACACATTGCATATTTTTATTACATACATGAGTAAAAAATTTTTACCTTTAAAATTATTCTTAAATTATCATTAAATTTAGAGAAAATTTTAAATGTTTTATTTATTTTTAAATGCAGTTAACTTTTTAACTAATGGTTCTTTAGGGATCTACATTTCTGCTTAAAAATAGTATTTACTTATTTATTTATTTTAAGGAAATAATACCAAGACTAAGAAATATAAAAGCTAAAGTAAATTAACAAAAATATAGTAAAAAATGGAGTTTTCACATAGTTTAAAGTTTAATATTGATTTTCAAATTTTAATCTCTACAAGATTTAACTTTAAAGAACAACTGTTATTCCTTTATCCCTAAAGACGTATGTAATTCTCAACAACATATTAAAATATATTATGTTTCTTTATATATATAATATATATATCAGGTTTTGTTATATAGAAATAAAAATAATCAATGAACAAATTGGATTATACACTTGAAAACTTACTTTTGAGGAAATTTCTGAGAAAGCTATTTTGTTTTAAACAGTGTAATAAATTCTGCCGAAATTATACACATTTTTCAATCTAATACTTATGGGTTATAAGATTTCTTCAAAAAATCTATTTTTTTTTTACACTATGCCAAATAGCATAAGATTATTGCAGAGATCTTCTAACAGAGATGTACACATATTATTCTAAATCAATTCTTTTTTGTTTTCCTTGAATGGATAAATATACTATATAAGTATTTTTGATACTGAATATTTCATGTAAAACTACTTAATATTAAAGATAGAATGGGGAAAAAAATGTAAAAACACACTACTAAAAAATGGGTTTTTGACAGTTTTTGACGTTTTTGACAAAGAGGTTTTTGACATGACGGTAAAAACCGTCATGTGTCAAAAACTTGCCAACCCTGATTGTAATTAATTTTCAATTGTATCACATGTTTGTCATGTAAATGTACATCTATCGTTGGATTCAATGGCATTTTTCTATAAATATTTTCATAATAGTTGTATACATCAATATTGAAATAAACATTAATCAAATATGAAAAACTACATTAAATGAAATTAATCATTAACCTTTAACAAATATAGAATTTTTATATTACAAATTAAGATTTTGTTAAAATTGTATGCAATTTTTTTTAAACTAAAAAGTCAGAATAAAGATTATATTTAGAGTGCTGAAATTAAAATATATAATTGGCTATGTATAAATAAATATGGAAATAAATAATATATTTTTGCAGTATCACTTACTTTGCAAGATGCTTTCTTTATCCAATGTAAGTAATATTGTGAACCTTCTAAATATATATTTAAATGTAACAAAACACCAGTATATCAGTGGATCTTTATAATTTAATATCTACAACACAATAGTCTTTATATTTTAAAATCAGTGGTTACCCCCCCCCCCCCTCCCCAACAACACAAGATTTGCTTTAGTTTCTTTCAGGAAATTAGATTGGGCTTTTGTTATAAAATAATGTGGAATAAGATTTTCCAAACATTTTATTAAGTTTGTCACAAATTCATCCAAAGAAACAGTGCATGTCACCATTTCTGTTCGGTCGGTACTAACCCACTGCCGGTACTGGATTGAATCATTTGAGTTAAAATCTTCAAATTTTTGTAAATTTTCATTATTTGGGCAATTAGTGCAGTGGCACAACATGCAATCTCTATTATCTGCAGAGCATACCAGTTGTTTTGTCAACTCATGATAATTTTCTGTAATATGTGCAGCATGAAGCATGAGAATTGTATTTTGATGCTTCATAGAAACACATACGGAATGTGTACCTGGAGAACCAGCCAATACACACCATTTGGGCCTCAAAGAACAGAATTTAGACAATTTTATATTTACTTCAGGAAATTCTTGTTTAAAAAGAGAATACATCTCACGAAGATTACACAATATCAATCTCTTTTGTGCATGTACATTTTTAGCAATGCTAACTACATCTTTTTTTCCAGGCATGATTCGGGACTATTCATCATTCTCATAAAACTTATTAATAAGTTCAATTGTTTCTGGGCTTGTGGGTTTGCCTTTTCTTATGTCTGGCATTGCCAAGATACCCTTTTCTCTCAGAAGTTGTCGTAACTGTCTTACAGCATAATCAGTAACTTCAAATTTATCTGTTATTTTCCTTTTGCTCCAAGAATTAGGAACCAAAGTCAAAAGCTGCAATTGCTCCCTTCTATTTCTGACAAGTTTTACTTTTTCTTTTAACATATCCATCAGCTTGTCAAAATCTTCAGCCTTTTGTTTAATCTCTTTTATATCACTACATGCTCTTTTGGGAGAAATATCCACATCAGTTACTTTCTGCACTTTACTTTTCAGAGTATCATATGCAGCCTTAACTTTTCTTTTAGCAGATGATTTTTTGCTGTATGAGGGAATCCCATGAAGTGTAAGTGGAGATTCCCCTAATTCACGAAGTGAGTAATCGAGACTGTTAAGAGCTTCATCTTTGTTGATTGATGTATCATACTCAACATCAGCACTATCATTATCACTTATTACCCCTGGCTCATTCACTTCATCTGTATTTGCACTCTTTTCTGAAAGTTTTGTACAAGAATAACACAGTTTCTGTCCAGGTGCTACTAAGATATTAAAACTAAACAATCTGTTGGATACTACTGACAGCCCTAATTGCTTTTTTCACTGGCTTTTTATGCTTCTGAAATGGATCTGCACATTTATATTGATAACATTCATATTTTGTTAAAAACCAAATTCTGTGATGTTCACATATATTAATGAGAAGGTTATCACTTATTTTTCTTTTTATAAATGCAGTAGTCCTAAGTAATAAAAGTTCTTTCTCTGAATCACAGAGATTATGAATATAGTTTAGTTTTCTGTGTTTTGTATAGCTAGTTTTGTGACACTCTAAACTAGTCAATATCCCAATACTATAAACCTGAATGCTAGTAGAAGATTCAATATCAAGTTCCATACTAAGACAATAAAGCAAAATATATATATATAATCACAAAGCATTTATATTCCAAACTGGTAATATCAGGTGACATGGAATGCCAGTATGCATATATATTATAAAGTATAAAATTTTAGAAAATCAGAATGCATTTTGCAACACAATAAAAAAATGATCACCCTTCTATGATGAAAAACAACAGACTGAGAATTTGATTAACAGATTCCAAAACACCTGCCTTTATGAAAGAACTTTACCCTGGCTTTGTCAGAGTGTGTTTATAAAAGGAAGGTGTAAAGAATATGCTTCATCCTGTAGAAATAAGCATAGCCTTGCTAAGTATAGTTAAATGTATTTAAACTTATCAAAAGCATATTTAAATTGTTTAAAATTATCCAAAGAAATAAAATAAAAGGTTTTGAACGTTTTTTTAAATATAAATAATTAAAATATTTATTCAAACACATACAGAAAAAAGATATATTGAAAATGTGAGGGGCAAAATGCCATTCTTTCATTTTCTTATTCTATACCCATAAAAGACTTTCTATTTACAATTACATTATTGAGGACAAAATTAAGAGATTTGTTTAAATTTAAAATATTGCTTACAATTAGAAAAATAAATAATGAAACTAAGGATTAAATAATAAGGAGCAATAAATTTAATAGAGAAAATTATTGCAGTCAGATTTTTTTTTTTTTTTACTCAGGAAAATTAAAGAACAAACTTTATACTGCAAATAAAAAAAATAAACACTTAATAAATAATAATAATAAATAATAATTTCAATAGTAAATCCATAGCAATCACAGTAATTATTTAGGTACCGCAGCTAAAATTGGGCATTCTGATTTTTATCTCATGATTGGTACATCATCCCAGAATAGGGCAAAATTTTTACATAAGCAATGGGAAAGACATCATTTTTATTTCATAACTAGAAACCCCAATGTGTAAACTGTTATTTAAAACAAAAAGAAATTGGAATTTTCCATTGCCTTTTTGTATAGAGCATTTTTCGTAAAATGACCAAAATAATTATAACTTTACATTTTGGCTCAATTTTTTGGCTCTAAAAATTATAAATAAATTTTTAAATATTTTTTATTAGAATCTGCATATTTTGACGTACTTACAGTGATATTTTTAAGCTCATTCGGATTTTAGATCCAGAGAAACAATTTTTTGAAGATGAACTGAAGTCTAAAAATACAGACTTAGAAATGTACAATTTCAGAAAAATCCAAAATTTTGATCCCCCATATCTCAAAAACTATGAGGTCTAGGAAAGAAAAATTTTTAATGGGTTCATATCTAGGTAGGGGTAGTATGCACACAAAGTTTCCTCCAAATCCGTGTCGGTCGGGTTACAAACCATAAAAAAATTGGTTGAATTGACATGGAATGACCCTCTACTGAATAAAACTTAAACATTATGGTTTCTCTAGAATGAAATTCTACGAATCACCTTATATCTTATGGTCATTTATCTTTTTTCGTTTTCAATAGCCTCATGATATATAGACCTATATGTATACAAGTGTTAGATTAATATCTTTTCTATAAGGGAGAAAACGTTTTCTGGAGGAAATTTGAATAGAATCTCATTTCAAATTCGAAGAGTACATTCATCAAACAAGAGAAAACTAACAATGCTATGAATTAGGCTGTATTATCTGCCTGTATTCGCAACTGGTGAATAATAGAATTTTCTCTGTTGTTTTAGAAGAACGGTGTTTAAAATAACCGTATTGTCTGTTTATTATTTTTCGAAAGAATGAATTTTGTACATCGCATTTAAATGCAGTAAGATGAGATAGCGTTATAAAAGATACTGCCTAGTGAATGTAAAATGATACGCTTGTAAGTGTATGTTATGCATCATGGTGGAACTTAAGTGAAATATTGCTATTTTTATAATAATGGAAAACTCGAACATTTTATTATAATGGAACAATATAACAAATACAACAGCTGAATAACAATTACATCGAGAAAAAGAAATTCGAAGAACTTATTGTTAATAAATTTTGTTATACGAAATTCCAAAGTAATTTCAAATAATAGAGTAAAAAGTAGTACATTCTAGATATTTTGTACATGAATATTTAAAAATTATATTATGGGTTAATTCATAAATAATTGCATATGCGTTAAAGATATGCCTTGGATTGTGGCATTACATAGATTCCTTAAGAGAATTAAAAAGAGTTGTAGTATACGATAGCATCTTTCATACGATAGCATCTTTCAAAATATACTCCGATCTTCTGGGTGATGTTGGGCAGAATGTGAGAAAACACTGGCTGCATGCGAGTGATAAGTAATTGTGACTTATTGTTACGTGTGTGAATAAATCATTCACAGTTAAACTTCTGTTAAACAATATTTGATAATCCCACAGAATTTTCTCTGTGAGAAAAGATAATGGATATGTCTATTGTTCACTAAACCAAAAGCCACTGTCAGGGGCAATTCCCTCTTTAAAGACGGCTGAGTGCAAGAAAACTTCTAAGGGTAAACTAAACTAACTAAAATTTAAATCTCCGCACGCGGCCAAGATCTTGTTCGCGTTCCGAGATGCAAGCATACCTAAGCATAGCTTAAACTTTTGGATCAGTTTTTAATCTTTTAAATTTGGCACTGATGACGAAGCTTTAGGGCTTCCAAAACAGCTCTTTATATATTTTTATTTGTGCTATTTGACGTTGATCATTTATTTTTAAAATGACTTTGAATTAAAAATTAATTTAATAAAATTTACTTTTCTAATTTAAATTTCCGTTTTCTAACGATGTTTGGAAAATTAGAAGAATGTTTAATACTTGTTTATTTCAGAAACACAACATTAATTATCAAAATTAGCTACATGCTGCATTATGTGAGAAAGAATATACTAATTAATGACAACGAATACACGGGACATTTAACTAAATGCATTTTTTAAAAAATATACATAAAAAATGAAATCAGCAAAAACAAAACATTTTCTTAACCAAATTAAATTTTTTCTGGCTCGTAGCCATCTGAAGAAAATTTTCTGTGTAACATAAAAAAAATATTTTTTTAAAAATTACCGTACTTCAGAAAGCAATTTTGAGATTTTTTTTTTCTAGACTCTGACAAAAGAGAATTTTTAAGCATCATTTAGAGGCTTCAAATTAGAAAGCCGGCCAACTCTTGTCACGATCTGTCAAGTAAAAACGAATGAATTGTTCGCTTTAATTTGATTTGCATTTTGTATGTGTCACAAAACAAAAATAGATCAGCTTAAAATATATTTGCAACGAAATTTTAAAGATACATTTTAATTGAGGACAATACATTTTGCAATTTTTCATTAGCCGTTTGTTTGCAATTTTAAATTTCTCTAACTGTTTTAGAATGTCAGGAATAATTTTTAATGTTATGACATACATTTCCGTATTATTTTCACTGTTAAAATAGATACTCAAAATTAAAATCTAGAGGAGCTGGGTAGATAAGCATTGATTTTTGACCCTACGATAGGGTCAAAATTGATTGTTTTGATAGATATATTTCCCTATTATTTTTACCGTTAAAAAATCTACTCAAAAATGAAAACCTGGAGGAACTAAGTAGATAAGCATTGATTTTTGACCCTACGATAGTGTCAAATTTGATTATTTTGCTGGATTTTCCGTATTATTGTCATTGTTAAAAATTCTCCTCAAAAATGAAAACCTGAAGGAGCTGGGGTGGGATAAACATTGATTTTTGACCGCAAGATAGGGTCATTTCCACCCCCGCCCGAAAAGGTTGTGATTGTTTTAATATAATTTAGGATTTTCATTTATTGCCTATGTGATTGCTTTTTATTTAAAGATTGTTTAAATGTGTTTTACAAGATCGGAAACATTAATTTAATTAGAAAGTTTTAGTGTATTCCAATTATATGAATTTGATTTTTTTCTATATGAAGCGCCCATAACAACATTGTAGTTTTACTTTATTTTCCACATATTAACATATCGTTCACTAGAAACATAAATATCAGAATACGAAAAACCGGAATTCTACAAGAGAAGTATTTTCCGACAGGCAACCGAACGACGACAGCATTGAAAGACTGTCACAACTGTTTTCCAGTAGTAAGTAATAAAAATTGAAATTGTGACATAACTGAGAGAAATAATATCACAATTTCAATAATGTCACAAATTTATAATAAGAATAAATATAATTATACATAAACCGTGAGAATAATAATCTGAATAAATAAGGAAATAATGTCATAAAAAAATTCTTTAATTCAAATTTGTGACATTATTGTTTGTAACATGTGTACAATGCCGAAAGCAGTAGGGTAACAGACTCTAGGTTCATTTGGATAGATTTTCATTTTAAAATATAAAATCATGCAAAGTCATGAGTGCACGAGGCCAAAGACACTGCTCCCCCTCCCAACATTAATATCCTTTGGAAATATTTTCATTTTAAAGTATAAAATTATTTAACAGTGATTCTAGGTATACTTAAAGTTATTATCACGGGCCTGGGCCGTGACTATTAATATGAACCGCCCGTAACGGAACTGTTCCGTTACGGGCGAAACAGCTGATGCATAATATATAATTTGTATGTGTCACAATATATATTCGAGATCAGAAAATAGCCCGAAGTAATTAATAAAATCCCAAATTAATATAAAAAATAGATTTCATATAAGTAAAATATTTTTTGAAAAGTTCCAATTGTTTTCAATTGTTAAGTCTAATTTCTATGTTGATTGCCAATAATATAGTTTTAATGTTTTGATTGACACTCTAAATATATTATTTTGACAAATAAAAACATTTGAAATATTGCAATTAAATCACACCGATTTATCTATGACTGATTTAAAAGAAATTTGAAATTAAAATTTCACTTAAATGCGAAAATTTTTAAATTAATAATTGCTTATTTATATTTCATAAAAAAAAGAAACGATTAAAGCGAGTAAGAACGTTACGGATGTTTTACAAAATTGTAAGATAAGCAGGATGGAATCATAATTACTAGAGGATTCTAAAAATAATAATAAAAAAGGTTTAACAGTTAAGAACTCAGAGATTTTTCTTATATATATAAAGTTTTACGAAGTGACATGTTATTTCATATTTGAAGTGAAGTTATCTATTGAATTCTTAATTGTATTCGTACATGAGTAATTTAATTGAAAATTTGAAAAAAATTGCATAAATTTTAAATGTAGTGATAACTTAACACTCAACTACTGTCATAAAAAGAACTTACATTATTGCTGTCGTTGTATCAGTGAGATACATGACGTAATACACTTTATACACATCCCTTCGCACTCCTGATTGAAATACCCGTAGCCATGACGTATTCCCGTTGTGTGCTAACCATTTCACGTCTGGTATTGTGATGACATTTCTGTAAGTTTACTATTATTTTTAGGGTTCCGTACTTCAAAAGTAGAAACGGAACCATTATAAGATCAGTTCTGTGTCTGTCTGTCCGTTTATCAGAGCCCCTTTTCTCGTAGACTATGTGACGTGGAAAGTTCGAACTTGGGAAAGTTATAAAGCTATTTACCCACATATTTACAGATTATTAGCCATTCACAAATATCTTTCGGGAAAATTTAGGGGGTCTAATTAAGTTACTTGAAAAAAAAAGTAATATTTTTGTATATCACGTTGGGTATTATGTGAAAGATCTCATAATATCGAACTCAAAAATATATTTGTTTTAATTTGGGGTATTATACTTTCACAAATATCGTCAAAAATGCAGTACAAAAATATGCCCGCCCCCCCCGTTTTTCGGAATCTACTGAAACTAAAATTTTGAAAAGATTAGGGGTGGAGAGAGTTTATTTAAACCTTGCAAGAAAACTATAGCAATTTCCCTAGGTAACACAGTTTTTGAGAAAAAAGCATTTTTCTGTTACACACAAACTTTTTGGGCGGTCAGCAGGGAACTTGTCAAAAGATCGAGGTATCTATCGACGCAGAATCATCCAAGGATAGTCGATAATGATTTTCGAAAAAAAATTGTCGTTAATTAGCGGAGATATTACTTTTAAAAAACTTTATATTATGTAGGGTGTCGTTCGAAAGATCTCGTAACATTCAACTCAAAAATATATTTGTTTTAATTTTATGTACTATATTTTCAGAGATATCGTCGAAAGTATACTGGAAAAATGTGTCCCCCTCCTCCTATTTCCGAATTTACTGAAACTAAAATTATGAACAAATTAGGAGTAGTAGGAGTTTATTAATTAATAAATAGTAATTGATAAATTTAATGTACGGAACCCTTTGAGCACGACTTATACTCGTACGTGACCAATTTTATTTTTTCATTTACAATTACTTTTGTTGTTATTTACATGCAGTAATGAAAGTATATATTTTTACATTTAATATTATCACTTCATTCATGTTTCAGAATTTAGTAATTAGAAAATAAATGTTCGCTTACAACTCTGTACACCGTTGCTGAGAGTGTTATTTCAACCATTAGGTTCATTCTTTTATTTTTAAAAATAGGGGCTACTTTATCCGAACCAATAATTTATCACAAGAAAAAGAAAGAAATACTGAAAAAAATGTCACATCTATTTAATTCTGTTGATATACAACATTTTCCAAACGTCTTGAAATATCTTCCATAGGCTATTGTCATTGTAGTATGGAAAATAAGTATATTCCTTAGATTTTAGTAAGTGACATAATTCTGAAGTTACAGTAAACCTTGAGTTTTGTCATTTCTACAGCTACTTTTAACTTTTTAAACCTACTATTTTTTATTTAAATAATAATAATAATAATAATAATAATAATAATAATAATAATAAAATCGGAACTGTATTTGTTAAGAATATTTGTAAGGACGAATTTGTTTCTCTCATCATGCCTTCAATGCAATCTACATGATTAATCATCAGCTATGTCTGTTTACGTTCCTATCTAAGATGTTGAGACTAATTTCTTCCACTAATCAATCAATAGCAACACGAACTTAAATCTAATTTAAAGCCAATAATCGTACAGTGAGCTCTACTTCAAATTTACTCATAATCATAAATCTCCATATTCTTCAACTCTTTTACGCATCATTTTTTTAAATGAATGATAAATATTTATTGCATTTAAAATCGGGTTTAAATAGAAAACCAATGTTGAATTTTTTAAACTATCCAATTTATTACAAAATTACGAGACGAAACTCATATGGGTTTTACAAGCACTAAAAAGTTATTCTTATGGTTTATTAGGGGCACTCGACTATTATAGTTATTAGAGGCACTCGATACATTTTGAAAAAAGTTTTTTAATTATGCCCGTTTCTTGTACCTTCTTTACATACCATAAAATGTAATTGTTAAACAAAATTATTTTCGCGACAAAAATGTAAATTATTATGGCTAGATTTTCGAAAAAAAAAAAAAAATAAAACCTATTTTTTTAAACAAAAAAAATTTAAAAACTTTTAAAATTTATCAATTTTTAATATTTTTACACGTTTTTTAACACTTTCCAACATAGTTGAAAAGTGTTTATGAATTCGGTTTTTCTGTCTGCCGTCTGTCAATGCTCTAACTCCGGTAAATATACTCGGATTGTCATGCAATTGATATAAGTTATTGAGATTTACTATGGCTTCTTCTGTATTGAAAATGAATTATAGTTCATTTAAAGGTAAACTCAAAAGAATTCCGTTACATTAAGGTCTATGAGGAAAACCTTTTGCGGTGTACTTTAATAATGTTACACTATTTCAGACATATTGAAATTGATATACATCACTGAGGTGAAATACAAGAGGCTTACTATAGAATAAGGTGTACGTACATAGCATTCATCGTTCATTTACAGGGATACACAAAAGGGTTACAGTTATGTCTATCAATAATAAGTAAATAATAATTGCTGGAATTGCGTTTTCAGTTGTGGTATGCGTTTTTAAATGTTAACTCATTTTTGACATATTACTTGGTGTATATAAACTCCATAGATCCTATACAGGGCTGCACAAAAGATTTCGAGTACATTTCCGTTTCTTGGCGGAATTTGCTGTATTGGAATTTTCAACTGTGCTATACGTTTCCTAACTGAGATAAATTTTAGAATCTATGTAGTATATATACAAATCTATAGATTCTATACAGGGATGCACAAAATAATTCGGATACTTTTCCGACTATTGACGGTAATTGCTGGCATTGTGTTTTCAAATGTGTTATGCGTTTTCCAAATTTTTTACTCAGACATTATATTTTACCATATTATACTATGAAGTTTTTTACAGTATTCTGAATATGTTGGAAAGTGTTTCATAATCTATGCTTGACGGATGATTTTTCTTTATTGTTTTTGATATATTCGCTCAGTGTATTTTCATAACTTTAAGGATTAATTTTCCTATAAACATATTAGCGTATACAAAAAAAAAAAAAAAAAAAAAAAAAAAAAAAAGAAAGAAAGAAAGAAAGAAATGTTTTTACCTGTACTAAAATAGAGTGAAGAACACGAATGTTTTTATACTTACATAAAAAATATATTCATTTTATTGCAAAATCCATCCTTAATTCTGTTTTTATTAGGTGCGTTCGTAATTATATAAATACGTAGCACCTATAGTCGTCGTTTGGTCCGTCCGTCTGTCCGTCCGTCTGTCTGTCTGTCCGTCTGTCTGTCTGTCCGCATATAACAACGCAAAAACTACCCAACCAAATGGTTTGCAATTTAAAATATATTATCTTTGCAGAATTTTGTCGAGACATTTCAAATTTTATTAAAATCGAATCAAAACTTTAGGAGATATTAATAAAAATATTTATTAAGAAATTTGAATTTTTTTTTTTTAAATCGGTGCTTTTTTGTTATAGGAGCTTCCGAAGTTTAATCGTCAAGCGAGCGAGATACTTATTTTAATACAGACATTAATCTGCAGACGATATAATTCATTTCACAGAATTAAAAATCATCAAGATCTGAATATTTATATAACTAGCTGATACATATATATCTGAATATTTATATAACTAGTTAAGATATTTGTATGAACAGTGTCATAAAATATATACTTAACTAGCTGTTTAACCCGTTCTACGCACGGGATATCATGAATTTAATTCTAAAACGTGCGTACGAACGCACCTCGTTTGTAACGTTTGACGTACAATTTCCAACTTGTTTTATTTTTATTTATTTTTACATTTTTTTAATCGTTTAATACAAGTATGTATGTTTCATTTTCTTTTGTCATAAGACTCCGTCCAATTCCTGAGTCGGCAATTTCTCACTAATAAACCATGTTGGAGAGAAAGTCACCAGCCATCTAACAGACAGCCTTGATAACCGGGCAACGGTTAATAGATTTTACTATTTCCCCGATCTACGAATATAAATACAAACACACATAAACAACGCCTGCATTCAGCATTTAAAGATTTAGAATTATTATAATACAGACATACATACATTAAATACAATAATCCAACATAGAGTGAAAAATTAGCCAGAGCTAGAAAGTGAGAAATTGCAGACTCAGGAATTGACCGGAGTGGCTCAGTGGTTAGAGCGACAGCCCAGAAAGCTGTGGACCCAGGTTCGATTCCTAGCTCTGGCTAATTTTTCACTCTATGTTGGATTATTGTATTTAATGTATGTATGTCTGTATTATAATAATTGTATATCTTTAAATGCTGAATGCAGGCTTTGTTTATGTCTGTTTTAATTTATATTCGTAGATCGGGGAAATAGTAAAATCTATTAACCGTTGCCCGGTCATCAAGGCTGTCTGTTAGATGGCTGGTGACTTTCTCTCCAATATGGTTTATTAGTAAGAAATTGTCGACTCAGGAATTGGCCGGAGTGGCTCAGTGGTTAGAGCGACAGCCCGGAACGATGTGTACCTGGCTCTGGCTAATTTTTCACTCTTTGTTGTATTATTGTATTTAATGTATGTATGTCTGTATTATAATAATTGTATATCTTTAAATGCTGAATGCAGGCGTTGTTTATGTGTGTTTTAATTCCTGAGGGTTGTTTTTCAATACAACCTTATATACGGTTATCATGCATTAGACTGTTAAAGAAAGGTTTCAGTTCATCTAAACACTTTCTTAAAAATTTCATTATAAATTTATAAAATTTGCTATTTTAAAGTATGTTAAAATGTGTTATCGTGTTTTATCATTGCCGACTTTTAAAAAAGTTCTGTGAATAAGAATAGATGGAATTCTGTTCTGCGCTATATGCCAATAAAAACTGTGCTCAACAAATTCTATTTAATAAAATTTTATGTGTCTATGTACATCATGGAATGTCTAATGGTAAGTATACAGGGTGTAAAATAACGTTAGCAGATATTCAATTAACTCTTAAACATATAAATCTAGAATTCTGGAACAAGTGTGTCTATTTATAGTAAAACGGCTTTACGCTATCATTTGAGACTGATTGCAACGTCTCCTAATGTCAGAGTATGGAACTTATTTATCATATCGTGAAAACTGTGACAGAAGCGAAAAAACGTTCACTACGAAAGTGTATAATATTCTCCATTAAGCATAAAATGATGTTTTTCATGTAAATATAACTTTATTAGAAGTCCCGAAATGTGGATTTTTCCATAATTAATCAATCATTGCATTAAATATATCACTAATCGCTTGTTAAAGGGTGCCATTAGTCAGATGCACTTTCACTAAGGGAAAAAGTGACATGTGTGCAAAGTAAAATTTATTTTAATAAGAAAATCAAGTTAAATATTCTCAATGTGTCCATCATTAGCAGCAATATGATGCATGAATTGCAGCAGATGGTAGACGCATTGAACATAATTAACCAGATTTTTGGTCAGTGATACCGTATGTACCATCCGTTACATTGTAAATTATGGATCTTCTCTCTCAGTGTTTTCAAACGGAAACGGTGGTAATTCCCAGCAATTCTTGAGATGGTATCACATTTTACAGGATGTAATGTAGGCCTACAGAAAGTAATGTTACAGTATATTTATTGTTGTTAAAGTTGTCAAAGAAAGTTGTCTGGCATTGGCTTGGAGCCATCATGTAGATATGACTGAATAACTGGGATAAGATTCAGGTCCCTATAAAACACTTTTTTATTTTGATATATATTATCACTTCTAATGTTTGTTTTAATAATTTTGTGACGAAAAATTGACAAATTTTGTGTGTTTATTTTATATGTATAACTTTTGTGCCTTAAAAACTTTGTCTACCTACTGTATTAGAGGAAATTAGACTCTGCGTTATAAGATGTTTGCTCAACTAACACGACTAGCATGTATGTTTCTAATCAATTGAATTAGAAGCACATTTTCTTATTATATGATTTAAGAACACATCCAATCCAGATAAATTCCTGAATCGCTGGACTACATAATTTACCATTTAATGTGAGTTGCATGCAGTATGAAAACTCCATGTGATGCATTAGTAGATTTTATATTTAGTTTGTATATATAGTCTGATATTTAGAAAAAAGGTTCACTTGTGTGTTATTGAGTTGTCAATTCATTTACTTTTCGTGTAACAATACACTATTTTATGTCTGTAAGAAAGTTTCTTTACATTGTTACATTTTGTCATTAAATGTATCAGAACAATAAGTTTTCATGATCAAAGAAAATGCACTCTATTATAATTTCTTTTACTAAATTCTTTAGGAGAAGAAAAATGTGTTTAGATGACATTTTGAGTTTAAATCAAAAGATTCGTGTCAAGGCGAAGGGCACTGAAGTCTCTTCCATAACAAAGGGTTTCGATTATCTTTAGGAATAAGTGTGACGGAGAAATTGTTTTCTTTTCAAGAACAAAGATTGATACATTTGAAGCAACGTAGGATGTTATTACTCTAATGTAGTTTATATTTCTACCGATAAATAAAATTGATGTTATGAGAATAAAATTGCGGAGCAGAATAAATATTATTGATTAAACGATCTATTAAAAAATTTCATGACATAAAAATAGCTGTGTAAAGTATTAAATAATGATTACTATCTTTTTTTTCAAAAGATATATATAAGTATAATATATTTAGTAATATATATAAGGTGGGTGAACCAAAGGTGGCCAGTGTCCCTAAGGTAGCCCACCCTTCAAAAGTAGAATTAATTTAATTTTTAATCACAAAAGGGTGCTACTGCATTGTCAATCATGTATCTGCAGTGCACGTGGCTGAATTTAAAGAGATCACCTTGATCTTCCGGCATTTTATGCAGTGATTTCACTTTTAAGGAGCAGTCTTTCTAATTTCCAGGTAAAAAGATATTTTAATTTACATGTGTTTAATTTTTTAGAACATTGAGGTATGATACTTTTTTGATAGCTTATTTCCTTCTCTTTAACCACATTTACTTCAATTCTAAGAAATGTATCAGATTAAAACTTTTACGTTGTGCAAATGGCGACCATATGCATGTTCCCAGGAAAACAAATGTGGAAATGAGTGTAGTAAGGGTGATTTTAAAAATTGTTATATACATATCTGAAAAAACTTATTACCATTTATTGTTAAGACCAGAGATCACTTAAAAGAAGTCAGTAACTCCCAGAAGAAAATCCCTGAACTACCGTGCATAAAAAGTGCTTCAAGGTCTTTTCGTGTCATAAGATAAAAAGATTAAGAAGAAAAACTTGAAAGTATCTAAAGAAAGAAAGGAACATCAGAGCATAATAGAAGCAAAATAGTTTGCGAGTATTTTCTTCACATTTTAAAAGTGATTTCAATACATGGGTCACCTTCGGAACACTATGCGCCAAAGGTGGCCCACAAGCTACAATTTTTAAATTGTATTATAAAATCAATTAAATTTTATTTTACAAAGAAAAGCATACTTGATATGTTTTAGAGATAAGTGTAAAATTTTACAAACAAAAATTCAGCCACACACACCCAACCAGAAAATTATAAAAAATTCTCAAAACTTAACTATGGCCACCTTTAGTTCACCTACTTTATATATATATAATAAAAATCTGTTTAGTTTACATTGAGGAAATTGTTACTTTAAAATTCACATGAAATTGGCAATAAATAGATCTCATTTCTTTCACTTCAATAATAATTGCGTTCTTGAGACTACGGGTTATCCTTTGTGGCATGCATTCAAGTATTTACTGAGTTATAATGTTGCTTATTTCACATGTATTCTTTAATTGTTTACTTTTCACAGTCATTTACGCAAATATTCTTCCCTACATTGCTTATTTTACTCATCAAACTTTGGCGTTGACCCTTATAATCGAAATTTAATGAAAGAGATTTTTTTGTACCTAAGAATCAAGTATAAGGATTCTAAATAAACTGGTCTGAATTCGACAAAAATATTCAACGTATAACGAGAAGTATAACGAAAGACGATCTTCAAAATAGAACAAGATCAACTTCTCAAAATATTATTGATTCTTCAATTGAAAAACCAAACATCGAAATTCATCGAAGTCACCGGAACACATTATGTAAAAATCCAGATTTGTACCAAAACCAAACGAAAACTGATAATGCACCATTAACAAAACCTTCTAAAACAAACTCTTCGCTTCAGGTAAAGAAACTGTTTAAATACGAAGATGATGAAATACAACATATGTCATTAGAAGACAAAATGGACCACATGAAGAGACACCTCAAAAACGAGAAACAGCGTATAAGGTCGAAGCAGAAAAATATTATGAAGACGTCTTGAGAATAATCCAGGATTTAACAATAAAAGCAGAACTTTAATCAACATCTAAACAAGAGGAAGTTCAGAAAATAATTCAGGACTTAAAGGATGAAAACTTGCTGTTAGAAAAAGAATTGATCGAAACAAAAGAAGCACTAAACAATCAAAAGAATGAAACAGAAAATCTTATTCAAATTGTAAAAGACAAAGAAGTATAATTGCTGGAAATAATAAAACAAAAAGAAGTAGGAGCTGCAAGCAATCTTGAAAGACAAAGAAGAAGAAATAAACCAATTAAGAAAAATTATCTTCACTCATCAAATATCAGGGAAGAGAGAATCAACAAAAATGTTCAGCTCCTTAAACGTCTCCCTCAATATAAAGACCCAGAAACAAGAAAACTACCTTCACAACTAATAAAAGAAGACATAACCAATCTCAAGAAACAATTAGATATAAAAACGGAACAATTAAGAGAACTGAATTTTCAACTAAAGGATCAACAAACCTATATAGAATCAACATTACAAACACTGGCCAAAGACGAAGAATTAAAAGACTTTAAGTTAATGCACCAACAACATAACGATAAACTACAGAAAATATTGGAAACAGTACAAAATAAAATGCCACCTAGCAATCTGCTACAATAAGATGAACCTTCGAAAAGTTCCTCAACTACAGAAAAAATATCCATTCCAGATCTTTACTCAACAAGATTAAAACAAACACATTCTATTCCGGTACCAGCTCTCTCAACTACGGCAATTCTTCTCTTCTCGCACGTAAGAAACAAACGAAGAAGTCCATGAACAACATAAGGGGAATATTAGACAGGGAATTAAAAAACTAACCAAAACTACCAAAATTATTCTGCACGCAGTCAAGGGACAAGAATTCTTTCATCTTAAAAACTTTCACATCAAAGGAGATTGACGAAAAGTTGAACTTTCTGCAAAACAACGAAAAAATATAAAGCTTGTTAGATCTCAAGTATCTGGGAGAAAAAAGAAAAAAGATCATACTTTTAGGGATTCCACATTATGTTCCGAAGGAAGAGGTGTTGGAAGTAATAGAAATAGAATTAAGTCAAAATGTAAGAGACAATATAAACAAAGTTATAACACGTCTAAAAGCAAAAACCTTTCAATTAATGTTGGAATTAGAGGATCCAATGGCTCTTCGTATGCTAGCAAAAGGCTCTATTTATATAGGTTTAGCATCGTGTAGAATTACAAATTATGTCCCTCTTATAAGATGTGGAAATTGCTAATTATTTGGACACTCCCATGAAAAATGTAGACGCAAACAAGCGTGTGCATATTGTATGCACAGCCATGAGTCCAGTACATGTCCTAAGCGCAATTATCTAAACTTACATAGATGCATAAATTGTTATAATACTGTTGATGAGAAAGGCATGACATTTAGCTACAAACACAGGGCAAACTCAAACAAGTGTCAAGTTTTTCAAAATCTTCTCCAAAATAGGCAATATCGCATCAACAATACCATTAGATCATTTTCAACTTAAAGAATAGTTCCTCTAAAATCGTTTCATCAAATACAAACTCAAATTCACCTCCTTTTCTAAATTCTACTAATGTTAATATTCATAAATTGGAAGACCTTAAAATAGCGCAATTAAACCTGCAAAAAATACGCCCAGCTTCATCATCCCTCTTTCAAAAATTTATAAATGAAAAGTACACAATAGCCTGTCTCCAAGACTGCGCCATAACAAATAAAAGGCCACATGGTCCTCCAAGCTCACTACCATGCTACTCTTCGTTATCTAGAAATTGTTTCATAACCATTTTAAACACGGAAATCCAACATCTTCAAATAAAAGCAACACAAAATGCAATCTTTGTAAATATATTGACAATAGAAGGATATCTAACAATAGGTTGCCAATATGTACCTCCCTCTCATGACATACAAGAAGACTTGCAAGAATGGGAACAAATTAAACGAAAATCATCAAAACTCCTAATGTTAGGTGATTTTAATGCTCACAGTCCTCTATGGGGATACAATAGGGAAAATGACAGAGGGCATCATTAAATTCATCAAATGTGTACTCACAAACTTTTAGTAGTCAATAACCCACATGCATCCTCGACATACGAGTCAAAAGGCAGGAAAGGCTGGCTGGACGTAACATTAGCTTCAATGCCGATCTTTTCTCACATAGGGAGCTGGGAAGTGATGCAGGAGATGGATTTTGGTGATCATCGTTTAATAACTTTAACATTAGATACAAAAATTCCGAAGCTTCCCAGACGACGATTTAGAACAAAAAATGTATCATTTCATAAATTTAACACAGCTTTTCACAGTCAAATAGAAGAAAATAACATATGCTTTAATAATATAGAAGATATAGATACATTTAATGATATTTACGAAAAATTCATCACATTACTCACCAATATCTGTAAGAAAAATTTTAAAAGAAGAAAGTCAGCGTATACACCACAAATAACATGGTGAACGGAGGATATCAAAAAACAAAGAAATTTGGTTAGAGCTTTATGAAAAAAATCAAAATTACCAGAGTCTACTCCTGAACATTATGCAAAATATAAATTAGAGAAAGCTAAATACAGAAAGTTTATAAAGAAAGCTAAGAATGATGCATGGAATCAATTTAAAAAAAAAAATCCATATGGAAACTACAAAAAGTAGCTTTTGGAGATTTCTATCATAAAGAATCTTTTCCGCTATCTTCTTCAGACACCATAACCCAAACTAAAAAGCAACTATTCACAAATCTCACAAAAGTAATTTTTGGTCCATCAGCTAATCCAAAAGTTAATCTGCATACACAGGCAACGGACACTGTACCGCCGTTCACTATTCAAGAATTGAGAGACATCATCTACTCTTTTGATGCTAAGAAAGCGCCGGGAATAGATGACATCGATCATCGCATAGTAAGAAATATTTTCAAAATTAAAAAAGATCTCCTACTCCAAATGTACATAACACTATTGAAACTGAACTATTTTCCAGATGTTTGGAAAATAGGAGAGTTGGTGTATTTTTTTAAATCAGGCAAACCCCCTACAGAGATTGACTTCTACAGGCCAATAACTTTGCTCACTGTTTTCGGAAAGATATATGAAAAACTCTTACTGCGAAGGATAAACTTCGCTTTACACAGAAATAGAATACTCTTTGAAAATCAACATGGATACACGGAAGGGAGATCAACGAAACAGCAATTCAAACACTATTCTCACACATAGAAATAATTAAACAAAACAACTCGTATATATCCCTGTTGTCAATAGATTTTAAAAATGCATTTGATAAAGGGCAAAGTTTAAGGGCAAAATAAAAACAAAGTTTCCATGGGAGCAGACATTAATCCTACTTCAACAACTAAATATTGAACAGTCCTATATTAACACGACAAGGTCCTTCCTAATTAAAAGAGGAGCATATCCCAACTGGCTAATGGATGAAATACATTGGTTCTCCAAAGGCTGCTCAAAAGGCTCGTGCTATGGTCCTTTCCTTTGGAAAGTGTTTATCCAGCAATTAATCGATCTTCTCAGCAATAAAAATATAAGAGTCATAGCATATGCGGATGATTTAATGTTAATCATTGAGGCAAAAACTAGAGCCGAACTGGAAAGGAGAGGAAATGAAGCTCTTCAAGTAATTAGCGATTGGGCTCAAACTTCAGATCTGAAAATATCTTATCACAAGTGCCAACGTCTGAATCTCAGACGTCCAAAGTATTTAAAACGGCGTCCAATCTTCAAACTTGATTCACATAATCTTAAAACTGAAAATACTATGCCATATCTAGGAATACATTTAGATTCAACCCTATCATTTTTGCCACATCTTAGAATCAAACGGGATGAAATGTTAGCAACAATACAAAACTTGTTAAAATTCGCATCAACCACAAGTGGCATTTCCAAACAAATCATAAAAACTTGGTACACTTCCATTCTAGAAAAAAAAAGTTTCATATGCAGCAGCTACATGGTTTCCAAGATTGCAAAAGTCACATGGCTTTCGCCTGCTCTTATCTATTCAGCGTCGTTGTCTGCTACTAATCTCTGGAGCATATAAAAAATCTCCTACATCGAATCTAAATGTCCTGGCAGGAATTCCTCCACTACCTTTAAAACTGAAACAGATTGCAGACCAAGGAATGATACTGAGACTGGGAGTGCCATCACACCCACATCACTCGGATACATTTAAAAAAAAGCTTACAAAAAATATATAGATACCTCAAAAGAATATCTTAATATACTGGATGCACAAAATAAAATAGAGACAGATGTGCAAATATACACGGATGGCTCAAAAACTGAAATCGGCACGGGTTATGCCTACTGTGTATTTAAAGAAGAAGAAATAATATATACATATGAGCAAAGAATACAGAATGAAAACTCAACGTATCAAGCGGAACAGTTGGCGATCTTGGACTCAATACAATGGTCAAAACAATCAAAATATCGCACAATAGTTATAAAATCAGATAGCCAATCTACAATATCAGCACTAAAAGATATATCTACAAAAAATATAATAATAAGCCAAATAATCCAATCTCTGCAAGGAGCAACACAAAATTTTTTATCTACAATGGGTCAAAGGACATTCAGGCATAACAGGTAATGAATTAGTGGATCGGTTAGCAAAGGAAGCAACTGACCCAAATTCATTAATACCAGAAAAATTTATACCATATCCATCCTCATATCTTAAGAGAATGTTAAAGCAAACTTACATAACTCATGGCAACGTGATTGGGACTTATGTCCCACTGGACGATATACCTATGCATTGATGCCAAAAGTTTCAGAAGACTATCTTCTAAGTCATCGATACCTATATATATTCGCTATCAATCATGACACTTTCCTGGCTTATTTAATTAAATTTAATAAAGTTTTGTCTTCAAGATGCACTTGTGGCGCAAGAGGGGATTCGCTACATTACGTTCTCATATTGCCATTGACAGCTACTCTACATTTGAAGAAAACAGACACCATCTCTCTGTCGAATTGTTTCAAATCAAACTCGGCGAATTCCTCATTGCTTCAAAAGATAATTAGCTGCATGTCCTTAATAGAAAAAAACCAATTGTTATTCCAAATGCCACCAGTACACATCATTGGTAGTGATGATGATGATGATGCTTTTTCTGATGATGAAGAAGTTTATAGAAAAAATCCACTGTCTCTAATTTTAAAATATTTTACGCTAAAAATCTGACAATTTCAAATACTTTTTAAACTCTTATTAATTGTGACTTTTCTGCTGAGTATGACTTTTCAGTATGACTTTTTGAGTATGACTTTTCTGCAAATTAAGCTAGGCTGCTTTGTCAAATATGTAATTTTTTTTTAATAAACTTAAACTTGCCAAGCAGGGCTTGCAGAGGCTAAAGCCATATGGTAGGCCTCCCTGCTAGGTTGAATCTATCGCTCCTTCTTTCTGTAAGTATGTGCTACTTTCGTAGCCTTTTCAGCAAAGATAATAAAAGGAAAAATTAAACTTACATTTTCCTTTTCGTTGATCTTTTACATCAACTATAGTTGACGGGTATGCAACTAGTTGTTTTTTAAATAATTCTTAATTATGTACATGATTTGTACACAAATGGCCGAGTTAAAAAGAAGATATGTTTATTTTTGTTGTACAATTATGTTATTTAAACATTTCTCTTTCGTGTACCAATACCATATTTTATATCTGTAAACTAGTTTCTTATATTGATACATTTTGCCTCTCAGTATATCAGAACAATACATTTTCAGGATAAAATTAAACTGCAGTTTGTTATAGTTCTGTTTATTCAATTCGTAACAGAAAATTTCTTTAGATGGCATTCTGATTTTAAATCAAAAGATTCGTGTCAAAGCTAAGGGCACTGAGGCCTGTTCCGTAACAAAGGGTTTCTTTTATCTTTAGAAATAAATATGACAGTGAAAACTTTTCTTTGTTTTTCAGAAAGAAAATATGATGCTTCCTGAGGAAACTTAGGATGTTATCCTAATGTAGTTTTTATTCCTTCAAATATTTCAAATGGCATCCTTGTTATACTATATATCACTTATGGAATGACTGATTAAGCAACATGTGAGTGTATTTTATGGCAAACTAAAATAAAATAAATTAAGTAACTGTGTAAGCAAAGTAACTGTGTAAATAACTGTGTCATCTATGATTATAAAACTAACTATGATTTTTTGCAAATATAAAAAAGTCACACATCTACGTAAAATTAAAAAAAAAATGTGTTGAAAAGTGTTTATTATTTCGATTTGTCTGTCTGTCTGTCCGCACTCTTACTTTTCTAAATATGATGAGATTGCTACGAAATTTAAATATTTTGTTTAACTGTGTAAATAAAGTAAGTCTATAATGTATAAAATAATAACTGTGATTTTTTTGGGAACAGCTGTCGTAGACGCGGGTTGGCGCGATCTTTGTTTTGTGCATTTTGGCCAGAAAACTCCGTTTTCGGGTAACTGTTAGAGTGTTAGGTCTTGCTTTCTAAAACAGCATGTTAATTTTATTTTATTATGAAAGTTTATTTTTTTTATAAAACACACACAAATTATTTTATTATAGTACACACACAATGAGTAATTTATTATAAAACACGCAATATTTAATTTAATATAAAACACACAGAATCTGCTCTAGCGGGTTGCCATACGAAGCAAAATCTCGCCAAAATCTCCATTTTTGTACTATAAAGTACCGAGTGCATCTGTGACAGCTGGAACATTTTTTGAGAACATAACAAAATCTCTACGTAAAACTTTTTAAAACGCAGTTGAAAAACCTTTAGGATTTCGATTCGTCTGTCTATCTTACATTTTTAAAAATTATGAGATTGTCACGAAATTTAAATATGCTGTTAAGAGACATACAAGCATGTTCCATGTTGATAATAGTGTGCACAGCAATAAGAATATTTTTACAGGCACTCATAAAATATTTTAGATACATTACTGTCTAAAGGTGGTCATTTTTTAATGTTTACATTATATAAGTTTCATTTGACACGAATATTTTTATTTACACAATTATCATCTTTTCTCATAAAATAGCGCATATAAAAATCATCTTAAATTTATATTACAAAGGGTTTGTCATCCGCTTTAACAACAACAACAACAACAAACAAGCTATTTCAAAAAATCATATGCAACCACGTTTCATCCTTCAGTTAAATATTATTCAGATAATGCTTTTACATTAGTGGTGTGTTCTTTTTGTGTATCAATAAATAATTTCACTTCTGTAAGTTTTTTTCTTACTTTAAATGTATCAGAATAATAATTTTATAAGATCAAAAGAAACTATGGTCTTTTATAGTTCTTTAAATAAAGAAAAACTTCTTTAGATGACTTTTCGGCTTTATATCAAAAGTTTCATGTTAAAGCGGACTTCGAGTTCTGTTCAAATGCTAAGGATTTCCTTTATCGTTAGAAATAGGTATGACTGCGAAAACTTTTATTCTCAAAAACAAAGAACGATACGTTTTGAAGGTACGTAGGAAGCCTAAAGCTTCCTACATCCTAGGTATGCAATTACAGTAGAATTTCGATTATCCGACCCTCGTTTAACCGGAAGTCTCCGTAAACCGACATCGGTTTCTTGACCTTTTTTTTTTCTTTTACAATCCTTGTGTATGCAAGTGGTCCTTTCCGAACTACGAGTACAAATAAATATATTTTGCTTCCCCTTTCTTAGAATTCTTTTGAAATTAGCTTGAGCTCCCGCAAGCTCCGATCCTTTTATAAGTGTAATCTCCACCAACCCCCCTGTATACACGTCCCTGTTCTAAACAAAAACATCTTGTTTGGTTGGAACAACAAGAACAGTCCTCTAAAGTAATGTTTTTAAGAAAACTTCGTGACAGAGCTGCGCGGTAAAGGATGGCCAATTTAAGCTATACGAAGCTTCAATTTAAATCATTGTAAGTTTTTTGTTTCAAAATAAATTTATTTTCATGTATAATTTGAATTTAGTAATTTAAATAGTCATAATAGAAGTTTGATGACGATGTTACATATTAAACTAGACGATTATTGATAAATTCTCGATTATCCGGATATTTCGATTATGCGATGTAGGTTCGGTCCCAATTGCGTCGGGCAATCAAGGTTCTACTACGTATTTCGTACGAAACTTACGCATTCTACGTATGCAATTTTTTTATATTTGCAAGAAAGCAGAGTTATTATTTTATGCATTATACAGTTACTTTATTTAAATTTCGTAGCAATCTCATCATATTTAGCAGCGTGCGGACAGACGAATCGAAATAATAAACACTTTTCAACTACGTTTTAAAAGGTTTTACGCAGATATGCAATTTTTCTGTTTCCAAAAAATGACAGTTATATTCACACAGTTACTTTATTTACTTTATTGCAGTTGTCATAAAATAAACTTACGTGTCGCTGATACTAACGCAGTTTTTTTCCTTCAATTAACTCATCTAACAGCTTGCCATGAGAATCAAAATATTATATATTTAAGAAACTTAGAGGGTGTCTCAAAGATATTGAAACATGCTTTTTTTTTTTTTTTTTTTTTTACCAGTTGGAGATACGTAGGCATACAAATTGCAAAAGTGGTCAAAGTACAGTAGGAGTTAAGATTATGTTGATGAAATAGTTCTGCCATCAATTCTCGAAAAAATACGCTTTTTAAATTTTTATACGACCCTCCCCCTTCAGTCCTTGTGTCCTATAAACTATATTTTAGAAAAAAATTCTCCATGGTCTTAGAAGTAAAGCAGATAAATTTCCATTCTTCTACGACCAACACTTACGGAGTTATGATACTTTGTATTTTATTAAATTTCGGAGCTTTCCAAACTTAAAAATAATCTATTCCTTTGTAGTGCCGGAAAGCTATAAAATCATAAAATTCAAAGTTTCATAACTCCGTGAGTTTTGGTGGTAGAATAATGGATTATTTTTCTGTTTTACATGACAAAACATATGGATAGGGGTTTCTAAATATACTTTAGAAAACCCGGGAAATGTAGGGCATCGTATAAAAATTTAAAAAGTATAACCTTTAGAAAATTAATAACAGAACTATTTCATCATTATAATCTTAATTCCTACCTTATTTTGTACACTTTTGCAATTTACATTGCCTACCTATTTCCAACAGGTAGGAAATTAAAGCGCCTTTCAGACTTTTTGCGAAACCGTACATAAAAAAACTCATTATGTAAAAATAGCTGTGTGTAGATAATTAAAACTATATAAAGGGTTATCAAGCAAATATAAAAAAAGTTTCATGTCTGCCTAAAATATTTTGAAAGGTATTTCTTGTATATATAATACTATGCATTTTTATATGTTTTTATGTATTTTTTTTCTTTCACTTTAAATAAATTAAGTTTCAGATGAACCTAATTTTAAATATTTAAGAAAAAAACTCTTACTCTTACAAAAAAAAAAAAAAAAAAAAAAAAAAAAAAAAAAAAAAAAAAACGGATTTACTTTATTAAAAAAGTCCTAAGAGATTTTCTGTTTTTTTTTTTCTTTTTTTTTTTTTTTTTTTTTTTTAAGTAAAATATTGTATTTGACTGTGAGAAACAGAGATATTTCTGTAAAATAAATGATTTTTTACACTCAGCTAGAACCTCAATATCCATCTTTATACGTGTAATTTTGCGGTATAGAAACTGTATGTTTACCGAGAGACTATTATGTTCTTAATGCATTTCCTTTTCTTGTAAAAATATGTTACTTCTAAGTCGGTAAAGGAGTTTCTTACATAATAGTTACATTTTGCTTCCGAGTGTGTGAGAACAAAAAACTTTCCAAGTTCAAAGAAAACTTTACAGCCCATTATAGTTCCTTTGATTTCATTCTTTAAAAGAAGAAGAAAGGTCTTTAGATGACATTTTGATTTTAAATCAAAATTTCGTGGCAGGGCAAATAACTCCGAGGTCTTTTTCGTAACAAAAGGTTTCCATTATCTGTAGAAATAAATGTGACAGAAGAAAGTTCCGTTGTTTTTCAGAAAGAAAATATTATACTTTCTGAAGAAACGTGGAATACTGTTATTCTAATGTAGCTTTTATTCCTTAAAATAACATTCTTGTTATGAGAAATAGCATATGCAAAAATATTGATTAAGCGATAAGTAAGTAAATTCCATGACACAAAAAATAACCATGTAAAGCATATCTGCATAACCATACCTGCAATTAAATAATGTCTGACTACTTGCAAATTATAAAAAGTTGCATCTCTATCTAAAATATTTCGAAATTTCGTAAACTTTAAAGAAGTTCTAAATGACGCGAATTTAAAATAAATTCAAAATGCCAATCTGGCTTTACCAGCTACCATATAAAAGACTATATGCATTTTATTTTTACATTACATTATATATTTATGTTCTGTTATATTTACATATATATATTTATAACATAAATTCTGTCGTAATCTAATTTGAAAAAAGTTTAATTCCGAAACACATATGTAAGCAGGTTCATTTTTTCAATTACGTATTCAGCCAATAATTTTACGTTGGCAGGTTCTTAAACTAAAATTCATGAAATATTTGATTCCTCCATATATAAATAATATCTATCGAATTTTGTTTATTATTATTTTTTAATGTATTTCTCTTTTGTGGTGAATGAGACATTATTTTCTTTGATAATTTCAGATATTGTTTGAAATTTTAGACACAGAACTAAAGGAATCTCCATATCACCAAAGATAACATGACGACAAGTTTGGATTAAAATGAAACGTTATCGCTTAGTTATGATTATTTACTCGTTAATGGACTCAGTTACGGAATGGTGAAACGAAATATATACGTTATACATACATAAATATTATAAAAGTTGTTTATGAGAGTTAATTTGTAAAAATATCAGATACTAACATTTTGGTAGTCGTCCTGACTTTAAATCAATACAAAAATGTTTTTAACTAAATATTTTTTGAAATACAAAGGATGTGAAATATTACTTTGCTAAACAGCGTACAACCATTAGAGTGAAAAAATGTCCAGACCGGGGTTCGATCCCGGATCCCTTGGTATAGTGCACCAAGTGCTTTACCATGGTGCGCTATACCAAGGGATCCGGGATCGAACCCCGGTCTGGACATTTTTTTTACTCTAATGGTTATACGCGTTTTAGCAAAGCGATATTTCACATCCTTTGTATTTCATTAATTTACAGCGTAATTTCAGCTCTGCTGAAAAATTAATTTGTGTAAAAATTTTATATTTAAAAAAATCTAGTAAATAGCATACCTATTTAAATTCTGGAGGTAGGGGAAGCATAATTTCATGCTCCCTTTCATCTGGAAAATGTTTTCTAAATTCTACATAAATAAACTCCTCATTGCTGCAAATATTATTTTTGGGAGTAGCTTAGCCTAAGTCACAAGCATTTCATTATGTTCCCTGTATATACTATAAATAGAATTTATTTTTAGCATATGTAGTTGTTGTATGTTCAATTACTCAGATGTTTCCTAACCAGCACATTAGCATGCCATATGATTGGTTAACAACGCATTGATCACTTTCAGTTTCCCGGTATAAAATTTTCCGGAAGTAGTGAGGATTTTCTTTTTTCAGTTAGGAATTTTCTCCCTTCAAAATAAATAAATATATAAATATATATAATGCTATGTAAAAAAATAAAAATGAGGCCCCCATTTTACAGTCAGTTTGAAGCCCCTCTTGAGTTTTGGAAGGAAAGTTCGTGTTTCATGTGCCTTTCGGATAATCAGGCTCTGGTAAATATCACATGAAAAATGCATGTTCTGGTTAAAAACATATTTGGCTTGAATCAGTCACACTCTGGAAAAATACCGAAATTTTGGCATCTATGCAGGTATGTTTCAGATATAAAAAAATATGTTTATTGTTGTATTAATAAAATATGTTTCGGTTAATAATGTCGATTTTGCTAAGAGATGGCGTTATTAATACGTTTGTTGGTATAGACTAATGAAGTCTATGGCGTTTTGGAGGATAAACATACGTCATCAAAAACAATTCGTTATTAATTTTCATTGGGCAAAAAACATAGTTTTAAATCGCTTTGAATATCTCGAATTTTATACCAGAAAAGACGTTTTGCGGGGACTTTTTTTCATATGAAGAAAATGGCTACTGAAAGTTATCGATTGTTGGGTGAAACTTATGGTAAACATGCTCTAACCCAAAAACTTGTGAACGACGACGGTTTAACCGCTTTAAAAGTTGTGATTTTGATAGAAAAGACAAGGCGCGTTCAGGACAGCCGTAAATGTTTGGAGATGCAGATTGGCATGCATTATTGGATGAAGAAACTGGTCAAACAATTACTGGCGAACACTACCGACAACAACTGATAAAATAGAACCGCGTGTTGAAGGTAAAATGAACAAAATACGCCCAAGGATATGATAAAGTAATTTTACAACATGATAATGATCGCTCCCATGTTGCTAAATGTATAAAAAACTATTTAGAAAACGTTAAATGGGACGTCCTACCCACACAGCTGTATTCACCAGACTTAGGCTATTCGAACTACCACTTATTTTGCTCGATGTAGTGCGAACTTTTAGAACAGTACTTCCTTTCTTTCGAAGAAGTCGAAAATTGGGTCGATTCATGGATTGCTTCAAAAGATGAGTTGTTTTATCAACGCGGAATCCATCTCTTACCGTAAAGACGCTAAATAGTCATAGTTAACGATGGACACTGATTATTGAGGTAATTTATTTTTTTTATTGAAATAAACACTAAAATATTGTGAAAAAATCAACATTATTAACTGAAATACCTATTATATTCTTTGTGTATTTTCGTGTACCAAAACGTTATGTTAGGTCTATAAAGCAGTTTCTTACATAATGACATTCTGACTATCAGTGAAACGGAATAAAAAGTTATCGAGATAAGAGGAAACTACAGCCTGTTACAGCTCCTTTTACTCAATTCTTTAAACAAAGCAAAACTTCTTTAGATGACATTTTGAGTTTAAATCAAAAGATTCGTGTCAATGTGAAGGTCATTGAAATCTATTCCGTAACAAAGGGTTTCCTTTATCTTTAGAAATAAGTTTAACTGAGAAAACTTTTTTTGTTTTGCAGAAGTAAAATATGATACTTTTTGAAATAACGTAGGTAGGACTCTATCAGCCTAATGTAGTTTTTATTATTTCAAATAACTCAAATAACATCCTTGTTATTAGAAACAACACTTGCGAGAATATTGATAAATTGACATATAAGTATATTTCATGACATAAAAATAATTGAGTAAACCATTAAATAGCAAAGTGCGTGCAATCCTTGGAATTTCTAAAGAGTCTGTAACCAGTATTTCTAAGAAAATTTCAATTTAATATTTAAATCGCAGAATTTTTAGTCGCTTCTTTTAATCGCAGATTTTGTAATATTTTTCTGGAAGGTGATAAGGTAAAAAATTCTATTAAAAAATTATGGTAGATTGTACGCATATAGTAACTGTATTTATTTTTAACACTTTCCAACATAATTGATATATAAGTAAATTTTATGATATATAGTTCCTTTTACTCAATACTACTAATTGAAAAGCGTTTATGAATTCGGTTTCTGCACTGTGTCTGCCGTCTGTCTGTCTGACCGTGCTATAACTCGCGTAAGTAAATATACTCGGATTGTCATGCAATCGACATAGGCTATTGAGGATTACTATACAACGTTGGATATTGAAAATGAAGTGTGTAACACTTATAGTTCCTTTACAGGGACACTCAAAAGAATTCCGTTACATTACAGTATATGGGGAAAATTCATTTGCGGTTCATTTTAATGATGTTACACTATTTCAAACATATTGAAATTGATATATATCACCGAAGTGCACTAAAAGAGTCTTACTATAGAATATGGTGTGGATAGCACTTACAGTTTATTTATAAAGACACTCAAAACATTTCCGTTATATTATGGTCTATACGTAAAATCGTTTGCAGTTTATTTTAAGAGTGTTTCACGATTTCAAACATATTGAAATTGATATATATATAACTGAAGGGCATTACAAGAGGCTTACTATAGAATATTGTGTGTATAGCATTCATTGTTCATTTACAGGGATACACAAAAATATTTGGTTAAAGTCCTACCTCTTAATAATAATTGTTTTAACTGCGTTTTCAGTTCCGGTACGCGTTTTAAAATTTAACTAATTTTTTACTTGCTAGTTGGTGTGTAAAAATCCTACAGATAATATACAAGGTAAGGAAGCACAAAACATCTAGAGTGCATTTCCATTTATTGACATAAATTGCTGAAGGAAAATTTTAAACTATGCTAATGCGTTGCCTAACTGAACTAAATTTTAGAATTCTATGTAGTATACATACAAATCTCTAGATCATATACAGAGCTGCACAAAAGAATTTGGATAGTTTTCTGAATATTGTTGGTAATTCATGAAATTGGGTTTTAAATGTGTTATGCGTTTTCCAAATTGTTTATTTAGACATAATATACATCATCTTTTGCCTTATTCAACGGTAGATATTTCTAGAAGTATTTTGGAAGTGTTGGAAAGTGTTACATAATCTATGCTGGACGCATGACTTTCCGTTCTTGTTTTCAAAAACGTAAATGTTCCCGATCTAAATGAAATCGTTTGAAACACATTTTTTAAAGTTTGTATACGTTTTAAATGATATTCAGTTGACAAAAGCTTTAAAAATTACAGAATTCTAATCTGGTTGTACGAAATAACATCTAAAAGTTGCATTTATATTAAAAAGTTTTGTAATCAATTTTGAAAGAAATAATACGAAAAAATACGTGCAATCATTTTTCATCTTTCAATTAAATATTCTACAAAAATTTTACGTCGACAGAGTGTTAAATCCAATTATATAAAATCAACCATGTATTTGACCCAGGCTTTGATCGTTTTCGTTAGTTTTAAGCATACTATACTCTGGTGACTATTTTCGATATTTTTTATTTTATTTTGTTTGATATATCATAAGCAAGATTAATGAAAATTGAAGACTGCCAAGGTGATCAGCAGGGACCGATTTACAAATTTGGAGGCCCTGGGCACAGATACGTATGTGGGTCTCCTTGCACCGATGCTTACGGTGGCCTTCAGTAAATAAATATATTATTGAAGGCAGTACTTATTAAGATAAACGCTATTGACTTTAATAATTTATTTCAAATATTAATTAAAAAATAATAATTTGATAATCACTAATTTACTTTAAATAATTATTTCATAATTATGAAATTTTAATTGAATAGATGTTTTATAATAAATTGTGTGGTGCTGAATACCTTTATCTACGCAAGTCCATGTATCTGGAATGATAAAGTGCGCAACAACTAATAATAAATTTACCGCGGTACCAAGCTATAAGTATTTAAATTATTAGTATATCCTATTAATCAATTATCTTTTTCTTTCAAATACAAAATTTCACTAAAAACCAAAAATAAATAAATAAATAAATAAATAAACCGAATTTATACACATACTAGCTGAACCACTTGGCTTTGCCCATGTTAACCATGAGGGTCTTACATATATAACAAATAAAAATGCAATTATATGGCAATCCCAAAAACAGAGTTCTGTACATTCCCGCACATAAATCGTCAACAGACAATAAAAAAAAACCGAAGTTACTTTGGCATAATCATAGAAAAAAGACCCATTATGATAAAGTAATTAAAAATACATATTTTAGACAAAATATATGATTTTATAAAAATACAATACAAATACAATAGAATGTAGAATTAAATGTAAAATTCCTACTAAAAAATTCTTAACAAATAACAAATATAATGGTATTTTCAATTTAAGAATCCAGATTCTAACTAAATATATCATCCTACGATTAAATACAATCAACTAGTTTCACATCTCCTTACTGCTACGATTTAAGATTTAAGACTAAAAAGACATATAAGAAATATCCTTATACATATTTAATGAATTTTATAGATTTTCGTCCCAATTGTTTAGCAGTAAAAGTTTTTATAACATCCTCATAATCAGTCTTTAGTGTTATATCTGGCCGACGATATTTCTAACTTTTGGAACCGGTTAAAGTGTTCTAAAAAAAAAAAAAAAAAAAAAAAAAAAACTGTAAACAAAATCGAAAGAGTGAAAAACAGCTGTTGTAGAGATCCTCAGCAAAAGAAAAAATATATATCAATTAAAAATATTAAAATGCAAACAATATATTTTTTTAATTTCTTCCATAGGATTAACATTAGCGGGCAATTTAGCGGGAATGTTTTCGCAATGCTGAAGTATTTTTTTCGCGTATTTTTAAATGAAAAAATGATAAACAGATTTTTCCATATTAATTTTGTTTTTTAATAGTTAAAATTGTTTTGGTCAATAATTAAAAAACTTCAGTATTATTTGGGGGGGGGGGAGGGCCCTGAAAATCCCGGTCCCTGGGCCTATGCCCCAATTACTCTGCCATAAATCAGACACTGCTGATCAGGACAGCAGTTTTTAAATTAAAAAAAAAAAAAACCCTTTGGTTTTGGTCTATTTCATGCAGCTTATGGAAAGAAATTTTGTTTATAAATAAAACTGGCAAGGGAAAAAGAATATTTCGTAAGGCATTGAATATAAAACACTTTTTAACTTTACAAAAATACAATCATGTAGCAGATTTTATGTATGCATTCGAATAAGTTCTGTAAACGAACTGAAAACATTAGAAATACTATTTTTGATGGGAGCAAATGCTGTAGCACTTTTTAGTTATTTACTTAAAACATACGGAAGGTACGTTAATAATATAAGTGCCACATTTAAAATAATATATAATTTTTAGCATTTTAGCAGTCAACCGTTAGATTAATGTTTTATTCAAATAAAATCTTTCTATCAACTTGTGATACAGATTTGATTCCAATTATAAATATTTCTGGTATGCAGTAAGCACTTTTCTGAATTACACAAACAAGGACATATTAAAATGAAAGCCATCAAACTTTGAGGTCATGTATTAAGAATATATTAAAGTGAGTATTTTTTTTAATATAGGATATGCCATTTAACTCATTAAACATTCTGAAAATCCTTTTCGCATTTACATAAAGGACCAGTATCCTTAAATGGACTTTTTGAAGATGAAAATAAAAGTTCTTTCTCCTTTTTTTATTGTAATTTTTTTTATATTGTTTATTATATCTAATTCAATATTATATAACATTTAGTTTCCCTGCAGTTGTTAAACAGAGCACTTATTGTGGCAAAACTTTTTTGGTGATTTTTATGGTGAGTTGTTTTTCGTAATTTTTATGCTAAACGCTTTTTGGTTATTTTTATGTTGAATAACTTTTGCTTGTTCTTTTGTTGATTTTTTTATTTTTATGATTTTTGGTGAACACGTATGATGGTAAAAGATTTTTCACCTTTTTTTCTGTTTTGCTTACTGCTATCCCTCTATTTCCACAAAGAGCGAAGGAAGGTACTATTTTGAGTTTGGTACATGTTTATATTGTATATATAAGGATTTATAGAATTTTAAAATAAAACTAGTACCTAATTCGTTCATACTTGAAGAAACTTTTTGTCTTGAAGAAAAATAAAGTTGTTTGCTTTCGGAAAAAAAATCATTTACCCATATTAGTTCACTTAAATAGTCAATGTGTAAATATAGTTTACAGATGCAATCAAGCATTATTTATTAATAAATCTTTCGCAAGTACACGCATTAAAACTAGAAAGTTACCAAGATCATAACCATGCGCTGTACATTTCTGTAAGTCAATAAATAAATTATTATGCTGCAGTATGGATTTATACAAAGTATTTCTAATACCTATTATATATCATTTATTTAGCGATAAATTAATTACTCATCATACTGCTTCTGATAGGTATTCACGTGATACTACTTTCCATGGAAGTAATTGTACAGCCGAAGTAGATATTTAGTAAAGCAATATACAGCTCATTTTGAGGACTGATGTTTATTTTCCTTTTTGTTACTGAATTTTCCTATGTCACTCCCATTATCTGATGAATCATTACGTTTATTAGCAATCCATTATAGAGTAATTCCATGTAACCATTAGTCTAAAAGACATTTTGTAAATATTTGTTTTCAAGGCAAGAGCGATTTTCTGTCTCTTGTTTTAGGGAAAGTACTACAACCAACGTTTAAAGTTTCATATTGTCAATAATTTAGTATTCATGTTGTGACAACATTAGTATTTCAAAATGGCTCGTCAACTGGAAAATTTGGGAGTCTTATTTAGCCTAAAATTTAGAGAAAATATCAAAGGTATATATATATATATTTCATTCCAGCCATGTTATATTTTAGCATAATATGTGTATTCTAGCTTTAATAGTATCTTGTATCGTTTGAAACTATATTTATTTTTATGTTTAATTTTTCATATTTTGCCATAGTGTAAGTCGCAGAAAAAGTAACAGTACTTTTGTAATTTCTCTTTGATAAAGATTGTCACATAAAATTGCACTTAGTTTTTTATTTCCGGGCTAGATGCATTATATAAAAAGTAGAAATTTAGTAAATAATTTACTAGGTTTTTGAAAGGATTCAGAATGTGTTGTAAATCACAATCCGTTTAAGAACCTACACTAATCACGGGAAGAAGCGCTCAAGCTAATGTTAAGTCTATGGAAATGTTATTTTAAAATTTCTCGCTCGCATTTTAATATTTTTATTTTACTTTATTTTATTTATTTTATTTTGCACAGGATAGCTGAGGTCAATCTCTAACGTTGTTAGATTTTACTTTTTTGATTTTGGTTAAAGTTTTTCTTTTCTTTTTTTTTCTTTTTTTTTTATAAGCGAACATTTTTAATTTTGGTACTGGTTCTGAAAGTAAAAGTACCCTTATACAAAAAATCTGGAACCAAAATCGAAAAAGTAAAAACTAACAACGTTAGAGATCGACCTCAGCTATCCTATGCGAAAAGAAAAAAAAATCTTTTAAAAATGTTAAAATGCGAGCGAGAAATTTTAAACTAACCTTCCCATAGACTTAACATTAGCTTGCACGTTTTTTCGCATGACTAGTGTAGGCTCGTGACTGAAAAGTGTAGGGCGCGTCATAAGTATAGTTTAAGTTTTAATAACATAAAGAAATCCTTCTATACTAGAATTATTTTCATTAAATTTGCAAAACTGAATTCTTTTATATTTATATAATTTTATTGTTTTATTTTAGATTAAGAAAACACGCTTTTGGTCTCTCCAGAGTCCTCCACGATTCCGAAAAGCGTTCCTTTATTTAAAGAAACCTCAGAAATATATGGATTTCAAAATTTAAAAAATCATTTTTGAAACAAATTTTTCTTTAACTGTAGAAAATGTTGGAAACGTTACGAAGTAGTATTTACAGTGTATTAATCGGTTTTGTCAACGCAGTGCCAACGCGAAATATCGGTTTTTCGCATGCTATCAATTCTGAAGTAAACACTGTCATGTTAAATAATCATGTTCAAAAAGAAAATATGCTCATTTAGCAGCGTAAAATGAATATTATTCGGTTACTCTTTCGCATATAAATTTCCTGTTACGCAGCTGAAAATGTTTACTTGAGATATAAAAGCTCAAAAAAAAAAAAAAAAAAAAAAAAACGATATCTCCTGTTGATATCGGATTGAAAAAACTGATTAATACACCGTAAAAACTCCTTTGTAACGTTCCTGAAAATTACGGGCAGCGAAGAAGCTTCTTTTAGAAATACTTCTTTTGATATCGATAATCTACTGGTACCTAAGGATAAAGGAACGGTTTTTGGAAGAGTGGTTAACACAGAAGAGGTTATTCTACACTGCTGTCCAAAAATTAAAGGGCAGTGATCGGACGCTTTCGTTTTTTACACGGTTTTTTGAATATCTACTGAAATTTGTGACAAATTGTTCTTGAATTTCGAGGATATAAAGCCCATGTTTGACTTCAAGAACAGTAGAAACGGTATACTGCAATTAAAAAATTAACATATTGAATATTTGATGAGGTATGGGCATTTGTATTATATAATTTATAACTGAGCATGCGCGAATTATACCAAAGATTGTTTTTTTCATGATTTGGTAGTCAATTCTATAGAGAAACGCATATAAAAAGACAAGTCAAATATCGTAAAAACTCAGAAGGATACCAGCAATAAAGTGAGTTAATTGACAAATTCTGGAAGAAATCCCACATAATTCAATGGGATCAGTTGTATATATGTTTAAGTTAGGGGTATAAAAATTTATAAAATATTAATATAGAATTGGTACTTCAATTCTCGCATAATTGAAAAACTTCGTCTTTCACAAATTAAATAAAATTTATTATATTATATTTTTCTACATTTATTTTCTATATATTTTTCTATTTCTTTTCTATATTTTTCTATATTTGTATAAAAGTATATTTCTGTAATGTCAATAAATTATATTTCTCTACTGCATTAAATAAATTATTTTAGAGCAATATCATTTTATATTAAATAATTTTGATACTCATTATTTACTATTTAATTAGCAGTTTTTGAGTAATTTGTCATCGCGTATTGCTACTTAATAATTTTTCTATCATATAATTCAAAATTTTCACGCGTGTCGCAGAAGCCATTTTGAAATGCTTACTATGGTACTAGCCCTTTATCCTTTTAAAAAGAGGCGAATTAAACCGTATTGGACCACTCATAAAAAAATATCATCAAAAACATTTAAAATTTCAAAGACATCAATAGGGAAACTAATACTTATATATATATAAAAAAATGTATTTATTATTACTTTTTAATCAATTTGTATTAAATAAAAACAACGCTAAAAGATACTTTCTACAACCTCACTTGATACAAACTTTCTCACCAAGGGAAAAAACTGTACGCTTTCTTTTTTTTTTTTTTAAGTTGGATATTAAAAAAACGAAAAAATTACTCATTTTAAAAGATTTTATATTTTGAATATTAAATAATTACGTAAGCATTTGAGGTGGACGAATAAATTACTTTTACACATTTAATGTAATACATCACAATACCAAGTACTTACATCACAAGACACATAACATAACTACATATATAGTGACTAACCGCAGTAGAAACGGAACTTAGGGACATAGATGTCACTAGTGACTGGAGACTTACAATTCTTATTTTTATGGTGCTGTCATCTACCTACGATTCAAATAAATATTGATCATGGATGTGTGGCTACCATGGGTCTAGGCAGTGTAGCTGTGGGCAACCTTGCGGTGTCTCGGACTCTCAACGCTAGTGCAACGGGTACTCTATCGATTTCCGCTGTGGATAAAGGTACTCTACCGATTGCCGCTGAGTATAAGGATAATGCTTGCAGAGGACTATCAAGTATCATTTCGATGTCTTTCGATAGCGATACGAACTTTCAAACTGTTGAATACGGTCGGTTTTGAAGATGCAAATTCTTGCTATGATGTAGTTTCGGTGAGCGAATTCGAATTTTAATAATTACTGTCTGTTTACTTTCAAGTTTGCATACTCTTTGTCAAATAAATGTTATAATTAAGCAAAAGGTGCATTAGCATTTTGTTTTTAATTATAGTTTGAGTCAATACTTTCGTTCACCAGACTAAAAACCTACATTAGTAAGGGCTAAAAGTCAGCCGGATTTTCTTGTTAGTGCTTGTTTAAATTTTATACTATTTGATATTATTTGGATAACTTCGTCATTTTATTTGTAAATATCAATCGGACTGTTGATTTATATTTTAATGAGTCTGTAATGGTAAAACATAAAATTATGTCAATATGATTATTGTTTATATTTAAAAACAGGACAATGTATGTTCTTTGTATTTGAATTATGATTATTGTTATTTCAGAAATAATAAAAATTTCGAATCAATATATTTCGTTTCAAAACGAACATTAAATACAGCGGTATTAAAATTCAGATTTCTGCCGCATATTGACAGCCAAATATTTTATTGTAGGAAATTTAAATTAAACTGAATGTTGCCTGGTGAATAAAATAGTCACTTGTAAACACATTAAAAACCATTAAGTAAAGTGTTTAAGTATATTGTAACTGTACAAAAAGTAATGATATCTAACAAAAACATAACTGTGAAAAAAGAGCCAAATTCTGTAAAAAAAAGAAGAAAGAAAAGAAAAGAAGTGATATGTAAGTGGGTGCCAAGTTCAAATAAAATTCACTCAAACTTACCTACTGAAGTATTATAGCATTGTTTAAATTGTTTAAAAAAATTATCGGTAGCATATTAATAAGAAATCTAGAACTTGGCAAGTTTTTGATAAATATTATGCCTATCATTTTGATGTCTTAATAAAATGATGATGATAATATTAATAACACTGTCATTATAATAATTTTTACTATTGTTATTATTATAAACAAATGACTCGTGTTAAAGATTTGATAAACAAATAAACACACAGATACACTTCCGCTCATCTTTGATTATCACTCTAGCGACCTCTACTCCCGGAATCCTCAATACAGACTAAGGCTTGACAAAGAGACAGATACACTTACGCTTGACCTTGGTCATCACTCTAGAGACTCCACCACTTTCAAGAGCTTCATTATACTCAAATTAAGGCCTCCAAACATGAAATAACAAGTTTTGATATAATAATGTCATTAATAAAGATAAATGACTCTTAGGTAAAAACTTGCCAAGTTCTAGATTTATTATTAATATGCTATCAATAATTTTTATTTTAAAACAATTTAAACAATGCTAGAATACTTCAGTAGGTAAGTTTGAGTGAATTTTGTTTGAACTTGGCACATACTTACATATCACTTCTTTGCTTGATTTGTTTTTTCAGAACTTGATTCCCTTTTTTTCACAGTTATGTTTTTGTTAGATTTAATTTAACTTGGTCCATGCATGTAAAGATTGAATTTTGTAATAGATTTCTCACTCCTTTTCTCATGTGCTATAATTATAAAAATGATGTACAGAAATGTGTTTTCGACGACAATACAACATTTTGATATTTTTAGAGTTTAATAATAAATTAATTAATTAACTTTAAGGCGTTTTTCCGTTAGCCGGTCACAGGTGATAAATTGCGAAAATTTCTTTATGGTTAGAACCAGGGCTTGACAAATGCGGTCGCCAGGCCGGCACTGGATGCGAATTTTTTTAATCTGGCGACCAGATTATTTAATTTACTTTTTTTTTCTTTTTTCACGAGGTGGTGTAGGAAGAGTATAAAAATTGACCTAAGAAATGAACAGAAACGGCATTTGTTTTCTCTCCCCCCAATATTAAGAAACAAACTTAGAAACTATATTGAAACAAAAAATATTTTTTTACTTTTATTTTTAATTTTGCAAACATAAGTTCATCAACTGCAAATTTTAAAATAATAAAATCTGAATAATATGACAGACTTCGAGTGGAAAATAAGCAACAAATTGTTTTACTGCTGCACTATTATATAAATGCTCCCTCATCAAATATAGAATTTGTAACACTCAATTGTCTGGACATTTGAAACATTTGGCAATCAGCATTTTTCGAACATGCTGGTTAATTCAACCTTTACAGTATTTCTTTTGTTTTCTTTTTTTTTCAGAAATATATAATTATGATAAGTTTCGTCAGAAAACTTAGATGTTATCTTTTAAAATTAAGTACTATTCTAAACTGTTTAACTAATCATTCGAAACTATGCCTGTTATAATTTTTCCTCAATTAATTTATGTAAACCTTTCCAATTTTTTTAAAATCAATGACGGAGGAGTGGGGCGGGGTATTTTTAACAGGCGACTAGAATTTTTTGCTGGCTACACATTTGATCAAATTTGTAAAGCCCTGGTTACAACTGTATACGAGTTACAACAACAATGGAGTTAATAGTGCACCACTCGCTAAAATATGCGAATTGTCTGCAAAACTGTAGCAATGAAATAATTTAAACACTGAAAAGTAGAAAATTAATTAAAATAAAAAATAATGAGTGTAATATATTATTTTTTAAATACGCTTTTACTTTTTTAATTAAATTAAATCTCTAATTTCATTTTTTCGTCTGTATATTAAACTTAGATACATTTAAAATGTGTTACGAAAAAGTTTATCAAAATTACTTTTGTTATTTTTGTTTTAATACAGCTGTCCTGTTTATATGACGGCGGTCTAATATGGGTTAATAGACTTAGAACAATGTATAATAAAAAATAAGATATTGTTTAATTTTTTCGTTACCGGGAATAGTAAAGACGTAAGAAAAGAGAAATGTTTAAATGTATATGTTGAAGGAAACGATTTAATTCAATTAAATACTAAAGCAGCAATTCATTCTAAGAAACATTTTTCAAGTTATTATTTTTTTTTTATTGGGCGAATTTGCCATTTTTAAACCTTAAAAGTTCTTTTTTACTTTATTCTATCTTTATAAGGAAAAATTAATGCATTCCTGAAATATTTCGACTTCCAGTTTTAGACGGATTTATATGTTTTAAAAGGTCCTGAATACGATCTGGCTGTTATTAGAAAATGTCTGTCCGTGAGCCTGCCTGTGTGTTTGTCTGTATGTGACACACATTTTGTGGGCGCTCTATCTCAGGAACTAATGCACAGAATTTAATCAAACTTCAGATTCAGTTAGAGCTTGACATAAATTAGGGCTGATTAGGTTTTGATGTAAATAAACTAACAGTTGATGCTGCTATGCTGCATATTTCATAATTTACGCGATGGCTATATTTCGTAATATAATGCACGGAATTTCATCAAAATTTATATTCTGTTAGTCCTTGACATAAATAGACGCTGATTAGGTTTTGATGTAAATGGACTAACAGTTGACGCTGCTATGCTGCATATTTCATAATTTACGCGATGGCTATATTTCGTAATATAATGCACGGAATTTCATCAAAATTTATATTCTGTTAGTCCTTGACATAAATAGTCGCTGATTAGGTTTTGATGTAAATGGACTAACTGTTGACGCTGCTATGCTGCATATTTCATAATTTACGCGATGGCTATATTTCGTAATATAATGCACAGAATTTCATCAAAATTTATATTCTGTTAGTCCTTGACATAAATAGACGCTGATTAGGTTTTAATGTAAATGGACTAACAGTTGACGCTGCTATGCTGCATATTTCATAATTTACGCGATGGCTATATTTCGTAATATAATGCACGGAATTTCATCAAAATTTATATTCTGTTAGTCCTTGACATAAATAGACGCTGATTAGGTTTTGATGTAAATGGACTAACAGTTGACGCTGCTATGCTGCATATTTCATAATTTACGCGATGGCTATATTTCGTAATATAATACACGGAATTTCATCAAAATTTATATTCTGTTAGTCCTTGGCATAAATGGACGCTGATTATTCTTTTATGTAAATCACCTAACAGGTGGCGCTTCTATGCTGCATTTATTTACGATTTTTGCGATAGTTATATCTCAAGAACTAATGCACGGAATTTCACCAAACTTCATATTCCGTTAGACTTTGCCATAAATAGATCCTTATTTGGTTCTGGTGTATACCGACCGACAAATATTGCTGCTGTGCTCTGTTTTTCATGATTTCTGCCTCAGCTATATCTCAGGAACGAATAGATGTTATTGTCATTTTATTTTGCTTGCAGACAATTTGATTTATATAGAATAAATTTTGTAATGGCTACAGCATACCAGTTTTTCTGGTTCTACATTTTAACTAAACGCTTCTAAAAATCATTTTTTCTTTCTATTAAACCAGGAAAATGGAACATATGGTGAATATCCACATTTTTTTCAACATACTCGAATGAGAAAAGTTGGATTTTAGTAATGTTTGACAATTCTTTTCAGAAATATTTTATTTTGAAATAATTAAAAATAATTGAAATATGATTTTAATTAAAAGAAATGTCACACGTTTGGACATACATTATTCATTGATACGATTTAAGATATTGTTATATAATTTTCTTCTTTTAAATAGTGAAGACATAAGAATGTTAGAAGTCATAATTTATTCATTAATACTTAAGAAAAAGGTTTTATTAAGAAACTAGGGGTATTTGGGCGATACGAGCTAAGATCTCCAACCCGAGTTCAGGCCCCTCAGGTGCTAAAAAAACGCCAATTTGCCCTGTTTTAAAAATATTAACCGATTTCTGAAGATGGATTATTATTATCACGGGAAAGATGTTTGAACTTTTGAGTATTTGTATCTATATGTGGGATAAACTATCGCCTCTATCACACTTATTGATTGTATAATATTTTGTTGACTTCCGTAGAACGTGGCTTTGATACGTAATGATAAATTTAAATGCTGATTAAATATGTAAATAAATCTATTGCTATTCTTAAAAGCAAAATCAAAGGAATTGAAATAGATGACAAGATAGTTAAATTAATAATTGAAATACATTAAATAAATACCTTAAGAATCTAAATAAGAAAAACTCAAGGACGAATTTAGAATCCAATTAATGTTTAAGTATCAATGTTTTGTACAAAATGCTCTTTTTGTTTTAAAAATATAAAGTAATGCATTTTTTAAAATATTTTGCGAATTTTAGACGAAAATGTTTGTTTTTTTCATCTTAAATTTTCATATGATGCTTCTAAAAATCCTATCTTTACGCTAATAAAGCAGGAAACAGGGATATTTGGCGAATATCCAGATTTTTCCAATATTCCTGAAAGAGAAATGTCGGAATTAAGCAATCTTTCAGAATTCTTTAGACCAATTTGACCGTCTCGTATACTGTCTAAAAGGAAATTGCATTTTAATCGCAATTAAAACAAAACGAACTCAAGTTATGGAAATTTCTAGGTTAGAGTGCCAAATTTAAAAGCACAGTCAGTCGAAGAGGTCATTTATGCTTGTACTGAAAAGTAGAAATTCTGAATGAGAAATAAGGAAGTAGAGCGAAAAGTGAAGCTGCTATTTTGGAAAATAAAATGAAAAAGAATCTCTGCTACTACTAAGGGAGGATTATACCTTACAGTGACATGATATGAGGTTGAAGGAGTTATATTGAATATGGATGCATGTTTTGAAACTTTCTTATTCAATCTTATATTAAAAATTTGATCGTAAAAGCCGAAACATATTTCATACTGAAAAATATGAAAAAAAAAGAAAAAAAAACTTAATTGAACTCTAGTTTTAACTAAAGAAGTAAACTATCACAAGTTATTGCATGTATTATTCATTGATAGGGAGTAAGATATTGTTATACATTTTTCTTCTTTTAAATACTGGAGATATAAGAGTGTTCGAAGCGATAATTTATTCAATTGATACTTAAAAAATGCTTATATATATATTTGAGCGAAATTTCCTATTTATGGTTCTTATTTATTATTAATTTCCACTAATCACTTCTCAAAATCTTTCTGTTTTGAAAGTAAGAAATCAGGACATTTGGCAAATATACAGGTTTTAACAATATTCTGAAACATGTAATTTTGGATTTTAACTATATTTGATGATGTTGTTAGGGGCCAATTTCACTTGCCGTGTATACCTTCTGAAAATGAATTAAATATTAAGAAATATTAAAGCGTAATGGACATGTATGGAAATTTCTACGTTAGTTTGTATTTCTAAATTTTAAAGTACTTATAATGAAAAGCAGGTATATTTTATCATTTAGATGAGAAATAAGGAATTAGAGCGAAAAGTGAAGCTAAGAGAGGATTTCAATCTGTTGTAACATAATAGAAAGCTGAAAGAGTTACAATGATTTAGGATGCAATTTTGAAACTTCCAAAATAAATATTAAAAAAAACGTATATTAAAAAATTATTTGCAACAACCAAAGGATTTTTCATATTGACAAATTCAAAACAAAATTACGCAATTAATAATCGTATTTTATAAAAATATAACATCACGAATTATTACATACAGTATTTTTCGATAACGTTTTGACTTGAAGCACTACGTTGCTCTTTTATATGGAGGTTCAAACAGACCGGGACATCCATTGAAGTGAGTTCCGACCCTAGAGAAATCCATGCCTGATCGAGGATTCGATCCCGGTACCCTCATTTCACTAGCCAGAGTTGGGTTGATTATTGACGGCCAATTATCTACACTTGGGATATAGGCCCGGGGGGAGTGCCCTTCGTGGGGGTCTTTCTAAGGGAACCTAATCCGTATTTACGCATGGATAAATACACGGCTCGAAGAAAACCACGAAAACTCCGAACGATTAGGCCGACGGGCGCGATTGGGATCGAACCCAGCACCTCCCGTCTACCAGCTTCGAGAGCAGAACCTCTCAGCCACTGGTGGGGCTTCACTAGCCAGAGACTTAACCACTAGACAAGGTGGTCCTTTCGGTAACAGAATAATATATTATATATATTTATTCTTTTAAGTAACGAAGACATGATATATACATAATATTAAAATCTACCCGCCTGTTTGTACCTCTCTACTACTGTTACTGAAAGATCGAGCATTTGGCGATGATATTAACACCAGTTATCCGCAAGGTTCCGAGGATGTCATATAAGGCATCAGGGTTTTGAAATTTGAATTAGTTTTCGAGTTATTATTAAGTTCAACCAAATGACGTCATTTTTATTAAGGTATTTAAAATGATACCATTTGTATTACACCAACTCCAAAATTATGAGCCCATAGCCAAATCTTGAAAGTAGGAAATTTTTTGACAAATCAAGTCTTTGAAAACGCGTACTTTTATTGTGAAAATTTTTAATCTGCATTGTAATTCTGGTTCCATACTTAGTATTTAATAGAGTATCTTAGTATATAAAAATATAGTATATTAAAAGTGCATATTAAAGCAGTACTATATTTATTTATATTAATCTTAGTATATATATATTATATTAATCTTAGTATATATATATTATATTAATCTTAGTACAGTAAAATCCCGTTACAACGAATTCCATTACAACGAAAAATCCCGTTATAACGAAATGCAAGCGAGTCCCGTTTTGAAATGTATTCAAATAATGTTAACATAATCTCAGTATAACGAAATATTCAATTTTTTATAATTTTGTTAGAACGAAATAATATGACACGGCAAATACTTTCAGTTGTACATTTTTATCGCTTGACAATTTTTGTTTTCGATGCCTAGTCTTAGGGACAATCAAGCTTATCTCTAAAGCAATCGCTTTTCTCCGAGCTTTGTTGTAAAATCGGTGTGCATAGGCATTTCACTGCAGAAGGAATGTTTCCTTTGTTCGCTCTCCCCTTTTCTCCACCCCTTTTTCTTGGAAGTCCAAGTAAGCTGTAACCAATGTAGGCAAACTTAACAAAACGTGAAATGAGTATTGCACATTCCCCCTTCCCTCTCCTCCCTACCTGAATAACTTTCGCAAAGGAATTTCCAAAGCTCGAAATCAGTTTGAAAATTTTCATCTTACCAGTAGGTCATAAAATGGCGGCTGTTAAGCGAAAACAGTTTAGTTTGGAAGAAAAAAAAGCCATAATTTCTGAAGTTGAGAAAGGAATGAAAAAATCTGATGTTGCTAGCAAATATGGAATTTCGCCGTCTACTTTATCCACTTTTCTAAAAGATAAAGAAAGCATTTTGAAAAAAATTCAAGTTAAAGTCTTTGATCCAAGCAGAAAACGAATTCGAAATGCCCAGTTTCAAGATGTGGATAGTGCTGTTTACAAATGGTTTATGGATGTTCGTTCTAGAAACATCCCTCTAAGTGGCCCTTTAATTAGAGAAAAAGGTTTGGAATTTGCAAGAATGCTAAACATTGAAAATTTTCAAGCCAGTGTCGGATGGTTGAATCGATTCCGAGAAAGATACGGTATAGTGGCAAAATGCATTTCAGGAGAAGCAAAAGACGTCCCAGTTGAATTTGTAAACGAATGGCGTAAAGGTGAAATACAAAAAATAATCAAGACGTATAGTCCTAACGATGTTTTTAATGCCGATGAAGCCGGAATATTTTTTCAGTTAGAACCAAGGAAGACTTTAGCGTTAAAAGGAGACAAGTGTATTTGAGGAAAGCTTTCCAAACAAAGGATTACAGCCCTATTTTGCTGCAACAAATCAGGAACAGAAAAACGAAAAGTACTCATAATCGGCAAATCTGAAAAACCCCGTTGTTTCAAACATTTTAAGTCCTTACCATGCATCTACAAAGCCAACAAAAAATCATGGATGACGCAAGGATTCTTTAATGAATGGCTGATAAATTTTGATAAAGATATGCAAAAACAAAAACGTAAAATTCTTCTACTCATAGACAACTGCACAGCACACAATGATCCTCCTATATTGAATCACATTCGTGTAGAGTATTTCCCGCCTAACTGTACTGCAATACTTCAGCCTCTTGACCAAGGCATTATCAGAGCCGTAAAATCACGATACAAAACTCTGTTATTAAAACGCATTCTCTGTGATCTGCAAAATAACGTAAACAGAAAGTGCAACATGAAAGAGGCAATTGATATGATCTGTGGATCGTGGGATGATATAAGCCAGAAAACAATAGCCCACTGTTGGAAACACGCGCAGATTGACCAGGATTTAAATAAAGAATCGACGGCTCAAGGATCTAGCGATGTAGTACATGATGAGGAGCAGACAGTCGAATATGAGATCGAATCCACTTGGAACTTAGTAAAAGAAAAATCTGGTGTGTCTCAAAGCATAAGCTTTAAAGATTTTTTAACTGCAGATGACAATGCTGCAACTTGTTATTCATTAACAGAGACAGATATTGTGCAGTCTATTGTTGATGATCGCATTTTAGAAAATGATGAAGAAAGTTCTGAAGATGAAGAAAATGAGGTTTCAAAAGTTACATCTGCTGAAGCCTTAGAAAGCTTAGAAAGAGTGCGCAATTTTATTTCTTTACAGAGCAGTGTACCAGATAACATTTTTTCTAATATTAATCATGTACATAATTTTGTATTGTCCGCAGCTTCAAACTCCCTTGTACAAAAAAAAATCACTGATTTTCTGCATTAAATTTTTTCTTGTACAATTTGAAGATCATTGAAATGGTGGTAAGTCAATTTTACAGTTCTATAAAAAATATTATACATTGTATTATACTAACTTTACGTTATTAGAATATACTACTAATTTTTATTACTATTTTTAATAATTAATTATCTACTAATTTGTATTATACTACTATATTTTTATAATTAACTATGATATGAATTGAAATGTTTAATTTTCTATTGAATTCCGTTACAACGAAATTCCCGTTACAACGAATAAAGTTTGCGGTCCCGTGAATTCGTTGTAACGGGATTTTACTGTATATATATATTATATTAATCTTAGTATATATATATTATATTAATCTTAGTATATTTAGTAAATATATTTATATTAATATTAGTATATATATTATATTAATCTTAGTATATTTAGTAAATATATTTATATTAATCTTAGTATACTATATATATACTAGCTGACCCGCCCGGCGTTGCCCGAGCCCTTGTAATAAACTTAAATCTCTTAAAAAACGGAACTCTGGCCACGGTCTACGATGGCTTCGGAACCGTATACCCGGCATGCTCGTATGCTCTAGAAAATCTTTTATTTCCCCATACCACCGCCAGGGGAGCATTCTGTACTAAACAAACCTATTTCCGAACGAACTTCTGAGACAGGTCCCCGCTGCCTGCGTTACTGTATAGTAGGCGCACTACAAAATTGAGCTGGTTTCGAGAAGATTGTAACATTATCAGCCCAGTTATTGCAATAAGGCACAGTTAGAGAAAATAACCTTGAGTGATATGCCGAGGGGAGGGGATGTTCGAGTGTCCTTTAGAAAATGACTAATTAGGAGGCCCACTATGCATGCATAAAAATTCATTCGTTTTGTTAAGCTAGGAACTTATTTACAAAGTTACTTAAACTCTTATTTGTAAATAGTGGTAACCGCTACTCATAAATTTAATTTAATGTTATAAAGGGTGACTATTAAGTTAAAAATAATGTTTGCAATCACTTGCGTAGAAATCGGAAAGAGAGTTGCTGATATATAGAAACGAGGCATAGTTAGAGAAAAATCCTTGCAAGAGAGGCCGTAGGGGGGAGGGTGTTCAAGTGCCCTTCAGCAAAAGACTAATTAGGAGGACCACTATGCACCTTTCAAAATTCGTTCGTTTGCTTAAGCTTTGAACTTAATTACAAATTTGGCTTACACAATTATTCGGAAATAGTGGTAACCGCAACTCATAAATTTAGTTTAATGTTATAAAGAGTGACAATTAAGTTAATTATAATGTTTGGAATCGCTTGCGTTGAAATCGGAAAAATAGTTGCTGAGATATGGAAACGGAGCATAGTTAGAGAAAAAAGGAAACGGAGCATAGTTAGAGAAAAAACCTTGAAGGAGGTCCCGGGGTGGAGGGGATGTTCAAGTGCCCTTCAGCAAATGACTAATTAGGAGGTTCATTATGCATCTTTCAAAATTCGTTCGTTTGCTTAATCTTTGAACTTAATTACAAATTTGGCTTAACTGTTATTCGGAAATGGTGGTAATCGCTACTCATAATTTCAGTTTAATGGTATAAAGAGTGACAATTAAGTTAATTATAATGTTTGGAATCACTTGTGTTGAAATCGGAAATATAGTTGCTGAGATATGGAAACGGAGCAGAGTTAGAGAAAAAACCTTGAAGGACGGGCCGGGAGGAAAGGGTCGTTCAAGTGTCCTTGGGCATATGACTAATTAGAAGGACCACTATGCATCTTTCAAAATTCGTTCCTTTGCTTAAGCTAGGACCGTAATTACAAATTTGGCTTAAACTATTATTCGGAAATAGTGGTAACCGCTACTCATAAATTTAGTTTAATGTTATAAAGAGTGACTATTAAGTTTATTATAATGTTTGGAACCACTTGCGTTGAAATCGGAATAATAGTTGCTGAGATATGGAAACGGAGCATAGTTAGAAGAAAAACCTTGAAGGAGGTCTCGGGGGGGGGGGGGGATGTTCAAGTGCTCTTCAGAAAATGACTAATTAGGAGGACCACTATGCATCTTTCAAAATTCGTTCTTTTCCTTAAGCTTTGAATTTAATTACAAATTTGGCTTAAACTGCTATTCGTAAATAGTGGTAACCGCTACTCATAAATTTAGTTTAATGTTATAAAGGGTGACTATTAAATTAATTATAATGCTTGAAATCACTTGCGTTGAAATCGGAAAGATAGTTGCTGAGATATGGAAACGGAGCAGAGTTAGAGAAAAAACCTTGAAGGACGGGCCGGGAGGAAAGGGTCGTTCAAGTGTCCTTGGGCATATGACTAATTAGAAGGACCACTATGCATCTTTCAAAATTCGTTCCTTTGCTTAAGCTAGGACCGTAATTACAAATTTGGCTTAAACTATTATTCGGAAATAGTGGTAACCGCTACTCATAAATTTAGTTTAATGTTATAAAGAGTGACTATTAAGTTTATTATAATGTTTGGAACCACTTGCGTTGAAATCGGAATAATAGTTGCTGAGATATGGAAACGGAGCATAGTTAGAAGAAAAACCTTGAAGGAGGTCTCGGGGGGGGGGGATGTTCAAGTGCTCTTCAGAAAATGACTAATTAGGAGGACCACTATGCATCTTTCAAAATTCGTTCTTTTCCTTAAGCTTTGAATTTAATTACAAATTTGGCTTAAACTGCTATTCGTAAATAGTGGTAACCGCTACTCATAAATTTAGTTTAATGTTATAAAGGGTGACTATTAAATTAATTATAATGCTTGAAATCACTTGCGTTGAAATCGGAAAGATAGTTGCTGAGATATGGAAACGGAGCAGAGTTAGAGAAAAAACCTTGAAGGACGGGCCGGGAGGAAAGGGTCGTTCAAGTGTCCTTGGGCATATGACTAATTAGAAGGACCACTATGCATCTTTCAAAATTCGTTCCTTTGCTTAAGCTAGGACCGTAATTACAAATTTGGCTTAAACTATTATTCGGAAATAGTGGTAACCGCTACTCATAAATTTAGTTTAATGTTATAAAGAGTGACTATTAAGTTTATTATAATGTTTGGAACCACTTGCGTTGAAATCGGAATAATAGTTGCTGAGATATGGAAACGGAGCATAGTTAGAAGAAAAACCTTGAAGGAGGTCTCGGGGGGGGGGATGTTCAAGTGCTCTTCAGAAAATGACTAATTAGGAGGACCACTATGCATCTTTCAAAATTCGTTCTTTTCCTTAAGCTTTGAATTTAATTACAAATTTGGCTTAAACTGCTATTCGTAAATAGTGGTAACCGCTACTCATAAATTTAGTTTAATGTTATAAAGGGTGACTATTAAATTAATTATAATGCTTGAAATCACTTGCGTTGAAATCGGAAAGATAGTTGCTGAGATATGGAAACGGAGCAGAGTTAGAGAAAAAACCTTGAAGGACGGGCCGGGAGGAAAGGGTCGTTCAAGTGTCCTTGGGCATATGACTAATTAGAAGGACCACTATGCATCTTTCAAAATTCGTTCCTTTGCTTAAGCTAGGACCGTAATTACAAATTTGGCTTAAACTATTATTCGGAAATAGTGGTAACCGCTACTCATAAATTTAGTTTAATGTTATAAAGAGTGACTATTAAGTTTATTATAATGTTTGGAATCACTTGCGTTGAAATCGGAATAATAGTTGCTGAGATATGGAAACGGAGCATAGTTAGAAGAAAAACCTTGAAGGAGGTCTCGGGGGGGGGGGATGTTCAAGTGCTCTTCAGAAAATGACTAATTAGGAGGACCACTATGCATCTTTCAAAATTCGTTCTTTTCCTTAAGCTTTGAATTTAATTACAAATTTGGCTTAAACTGCTATTCGTAAATAGTGGTAACCGCTACTCATAAATTTAGTTTAATTTTATAAAGGGTGACTATTAAATTAATTATAATGCTTGAAATCACTTGCGTTGAAATCGGAAAGATAGTTGCTGAGATATGGAAACGGAGCAGAGTTAGAGAAAAAACCTTGAAGGACGGGCCGGGAGGAAAGGGTCGTTCAAGTGTCCTTGGGCATATGACTAATTAGAAGGACCACTATGCATCTTTCAAAATTCGTTCCTTTGCTTAAGCTAGGACCGTAATTACAAATTTGGCTTAAACTATTATTCGGAAATAGTGGTAACCGCTACTCATAAATTTAGTTTAATGTTATAAAGAGTGACTATTAAGTTTATTATAATGTTTGGAACCACTTGCGTTGAAATCGGAATAATAGTTGCTGAGATATGGAAACGGAGCATAGATAGAAGAAAAATCTTGAAGGAGGTCTCGGGGGGGGGGGGGGATGTTCAAGTGCTCTTCAGAAAATGACTAATTAGGAGGACCACTATGCATCTTTCAAAATTCGTTCTTTTCCTTAAGCTTTGAATTTAATTACAAATTTGGCTTAAACTGCTATTCGTAAATAGTGGTAACCGCTACTCATAAATTTAGTTTAATGTTATAAAGGGTGACTATTAAATTAATTATAATGCTTGAAATCACTTGCGTTGAAATCGGAAAGATAGTTGCTGAGATATGGAAACGGAGCAGAGTTAGAGAAAAAACCTTGAAGGACGGGCCGGGAGGGGGGGGGGTTGTTCAAGTGGCCTTCAGCAAATAACTAATTAGAAGGATCACAATTCATCTTTAAAGATTGATTCATTTGGTTAAGCTAGGAACTTAATTTGCAATTTGGCTTACACTATTATTCGGAAATTCTGGTAACTGCTTTCTAGAAATACACCTTGAAGCTTAAATGTAATTAGACCCTTGCCCCTCTTCATTCCCGCAAATATAAAAAAGAATCTGTTAAATAAAGTTTTCTGTGTTAACAATCTCCATCATAATAATAAATGTCGTGTAAAAAAAAAAAAAAAAAAAAAAAACTTAAACCCGACTAATTGTCTTGATGAAAAATGTGCCTGGAAAATATTTCAATCAGTGGGACGTATGTGTAATTTGTCATGCACAGGTGGCGCGACATTCGCATGGCTCCTCTACGCTGATAACTTCAATCCATATTGACACTATTTAGTTAGAAATCCTTATTTATGCATCGCTACTCTGGTTTATTTAATTACTTCTGTGAAGAATCGATGCAACCAACCAGCGAACCAACCAACCCAAGAGAATAAAAACGTATTTTTGATGAGAGTTCTTTGTGCATTTTAATTAATATTTCAGAAAGTAATTAAAATATTAAAATTCTGACGTAATGGTGCACCAGGAGAGGGTTTGGACTACCTAAATCTAAATTTCCAGCCTTCTAGGTGGGCTAAATTTTCCTAGCCATCGCCAACAGACATACACACACACAGAGCGAAACTTTCTTTTATTAGTATAGATATAGTTTGTACGTATACCACCATACAAACAGAACGAGAATCCTTGATATGAGTACATAAAAGTTGTCCAAAGAACCATACCTCAACGACGCATATTTTTCGAGGCAAATGCAAAAGAAATAATGTGACGCAAAATACTCCCCAGCAGTTTGTAATGCATTACCGCTGAACTTACCAAAAGTAAAGTACGTATATATATCGAAATACTCACGAACAGATTACATTATGACTAAGCAAAGATTGTCGGTAGTTTCAAGTTGCTGCCTTTTAAAGCAAGCTAAACTGAGTCTGTTTATTTGTATATTATACACACACTCATCGTCCACCTCTTTCTAAATTGTTTCCATTTCAGAAGCCTGTGGGGTACCATTTTTATTTTTAAAAGTTTTTTATTATTTTTTTAATTATTTCTCAGCCAGTTTGTAATTTTAAAAGGTTCAATAATACTTATGTTCGGGTCTCTGCGAGGCTAACGAAAGAGACAGACTACCGCGGTTCATTCCGCTTATCTTTTTTTACAGACCGCTAGAGTGATGTGTTGCCCTTTTCGTACATCTGCATTGGTGCATTCGAGCATCACGTGACTCCCGCGGTCTGTAAAAAAAGATACGCGTAAAGCACCGCGGTAGCCTTTCTCTTTCGTTAGCCTCGGGTCTCTGGATATGACGTAATTTTTTTTGCTTTCGCATTTTTCTTGAAGACTATGCATTTTAAAGGTACGGGTCTTTGAACACTTGTCCTTCGAGCCAAGATTCTCGTTCTTCAAAGTTTGTGCTGTGGCATATAAAAAAATAGATTCTTCATATAATAGACCGGCAAATAGGTGAGCTAGTCTATCACTGCCGTATAATGCACTGAATTTAAGTAAATAATGAAGATACGAAAGAAACAAAAAACATTCAATTAGCAAATCATATAAAACATATGGAAAAAATATTTAAAGAAATTTCAATAATAATAAAAACGAGGATTATACTCACAGCTTTACATACTATGTGAGAATTACTAAAAGATGAATCCAACAGTTGTACTACAATTACAGATAAATGATGAAACGAACAGTCAAGATGTTTAATTATTACAGTTACAGATAAGATTTAATACAAACACTTAAATTATTTATGAATTTAAGATTAATCATCCAATAAATTATTACTAATTTAAAAACTAAATAAAATGCAAAAAGAAAAACTAAACATAGTCATGTATATTTAATTTTAAGACTACTGTCCAATTGGAAAACATCACATATATAATGATAGAAATGGTAATTTATTTAATCAACACTTAAGTAAAAATTTCTTTTAAGAAATACACTTTTAGGCAGATTTCGTAAGAAATACTACCTATTACATTCTCACCTAAGTTGGAAATTTAAAAAAATTTTTACAGATCTACGCCAATTATGACTCCCAGAACCCAAAACCACCCCCAGTTCAAAACTTTATCTATCTATCTATCTATCTATCTATCTATGTCACTTTTTTATGGACACGATAACTGAAAAAATTCTGCATAAATCTCTTCCAAATTGATACATAAAATCAAGGGGCATAAAATCTCGGTCAAGTTCGTTAATGGGCAAAATCGACCCAAGGGGGGGAAATGGGGTGGGGGGCTTTTTGTGAAAACAGAAAAAACCCCATAATTTCTTAATTATTATACGTATCGAATCCGTTTAAAGTTATTATTACTTCTAGGAGAAGGCCCGAAAATTTATGTATGACAGATTTTTGATATAATTAAAAATGGCCCCAAGGGGGGGGGAAAGAGGTGGTTTTAGAAGAAAAAAATCATAGCTTCGTCAATTCCCAAGATATCAAATCCGCGTAAATTTATTATTAATCCTCTTAGTATTATCTAAAACTTTTATATTGACAAGTTTTTATAGGACCAACCGTTATAGCAAAAAAAAAAAAAAAAAAAAAAAAAAAAAATCCCTGCTGGCTCCGCCTGCAAACAAGTTATTTTTCGAAGTAGGCGGTTCCAACTCCCGCATCTTTTCGAAACTGATACATAAAATCAAGGGGCATAATATCTCGGTCAAGTTCGTTAATGGGCAAAATCGAACCAAGAGGGGGGGGGGCTTTTTGTGAAAACAGAAAAAAAACATAATTTCTTAACTATGATACGTATCAAATCCGTTTGAGGTTATTATTACTTCTAAGAGAAGGGCCGAAAAATTATGTATGACAGATTTTTGATATAATTAAAAATTGCCTTAAGGGAGGGGGGGAAGGGGGGTTTTAGAAGAAAAAAATTCATAACTTCGTCAATTCTCAAGATTTCAAATCCGCTTAAATTTATTATAAATCCTCTTAAGATTATCTAAAACTTTTATATTGACAAGTTTTTTATAGGACCAACCGTTATAGTAAAATAAAAAAAAGTAAAAAAAATCCCTGCCGGCTCCGTCTGCAAACAAGTTATTTTTCGAAGTAGGCGGTTCCAACTCCCGCATCTTTTCGAAACTGATACATAAAATCAAGGGGCATAAAATCTCGGTCAAGTTCGTTAGTGGGCAAAATCGAACCAGGTGGGGGGCTTTTTGTGAAAACAGAAACCCCCCCATAATTTCTTAATTATGATGCGTATTGAATCCGTTTGAAGTTATTATTACTTCTAGGAAAAGGGCCGAAAATTTATGTATGACAGATTTTTGATATAATTAAAAATTGCCTTAAGGGGGGAAGGGGGGGGTTTAGAAGAAAAAAAATCATAACTTCGTCAATTCCCAAGATTTCAAATCCGCTTAAATTTATTATAAATCCTCTTAATATTATCTAAAACTTTTATATTGACAAGTTTTTTATAGGACTAACTCTTATAGCTAAAAAAAAAAAAAAAAATCCTGCTGGCTCCGCCTGGAAACAAGTTAGGTTTCGAAGTAGGCGGTTCCAACTGCCGCATCATCGCAAAAAGGTCATTTCTTTCGCAATTCCTGACAAACAGGCGCCCCACGGTCTGCGTCTTCGAAATCTACCTGTGCCTGTAGGCCGAGCCGTGAGGGATTTTTTTAAATAAGATTTCTTTTCTGAAATATATACAGTTGGCTCTCTGTTTAACGTCGCTCTACTTAACGACGATCTCTATTTAAGGACGGTGTTTTGCGGTCCCGGTTTCTTCGAGTACAAAAGTCCCTATTTAAAGACAACATTATTTCTATTTAACGACGATTTTCATGATTTTTTTTTTTTCATTCCTTTTAAACATATTAAGCGAGGGAACTTCCTGTGATAAAACAAAATACTTTTTCTCGCAATTTTGGCGAATACAGATAAAGGAGAGGGGCGTAATTGCCTGTAATGTGATGATTCGTTTTCACCCTCCACCCGTATCTTTGTCCAAAAGCACATTCCATTCGTCCCTTCCGTCGTCCAATGGCACATTCCATTCCTCCTCTCCAACCGGTCAGCCACAGCCCTTTGTCAGAGGGAGAGCTAAGGGGTTTAGAATAGTGCTTGCTCATTTCCAGTGCGAATCCAAATTCTGAGTAGAAAGAAACAATAATGGCATCGAAACGAAAGCATCTTACGCTACAGGAAAAAGTGGAAATTGTTGAAGAGTGGAATTGGTACATCAAAAGTCCAATTTGCTAAAAAGTTTGATCTTCCCAAGTCTACATTCAAAAGCATTTTAGCAAGTAAAGTAAAAATTATTCAGGGAGCACTAAAGTATGAATTAGCTTCCAAATGGCAAAAAAATTCAAGGCGGCCGATCAGAAGAATTTGATAAAGCATTTCTGCAACGGTTTCATGAAGCAAAAGCTTAAAATATTCCATTGGAAAATTTTAAAGCTTTGGCTGGTTGACTAGCTAAATTTAAAGAAAGATAGGGACTTGCATTTAAAAGCATATGCGGCGAGAGTGGCTCAGAGAATGGAAAAATAGTAGAAGAAAGGAAAGTAGAATTAGAGATTATATTAGATGCTTAAGATAAGAAGAATATCTTTAATGCAGACGAGACTGGCCTATTCTACAATATGATGCCTAATAAAACTTTGAAATATAAAAACGAAAAATGTTTTGATGGAAAACACAGTAAGGAGCGATTGACTGTTTTACTGTGCACTAGATTGGATGGATCTGAGAAATTTCCCCCACTAGTTATAGGCAAATCAAAACGACCTAGGTGTTTTAAGAACATTAAAAGAAAACCTTGCGAATACAAAAACAACAACAAATCGTTGATGTCATCCTTTATTTTTATTGATTGAGTTATAAAATTTGATGCGAAAATGTGCAAGGAAAAAGAAAATTTCTACTTTTGATTGATTCTTTCCTTGCACATCCTCCGAATATTCCAGGACCTCCATATTCAGGACAAATATTCCAGTCTGTTTATTAATTACACAAGTAAGTTGCATCCATTAGACCTGGGGATCATTCACAGTGAAAAAGCATATTACCGAAAATCCTTAATTAGGAAATTATAAAATAATTTTGATGACAAAAAGTAAATAAATTTTTTTTTCAGTTTTGGAAGCCATCTACATGCTTACATCAGCCTGGAAATAAGTTTCTCCTTATACACATTTGAAAACTGCTCTTGGCCATCTGGAATCAGCATTCAAAAACAAATGGATATAACATATGTACAACTCGACACAGAAGATATTGCCACCGAGGAATGAAAAAGTCTTGCTGGTGATGATGTTTCAGGACAAGATTTTTTTTTATTGTGACGAAGATGTTTTAATAACCGACTTCAGAAACTTAGATCAAATTTATGAAGGCATCACAAATGAAGCCTTGGATGTAGAAGATGATGACGAAACTGATGATATAGAAAGCGCGACACCACCACTTCCAATTCTGCATTGGATGTTCTTCGCCGATACATTGTTTCATCAAATATGGAAGATGAATCATTCAACCTTCTTTAGAAGCTTGAAGCAGCGGTACTAAAAGCAGTGCCGCCATTGAAAAAATCTACACTTTTTGATTTTTTAAAAACTTGATTTGTTTAAATAAATGTATTATAAACATTTTTATTGTACTGTAAGTAACATTGTATGCTGCAATGTTGTTCTTGTATACTGTATAATGAATGCGATTTGTATTTGTGCAATAAAATATGTTGTACTATATCTGTATCAATAAACAAATTAAAATTAATAAATAAAACACAAAATAAATTAAAATAAATAAATAAAACGTAAAAAATAAAATAAAATAAATAAATAAAACATTTCTAATCACGCTAATATATTAAGAAATATACTGGCAGTCCACAACTTGTAAAGTGTGAAGGGAAAAGTTTTTTAAATGTTATTTGTACCCAAATTCTTTTTAAGGACGATCTCTACTTAAGTACGATTTTTGGAGGTTCCTTGAAAGTCGTTAAATAGAGAGACAACTGTATATTTTTTAAAGTGATATATTTTTTCATGCCTAAGTTTTCATTTGCCACTCCTAAAATCTTCTTTTTTGACTATTACAGCAGAAAAACGGGACATTTGGCAAATATCCAGATTTACAGGATATTATTGAATGAAAAATCTTATTTTAACTATCTTTGAAAGCGCTTGCGAACAAGTTCACCTCCTTACATAATGTCTGAGAGGAAATTACATTTTAATCTAAATTAAAATGATATAAATGTTACAAATATGTCTAGGTCTGAGTATAAATTTAAAAACACTGTACGTTAAAAAGGCCATTGACTTATGACAATGTGCGAGGAAAAAATATGAGTAAATATAGTGCAGTACGAGTAAATGTACTCGTACTTCAAAAATATGAGTTTTATATCTTTTGGGTGAAAAAGAAAGAAGTAGAGCATAAAGTGCGTTTGCTGTTTTGCAAATAACGTGAAGAATCTGGGCATTCATTTATGTTGTTATTACGAGGAGATTTCAATCTGGAGTGCGAAGATAAAATGTGGAATGCATGTTTTTGTAACTTTCTATTAAATATGATGTTAAAAATTTAATTTTAACAAATAAAGCATTTTTCATACTAAATACTCGATTAATTAAGATAATTGAATGTCTTTTAATATTCGGAAAAATAACAGAACCTACTATTTTCAAGTATCGTAAAAGCTTCTAAAAGCTCTTGCACTTTTGGTTTCATAAAACAAAACTAGGTTTAGCGGATGTTTCCTTGAAAAACAATTACATATAAAGTATTTCTTTTTTATACACAAATTAAAGGAGTATTTTTGTGTTGTTATTTTTATTTATATAACATTTCACAAAAACAATATATAATATATTATGTAGTTATTGAAGTGTACAATTCAACTCATATATTAATTTACTTTATTTAATTATATTAATATATTTGCAGTAAACGAAATTTGATGTAGATAAATTTAAATTTGTATTGAAATTAATAGTACACTTTATGTAACTGGGCAAATTTTGGCAAATTAAGCCTTTTAAATGCATACTAGATGGAACCCGTCAAAACTTGACGGAAAAAACACTATAACAATATCAGTAAAATAAGCTTCTTTATTATTTATGAAGGGGTGCGTATGAAACAGTCTTTCAAATATTTTATTTTAAAAGTTTTTCCCCAGTCAAATACAGTACTATTTCCGATGCAAACTCCAAACAAACAATCCGTAAATAACTATGTAATGCAAATCACTTTGACATTACCACCATATTCCCCACGGCAAGAAAAAAATTTCATGGACCTATGAAGTATATACAAATAGTATATTCCTACGTTCATATCATATTCAGTAAATAAAAGAGCATAGTAAATAAAGCACACATCTCCCCGCCCCCCGTGATAATGCTACCGAATGAGCTCCTATCCGCATGTGCACTGCATCTTCTCAAAAGCACCATCGAAATTCGACGTTAAAAAAGTTTTAAAATGTTTAAATTAAAAGTTTTAAAATCATTGTTCGTTTCAAATCCATTTCTTCTAAAACGCATCCATTGTTTTAAGCTAATTAATTTTTATCTAAAGATGAAGAAGTTTTTTATAGTAATAAATCAATCTGCAGATGAGGGAGATTTTTAATGTTTTCAAGTGTAATTTATTTGTATGGTTTCTTCGGTTCCTTAATCAGGATGATTATCCTTTTCCCATCACAGTCAGGGATATTTTCCCTCTTATACAGTTGGCAAATGTAAAAAAAAGATAAAAAAATACAATTCCTAGCATATTCTGATATCTGATGGAACATATTCATCAACGAATTCAACATATCAATTTTATGTTCAACATAACTGAAAATAGTTTATATATTTTTTATTTTTTGCCAGATCTTATGATTTATCACTGTTTTTATTATTATTATTATTATTATTATTCACTTTTTATGATGGTTAGGGAAATCTATTTTCAATTGTGGCAACTTTCCCAGGGGCTATTTTACGTTACTGAAGTAAACTGGTGGTCATTGATGAGATAGAATTGAAAAAAATTTCATGCTTGAAAATTATTTAAAAAGGCATTAAATTAAGCGGCAGTTTTCAAATACATTTCAATCAAAAGCTAATATTTTTTTTTCTAATTGCTGATGTAAGAGCTGAAATTGTAAAATGTAGTAAAAAATAGAAATTTGTAGTATTTAGAAGTGATGTAAGCGCGATGAAAGCTAAAGCGATAGCGCCTTTGTTGTCACAACTGTTGTACGAAATTTCTACTGTTGTTCTAAAAATTGCCACTTTATTTTGGCTGGCGTCCAAAAATAGAAAACCATTTTTTGACATCGAAAGAGAAATTCACAGTGAAAGAAATAGGACATTGCGCTAATAAGGAACTGTTAAATGAACTTATAATAAATCTACCAAAATAATTCCTATGAAATATTAGTCTTACATTGTTTATTCTAGCTAAAAATACAATCATTATTTTAAGATTTTTTTCTACCATAATACTATTTTTAATAATTTTAAATTTCCTGAAATCCTTTACTTTTGTGATTTTTTTATTAAAAAAGGAAATCTTCTAACCTTTAATTAAAAGAAAGCAATTGGTAACATGTAATCAAGGTATGCAATCAAGATGAAGAAATCAATGACATTTCCAATTCTAATCTTTATAATTATGAATGCAAAAAATCAGTTAAAATTACGTCATGTTGACACAATCATATACATTTTTCTCTTTAGTACAGCGCCTAGAATACATAGTGTGGAAATCTGCTACAAAATAGTACTAAAAAATTGAATCCAATAAATGTACAACGTTGCTGAAAAGATAACGATGGGGTCGCAGCGCCATCTGCTAGCTCTTCTCGGCGTAAACATTGTATTAGAATGTTTCGGCTGGTGGTAAGCATTTTAAATACTTAAATTATACCCTTTTCTCCTCTGACTTATTGTGATTTTTTTTTTAAAAATTTTAAAGTTACGAAAGCATGGCTAAAAAACGTGATACGCATTGTTTTGTCTCTGGCTGCAATACTCGATACAAGAACAGTAGGAGCACCGTTGCACATTTATAGGCTACAACTTTTTAGCACTTTTTAAAGCATTACTGGGATAGCCGGTTTCCACACTATGTATTCTAGGAGCTGTATCTTTAGTCTTATATCAATGTTAAAATGCATTTCAAACTAAGCATAACGTCATTTTCACCGGTGCAAACTTTTCACACGTACTTTATATACGTTACATTAATGCTTAAACACCGTGCATACAAATACAAATATATTTTGAATTTAATTGTAATGAAAAAATGGCATCAACAAAGTTATAATGCATAATGATAAAATAAACCCAATGGACAATATTCCCGTGACGTCACAATAAATATGAATTTCTATTCGCTTTTAAAACACGCGGATAAATATTTTTACCGAAATTTAACTTGCAAATTAAAAAATTCGGCCTAAAAACCGCGTGCTTTTAATATTTATTATTTATCTTTTATTCTCGCAACCACAGAGTTTAGAAAATAAACTCTGTGCCTCGCAACACTAGGCGTTATTCGATTATGACGTCATTAGCAGAGGTAAAAGTTTAATTGAAAATTACGGCTAATTAATTAAATTTTCGAACAAACGAATGCCCGATAACAAATCTGTGTCCAAATATCTTTCATTTAAAAAAAGAATGATGTAATTTGATGCAGTAGTTTGTTCTCATGGATTGTCGAAAGAAAAAGCTTAGCGTTTTAAATATATAGATTCTCATTCCATAATATTTCAATTTTGTCAATCAATAGGCATGCTATTAAGTAAACTTTTGAATTTAAAGAACCAATGAAAAATTCTACCTTTAAAATTCCGAAATTTAATTAAATTATCAAGCTATATAAACGTATTATGATTAAAATGATAATAATAATAAATGTTTATAATTAATATGAATTAACCAATTACTATATAATTATAATTACTATAGCGTTCGTAATTATTTATTTAAATTTTAAAACAGTATTTATTATTTATATTTTATTTGCCTCAATTTATTTTTTAATTTTGTTTTATTGGAAAGTATATTTCATGGGAAAAAAAAAAAAAAAAAAAAAAAAAGGAAAGAAAACTATTTATTAAGACTGTTCTCAAATCCAAATAGGCTACTTTCTAACACATTTTTTAATTCTTTGTTCGGAAAGGCAAGAAATGAGCAGGTGTGGTTATTCAGAAACTTTGTAATCGAAACACGTTTTCCATTTTTTTTTGGTAAAATCAGAAGATCTTTCAGAAAATACTGTCAAAGTTGGCGTTTTGAACCGAAATCCCAATGCTTCAGCGCCAGAAAGGAGAAAAACGGTCGTCACGTGCTATTAATCGATTATAACTCGATAAGTAATTTATTTATCAAACAACGGAAAACTCATTTCGATTCTAAGGATTCAATAGTCAGGTCTGCAAATTTTATGCCTTTGCGTTTCAAAATGAGTCGGAAATTGTGTCAGAAAGTTTTGTGTTGTTCAGCAGATCATTTGAGAACCCCCTTAAGGAAGAAATACAACCCATGTTTTGTCAGGAACAGTCAAAGAATCCTTTTTTATTTCCCTATTTAACTTTCAGGAAATATTAAAGGTCCACGTTTACGAAACCTCCTTTCTCATGGCCCGCTTCACTGGCATACCTATACTTCACGGCCCACTTAGTGTTTTTACACAACCCGCCTCTTCCCATTTTTATGAACAATAACATATCTAGGTTGAATATATATATATCATTAAAATATAAAATATTTTAAAAACCACATATTCAAAAATGGGTCGTATTCCGTGTTAAACCGTGGTTCTGATATGTTTTCCCAACGTGTGCAAAAGTTGGTCGTAGTGACCGTAATCAACCAAATATTTTAAATATATATAAATATATATATTTAATAATATATAATAATTATATATAATATTTATAAATATATATAAATATATATATTTAATAATATATAATAATTATATATAATATTTATAAATATATATAAATATATATACATTTAAATATATTAAATATATATATAAAGCATTTACTCTTGCAAAAATATATAGATAATTACACAAACCAATTAGTATGAAATGTGCCGTTTCTTGATAACAATATTCTTCAGACGAATTGACAGTTTTTTCAACTGAATGAAAAAGTTTCTTGACCGAGAGTCGAACACAAGAACTCTGGCTTAACTTGCCAACAGTCTGCCTATTGAGATAACTGGACCGACAAACGGCCGACACAATTCACTCAGAGAACCAAGTACACACTCAAGTCCAAGTAGCTCAATAGCAGAGCATTGACAATTTAAGGCAGGGATCTTGTTATTGACTCCCGGCCAGGCACTTTTCACTGAGTTGGAAAAAATGTCAATTCTAATAATATCTTTACTAATCTGTATGATTGAGTTAACATTAATAAAATATATTCTACAGGTATGGAGGGGAGGAGGGGGGAATTGATAAATACAAATATATAAAATACCATAGTTAAAAATATTTTGTTACTAAATAATTGATTTTTTTTAATGATTGATTGCTATCAAATTCATTAATGGATTAACAGTTACCTTTTAAAAGTAAATGTTTGCTGTAAAGCAATAACAATTATTTTGTCATTTTTAGCGAGTCTCTCCTAAAGTTGTCTATATAAAATATTATATTTTAAAGAAAAAGCTACCAAGCAATTTAGCCTTTTTATTTAATTTTCTTTTATTATACAAAAATGTACATTTTCCAAGCTGGCGAGCTGTATGTTTCTTATTTTGTTAGTCCATTGCCCTTGGCACATTTTTTTTCCCTAACACATTGTGCACTGGATAAAAGCCAGACATTTTAAATGCGGTTGGAAAAGTTATACTTCAATGATGTTTCTTAAAGAAAAAAGTCTTTTAGATTTATGCATTGTATTGTATCAAGTATATCTTGTTTTAGAGATGTGACTGCTTTACAAATATTAAATAAAGTTATTAAAAGTATTTTAAAAGATTTTTTTTTCACAATTTCAGCTGAATTAATGTTTTCCCTTTTCATAATTCTATTATATAATGACATGATAATAATACCGTATTTTTTCGACTTTTTTGTTTTAGTATGTTTTTATTATTAAAACTAGGTACCGTATAAATACACAGAGTTTCGGTGATATTGATTTGTATCAATTCTTCTTCATTGAAAATCTGGACTAACGAAAGAAATAGCAATCTTTAAGAGACATTCTTAGGCATTTCGTTGTCCATGTGGTTATATGTCGATAAGAAAAACAGCTCTTTAGTCGTAGTGTAAGTAAATACTAAATCGGAAACAGGCCCGTGCCTCAATATTACAGCTAAGTATCTATAAACAAACAACGTAATCAACAGTTATCACAGAAAGAAATACAACAATAATACAACAATAATATCGAAAGTCTCAGATGATCACCAACGGACTCACTATCAAATATCTCCAACACATTCACGTTTAAATAAAAATCAGCTGGCTCACTTTAACCTCTCCCGCATCATATGGAATTTCTATTTATACTTTTAACCAATGAAATAGATACCTCTAGAACAGTGGTTCCCAACCTGGGGTACATGGAGGGCGTGTTGGGGGTACGTGGAAATAATATCAGTAATGGGGAAAATCATAAAAATGGTTCAACTGAAACACATAAATAAAATTGATAATTTTAGATTACAAATTTAGTATCATGTGTAACTCCAAAATAAGGGAAAAGGCTCACTAGATCTAGTTATTCAATGTCACTAGCTTCGCCCACCTCTAATCATATTGCATGGTTGGTTAAATCTCTCCCCATCTTCGCGAAAATTGAAGAGAACCAAGATCTCAGTGATAAAGCGTTAAGATACTTGTTGCCAATCACAAACACATAGCTTTTTGAAAGTGCATTTTTGTCTTTCTGTCTTACACTTTGAATACATTAAGAAAAAATATTGTAATAAGCTTGACGGTGCTCCTGACTATCTGCGTTTGAACCTAATATAAAAGAAAATCAGCTCCATGAAACAGGATTTCCATTGAGAGTATTAAAAGCCATGTTTGACTTCTTGTATATCATAATGGGAAATTGTTATAATCTTTCTTTGTAAGTTATTTAAATATTCATTTTGTAGTATATTCATGTTAAGCTAATATTATAAAAAGTAAAATTAATTAAAAATGCAAAATAAAAAATAAAACGTTAGAAATGTTAATGCAATTTGAGTCGATTTATTGTTTAGCTCTAGTAAGAAGATTAATAATTTAAAAAAAACAAGCATGTGTGTGTTATGCGGATGAGTAGGGGCGCGTCTATGAGAAAACGGGGTACTCCTAAATGAAATGTCTAATCAAGGGGTACGTGAAAGAAAAAAAGGATGGGAACCGTTGCTCTTGAAGTTTCCCGAGTACACGTATTTTGCATAGCCCTAAAGCTGCGTTTATTTCGCCAGTGTAAGCAAGTCTGCTAGGAGATCCATAAATTACACGACTTTCCATTCTTGTGCAAACGGTCTGTGGTTATAAACAACAGACAAGTCAGTTTCAGCAAAAAAAATGGCGTTGTCCGAGCTGTCAACAGGTTTCCTGGTTGACCTCTGAACTTTAGATATGATAAGTAGGTCATAAAAGATGAAAGGGACCGCTTCACCACATCAGACATTCCGATAGACAAGAATGCTATCTGTTTGGTCCTTAAAGCCCCCTATTGATCTCTGCAGCGCCTCTCCTCTCAAGTATTTAAACCCTTAAGGTTTGATCAGACTACGTTTTTGCTAAACGGTACCTTTCATCTTTTCAAGTGCTTTTTTTCATGTTGTCAGTCTGCAGAATCTTGTCTAAAAGTCAGAGGTCAGCAGAGGAAATTCCTGACATGTTTATCTCCGCCTCTTGCTTTTTTTATATGACCACAGAACTTTTATATTAAAAGGTTTTATAAGGCTTTTTGTGCTCTGTCTGTATCACTTAAACATTTTTATCTATATTTTAATTATTATTTGCTATCTTATTATATGGTTATGGACCCCAGAAACTTTGAAAAAGAAAGGTTAGACGAATGATTTATGATTCAATATAAACGAACCTTAAGAGTAATTCCATCTATTAGCATGAACAGTAAGTATTGGCGTTCAACATGTTGCCTTCGAAACCGTAACAGTATTTAAAATCATAAATAACTAGCCTAAATCAAGGATTAGTAATTGAAGCGCAGCAGGTCATCTTGTGTCTATGAAATTCAGAGAACTGATCGTAACACAACTGAAAGTAGCTCTTAACACGTTCACTACCGAGTTAAAATCACCGGAATTTAATTTTCTGTAGAAAGTTCGAATTGATACCAGAAAATACTAATTGAAATATTTAATTTATTTAATTAGAGACACTTCGTGATTATATAAAATAAAAATTATTCTTTCGAAATTTCCGGTACGAATTCGTAATTTTAGATTTTTCGGAATATTAGAAAACCACGAGTATACTCGTGGTTGGCAGCGAATGGGTTAAGATAATATCAAATTTAGAAGAAAACATTTTACAAAAATAAAATTTTGAAAAATAAACACTAGAATTAAATTTCATTTCTAAATTATTTATAGCATTCCGAATAATAAACGACGCATATTTTTGCACCCCGACAATGCCTAGACCGAATACGGAAGATTCCTGTAAATAGGGATTGAATTGAAAATTTCACCTTTAATTACTCAGGTCACAGATCAAATTTAAAAATATTGGTCACATTATTTACTTTGTGTTACTGAGATATACAGTGGTGGCCAAAAATTTGGACATTTTTTGAAAGTTTCATGTTTATCAACTTTGTGTGCTTGTAGAATATATTAATTTTCAATTAAATACAAACGTTTATAAATCAAATTGAAGGTAATTTAATGTAAAATATAATAATAAAAACAGTAATGCAATATCTGTATTACAAAAAATGTATGCTCATTTTAGTAGAACAAACAAACACAAATCGTTTTGAATAAGGACGTGTTTTGTAATAAAAGCGTACTAGCCAATCACAAGCACTGTTCTGAGGACCAATCAAATGTCTGTAAATATAGTTTAGGTTATTTGGATGGTAAAAGAGTTATTGTTATGGAAATATTTTGCGTAATGATGCATACTAGTACAATTAAATAGAGTATTGCTGTTTTTGAATATTTAAAGTCCTTTTTTTTAATTAAACTAATTTTAAACAATGTCATCAACAAGAAGAACTAATTGGACATCTACAAAAGAAGCCGAATTGTGATATTGAGAGAAAATGGCCTCTCTTATGCTGAAATTGCAAGACAAGTTGGTAGTTCAGTGACTTGTTCTAGTGTACGAAACTTCCGTTTACGTTATGAAAAAAACGAAATCAGTAGAATATGAGGCCAAATCAGGCCGAAAAAATGCACAAGTGCTACTGCTGATAGAAAAATTAAACGGCTATGCCTTCAAGATAGAAAAAATTCATCAGATGCCATTAGATGTGAAATGAATGCAGCGGGTATTGCACTAAGTTCAAGAACAATAAAAAGAAGTTTATCAGGATTTGGAATACAAGCTAGAATTTCAAGGAAAAAACCCATATTTAAATCAAAAGCAACGCAAAAAACGTGTTAAGTGGGCAAAAGAACATATTAAATGATCAGAAAATCAATGGAAGCAAGTAATCTGGAGCGATGAGAATAAAATATCGCTCTTCGGTAGTGATGGTAGAAAATACGTGAGACGTAGAGTAGGAGAAGCACTTCATCCTGATTGCATTGAAGCAACTACAAAAAACCCAACAAATGTCATGATTTGGGCATGTATGTCTGCAGATGGTGTGGGCCGAATTCAAGTGATTGATGACATCCTGAATGCCAAAAAATACATCGAAACTGTCCTGGAACCAAAATTGATACCTTTCATCAGGGATCTCTTCCCCAACAACGCACCATTTATTTTTCAGCAGGATTCAGCTCCATACCACACAGCAAAAGTAAGCAAAGCATGGTTTCAAAATAAAAGCATAGATATATTATTATGGCCAGGAAACAGCCCTGATCTCAATCCAACTGAAAATATGTGGCGACGTTTGAAAATTCTTGCACGAAAAAACGTCCATCCAATAAAAGACAACTTATTGAAGCTATAATTGATTCTTGTCACCAATGTGATTACCAAAGATGAACTCCAAACACTCGTTCACTCGATAAAAAGACGCTGGGAAGCTGTCTTAAAAAATAAGGGTTATCCTACTAAGTATTGATTGTGTAAGTATCACTTTTAAAAAATGCAAATCTAAGGTAGATCTTACTATTAGTTGCATAACTTTTTTTGTGATACAGATATTGTAATACTGTTTTTATTATTAAATTTTACATTAAATTACCTTCAATTTGATATATAAACGTTTGTATTTTAGAGAAAATTAATATATTCTACAAGCACACAAAGTTGAAAAACTTGAAACTTTCAAAAAATGTCCACACTTTTAGCCACCACTGTATGTTTTGGTAAGTTACAATGTACATGATCGAATCGTTTTCGAAGAATAAGCTACCAAACAATTTAGCTTTTTTTATTTAATTATCTTTTATTATACAAAAATGTACATTTTTCAAACTTGCAGCATGTGCGTTTCATATTTTGTTAGTCCATTGCCCTTGGGGTATTTTTTTTTTCTTCACACATTGTACGCTGGAAAAAAGCCAGACATTTTAAATGCGGTTGGTAAAGATATATTTCAATGGTGTTTTTTTTTGTTTTTTTTGTTTTTTTTTTTTTGTTTAATGCTTTTAGATATACGCGCTGTATTGTAACAAATATATCTTGTTTGAGGGATGTGACCTCATTTACAATATTAAAAACGTTATTAAAAGTGTTTTAAAACGAAATATTTTTAATAATTTGAAATGAATAAATGTTTCCCTTTCCATAATTATATTATATAATGATATGATAATAACACCAGCTTTTTTGTTCGTTTTTTTAAATTTTAGTATATCATATATTCTAATACGAGCAAATCTTGTATGTGTGGGGTTATATATATAAATATATATATATATATATACATATATATATATATATATATATATATATATATATATATATATATGCAAATTTTATCTTAAAAACGGCTCTAACGATTTTGACGAAATTTTGTATCATACCGTTTTGGGGCACCAGAAAACCATTGGGCTAGGTCACATGTTCGAGAAAATTCGATTAGTGGGTCATTTTGGGACACCATAGGTCAGGGTCAATCTAATTTTATCTGAAAAACGGCCCAAATGATTTTGATTAAATTTTGTATCCTACCATTTTGGATTACGAGAAAATAATTGGGCTAAGTTGAGAAAATTCGAGAAAATTTTGTACTCTACCGTTTTGGGGCACCAGAAAATCATCGGGCTAGGTCACATATTCGATAAAATTCGATTAGTGGGTCATTTTTGGGTCATTACAAGCTAATTATATCTAAAAAAACGGCTCTAGCGATTTTGACTGAATTTTGTATCCTACGAAATTCGGGCACAATAAAATTGTTGGGCTAGGTCGCATGTCCGAGAAAATTCGATTAGTGTGTCATTTTTGGGTCACTGTGGGTCAAGCTAATTTTAAGAAACTAAAACTTTCTAAAAAACGGCTCAGACTATTTAGACTAAATTTTGCATTCTACGATTTTTGGGGGCGAGTAAACTGTTGAGCATGATCGAGAAAATTCGATTAGTGGGTCATTTTAGTCATGGGTCATTATGGGTCAAGCTATGTTTATCTTAAAAACGGCCCAGACTATTTGAAGTAAATTTTGTATCCTACAGTTTTAGGGAACGAGAAAACTATTGGGCTAGGTCACATGTTCGAGAAATTTCGATTAGTGGGTCATTTTGGTAATGGGTCTTAATATTTGAACTCAAAGCTAATTTTGACCGAGCTTAGCGCGGTCTTCCCTGTTCGTTTTCCCTATTAAAACTAAGTACAGTAAAAATACACCAAGTTGGTGATATTGATTTGTATCAATTATTGTTGATTGAAAATATGGAATAACGAAGGAAAAGACTATCTTTAAGAAACATCCTTAGGACTTTCGTTGTCCGTGTGGTTAAATGTCGATAAGAAAAACAGCCCTTTAGACGTAAGGTATGCAAATAATAAATCGCAAACTGGTAAGCGCCTCAATATTACAGCTAAGTTTCTACAAACAAACAGCGTAATAAATAGTTCTCACAGAAATACTATTATACTATTCCAAAACTAATATGGAAAGTCTCAGATGATCACCAACGCAATCACTATCAAAGATCTAAAACGCATTCGCATTCACATAAAAATGCAGTTGGCTGATTTTAATCTCTGCTGCATCTTGAGGAATTTCTATTTACACTTTTAACCAATGGAATCGATACCTCTACAAATTTCCCAAAGACACGCATTTCGCATTTTTCTAAAACCCACCTGTACAGATCGCTTTTGCACCCCTGCCCTCCAATACTTGCAGTCTTTACAGTAATTCATTTTACCAGCGTAAACAATAAGCATTGGCGATCAACGTGGGGCTTTCGAAATCGTAACAGTATTTAACAAGAATGAAAAATCATGCGTCAAGCATAGATTATGAAACACTTTTCATTACATTCAGAGTATTACAATAAAACTTCACTGTTTAATAAGGTGAAAGGTGATGTTTAAGTAAACAATTTGTAAAACGCATAACACATTTGAAAACCTGATTTCAGCAATTAACATCAATAGTCAGAAAAAATTCGAATACTTATGTGTAGTCCTGTATGTGATTTATATTTGTGTAATATTCCAAATAATATATATTTGTATAATTCTATATATACTTCATAAGCATGCTTAGATTTAGTTTATTGAGGAAACGCATAGCACAGTTGAAAACTCCCTTTTAACAATTTCAATCAATAAAACGGAAATGTATTGGAGATATTTTGTGCAGCTTTGTATATGATCTATAGAATTTATGTACACCACATAATATGCAAAAAAATGTTAAAATTAAAAACGCGTACCACAACTGTAAATGCACTTTCAGCAATTATTGTCCATAAACACGAAACAATCTTGTAACCGAGTTACACAATCCAGTCATATTAATGTGTCCACCATCTACTTTCGACGTGAAATGACCAATCACAGAAGACAGGTGGCAGAAGATTCCAGTGAAGCGTATATAAAGGGCGTCCGAGGGAATGGAAAAACATTGCAATCATTGGCGTAATGCAGAAACGGAGCGATTTATCCGACTTTCAAAAAGACATGATCATTGGCTTTCAGGTCAAGGGTGGAAGCATTTCCGAAACGGCTAATTTTGTAAATTGTTTGCGTGCCGCCATGGTAAAAGTAACCGTGCATGAAAAATGGCACTATCGAAAATCAGCTACGTGGCAAATGTGGTGCAGCCATAGTGCTGCACCGACGGCTGAACGACGGCTGCGGAGATGCGTTCTTGTGAATTGACGTGTAACCGTTGAGCAACTGACCGCCCAGATGAGCCAAGGGGCTACCAACAGTGTCTCCTCAACGACAGTTCAGCGAACGTTGCTCCGTATGGGCCTCCGCAGCAGACGCCTGGTTAGTGCACCTATGCTGATTGCTGTTCATTGGCGACGAAGGCTGGCAGTACCGCAAATAGACGTCCACTGAGTGGCGACAGGTGGCTTTTTCAGATGAATCACGTTTCATGCTCCATCGGACAGATGGACGTTGGCGTATACGGCGTGAAACGTATGAAAGCAAACACCCTTCAAAAATTGCCTGAAGGGAGGAGAAGGGGGCATTATAGTCTGGGGAATATTTTCATGGTATTCTCTGGGTACACTCATCATTGTGGAAGGCACGATGGATCAACACAAGTATGCATCTGTCCTTGCGGACCGTGTCCCCCCTACATGCGAATTGTTTTTCCTCGAAATGATGGCATCTACCAGCAGGACAATGCGAGGTATACAGCTCGCAGTGCACGTGCGTGGTTCGAAGAGCACCAGGATGAGTTTATCGTACTCCCCGGGCCAGAAAACTCCCCGGACTTAAACCCAATCGAGAATCTGTGGGACCACCTCGATCGGGTTGTTCACGCCATGGATTCTCAACCGCGTAACATAGTGCAGCTGGCCTCGGCACTGGAGTCGGCATGGCTCAACATCCCAGCATCTTCAAGAACTTAACTGACTCTCTACCTGCACGTCTCGTAGCGGTCTGCACTGCGAAAGGTGGTTATTCAGGCTTTTGACAGGTGGTCACATTAATGCGACTGAACTGTGTATTTTGTGTGTCCCTGTAAATAAACGATGAATGCTGTGTAGGGTGTATTTTAATGTAAGCATTTTGCACTTCAGCTCAGTGATATATATCAGTTTTAATATGTTTGAAATTTTGTAATATCATTAAAATACATCGCAAACGATTTTTCGAAATAGACCGTAATGTAATGGAATTATTTCGAGTATCACTGTAAATGAACGATATATGCTATGCACACCATATTCTATAGTACGCACAGACAAACCGAATCCATAATAACATTTCAACTATGTTGAAGCGTGTTAAAAACATAAATAACTAGGGTAAATGAAAGATTCTTAATTGAATCTAAAAGTGATTACATAGGAAGTTTTGGTTACTTTCGACTCGGTGGTCTTCAATTAATTACATTGCACTTTAAATGACCCTGGACCGTTTAAATAAAGTGTTCTCCCGCACTCTAAAGCACCCGAAATATAAACGATATTTCATATTAATTGAAGAAAAATATTAAATGAGGGGAAAAGGAACACAAATTAGTGGGAAAATATTAGTAGATTTTTAAAAATGCAAGAAAATGCAGGTAAGCTTTATTGGTTCTCGGTAGGAATCTATGTGTAGGTGTAATTAAATCTGCTATTATTTGAATAAATATAAATCACAACAAGATCAATCACAATACGTGCACAAGAAGATACTTACTATAGAATATGGTGTGCATAGTATGTATTGTTCATTTGCAGGTATACTCAAAAGAATGCTTATTTACATACTTGAAATTTTACTACGGTGCTGCGTTTTTTTTTTCGGAATTCTAACAGTTTTAAATTTAAATTATTTGAAAAACTTTTCATTCTTCTACCTTTTAAACATTCTAATGTTTAGAGCACGCTCATATTTACTCATCAAAGAAGCGACATATACTGATTAGTTTTCAACAATAGGAGCTAATTAACGATCGGTATAAGAACAGCGCCTGCACATTTTTTTCATGCGGGTGAGAAGAAAAAAACACAGAGAATATAAAATAGTGAATTCTTCATTTCCATTCTCTTAAAATTGACTGTAACACAGAATAAAATACTAAAAATATAATTGCCGTAGATAGTGTTAAATTAATAAGAAATCTTACTTCATTAGTTAAAGTTGTCTCAGATTTTGTATGTGAAAATCACACGAAATTCTCTCTCTTATCACAATTACTTTCAAAAGTAGGATGTGCGAAGAATGTTCGAGGGTATAAATTAGGCTAGTAAATAAGGTGATAATCTTTCTAACAATAAAAAGTCACTTAAAAAGTAAAGAAAAACATTTTGGCATGTTCTCAAACACTGTCGAGATTACTGAACAATACATATAAAAATAAAAATATATTTAATCTCTAAATGTTTTACTTAAATAAAAAGAGTAAGATCTTTAGATAAATTCTTAAAAAATAGTTAATGTTCGTTTTTTTAAAAAAAGTAAATATGGTTGCCTTATTTCAGTGTTTTTCAAGTATATTTTAATAGCCCTAAAATTGTTTTATCATCGAGGAAATAAATAAACAATAAAATTTAAAAGCTTTTAAACCGAAACAAGTTGAGCTGTAAAAATTATATTTATGAGAATTTAAAAATCTATTGAGCGACATCCTCTTAAAGAAATGAGAAAAAATTCTGTCTTTCATTTTTGTTTTACTTTTTTTTTACAGTTCGATTACTCTAAAATCAGCTTTACTTTGACGTCCGTGAAAATCAAAGTGAAAAAAAGAAAAAAAACATTTAATTGGCAAAAATTACTGCAAATAACTCCTCATTGAGAGTATTATATATAATATATATCTATACTAATAAAAGAAAGTTTCGCTCTGTGTGTGTGTGTTTGTCTGCGATGGCTAGCAAAATTTAGCCCACTTAGAAGCCTGAAAATTTAGATTTAGGTAGTCCAAGACCTCTTCTGGTGCGCCTGAGACTCAGAATTTTAATATTTTAATTATTTACTGAAATATTAATTAAAATTCACAAAGAACTCTCATAAAAAATACGTCTTTTTTCGGTTGGTTGGTTGTACATAGTCTTCACAGAAGAAATTAAATAAACCAGAGTAGCGATGCATAGATAAGGACTTCTAACGAAATAGTGTTAACATGGATTGCAGTTACCAGCGTACAGTCATGCTAAAATGTAGCGCCACCTGCACACGGCAAATTACAACATTTTCCAGGCACGTTTTTCTTCATGATAATTAGCTAAGTTTAAAGTTTTTTTTGTTTTTGTTTTTGTTTTTTTGTTTTTTACATGACATATATTATTATAATAGAGATTATTAATAAAGAAAACTTTATTTAACAGATTATTTGTTATATTTGTGGGGATGGAGAGGGGTAAGGGTAAACAACTTTTTATTAAATATCCCATTTATTTTACTTGATCGCGCGCCGCCTGGCGGTGGTTTTTTCCTTAATTGAACCCTCTTATTAATAAATCCAAATTTACTACTCTGATTTCAAGAGAACTAATTACATTTAACAATTTTAACATTTTCAGCTTCACCCGTAGCGTTTAATTGCTGTTTTATATAGAGAATACCGCAATTATAAATCTCAGCTTATAATGTTCCGAACTTCTCCAAACCAGTTCCATTTTTATTACATTTTCGTAAAAATTAGAATTTATAGCTTCAAGGTGTATTTCTAGAAATCAGTTACCAGTATTTCTGAATAATAGTCTAAGCCAAATTTCAAATTAAGTGCCTAGCTTAACCAAATGAATCAATCTTCAAAGATGTATAGTGATCCTCCTAATTAGTTATTTGTTGAAGGGCACTTGAACATCCCCTCCCCCTCCGGCCCATCCTTCAAGGGTTTTTTTTCTCTAACTATACCCCGTTTTCATAACTCAGCAACTATCTTAACGATTTCAATGCAACTTATTCTAAATATTATAATTAACTTAATAGTCACCCTCTATAGCATTAAAGTAAATTTATAAGTAGCAGTTACCACTATTTTCGAATAATAGTTTAAACCAAATTTGTAATTAAGTTCCTACTTTAACCAAACGAACGAAATTTTAAAGATGCATAGTGGTCATCCTATTTAGTCGCATTTTCTGAAGGGCCCTTGAACATCCCCTCTCCCCCGGCACCTCCCTTAAAGTTATTTTCTCTAACTGTGTCTTATTTCAATAACTCGGCTAATAATGTTCCCATTTTCTCCAAACCAGCTCAATTTTGTAGCACGCCTACTATATAGTGTCATAGGCAGCGGGGACCTGTCTCAGAGGTTTGTTCGGAAAGTGCTTTGTTTAGAAAAGAAAGCTCCTTTGGCGTTGGAAGGGGAAAATAAAAGATTTTCTTTACATAAAAAGTTAAAACGCAACTATTATAACATTACGCGCCTGTCTGTACGTCTGTCATAACCGTTTTCTCGAAAACTACGGAACGTGGAAAGTTCAATATTCTATTGACGCACATATTTATAGATTTTTAGCCATTCACAAATATTTTTAGGAAAAATATAGGAGGGTTAATTACATTACTGTTTTGATATCATGTGGGATATCGTTCGAAAGATCTTGTAACACCGAACTCAAAAATATATTTGTTTTAATTTTAGGTATTATATTTTCAGAGTAAGAATTTCAGAGTAATGTTCAGAAAATATACTGCAAGAATATGTTCTTTATCCCCTATTTCCGAATCTACTGCAACTAGAATTATTTAAAAATTACAGCTAATGCGAGTTTACTTAAACCTGTTTAAAAACAACACAAAATGTCACAAAAAAACATATATGCATCATTTAATAAAAACTTTTACTTTAGGTGTTTTAAAATATACAAAACTGTATTTCACATTATAAACCTAGCGCTTTCGAGCCGTCCTGCCTCATCATCAGGGTCAAAAACATTAACACACAGATACACACGAAAAACACAAAGTCTGAAACACGGTAAAAACATCAATATCTGCTGAAGACAAGGTCAAACCATTATGAACAGGTCACTAGGGGTCGGAAGCATAGAAGGGATGTGCCAATCTTATTTAATCTTGAACTATCTGTAAAAGTTTATACCATAATTTAGGGATGTTGTAAGAAACTGAATCATTGCATGTTTTATCTTTCCTGGTTAAAATTTCTATGGATTCGCTTATTATTGCTTGATAAAAAGAGGATGTGGGTTTAATAATTCTAGCTTTATCAAAATCTATTTTAATCGACTGCTCCTGTTTTAATCTGGAAAGTGCCGTTTTACTTCTATTTTACTTGATATCTGCAATATGTTCTTTTAACCGAATTTTAAATTTCCTTAAAGTCATACCAATGTAGTCTTTAACTTTATAAGATTTCATGCTATTTTCAACTATTTCCATAGTAACTGGGATTCTATAAATTCCTGCTAAATCTTCAATCGGTATGGGATCAATCTTCTTATGTAGTAACGCATTCAATTTAACTGGAGGGGATGCTACCAAATTTATTTCATATTTCTTTAAATTATATTTTAATTTTTCAAAAAGTATCGGAATATATTGAAATTTGTAAAATTTAGTTGGTTTTCCTGTTAATTCTTTTTGTTTTTTATCCTGATATTGATATTGACAAATTAACTTATTAACTAACCTCTCTGAAAAACCATTCTCATTTGCTATAATTTTAATTCTGTCAAGCTCCTCATTGATATAACTATCAGTAGACACTGAAAATGCTCTACGGATGTAAAACCTATATGCAGCCAGTTTATAACTTAAAGGTGATGAAGCATCTCTGGAAATAGTATTATTTGACCGCATATTTTTCCTATAAACTGTATTTTTTTTGTGTGTATCTGTGTGTTAATGTTTTTAACCCTGATGATGAGCCAGGACGGCTCGGAAGCGCTAGGTTTATAATGTGAAATACAGTTTTGTATATTTTAAAACACCTAAAGTAAAAGTTTTTATTAAATGATGCATATATGTTTTTTGTGACATTTTGTGTTGTTTTTAAACAGTTAAGTACAGACGTGAATTTGATCCAATTGAGTGTTGTGTTTTTCATGACTCAAGTTTATTTTACTTAAACCTTTCAGAAAAATTATACCGATTATCCTAGGTCACATACTTTTTGAGAAAATCACATTTTTTCATTTCACACGAACTTTACTTTGCGGGCGCTCAGCGGAAGAGTTGAGGGGTTCAAGGAACCTATCAATGCGGAATCATCCGAGGATTGTTAATGATAACTTTTGAGAAAAATTTTAGGTAATTAGCCGATATATTAATTAAAAACTTATGTAGAAAACGCTGCTTGGACCAAGGCGGCAATGCAACTTTGCACCCTCCTTTCAAAGCGCACTTGTCACAATGCCAAGTTTAAACTTTATAAAGTTCTTTGTTTTAAGTAAGGCGAATTGTAGAGGTAAATAGTCAACGTTTTTCATTCCGATTGAATTCAATTATTGAAGACAATTATTGAAAATTAATTCATAGAATAATTCCAAGCATTAAAAGTCAGTAGTTTTGAGACAATATGTACTTCATTTATTATGAAAATTTTTTCGATTACAGATCACTTGAATAAGCATGCCTGCAAGTATCATGCTTTTATGTTTAAAAATGAGTCAGAAAATTCCACGTTCTAAAACGTATTTTTATTTTATTTTATTTTATTTTATTTTTAAATCGCCTTAAAAGTATCTACTGTTGCGTCAAATATAGACAACAAACGCATTTTTAGCAACAATTTTTTTTAATATTGCAGTTAGTAATTAATAAATTTATTACACACGAGTAAAAAAATCTCGGATTCGAAACGATTATTAAGATAAGAAATTTAATAATATTTCAACATACGCATTCAAAAACATTTTTTCAATCAGACTGTTGAAACATAAAACACCTCAATTTATAAATTTGAATGCTTACAATAAAAGAAAATATATAGATAATCCAAATAGAAAAAAACACACAAAAGAGTTGAAACTATTCAAGCTTATATTAAAAAAATATTTGATAGAATAAGTCACTCATAAAACTAAAAAAAAATCTTATTTACAAAGAAATAAAATACGCTTTGGCAATATCTTGATATGGGCTAAGTATAATCGTAAATTTTGAAATAGAAGTCTGAAAAAAAAGTTCAGCTGTTTTGAACTTCTTTGATGCAATTCGGGAAGGATTTATTTCTAAAACACTTGGTGTAGTATTTATTCACCATGAAATTTTATTTGTTTCAAATGCGAATTTATTGGATAGAAAAAATATATAACTTCAAACATTCTGAACATTTATAAATTATATAACTTTTTTTTCTAAAAGTATAAAGTAGTTTTATTTAAATAATATTATATATTATATTTTCTTTAAAAAAATTTCGTAGAAATGCAATGCAAAAAATGTTGATTTATTATAACGTTGCAATAGAATTCGTAATAAATGAAAAAAAAAGTCAGGCATTAAAAAAAAACAAAATAAATAATTATATTAAATAAAATGTTGGTTATAGATTTATAAATTGTTTTGGTACATCTTTCGAAAAAGTGCTTATTTGAATAAAATAAATTTGTAGACAAATTCTTCAGGATAAATATGCTTTATAAAACAGCTTTTCAAAAATTTAATAATAGTTTTTACTTATTTTATGACATTTTTCTTCCCGAATGTAAAGTATTGAAAGGAAATATTATTGCTTTTTGTGAGTACGAAAGTGCATTTGTTTGCAACAAGCGTGAGAACATAAATATATTTAAATATTCATGAATATTTAAATATTCATATTACTTATTTAAATATTCATATTACTTATTTAAATATTCATATTACTTATTTAAATATTCATATTACTTATTTAAATATTCATATATTTATTTGAATATTTAAATAAGCATATTTTTTCTTCAAAGTTAAACATTTTATGTTGCATATTTTCAGTATTAAGAAGGCACAAATTAGTTTATCACCAATTTGCATATTTTATTTGGTAATGTAATCAATTTTATTATTATTCTGTGTTTTATTATTTATGTCATTTTTTTTAAATTTTCTTTAATATAAGGTGTGTTATTATTTATGTAGGTGTAAATAATAATACTCTTATATAATAATATAGGTGTATTATTAATTAAAGGTGGTGTGTTAATATAAGAAACATAATTATACATATGAATGTACACTTTGAGGTATCAATCATTACTCATTGTATTAAAACTGCATTATATACGTAGAAATACGAGGACAGTTTGATAAGTTCTCGGCGTAACACAGAAATGGGAGAAGTATGAAACAAATGGCAATATTGTTTATAAAGTATGATCCTTTAGATGACATACCGTCGAGTTTCAGACGCGTGAGTTTATAGGTTATTGCTGGGTGATAAAGTAAAGTAAACAAGTTTTGACATTTTCTAAAAATAGAAAAAAATGAAGTTCGAGTTGTCATAAAATACTTTGTTAAAAAAATAACCCTCACGGACATACAAAAAGTGTTACAATCCACCTTAAAGGATTCTTGTTCCTCATATTCGACGATAAAAAAGTGGGCTGCTGAATTTAAACATCGTAGGAAATCAATTCACGATGATGAACGCTCAGGACGCCCAAAATCTGCTACGACCGACGAAATCGTCTAAAAAATTCACCATGCCGTATTGGATGATCACCGATTGAAGATACCAGAACTTGCTGACATTTCAAACATCTCCATAGACCGTGTCCACCCGTGACCTACGTTATACACGGCCGGTGCATGACGTTTAAAACGTCACATGGAGTGGATCCTTTTTACAGGGCGATTGGTGCAAAGCAACGCGCCCCCCATTTTGCACCAATCGCCGTGCAAAAATGATCCACTCCATGTGACGTTTTAAACGTCATACACCGGCCGTGTATAACGTAGGTCGCGGTCCACCATTTTACCCGATGTTTTGGATATGGAAAAGGTTTCCGCTCGATGCGTGCTGCGTTTGTTGAACGTCGACCAAAACCTCCAAGAAGGATCATTTCTCAAGAGTCTTCTGAAATGTATTGTGCTGCAAATTGAAAAATAAAATGAAATATTGTCAAAAATCTTGTATTTTCTTCGTCAAGCCGGGAACTTTTCGAACTACCCTTGCACAGGGCTGCACTAAAGAATTCGCACACAGGAGTGTCTTAAATGTGTTAATTTGCAAGGGGACTACATTGAAGAATAATATGAAATTATGGCAATATTCTTGTGCTTTCACTCTCAGGCCGAGAACTTATCAAACCACCCTCTAATATGAATTTTAAAAATGCTTGTATTGCAGTGAAACCTGGACCGTAATGAACGTATTAATACGGGCTTGTCAGTGAGGGGATTAAGCAGAATTTGTGGGTGCAGGACTCTACTTCAGCTGACTTTAAAATAGTACTTTTCGATGTCTGAAATATTTTTAGAAACATACATAGCGACTTTAAAATTCAAAAAGTTTAGTAATTTGACATTCATGTGAACATTTTATCCGCCTTGTATATATGTTTATTGTTTTTTACTCTTTACGTTTATCATATAAAACGTTTTATATGATATTCTTAAAAAAATAAAAATAGTAAAATCATGCGTCACATTTAAATTATGAAAAACGTTGAAACACTGAGAGAACATAATTTAGGTTTTACATTTAAAGTATGTATTCGAGATGTACGGCATCATAACCAACTACATATCTAATGCATAGAATTTCTAAAAGTTAAATGCTATACTACTCTTTAATAACATATTTAAATTTCACAGTTATTTGAAGCTGTTTACTAACTTTAAAGAATAGACGAACAGATGAACATACTAAAGGATTTCTATAAATGCATTTCAAGAAATATACTAACATTTTATATAACATCATTAAAATGCATTTCAAGCCGTAACCGCACATGTTTTCGTTTTTTAAGCAATCCTTTAAGAGAACTTATAGACACTAAACACAGCTACACAGCTTAAGTATGTTAATGTTTTGCTCAGCTGGAAAACATTTAATATCATTAAAATGCACTCACTGCAAGCAATAACCACCCACACATGGTAATGTGCAGTTTTAAAATTTAAATTACCAAAATTTAAAATACCTCAATACCATTCTTGATTTAACTTATTAAGTAAAATCCTGTTACTTTTTAGGAGTCACAAATTTGCTTATCTTATTTTTTGTGACTTATAAATTTTAAAGTGCAAAACAAAAGAACAGTGTAAACCTTTCTCTCAAATGGACCTCATACAAGATTCCTAACTTGACAAACTATCTTATTTTTGGGAAGTACTGAATCGATTTCAATACATTTTTAAAAATAGTTTTGGCTGCAGCTAAACTATAAATTGATCTTTTGGCAAAAAAAATGCGATTATAGTTATGCGACTTGCCTAAATATTTTTTAAAAACTAATTTTACTAAAAAAGAATTGATTAAAAAAATAGATTTATCTATAAATATCTAATTTAGATTACCAAACAAATAAACTAGTATGTTGTGGCCATCACAAAATTTCAGGACCTTTGTTCAGGACCTTCTAAAACGTACAAAACCGTAGGAAAGCAGAAGACGAAAATTTTCACGAATCCAATACTTTCTTCTTGTATAAATAGAAGAAAGCAAAAAACCCATATAGACAGAAAAAACAATCTTTTTAATTCCAAAACATTTTAATTAATTACAGACTAGTTTCAGCAACATTCAGCATACTGTCATCTTACATTGATAAATGGTGGAATTTCGCTCGTATAACCAATCAAATGATCACATTTCTTATTTAGGTTAGCAGCACAATGGTCGATTATTTAACAGGCGATCTAACTAGGTTGAAACCTCTAGGTTAAAACTAATCAAAATCGTATATTTAAAACAATAAAATGAAAAGCGAATCTGTTTTCGGCTAATCTAAGCATGCGAAATGAGGGAGACTTTCTGTAGCCAAACGGACTGGGAAATTAGTTTTGTACTGGTTTAATTTCAGAGCAAAGTCGAGATGACTAAATGGTTTAAGGCACCAGATCCGCTCCAACCCGTCTACTGGTATAAGATGTTTCACAGATATTGTGAGTGTTCTGATAACTCAGTTCAATTATGCAATTTATATTTCATTTCAGTAGGGAAAATTATATATATATATTTTCTTTTTCATTATTATTACAGAAAATTTACCATCCCTAACATATTTTTCAATTAATGATTTTGTATTTTAAATTTTAAATTAAAAACTTTGGCACATAATTATCGATTAAATGAAATGATATATATATATATTTTTTGTATATTTTTATTACAATTGATCTATAATGCATAGGTATTAAGAAAAGTAGGTGATTATTATTTGTATAAAAACAAAAACAAAACAACAACAATATCAAATAAATAAATAAAACAAAAAGATAGAAAAATATTTATATAAAATGTGGTACCATCTATTGGTATTGTCATGCAGTTCAATGATTATATTTGAGAAAACTAATAAAATTTTAACTTCAAAACTTTCTTTATTTGTAAAATTTTAAGAAAGAATAAACATGCAGTTGCTCTTTTTTGGATCTGATAATTGAATTCTCAGGAAAATGTCCTGCTGTCTGTTTCTGTGTAAAGACAGTTAATATGCAGCCGGTTCTCGGCCGAGTATAAAATGAGTGGTTTTTATTTCTTTTGATTATTGCTAAATAATATTCTGTAAAAGTTTCTAACATTTTAATCATGTTATGAACCTTTTTTTTTCTTCTGTGGAACCATTAAGTTATTTACTGCCAAGTTCTGACGGGTACTATCTAGTATTTTATAAAGCGCAATAACCAAAAAAAGAAAAAAAAACAGCAAGTTTTAAGAAACAGTGAATGAAATAATAACAAGCATTTTCTCGTAAAAGAGAATAAATAAACTTAAGCAAGTAAGCACAACAAATAGCTTAAGTAATACAGATTACAAAATATGAAATCATTTTTCTTTATTAAAATAAAACTCACGAAAAAAAAAAACTTTCATATTCAAGCAACAGAAATGTAGAAAATTTAAATTATTTATTTTATTATTTGCATATTTTTTTTGGTTAGAGATTTAGATTTAAAGCTGAGCATATAAAACTAAATGAAACAACAATACATATTTTCTTCTTGTCATTTTTATCCGGTATGCTTCTTAATAATTCTTAGAGGATTTTCTTTTGCTGATGCAATTTAAAGCTAGTTTTCCCAACTTAGAAAACACGTGAATGAATTTTTAAAATGTTTGAAGATGAGTGTCTCGAGATAAGGGGAGAAAAATATTGTTTTTAAAATTTTCTTCAGAATGTATGTTGTAACATATAAATAAGAAAAACATTTTTATTTAAGTAAAAATTTAAATTTTTTAAGGGGGATTATACAGCAAAAAGCGAGAAATGCGTGCATATCAAATTAGCATGCATATTATATTATTAGTACAAAAGTTTAGGGATTATAAACAAGGCACGTCAAGAGACAAACAATTTTTGTATAGGAGACCATGATCTCAATTCACTTATTCAATTATACAATCAAAAGAGTAATCTTTTCAACTGAATTTTTTATACTCAGTTTGCCAATAACACTCGTAATGTTTTCACTAAAAAATGACTTACGGTAGTTGTGACAGTAGACTAGTGACAAGATACATTAAACAAAACAAATAAAATCGATTTAATATACACCAAAACAAAATTAGCATTTTCTTTTACATATCTTTCTCAGTTGTCTGTTAGGTAGATTTCGTAAGAAATACTACATATTACATTCTCACCTAAGTTGGAAATTTTGAAAAATTTTTGCAGATCTACGCCGATCATGACTCCCAGAACCCAAAACCACCCCCAGTTCAAAAGTTTATATATCTATCTATCTATCTATCTATCTATCTATCTATCTATGTCACTTTTTTCTGACCACGATAACTGGAAAAATTCTGCATAAATCTCTTCCAAACTGATACATAAAATCAAGGGTCATAAAATCTCGGTCAAGTTCGTTAATGGGCAAAATCGGATCAAGAGGGAGGGCGGGGGAGAATGGGGGGCTTTTTGTGAAAAGAGAAAAAAAAGCATAACTACTTAGTTATGATACATATCGAATCCGTTTAAAGTTATTATTACTTCTAGGAAAAGGGCCGAAAATTTATGTATGACAGATTTTTGATATAATTAAAAATGGCCCCAGGGGGGGGGATGGGGGGGGATTTTTGTGAAAACAGAAAAAACCCATAATTTCTTAATTATGATACGTATCGAATCCGTTTAAAGTTATTATTACTTCTAGGAAAAGGGCCGAAAATTTATGTATGACAGATTTTTGATATAATTAAAAATGGCCCCAAGGGGAGGGGGGGGAAAGGGGGGGGGGTTTAGAAGAAAAAAAATCATAGCTTCGTCAATTCACAAGACATCAAATCGCGTAAATTTATTATTAATCCTCTTAGTATTATCTAAAACTTTTATATTGACAAGTTTTTTATAGGACCAACCGTTATAGCAAAAAAAAATTAAAAACAAAAAAAATCCCTGCCGGCTCCGCCTGCAAACAAGTTATTTTTCGAAGTAGGCGGTTCCTACTCCCGCATCTTTTCGAAACTGATACATAAAATCAAGGGGCATAAAATCTCGGTCAAGTTCGTTAATGGGCAAAATCGAACCAAGGGGGGGGATGGGGGGGGGCTTTTTGTGAAAACAGAAAAAACCCATAATTTCTTAATTATGATACGTATCGAATCCGTTTAAAGTTATTATTACTTCTAGGAACAGGGCCAAAAACTTATGTATGACAGATTTTTGTTATAATTAAAAATTGCCTTAAGGGAGGGGGAGGGAAGGGGGGGGGGTTAGAAGAAAAAAAATTCATAACTTCGTCAATTCCCAAGATTTCAAATCCGCTTAAATTTATTATAAATCCTCCTAATGTTATCTAAAACTTTTATATTGACAAGTTTTTTATAGGACCAACCGTTATAGCAAAAAAAAAAAAAAAATAAAATAAAATAAAAACAAAAAAATCCCTGCCGGCTCCGCCTGCAAACAAGTTATTTTTCGAAGTAGGCGGTTCCAACTCCCGCATCTTTTCGAAACTGATACATAAAATCAAGGGGCATAAAATCTCGGTCAAGTTCGTTAATGGGCAAAATCGAACCAAGGGGGGATGGGGGGGACTTTTTGTGAAAACAGAAAAAACCCATAATTTCTTAATTATGATACGTATCGATCCGTTTGAAGTTATTATTACTTCTAGGAAAAGGGCCGAAAGTTTATGTATGACAGATTTTTGATATAATTAAAAATTGTCTTAAGGGGGGGGAGGGGGGTTTTAGAAGAAAAAAAAATTCATAACTTCGTCAATTCCCAAGATTTCAAATCTGCCTAAATTTATTATAAATCCTCTTAATATTATCTAAAACTTTTATATTGACATGTTTTTTATAGGACCAACTCTTATAGCAAAAAGAAAAAAATCCTTACTGACTCCGCCTGCAAACAAGTTTTGTTTCGAAGTAGGCGGTTCCAACTGCAGCATCATCGCAAAAAGGTCATTTCTTCCGCAATTCCCGACAAACAGGCGCCCCACGGTGTGCGTCTTCGAAATGTACCTGTGCCTGTAGGCCGAGCCGTCAGGGATTTTTTTTCAGTAGGCCTGTTTCTTCTATACTGGCTATGAAGCCAAACAACACTAGCATTCCAGCCTAGACGGGATTTTACAAAATTAAAAAACAATAACGTACACAGACAAAAAAGGCCCGATTTGTGTACAAATAATTCGCAAATTCGTTGTTATGTTGATTGCCACCGACCGATAGATGTCAGAACACTTGTAACAGCAACACTGCGCGGTGGTGAGAGCCCCGACATGCGAGATATCTAATATACTTAAAACATAAAAGCGAATGTTTAAGATCAAATTCTGATGTTCTGAACATACCCAGTGAGCATTTTAAGGTGCTTTCCTGACGCTTTACAAAATGGGAACGAATTTTGAACTGGCTTCATTACAAAGGAAAGTTGAGCAAAGTCTTGATGTCCTAGTGATTTGAGGCGTTATAAAAAGGAGTTCTAGTTATCTAGAGTAAGACACCTATAGGAGCTCTAGTGTAGAGAAGTGTCGGTTCTCCTGGCATAAGGTGTTTTTCTGATACTGTTAGTGTTCTGATAACTCAATTCAATTATGTAAATTATCTTTTATTTCAGGAGTTTTCTTCTTCATTATTACTATGTAACGTTTGTCATCCTCAATATATTTTTAATTAATGATTTTGTATTTAAAATTTTAAATTAAAAGCTTCGGGATGTAATTATTGATTAAATTACTCTAAATGATCTACATCTTTTTTATATTTTTCTTACAATTGAACTATAAAGCGTATACACTAAGAAAGGTATGAGATTGGTCTCCGCAAAGAAAGAAACAAAAACATAAAGAAGGACTATTCGCATTATAATTCAATCAAATGTTTATATTTGAGTAAACTAATAAAAGTTTAAATTAAAAATTTTCTTTATTTGTAGAACTTTGAAGAAAAAAAAACTCGGAGTTGCAGTATTTTAGATCTAAGTCTGAATTCTCTGGAAAATGTTCTGTTATCTGTGTCCGTATAAACAGAGTTAATATGCAGCCAGTCCCGAGCCAATTTAAAAACAAATAGGTTTTTATATCTTATAACTATCACTAAAAATATTCTATGAAAAATTTTGACATTTTAATGGTTATGAACCTTTTTTCTGCGAGACCTTTAAACTGTTTACTTTCAAGTTTTGATGAGTACTATCTAGTATATATTAATAACAGAATTTTTTGTCTGTGTCTGTGTATGTCTGTCTGTTTATTTGTTGGCTAGGAAATATATAGCACGCAGAGGTCTGTAAATTTGGATAACGGTAGACGAAGACAAGGTAAAGAGCACCTGAATTTTCAGATGCTTGATTTTTGAATAGATATTTTCTTATTTTATAGTGAAATGAACAATTCGAGTGTTTCCTCGATCTTCCAAGTTCAACGGTGATTTTGATCCACTCATGAAAACACTTCAAGTTCAATCATTTTGTCCAGTGTAGTAAATTTTGTCTTTTTTTTAATAAAGTTTATTCGAAATTCGTAAAGTAATTTCAGAATTTTTAGCAATGTTTTTAAAGTCTTTTTTTTTACAGAAATTAAGATGTTGGATTTTTTTCAACCAATACCTATTTGATATTCTATCCACCCAACTTTAAATTTTGTACTCTTATATAGGGCAGGCTTTCGTTAGTCACTTAAAAAATCAATTAAATAAGATTTTTTTTTTAATGTATTATGAAAGAGAGTAAGGCCGTCGATTTTGAATCTGAAATGAAGAAAGATTCCAACGAGGAAAAAGCTCCAGCTTTGGCATTTCAATTAAACCTTTTGACGACAAAAACCATTGGAATAAGGACTCATGTAACCTTGCGGTCGAGTTTTTATTATTATTATTATTATTATTATTATTATTTCGCTCGTAGAAAGGAGTTCGTTTGGAAAACCGACCATAGTAGCGAGATATTTTTAAAGTAAACCCGGGAAACAGTATAGTAGGGGAGACCGGGGCAAGTTGACTGTGTTAACAATTTTTGTTGTTTATTAATTTAATTTGAAATAATAGTAAAATTAATTTTACATGAACTGATAGAGTATACCTTTGTAGTTTTAAATACATTACCATTTAATTTTTCAAATAAAAAAAATAAAAGATAATTTTAATTTTTCATAACATTAACAAATCGTCATCTTGCCCCAGTACTAGGGCAAGATGACTTTGGCCTTGGGGCAAGATGACAACACTGAAAAAGATTGAACATATTTTATCTTTTGGATATGTTACATGGTTTAACAAATGATAACTGTGTTTTTACATCTTACAAAGTATCAAAACTAAGCATAATGCATTGATTGTAACGTAATTTTGAAGTGTTTAGTTGGGCAGCTAACAATAGTCACAAATAAAAATGCCATTTTTATAATTGGAACATTCTTCATGCCACCACTCTTGGCATTTACAGCACTGGATCCATTCTTCTGTTGGTGGGTCACAATGCCGGAAGTTGGCCTTAAACGCTTTTTGAATTTTTTGGGAGGAGGGGGGGCAGCGGGGGAGGGGGGAGGTCTTGACCCCGTCGAACGGTACTCTCCTCGTACGGATCGGACGCTTGGAAGTGGAGATACGGACCCCGATAGGGTTTTTCTTTCGGGAGGCTAGGGGGGGCTTAGCGGATGGCAAAAATGTCTTCCTCTGGTCGCCCCCTTTCGAACGATACCTCCCCCGATCCCATGCGCCCCTTAGCCCCAGAGGAGATAGAAGCGCAAGGTCGTGCGAACAAACACACAGACAAACAAGCGTTTACAGGATTTAAATAGAATGGACAACATAGTTAGTTTAATAAATTCCAAAACACAGGGCCAGATGAGGAGCTCGTCATCTTGCCCCAGGCTGCCTGTTTAAAAATATTCGTTTTCATTGCCATGAAGGAAGGCGATTAATTGACATTTATTCATGGTAATAGGTAGTATTTAAACTAAGTTACTCATAAATATTAAAGAGAAACGATATGTCTTACCTGTATCTGTAGCAAAGCTTATTTACGCATGCATAAAAGTTATAACATGGCAGCGGAAAACAATCAAAGCTTCACAACTGACACAAAAATGGCGACTTCAGCGTCTCTATAGTATTGTTTAACGAACGGCCGATAGGAGAGCCAGTAGTGTCCGGTTGATGCTGCCACGTATCAGAAAACGGAAAAATTAAGACATTCGTCATCTTGCCCCACTCTTCATCCTGCCCGGTCTCCCCTACATGTAGGTATTTTTAAGATTATTATCTCGGGATCGAGTAGCGCCTGGTGGGACTGATAGTAGAAGATGAAATCTTGGGTCTGATGATCCCCGACAAGCGAGGCTGTTGCATTTTTACAGTGTCGGGTTCCTCGCACTGAGCTCTATAATACAACGGAGTGCTAACTTCCTATTCTGTTACATTGAATCTAGCAGTCCGCCAAATAACACAAAATGTCATACAATTCGGAGAAAAAGTATGGCAAAACACTGATTTGCTCTCATAGAGTAGTCTGGGATAGATGTTTTGAAATTCGATTTTAATTTTTTATTACGACGAAGAGGCAACAATTTATACTGAATTACGTTTTTAATTAACAGTAAAATTACAGATTTTTTTCTTATTTATCACACGTATTTAATCTTATTATATTTAAATATAAATTTAATGTACATTTAACAAGAAAATACTTATTTTGCTTAAATTATAAAATTTTACAATGTATTTTTACTAATTTGTTTAATACCCGTACATTTTCTATTATAATTCATATTTATCCATGAAGTGAAGAAAATTAAAGTTTGAATATTTAAAGAACGCTTCCTAATACACTATAAAAGTACTTCCATTTTATATATATATATATATATATAACAAAATTTAAAATTTATCGCGATAAACCAAAGTATTTTTATTCCATCCTAGTCTAACTTACTCTATAATATTTATTTCCTCCGTTTATTAAAATATTTTAACTCTATGTATTCCGAAAAAACCTCATATCTAAATTCAATATTTCAATGGCGGCTAATTAGTTCAATAAATCGCGTCTTTATCTTTAAATTATAAAACTCCCTAATATTCATACTTTAAAAAACCCGCATAATTCCCTTTTAATTTTCTAAATTCCTAAAAAGACTGTATTTATTTTAATCAGTTCCGATATTAAAAATAATTCGCCAGATCATAAAATCTTTTTTTTTTTATTTAAAATGTCAAAGCATTTATTCTAATCCCATTCTGGCTATGCTCCAAATTCGATAAACCATTTCTCTTTTTCTTTTTTTTTCTTTCCCTAAAAGTCAAAATCATTCCATATTCTCGAACCAATTAACTAACGATAATCAATTAATCTGAAACACTCTGGGTCATAGCTAAATCATCGAACATCATGGAACTTTCGAGAATTTTCTTTCGCGCCAAAAATTAGCGGAAACCATTTTATTACCATATTCTGGAGCCAGCGCAAAGATTGGCTCACGATTGGCGCACGTGACCATGTATTCCTACTCTTACTGAAAGAATATATCGTCGCCTTTTCCGTTTCGGAGAGGATTCTATTCTATTCGGAGATCCGAAGATGTGATGCACTGATGAAAGCTCGAATAGAGAGACGCTAGATCGAAGTTTGATTTGTTAGGTTAATGATGGAATCTCTGTCTGGTATTGGCGTGGAGTCCAGTATGTTTTTTCTTATATGCCTGCGGAATGTTTATTTTTAATAAATGTCCATCGTGCTCTGCAGTAGTGGGAGCCGTGATTGAAACGAAAAGAGGACTCGAGTGAAAGCAGATTCTTCCCTCATGTCAATTTAAGTTTGAGAATAAAAACTTCTGTGTTCTGGAATGAGATGCTTAATTGATTACGTACACACGCTATCTAATATGGAGTGCTGGAAATTCCTCTTCGGTTGATTATGTGAAAAGAGCCCATCTTATTTTCATAAAAACATTTATTAAAAAATGTTACTACTCAAGCAACTCGGCCTTAAAATTCACCACAGAATTATTTTAGTCGGACAGGATTTTTTTTATCTGTGTTCCAATGGATTTCGGATGGATTTATATGTGCGACATAGGATGCGACTAGTAATTTTTGAAGGAATTATCGAGTGATGGAACATTTTCATGGTACTTTTGTTCGGATCGGAGACTGATGTTCTTACAGCAAGCCAATGCACGAAAGTTTCGGTGATAAAAAGATTTCGTAAAGTTGATCCTAAGGGATTAGGAAAGTGTACAATTTGGTATTGTCAGGAAATCTTCTTGTGAAATATGTCCAGAATGACTGTAAGTTGGTATTTTTATTTATTGATATTTTTATATGTTGATATTTACTACTTGTTATTTTTAAAATATTTTATTTTTCTTGTTCTTCATTGTTTATTTAATAGCAAACTAAGTTTTAATCTACTCTGAAAATTACAGGGTTTAAATGCTATTATGTGTTGATTAGATTACTGTTTTAAAAATTATTTCTGTTGCAAATATAGTTGTATACAAATATTTAAGTGTTGTTAAGGTTAATTAATTAATTTATTTGATGATTTAGTATGATATGTCATCGTAATGTTAAAGACAGCGGTATAAATTTTATATTTTCATGTTTTAAGAACAGATATTCTGAAAAAAAAAAAAATTCTATGTTACTGAGATCGTAAATTACATATTTATTTACTATTTTATCTATTTCGTTATTTGTATGGTATATAGAATTTTCTATGTTGCTGAGATCGTAGATTACATATTTATTTACTATTTTATCTATTTCGTTATTTGTATGGTATATAGTGTTATAAGTTTAACATTTAATGTTTTTAAGATCCGGATATTTAAAAGAAGATCGAGTTAACTCTTTTGTTAGATTAAATATTATGGCAGAACCAAAATTTATAGCATTTGATCCAGATTTAGGAGTTGAGATACAAGCGTGGTTAAAATACTTTGATGATGCTTGTGAAAAAGAAAAGAAGGATGATGATTGGAAGTTTAAAAATATTTCTCAAAATTTAAAGGGAGAAGCTCTTAAGATTTACATAAATGATTGCCTTAATTGCACTAAATACGAACAGATAGCTGATATCTTAACCGAGAATTTTATTTGGGTAAATATCCCGAAATTTTCTGAATTTTCTGCTTTAAAATTGGATAGTTTAAGTAACTTAGAAACTTATTTTAGAAAGAAAATTGAAATTGGCAGGAAATTGCATTTATGTGAAACTATATTACTACAAGGATTAACCGATGGTTTAAAACCAGAATATCAAAATTATCTAATTGTTAACCCTCCTGAGAGTACGACAGAATGGTATAGAATTGTTAAGCAATTTGTGGAAGTTTCCACCCCTGCTGTTACAAGTCCATCATTACCAAGTAAACCTAATGCAACTAATTTTGACATTCCTCGATATAGTGTGCAGCCTAATAGACCAAATTTTCAACAAATTAATACTCCTAGGCATTGGATTCAGTCAAATCGGCCCAATAATCAATTTAATTCTTCTCGAAACTGGGTTCCTCGACCAAACTATAATTTTCAAAGATCTAGAAATTTCCAAAACAGAGTACAAAACAATTATTTTCAGAACCAGTACCCATCTAGGCCATGTAGAATTTGTGTAAACAAGGGTGTAATGAATGCTTTTCACTGGGAAAAAGAGTGTATTTTTAATAACAACTCAACACCCTCTGATACTCTTCCAATTGGTACTCCTAATATTTGACAATTAATTGTGTATGGATATACGAATAATTATAATTTACCATGTGTCGTCGATACCGGCTCAACTATCGCAATTTTACCATTAAAGTTTGTTAAAAAATTGAATGCTAAAATTGAAATTGTTCCTCCAGTTACTATTGGTCAGGCAAAGGGATTTTTACAAATTAATCAAAAGTGTAGTATTCTTCTTAAAGTGGGTAAAATCCAAAAATATGTTAACTTTTTAGTATGTGATACAGATTTGGATTACTGCATCTTGGGGTTAAAAGAATGTTCAAAATTTGATTTAAATATAAATTGTAAGAATTGTACAGTAAAACAGGGAAGGAAGATTATAAATAGGAGTATATCCATACATGATGAGAGATCACTTCATTTTAATACTGTGACTGTAAATAAATTGCAACAAGGTAATGATAACTTGATAACTTCCGATTGTGATAGTTTGAATTTATTTAATGATGGTAACTTGATAACAACTTATAATGAAGATATTATTTCATGTAAAGATGAGTTATTAACAAATGGTGATAGTAATGAGAGTTTAAATGGATATAATGATGACAAAGTATCACCATATACTAATGAAAATTTTGTGAATACTCAGGACTTTTTTGCAGCTAATTACAATGATTGTAACGTGCAGCCTGATTACAGAAGTTCAATGACTCCTCAAAATTTTCGCGATATTAATGATTATGATTCAGATTTAATTGGGGAAATAAATTTAATTGAAAATGGGGATTTAAGGGAAATAGTTCAAAATTATAGGGATATTTTTGCAAAACATAAATATGATGTGGGTAAGATAAATATTGAACCACAACGCGTTTTACTAAAATCTGACCTACCTATATCTTTGAGGCCCTACAGAACTTCCCCCTTAGAAGAAAAAGAAATAAAAAATCAAGTTCAATCTTTGTTAGCAGCTGGTCTCATAAAAGAAAGCAATAGTCCTTATTCTGCCCCCGTCACCTTGGCTATGAAAAGAGAGGAAGGTAAAAAGACCCGACTATGTATAGATTATAGGAAATTAAATGCAATAGTTAAAAACGATGCAGAACCTTTACCTCGTATCGATGAAATTTTAGATAAATTGAGTAGTGCCCAGTATTTTTCCACTTTGGACTTAGCCTCTGGCTACTGGCACATACCAATACATCCATCCGATACAGAAAAATTAGCTTTTGCCACCAATTTTGGCCTCTTCGAATGGCTGGTGCTCCCCTTTGGTATAAAGACAGGGCCCCCGATATTTAATAGAACCATTAGAAGAATCCTCAATAAGTATAAAATTGATTTTGCTTGCCATTATTTCGACGATATCATAATTTTCTCCTCCTCTCTAGAAGAACATTTAGATCACTTAGCAAAAATCTTTGAAATCTGTAAACTAGAAAACCTTAAACTTAAACTTTCTAAATGTAAACTAAATCAAAATAAAATTAATTTCTTAGGCTATGAGATCATCAATGGGACTTTAACTCCAGCTAATACCAATATTGAGACAATTAAAAAATTGAAACCTCCCTCTAATGTTAAAGAACTACAACGATTTTTAGGTTCCATTAATATTTATCACAAATTCATAGATAAATATGCTGAAATTAGATACCCCCTCAATAAATTACTTAGGAAAAACACAATATGGGAATGGAACTCTGAATGTCAAAACTCTTTTGAGAAATTAAAAAATACTCTAATTGCAAAACCAATTCTAAAAATTTATGACCCAAAATTACCCCTCCACATGTTTGTAGATGCCTCTCAGGTAGCAGTAGGTGCAGTTCTAAAACAACCAGGGAAAGACAATTTTTTGCATCCTATTGCTTACCATTCTAGAATTTTGAAGAGTTATGAACAAAATTACTTTATAACTGAATTGGAATGCCTTGCTATCATAGATACTCTTGATAAGTTTTATCACTATTTTCATGGTACTAAATTCACAATCCATACCGACCATGCATCTCTGGTATGGTTAAAGAATGTTAAAAATCTAAGAGGTAGACTTTTTCGATGGTCTTTAAAACTTAGCATGCTCGATTATGAGATCAAGTATCAAAAAGGTTCTACAAGTGTCGAAGCGGACATGTTGTCACGAAATCCTGTTGCTTATCTTAATCAACATGTAAGTTTATTATTGGACAAAAAAGAAATTATAGCGATGCAAGATAAAGATAATGTTTGTGACAGAAAATACAAAAAAGAGAATGGGATTATAATTATTCAGAGAAAAGGATTAAAAAAATAGTAGTACCAATGTCACTCAGGAGAAAATTATTACATACTACTCATGATAATTTTGGACACTTAGGAATACAAAAAATGCTTAACTTAATATCTCCAAACTATTATTGGCCCAACATGACAATAGATATTACACAATTTGTTAAACATTGTGATACATGCCAGAGAAATAAAAAACCAAAACAAAAAAGATTTGGCTTGTTACAAGCTATGCCAGCCACAGATCAACCTTTTGAATGTCTTTCTATTGATACTGTGGGTGGATTTAATTATTACAATTCAACAAAAAAATTCTTACACATAATAATAGATCATGCAACTAGGTTTGTTTGGGCTTTTCCATCCAAAAGTGTTACTACCGAAACATATACTAACTGTTTAAAACAAATTTTCAATATTCAAGTACCTAAAACAATACTTAGCGATAGACATAAATCTTTTAGGTCTCCAAGATTCAAAAAATTCCTCAGAAAATATCATGTTCAACAACGTTTTACATCATCACATCACCCCCAAACCAATGGGAAGGTAGAACGAGTGAACCAAACTATAGTTACTAGACTTAAATGTAAAGTTAATTCCATTTCTTCTAAAATACCTTGGACTAGATTATTAGACCAAGTCATCCAAGAATACAATAACACACCACATTCCATAACCAAATTCCCACCTGCCTATTTATTTTATGGTCAATTACCTTATGAATCTCCTTTAAAACAAAATTATTACCCTCCTGTTAATAAAGCACTCAAAATTGCAAAAGCGCGAACCTGTGAATTCCACCTTAAAAGTAAAAGACTCTATGATATAAAATTTGTTGAATCTCCACTAGAAATACAAGATTATGTAATTTGTGAAGAATTTAAATATCCTAACACTCGAAAATTAGAACCTACTTTCTCTGGGCCATACAAAATAATAAATAAACTTTCTGATGTGACCTACGAAATAGACAAATTTAATTATGAGACTAAATTAAATTCAGTTATTGTACATGTGTCTAAATTACGACCATATTTTTCACCAAATAATTTCAGACTATTTCATGAACAACCCAAACAACAATCAAAACCAACACAGACATCACAATCACCATCACAAAATCAAACTAAAGTAAAAACAATAGAGTAAATTCTAATTATTTAAATATCTCTTATTACAATAGTTTTCAACATTATCAGGTATGTTCTTGGTGCGCAACGAGAATATTACTTGTTTTTGAGAGTTTTTGAGGTTGAGTAGACACCTTATGCAGGCATAAGATGTGTATTTTGATTTTAGGAATTGTCAAATTGATGTTGAAAAATGAAATTAAATGTTTTTAATTCTATATCAAAATAAACTATTTTTACTTTATCTTAAACCAATTGTTTCAAAAATTTAATATTATGTTATTTACTTCAATAGATAATCAAATAGTAACCGTTTATAAGTATTTCTATAATTATATAAATGATTGGATAGTGATGATGTGATATTACAGTGAGTGTTTTGTGTGACAATAGAAAATTAAGTATCTAAACTAATTGCCATTGTATTCCATTTCTCAGCTAAAATTAACATCTTTTATTGTTATGTATTGTCTTCATTTATTCTAAGTCTGGAAAAAAAAAAAAAAAAAAAAAATACTCTCTGCATTTAGGATATGAATACTTATAACTTAACAGTATAATTTTGTAAAAGGGTATCAGAGGAAAAAATTATTGTAAGGAAATACTGGTTGAGAGTTCAATTTCTAAATATTTAGATTTAAATTTATTTGGATTTTGAAATTATATTTTTTTTGTATACTTTCGACTGGCAAAAATACTTTCTTATATAATTAAAAAATAAGAAAATTATTTATTTGCTATGTAATTATTTTATCCTCAACCAATATTTTCCCTAACAATAAATAAACAAACTGTGATATTTTCTTAAATTATACTAATTTTATTATATTATTATTATTTCTACTATTGAATTATATTATGAATTACTACATATGTTGAGAAGTATTAGTTATATTGAAAGTTATTATTGTTATGTTTATGAATTGAATTTTATCATAGCATTTATTTATATTATTGAAGAGTTATATTATTTATTAGTGAAAAAATGTTTGACAAATATTAGTTAAAGATGGTGGGATCCCAAGAGAAATATAACAAATCCCACAGGAATATAACAAAGATAACATATTCCAGGTATGAAATAAATGACCAAGAAAATAATTTGATAAACAAACCTTTAAAGGTAGTTTCATATTACCAAAAGACATGCTTATTATGTGATGCTTAAGAGAAGATGTTGTGACAAGTGCTATAGTTTTAAAATTTGATGGAAAAATGTCTTAATTTTCAGCCTTTATATAAAAACTGTATTTATAAAAGAGACTGTACTAATTATTTAAAAAACAAAATGAGGACTTATAAAGATCCAAGAAAGAGACTGAATAAAAAAGTTGGATCTACAAATTGCTTGTGACTACTTAGTCTAAACTTATTGAATTTCGTGAAAGCAAAAATTTTTATTATTATTATTATTCTGTTTTTCTTGTTTATTAATATTTATTAATTATTGTTATTGTATTTTTCTTGTGCACTTACAAATGGTAAGTGAGATTGTAACATTTTTGTATTTCAGGGAGATCTTCTTTCACGTCCTTCTTCAAAATTGTTAACTTCCAAAATTATTATACTTCGTTCTTTTTAAGTTCTTCTCTTTCGCCAATGCCAGTGCAGGCTCACTCTAAACAACTTTAAATTTTAATTTTTTTTTCTCGTTTGAAACCGCCGTTTATAAAACAGCTTGTTCAGTCAAGAGTTTTTAAAAGGGGGGGGATAATATAACAAAATTTAAAATTTATCGCGATAAACCAAAGTATTTTTATTCCATCCTAGTCTAACTTACTCTATAATATTTATTTCCTCCGTTTATTAAAATATTTTAACTCTATGTATTCCGAAAAAACCTCATATCTAAATTCAATATTTCAATGGCGGCTAATTAGTTCAATAAATCGCGTCTTTATCTTTAAATTATAAAACTCCCTAATATTCATACTTTAAAAAACCCGCATAATTCCCTTTTAATTTTCTAAATTCCTAAAAAGACTGTATTTATTTTAATCAGTTCCGATATTAAAAATAATTCGCCAGATCATAAAATCTTTTTTTTTTTATTTAAAATTTCAAAGCATTTATTCTAATCCCATTCTGGCTATGCTCTAAATTCGATAAACCATTTCTCTTTTTCTTTTTTTTTCTTTCCCTAAAAGTCAAAATCATTCCATATTCTCGAACCAATTAACTAACGATAATCAATTAATCTGAAACACTCTGGGTCATAGCTAAATCATCGAACATCATGGAACTTTCGAGAATTTTCTTTCGCGCCAAAAATTAGCGGAAACCATTTTATTACCATATTCTGGAGCCAGCGCAAAGAATCCCTGCTCACGATTGGCGCACGTGACCATGTATTCCTACTCTTACTGAAAGAATATATCGTCGCCTTTTCCGTTTCGGAGAGGATTCTATTCTATTCGGAGATCCGAAGATGTGATGCACTGATGAAAGCTCGAATAGAGAGACGCTAGATCGAAGTTTGATTTGTTAGGTTAATGATGGAATCTCTGTCTGGTATTGGCGTGGAGTCCAGTATGTTTTTTCTTATATGCCTGCGGAATGTTTATTTTTAATAAATGTCCATCGTGCTCTGCAGTAGTGGGAGCCGTGATTGAAACGAAAAGAGGACTCGAGTGAAAGCAGATTCTTCCCTCATGTCAATTTAAGTTTGAGAATAAAAACTTCTGTGTTCTGGAATGAGATGCTTAATTGATTACGTACACACGCTATCTAATATGGAGTGCTGGAAATTCCTCTTCGGTTGATTATGTGAAAAGAGCCCATCTTATTTTCATAAAAACATTTATTAAAAAATGTTACTACTCAAGCAACTCGGCCTTAAAAATCACCACATATATATATATATATATATATAGTGCTGCGCATTCATTTTTACGAAAGAAAAATGCTAAATATTTCCTTTTCATATTTTTCTAAATCCAATTCAGTGCAGTCAGATAAGTGCTGTTCGTTTAGAGTGGGATAATTGAACCATTATCAGATCCATCTAGCGAAAGGGTTCCAACGACAATTCTCTGTTCACTTTATTTATTAAAAATGATCAGAATTCCGCTTCGCGGGCTAGAAGGGCATGGAGAAAATTTTTAAAAACTGAAGTTTTGAATAACAGAATATTTTAATGAATCTTGGAGCTGGCAGAAAATTTTTAAGCACGTAAGAGGAATTTTATGTATTTAAATATCCCAAATTGTTTCTGAAACATTTGTTTTAGTGATTGCATTGTAATTTCATTCCATGGATAAATATGAATTGTAATAGAAAACTTAAGGATGTTGAACAAATTAACAAAAATACTTTGAAATATTTCATATGATTTAAATAAAATAAGTACTTTTAGATTGTTAATTTAAAACAAGATGAAAAATGTAATAAAGAACATTTAATGAGTTTACAGCAAGAAGGGATTAGCTCACATTTCTGGCACTCACTGGGCAAGAAGGAGTCAGCTGCATGAGATACTGCTTCCTTGTCCCTATTCTATGGTGACAGCTTCGTCTACTGAAAAAAATCTTCGTCTACTGAAAAAAGTCTTCGTCTTGCGCCAAACAATGCAAAGATTTATTTTCAAGCAAAAAAAAAAAAAATGCAGTTAACTTAAAAGTACTAAAAATGGAGCTAATATCTTTTTTCTTCAAGCATTTCCATTAGAGTTCGAACATATAAACAACTTTTCATAATACAAGATGAAGGTACTTCGCTTTTATAGAAAATTAGGGCATCCAACTCGGGCTTCCCGGGATAGAGAATATATGTGAAAACCATTCTTTTTCTTTTTCTTTCTTTTTTTTTTTTTTTTTTGAAAACTCTAATTTTTTTTTTCTTTTTTTTACATTTAATAATTTTTTGGATTGCCCACTAACAACACCAAAGAACATTTTTATATGAAACATGCCAATTGTATATTCAAATAAAGTTTTGAAATTCTTTAAAAGCGGTAATTTCGTATTTTCCGAGTGAAGGAAGTTTATAGCCGAAGAAATCGCTAAAAATTATCGTTATCTACAGCAGATTTTTTTAATTCTGATAATTTCAACGGTTTTAAGAGCATATTTCGATTACATGTCTGTTAAATTTGTGTTTTATTTATACTATTTTATTTATCGCTTAATGAAGTTTTAATTTCGTTTGGAATATTAACTGGAAACAAATGCTGAACTATTTATATATTTTTTTAAACTGCAAACGGGATAATATTTTGTAATCGTCTGCAAGCGATATAGATAGATTTTTTTTTTTTAATCATGCTTGAAATTAAATTTAAATGTTATAATAAATTAGTAAATCACGATACAGTTTTCAAACAAATTGCATTTGAAAGTAGATTTTTTTCCCTATATAGCGGTGTAAAAATTAAAAATGTGCGGTGATTAGAAATTTAAAAAAATTTATATTATGAAATTTAAATTTATTAAATTATGAAATTTAAAAATAGCAAAAATCGCAAAACCAAAATTTTATACCCAAGTGTTGCCATTCGCAAAATGACGTCAGCGTTACGCACGGACATGTTTGTCCTTTATAATATAGATGTAGCACTAAGTTTCGTTTTTTACATGATAAAAATTCGCAATATTTCCTTGGTTATAATAGGATAAGTTAACATATTTTGACTGTAATAAGATAAGCTTCATTGTTACTACTTTTATTATTTTTATAAAAAAGTAAAGTTGATGTTAGTCTCGAAGAATGTTTTCTTAATGTGTGAATATTTATCTATATTCCATTGACATGTAAATAGTTATTATGACGATAATACAAAATTAAAAAAATTATTTAAATAATACGAAATATACCAGGTGTTTTTAAAGCCTGGTGCAAAAGTAAAAACCCACTAAAAAAATCTGTGAGTTGGAAAGACTTGCAGTTTGCAAGTTAAAAATCACTGTGATAGGGGATATGTATGACATGAAGAAAAAAATTCAAAATCTTGGCAGTAAAGGTGAAGATGCCGCTGTAAATAATGCTCAACTGGCAACTTCTTCTTCTTCTTCTTCTTCTTTTTTTTTTTTTTTTTTGGTCATCACTATTTAAAAATTTAAGTCTTTGGCTTATTTATTTAATCGGAGAAATCTGCAATTAAATAAAACGAAGGTACTATAGATAAAAAAAAATCACAGCAGTTGGCAGCTTTGATAATGAAGGTATAGCATGTATATAACTTACACAATGAAAAATTAGGATTAATTCAAACACACCACGTTGGTTGTGATTTCAAGTGTTTATTCGGAAATCCCAAATTTTTATTAGTATCAGAAAACGCCATACGAAAGAAGGCAGGAGTGATTCCTGTTTATGTACTGTTTTAAACTGCCTTATGTGTAATTTCGTAACAGTATTCAGTACTGGAAAGTGGTGGTGTTGCAGCGATGAGCATTTGCAGCAGTACATCATGCTTGAAAAATACATATTATTTTACGATTGAAAAGCTAAGTGGAAGAACATGTTATGTTATATTTTTACAAAAAAAAAAAAAATAAATAAATAAATTACGAATGGAGGTGTTATGAGCTATTCTATCATATGTTAAAGCTAAAATACTATGATTATAATTAGTTTTGGATATATGAGACAATGTTTATTAGTATTTAGTATTTTAATATTAAAGAATTTAAATTAATATAAATGATTTTTAATATTTAAAAATGAAATGTTATTAACTTTTTCTGAGATAATTTAGTATCACCTGTAAACATATGCTACCAAGCAGAAAATAAAGCGATAAAATTTACAACATAAACTTTCACTTCAATTTTCTTAAAATGTAATTTTTGTTACCGAACATCTTCTTCCACTAAGTTCTTCCATTATCATCTTTCTATGTCTTCTTTGCCACAGCGCCAGCGCCTAGATTTTGATTTTGATTTAATTTTTCATTCGTACAAAATCCTCTATCTACATCATATAATAATCTTAAAATAGCAAGTCTCTTCGACCTATATATCTTCTTCTGTCATCACATTTTACCCTTACTCCGAATTCTGTAAAATAGCCGGTAGCAAAGTATCCTTTTGCAGTTTGTTAAATAAATGTAAATTTTCGATGATAATTCATATTTATTCATCAAATGAATGCAAATAGAGTTTAAAAGTTGAAAGAACTCTTCGTAAGACAATAGGAATTTTAAAGAGGTATAAATTCTAAGTACGTCTTTTTCATATTTTTGCAAATCCAATTCAATGTAGTACAGAAAACTTTAGTTCATCCCGTAAAGGATAATTGAACCATTATCAGTTCTTCAACCTAGAGTAAGGGTTCTGACGCTTTATTAAAAAGGATCAGCATCCGCCTTCTTATTGTATAAAATCATGCGAAAAGTGAATTTATGAATAAACAAAATACTCTAATGGATCTGCATTCGGGTGGGAAAATGTTAAGTGTGTGTTGGGGATTTTATATATTCAAATATGACAAATTCTTTCTGTGTTAAAGCTATTGTTTTTAGTAAAAATAATTTACGATGTATTTTAAAACTTATTAAGGAGATAAAAAACTATGCAGAACATTTCCTTTTGATTAAAATAAAATGAGTTGTGTTAGATTTAGATTTTATATTACTTAACATCTGAGATTATTGTATCAACTCCGGTAATAATGTAACATAATATGAAAAAACGTTTCATTTCATCGATTAAAAAAAAAAGAGCTGTAGCTGAAAAGGTAGCATCTTAACATAGTATAAAACAAAGTCGCTTTTTCTGTCCCTATATCCCTATGTACGCTTAAATCTTTAAAACTACGCAACGGATTTTGATGCGGTTTTTTTTAATAGATAGAGTGATTCAAGAGGAAGGTTTATATGTATAATAACATCCATTAAATAGTGGAGAAATACTGTTATTTTTGAGGTTTTTAATGTGATGTCGTAAATAATTTCATTTTTTCCGCTTATAGATTGCAAACGCAGGCTGAACCCTACAAGATTTATCAAAATAATGTACTAATTATTGTACACATTAAAAAGGTCTACAGAAAACACAAAGAGATGAAGGTTTTCAAGGTTAACCCGAAGCAAAGCGAGGGAGGGCCACTAGTTATATATATATTCAGGCTCAGTAATGTGTTGCATGATAACGGTTATTATATTTTGACGAAAAACTTGGCAAATTGGTAACAAAATTTGACACCAAAGGCTTTGTCTGGAAAAAATTTCAAGAAATAGACACCGTGCAATAATTAGCAAGCAAGATATGGCGGATTTTCGAGATAAATTGAACTTGTAATTATCACTTTAGTATGTCTCTCCAAGCGGTTTTTGTGGAGGTTTAATAATAATAATAATAATAATAATAATAAACGTGCAGATTGTACAAGTCAGTGATATCGCATGCTACCGCCTGTGAAACTGGAGACTAAGCTTCCAGTTTTGAGATAAATTTCATTCTCTACATTATGTTACGTTATTTTTCCTTATTCGCATTCTTTTTAGGAATTGTAAAGAGATTGCCTTAATCTTAATATTTAAGAAATAAAAGTGTGTTCAATGAAGAAAATTTGCTTGTTCATTTACAAATCATCTTTCACATCTCCTGAAGGTGACGATTTCTTTTAATCATATTCTTTCCATTTATTTTCAGAAAAGGATGCAGATACTTTGTTACTAAGAAATATTAATTGAACAGAGAATATAAAGTTCTTGGGAACTCCAATTGTAAGATTTAATCGTGAAAAAAAAATACTGTTTCATTTTATGGGTTATAAATTTGAATACTCAGACCACACTAGACAAGCTTAAAACACCATACAATGCATGACCGAAACTCAAACAGTGAAACACTACAGGGTGCTTTCTGATTGTGAGGAAAACCCTGCTTGCTACATAATATTTAGTAAACGATTGCTGATTTTCTTTATGCGAAATATTATTAGTAACTAGAATACTAATATGGATGAAAATAAGAAGAAGAAATCGAGAAACTGCAAGTAAATTATTTGACAAATAACTAAGCTCAAGAGAAGAGAGTGTGTGTGGGGGGGAGGGGTTGAACCAAATTGTTTTCAGAGAAATTGAGTGTCATTCAGAACTTATGGGCAAAGGTAAATCTTTTAGGGGTGATCAAATACACCCAAACAATTTTCGTCATACAATGAATGAGCGTATCACAAGCGCGTATCGTTTTACTAATCAGGAAAAAGGAGACATGCATTTCATGTATGGTGTTGCGGACGGGAATGCTCTGCAATCCCAAATTGCCTAGTAAACAGGTTTCTTTCCACAATCAGAAAGTACCCTGTAGCACTACAGTATTTAAAATACGACCATGCATTATATGGTGTTTTCAGCTTTTCTAGGTGTGTTCTGTTTCTTCTTAAAGTTTCTCCGATGGGTTCAGAATCCCTCTGTATGACTATTTTATTCAAAAGCTTTTTGTTTCTATTTCATAATCGAAAGATTTCCTAAAAAAAAAAAAAAAAAAAAAAAACCTTAAACATGTTTTTTTTTTTTTTCACTTCTAATACGTAGTTTATAGATATCTTTGTCAGTACAAAGAAAACAAATGACAGCGTATTGAATATATTTTATCAAACATATTCTTTTACAAGAAGAAAATAGTAAAATGCATCAATGTATATCCAGAAATTTCCCTCCTCAAAATACTAATACTGTATATCAATTGGTAACTTCCAACCTTGAACATCCAAAGCAATGAATCTAATTAAATACCTATTGTATTTTTAAATAATCTGTTAGATCGATTAAAAATTTTAATTTTACAGCAGTGGAATTTATTACAGACAAATATAAAAATATATAAATAGCTCTGTATATCAATCTATAAGCTAATAATTATAAACTAGTGCTCACTTGCACATATATCGATCAGTTTTCTTCCAATGCAAAAAAATATCAGTTTAAAACTTATGCCTTTTCTCATAGTTTGTTTCTACACGTAAAGTTTGGTGTCGCAACACTATCTTAAAAAACCTTCACGCTTGTTTGCTATCAAGAAATTTCTCATGAAGCTTCGGTAAACGCGTTTCCGAAAGTAACTTCATAAATAATATTGGCAGGCACTACTTTAAAACAAACACGAATGTCAAAAATGCCACAAAATATTTTTTAACATTTAATAACAAAATTCTGAGTTTAAAGATAAATATTGAAGAAATATTTCGAAAATTACCTAGATATATAAAAATTCCAAATAAAATTAAATTAAGAGTCTGATTCTGAGCCATGTCATTATAGATTTCCTTACGAAAGAATGGTGGTTTCCACTATTGTTATTTATAGGAATTCAATTGTTTTCTATTCCGGTTCAGTTAAAATAAAATACAGCAAAAAGTCCTTGAAGGGGGCATCTCCAAATACGCGATCCTTTTTTTAAAGGGGAAATTTCCTAGGTCCCAATCTCTCAGATAGGCCGTATAATACATGTAACCTCCAAATAAAGGGCTCTCCATTTAAGTGACAATTACAATTGTTCCAAGAAAAGCTTCTTCCAAGAAAACAAGACAGAAAAATCATGCGTCAAACACTGATTATGAAACACTTTCCAATGCATTCAGAACAATGTAACAAAACTTTTCCGTTTAATGATGGTATTTAAGTAAACAATTTGAAAAACGCATAACACAATTGAAAACCCAATTTCAGCAATTAATATCTATATTCGGGAAAGTATTCATATTCTTTTTTGAAGCCCTTGGTTATGATCTATAGGTGTGTATATATACTAGATGGTATGCTAAAATTTAGTTCAATTAGAAAATGCATAACACACTTAAAAATTGCCCTTCAACAATTTCTGCCAATAAATGAAAATGAATTATTTTGTGCAATACTATATATAATCTATAGAATTTATACACAACAAGTAATATGCAAAAAATTAGTTAAATTTTAAAATGCATGCCACAACTGAAAATGCACTTGTAGCAATTATCTTTCATAGATATTACTGTAACCGAATTATTTTGTGTGTTCCTGTAAATGTATCATAAATGTAATTCCACACCGTAGTCTACGGTAAGCATCTTGTAGCGCACCTCTGTGTTGTGTATACAAATTTCAATATATTTGAAATAGTGTAACATCATTAAAAAACACTGCAAACTTTTTTTTCCATAGGCCGTAATGTGACAAATTCATTTGAGTGTCCCTGTAAACCAATTATATATACTAAACTTTTCTTTTTTAATATCGAACATGACATGGTAATCTCTAAATTTCAATTTTAAATAGTAATCATTAAATTTCAATCCGATTATATTTACGCGAGTTACAGCAAGGCGAGACAGACCAACATGTAGACAGGCACACATGCAGACAGACACAGACAAACCGAAATCATAAACACTTTTCATCTTTGTTGGAAAGTGCTATAAAAATTAATACAGGGTCATCGAAAAAGGTTGGACAATGCAAAGGCCTTTTTTCAGCGCGCATAGCTACTGCGCATCGTTTTATAGCCACGACTGCCAAACAGTTACATTTAAAAAATCTCGAAGAATTGCTGAATACTTTGCAAAAAAAAAAATTATTGTTTTTCCTCAATTACTTTTAGAGTTATGATTTTTTTTTATTAGTCTAACTTTTTTCGGTGACAATTTAAATAAAAAGCTAAAACTTTTACATTTTGTCATAAAACTCTTTAATTAAGAACACCTTGTTAAAATAAATCTTACACAAACCATTTTTAGAAAATAAGCTTTTGCAAAGATTAGAGGTCACTTTACAAAAAATGGAAGGTTGTTTTTTTAAGTCAATATATTTTTTTGTAAGTGATGTCGTGGTAAGTTATGCATGAGTGATAGTGAGGGTTTAAGTTATTAAACTTTATATGCATATTGCAACGCATGTTTGTTCATCAAAATTTGCAATACAAGCTCTTTTAATTCAATACTTTACATAAACAAATGTAAGCAAAGCACTCACATTTTTACGCATTCCTTGAAATCTGTTATTCATAAATTACCTAATGTATTAAATTAATGCTAATTACTATTTTTCAATGAACATATATTATAAAATATATTGTAAATTTAAAAAAATTATTATTATCATCGCTGTTTCATTTAATCTTCTATTATATTTAAACATTTGATCGAATTTAAGTTATATTGCGTGTTTATGTAATGTACTCACATTTCTACGTATTCCTTTAAATGTGCTATTCATAAATTACCTAATGTATTGAAATAATGCTAAGTATTAATTTTCAATGAATATACATTATAAAATATAAGGTACATTTTAAAAAATTATTATTATCATCATTGTTTCATTTAATCTTTTATTATCTTTGATCGTTTGATCGAATTTAAGTTATATTGCGTGTATATGTATATATTGTGGTTTGGCTTATTCTAATAAAAGACTATTTGAAAGGAAAATACTTTTGATTTGTTGTTAATACATATAAGTATAAATGTATAGGGGATTTTTGAAGACATCAACTTTTTTGGACAGTGACGTCATCAGGTCTGCAGTTGTAGAGCTCTGCACGAGCTGAAAATTTCGGCCCGTTCAACTTCTAGGAAAAAAGAAGTCCAGGGCCGGCTCGGCCTGGAAAAAAGGAGTCTCGCTTGGCACGAGTCTGCAGAAAAAAATTAGGTCTGTGTCCGGTTTGGAAAGTGTGATGACCAGGCCTGGACCGTACCCTTAGAAAAAAGTAAAGCGCAGGCACGGCACGACCCGAGTCTCATGAATTAAACATTGGCCCGAGCCCGGTACATGGGTCGGGTTTGGGCTTCCGACCAGGCCCGGGCTCATGCAGGCCTTTAAGTTGAGTATAACCTGCAGACCGTGTCCAAGTGTCCAGGGTCAAAGTTCATTAAGTGTTAAGTAATGAACGCGACACGAGTGCTATCTGCCATCTACATGCAGATTATGAAAATTATAGGGATGAAAGGGAAGGATTAGTCGGTATTGAGTCCATTTTTCAGATTGATACTTCCGGCATATGAGTTAAAATGATACTTTTCATTCCTATAACGTTATGTGTACTGTTCAGGAGACGTTCTACTTCTTGTAGTTCTATCATGGGGGTTCTACTATGTTTTTCAAACTGGGCGACATTTTCCTCGAGAACCATTCGACCGATTTCGACAGGTAAAAAGTAATCGTTTTTGCCGGAAATTATACCACCGAAAAGTATAATTTTGATTGATTAATTATTTTTTCGAGCTCGCAAAAGGTAAAAGAAAGCGAAAAAAAACCTTTTTGTTCAAATGACCCCCATTTTGTCAAAAAATAACTTTTAAAACTAAACTTTTTTTCTAAATTTTGTAAATTTAGAAAATTTTATTTTTCTAAATTTTCTAAAATTTTCTAAATTTAAAACTAAATTTTGGAATAAGCTTCAGTGAATTTAATGCCACTTCATAATTTGGCGAACTAATTTGTTTCAGATGATTGCGACCGGAAATAAACACAAACGGTCACCCGACTGAAAGTTCACGGCGCACACCATCTGGTACTCCGCATCGCACAATGCGCAGTATTCTTTTTTTTTTTTTTTTTTTTTTTTTTTTTTTTTACACACAAAAATGTAAATACATAAAAGAAATGTCAATAAATATAATGCAAAAAGTCCGTCGGTGATATCTCTTGTCTTTGTAACGGAAAAAAAAATCGTAAAAATGACAGGAATTTTAATTCAAAGAAATACAACTTCCTATTTATAAATATCCAAATAATTTAGTTAATAAATATTTTCATTTTTCGTAGTCTAATAGTCTAATTAGTTTTGGCATACAATGTTTGTAATTGAGTGTTGCCATAATTTACATCTAAAAGTAAATGGAGTCAATGGTTTGTATTGTAATTTATGATTTAAATAATTTCAGTTGAGTTCCGGAATTGACAAAAAGAAGATTACCTCCGATTTCTGTTCAAAGAATTTTTTTTTCAGTTTTTGCTTCTAATATTTTGAAGTTCTGATTATTTATAGTGCCAGTGTCAAATTGTCGTATTAAAGATGATGCTCTCTTTATCCAAAATCAGGCATAATGTTAAGATAATTTAAAATTAGCTGTAGAACAACATTTTGTGATCAGAAAAATATTTCTTATTCATCTTAGATAAAAGAAAATTCCTAATAAAATTTCTAGCAGACTATAAATAATACCCTTTTTTCATGCACATTGTGTTATGATTTGACGATTAAGAATTATGATTAGAACAACCCGATTCTTCATTAAGAAAAAAAATTAAAAAATGAAACACTTTATAAAAAACAATCTTAGTTTATGTAAAGGAATAAAGTCTTTAAAAGGTCATAAAAGTGACAATAAATGTCCAACTCGTTTCGAAAGATGTTGATCCTTCTTCATCAGGTGTAAAAAAAAAAAAAAACATGTTACAACTTTGAGAGATAGAACAGAAATAAAAAAAAAGGAACAGATTAGAAAAAAGGAGTGAAGGACTAATGTGATAAACATCCAATAGGAAAATAGGAAACAACTAATTAAATGTTGAAACGGCAAATACAGTAAGAAATATAATGCAATAGTAATATGAAAAATTGAAGTAAAAATGCAAAAGCGAAGGAAAAATGAAAGTAAAAACACACACAAAAATATATATAAATAATACTATTATCATTAAATAAATAAAAAAGGAAATAAATTATAGATCCATGCTAGAATTCATAAAAGTAATTTAGTTAACATGAACGGTTACTTGATTTAGTGAACAAGGTGTTTCCAAGATTCTAAGAATATAGCTGGATGAATTTTCATTATCAAACAGTTTGTTGACCCTTGCTCTCTCTTTACTTTTATATTCTATTTGTTTTCAATTTTACTTTTGCCCTCAAAGTGATAGTACGTAGGTAGTCTGATGAAGAAAGGATAAATCCTTTGAAAACGCGATGCTCTTTTCTAATTTTTATTGGTATTTTTAAGAAGTTTCTTCCATTGCATTGTTTTTCACTAGTATAAACTATAACATTAATTGTAAGCTTAGAAAATTTTGTTCATTAAAAATATATATATACAGTCACCTCTCCCTTATACGCGTTTGAAGGGACTGATTTAAAATCGCGCATAACTGAGAGACGCGCATAACTGAGAGGATGTCGTATGCTGTAATTATTTATGCACATTATACACATTATTCGAAAGAAAAACGTATTGAAATATAAGAATTATAACTAATGATATTTTATAAAATAAAAGGGGTGTAATATTTGTATAGTGTACTAAAAAAAATCCTTACACTTTCACTATAAAATTTAGTTTACAAAAATACAATAAAGTAAAATTTAATTTGATATAGAAGATGATATACTTACATAAGAAAATGCCAATTAGTCTGTTTTTTAAGAAGTCATCAATGGTAGTTTGTTTTTGCTTAGGCCGTGTTTGTGCAACGACCTTTTCTAATGCATTAAAGTGCGTCATTGTATTTGATGCCACATCAGCATTTTGTAGGTAACATCTCGAAGTGTCCTGGGCTCCTAAAGCTGTAGCATAAGATCGGACAATTACAGTATCAGTTTAATCATTATCATCATCTTCTGCTTTTTCAGCTGTCACATCATAGAAAACAGTTTCAATATCTCTAATTGCCGTTTATGTTAATTTTTCATCAACACTGACGAAATCTTGAAAAGAAAGAGAATCTTGGCTTATTCTATTCCATTCTTCTTCGTTTACGTTAAAATCATTGTTGTTGTTTTCATTTTCCTGTAATGGAATAACTTCATCATTATTTGAGTGAAAAATACTCGCTTTCCTAAAGCAGTTAGAAATTGTTGTGGCTGTTTCGTTATTCCAAGAGGAAACCCAACATATGCATGGCATCCAGAATCCAAATTTTCTTGAATTCCTTTTTCTACTCTAGTGATATAAACATTCTTCGCACCAAATCTTTCCTATATTGCGCTTTAACTGACCTTATTATACCGAGATCTAAGGGCTGGAGTCTGCTAGTACAGTTAGCAGGAGAAAATATATCTCGTGTATGTATCAGCAATGGGAGATCTGAAGGATGAGCGGGACACTGATCCATAATTATCAGAACTTTTCTTTTTTTTAGCCATCTTCATATCGAATTCTTTTAAAAAGTCTAAAAAAATGATCGATGTCATCCAGGCTTTGGAGCTACTCTCATAAGAACATGGCAATTTCTTGATATTTTTAAAACACTGTGGTTTCTTGGATTTACCAATCACTATTGGCGGTAACTTTTCTGATCCGTCCCCATTGCAACATAAAAGCACAGCCAGTCTTTCTTTGCTGTGTTTGCCACCATGGCATGTTTCTCCCTTAATCCCTCATCGTTTTGTTTGATAAAAGACGATAAAATAACCCTGTTTCATTACAGTTAAAAATGTTCTTAAGATCAAAGTTCTGAATTAAATTTGGAAGGTTTGCGATCCATTCATTACCAGTTCAATCTGAAACGGCTGCGCTTTCACTACTCAGACAATGATTTGTTAAACCGTGTCTTTTTTTAAGCTTTTTCTAACCATCCCGAAGAAGCCGAAAAATTTTCGATTCCCATTTTGGATGACAAAGTGAGTGCCTTTTCTTTAAATAACTCACCGATAATGGGTAAATTAGAAGCTCTTATTTCTCTGAACCACTGAATTAAAGTGGTTTCTAAAATCTCAAATTTTCCATTCTGAATTCTTGATCGTTTCTTTGCTTGTGTAGAATATTCACTATTCATTTTTTTGATCGAGTCCTTGTTCTTTAAAATCCCTCTGAGTGTTGATTCTGGCAAATCGAGTTTTCGAGCTAAACTTATTTTTGACAGTCTAGGATCATTTTCTGCTGCTTTTATAATTTCCATTTTGAACGAAATTGTTAACTTTCTTTTGCTCATTTTTATTGAAAAAAAAAAAGAATCTAGATGCTACCGCAAGGACGAAATGTAACACGCAGGTGACTTGGTAAAATTATAACAGACAGAAAAGAAGGAACCATTAGAACTGAGGGGGGGGGGGGGCAGTGTAAAGTCAAACTGTAACATCCTCTCCACCCCGTTTTTACGAACGGTCTTTTGACCTTGACAGGTGCAGAAAATTATTTATCAATAAAACAAAAATGTGAATTGCGCTGTTATTTCCGCGTATAACTGAGAGAGACAATTCAAAGAGGCGCTTATAAGTGAGAGATCTACAGCATTATTTTCCTATTTCTCATGGCGGGACCTAACGAAATTCGCGTATAACTGAGAAACGCGTATAACTGAGAGGCGCATAAGTGAGAGATGACTGTATAACATTTTTTTTTATCTCTTTCCATTTTTCTAGTCATATATTTTACAAATTTCTTTAAAAAAGCTTTACATAAATAAGCAAAAGAAAAAGCATATGATACACAAAAAAGATTTTATACCTTAAAAAAAATAAAAAAACAAAACAAGACAATAATGATATTAGTAATTTTGAAAATATATGTTCTTCAAGCTAAATAAAATGTTCATTTGGTTAAGAGGTGAGCGTAGTTTTTTCTGTTTTTTTTTTCCCTTGGACGTTTTTATGCATTAGAAGCGTTGTATTGCTTTAAATTACGTCATAAACTTTCATTATTTATATAGAAAGCAAGTTATGAATAGCATAATATAAATAATGGCGATAAAGCGTTCATTCACCGACCGAGATTTTTCTCATCTCTTAGTGAGAAAAGCATCGTCGTTACATAAAATATTCAGAGTCGATTGAACCATTCTTTTGAATGATTTAGACATTGTTATATTTAACGGATATGTTTTCTAATTTGTTAATTATTATTTATTTCAGTATTGAAGATATAGAATCTATCTATATTATAAAGGATAAACGTGTCCGTGCGTAACGCTGACGTCATTTTACGAATGGCAACACTTGACGATGAAATTTCGGTTTTGCGAATGATGCTACTGCAATTTTTTTAATTTCTAAACATCGCACATTTTTAATTTTTACACCGTTATATAGGAGAAAAAAGCTACTTTCAAATGCAATCTGTTTGAAAACTGTATATTAATTGACTGATTTATTATAGCATTTAAATTAAATTTCAAGTATGATTTAAAAAAAAAAATCTACATCGCTTGCAGATGATTTCAAAATATTAATCTGTTTGCACTTTAAACAATAAAATATAAGTTCAGCATTTATTTCCAGCTAATATTCAATAACGAAATTAAAACTTCATTAAGGAATAAATAAAATAGTATAAATAAAACACAGATTTAACAGATATGTAATTGAAATAAACGCTTAAAACTGCTGAAAATATCAGAATTTTAAAAAACTGCCCAAGATAACGAAATTTTTAGGGATTTCTTTGGTGTTGTTAGCGGACAATCTAACAAAAATATTAAATGTAAAAAATCTATTAGTTTTCAGTAGCAAAAAATTAAAAAATGGTTTTCACATATATTCTCTATCCCGGGAAGCCCGAGTTGGATGCCCTCGTATTAATAAAACAAAGAGTTTGTATGTCTCTGTGTCTGTCTGTGTACGCTCTCACGCCGTGATGGATAAGGCCAGCGATACGACACTGTGGCAGGGGAGAAACTCCCTGGTTTATTCAAGAACCCTCAGGAAGAGATTCTTTCAAAATTCTATTTTTTTTTTTTTTTTTTTTAAGAATTTTTTACTGAATTTTTACATTGTTTTTTTCTTTTACCATTCGCACCCTTGTTTCTAAAAATCGCATAGTTCCAGTCTTTACAGAATAGAATAGAACAAAACATATGTTTTTAGAAAAAAAGTTATCTGAAAATCGTACTTTAATTTACGAACTTTTAATGATTATGTGACATGTTGAAAATTTCACATGCTCACATGCGTGGAAGATAAAGATAATCTCTTAAGAATGAAAGACCTTTTGTGAATTGTCACTATTCAAGTAAGAGTGCTACACAGAAGGGTGACAGGTGGACGTGAATCAACTAATCAATTACTTGGAAAAAGGGGATAATCTCCCAAGAATGAAAGATAGAACTATAGTTTGGGGTCTGTCAGTGTCACCTGGAGATAAGCAGACTGGAGCAGGTGTGGTAGAGGAGGCAATGTTTTCTGGGAAATTCCTGGAATGCAAGGAAAGCCCCTGGGAAGTGGAATTGCTGACGGCAGTTGAAGGTGGAAGGAGTTGAATGTTGAATGAGTTGGATGTGGAACAAGCTTGAGTGAGGTTGTCTTTGAGTGGACTTCAGAATCGGAGTTCGTCTGAAATTGTAAATTCACGGAATGGATATGATTATCATATCTGTTTCATTTTTACTTTTGTTTTCTTTTTTTAATGTGTTAATTTAAAATAAAGTTTTTTTCGTTTCAAACGAAAATGGATTTTATTAATTATATATACGAGTGACCACGTTACCGCAATTAATTTAAAAAGAAACCTTTTAATTAAAAAAATTAAAAATGTATATTTTTCACTTTTAATTTCAATAAATGTAAAACCTGCAAACGATTATTCTAGTTCTTTTCTCAACACTGAGACACTAATAATTAACCTTTTTTTTTCTTCTTCTAAACTTCGTAAAAATAAAAAATGTAGTTGGATAGATATATGTTGGGTAAATATCCCAACAGGTGGCGATAGCTATACCACTTTTTTCGTGATTTTTACTATTGTTATATCTCAAGAACTAATGCACGGAATTTCATCCAACTTCAGATTCTGTTAGACCTTGACATAACTGGAGGCTGTTTTTGTTTGGGTGTAAATATCCCAACAGGTGGCGCTATGCTACTTTTTTCATTATACGCCATTTTATTTCTTATAAATGAATTCTGAAACTTCAGGGAAAATACTTCATTTTCGCGCAGTCGTATGTAAAATGTTTTAAATCCATGTATGAAAATGCACGTTTTCTTTTGAATAATTTCCTTGTTTAGTGTATCCGGGAAAATAAGATTAAAAAAAGAAAAAACTTTTGTGATGTGGAACTAATTTTAGTCTAGGCTGCAAAAAAGTTAAAAGTACTTCTCCTTTAAACAATCTTAGTGCTTTACTTTTATGGATGAAATTGCTGATATACTGTTGCATATGTCATATTTATCGATGGAAGCGTTTCGTCTTTATTTGTTTATGGTTGATGAGTACTTTTTTTTTTCTCCGAGTGAAGAACTGGTTTACTACTTGTATTAAAAAATTCTTGTATTAAAGTAAAGTAATTGAGTAAATATATGGATTACCAATATTATTTCTTATTACATAGAAGAAACAAACATTGTATAGCTTTAAATTTACTACAAAAATAAACTATAAGATTTTTATTTACGTGTTAGAATGGCTACTATTATTAAATTCTTTTTATTTTTCAATTACCTACAAGCTGAAGATTCCATTTGCAGCATTTTATATCTAAACGTTTTTGTTTTTCATGCTTATTTTCTTACATACATACCTATATGCCTCGTACAATTATCTTATATAGCAATCTTACACACATCTCATAACGTGTGCAGGTACTGATTTACGACAACTGCCAATATATAAAGTAGCCATTAACAACCCTTCTTTGGAGCATTGACTGATGAGAAAATTTCTATACTACTTGCATAATTAAAATGTTATAAATCTATTAAGTTGATGCAAAAATTAGCAGTAATTAATTTTTATTTGAGATGAATGTCATATAGATATGAATTATTAATTTATTCTTCTTCACAGCATTTAGTTCTACAAAATAGGTTGCTTTTCGTGATCTTTTTACTTTCTTCTATCTTTACAAGAAGAAATTTTCGGATTCATGAAAATTTTTGACTTCCGGTTTTCGACGAATTTATACGTTTTAGAAGGTCCTGAACACGATTTGACTGTTTTTAGAAAATGTCTGTCTGTGATTCTGTTTATTTGTCTGTATGTGAAAAAATTTTGTGGGCGCTCTATCTCATGAACTAATGCCCGAAATTTAATAAAACTTTATGTTCAGTTAGACCCTGATATATGTTGATGTTGAATAGTTTTTGGTGAAAATCACCCAATAGGTGGCGCTGCTATGCTGCATTTTTCGCGATTTCCGCAATAGCTCTATCTCAAGAACTAATGCACTTATTTTCATCAAATTTCAGATTCAGTTAGACCTTAGCGTGAATAAACGTATATTATGTTTTGGTGTAGATATCCCAACAGGTGGCGATAGCTATACCACTTTTTCGTGATTTTTACTATTATTATATCTCAAGAACTAATGCACGGAATTTCATCAAACTTCAGATTCTGTTAGACCTTGATATAAATGGAGGCTGTTTTTGTTTGGGTGTAAATATCCCAACAGGTGGCGCTGCTATGCTACTTTTTTCATTATTATCACGATAACTATATCTCAAGAACTAATGCATGGATTTTCATCAAACTTCAGATTCAGTTAGACGTTGACATAAGTTTTTGTTGATTAGGTTTTGCTCTAAATCTCTCAACAGGTGGCGCTGCTATCCTGGATTTTGCAGGATTTACACGATTTTAGCAATAGTCATATCTCAAGAACTAATGCACCGGATTTAATAAAATTTTAGTTTCAGTTAGACCGTGTTATAAATTGGTTTTTTTAGTGTATGCTTTTTAGTGCATGCCGAACCTGTGTGAGATAGAAGAAAGTTTTGGGATTGGTACATCTGACTAGTTTTTTTTTTTTTTTTTTTTTTTTTTTTTTTTTTTTTAAATCATGAATTACACGACGTTTTAGTAGCGATTGAAAGGAGCAAGAAAATCTATCACTTAATACAATGATTACATTATTAGAGATACTGCATGTTATCTTCTTTTTACAATGGTACAATTTATACAGTTCTAATTGTAAAAAGCCTGACACCACTATTTCTTTAAAATTTTAAATAAATATTTCAAAATGCTGCTATTATTGTAAGTTACAGCAATAGCGTTTGAAAGCCACATTGTTCGGTAGAGTTTCTTTTGAATTAATCAAAGTTTTTTTTTTTTCAAGCATCTCTATTACTTGACAGATGTTTTACACTCTTCTCAACAAAGTTTAAACATGTTTATACATTCCGTTTGTATATCAGTTGTTCTGGCCGTCTGTCCGCGCTCTAAGACGCGTAAATGTACTCGGATATATGTTTGATATATGTTTTTGAGAATTATAATTACTGTGACATGTTCGGTACTGAAAATGAAGTATGTTGTATTTATAGTTCGTTTACAAGGACACGCAAAAGAATTTCGTTACATTATGGTGTAAGGGAATTGATATATATCAATGAGGTACACAACAAGATACTTAATGTAGAATATAGTATGCATATCAGTTATTGTTCATTTATAGAGGCACTCAAAATAATTCGGTTACAGTACTGTCTCTGAGCGATAATTGCAGGAAATGCGTTGTGGTATGCGTTTTTAAAGGGTCTAGCCGGATAAGCATAGCAAAATGGCTCCCATGGCCGATGTTTGAAATAACACGTATCGTAATAAAGCATACCATGAGAATATAATATGAATGTTTTAGCCCCTGACCTTCCTTAAACTGTCCTTGAGATAATCGGGGAAGCATGAACCGGCGCCACTATCTTTTAAATGCGTTTTCCTCAAAAAGTATAAAAGTTAAAAAAATGAAACCAACACCAAATATTGAAAAATGTATTAATTTATATTATATATTTTTTTCATATTTTTACACAATTTTTAACATAGAAAAGTAAACATAAATATTTAAAAAAATTATTAATTTAGTAATATTATATTTACACCAACCAAAAAATTACACGATAATACGCAAGGTTAAAAAAAAATGTCGTTAAAATCGATGATGCGCTTTTTGAGTTATAACAAAAATAATGCTAACAACGTGTTAGACATTTCCTATCTTTTCCTCTTCGAATTTGCATAATTACGCGCGTATTATTGTTACTGCAAAACAAATACAATAAGTGAGTTGAAAGTACATACGAATAAGTCTGTAAATAATTAGATATCTCGCTCGTTTTAATTCAAAAATAACAAATTTTCAGTACAACTGTTTTAAAAAATTTAATTAAACAATCTTTTGTTCATTAATAAAATATTCTTAAGCATACTTTTTTCTCTGTGATTTTTTTGTATGTTAATAGATTTATTTAGGTTATTCCAGTAGCAATAACAATTCAAAAGTGTCACTTTATCACATAGAATAATGTAAATACGTTGGAAAAGCACAGTGACACTTTTGCCCTCTGACGGCAAAATAGAACAACTGCACGGTGCAGTTTTTCCAGATAAAAATATCAATTCTTAAGACTTAAAAACTGTCTTTATCTTAAAAATGGGGATATTTAAGTTGTGTCACTTTTCTACTAAAGGAGTGGTGTATAGAAGCCCCTTTTTTAACAATAGATTAAACATTACAATATTAACTAATATTGTTTCATATAACAGTATCTTTTTAATCAATTATGATTAAGAGTTCACTTTATACTACAAAGGAGATAATTATAGAACATTTCAGAAAAAGAGACTTTTCGCGATAAAAATTATAGAACATTTCAGAAAAAGAGACTTTTCGCGATAAAAATTATAGAACATTTCAGAAAAAGAGACTTTTCGAAAATATATCAATCATTATCATCACTATTTTCATTTATCACAACATTAATATTATCAATCGAAAAGATTTTTGTTACTATTTCATCAGGGCGTATTATTCGTGACAAATATCGTCCATGAGATAGGTAATATATTACACTTGGCACATGGGAGCAACATCCAACAGTCCTTTGACCATTAGGACAATCACAGCTGTACCTTTGAATGCCGTCGATGTTATAACTGTTAGGGATATAATCAACGTACACGCGAATGTGCTGTGCTTGTTCTATAAGGAAAGGACATTTACAAACAAATACTTCTGTCAACCAATCTACCACTACCATTTTGACGTAGCAAGAATCGCCAGACGACGTAGGCCTATCATATCACACACCTGTTTAACGTAGACCAATCAAATCGCTCCATCTCATGCGTACAGTAGGAGTCATAAAGAATGGACAGTTTTTCTTGCTATCCAGCAGTATTCTAACCAACAGTGAAGTCAGCTGCCCTCTCATTATGTGACAAACATGCTAGACATGGTAGACAAAAAATTACCGTTTGATTTGTCAGTTCTTGATATTATTATGCTAGAAGGATGCGCAGTACGTCAAAATAACAGAATGTTTACAAACACTAAACAAGCCTATAAGGAAGTGGTATGAATGGAAACATTCTTTTTATTTTAGCGTACTGCGCATCCTGCCCGAGTAGAAATATCACGATTTGACCAATCAATTGATAACAGCGTATTTCTCCAAATACAAACAGGAAAAGTTTGGAATATTTTAACAAGTTGTTAGCATTATTTTTCTTATAACTCAAAAAGCGCATCTTCGATTTTAACGACATTTTTTTTTTGGTTAAAGTACATACTGTGAGCATTATTGTGTAATTTTTTGGTTGGTGTGAATATAATATTACTATATTAATATATATTTTTTAAATAGTTTTGTCTATTTTTCTATGTTAAAAATTGCGTAAAAATGTGAAAAAATATATAATATGAACTAATATATTCTTCAATAATTGGCGTGGGTTTTATTTTTTTAACTTTTATACTTTTTGAGAGAAGCGCAGTGTGGCGGCGGCGCATACTTTCCTGATTAACTCAAGGACAGTTGAAGGTCAGGGACTAAAAACACTCTGTATTATATTCTCGTGGTAAACCTCATTACCACATATGTTATTTCAAACATCGGACATGGGGGCCATTTCGCTATGTTTATCCGGCTAAACCCTTTAACTATTTTTTTGCATATTACTTCTTGCATGTAAATTCTATTGATCATATACTGGGCTGCACAAAAGAATTTGAGTATATATTCGTTTACTGACCGTGATTTCTGAAAGGGGAATTTCAACTTCGTTGCGTTTTCTTGCTGAACAAAGTTTTAGCATACAATGTAGTATCTACGGAAATATTTAGATCAAATACAGATCTTCACAAAAGAATTTGAATATTTTTTCCGATTATAGATAGTAATTACTAAAATTGGGTTACCCAATGTGTTAAATGTTTTCCAAATTATTTACTTACATATCGTATTTCAACTTATTAAACGGGGAAATTTTGTTACAGTATTCTCAATGTTTCGAAAAGTGCTTCATTTAATCTGTGATTGATGCATGATTTTTCTTTCTTTTTAAAATATTGTGAGCTAAGTAATATATTTTTGTTTTGTTTTATATGTTTCTACATTTTTATTGTGTTAAATGAATAACTTTTAACTTTTTTCCGGACAGATTCAATTTTTTCATATGGGCAAGTCTTAACTCAAGGTGATGATTTCGGAGATTACAAAAAACTCCTGATAAATACTGAACACTCTCACAGAAAAACAGAATTGCCTCAAAAAACTCTTGCGAAAAATATGCAAGATCATGGCATCAAGCTATGTTAATGACAGCTCTTCGAAGCATCATGAACTTGAACTTTGCATATCGCCAACCCGCAAGAAAACGACTGCTTACTTCAACAATGATACAAACAAGAACGAAAAGTCATGCGTCAAGCATAGATTATGTAGCACTTTCCAACGCTTCTAAAATAATTTTACAAATCATTACCGTTTAATAAGCTGAAAGATGACATCTAAGTAAACAATTTGGAAAACGCATAACATATTTAAAAACGTAATTTTAGGAATTTTCAATATATACAATATTTGGAAAAATATCCGAATACTTTTATGTAGCCCTGTATATGATCTATAGATTTGTATATATACATAGGATGCTAAATTTTAGTTTAGTTAGGAAACGCGTAGCACCGTTTAAATTCTCCTTCTGGAGTTTCTGTCAATAAACGGAAATGTGTTCGCGAACTTTTGTGCTGCCCTGTATAGGATCTACAGAATTTATACACACCACGTAATAGACAAAAAGCTAGTTAAGATTAAAATCGCGTTTAGTAACTTAAAACGCACTTCCAGGAATTATTGTTAACAGACAGTAGATAATTCTTTTGTGTGTCCCTGTAAATGAACGATGACTGCTATACACACACTATTCTGTAGTAAGCCTCTTGTAATGCACCTTAGTAATATATATAAACTTCAATGCGTTTAAAATAGTGGAACATTATTTAAATAAGTCGCAGACGATTTTTCTCCATAGACGTAATGTAACGGAATTATTTTGACTGTCCCTGTAAAGTAACTCTAAGTGCTATACACCTACTATTCCATATTAAGTTTCTTCTAATGCATCTTAGTGATCTATGTAAATTTCAATGCGTTTACAATAGTGAAACATTTTTAAAATAAACCGCAAATGATTTTTCCCCATCGACCGCAATGTAACGGAATTCTTTTGAGTGTCCCTGTAAGAAAACTATAAGTGCTACACACTTCAGTTGAAATAGGGAACGTGCCATAGATAACGACAATAACATATAAAAATTGCAGAGCAATCCGAGCATATTTACGGGAGTTAGAGCACGGCCAGGCGGCCAGACGGCCAGACGGCCAGACGGCCATCCGGCCATCCGGCCATACGGCCAGACAAACCGAAGTCATAAGCACTTTTCAACTAGGTTGGAAAGTGCTAAAAACGCTTAAACTAGGGCCAAAGAACAGCAAAAGTAGACAATTGAAGAAGGTTAGTTGACAATTCTAGAATTTCAAATTGTATATTTGTTTTTGCAATGAATTTAATTTTATAATAAACAACTTTTTAAAAATTACTTTTGCGTTTGCTTCTCCGATGAATCCTCAGTTCAGTTTTTAATTGGCAAAGTTATATTTGTAAGAAAAAATAAAGGTTTATTTACATTTACAAAAGTCTACGTTGTAAAGCGAGTAAACACTTTGAGCATCGAGTTGTGGTCATCTATTTGCAGCCAAGGAACTGGTCGTCTGTACGTTGTGCAGGGAGTAATGCAGCAAAATCGATACATCAATGTTCTGAAGACAAAAATGTTATGTCAGGGACAGGATTGGTTCACAATAATAATTTCATATTCAAGCATGATTCTATTCGTCGCTATATGCCTAAGAAAGTAACAAGATTCCTAAATGACAAAAAGGTCAATGCTTTTTATTGGGCTAGAAATATCCTGGATCTCAACTTCTTCGAGAACATTTGGTAACTTAGGAAACGTAAAATTTCAAAGGAATTTGTTTCCAGCAAACGCCAAGTAATAGAGCGTTTGATTGATGTCTTACACAAGAATGAGTATATTAAATTAAACTTAGTCAATTTCAAAGTAAGCATGACCATACGAATTACAGAAGTAATTGCAGATAATAGCGGCATTATAAATTTTGTCTTTAACAATATTTTTATATTTCTTATATTAATTACATGAGCACAATTTTTAAGTACATTATTCGTTTACTAACATCAATAAAATCAGTTAGGTATAAAAACTTTTATTTTGTGGCTTTATTTCCCCCGAAATTTATAAAATACAGATTTTTTTAAATTGTGGTTCTAATAACATGATCACTTACTATAAATAGATATCGTGATACTCTTTGTATTTTTTCAAACTATTCTTTGTCCAGCTCTAGACACATATGATAAAATGCAGAATTGGGAAAATTTGTAATTGCAATTAACTGCAATGTAATTACAATTTAATTGCATGTAATTGCGATTATAGTTCTACACAGTCAAGCTCAGAAATTTCGTCAAATAATGGGACAGGGTGGTTCCGGCTACGCTGCTGCAAGAATTGTAACTATACATAACTATATATAACTAATACAATAATTATAAATAATTACATACAATTAAATTGTAATTACATTACCGATAATTGTAATTACATATCTGCCCAACTCTGGTAAAATGCATTTTTATGATGAATTTAAAAAATCATTTAGTAGTGATGTACTATTTAAATATTAGTGTTGTAATGAAAAAAAAAAAAAGACTCCCGTGGCATTTGTCCATACTCTTTAGCAGACAATCTATGCATTTGGAATAACTCACAAGTTTCAGTATTACTTAACTCATTAAACAAGAACAAGTGGGTAAGTGTGATCGAAGATCGCGCAAAGGGTTTCGTTTAATATTCCTTTCAAAACACTTTATTATTTCTTTAATAAATCCAAATAAATTTCATTTAGCAACCAAAAAAAGAAAAAAAAAAAACCTCATGTTTTTTGTTTTTTATAAAGTAAAAATTTACCGGTCTATTTTTTCGTTTTTTCAGGTATCCAAACCAGGCCGATAGCGGGCGAAGCCGGCAATTATATTCTGTCATAATAATATCTGTCACGCGGACTAGATGCGATATAAAAAAATAATTTCAAAATTAAACATGTTGTACACCTTCAAAATGTTAAAATATGCGAATATTTCCTTTCCATAATGGGATTTTTATCACGATTCAATATGTTTCTCAAAATCATATATTTACTATTCTCTATTACTCATATTGATACTCGCTTTGTATTATTCTCAAACATCTGAAAAATTCGTTAAACTTCCAATAGGACGTCAGATTTTCTTTTTAATTCTCTAATGACGTGATATTAATCTGCTTTGTGTACATACATATACTAATACTCCTTGTATTATTGAGAAATCTTTGAAAATTTCCGTTTTATTACCACTATGATGTCAAACGTTTTTATTTCATATTAATATACTTTTCAATTGGTGAAACTTTTTATTTCATTTTCATTTTTCATGTGGAAATCGTCTGATAGAAAATTAATTATTGTAGAAAGAATTTCATCGTGGATTTTAAATTTTTGGCATCTGCTATAACGAAAAATCTTTAAATTTAATAGGAAAAGGCTGTTAGAATTTTGGTTTTGTATCTCTATTTATTAAAATAATACGAATTTTTCCAATTTTAATATTTTGAGCTCTTTATAGCTGATATTCAGCTATATACACAAAGTTTCAACTCTGTAAGTTACATAGTTTCTGAGAATAGCTCTGTGACAGACAGACAACGGAGCGGGAGTAATAGGGTTTCGTGAGATGAACGAAACCCTAAAAATGAAGTTCTCAAGTGGGAATGGAATGCAATAACTTAGCACATCCAACTATATTTCATGTCTTGTGTTGTATTTTTTAAGTGGCAGTTAATATCGTCTTCTGCTCATACCTCAAGCACATAGGCTAGTCTTTTGTCATCAAACTTTCGCAAGATTTAAGATTAATATTTTCCCTGTTCAGCATTAAGATGAAACCAAAACGTGATTCAGCTGAAAATTAATCTTTGATTTGCAGAATCGACAAACATTCTTTTTAGGAAACTTTATCTTCAAGAAATGCAATATAACCTCTCATCCCAAGAGGTAGTTATATATAATGAAATCTGATAAAGAATGAAGCTTTAGATAAAATAGTTATTGTATTACTTAGATTAAACACAATAGTGTGCTTAAATATATCTCGACAGGAATGTTATTTTTGAAAAATATCTCTGATGTTTAGAACGAATTCGAATAAAACATTTTCTGTAAAGAACTTATTTTAAACATACAGAACACCCACAAAGAAAGAGAGAGAACAAAGATTACACTTGTAAATTAAATTTAACCCTTTTGAATGCATTTTCTTTTTAAATAAAAATACACTTTATATTTAGCATATCGAGCTATAGCATATATGTTTTATATTGAACGAATATTGTTCATATTGGCTATATCCTAATCAGTATAGGCAATATTGGTTATAAATACAGCTGCAGTCCAAAATTAGAATATTTGCATTTTTCTATTATTGCATCAATATTAACAAGAAATATTTCGTGATTTTGTTGTAAACATTCCCAATGCAAATCGAATATTTTTGCATTATGTGTTGGATTGACAATATTTACTACTAGCTAACCCACCTGGCGTTATCTGGGCCCGTGATAATAACCTCGAATAAACATAAAATTTGTATGATTTTATATCTTTAACCCGCTTTGGTGCGAAATATATTTTTTAATGAAAAATTCTTGAAACAATATTGATATTTAGTGGTAAAAGGATTCGTAGGAAGACATTTTCTTGTTTTTACACGTTGGGTCATTTCATAGTTTTTTATTATTATTTTTTTGTAAGTAGTTCTTGTTGTCCGAACTCTTTGGAATTTTTATCGGTTATAAATAATAACGGTATTTGCAGCCCGTGTAAAAATTTCAAGAAAAAGTATTGTTATCTAGTTGTCAAATAAATATGTTTTCTTCTCGTTTTTTTTTTCGGCTCGGGTCCTTTAACATAACAACAACAGCAAGAAAAAATACTTCTCATCGTCCAAACTCTCTGAAATTTATAAATATTACTGTATCTAAGATTTTTTTAATTTCTTGAAAAAATAGGCATATTTCGTAGTGAAAACACGAGTCGAAGCTGCGCCAAAGCAACCCGCGTTTTGCCGCTTTCATCGAAAATTTCTCAGATTATATATTTTTTAAATATTTTTACTCATCCGAACGTTTCGAAATTTTTTGTAGGTGATGTAAATTTGGTCTGCCGAGATTCTCTAAAAGTATTTTGTCGAAATACGGACGTTTAGTTACTTTTAGCGTAGAATAAAGATCGTTTCCGGAAGACACGAAGTGACCCAATGTTTTTGAAATAGATAAAATTACTGACTGCAGCGTTTAAGACATAAAACTGTAAACTTTAAGAATATATCTTTCGTTTTTTCGTATTCCGAACGGTTTGGCCGATGCAGTTTAGAACATAAGACCGAAACACAGCAGTTGGTTCTTTTCTTGTACACACTCTGCAAAGCAAGGACTGAGCATGCGAGTGGCCGTCTACCGATTTCTGCAAAAGAAAATATAGCTTTTTATAGGTTTTTAGGTAATATCTCGGGTAATTATAAAAAAATAAAACTCTGTGTCTCAGGTGGAGCAGGACCTACCTTCGCAATCCTCACAAATATGTACCTCTATGTGCGGTCGATTTAGCTAGACATCGTAGACAGACACACGCACCCACAAACAGAGCAAAACTGTATATTATTAGTATAAGATGTACAGCCCATCATTTTATAATAGCGTTATTTAACTCCAAATACATGCAATATAAGGCCATTATTCAATATTAGTATTTCATTGGAAGTTTTTCCACTTGATGTAACTTTGAAGCAATATTGGACTCCAATACATCCAATATAACCAGGGCTTGACAAATGCGGTCGCCACCGGCTACCAAGTTTTTCTATCTGGCCACCAAGTTATTTAATTTGATGTTTTTATTATTACCTTATTATAATTTTTTGTACAAAAATTGACCTAAGAAATGAGCACAAACTGCATTTTTTCACTTTTACGGCATTTTTAATTTTGGTAAAAATAAATTGACCAAATGCAAATTTTAAAATAATAAAAACAGAATTCTTCGACACGAAAATAAGCAAAAATTGTTTTCCTGCTTTATTGTTTCATCCTCATCAAATATAGATTTTGTAGCACTCATTTATCCAGACATTTGAAGCCTCCGGCAATCAGCATTTCCCGAACATGCCTGTTAATGCAGCCTTTATATATATATATTTTCATAGTTAAATAATTTTGATAAATTTCATTAGAAAACTTTGTTTATATTATCTTTCTAAATGATGTAACTATTCTAAACTATTCTAAACTATGTAACTAAAAATCCTACAATATGCTTATTATTTTTCCTCAATTAGTTGATAAAAAACTTTTGTGATTTTGAAAATTAGTGACTTGGGAGGGGGGCGGGTAATATTTTTTACTGGCGACTAGAATTTTTTACTACTAGATTTTATCAAATTTGCAAAACCCTGAATATAACTTATAATCAGTTGCTACTAAGTATATACTATTCTCCAACTGAAATAATAATAATAAAAAAAATACGCAAAATTTTCCTCTTCAAAATTTTGCCAGATTTTATATTTTCCATGCGTAGCATTAAGAGGAAAGTGAAACGTGATTCAACTGTAAATTAATATTTGATTTACAGTCTACAAACATCCTTTCTGGGTAACTTTATCTTAAAGAAAATGCAATAACCTCTCATCCCAAGAGGTAGTTACATATAAGGAAATGTAATAAAAACGAAGTTTTAGATAAAATGTTTGCGATGTTGTCACCCACTATAAATGACATTAGAGAAATGTTCTTTCATCTCTTTCGAGACACATTTCTTTATATAACCGAAAATTTGATAATGCTTTCCCTTTCTTACTCTCTGTCTTATGTGTGAAAATTTTACTAAGTGAAAAGAATAACATGCATGCATTTACGGAAGTTTTTCTTAAATGTTGTTACAAACAAAACTTTCTTTTTTTAAAAAAATCATTGGACAAAAACACTTTTAATAACTATTCTTTGCTCCATTACTTATTTTTTAGTCGATATTTGCTCATTTATAAAGAAATGAATTTTTGTTACCCCTTTTCTTAAATAATAATTCTTATTTATAAAATGATATTCTATAACGACATTGTAATTCTTTAGGACCAAGGTCAGTTTGAGGTACTTGCGGGAAACCAGCTTTTTAATTATGCAAATTTGTTATTATAGAATAATCTAAAGTAGTAGTTTCGACGTTAGTAAGTCATGGGCGCTGCAAAGAAGTGGACTTATTACATATTTTCTTTTAACTTACATTTCTGTATGTATGTGGTGCATTTCTGTACGTATGCAGTCAAATCTTGTGACTCATTTTTCACCCACTTCCTGTCGACGTAGAGCTTTGAAATTTGGAATATATATATGTATTCCTGAAGGCAATACATGAACTGGACATTATTTCTTTTAAATTCGATCCCTAAAGGTATCAATGTCGGCCCAAAACTTGCCTTTTCCGCATAGAAATAACGTTACAATTGTTTTATTGAAAAATAACTCCATTGTTGTAACATTCCTCCATTTTCACCACATAATTATCACACACATCATTATGACTTCAGCATTGAGCGACGCACACATTTGTGCTTTATAATATAAGTTAACTTCTTTTGTGAATTTTAATGAAAGTATGTTTATTTATTTATTTTTTTACTTATAATTTATTACTCTATTACGTCTTTCTATAACTGACTCCCTAAAAATTTACAATTTGACAGTTCGTTTAATGTTTAATTTGTTACAACGATTTGAACCAATGAACCGAAGCAGATGTTTTCTATAGTTCCTATGATGGTCTTCATGCCATCGTTCACCTATCATCTATTGTGATCAATCGGATGAATCTTGGTGCTTAGATTAATGGTGTATAGCAACGAATTAGGATTTCTTTTTATTTTAATATTTATTGCGGTATTTGTCCGATATATATTTTTATATGTCTTTAGTACAAAAATTGGAAAGCTATATATTTATGTTATTTTTGTCTCTTTTAAATTTTCCAAAACAAGAAACCGACTTCGGATTTCGGATGGAATTTTTCTCATTTTCTTTGAAAATTTTGGTTATAGAGGGATTTGTTTTATAGTTTTATAAATTTGGCTTATATTATTTTAACACCATTCGAAGATCCATAGTCAAAGGTTTATAAATCATACAGTTTCTAGGGTTGCAGATTTAAAAAAAAATGTATGTGTAATCCAAGACACTTTTGACAAGCAAAACTCTGATTATTCACCCTTTAAAGTATATTTGAACGGAAAAACAAACTATTTTATTTATTAGTTCTTAAAAAATTGAGAGAACTTAATTTCTATATATTGGTATGATTACAGAAAATATAATCCCCGTTCAATATAATTTTGCAAATTTATTTAAGATAAATTTTTTACAGTAGTGTTTTGTTTTGCATCGATTATTAAATGTAAGCTGAAAATGCTATTATTAGATAAGATTAACTCTGATATTATATAGTATATAATTGTGTACGCATTAAGAAACTCATTATGCATAAACCTTAATTTATCATGCCTAAGGAATTAAAAAGGCCTAATTTTTGGATCGATGCGATAGAAATTTTTCACGGATTTCAGAATTAGAAAAGTACGAGCTTACGCAATAAGGATTGGCTATTCATATTATAAAGATATTAGCCTACAATTTAGGTATTGACATGGAAAAGGTAGTAAGTTAAAAAAATCGATTTTTAGATTTTTAATAGAAATAGTAAAAAGTTGTGCCAATGGCATGGAAAGAGCAGTAAGTCAGTGTTGAAAGTAGTTTATGGATACATGGATCTCATATGCTTATTTTTTGTGAATAAAACTTTTTAGCAGTGTAAAACCGTTTTTTGCTTCCCCTGTAAAATTAGGTTTTCTTGACTTACTACCTTTTTCATATCAATGCCTCAATTATTTGAAGTTGGGACTTTTATTTCCAAGATTTAGATAACATTTTGAGAAATTTCCGTACTGTGCGCCGCCGAATTTTTCACTGATATCCAATATTAAAAAAATGTAAGTCTTCCACAATCGATACCAACCTCAAACTGATGGATTTTAGTTGTCGTTTTTCGCTTACATTTAACTGCATTCTGTTAAGAAGGGGTGAAATTTTATAGAAAACATTCAATGATATACTGGATTGATATTTTGGTTATATTGTTTTAATATAATCTTTGTTTCTTTTTATAGTGTTATACATTGTTAAAAGCTTTTACTTTAAACATTCTTGTCTTCATCGTTTATATTATATTCTTTTGCGTGAACCTGATCAAAATTTAAAAAGTAGGCCAAAAATGTCATAAAAATAAAGGAGAAGGTCGAAATACTGGCTAGGGTCCAAATGCCGACTAGTAAGTGTTCTGAGAACTGAGAATCCGCAGCCTGGCAGCGATAGGCTGAGCTTGTGCCTTTAATTGACAGAAGAAAGGCACGAGCAGTACGTTGCTGAAGCCTGTTGCATTTACAAATACTAAAAGCAAAAGTGTCGACATGACAAAATCAAGGATATCAAAAGTTTTTCAGGTATCTGTTCCTCATTTTAAAATATATATATATATATATATATATATATATATATACTGATCGTATATTGGCTTCGATTGACGTTTAAATTGTTATATATACATATTTAGCACCCGAATGCAGCACGCATGTTACTGGTATTTTACTATATGAATGAATAATAACGGTTTTAATTTCAACATAGCAGTGGTACAAATACCGGTCACCCAAAGTGCTTTTAATACCGACTAGCTGGTAATTATTGGATCACGGACAATGTATTGCTTTGTTGCGTTATTTGACTGTTAGAGTGTATGACTTGTGCTGTAAACGTTTTTAAGTGAAGAAAAATGACAGAAGAAAAAATAGGACAAACAGAAAAAAGGGGCAGAAATTCAATTTTAAAAGGTAAAAACGAAGATATCCGACAGAGGAAGATGATGGAATTCGTCTCTTCTTCTTTGTCTGTGGACAAGAAGGGAGAACTCTTGGTTCGATGTTTAGAATGCGATATGTGGGACCATAACGAGTGCATTGACGCAGAGAGTGATTACTATGTTTGTGATTGTTGTAGATAAAGTAACATACATTTCAAGCAGCAAGCTTTTTTTTTTTTTTTTTTTTTGCTTAACACGTTAATAAACAAAACTAAGAACAGAATGAAAAGACTGTCAGAGATACTCGTTAAGAGATAGTTGGATTTTCACATTTGGCAAAAATGCTTGTTTATTACAAATTCCATATTTAATCCATATAAATCAATAACATTTATTAAAATCTTGTTATTCTCTCATAATTAGCGTAATTAGCACTATTTGTGTGAATCTTTTCAAACAAACCGATGTAGCCGGTATTTAGACACCATTTTCTAAACTCAAAATTTGCAGACTTTCGGAATTTTTCATTTTATAAACAGAAAACGATTTTTAAACTGATTTTTTTTTTCTAAACGGATGTGAACCATATCAAGTTACCCTACCATGACTTTTAACTCCATTAATTTTCAAAATTGTAGGATCTAGATTGAAAATAAAAGTGGTAGCCGGTATTTGGACCGTCTCCTATATTTTTTCGGTACTTCGAATCATTTATAACAATTCTAAATAAATTGTGGATTTTTGTTATACATATATGAGAATTCTTAAGACTTTTAAGTGAAGGAGGTAAATGGGCCAGTAATGGACCGTGTACTTATAATGCGCCAACTGCAATGACAAAGAAAAACAAGCTAATTTATATACCATATTCGCGAGGAATGCATTAAAATCTGTCAATTTAGTTTCTTGTGAGTGTGATATTCAAACTTGTTTTTTATTTGTAAAAACAAATGACCCTTTATTGATATACTTACCTACCTTTTTGGTATTTTCTCTTTTTTGCCTGTCAAATTTTAGGATGTTACACCAAGTTAAAACACGATATTCTAATGAAGTATCGCAATTTCAATCGTTTGGATTTAAGAAATAGTATACTTAGTGATTTTAAAAATTATCCCAAAAATTTTATGAATAGTTTTACGTTTTCTTTTTCTTTACATAAACTTAAGTTTAAAAGGGTCAGTAATTTCGTATTTAATAAACAATTTTCAGAAATAACACTACATTTGCATATAGCCGTGCTATTTTCAGCAATTCATTTAATTTTGTTAATGGAATAGAACAATCGAACGCTATTCTCAAAGAGCATTGTAAAAATGTTGGCGTTTACTTAGGTATAATTTATGCAAGTTATGTCAAATATGTAGTATGATTTTTGCAAAATTCTACATAACTTTGTACAGTAAAAAGGTTATTTAACTGAATGTTTTGAATTTATCGTTTAATTTTCGTGAAGTGCTAGTGAAGTTAAAGAACTATTTTGAATGTACACGAAAATATATTTTAAAGGTGTAGTTAAATAAGTATTAAATATTTAGTTAAAATATAAATATCATTTTAATTGCTTAACAAACAAAGGAGTGAATCACAGTTAATAGAAATATTTAAGTATATTCTTAAAGAGAGATACACAAATATTTATTTTTACACTAATTTTAATATAACTTATTGTTTTCAAAGTATATCGAAAGTTAGTATGTGGAATTGATAGTTTGGTTTTTTTCGTGACGTTTTACATGTAAATTTACATGTAGAAGAAAGTATTTAGCTTAATATTTTGAATTTATAACTTGACATGTATGAAGAGTTATACAGGGTGTCCGAAAAATCTGGAAACAGTCAAATAACTCGAGAAATATACATCGGATTGAAAAACGGCAAAATGCATGTTCAATATTTTTGAAAAATCTATTTAGGGATATGAAAGTCCCCCCCCAACTTTACCCCCCCGTGGGGGAAAGGGGGGAAACTTTGAAATCTTAAATAATGACCTCCATTTTTTATTGCAGATTCGGATTCTACGGGGAAAAAACGTAACTTTTGTATTGAGCATTTTCTTCGAAACATTGTAGATGGCGCTGCAATCGAGTGCAATGCTGTGAGAATCGTTACCATTGCAATGTCTGAAAACGCTCGAAAAACTCGAGAAATATGCATCGTATTGAAAAACGGAAAAATGCATGTTCAATAGTTTTGAAAAATCTATTTAGGGATTATTAAGTTGCCATTTTTCTAAAATATTAAACACGTATTTTTCCGTTTTTCAATCTGATGTATATTTCTCGATTTATTGGAACGTGTCCAGACATTGGAATGGTAACGAATCTCAAAGCATTGCACTCGATTAGAGCGCCATCTACAATGTTTCGAAGAAAATGTTCAATACAAAAGTTACGCATTTTTTTCCGTAGAATCCGAATCTGCAATAAAAATGGAGGTCATCATTTAAGATTTCAAAGTTGCTCCCCTTTCCCCTCCGAGGGGGCAAAGTTGGGGCGAGGGCAACTTTCATATCCCTAAATATATTTTTCAAAAATATTGAACATGCATTTTGGCGTTTTTCAATCCGATGTATATTTCTCGAGTTATTTGACCGTTTCCAGACTTTTCGGACACCCTGTATAAAAGTTAACTTTAATATTAAGACTCTTTTATTCACGATACAAAACATTCAATAGAAAGAAAAGTTAATATTGGCAGAATAAATGTCATATTAAATAATATCATATAACATCTTAGCATTGAATATTTATATGTCAGTGTTCTATGTATATCTTATATTCTTTCGTATACAATGAAAACTAAGTTGACCATTAGCTGTAAAATTGCATTCAGGTGAAAATAAGCATATGACAAATTTTTAAAGGTAGTAAATTTTAAAAAGTCATATATTTGGTGCATTCTTAATGAGATTATAGCGTTGTTGAATTAAAAGGGCTTGCTTGGCGCAACATTAATTTTAATAACATTACTTCACAGTACACAGAAAAATTACAAAATACAAGAAGCGACACACAGATGGGCTCTTGTGTAAAATTAATGATCACATATGGTGAAAGTCTTTTAACATTTGAGAAGGCGGCTGGACTCTTTCTTCCAAGGTTCAATGCATGTAATTAGAAAAATAATTTTCAGCTATATATTTTCAGTTCGTTACAAGATCTATTTAGACAGGTGGACAACATACAAAGGGGATTGGTCAACTTCGCAAGCTGTACGGTTAAAAAAAAATTCACGAATTTATTTTCGTGAAGCAGCGGGTCTTATTTGCGTGTGGACATGTACGGAGAATAAACACGCTGTGTGAGGAAACCAAATACAGTATAAAGTAAGCTGAGAGTCCTAAATATATTGTTTTCATATGGGTGCATTTCTATGAAAATAAAAAGAGGCTTGTGTTTATTACAGAATATGTTAAATAATAATAAACGCGTTAATATATTTTGTAATAAACCGGCTGGTCAATGTCTTTAACTTAAAGAAAATCGCTTTTAATTTTCCCGGTGGGATCTTCTGTACTCGGGGTCATTTCTTCCCTCACAGGTTTGGATATGTGTGAGAGGGGAGACGCGGTTCTGCGAGTGGAGGCGGTCGGTATGTGTTTTGTGTTTATTACAAAATGTGTTATATTGTTTATTACGACCATGAGTGAGCTCGAGGCCTCCACGGTCGTCCGATGTATTAGATGCCCCAGCGCCCTCTGAGCCACTGGCCGATGTCTTATTGAAATTAGCTTTTATTTTTTTTCCGGTGGGAATTTCAGTGCTTGGGGGTACCTCTTTCCCAACAATCTCAGTGTTGAAGGCGGTTGAGATGAGGTGAATAACGACGGACATCAGCATTTGAAAAGATTGAAAAACCAAATTTTCATACATTTTAGATGCCAATTATGACATAGTCTAAAGTTTATTAAGCCCCTAGCATGCTGAATGTACTATAAGGAATTTGAGTCGATGTCAGTGTGTTATATGGAAGCGAGGTCTGAGCGAGATGACTGTGCAAACTTTTCAATATTTCTCTTATTTCGCCTTCCCTTCAAAAGCCCTCCCCAAAAGTCTTCCCCTCTTATAAACACTATGGCCATAAATGGCTAATACTTAATAAAATTTCCCATCCCAAGTTTAGCTGGTTTACCTTTTTTCTCCTTTTGTATTTTATACTTACAGTCCATTTCCTTTTTTTTTTAAAATTCACATTTGATTGTTAAATTTTAATAAATATAGTTTTCGTTTTATTAAATGTAAATTATAGCTTTAACCTTGTATCATAATTTCAATAATCCAACCTCCTCAATTATTTTCCACTTGCTGAACTAATTTTGGAGGAATCGAATGTCCAACATCTGAAGCATTTAATCAATATAATGATGTGTTAGTTGCAAATAATAGATTTTATATTATCAGGTTGCTTATCAGCACAAAAGATATCATAATTAATAATTGCTTAAAATTGCTATCATCCTTAACTATTATTATTATTATCAAAGAGTTTCGGGGCATTAGAAAGTTTATTATAACATATTTGAGAAGCTGCAGATAAACATCTCTGCATATATTTTGGCCATTCATTATGCCAAAAAAGATAATAACAAAAATTACTAGACGGTTGAAAATTATTTTATCTTAAATAATGCTTTATCAATTGTAGAGGACATATTTATGATTGCAGAGAAACATTAAATGAAGATAATAGCAAAGTAATTACCAGGCATATAAATCTCATGGTGTGTAGCGTAATATCTTAGAGCTTTATTATGATAAAGGAATCAAAGAACTAAATTCATAAAAACAACTTATTATTTGAGTCAAGACGATCTTAATAATGTTTATGCACACGTACAATAAAGTTACGGGTGAAATACCAAGTCAAAAACTATGTTATTACTAGCACCATCTAGTTGACAAAATAAGTAAGCAACGTATCCAAAGCACAAAAATAAGCACACTACAAACTATGCATTTGGTAAATATAGCAGGAACATGGAAGCTACAAGAAAATTGCTTAGCTTCAACGTCTAGAGTTATTATTCTCAGCAGTTTTGCCAGATGTTATTTTTATTTATTTATTATTTCAAATAAAATGATAGCATGACTTCCCACAACTATTATAATTAATAATAATATACCACCCATATCGTGAGGGTAATAGTAGAATACTTTGGCAGCGATCGTATCTAAATGCCATATTGCGTAGCGTAATAATTTACAGGATCTCTATGATAAATTAACGAAAATTCGATTCATTGTAATAACATATCGTACAGGATATATTTATGATTGTAGAGAAACATGATAAAGAAGATAATATCAAAGTTATGACCGCACATAAATGTTATAAGGTATAAAGTACAAACTTACAGATTCACTATGATAAAATAATCAAACAATTAGATTCATATGAACGGAACAACATATTATTCGCGTCAGAAGCATTTCAATAATGTTTTATAGATACATAAAATTAGAATTACGGGCGAAACCCGAAGAAATTTTTTTAATTTTTACAACTAGCATTCTAGTAACCAAAATAAATGAGTATCCAAAACACAAAAATAACCGTTCTGAAAAGCATAAATATAGTAGAAACATGCAGTTTATAAGGAAATTGCTTATCTTCAACATATAGTTTCAAATATCAGCAGAAATAATATTATTTAATTTTATTAACGCATTTCAATTAATGTTTATGTGCACGAAAAATAAAATTATAGGTTGCAACACGAGAAAAAAATATTTTTCTTAACAGTAGCACAGAGGCAAAAAAATAAAATAAAAAAAAATAAAATAAAATAAGGGTCAAAAGCACAAAACTCAATTGAATCAACTATTTCAGAAACAACCACAAGGGCAGAATTTCAAGTTTTGAGATATTTAAGAAAAACTGTCTAACCAAGGTAAAAGTAGATATGTTTTTACTTAAAAATTTCAGAATGTACAGGGAGGCTCTCAGCATGAAATGGTAAAATAATTTATTCATGAAGTTTCATGAGTGAGAGTGAGAGAGAGAGAGAGAGAGAGAGAGAGACGGGGGGGAATCCTTTAGCAGTTACGAGGTTTCTGCAATAAAATCCTTTTTCTCTCTGTATTTTCATCTGTTTTACTATTTTTATGATATTGATGAGTTACGTTATGGGTAAAAATGAACAAAGCTGAGTTTTGTAGCAAACCTGTACTTTATTTTGGTCAGTAAAAAAAAAAAAAATAATAATAATAAATAGCATCATATGTTGACATTTTTTTCAGAATCCGCTGTACTCAATGAAGTACTTTTAAGTTAATGAAGTACTTTTCAACAGTGTAGAAAACTAGCTCACTGAAAAATGTTATGAAGGCGTGAAATGTTTTTTTTTTTTATATATATACAAATTTGGAAAAGGTAGTGGGAAATTTTTGTCTAAGTAATGATCCTTATAAGTTTCTACAGTAAACGAATATTTCAAGGACGTGAAATAAGGTTTACACAATGTTTTTCTTTTGTTTACCAATCGAAGCGTCTATCACACAAATCCTAAAAAGCTCATAACTCACTAAACGTAACTCATTTTGTTGTCTTTTTTTTTCTTTTTCCTTTTTTGAGGGGGGGGGGGGGGACAGCTATGGCATTTCTGAAGGCGTGAAATGTTTTTTTTTTTTATATATATACAAATTTGGAAAAGGTAGTGGGAAATTTTTGTCTAAGTAATGATCCTTATAAGTTTCTACAGTAAACGAATATTTCAAGGACGTGAAATAAGGTTTACACAATGTTTTTCTTTTGTTTACCAATCGAAGCGTCTATCACACAAATCCTAAAAAGCTCATAACTCACTAAACGTAACTCATTTTGTTGTCTTTTTTTTTCTTTTTCCTTTTTTGAGGGGGGGGGGGGGACAGCTATGGCATTTCTGAAGGCGTGAAATGTTTTTTTTTTTTTATATATATACAAATTTGGAAAAGGTAGTGGGAAATTTTTGTCTAAGTAATGATCCTTATAAGTTTCTACAGTAAACGAATATTTCAAGGACGTGAAATAAGGTTTACACAATGTTTTTCTTTTGTTTACCAATCGAAGCGTCTATCACACAAATCCTAAAAAGCTCATAACTCACTAAACGTAACTCATTTTGTTGTCTTTTTTTTTCTTTTTCCTTTTTTGAGGGGGGGGGGGGGACAGCTATGGCATTTCTGAAGGCGTGAAATGTTTTTTTTTTTTATATATATACAAATTTGGAAAAGGTAGTGGGAAATTTTTGTCTAAGTAATGATCCTTATAAGTTTCTACAGTAAACGAATATTTCAAGGACGTGAAATAAGGTTTACACAATGTTTTTCTTTTGTTTACCAATCGAAGCGTCTATCACACAAATCCTAAAAAGCTCATAACTCACTAAACGTAACTCATTTTGTTGTCTTTTTTTTTTTTTTTCTTTTTTGAGGGGGGGGGGAGACAGCTATGGCATTTCTGAAACAGGTGATTCAATTATCTGGAAGGCCAGCATTTTGCATGTGTTTTGGAATATGTAGTAGAACCATCTAAGTTACAAGATGGTTTATGTTCAACACGTAGAGTTTCATATCTGTCCAGGATTGCAAAAAAAAAACTAAAACTTTATCAAATAATGCAAAGAGGAGACCAAAGTTTATCATACCAGGGTACGGTTCAAGAAAGTGTAGGAATAAGAGCAAAAATTTTAAAGAATATGAAAAGAAAAGGTGTGTGGTTTTAAAAAGAAAATATCTGTGCAAAACAATTTAATCACGAAAAAGTAAAAAAAAAAAAAAAAAGAAAAAAAAAACATTCAACAAGGAAGTATTTCAATAAAAGAGTTTAAACACGGGTAACCAACAGCATAGAAATATAAATCAGAAAAAAATACGCTTATTTTTATTGTTATTTGCTCATTTGCTGTTATATTTGTAAATGAGTAAAATCATGGTTTATAAAAAGAAGCAATTGAATTTCTTTTGAATTAAAATTAAAATAACTACTTCATTGTTGGGGAAAAGGAAAACGTAAAAGATTAAAAGGAGAAAAATTATTATTAAATCTTCAGAAAAACTTCTTTAAAACATCCGTTCTTTAAAATATTTTTGCTATATTAAATAAATTTTCGTTTACGTTTTTATTCTCTTTTTTTGTAACTTTTTATTTCACCTGGTATTTATTATGCATATATATATTTTTTTTAATTTCCAGATAATTTACGCATAAAGAAATGTGCAAAATCGTATGATAAACATATATTTTTATTCCCAATGACAGCGCGTCTTTTAACACTTCGACACTTCAGTTTAAATTACATATTTTTCAGTTAGAAAAAAAAAGTTTAGTTTAGTGACTTTTATCACCTTTTAAAATCTTCTCCGTTTTGATGCACCCTCTTTATTGATTTATTTTGATACTCATTACAATAATGCGTAGATACACGCGCAAATTATCTTTATTTTTTCTTTACTCTAAACTTTATGCATAAATTAATCCCAGTACATTTCTTCAAAGTTTTTTTTTTTTTTTTTTTTTTTTAAGTTTTTCGAAAGATTTTTTTATACTTCAAACATTCTTAAACTTTGTTAACATTAATGATTTTTTTTTAATGGCTGATAAATAAGTAAAGGTCAATCATTATATGCTTAATGAGGTTCTTTAACAAACTAACAATCTGTCATTTTTTCGCAGAAACTCATTAGTTACCAGATAAAGTACATAATTAAATTTGTTTAAAACTTATTAAATAAATAATTTAATGTAGCTAAATATTTTGCATGTTTTAATTACTAAGTTTTAAATGCTAGTAATACCAAAATTTCATGTGAATATTTTTCAACATAAAATTATGTTGGCTGGTGCTAGGATTTGATTTATAAATGAAAAAACTTCTTGCTGTTTCCTTTAACAAAAAATACGTGCAGATGCCCCCCCCCCCAAAAAATAATAATAATAATAATAATAATAATAATAAATAAATAAAATAAATGAAATAAAATAAATAAATAAATAAAATAAATAAATAAATAAATAAATGGTACTTACGTATTATCCGGGCCAGGTCAGATACAAATGAGCCAAGCATGGCGCCAATTATACTAGTTACAGTAACCCTTATTTTTTGACAAGTATATCGTTTATTTATTTATTATAATGTATGTGTTTTTAGGTGCGTTCGTAATTATATAAATACGTAGCACCTATAGTCGTCGTTTGGTCCGTCCGTCTGTCCGTCCGTCTGTCTGTCTGTCCGTCCGTCTGTCTGTCTGTCCGCATATAACAACGCAAAAACTACCCAACCAAATGGTTTGCAATTTAAAATATATTATCTTTGCAGAATTTTGTCGAGACATTTCAAATTTTATTAAAATCGAATCAAAACTTTAGGAGATTTTAATAAAAATATTTATTAAGAAATTTGAATTTTTTTTTTTTTAAATCGGTGCTTTCTTGTTAGAGAAGCTTCCGATGGATGTTAAATCGTCAAGCGACCGAGACACTTATTTTATGACAGAAATTAATCTGCAGACGATATAATTCATTTCACAGAATTAAAAATCATCAAGATCTGAATATTTATATAACTAGCTGATACATATATATCTGAATATTTATATAACTAGTTAAGATATTTGTATGAACAGTGTCATAAAATATATACTTAACTAGCTGTTTAACCCGTTCTACGCACGGGATATCATGAATTTAATTCTAAAACGTGCGTACGAACGCACCTCGTTTGTAACGTTTGACGTACAATTTCCAACTTGTTTAGTATAATTTATAGTTTACCAGTGCACCCGTGCGAAGATTTCGCACTGCATTTTAGTATTTTTTTAAATGCAAGTTTAAATTTATATATATAAAAAATAAGGAAAAATATCTGCAAACAACATTAGTCGCCAGAGTATCGCCTCATTTATCCCATCAAAGTTACAGTAAAAACTGATCGCTGATAGCTAAGGCAACAAAAAATTATCAATCGTATTTTAACTGCATTAGAAGATAACATCATCTGTTTCGGGGAAAAAAACATGGGACAAAGAGGGGGATAAATTGAGCGTTTGAATTTAAATTTTGCTCTTTAATCATAAATATAAAATAAACCCGTGCAACAATCTTTATTTTACATTTTTTTTTTTTTTTTTTTTTTTTTTTTATAATTACTGCTGAGCATAATATTTTATTTTTGCGGTATTTTATTTTTGTGGCAACATTAATTTCAGGAAAATGTTTCATTTCATTTATGAAAGCAATGCCGATTTAATTTTTAATTATCAGCAAATTTTAATCAAAAAACATATTTTAGGAAAATGTATTTGTGCTATGTCAGAAGTCTGTTAAAAATCCTTTCATATGGTATCTCATTCGTCGTTCTGCGTTTCGTATTTTTTTAGAAAAAGGGATGTTGACAGGAGAAATAATACATACGATTATTTTATTATAGTTTACTGTTCTTTGTTATTTATTTATTATTGCTTAACATTTTGCTGCAGGATATCAAACGGGAAGTCATTTCGTCAAATAGTTTAGAAATCCTGGTATATTATAACAATAATAAATTACTGTTTTGCATATTATTGGCAACGATTAACAATATTTGCAATTGACAACCATTTTTGGCGATCTATCTCCTGACCCGGATAATACGTAAGTACCAAATAAATAAAGAGAGAGAACAAGCACTCTTAAGATATTAATCCCTAAATTGTCTCAGACATAATGGAAATAGCCATTCGACTGGAAATTATGTCTACTTTCAATTAATGTTAAAAAAAATAAGCTTAGGGGATTTAAATACTAAAATTGTATCAAACTCTAAAATTTTCATTACGAACATACACTTTTGACAGAATATTTGGGTTTTTTGGTAAATTTTACTGCAGGATATCAAACGAGAAGTCATTTGGTCAAATAGTTTAGAAATCATGGATGTTTAAATTTTGAACTCGTAATGTAAAATTCAATTTTAAACGTTACAAAACAGATTGTAATTCGGGTAGTTTTTTAAACATAACTTTAAAACTACTTGGCGGAAACTTTCGGATTCGTATACTTACAGTTCCTGGAAACCGATTTCTGTTTAAAAAATTTATAGGTTTAAAATATCCGTTTCAAAATATGCATATTTTCGAAAAAAATTATAAAATGGATTGTGACCTATGATTTTTTAAAACAGAAATTGATTTCTAGAAGCTTTAAATATGCAAATCGAAAATTACAGCTAATGCCTCCAAGTAGTGTTTGAATTAGGCTTTAAAACCTACCCGCATTGCTAATTTAAAATTTGGAGTTTCCAAAATTATTACCTTCATTACTCTTATACTATTCGATCGAATGACATCCTGTTTGAAACCCTGTGGTGAAATTAATCGAAAAAAAAAATATGCTGTCAAAATTGGGTGTTTGAAATAAAAATTTCAGAATTTGATTCATTTTCAGTATGAAGACGTCCTTTTTAAGCTCATTTCTTTTTATCATAAATTGAAAGAAAAAATAATTTTAAGCAAATTGGCTATTTTCGTTTCTTTCTAGGACAATTTTGTGATTGAAATCTATGGGGAGTGCTTTTTCATTTTTTATCTTTTAGGTCGATTACAGGTGGCCCCTCATACACAGCGTTGCAAAATGATAGGTCCAATAAAATTTAATATTTCTATTGTGTTACATTAGAATATTGAATAATATTTGTTCAAACTATAAAACTGTTATAACAGCAAATTAGCATAAGCAAATCATTATAGGAAATATACTATTTGCAAAAATGAAAGCAATATATGAAAATGGGTGTTGGAAAACGATAAGATAGGTCCTCCAAACCGAAACATAGGTATAAAATTTGTTCTGATAGGAAGTATGTACTTCTTTCTTCAGAATCACTTCATTTTTTTTATACCTAATTAATGAAATTCTGCAAGTGATGCAAGTCGATAATATTGACAAGTGTTTTAGTATAGTTTGCTTCACGAGAAAAAATGGATGCAGCAATGGCGTTGCATAAGTAACACCTACTTATAGTTACATCATTTAATGGTTGATCTAATTGCTCAGGGTCTTGGAGACATTGGAAATAAGATTTTGAAAATTATTTACAGGCTATGAAATATAGCAGTGACCATGCAAAACCTGAAACTGCACATTTTAGACATGCATGTAGAGAAGAATTCAAGAAATAGTCAAGAGTTTGATCTTAGGCTTAATGAAAAGATGTGTAACTCGAAAACATGTTTTGGATAGATTTCATAAATGTTTTCTAGATTATCAATATGAGATTCTGCTTCTTTTACGTTCCTGGAAATTAAACAAGAAAAAGGAGAAAAGTGTGCTTATTATTCTACATTTTGTTGCGTCGCAGTGGTATAAAATTGTGGTGAACATCAAGACTGTATAAACAAGACCGTAACAAAATTATGCAGGGTTGGAATGAAAAAGCACTATTCAAGAGAGATTAATAAGAGAAACTAGCAAGAAAGGCAAAACATTTCAAGAAGTACTTAGTGAATGCAAAAGTGCTAATTACAGTAAAATTCAAAAAATAGCCGTTTCTGTGAATGCATTTAAGAAGCATTCCATATCATCAAAATTCACACAAAACACTTTTCTGAAAAATAACTCAAAGCGAATTTTAGACACTGTGGAAACAGATATGAGATCAAGAAATGACAACAAAGTTGGGACACCTCCTACCATCACATCCAGAGCAGAGAACCCTAAATTTAATGTGAAGACGGCACGAGTAGCTTTGAAGAAGAGACAAATCTCTCAAAATAAGTATGCTAATAAGCATGCAACTTTCTTGTCAGAATTGCATAATAATACAAAAATGTGGTTTAAACAGACTATGAAAGAGTTTTAGGAACAAGATATCATATTCAAATACGCCCTCATCCTCTTTCATGTGTAATAAAAGGAGAAGAAAGAGATGTCTACAGAAGAAATATATGTAATATTCGACTAGAAAAATCAGAAGGTAGAGGACTTGAGTGGTCAAGATTGTTGAAGATCTTTACACGAATGATAGAGCTGTGATTCTATTGAAGTTGATAAAGTTCTGAGTGATTCTAAAAATTTGTTACAAGTCCCAGTAGATGTTACACTCAGTCAACATAGCGTACCTGAAACAAAAAGGCTTTCGAGAAAAAGTGTCAATCCTCTTACGGCTAGAATTAAAATAAATTAAAAATAGTTGTTATAATCGGTCACGGTTGAGAAACATATTTTATTTGAATTTTCTCTCTATGTAAATTCTTAAATCTAACATTTCAAAAGTAATATTTTTCTTTCAATCTTGTAAAGGTGCATATTAAATATGGTTTGTTTCAGATGTTATTTGTTCTGCTGTTCACTAGATGGCAGTGTCATGTTTACAGTTGATTTATATTTGATATGACTAACTGTAACCTGTAACTGTTGTAGTTCTTTTTTTCTATCATGAATACATGAAACCTTAAGTTATTTAAGAGTTTATTATATCTTATTATTATTTACTTATATGTTAATTAGTACATCTTTAGCATCTTAGACCTGTATGGTGATAATGAATAAAGTATTGAGCTAATATTTGAATTCTTCAATGTCACTAATAAATACATGTTCCACAATTTTCCTACAAGTTATAAAATTTAATCATCTAGAAATAAAAAAATAATAATAATATGAATTTACCATCAAACGTTACACGTTGTAATAGGTCAAGAGACATTTTAATTTGGAGGAAGATAGTGAAGAATAATTTAAAGTGGTATACAAAACTAAGAGTTCAATTCAAATGAAGCTCAGATATTTCCATCTTAGAAATACAGACTTTCCTCCTTCAGTTCATGAACATTTTAAAAAGTTTTTTCAGATAAAATTTCCCTCATAAAGTTTGCACACAAAATATTATGAACAGCTGTAAGTATGTTACTGTGTGTGCTTATAAAGTATCTAAATATTTAATCGCAAAAATTTTGCAGAGATTAATGATATAATTATCAAGGAATTACTTTAAGGAGCAAAGAATGAAAGAAATTCGTAGAAAAATAAGTCATGAAACATACATTTACGTACACAAATAGTTTTAACTGAAATGAAAACATTATTAGAAGACCATCATAAAACTTTTTAAACAAATTAAATTTTACGTGCAACAATCAATTATTTAATCCATCTGCACTGTAACAGGAATAACTAATTTTACGCTCTTTTATGTTAAATAACTTTAATTAACTATGTTAAAAAAATAATAATGTGATCATATACAACAGATAACTACATTCACCACAATATTTTGTAAAATGCTATAATTTTTAACACTAGAGAACTACCAGAAATTTTACTCATGTTTTTTAAAACTATTTCACACCAGAAATTTTTTTTTTAAACTACTTAACTTATTCATTTAACGTATTTCTGTGAGTTTTGTATTTATTTATATTAATATTTATTTAAAAAAGAAATTTCTGGTTCGAATCGGAATATATTCATTTTTTAACCGTCTCATGGTAGTTCTAGTGTTAATTATTAATCATACAAAAATTCTATAAATAATAGTGCTAACTTACCATCAAAATTTACGTTGTAATAGCTCAGGAGACATTCTAATTCGGAGAGAGATATTGAAGAATCATTTAAAATGAAATTATAGTCTTCCAAACTAAGAGTTGCATTTAAATCAAGCTCAGATATTTCCATCTTGGAGTCACAGGCCTTTCCTTCAGTTCACGAACATTTTCGAAAAGTTTTATCAAATAAAATTTATCTCGGCAAATTCAAACACTATGGACAATGGCAAGATTTACCATCAGCGATGCGTAACAGCAAGCGTTGGAACGAAAAATTCATGGAAATCACAAAAAGAAAAATAAAGTAAATGTAGTTTTCTACAAAATATTTTAAAAGTATCCTTTTTATTCTTTAAAATATGGATTCACAGATGGATGCGTTTATTTTAGCATAGACATTGCCAAATATTTTGGTTTTTTTCTTGCTAAAGACTTCTCCTTTTGTTAAAAAAGCAAACGACTGTATGTTTTTCTTTCTATCGCCTAATGATGATTTCTTCCTGAAATATTATTTCTTTTAATGGTTTAGAGCGAAGGCATTATCACATTTGCTTTTCAAAAGGAAAATACGGTTCTTCTGTGTTCTTTGTCAGTTTGACTTGGCTCATTACTTCTATTCAATATTTTTTATTTATGTAATCAGCTGATTTGTAAATCATAAGCCGAACAATGATAACCGTCCAATAAAATTAGTAAAATATATTTTTCAGTTAGAGAAAATATTGTAAAATTTCAATGAAAGAATAGATATATGGTTATTATTTTTAAATTGTAGATATATTTTATGTTCAATAAAAAATACCAGTATAATATGATTTATAAATAATAACCCGGGGAATGTTAAGCTTCTAATAAAATTATTAAAATATATTTTTTTCAATTTGAGAAGATATTTAAAATTTTGAATGTCAGAATAATAGCTATATATTTTTATTTAATTTTACATAGATAATTTAAATAAAAAATACTAGTATAAAAAATACTTTTTTTTGGATAGTACTCAACTTTATTTAAAATATAATAATTCGCAGAAAATTGTCCTTTTTTCTGATATATAAATCAAACAGCTTTATTTTCTGTTAAAAATATACAAAATTTAATAGTAGTTAATTATATAGTTTCAAAATATTTTTCGTACATTATTTACGTTTAATAAAAATTTCTGCAATTTTCAATGTTCTGAAAATATTAAGTAAGATACTTTATGTAGCATAAATTCGATTAAATAAATATGTAATTTTCTTCAATGATGATGATTATCTTTAATAATATTAAATTTTTATTTTAACTCATTAGAAAGTTTTGTAATTCTATAAATTTTATAGTAAGTTTAATTTTTATACAAATATATATAAATTTTAACAAAAAGTAATGAATTTATATAAATATTTAAGAAAATACATTTTCTCTTTTGGCACAACGAAACGGTAAGTTTAATTTCTTTTATGAAAATATTTCTCTTTCACTGACATTAAAATTAAATAAAAAATACTTTCACGTTTGCACTGTTTACTTTCCTTATTTATTTCGGATGATTAATTTACCCATATATTTCAGTCTGATATTAATAAAACATCTGCATGAATTTCGTCTTAATTTTACATTATTAACTAACAGGTTAATCTAATTCAACTGTCGAACCATTTTCTTCAGTTCGAAGACTAGTTAGCTCATATGCACTACTTGTATTCTTCTATGTAGCCAAGTGCGTAATTTACCTGAAATACTTGATATGTGATATTACATCTTGACGAAAAATAATCAATTCTGTCATTATTAACAATAAAAGTATACTACTTCTTTCATAAAAAAAAATGGTTGCATATGAAAGTTCGAAGGCTTCTTCAAGTGTCACGTTCTTGTTTCCTCTGATGTTAAGAGTAGAGAAAACATATCAAACTTTTTCCACATATCACCTGAAAATAAAATGTAAGAAATATCATTATCTATCGTATATAATGGATGAAAAAATATATTTAAAAATAATTTAAACAGCAATGTTTCGTAATAATTACTTGAAAAAAAAAAAGACATGAAATTTATCCAAGAATATATGAAAAAAAAGTAGATGCAATTTATATTGTAAAAATTGTAATACAGTGATTATTTTATTGATATAACTGTTTATTTGACCAATGTGAATCATGAATTAACTTAATATCAAAATATACATATTTCAATCAATAGCCACTATTTTCGTTAATAATAATAATAATAATAATAATAATAATAATAATAATAAAGTCTCATCAACCCTCCAACGTCCGTTGTCACCTCCATGTGGCACGTCTTTGAAACGACCAATAGGCTTGTATTTTAAGTGAATACGTACCTTAGCGCCTGTATTGGGATCCAGAAAAGTTTACCCAATCATAGAAAAAAGCTCCAATGTTTCCTGGATTTATTAATATGATATTGTATCCTACTAAAGTTTTGTATGTTTTGTATCCTACTAAAGTATGTTTTGTATCCTACTAAAGTTTTACTAATGTTTCCTGGATTTATTAATATGATATTGTATCCTACTAAAGTTTTGTATCTCCTCCAAACAAGCAAGGACTTGAGTTGGTCTTCTTTTTAGGATAAAATGTGAAAAAAAAAAAAAAAAAAACAATGTTTTTTTTTGTTTTTGTTTTTTTTTGCTTGAATGTAAAAGTTAAAAAATGTTGAAATGATATTTGTAGGATTTCGATTAAAATACAAACTTAAATGCTTAAATGATAAAAGTAGAACACCAATAGGCTTATAAAAACCTTTTAATATAATGATGGACATGTTTCGAACGCACCAACGGTGCCATTATCAAGATCTATATGATAAACAAACTATTCTCGTAAAAATATTTAAAAATAAACTTGAAAAACATAAGTCATGAGATCATATATGTAATAAGAGCAGGCGCTTAAAAATAGTTAACTGTAAACATGAAAATTAATATTTTCTTATTGCTTTTTAAAAAAATTGAACAAGACCTCGTGCCATATTTTAGGTAATCCAGATGAGGCTGATTCATGGCATATGTTCTCGTCACGCATATAGTTTTCTATTGATTCGCGGATAATAGATAGGAAATAAAGTCTTGATGGACAAATTATTTTACTATTCTTAAAAATTAAGTCTCGGACCAATGTAATCTTGACAAAGCTGTAGTTCTTCTGTCATATTTGATATCTGCCATATGCTCTTTTAATCTTGTTTTAAACTTTCTAGTTGTCATTATATATATAATATTGCAATGTTCCATCTGTTTTGATGAACATCATTTCATAAACTCCTAATAGTTGATATGGCCATATTGGGTTTATTTTCTTGCACACTATTTTTAATTTTGTGGATGGTTTTGCGATAAGGCATATATTGAATGTGTTAAGTTTATTTTACAATCTTTAAAAGAAACCAGGGAAATATTGTAAAGTAGATAACTTTGAATTTTTTTTATTGAAGTTTTTCTTCTCCTTCATCTCCATGCTCGTAATTATTTTATTAATAGTGCTTTCATTATATCCGTTGTCTTTTGCTATTTCATGTATATTATCTATTTCATTGATTTACTGGTGTTTTATGAAATCCCGTTCACCAAAGCATATGGAGCATTGCAATATTATATAGAAATGACAACTAGAAATTTTAAAACAAGATTAAAAGAGCATATAGCAGATATCAAATATGACAGAAGAACTACAGCTTTGTCAAAATTACATAGGTCAGAGACTTCAAAAATTGATTTTAAGAATAGTAAAATAATTTATCCATCAAGATTATATTTCCTATATATTATCCGTAAATCAATAGAAATCTATATGCGTAACGAGAACATATGCAATGAATCAGCCTGTTTTGAATTACCTAAAATCTGGTACGAGGTCTTGTTCATTTTTTTTTTAAAAAGAAGAAATAAGCAAATATTAATTGTCACGTTTACAACTGATTATTTTAAAGCGCCTGCTTATATTACACATATGGTCTCGTGACTTATGTTTTTCAAGTTTATTTTCAAATATTTTTGCGAGAAAAGTTTGTTTATCGTGTAGATCTTGGTAATGACGCCGTTTGTGCGTTCGAAATATGTCGATCCTTTTATTAAAAGGTTTTTATAAGCCTTTTTGTGTTCTACTTTTATCACTTAAGCATTTAAATCTGTATTTTAATGATAATAAGTGATTTTATTATATGATTATATAGGGTTTCGATTGTTTGTTGCTGTGGTGCTATCTTGAATTTGTATGTCACTTACTTGATTACATGTACTGTTTGATCAAATTTGGTTTTTATTATACTTTTTAAGTGAAAAATAAATACAATACAATCTATGAATTTAGGGGGGAAATTATGTTTACTTACGGGCACTGGAGGGTTAAGCGCTGAAGACTGCTTAGATAATGTGACCGTAACCAAAAATATTATGTACATGCTATATATATTTTTCTTTTTTGTAAATTGTGGCACGATTTAATATAAAAATAATTGCCATTCCTGGTCCGTAATCGAATATTTAAGAATCTTTCCGTATACTATAGATATGCAAAAAAACTTTTGAAATTATGCATAACAGTTGTGTCACAAGAAGTTTATATCTTCAATTTCATTTGACAAAGTAATAAGAAATCACTACAGAGAAACTACCTTCGTAGTAAACTGAAAATGATTACAATGCTGTCCAATATTGTTGAAATACTGCATTCATCGGGTTTACTTCGAATAAAACATCAATATTGATTAATATGGGTTTTATACTAGAAATACAGGCAATAAAATTCCACTATTAAAGAAATATTGGCATTATTTTGGAAATATTTATAAAGAAACACCAATATTTCATAAATGTTGGCTTTGCGTTGGAAATATTCTCAATTAAATGCAAAATACGCCATGCCAAAATGTATCAATATTGGCAAAATGTTAACACGCATATGTTACTTGGGTAAACTTATTATTTATTTCTATTAAAAATAAACTATAATGATAAAATAGATCAATTCAAATTTCATTGAAGTACCCAATTACAGATCAGTTTGTCAGATGGTATTAGAAAACAGAAGAATATATATATATATATATATATATATATATATATATATATATATATATATATATATATATAATAGATAGAATTTATACAAATTCAAAACATTCTTATGAATTGATAAAATATTTCCTTTCCAGCATAATAATCTAAGAGCCTCATGATCATAAAATTTCCACGCTCGTTAAACGCTAGGCATTTTAGATTGCTTCTGAAAAGGATTATTTCCGCCATGGGAATACAATCTTCTTTATTAAATAAAATATTTGAATGTAAAAAAGATAATAATAGCAAATATTCAAAGAAAGGAAAACGTACAAAATATTCAAACTAGTCTTTGGGGACAACCGTAATACTTACCGATCATGGATATGCATAATATAAAATATGAAAATAAAACATGTGTAAACTATTTATAAAATGCATTGCAATTCGAATAAAATTGTGGCTTGATGACGTCATAAACTTTAAATGTTCTATTACTGAATTGAGGAAAAGAAACATCCTTATAATTCCACAAATGATAATCGTATTAACTAACAGTTTACTGCGTCGGATTAAGCGACTCATTTCGAATTAAAATATATCTTTGAATTGCAATTTCAATGAAATACAGGGTCACGAAAATTCGAAGAGTGTGGAAATTTTATTCCAAATATCTCGGCCAGAGGCGTAGCGTCAGGGGGGGCATGATCATTTTACTACCAGTATAATTATATACTATATTTGGCCTTATTTAATTCATACCATTCAAAGATTAAATAAGGCCAAATATAGTATATAATTATACTGGTAGTAAAATGATCGTGCCCCCCCTGACGCTACGCCTCTGATCTCGGCAACTAATTATTCGATCGACTTCATTCGTTATGCAATTTTTTTTCAATTGTATTTTACATTCACTCCTTAAAATAAACAATTTCGAAAATTTTTATATACCTTTTATCAGAACGAATATTTCGAGAATCCGATAAAAATAATTCCAGGTAATCGAGGTTACTGAAATTCAATAGGCTTCTTCCCATTATTACATACTAAGTACATACCAAATTTCAAGTCTCTATCTCAATTTGTTCGGGAGATAGAGCGTTTACAGATACACAGACACACACACAGACAGACGGACGGCAAACATTTTTTTTCTTAAAATATATTTTTCGGAATCTCCAGTGTCTGAAACGTATAAATCCGTCAAAAAAAAATGTTTCGATTTTTAAAACGATTACAAGATTTACCCTATACTACGTATGATGGGTAAGTAAAAGAAGTGAGTAACCGAAGATCGGTCACTAGCTGCAGCTAGATTTAAATTTGTTTATCTTTATCTTATATTCTTATGTCTGCCTTTGTTTCCAAATTAATCAAACATCCAAATAACTACATTTTGTGTATAACGTAATTTGTTTACTGCTGAAGATGTGGAAATACTTCATTTTAAGGCAATTTCTTTTCCTGTGAAGTTAAATGTATGGATTAACAACAATATTATTCTCGAAAACTAGAATGTTTGTTTTGACAAATTTATTTTTTTTGTTGCAACTTTGTATTATTACATTTTTAAAAAAAATGTGAAATTATAGTTTTTGACTTTCTGCAAAATACGTAACGTGAGTGTATAAACTAAATGCTTTGAAAAAAAAAATGCTTTGAAATATTTTGCTTTAAAATGCTTTGAAATATTTTGCAATCAATAATTTAAATAATAATTAAAACTATATTAATTTCCATGACTTTTCTTTATTTTTATTCATGAATGCCGCACTTTTGTTTTCTGTTTTGTCCATTTCTGATTACATATATTTTTAATTCTGCTAATGATGTGTTTATGCATCGTTGTAGAATAATTAAAATAATAAAACTAATGATTTTTGCAATTTTGGGAGTATTATGATCTATTTATTATAAAATACTAGTATGGCTTTAATCAAAAGTTATTGCGGCAGGAAATTGCTTAATAGGAAATATTAAATGTAATTTTTGTGCAAAGCTATGTAAGGATTTCCAAAAATGGAAAGTACAACAGATAGGATTTTAAAACTTATTAAATCCTGTTAGTGCTTCCTCAAAAAATAATTTCCGATTCCTTTATTTACTTTCTAAGAACTAGAGTTTTAAGAATTTGTTTCAAATATTTACCATTTAACAATAATATAATTAATATCATTTCTTTGTATTCTTATAAAAAGAAGAATTCTTTACGCAATCAACTCTCTATGCTTCAGTGAAGTAACTTCAGTAAACACTTTTTAAAAGGAAATATTTAACTAGAACTTTATTGGGATTAATCACCTAAGTTGTAGATTAAAAGTGATTTCCAAAATTCTCGCAGTAAAAATATTTTTAAAAGACAAATAGAATTTTAGAAACCAGAAAAGAAGCACGTATAAAATAATCTTGAATTGTTAATATTCATAGTACTTCCATTTGCTGTTGTAAACAAATCATACGAGTTGTAATTTTTCGAACCGAGTGAAAAAAAATAATCCAACGTTTATTGCAGTTCCTTCAACTACGGTTTATTCTGATGAACTGTTACAGATAACAAACAGATCAGACGTCATTTCCAAAACGTTGTCAGATTGAAATCTGTGTGCCAGATTTGCCCAGGATAGCTTAGTTGGAGTTAGCTTAAGCCAAGGGTTCGAATTCCGGACTGGAAACTTTTTCTTCCCGTTAGAAAAATTACAATGCGTATGATTTCTTTACAAATCTGTAAGATTGTCTTAAAATACTGTAATTCTGGGTAATACAAAAGAAGTAAAACTGTAATAACTCAACAGATGTTGGCATAAGCAAGATGCGGTTTTCACAGAAACATACAGAAAGACATGGGATTTTTTTTTTTTTTTTAATAACGAAACTTTTAATGTTCGAACAGTTACCATTTGTCACCAACAAATAGCGTTTCAGTTTCGTCAGCAGTTTATACAGCGAAAAACTTCACAACAAAGCTAAAATTACATAATTTCAATTTGACGAATACCACTAGATGCGAATATCTGCTGGACCTGGCAAGATACTCTACAGGGCATCGAAAGGATTTCTGCTGTAATTCCTGTAACGTGATGTCTTAAACAGCTACAGCAGGAGCTTTGAGACCGCTAGAGTGATAATTGTCGGTGATCAATAAAGTATTTCGAAAAAAAAAAAGCAATTGTTACAAAAAACCTCACGTGATTTTGTGCACTTCCGTGATATTCGCATTGTGTTACTGTCTAAGTGGTTCTCAACCGGTGGGTCGCGGTAGATTGGAACTCCGTGAGACTGCCTCAGGGATGTCATGAAAATTTGAAGCGATGTTGCATCATATTTTTAGGAATTAACAGAAATGCGATACTTTACCATCCAACATTTCACAAGATTCGATTGACTTTGGAATGAGGATTAATGTCCTAAGCCTACATTATTTAAATGTTTATTATTCTGTTTAAGTACTCTTTATAAGAGCATGGAAAAAATTTATGAAGAATGCCCCACATCTTCATTGTCTTCATGTCTAACATATTCATTAATTCATTAGGAGAAAATTTATGCCTCCTAAAAGAAACGGCGTACAATATAAAATTCAGTAGAAAAGAAAATGGGAAAATGATTTAAGAGAAAGAAATGATCTGATTTTTTTTTCTTATAATGAAATTATTCTACTTTTAAAAAGTCAAGCTCAAATATCTCTTTAGATGTTATGTATAATTAAGAGGAAATAAATGTTTATGAAAATGTTAACCTTCTTTTTATTACAAATTATAATAACTTATTGGGACTTGTTTTGGTTCAGATAGAGCGTTTTGTTTTTGTTATTAAATATTATATATATATCCCTTTTATATTTTTTCCATCATCATAATTTTTCTGTGCCACGGAACTTTAATCAGAGATTTAAGTGTACCGCGAGATAAGATGGTTGAGAAATGGTCTGCACTTTTCGAATTATTGTATTTTTAACACTTTCCAACAAAGTAGAAAAGTGTTTACGATTTCGGTTAGTCGGATTGTATCACCTCCTGTTCGCGCTATAACTATCGTAAATATTTTTGGATTGTCATATAATTTACATATGTTATTAAGGTTCAGTTTAGAATGTTCAGTATTGAAAATGAAGTGACTTTACACACTCATTACATTCACACTCGTCACACTTGTCACACATAGACACACTCGTCACAAACAGTTCGTTTACACAAAAGAATTGCGTTACAGTATGGTCTATGGGGAAATTTGTTCACGGTGCATTTAGTTGATGTTACGATATTTGAAAGATGATGAGATTGATATGCATCACTGAAGTGGACTACAACATGCTTTCTCAGGAGTAAAGAATATTTAAAGTTTGTTTACAAGCACGCATAAAATAATTACATCGCATTATGATCTATAGGGAAAAGTCGGTTGCAGTAAACTTAATGACGTTATGATACTTCAAACATAATGCAATTTTAAAAGCACTGAGGTGCACTACAAGATGTTTTCTATATATAATAAAGTGCGTAGAATATCGCACTTTATTATATATAGTGATTATGATCTAATATTGTAGGAAGTGCGTCATTCGCTTTGGTATGCTTTTTTAAACTTGTCTAATTTGTAATGCATTACATGGTGTGCATAATTTATATAGATAATATACTGGTCTGTTTGACAGAATTTTTACACAGTGCTGCATATGGAAAGCAATTGCTGCAAATGGGCTTGTAATACGTTATGTGTTTTTAAATTGCTCTTTTAGAAATCTCTATTTCGTTGTACGAAAAAATAAAATTTATTGGAAATGTTGGAAATTGCTTTCTAATCTATGCCTGATGCAGAATTTTTCGTTCTTGTTATTCCTTTTGCGACTTTTGGATCACCCGGTACTTAAATTACGACGATTTGTTTGAAAAATATTTGTCTGTAATATTTAACCCTTTTAGGGGTAAAGTACTTATTTTGCTAAACTGTCAAAATACTTGATTTGAAACAGGATTTACAACCCAAATTTATTTCAAAATAAACCTTCACTGACTTCATGTAAATTATAAAAGCAAATTTTTTTCTAAAATTTTGGTGCCGATGTGGCATTTGCGAATTAAAATTAAGTGAGATATATAATATTCCACTGCCCTTCAATGCGTTTAGAAGAAATTATTAAAATATTTTAAATGCTAAGTCGCTAAAAATGGAAGTACACAAGTGTAATTAAAAAAGCCTTTTAAGTTCTGTTAAATTTTTCTACATCAAGCAAATATTTTCCGATGATTTTATTTATTTCCCAACAATTATTTTACAAAAGAACTAATACAAGTATTTATCTTCTGAAAATTATCGACTTAATGTAATTTCTTTGTAATTCTATCAAAAAAATATTTAGTCATAACATTCACTCTCCATACTCCAATGAAATATCTTTGAACAAAACTTTTTAAAAAAAGGAAACGCAGATTTAACATCTTCTGTCGTAAGTTAAATGTATTTAAAACTTTCAGCCCTTCGAATATTTTTAAAAGAAAACTGAAAATAAATAACTTATAAAAATCAGGAAACAACTAGAGATGAAAGAATGTTCAGTTAAGATAAATAGTGTGTTAATAAAAGGGATGATTCTTCTTTTTTATTAAATAACGCATTGATTGAACTTTTGACAATAAACTCTGATTGATCAAGAGTTGTTACTCAACGAAATCAAAACTGTATAGTTCAATGAGATGGAAAAAGTGAAATTGTTTTTTAAAAGGAAATATTTGAATAAATTCAGACACAGACACATTATCTTTAATCGTAGATTTAATATAGTGGAAAAATGTCAGCACTTTGAATATTTTAAAATGAAAACTAAAAAGAAGTGACATAAAAATTAAGAAGCAACCAGAGATGGAAGAATGTTGAGTTAAGAGCAGTAATATGTCTATAAATAATGATTCATTTCTTTTATTTAATAGGATAATGATTGACCATTTGACAATAAACTCGGATTAATCGAGAGTCGATCCTCTGAGAAAAAATGATTAAACTTTTGAGAATGAACTCTGTTTGATAAAAAGTTTATTTTCTGAAAATAATCACGTTAATAGAATTGTATTTTTATATGAAAAATTTTGAATAAGCGTTGATCCTCTGAAAATAATCACGTAACTGAGTTGGGTTGGGTTGGGTTGATTATTGACGGCCAATTATCTACACTTGGGATATAGGCCCGGGGGGAGTGCCCTTCGTGGATGTCTTTCTAAGGGAACCTAACCCGTATTTACGCATGGATAAATCCACTGCTCGAAGAAAACCACGAAAACTCCGAACTATTAGGCCGACGGGCGCGATTGGGATCGAACCCAGCACCTCCCGTCTACCAGCTTCGAGAGCAGAACCTCTCAGCCACTGGTGGGGCTTAATCACGTAACTGGAATTGTATTTTTATATGAAAAAAGTTGATCAAGAGTTGATAATCTGAAAATAATCACGTTAATAGAATTGTATTTTTAATGAAAAAAGTTGATACTCTGAAAATAATCACATTGATGTAAGTCCTTTGTATTTTTAGTTTTAAAAACTTTCCTCACGAAATCAAATCTCTGTACTTCAGTGAGATAGAACAAAAAAGGAACACTTTTTTAAAATGAAATACTCAAATAAAGCCAGACACAGATTCATTATCTTCAATCCTAGATTTAATGTATTTGAAAAATTTCAGCACTTCGAATATTTTCAAAATAAAACTAAAAATAAATAACATAAAAATCAGAACACAACCAAAGATGAAAGTTTGTTGACTAAAAAAAGAAAAAGTAGGGTGTTTTTATAAATGGTGATTCATCTCTTTTATTCAATAAGACAATGACTGAACTTTTCACAATGAACTCTGATTGATCAAGAGTTGATCCTCCGAAAATAATCATGTTGATGTAACTGCTTTGTAACTGAACATTTGTTACGTCTAATATATAAAATTCAATTGTTAAAAATTACATTTATTCACGTTAAGATAACATGTAATAACGTTAAGAGTAAAGTTTTTCGTGAGGGTTGGTTCACTCGGTTGCAGAATTCACCGATAATGAATCTTGTATATGATTCCACCTGAATATACAGTCTTACTTTAACGTAAGCTCTATAAAGTTTTCGTGAATTTAACTGGTAAAACTTTTGACTGTTAACATGTTTAGAAATTGTCTGGTTATCCTATACTATTGCACTGAAGAGGGGCTCAATCGTAGCCTGAAACGTTTGCATAAGTTTTTTAATTATTTTTATATAAATGTGTGTTTTTAATCTAGTATTGTCTGATTTAATGCAATTTTTAACAATTAACTGCTTTGTATTTTCATAAAATAAAAGTTCCTCACAAAATCAAATCTCTACGATTTAGTTAAATATAGCAAAAGTAGAAGATAATTTTAAAAATGCAATAATCGAATAAAGCCAGGCGCATGTTCATTATCTTCAAACGTAGATTGAAAGTTTTTGAAAAATATCAGCACTGCGAATATTTTCAAAGAAAACTAAAAATAAAATGCATAAAAACATAGAAAAAATCAGAGACGAAAGAATATTAAGTTAATAGAAATAATGCGTTAATATAAATGGTGATTCATGTATTTTTTATTTAATAAGGCAATGACTGAAATCTTGACAATATAGTCTGATTGATCAAGACTTGATACTCTGTAAATATTCATGTTAAATTAAGTACTTTGCATTTTTGTTTTAAAAAGTTCCTCACGAAATTAAATATCTATACTTGAGTGGAATATAACAAAAATGTAACATTCTTTTGAAAATGAAATATTTGAATAAAGCCAGACATAAATTAATTATCTTCGAACGTATATTCAATGTAGTTGAAAAAATTGCAGCACTTTAAATATTTTCAAAAGAAATCTGAAAAGAAGTCACATAAAAACCAGGAAACAAACCACAGATAGTTAAAGAAATAATGTGTTAAGAGAAATAATTATTCATGTCTTTTAATTCATAAGACAATGATTGAACATTTCACAATAAACTCTGATTGAAAAAGAGTTAATCCTCTAAAGATAATAACGTTGATGTAAGCCCTTTGTATGTTCATAAAAATTAAAGTTCCTCGCAAAATAAAATCTCTATAATTAATTTACATATAACAAAAATGGAATTTAAAAAAAAAAAGTGAAATAGTCGAATAAAGCCAGACACAGATTCATTATCTTCAATTGTAGATTTAATGTATTTAAAAATTTTCAGTACTTCGAATATTTTTAAAAGAAAACAAAAGTAAATGACATAAAAACCAGTAAAAAAACTAGCGATAAAAGAATGTAGAGTTTAGAGTAAGATTCTGTTAAAATAAATGGTGATTCATCTCTATTATTTATTAATGCAAATGATTGAACTGTAGAGGATAATAAACACTGGTTATTCAAGAGTTGATCCTCTGAAAATAATCATGTTGTGAATCCTTTCATATTTTTTTTTTTGAAGAAAACATTAGAAAAAAGCGATCAGATTCATTATCTTCACTCATAGATTTAATTTGTTTGAAACTTTTCAGAAATTTGAATATTTTCAAAGGATAATTAAAACTAAATAACTTTCAAAAATCTGTAAACAACTAGATATGAAAGAATTTTTAGGTAAGAGAAATAGTGTTTTAATGTAAATAGTGATTCTTTTATTTTATTTAATAAGACAAATTCATTTTCATAAGGAAACCAAATACCAGTAACATAAAAATAAGGAAACAGTCAGAGATGAAAGAATGTTAAGAGAGTTAGCGATTCAATGTAAATGGTGATTCCTTTCTTTTATTTAATAAGACAATGATGGAACTTCTGAGAATGAACTCTGTCAAAGAGTTGATCTTCTGAGAGTAATCACTTTAATATAATTCCTCTGTATTATTTTTATATAAAAAAAAAGTTCCTCGAAAAATTAAATCTCTATACCGCTGTGAGATATAATTAACTAAACATTTTTCAGGGAATTATTCGAATAAGGGAGATACAGACAAATTATTTTCAATCGTAGATTTAATGTTTTTGAAAAAATATTAGCAATTTAAATATTTTCAAAAGAAAACTAAGAAAAAATAGAACTTATGAAAATCAGGAAACAACTAGGTATGAATGATGATTGCTCTCTATTATTCAATAAGACGATGGTTGAAACTTTGATGATAAGCTCTGATTGATGAAGATATGATCATCTGAAAATAATCACGTTAATTTAAGTCTTTGCATTTTTTTTTAAGTTCTTCACGAAACTGAAAGCTATACTTTAGTTGGATATCAGAAAAATGGAACATTTTTTTTCAAAATGAAATATTCGAATATAGGAAGACACAGATTAATTATCTCGAATCGTAGATTCAGTGTAGCTGAAAAATATCAGCACAAGAAAACTAAAACGAAGTAACATAAAAATCAGGAAACAGCCAGAGATGAAAGAATTTTGAGTTTAGAGAAGTAATGTGTTAATATAAATGGTAATTTATTTATTTTATTTTTTATTTATTTATTTTTTTTAATGACAATGATTGAACATTTGGCTATAAACTCTGATTTATCTAGAGTTAATCCTTTGAAGGTAATCACAATGATGCAAGTCTTTTGCTTTTTCATAAAGATAAAAGTTCATCGCGAAATCCAAAAAATGATTATTTTCTTTTTCTTTCTTTCTTTCTAACGGAAGTATTCGAATAAAACCAGCCAGACACTGATTTGTTATCTTTAATCGCAGATTGAATGTTTTTGAAAAATATTATCACTTAGGATATTTTCAAAAGAAAACTAAGAATAAACAGAAATTATGAAAGTCAGGAAACAACTAGGGATGAAAGAATGTTGATTTAACAGAAATAATGTGTTGATACAAATGTTGATTCATTTCTTTTATTTAATACGACAATGATTGAACTTTTGACAATAAACTCTGATTGATCACGATTTGATCATCTGAAAATAATCACGTGGATTTAAATCTTTATATATTTTTTAGTTTCCCACGGAACTAAAACACTATACTTTAGTGTAGGGATGACAAAATTATTTACTGCCGAGAGCGAAATTAAGCATCATATAAAAAGCCGCGGGCCACATTAAAGAAAATTAGACATTATTACTACTATCGCACAGAATAAAATTTGCACATATGTCAAAATACAACCATATTAACCCGAAATCACACGCGCTGGGTATGACGTTTGGCACCTCTATTTTATGAAAATTAATCTTAAACTTATTTTAAGCTGAATTTGTAGCAATTGTCTGTGAATTAATAAGGCGATGATAATTATTTAGAAGTATTGAGGGCAAAATAAAAGTTATGAACTAAATAAAAATAAATAAACAGGAAGTTTATTTAATAAAATGCGCCTTAAAAAGGTATAAAAATAGCAATTGTCCGATGGGATTTCCAATTGCTAACAACTCCACTCCCTGTACTTGTGTATCACATCTTAAAGGAGTAAAATGGAATTGAGGAAAAGTAAGCATAATTGGTTCCGCCCGGTATCGAACCCGGGACCTTTTGCGTGTAAAGCAAATGTGATAATTTTTATGCGGTACTTTTTTATTTCATTTATTAAGAAAATTTTCTGGTTCAAATTATGTTTATTTGACTTGAATAAAAAACTTGGGGTTGGCAGTTAAAGGTTGGCAGTTACGTAAAGGTGTCATATAAAAGTGTACACTCGAACATAGCTAAAAGACTCCAAATTTCACATAATACTTTGAGAAATTGGTTGACTGATAAAAAAAATACAGAAAATTGGAAACATCACATCCATATATTTTCGTTTCTATATGTATTCACACTGAATTTCGATGAAGCGTCATAGCAAATTCTAAACAACAACTTTAACATCAATCATCAGGGATGAAAGAAACAGATTTAATTTATTTTGATACTCTTCAAATTAAAAAATCTTCTTTTGAATATATTTTATAATTTAATCATTGAATCTTAATTAATATATATCCTAAAAATTCCAACTCTGATTATTTTTGTAATAATGCCTGTCTGGGAACATTTAAGAAATATATTTATTTTTTCAACGTTGTTTTCCAAACTAACGAGTTCTACTTGAAAACGTTAATACTATGAAATAACATTATGAAATTTGCCTTGAAGTTTAAGTTTATAAATATGATTTTTAATATCAACTGAAAATGCCAAGTACTTTGTCCGTTGATGGCTGTTTAATATTCCACTTTCATAATTTGTCGATTTAAAATGAAACTGACATCTTGTTGTAATACTTCGAAATTAATAGCTAAACGTTTATATGTAGAAAGCCATGAAATTTCTCTATAATACGGTATCTTTTTATTTTTACTACCCATATCTAAAAATATATTTACTAGATTGGCGATGATTAAATCTGCGCGCAGCGAATAACAATTATTAATTTCAAATAAGTTTTAATCCCATATCCGCAATCTAAATTATACAAAAATGCATTTTCCCGATCTTTGCAATTTTCTTTTTAGTTTGTAATTGCGCCTTCTTACAAAACTAATATTTACAAAAGCATTATTATTTATAAGGTAAACTTATTTCTTATGACAAATTGTATTTGTCCTTTATATATTAATATTCCTTTATGTAATATTCCTTTATATATTTACAAAAGCATTATTATTTATACAGTAAACTTATTTTTTATGACAAATTGTATTCAATCAAGACTTTCACAAGTCAGTCAAAAATATCATTTACGGTAGTTATATCGAGCACTGGAATAATTTCCAGAAGCTCTCGTTTATATTTTTATTTTCGGGGAATAGCTTTAAATCTAAAAGATGGCTGAAATTTTGGGCATCTGTATTTTCATGAATTACAATGTAATATGCACCAAATAATGAAATGATATGTATAAAACCTAAAACTCGAGCTGTCCGTTGAATATAAGAGTATTGTAAGAAAATTGTAATTTTTTTTAAATCTGTGATGCTCATCTTCATTTAATCAGATTTATTCATACTCGTAGAGGACTTTAACATAATTTTTATTATCTTGATAATGTACCTGAGCATGAATCTATCAGTAAAAAATTTAAAAAAAGGTAAAAAGATCAGTCAGTGTTCATAAATAATGACACATTTATTAACCCAACAAAATTAATATAATTTAAAAACTTAAATCCAAAATTCATATGTTCGACTAATGCCCAAGTGACGAGCCCTGCACTGCTAAAAATTTGCAACAAACTGTACAGACATTCGACTGTTTTTATAGAAACTGATTACATGACTGTAATTTAACTCTATTATGACCATAATATGGGCAATAATATGGTCCGAATACAGTTAAATTACGATTACGTAACCGTTTTTTGGACAGTTTGTTGCAAATTTTTAACAGTGTGGGTGATATATTCGGGGTTTTCTTTGGACGAAAGGGATAATTTGTATCACATTGCAATAAGAAAAATAAAGTACAATTTACAAATCTTGAAATTAGATTTAAGAAATTTTCTAACTCCTGAGCATTGCTACGTTATGATTAGTTATGTCGGTATCCACAATTTCCTGGAGCTGAAATTAAAAATCTGTCTATATACATCAGTGTTATCAGATGAGGAAGTTTATTATTATTATTATTCCGAATTCTGCTACTTTTACCCTGAAGAGTAATATTCCTTTATTTAATGATGGTTTAAATAAATCGAATATTATTATTTAAAAATAGTGGTATCAATTTGAATAAAAAACTCTGTCTAACTGGCAATATTCATATTATTATACTTTCCGTTGTTTGCCATTTCTAAAACCAGTGCAAACGTGTTCGTGCAAAGTGTATTTTCTGATTGGAAACAACTGAATTAAACACTGGTAAATTATCAAACGCTTGGCGGTCCAAGTTATCGGCAGGCTACTTGTTTGACATGCCTTCTTTAGTGGGATAAAACAAAAATAAAACATTTTTTGAAAATGAAATATTCGAATAAAGCCAGACACAGATTAATTATCTTGAATCGTAGATTCAATGTAGTTGAAAAATTTCAGCACTTCGAATATTTTCAAAAGAAAACAAAAAATAAGTAACATAAAAATCAAGAAACAAACCACAGATGAAATAATGTTGAGTTAAAAGGAATAATGTGTTAAAAGAAATAATAATTTATTTATATTAGAGATGAAATAATTTTGAGTTAAGAGAGATAATGGTGTTAATATAAATGGGGATTCATATTTTTTATTAAATAAGACAATGATTGAACATTTAGCTATGCACTCTGATATATCAAGAGTTGAACTTTCTGAAAATAATCACGTTTATGTAAGTTTTTTGCTTTTTCATAAAAAAAGTTCCTCGGGAAATCAAATATATATACTTAAGTGAGACAAAAAAAAATTGATTTTTTTTTCTTTTTTTATAACGGAAGTATTTGAATAAAGCCAGCCAGACACTGATTCATTATCTTTAATTACAGATTTAATGTATTTGAAAAAATTCAGCCTTTCGAACATTTAAGAAAAAAAAAGAAAGAAAGAAAAAAGAAATAACATAAAAATCAGGAACCAACTAGAGATGAAGGAATGTTGAGCTAAAAGAAATAGTTGTGTTAATATAAATGGTGATTCATCTTTGTGATTTAATAAGACAATGATTGAACTTTTGACAATAAACTCTAATTAATCAAGAGTTGATCCTCTGAGAATAAATGATTGAACTTTTGAGAATGAACTCTGTTTGATAAAAAGTTTATTTTCTGAAAATAATTACGTTAATAGAATTGCATTTTTATATGAAAAAAGTTACTCAAGAAATTAGATCTCTTCTGTGAGATAGAACAAAATAGAAATTTTTGGAAAGGAAATATTCGAATAAAGCGAGACACAGATTCATTATTTTCAATCGTAGATTTAATGTTTTTGAAAAATGTTAGCACTTGGAATGTTTTCAAAAGAAAACTAAGAATAAGCAGGAATTATGAAACTCAGGAAACAACTAAAGATGAAAGAATGTTGAGTTAAGAGAAATGATGTGTTAATATAAATAGAGATTTAACTCTTTCATTTATTAAAAGAATGATTGAATCTTTAACAAAAATAACTAAACTTTTTTTTAATTATTCTCTGGTACTTGCCATCTCGGCTGGCACAAGTTAAATGGAAAAGTTGTAAGAAAAGCTACTTAATTAAAAAATTTCTATTTAAAAATTACTATCGCAATAACCTCAAAATTTTAAGCTTTGATGATATGTTATTTTTAAATTCTACAAGTGTTAACTCCTTAATCATAAAAATGTTCATGATTATGTAGTTAATCATAAACATGTTTATGATTAAACTTATTAGTAGTTTTCTAGGTTTATTTAAATATTTTAAAAACAATGTATAACTTAAAGAGAAATTCAACATTACATGTTATAAAGTAAAGCGAAATGATTGAAGAACAATTGAACATATATCTTACTGAAAAAATTAAAGTTATCTTAAAAAAAAGGAAATGTTTTTCAGGAAATGAACAGTCTAAACTTTACTGAAATATCTTAAATATTTTTTTTAAAGAAAGAAAAAAGAGAATAGTTAAAAAGAAATAGTCAGAGATTAATTATTCTCTGTGATACATTTAAAAAATTTGCGGAATTCTAGAACTTCGCATATTTTCAACAGGAAACTAAAAAGAAATAGAACTTTTAAAACTAAGAAACTGTCAGTGGTGAATGAAGCTTAAATTAAGAGGAATAGGGTGTTAATATAAAAAATTATCTATTCTTAGAGCATGATTCAGCTTTTGTCAAAAGAAGTGAAACTTTTTTTAATACTCTGGCGCATGCATACATGGTTGACACAAAATTCTAAAGTGACTGCCTTCTAATTTCCGACTATTTAATAGAATACGAAGGTAAAAGATAAATTTCTGACACAATAGAATCAGCTGGATTCGAACACTGGACCTTCCGTTTCGAAACTGGGGACGTTACTTCTGAGTCACTAATGCTTGACTACGTCGCAATGAATTTTATCACTTAAACACTTTCATATCTCCATGGCGATTTTCGCTACAGAATAAGTCTCAAAATGGTATAAAAATCTTTACAATGGTTTAAAATGGTTTAAATATCTAAGCCGTCAAACGATGTGTACGAAATTCTATACAGTTCTTGAGATAGTGGTCCTGTAACGCATTCGCCAAATAGGATTTCAATTGGGAGTACCGTTTGGAGGTATTGTGTTTATTCATACACTCGCATACACAATCATCATGGTTACACTACTTTCCTTACACTGTGTGTTTGGAAATTAAAAAGTAATAGAAAAACAGCTGACATTTAACGCTCCCGTTGAACAATCGTTTGGGTATACAGTGCTAATGTTAAACCTATGTAAGAAAATTGCGCCGATTTCTCATTCGCATTTGCATATTTTTGAATTTTGCTTTAAATACATGATATTAGAGATCAAAACAAATGGTACCCCTTAATTAAATATACCATTTTTTTCTGTTTGTTTATGATACTACTTACAATTATACAACGCTTCACTAATGGCAGAATAATCAGTCGTGCGGTTCCGACAACCAGGCCAGCTCGTTCTCCGGATCTTAATCCGCGTGATTTTTGACACTTAATTTTTTTTGTTTATTGAGAATGTCTGGTAATCTTGGCAGACTTGAAAAAATGTATCACTCCGCATGTAAGAAGCATCTCAGTCAACCAGTTACGATCCACAGTTGAACAAGCCACAGACGGCAGATTTTACATTTTCAAGATAGGAACCATATTGAGCAGCATTTCCTTCGTCTATAAGGTACTTGTTTATTACTTTCAAATAAAAAGTGTTTTTGTGTCTTTTCAGCATATGTCCAATTGTTCAGTGCCATCTATCGGGGATTTCTGGAAAGAAATTCTTTTCGAGTAACCCGTTGTCCCATCTACTTATAATAAAATCCGAAGGCATGAAAGTGTCTGTAACCATTCCGGGCGGGACCACTCTGGTCTGCGACCGTAGTTAAACGCCATGTTAGGCTTAATGAGAAACGTATGCTAACATATAACAGCTAAATGATAATATCTTCTAATTGAAATCATGTCTGTTCAGCATATTTTTTCTATAAACCATGTATATCAAATCCTATTATAATGTTTTAAGCTCATAATTAAAAATCCAGATTAAACATCGGAATCCTAGATATAAACAAACGAACACTGTTGCGAACAATATTGTTTTGGCGCCATCTACCGGCTTTAAAATGTACTTTTATACAATACAAACCTTTCAATAATAAAATCTCCATGCTGTTTGGTTGTATGAAGTTTTATGAAAATGGAACGCAGATTAGCAATCCATCATTTTTGACGGGGGTTATATATTAGTGTCTTGAGTAGTATATGTACAAAATTTGAAGCTTATGCACTGAGTAGTTCGATATAGAGATAGGTTGGAAGAGCATTTAAAATTTAGAAAATTACAATAATTTAGAATGAATTGTTTGATGAATAATTGTCAAATTTTATTTAAAACAGCCTCTTTAATTTCGGTTAAAGAACTTTCTAAAACAAATATGTTCCGACGTTTTTATTTACTTTCTAAAAAGTAAATGTTTAAGAACATGTTTCAAATATTGATCCCTTGACAGCAATCGAGTTAATGTAATTTCTTTGTTCTCTTATAAAAAAAAGAACAAAATTCCACCCGAAATCAACTCTCTGTACTTCAGTAAAATATCTTGAATAAAACCTTTTTAAAAAAGAAAATACAAATGAAACTAGACACAGATTAATTTTCTTCAGTTGTGATTTAAAGTATTTGGATTCTAACACTTCGAATATTTTCTAAAGAAAACTAAAATAATTATAGAACTTCTAAAAATAAGGACACTACTAGAAAAGAAAGAATCTTGAGTTATGAGGAATAAAGAAAGTGTTAGTATAAATGATGATTCATTTCATAAGACAGTGAATGAACTTTTAACAAAAAGAAATAAAACTTTTGTCGATTTTCGGGTGCAAGGCTATTCAGCTTAAAATTTAAAAAAAAAGTAAAAATAATGCAGGTAATAAATATACTAAAAAATTGCGGGTAGTTCTTTAAGCATAACTCAAAAAACACTTGGCGGGATGAGCTGCAATTTTGGATTCGCACATTTGAAGCTTCTAGAAATTGATTTCTGTTGAAATATTTAAAAAATACAATACACTTACTTTAAAAAAAAATTAATTCTGAAAAGATATATATTTTGAAATTACTTTTCAAACGAAATTCGAACTGTAATCTATAATGTTTTTTTAAATCAGACACTGATTTCTGAGAGTTTTAAGTAACTAAATCAAAAATTAGAGTTAATTTACAATATCAGTTACAATACATTTTTTTAAAAATTCATTCTGAAAAGAAATATATTTTGAAATTACTTTTAAAACAAAATTTTAACTGTAATCTATAATTTTTTAAGTCATAAACTGATTTCTGAGAGTTTTAAATAACTAAATCAAAAATTAGAGCTCATTTTGCCTATCAGATTTTGAGTTATGCTTACACAACTACCCGCATTTCAACATGGAACAATTAAAAATGTCTTTAACATTAGGAGTTTCAAGTTTTAACCCTGCACTTTTCTTAAACTACTTCAACGAGTGACTTTCCGTTTTGCATCTCAAGATAAAATTTCTCAGATATTCTAAACATGATGTCAAAATTAAAAGATCATATAAGATGTTCCTATTGAAAATTTCAAAGTTTGATACAATTTCTCTATGAAGGCGACCGCTTAAGCTTAATTATTTTAAACATACATTTAAAGAAGTGATAATTCCCTATCGGATGGCGGTATTTGTTTTTTTCTGCGTCAAAATAGCGATAAAATAGAGGGAGGTGGGGGGGGGGGGGGGGGTCCTTTTTTCTTTCTTGATCGAATTTATATCCAAAATTACATGTAATAAAATAAATACATCTTCACGTACAATAACTTTCAACGCATGCAATATATATAGAATATTTAAATAGAATCATTTTTCTATATAGAATATAATAGAATCATTTTTCCAGCAAATGAAAAAAATTGTGACTAATAATGAATTATCTGTATATTCGTTTCAATTGAATACATTAAGTTGATAGCATTTGATTTTTATTTTAGATTAATAGCAAACAATATTTGTTTCTTTCCATGTGCTTGGTGTTTTTATCCTGAATGACTCGGAGATTTCTTGGTAATCGAAAGACATAAGCAACTCAATCGCTTAAAAATTAATAGAAAATCCAGTTTATTTTGGAATTTTTCATTGCAAATTGTTATAACAATGATGTTCTAATTTTATGGTTCGATGTGGTATTTTTATCTTTCAAATGTATTCTTAATGATTAAAATATGTATATGTGCGTCTTTAAAACACAATTACTTGATCTAAGTAGACGCAAGTAATACGAAAATGTTAGAATTGCTGATCCGACAAAATATCTGACATCACAATACTGATAAAAAATCTAAAAATTAATAGTGAACATTAATGTGATGAAGTATGCTAAGGGATGATTAAGAAAAACAAACAAATTTTAAGTAGATTCAAAAGATTAAAAAAAATTAGTATTGGTATCTTGAATGAAGACAAATTGTGTTTTTTTAATTGATAATTATTTTTTTATTATTTAAAACAATGGTGGAAGTTTGAGAAATGAAGTGAAACATTTTCGTTGGCATATCTGTGGTATAGGAGACGTGGCATAATTGAGTTTTAAGAAAATGCAATTTGTATGATAAACAATCACACAAATGGAGCGGCAACCAATGAAAATGTTTCCATTCTTAAATGGATTATTTTTTGCCGACATATGTTATATATATTTTTATATAACATTATCATTTGGCTTATTTGTGTACACATTAAATAAACTTCTCCTCAGTGTTTGCATTATTAAATGCTGTAAATACTGAACAGTTTGTACGCTTCATATGTTGATAGTTATTTCATAAAAAAAATATAATAATCTGATGAGATTTAAAATGTAAATAAAGGTTGCCAGAAACTGCTTCTGAAAATTGTTTTTCTCGTCAAATGCAACATTAACGTTTTCTCTATCTTGCCAAGTTTCTATAACAAAGAAGTACCCTTTTTTTCATTTATATGATAACAAAATAAGAAACAAAATAGTGAGAAAATGGCTTTGAAAATTACTATTTGAAAATTACCACAATGATATATTTATGCTTGAGTAACAAGTTAATTTTTTTAATATTAATGTATTGATGATAAGGTTATTTATAAGTTCATTTCTTGGTTTGTGCACTCATTTAAAGAACAATTACATGCATAACTTAAAGATAAATTCAACAATAGGTACGTAACTTAGGAAAAATCGCTTGGACAACTATTGTACGAACAACTATTGTACGAACAAAAAAAAAATCTATAAAAATACGGAAATAAACTCTGTATGTTTTAATCGTGGGAAATACATTTTAAAAGGAAACTTTTAAATGTAAAATGAAACACTATCTTACTTAAAGATAATAATACTACTTTTTTGGTGTAATGGCACTATTAATATTGGTTTGTGCATCTATATACATGTATAATCTAAAGTAATATTGAGCAACTACAACAATAGATTCATAATTTAGAACGAATTGTTTTAATAACTATTGTGTGTATAATTTAAGGAAATATTTAAAAATAAATTCTAAAAAATAGTTCTTAAAGAAATTAACTTTATGTTTTTAAATCTCAGATAATACTCTTTCAAAAGAAATCTTTTAGATACACGAAATACATTCTAATTATCTTCTATCGTAGATTTAAAGTATTTAAAAAAATTCTTCACTTTGAATATTTCCAAAAGAAAACTAAGAATAAATAGATGTTTTAAAAATCAGAAAATGGAATATAACAACTGCATGTGCAAGTAAAAGAGAAATGTTTACAATAATTACATATAAATAATTTCAAAGCTTTGTTAAAAATGAAAATACACCACATTTTTATAAAAAAGCTTTTTAATTTATTTAAAGCTTTTTAAATCATTTCCTCAAGCAAATGTTTTGCAATGCATTTACTTACCCAACAAATAAGCTTTTAAAAATATGTTTCAAGTATTGATCCTTATGCAACAATCGAGTTAATGCATTTTCTTTGTATTCTTATAAGAAAGAACAAAGTTTGTCATGAAATCAACTAATACGTTAATGAAATAGCTTGAATAAAACTTAAAAAAAAGAAAAGAAAATATTCATATAAATCGAAGCGCTGATTAATCATCTTCAGTCGTAGATTTAGACTATTTAAAAAAGTCTAGCCCTTCGAAAATTTTCAAAAGAAAGCTTAGAACAAATATAACTTTTAAAAATCAGGAAACAATTATGGATGAAAGAATATTGAGCGAAGAATTTGTGTAATATAATTGATGCTACTTCTTCTTCTTTTACCTTCTCTGGTTGCTATTGTATTCTAAGACAGTGCTTGACAAGTATTTTTTTTTTCGATTTTCTAATGCACACATAGAGAAAATTTCTACTTTCATACATGGACAAAATAAGTAAAAAGGAAATACAGCCGAATTTCAAAATTGCTGTTTGAAAATCATCATTACAATAATATTCTTTATTTTTCCTTCGATAGTAAGTTATTTTTTTTTACAGTAGAATAAACCCTCTTAACACTTTATGCATTAATCTCATCACAAGTGTGATTCCTGTAAAGTAAACCAGACGCTCGGAGTGTTCCTATTTTTCTCTCCCTTTGCTACCACTATTTTAAAACAATAATTTTTATTGTAGGTTTCTATTGGAGATGTAAAAGGAATCTGTCACAAAGATTTTTTATTTTAAATAGCTGTAGAAGATGTAGAAAAATTTAGCAATGCTACTACTTTTGAGTAAACATTGTCTGTAATCAATCCCGAATGTGAATATATATATAAAATATAGCTTGTGAATCAATCACGAGTGGGACTCGTGGTAGGTAAAATAGATCTTGTGAATCAATCAAAAAAGTGACTCGTGATCGATACGTTCATGATTCAGCGTGATACGTAAAACGATATTAACTATTGTAGACTCCTATTACAGATGTTAAAGGAATCTATCGCAAAGATTTTTGATTTGAAATAGTGATAGGAAATGTAGAAACATGTAGAAACTCTGCGAGCCCTGAGTAAACATTGTCTTGTGAATGAATCACGAGTGTAACTCGTAGTAAGTAAAATTTACCTTGTGGTTCAATCACGAGTGTGACTCGTGGTAAGTAAAATATACCTTGTGAATCAATCACGCGCATGACTCGTGACAGATACGATCATGAATAAGCATGATCACAAGTCAACGTGATACGTAAAACGACATGATTCGGGGCTCAACAGCGTGGCTCGTGATGGATGCGATCGTGAGTCATAGTGACACGTAAAATGATATTCTTTATTGTAGACTTCTATTGCAAATGTTCAAGGAATCTATGGCGAAGGTTTTTGATTTGAAATAGTGGTAGGAAAAGTTGAAACATTTAGGAACGCTGTGAGCCCTAAGTAAACTTTATCTTGTGAATCAATCACGAGTGTGACTCGCGTTAAATAAAATCTACCTTGTGAATCAATCACGAGCGTGACTCGTGACCAATACGTGCACGAGTTAGCGTGGCTCGTGACTCAAGAGCCTGACTCGTGATTGATACGGTCACGAGTCAATGTGCACGTAAAACGATAATCTTTATTGTGGACTTCTATTACAAATGTTAAAGGAATCTATCGCAAAGGTTTTTGATTTGAAATAGTGATAGCAAATGTAGAAAAATTTAGGAACACTGCGAGCCCTGATTAAACATTGTCTTGGGATTGAATCACGTGCGTAACTAAAACGAGGTAAGTAAAATATACATTGTGGTTCAATCACGAGTGTGACTCGTGGTAAGTAAAATATAACCTTGTGAATCAATCACGAGCGCGGCTCGTGATTAATGTATAGAGGATGAGTTTAAATAATCATTATATGTACTTAACCCGTCAGCACACGCGCCCCTTTCCATTACGTTACTATACGCGCGGGATAAATTTTACCCCAATGGGTTTTCTTGTGTCAATTCCCCCCCCCCCCCCCCGGTTAGATTATAAACATAAATTTATATTTTGAAATAAACTGTAAATCAATAAAGGACATAATTTAAATTAAAATAAAAAGTTCTTTTATATTTAAAGCAAAAAAAAGATAAAAAATAAAATCTCGCACTACGATTTTTTCTTTTTTGCATATCATTACATACAAAGCTTTTACAATCCAAATTCAGCCATGAAAATACAAAAAATTATAAAACTGATATATAGAAAATGTATGTGCAGGAGTTGTTAGCGTTTAAAAGAAAAATTATATTATTATTTGCACACTATATTTTTTACATAAACATTTGCATTAACATTTTCCTATCATTATGGGTTAAGTTATAACACGCGTGGGGTAAATTTCCTTCCACGTGACATTTTTATAATAAAAGAATGAAAAATACACAACCGGAGGTAACTTCTTTTTGGCCACATCTTGATATCATTCAGCTTGAAAGGTACTATAAAGCTCAGAATGATCACGAACTATTTTCGCACATTTTTAAGTAATAGTTGTAAGCTGGGGTAGATTTTATCCCAGCGCGTGTGCTGACGGGTTAAATAATTTAAATAAATAAAATCACGATAGTGATACGAATATTTATAAGAGTGTTTCTCTGCACACACGCGTATTAAAAGAACAATTTCTCGGTCCACATAAACAGAATTATTAAATGGACAGATCGACTTACACGCGTGAAAATATTTATTTTTTTTATGTCGAATGTGGAGAATTTTAGTTTAGAACATTTTGATAGAAAATTTATTTTTCTAAGCTGTTTTGTTTCAAAAATGTCACAGAAAAAAATTAACGTATTTCTATACGTTTTCTTTCACTATGGAATCTTTAAATGCTTTTATCTGAAAATGGTAATTTTTAAATTGTGCTCAGGATTTTTGTTAAATATTTGTGAGAAATATCTGGAAATTTTCAAGTCATAAATTTTACAATTTCCTATAGATTAAATGCAAAATAATTTACAAAATTAAATATTAGCATTAAATTTTAAAATTTTATATGAAGAAATTGAATGTTACTGGAGTTTTTTAACTGTTTTCTAGGATAAAATTTCTATTTCTAAAATGTAACCAATATTAAGGCTCATTGTGTAAGTAAGGCGTTTTAGTAATAGGGATTTTCTGAATAACTTTGGAGGAGTTTTATTTGTAAACTAAATCTGTGTCTGTCAGTGGGTTCCTTTCCTATCAGGGCATTCTATTTTTTAGAGTATAGATGGAGTCTTGGAGAGAAATTAAATTTTGATGAAGAAATACAGATATAAATTCTTCACGTGGATATTCTGATGGACATTTAAGAAGGTGAACGCTTTGAGTGAGACGGTGTTTGCAGTGCACCCATCTTTCTCCTCAGTCTGAAATTAGATACCGTGGTTAACGGGACTCTTCAGCGATCCTCTCCGATCGCAAAATCTAATTTAAACTTATAATAAAAATTAAACAAATGACTACTCATTACTAAATATAACTAGGAGGATAGAATAGGAGAAATGGACATATCAATTTTTTCCTGTGGAAAGTTCTGAAGCCCGAAAACGAGTTCTTTCACTTATCATACGTCCGCCATACTTGAATTTGACCGATCGCAGTCCAATCAACAGTATTGAAAGCAAGGCACTGTCAAATGTGAAAGATGTAGGAGGGAGGTAAGAACGGCTTCACATGACGTCATTTATGTCGACTCCTCCTATTTTACCCTTCGCGTAATATAATCATCAAAATACGATATTCATCATCAGAAAGTAAACGCTATCGTAGTGTGTTTCTAAAAATTGTTTTCTTTTTAAAGAAGTAATTTTAAGAAAATGATAAAATTTGAAAACTTTCTCATGTAGAAATTTCAAAGTATAACGGGGTTTTTTTAATCCTTAAAATTTAAAGAGAGATTTTTTGAAAACTGTGATATGCCGGCATCGGACGCCTATTTTCTGATGGTGAAAATTGTATTGTGGTAATTATATTAAGTAATGAGAAATGACCTGTTTATATTTTCATACACTTTATCAAGGCCTTTCGCAATTGGCGAGGGAAAAACTTGCACTGTAAAAAAAAAGACCGATGGTTCTTAATGTAGAAAAACCTAATATAACCATGCACACTTTATCTTTAGAAACCACAGAAACCAATATATTTTTTTAGATTTAAAGTAGCGTTTATTCAAATAAAGTTTCTTTTGTTGTCATTAATTTTTATAAACGTTTCCAAGTAGTTTTTGCAGCGTGTTTCTATGAAGTAGTATGTTTCATTCGGAATATAAGTTTTCCGGATGCTGTCAATTCTCAAGTAAACATTTTCATGTTCAACAAACATGTTTTACAGACAAACATGATTAAATTAACAGCAACATTGACATTAAAATTAATATAACTTGTTTACTCTTGCAAGTATAAATTCTTATTACGCAACTAAAAGTGCTTAGTTGAAAATTAATAGCATCCCCAAAACCGATATTCCTGTTTGAAAAAACTGATTAATACACTATACAAACTATGCTGAAACGTTTCCGAAAATCTGTTGCAAAAAATAACTTGAATGATATGAAATTATAAATGATTTTTTAAGTCTTGAAAATGTAATGGATTCGATGGTTTTTAATGATAATGGGCGCGTTTTGGAGCCATGGACAACTCGAAACATATTACTGTATGCTTTTGTTCGTGGTTCTATTATATATTCGTAAATTAAGAAGCCTTCGTCTTTTTTTCACAGTGTGTCTCGGTGATGTATTGGGTAGCATTGAAAGTAGTGCACATTTTGTGTATGAAAATTGAGTAGAAGGATTAAATGTGTCACTTAATGAAAGTTGATCATATCTTAATTTAGACTATCCATATGTTTAAATTTTGCGTGAGATAGACTTCAGAAATTTAAGTTAGTGATTCGAACATCATTATCTCATCACCCTTACCTTAACATAATTTCGTAAAACCAGTGGACCCGTGCGAAGATTTCGTACTGCAATCTAATATTTTTTAGCAATATCTAATATTTTTTTTATGCAGGTTTAAACTTCTAAAGAAAAATTAAGGATAAAAATGCCTGTATACAACATTAATTAAGAATGTCATCTCATTTATTCCAAGTCACAGTAAAAAACTGATCGAAGAAAGCAAAAGGCACACGCAGGAAAAAAAATTAACAATTGTATTATAACTCCATTAGAGAATGACGTCATCCGCTTCGGAAAAAGCATAGGACAAAGACAAATAAATTGAACACACATAAAATAAAATTCAATTTAAGCATAAATTTTAGGATACATGTTAAATGCCAATGCTTTGCTCAATCGATGGAGTCTTCTTTTTCTAAGCATTTGAATTTAAATGTTTCTTTTTAATCATAAATATAAAATAAACACGTGCGGAGATGTCCCAATTTATCTTTTTTGTAATTATTGTTGAGCACAGTATAATGCGGTATTTTATTTTTGTGGCAACATTGATTGGAGAAAAACCTTTCATTGCATTTATGAAAACAATACTGATTTAGTTTTTAAATAACTGCAATTTTTAATTTAATTGTTTTAACGAAATGTGGGTGCATTATGTCATAAGCCTGTTCAAAATCCTTTAATATAGTATATCATTCAGCGTTCCGCGTTTTGTATTTGCTTAGAAAGAAGGATGCTGACAATAGAAATAATATATATGATACATATTTTTAAATTATAACCAGATTTTTGGAATTATTTTAAAACTAGTGTAATGCCCGTCCTAGGACGGTGAGTAGAAATTAGGGTTTTCAGTTAAAATTTTAAATAATTGATAAAAATATTCATATACTGTTTATCGACAATAGGGAAAACTGACCTGAACCGTTAAGGTAATATTAGGTAATATAGAGGGTTAATGGTAGTTATGTTAATGGTAGTTATGTTAATGGTAAATTTTACGAAACGTAATTTTTTTCTTTATCTTTGTTTTTCAAGTCAAAATTTCTAAATATTTTTCTGAATAATTAAAATCTCAATCCTAATAACGATCTCAATAATTAATTAAGGTCTCAATAATTAATCATGTTAAGTAAATTATAGGTATTAATTTTCGCTCTCAATAATACGAAAACGATCTTTTAGTTTCTTCATAATCTAAAGGAATGCATTAATTTTTACACAAAGTCAAATATTTTCCTTTCAAAATTAATAATAAAAATAATTTAAATCATTAAAAAAAGTTGATCTTGTAATAATTCAATACATCCTGAATGCACATACCTTATGTTAATGGTAAATTTTACGAAACGTAATCTTGTCCCTTATTTTGGTTTTTCAACTCAAAATTTCCAAATATTTTTCTGAATAATTAAAATTTTAATCCTAATAATGATCTCAATAATTAATTAAGGTCTCAATAATTAACTATGGTTAGTAAATTATAGGTATTAATTTTCGCTCTCAATAATACGAAAACGATCTTTTAGTTTCTTCATAATCTAAAGGAATGCATTAATTTTTACACAAAGTCAAATATTTTCCTTTCAAAATTAATAATAAAAATAATTTAAATCATTAAAAAAAGTTGATCTTGTAATAATTCAATACATCCTGAATGTACATACCTTATGTTAATGGTAAATTTTACGAAACGTAATCTTTTCCCATATTTTGGTTTTTCAACTCAAAATTTCCAAATATTTTTCTGAATAATTAAAATTTTAATTCTAATAATGATCTCAATAATTAATTAAGGTCTCAATAATTAACTATGGTTAGTAAATTATAGGTATTAATTTTCGCTCTCAATAATACGAAAACGATCTTTTAGCTTCTTCATAATCTAAAAGAATGCATTAATTTTTACACAAAGTCAAATATGTCCCTTTCAAAATTAATAATAAAAATAAATTTAAATCATTAAAAATAGTTGATCTTGTAATAATTCAATACATCCTGAATGTACATACCTTATGTTAATGGTAAATTTTACGAAACGTAATCTTGTCCCTTATTTTTGTTTTTCAACTCAAAATTTCCAAATATTTTTCTGAATAATTAAAATTTTAATCCTAATAATGATCTTAATAATTAATTAAGGTCTCAATAATTAACTATGGTTAGTAAATTATAGGTATTAATTTTCGCTCTCAATAATACGAAAACGATCTTTTAGCTTCTTCATAATCTAAAAGAATGCATTAATTTTTACACAAAGTCAAATATTTCCCTTCAAAATTAATAATAAAAATAATTTAAATCATTAAAAATAGTTGATCTTGTAATAATTCAATACATCCTGAATGTACATACCTTATGTTAATGGTAAATTTTACGAAACGTAATCTTGTCCCTTATTTTTGTTTTTCAACTCAAAATTTCCAAATATTTTTCTGAATAATTAAAATTTTAATCCTAATAATGATCTCAATAATTAATTAAGGTCTCAATAATTAACTATGGTTAGTAAATTATAGGTATTAATTTTCGCTCTCAATAATACGAAAACGATCTTTTAGCTTCTTCATAATCTAAAAGAATGCATTAATTTTTACACAAAGTCAAATATGTCCCTTTCAAAATTAATAATAAAAATAATTTAAATCATTAAAAATAGTTGATCTTGTAATAAATCAATACATCCTGAATTTTCTTATTCTAAAAATATGCTTATGTACATTTTATATTATTTTACAACTTTATTATTATGTAAATTATAATAAAGTTGTATTATTATTTTTTTTTTCTAACAGAAACGTATAATTTGTATTTATTGTCAGAAGATGGCGCCAGAATAGTATTTACGAACGAAATCTAAAATGCTGGTAGATGCATCGCAAAGCCTCGAAAGGTATCATCGCTATTTCTGAAAAAGTGAATTCAGGAATAAAATGCTTACAGAAATAAATTTTAGAAAATCCTTTAAATATTTAAAGACTTTAAAATGCTTTTACAAATATTTTAAGAGCATAATTCGATATTTTAATGAAACGTTCAAAGAGTCATTCCTTCTTTTTTTTTCTAGATATGGGATTTGTGTTTTTGAAGGGCAACATTATTCATTTATTTACATCAGGTAATCGGATGTTTAATCTGTTATTTTTAATTTAAAACTTAAAACATTATAACTGGATATGATATACATGTTTTATACGAAAATATGCTGAACAGACGTTATTTCAAGTAGAAGATATTATCATTTAGTGTAATTATGTGTTAGCATATATTTTTCAGTAAGCCTAACATGGCGTTTAACTACGGTCGACTCGCAGATCAGAGTGGTACAGCCCGGTACCGTTACAGACACTTTCTCGCCTTTGGATTTTATTATAAGTAAGATTATTATTATGTAAATTATAATAAAGTTGTATTATTAATTTTTTTTTTCTAACAGAAACGTATAATTTGTATTTATTGTCAGAAGATGGCGCCAGAATAGTATTTACGAACGAAATCTAAAATGCTGGTAGATGCATCGCAAAGCCTCGAAAGGTATCATCGCTATTTCTGAAAAAGTGATTTCAGGAATAAAATGCTTACAGAAATAAATTTTAGAAAATCCTTTAAATATTTAAAGACTTTAAAATGCTTTTACAAATATTTTAAGAGCATAATTGGATATTTTAATGAAACGTTCAAAGAGTCATTCCTTTTTTTTCTAGATATGGGATTTGTGTTTTTGAATGGCAACATTATTCATTTATTTACATCAGGTAATCGGATGTTTAATCTGTTATTTTTAATTTAAAACTTAAAACATTATAACTGGATATGATATACATGTTTTATACGAAAATATGCTGAACAGACGTTATTTCAAGTAGAAGATATTATCATTTAGTGTTATTATGTGTTAGCATATATTTTTCAGTAAGCCTAACATGGCGTTTAACTACGGTCGACTCGCAGATCAGAGTGGTACAGCCCGGTACCGTTACAGACATTTTCTCGCCTTTGGATTTTATTATAAGTAAGATAAAACCGAAAGTTGGAACGACGAGTTCGTTGTAATTTTACAGATAACTACGACAAAAGTATAAAAAATTCAAGTCCATTTATTCAGAGGTTGTGAAGGTTTTCTGAACACATTATTATAATTTATGTTATCAAGATACAACTGTTTAAAAGTGTTGAATTAAAAAATAAATAAATAAATACGTTCGTTTTTTGTTTGATACTTTGAAACTAACAAACAAACAAGAAACAAACACAAACACAAATTGGTGTAAAAATGTTCAGAATAAGTAGCTTTCATTAAATATAAAAATAGAAATTTCCATTTTTTGACGCATTAAAATGTAATGTTCTTTTAATGACAAATAAAACCAAGTATTTTTTTTTAATCATTTTGAAACACAGGTATCATTTATGAAATTATAAATTTTATTATAATTTGTTTGACACGTGAATCAGGTATTGAAATGTGCTAAAAGACAATTAATAAATAATATTTCACGTACGAATAATCACTGTTTGACATTAAAGCTTCTCCCACTATCTGCTTTTTAACAGAAAACAAATTTTAAGATGCAATGTGGAAAAATAAAAGATGGTCCAGATCTGGTTAAAGATCCCGCTAATCCTTAAAGTAATTCTTAAGAATTCAGAATCATAATTCTATAAATTAGGATTGTATTTTTAATCAAGTATTAAAAAAATACTTTAAAGTTACAATAGAAATATTCTGTACTTTTTTTTTTAAATTGAAAGATTCTTTTAAAGAAAATTTAAAATGTTTCTAATTTGTAATGTGAAAAAAAGGTTTAGATCAAGTTAAAGATCCAGCTAATCCTTATGGTAATTCTTAAAAATTCAGGATCGTAATTCTACAAATTAGGATTCTTTTTTTAATCAAGTATTAAAAAAATAATTTAAAGTTACAATAGAAATATTCTGCATATTTTTAAATTGAAAGATTTTTTAAAACAGAATTTAAAATGTTTCTAATTTATTTCATTCCTACAGCACATTTGTCATATTAATTTATACCTTCGAACTTTATCTTATTAAACTATGTACTTCTTCACTTCTTACAATCGAAAAAAAAATGTGATTTAAAACATCGACCATCAAAAAACTCATTTTTGTAGCGATTACTGAGTGAAGAATCCTTATTACTCACTATTACTTTCATTTTTCAGAGAAAGAGTTTCTATATTTATTGTAATGCTTTGAATCCCAATTACACAAAAAGAATATAGCTCATGATAATGAACGTCTACTAAACGGATTTAAAAGGTACAGTGTGATGGAAAACCCAAGCAATCTAATCTCCTTTTAGTGCAATATGTCATAAACATTTATCTAATTCCCGAAAAAGAAAGTGGATATTCCACATAATTCATCACAAGTGTTTCAACAGAAATTACTCAACGTGAAAAAACATTGGAAAAACCATCGTATGATGATGGTACATAACTATCTTACGTCATAGAACAGTATTATGACTTTGGCATATTTTCTAGTTCAAGGACTGAAAAACACTTTTCATTCATTCTTAAAAATGTAACCTAACTGTTGAGGGCCATTGTATCGAGCTCTCTATGTAAATAAATGTTCAAATCTTAACGTATATATTAAATACATTTAGTCTGAGAGATAAATGGTCAATAACACAATTAAACCACACATACTAATGAATGATCTCTTTCAGTGAAAAAGTAAGAGAAGGATCGTCACTTCTTCAACAAGTATAAACAAAAGGAATACTACGTGTGAGACGGCGCTTTATGTATTACTCATGATGATACATCGAGGAAATTAAAGGGTAAGACGCATGTTTTCCTTACCGATTATACTAGCATTTTAATGCAATAAATAAATTTTAATGCTGTGAGATAAAATTAAATTCAATACTAAATCTGCGCAATTCGACACAATGCTTGGTAATTTCGTGAAGCTTTAGGAAGGCTTTAATATGTTGAACAGCTTTTTATTATAGAGTTATATCAGTATTTCAGATGCAAGTAAAGAAAATTCACACAACTGACAATGGCAGAGACATTATTATTACTTTTGGCCTACAAATCATTAAATTTTGAAGATATAAAACGCATATCTACTACATCAGTAGCTTCGATCATGAGTAAATATGATCGAAATATTAGCATATGATTTTTAAATAAAAATGTATTAACTTATAGAGCTGAATTTTTTGAAATACCAAAACCTTTTATATAGAAAAGTTATAAAGGATAATATTACTATTTCCGAATAAAAAATTATAACAATGAAAATTACTTTCAACCGTGGTTACCATGCTAGCCACAAAACGGGAATCAGACAATCAAAGTTCGCTAGTACGATACCAACTCCGCTCCGTCTGACTGCGGTAACAGTGCAACGTTTTAATGGTGTACCTAGTACAAGAGCAAAACTTTTGATTACTTTCCTTTCAAACGTTTTCAGTGAGGATGACCTTCTTATATTAATATGATGAAACTTGCCACTGTCCAATGAAATCTCTCATTTTTGTCATGATTGAAACCGATAGTTTTACAATTTATAATTGTTTAAATTGAAATAGTAAAGTTAGTTATCAATTGACTTGTTGAGTTCTTAAAAAAATTAACATACATTTCGAAACTTCTTTATGTTAAAAAAATGCGTCTGAAAGAATGGAATCCAATAGCACATCTAGGCATAAGTTTGTTTACATGTTGTAGAAATTAAGCCCACCCAAGCTTGAAATTTTGTATCCGAGTCTGCCAGAGCTTGAATTTCATTGAATTAATGCCAAGAATCCATGGAGCATAAAATTAAGAAAAGTATGGGGGTTTTTTTATATAAAAAGTATGTTTTTCTCATGCAAAGCAATTTTAATATGAATTATATTTATGCAATTACTGATGATTTTTTTTCTTTTACGAAAAGTCATATAAGATATGGTTAGTTATTTCAGTTATCTTTTAATACACGTTTTTTATTCTTTTAAAATTATACATAATTACAAAATATAAAATCATGAATTTATATTTTTCTCATTTCTAAACTGTATAGATCCAGTTACAAAAATGTTTCAAATGTTGTTCTTCATTATATAAAAATCCATTTAGATCAAAATGGTAATTCTTTACATAATAATTACATGCAGTACTCATTGAAACATACGTTAATTTATTTTAAAACACATCAAAGAACAGTGTACATATCCAAAACTTTAAAAAAATACTTTCAAAATTACACTAAAACTAGTCAATATGTTAAATAGTTGTAACAATATTTTCACCTCTTATTCTCGAGGCATCCTCAGTTACTGATGTTACGTTTCTTCCCCGTCAGTACAGTGCCTAGAAGTAAATAGTGTTGTTATCGGCGTCAAAATTATATCTCTGAAATAGAGGACACGGATAGATGGCGGTAGTGTTCTCGCCGCGGCTATGGTAACTTTCGTTTGTACATAAACATCGTTTTAAATCTAATTTTTTCGGTAATAAATCAGAACTTTACAATGCTCTAGATAAAAAATAAACAAGAAAAAAATATTAATAATGAAAATACAATTAGGGAGAAATGTAACTGCTTTCATAACAACTAATTTTAAAGAAATCAAACAGTTACAAAATTTATCAAAGGACGTTTTTCTTCCAACAATATTTAGTTATTTCTAAAACAATATATTGGATAAATACATCATACTACGATAAATTGTTGTAAAAACATGTCCTTTTTTATACAGTTAAATTATTTTACCCCTATTTTGACAACTTTTTAATCGGTATTTATTATTACATAACTTGTTTACATCCACTTAACAAACTAAGAGTAAATTGAGTTGTTAAAAATTTCTGTTGTTTCAGAGCTTAGTTTTGGGTAAAATAATTTAAGGTATACCAGCAAAACATCAAATGAGAAATTTATGATTCTTTCAAATTTAGAAAAAAAAAATTATTCTCCTAAAAGTGTGAGAATGCATTTTCTTTAAATTGGGGTAGATGTGCTAATCATCCTTTAAAAAAATTATTTTAATTAATAGTTTTTATTATATGTTTTTTTTTTTAATATTATATTAATCTATCAACAATATTTAACCATTCTCATACTCACATTTCCTAATGTGAATCAAAATTTTAATAAAAGAAATAAATCAAACAATTTTAATTCCAGTAACATACACCCTACAAAAAGTAAGAAATTGATTTTGTGAAAGTATTAAAACCATAATTCAATGAAAGCATGCTAATGAAACAAAATAGTCATGTTAAAATAAATTTAAAAGTTAGGATATCAATACTTAATAAAATATTTATGATAATAATTCATTGTTTAAACTATTTATTGTCATTATCACAAAATCGATATTTTAAGTATTTTAGATAGAAAAGTTAAAATAATTGAATATTTAAAATAATTGAATAACACAGCTATGTAAATTCAAGCTATAATAAATTTAATTAATAATGATTAGTTGTTTAAAATTTCTGTTGTTTCAGAGCGTAGTTTTGGGTAAAATAATTTAAGGTATACCAACAAAACATCAAATGAGAAATCTATGATTCTTTCAAATCTAGAAAAAAAAATTATTCCCCTGAAAGTATTACAAGAATGCATTTTCTTTAAATTAGGGTAGTTGTGCTAATCATCCTTTAAAAAAATTCTTTTAACATACTTGCCAACTTTTACGCTTTTTTCCTACCACTATTTTTAAAAAGCAAAGTCTGCCTTATATAATCGGCGAAAATTTAGGATTACATATATTGATTTTCTCTTGATGAAAATAGTGGTAGGAAAAAAGCGTAAAAGTTGGCAGCTATGCTTTTAATTAATAGTTTTTATTATATTTTAGTTTATATATATATATATATATATATATATATATATTATATTAATCTATCAACAATATTTAACCATTCTCATACTCACATTTCCCAATGTGAATCAAAATTATAATAAAAGAAATAAATCAAACAATTTTAATTCCAGTAATAGACACCCTACAAAAAGTAAGAAATTGATTTTGTGAATGTATTAAAACCATAATTCAATAAAAGCATACTAATGAAACAAAATAGTCATGTTAAAATAAATTTAAAAGTTAAGATATCAATAATTAATAAATCGTGTATTTGTAACTCCTCTCAATAAATCGCTCATCAAAATGCGATTCACACACAACTGAATATTGGTTCAAGTCTTTATCGGCTCGAGGAATGACTTTTAACCATTTTTCAAATTGGTTTTCGCCTTTAGGCGTGGAAAATAGAGTTTTTATATCCACTTGAACATCCAGAAACGAAGCATGTTCGATCAGCTTTTCTTTTCGTAGTATTTGCGGAATTATCCATATTAATTTATCATTAAAGAAGCATAGTATATGTTACTAGGACTTCCCTAAAAGGGATTAGTCTGAGTGATATTGCTGAGAACATAGGGTTAACAATTACAATATAAAGAAAAAGAGCAAATTAAATGATAGAATTACAAAATATCATATATAAATTCATATACACTGTTAAAAAAATAGAAAAGAAGTACCGTTCATCATATGTGTTGTCATAATGTTTTTTAACATGTGGCAAAAAATCTCATTTTCTTAAGCGCGTATTGCGCAAAACTTGGAAAAAAATACGCCGGATCTTTTAAAACGCCAAGCTTTTTAAAGTTACGTAATTGGATTTGCAGCCTTTCATTGTTGCACCTTTTTTTGTGTGTGAATTAAAAATTTTTCTTCCTTGATTATATATCTATTATTTGTATAACTGTTTATAGAAACTCTTACACTTCAAACCACATTGATAGCTTGCTTTGCTACATACCAGATTGCTAAACTATAGTCTAAATCACTATTAAAGTATACAAAAAATCTTTCGATGACTTCTGTAAAATAACTTTTACATTAAATCTCCATATCGGCAAAATTGAAAAATTATATATATTTCAAAGTTAAGCTAAACAGATACTTCTTGATTATTCTCTAGGAGGCTCTGCCCCCTGCGCCTTTACTGCGCCAATCCGCATACTTTTCTTTTGCCTGTCTGTCTGTCTCTCCACAATCTGTCTGTTTCCCTATCCGTTCTTCTGCCCGTCTCTCTAACCGATTGTCTATCTCTCTACACGTCTCGCTACCTGTCTCTATATTTCTCTACCGGTCTCGCTACCCGTCAGTCTATTTCTCTAACCGTCTGTCTATCCGTCTAACTACTTTTATGTCTAGCCGTGTCTCTATCCACTTCGCTACACATATGTCTATCTGTCTCACAACTTGTCTATCTGTCTCTCTACTCGTCTGACTATACGCCTCTCTACCCATCTTCTTACCCATCTCCGTACCCATCTACTGTCTCTCTACTCGTCTGTATACCCGTCTCACTATCCGTCTGTTTTTGTACCATACTCGCTACCAATCTCATTACCCGTCAGTCAACTCGTCTCTGTACTCATCTCTCTACTCGTCTCTTTATCTACCACGCTACGTGTCTCGCAACCTTTCTCTCTACATTCCTGTCTACCGGTGTCTCTACCCGTCTCGTGACCCATCTCGCTACCCCTCTGTCAACCCTCTTTTTACCTTTCTCTCTAGCCGTCAGTCTATTCCTTTCGCTACCCGTCAGCCTACCTATGTCGCTACTCGTCTCTCTACCCGTCTGTCTACCCGTTTGTTTACTCGTCTTTCTACCTCTCGCCACCCCTTCCCAATATTTAAACAATTCATTTAATATGCAGAAGCCGTTTATCAGTTATTAAATGCAAACAGAAGTAATTTATCTAATGTGTAATCAGATGCAATTTTTTTTAAATACATACATAAACCTGAATAATAATTCATCAGTTTTGTGTTCATAGTTGTTTATATCATTTGACAGTAAATCTCAACTTCTTAAACCTGAATCGTCTCAAGCTTTTTAAAAAAACCACAAGGTCTGTATAACTGCAAAGTACCCTGAGGGCTATATTAGCTACATGTTATTAAGTTAAGTGAAAGTTTCGTTATCGCGTTTGCAGCCAATTGCTTATGTCAGGGGGGGGGGGGTCAAATATATACATTTAAATTAAAACTTTTGCCTCCATGCCATTAGTGTTGTTTGTATTGTTAACTAATACCTTGCAGAGCGAGCTTCATTTGAAACAAATGTAAAAGACTTCTTCATCAGTTTTTTTTAGGAGAAACTTTTGTAATTGGGCCCAAAACCAATCGGAGCATTTAATATCATTATTGTAACTCTTATAGAGTTAAAACAATATTGTTGCTATCTTTACTCTTGTTTGAGACCAGCCTTGCCTGTGTATCTGAATGGGGAAAAGTTTCGTATCCTATGTGGGTTGGCGAAAAAAATTTAAAATGGTGCCAAAAGGTAGTTTTAGCATATTACAAAATTTTTCAAGAGAGCGGTAAAACATGTTTTTCAAATATTTACAAACATACGTTTATTAAAGAATGTTTTTGCACCATCTTAAAAATTTAAGCACGATGCTAAAATAAAAATTTATCGCCATATTCGATATTTTAATAAGTAATGAAAATACATAAACAAACTTATTTAACAAACCTAAGAGGCATTTTTGTGATAAATAATTGTTGTTGTCAGGGGGGTAAATTGTAAACAATTAATAAACGGCTAGTAAATAATAAATAGCATTTAAAATATAAAAATGGAGAAGTGGTCCGTATAAAAATACAAAATATAACATTATACGCTGGATATATGTAAATCTTTTTTTATTTTTTAATATTTCCGAAGGCACAGATAAAAAGGTAAAAATCTCTTTTCCAAATGCCAAATAGAAAATATACAAAATAGAATGCCAAATATACAAAATAGAAAAATATCTGCAAAAAAATATATTTACATAATACTACATCTGCAAAAAATAAGATTTAGAAAAAGTAAGCCAAATCCTGCAGATCCCAACAATCACATCGAAAAACTTATCACCAAAAAAGAAATCGCCAAATCTTACGGCACAGGAGATGGATTTTTCCCTCTGAATGCAGAATAATAGTTTTTTTTTCTTGTACGATGGGTGATTATAATATAATTGTTTCATTTCACATACTACATACCGTTTGATATATTGGTACTTTTATGTTATCCTGGCGCAGTTGATAAATCGCCAAATATTGTTCCTATAACATTTTCATATTGAATTCATTTCATTTAAATATAAACCTTTCACTCATTTAATTTAAAAAACATACCTTTCATTAATCCCATTTAAAATGCTAAAAAGAGAAAAAAAATAATGCCATAAATCGAAACCTTTTATTTAAACACCAAAGAATTTTTTTTAAATTTATACACGCGAAATAAAAAAAGCTGCTATTGCTGAGATTTGCGCCAAATCTCTAATACCAAGTCTACCAAGTTATTGCGGGGTTTTTCTTTCAAACAGAAAAAAATCCAGATTAATTTTCGATTTCTACTAAATTGAAATATATTTTATTGTGCTGAATATTAGTGCGTGCATATTTTTTGCTCCATGTACTCCATGAACTTTTCAATTCCGATTGTCTACGAAAATCTCCCGCCGGTGAAAATGACGTACGCACAAAATTTTCGTGACGTATGTACTTTAATTGTGCTTTTTTATCTATTTTTTAACATAATTTCCAAACGTCTTGACATTTATTCGTTGTAATAAATAGACGTCGTTGTCACCTTTATAGGTACCTGCTGTAAAAATTTGAACGAAATCCGTTAAATATTTTTTGAGTTATGCTTGACGAAAGGTTTTAATATCCATCGTAACTATATATGGGGCAAAGTAATACTGCGCTGTGTATGAGTCTTCGTTGCACTCAGACAATAATATATGTTTACTTTAAAATATTAGAGAAATAGAAAAATTCGTATAGTTTGTTTGAAAATATAGCGGTAATTATATCGAAACTCACATTAGGATCAAGCCTTTTAAATGAAACTTCAAATGTAAATAACCACGGTGGGAACTCGACGCCCTCTGACGAAGAATTTGCTTTTCCTCCTTTCTGACACATTTTTTTTTCTTATGGTTGTATTGGCGATAAGCACACTAGTTACTTCTAGGCATTGTACCGTAAGTTAATCTGTTCAAAACCCTCATTTTTCATTTTTCTAATAACATATGACGCCATCTATTATCGAGTTTTGCGTGCATCATATCATTGCATGTTTATCAGTTTGATGTAAATACTTCTATGGATTCCCTCTGTAATGCGTAGTTTAAATTATTATAATTGGCCAAGTTTACGACATTATTGAAATCTATTGCAAGTGGAGATTTGTTGTTTAATCTGGCAGGAAAAAAAAATCTTTAGGTTACGAAAGTCGAACTTTTATATGGCTTCTTGTTCCTGTAAGTTATATTTCGAAAAAAATTCGCCACGCCCTAACAAGAACAATAGTAAAAATTCCTTTATTCTACGACTAAAATTAGTTCAACGTTTTATGGCACTCAAAACGCACTATCCTTTTTCAGTGCCACAAATGGTGAACAAAAAAGTTCAAAGTGTCACTACTTGGAACGTTTTGGTCGTAGAAGCAGTGTTAAATTCAGGGGCTGGCCCGGGGACGTCACCCCCCCCCCCCCCGGAGCATTGAAATGTCCCCCCGGCAGATTTAAGTTTTATGCTTTCAATGGTCAAACAGTTTAATTTCCGCCCCAGAACTCTATAATGTCCCATCCGGAGAAAGGTGTCATTCACCAACACTGCGTAGAAGTATGGAATTGTTACTGTTTTGCTTTTTAGAGCACGGAGAAAGTTTTTCGAAGTATAACTTATAGGATCCAAAGACCGCACAAAAATTTAAAATTCGTAAATTTTATAAAAATAATTATTTGTCGTAATGACTTTTGATAGAATGAAGAAGAACATTTGAACAAGTTTTGCTCTTGAAAACATACCACTAAAACTAACGATTTAGAAATTAGTTATTGGATATTGATAAAAGGGAACATCCAACATATATATTATGATAAACTTTAAATGTGTGTCATATAATACAGATAAATAATAATTACTTAAAAATAATCACATGTAAATTTTTATTTTGGAATAAAATGTATAATTTTATCTAGAATAATCATGCTTCAGCATTCTGATATTTAATAAATGTCATGAGGTTGTAATTATTTTAAGAAAAATAACTTTATCAATACATTATAAATTATTACCATACATTATAATAAATGCAGAAAAAAATTCTAATAAGCAGAAACTTTTACGAAAAAACGATTTAACCTCATAATTATCACACTCTCGTTGTTATTATATGGTTGTTATCTGCGATTTCAGAAACTCTTTATCTATTTTCAAAAATCATGTAGAAAATGACCAATCAGAAAAATTTTACTTTCTGAGATTTACGGAAATGTTCCTGAAATTAATGCACCCTTCCACTGCACACACCAAACTTTGACCATAAAATTCCGAAAAAAGTTTCTGTTAGTTTGAGGAAGCTGTTGGTTTCTGAGATTTCTGATTGGTTTTATTCCTAAATGCTTTTGAACATATGTGAAATGTTTTGAGTGTCATGGGTTACGAAAGAGTTATAACATGACACTAAGTTTTCTTAAGAATTTCTTCTATATTTGAAAATGTTTTCTCAATATTTTCACAGAGTAATAAAACAAAAAAGAAAAAAACCGTATATAATGTTATACGACAGGGAGAGCACGGATTTCTGGAGCTCAAAAATTCCTTTGAAATAAGTACAATTTTTTTTGTAGTACATGTTATAGTAAGAAATTAAAATCATCCTGATTCATTACCCAACTTATGTAAATTAAAGATGTCAGTGGCACTATGTACTTATAATTTTTCTGGCAATTCAAAGCTTTAAGAGTTTCAAAATAAATGCGCCTAAATATTTCTGAATTCTTTGTACTTATGTGCTTAAAAAATTTTAGATGAATATTATAGAATCACATTCTCTTTGACCTAACTATTTTTCTCAAATGTGCGTAAAATTAATTATTTATGTTTATTTAATGTCATATTTAACTCTTCCAAAATCATTTTTATCAGGAAATTTCAAATCTAATAATAATAAAACGTTTGCGCAACGATTTACAGTATTTTAATTAAATTTCTACATTTATTAATACGCATTTATTATAGATACAATTCTCATGTTCATTATTTGCAAAAGCATTATAATCTACGACTAGTTCCAAAAATGCTTTATGTGCTCAGGGACTAAAATTTTCATGATCAGGTCTTGATAGCAGGAAATAGATGAAGAATACTAAGAACAATAATAATTTGGATTTAATAGTAATCACGCTATTCACAACAAAATACATTTTTTTAAAAGGTAAAAGGTGTTTCTATCATTTTAAGAACTGCGATAATACAATTTTAATGTTTCGTTCATCTCACGAAACCCTATTACCCCCGCTCCGTTGTCTGTCCGTCACATAGCTGTTCTCAGAAACGATATAACTGTTAGGCATGAACATTTGTGTAGTTTTAGCTAAATACCTACTATGAGGCTCAAAATATTAAAATTTGAAAAAATACTATTATTTTAATATAGAGAAATAAAAAACCAAAATTCTAACAGCCTTTTCCTATTAAATTTAAACATTTTTCGTTATAGCAGTTGCCAACAATTAAAAATCTACAATAAAATTCTTTCCAGAATAATTAATTTTCTATTGAAAGATTTCCATGTGAAAAATGAATATGAAATAAAAAGTTTCACCAAATGAAAAATAGATTAATATGACGTCATATTGCTAATAAAAGGGAAATTTTCAAAGGTTTCTCAATAATACAAGGAGTATGAGATGTGTATGTACAGAAAGCAGATTAATATCACGTCATAAGAGAATTAAAAAGAAAATTAATCTGACGTCATATTGGAAGTTTAACGGATTTTTCAAATGAATGAGAATAATACAAAGCGAGTATCAATATGAGTAATAGAGAATAGTGAATATATGAGTTTGAGGAACGTATTGAATCATATTAAAAACCCGATTTCGAAAATATTCGCATATTTTAACATTTTGAAGGTGTACAACATGTTCAATTTTGAATTTTTTTTTAAATATCGCATTTATTCCACATGACAGATATTATTATGACAGAGTATAATAGCGGACTTTGCCCGCTATCGGGCCAGTTTAGATATTCGAAAAAATGAAAAAATAGACGGGTAAATTTTTACTTTATAAAAAAAACATGACTTTTTTTTCTTTTTTGAAAATGAAATTTATTTGGATTTATTAAAGAAAGGATAAAGTGTTTTGAAAGGAATATTAAACGAAACCCTTTGTAAGATCTTCGATCACACTTACACCCACTTGTTCCCTCTAACCCCAACTTTGATTTTAAATAATAATACATCAATATTTTTAAACATGCATTGGATCTTTCATTCACTCATCAGTTAAAGTTAGAAAGCGCTTTTGATGAATTTAGCTTACGGAATACGGATTAAATTGGAGATTTTTTTTTTTAAATAATTTATAAGCGTCTGTCTTCATAGTAAAATTTATATTCCCTATAACTCCTTATTCCAATTTCTCATTTAGCTCTAATGTTTATTCTTCATATTTAATGTAGGAAAGCGGAAGTAATTTGGCTTCATACCAAACAAATTGAGCATTGTTGACAATTGACCTAATTTTAAAATCATGTTTTCCAAGGTCAACCTTGTAATATTATTTACGAAGTGGACATATTTTAGATAAATAAAGGATACATATTCATATTGTAAATACGCATTACACCCTTTTTTTCAGACTGCGTTAACGACTTTTAATTCGGAAAATATTTTTAGTTGTTTGTTATTTCATACTTAATATGCAAAGTAACTTAAAAGAAAGATTGTCTTAAACTATGAAATTTGGAATTTGGCCATTTATAACGAATGTATTAATTGGCTGATATTTCATCATTGCATTTTTTTTTAACATGACCTAAGCTGTGTTGCCAAAAAAGTGTTTAAATTTGAATTTATGTTCATTTATTTTGTTATACAGTGAAAGCTCCAAATTAATATTTTAAACGCATAAAATAAATTATCAAGAACTTGGGGTGTCTCTTTATCGCTACAAAACAATATAACTAATAAAGTATTTCATATAAATGCGTTTTACTAATTCGGCTGCGGTATGTAAAGTTATTTTCTGTCTTTGTAGGTAATCGAGAGATCGGGACTAACACATAATGACTGTACCACAGAAATAGATTCGCTATGTTACGTGGTATGCTGAGTAAATCACTAATTACAATCCAATGCAAGCACCGATGTTTAAGTATTGCGTTATGTGTATGTTTCCAAAATTGATGAAATGTGTGGCAGAATACATAATGTCGCTTTGACCTTCTGGGCGCAACTGGAGGAGTCCGGTTGAAGTGTTGAAGCTACCGATGCATAAACATTACATACAAAAGAAAACTTAACAAAAAACAGCGAGCATCTATAACTAATATTTAATTAATTATAATATATTGTAATGGTAACACTTTATCGACACTCTGTGCCTTCAATTACTTTCAAGCTGAATTCTTCATACTTATCTTAATTCTTACTTAGATGCTTACAAACATATCTCAGGCATTTATATCCATCATATTTAATTTCATGTATGGATCATTCTCAAATGCAGTTACAAAACAGTGTCCAACAATATAATTAAATTACCAGTTAAAAAAGAGTTCTTATTACTAGTTTTTACAAATATATGCAACTTTTTGAAGATAATACAATATCTGTTAAATAATAGTTTCTTAAATTATTTAAGTATTTTCAGATTATAATGTTAAATTTTTGAAAAGTTGACTGTCCCCGATGAGAAACTGCGAAAAGAAAGCCTTGAAAATACAATATACAGAATGGAAATGTATTTAAATTATACATAATTTCAAAATTATATACCCTATTTTTCAATTTAAATAAAAAAAAAGCTGAGAAAACATTTTAATTATAAAAATATAATATAGATTGAAATTAAATGTCACTAAAGAATACACTTTTTCTTATGTCTACTCTGTTACCAAGATTTTATAATGGTCCTATTACTCAGTAGATGTCTGCACGTGTCTCAAGACTGTGTACATATATGAGATTTAGACCAAATGGAATTTGCATTCATAAAGTGGGAGAATATTTTTTTACAGATTTTTTTTAACAAAAAATTAGGTAAGCACATTTTGTCTGTCCACTATATTACTTTGCTATATATAATATAAATAACTGTTAAGACTGGTAAGTATAATTAATATACAAGGCTACTTAAGCCTAAAAAATGCTAAAATTATTTGAACAGTTAATTGAATAGTAAGTTTGAATAGTTAAAAAAAAATCAAAATCTTGTATTTGTCCACGCTGTTGCTTGTCCGCTCTGTTACTGGAGTAGTTTTTTCATTAAATTACTACTCATATGTTATTTCAAATTACATTATGGTATATTTCTAAAAGATTTTAACTACTTGAATTAAATATTAGAGCAATAATTCATATTATTGCAATGAATCTTTAATATAAATTGATATGTCTAATTTTTTAAACAATAGTAACAGAGTGGACATATATTTGTGTTCTATGCAAATTGGTAATATATTTCAACAAATATTTGTTTTCTATAATATTTGTCACCACTTCAAAAGAATATAAAATAAATTTGAAGAATTAAAAATAAATTTTATGTTGAGAAATGTAATAACGTAGTAACACGGTGAAAATTTTGCTCATGTGTTTGACAAAAAATGACCATTTTTTCTATAAATAAAAATAAAAGTGTGGATAAACTCTCTTTCAGTTTTCATAACACGAGATACTAATGTAGGTAGTTAAATTAAAAATATATATATATATGAATAATTGATTTCTGAATTGTAACTTTATTTGAGAATTACTCATATATTATATGAAAGTATAATATATGTAACGTCCGTGTTTGTGCAGTGTTGTGAATAATATTAAGAAGAATGATTAGCTTAAACTTAACAGACCTATACAAAAGATTTCACATTGATTTGCGGATAGCATTGTTGTAAATAACACAGAATTAAAATTATGTTGTGACTTGTAGTGTATGCGTATAATTGAAATATAGTAAACAGATTCAAAACTGCAAAGTTCAACATATGCCGGATACTGTTCTGAATGTAAAAGATGAATTATTTTGTTATTCGAATGAATCATTCGGGCATGCGCAAAAAGCATAGTTGCCACCCTACATATTTTTTTAATGTGTTACTCTCAGAAATTTTGTAAAAAGTAAGTTTTTTTTTTTTTTAATGCGATTCTTAATTCAATTCTAATTAAAAGATAAAATTTCTTTTGTATAACAGAATGTCTGGTAGTAATTGATTAAAAAAATACGAAAGTTGACAGCTATATTTTTGTGTATGCCCGAATGATTTATTCGAATATCAAAATCATTCATTATGTCCATCACTAAGTTGTAGTACGTTATTAATCATAGTTGTAGTAGTTTTTTTTTTTACGATGCGGAAGTATTTCTAAGGTTGAAGTAGAGGTTCTTTTGGCAGAATATTAGAATTGAAGTTCCAATATTTGTTGGAGCAATAACATATTTGCATTCAACAAATTTCAATGGATGTAAAAGAAACAGCCAATATCAATATTTCCATTGCATATAAACACAGCTGTATTTTTACAAATCTATCCAAACAGGAGAACGTCGAATTCTTTCAACTAATCTGTTGTACAGAAATTGATCTATGTTAACCTCTAATTGTAGACATGTATTTTCATATAGGAAAAAGTTATTAGTAAATTCATGAATATAATTACTTTTGGATCATATTGTATTCTTTTTAAAACAAATGTGACATTTTTTTCTACCAATTGAAACGAATAAGCAAGGCTGCCGCTTAAAATCTTTAAATTTCAATTTGCGTTTACTTACCTCTTAATATCGGAAAAAATAAATTCATATTTTAAACATGTATTATATGGTGAAGTGGGGTAAGTGTAATCAAGAGGAGACTAGTTTAACCCGTGACTTATTAGTAAATGATGAAATGTTATTTTAACCAATCAACCAGTTGGTATGTTTCTCCAGCTTCTTTTTCACAATGTTTGAGCGAGAGTAGTTAAATACAATTAAATTGGTTTAAATGCAGCTTTAAAGAAAAGATACCAAGACATACATGAAATACTCAGATACTCCATTAATTAATAACAAGAAAATTTATTTGGACAAGGACAAGTACGAAACGGTGAAACAAAAACATAAAATAGGTAAAAAATATTAACCAAATACCCGTCGATGTCTAATAAACTATACGTCGTATTCTTCAATTCAATAATATTTGATTCCATGAATACTCTAGCTCGTTCTCGCTTAAACTTGATAGACTTTTCATATTGCAGTCCGACTATAGCGCCGCATTCAGGTGCAGCGTTAAAACCTACAGCTTAAAAATTATCCTGCATTTTCATGATTAATGGTAGTTGCTTTCTCTGTTTCAAGTGTTCTGTTTCTTTTAAACCATGTTTGTCTCAGCACTAATTTAAATATTCCTAACTGACTTTATAAATAGGTTTTAGAAATGTGTTTATTTTTCTGTAGCTTTTTAATATTTTTTAACAACTGTGATTTCGTTTACCCTTTCATCATTGCATGTAAAGCAATGATGACCACAGGAACTGGGAGAAGTGTAACCACACTAATTACGCTTGCACGACACGTCTAATTACACTTTTTATTCCAATAAACTTGAAGTAATATCAATAAAAGTCAGTAAGTCGATGCGTCTGATATTAAAAAAAATAGTTGAGCCATCATAAGGCAGCGGAGAAGAAATATTGCTCTTCATTTCTTTCATTTCGTATAAATTACAGTAGAAACTACAAAAGGATTCTTGTTAGTATTTGTTTAAATAAGCATGGAAAAAATGAGAAAATATTTGAATAATATTATATATTTAATAATATTATATATTAATAATAATACGTATTTTTCTTTATAAATTTATTTGTATTATATCATTATGTATTATTATAATTAGATATAATATATTAATATTATATATTATTTGTAATATTATATATTTATTATTATTATAATAAATATTTGTTTTATAATCAAAGTTACAAAATAAGGATTAAAAAGTGATTTTCTTTTCTAATACAATATTATTTTTAATCATAGGAACAGTGGAAGAATTCGGGGACTCATACTTACGAAGCAACTCCACGCCCAGGTGGTGAGTAAGATACATCTTGAGAGTCAAGGAGAGAAATTATACCAATAGTGCTGAAATGTACTACAAATAATTTTAGAATAGACAAATTAAATTTAGGACAGACAGTAATGAAATCCAAAAAGATTTCAGAAAGAATTCGGACAGGAAGGAATTCGGGGTGGCTGCGTGAACACCCAATCTGAAAGTAGAAACGCGGAGCTTCTCTAGCAAGTTGGGAATATCCTAGAGGATATTGAAAGAGTATAGCAAAAGGTATAAAGGAGGTTCAAACTGTTCCAATAAACGTGGCAAATAATAAAAAAATCTAGGCATAACCAGGAAATTCCCTTTAAAAAAGCCAATTTTCATTACCATACATGTAAGTGGAAGAGAATTATAATAAAAGACATAATTTTTATTATATTTTAAGGTATTATTTTTGGTTTAGAAAATTATTTTTTTAACATAAAAATCATGTTTTATACTTATGGAAAAAACTATATTGCTGTATGTAACTTAACTGATTGTTTTGTGTGTTCACAAAGTTCACAAAAAAGTTAATAACTTTGTCTCAAATAAAATATGTAAATAAATCTAAAAGATCTGTATGATACAGAATCATTTATACATATCTTTATTCTAAATTATTATCTTCCTAACTTAATTTTTTATATATTAATTAATATTATCTTCGCTAAAATTTCTCTTTATTCTAAAACCTCAAATGTTACTTCCTTTTCTCATATAAAAGGCTATATTTATTAAAAGCAGCATGTACGTTAAAAATCTATTTTAATTCCGATGCGGTTATAACAGATGTAATGTTATGTGTTCCGGACATTCATTGACAGCTGCATGGGCGCCCAACCTTTTCTGTCCATAAACAAATTATGCAAGTAATGTATTTTCCCAGATACAAAGTTTAACTCTTTCCTTTGACTAAAATTCCATTCCCACCGGGTTGCTCGCATGTGTCCGCTAAAATTCCCAAAAATTACGATTTCGCCAAATGTGGTAGCCTATTCATTACATCCGCCCAAAACATTTATATTAATAACACGTAACGTACAAATAAATTCTTCTGAGCGTCTGCGATCTGTTGGCTCAATAGAATATCGAAACTTGGCGAGACAATCTATTGCCCAAGCAGATCACTCCTAGCTCTTGGTCTGTGAACAACTGTTTCAAGCCTCTAATATCCGAGACCACCCCATTTCTTACCATCTTATACTTGCTATATATCAATAAATAAATTTCAGCTGCGAATGTACGAACGTACGGCTCACAAATTATTCAAATTCATGCGTTATGCATTAAAATATTTCAGCCCAAGATCATCATCACAATCTGAAATCAACAGTACCAGGAGCTTCTTATACTTGCCCCAGGATTGAAACCATATCTTTGAAAATCAAGATAAGTCTCCTACTTCCGCTTGCCCCGAATTCTAGGGAAAGTTTAACCACGTGACTTCTGTTGAAAACAAAATCATAGTTTAAAAAATAATTTTTAAATTGATATCTTAGATAGTATACCTAATAGGCTATTAAACAAAGATATTTTTAAAAAAAAACTCTTTGATTATGTCTTATAATATAGATGTGAAAAATGTTTAAAGTCCAGCTATGCCAAAACATGGTTATATTTATGCCTCTTCACCTTAAATTAAAATGTTAAGAATAAAAAAAAAGTCTGCCTTATTGAAAAATTTCATTTATGTACCATTATAAACTAGTATTAGTAGCAAATATTTTGTAATTTTTGACGGAAATTGCAATTAAAGGGTAATCTTCTATTCGGAATCAACTACTCTTCAATCGTCAGATAATAATAAAGTACTTTAAAATTGCAGTAAACAACTTTAATTATCTCGTCGGAAAAACCCATTCATAAACTGTTTTCAACTCAGCTTCGTACATGGAATAAACGCCCACGTGAAAGAATGATTATCACGTGCTATCATGTGCTAATTTCCCAGTGACGTCATCCAAGGCTACCAAGAACTGAAAACTCTTTAGACTTTAGTCAGTTGTTGTGTGAATTTCTTTTAAAATGTAGCGTGTGAAAATGTCAGAGCGATGTAAATGCTCTGTTAACTTGTAATCAAGATACCGTTAAATGTTTAAATATAATATAAATATAAAAGTGAAGGGTGCTTAATTTAATTAAAACACATGTTAATAAACATTTTAATTTCAGCAAAGTAATAAAGTTTCAGATCGATGGATTACGATAATGTGCGACTACACAACGGAATACCATTATGTGTGAATTAACGGAGACGTAGCGCTCGATTCGGATATACATTTCTTTACGAAGGTTTCAACTTATAATCAGGTAAGCGAATGCATGCTTACTTAACTCTATTTTTGAATGACTGTTTTTATAGAATTAAAGAAACTATTTTACACATTAAATAAACTGCGCCGCCGATAGATTATGAGTAACTGATAATATGTATTAAATAAAAATTTTAAGCACATTAGCTATATGCTGAAAAAACTCGCTTTATAGAAAATAAAAACGAACGCAAAGAAAAGCGATTCGTATAAAATTAAATTAAATATCTTTAAAAATAATTAAAGATAGAAAATAAAAATGGCTACATTCAAAGAAAGCCAATTCATCGAGAAACTAAATTCGAGCAATTATTCCAACTGGAAATTTAAGCTCGAAATGCTTCTCATTAAAGAAGACTTATTTGAAGTAATAAGTGATCAACCACCAACTCCTTTAAATGAGGATTGGAACAAAAGAGATAGAAAGGCGAGAGCTTTGATTAATCTAAGCATAGATGACGCACAAATTGTGAATGTAAAAAATTTTACCACAGTCAGGCAAACCTGGGAAGGTCTCAAAAGTACGCATGAAAGAGCAAATTTGAGTAGCAAACTGTATTTATTACGAAAACTGTACAGTACTAAACTGCCCGAAAACGGCAATATGATTACTCATATAACAAATATTCTACAAATAGTAGATAAATTATCCGCCATAGGCGAGAATATAAATGACTCACACATATCCGCACTATTTCTATGCTCATTACCGCCCAGCTACAACACGCTTATCACAGCATTAGAGGCAAGGCCCGAAGCCGAATTATCCCCAGATTTTATCAGAAGTAAACTCATAGATGAGTATAATCGCAGACAAGAAATGTCTGAACAAAACAACAGCTCTGAAAAGGCATTTAAAACACAAAGAAAACACACTTATAACGACTACAAAAGAAATTCAAAATATTGCAGTCACTGTAAGATGACAAATCACAGTAATAGCGAGTGCTATCACCTCAAGAGCAGATACACACAGCACAACAAAAACAAACACACATATCAAAATGTGAATAACTTTAATAATAAAAATAAATCTAAACCTTTCTCATCATCACTATGCTATGAAAACACAGAGAATTATAAAGAGAATACTGACTGTCACGATAACGCGAATGATCAGAAAATAAGCTCAAAAACTAATCAATCCGAAGATCGCGTACTAATAACAGAAAAATTAGGAAAACAAAACTGGATACTCGACAGTGGCAGTACCTCACACATTGCAAATGATAAGAGGTTATTTGATAAATTTAACAATTTTGAAAAATCATCAGTCACCATCGCAAACGGCAACAAACTCGAAGCATTCGGTTCAGGCGACGTTTTAATAAAAACGAAATCCCCAAATGGAGAAATAAAACTCACAAGACTACAGGAAGTCCTATACGTCCCAGAACTAGAATCCAATTTAATATCCGTAAGCAAAGCAACTAAAAATGGATGCAAATTAATCTTTGAAAATGACAAGTGCGACTTAACGTTCGACGGTGAAATTTATATAAGAGCGAAGAACAAAAATAATTTATACATAATCGAACAAACAAACCATTCAGAAAATGCAGAAAACTATGCAAACGTCACACTAAGCTGTAATAATAATAAAGAATGTTTAGAAGTATGGCATCGAAGACTAGGACACCGTGATTATGAAGCAATCGAAACAATTGTTAACAAACAGCTAGCTACCGGAATAAAAATTAAAAACTGCAGACACATAATAGATTATGCGAAACCTGCATCAAATCTAAATTAAACGACGCGCCATATCCAAAATCGGCTACAAATAGAGCAAACAAAGTTCTCGATTTAATACACAGCGACGTCTGTGGACCTATAAGTACACCAACACTAGGAGGAAAACAATACTTTCTCACATTCATCGACGATTACTCGAGATATACAACTATATACTTACTATCTAAGAAAAGCGAAGTAATTGATAAATTAAAAGAATACATTGCAATGGTAAATAATCAATTCGGTAGAAAACCAAAAGAAATAAGATCAGATAATGGAGGAGAATATAATAGCAACGAAATAGAGAATTATCTAAAGGAAAACGGGATATTACACCAATTCACAATTCCACACAACCCGAGCCAGAACGGCGTGGCAGAAAGGAAGAATAAAAGCCTACTAGATATGACACGTAGCATGCTTTTAGAAGCAAATTTAAATAAACAATTTTGGGGAGAGGCAATACACACAGCGACATATTTACAAAACAGATTACCAACAAGAGCGAACGACAAAACTCCATACGAACTATGGAAAGGTATCAAACCTGATCTCAAACATTTAAGAACCTTTGGATGTAAAGCATTTGTTTATATTAATAAAATACATCGAGGAAAACTAGATAATAGAGCGCAAGAAGGTATTTTTCTAGGTTACGACACACGTTCCAAAGGATATCGCATACACACAAAAGACAAACAAATAATAATTGCCAGGACTGTAAAATTCATAGAACATGAAATAAAACACTCAAACAACATTGAGGAAGATTCAAATCTCGAAGAAATCTCCACTGATGATAGAAATCAAGAAGAGAAGAATAAAAATTACATTGAAATTGACATTAATGATAAAGAAAAACAACCATGCGAGTCCAAACAAACACAAATAGAACCAAGAAGGTCAAATAGATCTAACAGAGGAGTACCACCAGATAGATTTGTCTGTTTAGTTAAAGACACACAATCAAATGAACCAAAGAATTGGAACGATATCATGGAAATGAAAAATCCACACGATAGGGAAAATTGGCTCAAAGCCACCGAAAATGAAATCAAGTGCCTAGCTAAAAATAAAACTTGGACATTAGTCGATCCGCCACCAGGCAAGAAAGTGATAGGTTCAAAATGGACTTTTAAATTAAAACGCGACAACCTAAACCAAGTGCAAACCTATAAAGCACGACTCGTGGCACAGGGATACAGTCAGAAATTCGGAGTAGATTATGACGAGACCTTTGCTCCAGTTGTCTCTCATACCACAATCCGTGCATTTCTCATAGCAGCATTAAATCATAACCTTAAAGTTAATCATATCGACGTGAATACAGCGTTTTTACACGGAAACCTACAAGAAGAGGTATACATGAAACAGCCGGAAGGCTATATAGCTCCAAATCAACAAAACAAAGTATGTAAATTACAAAAACCAATATACGGGCTCAAGCAAGCCGCCAGAGCATGGCACACGAAAATCTCCGAGAGTCTTAAAGCATTAAATTTTGTACAAAGTACATCTGACTCATGTCTTTTTATACGCGAAAATGGTGAAAACTCGACATACATTATAGTATATGTGGATGATTTGTTAATTGCCGGAAAAAACGAAGATATAATTGAATTAATAAACAATCTCAAAAGGGAATATGAATTGAAAGATTTGGGAGAAGTCAATAACTATCTCGGAATAAATATAAAAAGAGACGATAAAAATTTCTACTTAAACCAAAATTCAAAAATTGAAGAATTGGTAGATAAACTCAATCTTCAAAACGCAAAACCTTACAGCACACCTATGGAAGCAGGTTACAATCGACTCAACGATGATGAAAATCTATTACCTAACAATATTAAATTCAGACAAGCAACGGGAACATTACTCTACATCTCAACATTAACCAGGCCAGATATTTCAGCAGCGGTCAACATACTCAGCCGTAGAAATGAAACCCCTCGAGAAAAAGACTGGAAAGCAGTCAAAAGAATCGTAACATACTTAAACAACACAAAACACCTCAACCTGACGCTAAGTTCGAAAAATAAGCCTATTCTCGAAGTTTACGCAGATGCAGATTGGGGAGGTGATCCAGAAACTAGACGATCCACCAGCGGAAATATATTTATGTTAGGAAAATGTCCCATACATTGGACAACGAAAAGACAGACATGCGTTGCTCTGTCATCAGCAGAAGCTGAATACATTTCTGTAAGTAACGCAGCACAGGAAATACTATGGATGATAAAACTCCTGGAAGATTTAAAATTACCACAACAGAAACCCATAACAATATACGAGGACAATCAGCCATGTATAAAAATGGTTGAAAGTGAAAAACATACTCGGAAAAGTAAACATATAGATATCAGATTCCACGCGATAAGACAACTCAAGGAAGATGGAATAATAGATTTAAAGTATTGTCCCACAGAATTTATGACCGCAGATTCACTCACCAAGCCCAACCCCAAACCTGAATTCATTAAACACCGAAACAATCTGAACTTACTTCCTTATCCTACATAGAAGATTAAGGGGGAGTGACGGAAATTGTAATTAAAGGGTAATCTTCTATTCGGAATCAACTACTCTTCAATCGTCAGATAATAATAAAGTACTTTAAAATTGCAGTAAACAACTTTAATTATCTCGTCGGAAAAACCCATTCATAAACTGTTTTCAACTCAGCTTCGTACATGGAATAAACGCCCACGTGAAAGAATGATTATCACGTGCTATCATGTGCTAATTTCCCAGTGACGTCATCCAAGGCTACCAAGAACTGAAAACTCTTTAGACTTTAGTCAGTTGTTGTGTGAATTTCTTTTAAAATGTAGCGTGTGAAAATGTCAGAGCGATGTAAATGCTCTGTTAACTTGTAATCAAGATACCGTTAAATGTTTAAATATAATATAAATATAAAAGTGAAGGGTGTTTAATTTAATTAAAACACATGTTAATAAACATTTTAATTTCAGCAAAGTAATAAAGTTTCAGATCGATGGATTACGATAATGTGCGACTACACAACGGAATACCATTATGTGTGAATTAACGGAGACGTAGCGCTCGATTCGGATATACATTTCTTTACGAAGGTTTCAACTTATAATCAGGTAAGCGAATGCATGCTTACTTAACTCTATTTTTGAATAACTGTTTTTATAGAATTAAAGAAACTATTTTATACATTAAATAAACTGCGCCGCCGATAATTTTTGTTTAAAAAAAATATTTTGCCCATTGATACGATAATATCAACTGGTGATGAAGCAGGTTTTTAATGCTTTCAATTGCATTAATAAAGTTTTATTCATAAGTTTCATAAGCAATCGCAAATTTAAAATATATTGAAATATAAAATGTAGTTGCGTAATATTGACTGGTGTATATTTTTAAAAGACAGAACCGTTGTCAGAAAGAAAAAGCAAGCACTCTGTCAATATTAGCCATGCCAATATTAGCCTACATATAGCCAGTAAAATCAATATTGTCCAAATATTGATTTACTTCTAAGGATTTTTTAAATATGCAGGTATTTCGTTTTACCAGGTATTTTACGCAGGTTTTTCGCTTTAACTTTTACAACAACCAAGACTTTTTCCGAAACATTGTTCTCACAAATGCTACCGAAATTAAAATGCGAATATTAATACTTACTAATATGTGTAATTGCTCTTCTAACATGTATCTTATTACTGTTATAAAATATCTTGCATTTGTAACAACGTCACTACTGTGTACAAAAAATATACCATGCTTGTGAAAAAAAGTTTATGCGCACCACCGAAAGACTAAATTTCCGTCTCTTTCGACCTAGTCAACCATGTAGTTCTACTCGGATTATAGAACAGAAGATTATTAAAAGTAAAACCAGTGGGTTTTCTTAAATCTTAAATATATTACAATATATGTGCACATACAGGGTGATTATAAAAAAACTATCCCGATATATGAGCCCCTAACTATCATACCGTTCACAGAAACTGAATGAAACTTTGGTTTAAAGTATTTTGAGGTATGCGCTCAAGAATCATATGAAAGACAACAGTTAAATTCTATCAGTTACGGTTACAGTGACAAAATTTCGAAATTTTCAATTGGCAACACCTACTTTTTTTTATTGGAATGTGATATTCATAGGGAAAAACCATAAAAAACGTTGGAACGGTACCTGTAGCACGAAAATCGCCGGCGCTAGACAGACTAAGAAGAATAGTGAAAACAACCACTAAGGACAGAGAAGCAACAGAAAACAAAACATTTTATTGTGTTTCATACATTTTCCATTTTACACACGACGACACTTCACATGCGGCAGATGGTGGATAGCACTGAACAATAAAATGTTTTACTTTCTGTTGCTTCGCTGTCCTTTATTGGTTGTTTTCACTTTTCTTCTTAGTCTGTCTAGCGTCGGCGATTTTCGTACTACAGGTACCCTTCCAACGCTTTTTATGGTTTTTCACTACGAAGATCACATTCCAATAAAAAAAGTAGGTGTTGCCATTTGAAATTTTCGAAATTTTGTCACTGTAATCGTAATTTTTATAATTTAACTGTTGTTTTTCATGTGATACTTGAGCGCAGATACTTTAGGCCAGAATTTCATTCAGTTTCTGTGAACCCTATGACAGTTATGGGCTCATATATCGGGATAGTTTTTTTATAATCACCCTGTATATAACGGTGATTAAATAATGAACACACCAATATTAAAAATCAATATCTCAGTGAATATAAAGTATAGTTATTTGTAAATTGCATTATATTTTTTATCTTCTAAGCATTTTTTAAATCGCTTTTTGAATCATTTTGTTATAATTAAATAAAACAATATTCTAAATCAACGAACAGAGTGTTTTCATTATCGAATATTATAATGTGATAGATAAAATTCCGCATCGAAAGATCCTCAAAATTTCAAATAAAGTTTGGATTCAAATATACTCATATAGACATACAATTTGATCAACCTAATCAACAAAAGGAAGACTTCATCTTCCATGCTGAATTATCACCACCCCATAGCTATAGAAAGCCATCTACATTCATGTGTCAGAAAAGCCTGACGAAATATGGAAGTCAAAGTGATGTCAATGTCTGGTAAAATCTTTGTAGCTCGTTGGTTATTGTACATTTGAAAAACTATGGCGAAGGACATCATTTGGTATTAGTTCGGCATTTAAAATTTAGACATTTAATTAAATAACCATAAAGACAACAAATAATAATCCCAAAATAAATTCATACAGTAAATATTTAAGACTTTAAACATGTCCCTCTTCAGAAAAAAAGATCGACGAAAAGGAACAGTTGTATTATGACTTCAGGAATATACGCCAGAGAACGACCGCATACCCAACCAGATTTTTCTAATTATGTTTAAACATTTAAAATTTATTTTTAATTCTTTTCTGGCTTGCCTTAACACGAGGATAGTTCAATAAAAATTATCATATTTTTTTATTCGTGTAATTTTTTGTACATAAATTTAATTTTATGTTGCATTGTTAGTGTAATGTGTTGTGAAACTGTGGTAATTATACATTTATTTCTGTCTATTAGTGCATCAGTGACAGCCGTGCCATTTCAGAGACGTTCAGTATCGCCTACGAAAATGATGGATACAACACACGATGACAAATATGCGGCAACATTTGGTCTATAACATCGCTTTCAACTGCGAACAAACCTGCAGATGGACGTCCTATTGTTCGACTGTGAAGAGTTTCCTAACTCACCGCGCACAAACCATCTCTTGCTCAGATTTTTTTGTTACTAACCAATGTATGGGTAACACCCTAAGATATCCGCAATATTTCTGATAGATATTCGGCTATCTTCTTTGACATTAGCAACGGCGCGGCGGTGTGCATTTTGACTTCTGTAAACGTAATGAATGGATCTCAATGTTCACCTTCCTTTAAAGTTGATTGTCTCCCTACCTTAAAAATCCTAAACCACCCCTATGGTTTATGTGCTATACCTATGTGCTATAGATAAGAACAAACTCTCCACAAGCCCCCTGTAGCATTTCATAGGTTTCCACACACCATTTCTTCAGGCAAGAAAAAATCACATTGATCTTTGCATGTCGCCTCCATTGTTTTCGTAGGCGATACTGAACGTGTCTCAATTTGCGCGGTTGTCACTGACATACTACTGGAAAGAAATGTATAAATAACTAGCAAGCTACGCCCGCTACGCCCGCTACGCTGGTCAATTTCTTATAACGAACTTTTAATCAAACAAAATATTGACATTTCATAATTCCCTTTTATATTTTAACAGAATAATAAGGCTACTTATAATTTCTGACTCGTGCTATAGCCAACATACACGCCAGGACACGCCGCCCTTATCATTATCTTTTTAAATGATTTTCATTATCTTTCATTATGAAGGTTTTGCTATGGTACTCCATTGTGAAATTTTGTAATTTTTTAAATTCAATATTTGAAAAATGGCATAATCATTAGATTTGAAATTTATATCAAGAAAAATACAAGTTTTTACCTTTCAAACGCAGTTTGCCTAACAATTTTCTGACAAATACTTTTCGAGCTATTTTTTTTTTCAGTAACTTCAAATGTTTCATTTTCCGAGATTAACCTGTGGCAACAATTAGCGAAAAACCCAGTCGTCAGCAACGCATAGTTTTTTATTAAAGAGGCTGTTGGAGCAGGGATTGTCACCACCAATTTGCCACCATCACTTTTGAAATCGGTTCGTAGTTCCAGAGATTCCATAGAAATTTCAATTTAGAATGATTTTAGAACGCTTTTCGCTTATTTCACCCTTTTAAATTTCGAATTTTTTTAAAAATTTGTTCTTAAAGAGCATTTACATCTTATAAGTAACTACAATGCCAAATTTCAAATTTCTAGCTCCTTCAGTATAAACAAAATCGCAGTTTTAGAACGTTTTTCGCTCCTGCACCCCCCTGGGGTTAGTGGCACCGACAAAAAAATATAGCCTATGTTGGAGCAGGGATTGTCACCATCAATTTGCCACCATCACTTTTGAAATCGGTTCGGTAGTTCCAGAGATTCCATAGAAATTGTAATTTAGAATGTTTTTAGAACGCTTTTCGCTCATTTCACCCTTTTAAATTTCGAATTTTTCTTATTTTGTTTTTAGACAGCATTTACATCTTATAAGTAACTGCAGTGCCAAATTTTAAATTTCTAGCTCCTTCAGTATAAACAAAATCGCAATTTTAGAACGTTTTTCGCTCCTGCACCCCCCTGAGGTTAGTGGCACCGACATAAAAATATGTTGGAGCAAGGGTTGTCACCATCAATTTGCCACCATCACTTTTGAAATCGGTTCGGTAGTTCCAGAGATTCCATAGAAATTGTAATTTAGAATGTTTTTAGAACGCTTTTCGCTTATTTCACCCTTTTAAATTTCGAATTTTTTTAAATATTTGTTCTTAAAGAGCATTTACATCTTATAAGTAACTACAATGCCAAATTTCAAATTTCTAGCTCCTTCAGTATAAACAAAATCGCAATTTTAGAACGTTTTTCGCTCCTGCCCCCCCCCTCTGGGGTTAGTGGCACCGACAAAAAATATAGCCTATGTTGGAGCAGGGGTTGTCACCATCAATTTGCCACCATCACTTTTGAAATCGGTTCGGTAGTTCCAGAGATTCCATAGAAATTGTAATTTAGAATGTTTTTAGAACGCTTTTCGCTGATTTCACCCTTTTAAATTTCGAATTTTTTTTTATTTTATTCTTAGAGAGCATTTACATCTTATAAGTAACTACAATGCCAAATTTCAAATTTCTAGCTCCTTCAGTATGAAAAAAATCGCAATTTTAGAACGTTTTTCGCTCCTGCACCCCCCTGGGGTTAGTCGCACCGACATAAAATATAGCCTATGTTGGAGCAGGGGTTGTCACCATCAATTTGCCACCATCACTTTTGAAATCGGTTCGGTAGTTCCAGAGATTACCCCCTACAAACAAACAAAAAAACAATCTTTACTCCTTTATAATATTAGTATAGATTAACACATAATTATTTTACATGAAGCAAACAATGCAACATGAAATTAAATTTTCTGTATAATAAAAATATGAGAATAAAACAAATTATGATCGTTCTTTATTTAACAGCCCTCGTACAGTTTTGGATTATCAAAACTTTCTGCTCGGTGGTGTAGATGACTTTTTTTTCAGTTTTGAAAAAAAATGATACGAAAACATGCCTCGTTACCACGAATGTATCACGCAGTTTTCAAACAACTATATTAAGTGCTATCTGGGAAACTAACTGTTTATCATAATAGGTCTGTTTTAGGCTACCTAAACCAACGTTGTTAAGCCAGAAATTATTATAGGCATAAATAAATACATTAATTAATAGGTATTATATTGGTTTAAGTAATATGTTAATTTTCAAAAATGAATAATTGCAATTGACTCTAATCGTTTGAATAATTATCGCAGAAAAGTAAAGTATGCATTAATATCTTTTATCATTTAAAAAGCTAAAACTGAAAAAAAAATCATGTATCTTTTTCAATGTAGAATATCTATTTTTCAGAATTTTGGCCGAGAAAATTCGTCTGATATTTAAATATTCTCATTAGAAAAATACCATTTTATACAGATATTTTGATAAAATTATGGAACTTTTATAGAATTAAATAGAGTAAAAATGCATTCCTCAGTATGAAAAATTACACATACTAAACATTTGGAAGAATTTCATTTTACAAGCTGGTGTTTTCTCATATTAATGAGAATCTAACTTATTTAAATAAACATTATTCATCTAGAAGAAAACATGAATTCTAAGAATACGATAAGAGCATAAGATGAAAATATTTATACTGAACATATGTTTTTTGAGATTGCATGTCTAAAACAAATCTAGAGCAGACGCAAAAAATAATCTTGTTATGACTAATAAATAATCAAAAAAGGCAGCTATATCTTCTAAACAAATGATCATGTTAAATGTTAGAAAACACCTAATTATAGGGAATTCAGATGATGTCAGGTATAATTTTAAAGTATGAAAATTTATTTTTAACCAATTTTCTGCAAATTACAATTAGTTATAGAATTCATATATACCGGGTGATCCAAAAGTCAGGACGAACTTTAAAAATGAATAATTCGAAAACGAATCAAGATACAAAGATACGGTTTGCACCAAACGGATGGAAAAGAAACCGGGTTTTATGTGGCAACGAAATGAAAAATAGTTCTGTTGGCGACCAACAGATAGCGCTGTCGGATTTCTGCAAGATAACGCAAGAATAACGCAAGAAACGCTACTAAATGCTGTGAACGGTGTGGTGCCTCGTCTCACAGCTGTACTTCTGATTGATGGACAGCACATTGAACATTTACTGTAGTACTAATTAACTGTAATTAAGCTGACTTCAAAGTTGTCAACATTTTTTCATTTGTAAATCATCTTTTGGTGCAATAAAACACTATAGCGCCATGTGTTGGTCGCCAACAGAACTATTTTTTTTCGTTGCCACACAAAACCCGGTTTCTTTTCCATCCGTTTGGTGTAAACCGTATCTTTGTATCTTGATTCGTTTTCGAATTATTCATTTTTAAAGTTCGTCCTGACTTTTGGATCACCCGGTATATATATATATATATATATATATATATATATATATATATATATATATATATATATATATATATATGCACGTATAACTTTTGAGTGTATGGTCCGAATTTGCAAACATTTGTTTTCTGACGGAAAGTTATTAATATCATCAGGTTCTAAAAATTACATGTTTGTTTGTCTGTGTTTTTTCATGACTTTTTTTGAAAGACTTTAACTTTCATGAAAATTGATCGAACATCACGTAATTTTAATATGCAGTTAAAGTATACAGCACAACTTAACGTTTTTAAAATAATCGTCGTGTCGCAAAATTTTTTTACAGGGACAAGTCAAATATCTTAATATGTCATCATCAAAATAAAGGATATTGACAACAGTAAAATTTAACATGAATATCGGTTACTTAACCTAATCTGCGGTTTGGGGTTGTGTCGTGTAGAGATAATTTTTTTTCCTTTCGAGTCAGGTTGAAACTTATAGTTTCTGGTTAGGTTTTGGCTGTTGTATCTTGGGTTTGGTAACCCTTTTTTTTTTAATGAAAGTCCACAATATTGTTTAAGATGTAAAATAAAATATTATACATTAAACATAGTTGCATTTTAACATAGATAAATACATGCATGTTTCTATTTTAAGATAAAATTGATATTTGAAAAATAATTACAGAGTATTTTTTCATAATTGCATTAAAATGCTGATAATTTGTTTTTCGTTTTGGATTTCGGATCATGTGCGCAAGTTTTGGATCATGGTTCGGGATGATGACTTCAAATAGAATTATCGAGTTTAGGCTTTTAAAATCCGACTCTAATACGATAACAATACGGAGTTTCCAGAAAAAAAACGATGGTAAGAGAGAGAATCTTTTGAAATTGGTTTTATATTTTGTTTCAAATTATTTATAATATAATGTTTATCAAATCTTGCCGTCTTAAAGTCCAAAATATCTCTGCAGAATATTTTTGGACGGTTAATAGACGTGTGTGTGTGCATTTTATTCTTTAATGATATTTTCAAAAATGGAGTTTCAAATGCTAATAAAGATTTATTTTTTGTGTTTGAAAAATTTCAGGGGTAATTTTTCAATACATTTTATTTATTATAAGGATTGATATTTTTGCACTAAAACTAAGCATACTCTACATTTCATATATAGTAACAGTTTATCTTGCGGTGCTCAATTTTTGGTCCGCGACAACCCAATAAACAGTGTAGTTTTTCAAAATTGGTGGGGTCAGGATATATGGAACGCTAGTATATCATAATACCAGACATTAAATCACATGAATCAGCACAACTAGACAAAATATTTACTACTACATATAATAGACTGTTCAAGAAAAACGAAATATACAAGTAAAGTTTTAACTGAAAAATTACAATTTTAATCAGTCCTAGAGAAGAAGAGTCCGTAGTTTTCCTGGGACATCCTATTAACCCATCCTCGCTATAAAAAGCAGTTAAAGGCAACAGCCACACACAGTGCAGAAGCAACAGCCAAAAGAAAAAAAACCATAATTTTGTTGCACCAAAAAAAAAAAAAAAAAATAGCGCACCCTTCCTTAGCCTAAAATATGGAACTATGGATAAAGAAGAATTGACATATCCTCAAAATAGTGAAGTTTCAACTGTAACCGGTTCCGCAGGAGTTGATTATCTCCGGAGCAAACTTCCACCTGTAAATTTGAACAGACATTTTCACCTTATTTAAAATTTCTGTCAAGATTAAGAAAAAAATATTTGTTCGTTTTTGCAAGTGGAAGTTTGCTTCGGTGGTAGTCAGGCACTGCGATTCTGCCATATTGTGACCACATATACAATTATCCTATCAATGTCAGCGTAAGAGATTATAATACCGCCGAGGCAAACTTCCACCTGTAAATTTGAACAGACATTTTCACCTTATTTAAAATTTCTGTCAAGATTAAGAAAAAAATATTTGTTCGTTTTTTAAAGTGGAAGTTTGCTTCGGTGGTAGTCAGGCACTGCGATTCTGCCATATTGTGACCACATATACAATTCTCCTATCAATGTCAGCGTAAGAGATTATAATACCGCCGGGGCAAACTTCCTCCTGTACCAGCGAATAGAAATTTTAGATTTATTTATGACAAAAAAAAATGCTATGAATAAGGCGTTTAAATAACACGGGATTTTTTTTAAATTTACTGGTGGAAGTTTTCCCTGTCGGTAATCAGGTCCTGTTGATCCGATATAAACAAACAACAGCCACCATCTTGTGACTATATTCTTAGTTACTTCACTCGCAACTGGTAGACACATTATATGTCTCCTCCTCTATATTCATAGGTATATTGTCTAAACACACGAAAGAAAAATTTTCTAAAAATTTAAAAGGAAATCTAAGGATGACCCGAGACCTATTTTTCATTTTCTATTCCGATGAATAGTCTGAATCGGTCGGTCTACGTGACCTCTTCTATACTCGACGATACTGATTCAAAATGTATGCTCTGCAATGTAAAAATTTCCGAAGATAGTAGCGGAGAGATCTGGGTGAAATGCTTCGATTCCTCGATAGTGCTGGCGCAGAGAGAGATACTTGTATTCTCAATTATGCATAAATGAACTGAACTATATAACTGACCGACCACCAAGATACTATATTTTTATTCAGGCTTCCTTGGTACCATTAATTTTTTTTTAATTAAAAAAACTTTGCGCTTTTTCATTATTTTTATCCCCTATTCCACATTATCCGACATATTTCTCACAATGCCCTCCAAATGTGTTTTTTGTTTCTTTTAATTTGCTTGCATATGGCGGAATTTCGTAAAACACTGATAACGAAATAACTAATCACGGATCGTTGAAGTTTGTAACTGTATTCGGTTTTTGGGATTGGAACAATATCGGGCTGTTTGTTGTATTGTCTCAAATGCAAATAGTATTCCATAATATCCGAAGTTCCTCTAATTGTTCAGCTTTCATGATGTTGAAAGATATAGAGTGGAAAGTTCCCATTCGCAAAAAGCCATTATTGAACATTTTCAAATTAGAAATATACTAAAAACAATATTTTAGACAGTAAATATTGAGTAAATTTGTAAATATTCCACAAAACCTCAATAAATTCTGATTTATTTTATTAATTTTAATAGACGAAATCTTTCTAAAATTTATTAATTATTTGCACAAATTTTCTAACGTATTTTCAAAAATTGAGGAAAAATTCTTTCGAAGATGAAATCTATACTATTATATAAATAGGAAACGGTGACTGACTGACTGACTGACTGACTCATCAACGCCCAGCCGAAACTACTGAAGTCAGGGTCACGCAATTTGGAATGTAAATTGCTGTTATGGCCTAGGCAAGCAATAAGAAGGGATTTTTGAAAATTCCCCCCGAAGGGGGTTAAAGAGGGGTTCGAATGTTTTAGGTTATTTTGCCATATCTCAGCAGCAGTTATAGGTAGGAGCTTGAAATTCCAGAAAACAAATCTACTAAAAAAATGATTAAACACCTATTTAAACGATTTTAGAAATTCCCCCCAGAAGGGGGTTAAAGGGGGATGGTCGAATGTTTTAGGTCATTTTGCCATATCTCAGCAGCAGTTATAGGTAGGAGCTTGAAATTCCAGAAAACAAATCTACTAAAAAATGATTAAACACCTATTTCAGCGATTTTAGAAATTTCCCCCAGAAGGGGGTTAAAGGGGGGTGGTCGAATGTTTTAGGTCATTTTGCAATATCTCAGCAGCAGTTATAGGTAGGAGCTTGAAATTCCAGAAAACAAATCTACTAAAAAATGATTAAACACCTATTTCAGCGATTTTAGAAATTCCCCACAGAAGGGGGTTAAAAGGGGATGGTCGAAAGTTTTAGGTCATTTCGCCATATCTCAGCAGCAGTTATAGGTAAGAGCGCAAAAATCAGGAAAACAAAGCTACTAAAAAATGATTAAACACCTATTTCAGCGATTTTAGAAATTCCCCACAGAAGGGGGTTAAAAGGGGATGGTCGAATGTTTTAGGTCATTTCGCCATATCTCAGCAGCAGTTATAGGTAAGAGCGCGAAAATCAGGAAAACAAAGCTACTAAAAAATGATTAAACACATATTTCAGCGATTTTAGAAATTCCCCCCAGAAGGGGGTTAAAGGGTGGTCGTCGAATGTTTTAGGTCATTTCGCCATATCTCAGCAGCAGTTATAGGTAGGAACGTGAAAATCAGGAAAACAATGCTACTAAAAAATGATTAAACACGAATTTCAAGTATTTCAGAAATCCACCCCCCCCCCCCCCCGAAGGGTGTTAAAGGGGCTGGTCGAATGTTTTATGTCATTTCGCCATATCTCAGCGGCAGTTATAGGTAGGAGCACGTAAATCAGGAAAATAAATCTACTAAAAAATGATTAAACACCTATTTCAGCGATTTTAGAAATTTCCCCCAGAAGGGGGTTAAAGGGGGTTGGTCGAATGTTTTAGGTCATTTTGCAATATCTCAGCAGCAGTTATAGGTAGGAGCTTGAAATTCCAGAAAACAAATCTACTAAAAAATGATTAAACACCTATTTCAGCGATTTTAGAAATTCCCCACAGAAGGGGGTTAAAAGGGGATGGTCGAAAGTTTTAGGTCATTTCGCCATATCTCAGCAGCAGTTATAAGTAAGAGCGCGAAAATCAGGAAAACAATGCTACTAAAAAATTATTAAACACGTATTTCAGCGATTTCAGAAATCCCCCCCACCCCGAAGGGTGTTAAAGGGGGTGGTCGAATGTTTTATGTCATTTCGCCATATCTCAGCTGCAGTTATAGGTAGAAGCGCGTAAATCAGGAAAATAAATCTACAAAAAAAAATGATTAAACATGTATTTCAGCGATTTTAGAAATCCCCCCTCGAAGGGGTTAAAGGCGGGTGGTCAAATGTTTTAGGTCATTTCGCCATATCTCAGCTGCAGTTATAGGTAGGAGCGCGAACATCAGGAAAACAAATCTACTAAAAAATGATTAAACATGTATTTCAGCGATTTTAGAAATCCCCCCCCCCTCAAAGGGTTAAAGGAGGGTGGTCGAATGTTTTGGGTCATTTCGCCATATCTCAGCAGCAGTTATAGGTAGGAGCGCAAAAATCAGGAAAACAGATCTACTAAAAAATGATTAAACATGTATTTCAGCAATTTTAGAAATTCCCCTCCCAGAGGGGGTTAAAGGGTGGTGGTCGAATGTTTTAGGTCATTTCGCCATATCTCAGCAGCAGTTATAGGTAGGAGCGCGAAAATCAGGAAAACAAATCTACTAAAAAATGAATAAAATACATATTTCAGCAATTTTGGAAATTCCCCCCAGAAGAAGGTTAAATGGAGGGGGGTTGCATTTTTTAGGTAATTTTGCATTATCTCAGCTTTTATGTAGGATGGCGAAATTAATTAAAACAAATCTACCAAAAAATTGGTTAAACACGTATTTTGGCGATTTTGGAAATTCCCCCAGAAGGTGGTTAAAGGGGTATTGAAAAGTTTTGGGTCATTTCGCCATATCTCAGCAGCAGATTTAGGTAGGAGCGTGAAATTCAGGAAAACACACCAACTAAAAAATGGATAAACATGCATTTCAGTGATTTTAGAAATTCCCCCCGAAGGCTTTTAAGGGGGGTGGTTTCGAAAATTTTAGGACATTTCGCCATATCTCAGCAGCTGTTTTATGTAGGTGTGTGAAATTCAGGAAAACAAATTATTAAACACGTATTTCAGTGAATTTAGAAATCCCTCCCCCTCCCCCCGGACGGTTGTTACAGGGGGATTCGAAAGTTTTAGGTCATTTCGCCATATCTCAGCAGCAGTTTTTGGTAGGAGCGCGAAATTCAGGAAAACAAATGTACTAAATAAATTACATTGTCTACCCGTGCAAAGCCGGGATGGCCGCTAGTATTCAATAAATTAAAATCTGGGGCATAAACTGAATAAATTTAATAATAAAATTTAATTCATATAAAATTTATATTAAAATTAGTTTCTTTGGAATTTATAATTATATTTATAATTATGAAATTTATAATTCTCTTATATTTTTATAATTTATAAGAAATTTATAATTCTCTTATATTTATATAAATATATGAAATTTATATGTTAATTTGATGTAAGAATTGACTTATATTCATGTAATTTGTAAGAAAGTTATATATTTTTATTAAATTCACAATTATATTTTATTTATATAATTTATATGAAATTTATAATTAAATTTATAATATTTTTTTACCTAAGAATTGATTTATATTTATGAAATTTACAATCATATTTATAATTGTGAAATTTATAATTGTATTCATATAATTTATATGCAATTTATAATGTTAATGTTATGAAAGAATTGATTTTCATTTTAGCAAACGAATATGTTATAAGATTGTATTATTTATCATCTGTAAAACGTCCTTCTAGGCACGTAATTAACTTAAGTACGAAATCCACTTTATTTCCAATTTGGAGATAATCAGAAACCATAATTTATAACTCTAACATTTTAACTCTTCTCGGCACGAAAACAACTAGAGCACTTACCTGAACCACAATGCCGAGACAGAATATAAATTATGTTCAATTAACTTTTCGCTTTCAAATGTAAGAAAAGAATTTAAGATAAATGAGAAATAAGCTTCGACTTATTAGCATTTAATTTTGAAAGAGTAATATTTGTATTGGTAGAGCAATTGGAAAAGGATCTTAAGATAAAGAGGCTTTCTAAAATTAAAAATATAAATAAAATAAAAACATTATAACTGTGATAAATACAAACTTATTTTGGATGTTAGATATTCAGAAATGTTTTAAGAAAGTTATGTGATTGAGAAAGATAGCTTAAGAATGAATATGACTTTTGGTGTGGTGTATTCATTCGTGGCGTGTAATGTATGCATTGTAAGGCTTTAAGTCTGACTCACTAATTGGAAGAATAAGTTATATACAAGATGACGATTATGTATTACACCCAGAAAAAGGAATTGATTAAAATTACAAAACATGTTTTGTTGAGTACATTTTGGTTGTTTTTAGCAAAATTCAAGTAAAATTGAACCATTTTACTTGAATTAACAAAACATTTTTTGCTGACGATACAATTTTTTTTTTGGAATTGCAAAAAATATTTTTTTTTTGTTGATTCAAACAAAATTTCCATTGACCTATATTTAAACAAAAATTTTGTTTAAATATAGGTCAATGAAAATTTTGTTTGAATCAAAAAAAAAATTTTTTTTTGCAATTCCAAAAAAAAAATTTGTATCGTCAGCAAAAAATGTTTTGTTAATTCAAGTAAAATGGTTCAATTTTACTTGAATTTTGCTAAAACAACCAAAATGTACTCAACAAAACATGTTTTGTAGTTTTAATCAATTCCTTTTTCTGAGTGTACTTTTTTCAAATGAACTGAACATCGGTTCCAGATGTGCACGTATAAATATTCTCAAGAGATTATTAGACTTGCCAAGTGCATATAAATTTTATCTCGTTTCTTCTGATCTGACTATATACAGACTTTTATTGTACGAAAAATTCGTAGTACTTGAGACAAGAACTTTCACATCGCCCAACTACTTGAAAAGCAGACTTAATTACATAACCTCGCTTATTTAGTCAGTGAACTACTTGAAATTCATCTACGGTATATACTAAATTTTTGAGAGGCTACAGAAGGTAATTTTGTTGCTAGCTCCGAGCAGAGGAGTCTGGGGAATTTTTCTCTCTTCGAGAGAGACCGACGGCCCGTGTGCCGTGAAAAGCTGAAGTTTTGTTCGGAAGGTGAAACGGGTGTCCTGACAACCATAAAAAACTTTAAAACCCATGAACTAAACCAATGTGTGTCGCTTCTTGTATTTTGTAACTTTTCTGTGTATTGTGAAGTAGTGTTATTATAATTAAATGTTGCGCCAGCAAGTCTTTTTAATTTAACGACGATACAGCATTGTCTGCAATTCATATAGGCGTCGTAAATCAAACAGACCTTGTAGAAATTCGTTCACATATATTAAGGTAAACAGTAAAATTGTTTCATTCACACACACACACACACACACAAATTACAAAAAAAAAAATATTTTTATATAATTTGAGAAAAAATAATTCGTTTCTTATTTATTGTATAATATATATCCGATATCAATCACAAATGCAGATGTTCTTAATATTAACGGTCTTGCTTTAACAACGAGAATAATATAACCTAGTTAAAGATCTATGCAATTTCACAGGTAATAAACATTTCACACGAGTTGAAATAATCTCACTGAGTGAAAATTGTCCAGGCCAGGATTTGAACCACGGACATTTAGCTTAATCTGCAAATGCTCTACCAACCGAGCTATCTGGGACAAATATGACGGACACAATTCACTCCTACCACCTTTTTGATAATGACATCAGGTCTGTTATCTGAAACAGCTCAACAGAAAAAATCGCATTTAATGGAACTCCCAGAAAACCTTGGATGGGTACTTACACTTTGTTAACTTAACAATATTAATAATTGCAGTTGGTAAATAAATTCAAACACGAATCGTAAATTTCCGCGTGAAAAAGTGTCCAGGACAGGATTTACTTCCCAATTAGAATAATTGTATTAAATTAATAAAGTGTAATTACGCATTCAACGTTTTCTTCGAGTTCCATTACCTGCTATTTATTCTGTTGAGGTGTTTCAGATAACAGACCAGATGTCATTAACAAAAAGGTTGGCTGAGTGAATGGTGTCCACCAGATTTGTTCCGGATAGCTTGGTTGGTAGAGCGTCGTTATCTTAAGCCAAAAACACTTTTTCACTGTTGGAAAATTACAACTCATGTGATTTATAACCAATTAGAATAATTGTGTTAAATTAATGACGTGTAATAAGTATTTGTTTGTACGATTCACCGTTTGCCTCATTTAACCAGAAACGCCAATAATTTATTTTTTCTTTATTTCTCAAGCCGTCGTTGAAGACAGCAAAATTACTTTACCGAAGCAGAAAAAGAAAAAAAACACGGTTCGACAATCCTACATGTAATTACCATTTTATTTAAATAATTTATACATATTGTTTATAGTGACAGATAAAAATGTATTTTTTAAAAGAATTTTTAATAGTTTGTAGACATTTTGTATGGAAATTCTAAATTAAAGTTGACGAATTTAGTCAATAAACTTAACTATCCAGCAGCAAAAACTGCCATTTTATGATATCATTGCTTTAGTTATAATGCTTATGTAAATCTTCACTCCATTTCATTCAGCATATCTTTTTCGAACTTTCTTCTCACAATTGAAAGTGTAAAAAAAATAATGTACAAAGTTTCATTTTTTCTTTAAAGCAAAGCAAAAAAATTCACTTAATTCAACTTAAGGTGAAATTTGTTGTCTTATAAATTAGAAATTTTAATTCATTTTGCCATTTTACAATGTTTTTTTTTTTTTTAAACACCTTTATTTGATACATTGTCTCAGTGTCTTGGTGGCATTATATTTTAGTACAAATCCTAGATTATTTCATTTATATTCATTTGTTACTTCATTTGATACTTTGAACAGCCTATTCATATCAATGCACTTATTAAAAGCTTTAATTTTTTTATTCATTTCGATGGGGGATTTTTTGTTTGTTTGTTTATTTACAGAAAATTGAGAAAATCGTCTAAACCTGAAAGTTTCCATTGGAAGTTTCTTTTTATTATTTGAAGACAAAATGTTTTTAGACGAACAGAAACCTTCAGAAAGTCTGAGCTTAAAATTGATCTGAACTGGTGAAATTAAATTATATTTACAAGGCGTTTAATATATATTATCAAAACCTACAGTTTAGCTTGGTGTTAATTTTCTTTCAAAAAAAGATATTACTTTTTTTTTATGGCGATTATGACATGGTTGAAACTACTGTGCGATCATTTAGCTCTCAAGTATAAAATAACACTGTAATGTGCAAAAAATTAACCAGTTTGTTTATGTAATGTTCAACGGAAGAGTGATATAATGAGATGCTTGCAGATGCTTCGGTGAGGGGGGGGGGGCAATGTAAGGTTGGGCACCACTAGTTTAGCACTAATTATATCTGCTACCTATTTTTCTGTAGCTTGAAAATATTAGTACAAATTCTTACTGTATAATTTTATTCTTAGTGTACGTTTAGTAGTGCCGGACAAACAAATTAAACAGTTTAACATTGGAATTTACAAACAAAACATACTAATATTACTAGGGAATCGAACCCGGGCTTCCCGGGTTACAGAACATCGCTGAAAACTTTTAAAAAAATGACATATTTTTTACATTTTATATATATACTAGGGGGCCTACCCCCTGCGAGCTACGCTCGCCAACCCCCGCTCAGACTTCGAGGCCTCTAAAAACATGACAGCGTGCTTTATTTTAAAAATATTGGTAAATCTGTAATTGGGTTGCCATGCTTTTAACGTTTCAATTGGGCATTTTTTGATTATCATGGTCTCATACACAGCTGTTGCGACAACTGGCGACTGTTTTCGGGATTGATAAGTAAAATCAATTACAACTTGAAAACCAGCTTGTATAAATTGGTTAGGTTTAAATTGTGGCTACCTCTCGGACTTTTATAACAATGATCTGTATTCTATTCTTCCTTTGCGTTTAAGGATGAGAAAAAATCCATCTGCTTGTGAATAACATTAAGAACCACGGTATTGAAAAGTACTATGTTATAGACATTTTCAGTAACAGGTTTTAATTTTATCTCTATTTTAGTGCACCCTCATGCATATTTTCATGTTATTTTAAATATGTAAATTATTTATTTTAATTAATATGTATATACGAATTTTCTAATAATTATTTATCATACAAAATTAATTAAATATTTTGTGCATGCATGCCTGCATTTATTCGGCATCAATTGATGAGATATTTAAACAAATTTGCAATCCGCGATAATTTTACATCATGTTATGTCACTTGAATATTGCCCATAAGAAAATCGGGTACTTTTCCAGTATAGGATTCTTTTCTTTTAGGTTTGGCGTAATTCGAGCTTCAAAAAGGGATAGATTCGTTAATATACGTACATTTGTTGCCAAAAGTTATGAAAACAAACCCAATGAACTTTTGCTGCTTTTCTATTATAGGTGTTTTGACGCTTTTTTAAAAAGCTTGGCGGAAAAAATGAAGCAGGATATTTTATTCTCCTTCCGTTCAGTTGGGCAATTAATATTTTATATATTCGTTCTAAATATCCGAATTAGTGATTTTATAAATTCGTTTAATTAAATTTTACAAAAAAATAACAAAATGATATCAATAAATAATAATTACTATTAATTCCTTCCCCCCCCTTTCTTTTGCGTTTACATAAATGACGTCATTTGGACGAATTTATTCAAAATATTTTCAGTTTATAAATTAAATTAAATTCTGACAGACGATTGAATCCTGACGATAGAAATGTGATTTTTTTTTCAAATTTTCCCGAAAAACATAATTTAATTACAATCTTGTCTTCATTATCGATTGAAATAAAATATAAATTCAATTTCAATTTGAAAATGACGAAAAAAAGAAATCAATAATCCCTATCGGGATCCTTTTCAATTTTTTTCCCTTTTTTGTCACAAAAAACTAATTAGTTGCCATCATTACAGAAATGTCATTAAAATTAGAAAAAAATTAATATCTCGAAAACTAATTTCATTTTCAAAATTCTATTACCAGTTTTGACATCCGCGGATTTTTATGAACAATTGGTATTAATTTCACCATCAAGCGTTTAATATTTTATTAAAAATAGCCCTAGAACATAATCAGTCGTTTAATCAGTCGTTTCATAAAATCGTTTCATAAATTCGTTTCATAAAATCGTTTCACAAATTCGTTTCATTAGGATTTTATATATATAGGGTAGATACTAAAAAGAAATGTCGCATATAGTATTTGTCGAGAATTAAATACAAACCATGCACTTGTGACATCATAATTCACTTGTATATTTTAACAGAATAATAAGGCTACTATAATTTGTGACTCGTGCTATAGTCAGTATACAACGTCAGGACACTTTGCCGTTATCATTATATTTTTTACGTGTGAAGGTTTCGCTATGGTACTCCATTGTAAAATTTTGTAATTTTTGAAATTCAATATTTATAAAACGGCATAATCTTTAGATTTTGAATTTATATCAAGGAAAATACAATTTTTTACCTTTCTAACGCAGTTTGTATAACAATTTTCTGACGAATACTTTTCGAGCTATTAATTTTTTCAGTAACTTCAAATGTTTCGTTTTCCGAGATTAATCTGTGGCAACGATTAGCAAAAAACCCAGTCGTCAGCAACGCATAGCGTTTTATTAAAGAGGATTTGGTTGTTCAGAAAAAAATATATTAATGTAATGTAAGGATTTATTTAAAATTAGCTACATGGGAGTATATAATCGTACATCATCTTATTATCTATAAAAGGTAATGAGTTTCAGAAACATCCTCCTAGGCGTATAATAAAATAAGTAGAAAATCCACTTATATCTAATTTTAAGATAATCAGATATTATAATTTATCTCCCTTACATTTTTAACTTTTACTGCATCAAAACAATTACTGTATTTACCTGAATTACAGCGTCAAGACAGAGTATAAACTATGTTCAGTTAACTTTTCGCTTTCAAATGTAAGAAGAAAACTTAAGATCAATGAGGAATAAGCTTTAGGATATGAGCATTTGGTTTTGAAAGAATGAAATCTGAATCATACACCAAGAAAAAGAGTATTTTATTGTTTTAGTTTTAAGAAACCTTATTATTATGATAAATACAAAACTTTTTGTATGCTACATATTAGGATATTTTGGAGAAGTCATAGAAACTCGACAGAGTTTCTCGCCAAGCATAAGAAACAGCAATGCATTGAACCGTAAATGAAAGAAATTTCCGCCAATGGATACCAAACGATTTTACATTTTTTTTTTTTTTAACTCTGTCTAGTTTATATTTTGCGGACGGGACAAAACGGGTTTTTGACACATCTATATCTTGCGTTCTATTTATGATAGAAACAAAATTCTTGATTCTATGGAATGGGGCGTGCCACGGGACTAAGAATTCAAAAGTAAATCAAAATCCGACGAATAGTTTTTCAGTAAATGCGATTTTAAAAGTGCTGTTTTTTGCACTTTTTAAATCTTGTTCAGACCAAAAGCTGTTGACAGGGCTACAGCAATGTGTTATTATCGGATTTTTACGCGGTTTACGTTATTTGAATCGTTTTTATGAGTAGTTCGGACCTTTGTAAGTTTCATGTAAAAATATTAATTAGTTTTTGACTTATATCAGTTTAAAGTTGTTGATTCCTATACTTAACGTAGAGCAAAAAACTGTTGACAAGGCTACATCAACGTGTAATTATCGGATTTTTATGCGGTTTACGTTATTTGAATCGTTTTTATGAGTAGTTTGGACCTTTGTAAGTTTCACGTAAAAATATTAATTAGTTTTTGATTTACATCAGTTTAAAGTTATTGATTCCTATACTTAACATAGAGCAAAAAACTGTTGACAGGGCTACAGCAATGTGTAACTATCGGATTTTTACGCGGTTTACGTTATTTGAATCGCCTTTATGAGTAGTTCAAACCTTTGTAAGTTTCATGTAAAAATATTAATTAGTTTTTGATTTATATCAGTTTAAAGTTATTGATTCCTATACTTAACATAGAACAAAAAAATAATAAATGACCGAACTCTTTTAGGAATGGTCGTATACACATGATATTAAGATATGTTATTACACTCGACCCAAGTAAGCTTCCTATTATAAAAAATCTTAACATTTAAGGTTCGTTTACAGGGTCTCACAAAAGATCTTTTGATATAGGGCTAAAGAGTTGTGTAATTATCCGATTTTTACGCGGTTTGCAGCATTTGAATTTTTTTTATAAGTAGTTCAAATGTTTAATATTTCGTGTAAAAATATTAATTAGTTTTTTATGTATACCACTTTAAAGTGATTTATTCCTATACTTAAGATGAAGCAAACAAAATATTAAATGGTCTAACTCTTTTCAAAAAGAACGTATGCGCATGATGTTAAAATATGTTACTACTGTTGATAATACATCATGATAATAATCTCCGCAAATTGATTTTTATGACAGTTCACTTAAAAACTCATCATTATAAATAGTGTTTATCCAATTTCAAAGAGGAAATGAAATACATGATGCAATATGAAGAGGTTTTTACAGACTCGTGAACTGAACAAGGAAGTAAGAGACTAAAATACGTATGAATGACGTAAATTGACTTTACGTCATTTCCATCCAATGAAAGAACTGTAAAATGACATCACTTGATAAGGACTAAAGACTTTTCTCTCTGCTATATAGAACTTTAATAAAAGCTTTTTCTCACGCAATGGAGAAGGAACATGTATACTCCGATCTCCCTTAAACTTATCAAATTTAATTAATGTTTAAGATTAAAATTATGTAACTATTAAATATAAAAATTGTAAATTAAATTCTTTAATCAGTATAATGAATGTTTTATTAATTAATAACTTATTCACATTACTTAATCACATAGTGATTCTTCAATCAAGGATTTACATATTGTGTGTGCCAAATGTAATGGATACATCATTTTTCTTAATGGATTAACCAGTGATTCTGGCAGACCAACTACGCGGTAAAATGAGGAGTGAGGATGATTGCTGAAAAAGGAGGTAAGCAAAATCTTACCTATGTTTATCAAAGTAGACATTGATTATTTATATTACTTTAGAGTGCGCTAAATACTACTCGCTATCTTCAATTTTCCTAATAAGATTATGAGAACGAAATATTCTAAAGTATATAAAGGATAAAAATAAAAATAAATATAGTGTCCTTGAATCCTCGAATGCTTAAAAAAAAATTAATTAATTTTAGATATATTCTAAAATAGAAAAATGGCAATCTTCAAAGAAGGTAGTATAGTTGAAAAATTAAATTCCAGTAACTATGCAAACTGGAAATTTAAGGTGGAGATGCTCTTGATAAGAGAAGAGCTCTTTGAAGTTGTCACAGACGACCCACCTAATCCAATTACAACGGAATGGTCTAAGAAAGGTAAAAAAGCAAGAGCGCTTATTAATTTAAGTATTGAGGATAATCAAATCATCCATATTAAGCATTTACAAAATGCACGGGACACATGGAACACTCTAAAAAACATCCATGAGAGATCAAATCTCTCCAGTAAACTATTTCTCCTTAGGAGACTTTATGGAACGAAATTATCTGAAGGAGGAAATATGATTACTCATATAACCAAAATATTAGAAATTATCGATAAGTTATCAGCCATAGGCGAAGAAATTAAAACAAATCATATTTCAGGATTACTGTTCTGCTCTTTACCTCCTTCATACGACACCCTCATAACCGCGTTAGAAGCCAGGCAGGAAGACGAATTAACTCCAGAATTTATAAAGAGCAAATTATCAGATGAATACAATAAAAGAAACGAGCATTCTAATAACAGTGACAATTCAAACAAAGCTTTTAGAGCCGAAAGAAAATTTAAACCCACAGGTTTTAAAAAGGAAGAAAAATATTGCACGATTTGTAGAATGAAAAATCACAACACTATAAATTGCTGGAACAATAAAAATAAAACAACTAACTTTAAACAAAATGTAAGAAAAAACTTCTCTTCTTCATTAGTCTTTCAAAAAGACGAAAACAGGTTAAAAAGTGCGGACTCAAATAAACCGAACAATAAAAGCACAGCTTATTTCGGAACCGAAGAAAAGAAAAATTGCGCATTTTTAACTAACAAATCGCAAAATAAAGCATGGATCATAGATTCTGGCTCGTCCTCCCATATATCAAATGATGAAAACTTATTTTCTGAATTAATAAATAAAGAAATGATGAAAACTTATTTTCTGAATTAATAAATAAAGAACAATCTAACGTCGTAATTGCCAACGTCAATAAACTAAAATCCTACGGGTCGGGTAATGTAAACATTACCACAATAACCTCCGACGGTAGAACACATGAAATAACATTAAAAGATGTTCTACTAGTACCCGAAATTGAAACTAATTTATTTTCAGTAGCTAAAGCTACGAAAAACGGATGCAAAATAATGTTCGAAAATAATAAATGTTTTCTAGAATATGAAGGATTAATTCGCTTGGAAGGTACAAGAAAAAACAATTTATGCGAAATTCAGCAAATTAACGAAATCACAGATGAAAATTTCGTAAATATGATAACAAATTGCAAAAATAAAAATTGCGTTGAACTGTGGCATAGAATATTAGGACATAAAAACGTCGCGTCAATGAGGGAAATAATGACTAAGGAATTAGCATGCGGAATAAGCATAAATAATTGTTCCCATAGTACCGAATGTGAGCCTTGCATCAAAGCAAAAATAACTGAAGCACCATACCCCAAAAAGACGGAATTTAGAGCAAATCAAATTTTGCAGTTGGTGCATTCAGACGTATGTGGTCCTATTCAAACTCCAACCATAAGTGGGAAAAATTATTTTTTAACTTTCATAGATGATTACTCTAGATTTACGATATTATATCTCCTACAAAATAAAAGTGAGGTATTTGAGAAATTAAAAGAATTTGTTGCCCTAGTCAACAATAAATTTGGCAAAAAGCCTACAGAACTCAGAACAGATAATGGTAAAGAATTTAAAAATTCTAATATTGATAATTTTCTAAAAGAAAATGGAATTAAGCGACAGCTAACAGTACCATATTCTCCGAGCCAGAATGGTATTGCTGAACGAAAGAATAGATCTCTAATTGAAATGACCAGAACAATGTTAAGTGACTCTAATTTACCATTACATTTCTGGGGAGAGGCGATCTGCACCGCAAATCACCTACAAAATCGACTGCCAACTAAAGCCAACCAGAAAATTCCATAAGAGCTATGGTCAAACAGAAGACCAAATCTAAAATATTTAAGAGTCTTTGGCTGCAAAGCTTATGCATATATTAACAAGCCAAAAAGACAGAAATTAGGTAATAAAGCAGTAGAAGGGATCTTTGTGGGATACGATAATTATTCCAAAGGATATCCTATATACACAAGCGGCAAAGATATAACTATAGCAAGAAATGTGAAGTTTTTGGAAAACTATCCGAAAAATTCAAATAAAGAAAAATTGCTAGAACTAAATATAGATGAAAACACTAGTGCCGAAAACGAAAAGTCAGAAAACCCAAATCTAATAAAAATCGAAATTTCAAATGAAAATAATACTCAGAATGAATCTGAACTAAATCAAACCGAACCGAGAAGATCAGATAGAGTAAATAAAGGGGTTCCCCCAGATAGAATAAGTTATTTGGTTAAAGATGAAAATATAAACGAACCGAAAAATTGGCAGGAAATAATAAACATGGGAAACCCAGTAGAAAAAGAAAACTGGATCAAAGCGACACAGGAGGAGATAGAATCTCACAACCAAAATAAAACTTGGACATTAGTTGACCCCCCACCAAATACAAAAATAATAGGTTCGAAATGGCTCTTCAAAACAAAATTAGATGATAAAGGAAAAATACAAAAATATAAAGCGCGATTAGTGGCAAAAGGCTATTCGCAAAATTTTGGCATTGATTACTGTGAAACTTTTGCTCCAGTGGTTTCATATACTACAATTAGAACATTTTTGGCAGCCGCCGCTTATCATAAACTAAACGTAAATCATGTTGATATAAAAACAGCATTTTTGTATGGAAATTTAGATGAGGAAATTTATATCTCTCAGCCGGAAGGCTATGTCAAACCTAATCATGAAAACAAAGTGTGCAAATTAAATAAGGCTATATACGGCTTAAAACAGGCAGCTAGAGCCTGGCACACAAAAATTTCAGAATCGTTAGAAAAGAGTTAAATTTCAAACAATCAATTTCAGACACGTGTTTATTCATACGTAATACTAAAAACAGTAAAGCATATATTATCGTTTATGTTGACGACATTTTGATATCTACAAAAGAAAGTGAAATTAAAGAAATTATACAGAAACTTAAGATTGAATATGAACTAAAAGATTTAGGTCAATTAAACTACTACCTAGGAATTAAAATTGAAAAAACAAACGAAGGATATAAACTAAATCAAAAAATTAAAATTGAAGAATTAGTTCGAAAATTTAAATTAGAAGAAGCAAAGCCTTACAATACGCCCATGGAAACAGGCTACGTAAATTATGAAAATGAAGAAATACCATTGCCAAACAACATCAATTATAGAAAGGCAATTGGCGCTCTTTTGTATATCTCAACTGTCACAAGACCAGATATTTCAGCTGCGATTAACATCCTAAGTAGAAAAAACGAAAACCCTTCACAGAAGGATTGGAAAGCAACTAAAAGAGTAATTTCCTATTTAAATCACACTAAAAACTTTAAATTAGAAATAAATACAACACACCAACCTATACTAGAAGTATATTGTGACTCAGACTGGGCTGGAGACATACAAACTAGAAAGTCCACCAGCGGAAACCTATTTTTATTAGGGAAAAACCCAATTTTGTGGATTAGCAAAAAGCAATCATGAACAGCCATGTCAAGTGCTGAAGCTGAGTATATTTCAGCAGCAAATGCGACACAAGAAATTTTATGGTTAATTAGACTCTTACAAGAATTTGACTTAGAACAGACATTACCCATAACTATGCATGAGGACAACCAGTCCTGCATAAAAATGATTGAATCAGGAAAATACACCCGTCGCACGAAACACATTGATATTAGGTATCATTCCATTAAACACTTAAAGGACAATGTTACAATCAATCTAAAGTATTGTGAATCTAAAAACATGGTAGCGGACATCCTAACTAAGCCCACTCCCAAGCCTATCTTCGAAGTTCACAGGAGAAATTTAAATTTAAGAAATCAAATTCCAGAGATTAAGGAGGAGATTGTTGATAATACATCATGATAATAATCTCCGCAAATTGATTTTTATGACAGTTCACTTAAAAACTCATCATTATAAATAGTGTTTATCCAATTTCAAAGAGGAAATGAAATACATGATGCAATATGAAGAGGTTTTTACAGACTCGTGAACTGAACAAGGAAGTAAGAGACTAAAATACGTATGAATGAAGTAAATTGACTTTACGTCATTTCCATCCAATGAAAGAACTGTAAAATGACATCACTTGATAAGGACTAAAGACTGTTTTCTTTCTGCTATATAGAACTTTAATAGAAGCTTTTTCTCACGCAATGGAGAAGGAACATGTATACTCCAATCTCCCTTAAACTTATCAAATTTAATTAATGTTTAAGATTAAAATTATGTAACTATTAAATATAAAAATTGTAAATTAAATTCTTTAATCAATATAATGAATGTTTTATTAATTAATAACTTATTCACATTACTTAATCACATAGTGATTCTTCAATCAAGGATTTACATATTGTGTGTGCCAAATGTAATGGATACATCATTTTTCTTAATGGATTAACCAGTGATTCTGGCGGACCTACTACGCGGTAAAATGAGGAGTGAGGATGATTGCTGAAAAAGGAGGTAAGCAAAATCTTACCTATGTTTATCAAAGTAGACATTGATTATTTATATTACTTTAGCGTGCGCTAAATACTACTCGCTATCTTCAATTTTCCTAATAACTACGAAGTATCTAAGTTAGTTTCCTATTGTAAAACAGAATTGTAGAATTTACTGTTCGTTTACTGGGTAACTCAAAAGATTTTTTAATAAGACTAAAAAGTTGTGTAATTAGCAAATTTTTACGTGGAAGTACATGATTCCTGTACTTAACACAGAGGAAAAACAATAGTAAATTGCATAACTTTTGTCAAATTCGCTATATACACAAGATATTCAAATATGTTACTACATCCTCTCTATTGTAAAGCGGCATTGAAGCATATACGTTTCGTTTACAGAGTCTCTTAGAAGATGTTGATTACACTACAACCGATGTATATTTACTGAGTGAGATGTATTTTAATGATTTTACACTGTTCCAATCGCTGTAAGGTTTCATTATCTTACTTTAAAATTTAATATAAGATCATTTTGTCCGTCTGAAATCTCGTCGATGTTAAGCTCTAAATCTATTAATATATAGTATTTTCATCGATTAAAAAAACTGTGTTTATTTATAAATATCTAATTCTAGCGTATTAGGAATTGATTGAAATAGCGATTACAAAATTCCAACTTTACGTTCATGTGCTGAGTAATAGAATGTAAAAATGTTGATACCCCAAGATTACAAGTTTTGCGTTTAAATATTTGCCGTTCATCGAATCTCCGGCTATGACGAACTTAAAATGCTAAATTTCGTATACAATAGGTGATCGGTAACGAACTGTTCGGTTTACGAACAAATCGGTTAACGAACACTTTCGCGTGAGATTTTTATGTTCGGAGAACGAACTCCTCACGAAACAAAGCAATGATGAAGCAATGCCGTGTTTCATATTTGCCGAGCTATACTTATTGCCTCTATTGTCAACTTTGAGAACATTTTAACAGTTGCATACATATGTCCTAATTAATTCATGGACTGCCGGAGATTGGGGACCTATATTTTAGGATCACCGAATTGGAATGAACAGACTATATGAACAGAAATCACTTTAACAGTTTTTATACTTTTGCAAACGTTGCGAATTTTATATTTTTCAAATTCTCGAAACGTTGAGTTAAAAAACTTAAACAAATAAAAAACTTCTAAGGTGCTCAGTAATTTTCAAAAATAATATATTTAATATGTTAGTATAAAAATCCCTGTAAATTTTTATACTAATAGAAATAGGTTCGTAGGAAAAAAAATGTTGATTATTCTCGGTAAAGTATGCTCCATAAACTTATCGTTGTAGTTGATCGAAAAAAAGTGCTTCTTATTTTTCCACATTTTTCTGAAACTGTAGTATTTTAATTAGTTTGTAAACTACTGTAAAATTGTGTAATTTTTTGTTTTTGAATGTATATAAACGGAAGAGTGATATAAACAAAAGAAAAAGGAAAATAAATATGTCATAAATAATCTGATGAATACAATGTAAGGAAATTAATATAAAAGTTTCCCGGTTGTTATGGTAGCGACATGTACATTGGAATAAGTCACTCAATAAATTGTATAATTCTGATGTATAATTCTGTTTATAGCATCATTATTATTATTTTTGCCCCTTTTATCTTTTCTTTTCTGAATAAAAATGGAATCCGTATAATTGAAATTAAATACCTTACAAAAAGGAGTGATATCTCATCAAAAACAACTCGTTGTAAATGATCCCGCCAAGCCACAATCCTAAAACGTCAGTCACAAAAAGAAGTGATATCACATAAAAAGAAGCGATTTAGAAGTGCATACTCCGAGTCCCGTGTAAAAATCTATCACCACTCATAATGTTTCCAAAGGACTCGGAGTGAGGTACAGTATGTGAAACTGTTTGGCGACCTGCAGGCTTTTATAATGTTTGCGTTTCCTGCAATTACATATGACTATATTATTTTAATTTAATTTAATTTAATTTAATTTAATTTAATTTATTTATTTTGCTCCCATAAAATTGTAAAAAGTTGAAGCTTCTGTGTTTGCATGTCCTTTCTTATTTATGAGCTTGAAAAATCAATTTGTTGATTTTATTTACCATTATTTAAACTAGAAACACCACTCTTACGAAGAGGATTTTTTAAGTAAACATGTAAAGATTTTGAGTTTGTAATATATATATATATATATATATATAATGATCATACGCATATTAATAACATTGTACCTTATAATAAACGTTAACTAAATTGAGATATATTGCAGTAATTCTAGCGTAAGCGGAATCGCATAGATCTGGGGAAAAATCCGTTCTGTCAGTTCTTTCGCATACAAAAATATTTAAAAAATGATGTAACAAAAATTACAAATTTATTTTTTTCGATTTTCAAAATTGATATACTGCATATATTATAAAAGCCTGCGGGTCGCCTAGCAGTTTTCACATACTGTGCCTCACTCCGAGTCCTTTGGAAACATTATGAGTGGTGATAGATTTTTACACGGGACTTATATCACTTCTTTTTATGTGATATCACTTCTTTTTGTGGCTGACGCTTTAGGATTGTGGCTTGGCGGGATCATTTACAACGATTTGTTTTTGATGAGATTAGTTTAACAATAAAAATCATCTTTGATGTAAATATAACAAATCATAACACCTTGTAATTATATATTTATTTTTAATTGCTAAAAGGTGCAAAATAAAAATATTCTAAACAGTAACAAAGTTTTATTGGACTGTTGACATATGTTTCAGCTGAATCTGAGCCATTATCAAAACAAACAAAAATATTCTAAAAATGCAGGATCTATGAAAAATTAAATGATTGCGTTTAAAATAATTTCATAGACCGTGCATTTATAGAATATTTTTGTTTGTTTTGATAATGGTTCAGATTAAGCTGAAACATATGTCAACAGTCCATTAAAACTTTGTTACTGTTTAGAATCTTTTTTACACCTTTCAACAATTAAAAATAAACATATTTGATGTAATTTATTCAGTCATGGCGTGAAGCGTACGCTTGTGTTAATGCACCTAGTATTTCACACAGCGCTCTATGGAATTCATCCATATGTATTAAATTATGTCTTGTAAGAGATTATTTAAAAATATAAATGCCTAAATTTTAATAAAATTCGAAAAATAATACTTGTTTTATATATATTTAACCTATATATATGATATATATATGATAACCTACATATATGATATACTGGATATAAATCAGAAATAGCAGATGAGTGTTAATAATCACATCGAAAGTAGAATTTTTTTTTTTTTAATACTAAGTATATAACAGAAAAGTTTTAAAATTTATTAATAGCTGTAGACACTGTTAAAACAAAACGACTTACAATTCTTTGATCGATATAACTAAATGGGTTTTATAAAAGAATTTTCCTGCTTTGATTACTGCACTAATTCATTAATAAAATTAATTTATATAATGCTATATTGCTAATTATTTTGCTTCTGGGCGTCATCAATTGCTTGGATTAACAAGTATCCGCTAATAGTTATCCATTCAGTATTTCCCAAGCCGACATTGTTGAAAACAGCAAGATTACATGATAGAAAATTAATTATTATATGATTATAAAAAATGAGAGCATTTAATTAATTATTAAAAACATTTCTATACATATTTTATGGTATCTAACAGTATATGTGTATATATATATATGCTTGTTTAATGTTCAGAAAATTAATTTGACAAATTTAGTTGAATCATTTTTAGTACTTACGAGAAAAACCTATCATGCATGAATCAATATTTTTTTGTGTTATATTTCCTATCTAAATATCAATACAACAGTAGTTCAATGAGCATTTTCTAGTGAAATACATAGTTTTTTTTTTCTCATAATTGATATATTACTGTTCTCCTTAAATTTAAGTAACGAAATGAAATTGGAAACTTGAATTTTGGTTTTACTCGATGCCATTTCACTACAATTGAATATTTTTAAAAACGACTGCGTATTTCACTAGATTTTAAACTAATAAAACTGAATCTTTCCTTACATTGTTCCAGGTCAAGTCCGATGAGTTCCGTGCCATCGCTTGACCCTCTTTTCCAAAATGCTCCTGCTATCAGCTGTCAAGCCGCTATTTTTTTTAATAAATCGACAAAATAAAAATACGGCTTTTAATGAATTTTATAAACACTTCGCATTTGTTGCAAAAAATCCCCAAAAATCCTTAAATTTCAGGGTATCAAAATGATGCCACCTCTTAAGAAACATATATGTCCATCTACTGTCACATAAGCGATAAACGCTTGAACTTCCAGGCTTATCAGCATCATTGCACATCTTCGCCTCATATATTTGAATGATATGAACTATTTCTATCCATTCACAAGTCACAAGTAGATGTACGTTATATTTATGACTTCTTTATATGCCCCAAGTTCAACATTCAGTAGAGATAATAGTTATGGTTATCAGTACAACGTGAATATTGTCTGTGTAAAAAGTGCATGAAAGTATCAATAAACATAATAAAAATAAAAAGGAATAAAAGCGGAAATATTAATAATCAACCCATAAAAGCTATTAAAGATTTTAATATACTTAGAGAAATGGTCTTTTGAAGTAAATTTTTGCTTATTTATAATGGAAATGCCAAAGTTTAGATTATAAATGCGCTCATCATTGCTGTCAACTGAGTGTTTATTTGGTTAGGAAGAGCATAGATAGATGACAATAAAAAAAATTGTAATGAGAATATTTTTTTACCTTTCTTAGCATCTACGGCTTATGTAAATAGTCTATTGTGTTCAATAAGCTACACTAGAGGTTTCCAAGTTATTGTCCGCGTGCCATGACCGGATCTATAGCATCATGAATTTAGCTAGCCGCAGCTAAGTTGGACAAAGCATGCAATCTGGTCCATATAGTAAAAGGAATGTAATACAGAATTTTAGATCTAGTGAAATATTTTAAATATTCGGAATGAAGCCCCCATATTTTAGAAAATAAATTTGCATATTGTACTTTTTTATTTTCGCTGCACTGTTTTCTTGTTTTTAATGTTTTACTACACGCTGAATTAAAAAATTACTGAGTTTTTTCCTCTTTCACGTAAGGTTTCTCCACAAAGTGAATTTTGAAAAGTCATATGCAATATCTAGCAGAATCAAAAAACTTTATTGAAAATCCCTTACTTAGTAAAAGACATCTTACAGTTTATTAATTTGTTTCATTTTACATTGCTTCTACAAAGAAGAAATCTACTAGATTATAAAGCAAAAACACACCCATGAGTAAAGCTGGTGATGGCAACCCCTGACCAATAACTTTCGCCTTTTTTGCAATTATTTTAACATCTAAACAATGCAAAATTCAAATTTTTAGACTGTCGATTTAAAAAAAAAAATGCTATTTCAAATGCAATTTGTTTTGAAACTGTATCTCAATTTACTGATTTTTTATGTATTTTTATGTATTTGTAAGAAAATCATTCTTGAAAATTATTTTATAAAATAATTTTCAAGAATGATTTTCTTTTTAAAAATTTATCTCCACCACATGCAGCCCGATTGCCAAAGATTAATCCGTTTACATCTTAAAACAATATAAATAGTTTAGTATTTGTTTCCGACAAATAATATTCCATAGCGAAATTCAAACTTCATGAATAAACGAATAAAATAGTATAAATAAAGCACAAATTTAACAGTCATGTAATCGAACTACGCACTTAAACCACTAAAATCATCAGAATAAAAAAAGGCTACTGTAACTAGCGAAATCTTTGGTGATTTCTTCGGCTGTTATAACGTCTGGCATGCGGCTAATATTACAGTATCACTTTTTATAAAACTTATCAAAACTTTATTTGAATATATAATTGCTATTTTTCATATAAAAATGCTTTTTAGAGTTGTCATTGGACTATGTATAAAAAAATATTTTTTGAATATAAAAAACTATTGTAGTTTTAAATTAAAAAATAGTTTTTTCCTATAATCGCTAACTTGGGAAGCCCAGGTTGGATGCCCTATTCTTTATAATACTTTATCTTCACCTCGAAGAAATATGCATTCACCCTTCTCCCTTTTTAAATGTGTATCTTGCCAGCAGTAGTATTCTATGCTGCTTAGTAGTATATAATGTATTTATGACAAAATTTATAATTGTACTATTAGAAATTCTAATGTTCTTATGACTAAAGTTTTAATTTATCAACCAATAAGAAATTCTCCATTTGTGACGAAAATTTATGTAATAGAATATTTTGAGTATTTTTCTGAAAATCAGCAAAATACATACATCAGAAACGTTCTTCACTTTAAACAACAGCAAAAAAAAAAAATCATTAATTTATTGGAGACTTATGTAATTAATGAGATTTATGTAACTTGTTTGTTTCTTTATCAAAATTGTTTGCAGTTGTTGATAACGATCTGATACGCAGGTAAGTATTTTTTGCACCTTTCATGAAAAATATAAACAGGTAAATACAACTGTTAAAATTGAGTCAGGGATAAAATCTTATCAAAACTGTACAGTTGAGAATCAGTTCTATTTACTTTTTAAAATACTGTTGCACTGCAATTGAATCACTCCGACTTCAACTTCTAGAGTATATTTTTGTGTCGATAATGAAAGATTTGTGTGTGTGTGGGGGGGGGGGGGGGGATCAGTGCCATTTGAAATTGTGAAAGAAAGAAAAAGAGTTTGTAATCTCAAATTTACGACGAGATTCATTTTAATTTCTACTTTTTGTTACTTTGAATTTAATAAATGCTGTTTTATTATTTAATTATTTCGTTCGATAAATGCGCAAAAAGAAATGAATTGTTCACTGACATTCACAAAGTTACACTATATGGTAACTTATGAACAGTACGTTTCATAAAATAGGGAACCCCCCACCACCAGTTATTTAGTATCAAAAGACAGTATTCTGACAATCACACTGTAAACAAAACAACAAATTTTTCTTTAATCTATGAAAATATATTACAACAAAGAACGAAAATAAGCAAGGTGGCCAGAATTACAACACCTCTACTTCGACCTCACTATTTATTGAACTACTCAATGTATAATTTTCAAATTATGAAGAAATGCTACTCAAGGCATGGGAAACCAATTAGGCGAAAAAAATAGTTCTAGAAATTACCGATAGATGGCGCTGTACAACTGGGCATACATTGAAAAGACACAAAAATACATTTTATGTTAACGTACCAAACATTCATGTAACAAGGACCTGATCGACGCAGGAAATGCAATATGAATCCAATATGGTTCTCTTCTTGAAGATGTAAAATCTGCAGTCTGTAGTCAGCTTGTTCACCTCCGGATCGTAACTGATCAACTCAGATGACTCTCACATGCAGAGTGATATCTTTTTTCAAGTCTGACAAGGTTACCTGACGTTTTCGATAAACAATATTTTTTCAGTGTCTCCACTGCCAAAAATTACACAGATTAAGATCCGGAGAACGAGAAGGCCAGTTTGTTGAAAACGCACGACTGATTACTCTGCCATTAGTGAAACGCTACCGAAGAAACTGCTGTATACAGAGTGCAATGTGTGGAGGCGCTTCATCTTGCAAAAAGGTAACTGAGTCTTGCAAATGTTGTACAACAAAAGTTTCAAACATCCTTTTGCACCTGTTGGTCACCACAATGCATGTCACAGGGCCGTTGCAAATAGCCTGTTCCAAAAAGAAAGGTCGAAGAATAAATGTGGCTTTCAATCCACACCAGACAGTAACTTTCGGCGAGTGGAGTGGTATCTCTTGTAAGGTACCGGAATTTTCAGTTTCTCAAATGCTACAGTTATGGGTGTTCACTGTTCTACTGAGGTGGAAATCGGAGCTCATCGCTCCACAGAATCTGCTATGGCCATGATGCATCTCCACTTCAAATCTTCAAATTCTCTTTTAGGTAGCTTTCGATACAAAAAAATATAAAGCTACCTATTGCAGCCGTTCGGAGGAAAGCAATTCCGGAAAATTTCGATATATTTTCACCGAGCATGACTCCCAGACCTCAAAAATCCACCCTCCATTCATGTTGATTTATATATATATAGATATATCCATATATATATATATATATATATATATATATATATATATATCTGACTTATGTCATACGATAACGCTCCTATTTATAAATTGATTTGGATGAAACTAATTGTGTGTATTAAGCTCACCAATGCCTCGACCGAGTTCGTTGGCCAGCTTGGTCCGCCATCTTATTTCAAGATGGCGGCCACTGAAAATTTTAAAACTAAAATAAGTATACAAAAAAATTAAAAATTAAAATTTATTTTTTAATTAAGTGTTAGACCTTGATACAAGGATTCCAGAGCATTTTTTGTTTTACCTCTATCTTAAAAAATGGCTGAGATAGAGCAGTTTGAAATTCTAGGGTGGCTGACATTTTGAAACGAGACAGCACATTACAAAAAAACAACGATTAATTTATGAGTTTTCGTGAACGCGATTTCTCGCAAATTATTTTCTTTCATTGTTGTAATCATTTTCCCAATCATACGCATAAAACTATATATTCATATCCGTTAGCGCCAAATTCTCGCCAAACTTGGTGACATTTGGCGAAATATCGCCAAATTTGACGACCAGAATAAGTTTAATAAATTATGCCAATTTGGCTATAGCTCAATAATTTGGCGAATTTCTTATTCAAATTCAGTATTAACGAATCTTTTGTAAACGGTTTCTTTGCATTTTAGCTTGCTGTTTTCGAGTAACATTAGCTAAAATTTTAAAACGAAGATATAGGAAAGCTACCTTTTCCTCTCGGTACGGGCCGGAAGGACTTTTTTCATATTTTCGTTGTACAGTGTCATCTATCGGTATTTCTGGAACTGAATTATTTTACGCGGAATTCGTTTCCCCATCTCTTGGATAGTACGCTTCGAAAATTTAAAGCCTTTACACTGAGTAGGGGGTATCACACAGGTCAAGTAGGGGTGTTTTAATACCGTCCACCAGGTACAAAAACTTCCCACGGTTACCCACGATTCCGAAAGGTGTTCTTTATCATTAGAAACCTCAGAAATCAATATATTCTCGAGATTTAAGGAATCATTTATAAAAACAAAGTTTCTTTCGCTACGACTGATTTTCATAAACATTTTGGAGTAGTTTTTACAGCGTATTAATCAGTTTCCTCAAACCAGAATATAGGTTTTTCGGGTGCTATCAATTCTCAATGAAGCATTTTCAAATGCGTAACTGAATTTAGTCGTGCAAGCGTAACAAACAAATATTAATTTTAATGTCAATGTTAACGCTGTTAATTTACAGGTAAAATCTGTAAAACGTGTTTCTTGAATGTGAAAATGTTTATGTGAGAATTTATAGCACCCCAAAAGACCTATATTTCGAGTTCAGAAAACTGATTGATACACTATAAAAACAGCTCCAAAACATTTCCGAAAATCAGTAGCAGCAAAAGAAAATTTATTTTTATAAATGTTTCCTTAAATCTCGAAAATATGTTATTTCTGAGGTTTCTAATGATAAATAACACTTTTCGGAATCGTTAGTAACTCGGAAGGTGCTATCTTTTTGTTCATGGTTATAATGTATTTTCCTACACTGTTAAAAATTTGCAGCAAACTGTCCAGTCATTTGACCGTTTTTATAGAAAACTGTTACATAACCGCAATTTAACTCTATTCTAACCATATTATTGCCCATATTATTATCAGACTACAGTTGAAGTACGGTTATGCAACCGTTTTCTATAAAAACAGTCGAATGACTGGACAGTTTGCTGCAAAATTTTAACAGTGTAGATTCAGCAAAATCTATTTTTCCTTTATTTTCTACAGTGCAACTTGTTCTCGAAAAAAACACAGCAAAGAAAAAAAAACTTTTCTCTATTTGGCCAAGATTTTTGGAAAATACCACACTGCGCTGAGAAAAGAATACGATACAGTTATCACAGTAAGACAAAAGCTTGTCTAAAACGGAAAATTTTCGAAATCCTTTGTTTCCTTCTTATCCGGTTTTACTGTATTGAATTACAGATTTATAATTATTAAAAAATATATTATGTAACAACAAAGTTTTTTCTTATGAATCATTTCATAAAACATTATTTATGCACTGAAATCTTCTTTTACTTTTATAATTTCAATAACTGCTTTACCTTGTAATTCTACGTTAAACACATTCTAATTTCGGAAAATCCAATAGAAATACTCCTTTTGTTAACTAATTATACTTCTTCAATACAGTAAATTAATTCTTAATACATTAAAAGCGGTAATAAATATCGGTAAAAACCATCACACGATAAACACCGGCCAAACATGGGAATGTTAGGCCGTAGGAGCAAATTTAAATAAATAAATACATTCAAAGCGCTTATTACGTTAAAAATGTTAAAGAAATCGAAAAGGAAAATGTTATCTTTTCTAAACTAACATAAATCTTTACCTCTGCAGCGCTAAATTTTTGCATAAAAATTCTCTGCCTTGACAAGAAAATCCTAAAGAAGTTTTCTCCTAACGAAAGTTATTTACTTTACAATCCGACAAACAGGTCATAATAATGTCGTCAAAGTCCAAAAACTGTCACAAGAATAAAAGAAGCCTTATCACTTTATCTTTCGGGTTACATTTTGGAGAATAAATATTAGAATTTTCCTTTGCATGGGTCTTTATTTTTCTTTATTTGTTAAAAGTACGGAACATAGATTAATTCTCTTTAGTTGATTTAAATAGGAGAAAAAAAAATAAGCATGCAGTAAATTCATATTACACCACTCATACAAATTACCTTTTTTTTTTAATAAAATGTTATGGTGTACCTTAACAATATATCCAATTTTCGTGATGATTGGCCAATTTTTACAAATGTAGAGCCTATAAAGTACTAAAAAAAAAAAAAAAGACTAGAAAACAGACTTAAATACAAACATAGAATTTTTAACCTAATAAATGTGTTTTGGGACCAGCCCCAAAACGACCCTTTTCCAACAAGAGAAGAATTATGAAAATTGGAAGGTCCATTCAAAGGTTATGCATGGACACAAAATAAAACCATACAAACGAATTATATAACCACCTTTCTTCGAAGTCTGGTAAAATATGATTGCGTGTATGCATTAATCATATAACAAGTGGCTAGGTGTGATCGAAGATCGCTCAAAGGGTTTCGTTTAATATTCCTTTCAAAACATTTTATCCTTTCTTTAATAAATCCAAATAAACTTCATTTAGCAACAACAAGAACAACAACAAAGAAAAAAACAAAAAGTCATGTTTTTTATAAAGTAAAAAATTACAGGTCTTATTTTTTTTTTCGAATATCTAAACCAGTCCGATAGCGGGCTAAGCCCGCTATTATATTCTGTCATAATAATATCTGTCATGCGGACTAAATGCGATATTTAAAAAAAATATTTCAAAATTAAACATGTTGTACACCTTCAAAATGTTAAAATATGCGAATATTTCCATAATCGGGTTTTTATCAGGATTCAATATGTTTCTCAAACTCATATATTTACTATTCTCTATTACTCATATTGATACGCGCTTTGTATTATTCTCAAACATTTGATAAATCCATTGAACTTCCAATATGACATCAGATTTTCTTTTTAATTCTCTAATGACGTGATATTAATCTGTTTTGTGAACATACACATACTCATACTCCTTGTATTATTGAGAAAACTTTGAAAATTTCGTTTTATTACCACTATGACGTCAATCATTTTTATTTCATATTAATCTTTTTTTCAATTGGTGAAGCTTTTTATTTCATTTTCGTTTTTCACGTGGAAATCGTCTGATAGAAAAATAATTATTGCAGAAAGAATTTCATCGAGGATTTTTAATTTTTGGCATCTGCTATAACGAAAAATGTTTAAATTTAACAGGAAAAGGCTGTTAGGATTTTGGTTTTTTATCTCTATTTATTAAAATAATATGAATTTTTCAAGTTTTAATATTTTGAGATCTTTATATTTGGTATTCAGATTTATACACAAAGTTTCAAATCTGTAAGTTACATAGTTTTTGAGAATGGCTCTGTGACGGACAGACAACGGAGCGGGGGTAATAGGGTTTCGTGAGATGAATGATACCCTAAAAATGACTACACGTTATCGTTTTGTTTTGCAGTACAAGCACAGAAATTCACTTCGACAAATCATTGTTAAAATTCAGTTAAAAATTAAAAAGGTTGGCTACTTTCTTTTTTTAAGGTACATGCATCAGATATATTACAAATGAATCAAATTAGTCTTACACCTTCTAAGTTTGCTAAGTTGACTGAAAATTCGTAGGGAACTTATAATTTTTTTTAAATACAGTTTAAATGAGATAATTATATCACAAATGTTAAACATTTGTTGAAATCATATCTTAAAAATCACCCATAAGCTATATTTCTGATCCTCAAACAAAATTCAAACTTAAACCATTCAAAGAATACGTGCGAAACTTTTTTACATAGTCTCGACTAACAATGTAAACAACTTCTAAAGTTTTATTGAAATCAGAGAATTTTAACATCTAATAATTAATTGATGTAAAACTCTCTGCACCCCCCTTCCCCCTGGGGGAAAGGGGGGAAGAGTCGAGGGGCAACTTTGATATCTCTAAACAGATTTTCAAAACTATTGAGCATGTATTTTTCCATTTTTCAATCCGATGTATATTTCTCGAGTTATTCGATCGTTTCCAGGCTTTTCAAAGGAAACGAATCTCAGTGCCTTTTACTAGAGATCCTACATAAGAGAGAGATTGGACATTGACGAAATGTCCGCCATTTTAGTTCAAAAATATATTGATCACCGTAGAGCGCAATTTATTTTCTTCAGGATTTAACACTTTTAATTTGATTAAAATCATGGAAAATTCGCTTTAGATACCTTCAAAGAGCAATGCAGAACATAAATATAAGTGTATTTTCACTTTAATGAAAACGAAATGTCCGCCATTTTAGTTCAATGTCCAATCTCTCTCTTATGTAGGATCTCTACCTTTTACTCGATTACAGCGCCATCTATGATTTTCCGAAGAAAATGTTAAATATAAAAGTTACGTATTTTTCCTCATAGAATCCGAATCTGCAATAAAATAGGTTGTTACTATTTAAGATTTCAAAGTTGTACCCCTTTCCAGTGCCGTCCTTAGGGGTGTGCGACAGGTGTGGCCGCACAGGGCCTCGCGCCTAGGAAGGCCTCGCGCCCGAAACAAAACAAAAAAGCTAAATATTTGTTTTATTTTGTTGGGAGTTGCTTTTTTTTCGTAATAAAAATTATATGTGTAAACTTGATTATTTATAGATTGTAAAATTTTTATTAATAAAATGTTCGGTGCCAGTTGTGGACGCTAGATTTCTTGTAGCTTATATTCAAACTATAGGCATTGTTATACTGTAACATTGTTATGTTGGTAGCACCAGTCGCATGAACTGAATGTTAATTGTTAAGAGGTTGGTGCTGCTGCTGCTGATGATGATAAACTACTCACTACTATTTTAATGATTATTTGAAATGAACAACATAGATTTGTTTTTCTTCTTGTATGATCAAGTTTCTATTTTTATTAGTCGAATATCGATGTTCCTGGGCACACCTCTACGTACGTAAAGTGGCACAAAGCTTAATTTTTCTTTTCTAAAGTCAGGAGGTATGTGATGAGCTGAAACCTCATTCCCCAGACCCCCAGGCTAAAATAAAAATTTAACGCCTACAAAAATTATGAAAGGTTAAGTTTTTAAAGGTTCTTAAGAAAAAAGAAAATGTTGGGAAATGTTGATTTTAACCCAAATATTTATCGTATTTTTAAATTCTCTATGAATTAATAAAGACTTTATGAATTAATAAATAGAGTTTCCAGACTTTTCGGACACCCTTTATATATATATAGAGAGAAAGCGAGAAAGAGAGAGAAAGAGAGAGAGAGAAAGAGAGAGGGACAGAGAGCGAGCCAGAATTTTTTTATTCAGTTCACGTAAGCACGGTTCAAACTTGAAGCAGCAGTTTAAAATCGTTTTCATAAAAATACTTTATGAATAGTACATTATTACTGAAAATCTTTCAAAGGAAAGGAAAACTTAGTATATTCTAGTGAAACTCTACAGGGAAATTTATGGACAATAGAACTCTTGGGAGAGCATTGTAAACTACGTTTCAAATCTGTATGAAAAGATTTAAAAAAAGATTTCATCATGCAAGTTCCAAAAGTTTTTGTGTTTCTATTTATAAAGAGAGTTTTATTTTTCTATAAATTGTGAAAACTTCGTTGAGATTTCTGAAGAATAATAACTTAAATAAATTAATATAGCTAAAAAATTGCTATAAAATATTAATAATTATTATCTGCATTTTAAGTATTTTTCTTATAATAAAAACTTCAAAAAACAGCGTAAACATGTAATAAAAATAAAATAAAATTTATCTTTTCATCTTTAAAGTATCATTTTAAAGAAACAAATTAAAATGTTCCTTTACGTGATTTTTTTTATTGTATTTTTTAAGTATGGAATATTGCTTAGTTTTCTTAAGAGGATTTAAATAGAGAGAATATAGGATAAGCACAAATAAAAAAAGGTTATTTTTTTAATTACTTTTTGCTAGAGTTCTGACTGATTTCAGAAGCTTTGTTATTCGTCATTATTAGCTGTCCTTTGCAAGTTTCTTGTATTATATAAGTGCTAAACCAACTTCGGTGATTATGTTTCAAAATAATTTGCAATCTGCTTCCAAAGAATTGCGAAAAAAGTGTGTGCACATTCTTAACCAAAAATCGTTCTCAGTTATACAAGAAACGAGATTTTAACACTTGTTTCATTATATTGGAACATCTTACATTTACATCAAAGTATTGTAATTACAAAATTTTGTAAAAAAAATGTTAAAACATTTATGCCAAAAACATCTACTACAAATGAAAGTTTCAGCGAATATAAAAAATATACTGCCTAGAAGTATATTAAAAAAATATAAGAGAAAAAAAAATCATCAATTTTAAAATTCAACTTTGTATGTTACAAGCTTCAAACAGCACTTTAAAATTGTTTTTAGAAAATTCTCGGTGAACAAATATATATATATTTAAATATTCCAAAATAAAAGAAAAATAGAAAATGTTGTATATTTTGATTAAGTTCAACACTTAAATTTGTATTTAGAAAATAAATAACTCTTGGGGAATTTTGAAAATTATTTTTCAAATTAGTAAAATTAAGTAACATCGTGTATAATCCAGATTTTTTTTTTGATTAATTGAGAAAAAATTCACTTATTCTATAAATTGTAAACATTTCGTTAAGGATTTTTAGAAAAAAAGTAATTAAAGATAATAAATTAATGTAGTAAGAATGTTATTAGTGGGTTGATGCAAAAGTTTCCAGTTTTTTGCTCTTGATTGAATTACCTGATGACAACGAAATATTGACTTTAGTTGAAAGTGATTGGCATAGGACAGCTCGAGAATTGGCAGGATTTCTTAAAATATACCAGCCTATAGTGATAAGGCTAATGCGTCAACTTGGAATGGTTAGCAAGACCAATGTATGGGTGAATTAATGACGATAAATTTGACTGACCACATTTAAGTTTGTGATTCGCTAATTTAATTTCCTCTCGGATGGTGGATTTATTATTTCTGTATTTGAAATAATAATAGAACGTAGGTTAACTTTCTCAAGTTCATTTAAATAGCAGATAATAAAATATGGTAATAATTAAGATGGTACGGTACGCAAAAATTTGGGAAATATCCCAATTTTACATTTCGGGCATAAAATATATTGCTGAATTTTTAGAATAAAATGACAAAAACCGCATATGACACAATTGTTAGGTCAACAAATATAATATTTTTATTCTGTACTGCCAATGGTTTTCTTTAGAGTGCATAACATTTTAAATTTATTTATCTCAGAATGTAATTTTTCAAGATTGATCATATTTAAATTGATTTATAAAATTCATTGAAAAGTAAAGTTATGAGACTTCCTGCAATTCTTTTCACTTAAGTATTTTTAATATTGTATCGTAGTAAAAAATACTCATTAAAAAACCTTTAAAAATTACTTATTTAGAATAAATATTTTATTAAAGCCCGAAGACAAATAAATATTTACACTTTTCTGAACTCAAAAATGAAAAAAAAAAGGTTCAAACTACGTTATTTATTCAGCAGTCATATAAGTTTTTAAATAATGCTAAATTGAATCATTTAAATTTTTTAGATACAAGTCCTATGTCTTTAATTACGGACTTTTCAGTGGTCGTCAGAAATGTGTGTAGACCTCTTTTTGAAAGTTGACCAAAAAAAAAAAAGATTACTATTCTTATTGTTTATATAACACTTCTAAGCATCGCATAATTTTCAATTTTTACATCATCGAATAGGAAAATAAATGTACTTTTGAATGAAATTTGTTTGAAAACTGTAGATCAACTTCCTGACAATTTATAACTTTACTTTTAAATTATTTTCAAGGCTTTTTTTTAAAATCAATCTTAACAAGGAACATTTACTAGCTATAATAATTTAAAGTAACTAGTGGAACAGTTACTGCAATTTGCAACTGATTGCTCAGAAAAAAAAAAAGAAAAAAAAGAGCATTAATCATGAATTACTACACTTTAGTACTAAGTTGAAACCTGTCAATGAAAACATAGATTTTAATTTATGTTGAACATGAAATTAATGACAAGTTAAGATAAACTGGTTAAAAGATATGTTGCATCAGAATACGCTGGAAATTTTTAGTAAAATTTTGATTTCTTAATTTCTAACTCTACTATTAACATTTCGATGTTTTATTTTATTTATCATTTTTTCCCCTGTACATAAGATCATATCGAATAGTGCTATTATAATTATTCTATAGTCCAGAGAAAAAATGAAAAATAAATAAACACTTGAAAACTGGAAAACTTGGAAATTAAGGTGAGGAATGGATGACAATAAAATGCAAACGAATTTTCATCTTTTGTACTGTATAGAAAAATTTATACCGGAAATGAAAGATAAGAAAATATTAAATTAAAAAAATAATAATAATTTTGGCAAATTTTATGCATAGTTGGTAAGTTTAATCAAGTCAGCTAATTGTCGTTTGAGGCAATTACAAAATTCGAAAAAACGCAACAGAATTCACACTTCATAGTACACAAGCAACATCCATGAGTTTCATTAATGCGGAATCTTTCTTTAAGTAATCTGCGAAATCTTTGCTATTTCTCAACGTTATTGGGGAACATGATCACTAATCAGAGTCTAGTTTTATTGGTTTAAAGATTTTTAATTATATAAATAATTGTATATATCTATATCTATCTATATTATAAAGTATAAACGTGTCCGTGCGTAACGCTGACGTCATTTTGCGAATGGCAACACTTGACGATGAAATTTCGGTTGTGCGATCTTTGCTACTGCAATTTTTTTAATTTCTATACATTGTACATTTTAAATTTTTGCACCGTTACATAAGGGGAAAAAATCTACTTTTAAATGCAATTTGTTTGAAAACTCTATCTTAATTGACTGATTTATTATAGCTTTTAAAATAATTTTCAAGCATGAATTTTTTTTATTTATTTCCATTGCCTGCAAGCCCATTACAAAAGAATAATAAACAATTTGCATTTAATAGTAGATCATTTGTCTCCGGCTAATTTTCCATGGCGAAATTAAAACTTCGTCAATAAATAAATAAAATATTAATAATGTAATAAAAACACAAATTCAACATATATATAATCGAACAATTTCACTTTTTACACCGCTGAATTGGGGAAAATATCTATTTTTAAATATAGTTTGTTTGAAAACTCATTTTACTAATTAGAAAGCTTAATACTTTTTAACTGAATGATAAAGGTATTAAAAAGCTATAATCCAAATCAAAATAGAAGAAAAGGGAAGAAAACTAACCTTTTTTCTTGAAAGAAATGAAGAAATAAATAAAAATAGGGATTACGGAAGAAAAATTAAGAAAGAAAGAAAAAGGTGAATCAGGTGCTCTGGTAAAATAATTTTATGTTCACCTAAAGAAAATGGCAGATGTTTAAATAATTTTCAGTAAATTTGCCAGAGCAGACGATATTTCAATTTATTTTTTTTGCCTGTTACCTGACAACAGAAAAATGCAAAACAAAAACCTTTAGCCCTTTCTGTTTTTTTTCGTTATGATCATATTTATTTATGTATTTTTTTTATACATTGTATCGAAGATTAAATTTCGCGGTACTTATCCATTATCCCGTCGACCATTCTCCATGAAAAAAAACTATTTGCCAATACCCAATAAACAAACGGAAGAATGTGGTCATTATAAAATTTTAAATAACTACAGATAGTAAAATTAATGAATTTTAAGATGAAAACGTCACATGACTAGGGTGCCTTTATGTGAAAGTAGCGATATTCCGGATACAAAATTTGATTCGTTGAGATGATTTTGGACAAAAGGATGCTTTGTAAGAATTTAAGAATTTAAAAGAAGAATTGATTAATTAGACCATAAACAAACAGCGGATACTTTAACAGGTAATATAAACAGTTTTTTTTTAAATGTTGCATTTATGAATAAAATATAAAAAATTATTTTACAAATTTAATAAGATGCATATAAAAAATTAATGTGAGCAGTAAAAAACATTTAATTTACATTTCATCAATATTACAAAAAATGTTAAAGCTCATTGTGAAGTTAAAAAAGTGAATATACACAAAATTCATTAATACCGCGATCACTATATCGCATACATAAGATGACGAATAATGAATATAATGAAAACAAAACAAAGAAAACATCACTGGATGCAGCAATCTCGCAGTATTGGGAAATACCAAAAATATATGAAATTTGTTAATGTCGCGATCACTATATCGCATATATAAACGCTTAGTATAAAAAAAAAATAACTGGATGGATAGCTATACCTCATTTATGAGTGCTTCACGCACAATAAACGCAAACAAACAACAACAAAAAATAATCAGTAAATGTAGTAACCTTGATAAATAAAAATATGAAAAATCTATTAGAATTAGAAAAAAAATGGTTTTCACCTATGTTCTATAACCGGGAAACCCGGGATCGATTCCCTAGTATTATTAAAAGAAAGAAGTGTCTGCGATGGCTAGGGAAATATTCCGCATATAGAAATCTGAAAATTTGGATAATGATAGTCCAAGGCAGGCCCTGATGCACCTAAGGTTCAGATTTGTATTTATTTTTTATAATTAACCGAAATATTAATTAAAAATTCATTCTTTTTTTTCTTTTCTTACTTTGTAAATCGGCGAGCGCATGCTCAGATCCCAGTTTTCCGTTTCCCAACGTCTTTTTTCTTTCGGCGACACCTTCAATGATGTTATTGTACGATTAAACGAGTTCTGTATATATATATATATATATATATTCCGTATATATATATATATATATATATATATATTATATATACATTTTTGTTTTCATTTAACATAAGATGCTATCTCGAATCTATACTTAAACTCAGGTTTTCTTTCCTATAACTATATAGAGATAAATCTGGCTATAATTTTTATTCTCGACTTTACAAAGCTCTATATTACAATTGTTTTATATTACAACTCTATATTACAACAACAACAAGCTAAATTTAGATGAATAACTATTCTAAAAACAATTACAAAAAATTGGGACACAATTTAAAAATGAAAAAAAGTTGGGGAGTTTACTGAACTATTCTAAAACAGGTGTTTCACGACGAATGTTGTACTAACATTATTTGAATTTGGCTTTAGTATTTCTTTAATGATTAGCCAAACTGCTAAGATTAATAAAAAATGATGGTATCTCTAAGTGCGTGTAATACGGCTGATATACTTCGAAGTAGAAATATATATATACTACAAATTTCAAGTGTGCGTAATGCATCACAGCACGTTATACACCGAAATATGCGGCATAGTGGAAACAATCCTTTGTATTTAAAGTAATAATAATAATAAAATGTTTTGGTAAATTTTTTTCATAATTCTCTTTTGTAAAAAAGAAAGAAATTCAATTTGCAGGTCGTTCAAAATTAAAACGGACAACAAAATTTTTCTTTATCATGATGTTTATAGCACGGAACATAGATTATTTTTTTCTTAATTTGATTTAAGGTGAGGGAGAAAAAGATAAAATTTAAAAGAATAATGAGATTTTTTTTTAAAGTAAAATAACACATTGATATATATATATTTTTTTTTGTATGCATAAATTCTGGAAAGACTCGCAGTTAATGCAGTATAAAATATAAAATGAAGTGACTAGTCACAATTCAATTTACACGAAAAACAATTTTTGGTAGTTAAACAAAAAGAAAAAAACGAAAAAGATTATAATTTCTTTCTTATAACTTTCTTTTGTAAGAAACAAAATCAGCGTACAGCCATTCTACTTTTGATAATTTCATTTAAAAATTACGTTTGCTGTTTTGCCACATATCATATGACCGAAATAATTTTTATCACTGACATAAATGGTATATGAAATCTTTATATGGTACCTACTTAGAACTTTAATAAATTTATTTAAACAATTTTCAAGTATTTTCAATTTTTGATGTTCTATTACAAAAAAATTATTCTTTTATTTTCACTATATTTTTAAAGAAATCTTTGTATTACTTACGTTCAAGAATTGCACCTACCCATCTTCCTATTCATCGTAAAAGACCGCGGATTAAAAAAGAAAAAAAAAACATAAAAAAACTTAGATATATATATATATATAGTTTAATGCTTAAACAAATTTATTTTCTATTTGAGTTGAATTAACTGATTATTGACTCTTATTCTTAAAAATATATATCAATAAATAACAGCAACAATGATTTTAATAATTACGACAATTACTAGGGGATCCAGCTCAAGCTTCCCGGTTAACAAAACATAGGTGAAAACCTTTTTTTATTGAAAACTTTAAGAGATTTTTTTTTACATTTACACATATTTTTTATATTGTCCCACTAATAACACCAAAAAGCTTTTTTATCTGAAAAATATCACTAATGTATTAAAAAACAAGAACGAACAAATCATTACCGTTTAATAAGCTAAAAGATAACATCTAAGTAAACAATTTGGAAAACGCATAACATATTTAAAAACGTAATTTCCGGAATTTCCAACATATACAATATTCGGAAAAATATCCCAATACTTTTATTCAGCCCTGTATATGATCTATATATTTGTATATATACTACACAGGATGCTAAATTTTAGTTTAGTTAGGAAACGCGTAGCACACTTTGAAATTTTCCTTCTGGAGTTTCTGTCAATAAACGGAAATGTGTTCGCGAAATTTTGTGCTGCCCTGTATAGGATCTACAGAATTTATACACATCAAGTAATAGACAAAAATTGAGTTGAATTTAAAATCGCGCTCAGCAACTTAAAACGCGCTTCCAGGAATTATTGTTAACAGACAGTAGAGAATTCTTTTGTGTGTCCCTGTAAATGAACGATGACTGCTATACACACAATATTCCGTAGTAAGCCTCTTGTAATGCACCTTAGTGATATATATATAAATTTCAATGCGTTTAAAATAGTGAAACATTATTTAATTAAACCGCAAACGATTTTTCTCCATAGACGTAATGTAACGGAATTCTTTTGACTGTCCCTGTAAAGTAACTACAAGTGCTATGCACACCTTATTACATATTAAGCTTCTTGTAATGCACCTTAGTGATATATATATATATCAATTACAATGTGTTTGAAATTGTGTAACATCATTAAAATAAACCGCAAATGATTTTCTCCATAGACCGTCCTGTAACGGAATTCTTTTGATTGTCACTGTAAAAAAACTATAAGTGCTACACACTTCAGTTGAAATAGAGAACATGCTATAGATAACGACAATAACATATAAAAATTTCAGTGCAATACGAGCATATTTACGGGAGTTAGAGCACGGGCAGACGCCATACGGCCAGACAAACCGAAGTCATAAAACACTTTTCAACTAGGTTGGAGAGTCTTAAAAACGCTACTTTTGTATTAGCCACATGACAGAGATTAATAGCTGAAGAAACCGCCAAAGATTTCGTACCTTACAGAAGTTTTTTTAATTCTGATTGCATGTCTATTCAGTTTGTGTTTTATTTATATTCAGTGGCGGCTTGTGACTAGTTTCGATTGGTGCACTAACAAGGAAGGTCTCCATCAGCTCATACTCAGAAAAATTAAAAAAAAATACAGAATATTCTTCTCATGAGGATATATACGTTTATAAAAAAATTTGCTGCGGAACTTCGATATAACGTCCGTAAAACAAATATGAAATTTTCATGTTTTGGCGATTTATCGCTGGGTTGGCGACACAATGAAATTTTTAAAAAAATATGCATTTACGATAAATTCTCTTTTAGGAAAAACGTTTTCTTCTCTTTATACTGAACTAGTTAAAGTAAGTTTAACTTAAATAATTTCACTTTTATAACTACGGTATTGCCATATATGTTTATTTGTACATCTAAAAGAAAATGAACGATTGCATTCTACGATTTAGAACAAAATTTGAATTGATTAAAATTGCTTTAAACTAAAAATTAATTGTGTGATTCTGAGCTCTGTCAATTTGTCATCGATATTGTTAGTGCCGGAGACAACTAGAGTAAAGACTTGTTGCCCTGGAAACAATGACTTATTCAAATTCGAAATGTATAATGAAAGAGTGTTTAATCTGACATTTACTGTTAAAATACATTTAAAACTTAACCAGCCTTCAACACTGTATAAAATTAAATAACTTCAGCAATAGTTAATTTGTATATGTATTACATAACTTTATAGAAAAAATAATAAACTATTTAATCGTTGAAGTTTAAATTCACAAAGTGCTACTCATTTAAACACTTATTTAACCAGACATTTTCAAATACATTAAAATCGCCTGCATTTGGCGACGAAAAAGTTTTGCTCGCCAAATCGCGTCTTTTTGCGTTAAATACTCGAAAGTATTTTATTTTTTTACAGAATTTCTGCTGGGATTCCGCAGCTAAATTTGGCTGATCTCTTATTATGGACATGAGTAGCTTTATTAGCATTTTTTTCAAAATATTCTGAGTATGCGCTTTAAGGAGACATTCCTTGTAAGTGCATGTCTGCCAAATTTATTCTTTTCTTACCACTATATTTTAAATGAAATCTTTGTCTTATTTATTGTCAGAAAGTTCTGCCATTAAAAAAACAATGAATTTCTTTTTTAAAAAATAGTGGTACGAAAAGAATAAATCTTTCAAATATGTACTTAGTGCCCCAAAAATTGTCAAGCACGAGCCGCCACTGTTTATATTGTTTTATTTGTTTATTTTTTTAATCGATGAAGTTTTAATTTCGTTATGGAGTATTAACCGTAAAAAAATCATTATTATTGAACTATATTGTTTTAAGTTCAAACGGATTAATCTTCTGCAATCGGGCTGCACACAATAGAGATGGATTTTTAAACAATCATACTTGAAAATGATTTTAAACACAGTAAAAAATCAGTAAGTTGAGGTACAGTTTTTAAACAATTTGCATTTGAAATAATTCTTTTTCCTATTCGACGGATTAAAATTGAAACTGAGCGATGTTTAAAAGTTTAAAAAAAACATTCCAGTAGAAGCGAAATTTATTGGTCAAGTGTTTCTATCGTCAACATGATATTAGCGTTACCCACTGGCATGTTTTTGCTTTATAATGTTGACTCAGGTATTCAACCGCTACCCCCATAATATTACGGGGGTCGTAAAATTAAGGTGGTAGCGACATATCTTGGGTCATCCGGGTTACAGAACATACTGCCCATCGCGTCATCGTAACATATATGAACACATAACATCAAAGCACCGAATGCTACGAGGACGGATAAAATATAAAGGAAAAAATTTAGTAATATCTATAGACATTTTTTTATATTTGTTGTCGCGGTAATTATGATAACTTGTTTACGGTCTAAAAACTTATTTGTCATCGTTTCATTTTTCTTACATTTATTTATTTATTCGCTAGCATTATAAACAAAATATCTAGTGCGGTTTCACAAAGTAAAATTATAAAACTTTTAATAAATGAAATTATTAAATTTTAAAATTTGGCGCAGATTAAATGTACAATTCTAAAATAACGTCCTATCGATGTTTGAAATATGTTAATGTCACAAGTTTGTTTAAAAATGGCCGTGAAGAAGGTGAAACAAGGCGATACAGTGTGGAATACAACACAAAAAAGTGAAACCGCTCCACTGAAGCAAAAACTCACAAAGTTTCCACTAATAAGTTTTGGGGGTTACGGGGTATTTTATGCGTCAATTTTCTTCATGAACAACGCACGCGGTATGGTAATGTAAACATTTGGAGACAATTAAAGCTGCACATCGATCCTAAAATATGTGACTATTCATCTGTAGCTATCGGAATTATCACAGGCCTGCTAGGCATGCTATTCAGACCTAAAAGCCTTCAGGATATAAAATTTTCAGGCCTAAACTTTTGAGAGAAAAGTGGGTGCATAGAAACACATTATATCAAAATCGCCATCGCAATTACAGTAATAATGTATTATTTAATTTTAAATTCATATTCCTTTTTTTTTCTTTCTTCCTTAACCTTTTAATTACTTGCCAAGACTGGCGACTATTTTTATTGGGTCATCCGGAAACTTCTGCGGTTTTTCAAAGGGAAGCGCGATTTCGTCTGCTTATATTTTGCTATTGCTCTGAAATTTCGAGGCGGAAATTTCAGCCTCGAAGATGATGCCGCTTTCAACGACCATCATCATCAGTAAATCAGGACCTCTTAAAAGAAGCTATCAAATGATCATGCAGTGTACGTTTTGGAACATTTAGTCTGTGTGATAGCTCCTGAACTGTGTAACGTGGATTTTCAGCGATAGCTTCTTTTAAGGGGTCTTGCTTTAGGAGCATCATCTTCGACTCTGAAATTTCTACTCTTAAACATCTGAAACTACCTTCGAACTCTAACATCCGAGACAGCACTGACACAAATTTTAGTCTGACTAGCATTTTTACCTTTTTTGAAATAAAATAGAATAATTGACAAAAATGAATTTTAGGTTTTCCATTCTTAGCACTGCATTAAAACAAACATTATGCCACAACCCAAACATGAATTATGCTACGCAAGTACAGATGATCGAAGTTAAATATTTCGGTCATTTAAGGTCACTTCTTATCAGCAGTAAAAAAATAATTGGACGAAAGTGCGCTTCAATTTGGAAAACCGCAGAACTTTCTGGATGACCCAATATATTCAACCATACCACAATTTACAAAAGAAAATTCTTTGTAGCAGATATCTTTTGAAAATATCACAGTCGAAGTGTATAGCAGAAATTATTTTTCCAAAAGTGGTGCGAATTGTCGCTGGGACGCAGAACTTGATATTTTCGTCGTTCAGATCATGATATTTTCGAAAATATCAAAAATATCCGATATTTTAATATATATCCGATATTTTTTATATATATCCGATATTTTCAAATTAGCCAACTTTTTGATCATTATAAATATTTTCAGAGTTAATATAAATTAGGCATTAAAACATATGTCATTTAACATGAAAACTTAATAAAACAATATTTTAAATGTCTTTTTGTAATTTTTTTTCACTTATTTAAAAAAATTTAAGATTACCTAATTGAAAACAGACACAATTTGCATTTTACACTCACAAAATACAAACTATTAAGATTTAGTAATCAAGTTTTAAGAAAATTTAATGTTTTATACAAAAAAATAATTTGTTTTTATTGAAAAATTTGAATGTAAAAATAGTGAGCTTGGTCTGCTTAACAGAACAAAACCAAAACGAGAAAAAAATATTTCTAATGAAGTTGCAAGTGTATCTAAATTAGATAGTTTATCTTTCAGTGACTTTTCTAAGTAAACATTGTCCCACATAATTATTGATTCTACAGTTAAAAATTCAGCTTCAAACATAAAGCTTGGAAAAGTTTGAGGGTTTTTTTGGTTCGAGGGGTGGGGGCAGTGGCTAAAAAAGCCACTATAAGAGCACACATTTTTTATCTACAGAATGACACAGTTAATAACATTAAAAAAATCCTTTACACTTGTTTTGACTGAAAATATCAAAAATATTACTCGCAGTATTTTGAAAATAAATATAAAATACGTAAAAATATCGAAAATATCAAACTTCATGATATTTTGAAAATAAATATCGGATATATATCATGATTATATATCAAGATATATATTCATTGTTATATATCACCGAACCCTGCGTCGGACGTACGGTATCCCAACCCCGTTATCAAAGAATAATGCATTTCCTTCCATATATTTTTTCTAAAAATACTTTACGAAAACCAATAAAATTTAATTGAATCCTTGTATTTAAAAATAATAAATATTCAGTGTCTTTTTTTTTCTCTGAAGATATTAGTACTCGCTTTGTATTTAGGCAAAATAAAATATTTTTATTTAAAGAATAATTTTTTAAACTTTTATAAACTAAAATAAGATATTTTTTATTTGTACAGAACAATAATTTTCTTGGAAAAGTTTTCAAAAAAAGTTTCATGTTAAGAATTTTATATTAAAAAGTACAGTATTAGTGAATTTGAATTTATGTTCACAAAATTAGTTTTATAGATTTAGTTTTTGTTCAAAGTCATTAAAATGCATTTGATAGGATATTTTGATTTCTTTCATTCTTTAAGAATATCGGAAAGTTTTGTTATTATTTTAAACATGTCGTCTTTAAAACAATAAGATTAAAGCATATTTCTTAAAAAGTAATTCAAGAAGTTGATATGTTTTTGCATAACATGTCTTTAAAAAATTCTGTAATACCGATAATTGTCAAGATGAGGGCCGTTTCAGTTTTAACTTTTATAAAAGAATTTGATAAAATGAAAATTATAAAGTGTTTTAGAAAAAGAATAATGTAAACTGCTTTAATTTAAAAGTAATCCATTTCTTTTTTTGCCATTATTAATTTCTAAAAATGTATTATAATAGTTAATTTATAATAAGAAAAGATTCTGATACCGTGGAAAAAGTAATGCAGTATTAAAAAGAAACACAATATTTTCATATATTTTTCTAAGTGGCAGAGTGTCTTTACGCTGAATTTGTGTCCTGCACATGTCGGGTATAACCCAACCTGAACTCAAAAATTCTATTTAAAATCAACCCGAAACCTGTCACGAACCAACAAAAAATGTCATCAACCCGACCCCGACAGACTTAAATTCGAACCTGAAGCGGTAGAATATTAATCCATATTTCTAATAGAATTGTGGACAAATGGAATAATCATATCATCAACTAGCCAGGCTTCACCCGTCTAGACGGTCGTTCCCGAGGCCCTCAGAAAACAAATAAACGCACGCGATTTCGTTTGAATTACTGTCTACTAAATGGCGGTACTCTTCCCTTCGATTTAATTTGCATTTTTTTTTACACCAGGCTACATCGTGAACGATTACCTCCATGGTTTAATTTTTTAAACGTTCACGATGAATGAATCTTTTGTGTTTAGAACATTTTCAGAAGTGTTAACATTGTTTATACTGATGATGTAACAATATTTGTCTGTAAGGAGCAACAATACAAAATTGACAATTACAGTGGACTCAATAATGGTACAAAATAGTAGAAACGCCTGGCATATGAAAAAGTGAAGCGGACATTCCGGAATTGTTGATGACAGTCAAATACTTTGCGCTTTTATTATATAGATATCAATTCTATCTTTTATGCTGAAATAGTAACATATCAATTATAAATGAACTCATTAATGTCGAGATATGTATATTTTTTCATCGGAAAAAATATTCTAGACTTTTGAAAAATTGGGTCAATTTGAACCAGATCAGCAAGAGTCAAATTTCAAACCGAAAGCGACCCGAAGCCGAAGCAAATAAAGTCAACCCGAACTTAACCGACTCGCAACGAAAAACATTACCGTCAACCCGACCCAACCCGTGGGTCCGGTTGAGTTTGGTTAAAATAGGGTTACCGATCCGTTGTATTACTTTACGCGGAATGCACCGCTCTTAATATACAGTTTTTGTCAAAATTATGTTAACACTTGAGTGGGAAAACTTTTTTCTTTGTTTCAGATATATGCAATGGATGGCAGATTAACAGTAGACAAAATAATAGTGGCAGAAAGCTTTATATACAATTGTATATATGCATTTAAGTATGAATGTATTTTTACACAGGGTGTACCTTCTTATCGTTGAACAATGGTTAATTCATAAAACATTAGTTGTTAGAGCTACAGTTCCAATTACAAAAATCTTTCAAGTGTTCTTCATCAGATGAAAATCCATTTACATCATAATAGTGTTTTTTTTTTATGTGTGTTTTAGAGAAATTATTTGGAGTAAATGCTCTATCAATTAAAACAGTAAAATTATTTCTTTGTTCCACCAAACGTATTGAGTTACGATGCTTTTAAATTTTTGAATTTTCAGTTTTTCAGGCTAAATTAGGTCAAGGAAGGTCTCGTTAAAACGCATAAGCAAAACCTTTTTTAAAAAATGCTTATGACACTACTTATGTACGTAATAAAGTATCAGTCAAATTTACCTGCGTTATCCCAGTAGGAAATCTGTAAAAAAATAAAATATTTTCAGGTATTTGGTGCGAAAAGACGAACGCGCCACGAGATTTGGCAAGCAGTACGTTTTCTTTGCCAAATGCAAGCGATTTTAGTTCATTTGGAAATTTAAGTGTACTTTAAAAATAAGGTCCGAGTAAAAAAGTTGTCGCTATACATTTTGATATCGAAAAAGTCGTTGTTTCTATGGCAATACTCCTGTTTCTCTTGTTGTCTCCGACACTAACAAAATCGAAGTATAATTGACTGTACTCAGAATAGGCCTTAATTTTGAGTTTGAAACAATTTTAAGCAATTTAAATTTTGTTCTAAACCATATAATATATTAATTAATATATCATTAAATATACTATATATAAATGTATATGACAAATCTGTAGTCCTATAAATTTATTTATTTGTGTTAAGCTTCGTTAAACTAGGTTAGTACGTAGTACGAAGAGTAGAAAAAGTTTTACCTTAAAAGAGTAAGCGTATATTTTGAAATTTCCTTTTTTCGCCGACCGGCGATAAATCGTAAAAAAAAAAGCAATTTTTCATTATCTTTTAACGGACGATATATAGAGATTTCGCAGGAATTTTTATATCATCATTAGAAGAATGTTCCATAAATTCTCAAACATTTCTGAGTATGCGCTTATGCAGAACTTCCTTGTAAGAAATTGTCTTTTCCGTTTTACAGGCTTTTTGACTTTTGCCGAACCTGGCCGAGGAAGAACCATCTTCAGCCTGCCGTTCAGCGTGTTTGGGACGGTGAGCTTTAAATAAAGATATGTACAATTTTTGTTGTTGATGATGTTTTTGTTGCTACTGCTGCTGTTGTAGTTTCCTAAAATTTATTCTTAAAATATAAAATAATAATAATAATAATATTGACGCAGAGTATATTTTCATACTTTTTTTTTATTGAAAATAACATATCATTACGTATTTCAAATGTAAACAAATTCTCCACAGTCTATATATCTTTAAAATATCCCATGCGTTTTACTTTTTGTTCAACATGTTCAATATCACTAAGGGTACTTAATCTTAATACATACCATAAGAAATCCATGCATCCCTTTCGGAATGTTGGCACTGCAATTAGAAATAAAATAAATGAACAAGCGATTTTTAATGAAAATCTTGCCAGTCTTTAGTCTTTTTTAAAAAATAAATATGTGTCGGAATAAAAAATGATCTACAAATTTCTTGTGGTGTGTATCAAGATTTTCCCTTAGCGATATTGAGAATTAAAAAAAAATAAAACGCACAGATTTCAAAGATATATCGACTGCAGAAAATTTGTTTCGAGAAAAATGCACTTGAAATACATTATTATACGTTCTTTTCAATTAAAAGAAGCATGAAAATACACCTTTTTCAAAGTATATGGCAATATATTGATATTAGAGAAAATACAATACAGTCTAACACAAAAAAAATTTCGTATTTTTTTTCTCAATTTCTGTTGTCCCTTTAAAACAAAACACTTTGTACGCTGGGGACTAGTGTGACACTAGTATTAGGGACTACTATAATCCGGGCATAATCTCTAACATAAATAATAACATTATGACTATGACTAATGGCATCATTAGTCATAGATAAGACAGTTCTGGTAAAAAACCAAATGATAAAAATAAACAGAAAAAACTTTTTATTTTTTATTTTTTTATTTATATAGGAGATTTTCTTAGAATATAAATTAAATATTTAAATTACATTTTTATTTTTTTAAGGTTTTGGAATGTTAGTATAATTTCACTATTTTTTCACTTTCTAAAAGCGACACTTTGAGTTCAAAAACTAATTAGTGCTGCAGGTGGCTTTAGCTAAACTACGAAAGTTTTCTAATTTAATATCCTGAAATCTCACTTTCTATTTTCGTGTGCTCAGGTTCTATATTTAAGAGAAGAATTCAAATTTACTTCAGAAATAGTAGGAGCACTGAGGATTTCCAGTTATTTCTATTTCGTGTTCTCTGGAAAGAGATTTAGACACTATTTATTTAGCCATTATAGAAATCAAATTCAAAATTTATAAATATTTAATTTTTGCCATGGGCATATAAAATGAATACTTATTTTTATTCTTCCCTAAACACACCCGTGAAAGAAAATCTCAACATCCAGAAAAAATTGAACTCCATGAATGAAAATCACACAATTTATTTGTCAATATGGTGTATAGAATGTATTAGTTAGAAGGATGAATATATATCATTTTGCACATGAGTAAAGAGTTTCAAATAAGCAAATGTGCCATTATTGTTTCAGTCAGTTACCTCGATTTCTTAGGGTTGTGATTTTTTTGTTCCATATGAGTGTACATGCATTACAGTTTTAAAGCTGATTATTTTTTCCTTGTTATTCTTTCAGCATTAGTTATTACTTTTAATTTAAGACCTCCCTTTTCTCATCTTTAATCCCCTTTCGATAATTTTTATCATGATAAGAACCAATAAATTTGAAACTTTGTAGAATTTTTGCCGGTGAGTTTTCGCAAAATTGATCAGCAATTGAGCTTTTTACTTGAATGAAGAGCCATCTTTAACAGGGACATTATTTGTTAAAATGGATTTGTTAGGTCCTGCAGAACTATTGGTGAGGTCACCGTTATTGGAACCTAATTAAGCAAGTTAAATTTAATAAGTTTGGGGAAAGAATTTTCTTCGTCTCAGTCTTTCATAAAACTGAGTTGATTTTTGATCTTCTGCATTTAAATCTACTCGCTCTACTGCTAAATCCTTGTTTACTGTTATAAATAAATTGTTGTGGTTGTTTAAATTTGTGTCATAATTTCCTTTCCAGTTGACAGCCACAAGGTTCTCAAATTATGAACCAAAACGATTAGCATAAATGTTTTTGTTGAAAATTCAGTTCCGTAGCAGTTTTTTTTTAAATAACTATCATTCGGATTAAATAAATGAATCCATAATAGTTTTAATAAAGTCTTTTAAAGAAACAAAAAAAAAAAAAAATAGAAAATGTTTTGAAAATTATTACGCATGGAGCGTTTAAAATGAAAAAGGCACGAATTAATAGCTTTAAAAAACTTTAAACTGTGATTTAATCAAAATACTTAAAGATACAAATGAATGTAAATATATTGCTTGAACGTGCGTAAAAACATAATATGAATAACTAATACATGATTGATTAACCTGTACTTGTTTTTGAAATGTTGAATGATCTTTCCCATCCCACCTTATATTCCACACCCTTGGAGTAAAATGGTTTGTTCCGGGTAAGCTAGAAGACGCGAAGAGACAACAACCCAACTTAACTATTAGTTTTTCACTGATGATGACCAAGTAAGTTCGGTTGAAAACGTTTTGATTTTAAATGTTTTTATGTATGTTTTTACGCACCTTCAAGCAATATATTTACATTTATTTGTATCTTTATGTATTTATATTATTAAACAATGTGAATTTACACTGAAATTTTAACTTTTTATGATTTAATCATTGTTTAATTTATTAAATTCGTGCAGCAGAACATTTCTTTGAAGACTTTCTAGTTGGAATATGTTTAATAATGTAAAATAATTTTTAAAGTCCACAGTCCCTTAAGATTTACCTCTAATGATACGCGATTATTTATACTATCTAAGAATTTCTTATATTTTTTAAAACTTCAGAGTAAGAAAAACAACATTTCTATTTAATGTTCTTTGAGATTTTAAACCTATAATGCTTTCTTTCGTCGCATGGATAACAATTCCCAAAGAAAATTGCAGAAGCATTCTAATGAATAAGTAAGGGTATTTCAAATAGGTTTTTTCTTAATAAAAATGCATCTTTGAAATGGGAAACTTAAGCTTAAAATGTTATAAAAATATACATTTAATTGGTTTTTTATCCTTTAAGTAGAATATTTTTAACTACGCTATTCAATGTTAAATAATAGAGTTAAAAGATTACAAAAGTTCTACCATTAAATTAAAAATTACAAATCAATGTAATTAAAAATTGGAACTGGTTTGTTTTTCATTTTTTGAAAGTTTAACTATCAAAATTGAGTAAAATGTTCGTAGATGTTTAGAAATTATGACCAAAATGAGCTAAAATACCCTACTACGCACAAATTAATACTCACGTATTTAATTGTGTGAACTCTATGAAATGTACAATACATCAAAAAAAAAAAAAAAAAAAAAAAAAAAAAAGAAAGAAAGAAAGAAAAGGAAAAGAAAAAAGAAGAAAAATCCAAACAATCTAGGCTTCTACCCCCGGAACAGGAAACCTGATTGATTAACCCAACCGTCACCTGTTTAGCCTAGGGGATTGAAAAGGGTTGATTGAAAATGGATGAAGGCGTACCATTGCATTGAAAGCATAGACCTTCTAATATATTTTTGCTCTGAGGTTGAAAACTAAAGCTTTTTTTAAAAGAACTCGTGTTTTCACTACTAAATATGCATTTTTTTTGCAAAATTTTAAAGAGAGTTTGGATGCAGTTTTATTTATAACCAATTGAAATGTCAGAGAGTTCGGAAGATGAGAGTTTTTTTTTTATTGCTTTGTTGAAGGAGCCGGTGCGAAAACAAACAAACAAACAAAAAAGTGAGAAGAAAACATCTCTTTTACAACTATTGTTACTAGTTTTTCACGTAATTTTTACACGGGCTGAAAAACCGTTTTATTTATCACCAATAAAGATTTCAAACAGTTCGGACAAAAATAATTTTTTATTTTAAAACTATAAAACGACCCTAGGTAACAAAAAAAAAAAAAAAAAAAAAAAAAAAAAAAAACAATGGGCGCTTTTATCACTAAATATCAATATTTTTTCGCGAATTTTTCATTTAAAAATATGGTTTCATACAAAATCAGGTTAAAGGTATAAAATAATAAAAACTTGATTTTTTTTTATTTATTTATTATCACGGGCCCGGGCAACGCCGTGCGGGGGTCAGCTAGTAGTCATAATTACAATTTTGAAAGTCGCAGATTAAAAATTATTTGCATCAAAATTCTTTGTTTATGATTTTCTACAGTTTTGTTACAGAGAAATTTTCTTGAGGGAACAAGAAAATTCCATTCCGTATACGTATTTCTTTCTATACGAACTTTGAAAATCTCAATACGAATTCCAATATTTCTTTATTTGATTCGATTTGTAATGCCGCGTGCACTCTGAATAAGATTCGTATGGCTCTATCTTGAAAGACGCGCGAAATATGAGTTAAGGTGTGTTCTGGAGAAATGTATTTTGAAACTTGGGTAATATTGCGACTAAACGTGTTAAAATAATGATGCAAAAATAATTTGGCAACGGAAATAAAAATATTTATCAGGAAATCGATAAATATATGATTTAATTGTTTTATTTAGCGTGTATGAAATAACATAAAAGAGATTTTAAACTTTAATCTTTGGTATGGCGGTTTAAAATTGATGATTTCGCATATCTACAGATGATGAGAACTGAAAGGAAATTGATAATCGGAAGTGAAGATTCCAGCTATAAAGATTCTAAAGATGACAAAACAATATATATTTCTATTTATGAAGTTTTGTAATTCAATTAGTAAGTAATAATTAATATTGAAAAAAACATATTTATGCAAAATATGCATATGCGCTGTGCTGAGTTTTTTTTTAAATATCACATAAATGAAAAGGGAATGAAATACATAAATTAATTTTCGAGTTAAGCCTAAAAAAAACGGACATTTATGTGTAACATTTATTAATTCATTTTTCAATAATTTAAACCGGAAAAAAGTATATTTCAAAATACGTTAAAAAATTAAAAACTTGATCAACTATAAAGGTGTTCTTGGCTTGCAGGCTTGCAGGCTTGTCTTTATAGTTTTATTTCTATAAAATTAATTTAATTTAATTTGTACTATATTTATTTTTGGCCACAAGCGTTCTTCTTGTTGTTTTTTTTTTCTTTGTTGCTCTTTTTGGGGCCCTTAAACTTTTCCAGTATAATTGTTATTCCGGACTTTGGCTGCAGTCATAAATCTAAGATACACAGTGCTCTTACTTCGGATACGGACCCCATGACTCCAGGGACTCTGTATAATGAACTCGTTCCAAGTGTATATTTGTTTTACGAAGGTTTTCTAATCAAGCTATCTAAATGTGCCTCTGTGGCTTGTTAGAGTTTATTGGTATAATAAACCACAATGTTTACTTGGCTTTCGGCTGCATACCAGATTTAATTAAACTTACTTTTCATAGATAATTTCTGTTACACATAGTATTGCAATTAGATTAGTTTTATAACATTTTTCGTTGTGATGTGTCTACATTAATATAAAGTCATACGCGATATGCATTAATTATACACGATAAATTATTCGGATAAAATATATGCAGCTAGACATAATGTAACGTGTATATTTCTCGTTTTTAGGTAATTAGAGGCTAACCTATCATTCAGAATTGATGCGAGTTTATATTTTGAAATATTTTTGGAAAGGGTAATTTAAATATGTTATAAAATTATAGTACTGCTATTGAGCTTTAAAAAATTAGATTCAATTTTTTATGTAGATGACCCTTTATGACAAAATAAACCAGATACAATTAAAAAGAACTTGATACGAATAAAAACAATTCTTTTCTTTCTTGGTTGCATTAATTACAATGTAAGTTATAGCAATATCTATTTTTGTCTTTAGACAGATTTTACAGTCCCATTAATTAAAACAATACACTTACATTTATTCGAAAGTCGTTTAAAATAAAACTACAAAAAATGCATCACGTTTAGCATTTTTCTTTTCATATGATAACATTTTTTTCTAATCTATATATGAGTTACTTCAATTAAGTTAGTCAGAAAAATTATACAGCTTATGATTTTGCTAAAATCTTTGTGGAGTACACAAAAGTCAGCTTTTCAGGATTATTTTATGTTAAATCCACATTACAAACTTCGAGGTTTCTTACTTTAAGGATTATCTTTCTGAAAAAGAAAATGTGATTGAAATGTTTCTTTTTTTTTTTAATAAAAAACAATGAAACGACCCCAAAGTAAATAATCTAAATAATATACAACCGCGAATATTTTCAGTTCGAAAAATTAATAATAAATTCATATTTAGAATATCTATGAATTTTTCTCCGCATTATTTGTTATGTAAAAAGAATTAAGCATCATGAAAAGCATATACAGTGTCACAATAAATAAGCACCCCAATAAGAAATTGTGATAATTCAAAAACTACTCTATATAATTTGTTCCAGCTTTGTGATTAAATAATACTAGTAACAAAAATTCATTTCAGGATGCTCTTTGTTTTGCTTTACAGCTCATACTTTTCATTAATTTTAGAGACGTAAAACAAATTCCTTTTCAACCGGAAATGGGCACGTCTCTTTATACCATTTGATATACCGCAGAAGAGGAAATGTTTTAGAAAAGCGATAAAGTAAATTGCAAACTAACAACCTTAGGCTGTAAATTGCATTGATAGTAACCGACATAAAAATTAATTCATCCGAATTTGATATTATTGAAGATAACTAAGGAGATATTAAAATCAGATTAGCCCGATTATTAAAATCAGATTTCTTCGGCCCATAATTAAGCTATAAAACAGATAGGAGTTGTAAGTTGTAAGTAAGAAATTCAAAGTTAAATAAGTAAATAAGTTCATCGAAAACTTGCTAAAAGAATTTTAATTTTATAAATGAAAATCTTTCTAATGATTAATAAAGAAATCGCGTCTATATATCGTACTATCCGGTGTATAATGCGCTCTTTTAATACAAGAAAATGCATCAAAATTTACATATGCGTGTTTTACGCCGGAAATAAAAATGAATGATTATAATTAAGAAAAAATGGGTGCTTTTTCATTATAGGGGCCTTGGTTTTTTTTTAAAGCTTGGCGCAATTCGGGTATCAGAGAGTGAGATTTGTTATCAAATGATATAAATACCTATGAAAACAAACCTGATGAACTTTTATGCTTGTTTATATATGTATTTATATATACATAAACATTGCATTTATATAAACAGGTGGTTATCAAAATAATTTAAACACGTGTGAATGAAAGTGACATTTAAGAATGCGGTTCGTAAGCATTGAAATATAATTCTAGCTACCAGTTTTTTTTAAAATATAAACAATATATATGATGGTAGTATAAGGTAACTTTCGTGAAATTGTATACGTCTTGGATTTTTGTCAAACATGTAAAATGTCAGACCTCACAGACTTTCAAAGAGGCCAAATTATAGGAGCCCGCTTAGCTGGAAAAACTGTGACCGAAACATCCCAACTTTTAAGCGTGTCTAGAGTCATGACAGCGTACACACAGCGCTTCAAGACAAGCTCGGTAAATCAAAATAGTGGATAGAAGTAGAAGCTGAGTGACATATACCAACGGGTATTGAAGCGAATTGCAATGTCTAAAAAGAAAACAGCTTTAGCTAAAGTGACCGCAGAGCTCAATCAGCATTTAGATTCTTCAGTGTCAGTAATTACAGTTTTGAGGCAGCTTCATAAACAGAATAGTTACGGCAGAGCAGCAATTTCTAAGCCACTTGCCACAACTGTTAATGCCAAACGACGTCTACAGTGGTGCCACAACCACAAAACCTGATCGATTGATAAAAGGAAGACAATTATATGGTCAGACGAATCATCTTTCATACTTTTCCTCCCTAACAGGACGGGTGTACATTTATAGGACACCTGCACAATCATATGATCGTGATTTTCTCCTTCCAACTGTCAAGCATGGAGGTGGATCTGTCATGGCATGGACAGTCGAGTCGTGTTTTTCTGCTGGCCCAATCGTAATCCTGAAAGGAAATATCACTGGGTGAAAGTACAGAGAAGGTTTAGCTAACCATCTCCATCCTATGATGCAAACTTTGTTTCCTGCAGGAGATGGAATTTTTCAGGATGATAATGCTCCTATTCATGCCGGGGATTTGTCCTATCATGGTTTGATGAGCACGAGGATGCGAAGTGCAACATATACCTTGGCCCGCACACTCCCCCAACCTCAATGTAATCGAACCGTTATAATCTATTAAAAGTTTAATTTATTTGTCTCATCATATTTTTTACTGATAACATTAGAAAAGTAATGATTGGAATAAACTTCATACGAATATTTTGAAAATTATTTTAATAAAATCTGTTTAGAATTTAGTAATGATTTCACGAGCAAAACATGAACATTCGTTTGAGGAAATTTATATGCTTTTTAGGGTTTCGTTCATCTCACGAAACCCTATTACTTCCGCTCCGTTGTCTGTCTGTCACAGAGCTACTTTCAGGAACTATGTAATTTACTGAGTTGAAACTCTGTGTATATAGCAGAATACCAGCTATAAAGAGCTCAAAATATTAAAATTTGAAAAATTCGTATTATTTTAATAAATAGAGATACAAAACTAAAATTCTAACAGCCTTTTCCTATTAAATTGAAACATTTTTCGTTATAGCAGATGCCAAAAATTAAAAATCCACAATGAAATTTTTTCTACAATAATTAATTTTCTATCAGACGATATCCACGTGAAAAATGAAAATGAAATAAAAAGTTTCACCAATTGTAAAAAAAGATAAATATGAAATAAAATTGATTGACGTCATAGTGGTTATAAAACGAAATTTTCAAAGTTTTCTCAATAATACAAGGAGTATGAGTATGTGTATGTACACAAAGCAGATTAATATCACGTCATTAGAGAATTAAAAAGAAAATCTGACGTCATATTGAAAGTTCAACGAATTTTTCAGATGCTTGAGAATAATACAAAGCGAGTATCAATATGAGTAATAGAGAATAGTAAATATATGAGTTTGAGAAACATATTGAATCATGATAAAAATCCGATTATGGAAATATTCGCATATTTTAACATTTTAAAGGTGTACAACATGTTTAATTTTGAAATTATTTTTTTATATCGCATTTAGTCCGCGTGACAGATATTATGGCAGAATATAATAGCCGGCTTCGCTCGTTATCGGGCTGGTTTGGATACTCGAAAAAACGAAAAAATAGACCGGTAAATTTTTACAGTGTTTTGAAAGGAATATTAAACGAAACCCTTTGTGCGATCTTCGATCATACTTACCCACTTGTTCAAATTAACCCAACGCTATTTAGGCTCTTTGCAATAAGCCTAAAAATTATCAGGCTGATTGAGAAATAAATGACCATATTCCAATTAGCCTAAAGCTGTCTAGGCTCTTTGGCTGATTGGGAAAAGGGAGATGATTCTCCAATTAGACCGGCTCTTTGCAAACAGCCTAGGCTCTTTGCAAAGAGCCGGATTTTCCAATTAGCCTACGACATATATATATATATATATATATATATATATATTATATTTTATAAAGACGTGTTTATTAGCAACAAAATACTATTTCTTTCAGCATGCACCTGAAGCACCTGCACAAATGTGCAGGCCACTAAATATTATAAATGTATGATAATGTGTCTGACGTCATAATGATAGTGACAACAACCTTCGATATCGTTTTAGATTTTATTGATCATACATTCGCATTTTTTTGAAAACTGCAGCTCAGTTGCCTAATTTTTTTTATGTCTTTTAAAAAAAAAAGTCAAGCATATATATTTTTTAATATGTCAATAGTAAACAACTGTATGCTACAAAAATGTGACAGTTACCAAACAGTTACCAAACAGTTACCATAATTGGAAATTTGTTGCCCATGCTTAGTAAGATGAAATTGAAAGTAAAAGATACGATTTTCTTTTCACATTTTTAAAAATATGATCGATTAATCGCCCGTAACCTGGTTCTACTTCCAAACGTTGTCATCATTGCTGCAGTGTGCTGTCACGTAGATGTGAATACTGTTGAAGGTTCACTTTTGCTCCAATTTTTTCAAATGCGGTATTTGGCTTTTGACATGATTACGGAAGATTAACCAGTAGATCCCATCTCAACCCTGTGTAACTCAACAACTCCGATTTGACAAATATTTACTCAGATGTTTCGATACATAATTTTAAGCATATATAATTATTATATATATTATATACATATATATATATATATATATATATATATATATATATATATATATATATATATACCGGGTGTCCCAAAAATGACTGATGGATTTTAAAATTCAATAACTTGCAAACGGTGACAGACATTAAAAAATTCTTGCAGGAGGGTTATGTATGATGTCAGGAGTTTTCTTACTGTGATTCTTGATTTTAGTTCGAATTTCAAACAATAGATGGTGCTGACAGCGATTGGCGCTCATTCGAGTCCGAAACTGACGTTCCTCAATATTGATGCACCACCCCCTGAATACTAGGCCTGCGCGCTGACAGAAATGACGGTTGTTGCAGGCGGATTTTTTTTTTCAAAATTTGTACGGTCCCTCGAACTTGAACACCAATAATATCTAAAAGTTTTCTTTCACTTATTTGATCTCAGAAAAACTAGGCAAAGAAAACTTTTAGAAAATATTGGTGTACCGTTCAAACGCTGAAAGAAAAAAACAGCCCTAGTATTCAGGAGGCGGTGCATCAATGCTGAGTGGCGTCAGTTTCGGCCTCGACGAAGCGCGAATCGCTGTCATCGCCATCTATTGTTTGAAATTCGAACTAAAATCAAGAATCACAGTAAGAAAACTCCTGACATCATACATAACCCTCCTGCAAGAATTTTTTTAATATATGTCACCGTTTGCAAGTTATTGAATTTTAAAATCCATCAGTCATTTTTGGGACACCTGGTATATAGAACATAAAAATAAAAATTATGGACTAAAAGATAATTTTTTACATCTGCAATAATCAGAAAATTGCATACTTCTCATAAATATTGTCAATTTTCTAATAAAAAATTGTAACGTATACGAACTTACCTTTGTAAAAAAAATCGATTTTTGTGACGTCTCCAGACATTTTAATTTTACAAAATTTACGAAATTCATATTCGCAATAACGATGCGAATCTGATCAAATGATAAATCAAACTTTGACGTGTAAAATTAACTCAGTATCACCGTCTATTAGGAATTCTGTGAGCAATTTATATTAACTGCTGTGTTGGGAGATTGCAACAGTAAATAAAATTGTTTATGAAATCCTACCGCATAAGTAATGTTGCAGATATGCATCTTGGCGATACAAAGTGTTACGTTTTAATTATTTATATATAAATATATATATTGTATCTGCATTTTGAGGTTAAACTGCAAGCTGTCAACAAAAGCATAGACTTTAATTTTATGTTGAAAATAAAATTGAGTTAAAATAGTTAAAATGCATTATTATTCCTTAATTTGCTATTTATTATTTTTTAAATGTTTTTTCAATTTTGTTTTTTGACCTTGTTAGGTTTCCAGCGCGATTTCTCAATTAATTATGTTTTTACTTGCACCGATATAGGAAATGTCGATCGTCTGAAAATATCAGTTGGAATTAAATTAATGCGTCTGCCGTGTGACAGGAAGCTTAAAGTTTAATTGTATGGAGTTAAAATAATTACGTAAAGTACCATCATTTTCTATGTGATCTTATTTTTACTCTTCCTAGTTTATGGATAGTCAGATGACAAGTTTTCTTTTGTATCACTTCAACTTGTGGTTATGTTTGCACGAATTTTTTTACTTTAGGTAAACATGATGTGATAAATCATTTTACAGTAAAATATTGGAATTAATGGAAAAAAATAATTGTCAATATTAAAATATGTATGTAAAATACTCCTTATGCTAACAAAATAGTAATATTTCAAAAGAAGGCATAGATTTAAAGTCAGGTGAAATATTAGGCTGATTTTATTAAAAACGTTTAGAGACTAATGATAGGAGTATCTTTTTTATGCATGTAGCTATATTGATTTCATAACTGCAAGCATATTCATAATTTCAATTCCTCCAATATAAAGCGAAAAATTATAATCTCTTAGCCTTCAGAAAGTAGTACGATATGGGGAACATTCACCAATAATGGTAAATTTTTAATTAAAAGAAAAGATGAAATTTTATTGTTGTTAATTTCATGTTTTTTATCTCAAATTACTCATATTATAAAATAATGACAATATTTGCTAAGGAAGGATAATGAATTTTTAAAAATGCCTAAAAGTATCATTACTGTGTCCCTGAAATCATACGTCCAAAGCACCTTGATAATGACATTTATAACGTTAAGCCTATTTTAGGGCTAAAATATAACAATTATAAGCTTATGTTATACTTAATTTGAAATCTGTTCCAAACATTTTTCAAAATTCATTCAGCAAGTTAAATTATTAAAAATGTATTTCAGCAATAATAAACCTTGTAATGACGCATACAAATACTAAACTTTTGGAAGAAGAGGAACAAAATCAAGTAGTATTTACATAGTTAATTAAATATATACATTACTGCTTCTAAGAACACGTGGAACTCTACCATCTAAGAAAGTCATTACAATAAAACTCCTTCTACACTGCAAAAAAAAAAAGTGTTGATTTTACAGTATAATACTAGCACTCCAGCTGTCAGTATTATACTGCAAAAATAACATTAATAAACAGTAAAATAAGCAGTAATACGCTGCCGCGCATGCGCGGCAGCGTATTACTGCTTATTTTACTGTTTATTAATGTTATTTTTACGGTATAATCAACACTTTTTTTTGCAATGTAGTGGATGGTTAGATGAAAAACTACCGTGTATCTTGTAATGACAATTATTTGTAGGGATAAACTTTAAATAAGGATAATTGCTATAAATATATTCTGCTTTTTCTAAAATAATATATATATAAAAAATAAATGAATAAATAATACCCAGATAATCGTTGAGTTTGCTCTAAAACTTTCCAATCCTTAAACATAAACGCTTCAATTATTAAATTTGAATCGGGCGGTATTTGTGATCTTTGGGACGAGCCATCGTAATGACATTCACAACTGTTAAATTTTGTTAAATATTAAAATTAAAATTGTCTTAATAGTTAAACTACTGCACAATGTCGCATTTGAAAAAAAATGTCGACAAAAAATTAAAACATTCATGGTTGACTTGCTTAATTCACATTTTTTAGCCAAGGACATAAAATTTACCAGTATTAGAATAATTCAGAATGCGAGAATAACTCATAGCTCTTCAATTTTTAAAAATGAAAGCAAAATGCAATTTTAACTTTCTTTATATTTAATTACAAACAAATGTTTAAAAAAGTAAAACATTTATGTTTTGATGAATTAACCCTCAAGATTATCTTTTCTTTTTCTTTTATTATTATTTTTTTAATCTACAGTTCGATTCACGACCCTCTCCATTAGTCATATTACTTTAAGATTTACTTATTTCCACTACTTTACTGTTTGAAGTTAGATTTCTTTTGAATATCTCACATTTCATGATTCATTTAATTTGAGCAATAACCCTTTGATTTCAAGATCTTTTACTTTGAATATTTCTTATTTCATTTCATTAACTTTCGGAGTAAAAACTCCTTTGATTATAAATATATATACAGTGTCAATCGTCTTCATTTATTTTACAAAGTAATTTTTCTTTTCATTTATTCATTCAATTCAAAACTATGAATGTCCAACAACATTAATAAACTAAGAAAGAAACGAAACTGAAGTCGATTTATGGGTTGTCCGGAAAGTTCGTACCGGTTGGGAAAATCAATTTGTACCGGAAAATTATGCCCGTTAATTATTAGATATCGGAATCTTGGCTAATAACTAAATGATAGAATTTTCTGGTACGAATTGATTTTCCCAACCGGTATGAACATTCCGGCAACCCAATATAATAAAACTAATGAAACATTGAATCAAAAATACCGGTTAAGTCAAAATGAATATAGCGATTCCAAACGGCTATAACTATTTAATGGAAAATAATTTATCAATAAGATTAATACAGAATGTAGATGGAACTTCAAAATTTTGTATACATACGTCATAGATGTTCTATGTGACTTCCCTTGGTCACACGTACAACATCTAGACGGTAGTCCATTTCAAGCCATACATTCTGAAGCATTTGTTCAGTCACCGACGCAAGCGCATTACAAATGCGTACTTTAAGTTCTTCATTTGTTTTGGGCATGGGAGGCCCATACCCCTATAGAAAAAAATCGCAGGTTGCCAAGTCCGGAGATCTCGGTTGCCAAAAGCAGAAGACATCGTCGGCATCTCCACTTCGACAGATCTATGGGGTTATGTGAAATGGGGTATGTGCCTCCCATGCCCAAAACAATTGAAGAACTCAAAGTACGCATTTGTAATGCGCTTGCATCGGTGACTGAACAAATTCTTCAGAATGTATGGTGTGAAATGGACTACCGCCTAGATGTCCGTGTGACCAAGGGAAGTCACATAGAACATATATGACTTGTGTATGCAAAATTTGGACGTTCCGTCTACATTCTGTGTTAATCTTATCGATAAATTATTGTCCATTAAATAGTTATAGCCGTTTGTAATCGCTATATTCATTTTGACTTACCAATTATTACAAAAATTACATAAAATGTGTATGTTAAGTATTTTTAGAACTTTTTTTAACACCCAAAGTGTTTTATGAAGGACTTTCTAACTTTTATATTAATATGCAGGGTGTTTCATGACGGACTTTCTAACTTTCATTAACCTCTCAGGGCATTTGATATAGGACTTAACCTTGTTTATTACCACGCATGGTATTTTATGAAGGACTTTCTAACTTTTATTAGCACTCAGAGTATTCCATGAAGGATTTCCAACTTTTATTAAGCTTTCCGTACACCTTTAAAACGTCATTTTCGATAAAAATATTGATTTTTCATTTTTGCAAGAATATTAAAATCCAATCTTTTATCTATCGAATTCTGCTTAAATTGTGTCTGTATCTGAAATAGAACCCGAGGTAGTAGGGTGGAGCGAAATTTTTTTTTTCGTCAAATCAAAATTGGACGGGGTGGGAAAGTTGCTCTATCAGATCCTCATTCTGAATATAAAATATCTTTGAAAAATATGAATATTAATTACTGCCCCAAGGTCATTGAAAATTGAAAAAAATTGTAAAAGTTGTGCATTTTTCCATTTTCTTGTCAAACATATAAAATGCACAAATATTATTAATATTAAATTAATTTTAAAGTATCCTTCTTAAATTATTATTATTATACGCTTATAGAGAAACTGTGTAATATTTATATCAAATCCAAGTGTCTTATACTGCCCCACTGACTTCAAAATTTTGAAAAATGTATAAAAATTGGGTAATTGTAAAGCATAATCAAAACATATATTTTATACTTCGTAAGAATATATATTTTTTAAATTATACTTGAAGATGGAATAACAAGAAAAAACATTTTATTATTACAATTTACAAGCATTATAAGCTTAATAAAGGAACCAGGTTCTGAGTATTTGGGGCACCTTTCGTTACAATCTGGAAAGGCTTTAATTTTAAGTGAAGAAATACAAAAAAAAATTAACTACAAAAAATATTTACACCAGTAAGCTTGTTGCAATTGGCTGTGACGGAACTACAGTTAACCATGGGTTACAAAGAAGGTGTCATGCGATTTCTAGAAGAAAAATAAGAAAAAACACTTCAATGGCTTATTTTCCAAATACATGCCAATGAGCTTATCTTGAGCCATTTGATCTAGCATCTTGACGGTACAACAAATGGGCCTCAAAGTTTTACAGGATCTATTGGCGAACCTCTAAAAGATTGTGAACTTCTTCCTCTTGTACATTATAAGAGAATAAGCTGTGCTTTGCTAGAATTACTAATAAAAAGGACTTAAGCACGGATCAACTAACTCTATTTGCTTGAGATATGTGAAGCACTTTCTTCAGTATTGTGTCCCGAAAAATTGTATAAAAAAATCCTAGTAAAATTGTGCATTCTAGGGGGCTTACAGTGGCAAATAAAATTCTTAGAATATACGTTTCTTCAAGTGAACCTTCTGAAAATTTGTTAATTCTGACAAATTTTATACTAAGAGTATATTCCACTACATGGTTTCAAATTGAATCTATGCATTCATGCATTTACGGAGCTAAGCAGTTGCATCAAACAGTTACGTTATCATGATATTTACCAAAGGAATTACAAACAATAATAGATCCCGTAATTCAACGAAAAGGTTATTTTTGTCATCCGGAAAATATTTTGATTGCCGTGTTGGCTGACGATAGGGACTATGTAAGAGTGTTGGCACTACGTAGAATAATAAAATCTCGAAAGTCAATAAATTCTTTACGGACTTTCAAGTTACCTGAGATCAATTTTGAAGCCAAAGACTACATCGATTTTATAAATTGGGCTGAAATGACCGAGACAGAACCTCCATTAACTAAGTAATTAAATCATAATATTCTTACAAAATGTATCCTAAATCCAAAGTCAATAGATGAAGACATCTTACTTAAGATTAAACTATTCCCTTGTCATAATCAAGCCACTGAAAGATGTGTGAAACTTGTTACGTAGGCTTCTTCAGCTGTTTGTTATCCTTTGAGACGTGATGGGTTCGTTAAAACTTGTCTAGAGTCTCGGAAAAAAATGCCAGTTTTTGAAACCAAAAAACAGTGTGGACTACTATAAAATGGTAACTTCATTGCTTTTAAATTGTAACAGTCAATTATTTTTACCTTATTACAATAGTTCTTTAAAAATAATTACAAATTATATTTTCTTACATAAGTTAAGTAAAAAAAATAAAATAATTACAATTACCCAAATTTCATATATTTAAAAAAAAATATAGTCGTTGAGTTAGTATAATAAAAGTGAATTTGATATAAGTATTACATAATTTTACTATAAATATAAAATAATAATAATAATAATTCGATGATCATCCTTTTAAATTAAATTATTATTAATAGTTTGTATATTTGAGGGAAAAAATGGAAAAATGCACAACTTTTACGTTTTTTCTCAATATTCAATGACTTTGGGGCAGTATTTAATATTAATATTTTTCAAATATATTTTATATTTAGAATGAGGATATGATTGAGCAACTTTCCCACAACACACCATTTTGATTTGGTGAAAAAAAAAAACTTTTCATAGGCGAGCGCTTTTACGTTTTTTCTCAATACTCAATGACCTTGGGGCAGTATTTAATATTAATATTTTTCAGAGATATTTTATATTCAGAATGAGGATATGATAGAGCAACTTTCCCACACCGTCCCATTTTGATTTGGAGAAAAAAAATATTTTTCCATAGGCGAGCGCTCCACCCTAGGTACAGCCGTTTAAAGTTATAGCTATTGCAGCTTGCCGAAGAAATTTATAACAGGAAATATCGTTCTGCAAACCGGCAGTAAGCTATAATGTATGTTTGCATTCTTCTTTTTCAAGCATTTAAACTGGATTACATGATCAAGACCAGAGGTTGGAAAAACTACTTTTTTAATGTAGCGAACTACAACTACAACTACTTTGTCGGAAATGTAGTTAACTACAACTACAACTACAGTAGAACTCCAATTATCCGAACTCCGACTATCCGAATCGCTGATTATCCGAATCGCTTTCAGAATTTCAGAAAAAAAAATAAGACAGAAACGTACTGCGATTCGCAAAATAATGATTCTGTCTACTCGCGCTATTGCTCTTCTCACCTCGGAAGAGGCGGGAGAAGATGAGAATGACGTGCCACTTGAGGAATTCAGAAACCTGGATGTTCAGAATGTTTCTGGAATTCCTGGATGTTCAGAAGTTAGAGTTGAAGAGATAGGAGAGTGGATGGTGTGTGATTCGTCAGATCCTGGGTTTAAAATTCTAAATGATGATGAACTTATTGAAAGTGTCGAGGAAGAAGATGATCTTAATGTCGAAGTTGAAGCAGACATGGGACCTTCAGCTAGTGAAGCATTTGCCGCCTTTAAACTGCGTTGAAGTGGATGGAGCGTCAGCCCGAGTGTGACCACATGCAACTTCTCACTGTCAAGCGAATGCGCGACTTGGCTGCCCGAAAACGGATAAAGACTGTCAAACAACTTATACTGTAACCGAGATACTCAGCAAGCAATGACTTTCATTTACAGTACGGTACGTGCATAATGTACTAATGTACAGAACTTGTAAGTACGCTTAACATGTAAAAGTGTTCCCTTTTCATTTTATTAATTAAAAGCTCTTTTTCTTTAAAAATAGTTTTTTTCTCCCATTTTCACCATACATACAGTACTTAATTAATATATACCCTTTTTTCGAAAAAAAAACCAATTATCCGAATTTTTGATTATCCGAATGGGGTCCGGTAACAATTGATTCGGATAATTGGAGTTCTACTGTACTTGTTTTAAAAAGTAGCGACTACAAACAACTTTTCAAAAGTAGTGACTACTTCGCTACTTTCAGATTTTGTCAAAGTGTTCAATTTACGCAAGAAATTGAAGACATGGATTAAATAATAAAGTGGCCCCTCGTTATATCGCATCTGCCATTATACAATTAAATAAATGCGATATAACCGAAAGCATTAAAGATTTAATAAAGATAATATATAAGAAAATGTTTTGTGTTTGTCTCCAAATCGTTAGTTTACACACACTTAACAAATTTCGTAGCAAAATTAAGAAAGATATTATAAGCTAGAAAATTGCAGAAAAACAACTCTCAATGCAAACAATAAATAAATCTATAAATAGAACAATTCCGAATAATAATAAGCCCGGCGTTAAAACATGAAGGCTTAATAACGAATAAATAGGCAAGTGTTGCTTACAAGAAAATTAATTCTTTTGGTCGGTTAATACTTGATATCAGTAGCAAGTATCAATGGAAAAAAAAATCTATGACTTCATGCGATGCATTACCATACACTGTAACTGAGATTTGCTATTGCTACTTCGATTCGGAAATTGTTGAGCAAAACAAATTCTGCACAAAAGAAGCAATTTCCACCACGTGATTTGCAGAATGGCACTTCCCCCCCCCCCTGAAGTAGCGTTAAAAGTAGCGTCGTTTCTCGCTACAAGCTACTGATTTTCTGTATCGCGCTACTCGCGACACTTCATTATTCAAAATGTAGCGCGCTACACTACACACTACTGTAAAAAGTAGCGACTACAGTAGTTTCGCTACTTGTAGCGCGCTACTTCCGACCCCTGATCAAGACAATACATGTGGTTAATAATTAAAGCTTTAACCCTTTCCGGCACAGTGGTCCCACTCCGGGAACACCTAATTTTAATTCCAAACTTGCATTCGGCACCAAGAATATTTTAATGAAATTTTGCTTCTATAATGAAAGCTTAAAATAAGGACTTCTTATTTTCTAAAAAAGTCGTTTGTAAATTCCGGTGTCAGTCAGTAAATTCGCATTTTACGAACAAAATTTGTCTGTGCCGGAAAGGGTTAAAGTACAATAATTATTTTAATAGTAAGAATTGTGTTTAAAAGTTATTTTTAGCTTTTTCTTAAAATGAAGATTTTTTTAATTTTTACTATATGCAAAACATCCTAATGCAAAAAATTATGCATGAAATGCCTTGATTTTTTTTTTACTTATTTTACAAATGTTTATTGAGGGAATAGAATACACTCATGAGTCATGATAATATATTAAGTATTATATATTAGTTTTATATTCACACAGGTATATATATATATAAGTGACAAAGTTGCAGCAAATTTTACGAATTTTTCATTACAATAGTACTTTAATTGTCACAGAATCTGAGATAGAGATGCTATTATAATGTGAATAATCTATGCCTACAGAAAGTTATTCCCGTTATTATGCAATTTACAAAATGTGAATGTATTGGTATGTTATTGAATTATCGTGTTTTGCAGAAATGTCAATTTTTCACATATTTCACTTTTAAAAAATTATTTTTGTGGAATTTCTAAAATATTTATATTGTTTTCAAAGTTTTAACTTAAATGTCATTACAAAAAATTGGTATAAAGAGAAGATTTCAAAAATTTCAAAAAATCACCTCCGAAGATGTACAGATACCTTAACACGCATGATGTTTCATGAAGGACTTTCTAACATTTATTAACACTCAGGACGTTTCATCAAGGACTTTCTAACATTTATTAACACTCAAGGCGTTTCATGAAGGACTTTCTAACATTTATTAACACTCAGGACGTTTCATGGACTTTCCAACATTTCTGAACACTCAGGCCGTTTCATGAAGGACTTTCTAACATTTATTAACACTCAGGATGTTTCATGAATAGGACTTTCTAACTTTAAACTGCAGTAAGTAATTAACTATAAGCATAAATTTAAAATTAATAGCACATTTGTCATTTAGCTTATAAATTTTATATACAGTCGCTGTCTCAAATTACAAGAATGCTCAAAATAGCTTGTAAAGTTTCTTCAAGGGTCTCTCAGTTTATACTTTGTATTCTATATTTGGTTATTAAAACGGGTGAAAAGGTTTTTATTTCACAATTTTGAAATTAATTTGAGCATTCTTAGACGTTGAAACAGCACAGAACAACCTATTGAGTGAAATTTGAACTATTTTTTAAAATAAATATAAACAAAATTTATGGGCTACATGATAAACATGCCATTAATACTTTTTTTTTTAAATAGTTAATCAATTATTGAATTCTTAATCCTTGGGAGTTCTTTTAACTAGTCATTTTACTCTTTTTTATAAATAGAATTAACCTGAAAGAAAGTGTGTGTGTGTGTGTGGGTTTGAGGAGCCCGTAATACACTCCCTCCATGCTTTGACCCACCAAATACGGAAAACTGTTTTTTTTTCTTTTTGTATATATATTTAAACTTAATATCTTGCACACGTAATCTGTTTCTAGAGTATGATAATTTATGTTTACTCGTATTGTGATGTCCTTAAAAGAAAAAAAAAACAGAGTGAAATGTTTAAAAAAAAAAACCTTAGTATTTTATTAAATATTCAAGGGTCAATCCAGGTAAACTTGGGGACTATTTAGAATCCCTTCACAAAAAACAATTTTATAAAATGAGCCTCTTCACAATATTCTTAATAACAAAACAGATCCCTTCACAAAATTTATTTTAATAAAATAGACCCTTTCACAAAATTGTATTCCATAAACACTTACTATTTATTATTTTGTGATGTTTTAAAATGTGTAATTTGCAAACAAATAAGTTCACCAGAGAGGAAATATTCAGCAAAGTGATTTTAAAAAGTTTTTGTTAATAAATGCTTGGTTCGAATTCGAGTAACTGGATTTTAACTTTCATTACAAAATGTTATTTTTCACAAAAATATAATAATTTTCACAAAAACAACCTTTATTTTTCACAAAATGGGCACCAAGAAAAAAACCCTACATCAACCCTTGAGATTGCCACTGAAGTCAAACTTTTGTTTCGTCCTGTTTCTATACACAATGTATAATATTAAAAATATCGAGGCAGTATTTAATTAGTTTTAAAGGAAATTAAGCTACAATTACACAATTTGGCAAAACATGAGTTTTATTTTCACAGATTTATGTGTATAAATTTTTGTATGTTTTTATGTTATACAAATAACTTGTGAATAAAATACCTCATTTGTAACTGATTATGTCATATGTGACTCAACTTGTGACCTTTAAAAACAGAGGTAAAAGGAAAAAAAACATGCTGGAATTTAAAAAAAAAAACCTTTTTTAAAAAGAAAAACCGATAAAATACATAATGTCTTAAAAGATATTCACCCTTAAATTTAATGTGTATTTCAAAAATTCAGGCTTTTTTTTTTCAATGTGTAATAAAAATACCCCACTTTTTCAAAATAAAACTCATCCACCTTTTTTACACACAACGATACCATTCACTGGTATAAAAAATATAATGAAATTTAAACAGGTTTTAATGTGGAATTACGATAAAAAAAATAAATCATAATGAAAAGTATATTCTGTGGTCTAATATTTTTATTTCAAGGTGTATTTACCTGTAGGTTTTTTATTTCTAGGTAACATCAATTGATTCTTTTTCTATAAATTCTTGTTTAATTGGCTGGCACTTTGTAATACAGTGATAAAATGAAAAATGCCCAACATTAAAATCGTGGTCAGATCAATCTCTAACAATTTGACCATGTTTAATTTTTTTGCATGCTTTTTTAAGACGTTATACGAAAAAAATTTGAAAAAATTATTCTTTTTAAAGACAACATATGACAAGAATTAGTAACTCACGTGTCACTCTCTGTCAGATAACGTCATCTAATGAAAATGAGTAGAATTATTTTTTGTACATTTAAGTAGTATTTCAATTTCATGAAATAGCCAGATTAAAGAAAATATAACATCCTTATATAATTGTCGTTAATATATCTGAATACAACAGTCCTTTCTTTTTTTAATTTAAAAACATAAAAAAAATAAAACAGTCAAATCATAATTTAATGATATTTTAATAGTAAAATATTCGTAAAAAGTACTTTAATTTTATAAAACACTATGTTAAAATATATAACAGTACCTTTTGTAGCTTCCAATAATGAGATTCGAAAAATAAATAAATTAATCACAAAGCTAAATTTTACAAAATAATAAATTAACAAATCTCAATAAATGACTCATTCTTCCTTCAATACTTTAATAACATTTTCACATTAATGACAACCATAAATGAAGTTTCAATTTTTTAAAACACTAGACGAAAGAAATACAACCTACCTTATATAATTTTCATTAAGAACTTGAATAAAGTAACACATTATTGAAATAATCGTAAATTACTCAAACTTACGGAACATCGGAAAAAAGTCCATATTTTGATAACTTTTATAAAATTATCTAAATGCTAAAATTAAAGAATATATATATGAAAAATGTATAAAACTTAAACAGTCAACTCATACCTTAATGATGTTTCCATATTGCGATTACTATGCTGATAAAAGAAAATCTCAGAAAAATTTTCTTTTCAGCGATTTAAAATTGTCAAAATATAGATCGATAAACATTATTTATGCTGTAATGAATTCTTTCCTAATTCGTCTGAGGTGCATTTTCAGATTTTCTTTTAAAAAAGAAAGAAACCAAAAGGAAAATAATGAAGAGAAAAGCAAAATAATGCTAACCAGATAGTTTGATAATAAAAGTACAAAAACAATTCTTAATAATAATAATAATAATAATAATAATAATAATAATAATAATAAGAGTTACAATATGACGTTTCCATAAATTTCGTTTTGTACGTCAATATCATCGCGCATTAATGTCATACTCAATATTGAAAAAAAAAAAAAAATATTCAAATACACACAAAAAAGCCTCTATATGAAGCGTTCATATACAGTATGCAAATTAAATAACATAATATTTTATACGCAAGTTTTTGTATTTCAGGTATATATTTTTGAAGTGAAAACTTCTTTAGGCGCGTTGGGCATTTTTTGAGATGGAAAAAAACCACTGAACTCGCGACACTGTTACTGTAACCGACACTGTTACCGACACCTCTGTATATTTGAAGTGAAAACTTCTTTAGGCGCGTTGAGCATTTTTTGAGATGGGGAAAAACCATTCAACTCGCGACATTTTTAATGTAACCGACACTGTTACCGACACCTCTGTACATTTGAAGTGAAAACTTCTTTAGGCGCTTTGGGCATTTTTTGAGATGGGAAAAAACCATTGAACTCGAGACACTGTTAATGTAACCGACAACTCTGTATATAAGTATGTACATGTATTGTGTATAGTTCCGTATGAGGTAGGGCGGGGTATGAAATGTATAAGTAGCGTGAACCAGAAATTTTAAATAATAAACTAAGCGACATTTGAAATGCAGTTCCTAGCTGAACGAAATAAATCAATCTTTAGAGATGTATAGGGATCAGCCTAATTAGTCATTTAACGAAGAACATTGGATCCTCCGGCCTTCCTTTTACGGTGTTTTAACTAACTATGCCTCATATCCATACCTCAACAACGGACAGTCCAATTTCAACGCCACTTATTTCAAACACTATAATTCACTGAGTAATGAATCTCCATAACATTAAAATAAATGTATGAGTAGTGTGAACCAGAATTTTTAAATAATAAACTAAGCGACATTTGAAATTCCGTTCCTAGCTGAACGAAATAAATCAATCTTTAAAAACGTATAGGGATCAGTATAATTTGTCATTTAACGAAGGTCACTGGACCCCCGCTCCTTCTTTTACAGTGTTTTAACTAACTATGCCTCATTTCCATATCTCAACAACGGACAGTTCAATTTCAACGCAACCGATTTCAAACATTATAATTCACTGAGTAATGAATCTCCGTAACATTAAAATAAATGTATGAGTAGCGTGAACCAGAATTTTTAAATAATAAATTAAGCGACATTTGAAATTTAGTTCCTAGTTGAACGAAATTAATCAATCTTTAAAGATGCATAGGGATCAGCCTAATTAGTCATTTAACGAAGGGCACTGAACCCCACGCCTCCCATCCGGCCCCCCTTTTTACTGTGTTTTAACTAACTATGCCTCATATCCATATCTCAACAACGGACCGTCCAATTTCACCGCGACTGATTTCAAACATTATAATTCACTGAGTAATGAATCTTCGTAACATTAAAATAAATGTATGAGTAGCGTGAACGAGAATTTTTAAATAATAAATTAAGCGACATTTGAAATCTAGTTCCTAGCTGAACGAAATTAATCAATCTTTACAGATGTATAGGGATCAGCCTAATTAGTCATTTAACGAAGGACACTGGACCCCCTCCCCCCCCCTCCGACCCCCCTTTTACGGTGTTTTAACTAACTATTCCTCGTTTCAATATATCAACAACGGACAGTCCAATTTCAACGCGACTGATTTCAAACATTATAATTCACTGAGTAAGGAATCTTTGTAACATTAAAATAAATGTATGAGTAGCGTGAACCAGAATTTTTAAATAATAAATTAAGCGACATTTGAAATCTAGTTCAAAGCTGAAGGAAATTAATCAATATTTGCAGATGTATAGGAATCAGCCTAATTAGTCATTTAACGAAGGACACTGGACCCCCTCCCCCCCCTTCGACCCCCCTTTTACGGTGTTTTAACTAACTATGCCTCGTTTCCATATCTCAACAACGGATAGTCCAATTTCAACGCGACTGATTTCAAACATTATATTTTCACTGAGTAATGAATCTCCGTAACATTAAAATAAATGTATGCGTAGCGTGAACCAGAATTTTTAAATAATAAACTAAGCAACATTTGAAATTCTGTTCATAGCTGAGCGAAATAAATTAATATTTAAAGATGCATAGGGATCAGCCTAATTAGTCTTTTAACGAAGGGCACTGAACCCCACGCCTCTTCTCAGGCCTCCCCTTTTACGGTGTTTTAACTAACTATGCCTCGTTTCCATATCTCAACAACGGACAGTTTAATTTCAACGCGACTGATTTCAAACATTATATTTTCACTGAGTAATGAATCTCCGTAACATTAAAATAAATGTATGAGTAGCGTGAACCAGAATTTTTAAATAATAAACTAAGCAACATTTGAAATTCTGTTCATAGCTGAGCGAAATTAATTAATCTTTAAAGATGCATAGGGATCAGCCTAATTAGTCATTTAACGAAGGGCACTGAACCCCACGCCTCCCCTCAGCCCCCCCCTCTTTTACGGTGTTTTAACTAACTATGCCTCGTTTCCATATCTCAACAACGGACAGTTTAATTTCAACGCGACTGATTTCAAACATTATATTTTCACTGAGTAATGAATCTCCGTAACATTAAAATAAATGTATGAGTAGCGTGAACCAGAATTTTTAAATAATAAATTAAGCGACATTTGAAATCTAGTTCCTAGCTGAACGAAATTAATCAATCTTTACAGATGTATAGGGATCAGCCTAATTAGTCATTTAACGAAGGACACTGGACACCCTCCCCCCCCCCCTCCGACCCCCCTTTTACGGTGTTTTAACTAACTATTCCTCGTTTCAATATCTCAACAACGGACAGTCCAATTTCAACGCGACTGATTTCAAACATTATATTTTCACTGAGTAATGAATCTCCGTAACATTAAAATAAATGATTGCGTAGCGTGAACCAGAATTTTTAAATAATAAACTAAGCAATATTTGAAATTCTGTTTATAGCTGAGGGAAATAAATTAATCTTTAAAGATGCATAGGGATCAGCCTAATTAGTCATTTAACGAAGGGCACTGAACCCCACGCCTCCCCTCAGGCCCTCCCTTTTACGGTGTTTTAACTAACTATGCCTCGTTTCCATATCTCAACAACGGGCAGTTTAATTTCAACGCGACTGATTTCAAACATTATATTTTCACTGAGTAATGAATCTCCGTAACATTAAAATAAATGTATGAGTAGCGTGAACCAGAATTTTTAAATAATAAACTAAGCGACATTTGAAATTCAATTCCTAGCTGAACGAAATAAATCAATCTTTACAGATGTATAGGGATCAGCCTAATTAGTCATTTAACGAAAGACACTGGACCTCCCCTCCCCTCCCCTCTCCGGCACTCTTTTTACGGTGTTTATCTAACTATTCCCCGTTTCCATATATCTCAACAACGGACAGAATAGCGCATTAAATGAAAATTGTAATATAATTTTTGTAGTAGTAGTTTATAATAATGAATAAAAAAACATTTCATTTAAAAGTATATCCTGACGATTCAAAAAATACGCTCGTAATTGTTCAAGTTTTCACTTCTGTCGGCACTCCCGGAAGCCCGAAGTTTTTTTTTCTTTAACGTATACTTAGTTGATAAAGCAACCAAATAAAAAATTTCATCATCATATCAAAAATTTTCAAGATATCGATGTATCGATTTTCTATATATATCATCTTATAGACATCGATATCCGAAAAATATCGCACTTAAAATATCGATATATCAGAATCGTTTTATATAATCGTTTTATACTTGATGTTTTAATTTACAGAATGATTTATTTTTTATTGCTTTAAGTAAAGGTTTATATGAAAATGGCGTTTAAGCTTTTTACCACATATTTTAAACATTAAAGTTTAGAAAGTCGATGACATTATTTTTAGTATTTTTGAGACAATCAATTTGAAAATTGTAACTTTGATAATAATTGCCACTCAGATGATTCCTTTTTTACGTAATTGTACTTTCAACCATATAAAACTGATTGTAAGTTCCTACAACGCCTAACTGTTGTCTTGTTAAAGCAGAAAATATTGTGTAAACATATTGTACATTCCGAGATTTCCTAAAGATTTCTTTGTGATTTCTAGAGATTATTCATGTAGAGACACAACCATACGAAGTTATCAAGTGAGTTTTATTGCGTGCCTTTTCACTATGAGGGCTGATTAGCTTTTTAAACTTTCCAACATACTTGAAAAGTATTAATGAATTCGGTCTGTCTGTCTGTGCTCTAACTTAGGTAAATATACTCGGATTGCCATGCTATTTATTTATGTTAGTGAGGTTTACTCTGGCTTGTTCAGTATTGAAAATGAAGTGTGTAGTAGTACATGAAGTGTACAGTTAAATGAAGATAAGTAAATGAAGTATATAGTTCATTTACAGGGACACTCAAAAGAATTCCCTTACATTACGGTGTATGGGAAAAAATAGTTTGCGGTGTACTTTAATAATGTTACACTATTTCAAAGATTTTGAAATTGATATATATCACTGAGGTGACTAAAAGAGGCTTACTATATAATAAGTTGTGCGTAGCATTCATCGTTCATTTACAGGGACACACAAAAGAATTCGGTTACAGTATACTGTCTATCAACAATAATTGAATAATAATTGCTGGAAGTGCGTTTTCAGTTGTGTTACACGTTTTTAAATTTAACTCATTTTTTGCATATTACTTGGTGCACATAAACTCTATAGATTCTATTACAGGGCTGCACAACAAACTTGAGTGCATTTCTGTTTATTGGTAGAATTTGCTGGAGGGGAATTTCCAACTGTGATATTCCTAAGCATTTTCTAACTGAAGTAAATTTTAGAATACTATCTAGTATCTATACAAACCTATAGATCCTATACAGGTCTGTGCAAAATAATTTGGATATTTTTCCGACTATAGATGGTTATTTAGGTTTTCAAATATGTTATCAATTTTCCAAATTGTTTGCTTAGACATCATCCTTCGCCATATTATACTGCGAAATTTTACCTAAGCATTCTGAATATGTTGGAAAGCGTTTCATAATATATGTTTGACGCATGATTTTTCTTTCTTGTTAGATAATGTATTACAAAAAGAAAATAATAACGGTATTTTGATTTAAATTGCTGTTTAACATTACTTTTTTATGTAGCTTTCAATACAAAAAAGTATAAAGCTACCTATTGCAGCCGTTCGGAGGAAAGCAGTTCCGGAAAATTTCGATATATTTTCACCGATCATGATCCCCAGACCCCAAAACCACCCTCCGTTCAAATGTTGATTTTTATATCTATAGACATATCCATATATATATATATATATATATACCTCTATCTTAAAAAATGGCTGAGATAGAGCAGTTTGAAATTCTAGGGTGGCTGACATTTTGAAACAAAACAGCACATTAACGCGATTACTCGCAAATGATTTTCTTTCATTGTTGTAATAAAATCCCAAATCATACACATAAAACTATATATTCATATCCGTTAGCGCCAAATTCTCGCCAAACATGGCTACATTTGGCGAAATATTGCCAAATTTGGCGACCAATATAAGTCTTCATAAATAAAGCCAATTTGGCTATTGCTCAATAATTTGGCGAATTTCTTATTCAAATTCAATATTAACGAATCTTTTGTAAACGTTTCTTTGCATTTTAACTTGCTGTTTTCGTGTAACATTAGCTAAAATTTTAAAACGAAGATATAGGAAAGCTACCTTTTCCTCCGGTACAGGCCGAAAGGACTTTTTTTTTTAGTTTTGGTAAAATATATCCAAACATCATTTTCGGAGCCATATTACATCTATAAACTTACTTGCTCAATAGTTATAAAAGAATCATCATACAAACAAATCTACGACATTAACACATTTATGAAAAACACAACAATCGCCCTATCAGAAAAGATTTATAAACATAAAAACAAAACACAGTATTTTTTCACCTGGGCGAGCAGAAACGTCATTTGAGAAAAAATTGACAGTGGAATAGAGTGAGGGTCATTTCCTCTAGTTTCTGATTTCGCTAATGGTGTTTAGTAAAATCAAAAATCTTGTAAATTAAAATTCGTGAAGAATATTTCAACATTACCTAAAATTTTTAGTCATATTAAACGAGCAAGATAATAAAATGAGTTTTTTAAATTAAGTATTTAAAAAAAATACAATCTTTTTAGTTAAATTTATTTAAATGCTTAAAGTTGATTTTTAAATGCAAAATATCAATATCCAAATAGAATCAGTATATCGGTTGTAAAAAAACGATATAACGATACATATCAAGTCTAACAAACATCGATGATAAAAATCTTTCTTCTTGATCCGATATATCGATATTTTGCTGATATCCATAACCAAACGTCTCTGTTTTAGATTTAAGTTTCCAGCATCCGGATATTTCACCCCATATTTACCAAAACCGATAATATTCCATTTCCCAGTTTTCGCAATTTCAACTTAAAAAGTTAATAATAAGCTTCGATTATTTCACATAATTCATACAAAGTAACGATATTCCTCTTTTTTATTGACAACTTGTTCACGCTACTTGTTTTTATAATAATAATAATAGTAATAATAATAATTATTACGCAAATTCCAAATTTGACCATATTGTCAAAAAGAATGACTTTCAGTTGGGGAAGAGAAGGAGTAGGCAAAGGACAAGAAAGAGTTTCTACATTTTGTAGCCACCCGGGGGTGGTGGAGGGGAGTATCAACATTTCCATTTTGCGTCACGGTGTTTTCTCTGTGACGCAAAAAACTTGGTCGCCGTACTAATTGACTTTCTATTTCTTTATTTTAGTTCGGTGTTGGAAACTTTCTCTACGAATCACTATTTTATCTTTTCTGCTGTTTAATTTGGTTTGATGTTTCATACTTGATTTATCCTAACTATAAACTTCCACTACTCTGTCTTTAAAAGCACTTTAAACATGAGCTAAAAAGCATTTCGAAACTACCAGCATCGAATAACACATTTTTAAAGTTGCTTAAGCTGTTATAATAATTAAAATAAAGATATGAGATTATTTTTCTCAGGAGGAAAGTTATTTATGTGGAAACTGATCTGAAAAATGATGCTTGCTGATATTGAATACAGCTTAAATGACTTTAAATAGATTTTCGGTTTTCAAGTAGTATATCGTGTGTTAATTTTTCCGTTTTTACTTATTTCCCTTAATGTGATTCATGTGACTCTTAGAAAGAAAATGCCTTTTATTTATTTATTTATTTTATTTTTTCTTCTCGGAAGCGGTGTGGCAGATTAGCTATTCTCATCCTAGTTGGATTTAAAAAGATAAATTTTCTATTTATAAATTTTTAATAATTTGATTGTTAATTAATTATTATTCTAAAACTCTTTAGTTCAAAATATGCATGACCTTCATTTTTGGGATTCTACAATTTCTCATATAAAACAAAATTTATTGAAATACATAAATTATTCAAGCCATTATAAGTCAGCGTTGTATGCCGAACTCAAATATTTAATAATTTTAGTGTTACTATTTAAATGTTAAAAATCATGATACATTTTTCCCGCGCTAAAGCAATCTATTTATAAACTGTCGCGCTTACCGGTGGGTTTAGCACTAGCTTAAAATTGTATAGATTTATTTATTTTTTGCACCTTAACCCCTTGAGGGGCGGTGGTATATAATATATACCACTTAATTTTAATTCCCAAACGCCACATTGACACCGGAATTTTGGAATCAAATTTTACTTTTATAATATACGTGAAGAAACGCTTCTACTTATTTTGAAATAAATTTTGTTTTTAAATCCCGGTGTGATTCACTGATTTCAACATTTTAGAAACACAAGTACTTTGCCCCTGAAAGGGTTAATAAATGGCACTGGGAGCAACATCTATGCTCTACAGACTTGACATCCTCGCTTGAGCAGTCCCTCTTAGGCTGTGAATCTATTTATAAACATCATTAGGAAAGGGAAAACGGTAATTTTCCTCTTTTTTAACACTAATTAAAATTGTATTTAAAAATTTAATTAAAAACATTACTGTCAGAAAAATTATAAGGATTTCTAAATTTTATTTTTAATAAAATTAATTTAAACATCTATCCAAAATTCTATCATCTTTAATTATTACAAACTAGTTATGGATATTTTAAAGATTAAATTAAATTTCTGACTATCATTTTATGAATTATATTTTCTATGGAAAACATTCTATTTAGTAGGAATTATTATCCATTTCAAAATGTGAAACTAAAGAAAGTTTATTATTTTTTAATTCATGAGTTATAAAATTGTTTCATATATTAAAAATAAATCGAAATTTCTAGGGGAAAAAAAAACTATTATTGCTATTATCATGATTTAAGTAATGGCAACAGTTACGTATATATTTTAATTTGTAATAATAAAATTTTACGGATGCTTATGTTTCAATTTATCTCAAACAGAAATGGGAATGATCGGGATCGGGACAAGAAACATATTTTTCTTTTGCTGAAATCAGCTTAATTTTTTTTTCTTCCTAGGTCATTTTTGTAATAAAAAAATATATTCAAAAGTTTAACCATAATAGCATCATTCATAACCATAATAGCAATACTGTTTTCTCCTACACATTTCTTCATGTACAAAATGAAAAGCAAAAATATTGAATTTTTTTCAATATATAAATTGTAAATTACGCACGTTAAAACATAATATATAAAATATATTCGGCAAAAGGTTTAAATGCTAATTATGTCATTATAAATGAAAATTTATATGCAAAAATATCTCATTAATATCAATCCGTGGAACTAATAAGGTAAAAACCTAATGAAAGTACAATTTCAATTTTTTTTTTCTATTGCCATATGCCTAATTTTTATTATAATCATTAAATACCAGTCACCAGAGGCATTTATCCATTATTAGAAATATATATATATATATATATATATATATATATTATTTTTAGAATCATTAAAAAAATATATCATAATTTTTATTATTATTTTGTTGTAATATATAAGAAAAATAATGTGTAAATTTTAAATATGTTTTTTATTTTATGTTTTCTTATAGCGGTAAGAAAATCTTTTATAATATTTTTTTTTTTCAAAAATTTCTATTATTATTTTTTTTTTTTCAGATAAAAACGTTTTAACCGCCACTCACATTTCCACGAAAAGTTTAAATCTCACAATAGAAAACAAAAAGCTACAAATAAATAAACGGTTAAATTAACAACAAGAACAACAACAAAATACAATTCATTAAAAGTTCGTTGAAATAATAATAGTAACAATTATTATTATTGTTATTATTATTACTAATTAACATTAATCCATGTTTTCCTTTTTAAAATTTATAATAATAGAAAATTATTTGATTTCGCAAACTTAAAATTGTCGAAAAAAATTAATAAATAAAAGTAAATAAAACTGCAAAATATTATCAGTATTATTATTCTTTTTTAATAATAACAAAATTTTATATTTGTATTAAAATACTAAAATCACTCACCTTAATTATTAGATAAAAAATTAGTAGAATTTCTATCTGTACGCCGTTACATCATCACTGCCACAAATCTAAATGATACTTCGAAAAGCGGGGAGTTACGGAAAATCGTAAGTTGTGCGCGCCACTCAGTGAGAGAACAGAAATCGAAATCCCCACCCCTTTCATTTGTTGTCGGGAACTTTGTAGTTTTTGAGAACGAGCGCCATCTGTGTTAGATTCGAAGAATGATATATGATAGTATATCTGTGGAAAAGTTTAGTTCAAAATTCTCATATATTTTTCACATGAATTGAACACAGGCAATAAAAAGGTTAGTAGTACTTTTAAAAGCAGAGATTTTTTGAAACGTTGCACATAGCGGAAAATAAATGCTTTCGTAATGAATTTAATGTATGAGGTAAATTGCCGAAGCCAGTTCGCAGAGAGAAAAACTACCGCTGAGTAATGATTCTTCTTCCGTCTGGGAAAATGTGTTCCGTTTTATAAATGAACGAGATTTTGCTTTGAATTGAGTGAAAGAGTTCATATATAATGTGAATCTTTTGAAATAGGCATTACCTTTTGATTTCTTTGCTTTTTAAGAAATAATTTTCGTGTATTTTTGTAAAATTTTCCTTCTCTTAAATCTGTTAGGAAACTTTCGGGAATGAGTGAATTCATTCATATAATTATTTCTAGATCAGTGAAAAGTCTGTTTTTGTTTCAGTGAATTCAATTAAATTACAAATACTTTAGAATAAAATATTCCTTTAAAACCAGAAATATTTTTGAAAAACAAATAATAATAAAATTTTATAATAAATTTATTTCCTGCTTTACATAAAATTTCTATAAAATAATTCTTCGCAGAGAACAAAGCAGCTGCCGAGTAATATTCTTATTCCATCTGAGAAAGTGTATTCCGTTTTCTAAAAGAACGACATTTCAATTTGACCAGATAGGAAAGTTCATATATATAATACGAATCTTTTGACATAAAATTCTCACGCATTAATTTTTAATTCGTTTATTTTTTTAAGGAATGCTTTTCTTGTTTGAGAATGGCTATCTGTTTGCAAAATTTTTCGTCTTTTGAATTTTACGAAAACTTTCGTGAATGAATGAATGAATTCATTTGATTCCTAGAGTAAATCCCATTTCAGTGACAATTCTCTTAATGTTTCAATTAAATTTCAATTAAATTACATTTCAATTAAATTGCAAATTTTTCAGAATAATAATGATTCCTTTAAACTAGATTTTTTTTTTTCAAACTGTTTAATAATAATGTTTTCATAATGAATTTACAGCATGACATCAAATTTCTAAAGGCTTTTGGCAGAGAACAAAGCAACGGCTCAATTAACATTTGATTTGTTTGCTTATTAAGGGGCGCTTTTCGTGTGTGTGAGTGAATGTGTTTCTTGTTTTCTTCTCCTAAATCTATTAGAAAACTTTCGTTATTCATTTAATTCCTAGAGTAAAACTTATTTCAGTAAAAATTCTCTTAATGTTTCAGTGACTTTCAATTAAATTGCAAATCCTTCAGAATAAAAATATTCCATTAAAACCATCCATAAAATCCCATTAAGTTATATATATATAAAAAAAGGGCAAAAGTAAAATGTTTCATAATTAATTTACTGCACGAGATAATATTTCTAAAGATTTTTTCAAAAAGAACAAAGTGACTGCTGAGTAATGATTGTTCTTCCGTTAGGAACATATGTTCTGTTTTATTAATGAATTGCATTTTACTTTGAATAAGGTGAAAAGAATATACCGAATGTAAAATATTTTAAACGGAATTCCCTCAAGCATTTTTGATTTGTTAATTTTTTAAGAGTTTTTTTTTTTTTTTTTTTTTTGTTTATGTTTTTGTAACTTTATGCTTTTGTAACTTTTTTTTTCTTTTCTTGAATTTGTTAGAAAATTTTTGAGACTAACTGGGATAATTCCTTTAATTCTAAGTGTAAATCATACTTTATTAAAAATTACTGTAGTAAATTTCCAATAAATTAAAAATTTTTAGCATTAAAAATGCTAAAATATATATATATATAAGCTGTACGCAGTTGGAAAATAAGTAATACTTTCAAAGTAATTCAATGTTCATATATTGCTCATATCGGTCGCCCGCAAGAAAAATGACGCAATTCCAAAATATTCATTTCCCGTTTTAAAGCACTAATAGGTCTGACTTAATTGTATCTTGAGACATATGAAAAGTGTCATAAGTGTAGTTACGTGGAAAACTGCTAGATTGCGCTTTATGTCACCACTTTGCACCACGGTAGAGAGGCAAAATGTGAAGGGAGGGGGGGGGGAATAATTTACTCATTCCTCCCTATCTTCTCCACAACTTGATTCGTAAAGGTTTTACGCTTTTTTGTATGTTATGAAACTGCATGCAGGGCCTGATTAACTTCTGATTCTAGGAGAAGCACAGTATCATTTTGGGGCATCTGAGCCGAAGTTATATTTTCCTGACAATTGAATAAAATCTCTCGATTATCGTATAAGACAGGTAGTACATATACGCTATATGCAAGAATCCGAAGGCTCTCATCCTGTGCAGAAACTTATCGGAGACTTGGCGATTCCATGGAAAAACTTATTTTATTTGAAGAAAGATAGTTAAACAAGTAGGTAAGTGTGATCGAAGATCGCTCAAAGGGTTTCGTTTAATATTCCTTTCAAAACACTTTATCCTTTCTTTAATAAATCCAAATAAATTTCATTTAGCCAAAAAAAAAAGTTTGTTTTTTATAAAAAGTAAAAAATTACCGGTCTATTTTTTTTCTTTTTCTCGAATATCTAAACCAACCCGCTATTATATTCTGTCATAATAATATCTGTCATGCGGACTAAATGCGATATTTAAAAAAATAATTTCAAAATTAAATATGTTGTACACCTTCAAAATGTTAAAATATGCGAATATTTCCATAATCGGATTTTTATCATGATTCATTATGTTTCTCAAACTCATCTATTTACTATTATCTATTACTCATATTGATACTCGCTTTGTATTATTCTCAATCATCTGAAAAATTTTTTAAACTTCCAATAGGACGTCAGATTTTCTTTTAATTCTCTAATGACGTGATATTAATCTGTTTTGTGTACATACGCATACTCCTTGTATTATTGAGAAATCTTTGAAAATTTCCTTTTTATTACCACTATCAGTCATTTTTATTTCATATTAATATTTTTTTTCAATTGGTAAAACTTCTTATTACGTTTTCATTTTTCACGTGGAAATCGTCTGATAAAAAATTAATTATTGTAGAAAGAATTTCATCGTGGATTTTTAATTTTTGCAATCTGCTATAACGAAAAATGTTTAAATTTAATAGGAAAAGGCTGTTAGAATTTTGGTTTTTTATCTCTATTTATTAAAATAATACGAACTTTTCAAATTTTAATATTTTGAGCTCTTTATAGCTGGTATTCAGCTATATACACAACGTTTAAACTCTGTAAGTTACATAGTTTCTGAGAATAGCTCTGTGACATATACAGACAACGGAGCGGGAGTAATAGGGTTTCGTGAGATGAACAAATGCCCTAAAAATGAGGCGGTCCCCCGGCACTCAGAACTTACAACTTCACATCATGAAAATTCAATTTCGAATGACACTTTTTTTAGATGCCACAAATTTATACGCGTGAACCCATAGCTTCAAGAAGCAAAATTGTTAGGGAGAAAAACATTCTAATTCTTGAACGCAAACCGCCAAACCAGATTACCATATCAGCATCTTTATAAAAAAAACAGAAAAAACAACTGTCCGACTTTAACATCTGCAGGAATTTTAGCATGCAGGTGTATCGAGAAATAGGCGTTGCATTTAATTTTCTTTATATCTTCTGTGATCTAAAATGTGTGCATTAGGAAGACACGCAGATACCAAACTGAAAATGATTTCATTTCTCATATGAAAATAGCAAGCACATACGGAAGAAAGAATTTAGAACATTAATTAACAAAGGATCACTTCAAGTTGCGATAAAAGAGTATGTGAATTATCGAATTTTAAGTAGAAAGGAAAGAGATTTTATTTTCACAGAAGCGCGATACAATTAAAAATAACTAAAAGAGGAAACACAATTAATTTATAAAATTTAACGATAAATATATGAATCTCCATCATACCTTTCATTTGGAAAAATATTTCTTAATTCTTCCTTCATAAAAACTCACCAATAATACTGATATTATTCCCGGCAGTAGCTTAGCTGAGGTCATATATATTTCATTAAACATCGTTTTGTGTTCCCTGTATATGCTTAAGACATATTAGTACATATAGCTGTATGCTCAATTTCCCGGGTGGTTTCTAACAGGCACATCAGGAAACCAGGATGCTGTATGATTAATTAACATCCAATTAATGACATTCATATTTCCCTGTTAAATAAGTTTCGTAAAGTAGTGCATGGTTTTCCTCTTGGATTAAACAAACGTTCTTTTCCAAAAAAATTAAAAATACAATGTAAAAAAATGAAAATGGAAATTAGAGAGCCCTCTTCACAGTCATTTTGGGGGCTCCTTTTAAATTTTAGAGGGAAAGCATATGCTTTACATGGCTTTTGAATAATCAGGCCCTGACTGCATGCAAAGCCAAGAGCTATAGTTTTATGTAACAATATAAAAATGCCACTTTTCCTTTGCCTCTCCTGTGAAATGTAGTATTTTTTAATTGTGTAACTTTTCTTCCGGGTGAGCGATATATAATATGAAACTTTCGAAATAACATTCCCATATACGTTAAGTTTTGATTTTGTGCCTGTGTGAGATTGTTTATTTGTAAAATTTTTATTCTCTTTAATATGTTATATAATTTTCGTGACTAACTAATCGACCATTCGCTGCTGTAAAACATGCTTCAATGAAAATTAGCATGATGTCTGAGTGATTTTCAACTTTATTATCCCTCTATGGGGAATAAGAGTTATTTATAAAACAAAAAATTTCTTTTAAAGTTTTCGCAGTATTAAAATAAATACTTGCGTAGTAAATTAAATGTAAGAGATAAATTACTGAAAGAATTCCCAGGTTGAAAAACTACCGTTGAGTACTGATTCTTTTTATGTCTGGGAAAATATGATCCATTTTATAAATGGAAGTCATTTTACTTTAAATGAACAAAAAAGGTAATATATATATATCTATAAACGGAATATTCTGAAATAAAATTCTCACATCAATTAACTCTGGATTTCTTTGTATTTCCAGTTATTATTTTTTTTCCTGTACGTGTCTGTGTGTTTGTAAGACTTCTCTTCAATCTATTAGAAAGTTTTTGTGACTAAGTCCATTTATAATTCTCAATATAAAATATACTTCAGAGAAAAGTACTTAAATGTGTCAATAAAATTTAATTTAGTTGAAAATCCTTGGCAATATAAATATTACTTTATAAACGCAGGATTTTTTTTAATCGTTGTACAAAGGAAAACAAAAATTGCTTTCGTAAAATGTACGAGGTAAATTTGTTCCCCGAGAGAAATGTACCGCAAGTGATGATTCTTCTTACGTCTGGGAAAATATTATCTGTTTTATAAATATACGACAATTTACTTTAAATGGTCCGAAAGTTTCACATGTACAAAGTGAATCTTCTGAAATACAATTCTCACAGGCTTTGGATTTCTTTGTATTTCCTGTTCTTATTTTTCTTCCAGTGTGTGTCTGTGTGTTTGTAAGACTTCTCTTGAATCTAGTAGAAAGTTTTTGCAACTAAGTCCATTTATAATCACAGCATAAAACATGCTTCAGTGAAAAATTTCAATAAAATTTAATTTATTGGAAATCTTTGGCAAAGTACATATTACTTTTTTTTAAATGGTATTTTTTTTTTAAGTTAAACATACAAAAAATAACAACTTTCGTAAAGAAGTACGAGGTAAATTTCTCAAGCCTGTTCGCAGAGAGAAAATCTACCGCTGTGTAACGATTCTTCTTTCCCCTGAAAAAAATATGATCTGTTTTATAAATGGACCAAATTTTATTTTGAATGGAAAAAAAAAAACGTTCATATAAAGTGAATCTTCTGAAATAAAATTATCACATGTAATTAACTCTGGATTTCTTTGTATTTCCAGTTCTTATTTATCTCCCTGTGTGTTTATAAGACTTCTCTTAAATCTATTAGAAAGTTTCTGTGATTAAGTCCATTTATAATTCCCAGAATAAAACATCTTTCAGTGAAAATTTTTTTAATGTTTCAATAAAATTTAATTAAGTTGAAAATCCTTGACAATATAAATATTACAAACCAGAAAATTTTAAAGTTGAACATACAAAAAAATATTACTTTCGTAAAAAGCTAGAGGTACATTTTAAAAGTCTGCTCACAAAGAGAATAACTACCGCTGAGTAATGATTCTGCTTGAGTCTGGGAAAATATGATGAATTTTATAAATGGACGTTATTTTACTTCGAATGGACCGAAAGATTCTTATATATAAAGTGAATCTTCTGAAATAAAGTTCTCATAGGCAATTAACTTTAGATTTCGTTGTATTTCCAGTTCTTCTTATTTTTCTTCCTGTACGTGTCTGTGTGTTTGTGAGACTTTTCTTGAATCTATTAGAAAGTTTTTACGACTAAGTCCATTTATAATTCTCAGTATAAAACATGCTTCAGGAAAAAATACGTCAATGTTTCAATTAATTTAATTTGGTTGATAATCCTTGGCAATATAAATATTACTTTAAAAAGTCAGGGATTTTTTTTTTAATGTTGAACAACGAAAAAAAAATCATAAAAAACACGAGGCAAATTTCTGAAGCCTATTGCCAGAGAAAAAAAACTACCGCAAGTAATGATTCTTCTTACGTCTGGGAAAATGCAATCGTTTTATAAATAAACAGCATTTTACATTAAATTGACCAAAAGGTTCATATGTATAAAATGAAACTTCTGAAATAAAAATTTCACAAGCAATTAATTACCTTTGGATTTCTTTGTATTTCCTGTTCTTCTTAGTTTTCTTCCAGTGTGTGTCAGTGTGTTTGTTAGACTTCTCTTGAATCTATTAGAAAGTTTTTGTAACTAAATTAATTAATAATTCCCAGTATAAAATATGCTTTAGTGAAACTTTCTTTAATGTTTCAATAAATTTTAATGTATGGGAAAAGCCTAGCCCCTCTACATATTACTTTTTTAAAAAGGGATTTTATTAAACGATGAACATACGAAAAAATAATTGCTTTCGTAAAAAAGTACAAGGTAAATTTCTCAAGCCTGTTCGCAGAAAGAAAATTTATCGCTAAGTAATGATTCTTTTTATTCCTGAGAAAATATGATCTGTTTTGTAAATGGACTATATTTTACTTTCAATGGATCAAAAAGTTCATATACAGGGTGATTTTTTTTAAAGTTGTGAAAGTAAAACCCTTTAACAAAAGAACCACTGATCCAAATGATCTGAAATTTCACCAGTATGCTCCCTAGCAATGGGCATTTTTTTGGCGTGATTAAAAAAAAACTTAAAATCTCACCGACAGATGGCGCTGTAAGTTAGCAAAAACAAATAATACCGTCAGTGGGAGGAAAACAATGGACGGTACTCTGAGAAACCATCTTCCGTAGGCCCTCTGTCGTCATTGGAACTTTTCTTAAATTCTTATGTGTCCTAAATCTCCTAAAATCAGTTGCTGCGCTGTCATTATTCTTATAATACAGTTTCACTAACAACGCACGATACGTCAATGGCACAGTCATTGCGAAGATATCCGTAGAATAATGAACATGAGGTGTGCGTACTTCACGTTTTAACGCCACTGTGCGTGTGTCGGGCGCAAGTTCATCTTCCGACTTTACTGCATGTACAGTGACATCTGTCGGTGCGATTTTACGTTTTTTTCAACCACACCTAAAAAATTCCCATGGCTTTGGGAGCATACTGGTGAAATTTCAGGTCATTTGGATCAGTGGTTCTTTTGTTATAAGGTTTTACTTTCACAACTTAAAAAAAAAAATCACCCTGTATATAAAGTTAATCTTCTGAAATATAATTCTTACAATCAATTAACTTTGGATTCCTTTTTATTTTCAGTTTTTCTTATTTTTCTTCTTGTACGTTTCTGTGGGTGTGTAAGATTCCTTTTGGATCTATCAGAAAGTTTTTGTGATTAAGTACATTCATGATTCCCAATATAAAACATACTTCCTGGAAAATTACTTTAATGTTTCAATAAAACTTAATTAAATTAAAATACTCGGCAATATAAATATCACTTTTCAAAAGCAGGGATTTTATTTATTTATTTATTTATTTATTTTAAACGTTGAACATGGGGAAAAAGTAATTACTTTCCTGAAAAGTACGAAGTAAATTTCTCAAGACTGTTCGGAGAGACAAAAACTACCTCTGAGTAATGATTCTTCTTACGTCTGGGAAAATATTATTCCGTTTTATAAGTAGATGACATTTTTTTCTTTAAATGGAGCAAAGAGTACATACATAATGTGAATCTTTTGAAATAAAATTCTCTCAAGCAATTAACTTTTGATTTATTTGTATTTACAGTTCTTCTTATTTTTATTCTTTTATATGTGTATGTTTATTAGACTTTCCTTCTCTTGAATCTAGAAACATTAATGAATTAAAATATTTTGTGACAGATTGATTCCATTTATTTAATTCCCAATCAATAAAACTGAAAAAAATTACCTTAATAAAAAAACTGCCTTAATGTTTTAGTAAATTTCAGTTAAATTGAAAGTGCTTGGCAATAAAAATATTACTTTTAAAATCAGAAGGTTTCTTTTTTTTTTTTTTTTTTAACCATTGCACAGTTGGAAAATGAATGCTTTCATAAATAAATTAAGGTGCATTTCTGAAACTCTCTTCAGAGTGAGAAACAACTGAAGCTTTTTCTTCAGTCTGGAAAAAAGAAATATTTTTGTGTTTGTCTTGTGTAGATTTTTTTTTCTTTTCTTTCTTTTTTTTTTCTTTTTTTTGTGTGTGTGTTTATAATTTTTTTCTTTTCTTAAATGTATAAATAAAAATATCCTAATTAACTGATCTAATTCATTTAATTCCCAATGTAAAAAAAAAAAATTCCGTGAAAATTACCACATTGTATCAATAAATTTCAAATTAATCGCAGATCCTTGACAATCAGTGTGTTACTTTTAAAATCAGATATTTGAAGCATATGCAAAATAAATGTTTCCTTATAAATTTAATATATGAGATAAATTGCTCATGGTTATTAGCAGAGAGATAAACTATCTATGAGTAAATATTCTTCTTACATTTAGGAAAACACCTTCCGTTTTATAAATTAACGCAATTTACTTTGAATAGGGTAAAGGTGCCATATATAAAGGGGAATCGTTTGAAATAATATTCAAGTAATAAATTAAATTTTGAGTTGTTTCTGTTTTTAACTTTTTCTTATTTTCGCTCCCTGTATGTGGGTATGTTTATCAGATTTTTCTTACCTAGAATCTGATAGATTTTTGTGACTGACTGAGTTCATTTATTTAATTCACAGTGTAAAAGCTGCTTCAGTTAAAATCACTTTAATGTTTCCATCAGTTTTAATTAAATAGCAAATCCCTCGCAATAAAAAAACTACTTTTTTAAATCCAGGATTTTCTGATAAGCGTTTCGTATAGGAAGAAATAATTGCTTTCGTAAAATGTACGAAGCAAAATTGTGAAGCCTGTTACAGAGGGGAAAACTACATCTCAGTAATGATTCTTTTCACGCCAGAGATAATATCTTCTGTTTTATAAATGAATGAAAATATAACTTTATTTCGTAGTAAGGGTACATCATATTGTTAATATTTTGAAATAAAATTCTCCCATGCAATTGTCATTTGATTTGTTTATAGTTTAAGTTTTTCTTATTTTCTTTCTTACATGTGTGTATGTTTATAAAACTTTTCTTATGTTCAATCTATTAGATTAAAAGTGTTTTTTGATTGTCTGAGTTGATTTATTTAATTCCCTATGGAAGAGCTACTTTAAAAAAATTACTTTAACGTTTAAATAAATTTTAATAATATTTCAAATCAATGGTAATAAGATGTCACTTTTTAAAAGGGGAGATTTTTTTTAAACATTGCACATAAGGGGTAAGTGCTTTCTTAAAATGCATGTTATACATTTCTGAAACCAGTCCGCAGAAGGAAAACTACTACTGAGTAATGATTATTCTCACATCTGGTCAAATATCTTTCATTTTATAAATGAATGTTAATATAACTTTACTTCGTAGAAAAGATCCATCATATTGTTAATCTTTTGAAATAAAATTCTCCCATGCAATTGTCATTTGATTTGTTTATAGTTTAAGTTTTTCTTATTTTTCTTTCTACCTGTGTGTATGTTTTTAAAACTTTTCTTATGTTCAATCTATTAGATTAAAAGGGTTTTTTGATTGTCTGAGTTCATTTATTTAATTCCCTATGGAAGACCTACTTTAAAAAAATTACTTTAACGTTTAAATAAATTTTAATAATATTTCAAATCAATGGTAATAAAGATGTCACTTTTTAAAAGGGGAGATTTTTTTTAAACATTGCACTTAAGGGGGAAATAGCACTTTCTTAAAATGCATGATATAAATTTCTGAAGCTAGTTCGCCGGAGGAAAACTACTGCTGAGTAATGATTATTCTCACATCTGGTCAAATATCTTTCATTTTATAAATGAATGTTAATATAACTTTACTTCGTAGAAAAGATCCATCATATTGTTAATCTTTTGAAATAAAATTCTCCCATGCAATTGTCATTTGATTTGTTTATAGTTTAAGTTTTTCTTATTTTTCTTTCTACCTGTGTGTATGTTTTTAAAACTTTTCTTATGTTCAATCTATTAGATTAAAAGGGTTTTTTGATTGTCTGAGTTCATTTATTTAATTCCCTATGGAAGACCTACTTTAAAAAAATACTTTAACGTTTAAATAAATTTTAATTATATTTCAAATCAATGGTAATAAAGATGTCACTTTTTAAAAGGGGAGATTTTTTTTAAGCATTGCACTTAAGGGGGGAAAAAGCACTTTCTTAAAATTCATGATATAAATTTCTGAAGCTAGTTCGCCGGAGGAAAACTACTACTGAGTAATGATTCTTCTCATATCTGGTCAAATATCTTTCATTTTATATATTAATGACATTTTACTTTGAATGTAATGATTCTTCTCCCATATGGTCAAATATCTTTCATTTTATAAATTAATGACATTTTACTTTGAATGTAAGGCATTCTTCATCATATTGTGAAGCTTTTGAAGTAAAATTCTCTCAAACAATTGACATTTAATATGTTTATATTTCCAGTTCTTCTTATTTATCTTTCTGCGTATGTATATGTTTATAAGACTTTTCTTCTGTTCAATGCATTAGAAAGATTTCTTTAATTGAGTTAGTTCATTTTTTTAATTCCCTATGTAAGACCCTCTTCAGCAGAAATTACTTTAATGTTGTGCAACAATTTTTAATTAAGTCGTAAAGCCTTGGAAGTAAACATTTTATTTTAAAAGTACTGATTTTTTTTAAACGTTGCAAACAGGAGAAATAAATGCTTTTGTAATGAATTTAATGTACGCGATAAATGGCCGAAGCCAGTTTGCAGAGAGAAAAACTTTCCCCAAGAAATTTTTCTGCCGTCTGGAAAAATGTCTTCCGTTTCATAATCGAACGACATTTTACTTTGAATGTGAATAGTTCAAATATAATGTGATTCTTTTGAAATATAATTTCACACGCATTAAATTTCGATTTGTATATTTTCAGAAAAATGCTTTTTTTTTTTTTTTTTTTTTTTTTTTACGGGTATTTGTAAACTTTTTTGTCTCAATTACATTCTAACATTCACAATATTAACTTAACTTAATTATTTAACTCTGAGATCAGTAAAAATAAATTTAATGTTTCAGTGAATCTTAATTAAATTTTAAATCCTTGTAAATAAAAATGCTGCTTTTGAACCTAGAGAGTTATTTAAAACATACAAAATAAATGCTTCCAAGACGTAATTTGTAATGCATTGCATTATAAGGTAAAACTTTTAGCCTTGTTTGCGTAGAAAAAAAGCTACCACTCACTTTCTTAGCTTTTTTTACACTTTAAAATACTTCTTCTTTACTTCCCCTATTTCAAAATTCTACTTTTTTAAGCCTAGTGTCTTAGCTTTTTCGTATGAAAATTTCATTCCATTTTATAGTATTGTTTTCTTTCATAAGCCTGTTTTTTTATTTTACAAGGAACGCTTTCCAAGGTTTTTCGCGCCAAATTCAATACATTATTATATCATTTTTTTCCATAGTCCCTTAAAGAGTACAGTCGTGTGAGCAGATTGGCTGACGCCAGATGCTGCATTGCGGTTTTTTCTTGTCAGTGTGTTCTTACGCATAAACCGATACAAGCAAATGCATTGCCTCAGAGTTTTGAAGTGGAAACTTTTGCTGTTTTCCCCTTGTGTTAGGATCTGCGTTGTCGTCATCAAACGCTGGAATTTTTTGTGTTGATTATGGAGAGATGTTTGAAAAATATTATGGATATACGTTAACATTTAGTTTTATTTTTAGTAATGTATTCTCCTTTAATATGCTGAAGTTAAAAGTATTCTTATACGATGAGCCTTCCCGTCAAGCCTGTAATACTTCTCTTGCTAGAATAAATTACTTGAATTGAAATTACTTGCTTTTTCTGACTCTGGGAAATTCTACTTTGGGTAAACATGGTTTCCTGTACGACTCGAATTACGGCATTTTTCTATTAATGATATGCTGGTAACTTGTAATCTAGTTTAATAAAAGCATATCTCTTAATACGACTGAACTCAGAATTTACTTATTTATTTACTCTGTCGAAGAAAGTATATTCTATTTAATAACTGAACTTTTTTCTTTGAAGAGAACGGCTCATATATGTTGTGAATCTTTCGAAATACAATTATCACATGCATTAAGTACTGATTTAGTTCTATTTTCAATTTTTATTTTCTTTCCTGTATGCGTGCGTGTTTGTAAATCTATTCAATTTTTAATATGTTTAAAACGTGACTAACGTTTATTTAATTCCCAGTCCAAAAGCTATTTCACTGAAAATTATCTTCCTGTTGCAGAGATTTTAAATTAAATTGCAAATCTTGGCATTAAAATATTATATTTACAAGCCGATTTTTTTTTTAAGCGGATCAGTTGGAAAATATTAATAATAATAATACATTTAGGGTATGAGATAAATTTATAAAGTTTGCTTGTAAATGGCTTTCTTTCTAAGTGGTAAAACAGATTCTGCTTTACAAATGAACATTATTTTACTTCTAATAAGAGAAAAAATCATAACAAATAAAACAAAATAAAACTAATAAAGGAATAAAATGAAATAAATTGTCATAAAATAAAATTTTCAGACGCTTTAACTGTTAATTTATTTGTTTTCTCACTAAATTTGCAAAAGAAGACAAATACTTCTTAATTTAGGAAAATATAATATAACCACGAAAACAAAAATAAGCTACAACCTCTTCCGAGTTCCCAACGATTTTTAAAAGTGTTATGTATCTTTAGAAATCTCAGAAAGCATTTTAGAGATTTAAAGAAGCATTTATAAAAATAAAGTTTCTGTTGCTGCCACTGGTTTTTGGAAATGTTTGCAAGTAGCTTTTATAGTGCATTAATCAGCTTTCTTAGAAAATTACCTTTATCTTTGAGTAAATTTTAATAAAGCTGCAGATCAATAAGAATTTATTAGTATTAAGAGCAATAAGAATTTTATTTTTAAAAACAAAGAATTTTCATAACTTAGTACAGCTTGAAAAGCAATGCTTCGTGATGAATTTAAAATAAGAGGTAAATTTCTGAAGTTTGTTCGTAAATGATGTTTCTACTAACTGGCAAAATGTGTTCTGCTTTGTAACTGAATGGCAATTTACTTTGAATGAGAGAAAAATTCATAATTAATAAAACAAAACAATTTAATAAAATAATAAAGTGAAATAAATATAGACAAAGAATATTCTTACAGGCACTAACTTTTGATTTCTTTGTATTATAGGTTTTTTTCCCCGTATGTGCGTGTGTGTGTGTTTGTAAAAATAAATTTTCGCTTGAATCTATTAGAAAACTTTCATGACTAACTGAGCCCATTCATTTAATTCTTAGCGTAAAACCTACTTCAGTGAAAATTACTTTAATGTTTGAGTAAATTTTAATAAAGCTGTAGATCAATGGCAATAAAAATGTTACTTTTAAAAGCAAATATTTTTATAACTCTGTACAGCTGGAAAAAAATGCTTTCGTTATAAATTTAATATATGAGATGAATTTCCGAAGTCATTTCTTAAATTATGTTTCTTTCTATCCGGCAAATATGTTCTGCCTTGTAAATGAATGGTTTTTACTTTGAATGAGTGAAAAATTCATAATTAATAAAACAAAACAAATTAATTAAAGAATAAATTCGAATAAATATAGACAAAAGAATATTTTTAAAGGCGCTAACTTCTGATTTGTTTGTATTATAGGTCCTTTATTTTTTTTTCCTGTATGTGTGTGTGTTTGTTTGTAAAAATTAATTTTCGCTTTAATCTATTAGATAACTTTCATAACTAACTGAGCCCATTTATTTAATTCTTAGCGTAAAACCTACTTCAGTAAAATTTTCATTAATATTTGAGGAAATTTGGATAAAACTGTAGATCAATGGCAATAAAAATGTTACTTTTAAAAGCAAATATTTTTTTATTACTCTGTACATCTGGAAAAGAAATGCTTTCGTTATGAAATTAATATATGAGGTAAATTTCTGAAGTCTGCTCGTAACTGATGTCTGGGAAAATATCTTCTGCCTTGTAAATTAATGGTATTGTACTTTGAGTGAAAAAAAATTTAATTAATAAAACAGAACAAATTAATAAAAGAATAAATTTAAATAAATATAGATTAAAGAAGATTCTTAAAGGCACTAACTTTTGATTAGTTTGTATTTTAGGTTCTTTATTTTTTTCTATATGTGTGTGTGTTTGTAAAAATAAATTTTCGCTTGAAACCATTAGAAAACTTTCATGACTAACTGAGTCCATTCATTTAATTCTTAGCGAAAAATCTACTTCAGTGAAAATTACTTTAATGTTTGAGTAAATTTGAATAAAACTGTAGATGAAAAGCAATAAAACTTTACTTTTAAAAACAAATATTGTTTATAACTCGATACAGCTTGAAAAGAAATGCTTCGTGGTGGATTTAAAGAACGAGGTAAATTTATGAATTTTGTTTGTAAATTATGTTTCTTCTATCTGGATAAATATGGTCTGCTTTGTAAATGAATAGTATTTTTCTTTGAATGAGTGAAAAGTTCATAATTGTTTGCATGAAGCTTACGTAAAGCTAATAAAATGAAACAAATTAATAAAGACATAAATTTACCTCGTACTTTAAATTGGTCACGAAGCATTTCTTTGCAAGCTGTACCAAGTTATAAAAAATGTTTGCTTTTAAAAGTAAATTTTTATTGCCCTTGATCTATAGTTTTATTCAAATTTACTCAAACATTAAGAATACACTGAAATAAATTGAGATAAAATAAAATTATCACGGGCTCTAATTTTTGATTTGCTTTTTTTTTTTTTGTTCTTTATTTTTTATATATATGTGTGTCTATTTCTAAAAGTAAAATGTGGCCTGAATCTAATAGAAAACTTTCGTAACTAACTGAGCCCATTCATTTAATTCCCAGCATAAAACCTACTTTAGTGAAAATTAACGTAATCTTTGAGTAAATGTGCAAAAAATTGTAAATCATTGGCCTTTAAACATGTTACTTTTAAAAGCAAAGATTTTTTAGAATTTTGTTAATCCATAAAACAAATGTTTTCGTGATGAATATATGAGGTAAATTTCTGAAATATGTTCGCAGAAAGTAAAGTAACTGGTGAATAATAATTTTCCTGTGAAAATATATTCTATTTCATAACTGAATTTTATTTTACTTTTACCAGTGTAAATGGTTCATACATATTGGAAAAAAATTTAAGCATTAACTTTGGATTTTTCTTTTGAACAATTCTTACGGTTATTTATTTTTGTGTATGTGTTTATAAAACTTTTTTCTCTTGAAACTTTTGGAAAATTTTCATGACTAATTGAGCCCATTTATTTAATTTAATATGTCAAATTTCCGTTACTGAGAATATTTTAATGTTTTAACGAGGTTTAAGTAAATTGTAAATTCTATAATAATGCTTCTAATATGTAAAACGTTTTTGACATTCTTGTAACAATGCGCATGTTATGCCAAACAGCTAATTGTACAATGTTTTGGATAAAAAAGTATGGCAATACAAATAAAAAAATTAGTTTGTTTAATTTAAAATTATAGTGCAATGGTAAAAGTGATCTTAGAGGAATTTTAGCTAAAATCGTTGCGGTTCTAAACAAAAAATGGTTTACTACATAAAAGGCTTACTACATAGAGGCTAATGATGCTATTTTTTTAATTTATTGTTTTTTAAATGAACGAAGCTTAAAAGATTTCATTTATTGTGTTCGCTGTAATAATAGGATTCTTTGACATCTGTAATTCACGATTTTTTTCTTTATATTCATAAACAGAACGTATCGCCGTAAGCCAGATCCATTTTTTTTTCACATGTACGCGAAGTGCAGCAGAACACTGGGTCTAGTAGATTGCTGCATAAGCTGAGTATTTCGAAAGAAAGGCCGTTTAGATTACGTATGTAATATACCATTTTGTAAACAGGACTATTTTGGATTCTTTTTTGATTCACTGTTATATTTAGCATTTTCCAATTTATCAAGAAATAATGATGAAATTGTGAAGTTGTGACATACCTGGCTAAGCCGTCACTTTGAAGAGCATTCATGACTATATTTTATAGATAAAAAAAATCACATTATTTAAAACTGATAGGGAAGGGATGTGACGGAGCTTCTTTCAATTTTGCCTACAATATGCTGCGATTAAGAACAGTTTCTCTCTAGATCAATATTCAACACTATGAGAAATACAAAATTATTAATTTAGGAAAGTTCACTTACATAAATAATTCTGTCGGGTCACAAGTATTCGCTGATAACTTCAGACTTTAAACACGACTCTTGCTATAAATCAAAGGTTAATTACACTTCCAAAACTAGTAACTCGTGGTTGCCGATTAACTTTATTTGAACTATAAACAAAGTTCAATCTTACCAAACGGCAACTCGTGTCTCTAACCACTAGCCAAACTCTTCGATATCTGGACACGTGCAAAATCTTTATATTCCATTACTTGTCGCTGGATTAACTATCTACAAGGGCACTATTTATCAAGAAATAATGATGAAATTGTGAAGTTGTGACGTACCGTGGCTCGACCCAATCCACTGATACTACCTTTCGCTTCGGCTTTTATACTCCGCAGATTGAACAAAGAAACCTAATTTGCATAAACTCACAGTGAAAAGTACTAACTGCAGCTTCGAGAGCCACAAACACACTTCTGAAAATTAAAGTAAAATACAGTACAGATGTCTCTGTTGTGCTTACAGACTAATATTGACATATTCAATATATAACATTGTCCATATTAAAAAAACTAGAATCCCTTTCTAAGAGAGTTGTTAGTCATCTACAAAGTTCATAATTTTGCATCAATTTTTTTTTCTTGTATAGTTTCATATTCATTATATAGACTGCAGAGAAGTTATTTATTTATTTACTTTTTGCAGTTTTATATCTGCATTATCTATTTACTGCCCCCTATCATTATATAATTAATTCCATTTGTATTGAATATAGATTATAATTCATTTAACAATTTAAAATTTCGGATAGTGATCTCAAAATTTTTTTAAGGTATTTAATAAATTCTTCTAAAATATTTATTTTAGGAAATGTATGTATAGATTAAAAAATAAGTAACTTAATTTTAAAAATTAAGTAACTCAAGGAGTTTAGTAAAATGCGTTTTAGAAGACAATTATTTTTTTTTTTGTTGTTGTTATTGTTTGTTCTGAGAAAATTTAAATTTTGATAGCATTAAATTATTCAGTCCATTTTCAACAAGCGTTTCAAGTATTTTTTTTCTCTAACATGAGCTCACACTCATAAAATTAAAATTTGTCTCATGTCAATTAAAAACGAAAGCATGTTGTCAAACAGGTCATTAAAACTGAAAACATGTGGTTCATATTGATAAAAAGATGACATAAAATTATACATCATTTATTATTTTTAAAATGACAATTGAAAGTTATCTCTTTTTTGCTTTCCTTCCGACTGGTGATTTATTATCATCAATCCATTTTGATCTCTTTGGTCATATACTGTCACATTCGATGACTAATAGATTTCAATTATTTTTTATTGAAATTAAGAATTCCATGATACATTTTGATTTTCTTTCTTTCTGATTTCGTAAATGTTCTGGTTGCTTTCAATAATGTTAAGAGGTCAAGTACCTTTGAAATGACAAAAGTTTTAAAATAGTTCTTAAAAAAATTAAAATACATAATCTTAAAATAATTAAATTTTCCAAATACTGTGAAAATATTTAATAAGACTGTTGGCAAAAAAGCCGCCTCTGCTCTGCGCTGTAGGTTACGCGCGCTAATACTTAGATAAATAAATAATCATTCTGGCCATGAAAACACAATTAATATAATAATATAGGTAATTTCTTACCTTTATCTTTCTTCAGCATCAGTATTCCTACTACTTCAGCTTGATGCACATTTTTAACTGCTGTGTGTAATCCTTTTATTTCGGAGCTACAGTGTTAAAAACAGAAATGTTAATTAATGAATTATATTATTTATATTGAGTCCACACTTGAGACCATCATTTTTGTAATGGAGAATTATATTTTAAAACTTTGGCTTAACATTTTCAATTAATATTTTACATACAGCTGCCTTTTGCAGCAACAGATTAAAATTATTACATCTTTCTCTATTGAGATAAAAAGAGCAACTAAGCTTAATAATAAAAATAGTTTTTGAATCAGAGTTCTTTTGATGACGTCAGACAGCTGCAGCATGCGTGGGTTGATATTAAAACTAATTTCGCGAACATATTTCACATATTAATATCATTGTTTATCTTGAGTAGGATGATTTGTCTAAAATAGAAAAGTCTGTTCATTATAGAATGATTTATTGTCACTTAATGTATTTATTTGCGTGCTCAAATGTTTATGTCCTTGAATTGCTTCCTGTTTTGAAATCAGTTAATGATATCTGAGATGGTTATAAATCCATCACCCTTCCTTAACCATCTCAGATGCATCATGTAATAGTTGCATAGATTCTCGATGTTTCACAAACTGTGGTTTGCCCAGTGGCTTGGTCAGGGCGTCTGCTGTCATGTCTTGTGTTGGGCAGTAACAAAGGTCTAGAATACCGTCTTCTTTCATTTCTTTTATCGCGTGATAGCGAACGTCTATATGTTTAGTTCGCTTTGAGAATTTTTCGTTCTCCACCATCTTGATGCAGCTCTGGTTGTCTTCGTACAGTTTTACTGGTAAATTTTGCTGTAAGTCCAGGTCTGCTAATAGTTTTATTAGCCATGCAATTTCCTGTCCTGCACTAGCTGCAGCAACGAATTCAGCTTCTGCCGATGAGTAGGCAATGCAATTTTGCCTTTTTGAGTACCATTGTATCGTACTATTTCCCAGCATGAAAATGTTTCCAGTAGTCGATCTTCTGGTTTTTGTGTCTCCTGCCCAATCAGCGTCAGAAAAACCGATGAGTTGTGGTTCTTGATTTGTATTCAATGTGAGGTTCAGGTTTTTTGTGATGTTTAGATAACTAATTATGCGTTTCGCAGCGTTCCAATCTTTAAAACGTGGAGTTTCACATCTTCTGCTGAGGATGTTAACGGCGACTGATATATCTGGACGTGTAGTGGTTCCTATATATAACAATGATCCTATTGCTTGTCTGAATTTTGTGTTGTTAGGCATTAAGTTTTCGTCGTCCTCTAATTTGTGAAAACCGGCATCCATGGGAGTGCTTATTGGTTTTGCGTTTTCTAAATTGAATTTTCTTGTGAGTTCTTCTATTTTTAACCTTTGATTTAATTTGTATCCGTTTTGTGTTTTTCTTATTTCCATGCCTAAATAGTGGGATACTTCCCCAAGGTCTTTTAATTCATATTCTTGCTTTAAAGCTTTTATTATTTTTTCAATTGATTCGTTTTCACCGCCTATTAATAAGTCATCTACGTAAACTATTATATACGTTGTGATGTTGTTTTCTTTTCGTGTGTATAGACATGAGTCCGCTGTGCTTTGTTGGAAATTCAATTTTTTTAAAGATTGTTCTATTCTTTTATTCCAAGTTCTCGCTGCCTGCTTAAGTCCATAGATGGATTTTTTCAATTTGCAGACTTTGTTTTCTTTATTTTTCTCAATGTAACCCTCCGGTTGTTTCATATAGACTTCATCTTCTAACTCACCGTATAGAAAAGCTGTGTCTATATCAATGTGTCTATATCAATGTGTCTCACGTTCAACTTCTTATATGCGGCTGCTGCCAAAAAAGTTCGCACAGTTGTTTGTGACACTACTGGGGCGAAAGTCTCGTCATAGTTTTCCCCGTATTTTTGGCTAAACCCTTTGGCTACCAAACGTGCTTTGTACTTTTGAGTGTTTCCGTGACTGTCTAATTTCTTTTTGAATGTCCATTTGCAACCTATAACCTTTTTGTTAGGTGGAGGATCCACTAATTCCCATGTGTTGTGTTTTCGCAACGAATTTATTTCCGCTTGTGTGGCTTTAAGTCAATTTTCTTTTTCTCTGGGATTATTTATTTCCAGTATTTCATTCCAACTACTAGGTTCTATTGTATCATTATTTTTTACATAACAGACATATCTGTCTGGTGGTACCCCCCTGTTCATTCTTTCGGATCTTCTTGGTTCATTGGTCGGTTGTTTGGACGCGGTTGGTTCTTCGGTTGTGTTGTTTAGCTCTGTTTCAATGTAATTTTTGTCGTCATATGAGTTTTCTGTCTCTTTGCTTTCTTTTAGGTTAATTTTACTATTTTCCATGAATTTCACTGTTCTGCCAATTACAATTTTATTTTGTTTTGTGTATATGCGATATGCCTTTGAGTTGTTATCGTATCCTACAAAAATCCCTTCCTGAGCCCTGTCGTCCAATTTTCCTCGATGTTGTTTATTCACATATACGTAAGCTTTGCACCCGAATGTTCGCAAATAGTGTAAACTCGGTTTGCGATTAAACCATAGCTCAAATGGGGTTTTATTTGTCGATCTTGTTGGTAAGCGATTTTGTAAATGATTCGCGGTGTTAATTGCTTCTCCCCAAAATCTTTGTGGCAGATCTGCTTCTCTCAGTAGGCTTCTACTCATGTCTAATAGCGACCTATTTTTCCTTTCTGCAATGCCATTTTGGCTCGGACAATACGGCACTGTTAATTGATGTTTAATGCCCCTTTTTCTTAAGTAATCCTCTATCCCTCTATTTATGTACTCTCCCCCGTTATCGGATCTTATTGCTTTCGGATATATCCCGAACTGGTTTCGAACCATAGCTATATAGTCGATTAGTTTATCCTGTACTTCATCTTTATGTTTTAATAAGTATATTACGGTAAATCTAGAGTAGTCGTCAATGAAAGTTACAAACATTGTTTTACCACCTATTGTGGGGGTTCCTATCGCTGTGCATACGTCCGTGTGCACTAGATCGAGTACTCTACCTGTTTTGTTTCTATACACTGTTTTGGGATAGGGAGCATCGCTCGTTTTTGTTTGTATGCATGTTTCGCATGTTGTTCCATGATTGCAATTATTTAATTTTATGCCATAGGCTAAGTCGTCTTTAACCATTTCCTTTATGGAATTATAATTTCTATGCCCTAGGCGTTTGTGCCAAAGTTCCAGGCAGTCTTTACTTTTGCATTCATGTGCCATATTTACTATATTCCTATCTGCATTTTCTAATAATTCAACTTCGTATAGGTTATTTTTCATTTTTGCCTCCAAATAGATTTTCCCATTTCGTGACAGCGTGCATTTATCTTTATCAAATAATAATTTATATCCATTCTTTGTGGCTTTACTAACTGAAATTAAATTAGATTCTATCTCCGGTACATATAACACTTCCTTTAACGTAATTTTATTTATGCCTCCATCGGATGTTTTTGTCGTGAATGCAGTTTCTCCGGTACCTAACGAGTTTAGAGTTTTTCCGTTGGCAATTATGACGGCTGTTTTTTCTGTGTCATTTAACTTAGTAAACTCATTTTTATTGTTTAGGATATGTGAAGATGAACCAGAATCGATAATCCAGGTTTGTTTTCCTGCTTTGTCTATTAGAAAGGCTGCGTCGCTGCCTTTATCTGGTTTTGTTTCCGTTCTATAATTTCTCGTGTTTACAAATTCGCGGTCAGTGTTTCCTATCTGGTTATCCGATTGTTGATAACACAACGATGATGAGTAATATTTATTTTTGTATGTTTGTTGTTTTTGTGTATTTGGGTGATTGTTTCGATTTTTCAAATGCCAACATTCTCTGTACGTGTGATTTCTCAATTTGCAATACGTGCACTGTTTATCTTTTTTAAAGTTATCATTAGGAAATCTTTTCTGCGTTTTAAACGCTTTTGATGAATTTTCACCCTGGTCTGTGTTTTCAACCCTTCTGTTGTACTCATCTGTTAATTTACTTCTAATAAATTGTGGTGTGAGCTCGTCCTCATTTCGCGATTCAAGGGCAGTAATTAACGTATTATAAGTAGGGGGTAGCGAACACAGCAATAAAGCTGAAAGATGGGAGTCGCTAATTGTTTCCCCGATAGCTGAAAGTTTGTCAATTAATTCTAGAATGTATGTTATATGTTTGATTAAGTTCTCGTTTTCTTGGAGCTTGGCTCCATAGAGCTTTCTTAACAAAAATAATTTACTAGAGAGGTTCGCCCGTTCGTGTATGGTTTTAAGTGCGTTCCAAGTGTCTCTAGCTGTGTTAAGCCCCTTAACATGGACGATTTGAGAATCGTCAATTGATAGGTTAATTATGGCTCTTGCCTTCCTGTCTTTCTTTTCCCAGTCAGTTGTGACTGGCGTGGGCCTATCTTCGGTTATTACATTGAATAAATCTTCTCTAATGAGTAACATTTCAGTTTTAAATTTCCAATTACTGTAATTACTTGCGTTAAGTTTTTCTACAAGCTGTATCTCACGTGATGCGGCCATTTTACTAGTTATTTAAGTTTTGTTATTAAAGAGGAATTGCTCTTTTATTATTTTATATAAAACTTCTTATATATATCTAGTTTTTCTTCAATTGTTTAACATTTCATATATATCAACAAAAAAAAAAATGCACAATATTTATTTCATCATCAAATAACTAACTATATTTTCAATAATTTTCAATTTCTTTTATTTATCTACTAAAATATGAGACTTTCTCAGTCTCATAATCGACTGTTGGCAAAAAAGCCGCCTCTGCTCTGCGCTGTAGGTTACGCGCGCTAATACTTAGATAAATAAATAATCATTCTGGCCATGAAAACACAATTAATATAATAATATAGGTAATTTCTTACCTTTATCTTTCTTCAGCATCAGTATTCCTACTACTTCAGCTTGATGCACATTTTTAACTGCTGTGTGTAATCCTTTTATTTCGGAGCTACAGTGTTAAAAACAGAAATGTTAATTAATGAATTATATTATTTATATTGAGTCCACACTTGAGACCATCATTTTTGTAATGGAGAATTATATTTTAAAACTTTGGCTTAACATTTTCAATTAATATTTTACATACAGCTGCCTTTTGCAGCAACAGATTAAAATTATTACATCTTTCTCTATTGAGATAAAAAGGGCAACTAAGCTTAATAATAAAAATAGTTTTTGAATCAGAGTTCTTTTGATGACGTCAGACAGCTGCAGCATGCGTGGGTTGATATTAAAACTAATTTCGCGACCATATTTCACATATTAATATCATTGTTTATCTTGAGTAGGATGATTTGTCTAAAATAGAAAAGTCTGTTCATTATAGAATGATTTATTGTCACTTAATGTATTTATTTGCGTGCTCAAATGTTTATGTCCTTGAATTGCTTCCTGTTTTGAAATCAGTTAATGATATCTGAGATGGTTATAAATCCATCAAAAATTAACTCTTTCAAATTTTGTTTTAGATTAAATTAAATATGCAGTAAAACATATGCAGACGGGAGAAAATTCAATTTTCGACACGTTTTCATCTCCGCTGGTAAAGTATTTATGAAGTTTTACTTGTATTCTTTTCGAAAATACCTTGAACATCTCCCATTAAAGCATATTTCCGTTAAAGGCATGTATCGTTTTTACAGGTTTTAATATTTATTTTTTCTTAGTAAATCATAAATAGGTATATTTTATAGTGCATTTCCTTCGGAAGGTATGCTGCGATATTTATTTTAATTCAAGGACATTATATTAGACATTTAATAGGTAGTTTCCAATGTTATACTTTCTGAATTTCCGTGTATTATCTATTTTAACAGAAATTTATAAATATAAAAATATAAAAAAACTGCTGCAGAATACAAGATTTTTTTTTTCTTTTGAAGTCTTTTTTTTTCCTTTGTGGTGTGATAAGGGGTTTTTTTCTTGCTATTTCTTTTTATCCTATGATCTCTCTTATTTCATACCTTTGTTAAGACATACGCTACTCTTATTTAAATTGCTCTTCTGTGTAAAAAACGTACATTATTTATAACAACTTTTTTTTTAAATGCATAATTTTATTTTTAAAAAAACATATGTATTTAATTTTACAGTTATCTGTTACGTTGTTTTTGTCTTTTTATATAAATATTTCTTTTTAGTCTGTTGTATATTTACATTCATATTTATTCATTATTTAGGGGAATAAAACAACGAAAATAGATCCAATTCAAAATAACGTGTGATATTTTCGTTTAAATTACTCTAAAATCTTATCCGGAAAAGCATACATTGTTTCTAACAGCTGTTTTCGTTTTTGTTCTTAAAAAAAAAAAGAATAAGTTTATATTTTTAATTTATAAATTTGTGTAGTGTTGTATTTTGTGCTTTTTTTTAAAACAATATATAGTTATATATATATATATATATATATATATATATATATATATATATATATATATATATATATATATATATATATATATATTTTTTTTTTTTTTACTTATGTTTCACTTTTTGAATAAATACTTCATTTGTTAGGACTATGTTTTATAATGTGTAATTTGACATAGCTATTTGGGATAATAATTTCATTGCATTTGGTCAGTTATTTCTGTTTCAATGGTTAATTTTTGCAATAAGTTTATATATATATATATATATATATATATATATATAATCTTCTACTTTACCTACATTCATATATATATACAATGTTTTTATTTTATTTTTAATGAATGAATAAAGTTATATTTCATTAGAACGTACACTATTCTTATTTAAATTGCTCTTCTGTGTTAAAACATACATTATTTCCAACAGATCTAATTTTGTTTTCGAAAAATATCTTTAAAAGTAATTTTGTGAACGGCATTCTTAATGTAATTATCTAATGCACCAAAATGTCTCCCCTTTTTTAGTTAATAATCTAAAGTTTCACAAGATGCATGTGTATATCTCAAGTTTATTCAGTTTATCACCTAGATCTAGAACATCCTCTAGCATATCCGGTAGTTCATATTTATGAAATACTCAGAAAGAAAACAATAATGCAAAACTTTCTATTAAAAAAAATGTATGCTATTTTTATTTGAATAATAAACTTTACTATAAAAACATACATTGTTTCTAAAAACTTTTCGTATGAATAAATTATTTTGTGTCTATTTTAAAATCATTTTGTTTTTTATAATTTTCTTTTTAATATTGTGTTATGTACTTCAGTATTGTGTTATGTAATAAAAGTAATAAACTAATACACTAAAATGTTTCCCTTTTATTCCAGCTCATATAATACTAAGTATCACAAAATGTGTATTCCTTTAGTTTAAGATTTTCATTTATCAGATGCGTTTACTAAATTGTAAGAAAATACGGTTACATTTTTTTCTTACTCTCCATCATGGAATATGTTTTGAAATTCTGCCATCAACACAAATTCATGAATAATTCATCTGGCTCAATGCTGCATTATCATATAAATATCTAAACACTGAATATTTTTGTTTCGAGACATTATTTCACAGTGTCACTGTGCTCATATACACATTCATAAATTAGTTAAATATTTATTTGTGTTATTTTAAAAATGTTTAGATATTAATGCATCGGTTTTCAAACCTTTAAAAATAAATTTTCTTTTGCATGTAAATATTTGTATTTTCTAATTAATAAGTAATTATTCTTACTAGCTTTACTTTCTTCACAAGTAACCTTTATTGAAGATATTTACATACCTGGTTCAAATGAAAAATAACAGAAGTGGAAATATGAAATAAAGATAAAGATTACTAGTTTCGTAGAGTTAATACAAATAAATAAATCAGGAACAACTAACGATAATAACTTATTATATGCGTTTTATGCAAAGTATTTTAACCATTTAATAAGAAGCTTTTGATTAGCTGAATATCAACACTTTAATGTACTATTTTAAAAATAGTAAAAAAAAAAATCTTTATCTATAATGTAGCTGTGACGTCATAAAAGTTTTTTAAAAAGGCATTTACTTATTCTTTCCTTATGTAAAAATCCTTTTAAAATTTACATTGTAAAATTGATCTTTTCCTGGTATAATTCTGAAAACTCCTGAAAGTTTGATATAAAATTTGAATACTCTAAATAGGTACATGGATCTACCCGAAATTTAGAATTTTCAAAGCTTGTGTTTGTTTGAATTATATGTCATCTTACCGCATAATAATAACATTAAAGTTCTGTAAATAGTATTTGTTTCAGGGCCAAGGTTTCCAGTTCGGCCATTTTTTTTAAAATTCAGAAACACCTAATTAATACCAGAAATTCCAAATAGTAATTTTATTTATTGGCAAGCATTCCGTAAATACAAAAAGTAAAATTCTTCTTTTTAAATTTCCGGTAGTAATTCGAAATCTCTGAATAAAAAAGGAGTTCAAACTGGCAATCTTGGAGAAATTTGAAACGTTTTCTAAATTTCTCATTCATTGAGTAAAATGATTATTTTCACATTTATATTAAAAAGTAAAGAGATTTTGTTAAAACCTTAGTCACAAATGTGAAGTCGCTAAACATACATCGCTTGCGAGAAAATCCTTAAAATATTTACATTGAAAAATTAATTTTGTTCTCATTTCATTTCAAAGAGTTTTGAAACTTTATCTAAAACTTGAGTACTAAAACTTAATGCATGGATCGACACAAAATATACAATATTCAAGATTTTATTTTATTTGGTTTATTCTTGACAATCTGCTATACAATATATCCAAATTCATAGTTTTATGTAAGCAGGACGTTTTGAAAGGGAAGTTGGAAACCATGTAACTTTTTTCGGATTTCTTATTTATTGATTTTCATATTTGTCTTAATCCTTATGCACCAACGGTACTTTAAATTACCACTAAACAAACTTGTTATAAAATTAATTTAACACATCGACTGGTAGTAATAGAATTGACAGTAATAAATTTAGAATGAGTTCTAGATACTTTTCTTTGTAATGTTTCAAAAGGATTGTTGTAAGTTGTACAAAGCAAAAACCTTTTTAAACAGATAATTTTATTTTTCTATCCTACTGTATAATATCCGAATTCACAGTTTTACATAAGCAGGTTTTGTCTCAGGTCAAGTCGAAAATCTTGACACTTTTTCAAATTTCTTATTTATTGATTTTCACATTTTTCTTAAGCCTTTATGCCTCGACGGAACTTTAAATTACCACTAAAAAACTTGTTATAAAATTCATTTAACACAACGATTGGTAGTAATAGAATTTAGAATGAGTTCTAGATACTTTTCTTTGTAATGTTCCAAAAGGATTTCTCGTTGTATAAAGCAGAAATATTTTTAAATAGATAATTTTATTTTTTCTATCTTACTGTATTATATCCGAATTCATAGTTTTACATCAGCAGGATTTGTTTCAGGATAAGTGGAAAATCTTGACGCATTTTTCAAACTTCTTATTTAGTGAATATTGTTTTTGTTTTTTTACATTTGTCTTAAAACTTTATTTCTGACGGTACTATAAATTACCACTAAAAACACTTTTGTTATAAAATTCATTTAACACATCGATAGACAGTAATTTAGAATGAAATCGAGATACTATTCTTTGTAATGTTCCAAAAGGATTGTTTGTTGTACAATGCAAAAACATTCTTAAATGGATAATTTTATTTTTCCCATCCTACTGAATAATATCCGAAATCACAGCTTTATGTTGTGAGACTGCGTGTAAATTACTCACTAAATTAGTACTAACTGGATGCTAATAAAAGTCCTATATAATTCCTCCTTCAAAGTAATAATGAGAGCAAGTTACCAGATGCTTGCTCATAAAATAGTTTCAAGGATCTATAACTCTCTGTCGCTTCTTTGATCAGACAGTATAGGATAAGATATTACGCTATAAATTTTCAACACTTGAGACCAGAGTTTCCATCTTAAAAACACTCAAGATTCCTTCACTCCATATATATATGAAAACGAGAGGATTTTTCGAGGAGAGCGTTTTTGATCTGCCCTAGAGAACAAGTTGCTTTAGCTCTCTCTTGGAGAGAAAATTACGGATAGTTGTTCCCGAAAAAAAAAAATTTCGCCTGGTGAGCCCGGGCCTCCTGATACAAACGTTACAAAAGAACTCATATTAATTGTGTGTGTGTGCTTAGAAGTCATTGCTTAATAAATTAATGTTGTTCGCTAACAAGTCTTTTAATTTTAAGCAGTACAATGTAAGCAGGACAAGTCGAAATTCTTGTAACTTCTTTCGAATTTCATATTTATTGAGTATTACTTTTTACTGATATTATTCTGAGAGCTTTTCCAAGTTCGATATAAAACATGACAACTAATGCTGAATATCTGAGTCGACTCGAAATTTACAACAGTGAAAGACTTGTTTTTATTTGAACCATTTGTCATCTTGTTTCATAATATCCACATTCAAAAATTTATCTAAACAGGTTCTTTCTTAAACTTTGAGCCTTTTTTTAGAGTTATATTTATCGAATAAACATTTTTTTCACATTTTATGTTTTGAAGAAAAAAAATATTTTTTATTAAAACTTTAGCTAAATTGTGATTGTACAATTTCAAAACGTTTGATGATAAATTGTTATAATATTTTCTTATATATATGTTGTATTCTGTTAATTTTTTAGCTCCATCTAGCAATCGCGAAAAAAATATGGCAATCTTCTCAAAAATCAAAGCTGTCGTTTTATGCAGTTGAAACAGTAATAGCCGAATAAATGCATGTAAAAGAAAAAATTAGGCACGATTGCACTCTTATCTGTTTTATTAAAATCCAGTCATCTAAAATTCTGGGGTAGTACTCTCTTTACATAACGATAATCTTAACAAATCTCCATATTAAAGAAAAACATTTTTTCTTTAAAGACACAAATTTGACGGCAAAATCCCTACTCTCTGTCAGTTCGCTTTAAGCGAAGAACTCGCAAGAACTTTAGCCAATGCATGTTCAACTTTCTCCACCACTATCTTTTATCTGTGAATTAATATTGAAGAAATAAGTCTCTCCGATGTTTCTGGAAAAGAATTTTCTAGACCATCATGGAAATTAAAAAAACGCAGGAAACTGATAGGATAAGTTTCGTTTTTTTGCGTATTGAGAATATAAGTTTCTCGATAACAAAACAATTTAAAAGATGATTTTTTAGACTATTAGGAAAGGAAAAAATAGCGAATTTAAGCATATTAAAAGAAATAAAAGAGATTTAAATACAGGAATAAATAGGAAATACTTAATATAATAAATGATTTAAGAAAATGGGTTTTTATGAAGAAATATTCGTATGAAATGTGATTTTTACATCTTATTTGTCGGCAAATAAAAAGAGAATTTAAGTAGATTAGGATAAAAAATGTTTTAAATATGAACGAACCTTAATGGAATATTTTTAAGAAAGGGAATATTTTATTAAACTAGGGTTGTAAATGGAATATTAATAAAAGGAATTTTTTACACAATAAATTTAATAGGGTATGGAATTTTAAATTTTGGAATATTTTGAAAATATTAGACAATATGCATTGTGAATCTGTAAATTACTTTTTTCGAAAGTCTGATCTAAATGTTGAATACCAAAAATTAATACATGAGTTGAGTAGTGCTGATATATAAAATGTCTTTTTTAATTTGAATCCTAGGTCAGCTTACTTTATAATATCCGAATTCAGAATTTTACGTAAGCAGGATGTGTCTCAAAGCAAATTGAAAACCTTGAAATATTTTTTGAGTTTCTGAATCAAAAAATATTAATTTGTATTATATTAGTCTCAAAAAGAAAGTATTTTTCTAATGCTTATTTTGTTAAAGTATTAAATATATAAATTGAAAATTTGATAAAAATGTCTTATTAAAGTCGTAATGAAAAGTTTAAGAAAGTTTCCAAATAAAGCGGTTCTTTCGCTAGAATTATTTAAAAGATTTACATTCTAAAGTGTAGTTTTCTGATGGTAGTCTGAAAACTTTTGAAAGTTTAATATAAAACATAAATACTAAAATTGAACATAAGAATAGACACAAAATTTACAATATTGAAAGTTTTAATTTATTTGGCACATGTGTCATCTTTCTGCATGATACCCACAATCAATTTTACATACACAGCATTTATGGAAAATTTTGAACATTTTTCGAGTTTCATATTCATTGAATATTTACTTTTTTCACATTTTATGTTTTGAAAAAAAAAATGCATTTTTACTCAATTTTTAGCTAAAATGTAATATATTTTAAAAGAGGGTTTTCGATATAATATTTTTATTTTGATTGTTTGCACAATTTTTTTTTTTTTTTTTTTTTTGAAAATGTATATTGTAAATTTATAAATTATTTTCTTTGAAATTTCGATGTAAAACTTGAATACTAAAAATGAATTCATGAACTGACCCGAAATTTACAAGCTCAAGATCTGCTTTTATTTAAATCATATGTCATCTTATTGTATAATACCCAAATTTATTGTCTTATGTAAATTGTATTTGTTACAAGAAAAGTTAAAATCTTGAAACTTTTCTGACATTCTTATTTATTGATTATTAAAATGTTTACATTTTTTTTTGAAAAAGAAAGTACTTTGCTTAGAAACGTGAGGTTTTAAAAAAGTTTCAAGTAGCATATTTTATCTATACTTTTCTTCCAAAAGTATTCTCATTCATTGTAAAATTTATCTCTTTTCCTGATATTCTGAAAATTCTTGAAAGTTCGATATAAAACTTAAGTACTAAAAATAAATAAATAAATGAAGCCTAAATATACAATATTTACTGTCTGTTTTTATTAGAATCATATGTCATCTTACTGCATAATATATCAATTCACAGTTTTATGTAAACAGTATTTGTTTCAGGGCAAGAGGCCAAAGTAGACCGAAAACTGATATGTTTTGGTTTTCCACAAGTACTTTTAGAAATGAGATAATTATTAATAGCCTTACTTCTTTTCTAGTAAGCTATTGAGCAAATGGGTCATGAATACACGGTAACAAATTGTACTTTTTCCTTTGTGGTTTGAAAAGGGAATTGCATTTGTTTATAAATATATACTACTAAAGTGAAAGGTTGAAATTGGATTTCGAAAGAAGCATGTGATTAAAAGTGCTTTTTCTTGGGAAACTACAATGGTAGTTTTTCTTTCCCTTGTTTGTTTTTTAATTTGGTTCTGTGGGTATTTCTAAGAAATACCGTAGTTGTTTTATGATGTTTAAACTACGTATCTAAAACTAATCTGAATAAAGTAATTTGTATTGTGAAATAACTTGTTTCAAATAAATCAAACATAATAAAAGAAGATCTTTTGAAGGTCATTGAAAGAATATATATATATATATGTATATATTACCATGACTTTCAAAGATTCACATTAATTACGTAATATAATATTGTATTTACTAAAGTGAAATTTCTTTCTTTTTATAAAAGTCTGTTGCAATATTTCAGCTGTTAAATAAAAAAGCGCATGAAGTTTAAATAAAAAATATTGTTAAACTTTTATTCGAAATTAATAATCGAAGTAAAATAATATTACAGAATTTTTAATTTTGCACGAACACTAAGTACATAAGCGGAAGGTTTTTGCATTTCTAAAGAAAATAAACGATATTACTCAACTGACTACAGTATATTAAAAAAATAATTATCGAAACGAGCACTAGAACGTTATTTCTAATTAAAACACCAGAGCGCCGATTAACCGAACCTGTCGGGACAAGGCCCAGTCCGATTACGTTAAAGTTAGGATAACTGAACAGATTAAGAAAAGTTCAGATAACGGGACATAGTCAAATTTTATTTAATATGCGTGTATGTACGCATACAACCTCTGTTCATATTTGATTCAAGTTTAAGACAGTCAGTTGCAAATGGTGGTGTGTTTAAAATATGTTTTTTATTTTGTCTTTTATAAGAAAAGTGCTCCTTTTGTGATGATGTCACCAGTTATTTCTCCCCGTTAATAACAATAATAATAATAATAACAATAATAAACTATTATTGTTAACATATTATTGTTAACTATTATTGTAATTTTACTTTTACAAGGAAAATTAACAATAAGTCATTAATTTTCCTTGTAAAAATTAATGACTGGTTACTGTAAACTAATTTTCTCTCCAATCTTCTTTTTTTCGATTTATTTTATTCCCCTCCCCCTTTCTTAGCTATAAAACAAAGCTGTCCAAATGACTATAGACACAGCTTTAAATGCACCGTGTTTCTAAATATCATGAATAACACAGTTTTAATCAAATTAACAGTTTAATAAATTACTTCTGATTAATTAAAATATTTAATTTTTAATGACATGCTATGTGTCCATGAAACAACTACTAATCCATATTGTAGAAAACACTTCCTAGAATAGAATTCTGGTTTTATTTTGACTTTATTCATCACATATTTAGAATCTAAAACAAAGTCTACTGGTTCTGAGCTAAGTGTATTTTATCTCTGTAACTTCTGTTACGTCATTTTATTTTTAAATATTGTTTCAAAGATAAAAATTTTATTGAAATAGATAAATAAAATTTACATAAACAACAAATGCATTTATTTGTTTACAATTACTGAAATAATTTTTTTTTATCAAATATAACCCCTGTTATACACAATTTCCGTCACAATATTTTTAAATTTTATACCCCATACACTACTTTTAAAAGTTTTATTCTAAATTTAAAGGTGTTTTCATATTGATGCAAATTCTATAATTATTACAAATATATTTAAACAATATTGCTGTTATCCAGTAAAACCTGTATCTTAAAAAAGATGTGAAAAATACCTGGAAAAGCTCATGCAAAATAGGCGTCGCCTTTAAGTGATTTAACACTAAAAGTAAATTTCAATTGAAAAATGGAGGAAAAGTGAACCCAACTTTGTATTTTGTATTAATTTTTTTTTCTATCCCAATGGGGAATGTGAAAGAGGACTATGTGGTCAGCAATGTTTATGCACATGTACTTATATATGAATGTGTATATAATACTAAAATATCCGAAATGCTTCATTTAAAATACATCTATGGTAGATATCGTCTGAAACTTTTGTCAAACATGTTTACGACTTCTATAAATATCTGGTAATAGTCAGGAATTTATTTCATTTTATCATCTGAAAATAAATTTGTTTTTAATGAGATAAGAATTATATCTCTGTGGATTTTCCGAAATGGCAAATGTTATTGAGCAAAGAACATGCATTACATTTTGTTTTCGCAACGAAATTTCTGCTACAAAAGCATTTGAAATGTTGCAAAGACTTTTTAAAGACGACTGTTTATCAAAAATAAGAAGAATTGATTCGTATAAAAGTTTAAAGATGTTTGACATTTCGTCGTAAATATTAGGGTAATGGTGACTGTTTTCTTCGATTGTCGTAGTGTTGTGCATTATGAATTTCTAGCAACTGGCCAAAAAGCCAATAAAATTTATTATTTGAGTGTTTTACGCCGTTTCTGTGAAAGAATTCGTCGAACACGGCCTGAAATGTGGCGAAAAAGCTCATGGGTTTTGCACCACCATAATGCATCTTCTCACAGTGCAATCATTATTCGTGAGTTTTTAACCAAACATTCAACAAATACTACAAGCTCCACAAGCTCCGTAGTCACCTGATATGGCACCGTGGGAGTTTTTCGTATTTCTACGGTTGAAATTCCTTTTTGTGGTCACCGTTTTGAGTACATTAATTCGATAGAAGAAAATTCTCTACGAACTTGGAAGGGGTTTCACAAAACTGACTTTAAGGAATGTAAAAAAGCTGGCAGAATTGCATTGCAGTCGGAGGAGATTACTTTGAAGGAGATGCAATACATTTTGACCAATAAATTGATATATTTTGTTTTATGCCACCATTCCAGATACTTTTTGATCACAATACGACCGGGTGTAACTTGGACTAAAGAAAGATTCGTTGAAGATCATTAAAAGATAAGTGCATGCTGCATAAAGGGTCCAAAAGAAACTGATACTGGAGCAGCATCAAAACAAACCCTTTCCAATACCTTTAGTAAAATGCCTTTCAATAATTCCTAATTATCTACTATATATATGTGAAATACAAACGGAATTTCCATTCCGACTGCTTATAACTCGAGTTCTGCTGAATGGATTTTGATAGAACTTGCACCGGTCGATAGATAATTTTTTAGGGAAGGTTTTAGTATATAGCATATCGTTCTACATAGAAAATTATTATAGAAAGTTCTGTTATTTTGGACAAAAAGGTTACCATTGGTCATTGTTTAGCGACCATTATCTATGGTGAAAGAATTGAAATGGCTATATTATTTAGAAAGTAATACAAACATCTCGAAAAATAAAGTAAAAACTTACTAATTTTATTTAAAATTTAAAAAAGAGAATAAAAAATAAAAACGATGAGAGATAATATTACAAAAAGAAAATATTAATTTAAACGTGAAAGGGAATGTTCGCAATGCTTAAAAAATTATTGAATGTGAAACATTGTAATTGAAACCATATTTGGCGATTTATCGTTTGCGTTAGGTTAAGAAAAATGCATCTAAAAATTTGATTAGATAAAATCTCAGTAACAATTTTGTTTTTTATTTTTATTTTCTTTTTTTCCTTTTTTCTCCTCTATTATGTGACTTACTGAAGAAAATAGCAGATGTAATTATAAAAATGACTGCACTTATGAGTTACATGTTATTTGTTTATTTACGATTTTGATTTTACTTTTGTCGCCAGACAATTATATTTTAAGCCAAAAAGACGTAAACGTAACATTGGTTCGAGCGATATTCACAATAATGGTGTTTTTTCAAGGGTACGACAGCATTTTTGGAGGGGTTTTTTTATACAAATGTAAATTATATAAATAACAGTTAATATTATAATAAAGGAGTTAAATATTTAAATTTTAGTGCAAATGTCTGCCACACACAAATTATTAACATACATTTGAAAAAAAATTCACCAACCATTCATTTCATTTTAGTTTTCTTTGCATATCTTATCTTCCTTTTGAAGTTTTTAAAAATATATTGGACTAATCTTTTGAAATCGGTTTACCCGCCAGTGGCGTATTTACTATATTGTTAATAAATTTCTTTTATATTTGATGGGAACTCTGGAGCATGCATGCGATTGCAGAAGATTACAAGAAATTTGAACTCAGCTATCAGTAAATTTTTGGTATTTCATTAGGAAGTAAATGGACAAAAGAAGATCTACTATTACAAATTTTTCATCTGCAGTTATTTTACTATCACTAAAAAAGTACTACTTGCAATGTGAAACAAAAAAAATGATGATGTGAAATGACAATGTTGGCCAAGAAACAATACATATTTCCTGATTTATCCTTTTAGCTTAGTTAAAAAAAAAGTACCTGAAATTCAGATTAGATAAAATTTCGATCACTATACGTCAATTTCTGCAGACGCACAGCCCTAGCCTCTAAATTAAGTGACAAATTAACGATTATGTTCATTATGGGGTTTATGAGGTTTATACACTATATTGCCAAAGGTGACCTGTCACTTGCGATTTTAGATGTTTTGTTAACTATCTAGAAAAATACATGAGGAATGAACCTGTAACTGCAGGTGATTTGATTTTTCACGAATTTTTCCACGAAACCCCATAGGGGACTGTCAATAAATTGAAAAAGACCGAATATCTTTTGGATTACCCTGTAAAAACTAATGTAGCAAAAGCGTTCAAACTCGAGATTATTAATAAGTGGCTTATTGCAATATACTGTGTTCATTTTTATGAGGATAGCATGTATACTCGAAGAGAAATTAAGGTTTTTATAAAAACAGCCTCAAATTTCACCAAGTTTTTTGCTTATAATTTGCAGAGTTTTTAAAATAAAAAAAAAGTTATTTTGAGAAAATATGTCAAACAACATTGTACATAATACTCTGCAATCGGAATTAAAAAATAATAAAAATTGGATGAAAAATGAGGAGGTTTACTAAAAAATGCTTCACTGCGCATGCGCGAATGTAATCAAAATATAATGTGCATAATGTATTAGCTAAGTATATAGAGCAACATTTGTGAAAGTCTCAAAATCATAGTTTGAAAATTCTGAAAATTATCGTCGATAGAATAAGCTCGAAGTCCGTTGTTCCCAAAAGGAAGCAAAAAGATGAAGGGTTCTATCCAAATATAGTAGTACGTGCAATATTGTGTACGCTATCTTGGCACTAATCAGCAGATATTTGATACAACCCCTCATCTTTTTGCTTCTTTTTGGGAACAACGGATTTCTTATTCTATCGACGATAATTTTCAGTATTTTCAAGCTATGATTTTGAGACTTTCACAAAAGTTGCTCTATATACTTAGCTAATACATTATGCATATTATACTTTGATTGCATTCGCTCCTGCGCAGTGAAACATTTTTTAGTATACCTGTTCATTTTTCAACCAATTTTTATTATTTTTTAATTCCGATTGCAGAGTATTATGTACAATGTTGTTTGACATATTTTCTCAAAATAACTTTTTTTTATATTAAGATTTTTGCAAATTATAAGCAAAAAACTTGGTGAAATTTGGGACTGTTTTTATAAAAACCTTAATTTTTCTTCCAGTATACATGCTATCCCCATAATAAAAAATGAACACAGCATATTACAATAAGCCACTTATTAATAATCTCGAGTTTGAACACTTTTGCTACATTAGTTTTTACAGGGTAATCCAAAAAATATTCGTTCTTTTTCAATTTGTTGACAGTCCTCTATGGGGTTTCGTGAAAAAATCTTCGCGGAAATATATAACCTATACTATACTGTTTACACACCTGCAGTTTCAGGTTAATTCCTCATGTATTTTTCTAGATAGTTACAAAACGTCTAAAATCGCACGTGAACGGTCACCTTTGGTAATATAGTGTAGGTTTATTATGAGGTTACAACAGACTGAAGAATAATGTATAAAAGACATTCCATAAAAACTGAGAGTTATTGTTTTCGTAGTTGCAACACCGCAAACTTAAAAAATAAAACTGCAGGCGATTTTTTCAAACTGTTAACTGTACGTTTATAAATATTCTAAACGAAGCAGACAATTTTATTTTTTTAGTTTCGTGCTTGTTTAAAGAACTGTTTTTATTTGCCTTACAAAAATGGCGGTGAGTGATTTAGAGTTGAAAAACAAAATGCATTATGCCATAAAAGTTTGCTATCATTTGGTCAAAACCAGTTCCAGAAACAGTTAAGTTATTGAAAGAAACTTACAAAGACAAATGTTTTGCTGAGTCTACGATTTTTAGATGGCATGGTGATCTCAAAAAATGACGTTTGTCTGCAGAAATGGCTCCTAAGCCTGACCGACCAGAAAGTGTTGTGAATGGTCTAAATTTTAGCTTGCAAGAAAATCTTGCATGCATATTACATTAAAATACATGGTCGAATTCCCCATTTCGTTTGATTGAAGGTTCATTTGGAAAATGGACCAGCGCCTGCTAGTTTAATATAATATTTTATTTACTAAAGCTGCTGTTATTTCCTAGCAAAAGTCTCTTACAGTAAATAATCCATTGCTCAACAACAACAAAAGAATGGAAACCGTGAATTTTCAATTAGAATTTTCCATTTCATATAATCTAAGAGAATAAAATTAAAAAAAGAGGCAGCAGCATTTCAAAACCTTGAATGACTCTTTTGTACAATATTTTTCAACAAAGAGGTTTCTGGATGATTTTCATTGATTACTGTATGTGTTCATCAGCGATAGAAAACCAAACAGCTTAAATTTAGAGAAATACGAGGATCTTGCTTATTTATAAGCCATGCCACAGAAAACTAAAAATCTCCTTTCAAAAACAATATTTACCAAAACCAGAGATTTAGCATCTTTCGACGGATAAATTCAAAATATTGTCTGTGAAAGCAAAAATAGTTTTACTGATTTTCTTAACGACATACCTCCGCCACATTCGCCTGCAATTATCAACAATCTCTGCAAAGTTTTGCAATGTAACAGGTTTTACATTAAACAGGTTTTACTTATATATTATTTTTCGTCAAACTAGCAATGTAATATGTACTGTAAGGCAAATGATTTGATTTAATGAATTTCGTAGATTTTTTATGTATGACCAATACATATATGACAATATTATATTGATGGTAATTGTGAAAAAAAAATGAGTATTATAGTAAATTTGTCAAAATATTCTATACTACTCATACTATATTTTTTATACTACTATCAATTCCCTCTTTCTCTTCTATATAGCAATGTAATCTAACTTACTTGAAAACCTTGAGAACTGTAGGCTTAAAAGGCTACGTCATAAAAATTCTTTTTAAAAAGGGCTCCACGAGTCATAAAGATCTGGAACCACTGCTTGAAATGAACCACAAATGTTATGTACTCTATGTTATACAACAAGAATCTTATAATGCACCTGATAAGTTCATATCAATTTCTTTATTTTGAAATAATTTAACGTGATTAAAGCACATTTCAAAGGTTATTTCCCCCTTGACCATAATGTAATGGTATCTCTGCATGTTTTTGAGCATCTCTGTAAACGAACTATAAATGTATCATATTTTGACTTCAATAGGGAATATAGTATGGTAAATTTCAATAACATATATCCATAACATAGAAATCGAAGTATATTTACGAGAGTTAGATCACAGGAAGACTAACAGACAGACGAACTGAATTCATAAACACTTTTCAATTATCTCGGGATAAAAGAAAGTGCTACTGGGTTATCGTCAAAACAAACCCTTTCCAATAATAGAAGAAAGAGGAAAATCAGAGCATCACTTATACGTGAACATACACAAAAATATACCAAATAATTGTATAACCTTCTTTGTTGGAAGTTGGTTAAAAATAAATTAACAAACACACTTAAGTATGACATCGCTGTGTACATTACAGATGAGTTCTGCCTCTGTTCATTTAGCCCCATTACGTCCGATTTCGAAGATTTGAAATATGAGTTCACCTGAGCCCAATACCGATAGTACACTAAAGACAATTGTGATTCACATTTTAAAATTTATTTCAGGATTATTTTTCTCATTTTATAATCTCTTCTTACATAGAAACAACTACTTTTAGTTCACAATTTTATGAAATCTTACTATCAAGAGAAAAAGTTAATAGCAAAAATTCTTGCAACCCGCCCTTACTTATATTCATGCAAATTTATCCCTATTACATACTACATTTATATACTCAAATGTATCTTATAACATGAATATTTACTGACATACAACCCTTTTCTTTCAAGAAACAAAAGTACACTCAAAAATCTGCAACACACAATCCAGTCATTCAACCGTTTTTATAGATAACGGTTACATGACCATATTATGAAGCGTTCTCATTGGTCAGAATAGAGATAAATTACGTTTATGTAACCGTTTTCTGTAAAAAGGATTGAAGGATTGGACAGTTTGCTGCAGATTTTTAACAGTGTAACAATTATTAATGAGTAATCCTCAATAATCTTGAGAAAATTTAAATTTGACAAATCTATCAGGTTGATGCAAATGTTTATAGCGTTTGTTTTTTATTTGAGATATGTAACATAAAAAATTGAATCAGACAGACACTCCTTTACATTACAAAAATGATATAACAATGTTTTTTTTTTCATGATCAGGGTGCTAATATCTTAAATGACTCAATGTTTTTCTAGCGATTGAAAATATGCATGTAAACTTACTTCGTCGCTTAGTTAATTCTATTTGAATGTTTTTTCAAACATATGAAAAGAGTCAATTTTATAGCTATTATGAATGATTGAAGTTACATTAAAATTTTTCTCCATTCAAATAAAATGTCTACACATAAAAAACTTCCACTAATAAAGATGTCTCCTGCATTTGTCTTTTGAAGGATTAGACCAAATTTATTTCAGCTAGCTATTCAAAAATCGTACTGAAGTATTATTAATCATACCGAATATTTCGTAAGAAAGTAAGACCGCGGTTTCACAATATGATGAATTGACAAGAAAAAATGCATTTCGTATTTCTATTACTTTTCTCAAGTATATGTGAACGGTACTATGCCGCAATGTTCTTACTGATTTTTTGTGGAGTTTAAAGCATTTCCTTGCTTGCACGATCAATATATGTAGTCCTCAAAAGATTGAAGTGCGTTTTTATATTTAATTTGTAGGCGATTATTAATTCAACACTCCAGTACTAAAAGAGAAATTAGAAAATAGTTAAAAAAAGGTACGAAATAAAATAAAATTTGTTAAATAATCCTGTCTTTAGTTTTGAAAATGTTACACTTCCTATTTTTTCTAGGACCCTTCTAGAGAAAAATGGTCAGTTAGATATTTTCCTCCACAATAAATCATTAAAAAAAAAACTACACATTGTTACGGTTAGTTTTAACCAATTTTTTTATCTACATTAAATTCCTTCAATCACCTTCTCAACATTTATTTAACTGCACTCTTTTTTATGTTTTTAATAAATAAATAAATAAATAAAAGTAATTGTAATAATAGTAAAAGTAAAAACAGTTTTTTTTCTTTCTTTTTCTTTTAAGCGAAAGTAATTTCAACTTCTATAGTTTTAGGTAAGCTAGATCCTTTTTCAAAAAAAAAAAATAGCAGGGAGGGAAACGTTTCAGTAAAGGACCACACATATAGAATTGTGTAGTCAGTTTCGCATTTTCCCATGCTTGGAGTCAGGAGATGAGCGCCAATGAGTCTAGCCTTAAGTAAAAGAAAGAGAGACCATCACGTGAGATATTACGTTATCTGGTGAAAGGACTATAGATACAATTAAGCATTATATTTTACAACCCGAAATAAAGGCATTACTGGTCCCAGTCGTCTGTGTGGCGCGGATGTAAACATGCATTCATGTGAACTTTTTTAGCAACTCGCAGTAGGAGAAGGCACGGTTGTTTTCCCCATGCAACGGCTGGTAGGCAGAGGCGAGACGTACTGTCGCTGAGGCTTGGTCCATTTTTTATTGTTTCCACCCCCGAACCTCCCTTGGAGGAAGGTTTTGGTTCCGTCCAGTTTTGAAGCGGTAAGAGAGAGCTCACTTGCTGTTTTGGATCTTGAGCTGGTTGGACGATAAAAAAAACTTAGTGTACAAATGCCCGTGTTCTATGACGGCACTCGGAGTGAAGTACTTTTCTTGTTGCTGTGACTTCTTGTTCTTTAGTAGTTGTTGATTCATGACCGGTAGAGTGCGACTGAATGAAAAAATAAATTCTTGTTAAAAGAAAGGGATCCGGCGGGGTACGGTTGAAATGAAATGGTATAAGCAGAGACATGTGAAAAGCATGATAGAGGACTTAAGTGAAGTTCTGATACGGTGACGCGGAGTATGCTCTTACGAATATTTGAGCGTGTGGTCAGTGTGTCGTCCCAAATTAATATGATTGTTATTTTAGAATAAAGATATGTCTCATTCAACCCAGTAGTAAAAATTTGGTAATCCAATAGTTGATGCTGATAGTGTGACTTATAAATCTGACTGTAAAAGTCTCTGTTGTGGGACAATCCCCCTCCTGACAAGACGCGAATCCCAGTAACTGATGACGTGATGACTGATAGTGAAGCTTAATAAGATGTGCGGAGTAGTGATTTAACCTACAACTGTGATGAAATCTGTCACTGCTTATAATGATGAATAATATGGCGAATTCATATGAAAGTTGACAGAAGTCTCCCCAACAAAAATATGCCGGCCCGTTGATGACAGTTTTAACATGTTATTCTTTGTTGTAAGTAACCTTTTATCCTTTTCATTACATGTCTAACCAACAGTAATTTATGTAAATATCTATTTGAAAAATACTGAGAGTAACTATATGTATACATCCAAATGTTATTGATAATTAACTTTTTACTAAGCGAGCAATTCCATAAGATTGTTAAACTATGATGTTAAAAAAAATTGTAAGAACTACGTTACTTACTTTAAAGTTAATTGATGGGTAATTTAAGTATAGCTAATTAACCTTTAAATTGTGATTGTGTTATAATTTTGAGAACTTAGTTGCTTTTATAATTTTTAATTGTTCAAATAAAAAAATTTTGTCTATTCTCAAAAATGGTTTATTTTCTTTATGGAGTTTTTAAATGATTAATATTTTATATTCACAGTAAAACACTAAGAAAGGCTTAACCCTTAAGTGTGTGTGGATAAGGTTATGAAAACTACAATTTTACAAAATTAAGACTTTTAAATTTCTTAAATTTAAATTCATAGCCATTGTTTTAATAAACATTAATTAAGGCTATGTCTTCTTTTATTCAAAGCTATTCGGTTATAATTTTGATCTTGTTCTAATGATAATCAAATTAATAAGTGATGAAACAGTAATATTAAATTTAATTTCATAATTGATTAACTTAAGCCTTAATTCTCCTTTCTTTGGAATGTTGTTATCTAAAATAAACAATAAAATGCTTATTTTTAAGAAGTAAAATATCTATCTATATATATATATATTCAGTTTTTTTTTATGTCACTATACGATCTTCGGTTAACCGATCTGATCTTGTTCAAAATCTCCATAATTATTCTAATTTTTGGTATCCCATCATGTCTTTATTTTATTAATTTTTCTCTTTCCCCTTTTTGTCCCCATATTAGAGGAATTTCAGGTTTCCTTTAATTTTCCAAATTTATTGATGTTTACATTTTGTTAATTTATGTGTATGGAGATTTGAGCTTGATCGGGTAGGAGTGGAGTTGGGTGTTCTTTATGTATTACGGTATACTAATTGATTTAGAAATCTGTTGCCCCTTACTACATTTAGTTTTATTTAAATATGAAAATTTTAAAATTACCATGTTATATTAATTTATACGGATTCTTGAGTTTTGATAGTTTGGTAGATTTGATTTAAATTACCCCTCCCTTCATGGCAACAGATTTCAGTGGTGTTAATCAAGGTATACTTGTTTTTTCTTTTAAATGGTTTAATGAGGAGTGAGTTGTAAGTGATTCTTTTAAATTTTGAATTTAAGCAAGTTGTTTAAGAAAGAACATTCCAAACGCCACAAGAATGGATCCGTAACAATTCGGTCTCTGGGTAATTATTTTTTACTTGTATGTATTTATATATCAAAGAGCAACTGTGTGTTTTTCAATTTAAATTTTATTTTTATGCTGAAATGTAAAAAGAGGTTTAGGCTCTCTCTCTGTGCTATTAGTTACAATTCCCAGTAAAAAAAAATGTTTTGTATGCACAACTTTATCTTATTTACTAAAATCATAATCCTGTACTTAAGTTTTATGTATTTATAAGGTTTTATTCCCTCTCTCTTTTTCTCATTTTTAAGTTTCCCCCCCCCCCCTCCCCCAATTTTCCTTTTTTTTGGTTTGTTTGTCATTTTCTAACTCTAACCATGGCTGATAAGCATTCAGAGGCAATTTCCACTATTCAGCGGAAAAATGCATTAGTGGACAATTTGTCAAACATTCCCCCATTCAATGGAGAGACCAGCTCAGTCTGCTTCTCAGATTTTTCTGAGAAATTTGAGAGTTTTTCCAAATTATTCGACTGGACTGAGGAGGAAAAAAAAATTGTTTTACTAGCCAGACTATCAGGAGCTGCAGCTAGGCGGATAAAAATTCACAAAGCGAAAACATCTGATGAGTTATTGAAAATATTAAAAGAGAGTTACACTTCACAGACCACATCAGACGTTGCACTCAGTCACTTTCTAAATTTTAAATAGCCACCTAATATGAGTGTTCAGGAGTTTTATGACAAGGCCTATGATATGTCATTAAGAGCCCTTGTAATTGAAGGTATCCAGGGTGAAGTAGTCGATAAAAGCCGAACGGCTCTACTCCACTCCATGCTGTTGAGCAATCTTACACCAGAAATGCGAAAGGGGATAATTGCGAGAAATCCACAATCCCCAGAAGAAGTTCTCAAAATTGCACTTCTGGAGGAAAAAGCTTATAGAAGCATTAACCCGTTTTATAACCACCGCGAGGAGATTCTCAATCCAAATATGCCCCAAAACCTACCCTGTGCTGCAGTTTTTCAGCAAGATAGCTCACAAAAGAAGGAGATAGACCAACTAAAGTCACAAATTGATGTATTAGCAGCAAAGATAGATAGTTTAGTTGATCTTAGGGCTTGGGATATACAGGAGAAAAACCAGGAAGTAAGACCCGTAACCTGCTATAGGTGTTCCTTACAGGGCCACTATGCCAAAGATTGTCCCCAAATTTTTTTTGACTATAATTTTAGAAGGGGAGGTGGTCAAAATTTCAGGAGCCGTGGGCAAAATTATAGAAACAGAGGTGAAAATCCTAGAGGCAACCATAATCAGCGAGGCGGATACAGGGGAAGAAGAGGTGATTATTACCAAAACAATAGAAGTACAACTGCAAACAGAAATGAGGAGCAGGCGGTAAATAACACCCCAATAGCTAACAATGAAAATGAACCTTTAAACTATTAGTGGCCGGATCAGATGTGGTCAAGTCGATCCCCAACAGGCCCCTGGACCCCCCCCTCCCCAACTGTGTATAGTGTTTTTTATCCCCAATGATATACCTTACCAACTGCAAGAATTTGCATAAATAAAGTTTTCCTAAATGCATTATGTGACACGGGTTCAGCAATCAACCTTCTGAGTGGTACTGATGTTAACTGTTTAGAGAATTTTGAGACGTAGAATTTCAATACCCCCATTATGACTGTCACCGGTGAGAAAGTTCAAATATACAAAAAGGTATTTTTAAAGTTTGTTTTTGATAATATTCAGTGTCAAGCTGAATTCTATGTAGTGGAAGGAAAATTAGCCGAAGAATTTAATGTGATTTTGGGGATGCCCTTTTTGAAAGAGTACCGGGCAAGTATAAATTGTGAAACTAATGCTGTCGCTCTTAAAGTGCCAGTAGCAGGCCAAAGTAAACAAAACTTAGAAACCCCAAGTAATACTTCAGGTCCAATACTTGCCTTGCTACTAATTCTGTAAATATTTCTAATTCTGTACATAGTGTAAATTCTAATAATAATTGTGTGAATAATGATATTGTTGAAAATAATTCTGTAAATATAAAATGTGTCAACAAAGTAGAGGAGAATTCAAAAAGTAGTAATGCCAATAGCCCTCCTGAAAATTTTGCATGTATTAAAGTTCATGACTCAGTCAATGTTGAAAATGGGAATCATAGTAGTGAAAATATGGTAGTTCAGGACCCGCAGTTGAGTAATATGGGAAAAGATGTAGAGGTAGTCATTCAAACTGAGTCAGATAAGGAAGTTAAAAGTGTTGCGTAGAACTTTTGCATGCAAGCAATATCAGGCGGTAGCTCTATGGATAGTAATACTACAAATTCATCAAGTATCCAACATGTCGACAATAATCTATCAGCAGCGAGTCAGGTATCCCGAGATAATTTTACTGAAAATAATACTGTAATTAGTAATATTGATGAAAATGAAGATTTGGTAAGTATAGAGGATAAGTTACCTGAAGTCGAGGAGGAGAGCAATGAAGATAGCAGTAGTGATAGAACCAATAAAAGTAAAAGTATAAGTTTCGCTGTGTTATGTAGTAAAATTGCAGTTCCCCCGCAGTCAAAAATGTTAGCCCAAGTTAAAAGTTATTTTAACTTGGGCTAAAAGTTAAAAGGAAAATTTTATTAAGGAAAATGATATTATTATGTTAGAACCTTTGGCAAAAAATTTAAATCAAGGTCTCCTTACCTCCAGAGCCATTTGCACTAAAGAACATGGCCTGTTTATCTCATTTGCAAATTTTTCAGACAACACTATGCATTTAAATAAAGGAACCTTTGTTGCCAAAATTCAAAAATGTGTTGACAAGTCAAATGTACCCGTAATTGAAAATAATATAACTTGTAATGTAAATTTGGCCCCTCCAATTGGTGACTTTGATCACGCCGATCTCACTTGGAGCTCTGAAATTAATCTAGATCATTTAGAACCCCCATTAAAACTTAAAATGCAAAATTTTTTAGACCAAAACAAAGATGTATTTGCAGCATCGGTCTTAGATTTACCCGGCTGTGATACAATCCCTCATGAAATAAACTTAACTTCAAATAAACCAGTTAAAGGCAAAGCTTATAGAGTCCCCTACAAATTACGTCAAGAAATGGAAGACCAACTTAATACCTTATTACAGGTGGATATAATTTCCCCTTCCATGTCTGAATTTGCTTCGGTTATTCTGGTTCGGAAATCAGACAGTTCCTATCGACTTGCTGTTGATTACAGAAGATTAAATAAAAATCTTGTTAAAGATGCTTATCCAATTCCTAACATTCCTCACTCTGTTGATGCTTTAAGTGGGGCTAAATTTTTTTCAACATTAGATTTAACTAGTGGTTTCTTTCTGCAGGTTATTCGCCCAGAGGATAGGCATAAAACTGCTATAATCACCCACAAGGGACTTTTTGAGTGGACCAGTAACTGTCTTAGGCTTTCAAATTCAGCTAACAGTTTCCAGAGACTTATGAATGCTATTTTCGGTGATTTAGGCAATCTTGGAATTCTAGTTTACATAGATGATATTGTAATCGCCTCCTGTGATATTAATTCTCATTTTGAGAAGCTTAGCATGGTCTTAAAAGTTAAGACTGCATAAACTGAAACTTAAGCCCAGTAAGTGCACTTTCCTTTCGAATAAAATACAATATCTAGGTTTTGATATTTGTAGTTGCCAAGTGTCACCTATTAATAAAAATATTGCAGTGATAGAAAATTTCAAACCTCCAAATACCCAAAAGGCTGTTAGGTCCTTTATTTGAACTCTATCTTTTTATAGGAGATTTATACCAGATTTTACTAAGAGGGCTAAAAATTTAATCAATTTAACTAAAGAGAGAGGAAAATTTTCGTGGAATGAAGATGCACAGAAAGAATTTGAGGACCTTAAAATGGCTCTTATTTCAAAACCATGTCTGGCACTCCCTGATTTTGAGAAGGAATTCCATTTATATAGTGACGCCAGTGGCGAGGCGTTGGGGGCAGTGTTATCACAATTAGACGAAAATAACATGCTCCATCCTGTTGCCTTCACCAGCAGAAAATTGAAAGATGCTGAGACCCGTTATTCCACCACTGAAAGGGAATTGTTAGCTTTAGTTTGGGCTACTGCCTACTTTAAATGTTAAATTGCAAATACCCACTTCTTCATCTATACAGACCATGCGCCTCTAACATTTATGTTAAAAATTCACGACCCTAGTTCACGCATGGCCAAATGGATCTGCACTCTCTCAGACTTTAATTTTACAATTAAGTTTGTTAAAAGCAAGTGTAACAGTGTCGCAGATTTCCATTCTAGGTATGTCAACAATGATAACTTCAATGATACTGTTAATTGTAATTTTTGCATACAAGTCGAAAAGAAAGTTACTTTTATGCCTCATTCCAATCTACTTGAAGAAATTGGTAACTTGCAAAAATCAGACAAGAAATGCTGCGAGATTGCAAGAAAACTAGACCAAGGTGTAGAAATTTCTCCTAAATACATGAAATTTTTTTTAGAGATGACATTTTAGTTTGTGAGGATACGAGGGAGTCAGCTATTTTGAATAAATCTGTAAAGTTAGTCGTGCCAAAAGAATTGGCCACTCAAGTTTTTGCACTAACGCATGAGTCCCTAGCTGCTTGTCATCAAGCCTTTCAAAAGACCATTGATCGCATTCGTGAGCACTTTTATTGGCCAGGAATGTCGTCAGATGTCAAACATCTAGTGGAGTCATGTATTAGTTGCCAACAGAAGAGAGCTTATAGAGCGAACCAGCTCGCCGCTCTGCAACGTATGCCGAACCCCCAGTTTCCCATGAATAAAGTGCATTTAGATCTCATTGGACAATTACCGCAAACTTTTTCGGGAAATAAGTATATAGTCGCATATATAGATGCATTTACTAAATGGCCAGAAGCATATGCGGTTAGTTCAACCACTTCAGATGTCATTGCGGACACTTTAGCTGATTTCATCTCACGCTACGGAGCTCCCTGTTTTATTACGACGGATAACGCGAAGAATCTAATTTCAGATACGATAGAGCACGTTTACAAAATGTTTGGTATTAAACATATTAAGACCTCTTCGTATCACCCGGCTGGCAACTCGTAAGTGGAGAGACAGAATCGTACTCTTAAAAATGCACTTTGTCACATAGTTAATCAAAATCAATCTGACTGGGACACAAAACTCAAATTTGCACTACTAGCTATGCGTTCAGCTGTCCACTCATCAACTAAACTTAGCCCAGCTGCAGTTATGTATGGCAGAAATATAAATCTACCATATAATCTCTTTTCTCAACCACCTTCTTTTAATTACAATGATGCACCTTCCTTTTGCGAGCTCTTAATTCCAGCTCTCCAAAAAGTATACACTGAAGTACATAGTAATTTAATTAAAGTTTCTGAGCAGCAGGAAAAGTACCGTGAAAAGACAGCTGTAGATAAAAATTTTAAAATAGGAGATATTGTGTGGTTATTTACACCCACAGTCGCCCCTGGAAATACAAAAAATTAAGCAAGCAAAATAATGGTCCTTTTACTATAATTGAGAAGTTAAATGACGTTAATTTTAAAATAGCGCTAGTTTCTAATCCCAAAAATTGTCAGGTTGTTCATGTTGACAGGTTGTCTTCTTTCAAAGACAGACTCCCCGTCTGGTCCAGTGAACCAAAACAAACAATTGGCCTGGGGTCGACTGAAAACGTGACCATTGATTCACCACACCAATCGTGCGATTCTTCCCCCTGTACGCAGGTGTAAACGTAACAGATTCATTCCCTGGCCACCATATGATAATAAGCGCGCACCAGCAGTAGTGAATGTAAACAAAAACGAAACTCCGGTAACGCCGGAAGTGGAGGACGCAGACAGCGACACAACTGAAGTCATAACCCCCTCTCCCCCACCTCACGTTTCTCCGGAGGTAGAGACGACGGAAAGCAACGATAGCTGTATTTTAGCAGCGGCAGAAAATAATGCGAGAGATGTTTCAGCAACGGCAGGAAGCAGCGAGATGCGCGTAGGTAAAAATTCAGCCACGGCAAAAAGCAGTTCAGCTGCTGCGCACAGCGATTCACGCAGGTCTCGTTCATTGATTCGTCCAGCTGCTAAATCGAACAGGGTTAGTCGATCAATATCGATTTCTAGAACCGACTATTTGCTACGGAACAAAAGGGATCGTCCGAGGTACAAATACTGATTACCTTTTTCGTTATTCGTGCATTTTTATTCAATTTTACCTTGTTTATTTGTATTTATTTATAGTTTAGTTAATGTGTATGTATACTTAATTACTATTATTATTATTTTAATTTATATTATAGTTGTTAATTTTACACCTTTAGCATTTAAAAGTAATATACTATTACAAGGTGTTATAATTTATTATATTGTTACTTTTTTTTTTGGCATTTTTAAAACGGAACTTAGTTTTTCTAGCGTATTAAGGGTTTGTTTTGGTTGTGTTTTGATACTTTCATATATGCTTTTTAAACCCTTTTTATGCTTATACCTGCAATTTTCGTCTGTTTTATGATAGATTGGGTAGTATATACCCTTCCGCACCCCGTTTTCGTAGAGTTTGGGTATATTTTTGCAAAAACGAATGTAATTTTCGTTACTTTAAAATTTTTTTAGGATGTTATGTTTTGTATGCCCTTTTGCCGAAGTAAGGTTGTTTTTTCATTTTTTTAATGCATCTGTGTTTTATATATAACCTTTTAAGTGTGTGTTTACTTTAATTACTGCATTTTAACTAGGTGGATTTGGTATTTACTATGCAGTTTGTGGTTCTATTTGAACTTAAACTTTAAGGATTGTGGACCTTATAATTTTTTGTCTTTATTGTACATACTATCTCGTGTACATACCTGGATGTTGCTGTGTATGGCTGAATTTGCTAGAATTAAGTATTTTCTAAATTTTACTTCCTATTTTTGTGGAATGTATGTTTTCCTTCCTGGTGATATACTTCACCACCCCTGTTTGTTAATTTTTTTTGTGGCATGTTTTCCCTGTTGTTTTAAAAGCAGTTTCGGGCGTTTGCTATAAGTAGCACAGAGGCAGAGATACTCTTTCCCTTGCACATTACTTGGAAGTGCATTTGTAAAATCCACACAGTGACACGATTCAATGAACTTTCTTCGAAAACAAACATAGCTTCACATATACAGTTGTAATAAATGTGTACGTATTTCTATAACAATGGTCTGTAATTACCAAAATATGTGTCTCGCTCTTAATTTACCATATGTATAACCTTCTATTACAATATATATATATTTTTTTTTTTTTGTTTCACCAGTTGCTCTTGTGTATTTTTGTATGGTAGAATTAATGTGTGTTTTGGAAAATTCTGTGACATTTACACTGTTGTAACTATAATATTACTAGTACTTATTTACATTAATATATAGTGCTGTAATATACTGTGATGCCAGTTATTGAATATATATATAAGCAGTGTAAAGAAACTTAATCAGTGGGCACTTCCCTCTTTTTCGGCTAATTTTTTTTCACAAAATTCAATTTATGTATTGTTTACAGTTCTGTTACCAGAAATTTCAGGTGAGATGCAGTTGTGCGTAGGAATGACAGTAGTAGGGAAGTGAGGTTTCATAGTCCAAATGGAACTTGTGTTCTTTTACAGGTGTTGAAAGTGTCTTTTTCATTTTAGTGGTAACATCAGCCTTGTGGTCCCTACTGTGGTTAGACTCTTTATAATGTTTGAGGTAGTATTGTAGGTAATGGTTGCTACGGATGTGCGAGCTCTGGCTGTATATATCCGGAATATGCTATCGGAGGGGTATTTCAGCGGTGAACTCTCTGGATCCCGTCCCGGGTCGAAGTATGATTTGTGTATGTGGGTCAGTTGTTCAGTGTTGAGGTACCAGCATGCGATGTGGTACCCAGCTGCCTATTAAAAAAAATTGTTTTCTCCCAAAAATTTTTTTTAAAAGTAGCATGGGGAAGCATTCTTGTTACGGTTAGTTTTAACCAATTTTTTTATCTACATTAAATTCCTTCAATCACCTTCTCAACATTTATTTAACTACACTCTTTTTTATGTTTTTAATAAATAAATAAATAAATAAAAGTAATTGTAATAATAGTAAAAGTAAAAACAGTTTTTTTTTTCTTTTTCTTTTAAGCGAAAGTAATTTCAACTTCTATAGTTTTAGGTAACCTAGCTTCCTTTTTCAACAAAAAAAAAGCAGGGAGGGAAACTTTTCAGTAAAGGACGACACATATAGAATTGTGTAGTCAGTTTCACATTTTCCCATGCTTAGAGTCAGGAGATGAGCGCCAATGAGTCTAGCCTTAAGTAAAAGAAAGAGAGACCATCACGTGAGATATTACGTTATCCGGTGAAAGGACTATAGATGCAATTAAGCATTGTATTTTACAACCCGAAATAAAGGCATTACTGGTCCCGGTCGTCTGTGTGGCGCGGATGTAAACATGCATTCATGTGAACTTTTTTAGCAACTCGCAGTAGGGGAAGGCACGGTTGTTTTTCCCATGCAACGGCTGGTAGGCAGAGGCGAGACGTACTGTCGCTGAGGCTCGGTCCATTTTTTATTGTTTCCACCCCCGAACCTCCCTTGGAGGAAGGTTTTGGTTCCGTCCAGTTTTGAAGCGGTAAGAGAGAGCTCACTTGCTGTTTTGGATCTTGAGCTGGTTGGACGATAAAAAAAAACTTAAGGTACAAATGCCCGTGTTCTATGACGGCACTCGGAGTGAAGTACTTTTCTTGTTGCTGTGACTTCTTGTTCTTTAGTAGTTGTTGATTCATGACCGGTAGAGTGCGACTGAATGAAAAAATAAATTCTTGTTAAAAGATAGGGATCCGGCGGGGTACGGTTGAAATGAAATGGTAATAGGAGAGACATGTGAAAAGCATGATAGAGGACTTAAGTGAAGTTCTGATACGGTGACGCCGAGTATGCTCTTACGAATATTTGAGCGTGTGGTCAGTGTGTCGTCCCAAATTACTATGATTGTTATTTTAGAATAAAGATATGTCTCATTCAACCCAGTAGTAAAAATTTGGTAATCCAATAGTTGATGCTGATAGTGTGACATATAAATGTGACTGTAAAAGTCTCTGTTGTGGGACAATCCCCCTCCTGACAAGACGCGAATCCCAGTAACTGATGACGTGATGACTGATAGTGAAGCTTAATAAGATGTGCGGAGTAGTGATTTAACCTACAACTGTGATGAAATCTGTCACTGCTTATAATGATGAATAATATGGCGAATTCATATGAAAGTTGACAGAAGTCTCCCCAACAAAAATATGCCGGCCCGTTGATGACAGTTTTAACATGTTATTCTTTGTTGTAAGTAACCTTTTATCCTTTTCATTACATGTCTAACCAACAGTAATTTATGTAAATATCTATTTGAAAAATACTGAGAGTAACTATATGTATACATCCAAATGTTATTGATAATTAACTTTTTACTAAGCGAGCAATTCCATAAGATTGTTAAATTATGATGTAAAAAAAAAATTGTAAGAACTACGTACTTACTTTAAAGTTAATTGATGGGTAATTTAAGTATAGCTAATTAACCTTTATATTGTGATTGTGTTATAATTTTGAGAACTTAGTTGCTTTTATAATTTTTAATTGTTCAAATAAAAAAATTTTGTTTATTCTCAAAAATGGTTTATTTTCTTTTTGGAGTTTTTAAATGATTAATATTTTATATTCGCAGTAAAACACTAAGAAAGGCTTAACCCTTAAGTGTGTGTGGATAAGGTTATGAAAACTACAATTTTACAAAATTAAGACTTTTAAATTTCTTAAATTTAAATTCATAGCCATTGTTTTAATAAATATTAATTAAGGCTATGTCTTCTTTTATTCAAAGCTATTCGGTTATAATTTTGACCTTGTTCTAATGATAATCAAATTAATAAGTGATGAAACAGTAATATTAAATTTAATTTCATAATTGATTAACTTAAGCCTTAATTCTCCTTTGTTGTTATCTAAAATAAACAATAAAATGCTTATTTTTAAGAAGTAAAAAAAAATAATATATATATATATATATTCAGTTTTTTTATGTCACTATACGATCTTCGGTTAACCGATCTGATCTTGTTCAAAATCTCCATAATTATTCTAATTTTTGGTATCCCATCATGTCTTTATTTTATTAATTTTTCTCTTTCCCCTTTTTGTCCCCATATTAGAGGAATTTCAGGTTTCCTTTAATTTTCCAAATTTATTGATGTTTACGTTTTGTTAATTTAATGTGTATGAAGATTTGAGCTTGATCGGGTAGGAGTGGAGTTGGGTGTTCTTTATGTATTACGGTATACTATTTGATTTAGAAATCTGTTGCCCCTTACTACATTTAGTTTTATTTAAATATGAAAATTTTAAAATTACTATGTTATATTAATTTATACGGATTCTTGAGTTTTGATAGTTTGGTAGATTTGATTTAAATTACCCCTCCCTTCATGGCAACAGATTTCAGTGGTGTTAATCAAGGTATACTTGTTTTTTCTTTTAAATTGTTTAATGAGGAGTGAGTTGTAAGTGATTCTTTTAAATTTTGAATTTAAGCAAGTTGTTTAAGAAAGAACATTACAAACGCCACAACATCTCTATCTTTGAAATTGAATGATTTATGTTAATTTAAAATTGTCCATTGTGAATTAGGACCATACATCAATTTAGAAAATTAATCTATGAGTTGAAAGAAAAATAAATCACCGACAATATTGCATATGCAACTGACCGTAAACAAAATACATTTGATTCTTGCAACAATGTTTGTGACGAAGAACTCAAAAATATTTACATAAGTATTACTAGAAGAGAATACTTCTGTAAATATTTTTACAGAAGTCTTTTTCAAAATTCTTACTGAAATATTATTAATCATACCGAATATTTCGAAAGAAAGTGTAACCACAGTTTCACAATATGGGGAATAGATGAGAAAAAATGCATTTCGTATTTCTATTACTTTTCTAAAATATATGAGAACGGAACTATGCCGCAATGTTCTTACTGATTTTTCTGTGAATTTAAAAGCATTTCCTTGCTTGCACGATCAATATATGGAGGTTGAAACGCATTTTTATTTTTCATTTGTAGATGGTTAGTAATCCAATACTCCAATACACCAAACAGAAATTAGAAAAAAGCTCGAAAAAAGATACGAAATAAAATAAAAGTAATGAAATAATGTCTTCAGTTTTCAAAAAGTTACACTTTCTAAATTTTTTTAGGATTCCTCCAGAGAAAATTGCTCATTTAGCATTTTTTTCTACAACAAGATCATTACAGAAAAAAAAAATACTCACCTTTATCTTTGAAATTGAAACTATCCAAAAAAAATCTGTTATCCAAAATATATCTGGTCTCGACCGCACTGCATGAATGGTTTGATACCGTACAAAGAATTTATATTATTTTAACAGAAATATAGAAAACTTCAGTAATTTCTTTAAAACTGAAATGTATTTACAAATGAAAATTTATAACTCATCTTTTCAAAAACAATTTTCGCAGAGTACACTCTCAAAACATTTTTCGTCATAAAATGAAAAAATTATAAGCAGCAAGTTTACAGAACACCCCTCTAAATGGAAGAGATATTTCAGTTATTTGAAAAAATTTCTTTCTTTTGACCGGAGAATTTTTGGAAATTTTGAGCTTAGATCACGAATTTTTCATGTTTTGAGGCAAAAAGGACATACGTACAAACTCCGTTTCTAATACAAAAAGATACTACGTAGCGCAGTTGCCGAAAACTCTTGTGATTTGACGAAAATGTAGCTTTAGATTGCATGATTTTAGTTAATTTTTACGTTGGATTGAGGAATTTTATAAATATTTATTTACGTATATTAGGAGGGGGAGAAAAGATGGGCGAATCAAACGGAAAATTTCATGTTTTAATGAAATATAATCAACAGAAAAATTAATTGAATTCGCAGATTATTTTGAGAATTCCACAGATGAAAATTTGTTTCCCGCTTTTTCATGAACAATTATATTACACCTTTATAATAATCGAATGTTTAATCGAAATTAATTTTTACTGAGAAAGCAAATTATGTTCAGAATATTACTATGTACTATAAAAAGATATTTTCTTTAAACAGAAAACAAAAATCTTCTTTACAACTCAAATGTATTTTCGAATGAAAATTTACAAATCATCTGTGCAGAAATAATTTTTCGGATTGTTTTATAAATAAAAAATAAATAAAATCTCTGAAATATATGATACATGTCAACACAGGTTTCCGGCATATGGTAAAAAATATGACAAATTTCAAATAAAATGCTGATGCAAGGAATTTCATTCCTCATGTTTTTAGGGTGAATTGATGTTTTTCACAAGCTTATTTCTGTTTTTGCTTGAAAATATATATTTCATTCTGCTTTATAAGAAATGAGTAAAAGGAAATATATGTAGCTTTTGAAAATTTAGCTTGTTTGTTTTATTTTATTTTATGTTCTTTTTGAATTTACGAAGATACGAGACTAATACAAGATGAAAAGATGAATTTATGACAGGTTAAAGTAGGGGTCTTCAACCCGTGTCCCACAGGTCAGCCCGCCAAGAGTATTTTAGTGACTCACCATATTATTTCGAATATTAAGGAACAAAAGTTTTCCTCAAAATAGAAAAATACTTTCAATTAGCCTTATTAGGTGAATCTCTTCTTTATATAGAAAATGGCCATTTAAACAGAGAAAGAGCTGCTAGGCACACATATATTTGTTCTATAACAATACAAATACCGACAGCGTAGATTTTGTCGTACAAATGTGTAACTTGTAAGATACGCATACAGCTTTATGGAAATAGCTTTTGATGACCTTTATTCCGTATACTAATATGTACTGTATTAAACTCAGTATTTCTAACAACGTCAGCTCTCCTAAGTGTTATAAGGACTCTAAAAATTCGCAATGCCTGGATATAAACCCATCCATGGGTTTGTAACCTAGGCGCATATACATTTTTTCCGAGGCTATTTAATAGACTCATGAAGTGGCCCGCGTCACTTTAACCCGTGAACTCAACACTAGTGCGAATTCGACCCGACGAAAATTTCAAAACGTCAACGTTTTTAAAAACGCACTTGCATTAATTTGCATTTTTCATTAACAAAATGAGATTTTTACATTAGCAAAATGAATATCACAGTTCAATTTCTCATTAAATTTCGTATAGGAATTATGATATAGAATCATTTATGCATATCTTTATTGTAAATTATTATCTTCCTAACTTAATTTTTAATATATTAAGTAATATTCTCTTCACTAAAACATCTCTTTATTCTAAAACCTCAAATGTTATTTCCTTTTCTCATATAAAAGGCCTATCTTTATTAAATGCAGCATGTACGTTAAAAATCTATTTTTGATTCCACTGCGGTTATAACAGACGTAATGTAATGTCTTCCAGACATTCATTTACAGCTGCATTGTGCACCTAACCTTTTTCTGTTCATAAACAAATTGTGCAAATTAATGTAATTTCCCAGATACAAGTTAAACGGTTTCCTTGGTTTAAAATTCCATTCCCACCGGGTTGCTCGCATGTGACCGCTAAAATTCACTAAAATTACGATTTCGCCAAATTTGGTAGCCATTTCATTCCATCCGCCCAAACATTTACATTAATTACCCGTAACGTACAAATAAATTCTTCTACGCGTCTGTGATCTGTTGGCTCAATGTCCATCGAAATGTGGCGAGACAATCTATTACCCAAGTTCAGATCATGTCTGTCTTTTGATCTAGAAGGATCTAATTATTTCATTAAGCTAAGGGAGGCCACCCCTCGCTTCATCATTCATCATGTGCTATAAAAATACTTTCCATGGAATAGACTTTTCTTCAGTGCTCCTTGTCTTTAACTTTTATCATCTTCGGATGAGAACGCTGGTGTCTTGCTTGTGCCAACGCATGCTAATATTACTTTGGACTGCTTTACGATCTCGGATATTTTGGTTTGAATTAAAAAAAATCTAATTTCCAGAAACTCAACGATTCCTGTTTCTCCTGCTCAGATCCTGAATCACCTTTTTCTCAACTTTCTACTATGTTAACCCTTTCAGGGACAAAGTATTTTCAGTACTAAAATGTTGAAATAAATGACTGACACCGGAATTTACAAAATAAATTATTTCGAAATATGAAAAAGGCTATATTTCACGTACATATTAAATGGAAAAGATTTTAGCAAATTTCTGGTGCCATTGTGGCGTTTGATAATTAAAATTAAATGGTTTCATAAACATACCACTGCCCCTGAAAGGGTTAAAGAGTTTTTTTCATAAATATTGTATATTAATATTAAAGCACATAAATTAACGTCAATAAAATCTGTTCTTTAAGTATTGTTTATTAAGTTAAATGTCGCTACTTTATGGTTCAACATTTTGACACTTTATTGTTCAATAATTTACCAGTTTTAAGTTTAACATTTTACCCGGTTCAACCGGAGCACCAAAATGAGAAACAAGTTTTCACCAACTTATGAATGCAACATTTTTGGTGCATTATTGTGGTGAAATGTGGAGCTAAACTTTTCAACGTGTACACAGATGGGAAATTGTTTCCCAATATTTCATGAATAATTGAGTTACTCGTATATAATAGTTTAATTTAAATTAGTTTTTATTCAGAAAGAAAATTATGCTCAGAACACTACTATGTGCTATAAAAATTATTTATTTTAACAGAAACAAACAAACAAAAAAGCTTATTTAAAATTGAAACGTATTTCCGAATGAAAATTTATAAAGCAGCAGTCCAGAAATAATTTTTCGGATTGCTTCATAAATAAAAAATCAATAAAATCTCTTGAAATGTATGATACATGTCAACATCGTTTTCCGGCATATGCTAAGAAATATGACAAATTGCAAACAAAATGCTGAGGCAAGGCATTTCATTCCTCATGGTTTTAGGGTCAGTGGATGTTTTTCGCAAGCTTATTTCTGCTTTCGCTTAAAAATATATTTCATTCTATTTTTATAAGTCAGTAGAAATTGAAAAGTAAAATTAAATCTATGTTGTTTTTAAAAATACAGTATATTAGTTTTATTTGATTTATGTTATGTTTGAATTTATAAAATAACAGACAATTCCCAGACGAATAGATGAATTTTTTAACACGTTAAAATAATTTTTTTCGTAAACATAGTTGCAAAACTGGTAACAAGAAAGATAAATCATGAAACACTTTCCAACACTAACGGAACGTTATTAAGAAATTTCATTTTTTCGTTTAATGAAATCTATTGTAGTCCTTTCTGTAACCGAATACTTTTGTACATTTTTGTAAATGAAGATAAATGCGACACTCTCCTTAATTTATAGTAAGCATGCTGTGGTGCATTTCAGTGATTCTTTTTAATTTCATTATGTTTAAAGCATCATAAAATCACTAAAATGCATAGCAAACGAATTTTCCCATAGATTATGTAATCCTCGGAAGCCGCTACAACAAGGAAATACAGATTTTTAAAAAATCAAATTACTTACTAAATATTTGTATTAATATATTTTAAAATTTTGATTAGATTTTCATAAAATTTGAAATGACAAAATTCTGCAATGATTGTAGATTTAATAAATTTGAATCCATTCGGTTGTGTAGTTTTTGCGCTGTTATATGCGGACCGACGGACGGACCAGACAACGACAATAGGTGTTACGAATTTATAAGATTACGAACGCACCTAAAAAGCATAAAAGTTCATTAAATTTGTTTCATAGGAGTTTATACCGTTTAGCAAATCTAACTTTCTGAAGCCCGAATTGCAACAAACTTAAAAAAAAATAAACGTCAAAGCCCCTATGACAAACAAGTAACGATTTTTTTCTATGGTCCTTCTTTTCCATTGCGCACATTTCTTTTCGTTCATTATTTCAAGACCTCAAGACACTCCTTTGCTTTTTTGTTGCGTTGGCGGTATCTCCTTGAAGGTTGAAATTTTGTCTGGTAAAACTGATAAACTGCTACATTTTAATAGGCAGTTATAATGTGGAAATATTAGAGAGAACAAAGTTCGAAAAGAAAAGGATTTCTTTCCTAATTCTATCTTACTTTTCACCGAAAATTACGTTGAAATGGACAGATATTTTCCTCTTATTAGCCAACATCCTAATTTTGTAGCTCGTAAAAAGCGTGAAAATCTTAATACAGTAAAAATGATGGACCATCCTTAACGTGCAATTGGCTCGTTTTAGCCGTGCTCGTATTACGCGAGTTCGACTGTACTCTTTAACCCGTAATAATACAGTCCCATAATAATACCCGTAAGTTACTATTTATGGCATAGGTAAGGTAAAAGTAAAACATAACAGAGGATGTATGGCCTCAGAAACCAAATATATTTATGGATCCAATAAAGCTTCTTAATTTAAATATCAGTATGAAATTGTACAGATGTGTGCATTGAGCCTTTAATTTAAGACAAAAAACAAAAATAAATTTCAGTTTTTAAAGAAATAAATTTTCGCAAAGTAAACATTTCTATAACATGGTATTTTATTCATCAAAACCTCTCGCTGTTTTCAGAGATCGCCCTTTTTCAGTTACGGATTAAGAACATTTTTTTGACATTTTACATTACAAAAAATGCACCTATACATCAAATGCCATGCTTTTAAGACTAGTGGTGAAGGCTAGGTGTTAGTGTGTCCGTCATTGTCAATTGTTCTTGCAATAAAATACAATGTGCACATCGAAAAACTAGCCCGAAGAAATAAGCTGGTTTCACCAGTAATTTTCACTAATAATCTTTACCTTTTTTAATCACATGAATATAAGATTAGATGCTTATTTCATCAGGCCAACATTTCGTATTCCACCCTGTACCTTTAATACGTCGCTGAAGTGAACGCATCGAACGCATCAGTGAACGTGAAAAAGACGTAGACAAAAATGAAAAATGCATCATGTGATAGACTTATAATATAGGATCTCCCAGACGAAACTCCCTAATTTTAAACACTTATGCTAACATAATAAACAACCAAGACAGTTTTGTTAGGTGGTACATGGTAGCTTAGATATGAAAATTTACATTGTGTAATAGCAATGATTTTTATTTCAGGCGCTAAAAATCGGAAAAATTAAAAATTGAAAAAAATAAAAATTGAAAAAAGACAACGAATTCTGAAAAAGCCCAAACCGTGTGGTGGTATCCAGAATTGGGGTCCACTGACAGGATGTAACACCTCCATTTGGAAGTCCGGAACACATTGACTGCCGGATTCTTAAAAAAATGGTTTAGGAGAGTTGATCCAATTCTCTGGCCATTGTCCATATATATACTCCGTGCCACTCGTGGGGCACATGTAGAAATGGTGTGATTGCCCAAACAAAACTTCATAACTATGCGTATCCATTGTTGTTTCGATATTCTTAATGCTACGATTACATGTTGTAATACAGACTGTTCATATTAGGGCGTTTCGTCTCGGACACCTTGTATATTTTGTGTAATATCTGGATATTAAAATGATTTTTGCTCAGTATTTGGACAAATAAATACACTGTTAAAAATTTGCAGCAAACTGCTCAGTCATTTGACCGTTTTTATAGAAAATGTTTACATAACCGTAATTTAACTCTATTTTGACAATAATATGGGCAATAATATGGTCAGAAAAGATTTAAATTACGGTTATGTAACCGTTTTCTATAAAAACGGTCAAATGACTGGACAGTGTTGCTGCAATTTTTTAACAGTGTAGTTTCGAAGAGCTTCCATACGTTTAACAATCTTAATTAAAATTTGTAGAAGACACAAATCCTAACTGCAATGCATTCTGCAGATTCTGTTATTACTATGGATAATTCATATAGCCAAGACACACTTTATACGGGTAAATCTGCATCAAATTTCATGCATTACTCTCAAAACATTGTGCAGATAAATAGTCCTTTATATTAATACTAGGGGGCCTACCCCCTGCGAGCTACGCTCAACAACCCCCGCTCAGACTTCGAGGCCTCTAAAACATGACAGCGTGCTTTATTTTAAAAATATTGGTAAATCTGTAATTGGGTTGCCATGCTTTTAACGTTTTAATGGGGCATTTTTTGATTATCATGGCCTCATACACAGCTGTTGCGACAACTGACGACTGTTTTCGGGATTGATAAGTAAAATCAATTACAACTTGAAAACCAGCTTGAATAAAATGGTTAGGTTTAAAGTGTGGCTACCTCTCGGACTTTTATAACAATGATCTGTATTCTATTCTTCCTTTGCGTTTTAGGATGAGACAAATTCCATCTGCTTGTGAATAACGTTAAGAACCACGGTATTGAAAAGTACTATGTTATAGACATTTTCAGTAACAGGTTTTAATTTTCTCTCTATTTTAGTGCACCATCATGCATATTTTCATGTTATTTTAAATATGTAAATTATTTATTTTAATTAATATGTATATACGAATTTTCTAATAATTATTTATCATAAAAAATTAAATAAATATTTTGTGCTTGCATGCCTGCATTTATTCGGCATCAATTGATGAGATATTTAAACAAATTTGCCATCCGCGATAATTTTACACCATGTCATGTCACTTGAATATTGTCCATAAGAAAATCGGGTACTTTTCCATTATAGGATCCTTTTCTTTTAGGTTTGGCGTAACTCGAGCTTCAAAAAGGGATAGATTCGTTAATATACATAGATTTGTTGCCAAAAGTTATGAAAACAAACCCAATGAACTTTTGGTGCTTTTCTATTATAGGGGTCTTAACGCTTTTTTAAAAAGCTTGGCGGAAAAAACCAAGCAGGATAGAAAACCGAGCAGGATATTTTATTCTCCTTCCGTTCAGTTGGGCAATTATTATTTTATATATTCGTTTCAAATATCCGAATTAGTGATTTTATAAATTAGTTTAATTAAATTTTACAAAAAAATAACAAAATGATAACAATAAATAATAATTACTATTAATTCCTTCCCCCCCCCTTCTTTTGCGTTTACATAAATGACGTCATTTGGACGAATTTATTCAAAATATGTTCAGTTTATAAATTAAATTAAATGCTTAAAGACAATTGAATCCTGACGATAGAAATGTGATTTTTTTTTTCAAATTTTCCTGAAAAACATAATTTAATCACAATCTTGTCTTCATTATAGATTGCAATAAAAGATAAATTCAATTTCAATTTGAAAATGACGAATAAAAAGAAATCAATAATCCCTATCGGGATCCTTTTCAATTTTTTTCCCTTTTTTGTCACAAAAAAACTGAGTAATTAGTTGCCATCATTACAGAAATGTCATTAAAATTAGAAAAAAATTAATATCTTGAAAACTAATTCCAATTTCAAAATTCTATTACCAGTTTCGACATCCGCGGATTTTTATGGACAATTGGTATTAATTTCACCCTCAAGCGTTTAATATTTTATTAAAAATAGCCCTGAAACATAATCAGTCGTTTAATCAGTCGTTTCATAAAATCGTTTCATAAATTCGTTTCATAAAATCGTTTCACAAATTCGTTTCATTAGGATTTTATATATATAGGGTAGATTAACTGTCAGACACGAAAAAAACTGTGGACGCTGTTTATACTGATGAAACTGGACGATTACGCAATATCCGCTTAGATTAGTGTAAACACGCTTAATATCCTGCAATTTACAATCTAAACTTGTTAATAATTCTATAGATGCCTATCACATCACAGATTTTGAACATTTTAAAATTATTAAATCCAACTGCAATAATTATAAAAATAGAATTTTTTTAGAAGGTTGGTTTACAAGGTTACAGAAATCTCCACTAAACGTTGCATTCGCAATTTCACTAGAATATTTGATCTTACTGTGATTCATACTGATATCTATGATTTATATCTGGTATCTTAATATTTTTAAATGGCATATACTTGAACGTGAAATGTGTAAACATCAAATCTGGCTTTCGATTGATATTTCGCTGATGAGGAACTTGTATAAAACTTGAAACGTCCAATTTCATTATTTTTATTATGTGATATTATTTTGTTTTAATTTTCTTAAATAACTGATTTTAAAATATCCTTTTAATTTTGATAAATTGATTCAGTCGTAAAATGTTTAGTTATTTGAGTAGTAATAACTGTTAATATTTCTGTTTGAGCAGCGAATTTATAGTTCATTATAGTAGATTATTTAGTTCATCTTTGGCAAAACAATACTACACTGTTTCTCGTTTGACACTATAACATGATGCTGAAATTAAATCCAGTATCTGTAACTTACGGCGAAGAAAAGAATTATGTTGAGAAGTGATATTTGTATAGTTTTGTTTTTAAGGTTATTGAACATAAAACATTTATGTATTTGTTGAAATTTTGTTTTATTTGACACTGACATTCATTTTTCATTAACTTACCTTAATTTTTTTATAGTTGGCTAACAATAAATATTTTAGTGTGAGTACATAAAAAACAACTCGTTTTATACATTTCTGTAACAAAATAAAGTATAACAGAATGATTAACAGTAAAAAGATTTTAATTGAAAACATGTTTGTTCCATATTTAATAAATGTTATATTTGAAATTGACAATCCGATAAACAAGCATGGTTTCTACATGAGATTTTCATACTACAACGCTTTTTTAAACACTAATTCTGGAATTTGTTCTGACATGAGAAAATTGATGGGCCAAACATAACATTGAGCAAGGAAGACCACACAATGTGTAAAATCGTAACTTGCTTCTAGAAGTTACATTAAGTGTAATGTTAATGGTACAAACTAGTGATTTTTACCATTGTGCTAGGCACTACATATCACTTTTCAAAAATTAGTACGTTACACTATATACCTTCAGAAAACGTAGCAGCCATTCTAGTTTCATTATTTGTACAGCTGTACTTCCAAACCACTGTTTAGGTGTGATAGCGTACAAGTATGTATTGTATGTATTGAAGGTGTTCGTGAAAAATAACATTTGGAAAGCATAAATCGAACACTTTATGCGAATTTTAATACATAATCTAAAACCTTTAACAACGTTTTAACGCACAAATACGCACAAACATGGCACAAAAAAATCACATACGGACCGTTTCGAGAATTCTTGGATGCCCTTCCTAAGTTCGGGAAAAAAACATTAAAAAAGATTCAAAGAGCCCCTCGGTTATAGCCCCGAGTGCTGGCTAATTGGATTGATTGAAAAGGCCAAAGCAAGAGTTTAAATATATTAAAGAAATGACGTAATTGACCGGAATTAACTGAAAAAAAGAGTTACTGTGCCTGATCCCTCCACACTAGAAAGAGAAAAGGAGTGCTAGTCATATCATTCACTAAGGAGAAGTATGTTTATGAATATAGTAAGCACCTTTACTATGATTAGACTGTTGGTAGGACTTCCTACGGGATGCCCTCCTCCCTCGGACCCTGACCCTGTGTCTCGAATGACCTTTGTACCGTTGTAAATATTAAAACCATATGACCATAAAATTTATTCTTATTTTAACTTCAAGTCGAGACTTTGGGCACAGTGGCTAACAATAATCATTTTACCTTAGCATTACACTTCTATGGAAACACAGAAAAAAGTCACATATTATCAATGAATTTAAAATGGCTGATACATTTCACAGTGCCCATTAATAATATGCAATTTTCATATTTGTAAATATTTCTATTTGTGAGATATGAATATATAAAGTGTCCATTACGCTGTATTCACGCTGACCTAAAAGTGGTGCTGTGCAGAGGAAACACGATCTATTTTCCCCCAACAGCAAAAAGTGTTCTGTTTTGTAATTCTAATTCATTGTTTACAGAAAATATTACTTTAAATTGGTTGTTAAACATTTTCTAAAACAAATAATAGCGGAATGATTCAATGAACATAAGTACATCTGCAATATATTTCACTACAACAGCCATGATTTTATTGATATCATTTTGAAAATAGCCGAAGAAATGTCATTTTTGTAGTTATATTTATAAAGACTGTGGAACAGAATTAATGGGGATAAACTTAAGATTCCATTTTGTAAATTTTATTATATTTATAATACTTGCAATATGAAATACAAATGTTTGACAAAATGATTTTACAAAAAAATGTTTTGCTGATAAAAATTCCACTGCGTAATACGATGAGTTTTATATTAGGTGACTTTCGTAAAATCTCTTTTGAGACAACAGACAGGAGTAAAATACACAATATAGACTAAATTATTAATGCGCATATTTGAATTAAAGCATATTAAAATGGCATCTTATGTATGGTTTATGATAATGCAAATCAATAATTAGGAAATCTAGAGTAGAACTGGAGTGTGTAATAAATTTAGCAATAATTTCACTTTCTCAATCATATACCAAGTATGACAGCACCTAGTTTCTCATGTTTTATCCTTCATAATTGTCTCATGATAGTCTCATGTCTTCATGATAGTTTTATCAGGGGATGTGCATGTCACACATTTCTATTTAAATGCTAATGATTATTTGAAGAGGACAGAAACCCACTTTATTATCCAATTTTCTCATTTGTAGATTATGATATTCCGAGTGTATTATGTATATATCCATTTCACTCTTTACATATATAATAGCAGCGCGATATTTTCAGAGGACTTATTAAGAAAATTGTTTTATAGTAGGTTTTTTTTCATTACTGAGAGTCTTTATAAAAAAAATAGTTCCCTCCCCACCCTTTTATCAAAAACATCACCTATTGATGATTGGAAATAGTTTGTCACAACAAAAGTATTGTTAAATTTTTAAAAAATGTCAACCTCCTTATCTAGATACTAAGATATTTTTTTTCTTTTAATTTCTTTCTTTTATTTATTTATATATATACTTTTTTTGTGTGTGTTAATGTCAAACATTACCACTAGAATCCGTCAGGCCGAAATGTCGGAGCATTGAGTGGGATAAACATAAAATATAACATTAACAATGTAAAATATATATTTTGTATTTTTATATTTACTGTTTAATAGTATAAAAGAAAAATTACAATAACAGCTGTTGAATCTTCAAGTGTTTATTCGGTCAACAGTTGCCTCAGGTACTGCTCAAATGCTAATCTATCAGCAAGTGCCCCCATTCTTCTAATTTGGTCTAGCCTATCCTTTGCGAAAGGCACTTCAATGAGAACATCCTCTAAACATCGAACCCTGCTAAACGCGACATAAGTTGCTCCAAGTGATAACTCCTTTTCACCAATGTCCACAGCTATTTTTGACAAAGTTAAACCTTGGGATTTGTGTATGGTGACAGCGTATGAAACTGTTAAAGGTAACTGAGTACGGGAGCATGAGACATTGTTTTCTTTCCAAGACTTTGTAATAGGTGTGACAGGAAAAAGTCTTTCAGTGAGAAATGGTCCCCGATAATCATCAAAATGAACCATTACTGCCTGTGGCAAGCCTGGAGGCCGTAATCCTGGTCCGTAGACAATATCTTTTACCGTACCAAGTGCACCGTTGACCAATCCTCCATCTGTCCACAGATTGGTACGCAACATAATTCTGCATCCAATTGCTAAAAAAAGTTCAGCCTGAAGTCCAGACGCGTGCTCATCTTCACTCCATCTTGCTATTTGATTATTGTGGTCTGCTAATATTCTTGCCACTGGCCATTTTGATTTACGAAGTACTTCTTGATTATGTTCTTCAGCTTGCTTGTTTGTGGGAAAAAGGCGTATGGCATCTTGAAATCTTTCAAGTTCAGCCGGAGGCTGTATAGCTTTACGTCGTTGCATAAGGGATGCGTATTGGTCGCCTGTAACTTCGCCTACGGAAAGCGAATCAAGAGTCTCTCTAAACTGTATTTGCTGATCGTCGCTTTGTCTCATTGACTTTGTTAAGGTGAAACATTTTTCAAACATCTTAAGAACTGTTTGTCCACGTAAAGCCAAAATGTCTTTTATAGAATGTCTCCTATATAGAGGTGTGTCTTTTACAGGCTGTAGCTGCCTAATATCTCCAATCAGGTAAACAAATAAGCCTCCAAAAGGTTCAATGCTGTCTGGTTTACCTTCGCGACATCTTTGCTCAAGTGCAGCCATCAGACGGCATCCGATCATTGAAAATTCGTCAATAATTAGAAATGAAACTGGATTCATGCTGAGCTGTAGATTTCTTGCTGCTTCACTTCCTAAATCAGCAAACGATTTAAAACATGTTGGTACTTTTAGTGCAGAGTGAATTGTTTTGCCCTCGACATTAATTGCAGCAGCACCTGTTGGAGCCAAAACCATAATAGCTTCCGGTCCTAACTGCTCAGTAACTCTTTTACGAATTTCTTTTATTACCGTATTTTTTCCAGCTCCGGCTTTCCCAATAATAAAAGTACGTTTAGGGCAATTTATAAATCTTGATTGCAAAGACGAAAGCTGTTGCGTGCATAAGTGAAGTATTTTTTGCTGCTCATCTGTAAATCTGATCTCAGACGTATCGTAATTTTGATGCACTGTAAGTTGTTGTTCTTTACAGTAATTTAAAAATGAAGTAAAATTGCGATCAGGGTACTTGTAACTCTCACTTTTCCACTCACATGCATGATCAATCACGCGTTGCCCCAAAGTATCCTCGTTTGTCTGCACAGGAACTAATGGCAGCTGCTGCCATATATGGATCAATCTCGCGGTATTCTTCTTGCAGGATTTCTGTCTCATGTGTACTGCTAACAGCAGGAAAATTTATTTCTGCGTGTGCATCAATATTTAGATAATTGAATGCTTCCTCCCATGAGTGATACGCAGACGGCAGGCCTTCTTGCAATAAAGAGTCAGAATTACCTCTCCAAGGATAATTGAGTAATACTTGTTGCCTATAGTATTCTTCGGCTAGAGTTGGGTCGTGGTTGAGTGATGTAAGAGGAAAAACTCTGACAACTGCATCTTTTCTTCTTTGGTGATAATCGACTCCTCTGACTGAGAAAGATTTTGCAAACTTAAGAAGCGTGCAGGAAATAAGTTTATCCGGCCGCGCGCAATATTTCTGAAGCATGCTTTTTGATGGTCTTTCGTCGCTTGAAAAGTTGACTTCTTCCCAGTTCTTATCATGAAGCCGTATTGTAACTACTTCCCGACTACTGTGATACATTGGCCATCCCATTAATATGTGTACTACCTCTTGGGATGAGTAATCCCTTTCAGAAACAGAAGACAAAATAAGTTTTTGGACTGCTTGAACTGCTGGATTTGTTTCGTTCATCTTATTTAAAATCTCAGATAACAATTCCTTGTAAGGAACAGAAGCTGTTTCTGATTTTGAGGCATATTTGGCAATGTAATGCAAAACCGCATCCTTTGATGTAATAGGACTGAAATCCGTGTTAGCTCTCCAAACTTGTGACACGAAGCAATTGTAGGTATTCATTTCAGAATCGTTTCTTTTTGGCAAAAAGCTAATTATGCCAGTTTCTACTTGAAGCTTTGGAGAGTCGCACTCTGCTTTTGGAAAACCAAATCTGCAGCTATAACTATTTGTACCTCTTTTTTTCCTTAAGCAATAATCTCCATGTCTTGTGTGACGTTGGACTTGATTTAAGAGCTGAGCGAGATCTTTTTCACGATATTCACTGGAAATGTCTGAAAAGCGAACTCGACAGCGGTGTATATCATTTACGAGGACGTCCTTTTCAGGATTAACAGCACTGCATAGTTTTTCAAAATATGCTGTTACGGCTGCTACATTTTCAGCGTTAGTCATGTCTAGTGTTTCCATGTTTGGCGCCCCTCTTAACCACAACAATCCATGCATGTGAGGACTTCCACGCCACTGCCATTCGAAACGAAATCAGTAGTCGTTTATTAAAAACAACGGCGTCAAGATTTTTCTCAAAAATATATCACAACGTTTTTGAAAGAGCCAACCAGTCAACAGAGGGTTGTCGTGCATTAATTGTTTGCGTTCTGTATCAGTCAGCTCATTTGGATCTCTGTTAGGCTCTAAAAGTCTGAAAAGATCAGGCCAGTGATAATAAGCTGCAGACAGTGTAAAAAAAAATTGTTGGTGCTCCAATTTGTCCTACCATGGGAAGGAGTTCCCCACAACGTGCACGCCAGTATCCTTTTGTGGATCTTAATTTGCTAGCATAAATCATAATGTGTTTTGCCATTTCTGGTTGCCTATTCAGAATATCACGCATCTGCTCTACCGTCTTATTGATGAACCTATTTCGCTTAACGAAAAATCGCCCTTTAGCCAAAGACTGCCACGGAAGAATTGAATTCATGGCAAAGTAGCGAAATCGGGGGTCTTTAGCAAATCGCCCATCTTCATACTTCATTAGGAACTTAAAATACTCATCAGGAGAGACTGCTTTTTGACGAGGTTGTCGTAAGTCAGCTGTACCATGTGGAAAAAGATGAGGAAAAGCACGTGCTATGTAACCCTCTTCTTGAAATTCGTTGATAGGCTGTGAATTTAATGAAGGGTGAGGCACACGAATTGCGTCATTTATTAAGTTGTTTTGATCTACCGGTTCAAGTAGTGGTCTAAATGACTCGCGCCTTATTTCCTCGTTCAAAGTATCAATATCCTCAGTAATATCGGTTGCTGTTGGTAACATTTGAGATACGTCACCATTCTCAGGTAATGTAGCGATCAAATCTTCATCAATTGTGATATTTGAATAATAAGGATTGTGAGCTTTAAGCCATCTGAGTGCTTCTAGAAGGCGTTGTGAGCGAACAGAAAACTCTGCACATCCTGATAAAGTATCTTTTGTCACTAACACAGTTGAAGTCATATCTGAAGGATTGACAGGCAGGCGCGAAATAAAACTCTCAATATTTTGTTTAAAGCTGATTACATTTCCGCTGTATCCATACTGTGATCCTCGTATACGGTAAAGAGAAACCACTGGATGTATTTGAGCGATCATCATTTGTTCAATGTAGCTCAGATCTTTGAGACAAATAGGAACTGGACCTGGGTCCATCGAATTAGTGGCAGAAAACTTGAAAGCACCGTCTCTACACTTGCATGTCTGGCAGAGCCCAGCAGTATTTAATATGATATCAGGAAAAGCTCTGTGACACGTATTACAGGACACATAGGTGATTTGCGATACCTCTCTATCAAACCTGATTGCTTCATTCATTTGAGTTGTCAGTATACCGGTACTCGGCAAAAAAATCTGAAGGTAACTGACTTGTGCGACTTCTCCGCTTTGAATTACGATTCGCAATTCTTCTTATTTCAGCTGATTGCTTTCTCTTAATTGGCATCCTTGCAAATTCTATATAATAAAAACATATAATCCGTTCATATATAAAATGTTTCTTAATATATATTTTTTTTATCCTGGATTGGCTGGACTATATCAAAATAAACAGATTTACTCTCATACTTCTTTTATACAATAAGCTTGAATGAAAAGAAAAAAAAATATTTTGAAATGGAAACAAAAAATTTAATTACACCAATTGCTGAGTTCGATTAAAAAAAAACTAAATTCATGTACTTAATACGATTTAAATTTCATTGCACGTGTTTTAAGATAAAAATGTATGGAGTCCTTATTTCAGAAAAGTAAAATATATGTAAAATATATAAAAGTAAACTATATGGGACCGAGATTAAGAGCTTTTACTAAAAGGTTGTTTCCGAGTATATTGTTATTTAAATAAGTTTCTCATGATAAAAAATGGCAACAATATAAAATATTTCAATTTTCTTTTTATTTAATTCAAAAGTTTTTCATGATAAAAAATGGCAACACTATAAATTATTTCAATTTTCTTTTTATTTAATTCAAACAATCGCAATGTTATCTCTATGGGGAAATGGAAAATTCTAGAGCAGATGATTCCGGGCGTTAGAGTTGATGAATATTTCTGTTTTTCAATCCCCGGCGAGATTTTGCCACTACCGACTTCCAGTCCAATTTTGGTATCAATGCGGCAAATATTTTGGCCGCTATCGTGTACACAAAAGTGTAATTTTTCATGGGAAGCCGGAGCTTTGCTCCGACAATTAACTTTTCGGCCGTTATTTTAATCCTTTGAATTAAATCAGCCCGTAAAATATATCGTTAATATAATTTTCATAAATCCTCGTACAGTTAAAAATTGTGAAGCTTTCATGTCGCTAATATAATGTTCACTATAGAAATTTTATGCTATATTTATTTCCAATAATTATATGATTGAAATGCGTCTTATATAATGAGAAAATACTACCTACTCAAATACAGTTTAAACAATTTCTCAATGTAAAAAGTATTTTTAATTATGAAAATCCTCAATAAATTCACATAAAATCTTTCGAATCGGACCTGTATTAAAATGTACACAAAAATAATCAGCATCAGAAAAAAACGAAAGAAATAAGTGTGAAAGAATTAAGCGTCTAATTAAAATGTAAATTAAAACGTTATAAATCAAAGTGAAATAATTAAGTGTCTACAGCTCGTTTCGGAAAAGATGTCGTAAACGCACTGGGGTTGGCGCAAATTTTGTTTTTACGCCGTTTTGGCGAGAAAATTTTGAATACATGTTAGCCTTGCTTGCGAAAACAACATGTTAGTTTTATTTTATTACTAGCAAGCTACGCCCGCTACGCTGGTCAATTTATTTTAAAGCATCTTTAATCAAGTGAAATATTGACTTTGAATTTGACCTTGTATTTAAAAACCCTATGGATCTTCACTTGGGATGTCCATCTGCTTTTCTGAAAACGATACGAACGCTATTGCGTTATTGCATTTTTAATGCGTCAGACAAAATTTGGGCTATTAAGGAAAAATTAGGCCAATTCTCTGTAGAGTTTATTATGGAATAGGTTAGCATAAAAAAAAAGAATAATTGTGTTAAATTATGGTGTCTATGGGGTTTACATTACGGTGTCTATGGGGAAAAAACTTCTCTGTTGGATTCAAATTGGATTTGAATGAAGTTACAATTTACAATACTTCAAATTTAATGAAATTGATATGCCTGACTGAGGTGGACATAAATATGGTACTCGTCGAGAATTAAATAAAAATCATGCACTCGCGACATCATAATTCACTTTTATATTTTAACGGATTAATAAGGCTACTATAATTTGTGACTCGTGCTATAGTCAGTATGTATACGTCAGGACTCAAAGCCGTTAACATTATCTTTTTATGCGTGAAGATTTCGCTATGGTACTCCATTGTAAAATTTGGTAATTTTTTAAATTCAATATTTGAAAAATGGCATAATCATTAGATTTGAAATTTATATTAAGAAAAATACAATTTTTTACCTTTCTAACGCAGTTTGTCTAACAATTTTCTGACAAATACTTTTCGAGCAATTAATTTTTTCAGTAACTTCAAATGTTTCATTTTCCGAGATTAATCTGTGGCAACGATTAGCGAAAATCCGTCCGCAACACATACCTTTTCATTAAAGAGGATGAGACAATTTATTTTATTATAAAACACACATGACATTATACAACACACACAATTATATTATAAAAAGACACATTTATTATTTTAATGCACACACAAAGTATTTTATTATAAAACATACGCAATGTTTAATTTAGTATAACACACACACATTGTCAAGAATAGAACTGATTCAGCTATGACGAGAGGGCTTTGATTAATTACGCACGATCTGGTCTGCCGGCCAAAATCACCGGGCTGCCGTGCCAGCCAAAAATCGCCATTTTGGCGCCAAAAAGAAACCCTGGTGCGTCTACGACATTTGTACCCCCATTTCTTTCAGTAATTTTGATGGTGTAAACATTTTTTTTTTTGACTGTCTTAAGCTTTTATTACCGTTTGCATTCCCTGAGACAAAGTATACAGGCAAATAACCTGATATTATGCTATAAATTACATTGATATCAAATAATATAGAAATTAGTTCACTCAAGGTCAAGTGAGAATATCTTCCAAACAAATTCACTTCTATATAACGAGAAAAATAGCTGCGTTTAATTTCTATAGACTTACAACTTTGATTGTCAGTGAAGTTAGTGATAGAAAGGAAACAAGTTTTCAACTATTGTTGTAGTGCAGAGAAGTATTAATTACTGATTAATTTCTGTATGCTATTTATTTAAAACAAATATGAAATTATATATTAACCTGAAAATCTATATTTTTATTAAATTTTAGTGGAATGGCGATAATGGAAGATTCGCCATTAATCACTATTTCTCACATATGTTTAAAAAATGTCATTTTTGCATTTATTATAAGTTGTTATATGTAAGCGAGGTCGACAAATTTTCATCAGTATTCCAGAAGAGTTTTTTTTTTTCGTCTAATCCCTGTATGTAAAAACGTATGTGTGTTTTAAGATGCATGTATGTATATAAGATGTATGGATCAGCCATTCAGAACGAAAGTTCTATGTATTCTGAATATGCTGCCTAACAACACGTTGATATATGTTCTTTGTGTAGTGATTATAACTCCTTGTATAGTGGGTTTCACTGATTCGTCCAAAACCGTCCAATGCACCCAGATTCCGAATAGCGTTCCTTTATCTTTAGAAACCTAAGAAACCGATAGATTTACGAGATTTAAAAAGGATTTCTGAAACAAAGGTTTCTTTTGCTGTCGGAAACGTTTCCGAGTAAATTTTATAATGTATTAACCGGTTTTCTCAACCCAGAATATCAGTTTTTTAGATGGTATCAATTCTGTAGTAAACATTTTCATGTTCAGCAAGCATGGTTTACAGACAACAGCATTAAAATTAACATTAAATTTCATATTATTTTCTCAATATGAAACACCAGTTTTTTGGATGCTATTAATTCTTATTAAACATTTTCCGCTGCGTAACAGAATTTATACATGATAGAGTAACAAAATAATTTTATCTCTAGTGTTAATTATGTCGATGTACCACGTTTGTCTGAAGCATGGTTCTTCATGTAATCTGATTTTGATATGATACAGAAGAACTTTCTCCTAATTTTTGGGTAGTACATTCAATCAAATATTACATTTGAGTGAATAAAATGTGAGTTAAAAAATCTTTAAAAATTTAAATGCCAGTCATAACGAAATGTAATTCTCTATTAAAATGTTTAATTAATGTTTATTATTATTATCTGGAGGCACGGCAGTGCCTCCGCCATGTCGAGAGAGGACAGCCGTAAGCATACTTTTCTGGAAGCAACTCAGGGCACTTTTGACCCCCCCCCATATCTCCGCGCTGGAGTATCCCAAAAATTTTAAACTTCAATTATAGAGAGTATTTGGCCCACAGGACCAAAATTTAAAATTACAACTTTCTGTCTTTTCTAGTTCAGGCGATATATGAACTCAAACATTCGATTTTTTGTCACTTCTTACTCACTCGTTCATGCGTCATCAAAAAGATTGGGTAGATCCCGTAGCCCCAGAAACTTGACATTTGGAAAAAAGGTAGTGTTTAGGATACAAAGAAAGGAAAAATTATAAAATCCAGAAAATTAGAAAAAAAAAACATTCGAAAATTCAACAAATTCCATCAAAATTGAAAATTGAAAATAATACGAGCTTGTAGTCTTGGAAACTTAAGATTTGGTGTGAAGGTAGTGTTTAACATCCAAAAAAAGAAATCATCAAAAACACCAAAAAAATCGAAAGCAAAATTGAAAAAATCGAAGAAATTGAAAAAAACCGAAAATTTGAAGACAATCCGATTTTGTTGCGCTAGAAAATTCAAATTAGGAATAAAGGTAGTATTTAGGATACAGAAAAAGGAAAATTAAAAAAAATCCAGAAAATTCGAAAAAAAAATAAAAAAAATTCGAAAAAAATTGAAAAAATGAAAATAATTTGATACGATAACGCTCGTATTTATAAATTAATTTGGATGAAACTAATTGTGTGTATTAAGCTCACCAATGCCTCGACCGAGTTCGTTGGCCAGCTTGGTCCGCCATCTTGTTTCAAGATGGCGGCCACGGAAATTTTTAAAACTAAAATAAATATACAAAAAAGTTAAAAAATCAAGTTTATTTTTTAATTAGGTGTTAGGACTTGATACAAGGATTCCAGAGCATTTTTTGTTTTACCTCTATCTTAAAAATTGGCTGAGATAGAGCAGTTTGAAATTCTAGGGTGGCTGACATTTTGAAACAAAACAGCACATTACAAAAAACCAACGATAAATTTATGGTCAATAATGGTCAAGCAGGTGCAATCCCGAATGAATACTCCGTGTTATTATAACTGTAACTTTGACTTCGAAATTTTGATACGTTGCATTTTCTATTTGTTGATATTTTTGAACTATGATTTACGCTAAGTGAAATGTTGTTGTTGAAGAGGGATTTTCCATGTAAATCCGAAACGTCCAATTTTAATATGTTTTTAATGTTTTATGAAAGTGTATTGTAATGTCTGTAATTTTAATGATTTTAATATAAATTTATAAGTTTTAGTGAACGCGATTTCTCGCAAATTATTTTCTTTCATTGTTGTAATCATTTTCCCAATCATACGCATAAAACTATATATTCATATCCATTAGCGCCAAATTCTCGCCAAACTTGGCGACAAGTGGCGAAATCTCGCCAAATTTGGCGACAAAAATAAGTCTTCATAAATGAAGCCAACTTGGCTATAGCTCAATAATTTGGCGAATTTCTTATTCAAATTCAGTGTAAACGAATCTTTTGTAAACGGTTCCTTTGCATTTTAACTTGCTGTTTTCGAGTAACATTAGCTAAAATTTTAAAACGAAGATATAGGAAAGCTACCTTTTCCTGCCGGTACAGGCCGGAGGACTTTTTTATGAGTTGTCGGATGCAATCTATGTTTTGCATTAAATAAAGTAAAACACTGAAAAACAAATCCCGCAGGATGGGGATAGTTTGTTTTAGATAGATTTTAAGATAATTGTCCTATTAGCTAGTACACCTTCCGTTATTGTTTTGTGTTATTTTCCCCGGATTATGCTTTTCTTTTCTTTTGTTTACGAATTTTGTAATAGAAAAGTTCCGCTATAGACTGGCTACGTTATAGACAGGTTCATTTTCTTTCACAGGCTTTACTCTATTTAATTTATATATGAAATATTTGTTGTTAAAAGATGTTGGTCTCACAAAAATTTTCACATCTCTCTCTCCCTCCCGACATTACTGGTTGGTTATGGCTTGATAGTCCTTTCTAAATAAAATCATGGTGATTCTAAGATTCTCTTGATTTATCTCTAAATTGAACATAAACGATCCTAAGAAAACGGATCAATGAATTACTATATTGGCATGAGGAAATTTAGTTGCAGAAAAATGGAGCATATAGCTAACATTAAGTCTAATAGGAAAACCACAGCCTTGGCAAGATCTGGAGGCACGGCTTGTGCCTCCGTCAAGTCGAGAGAGGAGACAGCCGTAAGCAAACTTTTCTGGAAGCAACTCAGGGCACTTTTGACCCCCCCCCCCCCATATCTCCGCGCTGGAGTATCCCAAAAATTTGAAACTTTGTTTTTCTAGAGTATTTGGCACACAGAACCAAAATTTAAAATTACAACTTTCTGTCTTTTCTAGTTCAGACGATATATGAACTCAAACATTCGATTTTTTGTCACTCACTCACTCACTCGTTCACGCGTCATCAAAAAGATTAGGTTGATCCCGTAGCCCTAGAAACTTGACATTTGGAAAAAAGGTAGTGTTTAGGATACAAAGAAAGGAAAAATTATAAAATCCGGAAAATTCGAAAAAAAAAAACATTCGAAAATTCAACAAATTCCATCAAAATTGAAAATTGAAAATAATACGATCTTGCAGTCTTAGAAACTTAAGATTTGGTGTGAAGGTAGTGTTTAGTATCCAGAAAAAGAAAACATCAAAAACACCAAAAAAATCGAAAGCAAAATTGAAAAAATCGAAAAATTTCAAATAATCCGATTTTGTTGCGCTAGAAACTTGGAATTCGGAATAAAGGTAGTATTTAGGATGCAAAATAAGGAAAAATTAAAAAATCCAGAAAATTCGAAAAAAAAATTCAAAAATTCGAAAAATTCGTAAAAAATTGAAAAAATTAAAATAATTTGATTTTTTAGCCTTAGAAACTTAAAATTCGCAGTAAACATACTGTTTAGGATTCAGAATAAGTTAAAATAAAAAACGCAATAAAATTCGAAAATAAAATCCAAAAGTCGGAAAAATCAGAAAATAAGGAAAATTTGAAAATAATTCGATTTCATAGCGCTAGAAACTTGAAATTTGGAATAAAGGTAATATTTAAGATACTAAATAAGGAAAAATTAAAAAATATGCATAGTTCAAAAAATACCCATAAATTAGTGCAGACGATATATGAACTCAAAGTTTCGATTTTTTGTCACTCACTCACTCTTGCGTCATCAAAAAGATTGGGTAGATCTCGCAGCCACAGAAACTTAAAATTTGGAATAAAGCTAGTGTTTCGGATACAAAGAAAGAAAAAATTATAAAATCCGGAAAATTAAAAAAAAAGAACTTTCGAAAATTCAAAAAAATCGAATAAAATTGAAAATTGAAAATAACACTCATCTCTTAAAAACTTAAAATTAGGTGTGAAGTAGTGTTTAGAATTCAGAAAAAGAAAACATCAAAACACAAAAAAAAAATTAAAAATAAAATCGAAAAATCGAAAAAAATGGAAAAATTTCAAATAATCAAATTTTGTTGCGCTAGAAACTTGGAATTCGGAATAAAGGTAGTATTTAGGATGCAAAATAAGGAAAAATTAAAAAATCCAGAAAATTCGAAAAAAAAATCAAAAATTCGAAAAATTTGAAAAAAAATTTAAATAATTTGATCTTTTGGCCTTAGAAATTTAAAATTCGCAGTAAAGATAGTGTTTAGGATTCAGAATAAGTTAAAATAAAAACGCAATAAAATTCGAAAATAAAATCAAGAAATCGGAAGAAATCGAAAAAGAAGGAAATTTTGAAAATAATTCGATTTCATAGCGCTAGAAACTTGAAATTTGGAATAAAGGTAATATTTAAGATACTAAATAAGGAAACATTAAAAAATATGGATAGTTAAAAAAAAATTGAAAATTTCAAAAAAAAAAAAAAAAAGAAAAAGAAAAAGAAAAAGAAAAATAAGAAAAAGAGAGAAAATGAAAATAATATGATCTCGTAGTCTTAGAAACTGAAAATTTTGTGTAAAGGTAGTGTTTAGGATTCAGAAAAAGAAAAAATTAAAAACACAACAAAAATTGAAAAAAAAAAATCGAAAAAAAAAAACGAAAATTTGAAATTAATTCGATTTTGTAAAGCTAGAAACTTAAAATTTGGAATAAAGGTAGTATTTAGGATACAAAAAAAGAAATAAATAAAAAATCTGTAAAATTCGAAAATCCGAAAAATTGAAAAAAAATCGATTTTGTAGCTTTAGAACTTAAAATTCGGCGTAAAGTTATTGTTTAGGATACAGAAAAAGGAAAATTTAAAACACAATAAATTCGAAAATAGAATAAAAAAACTCGAAAAAGATCGGAAATTTCAAAATAATTCGATTTTGTAGCGCTAGAAAGTGGAAATTTGTAATAAAGGATACAAAATAAGAAAAAATTAAAAAATCCAGAAAATTATAAAAAAAAATTCGAAAATATCAAAAATTGAAAATAATTTTATCTTGTAGTCTTAGAAACTTAAAACGTGGTGTAAAAGTAGTATTTACTATTCAATAAAAGGAACAATTGAAATATTCGTTAAATTCGAAAATAAAATCGAAAAATCGAAATATCTTTAAGAAATCGAAAATTCGAAAACAATTTGATTTTGTACTGCTAGAAACATTAGTTTTAAGATAATTGTCCTATTAGCTAGTACAACGCCCCTAATTGTTTTATGTTATTTCCCCCGGATTATGGTTTTCTTTTCTTTCGATTACTAATTTCGTTATAGAGAAGCTCCGCTATAGACTGGCTACGATATAGGCGATTTCTTTATAGACAGGTTTGTTTTCTTTCACAGGTTGTACTCTATGTACTTCACATATGAAATACGGATTGTTAAATGTTGTCATCCCCACAAAAATTTTCACAGCTCCCCCTACCCTCCCGACATTACTGGCTGGTTATGGCTTGATAGTCCTTTCTAAATAAAATCATGGTAACTCTAAGATTCACTTGATGTATCTCTAAATTGAACCTAAATGAGCCTAAGAAGACGGATCAAATAATTACTATATTGGCATGACAATCAGGTAACTTAGAATTAAAATCGAAAAATCAATAAATTTATAAAAAGTCGAAAATTTGAAAATAATTCGATTTTGTAGTCCTAGAAGCTTGACATTTGGCAGAAAGGCAGGGTTTAGTACACAAAGTAAGGAAAAATTAAAAAATCTGTAAATAATAAAAAAAAAGACTAAAAAAACGAAAAAAAACATCGAATAAAGGAATATAATTTGATTTATTGGAAATTTCCGGAAATTTTAATTTTGGCTTTCTTTTCACACTAAAAAATTCTTTTATGTTAAATATCAAGTATCTAGGGCTGCGAGTAATATCTCAGATGGATAGCACCTATCCTGGAAGCAATTGAGAGTACTTTTGACATCCCCCCTCCCATAACTTAGTGCTTGCCTAGGAACCTGAAATCTCATTTTATCTACAGTACTTTGCAAACGAAACTAAAGCTTCAAATTTTTGATATCTGTAAATAATAGGGACAGAGTGTGAGCTTAGCGAAAATCAGTGGATGATCTCAAGAAAAGGAGAAAATCAAGAAAAGAAGGATTACTTACAAAAAGAAGTGAAATCTCATCAAAAAGTCACCTGTAAAAAATGCAGCCAAGTCTCGTAACTCATTTACCGTAAAAAGTACTGAGATCGTATAAAGCCAAGTTTAACTATCTTATTAACTCTGAAATTTTCATTCGCAAATGACTCCTAGTCTCTACATCTTTAGTTAATTATTATTTTGTGACTTGGCAATTACGCATCACAGGGAAGTTATCACACCTTACTATGTTATGGAATAGGATGGGATAATTTAATTAAGGCAATTTATATACGCACAGGGAAGTTATTACACTTTAATATGTTATAGTATTATTTGATTAAGACTAACTATATACATCACATTCTCGTGCTACGTAATTGCCAAGTCACAAAATAATAATTAACTAAAGATGTAGAGACTAGGAGTGATTTGTGAATGAAAATTTCAGAGTTAATAAGATAGTTAAACTTGGCTTTATACGATCTCAGTACTTTTTACGGTAAATGAGTTACGAGACTTGGCTGCATTTTTTACAGGTGACTTTTTGATGAGATTATTAATTGTCCAAACAACTTTTTCGGATAAATTTATAATGGAATGGCGTATGTAAATAAACTATCCATAAAAAAGTTTTTGAATTATACCATTTTGTAATGCTAAAATTTGAAATACGTTTCTATGTAAATATACTTTAGGAGAAACTGCATTTCTAAGAAATCTTTAAAGTTGAACTAAGTAAAGGATATCCGCTTGCTGCAGTGACTGAGGGAAGATGACATAAAAATGTAAATGTACTTAGTTTGATGAAAATTGAAAAAAAAATTATATGCTTGAATAACAACTATGTTGTAAGAAATGATTATATACGTCAAAGGAATCAAAGTGTAGAAAGTGAGTTATTATAAGAAATTGAAGAGATTTTACTATTTTTTGAAATTTCTTAAGTGAGTAAATAGCATAAATTGATAGAGGAATTTATAAAGATGTTTATATAGCAGTTTATGACTGGAGAAATTTTTTATTCTTTAGTGCATTTCATGAGAATCAGTATTTCTAAGAAATATTTAAAGCTAAACTAAATAGGGATACCCGTTTTCAAAAGGTAATAATTGGGGGGGAAAATCAGTATATTGTTTGAGTAGTTTAATATTGTTTGAGTGTCTAAATAATATAAATCAACAGAAACATTTGTGCTGATAATTGTGCAGCATTTTAAGAGTGAAGAATATATTTCCTTAATATACACCTTGAGAAACAGTATTTCTAAGAAATTTTCAATGTTCTACCAAGTAAGGGATATGCGCTTGGAACAATACAATAAATGCGGAAATAAATTTCAACATTATACACGCACTGTAAAAAAAAGACGTTTCTTAATATAGCAAGAAGATTTACAGAAACATAATATTATCTCTTCCGAGGTACTCATGATTCCGAATAGCGGTCCTTTATCTTTAGAAACCTAAGAAATCGATAGATTTACGAGATTTAAAAAGGATTTCTGAAACAAAGGTTTCTTTTGCTGTCGGAAACGTTTCCGAGTAAATTTTATAATGTATTAACCGGTTTTCTCAACCCAGAATATCAGTTTTCAGATGGTATCAATTCCGAAGTAAACATTTTCATGTTCAGCAAACATGGTTTACAGACAACAGCATTAACATTAACATTAAATTTCATATTATTTTCTCAATGCGAAACACCGGTTTTTTGGATGCTATTAATTCTCAAGTAAACATTTTCAGCTGCGTAACAGAATTTATACATGCTAGAGTAACAAAATAATGTTATCTCTAATGTTAATTATGTTCATGTAGCACGTTTGTCTGATGAACATAGTTGTTTATTAAGAAAATATTCACTTGAGAATTTATAACCTCCGAAAAACCGATATACCTGGATGAGAAAATTGATTAATACACTGAAAAAATTACTCGGAAACGTTCCTGAAAATTACGGGCAGCAAAAATACTTTTGTTTTATAAACAACTCTTTCAATCGTGGAAGTGTATTCGTAGCTGGGATTTCTGAAGATAAAAAAACGCTTTTCAGAATTGTTGGTAACTCGAATGAAGTTACGTGAAAATTTCTCAATATTTCTTGATAGATAAAGAAGCATTTCTCTTTGTTGACAGTGTGCACTTAGCTTAATGAAAACTGATGCTTTAACACCAATTAAGAAAAGGTAATAAACACGAAAGAATGTAAACGTTGTAAATAAGTTAATTTAAAAAAGAGTAAGAGATTTAACAATCTTTTAATATTTTTTAGGTGACAAAATAACCTAAATAGATAGAAAAATTATACCGATGATTATGAATTATTTTAGAATTGAAGCATATATTTCCCTTAATATACTTCTTGAGATCCTGATAAAGTATAATTCATCAGAAATGTTCAACATAATCATTTATACTTTCTCAATTGAATATTGATGAAATGTTCAATCTTGATGAAAACTACAGAAATTTATATTCTTGAAAAACTACTATATGGTTTAATAAACATTGAAGAAATAGAAACTTAACATGGAGTTATTTTAAGAAAGAGTAAGAGCTTTGATACGTTTTTAAAAAAACTTCTTACGTGTCTAAATAAGAAAAATCGGTAGAAGAAAATTTGACAATGTTTATGAAGTATTTAAAAAAGGAGCATAATTTTCCTTAATGCTCTTCGTGAGACTCTGTTTTTCTGATGAATTGTAGTTCATTGCAATCATTCGTTGTTTTTCAGATGAATATTGAAGAATATGTTCATTATTCTACTGAGCAAAGAATTACCATTTGTAAAAATGTAGTGGGTGCGGACATTAGCTCTAAAAATATAAATGCACTTAGTTTGATAAAAACTGAAAAATTTATATTCTTGAAAAACAACTATATGATAGAAAAGTTTAATAGACATGGAAGAAACAGAAATTTAAGAAGTAAAATATTTAAGAAAGAATAAGAGATTTTACAATTTTTAATTTTTATTACGTGATAAAATAACAAAAATCAATAGAAGAATTTGTACCGATGATTATAAAGTATTTTAAAATGAAGCATATTCTGGCTTAATACTCTTTGCGAGACACTGTTTCTCAGATGAATTAATCATTCATTGTTTCTCAAACATTGGAAAAATATTCAGTATGCTACTCAGTAAAGAATAACCGTTTGTAAAAATACAGTGATTGCGGACAGAAGCAATGAAAAAGTATATGCACTTAGTGTGATGAGAACTGAAAAAAATATAGTCTTAAATAAAAACTATATGGTAGAAAGGTTTAATAAACATGGAAGTAAGAAAGTAATAGAAAACTATATCTATATATATATATATAACAAATGGGTTATTTTAAGGAAGAATAAAATATTTTTAATTAAAAAAAAATTACGTGACATAAATAACAAATATCGATAGCAGAATTTGTATCAATGATTGTGAAGTATTTTAAAACTGGAGGGGTTTGCTCCTTGGCTCTTCGTGAGACTATTTTTTTATGACTTGTAGATCATTATAATAATTAATTATATCTCAGTGGAATATTGAATAAATATTCAGCATTATACTGAGTAAAGAATAACAGTTTGTAAAAATGTAGCGATTGTGGACAAAAGCTAAAAAATATAAATGCACTTAGCTTGATAAAAACTGAAAAATTTATATTATTGATGTTTTATAAACAAGAAATAAAATAGAAAGTTAACAAGTGAGTTGTTTTAAGAAAGAGTAAGATATTTTACAATTTCCTTCATATTTTTGCGTGGTTAACTAACAAAAATTGATAGAAGAAATTCTACCAAGCGATATGAAGTATTTTAAAATTAAGCATAATTTTTCCCTTAATGCTTTTTGTGAGATTGTTTTTCTGATGAATTCATTATAAATATTCATGGTTTCTCGGCCAAAAATTGAAGAAATATCCAGCATTCTTCTGTGTAAAGTATAACCTTTTGAAAAAAAGAAAAAAATGTTATGATTGCGGACAGAGGCACTAAAAAGGTAAATGCACTTACTTTTATGAAAATTGATTTTCTTGAAAAACAACCATATGGTAGAAAAGTTTTATAAACATGGAAGAACTAGAAATGTAAAAAGTGAGTCATTTCAAGAAAGAATAAGCGATTTTACATTTTATAAAAAAAATTTCTAACGTGACTACGTATGAAAAATCAATAGAAGAAATTGTACCGATGATTATGAAGTATCTGTAAACGAAGTATATATGTCCCTAAATACGTGAGAAAAGAGTGAGAGATTTTACATTTTTTTAAGTTTTTCTTACATGACTAAATCTCGATAGAAGAAATTGCACCCATGATTATGAACTATTTTAAAATGAATTATAGGACTCTGTTTCTCTGATGTACTGCAGTTCATTATGATCAATTTTCGTTTCTCAGATGAATATTGAAGAAATATTCACTATTCTACTGAGCGAAGAATAACCGTTTGTAAAAATATAGCGATTGCGGACAGAAACACTAAAAATTTAAATGCACTTAGTTTGATGAAAGCGGAAAAATATTTATTGTTGAATAACATTTATGCTGTAAGAAAATATTAGAAACATGAGAGGAATTTTAACTCAGTAACTGAGTTATTTTAAGAAAGAGTAAAAAAATTATGATTGTTTAATATTTTTTAAGTAATTAAATAACACAAATCGATAGAAGAATTTGTACTGATATGTAGGAAGTATTTTAAAACTGAAGAATTTTTTTTTTCAATAATACACTTCCTTAGTACCTTTATTTCTACGAATACTTCAATGTTTACATGAGTAATGAATATCGGCTTGAAAAAATACAATGATTGCGAAAAAAAACTTCTAAAAATTCAGTTACCTTTTGTTTGATGTAAAATTTTTATATTTGTATAACAACTCTATATCGTAAAAAAATTAGTGATAAAATTCGTAAGAAATGTTGTAAGTATTTTGTTAACACGGAAGGAATATATACTTTTATGAAAGAGTAAGAGATTTTACATTTTTTAAATATTTAATAATAACATAAATATATAGAAGAATTTGTAGTGATAATTCTGGAGTATTTAAAAATTTGAGTATATTTTCTGCGTCATACACTTCACGAGAATTAATATTTCTAAGACATTTATAATATTTAATCAAGTAAAGGATATCCGCTATGTAATGGACCGCATAATAAATGCTACACACTTCTTTTTTTTAACAGGAATAGAGGCGTAGTAAACCTCAATAACATATACATATTTTGTAATAATCCAAGAATATTTAAGAAATTTATAGCGCAGGTAGGCAGAAGGAACGACAAGCAGATAAACCGATATCAAAATTACTTTCCATTTCTTTTGTAAAGTATTTAAAAATGATAATAAAATATATTTGTGTAGATGTTCTTTTTTATACATATATTTATACATTTGAAGACTATAAAAGCTTAAATACAATTTATAAAACATTTTTCAACAGTATCCAAAATTAAAACCATTGTTTATTCAACAGCTGATAGAAATATAACTTTGTAATTGAAATTTTAGAAAAATATATGTGGCAACTGTAAACGCATCGTAAGTATCAATATAATATTTTTTTGTATGGATTTATAATATTTAGCCATTTGAAAATTAAATAATATCAAAATGTCTCATAATAACCAGGTCACTGACATTATTTTCATTTCATTTTTATATCTTTGAAAATTTTTCGTAAAATTTTGTTATTATTCAAGCATATATTTTTTTTTCAGTTTTTAATCAAATTAAGTGTCTGTATACTTTTAGCATTTATTTTCAAAATCTCTGCGTTTGTCAAACAGATATCCTTTTCATAGTTAAATATTAAAGACGTCTTAGAAAAGCTAATACTCATGAAGTGTGTTTCCGAAGAAACTATTTCAAGACTTTACTTATAAATTCATATAATTTACAAAATGGTTTCTTAATAGTGCATTTACATATACTACATAAAATAGACAGATTATATAGTTTTCCGAATTCCTCTTGAATTTAACACAGACCAAACTTTAAAATTATTATTAATTAATCCACCACAGGAACGTTAGCTTACATTCTAAACCAATATACGCTTTAAATATATTTTATTAAATAAAATATAGCTTTTAGAATATAGCAATTTTCTCTGTGTGATTTATTTTTTTAACTGTAAATATTGTGTTGGCTTACTTTTATATTTTATTATTTATATATCATTAATTTAATTTAATTTGTACTTTATTTTTTGGACGAAAACGGTCTGTGTTGTTCATTTGTTTCCTTTTTTGTCTTCTTGGGCCTCTTTAACTTTCTAAGTGTAATTGTTGTTCTGGATTTCGGCTACGGTCATAAATTTAAGATCTACTTTGTTATTACTAGAGATACGGAGTTCGTGTCTCCAGCACTCTGTATAGTAATCTCGATCCAAGTGGTAAATAAAAAATAATAAAACGACTTAAATATAACATGGTCAATTTTACAATTTAAGAAAAAAAAATAGTTATTAAATTTAATAATAAATTCCTAGTTAAAAAATTGAGAATTAAACCTATATTAATTTTTGCGTAAAATTATTATATTTACTAGTTTTGTATTTTATATTTATTTGATGTTTAAATATGTATGGCCATTACCTATTACATAATTGTTCTTGAGCACTTTTTGCACAACCATTGACTGCATTTTCCCAAGCCTCTATCCTGTATATAAGTTGAAATTCGAAAACTTCTTAAAAATGCCGATACTCACCAATTGTGTTTGCATCGAAACATTTTTAGTCTTTACATCACAGATTCACGTCATTCAAGAACGTCATTCAATGTATGCCATTGTAATAGAAATTTATAAGCAAATGTTGTCTGGACAGCTAGCAAAAGAGAATAAAAAACTTTAAGCAGAAACTTTAGGATAGAACATCTATTCGTTTTGACGTCCCTTTAAATTTCAAAAGATTTATCTGATATTTTATTCATTAAAACATATAACTTATTTAAATGCATAGACCAAAACTTTAATGTAGTCATTTTTATGCCATGCAAAAAACCGGCACTGTGATGCAGGGACGTAAATTTCAAATGTGATATATTTTTAAAACTATTTAATTTCCAATGGTTTCCAAAGGTAAAACTTATAAAAATAAAAATAAAAATTAGTTTTGTAAGTAGAATTTGTAATTCCTTTTCGAAAATCAAGTATATTAGATATCAAGATAGTAAAAAATAGAAAATTAGAATATAAATCTTGGGAAAATGTGTTTGTATAACATATTAGAATCATTCATTATAACTGTTTTGGAGTTAACAAGGATCGAAATTTGAAGTTGCTGATGTTAAATGAACTTCGGTAACTAAATCTTACCTCCTAAACAATCAATCATACGATCAAAATGTGTCTTGATTAATAAAAGAACAATGAAACAACTCAGGCATTACATGGACAGTATTACAATGTAAGAAGAAATGTTCAGTTATTGTTGCAATAAATTCATAATTAAAAACGCAAATTGAACTTATATTAATTTTTACGAATAATTATTATATTCACCGTTTTTTTTTCTTCTATCTATAACAGAAGAGAGTATTGCAATCTAAATGTTTTTTGACTGCCGGTTTTTGAAGTTTTTACACGTTTTAGAGGCCGCCAAAAACATGTTTTTACAAAATGTCTGTCTGGCCGAGGGTCCGTGAGTGTGCATCCTCTTTGTATCATCGAAAAGTGTATAAAGTTTTGCATAGAATTGAACCAAATTACATATATGTTTAGGGCTACGACCAGTAGGTTCAAGTTGAATTTGGGGATATTCCACAGGAAGGTGGCGCTGTGATAGAGATTTTTGTACCATTTTTAGTATTTTATAATTGGAAAGTGCAGAGAGTTATGCATAAAATTGAACAAAACTTCATATAGATGTTTTTGACTATGGACGTCAAGTCCTAGTTGAAAATAGGGTATTCCACCGAAAAGGGGTGCTGTGATAACGATTTTCTGCAATTTTCTTAATATTTTGCAGTTTAAGTGAAGAATTTAATACTATTTTTCGACGAAATTTTATATTTAGATGCAGTTTAATAGGCTGAGGTTTGTATAAAATTTTGGATAAAATCGGCCTGAATATGGTATTGTGATAGCGAATTTCTTTCGATTTTTTGGATGTAGGCGGTTCGCAAAAAAAATACCGAATTGTTCAAATTAGATTTAATTGTTGAATTTGTATATTTGTAATAAGTAAACTTTTTCACGTTTTTTGATATATTACTCGTTTATTAGACCTTTTTGACACATTTCTTTTTTGTACCCTCCGCCTCCCCCTTCATGGTTTTGAAACATTTATTGACAAAAAACTTTCATAATAATAATAATAATAATAATAAAGCATGTATGAAATAGAAGAAAGTTTTGGAATTGGCACATCCGACTAGTTTTACAATAATTTCATATTTAAACTTGTATAAGCTTTATGTATTTCATGCACAAAAATATTTGTGTTTTATCTCATTAAGTACAGGGTTAGAAAACAATAAGTTAAAGAGTTCAGAGAGGTCTAAAATACCTTCCGTATTCTGCTCCGAATTTTACGACATTTATACTACAGACACAAATGATGCGCTAGTTGTTATATTTTACATGTTGAATGAAAATGGTTTAGAACTGAAATTCACTAATAAATGTATCCGCGCAACTATGGAAGAAAAAATTGTCACCAGTTTTTTTTTTTCGATAGTTGGCCAGACTAATTGCTCTTTGCTATCTTCTATATAATAAAATCCAAAGGCGAGAAAGTGTCTGTAACGGTACCGGGCTGTACCACTCTGGTCTGCGAGTCGATCGTAGTTAAACGCCATGTTAGGCTTAATGAAAAACATATACTAACATATGACAACTAAATGTTAATTTCTTCTACGTGAAATCATGTCTGTTCTTCATATTTTCACATATAACATGTATATCTTATCCAATTATAATGTATTAAATTCCAAATTAAAAATAAGCTGTTATAGACATCAGATTACTATTTCCGAATCGTGAAACAAATGAATGACTCTTTGAACGCTTCAGTAAAAAAATATAGGTTAATTATCTGATTCTGTTCTTAAAATATTTGTAAAAGCATATTAAAGTCTTTAAATATTTTAATTTTGTTTAAAACCTTCAAAAACTATTTTTGCAGCCATCTTTCGTCAATAATTATAAGGAAAGGGCATGTTTACAAACAAACAGTTCCATCAACCAATCTACCACTGCATTTTTGCCGCAGCTATCATTACAGGAAAAGTCATGGCGACGTAGGCCAATCATATCATAGACCGGTTTAACATAGACCAATCAAATCCCTCCATCTTATGTGTACTGTAGGAGCCGTAAAGAACGAACAGGTTTTTCTCCCAAACCAACAGTAGTTTAACCAACAGTGACGTCAGGTGCCCTTTCCTTATAAACAATCGAACTTTGTTAAAAATACATGTTAATATTTGCATTAATTAGCATATTAAAATTTAACGTGAATTTTTCAGAAATTACATTTCACTTTGCTAAATTATTATTATTATTATTTGGGGAAAAAAAAAATGTGGCGAGTCATTCACTTTTGAGAATCATTCATCAAAATTATTTGTACTGTACAGATTGCCAATTGGCAACGTGTGTTTTATACTGTTTTAACATCTTTGTTGATCTTTTAAATGCTGTTTTAAACACGCGGTTGTGGATCATTCGGGACTACAGCCGTGCAGCTATAGGTTTCACCCCCCCCTCCCCCTTCAAAGTTCAAACATCCGATGGATTTGAATCTGTTTAATCAAATCAGTTTTTATTGTTTTTTTTATATAGTTTAAAGATCGTTTTAGCGATGCCTGATGAAAATGATGAAACGCCGATTAAACGTAGACGGCGATTAATTAGAGAAAGACAGTCAAGGTGGTTTGCTTGGAAATCACAAGCAACATTGGACCGCATAAGGGAAGATGGCGCCATCTACTGGTAGATAATGCAAACAAAGTTTGAAATTTTGTTTCCATAGTAAATAAAATTATTTTTTTCTCATGAAACGTAATTAAAATATAAGGAATAAATAGTACCGAGTAATTTCCATTTCATTTTGCTTATATAATCAAAAAATGAGCTATGTGGTGAGTCAAGCTCTTTAGAAACTCATTGATAACACTTTTTTTACAGAAAATTTCACTCATGGATTTTTTATTTATTTATTTTTTAATGTTTAATTTGAATGTTTTGTCCATTCGTTGAACTATTTCAAAAATTGAATATTGAGTCAATATCCTGTCATTTTTGACGGGGGGTATATACTAGTAGGAAGTATAGTTTTGACATTCCGACACGTTGTTGACAATGAAAGTAGATATGCAAATAATTTATTGTAAGAATATCAAGCATTTCTGTGAAGTCATATTACTCAGTAAAATATATAAGCATCCTGAACGATTTTCGGTTTATTTGCATGCTACCTTTCAGCGAGTATTCGAACGATTCTTTTAATGACAGATGACAACTAGAGATCGACCGAAACAGGTTTTTAAGACCGAAACCTAAACCTGAACCGAATTTCGGTGATCTTCCCACTTTCGACCAAAACAGAAACCGAAAGTGTAAATTTTTTTTAAAAAACTGATTAATACATACATAACTGCATATAATTATTAATTAATTAATTAATTAATAACAAATAATTAATAATTACTTAATAATAACTAATTACGTTACTGATTAATTTGTTAATTATACGTGTATTGAACCACATTTCTAACAAACAAACGTACATATATGTGTGTGTATAAGTTTCAAACAAAAATGAAACATAAATAATACAACTTTTATATTTTATCATTTTATAACATCAACTTTTCAAATTTAAACTACTAATAACAACTAAGTTTTGAAATTTACCCCGCTCAAAACAATTTATAAATTTGATTTAATTTAAAACAATCTCTCTTAAGATTTATGGTTGATATAGATCTCTCAAGAAAACATTCATGAATGTAGAACTTATGTCTAAATTGATGTCGAATATTGCATTTACTTTGCTATGCATGTTACCTGAACAATATATTGCATAGAAACGGCAGTACACATAATTATTAATTAAACGTTAATTTTATTAAAAATGAATTTAAGTAAAAATTATTTATTGAAAGTAATTAATTAAATATAAGTTGTTATAAACATATAAAAATAAATAAAATAATGTAATTTAAAATAATGCATTTAATAGATATTATTAATACCTTTTATGCACCCATATGTGTTATTTTTTACAAACAGGAATGTAATTTGGGAAGGTTAGGGAGGGGGGCAGTTTCCCCCTCAAGGTATGTGATAAGAAAGCATGAGTCATTATAAGTTAGTTTAAGTAAAGGGCACTAAAACTAAATTAATTTGTTCAATTTGACTAAAAAGGAAAATTAACATTAAGACAGCATTTTAAGCCTAGAAATTATTAATTATAAACTTTATTTTCCATTTCAATATTCTCAAAGTGAGAAATGTTTAACATTATTTTGTACTTTAGCGAATTTTGAATATATATATATAAGGATACAAATGTAACAGTTGTCAATTTTCTTTTAGGATGTGCACAATAAGATCAAAATAAATCTTTGCTCCCTCACTGCTTCCCCCACCAAAAAAAAAAATTTCCCACTCGCTGCCTCCCTAAGAAAATATTAAAATGGCACCCTTGTTTGAAAATTTCATTTCCGGTGCCAAGTTGATTATGTGCGCCTCTATCCAAACCTATTTATTTTCATATAAAATAAAACGTAATTAATTTATCAATAAGACAGAAATAGTTTCCAATTATACGAATTTCATCTAATAAAAAAATATTTTAAGTATACATACCTCGATATATCATTTGTAATAAATTTCGTAAATCTTCATATGTTTTAACAACACCTTTCTCATAAAGCATTCGAAACAATCTGGCGTTTCAAAGTAAAAATTTTCTATTACTGTTAAGTTTGCAGCATTTAAAGATCGCGTGATAAGCGTCTTTTAAGTTTAGTCATATATGCATTGCTTGCTTTATAATTTACACTCACATCATGAATCAGTCATGACGGATAACACAGTGGAGTTTACAGCAATACACAGTGTCTCATTTGAGCCGATACAACTCATATTAATGAGTAAAGTTGAAAATTTCCGAAAGAAGGAACGAGATTTTGAAATATAGATAGTTTCGGTCATGCCGAAATTTTGGCAGCAGTTTCGCCGAAAACGAATATTCGGCGAAACTCCGAATGTGCACCGAAATCGAAATCGAAACCGAAATTTCAATGGATCTCTAATGACAACCGCATCTTTTCAGTTATCTCTTGTTTGGGTGGGGATAGTTGAGCTTAAGCCGTAAGGTAGGCCTCCCCGCCCGGTTTGACTTCAATTTTGTTTAAATGCCACCATTCACTCTATATTAAATTTTGCATAATATTACATACATTTTTACATTAAACACTTATGTACATGTTACAGCGTCACTTTCCGACGAATTTTCGCATGAATGTTCTTTTTAATAAATGACATCATATTTTGTAAATATTTATTTCATACTTACATCTATATACGAGCTTTATGTATTGGATGCACAAAAGTTTTCTGTTCTCATCTCACTCAGCGCATGCAAATTTTGAGTCCTTCTTTGCACAATCATTGCCTGCATTTTTCCAAGCAGACATCCTTTACGTAGTTCGATATTAAATACTTCTTAGAAATGCTAATTCTCACCAATTATGTTTACAATAAAGCTAAATCCTTACATTATGAATTCATGTAATTCAAAAAGTATTTTCTAAAGTTCCTCTAGACTCTTGTACTGGCATTCCAATGTAAATATATAAGCGAATGTTGTCTGGACAGTTAGGAAAAGGAAATAAAAGCATTAAGCAGACATCGTTTTGGCATCCCTTTAAATTTTGAAAGATTTATATTCTATTCTGTCAAACATACAGCTTACTTAAATGCACAGTTCAAAGATTTGTTTTTGTACCATATCAAAACAATCACTATTATACAAAGAGTTAAATACCAAATATTGTTTTCTTTTCAAACTGCCCCACCAGTGGCTCTCAAAGCTGGTAGACGAGAGGTGCTGGGTTCAAACCCCTGTCGCGCTCGTTGACCTCACCGTTCGGAGTTTTCCGTGGTTTTCTTCGAACCTTGCCGTAAATACGGGTTAGGATCCCTTGGAAAGAGCCCCACGGAGGGCACTCGCCCCTAGGGACCATATCCCTCGAGTAGATAATCGGCCGTTATAAATCAACCGACCAACCATCTTTTCAAACTATTGAATTTTCAATGTTATTCTAAAGGTAAAACCATACGTGCTATCCTACTATAAAACTGAGTTAATTTTAACCAAGTTAAGCATATTTTGACCCAGGAAATTTATTTAATAAATGAAATCAAATAAGCTGCACATAGAAACAAAAATGAAATAAAATAAATAGCAAAACATTAAATAAATGTTTTGGTTTAAAATGTGTTTGACTTGGCTCAAATTAACCCAGTTTTAACGCTAGGTTGGCAAGTATGTACAAAATTATCATTAAAAAAAAGAAAATTAGTCATTTGAATAAAATTTCAAGTAACCGTTTGGATCACAAGAATATTAGTTTTCAAGATAACAAGAAATATAAAATTACAATATAAGGTTTCGGGAAAGCTGTTTCTATAAGATATCAGAAGCTATCGTTGTAATGTAAACGTTCCAACTGTAAATCTAAATTTTAATCCAAACAGCATTTCCAAATATCTATTTAACTGTGCTTACATTTATTATTTAAATCTAGTTTTATTAATCAGTCCGAAAATAAAAAATATAATAAGAATAAATTAATTTCATAAATAAACTCATAATTAATAACTCGTGAATTGGACGTAATTAATTTTTGCGTAAATTATAATATTCACAATTTTCACTATTCTAAATTCATTTCATGTTTAAACCTTTTATCATTGCGTATCAAATAGTCATTATTCAAGCATAAAAACTTTTTTGTTTTCCTTATACTGAGTACGTACACTTTTCGAGCCCTATGCTCAATCATTGAATGCACTTTCCCAAGCGGCGATATCCAAGTAGATCGCGGTGCAAAATGATAAGAACAATCATTTAATTGACTAAATAATGAATATAATTATATTAATCCATATATAAACCATAAAAATTAATTTTACCAAACTAAATAGGCAATGTAAACATAAAGAATGCATTGTAAAACAATTGTTATTATTACAATATATAATCAGTTGCACTTTCACTGGATATGTAATAGGAGCAAAATGTTAAAAACGGAACAGATTTTTCTAAATTATAGAAATATTACTTGTCAATTGGGTTCAATAATTTCAAGACAGCGTTGAGGCATACAGTTTACAAGGTTTGGAACTTGTCGAGATGACATTATAAGCCATGCCTCACAAATAGTAGATTTCAAATCAGATTTCAAGTTATACTGGATCATTTGACCATTTTTCGGTAGCTATTGCGCATTATAATACTCCAAACGTTCTCCATAAGGTTTAGGAGCGGATTACTGGCCAGCCAATGAAATGCGAGAATCTTATTATCATTAAAATAAATGATCAACGTAAAAATTAGCACAAGTAAAATACATATAAAGTAGCACACAGCTGTTTCGGAGCCTCTAAAGCTGCATCGTTAGTGTATACTTACATCGCCCAAACTTTTAAATCTGTTTCTAATCTTTTCAACTTTGGTGCTGATGATGGAGCTTTAGAGGCTCCGCAACAGCTGTTTGCTACTTTAAATGTATTTATTTGTGCTATTTTTTTACGTTGATCATTTATTTTAATATAATGGCACAAAGTTCGTTATACTGAGTACGTATAACGACTCCAATTTTAAATCTTATTATCGTCGGACCAGTTATTTGTGTTTTTTGCAGAGTGAATTGAGGCATTGTTCAAAAATATAATAAAGGTTGGTAAGTGTTTCCCTCTAGTTAAACAATTGACGTTATAACAACGTTATAACATTAGAATATAGGCATGTATACTTCGCTGTACTTTTAAAAAATCAATTCTAAACTTAAAAATTTGGGGAAAAAAGCAGCCCAAACTGTTAGGGATCCTGCACTTAGTTGACGAGTGGCAAATACGTTCTTTTCTTTTCGAAGGTCATGCCAATATGAATCCGGACCATCGAAATTAAAATTCTTTGCATCACTGAATATAAATTTTGACCAATTCGTTTGTTGCTTAAGATGTCTCTGCAAACTGAGTAAGAGCTTTATGGTCAGATGTTAAACGCAGACACCGACATGGTTTTGCATATTTATGGATTTCAAACCTTTTTATTTCTCTTCTTGTTTTCCATTGATGTTGGCGTCTTTATATGGCTTTCAATTTTCTTTGCTGTCATTCTTTTCCTTGCGGTCGTGCGGATCTTTTCGGAAGAATTTGCGATTTTCCTGTATATTAAACAGTACTATAAGTAGTTGGGTTCTGTAATAATTTAAAAATGACTGTCTTTGAACGTTTAATTTTATCAGTATTTCTTTGAAGTGATATTCTAATGTTGTTATAAGCTAGAATTTAGCCTCATTTGAAATTAGAAAATATTTCTCCTTTCTCCTTTCTCCATCTTCAAAAAGGGGTGCGAACTAAACGAATGGGCTCATAATCTCCTTTAAATGCTTTGGTAAATGATATACGAAAATATACACCAATCACGAGCCACGGTTTGGAAATATTTACGGCGTTCTTATCATTTTGCTCCAGCGTAAATTTTTAAAAATATATAATTTTTTTTTGTAAACGATTGCTTTAATATTAATTAAAATATTATGTATATAATTTTAGTACAGAGATTTGTGCATTTGCATACCAAACGCGAACTGATTTCTTTGTTTTTGTGTCATTCCTATCATTTTGCACCCCGCTGTATAATTCCAGTTCTTACGTATTTGGATTTTGAAGAATTCTTAGAAATGATGATTCTTACTAAGTATGTTTACAATAAGACTTTTATCTTTATCACATAAATTCACGTTATTCAAATACTAGTTTCTGAAGAGTTTATCGACGCATGCTATTCCAATAGAAATTTATAAGAAAATGTTTTTTGGACATCTAACAAACGGAAATAAAAGCATTAAGCAGACATTAATATTTAATAAATCGTTTGACGACCCATTAAATTTTAACAAGGACGAAAAATCATGCGTCAAGCATAGATTACGAAACCCCTTCCAACACATTCAGAATACTGTAACAAAATTTAACAGTTTAATAAAGTTAGAGATATTGTGTACGTAAAGAATTTGGAAAACACATAACACATTTAAAAACCCAATTTCATCCATTATCACCAGTAGTCAGAATAATAACCGAATTATTTTGTGCATTCCCGCATACAATCTATAAATTTGTATATATACGACATAGCACGTTAAAAGTTAGATCAGTTAGGAAACGCATAGCACAGGTGAAAATCCCCTTTCAGCAATTTCCATCAATAAACGGAAATATATTCGAAATCTTTTGTGCAACTGTACATGATCGATAGAATTTCTGCACATTCATGTTATATGCAAAATATTAGTTAAATTTAAAAACGAGTATCGCAACCGAAAACGCACTTCCAGCAATTAATAACCATAATCAGAACTGTAACAGAATTATTTTGTGTGTCCCCGTAAATGAACGGTGAATGCTGCTACGCACGCCATATTCAATAGTAAGCATCTTGTAGTGTACCTCAGTGATATATTTCAACTTCAATATGTTTGAAATAGTATAACATTATTAAAATACATCGCAAACGATTTTTCCCAATCATAGGATTAAAAAGTTTTTTGTTTAATAAACACAGTAAAACGACTCAAACATAAAATAGGTAATTACATTAAATTATGTAATTACCTATTTTATGTTTGAGTCGTTTTACTCAAACATAATAATTTTATAAGAACAAAGTTTTAGTTATTAAGATTATTGATAAATCCACAATTAAAACTTGTGATATATTAATTTTATATTAACTTTATATTTAAATGTATATGAAATTTACCTAATACATACACAAAACGTTTATCTTTTTATAGTATTGAGTGCATGCATGTTTTGAATCCTTCTTTGCAGAATCAATCACATTGATATTCCTAGCGGAAAACCCTAGTTAAATATTGAAGACTTAGAAATACTGATTTACACAAAATATGTTCGCGATTCAACTGAGTGTTTATACTATACATTCACGTCATTCAAAAAGGGGTTTTCTGAATAGTTTATGTATGTATGCAATTCCAATATAATATAATAATTTTATAAGCAAATTTTGTCTGGGTAGCAGGAAAAAAGAAATAAAAACACTAAGCATACATTTTAAGTAAGAACTTCGCTCCATTTTGACATTCCTTTAAATTTTAAAAGATTTATAACTCATATTTTATTCATTCAGACATATAAATTATTTAAATGTTTATCTTAAACATTGGAAAACTTTTTTTTGTACCGCATCAAAATCAGTCGATTTAAATTTAAAATATAGTTTTCTTTTCAAATTATTGAGCTTTTAATAATAATCCAAAGGTAAAAATTATCTTAAAAATAAAAAGTAAAACTAATCTTATAAACATAATTTCGAGTAATTTTTTGGAGCACAAATATATTAGATTTCAAGATTTATAGAACTATGAAATTATAATATAAATCTTAGTTGAATGTGTGAAGTAACGCGTATACAGGGTGGTTCAGAACTATATGTCAAAAATGTAAAGGCAGGTAGAGGGGACCTAAATAAGCAGATTTCATATAGGAATGTGTGAGCGGAAATGCAATGTTGAAGCAGTACAGGGGGCTGTCGAGTTTGGCGGATGAAAGCGCTTCACTGGCTTGAATCGTCATTCCCCGCACGAATTTTGAGCAACATGCATCGTTACACCAATGCAGAGCTTGCCGACATACATTTTACGTATGGGGCTGCTCAAGGAAATGGAGCGGCTACTCAAAGGATGTACATGGAACGATTTCCGGGTAGGAAGCTGCCGGATCGCCGAACATTTAAACGACTTCATCGGGAGTTAAGCGCTAGTGGATCGTTTTATGCTTCCAGGCATGATACGGGCACATGAAGGTATCGCAGAATTTCTGTAGTAAAAGAAGTACTACACACAGTAGAGGATAGTCCTTCAACAAGCTCGAGAGCTTTTGGACGTGCGCATCCTTTGAGCAGCCGCTAAATTTCTTTGAGCAGCCCCCTACATGAAATGCATGTCGACAAGCTCTTTATTGATGTAACGATGGATATTACTCGAAATCCGTGCGAAGAATGACGATTCAAGCCAGTGAACAGCTTTCATCCACCAAACTGAACTGCGCCTTCTACTGCCTCAACGCTGGATTTCCGCAGCCACATTCCTATACGAAATCTGATTATTTAGGTCCCCTCTACCTGCCTTTAACTTTTTGACATATAGTTCTGAACCATCTTGTATGCGTAAGTATATGCGTAGTTAATAAAAAAGTGTGTTTCTATAATATATCAGAGACATTTGTTAAAATCGTCTTAGACTTTACAGGGGTCATTATTTGGAGTTGCGCATGTTAAATCTGCTTCAGAAATTTTATGTTACATCTTAAACAATCATACGACTTGAATGTTTTTGTTTGATAAAACACACAGAAACGGTAAGACATAGGAACTGTATTTTACGGCCGAGTGTTGAACTGAAACCCTCCGGCTATGGGTCTAACACTCTAGTTGTTTGACAACTACTGATCTGAAAATCCCAATAAACCACGATGTATGCAGGTGGTTACACTTCCAAATGTTAGTCGCGCACGTATTAGGAAATGAACACACAGTAAACTTTATTAAGTATACTTACTCGCACAACCTATTTATTACCCGTCGGCGGAGTTTCAAAGGAAAACATTTAAAATTAACAAAGAAAGTCCAAATCTTTAAATTGGTAAATATCACTCGTACTGGTTACTGATCCGGTCTTTACGCTACTTATAGCCTTTTAACCACATCAAAGAACTTCTGAAAAAACTCGGATAAATTCAGATTGCGAGTTGCCAGGTTCATGTTGCTTTGCTCGATGGTCGGTAAAGAATCAGTGTTTTTCAGAATGGCTTGATCGTAGGCCTCAGAAATAGAAATGAAGAATGTTCCTTAACTCTCTTGTAACAGTGGATTTTAAAGATATGGAGAAATGCTGAGCCTGGGAATAAGTGGAACCTATAATCTTTTCTTGGGGAAAGTAAGGTATTGCTAATGGTAAGGATTTAGTGCTATTAAACCGTTACACATTGAATAAGGATATGTGCTTCCTTTTGCTGTATTAAATCATATACTTTTGTTATTTGACAGTTTATTATTTAAAGAAAAATTGCATATATACATTGCGTATTTTAGAGAACTTTATTTTTCAATAATTTGAATTATCACTAAAATATTCTGATAACATAATGCTGCTAATAAGAATATTTTATTTTGACGAAATTATCACCCTCCCCTTCCAATAGATGTAATTAATTGTATTATTTTCCATGGATAACTTTTACTGAAGCCATATTTCTGCTTTCCTTGTCGCCGATCCCTCCCCCTTAATGAAACTGTTCTCGTAAAAACATTTTATTTAAAAAAAAAAAAAAAAATAGACGTTTTGGCACTTTTTTCTTTATTATGAATATTTATACTTCCATTTAGGTTTGTTCTATAACGAAATTTTTTATTGTGTCGCAACTGCAAATCGTTTATTCATTTAATGCTGCATTATATGTGGCATTAGTAAAAGATATCCAAGAAAAAGAATATTTTGGAATGTCTATGTACAATTAATTAAACATATTGGGGTGCTAATTTCGTAAAAAAATATCCTTATTAGCAAAATTATATTGTCACAATCAGACCAGTAATCGAAAGCTACATTAAATAAAAAATATTTAAATATTTTTAATTACTTTTGTTTTATAAGCATTGTTAAATAAATGATACCTTCTAAAATGTGGTTATTGAGTGCCAAAATTGTAGAATATTTACGCAACGTCAACGAACAAAAGTAGAAATAAACAAGAACGAAAAATCATGCGTCAAGCATAGATTATGTAACACTTTCCAACGCTTCCAAAATAATTTTACGAATCATACTCTTTAATAAGCTAAAAGATAACATCTAAGTAATCCGAATACTTTTATTCAGCCCTGTATAGGATCTATAGATTTGTATATATACTACATAGGATGCTAAATTTTAGTTCAGTTAGGAAACACGTAGCACAGTTTAAAATTCTCCGTCTGGAGTTAAATAATACGGAAATGTGTTCCCGAACTTTTGTGCTTCCCTGTATAGGATCTACAGAATTTATACACACCACGTAATATACAAAAAGCGATTTAAAATTAAAATCGCATTCAGTAACTTAAAACGCACTTCCAGGAATTATTGTTAACATACAGTAGAGAATTCTTTTGTGTGTCCCTGTAAATGAACGATGACTGCTATACACACAATATTCTGTAGTAAGTCTCTTGTAATGAACCTTATATAAATTTCAATGCGTTTAAAATAGTGAAACATTATTTAAATAAACCGCAGACGATTTTTCTCCATAGACGTAATGTAACGGAATTCTTTTGACTGTCCTTGTAAAGTAAGTATAAGTGCTATGCACACCCTATTCCATATTAAGCTTCTTCTAATGCACCTTAGTGATATATATAAATTTCAATGCGTTTAAAATAGTGAAACATTATTTAAATAAACCGCAAATGATTTTTCCCCCATAGACCGCAATGTAACGGAATTCTTTTGAGTGTCTCTGTAAAAAAACTATAAGTGCTACACACTTCCGTTGAAATAGGGAACATGCTATAGATAACGATTATAACATATAAAAATTGCAGGGCAATCCGAGCATATTTACGGGAGTTAGAGCACGGACAGACGGCAGACGGCCAGACGGCAGACGGCCAGACGGCAGACGGCCAGACGGCCAGACGGCAGACGGCCAGACAAACTGAAGTCATAAACACTTATCAACTAGGTTGGAAAGTGTTAAAAAAGAACATCAGCGGCGTTTTCAGAGCTGAAAATACAATTAAAGATATCTGACACTTATCCTTTTTTAAATAAATATTTTTTTCTGCTTCAGTTTGTTTTCTTCGGAAGCTGTTTGAATTTAACATTAATCACTTAACACTTTAGTCCTTTATCTATAAATGCTTAAGACTATTTATCTATAACACTTTGAAAGACCCTTTATCTACAACACTTTAAAAGATTCTTTAATACTTAAAAGGGCCCGTTATCTATAAATGCTTCAAAATTGTTGAATTTTTTTCGGATATGTTTTGAAAATAAAAATTGTTGTTTACAATAGGAGATCGGAAAAAACTTTTTATTAAATGTTATTATGAAATAATAATGCCCAGTGGTTTTCAACTTTTATGCCTCGCTTTAAAATTGTCAAAGTTAAAGAAAACAGTTTTCGTACCCCCAATAGCTACGCGTACCCCATTTTGAGAAACCCTGCAATCAATCACCTTTTATACGCTTCTGCTTCACTTAATATAGAATATAGCATGAACAAATATTATGTTTATTTTTTTTCTTTATTCGTAAGAAAAATTTACCTGATTTGCGAAAATTTTCGACATACTGTTTTTGAAAATTTACACATTTTGGGATGGTTTTGAATACGATTTGATTACATTTGGACGGATACATGTCTATATATTTGTCTGGCATTTATCTGACGACATTGTGTGGGTGTTTCACAAATTTTCGGAGCGCTGTGACTAAAGAACTAACGTGCAGTGTTCCAAGAAACTGGATATTCAGTTGTAACTGGACATAAATTGATTCTAATTTAATTTTGGTGAATATCGCCCAATTCATGGCACTGCTACTCTATGCTTATCACGATGCACGTGAAAGATATACATCGGTATTTATGGGATGAAAATGCAGCAAACTTAATACGTAAAATGCTTATTACGGAAAAATATGGACTAATTCATTTGTGGTTTGGTCATGCGTTTTGAGTTGTGGTATGCATTTTTTAAGTATAACTAAATTTTAGTAACTTATGTTGTGGTCTAAAATATATCCATCATTTGCAGTTCAGCACAAAATAGTTCGAAAACTCAATAATCTATAAGCGGTAACCCCGAACCTAAATTCAAAATTTCCTGAAATTCTGCAGTCATAAAACGGAAAATTGTACAAATAACAGAAAAATCACTTTTAATGACAGGAGTGTTTTGCTGTCTGTACTTTTCACGAACGTAAATTCAAAACTTCCTGAAATTCTGCAGTCATGAAACGGAAAATTGTACAAATAACAGAAAAATCACTTTCAATGACAGGAGTGTTTTGCTGTCTGTATTTTTTATGTTTTTTGACGATTTTTTTTTTCAGAGTGCGACCGTGCAGTCATCTTATCTTGATTTCTTCTACTTTGTAATAAGTTAAGCCAATTTTTTTCCATAAATTTAATCAATTATTCTGTACAATTTGCTTTATATGCATATAATTTGTATACAGAATTCATTTTTAGTGTTTATTTTTGATTTTTAATCAACGTGACGCATTTCTTGATGCATTTCTTACGAGTGTCCATTACATATCACTATAACAAGTGGTGGATAACCCTGTCAAAAATTGTAATCTGGTAAACATATTATGTAGATAACCGAGCAGGGCGCAGACGGTTTAATGAATTTTTGAAATATAACAATTTTGTTCCGAGTAACTCAGAATTCAGCAAAAACAGGAGCTGAATCAATTAAGAAAAGCTGCTGAAATGGTTTGAAAAGGTCTACAGTTAATTCTAAAAAATCCAGTAGTAGTAATACGACTGGATCCAGTATTAATAATAAAAATTGAAAGCAGTGCTTCAAATTACGAAAATAGTAATTTTTTCTATATATGATAAAATATCGATTAAATAATCACAAAGAATGAAACCAGAAATGTAATGGTATTTCAATAACAACATAATATGACATTAAAAATTGCAATAAGTCGAATGAAACTTTCTGTTGCTTTTCCGTGTTAGGGTAGGTTTTTTCATTTATTCTAAATTTTCCATTTTTTCTTTTTTTCTCTATATTAATTGTAAGCTCCCCCCCCTTTCTCTACTGTTTTATACCATTAGTCTTTAATTTCGGAGTTAAAATACCTTTTCTTTCTTTTAAATGTCTAAGCTAAAACAAATTCATTGTCTCTTTTACTACCAACTTTTCATAATTTTTATATTTTCCCTGTAAGATAATTTCACTGGGGTGGTCCTTGTTACCCTGGGAAATTTTCAAATGCTCTCGGACACTTGGGCAGTAAAAATCCATTTCCCAGACAACGTATATTAGCTTGTATTGTCAGGAGTTTTGTGACTCCATTTATGCTGTTTTTTCGTAAACAACATTCACGTTGGTGGTCGCCAGTTATCTGCTCTGTTGATCTTTCATGGAAAAAGCAGGACTCAGGCGAGGAAGCAGTTGCTTATCTCTACGTGGAAAGAGAATCGAAAACGGTACAGCTGTCATGCTAATCACCCCTGGTGGAAAGTAGTTCCACCCGCAAGAGAGCGACGACCAATGGTTTTACGTAACGTATTCGCGGGGTATGTTTTTTTCCCTGGTATAGTTTAGCGCGGGAGATTGTAGCCTGGGATATACTGTATATGAGTTTTTTAGGGGAAGGCTGAGGCCTTTCCTCTCCCCCCCCCCCCCTGGAGTTTTCCTGGTGGTGGCCAGAGAATTCGAGAGGCATTCGAATGTAAATTGAAGAGATGGTAGCTAGAAAAATTATGCCTCGTGCCTCGAGGTAGAAGTCGAATATTATGGATCCTGATGCTGAGAATAAAAAGATGTTCTGATCGAGAAACTAGCGAGTCGCTATTATAGTGGTGTTTAAAATCAAGATTTTTACCATCGGGAGCTGTGATAATTGAGAGTATTTGTCATTGAAGTCAAATGTTCATTCGATAATAGTAAAACGTAAATCCGGATGACTAAAAGATACGGAATTGTCAGAGGAGGTACTGTCTGCTGCTTACTTCATATTATTCATGGAAAAGTAAAGACTGCTTTGAAAATCAGTACTGCTTGGAGTTTCATCGACTGGTCCCTTTTGTATTCGCAAACGGAATTGTCAGAGGAGGTACTGTCTGCTGCTTACTTCATATTATACATGGAAAAGTAAAGATTGCTCTAAAAATCAGTACTGCTTGGAGTTTCATCGACTGGTCCCTTTTGTATTCGCAAACTGAATTGTCAGAGGAGGTACTGTCTGCTGCCTACTTCATATTATTCATGGAAAAGTAAAGATTGCTCTGAAAGTCAATGCTGCTAAAGTATCTTCGAGAAATGCCCTCTTGGTTTTTTTTGTTTTTTGTTAAAAAATAGACTGCCGACCCTAGAACATTATTAACTCACCTATTACGGCTGATAAACCCCAGTCTTACGAATGCTGAACCTGCAAGTAAAATTTTGGTAAATATTTTTATTTTAATGAATAAGTGTCTTTTATTATTACTATTATTCTACATGAATATGTTTTGATACACCTGTGTATAATTTAGATCACCTGTTGTCATACAAACTAATCTAACACCTACAAATTTAAATATGTTGGTGTTTTATTTAACATTTTTTTTAAGTTAATAAAAATCAAATTCATGGTGATATTCTGTCTGTGACTTGTTTGTATGCATTATAGAAATTCATTTGTTTTTTTTATCTAAATTTAACCTTACTATTTAAAGGATAATGAATCTTGTCTAATTATTTAAACAATCAGAGAAAGTAATTATTTAATATTTAAACCTTGCTAAATTTAATTTACTTTGATTGTGACTTCAGTTAATTTTCCTTCATCAATTAAAATTAATAAAGTAAATTTAAATTCCAGATTTGTTTCTGAGAATGTTTATTAATTTGGTTTTCTTTAAATATTAAATTGCTTCTTAAAAATATTGTGAAGTACTTTTATTTTCCTTTATAGAGAAAAGGATTTAATAATTAAGGTAAATTTAACCTGTTCTTAATTGAAGTAAAAGAGTTGAAGATGAATGTAAAAGAAAAATTTAATATTAACTATATTTAATTCTTAAAGCTTATTAGCTACAGCTAAGGTAATTAAGTTACACCAAATTCTTATTAAAAAGGAAAACTATGTTTTATCTAGTTACTCTTGGTTTGTTACTAGCCACTATACAAAATCACTCGCATGGTTCTGGCAAATTGGTACATTGATATGATCATGTTATGTAATTTTAATTATTTATTTCTTTATTTTTATTAATTAACTTCCCCTTTTTTTGTGCCTTTCAAATTCTGGAAGGATTACAGGACCCTTTTTTATGTCTTTCTTATTCAAAATCTGTTCTATAAAGTTTTAATGAATTTCATTTAATTTACCATAGCAATGTTCCAATTCGTCAAACCACTTGTTGGGTATAAGCGGTATGGTGATAAATGAGAATTTTGTTGATACCTTTTGGCAAATTTATTCATTTACTTAATTAATTTTTTTAGTTATTCAAAATTTATTTGGTTTGTTTTGTTTATTGCATCTCTCTGTTTTTATTTTTAATTAGTAATTGTGTAAAATTGTTTCAATTTCTGAAATCAACAAAAATTCATTCTTTTGGTTATTTATCACTTTATCAAATACCCCAACAAGAAAATGGTGCCGTGTAGAAACATTCCTGCGGTTACCAAGAATTAAAACTTTTGTTTTTGACTGTAAATTTTGTTTTACATTATATGATTGGAGCAACTGGGTATCGGTTTTTACTTATTGTGAAATTTTTGCATATATCTATATGGTAAAATTTTCTATGTATATTTTTTAAATATTAAGATTGATGTTTTTAAAATTTGTATAATGAAATTGGTGATGTTCTTATGCTACCGAGGTATATAATCCCCATTTTGCCCCTTTTCTGCCTTCTATTTATTATTTTTTGGGAGTTCTGTGTATCTATCTGACTTAATTATGGATAAGGGAGATCCTACTATGGAGCTGGTAGAGCTCCAGAAAAAAAAATTCGTTAGTTGACAACTTGTGCAACATACCACCATTTAATGGAGAGGCTAGCTCAGTCTCATTTACTGACTTTTCAGAGAAACTGGATAGTCTCTCCACCCTTTTTGCCTGGGATGATAGTGAGAAAAAATTTGCCCTCCTTAACCGCTTAAATGGGAATGCAGCCAAATTAGTTAAGCCCCACAAAGATAAAACTAGTGCGGAATTATTAAGTATCTTAAAAAATAAATTTGTCCAAACACCTACTCCTGATGTTGCACTTGCCAAATTTCTCAACTTTAAGCAAACGCCAGGTATGTCAGTGCAAGAATTTTTTGACGCTGCATCTGACCTCTCATCAAAGGCACTTGTTATTGATGGAGTAGCTGATGCCATTGTCAACAAAAGCCGTGAAGCCATGCTTCACTCTATGCTTTTAAACAACCTTGCACCTGAGATCAGAAAGGGTGTCATCACCAAAGATTCCAAAACCCCACAGCAAATTTTAACTTTTGCTCTCCTGGAGGAAAGAGCGTGCCGCAGTGTAAATCCTTTTTACACTTTACATGAGGAACCAAACCCCCTTCTATTTCAACAAAATTTCCCGCAGAATCTAGCTTGTGCAACTACTCAGCCAACTAGGGACAACAGTGCAGAAATAGAAACTCTTAGAATACAAATTGAGGCTCTAAATTCTAAACTAGACAGCCTTATAAGTGATAAAAGCAGAGAGAGAGAGAGGTGCAGAGCCAGGAAATAGTGCCCAGTAGAAATGTTACTTGTTTTTATTGTTCCCAACCCGGTCATTATGCTAGAGAGTGCCCCCAATATGTGTATAATTTTAATAGGAGCAGAGGCCATAATTTTAGGAGCAGGGGAGGATATGAAAATAGTTACCGGGGAAGTTACAACAGGAGAGGAAACTTCAGGGGAAACAGAGGAAATAATAACAACAGCAACAGAAGTGATAGAAACAGAATACAAAATTATGCGGAGGGTCAGCAAGCAAATGATGCAACTAATAATCCCACTGTTACTGAGAATGTTCATTTAAACGGGAATCGGCTGAATCAGAGGTAGTCGAACTGATTCCAAAAAAGGCCACCGACCCACCTGCGGTATATAGTGTTTTTTCTCCGCAGTCTTATAACTTGCCAACTGCCAGTATACTTATAGGTAATACTAACATAACTGCCCTCTGTGACTCAGGTTCTGCGATTAATCTCTTAAGCAGTGTAATTTTGAACTCGCTCACAGACTATAATGTGCAACAATGTTATACGCCTATTCTGACAGTAACTGGAGAACAAGTTCCTCTTACTGAAAAAGTAGTTATGAATTTTAAATTCCATGACACCCAATGCCAAACTGTTTTTTTTGTAGTGCAGGGCAAGTTGGCGAAGGAATTTGATGCCATTTTAGGTATGCCCTTTTTGAAACAATACAATGCAATCATTGATTGTGCCACAAATACTGTTTCTCTTCAAGCTTCGGAGCAAACACTATGTAAACAAACCCCGCTTACCCCTCCTTGTACCAAAAACAGTAATGTGTGTTTAGAAGAAACAAAGGTAAACAAACAAGGTAAGAGTAGTGACCCATGCATGCAATGTTATGAATTACCTGTATATAATAATCCTATGAATGTGTATAATTGTGCTAAATGTAAATGTATGTGTAATGTAAATAATAACAATTCTAGTGTAAATACTTGCAAAAATAACTATCCCATAGATCATAAAGTTGAAACTGAGGCTAAATTGATAGCAAAAAGTAGTACCCCTGACTATTCGAAAGATATTGAAATAAGAAACTGTGCAGAGAAAATAAAATTAGGGAATAGTAGGGAGATAAGGAAGGTTCATCACAGTCAGAATAGTAGTGACGAAGAAAATAATGTTGATAAAAGGTGTAACAAGGTATGTGATGAAAGTAATAGTGATTGCCAGGTTCTTATGATGGAAGAATTACTGGGTGGTACTACTGTTGATAAAATTGCTTCGGGAAATAGTAAACAATGTGAGGAAAATTTTCAAAATTTTGAACAATGTATTTCTCAAATCAAATCAGAATTTTATAGTGTAAATAATGTAAATGCAAATATTGGGGAGCAGTTTAGTGATAATTCTGAAAATTCTGAAATGGGTAGTTATGAATTTACTGAAAATGAGGAAATGCAAGCAAATAATATTAGTGAAAGTACAGGTAAACATGATGTTGAGAAAAAGGCGTGTAATATCAGTATGGCATCTTTGTGCAATAAACTTGAAATCCCAGCCCAGTCTAAAATTTTAGCTAAAGTCAGATGTACGAAGGAAAATTTCAATGACAAGGATAGTATTCTAATGTTAGAGCCCTTTGCTAAGAATTTACATGCAGGCCTCTTAATTTCTAGATCCATTTGTACCCAGGAACATGGCCTATTTCTATCCTTTGCTAACTTTTCTGATAACAATATAGTATTAAATAAGGGTACTTTAGTAGCAAAAGTTCAAAAATGTATTGATAATTCTAACGTAACCCCAGATAATTGTAATTTAGCCTGTAATATCAATACTCCCCCTCCAATTGCAGATTTTGACCATGCTGACCTCAGTTGGAGTTCCGAAATTAATTTAGACCACTTAGAACCCCCCTTAAAATTAAAAATGCAAGAATTTTTAGAAGATAATAAAGATGTTTTTGCTGCGTCTGTCTTAGACTTACCCGGCTGTGACACCATACCCCATTCAATTAATCTAACCTCAGAAAAACCGGTTAAATGTAAAGCATACAGAGTCCCCCATAACTTACGACAGGAAATGGAAGATCAATTAAATATTTTACTACAGGCCAATATAATTTCCCCATCTATTTCAGAATTTGCTTCGCCGGTCATTCTTGTGAAAAAATCAGACGGATCGTACAGACTGGCTGTTGACTTTAGAAAATTAAATAAAAATCTAATGAAAGATGCCTACCCCATACCAAACATCACAGACTCAGTTGACGCCTTATCAGGCTCAAATTTTTTTTCCACATTAGACTTAACTAGTGGGTTTTTTCAACAAACTATCCGTCCCGAGGATAAATATAAAACAGCTATTATTACTCACAAAGGGTTATTTGAATGGAATCGAAACTGTTTCGGACTTTCGAATTCGGGAAACAGCTTTCAACGACTTATGTCTGCAATTTTTGGTGATCTAGGAAATTTGGGAATTTTAGTGTACATCGACGATATAGTAATAGCTTCTAAAGATGTCGAATCCCATATAAATAAACTTAAGCTTGTTTTTGAAAGACTTCGCCAACACAAGCTTAAACTCAAACCCAGTAAGTGTACATTTTTATCCGACAAGATCCAATACTTGGGCTTTGAAATCCAAAAAGGACGAGTGTCACCAATCAACAAAAATATTGAAGTGATAAGGAAATTCCAACCTCCTAACACCCGAAAGGCTGTCAGATCCTTCATCGGTGCACTCTCCTTCTATAGGCGATTTTTGCCAGATTTTTCTAAAAGAGCAAGAAATCTTATCAACCTCACTAAAGATACCGGTCGGTTCACTTGGAACCAAGCAGCACAGGGGGAGTTTGAGGATTTAAAATCTGCATTAATATCCAAACCATGTCTCGCCCTTCCTAATTTTGATAAGGAGTTTTATCTCTACACCGATGCGAGTGGCGAAGCACTCGGGGCAGTACTATCACAACTGGATGAAAATGAGATGCTCCACCCTGTCGCATTTGCTAGCAGAAAGCTCAAAGACGCTGAGACGAGATACTCCGCCACTGAGAGAGAGTTATTGGCATTAGTATGGGCCACTGCACACTTCAAGTGCTACCTTGCCAATACTCATTTTTATATATACACTGATCATGCACCTCTTACGTACATGCTCAAAATTCAGGATCCCACATCACGTATGGCCAAGTGGATCTGTACACTTTCTGATTTTACGTTTACCATCAGATATATTAAGGGAAAATGTAATAGCGTTGCAGACTTTCTTTCAAGGTTCACCACAGATAGCAAACCGGATAATGTCACCAATTGCAACTTTTCTATACAAATAGCGAAGGAGGCAACTTTTATGCCACATTCCAACCTTTTAGAAAAGATAGGTGAATTACAGAAAACAGATAAAAAGTGCTGTGAAATTGCTCGCAAAATTAGTGAAAATCTTGAAGTTACACCCAAGTATTTGAGATTTTTCTTTAGGGATGATCTTCTTGTATGCGAGGATACACGGGAGTCACCCTTATTGAATAATCCTATCAAACTTGTGGTGCCGAAGAAAATGGTTGAGCAAGTGTTTGCACTAACCCACGAATCCCTAGCTGCTTGTCACCAAGCTTTTCAAAAGACAATAGACCGCATTCGTGAGCACTTTTATTGGCCAGGAATGTCGGCAGATGTCAAGCACCTAGTGGAGTCGTGCGTTAGCTGTCAAGAAAAAAGAGCGCACAAAGCAGATCAACTTGCCCCTCTCCAACGTGTACCCACACCTCATTTCCCTATGAATAAAGTGAACCTCGATGTTATAGGGCCTCTTCCTGTTACCTTTTCGGGTAACAAGTTTATAATCACATACATTGATGCATTTTCAAAGTGGCCTGAAGCTTATGCGGTATCCTCAATCACGTCTGATGTGGTAGCCGATACTCTCGCAGACTTCATTTCACGTTATGGAGCTCCATGTTATATCTCAACCGACAGAGGACCCAATTTAATTTCTGCAGCTATCGAGTATGTGTACAAAATGTTTGGAATAAAACATCCCAAAACCACGGCATATCATCCAGCCGGAAATGCTCAGATAGAACGCCAGAACAGGACTCTAAAAAACGCCCTGTGTCATATTGTGAATGAGAACCAATCAGACTGGGACACCAAGCTTAAATTTGCACTTTTAGCCATGCGCACGGCTGTGCACTCATCTACCAAACTAACTCCAGCAGCTGTTATGTATGGCAGAAACCTTAACCTACCCTATAATTTATTTTCTCAACCCCCCCAATTTAGCTATAATGATGCCCCCTCTTTTTGTGAACTTTTAATACCAGCTCTGCAAAAGGTGTACGCTGAAGTGCACAATCATTTAATAAAAGTATCAGAGAATCAAGAAAAGTATAGAGAAAAGACAGCTGTTGACAAAAAACTAAAAGTTGGTGATCTGGTTTGGCTTTTCACTCCAGCAATTGCACCTGGTACAACAAAAAAATTAAGTAAGTTGAATAATGGCCCCTTCACTGTCTTGGAAAAATTAAATGAGGTAAATTTTAAAATCGCCCTTGTTGCAAATCCCAAAAACGTTCAAGTTGTCCATGTGGATCCCCTCTCTGCCTTTAAAAACAGACTCCCGATTTGGTCCGACGACCCACAACAACAACAGAGTGTCCCAGATTCGATTGACGATCCACCTATCGATGTGCAGCAATCGATTCCCCATGCAGAGCAATTCGCTCAGCGTAGACGCCGTCGCGATTGCTGTATTATACCAAGTTCTGACACTCAAGAGAGCAACCCTGGTACGATTACTCAAAATGAATTCAGCACTCAAGGAAGCCAAGCGAATTCAGCTAGCGATCCAGCCGAGATCGACCCCCCTCCTCCTCACTCAAACAAAACTCCGGAGGTTGAAAATTCAGCTGATAACCATCAGCAGAAAAGTGAATCAGCGGAGAAAGCTCTATCAGAGGAGAATAATGAATCGGAAAGGGAAGTACAGGAGTGTGAAATAGCAGCAACGACCAGCGAAACTAGTGTTGCGGAAAATTCGATTAACAAACCGAATAAGTCGAAATCATTGAATCGACCGCAGCCGACTTCGCAGGACACTTACGGGCTACGTGAAAGACGAACTCGCCCTATTTATAAAATTTAGTCTCCTTATATTCTTTTATTTATGTGTATTTATAGCTTTATTTCGTAATATTTATGTGTGTTTATGTATTGCAGTGTATTTTATAGTAATTTTATATATTTTTCGTCGTATATATTAGCGTTTTCTGACCCAAACATGGTTTGTTTTGGTTCACTTAGCGAAAATCGGAAACCCGATTTCGTGTTTTTTATACACCCTGTGTCGTGTATACATACATTTTTTAGTGGTATTTAGCTACTTGTATTAGTAAATACCCCTCCGCACACCTTTTTGTGCAGTTTTTTCTTCAAATTTAAGAGGTATTCTGGGTACTTTGAAAATGGCAGATTTTTTTTCCTCCTTGTTTTAACAGCAGGTGTTAGGCTGGGTCGGTTGGCACTTTTCATCGTATGCACGCAAGTACGATATTATAGATTCCTAATTATGTATATATTTTTTTTTCATGTGTTTTTATACCACTTTTAGTCTAGGAATGTAGTTTGGCATATTACAGTTTTTATTTTGATACTTAGGTGTGACATACCAATTTACCCCTTTGGTTTCGTTCATGAAATTCCTTTTTGTTTTTCTTCTAGTGCAATGTCAGCAGAGTAGTATTTTATCTAATCCTAGTGGGTAGTGATTTTTTTTTTGTAAATATTTTTTTTTCTTCTTCCTGAAAATTCTACCTTTTAAAATTTGTGATTATCTTAAATTTACTTTCTGCTTCTAAATTGTGTTTTTTTTTTTGTATGTATGTCTTCAAAATTAGTAATTATATATACTCTATACACATAAGCCTTTTTATTTCTATGGGAATTATGACCTTGTTTTGTTGTGACTATGTGTTATGACTCACATCTGTTTTTATTTGGCTTTGGGTATGTAAATTGGGTAGTCTGATGATACTGCATCATCACTGTCTGGGTTTTCTTTGGAAAACCATGTTTCCAGTAAAAAAAAAAAATAAAAAAAAAATAAAAAAAAAATTAGGCTGGTTCAGTCTACGTGTGGGTAGCAGAGGAACATAACTACTTTTCCCATGCACAATGTTTTCTTGTTGTAACTGCATTTATATACATTTATTCTACACCCCAAAAACCACTTTTACAGACTTTAACTTTATCACGGGGTTCATTTTGCATTTGTTATCCTATTTTAAACTTTGGTATATTGTTACTCGATTACTTTGATGAAATATGTTGTGTCATAAGTCCGTTACAAGTGTAAATACCCAGTTGCTTATTTTTTTTTGGTTATTGTATGTGCCAGTAGTACTGATATAAGTAAATGTATGTTGTAATTTGATTTTGTTTTCACATCGAACTGGCCAATTTATCATGATTTTATGCAAATGTTGTATATATTATTATGAGTAATGTATTGTTTTTCAGTTGGCAGTCTCAACACTCTTGCAATCTTTTTCCAAAATTCAAAAAAAAAAAAAAAAAAACTTGTAAATAATTTAGTTTTTTTTTGGCAAAATTTTGGTCATATAGGTAGATAGATTAACGTGTTGTCAGTAGAACCTGCTAGGAGTTGCAACATACAGTAACAGTCGTGGAATTCGGAGCATGCACAAGTATGTTTATAGGTGGGATTCGGTATCAGGAGTTAGAAATGGTTATGTAGTGAAGGTGTCCTATGTAGAAACAAAGTGCAGTTTTCCCCACCTTAGAAGGCAGTACCCCTTAAGTGTCTTGTTACCCCCTTGTGGTTTTCCCAGTTCTAGTCGTCAGGTGTTTCAGCAGTTACTTGGGAGTGGTTCATGGTGGGCAGCTCTTAGTGTACATTCCGGAGTGTATATCTGACAGCGGCGACTTCACTCTATAAAGTCATGATTGTTCTGCGGACCGATGTCTGGCCTGCTCGAACGGTTAGGTCTTATATTGTGGAATCTCCAGCGTACTGTGAACTACCTCTCAGCCCGGTAACCCTTGCGAGAATTTTTTTTTCTGTTTCGGTTTGCACGTTTCAAAAAATTAAATTATTTTATGAAAAAATTTTATTTTTTTGCGGTAAAGGGAGAGTCATGTTAGGGTAGCTTTTTTCATTTATTCTAAATTTTCCATTTTTTCTTTTTTTCCCTATATTAATTGTAAGCCCCCCCCCCCTTTCTCTACTGTTTTATACCATTAGTCTTTAATTTCGGAGTTAAAATACCTTTTCTTTCTTTTAAATGTCTAAGCTAAAACAAATTCATTGTCTCTTTTACTACCAACTTTTCATAATTTTTATATTTTCCCTGTAAGATAATTTCACTGGGGTGGTCCTTGTTACCCTGGGAAATTTTCAAATGCTCTCGGACACTTGGGCAGTAAAAATCCATTTCCCAGACAACGTATATTAGCTTGTATTGTCAGGAGTTTTGTGACTCCATTTATGCTGTTTTTTCGTAAACAACATTCACGTTGGTGGTCGCCAGTTATCTGCTCTGTTGATCTTTCATGGAAAAAGCAGGACTCAGGCGAGGAAGCAGTTGCTTATCTCTACGTGGAAAGAGAATCGAAAACGGTACAGCTGTCATGCCAATCACCCCTGGTGGAAAGTAGTTCCACCCGCAAGAGAGCGACGACCAATGGTTTTACGTAACGTATTCGCGGGGAATGTTTTTTTCCCTGGTATAGTTTAGCGCGGGAGATTGTAGCCTGGGATATACTGTATATGAGTTTTTTAGGGGAAGGCTGAGGCCTTTCCTCTCTCCCCCCCCCCCTGGAGTTTTCCTGGTGGTGGCAAGAGAATTCGAGAGGCATTCGAATGTAAATTGAAGAGATGGTAGCTAGAAAAATCATGCCTCGTGCCTCGAGGTAGAAGTCGAATATTATGGATCCTGATGCTGAGAATAAAAAGATGTTCTGATCGAGAAACTAGCGAGTCGCTATTATAGTGGTGTTTAAAATCAAGATTTTTACCATCGGGAGCTGTGATAATTGAGAGTATTTGTCGTTGAAGTCAAATGTTCATTCGATAATAGTAAAACGTAAATCCGGATGACTAAAAGATACGGAATTGTCAGAGGAGGTACTGTCTGCTGCTTACTTCATATTATTCATGGAAAAGTAAAGACTGCTTTGAAAATCAGTACTGCTTGGAGTTTCATCGACTGGTCCCTTTTGTATTCGCAAACGGAATTGTCAGAGGAGGTACTGTCTGCTGCCTACTTCATATTATTCATGGAAAAGTAAAGATTGCTCTGAAAGTCAATGCTGCTAAAGTATCTTCGAGAAATGCCCTCTTGTTTTTTTTTTTTTTTTTTGTTAAAAAATAGACTGCCGACCCTAGAACATTATTAACTCACCTATTACGGCTGATAAACCCCAGTCTTACGAATGCTGAACCTGCAAGTAAAATTTTGGTAAATATTTTTATTTTAATGAATAAGTGTCTTTTATTATTACTATTATTCTACATGAATATGTTTTGATACACCTGTGTATAATTTAGATCACCTGTTGTCATACAAACTAATCTAACACCTATAAATTTAAATATGTTGGTGTTTTATTTAACATTTTTTTTTAAGTTAATAAAAATCAAATTCATGGTGATATTCTGTCTGTGACTTGTTTGTACGCATTATAGAAATTCATTTGTTTTTTTTTATCTAAATTTAACCTTACTATTTAAAGGATAATGAATCTTGTCTAATTATTTAAACAATCAGAGAAAGTAATTATTTAATATTTAAACCTTGCTAAATTTAATTTACTTTGATTGTGACTTCAGTTAATTCTCCTTCATCAATTAAAATTAATAAAGTAAATTTAAATTCCAGATTTGTTTCTGAGAATGTTTATTAATTTGGTTTTCTTTAAATATTAAATTGCTTCTTAAAAATATTGTGAAGTACTTTTATTTTCCTTTATAGAGAAAAGGATTTAATAATTAAGGTAAATTTAACCTGTTCTTAATTGAAGTAAAAGAGTTGAAGATGAATGTAAAAGAAAAATTTAATATTAACTATATTTAATTCTTAAAGCTTATTAGCTAGAGTTAAGGTAATTAAGTTACACCAAATTCTTATTAAAAAGGAAAACTATGTTTTATCTAGTTACTCTTGGTTTGTTACTAGCCACTATAAAAAATCACTCGCATGGTTCTGGCAAATTGGTACATTGATATGATCATGTTATGTAATTTTAATTATTTATTTCTTTATTTTTATTAATTAACTTCCCCTTTTTTTGTGCCTTTCAAATTCTGGAAGGATTACAGGACCCTTTTTTATGTCTTTCTTATTCAAAATCTGTTCTATAAAGTTTTAATGAATTTCATTTAATTTACCATAGCAATGTTCCAATTCGTCAAACCACTTGTTGGGTATAAGCGGTATGGTGATAAATGAGAATTTTGTTGATACCTTTTGGCAAATTTATTCATTTACTTAATTAATTTTTTTAGTTATTCAAAATTTATTTGGTTTGTTTTGTTTATTGCATCTCTCTGTTTTTATTTTTAATTAGTAATTGTGTAAAATTGTTTCAATTTCTGAAATCAACAAAAATTCATTCTTTTGGTTATTTATCACTTTATCAAATACCCCAACATCCGCTACTTCCATCATTAAGAAAATGAAATGGAATAGAAAAAATGCATAACAGTGCAAATAAACTTTTAAAGTAATGAATTTAATGGAGCAAATAACTGTTTTTTTCCCTTCCCTTAAAGTTTCCGATTACCATAACTAATGAAATGATAAAGTCATGTTTGCAATACAATTAATCTTCTTATATTAGTTATTCTGCTTCCATTTGTTTAAAATATACGATCACATTACTTGCATCATTAATTTAATTTAGATAAGCTTATTATGAAAACAGCAGTTGTTTTCCCTTATCTGTTGAAGAAGGAACGATAAATAAAAATAAGTAGTTTTGTACTATATGATTAACTTTTATTTTTCTTTGTCAAATGCATGAGTTTTTTTTTTATATTGGTGTTATTAATGATTAAAATTGTTGATACAGAAAATACTAAGAATTTTGAATAATCAATAATGTCCCGTAAATTGGAATTAAAAATTAATCTAAATTACCCTTCCCATAAAAAAAGAAAAAAGAAGCAGAATAAGTAATCTTTGATTAAAAATCTGATCCTACAGTGCAACTGTAGATTTTTATGAAAATATTAATAAAAATGAAATGGGGGGGTGGAAGGGGTCGTTAACTTATATTAAAACGTTGCAGTTTTCTCAATGCAGGTTTTAAATGACGTCGTTTTTGGAGGTGAAGGCATTTCACCTTTTACAGTATTGGTTCTTAATTTGGTAGCTAGTGGAATGTACAACTGTGAAACTTATTTGACATTTTTTTTATTTATAGAACTCAAATATGATTCTGTAATCGCGTCAAAATGACGTAAGTTTCACAGTTGTACATTTCACTAGCTTCCAAATTAAGAACCAATACTGTAAAAGGTGAAATGCCTTCACCTCCAAAAACGACGTCATTTAAAACATTTATAAAGATTATATAATCCTAATTATTATATTTGTTAGTCTTTTCCGCAACAATAAAATAACACAACGGTCATCAGATAATTTGTCGCAAGAATTTTCATAATTAAAACAATAATTTCAAAACCACTTTAAATTTCAAAATTTACGAAAATATTAAACAATTCTCGAGTTTACACGAATAAGTAATATTTATATGAGCTTACAATTTTTGATATTATTGTAAGGATAGATAAGAAATACATGCATATATTTAGTTAGATTCTGACAGTTTATTTCGTTAAAAGATCACTGTATTCAATTTAACGAAATGCATTTTTTAAGCTAACGAGGAATTGGCATTACAGGTCACATAATTTATGCAAGATGATATATTTATCTATTATCTTCGTTTTATTATATTCATTTTTATATAAAAATATAAAATTATAATTAACTGGTTTTGTAAAGTACTATATAGTATTTGTCACTTTACATTCGTTTAATTTGTAATTATTAAAAAACTAAACATTAAATAAAATAAATTGAAAAAAGCATTTCTTAGGCACTGAAATTAAAAAAATATATATAATTCGGGTATACAATATTAACGAAATCTAACAACAAATTAGTGTAAAATCTCAATTGTAAGGAATCTATAATACAGGGTGTCCATAATTAAACGACCCTACTTTAAAGTTATCTACAGACAAAACTATTGGTCAGAAAGTTGTGAAATTTTGTGAAGGACATAATGAAGGAATGGGAATTTGTTTAAGCGAAAAAAAATTTTAGTTCAAATTTTCGCCGCCAGAGGGCGTTTTTTTAATGAATAACACATTTAGCATACATTTACGATAGTTTACATACTTTATGGCAACAAAACATGTTCCACATGACAGCTGTCATTTTCAGCTACCATCTGGAATGGTAAGATAGCATGTTCCACAGTTGACAGCAGTGTTTTCTGGGAGAAAAAATTTTGTTCAACATGTTTTGTTCAAATAAAATTTGTAACGTATCGTAAATCTATGCTAAATGTGTAATTCATTAAAAAAACGACCTCTGGTGGCGAAAATTTGAACTAATTTTTTTTTCGCGTAAACAAATTTCCATTCCTTCATTATGTCCTTCACAAAATTTCGCAACTTTCTGACCAATAGTTTCGTCTGTAGACACTTTAAAGTAGGGTCGTTTAATTATGGACACCCTGTATATCTAATGAATATAAAACAACAAATCCAGAAAAATAAGATAATTACATTTTAAATTACTGTTAAAGCAAGTGTTACAGAAAAAAACGTAATTTCTCAACCAAATAAACTTGAATGCGTAACATCATTTTGTTTTAAATTTTCATATAAATGTATATTGTTGAAAAGGCAAAGTCCTTATAGCTATGTGTTTATTTATATAATAGTTAACAAAATAAGTTTGAATAATGATATTAATTTAAATTTGTCGACAAATGTGTTTTAAAATATTTAGAAATTACTATTTTTCTAAGTTCTTTTAAACATAATTTTTAAAAATGTATATAATTTATAATTATTTTTTTTAATCTAATGATTTTCAACCCGTACACACATTTGTTATTTATTTTTAGTTATATAGATTTTAAGAATCATTTCAAGTTCTCTTGTCTGCGCAATATTAGTATTTAAATAAATCATGAAAATCACTTAACAAAATGAAAACCATCATTAAAATTTTATCGTGACGTATACAATATGGAAAACTAGGCCGTAATAAATTTACAACAAGAACGAAAAATCATGCATCAAGCATAGATTATGAAACACTTTCCCACACAGCATGAAAACTGTAACGAAACTTCAACGTTAAATAAGGTGAAAAAAGATATGTAAGTAAACAGTTTAGAAAACATATAACACATTGAAAAATACAGTTTTCGAAATTACCTTCTAGTGTCAAAAAAGAAGTCGAATTATTTTGTGCAGCTCTGTATATTATCAATAGATGTGGATATATAGTATGATAAAATTTAGTTCAATTAGAATATTCACATTTAGCAATTTTCGCCAATCGATGAAAATGCACTCGAAATCTTTTGTACAGCCCTGTATATAACTGAAGACTTTTGTACACACCACCTATTAAGCTAAAAGGCAACTTAAAACTCACTCGCAGCAATTACCAAACATAAACGACAATGTATCTTTTTTGCGTAACCCTGTATATGAATTTATTTACATTCCACAAATTTCTATTAGTCAACTAAATATAGTTCAGCTTGAAAATGCGTAAACACAATTAAAAACTACCCTTAAGCAATTCACTCTCATAGTCTTCAATACTTATGAATTCCCTTGTATAGCCCTGTATATGATGAACCGAGTTTATAAACACACACGTGCTATAAAAAAAAATTAAACCGAAAACCGAAATTGAAAAAGCAGTTATCACACATAGACTGTAAATATCGCACATGTACTGTAATCAATATATTTTGTATGTCCCTGTAAATAAACGCAGTGCACACAAGAAAGCAATTTATAGTGCATCTCAGTAATGCATATAATTTCCATTATGTTTGAAATAGTGAAATAACACTAAATTACACAGCAGACGATTTTTCCCTATAGGACGATGTGTAACATAGTTCTTTTGTTTGACACTGTAAATGAATAATAAATGCTTTGCACTCCAATTTCTACAAAAAGCATGTTTTAATGCGCATCATAATTATATATCAATTTCATTATGTTTTAAATGACGTAGCGTCATCAAAATGCTCTTGAAAATGTTATTCCCCATTGACCGTAATGTAATGGAAAACTTTTGACTGTCCCTGTAAAATAACTATAAGTGCCACACACTTTAGTTGAAATAGGGAACATGCTATAGATAACGACAATAACATATAAAAATTTCAGAGCAATCCGAGTATATTTACGGGAGTTAGGGCACGGCCAGACGGCCAGACGGCAGACAAAACGAAGTAATAAACACTTTTCAACTAGGTTGGAAAGTGTTAAAAATCAATGAATAATTGAGTACTCGATAGAAGAGAACGAGGTTTGGTTGAAAATACTTCTCATGATGGAATATTTTATTTTAATAAATTAAAAATATAGTTAAAAATGAAGTTTTTATATGAAGAATTATTGATATATTGATTTGTGAATTGTTTTGTCAAAAAAGGGTTATTTTAACCCATTAGATTTCTAACTTGTGTGCTACCTAATGACGATTGTTTGTTTTATAAAATTTTAGTATATGTTTCTTGTTTATTTTTTATTATCTTGTTTGTTTTGTTTTCTTGTGTCACTGAAAATTGAAAGTTTCAAGGAATGTACAACTTCTGTTCTTAACAGTACAATGGTGTTTTTTGTATCTACTACGGTCATTTGCATTGCTTCAAGAAAAATATTCTATTTGGAATAATTTATTTTATCATTTTAAGTATTTCTGTTTCTTCAAATAGAAATCAAATAGTATAACTAAGCATGACAATCAATTTAACTGTTTTTGAATGTCGGTTTTTTCTGCATTATATAAAATGTAGCCCTTGGGGTACACAGGTCTCTACTACAGTGATTTTTGCGCACTTTTCTATTACATACAACCGCTTTAATTTGACTCACTTTTTTTCACGAAAAAAAAAACAAACTTTAATGTTCTCGGCTTGAAAAATTCTTACATATTACAATTAAATGTCTAAGCGAACGGCACTTTGAGACTAAGGAATTTGCTCGCTATTCAGAAATAAAATACAGTATGCCCACTAAAGTTCCTTGCCACCCTCTTAACTTCGGAACGGCTGCTGCTATATTCATAAAAGTAGTGTCTAGGTATAGTAAAATAGCCATGCGCTACTCAACGAAACCACCTACGGTGCCACCTGGTGGAATGTTGCGCAATTAGCAGTCCTATCTCGAAAACGGAAAGAGATAGAGGAAAAAAGTGATTTACAAAGTTGTAGAGCATCATCGATTTAGTACGAAAAGACACCTTGTGGACATTAATGCGAAGAATAGAACGGTTAAAACACGCATTTGTCTTTTCGTGATTTCCTACCCTGTGACGTGACAAAACGATCTTAGAAAGAAAAAAGCAACTAGTTATAATAATATACCTTTATTTTAGATTTTCAAACCTCTCACCGTCAGCTGCGATGCATATTTGGATGTTTGTTTGAATTTCACGTTGCACACGTTGGAGCATAGAGGATGACACGTTGGCACAAGCGTCCGTAATATGATCGTTTAATGTCCTGCAATGCTTGTGGAGGGGTCGCACAGACCTGCGGTTTCATAACTGGTTGTTTATTTCTTTCTAAGCTCGTTTTGTCACGTCACAGTGTAGGAAATCACAAAAAAAAACAAATGCGCGTTTTAACCGTTCTATTCTTCGCATTAATGTCCACAAGGTGTCTTTTCGTACTAAATCGATGATACTCTACAACTTTGTAAATCTCTTTTTTTCTCTATCTCTTTCCATTTTCGAGATAGGAATGCTAACTCCGCAGCATTCCACCAGGTGGCGTTGTAGGTGGTTTCATTGTGTAGCGCATGGCTACTTTACTATACCTAGACACCACATTTATGAATATAGCAGCAGCCGTTTCGAAGTTAAGAGGGTGGCAAGGGACTTTAGTGAGCATACTGTATATCGATGTTGTGGATTGAAAAAGCTTTTGCTACATAGATACACCCACTTTTCGGAAGAATCAATTATGGAGGTTTTCCTGTATTGGGTATATGCAAAAGTAAGTTTCCTAGCGCTTTAGGCTATAATCTAAGTCATTATCAAAATTTAATTTAGAGGAGAATAATGTTTTGATGTTGTTCAATACTAGACACAAAATGACAGGAAAACTCATTACAGATATGCGCCGGTGGATGAACATATCGTTGGTGAGCGGAAGAAACTCAAATCACGACTCTTTCGGAGAACCATACTTTCCCATAACTTGAAGCAGTTCGAACAAAATGCTTGGTATTCTGTATGATAAATGCCAATTTGGTAATGATGTATTATCATACCAATTACCAAGCATTTGGTTCGAACAATTCCAACTTACGGGGAACTATGGTCCTCCGAAAGAGTAGTGATTTGAGTTTCTCCCCCTCACCAACAATGTGTTCATCCATCGGCACATGGCTGTAATGGGTTTTCCTGTCATTTTGTGTCTAGTTTTGAACAACATCAAAGCGTTATTCTTCGCTGATTTAAATCCTTGATAATGGCTTAGATTATAGCCAAAAGCGCTAGGAAAGTGTTATGTACTGCTAATATATAGTGTTTTAAAGTTTTAAAAACATTTGTACATATAGGACACCTACTTTAGTAAAATGAAAAATAAATCATTTTTAATAAAAATGTTTTTATGTTTTGTTATAGTTTTATAATTTAAAGAAAAGCGCTGCTGAAAGTCATCGTTTACTTGTAGAAGCTTACGGTGAACATACCTTTTCTGATATTATGTGTGAAAGGTATTTTAGGCAATTTAAAGAAGGTTTATTCGATGTTGAAGACGCAAAACGTGAAGGTAGACCGAAAAAATTATGAGCTACCGAAACCTTCTGAAACTGTTACTGGCGAAGTCAACCGACGACAACTAACGCGTTTGAAGCAAGCATTTAAAGAAAATCGAACAGAATGGGAGAACAGACGCAATAAACTGATTTTGCAGCATGACAACGCAAAACCACATACTGCAAGCGTCATTAAAACCTAGTTAGAAGAGCAGGATTGGGACGTTCTATCCCACTCGCCATATTTTCTAGACATTGCTCCTTCGGATTACTATTTATTCCAGTCGATGCAGTCAGCCCTTCAAGACTTACGATTCACATCTTATGAAAGTATCCAAAATTGATTTCACGAATGGATCGCTTCAAAATACGACGACTTCATCAGACAGGGAATCCGTAAATTGCCTGAAAGATGGGCGAAGGTTGTGGCTACTGATGGAGCATACTTTGAATAATGTACCACTTTCATATACTTGCTAAATAAACATGTAATTTTAAACAAAAAACTGAACTTACTTTGGCATATACCCAATACATTCTGTTTCTATTAGCCTGTCAGTTTCTCTTAAAATAGTAGGCGAATTTGTATTAAATTAGAAAAAATTTGAAATGTGTACTTTCTTTTATTTTCCTATTCTACACACATTACTTTTAGCATGTAAAAAAATATCTTCAGTCAGGGTTGTAGCCATTTCTGGAAGGGAGAGAGATCAGACTAAGCCCAACCAATTAATTCCAAGTTGTACAGTTACCTATTACTGACAAATTTAATGCATGACAAGAGACAATAGAAAAGCGCGGTATACTCAAATGCGTGATTAAACCAAGGATTGGATTTATAAGAAAAAAAATAAATACATGATAATTTTTAAGTAAATTATGCACATTTGGTTCCAAAATGCTACTTTATACTCATATTAAAATTGTATGATAACAAAAAATTATTATTGAGAATTTTTTTAATTGAACTATAGATAAAGTTACTTAAGAAGTGCGTTTACAATGGAGCGTTTTTTTTTGTCCGGAAACGCATAAAAGTGAGGTACACCCGAATGAGCAATGTGACCAGGCGTTATATAATGAGCAATACTGTATATTTGTTTTATGAGGTTTCAGTTTTTGTATTTTTGAAAGTAAAACGTGACATTCAAAGTGTTACATTGACCTTTATTAAACGTTACATTGACCACTTTCTAAAAAAAGTGACATTATATTTCATTTTAAGATTAATATATATATATATATATATATATATATATTATATATATATTAATTTGTAATAGTCTATCATATCAAAAAAGAGGGGATTGGACAAAATGCCGGAACAAGAATGGGCAATTGGCCAGTTTCTTGATTCATTACTCCTTTTCAATTCCAAACGCAGAAAATATTAATCAAAATGCATTGGAATAACCACAGAAAATTCAATTTAAAATTTTATGCCCGCGATTCAATACTTTTCTCTTTTAGAAATATCTTGGGACGAGTGAAAGCATGAAATGTAAAATACGACGCAAACAATGCCAAGTGAAAAAAATTTAAAGCATGAAAAATTGCTTTATAGTTTCATTTTCTGCCATTTAACGAATGCTTTATGTTTATGCCTCTTTTTAAACAATTTCAAACAAAGAAAAATTTGTGAAAGAAAAATATGTTTTATGTGAACTGCTAGTATATGCCTGAAAAATTAAAAAAAATATCTAACCATATATATAAAAATAAATCAACTGTTTTTACGTCAATAAAATTTCATCCTGTCTATGCAATTGTGGCAAGTAATTTGGTAAAAAATCTGAAAAAAGTATTTCTCATCCTGGTGTTCATATAACGAATGAGTTTATAAAACTTTTACATCCAAGTTATAAGCAGAAGCTTAAAATTAAAAGAACATTTCCGCAATTCTTTCCAATCAATCTGATTTTACCTTATGCGAAAACTTCAACCCATGATTTGTAAAACTATGCGGACATGTGAAACTTAAATATAGCATCTAGAAGACACAGCGTGGCAACCATTCAACTAAAAAGTTCTAAATAATTGAAATCCATAATTGTCGAATGATGCTGAACGATAAATGGGGATCGCAGCGACGCGACGTCTGATAGCTCAAGCGTAAACATTGTGTAAATGATTTAATTGAGAAACCAATTTGTGGCAGGTGAAGAGCTAATAGATGTCGCTGCAATCAATATTTATCGTTCAGAATAGTTCGGCATTTATTGGTTTAAATTTTAGCACTTTTTAAAAGCATTACTGGAAAAGCCGATTGCCACACCATATTTTCTAGACGCTATAACTTGAATGATTTAAGGCAACATGATCGCACGCAAAACCCCCAAAACACACTCGTCCTCTAGAGTACTCTTATAAAAGAGTAGCAAAGCTCTCAGCCATGACCTTACCTAACTACGGTTGTGTGAAACTCTTAATTTCTAAAGACGTCACAAGGGAATAGAAGGCCTACAAAGAAGTTTCATATTAATTGAACACTTCGGAGATACTCACCAATCGCGAATTATTATGTTAAGCTATGGGGGAAATTTCAACACAATATTAATTAGTATTTTAAAAACACAAATTGCACAAATTGTGCTTATTAGTTGCTAAAATCAGTGTAAAAATTGTTTTAAACTCATAAAAGAGCTAAAATCCTACATGTTTCGGCTTCAAACTTAAAGCCATCATCGAAGAAGAGGAACAACACAAACGACACAAACTTGGTAGTCGTTTGTGTTGTTCCTCTTCTTCGATGATGGCTTTAAGTTTGAAGCCGAAACATGTAGGATTTTAGCTCTTTTATGAGTTTAAAACAATTTTTACACTGATTTTAGCAACTAATAAGCACAATTTGTGCAATTTGTGTTTTTAAAATACTAGTTAACACAACAGTGTAGTGTCCAAATGGATTCAATTGTACAATATTAATTATTTCCAAATGAATGTACAACTAATTTTATTAATATATATTATAGGGGCCTCCGTGGCCAAGTGGTTAAGACACCATTCCGCTAATCGCTTGAGAGCGTAGGAGTCAGGTCGGCGGGTTCGACTCCCGCCAATTTCATTGCACCCACTTTGTGGAGCTGCCGGATGTAACTCTCTGGTGTTGTAAATTTCCTTGTGGCTATCTCGTCCCTGTATATTGACGATGACATAAACGGGCACTTGATGTCAAGCACACAAGTCAGATGTATGTTCTCAATATAAATAAATAAATAAATCTATATTATAAAGAAAATTAACATGATTGCGAGTAACGCTGGCGTCATATTGACGCAGTAATGACCTGACGAATAAATTTTGCTTTAAAACAATTTTTTTAACTTCTAACTATCGCACAATTTCAATTTTTCCACCATCGAAGAGAAAAAAAATGTAAGTTCAAATGCAATTTTTTTAAAAACTCTATCTCAAATTACTAATGTTTTATGGATTTTAAAATAATTTTCAATAATAAATGTTTTAACACATGAAACCGAATTCGTATGATTAACCCGTTTTCACTTAAAACAATATAAATAATTCAGCATTTTCTTTTTAATATTATATCAACCAGTTGTTAAATGAAATTAAAACTTCGCAAATAAATAAAACACCAGTTTAACAGATATGTAATCGAGCTACATCCTTCAACACTGAAATAAACAGAATAGCAAACGTTGTTGTGAAAAGTGAAATGTTTCGCGATTGACCACTGGCTGCGGCTAATATGAAGATACCAAAAATGTTTTTTGTTGTAATTGGTGCGCAATTTAAGAAAATATACTAAATGTAAAAAAAAAAAAAAAATCTATGGAGGTTTTAAATTAAAAGAGATTTTCATCTATATTCTGTACAATGCGCAGTTTATCGGTCAACTTTAATCTGGGTAGCCTGGATTAGATTATCTGGTTTACTAATGCTTCTCTATTTACCTCAACCTAGAAAATCTGGGTCGATTCATCATTAATTAGATTGGACTTCGACTACAATCATGCGCTATGATGTTAATTGGGAATTTCATTTGAGCGTTAGCAAGGCTACACTAGATACCGGGCTTGCTCATTCATTATCATGACGTCACAAAAGGTGGCTGGCCGCGACCAGCGATTGGTGCAAAGTGACAAGCCCGTCGTTTTGTGCCAATCGCTGTATGTCTTTCATTTTGTCGTTTCGCTTTGTACCAATCGCTGTTAGCGGCCAGCCACCATTTGTGACGTCATGATAATGAATGAGCAAGCCCGGTATCTAGTGTAGCCCTGGCGTTAGACCGAGATTTTCTAGGTTGAGGTAAATAGAGAAGCATTAATAAGCTACTACAAATGCTACAGTTAAGTTAAGTTGAGACTAAAATGAAGTTAAATTAAATTAGAGAACTATCGCTAATGGTACAGTAATTAGGTTAAGTTTGAAAGATCAGTTAGGAATTTATAAGTTTCTGAAAGCTTGTATGTTAGGATTGGCTTCGTAATTATAGTTTGCAAACAGGATGGTGGCGGATTAGTTGGAGGAGGTCTTAGGTGCCAAGAAACAGTCAGGGGGCAAGTGAAATAGTTGTGAGTGGAATCACCGCTGGCCCCGCACTCACACACATCGGTGCCAGCTCTTTTGAATTTGTGGAGGTATTTTCTGAAGGGGCCATGTCCTGTAAGGAATGCCGTTATATGGGGGGGGGGGGTCAGGTTGTATAGATCTCTGGAGATTTTGGGAATCAGATTGTAATTGTGTCTACCTTTTATGGAGGAGTCCCAGTAGACTTGCCATGCGCGGATGATTTTTTATTTTAATTCCCTTCTTATAAATGACTAGCAGACTACGCCCGCTGCGCTGGTCGGTTTCTCCAAAAGAACCTTGAATCAAACGAAATATATCGGTGAATATAACCTAGTATTTTAAAGTAATTTGTGCCTTTACCTGGAATATCCTAAAATAACATAAAAACGGATACTTATTTCACTAAGTTATGTTTTTTTAATACCGTTTACTATTACGTTTACAATTTTCCATTGATTTATATGTTCGATAGCTACATTTTTTAATAACGTGAATTAACCTATATTATTCACAACTAAAAAGAAATGGCGCATTTCGTATTTGTCGAGAATTAAATTAAAATCATGAACTCGTGACACCATAGTTCACTTTTATATTTTAACAGAATAATAAGGCTACTATAATTTGTAACTCGTGCTGACACATTGCTGTTATCATTATTTTTTTACGCGTGAAGTTTTCGCTATGGTTCTCTATTGTGAAATTTGGTAATTTTTGGAATTCAATATTTGAAAAATGGCATAATCAGTGGATTTGAAATTTATATCAAGAAAAATACAATTTTTTACCTTTCTAACGCAGTTTTGTCTAACAATTTTCTGACAAATACTTTTCGAGCTATTAATTTTTTCAGTAACTTCAAACGTTTCATTTTTCGAGATTAATCTGTGGCAATGATTAGCAAAATTCCCAGTCGTCAGCAACGCATAGCTTTTTATTAAAGAGGATGGGGGAACTGGAAGGGAGAATTCAATTGAATTATTTTTAGTTGCTGCTTTTGCTAGGCTGACTGCTAGTTCGTTTCTTGCAATATCGATGTGTGCTGTGGCATGACCAAGGGTGACTCGTTTTAAAAGAAGTTTAAGTTTTATTTTTATTTGAAGAATAAGGGGGTGCTTCGTTTGAAGTGCATAGATTGCCTGGAGTCCTGATAAACTGTCACTATAAATTTTAAAGTTTTCCTGCCTGGGGGAGGCAGCAATCCACTCCAAAGTCTTCAGAATTGCAAACAGTTCAGCTTGATATACTGAGTTATCGTCTCCAATTCTGGAGGGCCACTCATGGGTCGACACTCCATTTACCATGGCGCAGAATACTGCGGCCACGCCAGTTTCGGTGCGCGACACATCAGTGTAGATGGTTGGATGCTGCGAGGGATTGTGACTGTTTTTGGCGATGCAAACTTATAATTGTGATGTCTCCTCCGCGGGGTGCAGTTGCCAACTTGGAACTTTTCTCTGTGTTATTGTTTGTAGGAAGTGTAGCGTAGTAGTTGGTTCATGTTCAAGGTGTAGGATTATGTTTTTCTGGTGCTCATATTCTAGTGATATTAGGATTGGAGGTATCCCCGTTAGTACTGTGAGTGCATCCGTGGAGATAGTCCTGTACCCTCTCGCCATTTGCAGCAAGAACATCCTATGGATAGAAACCAACTTTTCCTTGACTGCCTTAGTGAAATTTCCTCCCCAGACGCCCACACAGTAAAAAAGCATCCGTTAATTTTTAAAAATTCATAAAATTTACACAACATTTATAAATTAAAAGAATTGATTCCGTTAAGTGTTAGAACGCGATACAAGGATTCTGGAACATTTTTTGTTTTGGCTATTTCTTAAGAAATGGCTGAGATATGGCAGTTTGAAATTCTCGTAGCTGAGATTTTAAACAATCTGATATTTGTTATGATGTAACTCTCGTATTTATGAACTAATATGAATGTGGCTGATCGTGTGTACAGAAAATACCAAGGTCTCGACCGAGTTCGTTGGCCAGCTTCATGCATCATCTTGTTTCATTTAAAAATTTATTTTTTTTAATTCAAAAAGATCTACAAAAAAATTCTAAATTGAAAAAGATGTTTCTTTTAAGTGTTAGATAGTGATAAGAGGATTCCGGAACATTTTTTGTTTTGGCTTTATCTTAAAAATTGGCTAAGATATGGCAGTTTGAAATTCTAGTGTGGCTGATATTTTGAAACACTCTGATTTTTGTTATGCTGAAATTCGCATTCAAATTCAGTATTAATGAAAACCGGGATTGAATCTTCTATAATCGGGTGTCAAGCATTTTAGCTTTGGGTGTTTGAGTGAAATGCGACGAATTTTTAAAAAACATGGACTATGAAAGCTACCTTTTCCTCCGGGTACAGGCCGGAAGGACTTTTTTCATTTAATTCCGTTTGGAAATAATTTTTCTATTCTGCTATTTCCAAACACAAAACTTATACAGCAATAGTTTGTAAAATGAAAAACGATAGGGAATTCCCTTTTTGATTTCATTGCTAATGTTTCTGACTTATAAAACTTTTAACTTATATCTGAATAACAAATGAATATTTTAAATTGCTAAGCATAGCTGGGTAAAAAAAATACTGTGATAAAATGATTAACTGTCTCTTGTGCTTTAGTTGTAAAATGAAAGACAGTTTGCCCATGGCAGTTATGTTCGGTTGTAAAACAAATTAGTTTAAAACAATATTTCAGAATGCCATATTTTTATGGCAGAAAGGAATGAATAATATTTTTTTAATTTTATACTTAATAATATTCACAACGGGTCAGAATAGCAAAATACGCGAAAATATAACTTTTAAATAGGAATAAAAATTGTTAATTTTCTTGATAGAGTTTTGCTGACAAGAGCAAGCAAAAGAGAATTTTCATAACTGAAATTTTCATCTCTCTCGTCTTTATATATACATATACAGGGTGAAGATGATAGAACTGCCCTTTATTGAGAGGAATCTATATCCGTAAGTATTCATCAGAAATTTTTGAAATTTAGAAATCGTCCTAATGAAAGGGTTAGAAGAATATTCAGGGGGAGAAAATGAAGTACAGACAATCACACCAGGAGGTGGATTATTGTTTTAGTCGAAAATTAACAAGAAAATACAATTTAAAATTGATTCATCAATTCAAAAAGTAGATTAATGAATAATTGAAATACTAAAACAATTATTATTGTTTACAATTATAATTGCAAGACGAGTGTAACTTGTCATGAGTTTGTCGTGCCAAACATTCGTGGCAGTGTTTAGTCCTGGCTCAACCATGAAGATACTGTGCGGAATATTTCATTATCGTATATAATTTTTGTGTAATTGAAATCACACGTTATTGCTAAATGGTGCATAAATATTTATGTACAATTAAAAGTTTCAAATACACCAGATTGATGTTTCGGTCAACATCTATGACCATCTTCAGAATATGATGTTGAATTGAACGTTGCACATATTGTTAATTTAACATCATATTCTAAAGATGGTCATAGATGTTGACCAAAACGTCAATCTGATGTATTTTTAACTTTTAATTGTACATAAATATTTATACACCATTTAGTAATAACGTGTGATTTACCTTGCACAAAAATTATGTACGATAATGTTTTGATGGTGTAATGGTTCTAGGGCTCAATCAGGAATATTTCATTTTGTATAAGATCGTGACTTCAAAGACTAACACATGTGCATGACAAATATCGAAACCCTTCTTTTCGATCTGTAAATTTTTTGCGAGTGAATGCAACGGAGTCTTATTTCAGAATTTAGAAATTAGGGGAATATGATTGTTATTGTTTTTTGAGAGGGGTATAAATTGTGAGGATTTCGCTGATTGAATTGGTTTATAGAGCAACGCATCTTATGCATATTGAAATCTTTAATTGCCAAGCTGTCTAAGCTTATATTTTTGAGACATTATATGCAGAATAGAAGCGATATCAAGAGAATGTTAATGAAGTATCTCAAGTGGTCAACTTTGAAGTCTCAGTTACTTAAATAAAATTATTTTGAGAGTTATTTTGAAAGTTATAAAGTTTGTCTCCCAAAATAGGTTTCTTTAGATTTAGACATTTTTTGAAATTAAGGTTATATATATATTTTTTTTTTGAGGCACACATAGTTTAATCGTTCACTAAATCCCATTTCAGTAATATCTCCTCTTTGTGTTTAATAAATTGTTATTTTGTTACTTTGTTTATTTTTCCTAAAAACAGGAATGGTCTTACATAATTGTACTTGTACTTTACTAAAACAGTGTAAAATGTAAACGTTAAAATTTAGTTATAAGTTAAATTATTCCAAAAGTTTAGGCTAAAATTTTATAGCCATTATCAGGGACATCAAAGAACTAAACTAGTGAGCTTATAGCTTGAGAGAGAAATTAGAAATGATAGGGAAAGTGTATAGAAAACCAAAAATGAACAAAAAGAAGAAAAAAAAACACATAATATGTTGGAGTTATCAGTTACGTTATAATAGGAACAATCAAGATTATTTATGAGAGATAAAAATTAATAAATCGATTCTGTACGTAGACAACCATTTAAACAAAATTTAAGAGATTGAATAATATTAGTAGACGTTATTAGTACTAGCCGATTGGTACCAGTCACATTTTTGTACAAAAATTTGCGGCAGAGATATCAGAAGGTATCTCTCTCTCTCTCTCTCTCATTATTATTTTTTGTTTTTTAATTTACTTGCAAATTGTTCGCTATCAAAAAGCGAAAATAAATATGGCAAACTACAAACATAATATATACATTTTATAAATAAGTAAATATATATATATATATATATATATATATATATATATATATATATAATATATACTTCTATTCTCGCTTCTTTTTTTTATCGTTTATAAATCTAAAAATAATCTCAAAGTTATACCAAATATGATACATATAAGAAAACAAACAAATGTCTCGTTTAATATATATTTCAATTTCTGTTCAAATGAATTGTCATCTTAAATAAATGAATTAAACTAAATCTGTCTGAATTTCTGTTTCAGTAGAGGTTTGTATTTTGGTTTGTCAGAAAATTATTAATTTTGCCATAGCCAATTTCATAAATCTGTTGAAAAGTTATTGTGTCATAAAATGAAAACTAGTTAAATTTAAATCGAATGAGCAAATTTTTCTTTAAAGCCTCTTTCAAAAATTATCATAATGGAAAATCTCATTATGATCTTAAAGAATAAAATGTAGTTATGAAAAGATTATTTTATAACATCAAATGCTGTAATTAACAAAAATGATGTTCTTGTGTTGAATTAATAACTAAAGCAGCACATATTTTGATTTAACATTAACATTAAATATTTAATAATTGAATAAGCATAGGAAAAGTAAATTTCTTCAAGACAATCTCGTGAATCTAAAATATTTGTTTACCAAGGAATTTCTGATTGTTATTTAAATAATTCTATGCTTTTCCATGGTAATCGGTTCAGTTTCTGATACCCATTAATCTATCTGGTTATAGTAACTCCTTCCAAATGTACAAAAGTATTATGTTGGTTATATTACGTTAATACGTAATCAACAAGTTATATATTTAATTCATAATATTTATGATTATTGTTTATCATAAAAACTTGTGCACGAACGAAGTATTTTTCATCATTTAAAACAACATGATTATTTTTATGTTTCATAAATTTTATTTTAAAATATATAGATTTGTATGAAACTGAAATAAAATAAATTCTAAATTAGTATAAATACAAATTTTTTGACAGTAAAATATTTTAAGTAACTCTAAATCGGATGACGATTATAACTTGTCATTGTACCGTGTGATGGTTGCTTCTAGATCTAACAGTTTAATTTTTAATCTGAAACAAAAACATTATATACCATACTCACAAGCAACTAAAGTAACTGTCTGATATCTAAACCTTTTTTATTTTATTTGTCAAAGAAGATGGCCCATTATAAGTCTTAGAAAGCCCGACACCGGTACACTTTCATTATTTTCACTTTGCCTTATAAAGGACCGATCACATCACGAGTGGTCCGTCCGCCTGCTACTAGTTGTAGCAAGTAAGAGTATAATTTTATTGCTTACTAGCTGTTACCCATGACGTCGTTCACGTAATATTAAAAGAATAATAAATACATGCAAAACATTTCACTTCTGATAATTAAAATCATATATAATTAACCAACGCTTTATCACTTTTTATAGGCGACAATACGTTCGTTGTTATAAGGGCATTAATGTAACCCCTTCTTAAAAAAGTGCAATTTTGTGCCAAATATCGCGAAGATGAAGCTGCAACCAATTGAAAAAGGTTGGTTGGTTGGTTGATTTATGACGGCCGATTATTTACACCAGGGATATAGACCTTAGGGGGAGTGCCCTCCGTGGGGTATCTTTCTGAGGGATTCTAACCCGTATTTACAGCAAAGTTCGAAGAAAACCACAGAAAACTCCGAACGGTGATTGAAAAAGGAGTCCAAGGTGAGTGAAGAAATAACCATCTAGAATACCATTAAATCTTTACCACTCAAAAAAAAAACGGTTACAAAAATGTATTTTTTTTTGCACCAAATTTCGCTCGCTAAAGAAAGCAAATTGGCTACGGAACCGATTACAGAGCATAACCATCCTATTCTTGGCTATTTTCTATCTATATATGAAAAAAAATTACTATTTTCAACGCGCTTTCACATTTATAATATTAGGAATTTGCTTATTTTTAGGACTTGGCACGATCGCTTTGTTCAAGTCTACGCAAATCGGCTTGAGGAAAATCTTCATTACTTTTTTATTTCTTCTTTGCTTTTGCATTAAGCGAATTTTTCGATATATTTTATTTTCATTTCGATAACATCGATTTGTTTTAAAATCTTTAATAACAAATAAATTTAAACAATGTGAGGAATTCTATATCCTTTTACTCATACTATAAATCTTTACAAAAAAAAAAAAAAAAAAAAAAAAAAAATCCAGTTTTTTAAATGTCAATTTTTTTTTTTATTTCTTTAAAGATGAAAGAAACGTGGAATTAAAATCAGGTTGTCAAACCATGATCTACAAACGCATCTATATTGTGCCAATGTACTATAAGCCCTCGAACCTTAACTTTAATACTGTAGAGCAACGGTTCCCAACCATTTTTCTTTCACGTACCCCTTGATTAGATTTTTCATTTATGCGTACTCCTTCTCACATAAACCGATCTCAAATAATTTTGTTTTCTTTCGTTAGTAATATTCTTATGCTAGTTAGCAATGATAGATGCAGTTCTTTTTAGAATTCCAGTTTTCAATCACTTATCCATTTTGAACCACAATACGGTATCAAAATAAAGTCCCCCGAAAAAATGAACATTAGTTAAATATTTCAAATTAAGAACTCACAAAGAAGGAATGAAGCTACTTCCATTGATATACGTTTATGAGTTTATACTAATGCTGCCCTGTTAAAAACTCAAATAATCCTGCTTTTAAATGATTGAATGAAATCTAGATACAATTCATGTTTTATATACATATTTCTAAATTTACTGCAAGGAAAAGAATATTAAAAGGAAAAGGGGAGGGGGAGTTACATGTAAGATATTATTACGAGTGTGCGGAAATAATGGCAACGAATAATTAACCAATTACTGAGTTTTGTCATTTTCCTCATTTTATGGGAATTTTTTTATGTGATCTATTCTTATACTTTTATGTAAAATAAAAACATTGTAACTAACAATCTATAAGTTTCTCCCACCCAGTCTCCATTGTTAGATTTGTCATGTTTAACTATTTTTATGCTTGATTTCATTCGATAGAAATCGAAACACTTTCGATGATTATTGTAAGAAGTGTTAGTGATTGAAAAGGGTGAAACTAAGATAAAATTACAGCTTACACTTGTAATGAAATATAATGAAAACAATAAAAAGAAAACTGCAATAAAATGTCAAGCATGCAACTGTTCAATCCCAAACACAAACAACTATTTTTATACTTAATTCTTCCAGTACATTTTCATTCTTTTATTTTTTCAAAGATTTACTGAGGACAGTCTTCCCTTGCATACCCCGCGCTGCGTATGCCCTGCCCATATCCCAAAGTGTAAAGATTTAGTCGTGATATCCTAAAATAGCGGTTTCCGGACAAAGTCATTCATATTTCTATACAGTTATGCATCTTACATTGATAATAAAAAAAATTGTAAATAATTAAGCATAAATTGACAAAGCTCTACATTTGGATCTAAGTTGCTCTTAAAACCCAAAGCATAGATGCCCATTTTTCCCCATGAAGGCAATTCTTGTGAAGTTGCTTTTATATTTCTACAGTGTGGAGAAAGCAGCAAAAGCAATAAAAATTCCAGAAACCGATCTTTTTATTGTCGTTTTTTAATTAAATGACAAAAGTAAATCACTCTGAATATCCAAAGGATAGCATGCGCTCCTTTTTATTTCCCTCCTGGTCTTTCTTATCCAAACGAGTAATTCTTCCTGCAAAATAACACATGTTACAACATGTGCAACATGTACATGAACAAATTGGACCACGGCACCTTCATTAAAATCGATATAATACAATACATAAAAGCCGCCAATGGAAGATAAAGTATAATTTCTGAAAACAAGGCGCAGTTTTTAAATATCGCTTGTGTGCTTCAAATTTCATTTTAGCAGCTACTTTTAAGCTTGGGACTACATTTAGACATGCTCTTATGTCGGTAAAAGTTTGGGCGAAAATCAGAAATGCGTTAAAAGACCTTCTTTTGTCAGTTTTGTAAAACACTGTTTTGAAATATTTTTAGGAATTCATGGGCTTCCTCATATCGTTTTGAAACATCCTGATGTTCGACATTAAAAAGAAAGAAAAATCATTTGAAATATCTTCTCTGATTTATTGCGCTTAATGAATTGTGTTATTACTAAGCAAAATACTAAGCATAACATTTGATGCTCGTTTTGTCTTAATACTAAAATTTTAGAATTATTTAATGAAAGAAATGTTGTATAGTACTTATTAACAAATACACTTTAGGAAAATCATTTTCGATAATTATTTTTCCTTCATATTTGAAGGAAATCAATACATTGTTCAAGAAGAATGTTATTTGCATAAGTGCATTCGGTCACAGAATTTCTGATTACTTTTATGAAGTAAACTTCTTAGTTCCTAAATAATGTTTCTTTTAAGTTACTTTTAAAACTGACGTTATTTGCAAGCGCTTCCGCTTTTAAAATTGATGTCACTTTTGAAGGTTCAATAGGATAACGTGATTTCCTTAATGGATTTTTTGTGACAAAGGTGTGAATAGAGCGGTGCTCAATAACTAAAAAGAATTATTCAATTTTTATTATGATGTTCCAAATTTCGTGTGAGAGATGTTTATAAAACAAGATTATCGCAAAATGTGTTTTTAAAGCGATTCAACTAATGTGTTTCTACCAGAATTACTCAAAATGTACATTTTTTAAATTTAAACATGACTGAAAGCGAAATATATTTTCTCATATCATTTATATTTATAAATATAAATGGAAATAATAATTTCCTTAACATTAGTATATTAATAACGATCTTAATTTAAAAGATCACATCCAAAATTCTCAGAAATTTTTCTAATACACTGTATAAAATTCTAACCAAAGTTGAACCATTTTATAGTACATGCAAAAATGAAGAAGCGAAGGACTTGGATTATGTGATTCTTCAAAACTCCTGACTATGGGGAAACTTCAACGATGGTTTAGCTTTTTCATCATCTTATCGCAATATGTCATAGCCAATTAGAACAAACTGTTCTATGCAATCTCAATATGCTACTTTAGAACTTAATGATATCCACAAACTAATCTAGTGGTTATACTTCTCACTGCAATCAGGGCTCGACTATGATTTTTTGTAGGCCTAGAAACAAACGTGGTGCAGAGTACCAAGCATTTGCTGCGGGGGGGGGGGGGCGTAGCATACTGAGTATAATGAGATACTGAGTATACTGAGTATAATGAGTATAATGAGGTGTACTAAGTCTTCTAGCAATGTGAAATATTTCTTATGCTCGTATCTTATATGGTTGTACTCAAACTTCCTGCTTTTCGGCACAATTACTAAATTGATTTTATTCATAAGTGCACAAACTTTTTGCAGGTACTCTTTTTTGAAATTCCAAAAAAAAAATAATTAGCGTTACCTTATTTTTCTGTAAAGTAAAAGATATTTCATAAAACATTGTAAAAGTTCGTATTTTGAACTGTTTTTCAGAATATGATAAGGAAAGGTTATTTTTCGACAGCAATCGATTAGAAATGAGGATGTATCACGCTTATAAGTAAAACGGGCTTCGATTTCATGACGCTTGAGCAGAAATGCCTAAGATTTTCATGTATTTACATTTATGAATAACTCTGTGAATGTGTCAGGAAATGTCGCGTTGTTGAGCAAGAAAAAGAAATAAGCATTACATAACTATATCAGTTATATAACTATTAAATATAAGCATAATTGAACATTTATTGTAACATGATTGTCATGATGTAGTATTAATATCTTGCTATAGTACAACAAAAAAATTTTAATAATGAAACTCAATTGCGATTTTTTTAACTTTACGGATTGCCCAAAACGTAAGGGTCTGCTTTTACATTTTGGGAGCTTAGACCAGTGCCTCATGTATCCATGACTTAATCGGCCCTGGGCTACAAATCAAGAGGAGTCGATTCGAATCCTGGTTCAGGTTTAGATCTGCCGTATGCAGAAACGGTGAACATATGGCCTACGTGCCATAAGCGGCATGGTAAAGTAAATTTTTTGCACGCCACTGATTTATATTCTAAATTAAAATATAGTGAAATTACACATGATACACACATTTTGACTAGATGAGCTTGTCCAACTTCGATTGATTGGAAATTGAGCAAATCAATATACAATAATATGAGCTAAAACACTATCAAATTAATCGAAGATTTGGTGACTATCAAAAGAGGAAAAAGTATCAGGAACTATAAACAAAAATGGTGTTGATAAAATTACAATAAAATTATAACAACATGAAATTTATTTCCAAGACGACGAATGGCTGTTAAAAGAAGTTGACGCTTGACATTTTAAAAATTTTCTCCTGTGCCTATGATTGGAAGTAATTATTTTTGGAAATGAATACCATGCATAGTTCAAGTAGAAATGTTTTGTTATTATGAAATTACTTTAGTTCAGAGTCTCCAGTATGAAACTATAAATTATTCGCCATGCAAGAGGGCAACAACATAAATTGCATTAGTTTTGTAATTATTATTATTATTACTTTCTAAAATGTAATGCATTCGTATGTCATGCAATTTTTTTAATTCTGGTAACTAAATTTCAAATAATTTTAATTCATTATTTTTTATTCACAACATTTTTTGGTTGTTGACCCGTCCTGGCCAGATAGAATATTTTTTGAAAAAAAAAATTGCACGCGGGTATGAAAAGGTTCACCATCCAAGGCCTAGGGTGTCGGATCTAGTCAGCCCTTTTTTTCAATGGATAATTATAGCCGCTTTATGGTTCAGTATTTTCCCAGGTTTGGTTTTAGCATTTTGCCATCTCATGGTTCAATAATTTAAGAGTTCATGTTGCAACCTATACAAGTCTATGTGAACACCAAATGATAAAAGAAGATTTCACCATCTTATAGTGGGCATTTTTTTTTCAGAACAACGTTTCGGTGAAATATTAAGCCAATTTTCTAACAGTGTATTTAAGGTGATATTCTCCCTAAAAACTTTAGAAATACAATACAACTTTTACAAAATACAATTACTTTACAAAAAATACTTTTCCATTTTTTGAACATTTAACGTGGTCAAACCCTCAAGACGGTTTTTCGTTCCACCCAATAATTAAGTTGTGACAACCAGATTAACATACCGTTGTCACGATTAACAAAATGATGATCAAAACATTAAACACGTTTTTCTTGAAACAGATCTGTTTGAATCTTCTCACCCTTAAACATTTCAAGCTATCGATGTTTTGTTTTTTGTAAATTAAACTATACTTGTTTAGTTAGAGAATAAACTTTCAAAAGATTAAAAATTTTAATAATATGAATTTTTTAAATAGTTTTGAAAATGAAAAATAGTGCCAAAATCTATCTTAAACTTAAAAAAATACAATTTTATAAAACTTTGATGCATCTTATCAATTTGAGCTTTGGCAATCAACTAATTTAATATATTTTAAGAAACTGTATGAATTGAGCGTTTCAGATTCGTATTAATAACGCAATAAGTTACATACTGTGCTTAATAAAATTTGGAGAAGTTTAGATCGATTAAAATGTAAAAATTTTTATATGACAATATTCACACGCAGAAAAGTACAATAAATTCAGTGCAAAGTTATTTTCTTCTATGTGCATTATTTAAACAACAAAATATTTGTAGAATATGTTCTAAAAATGAAGCCGTATCGGAAGAACATATCCTTAATCGAAACTGTTGAAAAAAAAGGCTAATTCTTATAAATATTATCTAATGATTATCACTACTATTTTGAAATATTTTTATGGTTAAAAGAGCTTCCTTACATCGTTATAGAACAAACGGCTGTTCCAATTCGATCGAAAAGAAACTCAAGTTCAAAATTTCAAAAGTGACAAATTGTTTTAAATACTTTCTGTGGATCCTTGCAATATTTGCATTAAACTATTAGTAGAGAACATACTGCTGTGCATGACATGTTAGGCTTCTTACGTTTAAAACTAAAATCTTTATTAATACTTTAATGAGAGGACACTTGCTTAATTCTTCCTAGAATATAAACTTTAAGAAAATCAATATCTATTATTGTTTTACATCATATTTCAAGGAAATCAACTGCTGTTTTAGGAGCATGTTATCTACATGAGCTCTTTCGGTGACAGCAATTCTGACAACTTTTATGAAGTGAAAGGTCTCAAGTTGGAAATCATGTTGCGTTTACGAGAAATTTAATATGCACAAGCGCTTCTACTTTTAAATTTGATGTCATTTTTGAATTTTCAGCATGATAATGCGATTTATTTAATGGATTTTCTATGACATAGACATGAACATAGTGGTGCTCAAAATTGGAAGATTTGAATAAATTACCTAATTATTAATTTGAAACTTCAAACTTTAATTGAGAGAAATCGATAAAATTACATTATCGTAAAATGTGTTCCTAAGGCGTTGCTACTAATATGTTTTTGAAAGAAAAGTTACTACAGAATGTATATGTTTATATATCTAACCTATCTTTACTATGGAATATTCTTGTGAAGCTCCTCTGAAGAATCTATAAGATCAGTGGCGGCTCGTGACGTGACTGGCTTCATTTGGGGCACTGAATGCATGACTACTAAGTTTATTCTTTTCTTACCACTATTATTAAAAAGGAAAAATTTATTTTATTTACTGTCAGAAAATTATGTCATTAAACAAGGAAATATTTCTTGAAAATATAATGGTATTTAAATAATATATATTTTCCATATATATATATATATATATATATCATAGAATATTCACTAATTCCCTCATAGATGGCAGCACCATGGTTTGAGTTTTGCTTTGCTGAATATTCCATGGTCAATCATCTTTTAAAACTTATTTTGGCAACATGTAATGGTTTTCTGCTTTTCTGCAATTCATTGCCTGTGTTATGTGATGACTCTTGTATATCTGGTAACTGTTGCTCTCTTTTCCATATATCCTTTTTAATCCAGTTGTATTCTTAACTTTATGATTAAATTTCACTGTTTTTTTTCTCTTTTTTATGCGTAAGGTTTCTTTCCTTTTTAATATTGTTTTTATTTTTTGAACTTTATGATTTTTTCACAGATTTTTTTTCTCTATTATGATGTGGTAGTCCCAAAATCCTATTCTTTAGCAATGTTATGGCTAATATGATGATGAAACCACACATTCTATTTGTGGTATTTGGGCATTTGGGACCTGAAGATTCTGTCTAAATTCCACAAATTTCATTTTTTCAATTTTTAATTTAACTTCTTCTTCTTTTAAATAAGTATATGGTATCTATATTCAGAGTGTTGGGAAACATTCTCATTGTCAATTAATTATTACATACTAATTCGTAATTTCATAGTTTTTGTTGGTGCTTCGGTAGTGTTTCTTTAATGGTATATAATATATATATATATATACCATTATATATAATATATTTATATACCATTATATATATAATATATATATGCCATTATATATATAATATATATATACCATTTATATATAATATATATATATACCATTATATATATAATATATATATAACTAAAAGATAGCTCAACTTGAAACATATTTTTCCAGAATAGTAACAGGTGGAGATTTAATAAGAGAAACAAAAATAATGGTATCATAGTTATTATTATAATAATAAAGTTATAAAACAATAAAAAAAATAATACTCCAAAAAGTTAAAAATTTTTTAAAGCAATTGCTGAAATAAATACATATAACTAAAAATGGCTAGTTCTTAAGCATTTTACTTAGTAATCTGAAGTACCCAAAACTCATACTTTGACATATTTTCGGATTCAATAAATTTCCTTGAATCTGTACTAAGCAACCGGACGTTCCAAATTTTTAAAAAATGAGACATCGTTTAAAATATATTTTCTACATCGTTACATTTAATGTATCACGATAATGCTGCAAAATACACTGAGCATAGAACTTAATACTTTTTTATGTCTTAATAGTGAAATGTTAATTATTGACTTAATGATAAGAAACTTGTTTATTACTTCCAAGAAAATACACATTAAGAAGATTGCTATCTCTTATTGTTTTCCATCATATTTCAAGGAAATCAATAGACTCTTTTTGGAGCTTGTTATCTACATGATTACATTCGGTGACAAAAATTCTGTTCACTTTTATGTAGTGAAAATTTTAGTTCGGAAATCTTGTTTATTTTATGTTGTTTTTACGAGAAAATTAATATGTGCAAGCGCTTCTGTTTTTATCTTTGATCTTACTTTAGAATGTTTAATTTGATAATGTGATTTCCTTAATGGATTTTCTGCGACACGTAAAAGTTTCTTAGAATTTGAATAAAGTTATTTAATTATTATTGTGATGGTTCGAGTTTTGCGTGACAGACTTTTATAAAACTCTATTACAATAAAATGTATTTCTAAAGTATCTTAAAGAGTTACTCAAAAACTTATTTTCTTGTATCAGGCATGTGTATTTAAGAACATATGTATAATAAAATATACTTGACGTGCTCTTTTAAATATTTATACGTATTAAAAAATAAACTAGTCAATAAATATAATTGAAACCTCGTAATATATAACTTTACATGTTATAGATAACAAGAGAAATTATTTAATTTTTGCAAGCACAGTTAAGAAATACTTTGTTCTCATAATTGAGTGAATAACAGTTATACACTTCAAGTTCTATGGGCTATATATATTATGTGGACGTATCAAAGTGGTTGCTTATATGTCGATATCGTTATTTACATTTGTTGTGATTCGGTAATTTATTAAAAGCACTTTAGTAAAAGCAAATATATGTAAAATAGAAGCACATATTAAGTAATAAAAAAACCTGCCTAAGTTTTAAGAGCAAATTAAATACTATAATATATAATAAGACGAGAAAATATTAAAAAATTACTCAACAATTTGCTTCTTTTTTTCTACCATCCTAAAAAGTGTATATTTGTTCAAATATCTCACCCATTTGAAATAATTCAGTGGTCACACATAAATGTTATGCATTCTTTCGAAATTCTTTTCCGTATTATTAATTTCCTGAAATTTGTAAAAGCCTATAAAAGATAAAAACAGTCTGTTTACGCTGCGCTAAAGTTATTGAGTAGACTGTATTACGAAAATATGTAATGCATTGATGAAAATAATGAAAAGAGCTTCTAAATTACTAAAATGTTTATATACACATTTACATTACATTAGGTTAAATCCAATGTGCTGACACCATAGTCAGTTTCGAACACTATCATAATGAATGAGCGGACAATACCACTTGAAGAACAAAATAACTATATTATTCTTACTATGATGAAGAAATGACTTCGTATTGCGATATTTAATGACCCCATAGTCATTTTAGCTAATAAAATAGCTCCATTATGCGGTTTATTCTATTCTGAATTATTCGTGCGAATATCACAACAAATGCGGGAGAGACTAACTGTTGCTATGCGGAAAAAACAAAATTATGAAAGAATGCGCTAAAGTCGTCTGCAAGACCAAGGGAAGCCGTACCACAGTCAAAACCCATAATTTTATATTCCTGCATTGTGATTTCTCATAGTAATAACTTCGTGAGTATACGTTGATAAAATTGTTTATATTACAGCTGTAGAAGATAACTCTCAGTATCATTATTTTTTTCTACACAGGAGAAATGAAAATTGCTTGTTGTATTAAAAAATAATAATAATGGAAAATTAAATTTTTCAATCACTACATCATCCCTTAAGTCCATGATCTGACGGTATTTTAAACATTACTAACATACAACTTTGAGATAATATCTAAACTTTTATGTAGCGTATGTAGGAAATATTTATGAACTATATGCAGTAAAAAAAAAAAAAATGTAAAGGTTTTAATTCACATTTTAAAAAAAAAATCGTAATTCAAGTTTCTTCTACATAAAACTTTGGAAAAATAAAACTAATTTATGCTTCAGTTTCTGAGTAGTAAATTCAAGCAAAATGCACCGAGAGAAAAATTGATTTATAATTGTTAATATTATAATTTGGGGAAAAATTGATGAAATGGATACTTAGTTGTTTCTTTTATTTAACTAATAAATAGATATTATAGGATTAAATTATTAAGGAATTTTAATTCCAAAATATTTTCATCTAATTACTTGAGATTTAGTAACACTACACTCTAATTACTTGAGACTTTTATGATAAAATAAAAATATTTCAGCAAAATTGATTATTTCTATTGATATATATTTTAAATCAGTCAAAGTTTTAATACGAAAGCAACCGTTAAAGTGTCACTTAGACAAAAGATTTAATACTATACTTAAACCCCAATCAGCTGGTAGTAGTAACTTTTTTTAAGATAATTTGAGGTAGAATTAAAATGGTCTTTCACTAATCCTCTATCTCCAGTTATCTGCATTTTAAATCAAACAATCAATTTATTAGTGACAGTTCATTTTTTTCCTAAAAATATACATATATATTTTTAAATCTCATTAATAAGAGAGAAAAAAGTTTCAAATTTTATGAATTTTGGTTGAAAAAATAACTTGTTTTTATATATATTACGAATAAAGATTATGTTTTACCCAAAATAAATTATGTGTCATTAAAACGGAAAAAAATGAACAAACTTTACAGAGTTCCATACACTTATATTAGACACATAAAGCATAATGTGATTATCTCAAAATTATTAGTACAAATGTTTAGGGGGATAGAATACACCTAGACAAGTACGAATCATCATACAAATACAGTCGTAAAATTCAAGTGATGGCGCACGAGAATGCACTTTCTGATTGTAGTAAATGATGTATTTACGTCTTAAATTTTAGAAAATTATTTGTATAATTTGTTTTATGTAAAATTCCTAGCAAAATAAAAAAAAATAAAAAAAAAATTACATTGAAACATAAAATATAAAAAAATGCAATTGATAGCAAAAATCTTTATTTAGAACTGATCAAAAGGCTATCTCTAAGAGTTGAGTATAATATTGTCATTCATTTAAGAATCTTACACATAATTAAGAATTCTAATAAATTTTTTTGTCGAAAAATCTCTTCTAAAGGTTTAACATATTTTATGGCAATTCCTCTCAATGTAATATTGTCCAATAGATAATAAATATCTACACGATTTCAGAAACATATAAGTCAATAAGTGTTTTAAAAATATCTTTAACGCTGAAACTAAAAATGCAATTAAAAGTGTTCTTTCACGTCCCGTTTGCAGTGATAAAATTTTAGAGATGTAAAACATGAAATCAATATTGAAAAAAAAAATATGCTTTGTATCCTTTAAAAAATTTAACAGAGATCGATTTGTAGAAGCTTTAAAAAAGATAATACAAAATGACATCTCATTCCGCCAAGTAGTTTTATATTTATACTTCAAGAAGCCATCCGCATTGCAGTTTGATAATTATTAAACAGGAATTTATCATTATCAGCTTCAATCTTTATATCTGCATAATTGCTAAGGTAAAATTTACTGAGGAATTCAAATATCACATCAAAATTGGGTATTCGTGCTGAAATTTTCAAAGTTTGCTACAATTTAAATACGGCAAAAGCCTCTAATCTTTTTTTTTTTTTAACATAAATTGAAAGAAGACATAATTCCCAATCAAATGGTCATTTTCATTTTTCTATTCGACAATTTGGCAATAAAAATGTATGGTATTTTTCTTTCTTTCTTTTTTTCTTTTTGAACGGTATTTTATCTCTTATAGTCTTTCTTTTTATTTCTTGCTAGCTGATCCGTCCGGCGTTGCCGGGAAATTAGTAACTTTCTTTTGCGGTTTCGATAAAAATAGTCATTTTCGGCATATTCTGCTCTATGCTACTCTTTCCAAACGAAATTCCGGCACGCGTCCCCGCTGCCTACGGCATTGTATAGCAGGCGTGCTACGCGCGTGCTGCAATACCGTTTAGTTTCAATTTCAACCGCTAGGGTGCCTAAAATCATCTTACTTAGTTATCTATATCTTAGTTAGTACATGTTAAGTTGAATGAACGAATTTCCGTTGAAGAAGATTCCAAATATTTTTTAGAAGACATTGGTCGAAATATGAAAATGGCCCAGGTCGACAGCTTTCAACCACCCTATCCCACACACCCCCACAGCTACGACATGCAACCGCCATAGTGCACGATGGGAGACTCGAGGCTACTACCACACACGGACACCAGTGGTCTGCGCTGTTTAGTAGTGGCTGCAATGTGCAATATAGGGACACACGCGTCTCTTTCTCTCTCTCTCTCTCTCTCTCTATCTCTCTCTATGTGTATAATGTTTCATTAATGGTTATATATAGATAGATATAGATATATTACAAGGATTTTTTTATGTAATAACCGAACTAAATTATGAACATTACACATTTACTTAACATTTTGTGTGATTTCATACAGCGACAAGATTGGTCATATTGCGACATATTATATTTTTATTGCAACTTCTTAAGAATTTGTAGCAAAAATTTCATGGATGAAAGAGGAAAACTAACTTTATTTTCAGATTCCGCGTCGACAAAAATATAAAATTACATTATTTCGGTTTTTGTCCTGAAAATATTTTAAAGTTTGCAGACTAGTGTAATTTGGAGGCATTTGTATATGTATGGACATGTATTTCTTTTAATATTAATTTATATCGTGTGATTGAAAATAAATATCCTTTCGATCCAAGTGCTGCTGATAGAAACATATTTCCAAATACAAAATGTATAGATGTCAGATAAAACTTTTAGATATGTTATTTATGTTACAAGGGGTTATATACATAAAATAATATAAAAAAATAATTTTTATACGGCCCCCGGTTCCTATGAATTATGATTAGAGAAATGTTGTCTTAAGTCAAAAAATAACATAAAAATCCCATTCTTTTATGATCAAAACTTACCAAATTACCTTACTATATTTCTTTTTTTTTATTTTACGAATTTACTTAATTTTAATTTTTATGAAATTTCAATGTTTTCCGGTTCTAAACACGCTTTTCCATTTTTAAAGCCAGAAAAGACTGAAATTTCAAAAATTCAAAGCATAAACTCAGTACATTTTCGTCATAGAAGAATAGGATGTAAAATAAAATCCATTTTAGATGCTGAACAATTTTTTTTCTAAATGTGACTAATAAGACACAGGCATCATATGAAAAATAAAGTATCTTATTTTATTATGTATACATCTCTTCTAAACAAAATGCTATACCTAAAGGCATTACTTGATATCTATACGTTTTTGTTATTGGATGTATGTTTCTATCATCAGCCGTTTAAAAGATAATCGAGGTGTGATTGAGTCTATTTTGAAATATACGACGTACAGTTAAACTTGTTTTTGCTCGGTCTTTTTTTTGTGCGACTTTGTTATGCGGTACATGAAAAAATGTCTGTAAAATACTTAATCTAAGTACACCTGTACAAAGCCGACTATAAAGTACTATACTTTATACGCGGCATTTTCCTCTGTAAAGGTAAAAGAACGAAAGTCGGGTTACGGAGATATGTGATTGATGCAATTCGTTACGTTTAATAAATACTAGGGCATCAAACCCTGGCTTCCCGGGATAGAGAATATATGTGAAAACCATTTTTTTTTAACTCTAATATATTTTTTTCACTTAATATATTTTTTATTGCCACCTAACAACACCAAAGAGCAATTTTATATGAAATATGTCAATTATATCTTCAAATAAAAATTTGAAATTTCTTATAAGTGGTATTTTCGTATTGACCTCGTGCCAGAAGTTAATAGCCGAAGAAATCTCTAAAAATTTCGTTATCTAGATCAGTTTTTTTTTTATTCTGATAATTTCAGCGGTTTTTAGCGCTTATTTCAATTACATGTCTGTTAAATTTGTGCTTTATTTATACTATTTTATTTATTGATTAATGAAGTTTTAACTTTGTTATTGAATATTATCTGGAAACAAATGCTGAACTCTTTATATTGTTTAAAGTGTAAACGGATTAATATTTTGTAATCGTCTGCAAGAGATAGAGATAGACAATAAAAAAAAATCATGTTTGAATTATAATTTATATGCTATAATAAATGAGTATATTGCGATACAGTTTTCAAACAAATTGCATTTGAAAGTAGATATTTTTTCCTATCTAACGGTGTAAAAATTGAAAATATGCGATGTTTAGAAATTAAAAAAAAATGCATTAGCAAAAATCACAAAACCGAAATTTCATCTGAAAGTGTTGCCATTCGCAAAATGACGTCAGCGTTACGCACGGACACGTTTGTGCTTATAATATAGATAGGTACAATTATTAAAAAGTCAACTAAAGTATCTTCAAGTGACGAAAGCGATTTTGAAAAAGTTCATCACAAAGGAAAAAAAATGCGTGTTCTTGACTACGAAGAATAATATTTAAATATGTACAATTTGAAAATTTTTACATGTCTAAAATACGTAAATAAAATATTTAAAAATGTTCAATTGAGTAGATTGTTATGAAATTCATTTTGTTATGAAAAGCAATTCTTAGCTACATCGTGAGACTTTGACATATTTTCTATGTGAGACTTTTTTTATGCAGTTTCTATCCAACGCATTAAATATATATATATATGTGTGTGTGTGTGTGTGTGTTGCGAAATTTATTTTTTATAGCTATTTGTAAAGTAACGGAATATTTTTGCGTATCTTTTTTTTTATGCGATCCTTATGCACCACACAAAACCAGATTTGACTGTATTTCTCAACACCAGTTTGATCCCGCAAACGTCTTTGAAGATTCATTTTGCTTAGAATAATCGGAGAATCCATTATGTTGAAACCAAATAAGGAGGCGCATTCAGTTTAATTTAAACTTGTCAGTTACACCGGATATTTACAGTGTTAATCATTTTCGCATTAATGTAGTTGCGGTGTCATCGCAGTATTATTCATAGCTAAGGAATTTATGAAACGTTTTACTGTCATTCAGCCAGACACTTATTGTCTCGTTCATTGACACATATTTGCATGTGGAAGAATCAGCAGAATTTAATATAATTCAAAAGAGATATCGAGGAAACTGATGATAATAGAATAAATAAGAAAAGGGTAAGATAACAATAATTAAGTATTAGAAAGAAAACTATATATAACGATAAGAATAATTTAATGTAAAATAATTTTGAAATTAATATAAAATGTTGCATGCGATTCAAGTCAAAATATTCTCCTTTTTTTTGTATGTCATTTTTAAGTGTAAATACAAGTCAGCTAACTACTCGACTACACTAGACACAATGTCGTAGCAACTCCATTTGGTGTATGGTGCGAAAAACATTGTTTGCAACAGTCATGTCAAATTTTAAGTTTCTGTCCATAACAATTCTGAATAAACCGTAATTTAAAACGTTTCCGATCATTTTACACCTTTAAATTTCGAATTTTTAATCAACTTTTTATACCGTGCAAAAGTAACTGCTGTACTAAATTTCAAGTTTCTAACTCGAATAAATCCAATTAAATCGTAATTTAAAACGTCTTTAGAACATTTGCCGTGCATTTCACTCTTTTAAATTTCGAATTTTTTAGAAACTTTTCTTAGCGAGCATTTACAATTTAAAAGTAACCACTATGCCAAATTCCAAACTCCAATACCAACTGTATCACATAAATTGCAATTTTAGAAAGTTTTTTGCTCCTGCACCCTTTTAAATTTCTATTTTTTAGAAAAATATTCTGGGCGAGCATATACATCTCTAGAGTAACAACCATACCAAATTTAAAGTTTCTAGCCTTAACAGTAGGGTGGGAGTGAAAAAACGAAAGTTGTAATTTCGATTTCGGATAGCAGCCAAAAGTTGCCTTTTAGCACCTATTATATACGTGCAAAATTTCATGAACTTTGAAAAACTTCTTCAGGGCTCTACCAGGACCTGTATATTTTCTTTGTTTCACATATAGGTTTTCACAATAAATTGTAGATTTAGAGTGTTCGTTGGTAATCTCGTTTGACTTTTTTATGATTAAAACTTTGGAACTTTCCTTATCATTTCTAAACCTTAAGTCGTTATTTTAAAATTGTTGAAACGTTTTATTGAGTTTTACAAATTATTTTTTCTCATTTTTAGTGTAAAAATGAGTTTCAGGGGAGGCAAACCGAAGTTTCCCATTAATAGAAGTGCAGTGGAATGTCCCATATTTGGTGCTCCTTCAAAACTAAATGAAGTTGTTTTGCGAACAATAGCGTTACTTATATACAAGACAAGAATTAAAACAGTAAGAATGGTAAAGATCCATCAAAATCATAGGTAATTCAAATCCTTAGAGCAGAAATCGAAAAAATTTGGAAGAAAACATCAATTTTTGTAGTTTCCCAGAGGCGTATTGATCAAATGATTGACAATGATTTTCCTGAATACCAGAACCTTATTCAATTCTCCAAATCCAAAAGAAATGATAATTACATGAAGAAGGTTCAGATTGGCAAATCTGAAGCTGTAAATAAACTTCTAGACATATCGGTGTGCAAATACAAGCAAATTCCTAAATGTACTTGTGAAAAATAAAAGAAGGTGTCTCCAAAAGAACAGGAATTTCTTCATCACCAAAGATAACAAGAAAGATGGTTACTAGAATGTTCGATAAATCCGAGACAAGTACATTGAGACAAGGAGAAGTCAGGAAAACAATAGACGCGATGAAGGCTGAAAAGCCAAATTTAAAGTATGCAGTTAACAGTAGAGTTGGGCAGTAGAGTTGTTATGTATTGTGACAGTGGTGATGAAGAAAGAAATAGTAGCTCTTCATTGGGGTATGAAGAATTAATATCCGTATTACAAGCATCTATTTCTAAATAAAAGTCACAAAGACAAATTAGACCACATCTACCTACGGTTTCAAAAGTCTCAGATGAGTATGGGGTTTCTGATAGATAAGTGGCAGCAATAGCTTCTGCAACTCTACATTATGTTGGCATCATAACAGAAAACGATTCATCACATAACTGACAGAAGCAAAGTACTCAGAGAACGAAAAAACAATAGATGATGTGCTAAAAAATATTACCTGAAAGCTTTAGAAGCAGGAATCGAAGTATATATTTTGATGGGAGAAAACATGAAACAATACAACAAGAGAAAATTGGAAATAGATTACATCGAACTATAAGTGAAGAACATGTATTTCTGATTGAAGAGCCAAATACACTGTATCTGGGACACATTACACCATCTTCTGTATCAAGAAAGCATATTGCAGAAAGCATTTTAAAATACTGCACTGAAAACAACTTAAATCTTGACAAACGCATGGTATAGTTTGTGACGGAACACCTGTAAACACTGTGAGAAAGAATGGTGTTATTAGCTGTTTTAAAACAAAGCTTGCGAAAAGATTGAAAGTTTGACTTTGAAAGATGCGTGAAATTAGTTACTGAAGCATCATTAACAGTAGCAGTAGTAGAAGCAAAGGACGGATATGTACGCGCAAAAATCAAATCACAAAATATAATGCCTAGTTTTGATACCAAAGGTCAATATAAATTAAGGTGAATTATCCCATCGTTTTAAAGTACATTGGATATAATCCTTTTATTGTATTCCTATATCTTCAGAAAATTGTCTTTCCTATATATTCAGAGAACTATCTCTCATGTATATTCAAAACAAAGTGAACTGTATATCTAAATATTTTGATTTTGTTAACTTCTTTGCAAAAAATTCACATTTTAGTGTTACCTTTAACTTCAAGGTATCCAGACATGACGATATTTGGATTTATAATAATTAATACTTTAATTAGTTTTTTAATTGGTAATAATTTGTTTTATGGGTTATTTTACTGAAATCAGAGAAATTCTGTTAAAACAAAATAATTTGAATAATTACACTACATAGTACAATCTTGGTTTTTCACATATGTTTTAAGAGCTGGTAGAGTCCTAAAGATGATTTCCAAATTAAATGAAAATTTAAACTAATATTCAGTGTGCCAAAAGATGAATTTTGTGACCTATCCAAAGAAAAAAAATCCCCAAAATTTTTTTCATGGTTATTTACTCTCCTTTGTTTTTTCACGTATAAAGGGCATAATCTTTAAGAGCTGGTAGAGCCCTAAAGATGAATTCCAAATTAAATGAAAATTTAACCTAATATTCAGTGTGCCAAAAGGCAAATTTTAAGCCTATCTGAAGAGAAAAATCCAAACAAAAATTTTCATGGTCATTCTCCACCCTACTTAACAGTTTCAAATATATCGTAATTTAGAAAGTTTTCAGCTCATTTAAACCTTTTAAATTTCGAAAAATTTTAAACCTTTCTAAGCGAGCATTTACATTTTAAAAGTAATCACCATGCCGAATTCCAGTCTTTTATACGAACTGTATATCACATAAATCGCAATTTTAGAGGGGTTTTTGCTCCTGCTCCCTTTTAAATTTTTTTGAAAACTGCTCTGTACGAGCATTTGCGTCTTAAAAGTAGCAGCCATGTCAAATTTCAAGTTTCTCTCCTTAAAATTCCATAGAAATCGTTATTTAGAACGTTTTTAAAACTTGTTTTGTGCATGTCACCTTTTTAAACTTCGATTATTTAAACTGTTCTGTGCGACCATTTACGTCTTAAAAGTAACACCGATGTCAAATTTCATGTTCCTACCCATAACAATTTCATAGAATTCGTAATTTAGAACGCTTGTACAACACTCTACGCTCATTTCGAATTTAAAAAAAACATTTTAGCAATCATTTGTATCTTAGGAGTTACCGCCATGCCAAATTTCAGGTTTCTAGTCCTTTCAGTATCACAAAAGTCGTAATTTCGAACTTTTTTGTCGTTCATCCTTTTAAATTTCGAATTAAAAAATAAAACTATTCTGTATGTGCATTTGCGTTTTAAAAGTAGCAGCCACGTCAAATTTCAAGATTCTAGCCTTAACTATTCGATTGAAATCGTAATTAAGAAAGTTTTTAGAACGCATTTCCCTCATTTCACCCTTTTAAATTTCGAATTTTTCAGAAACTGTTCTAAGAGAGCATTTACATCTTTTAAGTAACTACCATAGCAAATTTTAAGTTTCTATCCCTTCAGTATCAGGTTCTGTAGAGTATGGAGTGCAAAGCATTATTATTCATTTACAGGGTCACACAAAAGTTCTGTTACATTATGGTCAATGGAAAAAAATCGTTTGTAATGTAAATGATGTTACACTATTTCAAACGAATTGATATACAACACTGAGATGCACTACAAGATGCTTACTATAGAATATTGTGTATATAGCATTTAACGTTCATTTACAGGGACACAAAAGATTTCGGCTACATTACTGTCCATGATCTATAACTACTAGAAGTACGTTTTTAATTGTGGTGTCCGTTTCTTAATTTAACTTCTTTTTTTGCATATTACTTGGTGTGTATAAATTCTATAGATCATATACATAGCTGCCCAAACGAATTCGGGTACGTTTCCGCTTATTGGCGGAAATTGCTGAAAGGGAATTTTCTACTGTGTTATGCGTTTCGTACTTGAACTAAAATTCGGCATACTATGTAGTATATACAAATCTATAGATCATATACAGGGCTGCACAAAAGAATTCGGATATTTTTCCGGATTTATACATGGTAATTTCTGAAGTTGCATTTTCAACTGTGTTATGCGTTTTCAAAATTGTTTACATAGACGTCATCTTTCACTTTGTTAAACGGTGAAGTTTTTTTACAGTATTCTGAGTGTGTTGGATAGTGTTTCATAAATTATGCTTTGCACATGACTTTTCTGTCTGGTTTTATAACTTTTGGATTGAGTATGTTTGTGTAATAATTGTTCTTGGATATACTTTAAGTTTTTCAAGTATATCGCAGGGGCCACTTTAATATGCATATCGACTGTAGTTCTTTGATTGAGTAATGAAAACAAGTTCCTTCCTTTCACTTTTTAGCAGATTTTCTTGCTACCTTGTAAATATTTTTTAATTAAATATTTTAGGTTTAAAATGTGCTAGGTACATAAAAAATGGATGCTTCAGATTGAATATATATTTGAAGGGGGTATTAAAATAATTTGTATTTTAGCGTAGGCATCGTATCATTTTTTTAGCATTGTTTCTAAATACAATAAGGCTTTGTTAAACTGTCACTTGTTTAAAACGACACCCCACATATAACGTCAATTTCTTAAAATCCCATTCAAAGAGTTAAGAAAAAAGGCTAAAAAAATCTTAATAAAACACTTAAAAAGTATGAAACCCTGTTAAGCCGCCGTTTACTTACGATTTCCCTTTTTTCACCACAAATAATATTAAAATAACAAAACCAAAAAGATTTCTTTTTAAATAATGTTTTTTTTAAATTTACGGTACTAACAAATCGTTGTTCATTTTAGTGCCGGAAAGCTCCGAAATTTCATGAAATTTAAAGTATCATAAGTGAATATTAGTCGTAAAATAATGGAATTTTTAATGTTGGACCTGTCCAGGCATAAATATTTTTTTTCTAAATATAACTTATCCTCTTGAGACCGCAAGCTAAAATGATACTGCAAATACGAATTCATTTCATTGCTTTTTCACAAACAAAATTACATCTTAAATGAGAGAAAAAAGACCTTTCCTAAAATTGATACTTCAGAGGACTTGTAATTTAGTTTCACAAATATCGATCTAAAGTTACTAGTCCACTAAAATATCAATTCAACTATCAATAACCTAAATTCACACAATGACAAATTAAAGGCTTTAAACAAATGAATGATGTACAAATCCTCACAAAATTTATTCTTACGTACTTCAGTTAAATAATTATGAAAATTACATTCATGGCTACACTGTCTTGAAGGCATTTTTCAAATTCAGATGAGAATAACATTTATTTTATGAGTAAGTCAGCATCGGTGCTGCCATTTATTAGTTTTGCTTTAAATCAAAAACTTTCAACTATATAGTAGTGAAGTCAAAATGAAAAAAAAAATCAAAAAGTTTAGTTTTTATGAGGGAAAGGATAGAGGTCCATATTCGTGTACCTCCGGTCTGAAAAGGTTAAAGATCCCAAGGACTTTATAAAAATTAAAAAAAGTGTATTTTCTTGAAAATTAATGACAGGACTATTTCATCCACACAATCTTAATTTCTACCTTATTTTGAATCTTTTTATAACTTACATTGCCTATGTATTTCGACAGATAAAAAATTAAAGCATACTTCAATATTTTTGGGGCACCCTGCATATTGTAATGTATTTTTAAAATCGTATACATTTTCATTTAACATCAATTGTAAAATTGATATTTTGTAATGGTGATTTCTGGATTCATTTTCTCCTTTTAATGTTTCTTTTCTCACTGTGCGTGTGTATGTGTATTGAAAAAGAAAATTTTATAATAAAATATTGTATTGCAAAACTATAAAATAACTCAACGTGTCAACGTTATGTTCTTTAAAAAATATGCATATAATCAAAATTAAAGTGATCTACTTGTATCGTTACTCTGCTTGAACTATCATAATTCATCTTATCCCAAACTACGACAGTTTAAAGAGGTTTCCTCGTATCATGCATTTTATGAGTAGAATAGTAATTTGAATCGAAATCTAGTCAGGTTACTGCATATTCAGTGATTAATTCAACACAAGTGTACATTGTGGGTCTTGCTTCGTGCCGGGTAACCCGATTATACCCTATCTCAACCCGACCTGCAGTTCGTTCGGGTCGAGTTATCGTTAATTTCTTTAGTAGTGGTTCGGTGTCGGGTAGGAATAACTTTTGATTTTTTGCTGCATGTCGTGTTGACTTTCGAATTTATTCAGGTTCGTGTCTGTTTCGGATTCGGTTTTGAATCATGCAACTCGGGTTCCCGCTGACACGATCTTTCAAAACAAAGTCCAAAATATTTTTTCTGATGAAAAAATGTGCACTACAATATTAATGAGTAAATATATGTAAGAATGAAGGGCAACGTCCAAACTAAATGTACAGTTCACGGGCTGTAATAAATTTACGAACTTGTATAAATTAACTATCTACGAAAATGGAATGAGTTCACTAGTAGAAAGATCTGAACGGCGTTTTGTTGGTAAATTGTGAAGGCAAGGCTTAAAATCTTGCAGTGTTTAGTTTCAGAAAAGAGAAGCATAACTAACATTTTTTATATGATATTAATTGAGTAGGCAAAAGGCAATTCATATTTGTAGTGATCATCCGTTTATGTATTCAACTGTTATTTTCGTGTATTTCACCTCCCATTAAATGTTTGTCATTGTGTTCATATTCAAGTGTGATCTTCATTGTGGTAAATTCCTTTATTTATCAATCTTAATACAATATATATGCATTTTTTTTTTTACATAACAGATAAAACTGATATTAGAGATATAAATACAGACCAAATTTCTATAATTTCATAAAAAAATAGTATTAATTTTCTTACATTTCGGGCTTGGGCCAGATTTGTGTCAGGTTCGGCTTGGGTTCCTGTCGTGTTCAGGTTTAAATATTTTTGGTTCGGGTCGGATTCGTGTTGAAGTGTGTCGGGTTTCGGATCTACGAGAATGTTTTTTTCGGGTTCGGGTCGGGTTTCGGGTTGAGTTGTGTTGATAATACATCATGATAATAATCTCCGCAAATTGATTTTTATGACAGTTCACTTAAAAACTCATCAATATAAATAGTGTTTATCCAATTTCAAAGAGGAAATGAAATATGAAGAGGTTTTTACAGACTCGTGAACTGAACAAGGAAGTAAGAGACTAAAATACGAATGAATGACGTAAATTGACTTTACGTCATTTCCATCCAATGAAAAAACTGTAAAATGACATCACTTAATAAGGACTAAAGACTGATTTCATTCTGCTATATAGAACTTTAATAGAAGCTTTTTCTCTCGCGATGGAGATGGAACATGTATACTCCGATCTCCCTTAAACTTATCAAATTTAATTAATGTTTAAGATTAAAATTATGTAACTACTAAATATAAATATTGTAAATTAAATTCTTTAATCAGTATAATGAATGTTTTATTAATCAATAACTTATACACATTGCTTAGTCACATGGATATTCTTCAATCAAAGATTTACATATTGTGTGTGCAAAAAGTAATGGATACATCAATTTTCTTAATGGATTAACCAGTGATTCTGGCGGACCTACTACGCAGTATAATGAGGAGTGAGGATGATTGCTGAAAAATGGAGGTAAGCAATATCTTACCTATCTTTGTTCCAAAAGTACAATTGTTTATTATATACCTTATTACTTTAGAGCGCGCAAAATTACTGACTACCAACAAAATTTTCCTAACAAAGATTATGAGAACGAAATATTCTAAAGTATATAAAGGATAAAAATAAAAATAAATATAGTGTCCTTAAATCCTCGAATACTTAAAAGAAATTAATTAATTTTAGATATATTCTAAAATAGAAAAATGGCAACCTTCAAAGAAGGTAGTATAATTGAAAAATTAAATTCCAGTAATTATGCAAACTGGAAATTTAAGGTGGAGATGCTCTTGATAAGAGAAGAGTTCTTTGAAGTTGTCACAGACGACCCACCTAATCCAATTACAATGGAATGGTCTAAGAAAGATAAAAAAGCAAGAGCTCTTATTAATTTAAGTATTGAGGATAATCAAATAATCCATATTAAGCATTTACAAAATGCACGGGACACATGGAACACGTTAAAAAACATCCATGAAAGATCAAATCTCGCCAGTAAACTATTTCTCCTTAGGAGATTTTATGGAACGAAATTATCTGAAGGAGGAAATATGATTACTCATATAACCAAAATATTAGAAATTATCGATAAGTTATCAGCCATAGGCGAAGAAATTAAAACAAATCATATTTCAGCATTACTGCTCTGCTCTTTACCTCCTTCATACGACACCCTCATAACCGCATCAGAAGCCAGGCAGGAAGACGAATTAACTCCAAAATTTATAAAGAGCAAATTAACAGATGAATACAATAAAAGAAACGAGCATTCTAATAACAGTGACAATTCAAACAAAGCTTTTAGAGCCGAAAGAAAATTTAAACCCACAGCTTTTAAAAAGGAAGAAAAATATTGCACGATTTGTAGAATGAAAAATCACAACACTATAAATTGCTGGAACAATAAAAATAAAACAACTAACTTTAAACAAAATGTAAGAAAAAACTTCTCTTCTTCATTAGTCTTTCAAAAGGACGAGAACAGGTTAAACAGCGCGGACTCAAATAAACCGAACAATAAAAGCACAGCTTATTTCGGAACCGAAGAAAAGAAAAATTGCGCATTTTTAACTAACAAATCGCAAAATAAAGCATGGATCATAGATTCTGGCTCATCCTCCCATATATCAAATGATGAAAATATATTTTCTGAATTAATAAATAAAGAACGATCTAACGTCGTAATTGCCAACGGCAATAAACTAAAATCCTACGGGTCGGGTAATGTAAACATTACCACAATAACCTTCGACGGTAGAACACATGAAATAACATTAAAAGATGTTCTACTAGTACCCGAAATTGAAGCTAATTTATTTTCGGTAGCTAAAGCTACGAAAAACGGATGCAAAATAATGTTCGAGAATAATAAATGTTTTCTAGAATATGAAGGATTAATTCGCTTGGAAGGTACAAGAAAAAACAATTTATACGAAATTCAGCAAACTAACGAAATCACAGATGAAAATTTCGTAAATATGATAACAAATTGCAAAAATAAAAATTGCGTTGAACTGTGGCATAGAAGATTAGGACATAAAAACGTCGCGTCAATGAGGGAAATAATGACTAACGAATTAGCATGCGGAATAAACATAAATAATTGTTCCCGTAGTACCGAATGTGAGCCTTGCATCAAAGCAAAAATAACTGAAGCACCATACCCTAAAAAGACGGAATTTAGAGCAAATAAAATTTTGCAGTTGGTGCATTCAGACGTATGTGGTCCTATTCAAACTCCAACCATAGGTGGGAAAAACTATTTTTTAACTTTCATAGATGATTACTCTAGATTTACGATATTATATCTCCTACAAAATAAAAGTGAGGTATTTGAGAAATTAAAAGAATTTGTTGCCCTGGGCAACAATAAATTTGGCAAAAAGCCTACAGAACTCAGAACTGATAATGGGAAAGAATTTAAAAATTCTAATATAGATAATTTTCTAAAAGAAAATGGAATTAAGCGACAGCTAACAGTACCATATTCTCCCAGCCAGAATGGTGTTGCTGAACGAAAGAATAGATCATTAATTGAAATGACAAGAACATTGTTAAGTGACTCTAATTTACCATTACATTTCTGGGGAGAGGCGATCTGCACCGCAAATCACCTACAAAATCGACTGCCAACTAAAGCCAACGAGAAAACTCCATATGAGTTATGGTCAAACAGAAGACCAAATCTAAAATATTTAAGAGTCTTTGGCTGCAAAGCTTATGCATATATTAACAAACCAAAAAGACAGAAATTAGATAATAAAGCAGTAGAAGGGATCTTTGTGGGATACGATAATTATTCCAAAGGATATTGTATATACACAAGCGGCAAAGATATAACTATAGCAAGAACTGTGAAGTTTTTGGAAAACTATCCGTAAAATTCAAATAAAGAAAAATTGCTAGAACTAAATATAGATGAAAACACTAATGCCGGAAACGAAAAGTCGGAAAACCCAAATCTGATAAAAATCGAAATTTCAAATGAAAATGATAATCAGAATGAATCTGAACTAAACCAAACCGAACCGAGAAGATGAGATAGAGTAAATAAAGGGGTTCCCCCAGATAGACTAATTTATTTAGTTAAAGATGAAAATATAAACGAACCGAAAAATTGGCAGGAAATAATAAACATGGAAAACCCAGTAGAAAAAGAAAACTGGATCAAAGCGACACAGGAGGAGATAGAATCTCACAACCAAAATAAAACTTGGACATTAGTTGACCCCCCGCCAAATACAAAAATAATAGGTTCGAAATGGCTCTTCAAAACAAAATTAGATGATAAAGGAAAAATACAAAAATATAAAGCGCGTTTAGTGGCAAAAGGCTATTCTCAAAATTTTGGCATTGATTATTATGAAACTTTTGCTCCAGTGGTTTCACATACTACAATTAGAACATTTTTAGCAGCCGCCGCCTATCATAAGCTAAACATAAACCACGTTGACATTAAAACAGCATTTTTGTATGGAAATTTAGAAGAGGATATATACATCACTCAGCCGGAAGGCTATGTCAAACCTAATCATGAAAACAAAGTGTGCAAGTTAAATAAGGCTATATACGGCTTAAAACAGGCAGCTAGAGCCTGGCACACAAAAATTTCAGAATCGTTAGAAAAGTTAAATTTCAAACAATCAACTTCAGACACGTGTTTATTTATACGTAATACAAAAGAAAGCAAAGCATATATTATCGTTTATGTTGACGACATTTTGATATCTGCAAAAGAAAGTGAAATTAAAGAAATTATACAGAAACTTAAGATTGAATATGAACTAAAAGATTTAGGTCAATTAAACTACTACCTAGGAATTAAAATTGAAAAAATAAACGAAGGATATAAACTAAATCAAAAAATTAAAATTGAAGAATTAGTTCGAAAATTTAAATTAGAAGATGCAAACCCTTACAAAACGCCAATGGAAACAGGGTATTTAAATTTTGATAACGAAGAAATACCATTGCCAAACAACATCAATTATAGAAAGGCAATTGGCGCTCTTTTGTATATCTCAAGTGTCACAAGACCAGATATTTCAGCTGCGATTAACATCCTAAGTAGAAAAAACGAAAACCCTTCACAGAAGGATTGGAAAGCAACTAAAAGAGTAATTTCCTATTTAAATCACACTAAAAACTTTTAATTAGAAATAAATACAACACACCAACCTATACTAGAAGTATATTGTGACTCAGACTGGGCTGGAGACATACCAACTAGAAAGTCCACCAGCGGAAACCTATTTTTATTAGGGAAAAACCCAATTTTGTGGATTAGCAAAAAGCAATCATGCATAGCCATGTCAAGTGCTGAAGCTGAGTATATTTCAGCAGCAAATGCGACACAAGAAATTTTATGGTTAATTAGACTCTTACAAGAATTTGACTTAGAACAGACATTACCCATAACTATGCATGAGGACAACCAGTCCTGCATAAAAATGATCGAATCAGGAAAATACACCCGTCGCACGAAACACATTGATATTAGGTATCATTCCATTAAACACCTAAAGGACAATGGTACAATCAATCTAAAGTATTGCGAATATAAAAACATGGTAGCGGACATCCTAACGAAGCCCACTCCCAAGCCTATCTTCGAAGTTCACAGGAGAAATTTAAATTTAAGAAATCAAATTCCAGAGATTAAGGAGGAGATTGTTGATAATACATCATGATAATAATCTCCGCAAATTGATTTTTATGACAGTTCACTTAAAAACTCATCAATATAAATAGTGTTTATCCAATTTCAAAGAGGAAATGAAATATGAAGAGGTTTTTACAGACTCGTGAACTGAACAAGGAAGTAAGAGACTAAAATACGAATGAATGACGTAAATTGACTTTACGTCATTTCTATCCAATGAAAGAACTGTAAAATGACATAACTTGATAAGGATTAAAGACTGATTTCATTCTGCTATATAGAACTTTAATAGAAGCTTTTTCTCTCGCGATGGAGATGGAACATGTATACTCCGATCTCCCTTAAACTTATCAAATTTAATTAATGTTTAAGATTAAAATTATGTAACTACTAAATATAAATATTGTAAATTAAATTCTTTAATCAGTATAATGAATGTTTTATTAATCAATAACTTATACACATTGCTTAGTCACATGGATATTCTTCAATCAAGGATTTACATATTGTGTGTGCAAAAAGTAATGGATACATCAATTTTCTTAATGGATTAACCAGTGATTCTGGCGGACCTACTACGCGGTATAATGAGGAGTGAGGATGATTGCTGAAAAATGGAGGTAAGCAATATCTTACCTATCTTTGTTCCAAAAGTACAATTGTTTATTATATACCTTATTACTTTAGAGCGCGCAAAATTACTGCCTACCGACAAAATTTTCCTAACAAGTTGAAATAGAATTTTTGGATTCTGGTTTAGTATAACTCGACCCGTACAATACTTCAGTACACATTTATATTAACCTTTTTAGTAATTTTTACTGCATATTTCATTTTTCAAGTATTGTACTGAAAAAAATGTGTTATTTTAAAAAAGTATGACGCTTATTTGGACGTGCATTTTCCTAGCAAAGCTTCTCCACATAAAGAATGCGTGAGAGTAGAATTATTATTATTTTTTTTTTTACTGGCCGTTTTAAATGTCGAGAACTTATCCTATCTAGTTTATGTCTGACATTTAAACAATTTCTGTAATTTTTTTTTCGTTTTAAATTAAAAATAGTGTACCAATGTAAGAACATTTTTCATACAAAATGTTGTTTCATTTTTTTCAGTCATCAAAACGCATGTACTTTTGTAGAATGTTAATTTGCTTAAATGAATTAACTATTGTGCTTCGTAAAGATGAAAAAATGTAACATAAAAATATAGCTTATGTAAATAGTTTTAAGGTTATCTAAAAAATTAAAATTTTGAAATTAGAAACATAAAAATTAAACACAAGAGACAGAAATTCTCTTTGAGAAATAAAATATATTTTCATTTTTAACATAGTTTAAACATTATGTTTCTAATATTCTTGTTTCTATAAGCATAATTATTTATTTAAACAAATAACTAGTTATGACTTGAATTATTCATTTTTAGTAGAGTTTAAATAACAGATCAAAATGCTCACGCTTTCTTTCATTGCATGTTTCCTTTTTCCCATTGAAATATATACAACTCCATAAAAAAGAAAAATCAAGATGTTAATCACTACATAGTTGTTTTGAAAATATATATTATTTTTCAAATTTTGTCAAACTAAGTTAATATGTATGTTTAGTGTTTTTTAGGGCAATCACTGACTGCACTGCTCCAAGAAGAAATTCTTTATTTAAACGAATATTAAAGACTTCTTAGAAATGCTATTTCACATGAAGTGTGTTTGCACAGAAAAAAATTCGAGTCTTAACTTTATTGATTTACGCCATTCAAAATACTTTTCCTATATATTTTATTTACTTAAGACTTTCCAATAAAAATGGCTTTAAAATCTGCCATGAGAAATATATAGTTTATGCATTTTTAAAATATTCTCGTGGAGTTGAGTTAAAATTTTAAATTGCTAATGGTAAATGCACACAAGAAATGTTGTTTTATATCTTCCTATATAATATTAATAATTATATGATTAATAATTATTTTATAATATTGATAATTATATGATTACAAACTACTATTAAGAACTTAAATATTTTAGTACGAGCACCTAATTTTGACATGATATTCTTCTTAAAATGTCACCACTAGATTCCAAAGGGGAAGCCATTCGGAAAAGTAGTTTAAGAATTATGCAGATTTAAAGTTAAATTTATTTTTATTCATTGCAAAATACATTAATATGCGGGTAATTGTTTAAGCGCGTAACTCAAAAACATCTTGGCCGAAAGAGCTATAATTTGAATCTTCTATAAATCGATTTTTGTTAAAAAAATCATAAATTACATTTCATACGAGGCGTGCATTTTAAGTAAGTATCGTTTTGATATTAAAAAAACACAAGTCCATTTTTTCAACAATTTTATTTTTACATGAAAGCCTGGATCTTTGTCTACTTTTCAACATAATTTTCGCCTATATTAAGGCACTTATCGTATTGTAAGACCACTTTTTCTATCCCATCTTCATGGAAATCTGTCTCCTGTTGTACTAGCCATTGCATAACCACCGTTTTGATGCCGTCATCGTTGTTGGAGCGCTGACTACCAGGATGCTTCTTTAAGTGCAGGAACAAGTGGTAGTCACTTGGCGCTAGGTCAGGACTATACGGAGGTTGATGAAGTTGTTCCCAACCATAAGACGCGATGAGATCCTCTGGGTTTAACCCTGATCTAGCGACAAGTGACCCCCACTTTTTCCTGCAGATAAAGATACATCTTAGCATTCAGTTCTAAGAGTTCTAGTTAGCGTTATAACGACCGCTATAACGATGACGATCGCAAAAATGGCGGTGATGCAGTGGTTAGCACAATAGGCGGCAGATTTCTATGAATATGGGATACAAAAGCTGGTCGATACGATAATTGTAATGAAAAGTAACGTATTAAAAATAAACAAAAATTATGCGCTTTTGAGTTTTTCTACTTATGATACCTTCGAATATTTAAGTTTCTCATGTTTTTTGGGTGGTGTAAATTAAACACATTTCGAGACACATATAGTCATACACGGTTAGATTGTTGTTTTTCATCCGATATGATTATCTTCTGCGCACGAGTGATAACACAAACCAGGACCTCTATTAATGTTCGTAATCCCCATCTACCTGAACCGTCGGTTAAGCACGAAAATCTGGTCGAACGCTAAAAGGATATTCACCATTAACCTGACTGGACCTGTTCGCGGTCGATGTCTAATCAACTTAATGGTGAATACCATTTAAGCGTGCGACGGAGGTTTTCGCACTGCAATAGCAGTCGAAGTAGATGATATAGTATAAGAGCATAAAAGTGAAATTCGACCCAGCACAAACACCCGAGCCTGAAACTGAATTCGAAGTAAAAACCTATTGACTTGTATAGCCTGCGTCTTTTCCGCTACGTAAGTCACACATAATGATTACCCCCTATCATAGGTTATATCAGGCGTCGGAAAAACTACTTTTTTATTGTAGCGAACTACAACTAAGATGGCCAATGCAGTTAATATGGCCAATTCGTAATACTGTTACTAGTTTGAGAGAAAGAAAAATATGGCAATTCAATTCAGTCACGTGAAGTCAGAGTAGGTGGTTTAGCCCGCTGTGGCCACATTCTCCGACCACGTGCACGAGAGAGCAGACATAGTCGTTTTGCTGTTAGTTACGTTGGCATGTTATAAATTAGTCTCTGGTAAGGTTGCTATTTATCTAATTTAAACAAAGTGTTTATGATTATTTGTATACATGATATTTTAGATTGTATAATGCTGTTTTTAACTGCATAAATGAATTTCAATATCGGAGTGTGCCGACAAAATAACGAGAACTTTTATAAAATTGCTTTTTGTTGCCAATTGGCCAGACAGATGGAAAAGCTATAGATATGAATTTATGTATAATTTGTCGTAATAATGTGCACGAGGAAAGTGTCGGAATTACCGGTAAAAATACAAACAAATTTATTTGCCCTCCTACATGTGCGGTTGAATAAAATTAAAAATATTTTTTTACCGTAAAAGTTTCACAATTGCTTCAAAATTTTTTCTTAATTTTCTTCATGGTAATTTTTTACTATTTTTATAAATTTTCAAATAATAAATTTGGTTTTGTAATAATTGTTGTTTTTAAACGTTTAATATAAGTATTTTCGTTTTATTTCACATATAGACCTGCATGTTGGCCATGCTGCATTCATCAACTCGCTTTTTTTTTTAAACAAACTGCTTTAAAAATTTATAACTTTAGGGTAGGCATATTACCTGCAGATACCTTACTTTATCGAAAATGTAGTTAACTACAACTACATGTTTTAAAAAGTAGCGACTACAAACTTTTCAAAAGTAGTCGCTACTTTGCTACTTTAAGATTTTGTCAAGGGATTGAATTTGCATTCGAAACTGAAGATCTGAATTAAATAATTCAGCAACCGTTATATCGCGTCTGCCGGGATACAATTAAATTAATGCGATGCAACCGAGGACATTAAAAAATAAGGAAATATAACATACAAGAAAATGTTAGTTTATACACACATTACACATTTCGTAGAAAAATTAAGAGTGGTATTACAATCTAGAAAATTACAGAAAAACAACTCTAAATGCAAACAATAAATAAATTTGTAAATAAAGCAATTCCGAATAATAAGAAACCCGGTGTTAAAACATGAAGACCTAATAACGAGTAAATAGACAAGTGTTGCCAGAAAGAAAATTATGTTCTTTGATGGGTTGATATTTGATATTAGCAGCCAGCAAGTGTCAATGGAAAAATCTATGACTTCATGCGATGCGTTTCTGTAAACTACAGCTGAGATTCGCAAACTGTTCAGCAGAACAAAATTTGCACAAATGAAGCAAGTATGAACCACGTGATTTGCAGATTGGCACATTTTTCCCCTGAAGTAGCGTTAAAAGTAGCATCAGTTATGGCTACAAACTATTGATTTTTTATATCGCGCTACTCGCTACACTACATTGTTAAAAATGTAGCGTGCTACACTACAAACTACCGTAAAAAGTAGTGACTACTGTAGTTTCACTACTTGTAGAGCGCTACTTCCGACCCCTGGGTTATATTTGATTTATTAGTTATATATAGATTGCTGTTGTAATTCAAATAATTCGAAAAAATTCGTAATCGTATATGAAAAGTTTAGTAACAGATTCTCCAGAAATCTATTGGTGTAATATGTGCTGTATATTTTTGTGTATGCCCCGTACTCATTTTTAATACGATAGTATCTGTGAAAATGGAATCTGCTCATGACGGAATACTGACTTGAATGCAAAATTTCCCCTGTTCCGACGGAAGGAATATCATACAAATCTTCCTGTGTCGATGGAAAACTGTGTAAAACGAATTTTTTTCTGCTCCCTAGAGATTCCGTTCTCACAGATTTTACTGTAACTCATGTGAATGGGAAGGGTGTTTCTGAAAGAAAAAAAGATTTTTTTCTATTAAAACGTATAACAATTAATATTAAAACTGTACATTATTCACTATATTCATAGTTTAATAAACATAAATACAAAATTGGCACCTATAACGATTTTATGAAATGACCAATGGTCGTATGCACATAGACCATTCAAATGCCAAATACTCATGTATGACGTACACCCCGATTTTTAAGAAAATCTTGAAGGGGGAAAAACGCGCAATATACGCAAAGAAAATACGGTAATTATATTTATATATATCATGGAGGTATTAGTTTTTTCAAACGTATGGTTATTTACATAAGCATGTCATGCATTCATGTATGATACAATTGTACTAAAAAAACGAGTAAAGTCAAGTTCTAATTTTTGAGTAGATTTTTTAACAGTATTTGAAATCCGTTTGTATTAAATAATATTTTTTTTCTAAGATGGACGTCAAAATAAGATATTCGTTAAGAATAAGATAATATTCATTTTTTATTTCCATCCATTTGAATTCGAAAACACAAGGAAATAACTTCAAAAACATTACATTGGATTCCACTATTTTTAAATAAAAATGTATTACAATTTATAACAATTTGGTATACTGAAAAAAAAAACATGCGTGAATAAGAATAGGCAATTGGCCGATTTCTTGATTCATTACCCTTTTTTCATTTTCAAAGTTAGAAAAGATTAAACACAATTGAGGATAATAACCACAGAAAATGCAATTTAAAATTTTGTGCCTGGGATTTCATATTTTTTCTTTAAGAAATATATTAGGACAGTTGAAAACATGAAACGTAAAATACGACGCAAACAATGCCAAATAAAAACAATTAAAGTATGAAAAATTGGTTTATAATTTTATTTTCTGCCATTTAAAAAATGATTACTCTTTTTCCTCTTCATAAGGAATTTCAAGTAAATATCTTTTTCTGTGAAATATTAGTATCTATTTGAAAAATGCAGAATATCAACTATATATGCATAATTTAAGTGCTTTTCTGTATTTTACTTAACTAAAAAAATTCAAATGCAATTATGAATGCCGCAAAAATTTCGACACGTTTCGCAAAGAACCTTTTGTGGTGCCAAACCATGAGAATATTAATCACCACTCGCCAAATGCTACCAAAACTGTGTTACTTACTGGCTATATTTTAAAACTATCTGGTTATACTTTATATATGAGGGTTTCCTTTATTGTTATAATACGTATTTTTTTTTAACTGAAACAAGTTGGAAATTGTACGTCAAACGTGAAAAATGAGGTGCGTTCGTACTATAGCTATTTATATAAATATTCAGATCTGGATGATTTTTAATTCTGTGAAATGAATTATATCGTCTGCAGATTAATTTCTGTCATAAAATAAGTATCTCGGTCGCTTGATGATTAAACTTCGGAAGCTTCTATAACAAAAAAGCACCAATTTAAAAAAAAAAAAAAAATTCTTAATAAATATTTTTAATAATATCTCCTAAAGTTTTGATTCGATTTTTATAAAATTTGAAATGACTCGACAAAATTCTGCAAAGATAATACATCTTAAATTTTAAACCATTCGGTTGGGTAGTTTTTGCGTTGTTATATGCGGACGGACGGACCAAGCGACGACGATAGGTGCTACGTATTTATATAATTACGAACGCACCTAATAAAAATTAGTGCAACGAATTTTTCACAATACACTGCGAAGTTTTAAGAGCACGTTATAAATTTGTCAATAAACGTATATATTCGTTTCCACATTTACAGGAGCTTTCTTCAAAACCTAGACACTTAAAACAAGTAACAACCACTTGGTTTGTAACTTGCTCAATGTTACTAAATATATGAAGAAATGTCTAGAAGATAAATACAAAATGTGCTCATAGGAATGTGTAAAAAGAGGGTTATTTAAATCAAAAACGCTTAGGAATACACACTTTCAGAATCAAAATGAAGAAATTTGATAACTTTTTTCAATTAATATTGTAACTTAATAAACGGTGATTTTTAACAAAATATTTTCTATACATCCAGTTTCTTTTCTCCGTCTACTGTTGACACTTGATTTCACAAGTCAATCTTCTATTTTTTAGAATCTAATTTCAACTATTCTCAAATGATGAGAGATACGCTAAAAGTTATTTTACAAACTTAGGCTTTACCAGCTGTTGTTACGAAATAGCTCATATTATTTTTCATGACCAATTTATATCATGACCAGTTCAATATTTTACACCTTAGTTTCAAATATTTTGAACTCATTTTGATACCATTTCCTCCACTATAAACAAGAAAGAAAGGGACTAGAGAAAGTACACTAAGAAAAATGTCTCTTAATCCATAATGCATGATTCAGGTTTCTAAGCAAAATATAAGAATTTTTGACTACTTCAGTGCAATAATAAAGAAGATTATAAGAAATTAATAAAAGAAGATATTTTAAGAAACTGGATGAATTAAAAAAAAGTCGGAGGATGAAATTTTGAAGCAAATGGCTGCTTCTGAAGCAATATCGAGCCTAAAGTGAACTATGGTGTTAAAAAAAATATTATAAATAAATAAAAATAACGTTTTTTCAATAAATTGTTAACCTAAAAAAAATTGTATATAAAAAAATGCAACTTGAAATAATTATTGCAATACATTTATTTAAGTTTTTTTTTTTCGCAAATTGTAATCAGGTCATTAAAATCAATTGATTTCGAGCTACAAGAGCTTCAGCTGTAACTTGAACCGCAACAAACCCGTCTGATTTCTTTTCGAAAATTTTGTTTGCTGTAACATCGCGCATTCATAACACCGTATTTACAACTTCTGAATCTATAAAGTGCATATACGCCACACATGCATAAATTTGTTTTTTCGTTAGCAAAGAACTAGGTACTTCAATACATTCATGTTTATTTTTTGACCAGCGTTTAACTTTTTCTGTTGGTTCATCACCGCAACAATTACATGCCATAATATCTTTATTACTATACGTTCATTCTACAATCAATATTTTGCTGTTTGATATAACGTGTTCTATACATGTGTCGCGATCCATTTTATCTGCATTAACAAGTTTTAAACTGCTCAGTCGATTAGCCATAATAGAGTCCGTTCCATATATATTCATTTAAATTTTCTCATAAAGACTATCTATAGTAATATACTGATCGAAATAAACAAAGCTTTCTTGGGGCAAAGTTTGAATCAATCTCAGTTATACTGATGGTTAAAGTCCAAGTTCTTAATTAATCAACTAAAGCTGAATCACCTTGAAATATTTCGAAAATAATTACTAAGACTAACGAAAAAAAAACGATATTTTTAAGACCAAGAGGAGAAGGTTTGTTTTTTATGTATTGTTAAACTGAACAACGTCCAGTAAATGATATCATTTGTTCATCTAATGCAGTGGTTCCCAAATTTTTGGGCTCTCGGAGCCCTTTTTGGGAACAAATTCTAGGGCGGAGCCCCTTAATCCTACCGTACTCTATGGCTTACAAGTTAATGCTTTTTTATGCGTATGGAGCAGAGAAAGATCTGCTGTATAAGCAAGGCCGTAGCCAATGGGGGGATCACCAGGGTTTGATCCCCCTCCGAAATTTTTCAGGATGACCATAAATAAGTCATTAAGTATCAATCAAGAAAATCAAAAATTTGACATTAAAAAAATGAATGCAGTTTAAGAAAATAGAAAATAGGTAATAAACAAAAGAAAGTTTTAAAATTCTTCTTCTTATTTAAAAAAATGAAATTGTATAAAAGCACGATTTTCATGCTATCAATCAAATTGGTGGAATATTCAAATAGATTCTCCAACTACTTTAACTAAAACGCTTGAAGAATATAATGAGCATCTAATTCCAAATGTCCACAAATTGGCAAACGTAACATTTTTGACATATGCTCCTGGGAATACATTTCAGACATTTTAAAATATATGTAAATATCTTTTGAAATCTTCAGATTTGGTTGACACTATTGTTGATACATTGGTGAAGTATAATCACCATCAACACAAAGGAAATTTTAAATTTCTGTGCAATGAAGAAGACACAAATATCTAATTTTCTTTTGTGATAAGTATTGGTTACTCAAATTCACAATAGATAACTTTTAAATAATTTTACGTTTATTAAAGTATTACAAAACAAATATAGAATACGATAATAAAAATAAAATTTTGAACCTACAAATTCCCCTCCGAAATATTTTTCTGGTTACGGCCTAGTGTATAAGAATCCGAACATGGGGCCAAGGTTCTCAGTTCGGCCCTTTTCTTGATACACAAATTCTGAATTCATACTAGAAATTTAGAAAATCAAATTTTCTATTATTTAATCCTTTAACAGTTTTATTTAATATTACTATTATTGGACACAACAAATTAAAAATAAGGGCTAAAAACCACTTTTTTGTATTAAAATATCTGCCTTGTATAATCGAGATATGTCCGCCAAATACAGCAAAAATTACGCTTAAAATTTTGTAGTTTCTGAAAGCTTTTAGTAACGAAGAAAAAAACTCTTCTTACCCGAGCGACGTTCGAGCAATACTGTAAAGGGGTTAATGACATCCATTTTTAAAATAAAAAATATTCTTTAGGGATTTCCAGTATGAACTCGGAATTAAAGATAAAAATGGTAACCCTGTCTGGGTCATGCATTGCTTGGGGCTTACGTGAAACTATTATTATTTATGGCGAAAACCCCACAAACAAAAAGGGTAAGTTATACAGTTTTCGTTTACAAAGAGAGACTTCTGTATAATCCCAATAGGCTACTAGTGAAAAGAAAGAAAATGCGTAGGCCCAGTCACCCATCTGTAATTATAAAACACGTTTTCGCTAGTCCCATCCACCCGTAATAGAATCCTGCAATTACGGATTATTTTTTCGATCTTCTTTACGTTTCTAGTAATTCTAAATGTGCAACGAAAACGAATCTCCTCTGAGCTTCTTCTTTTGAACCATTTTTAAAAAATACATTTAGAAGCATATCATCGTTTTAGTGTTTAAGTGGGCGGGGTAAAATCTATAACCTGTATTGTTAGCTGCAGCCTCCTTCAATTTTTTTATGTTGCATTTGAAGTATTTAGCTATTAATTACAGTATTGAAAGAAACTGTCTTTCGCCATTGTTTTTGCCTCAAAATAGATATACGGTTAAAAACTACGCATGTTAAAAGAACTGCAACAAGTAGAAAAACTTTACTAACAAAACAGGATATATGGGTGGGATTAAATTTATATAAGGGCGGGTACTCATTGACGAAAAGTCTAAGGAAGGGGTGGAACTCAGTTAAAGTTTCGATTGTTAGTGCTATGAAAAATGTAAAGTACCAATATAAATTTTTAAATTGCTACAGCCTTATTTCTGGAAGGAAAATGTAGCATTATGACATAAGAATCTTAGCCAATGCCGAGACCAATTAAAACAAAATTTTAAAGAGGGGTTGTTACATGATACAAGATGTTAAAAAAAGCGTTTTCAGCAACATACATTGTTTTAAAAATTAAGTATAATTACGTAAAACAGCTTAGAAAATTTAAATAACTGAGAATTAATAAAAATAAAATAAACAGATTAAAGGAATTACAGTTACAAAAAGAAAAAAGGAAAACAATATACAATTTATAACAATATATATATTTTTTAAAACACATTAAATGCAGAAACATATAATAAAGTAGTTCAAACCAAAAATATTATATAGAAAATGGATACATGCATGATGCAAGTTTTTATATTATTTTAAAAATATATATTATAGTACTTTTTCAACCCAGTGATAGATGTATTTATTTTTGACAAACACACACACACACACACACACACACAAATTTCTACATACTTTCGAAAAAATTTCCCTTGCAATATGCTAATTTCTTTCATGTTTTGTTTATTTTCCTGGAACGCCGCGGAGCCCCTGAAAAGTGTAGGCGGAGCACCAAGGGTTCCGCGTAGCGCACTTTGGGAATCTCTGATCTAATGGAACATATTCCATGATCTCGTAAACAACTTAAGCATCCCTATTTTTAATGTGCCAATAACGGATTAAATCTTCAACAGTTTATTTAGTTTTTTTTTTTTTTTTTTTTTTTTGGGGGGGGGGGGGGGGGAGGGTTAATTTATGTCCACTTGGAAAGCATTTCTCAGAGGCAAAAATCTATGTTTTGAAATAATATAAATACTGGAGGGTACTTATATTCTGCTTACCAGTGCAGTCGTAATCGAGAAAACGATACACATCCCATGATCAGATTGACGGCACAAAATTGCTTTAATTCTCGTGCATTTATGGATTTTCCTGATATTACGATAGAATATTGATTAGTAAAATTAGCAGAATCTTCGAAATATTGCCTGGGATATATGTCTGGGAAATATTGCCTAAGATATTGCAAATGGGTCATTACCTAGTCTAGAATCTAAAAAAAGTATATATTTTCATCAATTTAAACTAATGTAATTTTTTTAATTTGTAAATTTTTTTAAAAAAAATCAGTAATTAAGTCAAATTTAAATGTCTAGGATAAGGTACAGGATTGCATTTTGTATTTATCTACAGATATATATTTCTTTTTTAGCTCTTATCATAGTTGAAAGTGGTCTGATATTGTACTTTGAGGTAAAGTGTCAAAGAATTTTGATTCGGAATGGCTATCTGTGTCTAAACGAGTCTCCTGAGCTGAAATATTTACAGGTAAAGTAAGTTTTATATCAGGCTCATCTGAAGTGAATTCTCCTTCTAATATCCGTGCTTCGAATGCGATGTTGTCAATGTCGTTCAGCCTCTGACAGATCATTAACCCTTTGTATCATCGCGTTGCATATCTGCAAAATACGTCCAAAATCAATGATACTTATACAATTGGCTTTAAAAGACGATTTCATTTATTGCTGCTATCTTCCAACACATCAGTTAATATAAATTGTTCATTGAATTCTCAACAGAAGGCGATACTGAGTTCATTTTTCATGCCAAAGTTTTATTTATCATTTGGACAGTTTCACATCTTTATTGCTCAAATGAACTTCGTAAATTTTGCCAATTTAAAATGGCTAGAGACGTCCAAAAATAGATTTTTTACAGAGGTAAGTTAGTACATATTATAATTTTACATTAGAAAACTGTAATTATTTATGAGAAATGCGCAATTTTCTGTTTAATGCCAATGTGATAAAAGTGCCTTTCAGTCAATATATTTTTATTTTTATGTTCTAAATTTTAAAATTATTTTTTACATGTTTAAAATGATGGATTCTAATATCTCAGTTGATATTTTTTAAATCGGACTTATTGAGTCACAAAGGGTTAAGTTCCGAATCGGAAACTTCTAAGTGTTGAGGAATTTCTTCTTGGGTAAGTACATTGAATCTTTTATACATCTAAAAATATTTTGTTAATGTACGTTATTAATATTAAAACAAGTTGGAAATTGTACGTCAAACGTGACAAATGAGGTGCGTTCGTACTATAGCTAGTTATATAAATATTTAGATCTTGATGATTTTTAATTCTGTGAAATGAATTATATCGTCTGCAGATTAATTTCTGTAATAAAATAAGTAACTCGGTCGCTTGACTATTAAACTTCGGAAGCTCCTTTAACAAGAAAGCACCGATTTCTTTTTAATCAAATTTCTTAATAAATATTTTTATTAATATCTCCTAAAGTTTTGATTCGATTTTTATAAATTTGAAACGCCTCGACAAAATTCTGCAAAGATAATATATCTTAAATTTCAAACCATTCGGTTGGGTAGTTTTTGCGTTGTTATATGCGGACGGACGGACAGACAGACGGACGGACGGACTGACCAAGCGACGACAATAGGTGCTACGTATTTATATAATTACGAACGCACCTAAACAAACAGTTAGCATCAGAGATGGTTTGTGTACTGACAGAAAGCAAAAGTTATCTATGATGTTTCTGGATAGTGGAACCTTAAAAGCTTTCTATTTTCTACTAATTTCATCACTGAATTAAAAATTTGTATCTAAGCAATTTAAAATATATTGATACTTAGCTAATTACGATAGGTAAAAGCTGATAGATAAATATTCTGTTTAATGCGCTCTTTTAAACGCTGGTTTGAAAACAGACTGTAACAGAAAAACGGTCTGACTCAGTAGATAGAGGTACTTCGGGAATTATGGAACAGTTGGGTAACATGAAATACAAAGATTTATCATTGCTAAAGTACTGACGCTAAGCGGCAATATCATAAACTACTTAACCTTCCTACCCTGTTCAAATTTAAAAACATTTTACACCAGAATCTCTATTTAAAAATATTGAATATATTCATTTAACATAGTTCTTTGTGGCTTTTATCCAACTTATTTTACGAAGAAATTTCTGGTTCGAATCGAATGAAAGAAATGATAGAAATGGGTCGATTCGACCCATTCAGGGTAGGAAGGTTACGAACGTTTCCAGAATGACCCCCCTTCCCCCAGAACACCCAATTCATCGATCGGCGTCAGGGCGCGTTGTGTGAATAAATATTTGTTTTTCGTCTTTGGAAAGTTACAGGAGATAATTTTTCAATATTTTTTATTCATTACTAGAAACAATATTTTTACATTGAAATTAAGCATAATGTACTTCGAATTATGATGTAATACTCGCTTTTTAGTTCGCGATTCACACCAATAAACATAATTTTCTCCCAAAGCGGCGGTGTCTGGTTATATTGAATATCAATATTCCATAATACTCCATGATTATGATGGTGCAAAGACAGATCCTTATATTGGTGAAAATCTGAAGCATGAACTAAAGTATATTGGCTGACTACCTAGACACTTATATTTTGGTCATGCTGTCTTGATACTGTGTGTATGTAAGGTTCGCTGTGGTTATATATCGACGGCATAATTGACTATACAAAATTTTATTACTGCAACGAAATATATAAATAATTCAACATATTAAAATAAACATAATTACTAAATAAATATAATAACAGCCGTTTAACAGCCGTCTTGCAGCCGTTTCAAAAGACGAAGCATCACCGTAGACTGCCGAAGAGCAAGTGTAAAAGATTATCGCCGAATTCACCGTCAATCTATACTTGGCAAAACCACGCCAAACTTTCGCCAAATAGGAGAACGCTCTTTTTGCTCCGCTGGAGAAACTTAACTGAATTATGCTTCAGCTTCCATTTTCATTTAAGGCGAATTAATGTCGCCACAATACCATTACATCTGTTTTTTGTCCAGTTTTGTTCATTTCTTCATATTTAACCCCCTATTCCATATTTCCCGTCTATCTCATAATACACTCCAGAAAGTTTCTCATTATTATTATTTGTTTGTATGTGATGAAATTTCTTAAATAATGATTGTCTACAAATAAATAATCGCAGATAGTTCAAGTTTGTGACTGTTTTCGATTTTCGGGTTTTAAAAAATATCGAGCTGTGATATTGCCTAAAAAGTAAATGGTATTCCATAAATACCCGAAGTTCCTCTACTATTGACTTTCTAGAAACCAGCACCATAGTTCATTTCCTTCGTTTATTACATACAGTTAACCAAGAAGCAGAAATATTGGCGACATACAATTAACCAGGAAGCAGAAATATTCGCTAACTTCCAACCAGCACGATCGTACAGTCTCGGGCGTAAAGGGCTAAATGAAATAAAAGTCCCATTTCGAAAATCGTGTTTCTTTTCTCATGCTTTTACGAAAATTTTAATATGTACACGTGCTTCCACTTTTAACTTTGATGTCAGATTTGAATGTTAAGTATGTTAATGCGATTTCTTTAATGGACTTTCTATGAACAGGCGAAAATACAGCGGTGCTAAAGATTATAAGCTTTGAATGAAATTGTTAAATTTTTCTTTGAAGTTTCGAATTTTATTAGAAAGAAATCTGTAAACTCAATCAGAGTAAAATCTATGCCTTTTTTTTTTTGGTATATTTGTACTAGAAAAGTTACTGAAAAATTTATTTATACATAAATAACTGAAAGATAACTAAAATCGATATAGAACGCATTTATTTCAAGATCAGTAATAGACGAAGTTTCATAAACAGAAACAGAAATAATAGTTTCACAACCATTGTAACAATAATGAAGTTCTAAAAAAATACAAAACTGATATTTCCGAAAGGTTTTCAACATTTTAAATGAAATTGCTGAAATAAATCCATAAACTAATAATATAACAATAAAATACTTAAACATTTTACTTAGCAATCCGTAGTATCCAAAAGGCATTCTTTGAGATATTTCAGGAATAATAGATGTCCTTGAATTTTTATTAAGCATTTGGACTTTCCATATTTTAAAACACGACGCATTGTTTAAAATATATTTTCTACATCATTGCATTTAATATAATACGATATTACTACAAAATACACTGAACGTAGCAGTGAATGCTTCTATATGTCTTAACATTACAATTTTAATTATTATTTTAATTAAAGGATACTTGCTTTATCTGTTTAACAGTGCGTTTTAAGAAAATCAATGTATATTATTGTTTTACTTGATATTTCAAGAAGTTAATACTTTGCTTAAGGAGCAAGTTATATGCTCGAGTTCACTCGGTGAAAACAGTTCGGGTTACTTTTATAATGAAGTAAAAGTATCAGTTCTGAAATTGTGTTGCTTTTACGAGAGACAAATGTAGAAGCGCTTCCGCTTTTAACTTTGATGTCACTTTTGAATGTTTAATAGAATAATGGCTTTTCTTTAGTAGATTTTCTTTGACATAAACGTGAATAAAGCAATGCTCAAGATTGGTTTGAATTCATAATTTTTTCAATTAGTATTCTGATGTTTTGAAATTTGTAGAAGAATCATTTATGAAATTCAATTATTGTAAAATATATTTCTAAAACATTTGAAATAGTTACACAAAAGGAAAGAAGAAGTACTAAAAATAAAATTTAAATTATATTAATATAGATCAGTAACAGGTGACGAGTCATATATGAAAATAATATCTTCAGAAACATTATGATAATTTTGAAGCTGCTGCAAAATTAATTCAGACGACCAAACAATAGAACATTTTCAGGAAAATTCCACAAACAAGGGATGACAAAGGATGACCGCTCCGGGAATCCAGCTTTAGCTTTAGAGTATAAGTGCAATCCCGGGGCGAAAAATTCTACAAACAAAAAGGAAATTGTTGGAAATAATCAAAAAATGCACAAAAGACTATATATATAATAAGGTATAAGCTCAATCGCTTAAAAAGCAGTCGATCTACAAAACTTAATTTAATGTAACATTTCATCATTTTATTAAATGTGTTACATTTTGGAACAGATAAACTTTATTATAACTTCCATGTTTATTCAGCGGTATTATTCAATAAATATATATAAACTGCGAAATTATTGAATTAATATTTATCGAATATATTCTCATCTACATTCCGATATACAGGGTGATTAAACAAAAGATGAGACAAACTTTAAGGGGTGGTGTTACGCACGAAACAAACAATTTTCATCATAGAATGCATAGTTGGAAATGAAATGCAAAGGCTCTAGCGCGTTTGGAAACTATCGCTCCGCAAACGTTAAAGCGCTGTTCCTGTTGTGAGTTACCAGGAGAAAGAGAATACCATGTATGCAAATGCAATCTGGGGAAGAAGAAGTGAATAAAGATGACACCAACCTTATGAGGCTCTTCCAATGAACCGTTAATCGCAGAAGAGAAGATGGAGCAGTTTACTAATACGGAAAAGGCCGATAGGCATTTCATAATTAGAGCTATAAACGGAAATAGAAGAGAGGCTGCACGACTGTATAGGAAACGTTTTCCACATAGGCGGTTGCCCAAATCTAGAATATTTGCGCGCTTGCATCGGCATTTGCGTTAAACGGGAACCTTTCTTGCTTCCCTGTCGGACGCAGTCGTCGTCGGCTTTTATACACATTTGCGTACATTTGCATACGCCTACTTCTTTTCCAGAATGAATTTGCACACACGGTATTCTTCTCCTCCCGGTAACTCACAACAGGAATGGCGCTTTCACGTTTCCGAAGCGGTAGTTTCCGAACGCATTAGCGCCTTTGTGTTTCATTTCCGACCATGCATTCTATGATGAAAATTGTTTGTTCTAGTGAGTATCTCCATCTGTTAAAATTTGCTTTTTGTAATAACCCTGTATAGATCATCTGGTTCAGTGTTGCTTTGGATACGGATTGTACGCACTTCCCGCACAAAATGTAATTTCATCAGATTGCTTATAAAGCACGGTAGGGTTCGTTTAATTCGTTAAAATATATTTCTTAATGTCAAAGTTATGAACAAACACTCAGGTCATATTTAGAGTTAGATCCCTGTAGTTTTGATAAAATAACTGAATCTCGACCTCATGTTTCTATGTGCTTTCTGTTTATTTAAATACGCCAGATTTGCTTTTTCAGTTTTTTCCAAATATTTTAGAATTTTTCTGTATATGTGTGAATGCATAGTATATCTATATATACACATTTATTTACGTTATATTTTACATATTTCTAAAAATCAATTTGACACCATGAAGCTCTTTGAAGATGTATTTTACTTAGAATAATAGGGAAAACCATTATGCTGAACTCAAATAAGGAGACACATTCAATTAAATTTATACAGCTTTCAGCTACAGCGGATATTTATAATGTAAATCATTTCCACATTAATATAGTTGTGGTGCCATAACAGTATGGCTTGTAGCTTAGGAATTAGTGGTATGCTTTAATGTCATTCACCCAAATACAAATTGTCTCTTCAGTGACACATATTTGCATGCAAAATATTAAGCGGGACTTAATAGTTGGTGACAATTACTATATAAGAAAGCGATATAATAATAATAATAGGAAGGTAATGATAAGAAAACGACATAATACCTAAAGTGATAGTAATAATGTAAAATAATTCTAAAGCTGAAAAATTAGTATAAAATGTTGCGAGCGTGTGGAGCCGTGAACTTCATTGTTTTACTCACCAGTATCAGCATGTGTCAGAAAAAAAGCACGACTGCATTATAAAGAAGAGAATATACTGCTGTAGCTAGAAAATAAAGAAAATGTAAAACTGAATACTGATGGTACAAGTAGGCAAAAAAATCAGAGTAAAAGAAACGAAAATCATAAAACATAGTGAAGAGGAGAGATGATGATTTCATAGTCGGAAAACAAGTATATCTGAAACGTAAAGTTTAACTTTATTTCTAAATGCCATGAGAAATAAACAAGAACGCAAAATCATGCGTCAAGCATAGATTATGTAACACTTTCCAACGCTTCCAAAATAATTTTACAAATCATTACCGTTTAATAAGCTGAAAGATAACATCGAAGTAAACAATTTGGAAAACGCATAACATATTTAAAAACGTAATTTCAGGAATTTCCAACATTTATTTCCAACATATACAATATTCGGAAAAATATACGAATACTTTTATTCAGCCCTGTATAGGATCTATAGATTTGTATATATACTACATAGGATGCCAAATTTTAGTTCGGTTAAGAAACGCGTAGCACAGTTTAAAATTCTCCTTCTGGAGTTTCTGTCAATAAACGGAAATGTGTTCACGAACTTTTGTGCTTCCCTGTATATGATCTATAGAATTTATACACACCACGTAATAAACAAAAAGTGAGTTAAATTTAAAATCGAGTTCAGTAACTTAAAACGCACTTCCAGGAGTTATTGTTAACAGACAGTAGATAATTCTTTTGTGTGTCCCTGTCAATGAACGATGACTGCTATACACACCTTAGTGATTTATATAAATTCCAATGCGTTTAAAATAGTGAAACATTATTTTAATAAACCGCAGCCGATTTTTCTCCATAGACGTAATGTAATGGAATTCTTTTGACTGTCCCTGTAAAGTATAAGTGCTATGCACACCCTATTCCATATTAAGCTTCTTGTAATGCACCTTAGTGATATATATCAATTACGATGTGTTTGAAATTGTGTAACATCATTAAAATGAACAGCAAATGAATTTTCCCCTTAGACCGTAATGTAACGGAACTTTTTTGACTGTCCCTGTAAAAAAACTATAAGTGCTACACACTTTAGTTGAAATAGGGAACGTGCTATAGATAACGACAATAACATATAAAAATTGCAGAGCAATCCGAGCAGATGGCCAGGCGGCAGACGGCAGACGGCAAACGGCCATACGGCCAGACAAACCGAAGTCATAAACACTTTTCAAGTAGGTTGGAAAGTGTTAAAAAGAACCGGTTTTATACGTGGAAAGTTCTTCATAAACGTACGTGATTAATTTTGTCCTAATAAGTAATCTACATATCAAAAATCAACTTTTGAATAATTACCGACAATATTATAACTTATTTATTAAATTTACAAAAACCCATTTTAATTTAAATTGATCAATTAATTTTGAAATTAATTAAAAACTACATGCTTCAATGAGATAGAAGCAGCGTATTTTTTTTTTTTTGCGTTATTATCTACCTATATACAAAGTAGTAAAGGACGTCAATAAGAAAATGTGCTACATCGACGACTCCAACGAATTTTTCCGCTTACAATCAGTTATATTTATAACATTTCAGTTCAGCATTCCAGAAAAGTAGAAAAATACAAATTTAAGAATTAGTTTGTGGGATTCAAATGGCTGAAAATGAAGTAATCATTTTTTTTAACTTTTTGAAGTTGGTGGGATATTATTTATCCCACCTAATTTTAATCAAGATTTATACAACAATTTTTTAACAAATTTTATTTTTAAAACTTTGGCCAAAAATAAGGGGGGTACTGTGAAACTACATTCTTTTATTCTAAAATAAAAATTTTCGGAAATTCTGGCGAGAATTCAACAGTTTTCATTCAACGAAGTTGTATGCTGTAAAATTTTGAGCTATATGAACTAGATAGGAATTCAAAAGTTGTATTTCAATTTCTTATATTTTCTGTCTGAAAACTTACAAATATTTTTACCTTCTTCTATCTATGCTAGAAGATAGAAGATGTGACACAAATTTTGTGGGCAGTCTAACTCACGAACTACTGCGTAGAATAGAATAAAATTTCATATAAAGTCCTATCGTTATCTGAACTGGTGTTGATTAGTTTTTGGGCAAAAGCCCTAAGAGGAGGGGGGGGGGGCGGAAATCGATAATTTGTTCGATTAATGTCATGCTTATATCTTCAGTTTATGTGCTCAGAATTAAACGAAACATCAAATGTATTTAGATTCCCAATGATAGGAATAGATTGACATTCATTTTTGTTTGTGGTCATTTGAGTGGTGTGCCGAAATTCGATGATTTGATTCAAATGTGCGGTGCTTTTATCCCCAGTTTAAATGCTTAGAATTCAACGAAACTTCTCGCTTAGCATTCTGAATATGGTAGTATATTTTCAGTATATCTAAATTGATTTGAATTATGTAGAAGAAAGTTTTGTGATGGCTGCAACATTCACTAGCACAGACATTTAATTTTCTGTTCTATAAATAGTTCTAAAAATCTTTTTAAGTATTATCATAATTTGAACACATATCTAATTATAGCTTCAGATATTCAGCAAATTTAGAATTTAAATAAATATTTTATGCATTTCTTTTCTTTTTTTTCAGTACAATACATATATATGGAAAATAAAAGAAAAATAAAGAAATTTGTTTCATTTTTTTACTGTTATTATGAAGCTTGTTTAGATAAATATTTTATTATATAAATTATTATATAAATCATTATATAAATTATGATATAAATTATTATATAAATTATTACATAAATTACTATATAAATTATTATATAAATTTTTGAAAAGGTGTAGAATATTTAAACTGTTTTACTGGCTGTTTTAAATGTCAAGTTGTTTTTCTATCTATTTGTTAATAGATATGCAATTCTTAATTTTTGTTTCCTTTCTTCAGTGTAACGTATCTCAAAAACTCGAAAAATAATTAAAAATTTAAGGAAATTCTTTTATATTTTTAAATTGTGAAGTTTGTTTAGATGAGTATTTTATTTCGAAAGCTTAATGAGATTAAATATTTAAAAAAAGGGCTTAATGTTTATTTTGTTTTACTGTTATACCGTTTTAATGTTTATTTTGTTTTAAATGTCAATCTATTTTTCTATCTAATTCTTGGTCTGATATTTAAACATTTTCAGAAAACTTGCATCATATGTACAGGAATAATGTGGAATTGTAAGAATATTTTTATGTATTGTCGATATTTATTTACATTTTTAGAAATATGTAAATAATTATCAAATTATCAAATTATCAAATTATGTAAATGAATAAATTGCTTATCTGTGAATAAATTAATTTAACTCCTAAAAATGTAAAACATAATGCAAAATGTACATTATGTAAATAGTTTACAAGTTATCGAACATTTAAATAAAATGAAGCAAAAAATATAATAATTGAATGATAACGAAATAAATTTTTCTGTGGAAATTTATTTCTTTATTTGCTGTTTGTTTTAGCATTGATGCCTGATTCTGTATTTAAAAAAAACATTTGTTTTTAGCATTTATTTAAACAGATGACTAGATTGGACTTAAAGATATTCAATATTTTTTATAACTTAAATGAATAATCATGACATATGTGCAACTCTTCACTTTTTTTGTGTGTGTTTAATATATATATATATATATATATATATATATAATATATTCAGCACAAAAGTCAACATACTACTTTTATTTTTTGTTTAAATGTATAATTATACATGAAGTTGATTCAGATCACTATTTTTCTTGAAAATGTTATTCAAAAAGCGTAAGCTTGGAATATATATAAATATATTGTATACTGGCTGTTTAAAATGTCAAAATTTTATGATGGCTATTTCCTGTCTGACAGTTAAAAGAATTTTTTCAAAGCTTCCATCGTAAATGTAACAAAAATTAGCAATGTAAAAATACAAAATGGTCAAGATAAAAGAGATCCAATATACAGAAGTTCAAATACTTACTAATTTTTATTTAAAAGCAGTAAATACAGAATATTATGAATAAGAACACCTCCTATGAACTATTGAATGTTCAGTATGTTGTTAGTCATAATATTCTGTATTTACTACTTTTAAATAAAAATTAGTAAGTATTTGTACTTCTGTATACCGGGCCTCTTTTATCTTGGCCACTCTGTATTTCACATGTATTGTCAATATGCATCTAGTTTTTTAAAAGTTTGGTTTAATTACATCGCTGTATCATGTTGAAAAAAATAACATAAATACTCATCTTAAATCTTATGTAAAGAACTTTGAACCTATCTAAAAAATTAAAGTTTTGAAATCGGAGATATAAATATTAAATGCTCTAGATAGCATAAATTCCGTACGGGAAACTTCAAAATAATTTTCAACCGATTAAGCGCCAAGTCTCTCTTTTTAAGAACCATCAATTATAATTGTTTTCTCAACGTGATATTAAGATATATACAAACCGTTTGTTTTATTTGTATCTTAAAGATACAAAGTATACTGTGAATTTTTTTCAGAAGGACAACTTTAAAATTTCTTTATTTTACAATCGTGTGAATATGTGCAAAATTCACAAATCCTACTGAAATCAATGAATAATTAAGACTTTTTTCTCACGAAAAATGAATAGCACTGTAAATTTTGCAGTTAAAGCGGAAATCAAATTAAATATTTTAACACTCGTTTCTAAGCATTTATTTTAAACGCTCCCAAAATCGGAGACTTGGCGGCTTCTGCCTAGACAGTCAGACTCTTCTTATTGGGGGTTCATATTGGGGAAATTCAGAAGGCTGCAATCTTCATTTCATATAGAATTCAATAAGAAGATAGAAATTTACAGATATAAAATGGCTTCTTTATTTGTGGGACCACAATTCAATCAAATTGGTTACATTAGCAAAAATCATTGAGCATTTTTGCTAAAAATTGCAACAATTTGTAATATTTTCAAAGTGTCTAAGAATTGATGAAGAAATGATTCCTTACACAGGGATACATTCTAGATAAAATATATGAGAAGAAATCCCATAAAATTTGGTTATGAATTATGGCTTCACAAGTATATCAATTCACAAAAGAATCAATCACTACTCAATTTGCAAGTTTATGTAGGAATATAAAACAAAATCTCTGAAAATAATATGCATCTTAGAAAAATAATTACTCTAGATTTGATTGAATGCACTGAAAATGCTTGGAAACACAAATTTTATCTTGATACATTTTTAGTCGTTTCAATTATTAGAAGAAATGCGAACAAGGAAATTTGCGATATCACGAATTATAAGAGAAAATAGGCTATAAAACTGTTCCCTTACTCGTAGTAAGGTTTTTGGGGAAAAAAGACAGAGGTTCTTTGGATTTACTGGAATAAAGAGTTTTACTCCTACAAGGATAATAATGTAGTGCGCTTAGAAATCAATTTTGAACGAATAGCACACAAACCGCGAATCTTAGGACACAAAAGAAAATCCATTTGCCATAGCATGCCATAGTTGACGCATACAACTGAAACATGGGAGTTGTAGACTTCCTAGATAGATTTTTGAGCTCTTAATAGGCCCAGAATAAAAAATAAAAAATAGTGGTGGCCCTTTTTTACCGACAGATTAAAAATTGCTTTTGTGGAAGCATGGTAAAACGATAGAAAAATGAAAGGAGACGAGAAATGTCCCAGTTTGAATTTCTACATCATATTGTTTTTGCGTTGATGAAAACAGAAAAACCTGAATTGAAACACAATTTGTTTACGACCACAATCACCTATGAATACAGATATTTCTTTTGTTGGAGTGAATAATTTTATTTTACAAGCTGGAAAACAAACAAAATGCAAAACTCGCAAAATGAAAACTCGTCTATGTTGCAAAAAAATCTACAGTAACGCTACATAAAAACTATTCTTATAATTTTTATAAAAGTCTGTAGAAAATTTTGGATTAAAATAGGTAAATAAATTCCATTTGTTAAGTTATTAATAAAATATCTCCATTTTCTGTGTGACGTATATTTAAAAAAAATTACACATGATAGACATTACAATGGTATATAAAAAGTGCATTTAAATTCTATGAATACTATTATAAAATATTCGTGTCAGGTGTTAACTATTAATTTGCTGAAATTTAGTGTATCATACGGCTTGGATGTTCATACGCGGAAAATAAGCATTGCCATTTGGCGCCAAGTCTCCCATTTTGTAACCTTATCGTAAATTCTATATGAATGAAGATTTTTTTAGAATTTTGTAAACTACACATCAATTGAGACAAGTAATGTACTTAAAAATATATGTTAGATTCTATTTAGGTGATGCGATTCATATAGCGGCGCTTAATGGGTTAATTTATTCTTTTTTGATCTTTTTTTTTTTAAATATGACGTTTCTGAAAATCTTGTTTTCTAAAAGGGTAATACATGTTTTAAATGATTTATATTTATAAGATGAGATATTCCGTATTTAGAAGAATTTAGATAAATAATCATAGCATTTAAATATTTCTTTCCGGATGGATAAGACATATTCTTTTTTATTGGTCGTCTTTTATATCAAGTTCCTGTCTGTATTCTAATTGGCATTTAAATATTTTTCGAAGATTTGCATAATATATTTAAGGAATGGAAGAATTTTTTATGAATTATAATAGCAATAAATTAATAATAGTGATATTTTTACAATAATAGTAAAAATACATTAGTACCAGAGGGCCCGTGCGAAGATTTCGCACTGAAATCTAATATTTTTTAGGTACTTCTCTATTATACCGTCGACCACTTTTCATAACAAAAAACTACCGCCAAACTGTAAGATTAAACGCCAAAAATGCAGTCCCATTTACTTGATGTCAGAAGCATTATACGTGTTTGTTACGTCATCAAGTGGTTTTTAATTCGACATTTGCGTGTATTTTTCATTATGTTTTACTGATTTAGTAGTTATTTTATTAATTAAAATAACAATTGTGTCCTTAAATTCTTATATTTTATTTATTTATTTATTTTTTGATATTCCAATGGGAACGTTCTCCTGTTTATTTGGCGATAGTTTTTTGTTATGAAAAGTGATTGACGGGATAAAAGAGAAGTACCATTTTTTATCAATATGTAATAGTTATTAGATGCAGGTTTAAACTTCTAAAGAAAAAGCAAGGATAAAAGTATCTGCAAATAACATTTAGTTGTTAGTCAAGCCAGAATATCATCTAAATTATTCCATCAAAGTTAGACTAAAAACTGATCCAAGATTGCTAAAGGCACGCGCGCGAAAAAAAAATTAACAATCGTATTTTGACGATGACGTCACCTGCTTCGGGAAAACCAAGGGGATTAGAAATATAAATCTAAACATTTCAATTCAATTTCACTTTTTAATCATAAGCATAAAATAAACCCGTGCGGTGTTTTTTATAATAATTGCTGAGCATCATATAATGTGGTATTTTATTTTTTTGGCAGCAATAATTTCAGGAAAACCTTTGATTTCTTTTAGGAAAACAATGTCGATTTAATCTTTAATTTTCAGCAAATTTTAATCAAAAACATGTTTTAACGAATTGTTGAGTGGGCTATGTCAGAAGCCTGTTCTAAAACCTTTCATATGGTATCTCATTCGTTGTTCTGCGTTTCATATTTTCTGAGTAAAAGGGATGTTGACAGGAGAAATAATATATAAGGATTAATATATTGGTCGATGTGTATGTACTTTTGTGAAATTATAAATTAAGTAAAAGATTTAATTATGCTGCTTAATAGACATGGAAAACTTACTCTTAAAGTGTAGCTTATGTAAATGACTTGGAAGCTATCTAATACTTTTAAAAATTGAAAGTATATGTGTTACAATTGCAACAGGGTCATTTTCGCTGAAAATTATTATTATTATTATTACTATTAAAATAGTTATGTTTCACATTCTATTTATAGAAAGTATGTTTCTAAAAATCTTGTTTTCATAACCATAAAATTTATTTGAACAGCTGTCTAATTGTAATTGTTTTGATTTCGTAGTATTTAAATCAAAATCATAAATTCTAAGCACCTCTTCTTTGTATTTTACTTTTTAAACTTCAAGTTTAACTTCAAGTTAAACTTAAAGTTTTCAAGTTAAACTCAAGTTCAAGTTAAACTTCAAGTTAAACTTCAAGTTAACACAATAGATAAAAAAAAAAGTAAAACGTATTTTTTATTCTTTAAAATAATAAAGTGTTTTCAGACGAGTATTTTTATCGAGATATTTTTTGAGATAAAGAATACGAGTACAGGTTTTTATTTTGTTTTACTAGCCATCTTAAATGTCAAGATTTTATCTTTTATATTTAATTTCTGACATTTAGACATTTGTTTAAGAATTTATATCTTGAATTAAAGAAATCTAAGAATATTTTTAAGTACAGCACATGTACTTTAGTAACAACAAAATTTCTGAATTAGTTATTTTAAATGAATTATTTATAGTAATTCATAAACATGAAAAGTTAAAACTAAAATAAAGTTTGATTTAATATATTAGATATTGTTTTAACCTTAATGCATTGGAACGGATATAGACATAAGATGTTTTGTATTCGTTATTCCTATTTAGAATCACAAAGCGATGTTAAAATTAAAATTTTAAATACATTATTGTTTAGTAAAATCTCAAAGCCTGAGTTCTTGTATTCAAACAGGTTTTTAAATATATTCTGCTTTATTATTTCAAAATTTTTTTAATATTTAATAAGTCTCGTATTTAACAATATTTTATATATTCACATAAATAGACAATATATTTTGCCACATGTACTTAAAATTCTATAAACATGAACTGATATAAACATGCAACCTTATAGTGCAATATAAATATGATTTTTTAACTAGAAATTTTGAATAATATGTTTTCATAAATATTATAAGCATTATAAATTAAATATGAAAACGAACTACTGAAAACATACTAAAAGCAACATTAAACTTTACAAAAAGAAAACTTACGCTTTTCTGATTTGAAATAAATCAGATACTGATGACATAAAAAATATTAATTTTACGTTATGTTTATAAATAAAACGATGTTTTTAATTTTATTTTAAAATGTCTTAATTACTTGTACTTTAAAATTAATTATTTGCACACAGAAATACTACTAAATATAGAGATTGAAAATTTCGATAATAATGATTTTTGACAATATTTAATGATTAATTTTTGATAATAAATAATCTTTATATAAAAAGGTGTGCTATTTTTTGCGCCGAATTAAACGTGACAGATTCAATTTCAGGCTATTTCTATTTAATAAGTTTAAGTAACCCGAGTAAACTGTTTTTTAAATAGTGATATTTATGTGATATTTATACAGTGTCTTTTACGGTTTACTTTTGCAGTTTTATAGCCTTAGCATGTATGTTTGGACTGCTACATTTCAATATAAAACTAAAAATTGTATTCCAAAATTATCAGCTGTGAATTGAATGAATGTGAAAAAAACGAAGTTAAAATTTCCAAAAAAATTGCTATTATTAATTTGTAATTGATATATATATATATATATATATATATATATATATATATATATATATATATATATATATATATATATATATATATATATATATATATATTACTTATCTTAAACTTTTTATTTTGCAATTTTGTAATTTTTAAATCATACTAGGTACTATTTTGTTTTGATAAAAATAAATTAACAAGACCGAAAATACTGCATCAAGCATAGATTATGAAACATTTTCCAACATATCCAGAAAACTGTAACGAAACTTCACCGTTACCTGAGGTGAAAAAAGAAGTAAACAGTTTAGAAAACATACAACACATTTTAAAAACACATTTTTAGCAATTATATTTCTTAGTAAAAAAGGTAGTCTAATCCACAAACTTCTTTTAGTATATACTAAATGTAGTTCCGTAGGAAAAGGCTTTACACAATTAAAAACTACCCTTAAGCAATTCACACCCATAATCAGTGATATTTACGAATTCCATTGTGCAACCGTGTATATGATGAACAGAATACACACACCACGTACTATGCAAAAATTTAGTTAAACTTAAAAACGCCAACCAAAGTAGAAAACACACTTCCAGAAATTTATCGTTCACAGACATTACTGTAACCGGATTCTTTTGTGTGTCCCTGTAACTGAACTATATATGCAATCCACAACATACTTTATAGTAAGCAACTTACAATACACCTCAGTAATTCATATACGTTTCATTATGTTAGAAATATTGTAACATACTGTACAATAAAATATACTGTGCAAACAATTTTTTTCCGTAGACCATTGTGTAACATCATTAAAATATATTGTAAACAATATTTCTCCGCAGACCATTATGTAACAGAACTTTTGTGTGGCCCTGTAAATGAATAATAATGCTTTTCCCTCCATACTCTACAGAAAACATGTTTTAGTGCACTTCCTAAATGAATATCAATTTCATTATGTTTGAAATTGTGTAACAACATCAAAATGCACTTAAAACTATTTTCTCTCATTGATCGCAATGTAACGGAATAATTTTGACTGTCCATGCAAACGAATTGTAACTATTACACACTTCATTTTCAATATCGCTCCTGCTATAGTAAACGTCAATAACATACAAAAATTGCAGGACAATCCGAATATATTTACGAGAGTTAGAATATGGACAGACAAACCGAAGTTATAAATTTTTTACAACTGTGTTGGGAAGTGTTAAACATGAAACAAGCGCATAATTTCACACAGCATTAATGAAAAAATATTGAAATTGAAGGAATGAAATTTAATAGTATGTGTATAATAACTGTTTATGTGTATAATTTTTCTATTTAAATAAACAGTTAATATTTTTTTATTACTTCCTATTAAATACTTTAGATATAAATAATACAGGAGAATCATAATCATTTCCAAATATAATGCAAATATATTTTTTTTCAAAGGATCTGTAAAATGCTAGCGTGTATATCAGAAACCTTAAATCAAAATTTATTTTGATTCAAATGATTTTAATTATTATATTTATCCGTTCTACTGTGTGCTGGTGCACATGTTACGATATAAACCGAATTGCGTTTATATTTATCAAGAACAAGTAATTTTAATGCGTTCTTAGAATAAAGAAAAGCTTGATTTAAGATATGTTTTAAAACCGAAATAGAATGAAAAAAATTATAAACAAGTTGGAAATTGTACGTCAAACGTTACAAACGAGGTGCGTTCGTACGCACGTTTTAGAATTAAATTCATGATATCCCGTCCGTAGAACGGGTTAAACAGCTAGTTAAGTATATATTTTATGACACTGTTCATACAAATATCTTAACTAGTTATATAAATATTCAGATATATATGTATCAGCTAGTTATATAAATATTCAGATCTTGATGATTTTTAATTCTGTGAAATGAATTATATCGTCTGCAGATTAATTTCTGTCATAAAATAAGTATCTCGGTCGCTTGACGATTAAACTTCGGAAGCTCCTATAACAAAAAAGCACCGATTTAAAAAAAAAATTCAAATTTCTTAATAAATATTTTTATTAATATCTCCTAAAGTTTTGATTCGATTTTAATAAAATTTGAAATGTCTCGACAAAATTCTGCAAAGATAATATATTTTAAATTGCAAACCATTTGGTTGGGTAGTTTTTGCGTTGTTATATGCGGACTGACAGACAGACAGACGGACGGACAGACGGACGGACCAAACGACGACTATAGGTGCTACGTATTTATATAATTACGAACGCACCTAAAAAGGGTAGGAAAAATCAAAAGTAGAAATATTATAATCTTTTTTAAATTTTATCCTAAAGCTTTTGTAATGTTTCAGAAATAATTGGTGACAGAGGATTTTCATTATTATATTTATCAGTTAGTTCTACTGTCGTTAAGAAAAAACATTCAATCACTTAAAAAAAATCAAGGATTTTAGTATATGGTTTTATTTAATACATTTGTACAGATGTTTCAAATACACAACAGAATATATTTCACAAACAATAAATATAAACTTTTAAAATATTAAAAATTAAAATGTTTTATTTTTATTACTATTATTATTATTATTATTATTATTATTATTATTATTTCAGTGAAAGGTAACTACCTTTCACTGAATGATACTTTTGATTAAAAATTAGTAAAGTATTTCTAAATAGACAATAATTCACAGAAATGAAATCACAATCAAATTAAATAATGATTCAAAATATAGCTTTAGGAATTCTTTTATTTTTCTTTTTTTACATAAATAACACATTTATATTATAATATAAAAAAAACGAATACACGTATTTAAATTATGTGTTAAGATATGTTATGTAACAAATGACCTGTTGGATTAAATTTTTTTCGTAAGCAATTCCAATTTAATGAAAAAAAAATCTGAAAAAAAAATTTTAAAACAATTATTTTCTAATTAAATAACTGCAACAAAAATTATTTAAACTTTGTTGAAAATGCTTTATATATGACACATATTTTTTCTGATTTTTTTTTATTATTTTACTAGTTATATCTATTTTTATCTATTTAATTCAGAATTTCTTTTAAAATATCTCTTGTTCTTTACATATGACTATTTTTTTTAAATACTTACGATATTAAATATTAAATAAATATATATAACAATACACAAAAATATGACAACTATATGCCATTAGAATAAATATAATAACAAAGTGTTATATATAACACATTTTAGAAGGTAATGAAACAATAATAATAATAACATTTTTAAATCTAACTGATGTCTTTTACATAATTGTTAAAACAGTTAGTTTTATAAGCGTAATTTTATGCGAATAAATATCGAATGAATAATCGTAACAGTATTCAAAAACACAACTGTATTCGATTAGTATGAATGTAACAACAAATGCACTACATAATGCACATTAAAGTAGGTATTTAATGAAGAAACAACAACAATAACATTTAAAAATTAGAATAACATTTTAACTGATACATTTTTAAGAACATTTCAAATAGAATGTCTTCCTAACCCTTTAGACAGAAAGAGATATACATATCAATACTTATATGACGCACAAATATTCATCAAATATATATTTAGAATAATATAAAGGTTGGAATAAATTAATTGGGCAATTTAGTAAACGAATAATTTGAGAATATTATTTTAAGGTATCAATTCAATGATAGATCACTTGTATTGTATCACAAATATAAGGGCATTTTTATTACCTCAGTGCTGAAATTTTAGTTTGGATTAGTAGCGAGGGTATCATCCCAGTGTCATCTTTCACCCATAGATTTTAGCGTTTGGTTTCATTAAGCTTCAGGTTTACAGTCAACCGCTTCCGAAATCCCTTCTCCAATTAAAATCACAAATCATCACTGAAATCAGTTTGACGGACATGATAAAGCTCATGAACATGGAGAAAGAACTTATTTCCTATGGGACATTATCATAGTAACGAAAACAGTAACATCGAGCATTTGAAAAAGTAAACTTTTCGTGTTTTACTATATTATAATCATGTATACTCTCACGTTTGACTTTATCGATACGCATAATAAACAATTCTTTTTGCTCAACTAATTTAGGTCCACCCTGTCTATAACATGTAACAGAAATTTTACGTTACTTTATGTAGCAAATAAATTAAGTGAGATTGAAACATGAATGGATAATTAATTTGAGCACTCGCATTTTACAAAGTTCTTTGATGCTTAAAATATCATTAATTTTCATCCAAAAAATACCTACATTTTAAAATTTAAACACAGAAAGATTTACTGCCAATATCAACATGACAAATATATTTAACACGTAACAGAAAAATACACGCGAATCGTTTAGCACATAAATTAAGTGAGACTTTTATTCCTCTAAACAAAAGTAAGGCTTAAATAATTCAATCATTCGCTTGCATCAAGGCAGCTTCTTATTTAAATATTACTCGTAAAAGAATGCCTAGATTAGAACTTTAAACAGAAAATGCAACATGATAACATCAATATGACTCGCATTACTTAACTTTTAACAAAAAACTTCATATCAATAATTTATAACATAAATTAAATTAATTTTTTATTTACAAAAACATATGAAAGGATTAAAAATTCGATTTTTCGCTCACGTGAAAGACAATTTGTGCTCAAAACCACAATAACGTTTAAAAAGGACAACATTAACACATATGAGAGATTTTTCTTGATTTCTTCTTTACTCCGATTTAGATGGAAGATAAAAATCAGAATGATGATCATGTTTAAAGTTAGTTGTAAATAAATAATAAGAACCATTGCCATCATCGTCTTGGAATTAAACGTAGTTTGACACCTCCTCTTGATCTAAGGACCAATTCTGCAGCCAGAAGCAGTTTGTCGCGTTCTTCAAGAGATTCTTTTCTAAAATTACGGAGTACATTGGAGATAATCGTTTTTGATCCAAGCATTGCAAATTTTTGACCTATAAGAATGCAAAATGTATAGTAATTATAACGACGTATCCAGTTTATATATAGTTAATGATAAAAGCGAGGACAAAACAATTTAATTCCGTATTAAATAACAAGTTTAGTTTCGTTCTCTATATATCTTATTTAAATTTCTCATTAGCAGCAAAATTTACTATATATTATGGAAAAAGCAAAATAATAGCATATTTTTCAAAACTCTTAACCCTGCAACAATATGTGCTGTCAGCAGGGTCCGACTTAGACTCAAGCTGGCTTTGGGCAAAGCAGGCATTTTGGAACTTGTACATTTATACTAAACAATTCTTTGTCACTCTGTGACTATTTACAATTTGTAAAGATACCAGTACACAATACAAGTGTTGATAGGTTGAATGTTATTGAAACTGAATTGATAAAAGATGCGTTTGCAAAGATCCCGGCAATTAGGGGAATCTTTTTACTTTTTCCAATCGTCCTGGTATTTTTCCGGATTATTCCAAATAGATTAAGCTGTTTTAGGCTAATTGGAAAATAATCATTTGTTTCTCAATCAGTTTCATATTTTTCAGGCTAACTGCAAAGAGCATCTGAAGAGCTAGGCTAATTGGAAATTGTCCATTTATTTCTCAATTAGCCTGATTTTTTTCAAAATCATTGCAATGAGTTTAAGCATACCAAATAGCATAATTTTATAGAGGTGTATTGCAATAAGTCCGATGTAGTGAATGTTTTTAAAGCTTTAATGTTAAAAACAAAAACAGAAACTTAAAATGCTTATAAAATGTATAAGAAAACTCTCTTATTGAGAATTTCATTAACGTGACTGAGTGTTTTAGGTTAGTGGTTACTACATTTTTGTTTTAAGGGTATTTGTTTCGTCAACACTCCGTGCAGAAGTATAAAAAAATCTACAGATGTTGAAGATTTAATGTTTACTTAACATTACGTATAAAATATAGGATAATAAATGAAAATAATGATAAAACATATATAAGGAAAACGGCTGTATCTATAAAATCTGCAGATGAGGTAAATGTTTAGTGTTTTTTCAGCATTACGTAGAGAAGATGGGTCACAGAAGAAAATTAGTCACAGCAACTATATACGAAAACTGCCGTATTGACAGATATGATTTATGCTTCTGATTACCTGAGACTAGTGATTGCTTTAACTTCATTTTAAGCCTGATTGCCTGATATTGTTCATTCATCAATATTGTTAGTTCTACATAATACTGGGGAAAAATAACAATGTTTCTCCTCTACAGATTTTTTTACATTTTTATGGGGGAAGGACAAATTTCACCTGTGAAAAAATGAAAATTGTTTATTAACCTTAATTATCAACCAGGTGTATAAATCACATTTGCCAATAAAGCAGTTTTATTCTTTTCTTTTCCTTTCTTTCTCTCTCTCTTTTTTTATAAACATTTTGATTTAGCAACACATTTTCTCTACCGAATGGTTTGAAAATATTAAAAATATGCCTAATCCACAGAATTTATTATTGCAGAAAATTTCTTACATAATATTTTATAATTATATTACCAACACATCTTCTCTACGCATTGTTGGGAAAACATTAAACATCTGTTTCATCTGCAGGTTTCATTAATACAGAAATCGTCCTCATCTGCAGATTTCATTATTGCAGAAATTTTCATATGTATTTATAAAATTTTTCATTCAGCAACCGATCTTTTCTGTACGGAAGGCTGGGAAAAAATATAAAATCTTCCTCAACTGCAGATTTCATGAATACGAAATTTTCTTTTGTATTTTTAATAATAATTTTCATTCAGCAATTCCATTTCTCTACGTAACACTGAGAAAAAACTAACAATCTACTTTATTTGCTGATTTCAGTATTGGAGAAATTTTATTATATACTTTTAATAATTATATTCACTAACTTTAGACGTTTAGTCGCGTTACTGAAATCCATGAATAAGACAGTTTTCTTGTACATTTTTATAAGCATTATAAGTTCCTCCTCCTATTTTATATGCAAAAGTATGCATAAACATTCATTACCAAGGATTTATTGCAGTAAACCTGGATTAAAGTAGGCTGTTTGCACAAACAGGTGTGATTTTCTATTTAGCCTAAAACTGCATTGGCTCGTTGCAATGAGTATGAAAAACTCAGGCTGATTGGAAACCAAATGATCATTTTCAAATTAGCAACTTAGTTTCTTTGCAATAAGCCTGAAAAATCTCAGACGGATTGGAAAAAGTAAGATTATTCTCCAATTATCCGGGTTTTTTGCAAACAGCCTAAGTTCTTTCTAAAGAGCTGGATTTCTCTACTAGCCTACGATATATATATATATATATATATATATATATATATATATATATATATATATATATATATATATATATATTAATTGAAAGAAAATCACAGGAGAGTTTTTTTATTTCACTTTATCTGTTATCAAAACGATATATTACATCACCCAAATTCAAAATCTATTGTTTTAGTTTTATATTAATTGAAAGAAAAGCACGGGAGAGTTTTTTTATTTTGCTTTATCTGTTAGCAAAATGATATATTACATCACTAAAATCTCAAAATCTATTGTTTTAGTTTTATATTAAAGAAAAGCACGGGAGAGTATTTTTATTTTGCATTATCTGTTAGCAAAATGATATATTACATCACCAAAATCTATTGTTTTAGTTTTTCCTATCTGAAATACACATTAATAGATTTAGTATTAATAAAACCAGTGACAAATATGATAAAAGTAACATTAATATTCCAAATTACAGTGAAAATTTTCTAATATATATTTTTTCAAAATAAAAAGATAGGGTACAGTAACTCCAACAATAACTGTTTAGGTAAAAGCACATTAAATATATTTTAAGGTTATGAATTTTTTTTGTGTTCTCATGCTAGCAAAACCAATGATTACATCATGGAAATCTAGTTTTAGAGATGTTTCAATTTCAACACACAACATTATGAATGAGTTAAAATTTATTATATATATATATATATATATGAATTATTTGTCAAATATGGATGTTTTTCAAACACTACTACTGAAAAACTACTACTGAAATTGCTACTAATATTCAATACGGTGCCCATAAATTATAGGATTCCTGGGCAAATACACTACTTGCTCATGCAAAAATAACATAAAAACTATGTTAAAAATTGTGACATTAAACGTTCTGCAATAGCTAACCATTGTTGGTCTGAAAATCACAGTTTTAATTTTTCGAAGGGTACAATAATTCAGAAATGCTCATCAATTTACGACCTCAATTTCTGGGAAGCTTATCACATATGGAAGAATTCGGGCAGCTTAGTTAATGATATGTCTAGTATACCAAATTTTTCAAATGTCTGGCTACCTTTCATTTAATTCATTCTCATTGTACCCCCCTCCTTTTTCTTCTCCGTACAAAGCGTTTCAAACGTCTGGCGGTGTTTCACTTAGTTCATTCTCTTCGTTCCCCCCCCCTTTATTCGCCTTCACACTTAAACTTTCCCGGTCGGGCGGAGCGTTCCTATTGGTCTCTCCGTCACGTGTGTTTCCCCGTCTCCGCTGTTGTTTTGAAGTGTTCGCCGCCATTTCATCTGGGCGCGTGCGAAAGACGGCAGGCAAACTGACATGGCTTATGGGTTTTTAATTCGTTTTAATATTTTGAATTGGCACTGATGAGGGATCTTAAGGGCTTTGAAACAGCTGTTTGCCAGTATTCATGTTTTTAATTTGTGCTATTTCAACGTTGTACATTTATTTTTAATATAACGGCACAAAGTTTAATCCGCCTTTTTAGATGGGCTATCAGTTGTTATTACTTATGAAATTCATAATAAATAGGTGTTAAATGAGAAACCAATTTTATATTTTAGATAGATGCAATGAAAACATTTGCCATACATTTCCTTCCTCTGGTGGCTACAATATTAAAAAAAATAGACTTAGAATGACTGTAAACCCATGTGTTGTTGAACAGTCAGGTAAAAAAGAGCATATTCCGCTCTTCCATACTCTACTGAAAATCATCGTATAAATATGTGACTGGTACCAATCGCTTTATAAAAATGTCTACTAATTGATTGTATACTTAAATTTTGCTTAGGGGGTCGTGTACATATACAGATTGCAACAAACTATAAAAATTTCAATACTAATACCCAATTTGAAAGTCATACTTAACTACCAAACTGGAAGTCATTCAGTAAAGTAGTTTAGGAATTATACAGATTTTTATAAGTTTAATTTTTCCATAAGTTTGGAACCCTTAAGGTTAAATTCAATTTTAATTGTTGCAAAACTAATGTAATGCGGATATTTTTTAAGAATAACTCAAAAACTACTTGACGGAATGAGCTGTAATTTTGGATTTGGATGTTTAATGTTCCTAGAAAACGATTACTGTTAACAATGCATAAGATAAAATCACATTTTTTCAAACCTTATTTTTTAAAATATATATACACGTATATGCGTTTTATTATTTTTCGGTATATTCAATGGTATCTGAAAGAATAGCTGATGATTAGATTTTGTGGATACCCTGTATATTTCTATGCATGTGTAATTTCGGAATTTATAGGATTATGCAGATTAAAAAAAAACTTTTCATTACTCTTAAACTCTTATCATATAAGTAGTCTTACCTATACAGCTTCTAGGTCCAGCGGAAAAAAGAACATAGGTAAAAGGGTGCCTTTTTGCACAGTTTTCTGGAAGAAATCTGTCTGGATCAAACTTTTCTGGATTTGGAAATAAATCAGGATCACTATGCAACATATATATCACCAACATGCAAGTAATACCTTTGGGAATTCTGTAGCCACCTAGAAAATTTGAGATTCAGATGTAAAAGTAAATCTTATATCAGAAATATTTCGTGCACATTTGTATCTTTTACCTGTTGGTGCCAACATTTGAATAAACTCTGAATTCAGACAAAAATTCCCAAATTTTATTTTATTTTATTGTCTTATTTATTTATTTACTTATTTTAATCTAAAAACTCTTGAATTTCTATTTTTACATAAATTTTGTGCATAAATAATCCTTTCTGAGAGATACCACGAATAAAGAGTTCAGTTTAATTTAAAAGTTTAATACCTATAATTTGTATGCTGCCAATTGGAACATATCATTTAGATTTCTTTATAAAATCAAACAGAAACAAAAAATCATGCATCAGGCATAGATTACGAAACATTTTATCACACTAAGAGAATATTGTTAAGATACAATGCAATGTGATAAATGTGTAAAAATATATCTTAAATCAGAAATATTTCGTGCACATTTGTATATTTTATCTGTTGATGTCAATATTTGAAAAACTGCTGAATTCAGACAGAAAATCTCAAATTTATTTTTATTTATTATTTATTTTTTAATCTAAAAACTCTTGATTTTTCATTTTTACATAAATTGTGCGCATAAATGTTCCTTTCTGGGAGATATCATGAATAAAGAGTTAAGTTTCATTTAAAAGTTTAATATCTAAAATTTGTATGCTGCCATATAGAACATATTATTCCAGTGTCACCTACACTTCTTTATAAAATCAAACAGAAACGAAAACTCATGCATTAGGCATAGATTATGAAATATTTTCTCTCACTAACATAATATTGTTAAGATATTTAATTTTTTCATACAATTAAATGTGATATCTGAATGAACAATTTAAAAAAAATAAGAATATAAAAATTAAAAATTAAATTAAGAATACATTAGAAAATTTTTAAATTAAGAATACATTTTCATCAATTTCTGTCCATATCTGTTAATGTGCTTGACTTGTTACGTGCAGCCTTGCATATGATCTATAGAATTCATGCGCATCATGTAATATACTAAAAATTAGCTAAGTTTAAAAATGTATAATACAGTTGAAAATGTACTTCCAGCAATTATCAATCATTGATACCCTGCACTGTAAAAAAAAATTCGGAAAAGTTTCCGGTAGGAATAGGATTTCCAGTTGCCCGTATAGTACAGGAAACTTTTCCAAACCAACACGGAAAAAAAAACGAAAAAAAACGAAAGTTTTTTCTTTCCGTCAGGAAACTTTTCCTGTTTGATTCAGAAACTAATCTTTAGACACAGAATAAATTCCTGGGTCTTACGGAAATCTTTCCATTCACATAAAGAAACGTTTTGGTAGAACGGTAGAATAGACAGAAAGTATTCCGTTTTAAAAAGGAAAACTTTCCATTCACACTAAGAAATGTCTTGGTAGAACGGTAGAATAGACAGAAAGTATTCCGTTTTAAAAAGGAAAACTTTCCATTCACACTAAGAAATGTCTTAGTAGAATAGTAGAATAGACAGAAAGTATTCCGTTTTAAAAAGGAAAACTTTCCATTCACACTAAGAAATGTCTTGGTAGAATGGTAGAATAGACAGAAAGTATTCCGTTTTAAAAAGGAAAACTTTCCATTCACACTAAGAAATGTCTTGGTAGAACGGTAGAATAGACAGAAAGTATTCCGTTTTAAAAAGGAAACTTTTCCGAATCAGTCAGTAAACTAATCATGAAAAAATTAAAAATTCTTGTGTACTATAGAAACTTTTTCTTTGCTTTACGGAATTTTTTTTCATTATGATCGGAAAATTTTCTGCATTGTAAAGAAACTTTTGTTTTAAAGAGTAGGAACATTAACAGATGAAAATATTGCTTTTGGACACTGTTTTGATATTAATTAAATATTATTAAGAACTTTTTTGAATACATACACACATTTTTAAGTATTTCTCATCATAAAATGCATTACATGTAATGGATTTTATGATAACAAAATACTTAAAATGTATGTATGTATTCAAAAAAGTTCTTAATAATATTTAACTAAGATAAAAGGAAATCAAAATAGTGTCCAAAAGCAATATTTTCATCTGTTATTGGTCCTACTCTTTATAACAAAAGTTTCTTTACAATACAGAATCAGCTTGAAATTTTATTTATTTGTTACAAGTAATACTGATACGTTTAGCTCATGGGTATTTACATTTTTTTTAAATAAGTATTTTATACAAGGAATGCTAGAGAAGTATCTTTATAAACAAGGAGAAGTCATTACATAAAGTTTAACATAAGCAAAGAAAAGTGTATAAATAAATAAAAAGTACACAATGAAATGGATTTTATGTTCATAAAATACATAATATACTTTTATTTTCTTTAGAATATGTGTATATGTTTCCTAGGGAAAAAAAAAATAAAAAAAAAATATATATTTTTTAAGCGATATAAAAGAAAGTCCAAATAGTGTCCAAAACAAACCTTTTCATCTGTTGTCTGTATAGCAAAGTGGACTGTACAGAGATGCCAGCTTATTAGTGCCAGAATATACATAGGTGTAGCCAGTGGTGAAGTGTGTGTGGGAGATAATTGCCCCAAGCACTAAATATTTAGGTGATGCCAAAAACTGTTAAATAAGATATTAAAAACGGAACAAAATATTTTCAATTTCGACTGGATATTTAAAACCCACACTTATGTCATTGGGTGTAGCACAAGTGTATGACATGTTGCATGCGTATGAAGTGTATGCAACTAACATTGAAGTTTTATTGGTACTGGAAAGACTTTCTATTGCTGTATATCCAAAACAAAGGACATACAAAACATTTTTTAATCACAATAGTGACCGCCCCTTTTTAAAAAACTAGAACTTCTTTTAATTTACGCCTCAAAAAAAAAAAAAAAACAAGCTTATGGGGTCGTCTTCGTTCTTAAGTTGCACAGAACTCCAAACTTTTCAATATGTACATCCAACTTTGACATTATATTTGCCTCTTTCGGTAACTTTTTCTCAAAGATACCAAAAGGGAAGTCACTAGGTCAAAATGTTTAAGAATTATGAAGTTTAAAGTTTGGAACTCCTAATGTTAAACAGCTGGTGGAGTTTTTTTTATATAATTCAATACTTGACGTAATAATTTTATATTCGTATATTTTATTTGAAGCTTTTCGAAATCTATTTCGGTTAAAAAATTATAGATTATGGTTTATTTTATGGTTTAATTTATAAAAAAAATGTATTTTTAAATTAATTAAAAAATTAATTTTAATAGAAATAGATTTCTAAAAACTTCAAATATGCAAATCAAAAATCACAGCTGATTCCGCTAAGTAGTTTTTAAGTTATGCTTAAAACACTACCCACATTACAGTCTGATTTGCAACGATTACAGATTAGGAGTTACAAACTTTAAATTTTCATAATTTCAAAACTACTTGACTGAGTGAATTCCAGTTTGTTATCATAGGGCAACATTTACTGAAAAAGCCAAACATGATGCCCCAATTAGATGTATCTATTGAATTTGCTACAATTTCGGCATGAATATGACCCTCTAAGCTTATTTTTTTCAACATTAAATTAAAAAAGACAGTTTCCAGAAGAATAACTTTGTTTTTTACAGTGACAGTTTGGAGATTAAATGTTCTTTTTTGTCCCCAAATACACCCTGCGCATATATTTCAAATTTGTCACTTTTTATACCCAATTTGTGTCACAGAGACACTTTCCAATTAGGAACATTGCTGCACCTAACTATTATAACCCAATTTGGGTGCTTTTCTGCTCTATTACACACACACACACAAAATAATAATAATAATAAAGTAAATCTAAAAACTTTTGAAGTCATGTAAATTATAAGAATATACAGAATTCAGCTAACCCTAATAAATACGTTGATGATAAACAATTATCAGAAGCCATACAATTTGAAAATGTACAAGACTTTGAACTTGAAGCTCAACTGAAAATTACATAACAAAAAGGCTCAGTAAATGAAAATCATTTTTTGTTAAAATTTAAATCAGCTATTTTTTTTTCAAAATACAATTTTAAAATTACGCGTTTTAAAGTAAAATAACCTTTACTAAATCATTAAAATTAATAATTAGAAAAGCTCATTTAAATTTATTTGAAATTAAAAATATATAGAGAAACTCATTCACTTGTTTAATTTGAAATATTTTAATCATATATAAACAGTTAAAAATATAGTTAAAAAATGGAGCAACAGAAAATGATATAATTTGAAAATGTGAATTCTCTTTTACTTTTGAAAACAGGAAATAAAGTAAACAAATTGTCTTGTGTTATATATCACTTATTTACACTAACTGCAATTTAACAATATACTTTTTATTGACCTATTCTGTATAAAATATATACCACCTTAAATTACCCCTTTGATAAAATAAAAAGCATATAAACTCTTCATTACTAAAAGCTAAATCTTTTTGTTTTGACCAAATTTCTCGATTAAAAATCTTAGAATATAAAAGATAATGTAAGAATTTTATTCAGAAAAAAAAAATTGAAATTTTAAGCATTCTATTCTAGATCTGGATTATATACAGTATTCCTTTAAACATACCTATTCCAGATTATATACACTACTCTGAAATACATACATTAATTCATTTAATGAAGTTGGAGCATATATAAAAAATACTTAAGATAATTATGATTATCTGGGTATAAATTTCAATGGATCTGAAAAAATTATTCTTTGTTATTAAAATGTTTGAAAAGAAACACCAATTTTCCAGCTTTATGAGTTCTTTATAAGCGATTACAGAGTTTGCAGTGAATTAAAGTTTGATTTTTTTAAAATTTAAAATAAAAGATACTTTTAAATCAGGTGTTTGATTTTTTAAAGATTTTAACACTTTAGTTGTTTATTAGTTTACATTTATAAGTAATTAAAATTATATTAAAAAATATATATAAACATTTCAGAGTATTACTAACCATGGAATCTTTATTTTCCGAGTCTTTCCATAAATAAATTACATTGGAATATCGAACCATTTGTTATTTACATGTGCACAATGAAGTCATGAGATATCAATATAAATAACAATAAATATACTTTTGATTGACCTATATTTATTTATTCTAACATTTTACAAATCCTCGCAGAAACCCTCCATGTTTTTGTATTAAAAAATTCACATAAGATTTGTACATATTTTTTTAACAAATAAATTTATGCTTTAATCTTTTAACATTTCTCAGCTGAGATTCTCTATTTTTAAATTAGAATTTTTATCTTTAAGTGTGATATTTGATTTAAATAAAATTCAAAAAGCAAGGATTTTGAGTGTTGTCTCCCCCAGTCCTTAAATTTACAATGTATTGTTGTCAAAAATAATATTTATAATGAAATATCTTAACCTAAATTTGAAAAAAAAAAGTGTATTTAAATAAATCAGTTGATTTAAATCAGGATTGAAATCCAGTTGATTTAAATCAATGAACTCTGATTAAAAATTGTTAGACTACACAAGTGTTATTTAGCAATTATTTAATTTAAATTGAGATTATAGTGCTGAAATATAATTTCAATTATTGATCTAAATATTTTAAGATTTCTGAACTTTCTGTATTATAACTGATTAGATAACGTTGAAGAAATTGGCAATGAAACTATGCTTAGATTTCAAAAGATACCAAAATTTACCAATTGCTGTAAAAAAAAGTAATTAAAAAAATTTCTTTCCAAAATCATGTACTTGCATACAATATTTTAACAAAAGATTATATTGAAGTAAAAGTTATAACACCAATCTGGTGAATCAGCTAAATAAACTTATCAAAAGCCAATTTGATAACTTAAAACCTGCATTTTATTTTGAAGAAATAAATTAAGGACTTGTGAATAATATTTATAAACTCTTTACAAATGAAAAAAGCAAAAATATGGAATATATAAGCACTTACTTACAGGGAAGTCCAGTTGCCAGTAAATATATATATATATTAAATATAAATTAAAGTAAAGATACTTTAAAAAAATATTTAAAAAATAAGGAAATTTTAAAAAATGTACACTACCAGTATTGGACATCTGTTTCCTGCTGGTGAAAGCTATATTTTGATAATTGTATAAGGGAATTTATCACCTCTTTAAAATTTCCGTAGGTTACCATGGGATTTCACAATCAGCATTAAAGGGGAAAAAATGATGCCACAGGAATATAGTAGAAAAACGTGATAATTTTACAAAATGTAACAAATAGAGATTTAGCAGACTATCAAATATTCGGCTGAGTACTAACTTTTTAAAAAGTATATTGATTACAATTTTTTTTTATCATGATTAATAACAAAGAAATAAATGTTTGTGAGTCTTTTATTCCTCAATGGCAGATCACTTAATAGCAGAATATTAAAAATTGCAAATAATTCAGAAAAAATATCTATAAAATAGTGAATTCAATAAAAAATCGTTCTTAGCAAATATGTATGTGCTATTTTTTTTTTTTTTTACTTAAACTTATTAAAATAAATCAAGTGCATTTAATTTACACAAACATTAAATTGACTAAATACTATTTTTTAAAAAATTTATAAATTACTCGATTTTTTCTGGCTAACAACAAAAGACAGAAAAAATAAAACAAACATTTATACTGAAAAATAAAATTTATTTTCAACAAAACTATAAATCAAAATGTTTTAATAAAACAAATTACAGCACTGTATTTATGCTATGTATATGCTATTGGCATGTATGTATTCCTTTAGAATTGATGCAGTTAGTAAAAAAGCCTGCCTAGATTCCGGCCTGATAACAGTCTTAATTAAACACCCAGTAGGATGCTAGAGCAACGAAATTGACTCAGTTGAACATTTCTCCGAAAAAAGTGTCACACCATCAACATACGAAAACACCTTGACGTCCTTTCTAACATCCTCATTCTCTAGTAGGCAAGGATGATCTGTTCTAGCTGTAAGGCGACATTGATCACTGCAGTATTATCCTGTAATAATAACAGTAATAATATTAATTTTTTTTATTGTACTAATTGCTAGTGACAATGTATATTTAAAAATATAAAAAAACAGCACAAGAGCAAAGAATGATTAAGGGGACACTTCGTCTTCAGCGATAAGTATTTTTAAGAACAAAATATTTGAAAATTTTCCTTTGAATAAAGAATTCAAAATTCATAAAATTTTTAAAAAATTTAAAAATTAAGGAAATTTTTAAAAATGTACTCTACCAGCATTGGACATCTGTTTCCTGCTGGTGAAAGCTATATTTTGATAATTGTATAACGGAATTTATCATTTCTTTAAAATTTACATAGGTTACTATATGGGATTTCACAATCAGCATTAAAAGAAAAAAAAATGGTGCCACAGGAATATAGTAGAAAAACATAACAATAATTTTACGATATGTAACAAATAGTGATTTAGCAGATTATCAAATATTCGGCTGGATACTAACTTTTTAAAAGGTATATTAATTAAAAAAATTTATATATATTAAATTGGAAATAAAATAATAAAAATAAAAGTGCTCAGTCAAACTGATGGCATTGAGCTCACAGGCTATTCACACTATTTGCATATTATACTCTTATTTCAAAGAAAAAACACATTTATATAAATTAGAAGGGGGGGGGGTCATTAGCTCCCCTATTTACGTCCTTTATACTTAACCAATAAACGTCCAAATCTAATCAGGGAAGCGCCTTATCAAAATAAACCGGTATACAACATTTGCATCAAATTGGATAATTCGGCATGAAAAAACTATTTATTTAAATTAAAATGGACAATTAGTCCCTGTTCCCCCTTTTTACTTAACCAAATGACCCCCCCCCCCCAAAAAAAAAAAAAAAAAAAAAAAAAAAAAAAAAACGAATCAGGGAAGCATCTTATCAGAATAAACCTATATAAAAAATTTGAAGCAAATCGGTTAGTTCTGCATGAAAAACCCATTTATCTAAATTAAGGGGAGGGAATTCGTCCCCGTTCCCTCCTTTATACTTAACAAATGAACCCCCAAAACTAATGCGGGAAACGCCTTATCACAATGAATCAATATACAAAATTTGAAGCAAACTAGATAATTTTGCATAAAAAACCCATTTATCTAACTTAAGGTGGATTAGCCCCTCGTTCCATCCTTTAATCTTAACCAATAAACCCCCAAAATTAATCAGGGAAGTGCCTTATCACAATGAAAATATATACCAAATTTGAAGAAAATCGGATAATTCTGCACGAAAAACCCATTTATTTAAATTAGGGGGAGCATTAAACCATTTTCCCCCTTTTATACTTAACCAAAGAACCCCAAAGCTAATCAGGGAAGCGCCTAATCAGAATGAACTTATATACCAAATTTGAAGCAAATCGGATAATTCTGCATGAAAAACCTATTTATCTAAATTAAGGAGGGGGGATTAGCCTCCAGTTCCCCCCCCCCCCTTTATACTTAACCGATGAACCCTCAAAACTAATCAGGAAAGAGACTTATCACAATGAACCTCATACAATATCTGAAGAAAATTCGATAATTCTGCATGAAAAAACCATTTATCTAAGTTAGGGGGGATTAGCTTCCATTCCCCCTTCATACTTAACCAATGAACCCCCAAAACTAATCAGGGAAGCGCCTTATCAGAATGAACCTATATTCAAAATTTGAAGCAAATTGGATAATTCTGCATGAAAAACACATTTATCTAAATTAAGGGGGGATCCGCCCCCGTTCCACCCCTTTTATACTTAGCAATTGGACCCCCAAAGCTAATCAGGGAAGCGCCTTATCACAATGAACCTATATGCAAAATTTGAAGCAAATTGTATAATTCAGCATGAAAAATCAATTTATCCAAATTACGGGGGATTGGACCACGTTCCCCCCTTTATATTTAACCAATGAACCCCCAAAACTGATCCGGGGAAGCGTCTTATCACATCGAACCTATATATAAAAATTGAAACAAATCTGATAATTCTGAATAAAAAAGTCATTTATCTAAAGTAAGGGGGGGGGATTAATCACCGTCCCCCTCTTTATACTTAACCAATGAACAACCAAAACTAATGAAGGAAGCGCCTTATCACAATGAAGCTAACACATGGGCTGATAAGTTCCCGGTCTAATAAAGAAAACACAACTTTTTAACAAAACATTATGAGTTTTATAACTTTAATAAATAACATAACTTTAATAATAAATAATAATAATTTAATAATAATAATTTAATAAATAAATAATAATAATAGTTTAATAATAAATAACATAATTTTATAACGAAAAAGCTCCAAACAGTGTTCTAAATCATTGACTCGTTGTTGTTTTTGGTCAAAAGTCAACACGCGCGGCAGCCACTTTGACAACAGCTTTTTCATAGACAAATGCTCATTCAAAATAAAACCTACACGTTTCTTGGATATCTTCAGAGTCTGAGCTATCGCCTGCAACTTCACTTTACGGTTCCCCAAAACGATTTTTTGGACTATTTTTATGTTTTCCGGAGTAACCACCTCTTTTGCGTGGTGCATCACTGGTGTCCGTACGACCATGTTTAAATTCAGCAAACCAGTCAATAATGTTTGATTTACCTGGTGCAATGTCCGGATAATGCTTATCAAGCCAAGCTTTTGTTTGAACGGTGTTTTTTCCTATCAAAATACAATTCTTGAAATTCTTGTTTATCCATTTTTTTTGTTTATCAACAAAGTTGTTCAAATAAAACCACTCTAACGTTTTATCCACACGGCGAATCATCATGACATCTTTTCTGCTACCTTTTAAAGGTTCATATTTACTAAAAAAAAACATCGGTTCGGCAATTGCAACGCCATCTGTGTGCCAGACCGGGAAATTATCAGCCCATGTGTTATATACAAAATTTGAAGGAAATTGGGTAATTTTGCATGAAAAACCCATTTATTTAATTTAGGGGGATTAGCCCTTGTCCCGCCTATATATTTAACCATTGAACCCCCAAAACTGATCAGGGAAGCGTCTTATCAGAAACAATCTATATACAAAATTTTAAGCAAATCGGATAATTCTGCATGAAAAACCCATTTATGTAAATTAAGGGGGGGAGGAAGAATCACTGTTCCCCTCTTTATACTTTACCATTGAACTCCCAAAACTAATCAGGGAAACGACTTATCACAATGAACTTATGTACAAAATATGAAGAAAATTGGATAATTTTGCATGTAAAACCCATTTATTTAATTTAGGGGGACTAGCCCCGGTTCCCCCTTTATATTTAACCATTGAACCCCCAAAACTGATCAGGGAAGCGCCTTATCAAAAACAACCTAATACAAAATTTTAAGCAAATCGGATAATTCTGCATGAAAAACCCATTACATAAATTAAGGGGGGATTAGTCCCATTTCGCTCCCTTTATACTTTACCATTGAACCCCCAAAACTAATCAAGGAAGCACCTTATCAGAATGAACCTTTTATAAAAAAAATTTGAAACATTTGGATAATTCTGCTTTAAAAGATCATTTTTCTCAATTGAAAAGGGGGGGGGGGGAATTAGTCCCTGTTCTCCCCTTTATACTTCACCAATGTACCTACATACAAAATTTGAAGCAAGTTAGATAATTCTGCATGAAAAACCGTTTTATCTAAATTAAGGGTAGGATTGGCCCCCGTTCCCCTCGTTTATACTTTACCATTGAACTCCCAAAACTAATCAGGGAAGCGATTTATCACAATGAACTTATGTACAAAATACGAAGCAAATTGGGTAATTTTACATGAAAAAACCATTTCTTTATTTTAGATGGGGGGATTAGCCCCTGTTCCCCCTTTATATTTAACCATTGAACCCCCAAAACTGATCCAGGGAAGCGCCTTATCACAATGAACCTACATACAAAATTTGAAGCAAATCGGATAATTCTGCATAAAAAACTTATTTATCTAAATTAAGGGGGAGGAATAATCACCGTTCCCCTCTTTATACTTAACCAATGAACCCCCAAAACTAATAAAGGAAGCGCCTTATCACAATGTAGCTCTATAAAAAATATGAAAAAAATTGGGAAATTTTGCATGAAAAACCCATTTATTTAATTTAGGGGGAGATTAGCCCCTGTTCCTCTTTTATATTTAACCATTGAACCCCCAAAACTGATCAGGGAAACGCCTTATCGGAATGAACCTATATACAAAATTTGAAACAAATCAGATATTTCTGCATGAAAAACACATTATCTAAATTAAGGGGGGGGGGATTAGCCCCCAGTTCCCTCATGTAAACTTAACAAATGAACCACCAAAACTGATCAGGGAAGCGCCTTATCAGAGTGAACCTATGTATAAAATTTGAAACAAAACGGATAATTCTGCATGAAAAACCCATTTATATAAATTAAGTGGGGATCGGCCCCCGTCTCCCCTCCCCCTTTTATACTTAGCAATTTAACCCCCAAAACTAATCAGGGAATCGGATTATCAGAATGAACATATATATAAAATTTGAAAATTTAAAATCGGATAATTCTGCATGAAAAACCTATTTATGTAAATTAAGCGGGAGGGGGGGGATTAGCCCCCAGTTCCCTCATGTAAACTTAACAAATGAACCCCCAAAACTGATCAGGGAAGCGCCTTATCAGAATGAACCTATGTATAAAATTTGAAACAAATCGGATATTTCTGCATGAAAAACACATTATCTAAATTAAGGGGGGGGGGGATTAGCCCCCAGTTCCCTCCTGTAAACTTAACAAATGAACCCCCAAAACTGATCAGGGAAGCGCCTTATCAGAAAGAACCTATATAGAATATTTGAAACAAATCGGATAATTCTGCATGAAAAACCCATTATCTAAATTAAGGGGGATTAGCCCCCAGTTCCGCCCTGTATACTTAATCAATTAACCCCCAAAGATAATCAGGGAAGCGCCTTATCAGAATGAACCTATATACAATATTTGAAACAAATCGGATAATTCTGCATGAAAAACCCATTTACCTAAATTAAGGGGGTGGGGGGGATTAATGACCGTTGTCCTCTTTATACTTAACCAATGAACCCCCAAAACTAATGAAGGAAACGCCTTATCACAATGAAGCTATATACAAAATTTGAAGCAAATTGTGCAATTCTGCATGAAAACCCCATTTATTTAGGGAGGGGATTCGCCCCTGTTCCCCCTTTATATTTAACCATTGAACCCCCAAAGCTGATCAGAAAAGCGCCTTATTGGAATGAACCTATATACAAAATTTGAAACAAATCGGATATTTCTGCATGAAAAACCCATTTACCTAAATTAAGGGGGTGGGGGGGATTAATGACCGTTGTCCTCTTTATACTTAACCAATGAACCCCCAAAACGAATGAAGGAAACGCCTTAACACAATGAAGCTATATACAAAATTTGAAGCAAATTGTGCAATTCTGCATGAAAACCCCATTTATTTAGAGAGGGGATTCGCCCCTGTTCCCCCTTTATATTTAACCATTGAACCCCCAAAACTGATCCAGGGAAGCGCCTTATCACAATAAACCTATATACAAAATTTGAAGCAAATCGGATAATTCTGCATAAAAAACTTATTTATCTAAATTAAGGGGGAGGAATAATCACCGTTCCCCTCTTTATACTTAACCAATGAACCCCCAAAACTAATAAAGGAAGCGCCTTATCACAATGTAGCTCTATAAAAAATATGAAGAAAATTGGGAAATTTTGCATGAAAAACCCATTTATTTAATTTAGGGGGAGATTAGCCCCTGTTCCTCTTTTATATTTAACCATTGAACCCCCAAAACTGATCAGGGAAGCGCCTTATCGGAATGAACCTATATACAAAATTTGAAACAAATCGGATATTTCTGCATGAAAAACACATTATCTAAATTAAGGGGGGGATTAGCCCCCAGTTCCCTCCTGTAAACTTAACAAATGAACCCCCAAAACTGATCAGGGAAGCGCCTTATCAGAATGAACCTATATAGAATATTTGAAACAAATCGGATAATTCTGCATGAAAAACCCATTATCTAAATTAAGGGGGATTAGCCCCCAGTTCCGCCCTGTATACTTAATCAATTAACCTCCAAAGATAATCAGGGAAGCGCCTTATCAGAATGAACCTATATACAATATTTGAAACAAATCGGATAATTCTGCATGAAAAACCCATTTACCTAAATTAAGGTGGTGGGGGGATTAATGACCGTTGCCCTCTTTATACTTAACCAATGAACCCCCAAAACTAATGAAGGAAACGCCTTATCACAATGAAGCTATATACAAAATTAGAAGCAAATTGTGTAATTCTGCATGAAAAACCCATTTATTTAATTTAGGGGGAGATTAGCCCCTGTTCCTCTTTTATATTTAACCATTGAACCCCCAAAACTGATAAAAGAAGCGCCTTATTGGAATGAACCTATATACAAAATTTGAAACAAATCGGATATTTCTGCATGAAAAACACATTATCTAAATTAAGGGGGGGGGATTAGCCCCCAGTTCCCTCATGTAAACTTAACAAATGAACCACCAAAACTGATCAGGGAAGCACCTTATCAGAGTGAACCTATGTATAAAATTTGAAACAAAACGGATAATTCTGCATGAAAAACACATTTATATAAATTAAGTGGGGATCAGCCCCCGTCTCCCCTCCCCCTTTTATACTTAGCAATTTAACCCCCAAAACTAATCAAGGAATCGGATTATCAGAATGAACATATATATAAAATTTGAAAATTTAAAATCGGATAATTCTGCATGAAAAACCTATTTATGTAAATTAAGCGGTGGAGGGGGGGGATTAGCCCCCAGTTCCCTCATGTAAACTTAACAAATGAACCCCCAAAACTGATCAGGGAAGCGCCTTATCAGAATGAACCTATGTATAAAATTTGAAACAAATCGGATATTTCTGCATGAAAAACACATTATCTAAATTAAGGGGGGGGGGGATTAGCCCCAGTTCCCTCCTGTAAACTTAACAAATGAACCCCCAAAACTGATCAGGGAAGCGCCTTATCAGAAAGAACCTATATAGAATATTTGAAACAAATCGGATAATTCTGCATGAAAAACCCATTATCTAAATTAAGGGGGATTAGCCCCCAGTTCCACCCTGTATACTTAATCAATTAACCCCCAAAGATAATCAGGGAAGCGCCTTATCAGAATGAACCTATATACAATATTTGAAAAAAATCGGATAATTCTGCATGAAAAACCCATTTACCTAAATTAAGGGGGTGGGGGAGATTAATGACCGTTGTCCTCTTTATACTTAACCAATGAACCCCCAAAACTAATGAAGGAAACGCCTAATCACAATGAAGCTATATACAAAATTTGAAGCAAATTGTGTAATTCTGCATGAAAACCCCATTTATTTAGGGAGGGGATTCGCCCCTGTTCCCCCTTTATATTTAACCATTGAACCCCCAAAGCTGATCAGAGAAGCGCCTTATTGGAATGAACCTATATACAAAATTTGAAACAAATCGGATATTTCTGCATGAAAAACACATTATCTAAATTAAGGGGGGGGGGATTAGCCCCCAGTTCCCTCATGTAAACTTAACAAATGAACCCCCAAAACTGATCAGGGAAGCGCCTTATCAGAGTGAACCTATGTGTAAAATTTGAAACAAAACTGATAATTCTGCATTAAAAACCCATTTATATAAATTAAGTGGGGATCAGCCCCCGTTCCCCCTCCCCCTTTTATACTTAGCAATTTAACCCCCAAAACTAATCAAGGAATCGGATTATTAGAATGAACATATATATAAAATTTGAAAATTTAAAATCGGATAATTCTGCATGAAAAATCTATTTATGTAAATTAAGCGGGGGTGGGGGGGGGGGGTCCGGCTTTGATAACCTGTGAGCTAAAACAAATTCTATTACAATGATATTTCGGGTTCTGTGAACTCCAAAAATAGCAGAAATTTCAGAACATTTATGATTTATATGTTGACATTATGACTCATTTGAACATTTTTTTATTTCTTGAAATTTGCACAGTATTAACACGTGCATTTAAATACATGACAAGATTTAGTTAAAGGAAAGCACAAATATGAAATAAAATCAAATTAGATATTTTTTTTTTTTGTTAGAAACCCACATACAAGATAATTTTTATATAAATTAGGATGAAAAACAATACAGAAATGTAACAAAAGCTATTACAGGTTTTCTTTTTCTTTCTTTTTTTATTTTTAAATGAAGAATTGAAGCTTTATATTTTTAAAATACATCCCCCCCCCCCGCACCCCTACTGACAAAAATTCCCTGTTTGCTCTTTTTTATTCTGTTTATTTTAAATTATTAGAAAAGATTAAAAGTCATTTTTTATTTTCAAAATAATGTGAGAAAAATAAAATTTAATCAATTAAATTTGAATATACAGGGTGGGGCAGTTGAAAGCTTCTGCATGCAAGCTTTTACAGCATGAATATAGGTAAAATCAACCTCAAGGTATTAAGCATATTCTACTTTACGTTTTTCACAACTAAAATATTGTCTGATATTAAAAGACTACTGAAATTTATTTTACCATATACCATTATAAATTTCGTTATAGCACCCTGACATACATTTCTCAATTTTTTAATCAACATTATAGAATTTAATGGACATTCCTTTTTAATTGAATTTTAATACACTACAAATAATAAAATGTTAAATTGATTCTATAATAATGTAGTACCTGAAAAAAAAAGACAATATATGATTCTGATATGGCATCGAATACAGAAAAATCTCATGAATTTATTTTAAGATCATAGGTATGTTATTGATATCTTCAGTGTTGAATTCAGGCATTTTTCTCCGAGAGGGATTTCTGTGGCTCCTGGGGGCATATTATAGAGTTCTGAGGGGGGGAGGAAGAATCACCGTTCCCCTCTTTATACTTTACCATTGAACTCCCAAAACTATTCAGGGAAACGACTTATCACAATGAACTTATGTAGAAAATATGAAGAAAATTGGATAATTTTGCATGTAAAACCCACTTATTTAATTTAGGGGGACTAGCCCCGGTTCCCCCTTTATATTTAACCATTGAACCCCCAAAACTGATCAGGGAAGCGCCTTATCAGAAACAACCTAATACAAAATTTTAAGCAAATCGGATAATTCTGCATGAAAAACCCATTACATAAATTAAGGGGGGATTAGTCTCATTTCGCTCCCTTTATACTTTACCATTGAACCCCCAAAACTAATCTAGGAAGCACCTTATCAGAATGAACCTTTTATAAAAAAAATTTGAAACAATTGGATAATTCTGCTTTAAAAAATCATTTTTCTCAATTGAGAGGGGGGGGGGGGAATTAGTCCCTGTTCTCCCCTTTATACTTCACCAATGTACCTACATACAAAATTTGAAGCAAGTTAGATAATTCTGCATGAAAAACCGTTTTATCTAAATTAAGGGTAGGATTGGCCCCCGTTCCCCTCGTTTATACTTTACCATTGAACTCCCAAAACTAATCAGGGAAGCGACTTATCACAATGAACTTATGTACAAAATACGAAGCAAATTGGGTAATTTTACATGAAAAAACCATTTGTTTATTTTAGAGGGGGGGGGGGATTAGCCCCTGTTCCCCCTTTATATTTAACCATTGAACCCCCAAAACTGATCCAGGGAAGCGCCTTATCACAATAAACCTATATACAAAATTTGAAGCAAATCGGATAATTCTGCATAAAAAACTTATTTATCTAAATTAAGGGGGAGGAATAATCACCGTTCCCCTCTTTATACTTAACCAATGAACCCCCAAAACTAATAAAGGAAGCGCCTTATCACAATGTAGCTCTATAAAAAATATGAAGAAAATTGGGAAATTTTGCATGAAAAACCCATTTATTTAATTTAGGGGGAGATTAGCCCCTGTTCCTCTTTTATATTTAACCATTGAACCCCCAAAACTGATCAGGGAAGCGCCTTATCGGAATGAACCTATATAGAAAATTTGAAACAAATCGGATATTTCTGCATGAAAAACACATTATCTAAATTAAGGGGGGGATTAGCCCCCAGTTCCCTCCTGTAAACTTAACAAATGAACCCCCAAAACTGATCAGGGAAGCGCCTTATCAGAATGAACCTATATAGAATATTTGAAACAAATCGGATATTTCTGCATGAAAAACCCATTATCTAAATTAAGGGGGATTAGCCCCCAGTTCCGCCCTGTATACTTAATCAATTAATCTCCAAAGATAATCAGGGAAGCGCCTTATCAGAATGAACCTATATACAATATTTGAAACAAATCGGATAATTCTGCATGAAAAACCCATTTACCTAAATTAAGGTGGTGGGTGGATTAATGACCGTTGCCCTCTTTATACTTAACCAATGAACCCCCAAAACTAATGAAGGAAACGCCTTATCACAATGAAGCTATATACAAAATTAGAAGCAAATTGTGTAATTCTGCATGAAAACCCCATTTATTTAATTTAGGGAGGGGATTCGCCCCTGTTCCCCCTTTATATTTAACCATTGAACCCCCAAAGCTTATCAAAGAAGCGCCTTATTGGAATGAACCTATATACAAAATTTGAAACAAATCGGATATTTCTGCATGAAAAACCCATTTATTTAATTTAGGGGGAGATTAGCCCCTGTTCCTCTTTTATATTTAACCATTGAACCCCCAAAACTGATCAAAGAAGCGCCTTATTGGAATGAACCTATATACAAAATTTGAAACAAATCGGATATTTCTGCATGAAAAACACATTATCTAAATTAAGGGGGGGGGATTAGCCCCCAGTTCCCTCATGTAAACTTAACAAATGAACCACCAAAACTGATCAGGGAAGCGCCTTATCATAGTGAACCTATGTATAAAATTTGAAACAAAACGGATAATTCTGCATGAAAAACACATTTATATAAATTAAGTGGGGATCAGCCCCCGTCTCCCCTCCCCCTTTTATACTTAGCAATTTAACCCCCAAAACTAATCAAGGAATCGGATTATCAGAATGAACATATATATAAAATTTGAAAATTTAAAATCGGATAATTCTGCATGAAAAACCTATTTATGTAAATTAAGCGGGGGGGGGGGATTAGCCCCCAGTTCCCTCATGTAAACTTAACAAATGAACCCCCAAAACTGATCAGGGAAGCGCCTTATCAGAATGAACCTATGTATAAAATTTGAAACAAATCGGATATTTCTGCATGAAAAACACATTATCTAAATTAAGGGGGGGGGATTAGCCCCAGTTCCCTCCTGTAAACTTAACAAATGAACCCCCAAAACTGATCAGGGAAGCGCCTTATCAGAAAGAACCTATATAGAATATTTGAAACAAATCGGATAATTCTGCATGAAAAACCCATTATCTAAATTAAGGGGGATTAGCCCCAAGTTCCGCCCTGTATACTTAATCAATTAACCCCCAAAGATAATCAGGGAAGCGCCTTATCAGAATGAACCTATATACAATATTTGAAACAAATCGGATAATTCTGCATGAAAAACCCATTTACCTAAATTAAGGGGGTGGGGGAGATTAATGACCGTTGTCCTCTTTATACTTAACCAATGAACCCCCAAAACTAATGAAGGAAACGCCTTATCACAATGAAGCTATATACAAAATTTGAAGCAAATTGTGTAATTCTGCATGAAAACCCCATTTATTTAGGGAGGGGATTCGCCCCTGTTCCCCCTTTATATTTAACCATTGAACCCCCAAAGCTGATCAGAGAAGCGCCTTATTGGAATGAACCTATATACAAAATTTGAAACAAATCGGATATTTCTGCATGAAAAACACATTATCTAAATTAAGGGGGGGGGGGGGGATTAGCCCCCAGTTCCCTCATGTAAACTTAACAAATGAACCCCCAAAACTGATCAGGGAAGCGCCTTATCAGAGTGAACCTATGTGTAAAATTTGAAACAAAACTGATAATTCTGCATTAAAAACCCATTTATATAAATTAAGTGGGGATCAGCCCCCGTTCCCCCTCCCCCTTTTATACTTAGCAATTTAACCCCCAAAACTAATCAAGGAATCGGATTATTAGAATGAACATATATATAAAATTTGAAAATTTAAAATCGGATAATTCTGCATGAAAAACCTATTTATGTAAATTAAGCGGGGGGGGGGGGGGGGGGGTCCGGCTTTGATAACCTGTGAGCTAAAAAAAATTCTATTACAATGATATTTCGGGTTCTGTGAACTCCAAAAATAGCAGAAATTTCAGAACATTTATGATTTATATGTTGACATTATGACTCATTTGAACATTTTTTTATTTCTTGAAATTTGCACAGTATTAACACGTGCATTTAAATACATGACAAGATTTAGTTAAAGGAAAGCACAAATATGAAATAAAATCAAATTAGATATTTTTTTTTTTTTTGTTAGAAACCCACATACAAGATAATTTTTATATAAATTAGGATGAAAAACAATACAGAAATGTAACAAAAGCTATTACAGGTTTTCTTTTTCTTTCTTTTTTTATTTTTAAATGAAGAATTGAAGCTTTATATTTTTAAAATAAATCCCCCCCCCCCCCTGCACCTCTACTGACAAAAATTCCCTGTTTGCTTTTTTTTATTCTGTTTATTTTAAATTATTAGAAAAGATTAAAAGTCATTTTTTATTTTCAAAATAATGTGAGAAAAATAAAATTTAATCAATTAAATTTGAATATACAGGGTGGGGCTGTTGAAAGCTTCTGCATGCAAGCTTTTACAGCATGAATATAGGTAAAATCAACCTCAAGGTATTAAGCATATTCTACTTTACGTTTTTCACAACTAAAATATTGTCTGATATTAAAAGACTACTGAAATTTATTTTACCATATACCATTATAAATTTCGTTATAGCACCCTGACATACATTTCTCAATTTTTTAATCAACATTATAGAATTTAATGGACATTCCTTTTTAACTGAATTTTAATACACTACAAATAATAAAATGTTAAATTGATTCTATAATAATGTAGTACCTGAAAAAAAAAGACAATATATGATTCTGATATGGCATCGAATACAGAAAAATCTCATGAATTTATTTTAAGATCATAGGTATGTTATTGATATCTTCAGTGTTGAATTCAGGCATTTTTCTCCGAGAGGGATTTCTGTGGCTCCTGGGGGCATATTATAGAGTTCCGAGGGGGGGGGGAATTGCACTTTTTGACCATTAAATCATAAAATCCGAAATCTTCAGAGGGGGTGGCCATTTCAATGCTCCGGGAGAGAGGAATGTCCCCCCCCCCGGCTATCTCCTGAATTCAACACTGGATGCCTTACAGAATTAAACAAATAAACAAGTACCTGAATTTAGAATAAGTTAAAAACTACTTAAAAAGCAGTCTACAAAAATTGAGTTTTCATTAAGATAATATCTAAGTTAGAAATTTCTGGCACATCAAAATATTTTTTTGATTGGGGATATTTTTCTCATAAAAAATAAACTGAGCGAGAAATAAGATAACATGCATTTTATTTCAGGCTACGCAGCTCCTTAAACATGTTATTCGGTTTGATAATCATGCACTGTAAATATATGGACATATCAAATCCCAAATATTAAAAATCACATAAATTTTAGTACTTACCATTGCGAAGTTAGAACTACGTAGAACAATTGTCCAATATTTAACAACATGGCGGACATCTTCTTCATGGAAAATCTCGATTCTGTTCTGTTATCAATCACGTGACGCCACGCCTTTCATACGTCAGCAGAGAGCGAGACTGCGCAGTAAGTCCGGTGAAGTTATTTTCCATCTTTTCGGAAACTAATACGATATAAAAAGATTATTTTTATGACTGTAGGAAAACTTTCTGTTGTGATTCGGAAAAAATATTTTATCGGTTGTTTTCCGTATCGTAAAGGAAATTTATCTTTTACGAAACGGAAAAGGGTTGGAAATTTTTTACAGTGTGTAATAATTTTTTTTGTGATACCAAATGAACTATATATGCTATGCACTCCGTAAGCTATAGAAAGCATGTTGTAGTGCAGCTCAGTGATCCATATCAATTCCACCATGCTTGAAGTATCGCAACATCACTAAAACGCATCCCCTATAATTTTACCTGTAATATCTCCTATAAACCATAATATAGTGGAATTCTTTTGTGCGTCCCTATAAACAAACTATAAATGCTACATACTTCTGTTCTATACTACACAGAAACCATGTTGAGTCCATCTACGTAATGCCTATCAATTTCTTTATACTCGAAGCATTATTTTCCATATACAGCAATGGTTGATGTGCCGTGAGACTAACTCAGGCACACTACAAAAATTTTCCGTCAAGTGGTATCCAGATTTTAAGAATTAACGAAACTTTCGGTAAGTTAGCATTGATATTCTACGATTTATTTTGAAATAAGGTTTATATATAAATTAACCCGTAAGGCATGATGACGTCACGGCGACGTCACTGTGAAGTCACACTGTGACTTTGTGACAGTCGTCGTGACGTCAAGTGACGTCGATGTGAAGTCACTGTGACCTAAATGTGAAGTCGTTATGGCCGTTTTCAAGGCTTTCCGTGACCTCACAATGTGACTACTTTGTGAAGTCACCGTGCGACTTCAATGTGTCAAATGTGACGAATCTGCATCGGATAGGGTGACCAGATTTTATCCGAATCCTATCCGGATTGTTCGGTTCAACATTTTTTTATGCTACAAGTTTGTGACGTTTGTGACGACACTGCACCGGGTCGGGTGACCAGGTTTTACCCGAATCCAATCCAGAAAGTTCGGATTGATCTTTTTGGATTTGTTTGGCTACGGAATGGATTTGGTTTAGTGGTCGAGTGACCTGATTTTCGTGAACTCGATCTGACCCGAGTCGGGTATAATGTTATTACTGTAAGTCTTGTTCGGAATAGAATCTTGCATACGACCGAGTAACCAGATTTTATCAGAAATTGTAATACGACACAATTTCATATGTCGGATGGGATCTAGAGTCATGCACGAATCCGGTTATATACTTCTTGAAAATGACTGAACATGAATGATGGTTGACTGAAATTATATTTCGATTCAACCCGTATTCTTACCCTAACCCAACAACAACAACAACAAAAAATCTGTTGGCCCTCAACCCGACCGAACCTGATAAATGATTTCGCATAGATTCGGATAACAAAATTTTACCAAATCACGATAAAATCAACGATAAGGATTGGATCGGCAATAATTTTTTTTGTGCAACTCGTATTCAAATTAAAACTTTGCATCTGATTGGGAAACCTGCTAATGTAGTCGTTAAGCAAGAAAATTATATATGTAAAAAACGCATACTAATATAAAAATAATATGTGAATATTTCAATAATATGAACTTCTATTGCGCAAATAAAAACTTTTAAAATTAACTTCTACTTCCATTTGTTTTACGTAACCACCAAAAATATTGACAATAATTAAAACTATGCTATTTTGCTGTTAAGTATTGAAGTTTTTAATTGTGTATACTTTGCCATATTTCCCCTCGCTCAGTATCACGAAACTTTCTGACACATTTATGAACAAATATTTAAACGCAGGTCACTTGCATGCCTGATTATTAAAGCGATTTGGAATGAATAGCGTTTTCCATTTTTAGATAAATGAAATACTTAAGATCAATTTCGGTCAAGTTTTTTTTTCCGTTTCTGACGCTGCGCGTCGGAAATTCGGTTCAAAACACCGACTTTGCTAGTGTTTTCTGAAACATCTTCTGCCGTTACCAAAAAATGGAAAACGTCATTCTATTAAATATATTCTGATTAAGAACACCTGCCAATTTCATGTGTTTCCGAATAAAAATGAATTCAGAAATATGTCAGAAATTAGTTATTTTGGATTTGAGAACAATGAAATATTTTGATAACTAGGGAAAAAAAAGAAACATCCTTTAAGAAGAGTACACGGAAAACAGAAGTTAAAAATATTAATTTCCTGAGGAGATATTTTAAATATACGAATGCGTCCTTCGCTCATAGGTTTAACGTTAGCGAGGGTAGTAGGAAAGTTCTCTGAAGAACAGCCTTAAGAATTGTCAGAGGAAACACAATTCCATGTATTCTGATACTCCGAAAAATGTTCTCATTATATATATATATATATATATATATATATATATATATGTTACGGTCAATATGATTAATCCGGTCATTATTAATAATAATGGCCGGACATAATGGCCGATTATTATTAATAATACCGGTTATTATTATTAATGACCAGATTACTCATATTGACCGTAACATATATATATTAAACTCCATACAAAATCATTGTCTCAGTAATCTTAATAAATGTACTTCTCTAAAATTCAGTATTTTAAATATGCTATCGAAATACATAAAGTATTCATCTTGTGATAATAACAACAATTAGCTTGAACAATTAATTTTTAACATAAATATTTGATTAATTATTGATATTCTAATTGGTAAATGTATTTTAAAACGAATATTGTGTTTATTTAGTATAATTTCATTAAGTTCAGATTCGAAACGCAATTATAAAACAATTACCTATTACTTTTTTATATGAAGTCCATTACTGGCACAGTGGATGTCCAGTACTGGAATGGTGGATGCTCATTGCTGGAATTTTAAGTGTTTTCCTTTATTTCTATTAGTACAATTAAATTTACATTTACAAGTGGAAATGTGACAATGAGATTGGTTACATATTGTAGATACATTCATACATTGAATTTAAAAAGTGGAATATAATAACGATAACTAGTAATTAAAAACATATTTTTTAAAGACGTTACTTAAAAGTACCCGTTACTGGAAAGAGTGTCCTATTACTATAATATAATTATAATTATTTTACATTAATCCCTCAGACGTAAATTTCTCTATTAAATATTTAAAATTTCCAAGTACTTCCTTACGTAATAGCCATCGTGTTATTATCGTAATGCTGCAAAGTTCTATATTAGATATTAATTCCTAATGTTTAATAATAAAACTCATATTTTATGCAAGACCTTTCATATATTATTAATAATAATTTTGATCAAGTCTCTTTAAAATGAAATACATTACGAATAAGAAATAATACCTGTAAACAAATCTATGGAAATTCACAAAATCTTATATTTATGTTTAAAAATCTATTAAGTCCTAAAACATAATAAAATATATCGTTTTACATTATGAATTAAAAATATTACAAATAATTAATTTAAAACAATGTAAATTTATAACTCTTAAGTATAGACAAATTGAAATTAATTTTAGCATACGGTGTCTCACAAAAGTGATGGGACACTTGTGCTTTATAAAAAGAAACTGCAATAAAATAAATAAACAAACATGTGCAAAAATTTTTTGGGTGTGTTTCATATTTAAAGTTAGTAACAATTATTACATAACATACATTTTGTCAAAATATTAAAATATTAATTTAGTAAAAATACAATTGTTCAGAACGGAGCAAAAAATGGCTCACATAAGTGATGGGACACTTACTTTTCCATCAAATATTTATCCAAAAATTTTACTTTTTAAAAGGTTTTAATATTTTGTTGGATTTCCTTTTACTTTTAAAACATGATTTAATCTTTTTGGGATGGATTCGACTATTTTTTTTGTGATTTCTGGAGTGATTTTACCCCATTCTTCTTGAACCGATTTTAGTTGTTGTTTTGAAGAAATGGTGTGTTTGCGAATTCTTGATTCCAATTCTTGCCAAATATTCTCTATGGGATTTAAGTCTGGAGATTGTGGTGGTGTTTTTATTATTTCAGGACAGTTATATAGCAGCCAGAGTCTAACGTTCAGAGCAGTGTGCTTGGGGTCATTGTCCTGGTAGAATTTAAAATCGTTATGAAGGTTCAATTTTCGTGCTGAAGATTTCAAATTTTGCTTTAAAATATCAATATACTTGTACTGATCCATTATACTGTCAATAAAAACAAGATTACCAACTCCAGCGGACGACATACACCCCCATACCATAACTCCTCCTCCACCATGTTTTACTGTTGGTACCAAGTTCTGTTTGCGAAGTTCTTCCCTGGGATTTCTCCACACCAAGATTCTACCGTCAGAACCAAATATATTAAATTTACTCTCATCAGCAAATATAACTTTATTCCAGTAATCAGAATTCTTATTTATGTTGGATTTTGCGAAAGCTAGTCTGAGTTTTCTATTCTTTTCACTTACGAAGAATTTTTTCCTGGCTACTCTACCGTGATATCCAGCAGATCGAATTACCCTTCTAATAGTTTCAGGATTAACAATTATTCCATATAATGCTTGTAAATCAGCAGCAACTTTTGAAGCACTAATTCTTGGATTTTTTTTAATATTTCGAACGATAATTCGCTTTATTCCATTGGATAGCTTTGATGGTCAGCCAGGTCTTCTTTTATCCTGAATCATATGATTCTTTTTATATCGTTTAATGATATTGAAAACTGTTGAACGACTCAAGTTAACTGTTTCAGCAGTTTTTCTAATAGATTTTCCACGTTCAATATGCAAATTAATAACTAATTTTCGAATTTCAGGCGAAGTTTCTTTTCGTTTAGCATTCATGACTACACAGAGCTAAAAAACACAAAAATTCCAAAACAAACTGGAGAGAAATACTGCAGACGATTTTACAAATTATTGCCAATTGCTTTTAAGTAAAAATAAAACCCCAAAAAATATTTTTATTGCTTATTTCAGACGATTTTTGTTGCATATATAATGGTGTCCCATCACTTATGTGAGCTATTTTTTTCTCCGTTCTAAACATTTGTATTTTTATTAAATTAATATTTTAATATTTTGACAAAATGTATGTTATGTAATAATCTTTACTAAATTTAAGTATGAAACACACCCACAAAAAAAAATGTGTACATGTTTTTTTAATTTATTTGATTAGTTTCCTTTTGTAAAGCACAAGTGTCCCATCACTTATGTGAGACACTGTATTTTGTACTTACCAAATCTTAATGCATATCCATTTAAAAAATCTTCGCGTGTTCCTTTATCCATTTTTAGCAAATTGTTAATGATGCCATATTAGAGGGAATCTTTTTCAGCAAGAAATTTCGGATAACTGACACTTATACAACACAGCTACCACGAAATTCCCCAGCTAGAATTCTTCAAAATTTGAAAATAAATTAAACAAAACTTGAATTCATCTTATGCTTACAACACTTTGAATAAATAATCCTTCCGATTTCCGAATGAAACAACCACTTTTCAAATTTATCTTGACCGCAGACGATAGACAAGTCCATATTATAAATAATGAGCAGCTACCCAATTTCTTACCAAAGAATAAATGTTTTCTTCTTCCTTCCCCCCTCCGCCGTTCAATATGTATATGTTGTTTTTCAGGCTTCAAAATAACGCTTTGCAGATGATACAATGAAAGACTTCCGTTTATTTTACTTTATTTTATTTTATGTAAAGTTTGCTAAATGCAATTTTTAAATTAAAAAATGTCGAGATTTTTTTTCCAAATATGGGCTAGAATAGCTATAACAATTATATTGAAAATTCTGGAGATAAAATAAAATGAAATAGTATTTTCCTTCTAACAGAAGCAAATTACTTATTTTATATGTTTATGATATTCATAACCTACTTCATCCATAAAGAAACGAAAACAATTTAAATAAAGCCCTAGCATACAAAAAAGAAACTTTGCTTTTCTGAAAATATCGGATTATCTCTATTCACATTTTGTCTACATTTTAATAGCACTTCACAGTGAACAACACTTCCCTCCATTATATTATTTTTCTGCCAGTTCCGATGATTACAAGTAATTTATAATTGACAAAATTCTTTGAAGTTATTTTAACACAATTATTAATTTTTCCTAAAAAAATAAAACTTTTATATTTTTTTAATTAAAAAATAAGTTTAAAAATAAATTTAAAAAATCACATTTTCTAGTTTTCATAAATAAGTATGTTTCTATGATAATTTACAATTGCATAATTAAAAAGATTTATATATATATATATTATGCTGATAATTTTATTTTAGTTAGATATATGAATAACTGAATATAAATTACTTTCCAAGAGGCATAATAAATTACTAAGGCTCTCAAATGCGTAAAGATGACACTATGTATGTTTCTTCTCATTTTCAAAGATTTTTTAAATTCACATTTTTGTCACAGTGTGAATTCCCAACATGTTAGTACTTTGGTCGCAGCTGTGACGTGACATGCGTGATTTACAAAGACGTCAAAGTAACGTCACAAAAAATAAAAAATTGCCTAGAAAAGTATTTTTACGATGTACTTTTACTTACATGTTTGAAATAGCTTTGTATGTTTTTTTTTTATAATTTTCAAAGAAGTCCACATTTTAGTCACAATGTGACTTCACTCAATGGTGGCATTTTGGTCACAGAAGTATCGTGACAACTGTGACTCGCATTGACGTCACAGTGACGTCACTGCGACCATGCATCGAGGCTAACGAAAAAGACAGGCTACCGCGGTGCGTTCCACTTATCTTTTTTTACAGACCGCTAGAGTGACGTGATGCTCTTTTCGTACACCTGCATTGGTGGATTCGAGCCTCACGTGATTCCCGCGGTCTCTAAAAAAAGATACGCGTAAAGCACCGCGGTAGCCTTTCTTTTTCGCTAGCCTCGCCATGCATGCTATGAGGGAAGTGCTAAGTGTAATGGGCAAATCTAGAATTTTAAATATATATGTTTGAGTAGTAGATGGCGATACAATAACGATGAAATTAGTACTGAGTGCAATTGAACATCCTGATCAATAACTGCAATTGTTTTTAAATACAATAATCTACAAATTCATTGAGATAAAGTGGATAAACTTTTGTTTTTGGATATTTTTTCGAATTTCTAATAAGGTGTTAGACAAGTTTTTCTTCAACTATGCAACCTTCAACCTATTTAACCACGAAAAGAGGATGTTGGAAATCACATTTTTTAATGACATATCAGTCTCGAGAGTGTTTAGGGGACCAACAACAAATTTAATAAGAAAGAGCACTATTTGAATCACTCTGTATCACTGAAAGCTGAAATTAATCTGCAATTTTAACACTTTTTTTATGTGTGTAATTTCTGTATGTATTTTACTAAAAATAGCATACATATTTATAATAATACAAACGTTTGTTTTAAAAATTCCCAATTTTTCGCATCTTTCTTGCTTACAACACGCAGAGTTTTCAACGGAATTTAACGCAACTTTTATAAAACTTGTTAATTTACAAGAGATATATTATTAAGCTAAACTTTTCAGTGAATACTTTGAATATTAAAAAAAATATGAGAATTTATAGCAACACATACTTAATTGCGCATGCACAAAAAATATTTTTTCTCTTTTTTTTCATAACTTAGTGGCCAACAGTTTAGGGCAACTTATTTACAAATTCCAGTTAAATATCACAAAATTTCAAAAAGTATTGAGTATAAACTGAGCTGAATTTTAGTCATTTTCTTATTAAATTTATTTTTGGCCTCCTATATGTGCTTGCAATGAAATATTCACTGGGATGCGTCAATTCACACAGGTTATTGACGTGACGAAAACTTAGAACAATTTGGCGGGGACTTCTTAAGAAATTAGAAAAAAAGGTTTGCAATTTATACATCTTGTCCCAATGTCCTAATTAATTATCTCAATTACTTATAGTCCAGGCATTAGGGGCTAAAAAAAAGCAAATAAAGGAAAATTTTGGTGTAGTTTTGATATTTGGTTCCTTTATGTTTTTTGGGTCACTGAATACGAATCTGAGGTTTTCCAACAAAATATTTTTTTTTTTTTTTTTTTTTACAAAAAAATGTGTAAAAAACTGACTTTTCTCTTTTTTTTTTCAAAATAACTCTAAAATTATGCATTTTGCGTGAAAGTCGGCAGTATATGAATGAAACAGAATACAATTCTCTAAATTTTATGTATTGAAAGTTTTTTTTTTTCTCTGATCAATGGTTTAGCCGTGAGAATGCCGCAAAAATGGGTGTTTAACAAAGGAAAAAAAAAAAAAAAAAAACGAGAATTACGGCAATGACGCCGATGTAAAATGGAAACTAACCATTTTGCGCAAACGTTAACCATTAATGATACTAAAGATTATATGACTATATTTTATGCATTTGAGGTAGAGGCAAAATACGAATCCAGCTCCAGAGGAAGGTGGGAGAAATAGAGCAGTCCCACCTCCTCCACTGAGTCGAGGGTGCTCCTCCTCCAGAGAGCTGGTACTCTAAGAAGAGGTAAAATTGGGAGGGGGTAAAAGTATAGTAAAAACAATTTTAAGCAAACGTTGACTGTTAATAATACTAAAAACTGTGTAATTGAGTACATTTTACAATAAAATGGCCTGATAATAAATACGACGACTCATTACGAATCATTATTTAATGATAAATAATTATGTACATTAGTAACAAACATTAGTAAGTATATTTACATAAAGTAAAAAATAAAAAATCTTATTTTTGCATTCTTTTATTTGAAGGCCCCTGCTGCCCCATATATGTATATCATAGACAATAGACGTATGGAATTAGTGGGCTTTTTTATTTATTTCCAATATAATAAAATAATTTTTTTCTTAATATTAAATATTTCATACATTGTGAAATGGCTTGTTCCTCTTCCATTGGGTCCACGGATTCAATGGGTGGGTAATGCATCTCCAGCTCGGTTTCAAGGTATAACTGGAATCTTCTCTTGAATCTTATTCTTTGTCTTGATTCACCACTTAGATGTTGTTGCAGTTCCCTTCGCAGTTGAGGCACATGTTGGAACAACAAAGACCTGCCTTCTTACACCCAGAATTTTCTTGTCAGTTCTTTTTGCACTTATAGGATATAAGCTTCAAAAAAGCAGGGGGAGCAGGGGGCAGTACAACAAATACTGGATCAGGGCCAATATTTGTTTTCTTCCATCCCCACTCTTTAGCATTTTTTAAAAACTCTAATCTATTGCTGCATCTGGTGATAGACTTTTAAAGAGTTCTGTCGTGCTGCAGCTGCAGATGGTGGTAAAGCAGCAATATTAGAACTGTATTTAAAGGCTGACGTCTTGTACGAAAAGTGGTTCAGCGAAGGAACATTCGTTCCGCTATAGACGTACAGCGAGACTAGGAAACGTTCCCCAGCAGCTGCAATCATCTCCTGTCCTGAGTAGCGTTCGAGTCTTTGAATACTTTAACAACGTCAGCAACATTTGGATTTTTCACAAGAGTTTTGAGGAACTTTACTTTTCTTTGCATAAATGGTGCTTTGTATCGCATTCGCTCATAGCATGTAGGAAGAGGATGTTTTCCGCAACCGTTCAATTATCAGCATCAGTTGGGGAAAATGTCGCTGGAGAAACGGTGTCCTTCCCGGGAAACGTTTTCAGCCCTGCAAGACCTATCAAAATGACCAAAGAGGTCTACATCCTCCCCAAAATCACCGTCTCATTTGATAGAGACAAGGACAAAGCAGTGTTTACAATCAAGGTGTCTGCGTCTTTTTTTCTTTGTCAATCATCATAGATATTTACTGCCGCTTGTTTTTTGTGTTAGCAAGAAACTTTTCTTTGGAAATGGTAGGTATCATTGTACCGTAAAACGTATTTTTTTTCATTGATCCGTTTATAGTCCAGTCAAATAGTCAGAAAATAGAACCGATAGATGCAAAAAATCTGCTAGAAGATTTTATGTTTTTAAACTGTGTATGGGGATGCTAATAACAGGAATTAATGGTTTCCCAACAAAATATCTCGAAGCTAAACTTTTTTGAGCCAAATAACCACGAAATTTTGGACTTTTTTCAGGTTTTTGCTTATAACTCAAAAATTATGAACTTTTTGTGTACCATACTTAATTACAAAAAGAAAGAGAATTTAAATTCTCTACAAATTTCATTATAAATACCCTTTTCTAAAACCATTACTAAGCTTGCTACGGCGTTTTCAAAATGACACTTTTTTTTCAGCTTCACAGAAAGTGGCCTTTTTTTCGCTTCCTTTCCGAAAAATTTTCTTTTCGTCACTTACTGTGGAAATCAAACGTACCTGTTGATGAATAAGTAATGGGGTGGGGACCAACAATTAACCAAAGTTGATCGTTTAATCATTTTGTGCTATTTGGGAAGATACTGAATGATACTACGTCACATGTTTTCTTATATTTTCCAATATTTTCCGAAAAATGTAAGTATTTCAATCAGGTGAACGCCGAGAGCTTAGAAGTAGTTTAAATTTGGATAGCACATATCAATTCATAGATTCCTTATCCACACATTCCTACACATTCTTTATATGTCCATTGTAACACATCAACGCATTTTAAATAAACACATCATCTACCAACACATCCACACATTTTAAATATACACATCATCTACCAACACATTCACACATTTTAAATAAACGATCTGTAAAAAAATTTCTTTATGATGAGCGTTTACTTAAAATATTAATAAAATAATAAATCTATTAAAAATTTATTTACATAGTACTTTTAGAATTTTGCTTATATTAGACTTTTTTTTGGGTAAAATGAAAGTTAGACACTTTAGAAAACTTTCGACTGAATAAAGTTTTATTCATTTATTTTATTGTAAAAAATTCGCAATAGATCTGTAAAACTTCTAAAAGTTTGTCAAAAGAATAAAAGAAGTTCAAACACAATTTCATTAGGCAAAAAAACGGGTCAAGAAAGACAAACTTCTCGAAAGGATATTTAACAAAATTATTCGCCACTTTTAGAACTAGAGCGGTAAAATAAACAGATTATAGTGTAAGTAATATAGATAAAATCTTTTAAAACTTATATTTTATACGAATAATTTTTTAAGCACCTTTTCTTTTGTATTTTTGCACGCTTTCCCTCTTTAGATAAAGACATGATTTTTTGTTGAAATGAAAAAAAAAATACAAAAGTTTTAGAAAAGTTCTTTGAAATACAACTTTTATTTTGAAAGCTACTGGTATAATTATTTCGCGGAAATGATTCTATTTATATTGTACAAAATACATAGGTGGACAAATATGTTAACCCTTTATGCAACGATGGTACTTTAAAGTACTAGTTGAATCTGTAATAAAATACTGTAATAAAAAATATTTGAAACATCCATTACCAACGGTACGTTTCAGGATGAATTTTAAATACTTCACTCTACCATCTATAAATGAATTAGTAGTTCTGTGAAGCAAAAAATGTTTAAGAAAGATATTTTTCCAAACTATGTATATCATTTTACTTGTCATCTTGTTGTGTGTTGCGCAATAAGGCGGTATTAAAAAAAAAATATTTTTCCACGCTCAACAACTCAAAATTTTCTGATACATTTTCAGACTTATTTTTAAAAGTAAAAACATGAAACTTGGCAACATGGTTTATGAGGAGATTTATAAGTGACATGTGATTTTATTTTTTGTTCAATTAATTAGAAATTGATTTACAAACAATTATTTTCACAGTACGATAATTTTCTTTTGTTTCCAGTGCTATCGCTTCGGGAAATTTGGTTCAAAATATCCACTTTGACAGCAATTTTTGAAATATATTCTGCCTTTATCAAAAAATCGACCAATACGGACATTATAAGGTTTCTGAATAAGAGAACCTGCCAATTGGATGCATTTTAGAGCAAAAATGAATTTACGAATGTGTCTCAAAATAAGCAGTTTGGATTTGAATACACCCTTAAGGCACGAGGATCAGATGGATCTGAAGATGGATACTGGCAGTGCGCGGTAGCGTATTACTGCTTATTTTACTTTTTATTACTGTTAATTTTACGGTATAATACTGGCAGCTAGGATGCCAATATTGTACTGTAAAATCAACATTTATTTATTTATTTATTTATTTATTTTTCATTGTAGGGTAGGGATGGCGAACCTTCTCACATCCGCGTGCCAAATATTTCGAGAAAAAGAAAAGAGTGAACATGACGTGCTAACAATCAAAACACTTAGTGGATCAAATAATAATGAATGAAAATTACGTAAAATTTTGCTTTTGGGATTTAGAAAAATATGTGTACATAATATGGTGTTATACTTTAGAAAGAAAAAAAAATGCTATATCTGTCGCTCCATCTTGGATGCCAAAAAATTGATATCAGTTTCGTACTTGGTTATTTTTCGGATAATGCAAGCTGTATTACAATCATCTGACAAGAGGTTTCTACTTGCGTTTTTACTATTATTCATTTCCGAAAATAATGACTCGCAGAAGATAGTGGGAAAAATGACAAGTGCTAGCTTTCTTAAGGAGTTTTTAGTGTCTGGAATGGAATTGAATACTAATTTTTCACAATTTTGTCATTTGCATTTTTGCTTCTTATAATCTTTATTTTTCTTATAATGTACTAATTCTCACTTAATCTGAAGAAATATTTGAGCAGATAGATAGTGAGCTAGATTGGGATTTACTAAGTTACATTTCAGTTTCTTTAATCTGTATGAGAATGACAGCCAATCGAATTCAGACAAACTCATGAACTTCTTTATGCTTCGTCTAAATTCATGCATTTTGTGCAATTTAACTACATTTTGATTTAGAATCTGAATCTATGCCATGCCGAAAATAATCTGTTGTTGCGTGTCACCTATGGCACGCGTGCCATATCTTCGCCGTCTCTGTTCTAGGGGCTACAGGACGAATCTGTGTGGTGCCCATAACCAACATAAGGCGCTGTCCAGATAAATGAGTCAGTGCAAAATGTTTATCTTTAAAGACTATTTAGAAAACAAAGTATTTAAACACACTTGATACTGAAGATGATTTGCAACTCTACCTCTACAAATTAACAGCAAACATTCAAGAAATATTTCAAAGGTTACCATGCAAAGGGAAAATATGCGAGCACTGTCACATTAAAAAACTTGCTATCTGTAAAGCTTACATTAAATGTAAAATAAAACTTAAGTTTATTTGTAACCATTCGAGGATTTTTTTTTGTTCTATTCGTGATTCTTGTAAGTAAAAAATGACGGGGGGGGGGTGAAACATTAGGTTATATGTAATAATTCAAGGGGTTCACGTAGCATAAAAGTAAGAGAACGAGAACCACTGCTGCAAAGCATTTTTTTTTTCAGGAGAAATTTGGTTTTACATATACAGTGACACCTAATTAATACAGACCACAACATAAGGAAGCCATTTTTCTATTAATTCTAAAATCAATTTCATCAGTATTTTTTATTTAATGTTCAGTTATTTATAAACTAAATGAAAAATACCTGAGCTTTTCGAAAATCCTGCAAGTTTTCAAGCTATGCTTAATGCGAATTTATACAGTGAGTTGATTACATAATAATAAAATGTTTTTTTTTCTTTTTTCTTTGTGTGTGTGTTTATCAAATCTATTTTGTTTAATGTATGTTTTAAAACTCCATTAATTGCTCTTATAAGTTTCTCGAAAAATGTTTAAAAGTTTCAAAAAGCTGACTTCAATAAAACTGAACATGTTAAGTCTTTTTTCTATTAATGCTAGAATCAATTTTATAAAATAATTATAAAAAAAAAATACTCAGTTACTTAGATCATTATCATCACCCTCAGTATCAGCAAAGCAATATCGTCAATCGTTTTCAATTCCCTGCTGGATGTAGGTGTCCCTTATAGATTTTTGCATTGTTTCTTGTTTAGTGCTTTGGTCATCCAGTTAAGTCTAGCTTAGTTGAGTTAAGTTAATTTTTTCGCTCTATTTTATCTGAGGTCGTTTTCTCTGTTGTTTGACATCTCTGGGGTACTACTGTAAGGTGTTTGTACTTCATACATTGTTTTGTCTTCTTGCAATGTGCCCAGCTTATTTCCATTTTAACCATTTAATTCTCTCGATAATGCAAAACACTTTCGTCCGACTTCTGATCCAGGTTATTATTTTTTTGTCTCTTCTAGTTATGCCTGCCTATAGCATACGTCTTTCTACACTGTTAAAAATTTGGAGCAAGGTTGCACCAATTTTTGGTGCTGCAGTAGCTGCCACCATAAGATGGTGAAACGTTTCTCCAAAATTTGGTGCTAAGGTTGCACCATAAATTGGTGCAACATTTCCCCAATATTTGGTTCTAAAGTTGCACCATAAATTGGCGAAACGTTTTTTCACTATTTGGTGCAAGGTTGATCATTTATTGGTAAATTTTTTAGGGGTAATTGTGTGAATTGTTTTTTTTTAAAGATGTTTTCATTGTTTCAATAAACTTTAAAATTGATATTTACTGCTTCTCTGATTGATCTTTTAGGGGATTTTTTAGGGGTAATTGTGTGAATTGTTTTCATTGTTTCAATAAACTTTAAAATTGATATTTACTGCTTCTCTGATTGATCTTTGTTTGAAGATTACTTGCGTGTGTTATACAAGATCAGAAACCTGGTTTATTTAGCAAATTTTAATATATTTTAATTTAATGTTTTTAATTTGAAGCACTCATAACACCATCGTAATATTTACATGATTTACTCCTTAATTCCTGATTAACGTACATAAAAACTACGATGTTGTTATGAGCGCTTTATATCGTAAAAAAAAGCAAAGTAATGTAATTGAAATGGATTATAATTTGCTGAATAAACCAAGTTTCTGATCTTGTAAAACACACACTAGATATCCTAAAAAAAAAAACAATCAGAGAAGCAGTAAATATCAATCCTAAGAGTATATTGAAACAATGAAAACATCTTTAAAAAAGAATCAATTACCTTATAACGCGAAGGGTGGGAATGCTTTTTTAAGTGTATGATTAGTCATTCTTTATTTAAATATTTTTTTTATATGTATGTGGATCTGTACATTAAATTTTGCTGGCAAATGATTCTTATTACGATGCTTATTTATGGAAGAACACGATAAGTCATATTTAATTTTAATATTTTATGCGTATAGATTACGTATCTTGATGCGAATACGAGCTATTTAATTTATTGTTTACTATTTTTTCTAAAAAGTTCACGAAGCCTTTTCAAATTTATGTATGACTGTTATCTATCAAAATTTACTTTTTTAAGTTTATTTTTTTCATAAAATAAGAAAAAAATAGAAATGAAAAGAAAAAAGAAGGAAATAAAAACAGAAAATTCATACAGAAATGAACAGAATGACTGCATATGTACTATTCTTCACTGTTTGGAAAACATTTTGAATATAACGTGAATTCTAAACTAATTAAAGCTTAATTTATCATTAAAAATATTCAGTCTTACATAAGTAAGTATAAACTTATTTAAAATGAATGTTTTAAAATTACTCAATCTTGAAAATATAAAAAAGTAAACAATATCGCAGAAAAATGCATACATACAATTAAACAAATTCTACTCAGCTTCGAGTTTCGAAATATATTAACAATAAATTTTTTTGTCAGTTAATTCTTTATCTTCAGCTTATAATCAATTATAAAATAAACACAGCGTAAACCGAAAATCCCCATGCAGTTTTTCTTGTTTATCTAATTATTTTTGCGATACTGCATGATGACGAATACGAAAAGAAAAAAAAAGCACCTGGTAGGAAAACGAAATCTCAGGATATGATTCATCAAAGTTTTTAATCCCTGCATATTATGGAAGTCTTTAATGTAAATGTTAATCGAAAAAGTTATCAGAATAAATGGATGAAATCTGTTACACTGAATTTAACAAAGAGAGTGGGGGGGGGGGGGGGGGGAGGAAAATGACTACAATTATATTCTTTTGTGAAAATTTGCACATTGAAATAACGGAATGAGGCAAATTTGGAAAACATAACTAAATAAGAGAGAAATAATTACTGAAATAAATTAATATATGATGCGATATCATAAGCTCATATATTCACAAGATACAAAATCTACAATAATAAAAGATTAAAACTAAAAATATCCTACCATGTCATTCCATAAATAATCCTATATTCCATAAATAATCTTGCCAACAATGGCGGCTATGAAAATTTTGTTTCCTTTCTCTTTTGCTTATCTCATAAAGACGCTGTAGAGATGCGCAGAAATCAGCGATTCTGATTCGCTGTTAGGTTGCACCACTTCGTGGTGCAAATAAGGCAATTTTGGAGGTTGCACCATTTCGTGGTGCTTTTAAAAATTAAGAAATACCATTTTTTGGTGCTTTTCCTTATTTTACTCCATAGATTGGTGCAACTTTGAACGGAAATTTTTAACAGTGTATACTTCGCTGCTTTATTTGTAATCTTTGCACAATCCAGGCACGTTTCACTTCTGAATATTTTTTTTTTCTGCCCAAAAGCACTCCACCCATTTCTGTTGATTTGATTCATGATATTGTTCCAAATTTATTTTAATTTCAATTTTATGTTGCTTTTTGCCAAACCTTCTAACATCGCTTCCAATTCTTAGGGCAGTTACTGAACATTAAAATGTCTTCAGCAACCCGGAAGTGCCTTAGATATTCCCAAGTAACTCAATTTCTTTTCTTTTCCAATCCAATTCCTTGAAAACAGTTTTTTATGCAGCAGCAAAAAAATATATAAAGACAATATATAGTGTCTCCTTGTCTAACTCTTTTTTTTTTTAAGTTCGCGTTTCTAAGCTGCTCCCCGAGTTTATGTTTTCTTTGTCGAATCGTATGGTTGCTGTTGCTTGCTCGTAATCTTTTTTTCTCTTTATCACTAAATTTCTATTCAAGAAAATTGCAGAAGCTTTTAACGGAAAATTAAAATTGCAATTAATAAATAAATTTGATCAAAAACGCTGCATTGTAATAAAATTCACATTCAGCGCCAACTTGAAAGTTTCCCAGAGCATTAAAAAATTTAGATATAATATGAAAGAAGTTATCTACTATATATATAAAACACAAACGGAAATTTCGTTCCGTTCCTTTATAACTCGAGTTCCGCTGAATAGATTTTGATGGAACTTGCACTGTTCGATAGATAATTTTTCAGGGAAGGTTTTAGTATGTAACACAACGTTCTACGTAGATTAGTTATAGAATTATGATAGAAATTTCTGTTATTTTGGCTGAAAAGGTTACCATTGCTAATTTTTTGGCGACCATTATTGTTGCAGAAAGAATTGAAAAGGCTATACATCTCTAAAAATAAAAGAAAAAACTGTGCTAATTTTATTAAGAAAAGAAAAGAAAGAAAAAAAGAAAGAGAAAAAGAAAGATGAAAAACAGTTTTAATGATAGATAATATTACAAAACGAAAATATTTAATTTAAACATGATTGGGAATATTCGTAATGCTTAAAAAGTTATCCAATTGGCATAAGATTGCTATTGAAAAAATATTTGGCGGTTTATCTTTTATTTTTGGCGATTTTGATTTTACTTGTGACCCCAAATAATTTGATTTTAAGCCAAAAGGTGTTTTTTTGATGCAGAAAGAATTAAAATGGCTATAAATCTCGAAAAATAAAAGAAAAAACTGTTACTAATTTTATTTAAAAAAAAGAAAGAAAGAGAAAGGAAAAAAAAAAAAAAGAAAAACAGTTTTGATGAAAGATTTTGAGCCAAAACATGTTTTTTCAAGTGTACGACATCATTTTTGCAATATTTTTTTTGTACTTTTCGGTTAGCCGGAACCAGTGATATATATATATATATATATATATATATATATATATATATATATATATATATATATATATATATATATATATATATATATATACATACACACATATATATACACATATATCTACACATATACATATATATACACTTATATGTATGAAGATATATATACATATGTATATACATATATATTTATATATGTACCTATATCACTGGCGCCCGGCTAACCAAAAAGTACCTTTTTTTTATTCAATTGTAAACTATATTAATAGCAATATACTTCTATTTACTTCTACCTTATATATGAAATTTCGTTCCGGCTGCTTATAACTCGAGTTCTGCTGAATGAATTATCGAAGAACTTGAACTGTAAGATAGATAATTTTTCAGGGAAGGTTTTATTGTATAACATATCGTTCTACGTAGCTTAGTTATAGAATTATTATAGGAAGTTCTATAATCAGATCAATCCGATTATGAAAGATTAACCTTTTTAAAAGATTCTGCCGAATGGATTTCGATGAAACCTACACCGTTAGTTAGATAATTTTGTAGGGAAAGTTTTATTATATAACATATCATTTTACGTTGCTTAGTTCTAGAATTATAGGGGGAAATTCGAAAATTGGGTGACCCTTTTTTATCAAATATTAGCCTTTTTAATATTTGATTCCGGTTATGAAAGATTAGCCTTCTGAAAAAGTTCGGACGGATTTTGATGATAATTGTGTTGTTAGTTAGATGCTATTTAAGGAATGGTTTTAGTATACTACATATTGTTCTACGTTGCTTAGTCAAACACTTAAGTGTGAAGGTTATATAGTCAGGTGAACCCGATTCCGAAAGATTGGCCTTTTAGAAAGTTTTTACTGGGCGTATTTTTGGCGATTTGCATTGTTAAGAAGATAATTTTTAAGGATGGTTTAGTATATTTCATATCGTTCTATCGAATTATGTGGAAAAGTTCTAAAATCAGATGAACCCGATTATCAAAGATTAGCCTTTATAAAAACTTCTACTGGATGGCTTTTGTTAGTTAATTTGTTTGCATTGTTAGTTCGATAATTTTTAGTGATTGTTTTAATATATTGCATATAGTTTTATCGTTCTTTAGCAAACACTAGCTGTAAATTACCAAATAAAATAGTTGGTCCTACACAGCTAAAATTTTGACTGCACATTGGAAAATATAATAGCTCAATGGCGTCATTTTTCAGTAATGTGGAAGGATATTCCAGCTAAACATACAGATTGCTTTCAAATACTAGGTCAAATGTTCATTTGTAGAAACCGACCAGCGCAGCGGGCGTAGCTTGCTAGTTTAGATATAAATTACTACATCGGATTTTTTCAATACTCAGGCAAACTTTAAAGTTACGCTTAATGCAATTAAAATGAAATGTTTTTGATCATATATATATATTTTTTTTCAGTTTTAAAAGTTTATTAAATACTCTTGCAGTTTTTTTTTAAGTCTTAATTTTAGCAAAATGTTACACATTAGCTATTTTATCCATTAATGCTAACGCTAACATAATTTTATTAATGAATTTTAAAATGTCCCGTAATTTAAAATATAAATATATGGAACTTTCAAAGCTAAAGCAAATTTTCTACTTACGTTTAAAGTAAGTTTTATTACAATGCGACATTTTTTTGGCCAGTCCCGTTTTTTTAATTGTAATGTTAACACTACAGCAAAAGCTGTGAAAACAGAACCTTTGTATGAATATTACTTAGTCCTAGAACTACCTGAAATTTTATTCAACCTTGATAAAAACCTTTCACACCAGATTTTTTTTTTTAAACTATTTAACTTACATATATTTACTTTAGTTCTCTGTGGTTTTATATTTAACTTATTTTATGAAACAAATTCGGGTTCAAATAGTCATTTTGAATGTACCTGTCGGGTCCATTGTACCCGTCTGGTAGGCAGAGAGTTAAGAGTAAAAGTAACTTTTAGGTAGCTTTCATTACAAAAAGCTACCTATTACAGCCTTTCGGAAGAAAGCAATTCCAAAAAATTTTGGTATATTTTCACCCATCATGAACCCCAGATCCCCAAACCACCCTCCGTTCAAATGTTTATATATATATATATATCTGACATATGTCATACTGTAACTCTCTTATTTATGAACCGATGCGAATGTGATTGAGTATGTGTATAGAACATACAAAGGTCTCGACCGAGTTCGTTGGTCAACATCATCCTGTTTCAAAATGGCAACCAGTTAAAAAAATTTTAATTTTTAAAAATTTAAAAAGATGCACAAAAACATTATAAATTGAAAAAAAAATGTTTCTGTTACGTGTTAGAATGTCAAACAAGAATTCTGGAACATATTTTGTTTTGGCTATATCTTAAAGAATGGCTGAGATATGACAGTTTGCAATTCTAGGGTGGCTGAGATTTTGTAACAATCTGATTTTTGTTATGCTGTAACTCTCGTATTTATGAACCGATATGAATGAGACTGATCATGTGTGCAGAACATACCAAGGTCTCGACAGAGTTCGCTGGCCAGCTTCATGCGCCATCTTGTTTCAAAATGGCGGCAAGTTATTTTTTTTTATTTGTAAAAAAACTTAAACAGATGTATAAAAAATTATAAATTGAAAAGGTGTTTCCGTTAAGTGTTAGATCGTGATACAAGGATTTCGGAACATTTTTTGTTTTGGCTTTATCTTAAAAAATGGCTTGGATATGGCAGTTTGAAATTCTAGGGTGGCTGATATTTTGAAACAATCTGATTTTTATTATATTGTAACTCTCCTGCTGAAATTCGCATTCACATTCAGTATTAACAAAAACTGGGATTGAATCTTCTATAATCGGGTTCCAAACGCATTTTAGCTTCGAGTGTTGAGTAAAATGAGTTGAGTTTTTAAAAACATGGACTATGAAAGCTGCCTTTTCCTCCCGGTACAGGCCGGAAGGACTTATTTAACATTCCAGCGGACGTGCAAAATCTGTGGCATCGTGTCTAATTTTTTTTACATACAGTAGTTCCGTTATTAGTCCACAAATTCCACAAGCGCGGTAGCGTATTACTGCTTTCGCGGCAGCGTATTACTGCTTTTTTTACTGTTTAATACTGTTAATTTTACGGTATAATACTGGCAGCTGGGGTGCCAGTTTTATACTGTAAAAACAACAATTATTTTTTGCAGTGCACTAGTGTGAATTTGCACCGACCAAAATGTGAAAGGTGGGTGGTTTTTGAATATATGCTTTCATTAATTCGAATTTTTCCTTAACAAAATAACATTTTTGATAAAAATCAATAACACAGTTCGATTCCTCATTTTATTTCGTATAAGAATCATACGTTATATATCGTTATCACTATATTGCCAACAATGTTATAAGCAGTTGAAGTTACGGAATCCCAAATCATGTGATGTGCGTGGGTGCTGAACCGAAATGTAGAGTCCACGGATGAATCCTCTGACTGCATATTTTTTTTTTTCAAAGTCCTTTCGATCAATATGTAATCGACCAGTATCTCCTCTATTATTACATATTTCAAATCATCATGCATTTTAAATATATCTAGTAAATTTATAACTTGCATTTTTCCCCTTTGACTGTGGAATTTTTAAAACAAAATTGCTTCAAAAATTGTGTAGTATATTTTTTTCTACAAATGTCTTGTCCATGGAAATCGCGGAATAAGAGGTCAGAGGGTAAAAAATAAAAGATATCTCATTATAGTAATAAGATATATATTAGAAGAGCAACTACATATATCAGCAGTAAAAATTTAATTTTTATTTTGTCATTATTTTGTGAGGACAAAGCGTCAGAAAAATCGCGTTTGATGTAAAATTTGCAACTGCGCGTTCCCCGAAAGGTTAAATAAAGGGGACTCGGTGCATTTTAGAGATAAGTTCGGGATCTTTTTTGGAAGCCTGAGCCCAACGATTTTAAATCCGAGACCAAAAAACGTTTTGCCATTAGAGTCCAAGCTCATCCGACCCTGATACAGAAAGCACGTAGTAAAAAATTATTAATAACATTTTAAAATTGTTTGAGGAATAATTTTCTCATCTAAAAATCTCTTCTTACATAGAAAAAGTCCTACTGGTCTGTACCGGGAGGAAAAAGCAGCTTCAATATTCCTTCTTTTTTTAATTTTATTTTAACTAATTTTACTCAGCTAAAATGCTTGGAACCCGATTATAGAAGATTCAATCCCGGTTTTCTTTAATACTGAATTTGAATTTCAGCATGAGAGTTGTACATAAGAAAACTCAGATTGTTTCAAAATGTCAGCCACCCTAGAATTTCAAACGGCCATATCTCAGCCATTTTTTAAGATAAAGCCAAAACAAAAAATGCTCCGGAAACCTTGTATCACGATCTAACATTTAACGGAAGCAACTTTTTCAATATATATATTTTTTGTACATCTTTTTGAATGAAAAAAAAATTAAATTTTTGAACCGGCCGCCATTTTGAAACAAGATGGCGGATGAAGCTGGCCAACGAACTCGGTCGAGACCTTGGTATATCCTATGCACATACTCAATCACAGCCAAATCGGTTCAGAAATAAGATAGTTACAGCATGACGAATGTCAGATTTATATATATATATTATATATATATAAATCAACATTTGAACGGAGGGTGGTTTTGGTTCTGGGGTCATGATCGGTGAAAATATACCAAAATTTTTCGGAATTGCTTTCCTCTGAACGGCTGCAATAGATAGCTTTTTGTAATGAAAGCTGCCTAATAAGTATGAATCCTAAATACTCCCCAATGAGTATATTTCGTAATTTTATGTCCCTTAAAATCTGTTTAAAATAGCAAATTTGTTATTTATGCAGAAATCTGCAAAATTCATAATTCTTATTTTATTTATTTATTTATTATTATTATTATTATTATTATTTTATATTGTTGTACAACTATGGCAGAAAGACGAGAGTTCTGTTTTCCAGTAGTTCTAAGAAAAGGACTTCAAACAGAAAGCGAGGATAGACAAGGGATATCCCACATTTTCCTTATGTCACTAAAGCTGACCGTGCAAAGGCTTCAGAATCAAACAAAATATTTCTACTTATATCCCCATCCATAACAATTCAATTCCCTTTCAGACTAATTTTTAAAGGATTGTAAAGCACTTTTAGAAACTCGAATAACATTCTTGTTTCTCAAATGGCAAGTTACTTTCTTTTTCTCAATTTGTGAATAAATAAAATTTTCACTTTAAGCCCGGGCCCGTATGAGCCCGAAGATTGGTATATAAAAAAAGTGAGCCCAAGACCATCTCATCTCTAGCTCCTTCTGAACGATTTTTTTTTAATTTCAGTGTTTTATAATACCTTTTTCACATTCTAATTAATGGTTTATGAAGAAAAATGATTTAATCAAGAAAAAAAGTGCAATACTTACAGTAAAATTTGATTATTATTATTATTATTATTATTATTAAGAAAATTTTAAAGCACTACTTCTACAATTTTGAACTATATGAAAGTTCTATTTTGCATGCTTTTCTTACACGCGTGTTCTTTAATGTTAGGGATAAGATTTCCAAAAAATAAATAGTTTCAGAAAAAATAAATTAAATGTCATGACGTATGTAAAAATACAGTGAAAATGACTATCTACTAAACATTTTTATTCCTTAAAAATATATTATTTATATTACTGAAAATCCGATTCCTAATTTTATGATAGGGATTTTCTTATAGATCAGGGCTGTCCAACGCGGCGCCCTTTGTAGGTTTTCATGACGCCCTTTCGAATGATTCCTGTTACTAGGAGTTTTTTAAATAAAAATCCATTTTAAAAAATGCTTCTTTAAAATCATTAACGTTCCACATGATTTTTTATTATAGGCGAGGTTAAATTTTCGGCTCCTTTCTCTACAAAATACTTTGATAGGCCTCTCTCAATTCTAAATTCACTTTGTTTTATGCTTTTACCTGCAATTGTTTTGCACATATCGAGCTCTGCATAGTAGCGAATTGTGGCTCACATTGTGAGGTGTCTGTGCATCTTATAAGACGTCAGCATATCGTTACTTCCTACCAGGGTTGCCAGTATGGCCTCCTATTTTATTAAGAAAATCCGATTTCATGCCTGAAATTCCTAATAGTATTTGCTTTATTTAATGACAGGCATTTTAGGATTACTTAAAGTAAAAATTCATTTTTCGGAATTTCCGGTATGAATTCTGAATTTCTGAATAAAAAAGTACGCCAAACTGGCAACCCTGCCCCCTTACTATAGTGAGAATAATATCGTTCTATGTTTCCAGACCTACACTGCAAGAAAAAAAGTGTTGATTTTACGGTATAATATTAGGCAGCTGGGATGCCAGTATTATACTGTAAAATCAACACTTTTTTTTGGCAGTGTATGAATAATGGCGCCCTTCAATGTTTACCACTAGATGAGGTGCGCCCATGCTTACTGAAAGGTTAGACTGCCCTGTTATAAATCATTAAAAAAAATAGCGAATCATTTGAAAATTATATGTTGAAGTTTCAACATTTTAACCAGACTAATATTTTGAAAACACACAAACAGAAAAAAAAATGATATTACAGATTGCAACTCTGATACATTTAAAGCAGGCATGTCAAACTCGTTTGCCACCTAGGGCCAAATTATGCATGACGGAGAAACCTTTTTTATGCAGTGAATAATCTCCACGTGCAGCGAACGATTGAAATAAGAACATGTTAAAAACCAGACCCCAATTACCAATAAGTACTTCAAGTGCCGCAGCTGAAAAACATAGTGAACAAAACCAGAGACTGTCGAAACTAACTAATTGGAGAAACTCTGCAGACCTCCCTCCTTCAAACTACAGCTGTCTTATCCCGCGCGTGTGCACAGAACTTAAAAACATTCCCTTCAGTTTCCAAAATGTTTCCGAGCAGTTAAGACGCTCTTGTATATATATGATGTAAATATATTTAATATAATGTAAAATTGGAGCACTTATACGGAGCCTCCAAAATGCGATTTTAAACATGTACATCTAGCCAAGAATTATATTATATTCAAAGGAAAATGAATCTTCTGTTTATTTTACACAATTGTCATTTTCTACTAATACTATTTATTATTCTTCCAATATAAGTGAATCAATGGATCAGATAAATATCGCTACAACACTTTGGATTACTACTGTGGGTATATTCAGCGCAAAAAGGAAAATCTCAGGTAAGCTGAACAAACTTCTTTAACATATCAAAAGATGAAAATGTATATTAAATTTGAAGACTGATTTAACTATTTATAAAAATAAGAAAATTTATTACGCTACCGACGGTTCCCCTAACAAAGATTATGAAAGACTGATTCTGAAAAAAGAATATTATCCCAGTATCAAAAACGATAATTTAACAAATTTCTAAAAATATAATAATAAATAAAAGAACACTAAAAAAAAGAAAAAAAATGAATGCGATAAAAGAAAATACTCAATTTATTGAAAAACTCAATTCTACAAATTATAGTACATGGAAGTTCAAGATGCAGATGTTCCTGATTAAAGAGGAACTCGACGATATTATAGTACAAGATCCACCAGCTCCACCCGATCCCGCATGGCACAAAAAAGATCGCAAGACTAGAGCTTTAATTAACCTAAGCATCGATGATTCTCAAATCGTAAATGTAAAAAACTTAGATACTGCCAAATTAACATGGGAAGCTCTGAAAAATATACATGAGAGAAGCAATTTATCTAGTAAGCTTTACCTGTTACGAAAATTATACAGTACTAAATTAGCGGAGGGCGGAAACATGATCTCACATATCACTAATATCTTGCAAATTATAGATAAACTTAATGCCATTGGAGAAAATATTAGCGATTCACATATTTCCGCGCTATTTCTGTGTTCTCTTCCCCCCAGTTACAATACTTTGATAACTGCGTTGGAGGCGAGACCGGAAAATGAGCTCACCCCTGATTTTATCAAAAACAAATTAACTGATGAATATAATCGTAGACATGAAATGTCAGAACAATCACATAGCGGATATAACAACAATGAGAGAGCATTTAAAACAAATAGGAGATATACACACACTGAAAATAGAAGAGAACAAAAATATTGTAACAACTGCAAAATGAAAAATCATTCGACTTACGAATGCTGGCACTACAAGAGCAGAAACACGGTACAATCCGGAAATCCTCGTAACAATCAATTCAAAAATAAAAAGAATTTCTCATCTTCATTATGTTATGAAAAAAACGAAACTCATAGGGAAAACAAAGTTCCAAACGAAAGAAAATACGCAAATGATCAGACGCAAAATAAAGCATTAATCACTCAAAAAGTAGGCAAAAATAACTGGATTCTCGATTCAGGATCTACCTCGCACATTTGTAATGATAAAAGCCTATTTAGTAAATTTATTGATTATAATAAAACTTCAGTAACGATCGCGAATGGTAATAAACTGACAGCGTTAGGTTCAGGAGAAGTTTTTATAAAAACATTAACCCCCGAAGGAAAAGAAAAACTAACGAAATTACGCGAAGTGCTTTATGTCCCAGACTTAGAGTCGAACCTAATTTCGGTTAGTAAAGCCGCTAAAAACGGGTGTAAACTAATCTTCGACGATAATAAATGCGATTTGATCTTTGATGAAGAAATATATATTAGGGCGAAAAATGAGAAAAACTTATACATTATTGAGGAAATAGACGATGTGGAAGAACCACAAAATTATGTAAACATAACGTATAACTGTGACAGCAAACAATGCATAGATCTCTGGCATCGCAGACTAGGTCACAGAGATTATGACGCGATTAAATCAATGATAACAAATCAAATTGCGGACGGAATAAAGATAGGAAAATGTAAACATCAAAATAAAACATGCGTAACTTGTATCGAAACTAAATTAACTAACATGCCGTATCCTAAATCAGCAACAAATCGAGCTACTAATATTGCGGATTTGATCCACAGTGACGTGTGTGGACCTCTAGATACACCGACTTTAGGCGGAAAAATTTATTTTATGACTCTTATTGATGACTATTCCCGATATACTACGATATATTTATTATCTAAAAAGAGCGAAGTTGCTGAAAAGATAAAAGAGTACGTAACGATGATATACAATCAGTTCGGTAAAAAACCTAAGGAAATTAGATCGGATAACGGTCGTGAGTATGTAAATCAAGAGATCGATGAATACCTAAAACAGAACGGAATTTTACACCAATTGACTGTCCCGCATAATCCGAGCCAGAATGGAGTTGCGGAGAGAAAAAATAAAAGTTTATTAGATATGACTAGAAGTATGCTATCACAAGCAAAATTAAGCAAACATTTTTGGGGTGAAGCCATAAACACCGCAACATACTTACAAAACCGACTCCCAACTAAAGCAAACAACAACAGAACACCTTACGAATTATGGAAAGGAATTAAACCGAATTTAAAACACTTAAGAACATTCGGTTGTAAAGCGCTATTTTACGTCGATAAAGTAAATAGAGGAAAACTCGATAACAGGGCTCAAACCGGAACGTTTGTAGGTTATGATACACGATCGACTGGTTATAGAATTCACACACAAGGAAAACAAATTATAACAGCGAGAACGGTGAAATTTCTTGAGAATGAAAATGTACACTCAGATAACATTGAGGAGATACAAATCACCACAAAAACATCCGATGACAATACACAATTACCGGATAGACATGAAAATCACTTAGAAATAAAACTTGACAGCGAAGAGACACCATCCGTGCCCAAACAGCAACCAATTGAACCAAGAAGGTCTAATAGGACAAATAGAGGCGTTCCTCCTGACAGATATGTTTGTCTCATAAATAGTTCATCTGAAAACATTCCCGAAAATTGGGAAGATATCGAAAAAATGAAAAATCCTAATGATAAACAAAATTGGATAAAAGCAACACAAAATGAAATCCAATGCCTAAGAAAAAATAACACTTGGACTTTAACAGATCCACCACCCGGAACAAAAATTATCGGCTCAAAATGGACTTTTAAACTAAAAAAGGACAATTTAGGAAATATTCAAAGCTATAAAGCGCGTCTAGTAGCACAAGGATATAGTCAAAGATTCGGGATTGACTATGATCAAACCTTCGCACCTGTAGTTTCGCACGCTGCAATACGTGCATTTCTCATCTCTGCATTGCACAAAAGTTTGAACGTTAAACATGTTGACGTTACCACAGCATACTTACACGGTGAATTAACTGAAACTGTTTATATGAGTCAACCAGACGGGTATATTAAACCCGGCGATGAAAGAAAAGTTTGTAAACTTCAAAAAGCCATCTACGGTCTTAAGCAAGCCGCAAAGGCCTGGTACACCAAAATATCGGAAACACTCACAAACAATAATTTCATACAGAGCAAAAATGATCCATGTCTGTACTTTAAATCAAATCAAGAAAATCCGATATACATCATCATTTATGTAGATGATATCCTGATAGCAGGAAAGGACAGTGACATCGAAGAAACAATAAACCAACTTAAGAAAGAATATGAACTAAAAAACTTAGGAGAAGTGAATAATTACCTAGGAATAAACATTAATAAAATCAATGATACATATTACCTAAATCAAAACAATAAAATACAGGAACTAGTGAAAAAACTGAATTTAAACGACATGAAACCTCATTACACACCAATGATTGCTGGATTCAACAGACTTGAAGACGATGATAATCTTTTACCTAATAACACGAAATATCGACAAGCCACAGGCACATTACTTTACATATCAACAATCACGCGTCCTGACATATCCGCAGCAGTCAACATATTATGTCGTAGAAATGAAACACCACGCCAAAAGGACTGGACAGCAGTGAAAAGAATCATTTCATACCTTAAAACTACAGAAAATTTGAACTTAACTCTTAGCGCAAACAGCAAGCCCATCCTAACAGCATACGCCGATGCAGACTGGGCAGGTGACTTGAAAACACGTAAATCAACATCAGGAAATCTATTCATGCTAGGAAAATCGCCAATTTACTGGATTACAAAAAGGCAAAATTGCATTGCACTTTCGTCAGCCGAAGCTGAATACGTTTCAGCTAGCAACGCAGCACAAGAATTAACTTGGATAACAAACTTGCTTAACGATCTCAACATTCCACAAAAATTACCCATCACGATTTTTGAGGATAATATGTCCTGTATAAAAATGACTGAAAACGATAAAGATACTAAGCGATCCAAACACATCGACATACGTTTCCACAACATCAAACTTATGAAAGAAGAAGGAAAAATTGATTTACAATACTGCCCCAGTGAAGAAATGACAGCCGACACTCTCACGAAGCCCACTCCCAAACCTGTGTACGAGAAACACCATAAGAAACTGAATCTTCAACCATTCCCCACACAGGAGATTACGGGGGAGTGACGGAGAAACCTTTTTTATGCAGTGAATAATCTCCACGTGCAGCGAACGATTGAAATAAGAACATGTTAAAAACCAGACCCCAATTACCAATAAGTACTTCAAGTGCCGCAGCTGAAAAACATAGTGAACAAAACCAGAGACTGTCGAAACTAACTAATTGGAGAAACTCTGCAGACCTCCCTCCTTCAAACTACAGCTGTCTTATCCCGCGCGTGTGCACAGAACTTAAAAACATTCCCTTCAGTTTCCAAAATGTTTCCGAGCAGTTAAGACGCTCTTGTATATATATGATGTAAATATATTTAATATAATGTAAAATTGGAGCACTTATACGGAGCCTCCAAAATGCGATTTTAAACATGTACATCTAGCCAAGAATTATATTATATTCAAAGGAAAATGAATCTTCTGTTTATTTTACACAATTGTCATTTTCTACTAATACTATTTATTATTCTTCCAATATAAGTGAATCAATGGATCAGATAAATATCGCTACAACACTTTGGATTACTACTGTGGGTATATTCAGCGCAAAAAGGAAAATCTCAGGTAAGCTGAACAAACTTCTTTAACATATCAAAAGATGAAAATGTATATTAAATTTGAAGACTGATTTAACTATTTATAAAAATAAGAAAATTTATTACGCTACCGACGGTTCCCCTAACAATGCATTTTATCCAAAACCGTAGGCCATATAAAATAAGTAGATAATATAGTAGTAATAAGCAGATAAACTAGTATACAGAATAAAATTTGTATGTACAAAACACAGCCATGTAAAGGAACTATTCACGCAAACTTCCAAAGTTATACATATAGTTTATATCTTATTTCCGGAAAAAATACTAAACATTACTTTTCATCAATCATATGTAAAAAATATAACTGAATTTTTCTAAATTGTATTTAATTTAAAAATTGAATGTACAAGCTAATCTAGCAAAGGTTTTAGATTGCTTTAGAAATTTGCCAATCTTCCATGTTTTCTTCACGTTGAAAATATAAAAAAATCTATTTTGAATCAGGAAATTTATTTAATAAAAAGTGTCTATCTATCCACTACTTATTTAATTTCAGTTCTTAAACGCATTTTCTGGTTCAAATTATATTGCAAAGATGTGATATAAAAGTGTGCACGCAACATATCTAAAATATGTCTAATTGCATACCATACTTTAAGAAATCGGTAGATTGATGAATAATTAAAGAAATTTGTAAAACCTCATATCTATTTTCACTCTAATGTGGAATCGCACTGAAATTTGATTAGCTGCAGCAATAAATTCTGAAGAATAATTTCAACATCAATCATTAGAAGTAAAGTAAATAATATTAAATGATTTTCATATTTCTTAAAATTCAACTATTTGCTTTTTAACATATTTTTAAATATATTTTTGAATATTCTAAAATTTTCCACTGCGATAATTTTTGTAATAATGTCTGGAAACATTTAAAATTAAATACATTTTCTTTTTCTTTTTGAAAATTATTTTATCAAAGTAATAAATTCTATTTCAAAAAGTTAATACTATCAATTAACAAGGTACCATTATGAAATTTTCTTTGAAGTTGAAGTTAACTCACGTGCTTTGTAATTTAAAATTAAAACTCTAAATACTTTGTCTATTGGTGGTCTTTAAATAATCGACATTCATAAATTATCGATTTTAAATGAAAATCGTAACCTTGTTTAGCAGTTCAAAATTCACAGCTAAATCTTTATGATGGGAAGCCATCAAATATCGGTATAAGAAGGTATATCTGTTTATCTTCACTACCCATATTTACAAGATATTTTCTAGATTGGTGATGATTAAGTATGTGTATAGAAATATAATATAAGTTCATAAGCACTAATATAAGTTTTAAAGCACATAAATGGCTTTTATAAATTTATTCGCTATATATCAATCTTTCTAGCAATGATACTTATGCTTATAGTATATTCAAATTTCTTTAACTGCTCTAGACATAATTTCTTCAATTTCACAGTGAACGGTTTCGACTTGCGGAATATTTAATGTAATAGACAAGATTTAGTTTTTTAAATCAAATGCATTCTCAAATAGACTTGGTGAAAGCACTCCTATTCTCTATTAAGAGGTATCATTTCCAATTCTGACAGTTTATCTTTCCGATGTTTAGCCAGATTTTTGTGAGTTTTTTTTTATACTTGTTGCAGTAGCACCTCTTAATGTTACATTCTTTCCAAACTCCAACAATGTCTACATATCAAACATAAAATTTCAATTTTCCTTTCAATATAATTGTATTGTAAATCCCCTTTAAAAAAATCTGTGATGGTCATCTTCAATTTATCAATTCATCCTTATAATGACAAAGAGCTTTAACATATATTTTTTATATATATAAACCCCGGGATGTATTAGAGAATGTACATAAAATGTGTGTATATCAATGAAAAATGAATGAAAGGAAAGAAAGATCGCACAGGATTCCAGAAATATCCCGCAGAATTACTAACCTAAGAAATGAAAATAATTAAAGAGCTTAAATCCAAAATCCTCATGTTCGACTAAAGCCCAAGTAAAGAACCTGGATGACATATTCAGGGTTTCTGTGTCAAGCTCAAAAGTGATAATTTGTCTCACTTTCAAAGCGACTCATAAAAAGCTATTTTACTTTAAATTTTGATTTTTTTAAAAAACTTTAACTGTTCTTAATTAACTCCGAATTTTATTAATTTTACAATACATTTCTTAGTATTGAATAAATATATCATATTATTTTGTAAAATGGTGTAAAATCCAAGAGAGATGAGTATTAGTTTCGACATAAAACAAATAAAATTAAAAGTAAAATAATTTAAAATTTTATTTTCAGACTGAAGATCGCACGCTTTGCTACGCTCCGAGTGGTTACACGTGTATCCACAATTTTTTTTTATGCTAAAATGTAAAATTGAATTATATTTGTCTATGTATCTATACATCACTGTTGCCAGATGAGCGAGATTTTTTTTCTAATGCAGAGTGCTACGATTTTCTGATGAGAAATATTTCCTTTGTTTAATGAAAGAATAAATAAATAAAAAAAATACTGTTCAAAAATAGTGGTAGCATTCTGAATTAAATAAAATCCCACCAAACTTGTAACAATGATATACATATCTTTCTTATGTTTGCCATCTCTGAGGTTGGTGCAAGCATGCTCGTGCAAAGTGTATTTTCAGTAAGCGTTTTTTAACAACTAAATTAAATACAGGTAAAATTCCAAAGGCTTCGCGGGCCACAGATAAGTTGTCGGCGGGCCAGTCGTGGCCCGTGGGCCACTTGTTTGACATGCCTGATTTAAAGGGATGTAGTAAAAAGCCTTTTTCATGTATTTATGATCATCGGATTTTTGCGTAATTTCGCCAGAATATACTAGGAATGACTAAATAGATTTTAAGCCGAAAATTTGAAATTTGATATTTTCGTGTTTATTTTATTTATTTTATTATTACTTTTTTTTATTTTTATAAGGGCACCGGGTCATCTTAATGTTAAAATCTATTTTATCAAAAAAAAAAAAAATAATTCCGTAATTTAGAATATGAATCGTAGTATGTGAATTTTTCAAAACTCATTAGAATTTTCAAGCTAATATGAATCGTAATATCTGTATTTTTCGAAACTCTTTCGAATTATTCTAAGTTTGTTTGAGTAAATAAATAATACAAATGTGATATTTTAGGCAAAATCTTATTTTTTCGTTCCGCTACATTAAAGGTCTTGTAAGTTTTTAGGAAAGGTTTTCCGAAGTGGAAAAAGTGTCAGAATGTTTACATTAGTAAAAGTTAGTATATTAGCTCTTTATCAATTAATGCTAAAATGAATTTTATCAATTAACTAGCAAGCTACGCCCGCTGCGCTGGTCGGTTTCTACAAATGAACCTTGAATCAAACGAAATATATATCGTTTAATTTGACCTTGTATTTGAAAGCAATCTGTATATTTACCTGGAATATCCTTCCACATTACTGAAAAATGACGTGATTGCGCTATTACATTTTCTAATGTGCAGTCAAAATTTTAGCTGTTAAAGACCAACTCTTTTATTTGGTCATTTACAGTTAAGGTTTGCTAAAGAGTGATAAAACTATATGCAGTATACTAAAACCATCACTAAAAATTGTCGAACTAACAATGCAAACAAATTAACTAACAAAATCCATTCAGTAGAAGTTTTTTATAAAGGCTAATCTTGGATAATCGGGTTCATCTGATTATAGAACTTTTCCACATAATTCTAAATGTAACAGAACGATATAAAATATACTAAAACCATCCTTATAAATTATCTACTTGACAATGCGAGTCGTAAAAAATACGCCCAGTAAAAACTTTCAAAAAGGCTAATCTTTCAGAATCGGGTTCACCTGACTATATAACCTTCACACATAACTGTTTGACTAAGCAACCTAGAATAATATGTAGCACATTAAAACCATTCCTGAAATTGCATCTAACTAACAATACAATTCGCATCAAAATCCGTCCTGTAGGACTTTTTCAGAAGGCTGATCTTTCATAATCGGAATCAAATATTGAAAAAGCTAATATTTGATTAAAAAATGGTTACCCGATTTTTGAATTTCCCCCTATAATTCTAGAACTAAGCAACGTAGAATGATATGTTATATAATAAAACTTTCCCTAGAAAATTATCTAACAGTGTAGATTCCATCGAAATCCATTCGGCAAAATTATTTAAAAAAGGCTAATATTTCATAATCGGATTGATCTGATTATAGAACTTCCCAGAATAATCCTACAACTAAGATACGTAGAACGATATGTTATACAATAAAACCTTCCCTGAAAAATTATCTTACAGTTTAAGTTCTACGAAAATCCATTCAGCAGAACTCGAGTTATAAGCAGCCGGAACGAAATTTCATATATGTAGAAGTAAATAGAAGTATATTGCCATTAATATAGTTTGCATTTGAATAAAAAAAAGGTACTTTTTGGTTAGCCGGGCGCCAGTGATATATGTATATATTCATACATATAAGTGTATATATATGTATGTATATACATTTATTTGTATATATATATATATATATATATATATATATACATGTATTTGTGTAGATATATGTGTATATATATACATGTATTTATATGTCACTGGCGCCCGGCTAACCGAAAAGTACAAAAAAAAAAATACTACAAAAATGCAGTCGTACACTTAAAAAAACAACTTTTGGCTTAAAATCTCTCTTCAAAACCGTTTTTCTTTTTCTTTTCTTTTCTTTCTTTTTTAAAAAAAATAAAATTAGTAGCAGTTTTTTCTTTTATTTTTCCAGATGTCCAGATTTCAATTCTTTCTGCAGCAAAAAAAGACACCTTTTGTCTTAAAATCAAATTGTTTGGGATCAAAAGTAAAATCAAAATCGCCAAAAACAAAAGATACATCGCTAAATATTGTTTCAATGTAAAAATCTTGCTCCTTGAATAATTTTTTAAGCATTACGAACATTCCCAATCATGTTTAAATTAAATATTTTTGTTTTATAATATTCTCTCATCAAAACTCTTTTTTTTTCTCTTTCTTTTTTCTTTCTTTCTTTCTTTTTTTTTTATAAAATTAGTAACAGTTTTCTTTTATTTTTCGACATGTATAGCCTTTTTATTTATTTCTGCAACAATAATGATCGCCAAAAAATTAGCAATGGTAACCTTTCGGACAAAATAACAGAACTTTCTATTATAATTCTATAACTAATATACATAGAACGTTGTGTTATATACTAAAACCTTCCCTGAAAAATTATCTCTCGAACAGTGTAAGTTCCATCAAAATCCATTCTGCGGAACTCGAGTTATAACGGAACGAACGAAATTTCCATTTGTGTTTTATATATATAGTAGAAGTAGATTTAAAATATTTGGCAATTTATAATATGAAGCATAATATATGAATTTTTTTAAGCTTATGTGACCCTTCAAGTTTACGTTTATGAGATGTCAATCCATTATTATTATTATTATTATTATTTCTAATAGGAGCAATATTAATATTCCTTTTATGCTTTTGATAGATTCTCGTAAAGGCTTTTTAAATCGTTAAAAAGCTAACATCAGTAAATTTCAACATATTAATTATTTTTAAAATAAATACTAAAATCTATTTTGTCAGTTAACTTGTAAATTATTCAATAATTTAAAATATGCATAATAAAATCTGATTTTTTCAAAATTCATGCGAATTTTCAAGCAACATTTATGTGAGCTTCATAATTATACAATTCGATAAAACCAATATACGTACAGATTGATTTTCCTCCTTTCTTTTTTAGGTAAAACCTTAAAAGAAATCGCAGTTTTAATATTCCATTAAAGTTGTTCTCAAATCCAAAAGAGCTACTTTCTGACGCATTTCTGAATTCACTTTTATTTAGAAACGCGTGACATTGGCATGTGTTCTTATTCAGAAACTATGTAATCGAATGGCGTTTTCCATTTTTTTGGTAAAGGTAGAAGATCTATTGGAAAACATTGTCAAAGTTGGCGTTTTGATCTGAATTTCCAGACGAGACACCGCGAGAAAAGAGAAAAGCCGGTCGTCACATGAAAAATTCATTTACAACTCAGTAAATAATTTATTTTTCAAAAAATGGAAAACGCCTTCGATCCCAAATCGTTTTAATAGTCAGGCCTGCCAATTTTATGCCTTTATGTTTAAAAATGAATCAGAAAATGTGTCAGAAAATTTTGGGTTGTTGATCAAGGGATTTGAGAGCCGTCTTGAATGTTTTTGTACTGTATCTCGAAGAAGCTTTTAGTAGTTAAAAAAAGTGTCAGAAATTTAACATCAATGAAATTTATCATATTAGTTCATTTATCAATTAACACTGAAATCAATTTTCAATTTTATCAGTCAATTAAAAAATATATTCCGTAATTTAGAATCCGAATCATAATATATGAAAATTTCGAAGCTCATATGTACCTTCAATCTACATGTATGAGAAGTTTATTATAGTACAACGCGATATTATTTTTTTTCGTCAAACCTACTTTTTAATTATAGCTCCATATAGTCCACTGGGACGTATATGCCTTGACCCGTAGTCAAAATGTTAACATTAAGATATTTTTTTATTAATTAATTAAAAATACAGGGTCATTCATAATTCCCTCCGGGGTTTTGAAACGTTATAGTAAAAAAACGAAGACGAATATGAAAAAAAGAAACATATGAAATTATTCCGAAACTATTCAAGTTTTACTTACATACATTACAGGTGTTCTATGTGTGAACCCTTGGTCACACGGCATACATCCATGCGATAGTCCAGTTCCTGCCATACTCCATTTCTTTAAATCTGAATCAGTGCTGTCAGTTCAACGGGCCTTTCGTAATAAATATCGAAAACAGGGACCAACTGACAAAACAATTCATGTGTGGTACCGGAAATTTAAAGAGACGGAGTATGGCAGGAACTGGACTATCGCATGGATGTATGCCGTGTGACCAAGGGTTCACACATAGAACACCTGCAATGTATGTAAGTAAAACTTGAATAGTTTCGGAATAATTTCATATGTTTCTTTTTTTCATATTCGTCTTCGTTTTTTTACTATAACGTTTCGAAACCCCGGAGGGAATTATGAATGACCCTGTATATTCAGTAATTTAGAATCTGTATCTTAATATACGGAACTTATGAAGCTTACTCAAACATTGAAGCTGTGTTTATGAGAAGTTTATAATAGTATATGCTACATACTTTATTAAATTTATTTTTCAGTACTTTTTTACATGACCTTATAGCGTTCCATTAGATGTTTTCCAGAAAGACTTAATAGCTGAAAAAGTGTTTAAAAATTAGCAACAGTAAAGTTTAACATCTTAATTGTTTTATCAATTAATACTAAAACCAATTTTATCTGTTAAGGCGGTATTCAAAAAAATATTTTCCCACGCTCAACAACTCAAAATTTTCTGACACATTTTCAGACTCATTTTTAAAAGTAAAAACATGAAACTTGGTGACGTGATTTATGAAGAGATTTATAAGTGACTTGTGTTAATATTTTTCGTTCAATTAATTAGAAATTGAATTACAAACAATTATTTTCACAGTACGATAATTTTCTTTTGTTTCCAGCGCTATCGCTTCGGGAAATTTGGTTCAAAATATCCACTTTGACAGCAATTTTTGAAATATATTCTGCCTTTATCAAAAAATCGACCAATACGGACATTATAAGGGTTCTGAATAAGAGAACCTGCCAAATGGATGCATTTTAGAGCAAAAATGAATTTAAAAATAAGTCTCAAAATAAGTAGTTTGGATTTGAGTACACCCTTAAGCATTTAGCTCGATTACATACTTGTTAAATTTGGTCTTTATTTATACTATTTTATTTTATGTATTTATTTATTGCTGAAATGCTAATTTCGGTATGGAATATTAGCTGAATACAAACGCTGAACTATTTATATTGTGTGTTAAGTGCAAACGGGTTAATCTTACATAATCGAGCTGTTTTACGACAGATATAGACTTTTGAAAATTATTTCAAAAGCTATAAAAAATCAATAAATTGAGAAACACTTTTCAAGCTTTTTGCATTTGAATGTACCCCCTCCCCCTCTTATTCGACGGCTTAATTTTTTTTTATTATTTATTCGATGTTTTGAAATAATTAAATTTAAAGAAAAGAAAATGGATTGTTTAGATCGTTTCCATCGTAGATATGACGTCAGCATTATTCACAGTCTTGTTTTTACTTTATAACAATGCCAGATTTTGGTAAAATAGCATTTAAACTTTTAATTATTAGAAAATGCAGTATATGCCTTTTAAAACGCAACCCCTAAAAACAACAAAATAAAGAAGAAAGCATTTAGTGAAACACGCTTTACAAAATACAGTAGATTTCCTCTAAATAAATCAGCCGTTTAACTGGGACAAAATGTCATTAGATTTACGTCTGAAAATTGGGCAAACCCTTTATCTGGAAATATTGTACGATGTGTATCTACCGGAACCTGCTGCATGTGAAAAGTGTGTTTGTAACACGTTCTTATAAATTTTGGTAAGACGGATGAAATTCTAGAACATTTCCTCCAAAGTATATGGAGGAATTATAACAAGCTATACGGTGATATCACCAGTGTTGCTAACTCTGCGATAAATTTTAATTCAGAAATTTAACTCAATTTCCGGATTGTAATATTAGCCTTACTTAATGACATATTAAATAAAAGAAATATTACTATATTGAAATAGTGGTAGTTATTTAAAAAAAATCCGATAAATTGGCAATACTCGTTAGCACCATCTCTTTTAAATTTAGTTACTACATACCTGGAAATAGATAATTTATTGGACTTCATGACATTCGAGTAATTTGCCCTGTAAGTAATTGATACCAACCTTTTCTTACACATATCTCCAAGATCTTCACACCGCACTAGCATAAAAATATTTTTGCCGCTTTACACACACAAGTACGCACATTGGTTTTCTATACAGTAACACAGTGTCAAAAAATTGTCTAATTCGTTCGACATTAACTTCTTTAACGTCTGCAATGCGTTGATGCCATTGTAGTTCGCTTGTTGTTCATACTAGAAGCGCAAATATTTAGGATTGCGTAATGAAATACATATATTGTATTGCTTGTTGAAGATACTGGAAAGGAATAATATAAAAAAATCTATGTACACTATAAAAGTGCAGTACACGCGGTGTGCTTCGAAAAAAATCAATCCTTATTTTCAGTCCAAGACACATTCAACCGCTGCGAAACAATACTGCTCTTGTTCTCGTCTAAAAAAGTTTTGCAATTTTATTGTGTTTTAGTGTATTTTTATACTTTTGCGTGGTTGTGTAATTTTATTGTGTACCAGAGTGAGTCATCACATTGGGATAGTTAAAACGTTATTTTAAAAAGAAAATTTAATTATTGGGCTCCCAACAAAAACAACAATTGCCGAAAAAATCATGAAAATGAACTAACGACGGAGATGGTTATACTGAACGATGCTGGCAATGTTGTAAAACCATGTAACTAAACAAAAAAAGAAAAAGAAAGGAAAAAAAAAGCCTTATGGAGCTAGAATGTTTTGATCGCCCCACTCGTCTACAAACGTCTTTTACTCTTTTTTGAAAAAAAAAAATTAAATATTATGCAAGCGTTGGTTTTGTTGGGAATCCTGCAATTGCATTTATATCACTTTCAAGAATTGATCTTACTTTTCTTTTAGATCTGAAAGAATAAAATCGACAACTTCTTCAAGTGTTCCAGGTATAGAATTTACTGTTACTTCAAACCACGAGTTCCACTTCTCCACAACTCTAGATAAGAGCTTGACATACAGCGAACAAGGAGACGATGATGCCAGTTTTTCTTTGATGCATTGCAGTTGATTTTCCATGATAGCATGCTTATGGTCTCTAAGATTGGACTGCAGCATACTGATGGCAGAAGAAGAACCCAGCGGAGGAATGTTCAAAAATTATCACTCGATGATCCCCTAGAACGCAGAAGGCGTATCACAGCTTCTGCCTCTTCGCTGATGGAACATACTACGTGAACATTGGGCGGTAAATTCCATGGCAACCATACTAGTATAGCGGCTTGGTTGATGGCAGGTGAATCCGGAAGGGGGTGGGTTGGCGGGTCAACCGCCGCGGTGAGCGGCCAAATTGCGTGCGCAACCTTTGCTACGTCCCGTATACTATATTCTCTTGCGCAAAGCGCTGCCGATGCCAAGCGGCCAAGAGCTCCGACGAACAACCCTACCTACGTCCCGTATATTATACTCTCTTGCGCGAAGCGCTGTCGCTGAAAAACGGCCAAGAGCACCCTCAAACATCCCTCTGTGCGAGCCGTATGCTTTACACTCTAAACAAAAAAAAAACTACAAAAATTGATTGATACCGGACAAATTTCAAAGTAAAAATGCATAAATTCAAGACACCAAAGAGCGGGAAGGGTGGCCTAGGGAAGTTTAATATACCGAAGGACCCTGTGTACGTCCGGAATATATTTGTCTCGGAAGGCAGTTGGGAGTGGGTGGGAGTCCGAAAAAAATAATTTCGGATAATCGAGGTTACTGATATTCAATAGGCTTCTTCTCACTATTACATACTAAGCACATACCAAATTTCAAGTCTTTATCTCGATTTGTTCTGGAGATAGAACGTTTACAGACACAGACACAGACAGACGGACGGCAATTTTTTTTAAAAATATGTTTTTCGGCATCTCGACTGTCTGAAGCGTGTAAATCCGTCAAGAAAAATATATTTTTAAAACGATTACAAGACTTACCCTATAGTACGTGTGATGGGTAAGTAATAATTATATAATACTATATATAACAAAAAAGTGTTGAAAATATCTAACTGACTCGGTGGGATGCACGTCGTGTAGAGGAAATGCCCATGGAGGTGAATCATAGTCAATATTACGTCATAAAAACATCAGGATTTTTAATTGATAAGTAATAAACTTAGTAATAAAGTGTCACACTAATAAACATGATTGCAGAGTAATAGGAATTGCTGCATAGGTAATATTTGCAAACAGGCCACAACATAAAAAAGTGGTTGGGGAGGGGGGCGTATCTTTCCTTCGTGATGAAAAATATGTCATAGTGACTTAAATTCATAGCAACTATGACAGACGTAACTAATTAACAAAATGTAAGATACAGTTAAAAACAAGTGTTCATTTGTTAATGTCTGTAAATTTACTATTTATTGTTCATTTTACCAACTTTTATTCAGACATTATTTAAAAAAACACAACATGTTTGTTCAACAGAAAAATCACTAAAAGAAGAATTAAAAATCATTGAAAACATAGGTTTAAAGGCAGGACATCCGAGAAAAACTATACTTAAACTAATTGAAAGAGAAAGAGAAAGAATTGACCATATACAAGCAGCACAGAAGAATCTAACATACACTCCTCCTATTCCATATATAAAAGGTGTATCTTTGAAAATAAAACGAGAATTAGAAAAATTAGGAAAAATAGTCCGACTAACCCCAAATCCATCCTTCTTTAAATCAATAAGAAATTAAATAGAAAAATATGAGGAAATACAAACAGCAGGAATATACAAGATAAATTGTCTAAACAGCAAAAATGAAAAGGTTACTTACATAGGAATGACGAAGAGAAAAATAGAAGAAAGAATGAAGGAACATATCAGAGACATAAAACTAAATAAACAGTCAACAGCTCTTGCAAGATTAAACACTAAAGCCCCAATAAAACTTGAAACCCTACAAATACAGAAAATAGCAGACTACGAAAATTTACATAACGTTTTAATAAGAGAATCGATAGAAATCAATGCGACCAAAGACGCATGCAATGACATGGTTCATTCATTACTTGATTGCCGCTGGGAAAAAAATGTCAGAAGAGGGGGGGAGAGAGAGAGAGAGAGAGAGAGTATGGAATGCCGATAGGGGGAGCTCTTCAACCAGCAGTCATATATATAACGGAGAGGCAGAGAGTTAAAGATCACAACTGATGATGCCCTAGCTGGGCGAAAGTGCTTTTGTGGAGTGGTAAAGATTTTTTATTGGAAACTGTTTTTACATTTTTTAAATGGGGGACGTTTTTAGTGAGGAATTTTTTGCTATGTTTTTTTAAATAATGTCTGAACAAAAATTGGTAAAATGGACAATAAATTGTAAGATACAACTTTTTTTTACAGAATAGAATTAGAAATGAATCAATAACAGAGCTTCCCCCACAATAAAACATTGGTACAACAATGATTTCTATTCATAATCGAAGTGCTTTTATCATAAATGACAAGAAGTATTTTTTATCGATCCAAACGAAAGAGCACTCATAACGCACTCACACAAAATAAATATATTTTTTAAGTTTTAGCACATTTTCATTTCAAATATTAAAGTGATGATTTCAAAACTTAAAATTTTGTATATTTTACTTAAAGTAGTTAAAATGTTGTTTCGACTTAAATATTTTTGAAGATGTATTAAAATACAGATAATTAAATCAACCGAATCGTAATGTCATATATTGTGTAAAGAAACTTTAATAAAGTTAAATAAATTTTAAATTAAGTTTCCAGCATTAATCTTTAGATTTCCAACTATAAAAAAAATACCTCTGTTTTCTAAAAATACATTTTGTAGAATTAAACTAGTCGTTGGGGGCCACCGTAATACTTACCCATCATGGATATGCATAATATAAAATATTAAAATAAAAAAATGTGTAAACTACTTATAAAATGCATTGCAATTCCAATAAATCGTGGCTTGATGACGTCATAAACTTTAAAGCGAGATTAACGAAAAAGAAAGGCTACCGCGGTGCATTCAACTTATATTTTTTTACAGACCGCCGGAGTCACGTGATTCTCGAATGCACCAATGCAGGTTTATGGAAAGAGCAACACGTCACTCTAGCGGTCTGTAAAAAAAGATAAGTTGAATGCACTGCGGTAGCCTGTCTTTTTCGTTAGCCTCGCTTTAAAGGCTCGATTACTGAATCCCTTAAAAGAAACATCCTTATAACTCCAAAAACAATAATCCTATTAACTAGCGGTTTATTGCATCTGATTAAGTGTCTCATTTCCAATTAAAATATATCTTTGAATTGAAATTTGGATGAAATACAGGGTCATGAAAAATCGAAGAGTGTGGAAGATAGGATTACAAATATCTCGGCAACTCATTATCCGATAGACTTCATGCTTTATGCAAAATTTGTTTTTTTAATGTCTTTTATATTCACTCCTTAAAATGAACAATTTCGAGAATTTTTATATAACTTTTATGAGAACGAATATTTCGAGAGTCCGAAAAAAATATTTGCGGATAATCAAGGTGACTGAAATTAAATAAGCTTCTTCCCATTATTACATACTTAGTACAAACCAAATTTCAAGTCTCTATCTCAATTTTTTCGGGAGATAGAGTGTTTACAGACACACAGACACAGACATACAGACACACAGACGGACGGCAATTTTTTTTTTTCTGAAAATATGTTTTTAGGAATCTCCCGTTTCTGAAACGTGTAAATCCGTCAAAAAAAAAAAAAAATCGATTTTCAAAACGATTACAAGACTTACCCTATACTACGTATGATGGGTAAGTAAAATGAGAACTCACTCAAGAAAATTCAAGTAAAAGAAACTTTTAACTTAAACCTAAAACTTAACTTTTAACTTAAAACTTAACTTATTTCAACATTTGCAAAATTGTTCAGTTTGCATCATATTAGTTTGAACTTGACTTTTTTCAAATATTAGTAGGATATAGACAGCTGCTAATCAAATAACATATTGGTAAGAAAAACTTTAAAATTAAATTTGCATTTTGGAAGTGCTAGCATACATTTTATCAAATAAAATAACATGTTTGTTATCTTACGCCTTTTGTATGAAACACAATTAATCTCAACGTTTTCATAAAATTAAGCATGTATTTTAATTAATAAAAAAGAAGAAAATCGGCCTTATTTGAAGATTTTCTTTACTCGTGAGAGTTGTTGATATCAATAAATACTTTTTAATTTTTAAGTTACCTAGACTTTAGCTATTCTTCAAAATCCTTCTTACAAAGTTCTTTTTTAGGGTTTCGTTCATCTCACGAAACCCTATTAGTCCCACTCCGTTGTCTGTTCGTCACAGAGCCGGTTCTCAGAAACTATAAAACTTACAAGCATGACATTTTGTGTACTTAAACTGAAAACCTACTATGTAGCTCAAAATCATAATATTTGAAAAAATCGTATTATTTTAATATAGAGAGATAAAAAACCAAAAATCTAACAGCCTTTTCCTATTAAATTTAAAACTTTATCGCTATAGCAGTTGGCAACAATTAAAAATCCACAATAAATCTACAATGATTAATTTTCTATTGAAAGATTTCCACGTGAAAAATGAAAATGAAATAAAAAGTTTCACCAATTGAAAAAAAAGATTAATATGACATCATATTGGTAATAAAACGGAAATTTTCAAACATTTCTCAATAATACAAGGAGTATGAGTATGTGTAAATACAGAAAGCAGCTTTATATGACGTCACTTTGGAAGTTTAAAGCTGACTTTTTCAAATGTTTGAGAATAATACAAAGAGAGTATCAATATGAGTAATAGAGAAAGCAAGTACATATGACATCAGCAAGTGATTATAAGGTCATATGAGTTTACGGAACGTATTGAATCATGATAAAAAGCCGACTATGGAAATATTGGCATATTTTAACATTTTGAAAGTCTCTATACAACATGTTAAATTTTGAAACTGATTTTTTTTAATATCGCATTTAGTCCACATGACAAATATTATTATGGCAGAGTATAGTAGCGGGAATAATGAGAAAAATAGACCAGTAAATTTTTACTTTATAAAAAACATGCCTTTTTTTTGTTTGCTAAATTAAATTTATTTGGATTTATTAAAGAAAGGATAAAGTGTTTTGAAAGGAATATTAAACGAAACCTTTGTACGATCTTCGATCACACTTACCCACTTGTTTCCTTGTCACAAAGGATACCTACATTCCAAATTTCAGGATTTTGGGGCTAATGGTGGAAGCTGGACGTAAATATGTCTGTCATTGTCAGTCGTATGGTTTTTGTATGATTTGCCATAAGTCTATAACCAAACACGGCGAGACAAATAAGCTATAATAGTTTTCTAACTGTGCTTGAAAGTAATATAAAATATGAAAAAACAGATATCTATTACTTACTTGTCTAGTAAACTTATCCATGGCCGTAGTACCTTCGAGGAAAGTTTTTCTCGTGCTACAAATCCTTCGCAAACCCTAAAAATATACGAAATTCACATAGATAACGAATATTTTAACAATTAATGCCAATATTAATTTTAATATTGTGTTTCCCTGAAAATAAGACAAAGTCTTATAGTGATTTTTTTTTCTAAAAAAGATACATTAGGGCTTATTTTTTGGGAAAGTCTTATTTTATTTCATGTACATTAATTTACATGGATTCGTGTAAAACGTATTCTAATTAAAAAGTTCATTTTCATTAACAATATTGTTAGAATTCGAGCGAGCGAGCCCTTTTTTCTGCGCACACATACTCATTTTTAAACCTGCGCATTGGCCGAATCTTCTGAAACAGTCACTCTGTGAGAGTTATTTACAGCAATAGGTTGTTTAGTAGTTTAGTGTGAAAGGTTCACAATTTGAACCTATTTGAATCATTAATGTACCAAGATTAGCAAATAGTTAATATTTATGATTATTTTTTCTTCTTCCAAATTTCGTTTGATTTAATTTCTAGTTTATTGGCATCTTATATTTATTACGGATAAAATTTCATTGCAATAAAACTGACTATTTTTTAAATTTATTAAATGTTGGAGGAGAAAATGTTTCAATGGTGAAGGGTGTTTATAAATTTAAATCAATAATATATATATATATATATATATATATATATATATATATATATATATTCTTTCTTTGGGTGGAAATTTTATCATGTGTCTTTCATTTTTATTCGCATATAATTACTTGTCTGAAAGATATTATTTAAAAGGCCTATAAAATGTACTATTTTTTTTTTCTTTTCAAAAGGGAAGAGCATGTCTGATATATTTTTTAATTCATTTTATTTTGAAATACACAAGCGCGCGCGCTCGTGATTTTGAAATTTTGAAATTAGATTTTTTGTTATTGTATATTGAACGGAGCGATTCTCTGATTTTCCAAGTTCGCCGTTGATTTTCATCCACTCATAAAAGCAATCCAAATTTAATCTATTTATCCGAAATAGTAAATTTTTACCCTCTTTTCCATAACGTTTATCCGAAATTGCTCAGACAGAATCGCAAGGGACATAAAGAAAAATCAGTTTTATACATGTTTTTGTTTTATCAGGTACACATTTTTTTAACCCTTTCCGGCGCGGAGTAAGTCTGTTTGTAAAATGATGAAATAATGGACTAACACCAGAAATTACAAACGAATTCATTAGAAAATAAAAACTTGCTTGTTTTCCGGTACTCAATAAAAGGAAAATTTTAATTAAATATTCTTGGTGCCGTTTGTCAGTTTTGGAATTAAAATTAGGTGTCCTTTTTTGTGGACACCACCCGTTAAAGGGTTAAGTTTGTATTGTGTTCTTCCCTTCAGGACCAGGACCGGCGGAAAATCCCGCGGAGCGTTTGTATATCACCTAGCGAGACCCAATATCTTTGCCTGCAATACTAAACTAGTAAAAATTATTTTTTAATTGTATAGATCATAGAATAATTTATAATTTAGATTATAAAATGTATGAAAAATACCATGCAGCTTCTTTCACATCTAATGTGCATAATTATTTTTAATTAAAAACAAAAATATTTTTTTTTTGCGTTCACGGTTACCTTTAGGATTCACGATTCTTTACATTACCCGATAATCATATCAACTTTGGCTGTAAGAAATGAAGTTAATACTCGCTTTTTTCACAAAAAGAAAGAAAACAAATTAAAAACAAATTTAGATCAAATATATCATTATCTTACACAGAAGTAACATTATTTCGAATTGTATAGAGAGGCTTGGGGCTCCTAACAAGACCACAACTGGTGCACAGGGACCGATTTACAAAGTTGGGGGCCCTGGGCACAGATGCTTATGGGGGGGCACTTATTTAAAAAAAATCGAAAATGTAAAAAACGGCCTTTGTAGAGATCAATCTCACCTTCAAAAAAAAATAAAAAATCATTTTAAAATATTGAAATGCAAACATAATATTTTCAAAAATTTCTCCCATAGGATTAACAGTAGCGAGTGGCGGTTTTCGCGTGAGTGAAGTAGCCACTTAAAAAGTTATTTTTAAATTAAAAGAAATTATAAACAGATTTTTCCGTTTCATTTTGTTTTTTAATATTGAAACTTCACCAGATTTTGGCCAATTATTGAAAAATCTTTAGTAGGCCTTGGGGGCCCCTGAAATTCCGGGGCCCTGGGCCCGTGCCCCGAATGTCCTGCCGTAAATCAGGCACCGCCTGGTGCGGGGGCCCCGTTTGCCTGATGATTGCGATGGCCCTGGTTAGGACACTGAAAATTTCCTTTTATGGCACGTTTCGTTTCACAAATTCTGTTGTGAAATTCTGTATATTTGAATAATAATTTCATGAATGTTATGTATGCAATTTAATATATAATTCAGAAATATTGTTAAACATTAGACAAAATATTTTTTTACAAACTTTCTGAAGAAGTTCCAAAATATATTCCATATCTGTGCATTCTCTTCACATATACTGAATCATTGTTATCTTGAGCTTTGAGGTTGATTCCAATCGCAGTTTCTGTAAATGGAAATAAAACGAATTATCCAAAATTATCTTTTAAAGTTCTACAAAATAATAATAATAAAAGTACTTTAAATTTCAATTTCTTTGCGATACGAATTCTAATCATTAAGTTTGAATATTTAGATTGATATACTATCAACAGGTGGCAGCACCAAACATCAATGATACATCCAATGCATTTATGTTACACCCCATTTAATAATTTATTTCCTGTTATTACTGGGTATAACTGAGTATTGCTGAGTAATTGCAAAACAAATGTACACAATTTATCGCAGTAAAGTGTACTATCGTCCTACTTACACTGGCTGAGATAAGAGACAAAAACTTTTTTTTTTTAAAAAAGAAAGAAAAATCCTTACAGAACAAAATTAAATTTCGACATCTTATATTTCAAATATCTTCCAAATAAATTACAATAGCGACAACAACAAAATCGAATAGCGTTGTGTAGTATATATGGCTATCATTATTCATTATTAGTTGATTATACATTAGCATATTAATAAAGAAAATATATTAAAAAAATAAATGAAGAAGTACTTTTAAAAAAAAATCTGTTCTCTTATTTTATGTTGAATTCTCAGTGATATTATTTGAATTATTCTTATTAAATATATATTAATGAAAATATCTTTTTTATGTAATAAAGAATAAATGGTCAAAATACATATTTCGTTTTTTTTCTTTTGTATTTATAAAAATTTGTCATTTAATTATTTCGCTCTTATTTTAATTAAACAAATTTATATGATTTGTCATAGAATTTTATAGATTTTTTTCTATGTTTTTGTAACTATTTCATTATACCGTTATTCCATACACTGTAAATAAGTGTTTCCGACTCTGATGAAGTTCCGGGTATAAATACTAATATTTTTTTTCCTTATTTCAGGGCGTACATTTTATATTAGATTTTAACATGAACCCTTACCAGGTCATGTTAAAGATGAAATTACAAGACGTTCTTTATAACAATGTAACAAACTAAAAAGAAAAAAAACTTATTGATATGTACACTGATGCTGATTCACAGTAAACGGTTAATTTCACCCTAAATTCTGAAAATTATTCGCTACAAATGCACAAAATGCATTATTTTCTAGAAATAGTGTTTTTCTAAATGTGTGAAAAACATCGAATATGATGAGGTATGCACGGTATCTTATAATGTTTAAATAGTTTTGAGTGTTTAATGAGACTCTCAGAGTTCAAATTTGGTCATCTCCCTGATAAATTAGGCATCTCCACGCCATAACATAAGGAGAATGAATGCCATACCTATTTTAAGCTCGCAATTTTCATTATATCCTTCACTCATTCTGAGTATTACGTGCTAATTTCCTCAAGTGAAAAAAAAAATTATTTGAAAATACTTTTTGAGTCCAATCGTTAATAGTAGAAGTTTTAAAATTTCTAACCAGTTGCAGTCTTTTAGCTTTTAATCCCGTTTTAATTAAGGCTCCCGTTGACTCACGCGCAAACACCCGCTCGCTAATGTTAATCCTATGAGACAGCTATTTTAGAATATCTCTTTTGCAATTTAATGTTTTAAAGGAGTTTTTTCATTGGATAGCAGAGATAGAAGAGATTTACTTTTTCGATTTTGTTTGCGGATTTTTTTTTTTTTTTTTTATGAGGACACTTTTACTTTCGGAACCGGTTTGAAAAGTGAAAAGTATTTTTGCATGAGTCAACTTGAACCTTAACTATTCCTGCCCAGCTTTAGCAGAAATTACTATGTTGAAAGGTCTGTAAGTTTTTAAACTGAAAACATTGGGCTTTTTAAAGTTGTTTTATAAACGCCCCTTTAAGACCTTGAACAGCTTGTTCTTATATGGACTTTGTAAAGCTGCTATCACACGTTGTCTAGTATCATAGTCAATATCAGATATTTCCGCCGAAACGCGTTTTTCAAGAGGAAAACGCTCGAAAACGGTCCGTGTGATCGATTGCCTCTTGTAACTTTGCCCCACCAGTGGCTGAGAGGTGCTGCTCTCAAAGTTGGTAGACGGGAGGTGTTGGGTTCAAATCCCTGTCGCGGTCGTCGACCTAACCGTTTAGAGTTTTCCGTGGTTTTCTTCGAACCTTGCCGTAAATACGGGTTAGGATCCTTTAGAAAGACTCCCATGGAGGGCACTTCCCCTTAGGGCATATATCCCTCGAGTAGATAATAGGCCATCATAAACCAACCAACCAATCTTTTGTAACTTCGTCAAGCGCTAACTTATGGTTGTTTGTATCTCCTACGATAGATATCAGCTCGAAATCCACCAATCAGAGATCTCTAACAATTGTGTTTCTCAGTTCTTATCCAAGATGGCTACCGACAGTGAGTGAACATGTTACGTTTAGCGTGGTCTGCAGATATTGGAACCGAACATACAGAAGAATAAAGAAAAAAGCAATATATTTGGTAACACAGGACCAATTATACACAAAAGAACTTTAAAAATGTGCAGTTATTTTGAAATTAAAGAATTACGTATGCAGCGGTTGTCCGTTCGGAGTTCGCTATTTTCCACTACCAATAAGAACTTCATTTACTAATTTAAAGTTATTTATTGCGTTTTTTTTTTTAATTTCAATTCCTTATATTATTTGTTATATGTCATAATTGAACTGTCGTAGTCGCTTATTTACTTCTCAAACTGTACTCGTTTAACTACTTTCTGCAGCTGTATTTGGCGTTATTTCGCACTTGTTGCCCAGTTAATGTCGCCAAAGATAAAAATGCAAACAAACATGCACCAAGGTATTTTATTGCAATACAAATTATTCTAGCCTCCTTTTAGCATGCAGCGTTCAGAGTCTAAATTTTGTAGGGGATGGGGAGGGGGACAGAAAATTTCCTTATACTTTTAGAAAAATAAAATGTTATAAGTGAAAATTTAATCTAGCAGCTATTTATAGTAATAATTATAATATTTTCCCTTTTAATAATTTTCTTTTAAAACAATTTTGATAATCCGTTATAAATTTTAAAAAGATACTTAATATGCGTATACTTTTTGTAGTTGTAAGCTTTTGTAGAAAAAAAATAATATCCGGTGTATAGCGTCCCGTGTTTAGGATATTAAAGAAAAAAAATAAGATTCTTTGTTTTAGGCAGTGTTTCTCAAAGTTTTTAAACTCACAGGACAATTAAAGCCATAATTAAACCTGTGCGTCACACTTAAATCTAGAATTAAACTTCCTCGGCATATTTAAATTAAGATGATGGAAAACCGAATGAAAGAAATACACATCTAATAGACCTCACCTTACAGAAATTTCTTCAGAAAGATTTTTACACTAGTTCAAATATTTCTATTTAGTATTTTATTACTAACTACTGTCCCAGAAATCGTTGCATAACTACTGTGAGCGGTCTCTGAAACAGCATGTATAAAAATAAGGATTGTGTTTTTGAAACGAAAAATATCAAAAACTGATTTAAACTTTCGAAAAATGATTTAAATCATCAAAACCAAGGAAGAAAACACTGTAAAAGAGGGGGATCTATATGTAAATTCGATTGCGTAGTTCAATTTTACATTACATTCAATATCTAACACGAATTACATTTAAAATACGTAAAATATAATATCTGAAAATGTCATAATAGTATTTTTGGTAAAATAACTAAAACTTGATTTAAAATCTTTCTTTACGTTACAGATTTCCGCTTAACGATAAAGTGCGGTTCTAATACATCTTTCAGAAAAAGAGTTTTAATATACTATTTTTTTTTTCTAAATCACTTAGTACTAATAGTTGAGAATTCTTAATATTTACATGTAATGAAAGATGTAAAGTGAAGATTCCGTTTCTATGGACTCTATAATTTAGAATTTTAATGTTATATTAGCAAGAGTATTGTTTTTATAATCTTGGAATTTTAAGTAATATATATATATATTAATAAAAGACTAGAAACGAAAAGTAATTGCAATATATAAAATGTTAGCACGAGATAATGCTTACTGTTTATCAATCGAGCTCTACACTAAATATTAAAACACCTAGCTGCAATTACTCGCCAAATGTTACGCCCTATCTTTGCATTTGCAAAAAATAACTTTCAGCATTGAAAATAACCCTAGTTACAGCGTGAAAGGGTAGCTCCAAGCAAGCGAGAGGCAATAGCATATATTTCATATCGTATGGTAGTCCGTGTGATAGCAACTTTACTCAGATTTTAAAATACTATTTAAAAGTACTTATGACAGCATAAAAACTTCTTAATAACACAAAAAAAAAAAAAAAAAAAAAAAAAAATAAGGAATGCACATTCCTTATTTTTATGGTGTTATTAAGAATTTTTTTTTTTATGTTTTTATAATATCACACCTGTTTATTCAATACTTTAATGTACTTATGACATTAAGCATAATACAAAATGAATGTAATGTAACAAAAACATTTTTCTTATCATATATTCTAATACGAGCAAATCTTGTGTGTGTGTGTGGTCATATATATATGCAAATTTTATCTTAAAAACGGCTCTAACAATTTTGAGGAACATGGTCATGGGTCATTATGGGTCAATCTATTTTTATCTTAAAAACGGCTCACACTATTTGAACTAAATTTTGTATCCTACTGTTTTGAGGCACCAGAAAACCATTGGGCTAGGTCACATGTTCGAGAAAAGTCGATAAGTGGGTCATTTTGGGTCATGGTCATGCTAATTGTATCTAAAAAACGGTCAAACGATTTTGACTAAATTTTGAACCCGACCATTTTCGGGCACGAGAAGACTATGTTTGAGAACTTTCGATTAGTGGGTCATTTTTGGGTCAACGCGGTCAAATTAATTTTATCTAAAAACGGCTCTAACGATTTTGATTAAATTTTGTATCCTACGAGTTTCGGGCATGAGAAAATCATTGGTTCTAGGTCACATATCTGAGAAAATTCGATTAGTCGGTCATTTTTGGATCATTGTGGGTCAAGCTAATTTATCTGAAAAGCGGTTCAGACTATTTACGCTAAATTTTGCATCCTATGGTTTTCGGGAACGAGAAGACTGTTGGTCTAGGTCACACATTCGAGAAAATTCAATTAGTGGGTCATTTTGGTCATGGGTCATTATGGGTCAAGCTATTTTATTTTAATAACGGCTCAGATTATTTACACTAAATTTTGCCTCCTACGGTTTTGGGGCATGAGAACACTGATGGGCTAAGTCACATGTTCGAGAAAATTCAATTAGTGGTTCATTTTGGTCATGGGTCATTATGGGTCAAGCTATATTATCTTAAAAACGGTTCAGAGGATTTGAACTAAATTTAGTATCAAACAGTTTAAGCGAACGAGAAGGCTATTGGGATAGGTCCCATGTTCGAGAAAATTTGATTAATGGGTCATTTTGGTCATGGGTAATTATGGGTCAATCTATTTTATCTTAAAAACGGTTCAAAGGATTTGAAATAAATTTAGCATCCTACAGTTTTAGGGAACTAGAAGACTATTAGCCTAGGTCACATGTTCGAGAAATTTCGATTAGTGGGTCATTTTGGTAATGGGTCATGTGGGTCAATCTATTTTATCTTAAAAACGGTTCAGACTATTTACACTAAATTTTGCATTCTATGGTTTTTGGGCACGAGAAAATCATTGGGCTAGGTCCCATGCTCGAGAAAATCCGATTAGTGGGTCCTTTTGGTCATCGGTCATTACGAGTCAAACTATTTTTATACTAAAAAAGCTCAGAGACTTTGAACTAAATTCAGTATCTTATAGTTTTAAGGAACGAGAAAACTATTAGGCTAGATCACATGTTCGAGAAATTTCAGTTAGTGGGTCATTATGGGCCAAGCTATTTTTTTCTTAAAAACGGCTTAGACGATTTGAACTAAATTTTGTATCCTACGGTTTTTAAGCACGAGAAAATCATTTGGCTAGGTCACATACTCGAGAAAATCGGATTAGTGGGTCATTTTGGGATTACTGTGGGTCAAGCTAACTTTATCTAGAAAACGGCTCAGATTATTTTGACTAAATGTTATATCCTACGGGTTTCTGGCACGAGAAGACAATTGGGCTTGGTCACATTTTCGAGAAAATTCGATTAGTGGGTCATTTTGATTATGGGTCATGATATTTGAACTCAAAGCTGATTTTGACCGAGCATAGCTCGGTCTTCCCTGTTCGTATTTATTAAAGAAAGTTTCGTTCTGTGTGTGTGCGTATGTCTGTCTGCGATGGCCAGCGAAATTTAGCGCACCTAGAAGCCTGAAAATTTATATTTAGGTAGTCCAAAGTCTGATCCGCCCGACGTTGTTCGGCCCGTGATAAAATTAAACAAACCTAAAGTTTGTATGATTTTATATCTTTAACCCAATTTAGTATCAAATTATTTTTTTAAAAGTGCTGCACACGCGAGGAAAATGCTTTGTTTCCACTTTCAGCCGATAGAGACGCATTCTGATATAAATGAATCTGCGACACATGTCTGTTTGCGGCACCATATAGTAGGCGTACAGAGCACACGCTGCAAAATATTTTAGTTGTACCTTCCGCCGCTAGGGGGTGCACTCTGTTCCAAACAAACCACCTTTCAAACGAAACTCAGACACGTGTCCTCGCTGCCTACGGCACGGTATTAATTTTATTTTCATGAGATAGTTGGCAGCACCAAGCAATTTTTTTATTTCCTGTCATCATTTCTTTCAAAGAAATGACTGCGTTTTTTGCAGCCATTTTGAGATTAGTGATGACGTGATCTTTGTAAAGCACCATGCATTTTGTTCAATCATCAGAAATATTAGTTTTTTTGGTGAGTTTCGCACGTTGTTTTATGATCTAATTTCTATTTATGTTGAATAATATTTTATTTATTTATTTTGTTATTATTTTTTTTATTACTTTGTTTGATATATGTGTTATTAGGGGCTTAATAATGCCGATTTTAGGCATAATGCTGACAATATTTGATGAAATAACATATATTTACTATGAATATTCTTATAAAGCTCCTCTGAAGATTCTATAAGATTATTCATAGTTTTCTAATTTTTGCTTTTTCGTTTTATCAAGTTTAATTCCTGCAGTGTCCTTTCCATTGCTTTTTATAATGTCCCATCTTTTATTTTTCACACGTGTTTTCATTTTTCCGATTTTAGGCATAGTGCTGACAATATTTGTTGAAATAACATAAACTTACTATGAATATTCTTATAAAGCCCTTCTGAAGATTCTGTAAGATATTCATAGTTTTCAATTTTTGATTTTTCAATTTTTGCTTTTTCATCCTTTTAAGTATAATTCCTTCAGTGTCCATTCCATTGCTTTTTATGGTGTTTTATCCTTCGTTCTTCACATGGGTATTCAATTTAAATAAATATATATATATATATATAGTATGTAAATGGTGTCTGAAAAGTCTGGAAACGGTCGAATAACTCGAGAAATATACATCAGATTGAAAAACGGTAAAAAGCATGTTCAATATTTTTCAAAAATCTATCTAGGGATATCAAAGTTGCCTCCCAATTCTGCTCCCCCTGGGGGGAAAAGGGGGGGCAACTTTGAAATCTTAAATGATAATCCACTTTTTTATTGCAGATTCGGATTCTACGAGAAAAAACACGTAACTTTTTTCGAAACATCGTATATTGCGCTGTGATCGAGTAAAATGAGGTGAGAATCTTTTCCATTGCATTGCAACGTCTGAAAACGGTCGAATAACTCGAGAAATATACATCGGATTGAAATGTTAAATACAAAAGTTACGTTTTTTTCGTATAATCCGAAACTGTAATAAAAAAGGGGGGGGGGGTTATCATTTAAGATTTCAAATCTGCCCCCTTTCCCCCCAGGGGGGCAGAGTTGGGGGAGTAAACTTTGATATCCTTAAATAGATTTTTCAAAACTATTGAAAATACATTTTTTCGTTTTCAATCCAATGTATATTTCTCGAGTTATTCGACCGTTTCTAGACTTTTCGGACACCCTGTATATATATATAATATAGAAAAGGGTTTTCTGAAAACTTGTATTAGAAATGTGAAAATATATTCCATGTATTGTGAATAGGCATCTACATTTTTTTTTAAAGTTATGCAAATGGTTTAATTACACTGCTGCATTACGATGAAAAAATAATAATATAAATATGCAGCTTATGTAAGTAATTTTGAACATATCCAAACATTTAAAGTTTTGAAATCAGATATATAAATATTGAATGCTATAGATGGCATAACTTTCTTTTTGAGAAATTTAAAATAATTTTTAATTTATCCTTTTTCGATCTTTTTTTAAATATAATGCTATAAAAAATCTTGTATTCTAAAAGGATAATACACGTGTTGACCAAATCATACTTATAAGATGAGATGAGATATTTAGTATTTAGAAGAATTTAGATAAATAATCATAGCATTTAAATTCTTCTTCACAGATGACTAACGTGTGGCATTTAAAAATGTTTCGAAGACTAGCATCACAAATTTAAGCAATGTAATAATTTGTTTTATTAATTATAATATCAAGAATTTAATAATAGTGATAATTTTATAATAATAGTAATAATACTTTTTGAATAATATATGGTTGATATGTGTATACTTTTATGAAAGCATAAATTAAGTAAAATATTTATTCACGCCACTAAATAGATATGAAAACTTACTATTAAAATGTAGTTTATGCAATGCAATTTGAAAGTTATTTAATTATTTTAAAAATTGAAAGTATATTTGTTAAAATTGCATGACGACAGTGGAATAATATTTTCGCAGAAAAGAATTATTATTATTAAAACATGCATGTCTCATAGTCTATTTATAGAAAGTATGACTCTAAAAATCTTGTTTTCATTTGAATAGCTATCTAATTATGATTATTTTAATTTCGTAGTATATAAATAAAAATCATAAATTCTAAGCACCTTTTCTCTGCATTTTACTTTTTTAACTTTAATATATAAAATAATAGGTACAAAAAATTAAAGTATTTGTCTCATTCTTTAAAACAATAAAGTATTTTCAGACGGCTATTTTTGTTGAGATACTTTTTTAGATAAAGGATGTAGTAATTTGAGATACAATTTCAGATAAAGATTATAGATTTTTATTTTGTTTTACTAGCCATTTAAAATGTCCAGATTTTATCTTTTCTACTTAATTTCTGACATTTAGACACTTGTATGAGAATTTATATCTTGAATTAAAGAAATATACACCCAGAAAAAAGTTTTGTTGAATCAACAAAAATTTGGTTCACCCTACAAAACTTTTTGTTTAAATATAGGTCAATGGAAATTTTGTTTGAATCAACAAGAAAAAATTTTTTTTGCAATTCCAAAAAAAAATTTTGTATCGTCAGCAAAAAATATTTTGTTAATTCAAGTAAAATGGTTCAATTTTACTTGAATTTTGCTAAAACAACCAAAATGTACTCAACAAAACATGTTTTGTAGTTTTAATCAATTCATTTTTCTAGGTGTAAGAATATTTTAAAAACAACGAAATTTCTGCTTTAATTATTTCAAATGAATATGCTAATTCATAAATATGAAAAAGTTAAAGCTAAAATAAAGTTTGGTTTAATTTATTAGATATGTTTTAAAACTTTATTCTTTGGAACGGACACAAACATCAGATGTTTTGTATTCGCTTTCCTACTTAGAATCACAAGGATATATTAACGTTAAAACCTTAAATACACATTATTTCATATTAAATTCCCAAAGCATCGGTTCTTGTATTCAAGCACTTTTTAAGATATATTCATATAGTGTTCATATCATGATACAATTTAGCTCAGTTAGAAAACTCCCTTTTAGCAATTATTGCCAACAGATAGAAATGCACTCGAAGTCTTTTGTGCATCCCTGTATATTACCTAACGACTTTTGTACACACCCCATATTAAACTAAAATTTAATTCGGATAAAAAAACGCATAACATAAATTAAAATTAGAGCAATTACACAACATACAGCAATTACCAATCATAAACGGCAATGTATCTTGTTCTTTGCGTAGTCTTGTACGCGGATTTAGTTTAATTCCATAAACCTCTATTTGTATACTAAATATATTTCCGCAAGAAAATACATAATACAATTAAAAACTACCGTTAAGTAATTCACACCCACTGTCAGTAATACGTAAGAATTCGTTTGTTTATATGATCAGCATAATTTATACACACCATCACGTACTATGCAAAAATTTACTTAAATTAACTTGAACACTTAAAAAGGCAACCAAAGTAGAAAACGCACTTCCACCAATCGTCGCTCTAACCGGATTATATTGCGTGTCCCTGTAACTGAACAATATATGTAATGCACACCATACTTTAGAGTAAGCAACTTATAGTGTGCCTCAGAATGCATATATGTCTCATTATGTTTCAAAAAGTGTAACATCATTAAAATACACTGTAAATGATTTCTCTCCGTAGCCCATTATGGAATAGAACTTTTCTGGAAATGAATAATAAATGCTTTGCACCCCATATTCTACAGAAAGCATGTTTCAGTGGACCTCATAAATTAATATCAATTTCATTATGTTTTAAATGATGCAACTTGATCAAAATCCCTTGAAACGATTTTTTTCCATTCTCCATAATGAAATGGAGTGATTTTTACTATCCCTGTAAACGAACTATAAGGCAATGCCAGGAGAGATGGCGCGGTCGGAGAGATTGCGCACATAGAGGTTCGGGGGAAAGGAGAAGAGTGAGAGCGCAGCGACTCCAGGTAGTTTTACAACAACAGTAGTGGAGTGTCTACTTGAAAGTGCACGTTGATTGCTTTGAGCGTCTAAGATAAAGCATTGCTATTTTGTTTTGTTTTCCCAAAGTAAGTGCTTGAATTTTCATAGCTATTCATCGGAATTTCTATACAATGTCAATAGTACAAAATATTTTTAACTTAAGCGATTTCTAATAAGCTACTAATCTAGACTAACAATGTGAACATCAACGGTTCGTTTTAGTAGCGGCCATGTTTAAATAAAAGGCCGCGCAATCTCTCCTACCGAAATTGGAGAGTTTGCGCATCTGCTACTTAGGAGAGATGGCGCATTGTTCCCATTAGTTTCCATGCTAGGAGAGATTACGCAGCTTATTGTAAATTTGCATAAAAAATGAAAAATGAAAATGGACTAATTTTAAGTTAAATGTGTTATTAAGTTACATAATTTTACTTTGTAATCTTATCTGGACTTGCTTTTTCTGATTCTTTATTTTTTTCCCTTTAATTAAAAATTTTTAATCGTTTTTAAAATTATTTCCTTTTTCTGATCCTTTACGCATTAGGTTGAAATATTCACTCCCAATACAATAAAATTTGTTCACAAAACAGCAATGTCATTTAAGTGTAATTATCATTGTTAACAATTTAATTGTAGTTATTATTAGTAACAATCTCTCCTACCCATATGCGCAATCACACCAACCCTGTAAGGAGAAATTGCGCAAAATAACTTTCTTGGTTTTATTACAACTGTTCTATTAAATTGCAACATAACAACAATATAGCAATGGAAATGCATAAAAAACAAATGAAGTCAAAATTATTGATGGATAGTTTAACAAAAAATTAATATTTCGATTTTTTTATTGCTGTTCTTTTGAATTGTGCGCAGACTCTCCTAGCTTTACCTTATATGCTACACACTTAATTTTCAATAACGAACGTGCTATAGTAAACGTCAATAACATATAACAATTACTGGTCAATTCAAGTACATTTACGATAGTTGGAGTACGGACAAACAAATTTGAAGTCATAAACGCTTTTCAACTATTTTGAAAAGTGTTAAAAATGATGCAAGCACATAATTTCACAAAGTGTTACTGAAAAAATAGTGAAGTTGAAGGAAAGAAACTTCAAAATGAATTCTGTGTATAATTTTTCTAGTTAAATAAAACTCCAATCTTTTTTTCATTACTGCCTCTTAAATATTTTAGATATAAGTAATATAGGATAATCATAATCATTTACAAATATAATGCAAATATTTTATTTTATTTTATTTTACTTTAAAGGATCTTTTAAATGTTAGCGTGTGTACCACAAACCTTAAATCAAAACTTATTTGGACAATTCGTTATTCTGGTGAACATGTTATGATATAAACTGAATTGCGTCTATATTTATCAAGATTAAGTAGTTTTGACGCATTCTTAGAGAAAAGAAAAAAGACAACTTGATTGATTTAATCTATGTTTTAAAACCAAACTCCTATGACGCATTCTTAGAGTAAAGAGAAAAGAGAGCTTGGTTGATTTAATCTATGTTTTACAACCAAAATAGAATGAAAAAAAAAACATTTGAGAAGAAAAATGAAATATAAAAATATTGTAATCCTCATTAAATTTTATCCTAAAGCTTTTGTAAATGTTGCACAAAAAATTGGGCACGAATGATTTTAATTATTATATTTATCAGTTCCAATGTCGTTAAGAAAAAACTTTCAAACACTTAAAAAAACTTTCAAGGATTTTAGTATACTTTATTTAATACATTTGTACAAACGTTTCAAATACATCACAGAATATATTTTACAAACAATAAAGATACGCTGTTACAAATATTATTTATTATTTATTTTCTTTTGGCAGTTTTATTAAAATTCAGTAAAATATTTCTAAATAGACAACAATTTTTGCACAAATAAAATCACAATCAAATTAAATAATGATTAAAAATATAGTTTTAGGAATTCTTTATATTTATTTTTTTACATTTTTAACTTAAACAACACATTTACAGTATAATATAAACAAACTAGTACACGTAATATTTGATCTATGTATCAAGATATGTTATATAACAAATAACCGGTTAGATTTTATTTTTTTTCTAAGTGTAGCCAATTTAACAATAACAAAATTCTGAAAAAAAAAATTAAATATTTATTTTCTAATTAAATTATTTAAAAAAAAGTATTTAAATTTTGTTCAAAAAGGTTCTTTATTTAGCTTTGTATCTTCAAAATTAAGCATAATAATAATAATGATACATTTTGTTCTGAAATTTTTCAATTATTTTACCAGTTATATCTATTTTTTCTATTAGATGACGAATTCCTTTTCATATATCTCTTCTGTTTTATATGATCAGATGAGTAATTTTTTAAAAATATTTTTGAAATATATTATTTATAAAAATGTCAAATAAATATATATATAACAAAACACAAATAGATGACAACTATATGCCATTAGAATAAATATAATAACGAAGTATTATGTACAACACATTTAAGAATGTAATGAAACAATAACAAGAATAACATTTTTAAATCTACAGGATGTGTTTTATCCAACTGTTAGAATAGTTAGATTATGCGACTAAGTATCGAATGAAGAATCGTAACAGTATACAAAAACACAACTCTATTCGAGTAGTATGAACCTAACAACAAATGCACTACATAATGCACATCAAAACAGGCATTTAATAAAGCAACAACAACAATGGCATTTAAAAATAACAATAACAATTTAACTTGGAACAGTTAATTTTTTAAGCACATTTCCAGTACAACATCTTCCTAACACTTTAGACAAAAAGATATTTACATGGCCATAATACTATGACAAATAAATATTCCTCAAATATAATATTTATAATAATATAAATGGGGAGGAGGCAAATTAGTTGGGCAATTTTGTAAAAGAATAATTTGAGAAATAATATTTTAATGTACCAATTCAATGACAGATTACTAGTATTATATCACGTGTTTCAGAATATTAATCTTACCTCAGTGCTGAGTTTTAGTTTGGATTAGTAGCGGAGGTATTATTCGAATGCTAGGACGCCTTTCACCTTTAGATTTTAGAGTATGGTTTCATCAAAGATCAGGTTTACAGTCCGACGTTTCCGAAAGCCCTTCTTCAATTGGAGTCACGAATCAGAATTGAAATCGGTTTGAACAGGATAATGAACATGTGGCAAGGACTGATTTCCTATAGGACATTTTCAGTGTAACGAAGGGCAGCAATATACAGCAATTGTAAAAAAAAAAAAAAAGAGGGATTAACTTTGTGTGTTTTACTATCTTAAAACCATATGCACTCTCCCGTTGGATTTATAGCAACGAATAATAAACCATTCTTTTTGCATATGTAATTTATACCTACCCTGTATTTAACATGTAATAGAAACTTTTACATCACTGTATTTACCAAATAAATTTAATGAGATTGAAATGTGAACGAATTAATAATTTTATCATACGGTTTATCAAAGTCATTTTATGCTTAATATGTCATTAATTTTCATTGAAAATATACCTATATTGAAAACTTTAAATGCAAAAAGATTAACTCCAAACATCAATATGACAAATATACATTTAACACGTAACAGAACAATTCACATGAATCATTTAGCACATAAATTAAGTGAGCCTTTCATTTTTCTAAACAAAAGTACGGCTTAAATAATTCCTAGATTAAAGAATTCTTAGATTAGAACTTTAAACAGAAAATGCAACATCATATAACATCAATAGGACTCACATATTTAACATTTAACAAAAGTTTTCTTATCAATAATTTTGCACATAAATTAACTTTTATTTGCAAAAACACACGAAAGGCTTAAAAATTCATCTGTTTGCTTATATGAAAGCCAGTTTGTACTCAAAATAACATTAATGCTCATAGAAAGGAAGAAATTAACACATACAGCACATTTTTCTTGATTTCTTCTTTTTCTGATTTAGAAGTAAGATAAAAATCAGAATGATGATGATGGTTAAAGTTAGTTGTAAATAAATAATAAGAACCATTGCCATCATCGTCTTGGAATTAAACGTAGTTTGACACCTCCTCTTGATCTAAGGACCATTTCTGCAGCTAGAAGCAGTTTGTCGCGTTCTTCAATAGACTGTATTCTAAAATTACGGAGTATATTGGAGATAATCGTTTTTGATTCAAGCATTGCAAATTTTTGACCTACAAGGATACAAAATGTACAGTTATTACAAAGATGTATTCAGTTTATATATTGTCAATGATAAAAGCGATAATAAAAATTTTTGAATTCCCTATTAAATAACATATCATTTTCGTTCTTTATATATTTTATTTAGCAGTCGCATTGGGAGCTAAATTTACAATATATTAAGAAAAAATAAATGCATATTTATTTTAACCATACAACAATATGTGCTGACAGCAGGTCCTGATTAAGACTCAAGTGGGCCTTGGGCAAAGCAGACAGTTGGGAGCTTCTACAGTTAGATCAAACAATGCTTTGTCAGTCTGTGACTATTTACAATTTATTAAGATACCAGTACTACACAATACAAGTATTGATATGTTAAATGGGGTTAAATCTAAATTGATAAAAGATGAGTGAATAAATGTAAAAATATCAATGTGTATGTCGTAGACAAATTGAGAAATCCAGCTCTTTGCAAAGAGGACGGCTATTTGGAGAATCATCTTACTTTTTCCAATCGTCCTGATATTTTTCAGGCTTATTGCAATGAGCCTAAGCAGCTTTAGGCTAATTGGAAAAAGATCATTTATTTCTCAATCAGCCTGATATTTTTTAGGCTGATTGCAAAGAGCTTCTGAAGACTTAAGCTAATTGGAAATTGTCCATTTATTTCTCAATCAGCCTGATTTTTTTGTTTGTTTGTTTTCAGCATCATTGCAATGCGTTTATGCAATTTTAAGCTAATTAGAAAACGACCACATATTTGTCCAAATAGCTTAGGGTTATTGAATCAAGGCTTATTTAAATAAGTCCAAGGTAATGAATTTTTATACAAACTTTTAGTATAAAAAATAAGAGCAGAAACTTAAAATGCTTACGAAATGTACAAGAAAATTATTGACAGATTTTTTTAATGTCAATAAGTTTCTGAGGTTACTGGTTACTCCATTTTTATTTAAAGGGTATTTTTGTTCGCAAACACCCCGTGCAGAAGTATAAACAAAATCTGCAGATGAAGAAGATTTTTAACGTTTACCTAGAATCACGTACAGAAAGTGGGATACTAAATGAAAATAATTACAAAACATACACTGTCAGAAAAACTCGTCTATACACTCAATTATTCCTCATTTTTTAACAAATAATTTCCGTTCTCCTAGAAAACATGTTTTTTCCGTGAATTCTTCCCGAAAGTCTGAAGAAGAGGTGAAAATTCCGTTTATTCCTTGCACGCATGCGTATTGGCTCTACTAATATTAAAGTTCAAATTAATTTTTTTAATGAAAATCTAAAAATTCAATAATTTAAAATTTCGAATTCCATGCAGAAGTATAAAAAAAATCTGCAGATGAAGAATATTTTTAATGTTTACCTAGCATTACGTACAGAAGATAGCATACTGAATGAAAATAATTCCAAAACATATATAAGAAAAACGACTGTATCAATGAAATCTGCAGATAAGGAAGATTTTTAATATTTTCCTACCATTACCTAGAAAAGATGAGATGCTAAATGAAAATAAATATAAAAAATATATAAGAAAAATGTCTGTATCAATGAAATCTTCAGCTGAGGTAAATGTTCAGTGTTTTATCAGCATTGCGTTACATAAGATGGGTTACTGAAGGAAATTAGTCACAGCAAGTATATACGAAAACTCCCTTATTGGCAAAAGTGGTTTATGATTCCGATTACATGAGATTCGTGATTGCTTTAATTTCATTGTAAGTTTGTAGCGCACTTAAAATAAAAATAAGCTCGAAGTGCTCCTGACTGTCTGAGATGATTCATTCAGCAATATTGTTACTTCTACGTAATACTGGGGAAAAGTAACAACGTTTCTTGGCTGCGGATTTTTTTTTTTTTTACGGGGGAATGGAAATTTTACCTGTAAAAAAATAAAGTGTTTATTAACCTTAATTATCAAACAGGTGCATAAATAAAATCTGCCAATAAAGCAGTTTTCTTCTTATTTTTTTAAAACATTTTCATTCAGCAACCCATCTTCGTTACAGAATGGTTTGAAAATATTGAAAATCTGCCTTATCTACTGATTTTATTATTCTAGAAATTTTCTTGTATTTTTTATAATTATTTTTATTAGTAACCCATCTTCTCTGCGCAATGTTGAGAAAACATTAAAAATCTGCGTCATCTGCAGATTTCATTAATACAGAAATCTTCCTCATCTAAAGGTTTCATTATTGCCGAAATTTTCATATATATTTATAAAAATTTTCATTCAGCAACCCATCTTCTCTATACGTAATGCTGGGAAATTATAATAATTTTCTTATGTATTTTTAATAATAATTTTCATTCAGCAATTCCTTTTCTCTACGTAACAGTGGAAAAATGTTATCAATCTGCGTCGTCTGCAGATTTAATTTTTGCAGAAATTTTCTTATATACTTTAATTATTTTCATTAGCAACCCATCATTTCCTACGTAATGTTAGGAAAACCTTAAAAATCTGCCTCATATGCAGACTTTATTGATACAGCAATATTCCTTATATTTTTTTCATAATTTATTTTCATTCAGCATCCCATCTACGTAATTGTTGGGACGAAACATAAATGTTGGAAAAACATTAAAAATCTGCCTCAAATTTTAATGATACTTCTGCACGGGGCGCTTGCGGAAAATATACCCTTAAAATAAAAATGCGGTATTTACTAACTTTAGACACTCAGTTCACGTTAATGAAATACGTGAATAAGACAATTTTTTATATATTTTATAAGCATTTTAAGCTCCCGTTTCTATTTTTTATACAAACGTATGCATAAACATTCACTACCTTGGATTTATTCCAATAAACCTGGTTAAAGTAGGCTGTTTGGACAAACACTTGTGATTTTCTGTTTAGCCTAAAACTGCATTGGCTCATTACAACGAATCTGCAAAAATAAATCAGGCTGATTAGGAAATAAACGGATACTTTCCAATTAGCCTAACTCTCCATAGGCTCTTTAGAATGAGTCTGAAAAATATCAGACTGATTAAAAAACAAATGATCATTTTCGAATTAGCCTAAAGAGGCTTAGGCTCTTTGCAAAAAGCCTGAAAAATATCAGACCAATTGGAAAAAGTAATATGATTCTCCAATTATCCGGGCTCTTTGCAAAGAGCCGATTTCTCAACTAGCCTAAGACACATAGATATGTATATATATAATTGAAAGAAAAGCACGGGAGAGTTACTGTTATAGGGATTCTTGCAATAATGCATGCAAATGCGTTGCTGCATCTTAAATTATTATTTTTATTTTGCAATATCTGTTAGCAATATAATATATTACATCACCAAAATCTATTGTTTTAGTTTTTCCTATCTCAAATACACATTAATAGAATTGGTATTAAAAAAGCCAATGACAAATATGATAAAAGTAATATTAATATTTCAGGTTACATTTAATTTTTTTTTCAAAATAAATGATGGGGTGTAGTAACTCCCATAGAAATATTCTAAGAGTTTATTTAAAAACACATTAAATATTTTTAAAGTCATGATTTCCTTTTTGTGTTCTCATGCTAGCAAAACCAATGATTACATTATCGAAATCAACAGGGTGGGCCAAAAGTGCCGCATCATAAGAGTTTTTAAATTTCTTTATTTGGTTTCTAGACGAAAACCTTCTACAGTGGATTGACCGAAGGGAAACAGTGGAATGGGTTCCCCGATCCCCTGATTTAAATCCAATGGATTTTGTTGTATGGGGTTACCTTAAATCGAAAGTTTACAGTAAAAAGATCAGAGATAAAAACCATTTGCGTGAGCGAATTGCTACTGAGTGCCATGGCATAACGCCAATCTTAGTGGCCAACATTCTGAGGAACAAGAAGGACTACCTGCAGTTGTGTTTTGACAATGGAGGCAACCACATTGAGAACATATTGTAACAATACATATTTTTCCTATGATGCGGGACTTTTGGCCCACCCTGTAGTTTTAAAGCTGTTTCAAATTCAATACACAACATTATAAATAAGATAAAATTAATTATATGTAAGAATTATTTTTCAAAAAGGGAATGTTTTTCATTTACTACTACCGACAAAATACTACTGAAACTGCTACTAATACTAAATACGGGGCCTATAACTTATACGATCCTTGGGCAAATGCCTTACTTGCTCATGCGAAAATCGGAGCCTAGCTATCAGTGGTTATTACTTATGACATTCATAATAAATAGGTGTGGAATGAGAAAGCAATTTTATATTATAAGATAGATGCAATGAAAACATTTCCCACACATTTCCTTCCTCTGGGGTGGCTACAATATTTTTTAAAAAACGAGACTTAGAATGACTGCAAACCCATGTACTGTTGAACAGCGGGGTGAAGGGAAAAAAATAAAGTTTACAATTTCGAAAGTGGTTAAAATTTGCCTTTTCACTTACTATTTAAGAGAAAAAAAATCAGATCTATCGATTAATGCCTTGAGCCTCTACCAGGCCCTGGATTTAGGAAAATTGACAGCAAATTGTGACGCATCATGTAAAAATTAAATTTATAATTTCAAAATACAATAGTAATCAAAATTTGCTTTTTTACTTCCCATTTAACGGAAAAAACTTCAGGTCAATCGATTAATGTCCTGAGCCTTCTACCATGCCCTGATATTACGAAAATTGTGACGTATCATGTAAAAACAAATTTCACAATTTCACAATATAATAGTCATCGTAATTTCAAGGTCTGGTAGAGGGCTGAAGACATTAATCGATTGACCTGAAAAATTTTCCCGTTAAATAGGAAATAAAAATCAAATTTTGATCACTATTATATTTTGAAATTATGAACTTTATTTTTACATAATAAGTCACAATTTTCTGTATTTTTTTGTAATTTCAGGCCTGTTAGAGGGTTTAAGACATTAATCGATTGACCTGAATTTTTTTCTGCTAAATAGTAAGCGAAAAGGAAAATTTTAATCACTATTGTATTTCGAAATTGAAAACTTTTTTCACTCCACGCTATTGAAAATTCATGAAAAAAAAGTATATTCCCCTCCCTTCAACTCTGCTGAAAATCATGGTATACATGTGTGACTGGTACTAATCGATTTATAATAATATCTACTAATTAATTCTATACTTAAATTTTTCGTAGGGGGTTGTGTATGTATACAGATTGCAACAAACTCTAAAATTTCCTTTACCATAACACCTAAATTTAAATACACATTTAAATACTAATCTGAAAGTCATTCAGTCAGATAGATTAGAAATTATACACATTTTTACAGGTTTTATTTTACATAAGTTTGGAACTCTTAGAGTGAAATTCAACTTTAATTGTTTACAAAACTGATACAATTCAGGTATTTTTTAAGCATAACTTATAAGCTACTAGATGGAATAAGCTGTAATTTTTTATTTTTTATGTTTGAAGCTCCTAGAAAGCGTTTTCTGTTAAAAATGCATCAGTTACAATCATATTTTTTCGAAAATTAATTTTGGAAAACAAATATATATTAGTTTTAGGATTTTTCGGTATATTCAATAGTTTCTGTAAGAATAGCCAGAGATTAGATTGTGTGGAGACCCTGTATATTTCTATGTATGTTGAAATGTTCGGAATTTATAGGACTATGCTGATTTTATAAAAGCTTTTCCTTACTCTTCATCTGTTGTAATATAAATGGTCTTACCTATACAGCTTCTAGGTCCAGCGGAGAAAGGAACATAGGCAAAAGGGTGCCTTTTTGCACAGTTTTCTGGAAGAAATCTGTCTGGATCAAACTTTTCTGGATTTGGAAATAAATCAGGATCACGGTGCAACATATATATCACCAACATGCATGTAGTACCTTTGGGAATTGTGTAGCCACCTAGAAGATTTGAGATACGGGTGTAAAATTAAATCTTATATCACAAGTATTTCGTGCACATTTCTATCTTTTATCTGTTTTACCAGCATTTATCTTTTACCAGCATTTGGAAAAACTCTGAATTCAGACAGAAAATCTCAAATTTTATTTTATTTTATTGTCTTATTTATGTATTTATTTATTTTAATCTAAAAACTCTTGAATTTCTATTTTTCATTTAAATGTTCCTTTCTGGGCGATATCACGAATAAAGAGTTAAGTTGAATTTAAAAGTTTAATACCTATAATTTGTATGCTGGCATATGGAACATATTATTCCAGTGTCATTTAGATTTCTTTATAAAATCAAACAGAAACGAAAAATCATGCATCAGGCATAGATTATGGAACATTTTCTCACACTAAGAGAATATTGTTAACATACTTAATTTTTTCATACAATGCAATGTGATATCTAAATGAACAACTTAAAAAAATACATACGTAGCACATTAAGAATACATTTTCAGCAAATTCTGCCCATATCCGTTAATGTGTTTGACTTGTTACGTGCAACCTTGCATATGATATATAGAATTTATGTGAATCATGTAATGTACTAACAATTAGTTAAGTTTAAAAATGTATACCACATCCGAAAACGCACTTCCAGCAATGTAGATCGATCATGGTAATTCTTGTAATACTTTTTTTTTGTCTCTCAAAATGAACGATAACTGCTATGCACTCCTTAATCTATAGAGAACATGTTGTAGTGCAGCTCAATGATCCATATCAATTCGACCATCAGGGCCGTGCGAAGAGGAGGGGGGGGGGCGAAGGTGGCCCTCACCCCGGGCGCGGAAATTGAGGGGGCGCCAAATTTATACTACCAACCACGGTTTAATTTATTTATTTATTCATTTTTTGGTCATCGATCATTTCCTGGAGAATTTCTTTTTCTCTTTTCATCATTATTTTTTTTCTGTCTAAAAATATCATGATCTCTCCAACAAATAAGTGCAATTTTCTCTTATTCTATTTAGTCGTTTGCAGTTTCTGAATTAAAATGAAACCTTTTAAAGTTCCAACATAAACGCGAAATGTTTATTCAATAGAATTTATTTCTGTTTCTGTACTTTATCAGTTTTGTGTTACCTGTCACAAGAAGAAAGGGAATACTTTGCCCTGAGCGCCGCTTTCTCTTCGCACGGCCCTGTCCACCATGCTTGAAGTGTCGCAACATCACTAAAACGCATGCCCTATAATTTCACCTGTAATTTCCCCTATAAATCATAATATCATGGAATTCTTTCGTGCGTCCCTGTAAACGAACTATAAATGCTACATACTTCTCTTCCACAGAAACCATGTTGAGTCCATCTACGTAATGCAATTTAATTTCATTACACTTGAAGCATTTTTTTCCTGTCGACAATAACGTGGCGGAATTCTCTTGTGAATCTCTGTACACGAACTATACAGGGTGTCTCAAAAATATAGACCTCTTTTTTTATTCCTTAAGTATTGATCATAAACATATACTATAAATTACAAAGTTACGTAAAAAGAATGTACAGAACTTTATGAAATCTGTTAAAATTTTCAGGGGATTAAATTTAAAGAAATGCAAAATTAAAAATTTTTTACGGCCCCGTAAAAAATATTTCCCAATGTGTAAAATGTGTCCGATACACTAATAAGGTAGTTACAAATTTTCAACTTTTTATCATAAAAAAGTCGCAGAGATATGAAAATACATTAATGCTGACTTAAACTACTTTTCGATGAAATTTTTATTTCTCTGCGATTGTATAACAATAAATTTGAAATTCAATAAATGAGAAAATATTTTAATATAAACCAGGCCTGGGATTGTTCCAGAAGAGGAACCTGATGAAAGCAAGGGCAAATTGGAACATAGCACTATCTGCTTCCCCCTTCCCCCCGACTTTTGGGAGGCGGCACAAATTTGGTGTGTAACTTTCATAACGCTAATATTTTAAATCTCTTTTGACATTGTACTGATTGTAACCAATATTTTGAACTTTTACAGAAATATAAGATTAAAAACAAAAAATATACCTATATAAAAACTGTAAAACCTCTCAATAGCGGGCACCATGGGATCGCGGAATTTGAGGTAAAAGTATGTAAATATGTATGAGTTGGGATTGAAAAATATGGGTGTTCGATAAATAGATGTGTCCCCTATTCGGGAACGTCTGCTATGGAGGTTTTACCTTCACAGCGGAGTGAAACCTCCATAACAGACATCTGTATTTAGCTAACAACTTTTTCAATTCAAAAGGCATACAGCCCCACCAGTGACTGAGAGGTTCTGCTCTCGAAGCTGGTAGACGGGAGGTGCTGGGTTCGATCCCAATCGCGCCCGTCGGCCTAATCGCTCGGAGTTTTCATGGTTTTCTTCGAGCCGTGGATTTATCCATGCGTAAATACGGGTTACGTTCCCTTAGAAAGACCCCCACGAAGGGCACTCCCCCCGGGCCTATATCCCAAGTGTAGATAATTGGCCGTCAATAATCAACCGAACTCAAAATGCATACATATTTACATACTTCTGATAAGCAGGCACCTCCGAACAGTGGCCAAATGTATAGGTATTACTGTTTTTAGATTTTAAAAAAATGTTGTCAATTTTATCTTACTGTAAAAATTCAAAACACTGAATATTATAATCAGTACAATGTCTAAAGAAGTTTAAAATATCAGCTTTATTAAAATTGCATACTAAATTTGGGATCCCCTAAAATCGGAGGGGGGGGGGGGCAGGTAGTGCCATCGCCCAGTTTGCCCATGCTTTAATCAGGTTCTGCTTCTGACACAGTCTTCAGCCCTGCTTTATTTTTTTCCCCCATTTATTAAGGATTCAATGTGGCAAAATATGGCTGCCTTTAATGCCTTAAAAAAAAGTGGTCAGAAATGGCCGACAAATCAGAGCACAAAAATGGCCGCGATTCAGGCGATTCAAGTGTTTGAAATTCAGACACTATTAAGTGTCTTAAATTTTTAAGACACTTTAAAATGTCTCTTTTTTGAGCTATCCGTTTCAGACACTGAATTTCAAACATTTCTGTTTACAGTATACTACATTTTAATTTATGATTTAGACCTCACCAACTTTGTTTTAAAATATTCCTGTGACATTTTATGATAAAAGGCTGAAGTTTTGTACATGACATTATTAGTGTATTGGGCACATTTTACTCATTGGGAATTTTTTTGCACGAGGAAGGGCTGTATGAAAATTTTAATTTTGTATTTCTTCAAATTTAATCTCCTGAAAATGTTAATCGATTTCATAAAATTATGTACCTTTTTTTTAACCTAACTTTGTAATTTATAATATATGCCTATGATCAAAATTTAATGAAAAAAAAGCCAGGGTCAATGTTTTTGAGACACCCTGTATATGATTCATACTTTATTTTCAATAGCGAAATTCTATAATAAAACTACATAAGATATAAAAACTACTTGGTAACCCGAGTATATTTACAAGAGTTTCAGTTGAAAGAGGCGGCAGACAAATCGACATCATAATCACTTTTTAACTATGTTAGAATATGTTAAAAATTTACTCAGCATATTGACAATCAATATTTTTAAGTAAAATTTATTTGTATGTAGCACATTCTTGTTTCAGAAAGTAAAAATCTTTTTAACAGTTATGTATTACTTTTAAATTTATATAAAATTTACACTAAACATGCTACAATTATCACTCTTGAAAACAAGCTTACTTAAACTGTATCTCAGAATGAAGTACTAAAACTAAAACGAACAATAAAGGTGCTGAAAATCTGGACCAGTCTGGAGTTTCAAAGTGTTCTGTGTAAGTTTTGGTTTCAAATGACAATAAACTTTTACGAATTTTTTGCATAGCCAACTTCTAAACACTTACACAGTATATTCCAAATTAGTCCACACTTTGAAAAGTGTCTGTCAATTGACTGAAGCTGGTGCTGAATATAAACATTAAGAAAAACTTATAAAATCCAGGAAGAAACATTGAGCTCCTTTCTTACTATTTTGCCATAATCTACCACATTTTGATTTCTAATAAAATTCTTGTAACATTCACATATACCATTGCAATAAGATAACATTGTAGAAAACTTATTTATAAGACATAATATTGGGTCATCAGGAAATTTGTACGGTTTTTAAAAGCGATGTGATGTTTCGTCTAGTTATTTTGCTACGGGGCCTAAGGCGTGACCTTAAATTACCCATATGTGTACGTTTGGTCTTTTTTGATTGCACTGTATAATTCTAGCTTATGTTGTGGCATAATTTTTGTTTCAGTGCAGTGCTAAGAATGAAGAACCAAAAGTTCATTTTCGTCATATTATGTTCTCTTATTTCAAGAAAGGTTAAAATGCTAGTTAAAATGCTCAGACTGATCATAAAATGTGTGCTGTATTTCTGAAAATACACGTTACACAGTTCCGGAACTATCACACAGACTAAATATTCCAAAAAGTACACTGCATGATCATTTGATACCTTCTTATAAGAGGTGTCCCTCTTTACAAGTAATGATGGTCGTCCAGAGCGGGCATAATTTTCGAGGCTGAAATTTCTGAGCTTAAACTTCTCAAACCACCTTCGAACTACGTCACAAGAAGCAGCACTTTGTCCATATACAGCCCAAATTTTAAGAGCAGTCCCAGCATTTTTACCTTTTCTGAAATAAAAAAGCATAATATGACGAAAATGAACTTTTTTGTTCTCCCTTCTTAGCACTGCACTGAAAGAAAAATTATGCCAAACACAAGAAGAATTATTCAGCGCAAGCAGAAAAGACCGAATGTACATATCTGGGTCATTCAAGGTCACTCCTTATTAGCTGTAGCAATATATAACTAGACAAATCTGCGTTTCACATTGAAAAACTTCAGAACTTTTAGGATGACCCAATACATAAGTATTCATACATTACTTAATTGCATTCTTTTGAGTTTTCTTGTACTCTGTTTAAACTCTGTCCTCGGAATTATCAACTAAAACATGTGTTTTATCATGTCCAGAGAGATTTTTCAACTTTGGAGGGTGAGGTGTCCCCGTATACCCCCTTATAGCGAGCGAAATGGATGTAAGATTAACTAGCATATCTGAAGATTGGATTGCTTGTTAAAATTTTTTCTTTAAAGTATAATGATAAGACTTCCGAGCATAAGAAGACTGTTTAATGGTATTTTAACACTCTCTGAAATACATGTTATTTTAGATTGTTTTATTCATACGCAAATATTGCAATATTTAAGAAAATTCTTTTATTTCTTACCGACATCAAGATCTTCTTGAAGCTGTCTTCCAATGTAAGGTGCTGGTGGGTATATCCGCTGAGATTCCTAAATATAATTAAGTTTTCAGTTATTGGTTTTTGTGAAATCATATGTTTAATTTTTGTAATCAGAAACATTCAGAGAAAATACTGACATATAAAACAAATATTTACATCATTTTCATCTGCAATAATTGAAACAAGAAAGAAAAATCATGTGTCAAGCATGGATTATTTAACACATTCCAATACTTCCAGCATACTTTAACGAAAGTTCACCATTTAAGAAGGTGAGAGAAAGTAAATACATAAGTAAAACAGTTTACAAAACACATAACACATAACACTTTTGAAAACTATATTTCCGTAATTACGTCCATAGCCGGAAAGATCCTCGAATTTTTTTGTGCAATAGTATGTTATCTATAGATTTGTACATATTCTACATAGAATGCTAACATCTGGTTTAGTTGGAAATCGATTCTAAATTCTAATTCAACAATTTCTGCCAATAGATGGAAACGTACTCGAATTCCTTTGTACAGCCTTGTATATTAGATATAGATTTTTATACACGCAACATATTGAGCTAAAATTTAACTCAGGCGAAAAACCCATACCATTCCTAAAAACACTTCCATAAATTAAGATCTATAGACAGGAGGGTATCTAGTTCTTTGCATAGCCCTGTACATGAAATTGTTTAAACTCTAAAAACATCTCTTAGTATCTCTCTAGATATAGTTCAGCTGGAAAATGCATAATTCAATTAAAAATCGTCTTTAAGCAATTGACGCCCATAGTAATGCTTACAAGTTATTTTATGTAGCCCTGAAATAAATGTTTAATATTCATATACATCAGGTAATATACAAAAAATTAGTTACACTTTAAAACGCTTAACATAACTGGAAGCACATTTCCAGCAATTACCCTTAATAGTCAATACTGTAACAAAAATATTGTATGTGTCTCTACAAATAAATGACAAATGCTATGCAAATCATATGGTACAGAAAATATCTTGTCGTAAAACTCAGTAATGCATATAAATTTCATCATGTTTGTAATATTGTAACATCATTTAAATACGCTGGAAATAGTTTTACACCATAGACCAATATGTAACAGAATTCCTTTATGTGACCATGTAATTGAATTACCAAGGCTTTGCACCGTACATGCTACAAGAAGCATGCTTTAGTGTACCTTAAAAATACTTATCAGAATTTATTAAGTTCGGGAAAATGTGACATCATTAAAATACACAGCAAACAATTTTGTTGATTTACTTTCATCAATTTCGCTGTTCTGATATTAATTTGGGCTGATTGTGCCCATTAAATTTAAAACTTTGTTTAAAAATTGCTTACCACTTTTCTTACTTTGTCTCTGCTTGTTACAATTTTAACTAGTCGGATGTGCCAATCCCAAAACTTTCTTCTATCTCACACAGATTTCGCATACACTGAAAAGAATCAGCACCAATTTATATCAAGGTCTAACTGAATCTAAAGTTTTATTAAATTCCGTGCATTAGTTCTTGAGATAGAAACTATTGCTAAAATTGTGTAGATCGTGCAAAATGCAGCATAGCAGCGCCACCTCTTGGGAGACTTAGACCAAAACCTAATCAACAATAACTTATGTCAACGTCTAACTGAATCTGAAATTTGATGAAATTCCGTGCATTAGTTCTTGAGATATATTTATCGTGATAATAATGAAAAACTTAGCATAGCAGTGCCGCCTGTTGCGCTATTTACACCAAAACGTAAGCAGCATCTATTTATGTCAGGGTATAACAGAATCTAAAGTTTGATGAAATTCCGTGCATTAGTTCTTGAAATATAGCTATCGTAAAAATAATGAAAAAAGTGGTATAGCAGCGCCACCTATTGGGATATCTACACCAAAATGCAATCAACATCTGTTTATGTCAAGATCTAACTGAATATACAGATGGAAATAAGTGCATTAGTTCTTGAGATAGAGCTATTGTGGAAATCGCAAAAAATGCAGCATAGGAGCGCCACCTGTTGGGCGATTTTTACCAAAAACCAATTAGCACCAATTTATATCAGAGACTAATTGAATACAAAGTTTTATTAAATTTCGTACATTAGTTCTTGAGATAGAGCGCCCACAAAGTTTTTGTCACATACATACAGACAGTCACATACTCACAGACAAACATTTTCTAAAAACAGTCAAATCGTGTTCAGGACCTTCTAAGACATATAAATCCAGTTGAAAATTTTCATGAATCCAATTTCATTCAATCCATTTTCATGAATCCTTTCTTCTTATAAAGATAGAAGAAAGTAAAAATGATTTGGCGTCAATAACCATCCATTCAAATATCTTTTGCAAACGATAAGTGAAAAATTATCTCTGAACGTTCTGAAGAGCTCGTTCTTCATTTTTATCGGTTATTTTGCAGTTTTCCCCATAAAAAATATTGCATAAGTTATTACAGGGGCACCATTAATTAAAATTTTATGATTGATTTATAACATAGAATTAAAATTACTTACATCTATATACGTGTAGTAAAACATTCACTCTCCTAAACAACCACTCCGCATATAAAGGCGGTTTATTAAAGTCCCGGTCCATAAGAGTTAACAAAAATAGTGTTAAAAAACCTCAAACTGTCATTCATAAAAAAAATATGAGACCCTTTTAACTAGTGCTCCCTATTATACGTTTATACGTGTATACGTATAATACGTATTATACGGGGTGCAGATTTTTTATACGTATGATACGGCACAGTCGGTTATACGTATTATACGAAACACTATATACGGTCCAACGTATATACGGATCTTACCCCAGCAGTTAAACGTATAAACGTTTAAACGATTTTCGTTCATGTGAAAAAAGATACTTTTCTCCTGCTAGTCTGCGCAAGGTTACTATATCATAAGGTTGTGCCCCATTTCACCCTGCAATCAATAAGGGAGCGATTTGCTGTTTGATGTCACTTAGCCTGCTCTCTGCTCTAGAACTCCTATTATAGGAGTCTTAGCCTGCTCGATTCAGTTTTCCAATTGATTTGGTTTAGAAAAGCCCTATTTTTAATTGAAAAGTATCAATACAAATTTTCGAGTGAAGAAGTTTAATTTTTTTTTTAATCTTTTTTAAACATAGGACAAACATCACATCCAAAATTTAAACTATTATGTATTTTCAATTCTACGATATATAATTTTTAAATTTGCTATTTTTATCATTACATTTTATTTGTACCTCAGTATGAAAAGTTTCTTTTCATTTTAAAAACAAGCAAATAGTAATTTTTATAAGTAAAATCTTAAAGACCTACAAGAGCAGAAAATTTAATGTTTATATGAGTGCAGTTAATATCATGTTAATAATTTTAATATAGTATATTTTTAATATTTGATCAGTATTCTACTTGAAATACATAATAATTCTAATATTATTATAATTGTGACATGTATTTCATAAAAACCTATAAAAACCTTTTTTTTAAAAAAATCCCTTCGATTTCAACCTCATACCACATATACACAAGATTGAGTTTTGTGTAATTAGATTTAAAATACAAATAATGTAAAAACTTTAATAAGTAAATGGCTGAATATTTAGTATTTTTAAACCGAAATATACATAAGATACAATTAGATGATTTAATGGAAATAAAATTTGAAATTCAGAGTAATATACTTTATAAACAAATTCCGAAATATTTATATATAAAGTATTATTTTAATGCTACACGATAACCCTAAATGCACATACATAATTTAAAAAGAAAGAAAGAAAGAAAGAAAGAAAGAAAGATAAATTATTGCGTGAAAGAGAGTTCTACGTTTACGCAAAATTTTTTATTTCCTAATAATATTTAAAATTTAAAATTACATTTCTTTTCAGCGTTCTAAACTTAATTTTAAAATTTACTGTTTCTTCAGATTCCAATCAGATAATTGATGTGATTAAATATCAAATAATTGATATATATATATATATATATATTATAAAATAAAAAGTAAGACAGCAGTATTCCTAAAAGGGATTTAAAATACAAATAAAAATAGAAACTTTATTTTTCAAATTGCCACACTTTTTAAAACTGGAAGATTTATGTGATATAAAAAAATTAAATTTGAAATTCAAAATAATATACTTTTAAAAATATCTTCCAATAGGATTATATTAATTTATATTTTATGCTGTATGATGATAAAATTATATAAAAATATTGTAATAATTAATATATTAAGGTACCTTCAAGTATACCTTCAGAATATGCTTTCATTTCGAGCATTTTATTTCATTACAGGGTGCATTTTGAAGATGTATTTTAGATGTATGTTCAATTTTGTATGTATTTGCAATTTTTCGTACTGTTTTATCATGCAATGATAAAATACATGAGTTGATTGATCATACACATACTGATCATACACATACTGATCATACACAGTTGATTGACTCCACATTTTTCATTTTTTGGCAGCGTATCTCTTTTTTAAGCTTTCCAACATAGTTGAAAAGTGTTTATACATTCGGTTTTTCTGTCTGTATGCCGTCTGTCTGTCCTGTCTGTCTATGCTCTAACTGCCGTAAATATACTCGGATTGTTATGCAATTTATATATCTTATTGAGCTTTATTATGCCATGTTCGGTATTGAAAATGAAGTGTGTAGCACTTACAGCTTATTTTACAGGGAGATTCAAAAGAATTCCGCTACTTTACGGTCTACGTGGAAAATCGTTTGCGGCTTATTGTAATGATGTTAAAATATTTCAAACATATTAAAATTGACATATATAACATGTGCACTATAAGAGGTTTTCTATAGAATATTGTATGCATAGCACTTATACCTTTAATGCAGCACTGAAAATAATTCGTTACATTACGGTCTATGGGGAAAAATCGTTTGCAGCTTATTTTAAAGATGTTTCAATATTTTATACATATTCAAATTGATCACTGAGGTGCACTACAAGGCGCTTACTGACATATAATGTATCGTTCATTTACAGAAACACTCAAAAGTATTCGGTTAAAATACTGTCAGTTACTAATAATTCCTTGAAGTGCGATTTTAGGTTCGATTTTAGTTGTTTTTTAAATGTAACGAATTTTCTGCCTATTACTTGTTATGTATAAATTCTATGGATCACCCACAAGGCAGCACAAAATACTCGAATACATGTGCATTTATCAACGGAAATTGCTGAAGGTGAATTTTCAACTGTGCTATGCCCTCCCTATCTGAACTAAATTTTAGCAATTTATGCCGCTGTATGTATAGTATTAGTAATTTTATTAGTAATTTGTATGCATAGTTTATATACAAATCTATAGATCATATACAGGGGTGCACAAAAGAATTCGATATTTTTTCGAATATTGTTAGTAATTCCTGAAATGGCATTTTTAAATGTGTTATGCCTTTGTACAAATTTTTCTCTTAGACATCAGACCTAATTAAACAGTAAAGATTTATAAAAGTATTTTTGAAGAGTTGAAAAGTGTTACATAATCTGTGCTTGATGCATGATTTTTCTAAAGCTATTATCTGTTCCTTTGGATGCAATGATCCATCAATTTTTTATATCAGATTTCTTCGAAAATGTATGATATAGAACATTTTGCGTTTTATCCAAACGATTAGTACATGTTGCAATAGCATACGTACTAGACATTTTCTGCAACATCAATGCAAAGAATGCATTATTTTAAAGAGCTAAGACCAAAAGCACTAACAAAAGCTGGAAAATATTTGCCAAGTATTTAGGAAATGTGACCAGAAATCTCTCTTTCTGAGAAGGAATTAAAGCTTCGTGTGAGGGAAAACTGCCCTTGCTGTCAAAGGAAATGAAAATAATTGTTTACATTGCACCCCCGTCCCTTTCAAAGATCGACCAAACATAACAAGCAATACAAAATCCCATATTAGCAAAGAAAAAATACACGATTATTTCATTTGAAGGAAATCTCCTCTAAATCGCTTTATTTCTAGAAAAAATACTTTACTTTGTGCCTAATGAAAAATGTTTTATTTTGAAAAAATATGCTCTCCTATGACCAAAGAAACGATTTTTTTTTTTAGCAGAAATACTATTTTAAATCAGAAAAAAAGGTTCTTTCCCATTGGAAGAATCCACCTTAGCACTGCCAGTGACGTCAGAAAAACCAAAACCCTGATGCCAGAAGTAAAGGGAAATGGCACCTACCGGGTCTGCGGATCAGAGAAATTGAGAAACATCCACTGAGGTCCACATTCTCGTAGTTTACGTAGACCATCGTGAGTACTTGTTCAAAGATCCACGAAAGTCCCTAATTTACCTGTCTAGCGGTAAAGGTATTCCAAAAAACAATTAAAAATCGAAACTTTTTTTCCTCAGTTGAGATATATAGTTTTTTTCCCCCTTAAATCTAAGCTATTAATTATGAAATGTTTTACTATGGGTAGCGGGTAGCTCCAAAGCAAATTTTCGCATGTCTGTAACACCTGCTCCACACACAACTTCTTTAGATTTATGGCGTGGACATTTCGTGCTAAAAATTATTTTTTAATGCGACCGCAGAACATAGGCATGCATTAACTTTTTATCTTAGAGTGACACTGACCAATCAATTTCTTGGGAAGTTTCACACTCATACTTTTATTGTATTTAAGAATATTTTTCTCTATTTAACATGGTTGCTACCGAGGACGTATACGTGGCGTCGTCACTTGGTCACTTATTTGACATTCCACTTTTAATCCAAAATTACGAATTAATACCGGAAATTTCGAAAGAAGTTTTTTTTATTTTATGCAATCACGAAATGTCTGTCATTAAATAAAGCAAATATTGCTATTAGTATTTTCAGTCGAAAGAATAACATTTGAACCCGGACGCAATCTTGAGTACACGCACTCACAAATAAAGAATTTTCAAAAAATTAGAAAAGAAAATAAACTTACTTAACAAGAAGTGAAAATAAATCTGAAACGTGTCTATTCTCATTCTTTTCTCAAAAAGTGTTTTCTTCCGTTATATGCGTATAATAATCGTTTATAGGGAAAAATAACAAAATCCTATGTATGAAACATATTATGCAAATTATTTCGCTAAAACCACTGATTTCCAGCTTGTTCCCCGTTTTGTGACGTAATACTGATGAGGTCCATTGGTATTAAAAGTAAATACGTATTTAAAATATACGTATAATTGAATTTTTCGTATACTTAAATTATACGTTTAACCGATATACACTTATACGTATATGGATACGTTTAAACGTATATTTTAGGGTATACGTATTTCTTAAATACGTATTATACGTATATTCGTATATCGGTTAAACGTATAACTGATATACGTATCGCATCGGCAGCACTACTTTTAACCCCTTCGCGACAAGCGTCCTTTACAGAATTTTTAATCTTTTACCACCGGTTTCTCAAAACAGAAATTTTCGGCTAATTGAATCGCAGAAATGATGTCATTAAATAAGGCAAAGCTTACAACGTGTCGCTCGTTCCCAAGGGGTTTAACCGTTACTTTCAACATACGATTTTTCTTTTCACCGAAAAACATAACTGCACAGTGATAGAAGAAATAAATTTGCGGTAATGAATTAAATGAACTTTCACTGATTTTTTAGATAACTTTTCTTTCATTTGTTAATTTTTTAAAAATATATTTTAATATAAACACATACTTTTCTATTCAATAGCATTTTTAAATTAAAAACAGGTGTTCACTTGTTAATGTCTGTACATTTATTATTTGTACATTTTGCCAATCCTTTCAGACATTATTTAAAAAAGCTTGGTTAAAAATCCTTACTAAAAACGTCCCCCATTTTAAAAAAAATGTAAAAACAGTCTTCAATAAAAATCTCCACCAGTTCACAAAAGCGCTTTCACCCCCCGCCAGGGCATCTGAACTGGTGGAGTTTTTTATTGAAGACTGTTTTTACATTTTTTAAATGGGGGATGTTTTTAGTAAGGATTTTTAACCAAGCTTTTTTAAATAATGTCTGAAAGAATTGGTAAAATGTACACATAATAAGCATTTTTAAAGTACATTTTTTCTACTGATGATCTCTAGATATTTCTTCTCCTTTTAACATTTCATTTTAATAGAATCTTTATGTTTGGGGAAATGTGACATCATCAAAATACACAGCAAACAATTTTGTTGATTTACTTCCATCAATTTCGCTGTTCTGATATTAATTTGGGCTGATTGTGCCCATTAAATTTAAAACTTTGTTATCTAAATTAATCTTATTGGGTCTAAAATAACTTTTTTTAAAGCTCAGAAATAGGTTTCAATATAATACTCATTATAAAAAAATGAATTTGACCAATTTAACTGCAATAAATAAAGTAATTCGCGTGTAATGACAACCTGCTCAAAGAGTCACAACCGTTGGTACCCAAGAGATGACGGTTTAACGATTTAATTGTATAATAAAAACTGCTAAAACCAACAAAATAAATTATAATGCACATTTTAAGATACCCATACTCAGGGCTTAACAAATGCGGTTGCCAGGTCATCAATGGCGACCAACTTTTTCTATCTGGCGACCAAGTTTTTAAATCTTGCTTTAGATTTTTTTTATTTATTTTATTTATTTAAATTTTATTACAAAAATTGACGTAAGAAATTATCACAAATGGTTTCCTCTTCACCCATTCCCTCCCATACTTGTGCGCAGCAAGCAGTGATTTTGCTCTTCTATCGTACTTTTAATGGAAGAGCCAAATTTAAATTGTATTTATTTTCCATCTCATGCACAGAGAACGTCATTTTTTTCCGTTAAAGACAGCTAGTATGTCACGTGATTAGAAGTGGGAAGAAGAAGGGAGGTTCCAATAAAACAGTAAAAAAATCGTGATAATCTAGCCTCTGTGTTGGCATCTAAAATTGGATACAATGCTGAAAAATGTTCAAGGTTTTTGTTTGTTTGTTTGAATTGTTTCAGATCAGGTTTTCGTATTTTAAAATTAAAACTGATTAATCGATCATATTAATTGTAAAGAATAACAACCTATCTTAGTTAATTGATTATAAGTACTTCAGTTGAAGTAAATCTATAAAACTGAATTAAAATTTCAAGAATAACTATTTTCAATAAAATTAAATATGTATTTTAAAAATATTTTTCCCTTTTTACTAAAATGCATGACGCTTTTATTTATCTGCCCACCGCACACGTTGTACAATAAATAGGCGCTAGCCTGGTTTGCAGACGATTGTCTAGTCTATATGACGTAAAATATTGAGGGTACGTAATGTTTCTTTGCACAGAGTAGTTTGTTTTAAAAGGAGGAAAAATAATTGAAAACAAAATTCTTACGCATTCATTTTTCGTTTGGTGACATTTTATTTCGCTAGTGAAGTATTTTGTGCTGCCTCGCCCCATGGAGTCCTAGAATCTTTTTGCATTTGAATTTCTGTTTTTTAATTCCACTCATCAGATATAGATTTTGTAGCACCCAACTTTTGAAGCATTCGACAATCAGCATTTCCCAAACATGCCGGTAATTCAGCCTTTACCGTATTTTTTTTCAGAAATATATATTACTTTGTTAAGTTTTATAAGAAAACTTAGTTTATATTACCTTTCTAAATTTTGCATCCAATAAGCCTAAACTATGCTTATTATTCTTGTTTTTTTTTTTTTTTTTCAATTTATTCATAATGTGCTTTTTGAAAATGAATGATGTGTGTGTGGGGGGGGGGGGGGGGGGGTATATTTTGTACTGGCGACTAGTATTTTTGGTTGGCTATCAGATTTTATCAAATTTGTAAAACACTGCCCATACTTATCACACGAATTATGCTACTACCATTACCTTTATGACTAAGTCTAAATATCTGAGCTCTTTTAAATCTTCTTCTGTGACAGGTTTTTCAAGGTCGTCTCCATATACTTGATCTATTTCTTCGATGCATCTGTTCTGTACATCTTGATGAAGACCGATCAGATACAGGGTCCATGCGGTTCCAACAGCTGTTGTATCGTGGCCCTATAAAAATAGACACATAGGAAGAATACGTTGCATGACTCTAAGTAATAATATAGTGTTATTGTTGAAAACATTTCAATTAATTGTAACACGTATTATAAGATTAAAGAAACTTATTATGAAAAGAATATGCTTTTTTAATTGAAAAGGATTTCTATTTTTACAAAAACATAAATCACAATCATAAATATACATTATATATACCATGTATTTCGGCATTAACACGCACTTTTGAAACAAGAAAATTAGTCAAATTTTACGAGTGCGCGTTATACGCCTGGTATAAAAATTAAGCAAATGAATCGATATTTCTATATTAATGAAAAAAAAAAAGAAGACGTGAATATTTAAATGAACGAGAGTACGATTCCAAACACTTTGTGGGTATTCAAGCAAATAGGCTTCAGTACCATATATGTCCTCACTTCGTATTTGCTTATTTTGTATATACTTGTACTAGTTGGTGTACTTTTTAAAGCTCTTTATTGTTTTCTAATGCTACATATCATATCTCATGACGGTTTCCTCACAAAAAAAGAGAGTCCACGTAATACGACAGATATACGTGAAAAAAGAAAAGTATACCCTCTAAGCACGCGTTATTCGCCGAAGTACGTTATGCACCGGAATATACGATCTCTCTCTCTCTCTCTCTCTCTCTCTCTCTCTATATATATATATATATATATATATATATATATATATATATATATATATATATATATATATATATATATATAGTTGTTAAGATATAAGAGCTGTTATCCAACTTCTTGACCGTACTGCAGCTCTTTGCTGATGTTTACACAGGACAACAAAAACAAGAGCGTTCTCTAAAAATATGGCTCTGCTCCATGGCAGTGCTAGGTCACACGTGGGCAAGAAATCTATTGACTTGATTAGAGCATTTAGATTGAAATTCTTCAAAAATCCACAGTACAGCGCGATATTTAACCATGTGACCCCTATAACGTCGACTGTTTATCGCTGAAAAGTCAACGGTTCACGTGTGACAAGGAAGTGCACAGCACCGTTTAAAAAATGGATTCCTAAGCAACAAGGATTCCTACACTGGAACTATATACTCATTTATTACGCGCTGGGTGCATTACGTCAATGGCAATTTTATGCAGGTGTCATGCCATACGTTAACTGTACATACGACAAATATTCTTTAATTAAAATTTTCTGTAAAACATTCTTTAGATATAATAGTAAAGTCCTTATCTCTCTCTCTCTCTCTCTCTATATATATATATATATGTGTGTGTGTGTGTGTATGCAGGTGCAGATTGCACACTTAAGCTCTGCCCACTCCCATTAACTTTAGAAGAATAGCGACATCTATAGTCATAAACGTGATGCCTAGGTATAAATATTATATATATATATATATATATATATATATATATACAGGCTGAACACTAAATTATTGTCCACCCTCAATAACTTCAGAACGGTGACAGTTATAGTCATGAACGTGATGGCTAGGTGTAGTAAAGTGTGTATGCCCTATTGCAAAAAACAGCTTACATAGTTAACTTGTGGCAAATTGCGAATGTAGTGCTCCTATCTTGAAAACGACACGAGATACCGAATAGAAGTTAGGTATAAATTTGTAAAACGTCCTTAATTATTAGAACATCCGAAATCCATTTTTTGTATTATATAACCAGATAAAACACGTCACATTCAAACAAAAGTTTGACATTATAAGGCACATTTAGAATAAATCTAATACATGTAGGCAAGAAGGTACAGCTTATTTTAATAAGATAATCAAGTTAAGTATGCTCAAGTGTTCCCATCACAACATAAACAGATTGCATGGTGCATTGCTTACGAGAAAGAACTGATTGAGCATATAAATCTTGATTTTCCGCTAAGTGTCGCAGTAAGTCATCTCATCCCGCAACGCACAGCCACTTTACAATACCTAGGCGTTGTGTTTATGACTATAGATGTCTCTATCATAAAGTTAATGGAAGTGGGCAGAGCATAAGTGCTCAACCCGCACTTGCACAGACACACACACACATATGTATAAATATATATAGAGAGAGTATTATATCTAAAGAATGTTTTACAGAAAATTTGAATTAAAGAATTTTTTTGTATGTACAGTTAACGTATAACATGACACCTGCATAATATTACCATTGATATTGATATTGACGCAATGCACCCAGCGCGTAATAACGGAGTAGATGGTTCCAGTGTAGGAATCCTTGTTGCTTCCATTTGAATCCATTTTTCAACGGTGCTGTACACTTTCTTATCACACGTGAACCGTTGATTTTTCAGTGATAAAGGATCGACGTTATAGAGATCACATTGCTAAATATCGAGGCTGTATGGAGGATTTTTGAAGACTTCCAATCTAAATGCTTTAATCAAATCGATAGTTTTCTTGACCACGTGTGGCCTAGCTTTGCCTTGGAGCAGTACTATATTTTTAGAGAACACTCTTGTTTTTGTTGTCCTATGTAAGCATCATCAAAGAGCTGCAGTACGGCGAAGAAATTGGATAACAGCTCCTTGTTTGTCAATGTCTCATCTGAACTAATCCTTTATGCAACAGACCGCACAAAACAACTTACTGCGATTTAGGAAACAGAAAGTGAAACTGTTAGTTACTCTTGCAAATAGAGGAAACATACTAAGCTATCTATCTTCAAACATACATATCCACTTCCATTTAGACACAACGCTGCTACAGTAAAAGTCTAATTTTCATTTGAACACACCGTATATTTATAAAATACGAAATAATTTTAAGTTAATTTCAAAAATGTTACAAAATTTATTTATTGGAAATTCATTTACACTTTTTAAAATTTCTGATTGTGCGTGAAAGTCCTTTTATATTCAAAGGGTTTTTCTTATTGCACAGAACTGAAATAGGCTACTTACGGCGAACATGAACGAATCTACTTCTTCTTGAACATCATATTCTGTAAAGTTTTTAGGATCCTTAATGTGTAAGTCAAGAAGTAAATCAAGGAAAGCTTTTCTGTTTTTTTCGTCATCTTCTGACTGTTCCTTTTCTTTTATCTTCTCTAGCATCTCGGCTTTCCTCTCCAGAATTACCTGAAATACGCATAGAACGCGAAAATAAAATAGTACAAATCAAAAAATTGTAATTTTACTCTTTTTACTTTCATTTAATTATGATACAAAATAGTTTAACTGTCCAATGCATTTCAGAAAGGATTCTGTAATCTTGAAATGACATAAATTTGAGAAGTAATATATAAAAGCAAGTGATAAGTGTAATGATCGAATCTAGAATTTTAAATATAGACTTTTGAACTTTTAACCTATTTAACCATGAAAAGAGGATGTTGGAAATCATAATTTTTAGTGACATATCAGTCTCGGGAGCGTTTAGGGGACCAACAACAAATTTCATAAGAGAGAGCAATATTTGGATCTCTCTGTATCATTGAGAGCTGGAATTAATCTGTAATTTTAACATTTTTTTTTCTTTGTGTAATCTCAGTATGCGTTTCCCTAAAAATAGGCAACTATATTCATAACAATACAAACGTTAGTTTTAAAAAATCTTTTCGCCCCTTTCTTGCTTACAACACGCAGAGTTTTCAACAGAATTTAACGCAACTTTTATAAAACTTGATATCTTACAGAAAAGATATTATTAAGCTGAAATTTTTAGTGAGTACGTTGAATATTAAAAAATATATATATATGAGCATTTACAGCAAATCATACTTAATTACTCATGCACAAAAAATATATTTTTATCTTTCTTTCATAACTAAGTGGCCAACAGTTTAGAGCAACTTATTTACAAATTCCAGTTAAATATCGCAAAATTTCAAAAAAATATTGAGAATAAACTGAGCTGAATTTTAGTTATTTTCTTATTAAATTTATTTTTGGCGTCCTATAAGCGTTTGCAATGGAATATTCACTGGAATGCATCAATCTCCAGAAAGTTATTTACATGAAGAAAATTTAGAAATTTAGAAATTTAGAAAATTTAGGAAATTCGAAAAATTTTTTGCAATTTATACATCTTGTCTCAATATCCCAATTAATTATTGCACAACTGCTATAGATGAAATTCTCTTTCGGATACAGGCGTCATATCACTGTACGAGCAGAGCGTAGCCCGGATTTTTTTGGGAGGTGGGGATGGGTTTACACAAAGATGGGCTTAGATAGGTCTTTGAAAATTTTTATACGGTCATTGGGTTCTGTAAGTTATGTTTAGAAAAACTTTTTCCATGCTCTAACAAGTTTAACAGTAAGTAATTAATTCTTCTACGACCTAAACTGGCCGAATCATGATACTTTGAGTTTTATGAATTTTAAGCTGTTTCTGGCACTGAAAACACGTTTTTCCCTTTTTTCTTCCCTCCTTATTTTAATTATTGGTATGTTTAAAATAAACAATTAAATACCAAATATGTAGAAAGTTAATTTAAAATATACCTGTATCCTTAATATGGTTTGGAAAAAGTTTATACTTTTGATTATATCATCATAGTTTTGAATAGATCGCGCTTTTTATTTCTTTCCCGGCATACGCGATATCACGAGGAGCTGTTGCATTTCTTATATCATCCACAATTTTTTTTTTTTTTTTTTTTTTTTTTTTTTTGTGAAGAAAAAGTGTTTAAAAATAGTATATATCCATTAATTTAGTCAAAAATACAGAGTGTCTCACTACAAGTTAAACCCAAATTTTCATTCACAGCTGTAACAATAACAAAGCTATTTCAGAAAGGTTTTCATCAGATTAAATTTTCTTTCTAGATATGTGATGACATCATAGGACGTGCTGGTAGTGTTCTATAATTTGATCCGTAACACCGTATGTACTGTCAGATACATTTCGGATTTTGGATCATCTACTTCTGTACTGCCCTGTAAGCGAATTGTGGCCATATCTAGAACTTGTCATAAAATTACCATATTTCACAGATGTCAAAGTAAGCAGTTGAAAAAGCTGCCAAATCTTTCTTATTTTTAAAGTTATGAATGAAAATCGGCTTAGAGCTTGAATACCCTGTATATTTGACTAAATAAATGGATTGTGACTCTAGTTTCCAATACAAAAATTGTTTGCCATGACGTTTATTATCAACCCTGAAAGTTATGATCATCATTTTAAATACACACTGTATGTAATAAAAAACACGTATCAGGTACATAAACTCAAGTTTGATTATTTATTTATTTATTTATTTTGGTAATCTGCTTGAAAATAGAGTTTCGAGTTTGACTTCAAGTCACCTTTTACTACTCAAAGATTTTTTTTTACTTACAAATATTGACATTAGTGTTCAAACTTCCATAATACTGCATTTCCCTTTTGAAAATTTTCTTTCCCTGTTTGGAAAGAAATTACGGCGATTCCTTTTTGTTATAAATATGGTAATATAAGAATTTCTTTAAATTTACCTTCTTTTGTATTTCTAATACATTTGGGAAACCCGTATAATTTTACTTTTCTGTCTAGATGTCTTGTTGGTTATCTAATTTATTAAAAATGATCAATAACGACTAAATTTAAACATAATTCGAAAAAAAATGTCTTGCTTATATTTTGCCTATAGAAAACAACTATTCATTATAAGTATAACAGTCTGTTATTTATTTAACTGTTTATTTATTAACTGTTGTTTATTTTCTTTTTTACGGAGTTTCATACAAATATTTCAGAATATCTAAGACTTATAAATAGTTAAAATGCAGTATGAATACTATATTGCATTTTAATACATCTAACAGTTTCCATTAATTAAAAATTTTATGTATTTTAATAATTTATGTATTTTAACAACAATGTGAAAGTAAAGACTACAGAGGCAGTCTGAATTATTCACGTAAATGTACATATTTTCCTTCATCTCATCGATTCTATTAATATTCCTATGTGATACATGTGCAAAAACGAGTATGCCAATAAATAAAAGTTTAATATTATAGAGCAATATTTCTTTGCTGTAGCGGAATACAAGTAGCACATCATGTTGGCCCACCACTGAAAATTAGAGGAAACCGTCAGAAATGGTATATGTAGTTAGGAATGGTTGCGGCAGGAAATCGTTGGGAAATGGTAGAGTACAAACGTCCCTCTAATTTGGATTGTATCTGAGCAGCTAACGGTTAGACCACAGTTGGGCCTTTGGTGGTAAATGTTTTGTTACTAATGGTAAGGCATGGTGAGGATTTCTTACTTTAGACCAACGAGGGGGCATCAATTAACCAACAATTAACCAAAGTTGATCGTTTAATCATTTTGTGCCATTTGGGAAGATATTGAATAAGAAGTCACATGTTTTCTTATATTATCCGAAACATGCAAGTATTTTAATTAGGTGAACGCCGAGAGCTTAGAAGTATTTCAAATTTGTATAGAACTTATCAATTCATAGATTCTTTATCCTACACAGTCTTAATATAACATTTATTCATTATATTATAACACATCAACAAATTTTAAATAAACACATCATCTACCAACACATAAAAACATTTTAAATGAACGAGCTATTCATACACTATCTTTATACTTTAGTGTTTACTTTAAAATACCAATAAAACAATAAATTTATTAAAATTTGAATTACTTAGTATTATTAGAATTTTGCTTACATTAAAGAGGTTTTTTTTTCTGTGTGTGTGTTTGTGTAAAATGAAAGTTATATACCTTAGAAAACTTTCGGCTGAATGAAGTTTTCTTCATTTAATTTTGTGGTAAAAAATTCGCAATAGATCTGTAAAACTTCTAAATGTTTCTCAAAAGAATAAAAGAAGTTAAAATACAATTTCATTCGACAAAAAAAGGGTCAAGAAAGACAAACTTCTCGAAAATGTATTTAACAAAATTATTCACCACTTTTAAAACTAGAGCGGTAAAACCATCAGATTATAGTGTAAGTAATATAGATAATTTTTTTTAACTAATATTTTTTTCGAATAATGTTTTAAACTTTTTTTTTTTTGTATTTCACTTTCCCTCCTTAGATAAAGACATGATTTCTTGTTGAAAAGAAAAAAATACAAAAGTTTTTGAAAAAATTCTTTGAACGGCAACTTTCTTTTGAAAGCTAATATTATAACTATTCCGCAGAAATTATTCGATTTATACTGTAGAAAATACATAAGTAGACAAGTATGTTAACCCTTTATGCTCCGATTGTACTTTAAAGTACTAGTAGAATCTGTAATAAAATACTGTAATAAAAATATTTGAAAAACCCATTACTAACGGTACGTTTCAAGATGAATGTTAAATACATGTTTATACCATCTATAGATAAAATTAGTAGTTCTGTGAAACCAAAAAGGATTGAGTAGGATATTTTCTCAAACTTATGTATATCATTTTTCATATTATCTTGTGTGTTGTGTGATATTACATTTCTGCCATGAAACATCTCAACATTTATATGTAAGTCCATTCCATGTTTTTATCTTACTTTTTAAAGTGTGAGAAATAATATTATTTACTAAAATAAAAAAATTAAACAATTGTAGTTTATTGTTAATGTGCTTTTTGAAATGGTACTTTTATTTACCGTCGGCACTGGGAAGCAATAGCTTATGCATTTACTTATAGATTTAAAAAGACGCATAATAGCACAGGCCTGCAGTTATTTTTTTCTTTAAAATGAAGGGTGTTTCTTATATAATGTTTCTGCTAAATGCGGAAAAATACTCAAAAATTTCTGTCATGTACCGTTTTGACACCCATCGAGTATTTATCTCTTGCCGGTAAATTATAAATTTAGCCATAAAAACATCAAGATTTCCAATTGATATGTTATAAATTTAGTCATAAAGACTCCAAACACTAACAAACATGATAGCAGAATAATACTGGTTGATGCATAGGAAACTGCTATAAATTGTGTGCAAGATAAAAAGAAAGTGGGGGGGGGGAGGAAGATATCTTTCTCCGAGATGAAACAAAATACATTTTAGTAATATTTAACTTTGTGACAACTACACTGCTCAAAACAATTAAAGGATATTGCAGTTTTAGGTGGATTTTGTATCTGGGAAACTTTTTAGCTGATTGATACATGGTCGACAATCATAGTAGGTTATATGAGAATAAATTACACATGTTTGGCAGAAAAAAATGCATTTTATTGCGCATTTGTGTACAAAAGGAAAAAAACACAATTTGTGCATATGAGAAAAAAAGAATAAGAAAAGGTGTTTTCTACAAAGAAAATCATTTTCAGTAGGGGGTATGGTTTCCACGGGCGGCCAGCAACGTTGAACACCTTTGAGGCATGGACTCAATGAGGCTAGTAATGACGAGTTGGGGTATTCTGCCCCACTCTTCCAGAAGAGCTCTTTCCAGTTCTTGGAAAGTTTGTGGGGGTTGTTGGAGGCCAGAAACTCGTCTTCCTAGAGCGTCCCAAACGTGCTCGATTGGATTCATGTCTGGAGAACACGCTGGCCATTCCATTCGAACGATTCCTTCCTCGAAAAGGAAATCCTCCACCAGGTTTGCACGATGTGGCCTGCAGTTATCGTCCATTAAAATGAAGTTATCTCCGATTGCTGCAGCGTAAGGGACTACAATAGGTCTGAGGATCTCATCCCTATATCGGCGACCAGTCAGAGCTCTATCTCGAATGATGTAGAGGTCAGTGCGCCCGTCAATGGAGATGCCACCATACACCAACACTCCTCCACCGCCAAATCTGACACTTTCGTGCACGAACGCAGGATTATTCCTACTGCCACAGTCCCTCCAGATGAAAATACGCCTATTATCCGGATGCACAGAAAAACGGGACTCGTCAGAAAACAGAATATTGCTCCATTCATTTCTCCTCCAGTTGACATGCTCGGTTGCCCACTCCCTGCGGTCGCGACGATGCCTTGATGTTAATCTAACACATACCATCGGTCGGCGAGCATACAGACCTACAAAATGGAGCCGGTTTCGGACAGTCTGAGTTGAAATCGTGGTGCCTGTAGACGAGCGAAGGTGTTGTTGGAGAAGAGTAGCGTTCATGTTTCGGTGTCTCCGAGCTGTTAACGCTAAATACCGATCTTCATTGGGCGTTGTTGCCCGTCTACGACCTTGCCCTGGTCTTCGGCCTGCACATCCACTCTCCAAAAACGGTTCCAGATCCTGGAAATGACACTTTGTGACACTCCAATGGCTTGCGCTACTTCGGCTTGAGTTTGGCCCTCTTCTAACCTACCAACAATTCTCCAAGCTTCTGAATCTGTCAAATGACTTCGCTGAGACATCGTACTCATCGAAACAAAGCAATCACTGAATGCCGATCATCCTTGTCTTCATTCTCTTTTATCCAGTTGAAAGTCAAATTTCATTCGCTGCCGCTGAAGCGACGTTTTTGACGTCGAACTCAAAATTTGCATACTCCACAGTTTGAAAACCAGAAAAATTTGCATTTGTGATTTTCTTCTTCTATTTTCGGCAAAAAAAATTTCGTTTATATCTTTATTTTATATAAAACTTCAAATATCCTTTAATTGTTTTGAGCAGTGTATTACAAATCTAACTGTTTAATAGGAAATAAGATACAATTTATTTTTAGGCGGTTTTTTGTTTCAGAATTTTTACTCTGCTCCATCCTATGTGTTATTTTCCTAGATATATATCCTCACTTTTCAAAAACCTTAAGTGATAAAGGATAAAGTTCGGCATTTTTTAATCCGGCACATCTAAGTACATTAGAAACAGCTGAAATGGTGCATAAAAAAAACCAATATGTTGCAATATTTTGAAATATTGCATAACTATTAATTACTTATTAAATAAAATTTATTTGATGTGGAATGTGTTTTTATGTTTAAATGAAAAGAAATATTGTTTTCGTGATTTTCATCTAGAATAGATACATGGTGCACGTTTTCTCTTATAAGTACTGTTAAAAAATATCTACTGAAACGTTGTAAACCGTTCCTTTTTTTCAAAGTTGTTAAATATTTTTAACATTGCATTGACACGACGTTACTTAAATATACAGGTTCAATTTATTAGCTCTAATTAAGGAATTGTTTTTTATTTCATATTGCTATTGTATAAATTTTCTAATCAACTTTCTTAACGAAATTGAAAAAAAAATAAAGAAAAAGTTTTTAATTCCTACTTTGGAGCATTAATGGTTAAAGTTCTTACCAATAATGGTTAAAGTTTTTGTCAATAATGGTTAAAGTTCTTATTTTAAAGTTCATAATTATTTATAGGCATTCATGTATGTTACATACTCATATCCATCTTATATATTTGACACCTCGTGCATACTTACATATAACTACTAAACTTTCTTTCAACAAATGAAAGCAATAGTTGGTAATAAGGAATCTCTCATAATCCTGATTTACCTAAAACCTAACAAATATCTTACGTTGATGAGAAAGTTGATAGCATTTAATTTTTTCATCAAATGAATCATTTGAATCAAATCAATAATAGAGTTCCTCCACAATAAAACCTTAGTACAACAATGGTTTCAATCCATAATCGAAATGATTTTATCATAAATAACATGACTTTTTTTTGTGTCAATCCCAACCAAAGAGCACTCATTCACTGTAAAAAAAATTCCCAGGTTACTAAAAAATTTTTAATATATTTGTATTCCACAGATTTTGTTAGTAACCGGTACTAAAAATCGGTACAAAAAGACTAAATTTTTTTTTGTATTCTTACTCAGTTACAAGATAATCAGTAAGAATTACTAGAAAACAGCTAGCAACATTACTAGAAAACAGCTAGCAATGATTCCGATTTTTTAGTACCGGTTACTAAAAAAAATCTGTGGAATACAAATATACTAAAAAAATTTTAGTAATTTCCAAAAAATCTGTTAGAAAAACTAAACTTTTTTAGTAGATCGACCCATTTTTTTTACAGTGTATATAGAGTCTCTTCCACTACAAAACATTGGTACAACGATGGTTTCTACCCATAATCGAAGTGATTTTATTTGGCGATACAAACCAAAGAGTACTCATTATGCATACACAAAAAATATAACATATTTTATAAATTTTACGCATCTTCATTTCAAATATTTAAGTAATGTTTTCAAAATGTAAAAAAATTGTATATTTCGTTTAAAGTAGTTAGAAATGTTGTTTCAACTTAAACATTTTTGAAGATATTAAACTAAAGATCATTAAATAAGCCGAATCGTAATGCCATATATTGTGTAAAGAAACTTTAATAAGGTTAAATAAATTTTAAATTAAGTTTCTAGCATTATTCTTAAGGTTTCCAACTATTAAAAAATATATATGTTTAATTCTGTATCTAAACAACTGTTTCTAAAAATACATTTCGTAGAATTCAAATAGAAACTCCCTCAAGAAAACTCAAGTAAAGAAACTTTTTACTTAAATATTAATCTTATTTCAACATTTGCAAAAAAGTTCAATTAGCATTAGATTAGTTCGGATTTTTTTTTTCAAATATTAATGTGATATAGACAGCTTCTAATCAAATAATAGTCTGTTAAGAAAAACTTTAAATTTAAATTTTCATTTTTAAAGTCCTAGCAAATATTTTTTGAGATATAATGACATGTTTGTTATTTAGCGCTTTTTGTATGAAACATAATTTACTTAATGTCAATGTTTTCATGAAATTGAGCATTTGTTTTAATTTTAAAAAAATTGAAGTTACAGATTTTCTTTAATCGTAAGAGTTGTTAAGATCATTAAATACTATTTTAATTTTTAAATTACCTACACTTTAAATACTCTTCAGAATCTATTCCTTTGTTACAAAGGATACCTACATTCAAAATTTCAGGATTTTAGGACTTGTGGTTAAGGCTGGAGGTAAATAGGCTTATGTCATTGTCAATCGTATGATTTTGTAAGATTTGCCGTACACATACTTCTATAACCAAACACCATGAAAAAATTCTCATATCCATTCTGTTGCGGCATTTGCATAAACTTGCACATTTTTACAATCAAAACCTACTGATGCATATTTCCTGAGACAGAGTCCATCATAAAACATTATCGCAAGAAAAGATTAATTTTCAGTGTAAGGAACAATGACGATCGCTAATTTTTAAAATATTCAGCATCACGATAGTATGAGTAAAAATAAACAGTAATGCTTTTATTTTACGCAATAACTCTGAGCTAAAAGTATTTTAATGATACTGATATACAATAATAAAAATTGTGCATAGAAAGAGTCTAACTTTATTTCCGTGTTTTGGCCAGCGTTTTGGGAAAGTTCGCAAATGTACAGCTTTAGAATTGAAAGATAACAAGTACGTTCTGGCCATCACAGAAGTTTATTCTATATAAGCCAAATCGTCTGCAACCAGAATTAAATGACAATCTATTCATTCTTAAGATATAGCTGTGGCAGGACTCGTGAAACACAGAACATAGAAGCGACAACTGTAGGGTGGTATACACTTAAACTTAATAAAGGTCTATATATGTCAATGTCTAACAGAATATGAAGTTTGATGATATTCCGTCCAGTAGTTCTGGAGATAAAGCTATTGCGTAAATCGTGAAAATGCAACATAGCAGCGCCACCTGCTAGGCGATATATACCAAATCCTACTGAACGTCATTTATGTCCAGCTCTAACAGAATATGAAGTTTTATTAAATTCTGTGCGTGAATTCTTGAGATAGAGTACCAACAAAATCTGTGCCACATGCGAACAGACAGACGGACAAACTCACGGATATACATTTTCTAAAAATAGTCAAATCGTATTCAGGACCTTCTACAACGTGTAAATTAAATGTGAAAACCGGAAGTGGAAAATTTTCACCCACTAGTTTATTTTTGTAAAGGTAGAACAAAGTAAAAATTACTGGTTCTACGGACTTTGAAAATGAGTATCAAAGTCTTTATTGGTTATGGCTACTTTTGGCCCAATTGAGAGAAATGTTTCAAAGTTTTTTTAAGAGAAAAATTCTCCAATTTTCATTCTAATGCAATATAAATTACACTGTGCATTTACACGGTCATCAAGCCATAGCTCCTCGGAATCAATCTTGGACACTTTGAAACAACCTCTAATTAGATGTCAGCATTTATATTAGTTCAGAGTTCAGAAGATGTATAACTGTTCGTGATTTATAATATATGTTTAACAGAAAAAAAAATACTGAGCGAATGAAGCGAGAAGGAAGAATACAATGTAAATTATGCTACTCCAAACCTTGAATACATACTATTTCAGTGATTGAATGAGAAAATATTTTACCAAACATATCTGATAACTCTAACTGATAACTCTACCTGAGCTTGCATTCCATTTATTTCCCACCACGTTATACGTAGTACGTTTTAATGAAAAACCATTTTCGTGAAATAATTTTGCAGTCTGAATGACTTTAAATCAGTCTTTCAGACAATAACAAAACAATTTGTATTTTACAAAGGAGATAAGTTAGAGTCAATAAGACTATGAAGCAGGTTCCCTTTAATGGTAAATATAAAATTTCTCCTACACTGTACAATAATATCATCAAGCAATAATAAACGAATCCATAGAAATTTTAACGAGAAAAGTTAGACATGCAATGACTCATTATCTTACAACATCCCTAAATTGTGGTATAAACTTTTGCAGATTGTTCAAGACTGGGTAAGATAAGCACATCCCAATGCTTCCCACCCCTAGAGACCTGTTTGCAATGGTTTGACCATTCTTCAGCAGAAAACGATGTTTTTACTAGTTTTAGACTATTTGTTTTGTGTATGTCTGCGTGTTAGTTTTATAACCCTGATGACGAGCTAAGGTTGCTCGGAAGCGCTAGGTTTTTATCATTGTGAAATACAGTTATGTATGTTTGAAAAACACCTTAAGTAAAGTTTTATTAAATGATACACATATGTTTGTGACATTTGTGTTGTTTTAATTAATAATTAAAATAATATATTATTTTTATATAAAAAACTGTCACCCAGACCAGGACGCCAGTAAAAGAAAAACTGTTTATTTTACGGACATCGTCTTATATTTCCTACATACATACGGACAAAATCTGTTAAAATAACAGAAAGTTAGTAATAAATACACATTATATCCGTAAATGAACAATTTTTTACTGGCATCCTGGCTGTCATTTTTTTACGTAAAATCAACAGTTTTTTTTTTTTTTTTTTTTTTTTTTTTTTCAGTTTATAAATACTTTATTATATATTTTAAAATTGTTTATTATATCTATTCAATATTATAATATTTTACTTCTCTGCAATCTTTAAAAAGGTCATTTATCGTGGCCGCAGTTTGTTATTGTTTACATTTTTACTTCTTTTTCACATTTTAACTATTTATTCCACACAGAGTGCAGGAAGGTACCATTTTCATTTTGATATGTTTATGCTAGAGCATAAGTATTTATAAAGCACGGAAATAAAATTGGTACCTGAATTCGCTCATACTTGAAAATAATTAAATTTTCGTTTCCAAAATAAAATAAAATATTACTATATTATGTATTATATGTATTATATATTTAAATAAAATTTTATTTCTGTAATATCAATAAATAAATTGTTTTACTATAGTATCAATTTCTATTAAGTCATTTTTAATACCCATTATATATTATTTATTACCCTCATTTACTACCATTATAATTGTATAATTTTTTTTGTTTATTAGTATTAATCGTTCTACGATATACTTTTAAATTTATATGAATTTCGAAGGGGCAATTTTTGTAGTCTTATCGACTGTTAGTCATTTGTCGTGTTTTCTATCAATGACTGCAGAACGGACAGAAAATGAGACAAACAAGCCATAAAAGCTTTCTAACTGTGTCAGAAAGTTGTATAATATGTATAAAAACTGATGGAATATATGATCACTAAAACTTTAATATCGAGTAATAAACAACCCATTAATCAAATAGATGAATCGAAAGTAATTACCTAAATAGGGAAAAACCATCTCTTTCACTTTTCACCCACTCATAGCTACAACGTAATTACTCACTATGGTGAAATCAAAGTAGAACATTCACGAAATATCCATAATGAACTAAAGACATTATAAAGAACTCTGATTATATCTAATGAGTTGTATTTTTTATTATATAATGTTATAACTTTATTGGTCAAAAATAATTTTTTATGTTCTACGCATTTCTAAAGCTCACTTATCAAACTGTAACATAGCTAGAAGGAGCAAAATGCTAACGCTTCAATTAATATTAAAATTAAACGTAAATGTATTTTTGTAATTGTTAAACGTAACTTAAAAGCTTTGAAATATAAAAATGAATGACAACAATTATTTTACATTAAATTAATCATAATAATTTATCTTCATATTAAGTAGTGAAAAAGTGTGAAATTGTCGATTTATATATAGACAGACATGCGGATAATACCTCAAACTGGATAAAAGGAAACACAAAATATGGATTATCGGATCATAGAATAAAAAATAATTAAGTGGTAAACTTCATTACCTCTATTTATTACAGTACATTTTCTCTCAAGATTTAAGAGATACTAACTACTGCCAATTAAGCACTAAAACAGAAATAATTTATAAGAAAAACAGACATTCACTACTTACTTGTCTGGTAAATTTATCCATAGCGGCAGTATCTTCGAGGAAATTTTTCCCTCGGCTCGTGTTGAAAAAAATAAAACTTGGCCATAGCCACGGTCGGAACACACGTGCTACAAAACCTTCGCAAACCCTAAAAATATACGAAATTAACATAGATAATGAATACTTTAACATTTAATGTCAATATTAATTTTAACATTGTGTTTCCCGAAAAAAAGACCAGGACTTTTATTGATTTTTTCCCTACAAAATATGTATTATGGCTTATTTTCTAGGGAAGTCTAATTTTCTTTCATGTACATTAATTTACATGGATTCATTAAAAACACATTCTAATGAAAACGTTCATTTTCATTAAAAAGACCATTAGACTGGTCTTTTTCTTATGCGCACGCATACCCAGTTTTCGAATTTGTGCACTTCCCGCTTTTCCTGTGACAGGAAGACTCGCTTTGAAGAAGTTTTGAAGAAGTTTAAAGATAAATTTTAGTATTCTACCCATTTGTTTGCTTATTATCTTGTTTAAATTAAAATACAAACCTCCCTTAATTCCGTTACTAAAGTATTCTTGACCATTATTGATTTTTATCATTATTTTTTTTTTGTTGTTGTTTGTTTGTTTCTGTTGCTATAATCAAATTTTAGTTGAAAATGGTAAGTATGAATGCAAAATTTAGTTAAACTGTGTGAATAGAATAAGGTAATAATAATTATAAATATTAATAAAGAACTGCTTTTAATGGAAATTTCTTAAAGAAGACATTAATGGCGCATTCAACATAATTTAGTAGTATGTGAAAAATGAGGGTAGTGTGATAAAACATAAACAAACTAGTGTCATCAAAAATCTTACTTTTTAGGTGCGTTCGTAATTATATAAATACGTAGCACCTATAGTCGTCGTTTGGTCCGTCCGTCTGTCTGTCCGTCCGTCTGTCTGTCTGTCCGTCTGTCTGTCTGTCCGCATATAACAACGCAAAAACTACCCAACCAAATGGTTTGCAATTTAAAATATATTATCTTTGCAGAATTTTGTCGAGACATTTCAAATTTTATTAAAATCGAATCAAAACTTTAGGAGATATTAATAAAAATATTTATTAAGAAATTTGAATTTTTTTTTTTTTTAATCGGTGCTTTTTTGTTATAGGAGCTTCCGAAGTTTAATCGTCAAGCGACCGAGATACTTATTTTATTACAGAAATTAATCTGCAGACGATATAATTCATTTCGCAGAATTAAAAATCATCAAGATCTGAATACTTATATAACTAGCTGATACATATATATCTGAATATTTATATAACTAGTTAAGATATTTGTATGAACAGTGTCATAAAATATATACTTAACTAGCTGTTTAACCCGTTCTACGCACGGGATATCATGAATTTAATTCTAAAACGTGCGTACGAACGCACCTCATTTGTAACGTTTGACGTACAATTTCCAACTTGTTTATATAGGTAAATCTGGTAACCCTAGTCGTTATTCTTTGAAGAGCCTAAGGCTCCTATTACTTATTTATTATATTTGTATTATAGTTTTATTTGTATTATAGGTTTGATTATTTATTTATTTATTTATTTTATAGGAGCCCTAGAAGAGTCCACTTGCTCACGCTATGTTTACTATAACAACCACATTAACAGGGGCAGTTTCTAAGGCACCGTCCGTCTGATTCTTTACTTGTTAGTACAAATTTTTATTCGGAAGAAAGCGTTTCTTTTAAGCGTTGCGATTGTTATTTATTCTTAAAAAAAAGGGGGTGGGGTAGTAAATACGAATTAAAGAAATTAAAGAAAAACAAACAAATATATATATGTATATATATATATATATATATATATATATATATATATATATATATATATATATATATATATATATATAAATTAAATGTGAATATTTGAGCAAAATATTTTCAGTAAAATATTAGGTGCAGAGGCACTTCATCTACTTCACCTGACGGACCACCACTAATCTCAACATTCACGAGGTTAACTTGCAAGGTTCTAGCATTCGCAAATATTATCGAATTACTGTATTCTAGTTCATTACGAAAGGTTCATATTTGGAACCTGAAATCATTAATGATTAATTAACGATTAATCATGACTTCTTCCAAATGCCATTTGATTTCATTTCCAGTTTATTGGCAACTTATATTTATCATGGATAAAAGTCCATTTTAATATAATTCACTATTTTCGAAATTTATTGAATGCTGGAGGAATAAAGGCTCCAATAGCACGAGGTGTTTATAAATTTAAATCAACATATAAAGAAGAATATTTTAAAATTACATCTTCTTTCATTTCTATTTGCATAAAATTACTTGCCTGAATGATATTATTTAAAAGGCCTATAAAATGTATAATTATTTTTTCTTTTCAAAAGGAAAGAGTATGTACGATATATATATATATATATATATATATATATCTATCTAATTTATATATTTTGAGACACACCTACACATGCGCGCGTTCGAAGCGCACGTATTGAACGATGCGGTTCCATGTTCCTCGTTGGTTTTCATTCACTCATACAAGCTATCTGAATTTAATCTTTTTACCCGAAATAGTAATTTTTTATCCTCTTTTCAATAAAGTCTATTAAGAATTGCTAAGACAGAATCGCAACGGACAGAAAGAAAATTCCATTTTATACAGGTTTTGGTACATAATATGTTAAAGTTATACTGTATTCTTCCCGTCAAGACCTTAAAAACTTTTTTTTTTTTTTTTTTTGGCACGTTTCGTTTCCACGAATTTTATTGTGATAACCTTTATACTTGAATAATAATTGCATGAATGTTATGTACGCAATGTAATCTATAATTCAGAACTATTGATAAATATTGGATAAACTATTTTTCAAAACTTTTCAGAAGAAATTCCAAAATATATTCCATACTTGTGCATTCTCTTCACATATACTGAATCATTGTTATCTTGAGCATTTAGGTTGATTCCCATCGCAGTTTCTGTAAATGAAATTAAAACAAAAATTAAACAAAAAAATACAAATTATCAAGTTTAAAAAATAAATAAATAAAAAGAAGGACTTTAAATTTCAAATTTTTATTGCTTTTTAATACGAATTACAGTCGAATATTGTAATTACGAATATTGTAAAAATGTAATAAACATTTTTACAATATTTAGTTTGATATATTTCCACTAGATAGCAGCACCAAACATCTATGATACATCAGTGAAAAAATGTATCTGGTATTGAAGTAGGTTTCTAGTATAAAGTATTTATTATATTAATGTGTCACGTTCTTATACACAACTATTTAGTAATTTATTTCACGTGCTCCAAAATGATAATAAATATTGTACACTTTTAAAATAAATGATTTACGTATTTTCCTCTCACATAAATAATAAAAATAGGATTGTATTAAATAATTTAATAAATCGTTTATTTTCTTTCTTTTTTAGAATATTTAAGAATTCTAATGATCACACAAATAATTTCCGATATTGTTTTAAACTAGAAAACTAGTATTGAAATATATGTGGCAGTTAATTGAAAAGTAGTATTAGCAATATAGTAAAAAGATCATTTACAGTTAGAATTAGATTCTCTAACTATGTATATTTTTTTTCCGAAAATTAAATTAATATAATTTCATTAATATAGTCTTACAAATACATCAATCTCATAAAAACACATTGCAGTGATAGAATTTAAAAATCTAATTTCATGCTGTTTAATTTTCTTTGCAATAAATGGGTATTATTGCCGTATTTTAGTAAATAAACAAAGTATTTTATCTAAAAGGGATGTATATCATTTTCAATCTCCCCCCCCCCCCCCCATTTCTTTCCTTTTCTTTACTTTTTTCTTTTTGTTATTATTGGAATGGTTGTTTTGCTTTTGTTTCTCCTTTTGTTAATCGTTTAAAAATTTCATTTACTACGCACAATAACGTATTCCTTGTAATCGACAAAGGTCTTATTAAATCTAAAAATTTAAGTAGAAGAATATCTACTTTCGACGGCTGTGAATCGGCGAAAGAGGAATTTACTAAAAAGTCTGGAAATGTAAGGCAGCGTGGTTAAAGTTTGATTGTGGTGATCAAATTTCAAAAATACTCCCCATCAAAGCTTTAAAATTTTTTAAAAATTATATCCCTTTAAACTTTATCATTTTTTGTAAACTTAATATATATTTTTTACTTCTTAAATCTTAATAAGTTTTATTAATCGAAAACCTGAGACTGACCTTCTAGACATGAACCACGTCTTCAAAAATTGTGGACGTTTGACCAACTTAATCTTGACCAAGATAAATATTGAAATGTCTTGGTAGGTTGAAGATGCTTGTTCTGTGTTAGGAGAGTTGAGTGCTGTACTTTACTGGTCTGAGAGTCAGGCATTCTGCGGTCAGCCATGTTGAATTTAGACACTTTTCTCCGGGAGGGATTTCTGTGGCTCCGGGCTGGAGGGGGGGGGGATTTCACTTTTTAACCATTAAAAGCATAAAATCTCAAATCTTCTTGGGCGGACATTTCAATGCTCCGGGGGGGGGGTTCCTACCGGACAACCCCTTGAATTCAACACTGGTGATCAGTATTGTCAACTAATCAAGGAAGAAAAGGGTTAAAAGTGGCTCAAAAAAGGCTATCTATCTTAGCTCCTTTTTTAGCACCTTTTAGCCTCTTTTTAATCTTTTTGACTCCGTTTTTTTAGCAGTGCTTTGGAAATGTGCAAAACGTGCAGTGTTAAAATGAGATATTTTAGGGGCTAATAGCTGAAATGTTTTTTTTTTTCGAGGATAGACAAGAAAAAAATGTGATAGATTTAGCCACAAAAGGTCTGAGTGGGTAACACTGGCTGGTACTATCCTCGCAGCTAGAGTGCCTTTATAAGAAAGTAGCGACATATGCACAGTATGTTAATATTCTACGTTTCTGTCCAACCTATGGTAGCCCACAATGCAGAACATGGTAATAATATTTTAAACGTGTCCAGCTATGAAAAAGCTATATGATTATTTTTACATCTTTCAAAAATTATCTTGGCAATAATATTAGGGCTTTATATTATCTCTCAGTCTGGTTTTTGACATAAATTCTCCCGATCAATCAATCTTCTCTGTTCGTATGTCGCTATTATCTTATAAGAATTCCCTATGTTCAACTGAGGTTACAATGAAGGTTTGGATTTGCAATTAATTACGATGTGCAAAAATGGGTAAGTGTACCAGTTAAAATCATTCCAATCTGATGTTTCTGGTGGTTTTAATGTGAAATCTGGATAAATTTATAAGTATCGTTTGTAACGAATTAAATCATAATCATAACGCTTTAGTTGTTCTCTTAAACGCATTTTCATTCAATATATGACTGCTCATAAAAGGTATTCAATATATGACTACTCATAAAATACAATTTATGTTATGACTTCTAAATTAGCATTCTAATAACTATAAAAAAATACATATCACAGCAATACGTACCACAAATTGTGTCGAGAGTACACATAGTCATGTACGGTACTACGTCAATGTACTTTTGGTTGGGAATGGCTTCTTTTAGTTTTTGCACCATGTACCTGGATTGTCTGTCAAATACCAACACAAAGTTTTCCAGGATTTTGTAGTGAAATGCAGACGTGATTATTCTTCTTCTATGTTTCCATTTGTTTCCAACGCTGCAAAGAAAAAAAGATAAATGATCTTAATTTTTAAAAATCTTCTTAATCCATTTAAAACATCAGTACTGGAATAAAAAGTTTCAATCTATTAATATTAAAAATAAAGAACTGCAGGTATCAATCACATTTCCTGTCTGATGTCATAATATTATTCCATAGCTGTTACTGAATATGTGGGAAATATTGGATGAGTCACATAGTCGTTTTATTAAACATTTATTTCACAACTCTAGCTTTATCCGATCAAAAACTATTAAGTGTACTTTACTTTGTCATAAAGAACTGCAGGTGTTGATCACACCGAAAGTTCCGGTCTGGTATCATTGCTACTCCATAGATAGTATTGTACATAGCCGTTTTATTATAGAAAGACATTTATTTCACAACTCTAGCTTTATCCGATCAAAAATTATTAAGTGTACTTTAATTTATCATAAAGAACTGCAGGTGTTGATCACACCGGAAGTTCCGGTCTGGTGTCATTGTTACTCTATAAATGGTATTGAACATGTGAGAAATATTGGATGAGTCGCATACATGTTGGCACATAGTTGTTTTATTATAAGGACTAGCAAGCTACGCCCGCTACGCTGGTCAATTTCTTTTAACGAACCTTTAATCAAACAAAATATTGACATTTCATAAATAACTTTTATATTTTAACAGAATAATAAGGCTACTATAATTTGTGACTCGTGCTATAGCCAATATACACGTCAGGACACGTCGCCCTTATCATTATCTTTTTACGCATGAAGGTTGGACCATTGGAAAAATGACCATTGGAAAATTTGGTAATTTTTGAAATTCAATATTTGGAAAACGGCATAATCATTAGATTTGAAATTTATATCAAGAAAAATACAATTTTTTACCTTTCAAACGCAGTTTGTCTAACAATTTTCTGACAAATACTTTTTGAGCTATCATTTTTTTCAGTAACTTCAAATGTTTCATTTTCCGAGATTAATCTGGTGCAACAATTAGCGAAAAACCCAGTCGTCAGCAACGCATAGTTTTTTATTAAAGAGGCTGTTGGAGCAGGGGTTGTCACCACCAATTTGCCACCATCACTTTTGAAATCGGTTCCGTGGTTCCAGAGATTCCATAGAAATTGTAATTTAGAATGACTTCAGAACGCTTTTCGCTCACTTCACCCATTTAAATTTCGATTTTTTTTTAAATTTATTCTTAGAGAGCATTTACATCTTATAAGTAACTACAATGCTAAATTTCAAATTTCTTGCTTCTTCAGTATAAAAAAGTCGCAATTTTCGAACATTTTTCGATCCTGCACCCCATTGATGTTAGTGGCACCGACATAAAATATAGCCAATTTTGGAGTAGGGATTGTCCCCATCAATTTGCCACCATTACTTTTGAAATCGGTTCTGTAGTTCCAGAGATTTCATAGAAATTGTAATTTAGACTGTTTTTAGAACGCTTATCGCTCATTTCACCCTTTTAAATTTCGATTTCTTTTTTATTTTGTTCTTAGAGGGCATTTACATCTTATAAGTAACTACAATGACAAATTTCAAATTTCTAGCTCCTTCAGTATAAAAAATAAAAATAAAACTGCCCAGTTAAACTGAGGGCATTGAGTTCACAGGCTATTCACACTAATTGTATATTATACTCTTATTTCAAAGAATTTGAAATAAGCCCATCGAAAAATAAAGAAATAAACAATATATTAATGGGGAGGGGGGGTCATCCCCCCGTTACCCCCGTAGTTAACTAATGAACCCCTTAAACTAATCAGGCAAATCTCTAATTACAATGAATATATATACAAAATTTGAAGAAAATCCGATAATTCTGCATGAAAAACCCATTTATATAAATTAAGGCGGGATTAGCCCCCTCCGTTCCCCCCCTTTATACTTAACCAATCAATCCAGAAAACTAATCAGGGAAGCGTCTTAACCCAATGAACCTATAAACAAATTTTAAAGCAAATGGGATAATTCTGCATGAAAAACCCATTTATATAAATTAAGGGGGGGGATTAGCCCCCCGTCCCCCCCCCTTTATGCTTAACCAATCAATCCCGAAAACTAATCAGGGATGCGCCTTAACACAGTGAACCTATAAATAAAATTTGAAGGAAATGGGATAATTCTGCATGAAAAACCCATTTATATAAAATAAGGGGGGATTAGCCCTCCGTTCCCCCCTTTATACTTAACCAATCAATCCCGAAAACTAATCAGGGATGCGCCTTAACACAGTGAACCTATAAATAAAATTTGAAGGAAATGGGATAGTTCTGCATGAAAAACCCATTTATATAAATTAAGGGGGGTATTAGGCCCCGCTCCCCCCCCCTTTATACTTAATCAATCAATCCCTAAAACTAATCAGGGAAGCGTCTTAACCGAATGAACCTATAAACAAATTTCGAAGCAAATAGAATAATTCTGCATGAAAAACCCATTTATATAAATTAAGGGGGGATTTTCCCCCCGTTCCCCCCTCTTTATACTTAACCAACCAATCCCGAAAAACTAATCAGGGAAGCGCCTTAACACAGTTTACCTATAAACAAAATTTGAAGGAAAACGGAATAATTCTGCATGAAAAACCCATTTATATAAAATAAGGGGGGATTAGCCCTCCGTTCCCCCCTTTATACTTAACCAATCAATCCCGAAAACTAATCAGGGATGCGCCTTAACACAGTGAACCTATAAATAAAATTTGAAGGAAATGGGATAATTCTGCATGAAAAACCCATTTATATAAATTAAGGGGGGTATTAGGCCCCGCTCCCCCCCCCCTTTATACTTAATCAATCAATCCCTAAAACTAATCAGGGAAGCGTCTTAACCGAATGAACCTATAAACAAATTTCGAAGCAAATAGAATAATTCTGCATGAAAAACCCATTTATATAAATTAAGGGGGGATTTTCCCCCCGTTCCCCCCTCTTTATACTTAACCAATCAATCCCGAAAAACTAATCAGGGAAGCGCCTTAACACAGTGAACCTATAAACAAAATTTAAAGGAAAACGGAATAATTCTGCATGAAAAACCCATTTATATAAAATAAGGGGGGATTAGCCCTCCGTTCCCCCCTTTATACTTAACCAATCAATCCCGAAAACTAATCAGGGATGCGCCTTAACACAGTGAACCTATAAATAAAATTTGAAGGGAATGGGATAATTCTGCATGAAAAACCCATTTATATAAATTAAGGGGGGTATTAGCCCCCCGTTCCCCCCTTTATACTTAATCAATCAATCCCGAAAACTAATCAGGGAAGCGTCTTAATCCAATGAACCTATAAACAAATTTTGAAGCAAATAGAATAATTCTGCATAAAAAACCCATTTATATAAATTAAGGGGGGATTATCCCCCGTTCCCCCCCTTTATACTTAACCAATCAATCCCGAAAACTAATCAGGGAAGCGCCTTAACACAGTGATCCTATAAATAAAATTTGAAGGAAAACGGAATAATTCTGCATGAAAAACCCATTTATATAAATTAAGGGGGGGATATAAGCCCCCCGTTCCCCCCCTTTATACTTAATCAATCAATCCCGAAAACTAATCAGGGAAACGCCTTAACACAGTGAACTTATAAACAAAATTTGAAGGAAATGGGATAATTCTGCATGAAAAACCCATTTATATAAATTAAGGGGGGATTAGCACCCCGTTCCCCCCTTTATACTTAACCAATCAATCCCGAAAAGTAATGAGGAAAGCGTCTTAACCCAATGAACCTATAAACAAAATTTGAAGGAAAACGGAATAATTCTGCATGAAAAACCCATTTATATAAATTAAGGGGGGGATATAAGCCCCCCGTTCCCCCCCTTTATACTTAATCAATCAATCCCGAAAACTAATCAGGGAAGCGTCTTAATCCAATGAACCTATAAACAAATTTTGAAGCAAATAGAATAATTCTGCATAAAAAACCCATTTATATAAATTAAGGGGGGGATTATCCCCCGTTCCCCCCCTTTATACTCAACCAATCAATCCCGAAAACTAATCAGGGAAGCGCCTTAACACAGTGATCCTATAAATAAAATTTGAAGGAAAACGGAATAATTCTGCATGAAAAACCCATTTATATAAAATAAGTGGGTATATGCCCCCGTTCCCTCCTTTATACTTAACCAATCAATCCCGAAAACTAATCAGGGAAACGCCTTAACACAGTGAACTTATAAACAAAATTTGAAGGAAATGGGATAATTCTGCATGAAAAACCCATTTATATAAATTAAGGGGGGGGATTATCCCCCCGTTCCCCCCTTTATACTTAACCAATCAATCCCGAAAACTAATCAGGGAAGCGCCTTAACACAGTGAACCTATAAACAAAATTTGAAGGAAAACGGAATAATTCTGCATGAAAAACACATTTATATAAAATAAGGGGGGATATGCCCCCCGTTCCCTCCTTTATACTTAACCAATCAATCCCGAAAAACTAATCAGGGAAGCGCCTTAACACAGTGAACCTATAAACAAAATTTGAAGGAAAACGGAATAATTCTGCTTGAAAAACCCATTTATATAAATTAAGGAGGGATTAGCCCCCCGTTCCCCCCCTTTATACTTAACCAATCAATCCCGAAAAGTAATGAGGAAAGCGTCTTAACCCAATGAACCTATAAACGAAATTTGAAGGAAAACGGAATAATTCTGCATGAAAAACCCATTTATATAAATTAAGGGGGGGGGATTAACCCCCCGATCACCCCCCCCCTTTTATACTTAACTAATCAATACCGAAAACTAATCAGGGAAGCACCTTAACTCAGTGAACCTATAAACAAAATTTGAAGGAAAACGGAATAATTCTGTATGAAAAACCCATTTATATACGTTAAGGGGAGGGGAAATTAGCCCCTTGTTCCCCCCTTTATACTTAACCAATCAATCCCGAAAACTAATCAGGGAAGCGCCTTAACACAGTGAACCTATAAACAAAATTTGAAGGAAAACGGATATTTCTATGAAGAGTTATCGCATTACGTACGTACATACATACATACAGAACCGGCTGGCAAGCTCTCAGGGCTTGATAGCCAGTTTGATAGCTAAAAAATCGCAATTTTAGAACGTTTTTTGCTCCTGCACCCCCTGGGGTTAGTGGCACCGACATAAAATATACCTATGTTGGAGCAGGGGTTGTCACCATCAATTTGCCACCATCGCTTTTGAAATCGTTTCGGTAGTTCCAGAGATTACCCCCTACAAACAAACAAACAAACAAACAATCTTTACTCCTTTATAATATTAGTATAGATAAATTATTTCACAACTCTAATTTTATTCGATCAAAATATATCTGACTGTACTTTACTTTGTACTCTATGTCAACCATGTGTCACATATATTTATATGAAACGAACCTTAATATACATCAGAAGTGTTAGACGTGTCTGACACTAGTTTTGTTCACTCGATTGCACTGCTAATACTGATTATTGCATTTTGTTCACAATAATATAATTAGTGAGAATCAGGTTAGAAATATGATTTCTTATTTTAAAGATCCTCACGGAGGATACGCCTCCGTCCTATGTCCCTCGCGTAGATAATCGGCCGTAATAAACAAACCAATAATATCTACACTTATTTATAAAGTATCAAAAGTATAAACTTAAAATAGATATCTCGTTAATAAGCTATCCTTTTAAACTTGAAAGGGCTCTGTGACACATTTACCAAGCTGCTTTGAATATATAAACTGTATTTTGTGAGAATTGTGTCATGAACACTTACTCCTTAATACATTTCACAATTTCGACTTAAAAATTGATGTAATATTTTTTAATTATTTTCAAATTTTGTAAATCACCCACAGAGAATGAAGTAATTTCTTCGTTACCATAGAAAAATTATGGATTTAAGGCAGTTCTCAGAAAAATATTTTTCCTCGTTCGTTCAATAACGCTAAACTTTCTGACATATTTTCTGACTCGTTTTTAAACGTAAAAGCTTGACCCTTGCAGGCATGATTATTAAAGTGTAATCAAACACTTTTTATTTATCAATAAATGAATCATATCTTCAATTATAAGATATTATTGTCTCACGACATCAGTCGTCTTTCTCGCGCAGTCGCATCCAGAAATTTGGTTCAAAATGCCAATTTTGGCAGCTTTTTCTCAAAGATCATATGCCTTTACCGATTACAAAGTTTTTTTAATAAGAGCACATGCCAATGTCATGCATTTCCGAACAAAAATGAATTTAAAAATGTGTCAGAAAATAGCTAGTTTTAGAGAACAGTCTTAAGGGTTAAGTATCCGAAACGCAGGTCAAAGATTTTTTACCTCTTTCGTTTATACACTGCAGATTATATAACCTTTTGCACTGAACTAAATCTAAATTTTATTCAGTAAATTACAATTTCAAAAGTGCTTAAATATTTTAAGTAAAACGAAAAATATTTAATAACCTCTGTTATTTCCTATATTTTATTTTATCTTTTGTATGTTAAAAAGTGCATTCTTTATTCATAAATTTAATTACTTCCCTTCCCAAGAATACCAAAGTCATTTCCTTTGAAAACTAGTTTTTTCTAAGGCATAATTTTAATGTCATATGCTCATTCACTAACAAAAAATGCTGCAGTTGTATTTCTACCTGTTATTATGCTTATCTCTTTAGAATATAACTGACGTGAGTGCAAATAAAATATTATGAAAAGGAAAGATTATTACTTAAAATTTTTTTTAGAGAGATATATAAAGGATCAGGGTCCATAACCCGTGTTTTTGGCCCATGAAGTAAGACTAAAATTCGTTTTTTTTTAATACTGACTTAATTATTTCAATTTTTAATATTAGAAGGTTTATCCTGTACGATTTCAACAATATTTTTTGCATTTTGTTCGGATTTATATAACTTGCACAAGCTCAAGTTCGTATTATTTTTAGTTTTTATGAAAAATACACAATTTCGCCTAATTGTACCTCAATTTTTAATACATTTTTTAATATTTTACTATGTACGCAGCTTTGCAAACCTTTTATTTTTACATATATTGTACATTTTGATGTATTTTATAATGCATGTAAAGAAAAAAAGTGTTGCACGATTGTGCTCATATAAATAATTGAGGTAAAATTAGGAGAAATTGCGTATTTTTCATCAAAAACTACGAATAATACAAACTTTGAGCTTCTGTAAGTCACATAAATCCGAACAAAATGCAAAAGCTATTATTGAAATCGCACAGGATAAACCTTCTAATATTAAAAAGTGAAATAATTAAGTCAGTATAACAAAATCGAGTTTAGGCTTATTTCATGGCCAAAAACACGGCTTATGGACCATGATCATTTATTTAACTTAAAGCTGCGCAGTCATTATCACCGGTCATTGTTTACGAAACTAAATTAAAATACACGGCTATTCATCTCAGTTAAGAAGTCGGGTGCCTTTTAAAATGGCAAAAGTTAACAAACATTTTAAATCTTCTAATCTTAAAAACCATCAGACTTACTTGCATTAACAAACATTGTACAATTCTATCTTTTTGAAGTTTCCTTTTGAAGAAATTAAGTATACCACGTTTTTTTCTCATGTATACGGCGCGGTTTTTCTCCTCAATTTTTTTTTTAAATATTGAAATGCACATGATACAGGAGTATTTAAAATTTGATTGGCCTTTGTATAAATGACTAGTCAAGTGCATAACATTGTTTTATGGTAATTTTATGTTTTAATTTGCGAAACCATGATAAAATCTATGATTAATACTGTGCAATTTTAGTACGAAAGAATAGCTTTCTCATAGAATTAAATCTATATGAAATTATTTTCCAGTATTTTTTCTTCACCCCCCCCCCCCCCTCATCTGCCCACAGCAAACGATGCATTTAAATTCGATATGTCGTAGGCTAAATATGAAATCCAACTCTTTGCAAGTGGCCTAGGCTGACAAAGAATGTGAATTAATTTTCACCAACAGAGTGAAAAATGAGTCCAGACTGGAGTTGGTCATGGACCAGTTAAGTTATGGACTAGACCGGGGTTGGTCTGTTGGTTATGTGTTGTTTAGCAAAGTGAAAAATAATTCACATCCTTTGTCAGTGTTATTAAATTTACGCGCAGTTTCAGTCCTGCTGAAAGTTTAATTGGAAATTTAGAAATTATCCGATGCTGGGAATTTATTCGTCTGATATACGCCACTGGGTAGTGTGCTCATGTATGACATTCCATCTTGCGCTGCGAGCTTGCAGCTTATAAGTGAAAAAATGCCAGAATGGATGTCATCCAGATGGCTTAAATGGTAAACAGCACTTGCTGCGCTATACCAGGGTATCTGGGTTCGATCCCCGGTCTGGACACATTGTTCACTCTGTTGGTTATACGTTGTTTAGCAAAGTGAAAATTAATTCACATCCTTTGTTAGTGTTATTAAATTTACGCGCAGTTTCAGTCCTACTGAAAGTTTAATTGGAAATTTACGCTAAGCTGTTTCCAAAGAACCAGAGTAATTGTAGAATGAACTCTCTTTTTCAAATCAGCCTGATAATTTCCAGGCTTATGTCACACTGTCTATGCAGCTTAGGCTAATTGGAATATAACCATTTGTTTCTACAAACATTATTGCAAAGAGGCTATACAGCGTTAGGTTAATTTAAAAATGACCCGTTGTTTCTCAATCAGCCTGATTATTTTCAGGCCTATTGCAATGAGAATATGAAGTTTTAAGCTAATTAGAAAGTGACCAGCCGTTTCTCCAAACACCCAGGCTGATTGCAATAAGTCCAAAGTGGTGAATGATTATGCATAATTTTGGTATAAAAAAATAGGATCAGGAACTTAAAATACTTATAAAAAGTGTATAAGAAAACTGTCTTATTGACAGATTTCATTAATGCGACTCAGAGTCTAAGGTTTGTGAATACTTCATTTTCATTTAAAAGGTACATTTTTCAAATTCTGTGCAGAAATATCAATAAAATATCCAGATGAGGCAGATTTTTAATGTTTTCCCAGCATTACGTAGAGAAGACGGAATACTGAATGAAAATAATTATAAAAGTGTATAAGAAAAGTTCTATATAAATGCAATCTGCAGATGAAGCAGATTTGTAACTTTATCTAGCATTACGTAGAGAAGCTAGATCGCTGAATAATGAAAACTATTAGTAATATATATATATATATATATATGAAAATTTCTATATTAATAAAATCTGCAGATGAAGCAGCTTTTTAATGGTTTCTCAGCATTACGCGGAGAAGATGAGACGCTAAAAGAAAATAAATATAAAAATACATAAGAAAAGTGCTATATCAGTGAAATCTGCAGATAGGCCGATTTTAAATATTTTCCCAACATTATGTAGAGAAGATATATTGTAAATTAAAAAAAAAAAATTGAAAAAAGAAATATAAGATATACTTCGACGCTCAGTCGTTATCTTGTCTGCAATTTTTTTTTTTTGCACATCCTTACGAGGAGGAAGGTAGCAAATTTTACCTATAAAATAAAATCAAAGTATTTATTAACTTTAATTATTAACGAGATGCCTATCAAATCTGTCAAGAAAACTGTTTTTGTTCATTTTTTTCTTTTTTTTCTTTCTTTTTTCTTTTTTTTTGTAATTATTTTCAGTTATTAAACCTTTTTTTCCTTCATAAAGTTGGGAAAATATTAAAAATCTGTCTCAACTGCGTATTTCAATATTACAGAAATTTGCTTACATATTTTTTATAATTATTTTCATTAGCAATCCATCTTCTATACGTAACGATTGAAAACCTTAAAAATCTGCCTCATCTGAATATTTCATTGTTACAAAAATTTTGATACGTATTTTTTGTAAAAATTTGTATTCAACAGCCCATCTTCTCTACTTAATCCTGGAAAAACACTAAAAAATATTCTTCATCTGCAGATTTCATTGATATAGCACTTTTCTTACATATTTTTATAATTAGTTTCATTCAGCTACTCATCTTCTCTACGTAATGATAGAAAAGCATTAAAAATCTTCGTTATCTGCAGATTATATTGATTTTTCTGCACGGAGTGTTTACGAAAAATATACCCTTAAAATAAAAATGAAGTATACCCCAACCTTAGACTCGCATTTGCGTTAATGAAATTTGTCAATTAAATAGTTTTCTTATACATTTTTTATAAACATTTTAAGTTTCTCCTTCTATTTTTTAACTAAAATTATGCATAATCATTCACTCCTTTGGACTTTTCGCAATAAAGTCTGGATGTTTAGACAAACAGCTGGTCATTTTCTAATTAGCCTAAAACTTCATAGTTTCATTGCAATAAGCCTGTAAATGAAAAAAAATCAGGCTGATTGAGAAACAAATGGTCATATTTCAATTAGTATAACGCTATATAGGCCTAAAAAATATCAGGCTGATTGAGAAACAAATAGTCATATTTCAATTAGCCTAAATCTGGATTGGTTCTTTGCAATAAGTCTGAAACATATAAGGCTGATTGGAACAAGGGGGATGATTCTCCAATTAACATAGCTCTTTGCAGTCAGCCTAGGCTCTTTGCAAAGAGTTGGATTTCTCAACTAGCCTACGACAGATATACGTATTTTCGAAAAATCGGTGTGCACTGCTCGCTCAGTCGCATGAGCTATGTTTCGTTTCTATGTTTGTTTAACTCTCCTAGTACGATTGGGTCATTTATTAATCCTTTATTTTTCGTTTTAAAGGTTTTGTATTTCAAACCAAGGAAAAAAAAATCGAACTTAATTAACATGAAATTGACACCAGTAGGAATAAACTCAATTTAATACAATAAAATTTCTGGTTCAAATCACACAAAACTAAGAATACTCATCAAAATTTAAACCTGGTATTAGGAGGGTTAATATTTAGACCTACAGCGTTTAATTAGAGTGACTCACTATCGAGAAATTTTTTTTATTCTTTCAAAAATAAAAAAATAAATATTTCAGTTTAGAAATCAAAAAAAAAAAAAAAAATTAAAACACAAAGCAAATTAAGTTTAAAAATATTGATTGAAAGATCAAAATTTCGTTTCATGTACATTCATTTACTATACAAGTTGTCAAACTTTCGAAACAAGCGCACAAGCTGCAAAACAGCCGTTTTGAATAAAATGACTAAAAATTATCTTTCCGTCTTCCCATATATATAGAGAGAAAGATAGCTAAAGCTTTTTTTTTATGTCTTTTGTTCAAACGCAAAATCATGAATGCGATTTCGTTTAAAATATTACAAATTAACTAAATTTTATTTAGAGGGAATACAAAAAATTCGATTCTTTAGATTAAGGATAACATTAAATAAGATTTTAAAAAGGCATAAAAAAAAAACATGGTAAAGGAAATACTTTTAAATAATATATACCTATGCATGAACATGTCTTTGCTTCTCGGTTGTGATAATTCCTCTTAAGACCCTTTTTTCCAATTTATATCTAGTTATTTTTTAAGAATATTATTCCTGCACACATTTCAAGATAGAATGGAAGTGATTAATGAATAGATTTTATGCATACGTCTTTTAGAGTTATTAGTGAGTGCAAATAAATGTTATAAAGGAAAAGTTTATATTTTTATTTATTTATTTATATTTGAGATACATTAATTTAATTAGCATTAACTGCTTATTAGCCATCATTGTCCGTGCATCTTAATTAAATTATCCAGCTATTACATCTATATTAAAATAAATAATGCTTCCAAAATAAGATAGTGTCGCTTATAAACATAAACCATGGAATATAGTGACATCCAAACAAATTTATCATTTAATTTTTCATTTTCGATGGTCGGTTTGACATTTTCATTTTCAATTTACTTAATTTTTAATCTTATAATTTATTCAACACATTTAAAGATCTAGAATGGAAGTGGAAGAGTTTTTCCTATTATTGAATTAATTACAGCACAGATATTAACACACAGTAAATAGCTATGTTTATTTACATAATTGTGTGTCAGATTTTATAAATTAGTTTAAAATGTAATGTAATTTGAAAATTTAAACATTACTATCATAGCTGTTGTTACGTAGAGTTTTTAAGAGCATGAATTTCATTCGTTTTGGGAAACTTTTATTTAGCTATAAGGAAGTTTGCAATTGCTTATATGTAATGTGCATCTTAATTAATATACCCGGCTATTTCATTTACTTTACAACTAAATTCATTACTAAAATAAGATTTTAAAATGGCACTTAAAAAGACAAATACGTCAAACATTAAAAAATAAGATAATTGAGTTTTGATATTATGACTTTGAGAACATTATTATTTTTTGGTGATTTCGTTTATCTAGTTTTCTAATTTATTAAGTTAGTTTTTAAGATTACTCTTCTTTTACACATTCAAAGATATGGAATGAAATTACAATATAATATAATAAAGATAATATAAAGATAATATAGATGAAAATATTTTCTTTGTTATTCTGCAAATTACAGCATAGGGAGTTAATAACATGTACATACATAATTGTATATTTGTTCTTATATATTAAATTAAAATGTAACCCTCTGACTGTCTAGCAAAATAGCAAAATTGTAATGTTGTTTTCTCTGTATTTTATTTTACATGCTAAAAAATGATGATTATTCTAACATTATATAAAAAACTTAATTATATATATGAATGTAATGCTTTGAGAGTATTAATCATCACTCAATTTATTAAAATTGCATTATACTAATTATATTAATTTAAATAATGCTTGTATGGCAGTGAACCCTGGAGCTTAGTAAATGTATTAACACGGCCGTGTCAGTGAGGGGGTTTTAATAACTGTTAGAGCAATTAAATTCTTAAAAATGTTCGAGAAATTTTAACTAACATTGAGTTAAATTCTAGTAATGTAGTTTAGATAATACATTAAATTAAATATGTCTATATTTAGAAAGTAAAATAAAAAGAATGTATTCGATTTATTTTACTTTCTTCTACTTTGATTTTGATGATTCATAAAAATCAAAGCTTCAGTCAGTATTCACGTATAAATATTAGGCTGTGTAAAAAACAATGGCGGTTTCTGTTATTAAACTTCTGAATCAGAAAATTTTCGACAAATTTTTAATTGAGTATTACTTTTTTTAATTAATTTGAAGAGTAGATTTCAGTCGTCTTCTTATTTAGTATTGTAGTTTTACTTTTAGTCATTGTACAAAGGCATTTATGGCCGTTAAAAAGTCCTTGGTAAAGAAGCACGTTTGCACAATTTTTTATACAAATTCAAATTTAGACGAAAAACTGCAGAAACGACTTTGATATTAGCAACACATTTGTCCAAAGAACTACAAATTTACATTAATTCCAGAAATTTCTTTATGGTAACTTATGGAGCTTGCTTTCTCAACTTAGAGTACACTGTTAAAATTTTACAGAAAACTGTACAGTCATTCGACCGTTTTCATAGAAAACGGTTACTTAACCGTAATTTAACTCTATTCTGGCCATATTATGGCCCATATTATACTCATAAAAGAGCTAAATTACGATTATGTAACCACTTTTTATAAAAACAGTCAAATGACTGGACAATTTGCTGCAAATTTTTAACAGTGTATGTTTAGAAACTATCTCCCACCATTTAATAAAAATCGATTAAAAAGTTACACTAATACTATATTGTATAATTCAGAATGTAGGTGACAGTGTATACCGTGTTGCTGACCAAATTTCTGTGCACTTCCAGTACATCCTGTGATAGCATATCACATTTCTCAGAAAACAAAACTAGTCTTAAAAAAAACACAATTGTTAAAATACCTCAATTATTGCTAAAGTTATGAATGAAAATAAAGGTTCGTCTTAAAATTTGTCATCCTGTATTTTTTATTGAAAAAATGGACTGCGGCATAAGTTTGTTGTATAAAAATTTTCTATCTTGACATATATTTCACCCTAAACGTCAATACTACATTAACATAGCACTGTCTGCCATTTTTGGTAACATATGTTAGTACTGAATACATTGAATGGAAATATGTGGCAACATATTTGTTATAATCACTAAAAATCATTAAACGTTTTTGTATGCGTTTGGATATATCGGTATAAGTTATTATAAACAATAATACATATTGGAATATTTACTAATATTGAAGTGTCATTTTTGGATAATAAGTTATTGAATACTTTTGAAACTTAAGATGTGTAATATAATTAATTCCGTATTAATTGTTGAGTATATTCTATTTTATTGTATTATTGGACTCATTATACTGTGTTGTATTATAGAGTTTCCATCTTTCATATTGTAATATATTATTTTATATTATTCTATTATTATTGTATGTCTATCATGCATCAATGTAAAAATTGGTTTGTCACTGGTGGATTTTTTCTCCCAAACCATGGCGATTTATTTCACCTACAAACTAATAGGTTAGGCGTCTGGATAGATGTTTTTGTTTTATTTTCCGTTCGAATATTTTTTTTAAACAGTTAATAATTTAACCCATTATTAAATTATTCAAGAAGCTTTAACTGAGATATATTATATTCAGTGAATCGCCATTTTGAAAGCCTCTAAAATTATTCAAATTTACTGTATTTTATAATGTTTTTTTTTCTTGACACATTTGACAATAACAACGAGGACATTAAAACATATCATTATCTGCGGGTTAAATATATAAATAAATGAATATTCTTGTTTAGTTTAAAATACTTCTAGCATATTTACATAAATTAACTCTTCACGCATGAAAGGAAAATAAAAAAGATAATGAAACTAAATTAGCATACCTGGTTACTAATCCTTCTTTCAGCCATAAAGAGAGGAACGTATAATCAAAAGATTTTTGCAAATTAGTTGGACTCTTCAGAATAGCCTAAGTAGAGAAGAAAATAAATGTAATTTCTTTGTAAATACAAAATTTTAATAAAACTAAGAATTGCAATACTAATGAAAATTATATTTTCAGTTTCTACACAGCATCAGCAATACGAAGGGGGACATTGTTTTTACAATCCTATTTTACACGTTTTCAGATGTATATTTATTTCAGCTTCAGTCACAATTAACTCTAGCGTTTACTAGTTGTTGCCTTTTATTAGCAATGTTTTAACTGCTTCGTTCACTCTTTTAAACCCCCTGTTCTTTACAGGGTGCGATTTTTTATTTTATTTATTTATTTATTTATTTACTTATTTTTGTTCCATAAATCCTGAAAAAATCTCCACAGGCTATTGTATTCTTAGGAAAGTTTTTAAAAAGGCTGATTAGATTTATATCTAATCAGCACTTGCTGTTACAACCTTTTTTTTAAAAAAAACTGCAAACTTTCTCTAAGAGTTCGCCTAAGTTTTAGTTTGCCATGACGTGTAACAGTCGAATACTGACATATTTTCACGATAATCAACTATTAATCTACCTATGACAACATTCTTAAAAAGAAAAAGATTTCCAAATTCTGATATTTCTTAAAGTTTACGAAAAATAGTATAACTTCTTCCGAGTTACAAGCTATTCCGAAGAGGATTCCTTTATCTTCAGAATCACAAGAAACCAATAGATTTCTGAGCTTTAAAAAAGCGTTTCAGAAGAAAGTTTCTTTTACTACCCGAAATTTTCGGAAACATTTCCGAATAATTTTTAAAGTGTAATTATCAATTTTTTCAACTCGAAGTCAGGTATAAATTCTATTACGTATCTCAAAATGTTTACATGATAATTGATTTCATCCGAAAAAGCTACATTCTGGATACAAAAAAAAATGATTTATAATTAAAAAAATCATTATAAAAAAAAAATGAAAACGTTTCCGAAATTTACGGGCAGCAAACGAAACCTTTTTTCAGAAATGCCCCTTTATTTCTCGGAAATGCATTGGTTTCACTGGGTTCTAAAAGTGAAGGAACGCTTTTCGAAATCGCTTGCAACTCGGAGAGAGGTTGTATTATATTTTCGTAAACTTTAAGAAAGATAAGAGCTAGATTAAAAGTAATTTGTCTCTTTTTACAGTGTACAGTTTAAAATTCAGAAGTTAAGCACAGATAAATTTGGATACACATCTGTGCATAAGTTTGTTGAATAATGGCGAATAAAATTTCCTGAAAAATATAAAAAGTTATTCAGGACGATGATTTATATTTTTAATAATTTTATAGGATGAATTCAAATAAATTCACTCAAACTTACCTAGTGAATTATTATAGCATTGTTTAAATTGTTTAAAAATAAAAATTACTGATAGCATATTAATAATAAATCTAAAACTTGGCAAGTTTTTACCTAAGAGTCATTTATCTTTATTAATGACATTATTATATCAAAACTTGTTATTTCATGTTTGGAGGCCTTAATTTGAGTGTATTGAGGCTCCTGAAAAGGGTGGAGTCTCTAGAGTGATGGCCAAACACAAGCGTAAGTGTATCTATCTCTTTGTCAGGCCTTAGTCTGTATTGAGATTTCCGGGACTGGGGGTCGCTAGAGTAATAATCAAAGACGAGTGTATCTGTGTGTTTATTTGTTTATCAAATCTTTAACACGAGTCATTTGTTTATAATAATAACACTATAAAAATATTATAATGACAGTGTTATTAATATTATCATCATCATTTTATTAAGACCTGAAAAAGATAGGCATAATATTTATCAAAAAATTGCCATGTTCTAGATTTATTATTAATATGCTATCAATGATTTTTATTTTTAAACAATGCTATAACACTTCAGTAGGTAAGTTTGATTGAATTTTATTTGAACTTGGGTCCCACTTACATATCACTTCTTTTCTTGTTTTTTTTTTTTTTTTTTTTTTTTTTTTACAGAACTTGGCTCCCTTTTTTCACAGTTATGTTTTTGTTAGATATCATTACTTTTTGTAACATTCAATTTAATTTAAATTTCCTACAACAAAATATTTGGCTGTCAATTTGCGGCAGAAATCTGTATTTTAATACTGCTGTATTTAATGTTTGTTTTGAAACGAAATGTATTGATTCGAAATTTTTATTATTTCTGAAATAACAAGGATCATATTGACATAATTTTATGTTTCACCATTACAGACTCATTAACATATAAATACGTAGGTGGAACAAGGTATTCAGGACACTCCTTTAGTCAACGGTGTATGTTTTAAAACACTAGTATACTCGTGAGTGGTCAAACAAGTGTTAAGAAACGATATAGTTTTTTTGTTTTTCAATTTTAATTGAAATTATTACGATTTACGAAAATAAATATTGAAAATAAATACCGTATTTCTTTGTATATCATGTTCTTTTGATACAAGTAAAATTCATCATAATTTACAATTGCTCGTTATGAGGTGAGTATATAAAAAAAAAAAAAAAAGATTCAAAAATAAGAAAAGGTGAGCATAAGAATTGAGATTGGTATGTTCTCGCTTCGCATTTGTTAATTTTTTCTCTATGTTCGTATTAGTTATTATACTTTTCAAGGTTCTTTATTGTATTTTCATGTATTCTCCATAAAGATCTCTTTGGAAAAAAGGTGATGCACGGAATTCGGTGGCTATATCTAAAAATTGAAAAGTTCGACATTTTAGGTGCGCATAAGCCGGAGAGCGTAATTCGACGATAATTGTTTTGAATATTTTTATAAAACGACTTTCTTATAATTTGAACACATATAAACTTAAAATTCTCAAATTGACAACATCATGGAGTGTGTGGCATTTATAGCTCGTTTACAGAGAGATACAAAATAATTCCGTTACATTATGATCGATGGGGAAAAGTCGTTTGCAATACATTTTAATAGAGTTAATCTATTTTAAACATAATAAAGTTAATATGGATTATTAAAGTGAAATACAACATTCTTCCTGTGGAATATGGAGTTCATAGCATTTATCATTCATTTACAGGTACACACAAAAGGATTCCATTACATTATGGCATAAGGGGGGAAATCAATAGCAGTGTATTTTAAAGATGTTACACTATTTCAAATTTATAGGAGAACAAAAACGAATTCAGCTACAATACTGGCCATGATCAATAATTGCTGGAAGTGCGTTTTTAGATGCGGTAGGTATTTTTAAGCTCAAACATATTTTAGTACTTTATGTGGTGTGAATAAATTCTGTAGTTCATATGCAGGGCTGCGCAAAAAATTCGTAAGCATTATTGTCTATGGGCATGCATTGATTAGAGGTGTTTTTAATTGTCTTATGCTTTTTCTATCTCAACTATGTTTAGTATACGAAGATATGTTTATACAATATAAATAAATTCATTTACAGGCTTTGCAAAAATCCAGATATAAAAATATATAATGTCGTCTGTGGATGGTAATTTCTGGAAGGGCGATTTTAGTTGTATCATGCATTACCTAGATGGATCAAATTTTAACTTAATGTGTGGTGTGTATAAAAATCTGTAAATAAAATGTCAAGCTACCTACTATGAGCGGTGAATGATGAAAATAAAATTTTTAAATGTGTTATGCGTTTTACAGTTGAAATAAATTTTAGCAGATCATGTGTTGTGTATACAAATTTATAGATCATACATATAACCGCTCAAAAGAATTCAAATTCCTTATCGACTATGTTCGTTAATTGCTGAAATTGAGTATCCGTATGTCCGTGCTCTAACTCTCGTATATATACTGGAGTTACTATGTAATTTTTATATGTTATTAAGGTTTGCTACAGAATGGTCGGTATTGAAAATGAAGTGTAAAGCATTTATAGTTCGTTTACAGAGATACACAAATGATCCATTACATTATTACCTCTGGAGGATTATCGTTTACGATGCATTTTATTAATGTTACGATATTTAAAATATAATGAGGTTGATATGTATCACTGAACTGGACAACAGCAGGCTTTCTCGGGAGTATAGAGTAAGTAGCATTTATAGTTCAATTACACGGGCGCACGATACAATTCCATTACTTTATGGGGGGGGGGGGGGAATTGTTTCTTGTGCATTTTCTTATGCTATGATACTTCAAACATAACGAAATTTAAAAGGATCACCGAGGTTGACTACAACATGTTTTATATATTTTATTGAGTGCGTAGGATTTATCATTAATTTAGACAGACGCACAAAAGAATTCAGTTAAAGGACTGACAATGATCGATAATTGCTGAAAATGTGCTGAGTTATGTGCTTTTAGAATTGCTAATTTAGATATCTCATTTATTGTATGAAACTATGAAATTTCTTAATAATATTCTGTTAGTGTTGGAAAGTGTTTCATAATCAATGCCTTATGCAGGATTTTTCTTGTTCTTGTTCCCTTTTTTCTTTTTTCAGAAAATAAAAGTGTTGAAGAAAAAGTTACTTAAATCATGAAAAGCAAAGCAAATACTGTAGTGATTTTTCTGGAAGCAAGTCATTATTTCACCCCAGTCTGTCTTTCTTGAATATTGGGATCAGTATGATCGACGATTCCGTAAATATAAAAGATTTCCCAGAATATTGTGACTTTTTTAGTGATGAAGAACAGTTAGATTTTATAGATGAACATTTTGAAAGATCAAAAGTAATTTATTTTAGAACTAAATGCTTCTTTGTACTGATATTTTTTGGTTAAAATATTTCATAATACAATACTTTATGCTTTCCTCTGTCATACTAATGGAGCCCGGTGCATGTAAAATCTGCCGTGGGAGCAAAGTCCTCTAAGTTACCTGTGAATTATACCTCTGGAGGTGCCTAGTCAGGTGCAGGCCTCGTCACCGGATCAAGGTTCTAAATTACGAGACCAACTTGCATAGCGATGGCATGACGTATGGGTGTGATGCCAAGCCCAGGTCCATACAAAAAGAATCAGATCAATTAGCAGCAAAACAAAAATGGGAACAAAACTAAGACCTCCACATAGCCGTCCTGCCAGAAATGGCCAGCCGCTGAGCGGCATCTCTTCAGTGGAGCTACGCGCCCCGGTGCCAGGCACTAAACCGGGGCCTCCGAGATGTCGCTCTGTGTCCTTCACCGCCCAGGTAAAAAAAATCAGCAAAAAACCTTTAAAAAAAACTTCAGGTAATTTGCAGGTATTTGGGACTAAGGTTTCATGAAGGTAAAAAAACCTGCATTTTCCCTTCACTTTTTTGTCCCAAATACCTTCGCTTTCCCTTTAGGCAAAAACCTGTATTTTCCCTTCACTTTGTCCCAAATACCTTCGCTTTCCCTTTAGGAGAAAACCTGTATTTTTCCTTCACTTTGTCCCAAATACCTTCGCTTTCCCTTTAGGCAAAAACCTGTATTTTCCCTTTACAATTTGTCCCAAATACCTTCGCTTTCCCTTTATGCAAAAACCTGTATTTTGCCTTCACTTTTTAGTCCCAAATACCTTCGCTTTCCCTTTAGGCAAAAGCCTGTATTTTCCCTTTACTTTTTTGTCCCATTATTTTGTTATACACACTCTTATATACATAAGTATGTACTAAAGCATATAGTGTACATTCTTACAAATACTATTTACATTAATAGGGTTTGATTTTTCAGTAAAACTATGTAATTTAAGTAAAATTAAAATAAATTTATCTCTACGCAAAATCATTTTACCTTTCATTGCAAAATATACTTTGTTTCTCATAAAAAAAACAAAATTCTTCTTAGAAGTTTGTTTTTTCAGACTTCGGAGACTGCATTTCTTCACTTCGTTTTCTAATATATAAACTCCACCATGTACTACAAAATATCAATGAGCAATACACAGATATTTTATGGGAGTTGTATTTTATGTGATTAAACGAGTACATTTAACATGAACCCTCTGGGAACTGTTTAAATTCCACGGTATCCTATGCATATAAGTGGGGTATAAAACTGAGCTGGGGCGTCCGTCAACGGCTCAACCGTCGCACCCATGTACTGAGGGACATATAACGTGCACAACCAGGATCTGCCTTCCATATGCGCTGCGACCGGTCAGGGCACCGCCACCTGTGCATCACCCCGAATGAATTCATATATTGATGACATAGGTCATTGCGATACGTGGTGGATCCCGTTATCAGAGGAGACCACTGTGGAAACACTTTTATAAGCGGGGTATGCAATTATCTGTTACCGGATTAAGCGGGTACATTAACCGAAAAAAAAAACCCTGGATGCATGAAACTCACCATGCAGCAATCTCTAGAATGCATAAAATTCATTCAAACAGCAGTTAGTAACATATATATGTACGCTTCGCACACATTAACCGAAAAAATAAAACCTTGATGTATGAAACTTACCATGCAGCAATCTCGAGAATGAATGAAATTCATTCAAACAGCAGTTAGTAACATATATATGTACGCTTCGCCTACATTACCTCCCCCCCCCAAACAAAAAAAAATACCCCTGGATGTACGAAACTCACAGTGCAGCAATCTCTAGAATGCATGAAAATCATTCAAACAGCGGTTAGTAACTTATATATATATGTACACTTTGCATACTTTAACAACAACAACAACAAAAAAAAACCCACAAATCGACGAAATGCCCGAGTTCTTTCCTCTCCCTGTCCTTGTGCAATTAAAAAGAATCGTTTTCTCCTGTGACTGACAGATAAAATTTAAGATCTTTCTTCACTACTGATCGACAAATTTTGCAGTTTTATTCTGTGACAAATTAACAAAATATCAGAATTCCCTTGTGCGACTGAAAAGAATGGTTTTTCCTGCAACCAGTTGGAAAATTTTGACATTTTTCTTTGCAACCAATCGACGACTTTTTCAGTTTTTATTCTGCAACAAATTGATGAAATACCCAATTCCCTATCCCCCTCCCCTTTTGTGGAACTAAAAAAAAAGTCTTTTCTGCGACTGACAGATAAAATTTAAGATCGTTCTTCACTACTGATAGACAAATTTTGAAGTTTCCTGCTGAAGCAAAATGACAAAATACCCGACTCCTCTTGTGTAACTGAAAAAATTCATTGTTTTTTTTTCTGCAACAGACTGATGCATTTTAAGATTTTTCTTTGCAAGCGACTGACATATTTTGCAGCTTCATCCAGTGCATGGGTGCAAGTTTGAAATGTGGCAGACTGAAAATATTTTGAATTCTCCACCCAGACCTCTTCTCTGAATGCACACACCATGTCCACGTAGAAAAACGTCGAAGGATCTCGAAAAAACGGCAAAATTTATTGAAGGATCTCGAAAAAATGGCAAAATTCGTCGAAGGATCTCGAGAAAACAGCAAAATTTGCCGAAGGATCTTGAGAAAACGGCAAAATTTGTCAAAGGATCTCGGAAAAAATGTAAAATTCGTCGAAGAATCTCGAAAAATGACAAAATTCGCGGAAAGATCTTGAAAAAACAGCAAATTTCGTAGAAGGATCTCGAAAAAATGACAAATTTAGTCAAAGAATCACGGAAAACATGCGAATTTTGTCCACAAGCCAAGGAAAAAATGGGAAATTCATTAAAGGATCACGAAAAATGGCTAATTTTATTGACAGATCACGGAAAAACGCAAATCTTGTCAAATGGCTGCTGAAAAAACACCAATTTCGTCGAGGGATCGTGGAAAAAACTGCTAATTTCGTTGAAGGATCGTGGAAAAACAGGCAATTTCGTCGAAGAATCCGGAAAAACAGCGAATTTTGTTGAAGGATCGCAAAAAAGACGGCAAACTCTGTTGAAGGATCGTGAGAAAAAACAGCGAATTCTGTCGAAGGATCTCGGAAAAAGACTAATTAGTCGAAGGATGGCAGAAAAAACGGCCAATTTCGTCGTAGGATCGTGAATTCTGTCGAAGGATCTTGAAAAAAAAAACAGCATGTTTTGTTGAAGGATCTCGAAAATACGGCATATTTCGTCGAAGGATCTCGAAAAAACAGTGAATTTTTTTTCCGCCCTCGGAAATTTTCAAAAGACTGAATTCCGTCTGCGGACGGAAAATTTGCACCCATGATCCAGTGGCAAATTAATGTAATTCCTGATTTTCCCTCCCCCTTTCCTCACACGACTGAAATTTTTTTTTTCTTTTTTCCGCCTAAAAATATTTACCTTTTTCCGGAGAATTTTAAAAAAATAAAACCGTGAATTTCATCAAAGTATCACAAAATAAAACTACGATTTTCTTCAAGAGATAGCAAAATAAAACTACAATTTCCGTAGGTGATCGCAAAATCAAACAGATTTTCATCAGACGATCGTAAAGTAAAAGCACGGAACCACAAAATAAAGCTGATTTTTGGCAAATGATCATGAAATAAAACTATATGTTTTTGTTATTGTTGGGGTAATTAACTGCCACTGTGATAATTTTATATTTATATACCTAAAAATATGTCTCATAATATTCATATTTTTTTAAATATTACTTGTAAAACTATTTAAATCTACAAACCATGGTGCTTAGTGGCCACTAACTTGACAGTAGTGGCTACTAAACATACAGCCTCTATCGGTCACTGGCTAATGGTGCAAATATTGAATTTTAACCTTTAGTAAGACTCAAATTGAAAAAAAAAATCAAAAGCTTGCATTTCCTATCAACAATAGCTACTGAAAGCCAATTTGGCAGGATACACTATGGCTCTAAATGCTTTTTCTGTACTTTTCCCTATTTGGTCGCTGGAAATTTGCAATATACATCCATCGGTCGAAAAAACTTGAAAATTTCACCAATCAGTCAAGAGGAAAAAAAAATTGAGAATTTTGTTGATCTGTTGGGGAGAGGGGGGGATCAAAATCCTGGTAACAGGAAAAATAAGTGAAATTTGACTGGTAACAGGAAAAATAAGTGAAATTTGTCAGCCGAACATGGGCAATAAACCCCCCCCCCCTAAAGGTGAAAATAAGGAATTAGGCTTAGTAGCCACTGGCCGGTAGGTTGAATTTTTTTTAGTAGCCAGTTAGTGGCGAGTGAGAATAATTTCTTTAGTAGCCAGTAAGTACATTTATGTCATTGAATAATTAATTTAATAAATATATAATTAGTTTACAGTAAAGCAATTTATGTACTAAATAAAAATATTTTAATTTATATTGCTTTGAATAAACTTGAGATACTAATTTCCAATTTATTTAAAATTTAAAAATATGTTAACAGCAAAGTGCATAAGCACAACATGCTTATGTAGCTAACTACATAAGTCTCACTAAGCTTAGGTACTTGTGTGGCCAGGGGTCGATGCAGGTTTTTTATCTTGGGGCCCATTTTGTGAAATGTAAAGGTTATTTTTGTGAAAGAGAACATTTTGTAACAAAAGATGAAATCTAGTTAATCAAATTCGAACCAAGCATTTATAAACAAACTTTTTTAATTCCTTTTGCTGAAGTTTTCCTCTCTGGTGATATTGTTTGTTTACAAATTACAAATATTAAAACATCACAAAATAATAAATAGTAAGTTTTTATGGAATAGAATTTTGTGAAGGGACCCTAAATAGGCCCCAAATTTTTCCTGGATCGACCCCTGGTGGCTAGCTACATAAGTACCTTTTACTAAAAAAAATTGTCTAGAATTAAGATCTGATGATAATAAAATAGGTATGTTTATACCTATACCCTTATACCTCCAAAAATTAAAAATTTTACCAATTTCTCATGAAAAAATTTTCAAATTTTGTCCATAGGTCGCATAAAAACAGCATGAATTTAGCCGATCTGACACGAAAAATTGGGAATTTCACCGATCGGGTGCATAAAAATTGCGAATTTCGCTGATCGGGAGCTTAAAAAGTGCAAATTTCGCCGATCGGGCTCTTAAAAAACACGAATGTCGCCAATCGGGAGCATAAGAATTGTGAATTTAGCTGATCGGGAGTGTAAAAATTATGAATTTAGCCGATCGGCGGGTAAAAGTCACAAATTTCGTCGATGGGACACATAAAAATCGTAAATTTAGCCGATAGAAATAGTAAAAATCGCGAATTTAGCCTAGGCACGTAAAAATTGTGAATTTTGTCGAGCAGGCATGCAAAAATTGTAATTTTCACCGATCGGACATGCAAAAATTGTGAATTTCGCCGATTGGGCACATAAAAATCGCGAATTTAGCCGATAAGGTGCGTAAAAATCGAAAATTTCGCTGAACGAGTCAGATTGTGGACCTCGACAACCCAGTAATTTTTGTGAGTGGCCCTCCCATTATAAAAGTTGTGCAACTCTAGTTTATACACTAAATAATAACCCACAACATGCACAACCTGTGGCCCGCGAACCAAAGGTGGCCAACATCTTCAGAAATTGTGTATTTCGTCAATTAGTCCGGAAAAAATTGCAAACTTCGTCAATAGGGAGTGTAAAAATCCTGAATTTCCGTCATTCAGAAGCGTAAAAATGATGAATTTCCGTCAGTCGGGAGCATAAAAATCGGGAATTTTGCCGATCGGCTGCAACAAAATCACAAATTTCGACGATCAGATGTGGAAAAATAATGAATTTCGGCGATTGGACGCGAAAAAATCCTGAATTTCGTTGATCGGATGCAGAGAAAACATAAATTTCAATGATCAAACGCGGAAAAAACATGAATTTCGAAGAACGGGTGCAAAAAAAAATCATGAATTTCAGTGATCGGGCACAAAAAAATTATGAATTTTGTCGAACAGGGGCGAAAAAATCGCTAATTAAGGATATTGGAAAATAATGCATTTGGCCGGTTCTGTTCATATTTTTAATCGCCAGTTTTTCAAGTTTAATCGACGAATGGCGACTTCTTATTTTCACCTTTACCGCCCCCCCCCCTCTTTCCAAAAAACTATTGATAGGTTGCGGAAGATCTTCAATTTTGTAAATGGACGACAGATTTCGCGTTTAAGAAACTGTATAATGTTGATCTTTTCATGGTTTCATATTGTCCTCTGGATCTTTTCTTCTGCTTGAGTGTCGTTTCAAAAAGAAAAATTGCCTGGAAAATGGCGAAATTTAAAAATTTTGGCTGCGAATCCCACAATTTCATCCTGAAAAGTATTTTAGCTTTTTCATTCGAGTAAAAAGGGGGAGGGGAGGTTACTTACTGTTACATACTCTCAGAAAACTTAGTTCTAAAATTACAAATTGATAGTTATGTAATTAGTGCCCTGTAAATATTTGTATAAAAATTAAAAGGTTTTTAAACTTTTATATATAAATTGTTTTCCACTTACCTTTTACATTTCATCATACTTCTTGTTATAGCAGCTACAAATATAAGTATAATATTTTATTTTAATAAGAACATATTAAAATATTTCGCCCTTTCTTATATCGATTCATCACAAGAACATTTTATATATCATATTTCTGAACTTGATTTCAATAACTCATCAAGAACATTTTTTTTTTCATAATTGATTCTTGTAAATTCTGTAATTTGATGAGGTAGGTTAATATAAACATATTCAACCGGCAAAAGTAGAATCCTTGATGAAATGCAACAAAAACTTTTTATTTCCTTGTAAGAAAATGGTCATAAGGTCACTGACAAAAAACTTTTTAATAGCCACTTTTTTTCATTTAGTGGCCATATAGCTGATGGCTAGTGCTAATTTTGCCCTGTATGTCATTGGTACATCTGATCACATGCACGGTTAAAAATTTGCAACAAATTGTTTAGTCATTTGACCATTTTTACAGAAAACGGTTACTTATCCCTAGTTTAACTCTATTCTGACCATATTATAGTCAGAATAGAGTTAAATTAAAGTTGGTTATGTAGTCGTTTTCTATAAAAACGATCAAATGACTGCAGACAGTTTGCTGCAAAATTTTAACAGTGTGATGCAATCGGCAAATCACCTTTTTGATGGAAAACAATTTTACACACAGCAGAAAAGGCATTTATGTCCAAGAGATACAGTATTTTTCATGTCGAACAAACTTTAACCGATGATTGTTGATTTATATTGAACTATCTTACTACTACTATGAAATTTTTTTTAATTTAAGCTTTGCTGTACCATATTATAGGCACAATGAGTTTTAAATTAATTGTGTTTCAAGGTATTTATTTTCATAATGTTTTCAATGAAGTTCTTAATTACTTTTTTATACATTAAAAAAATTGTAAATTAACTATATTAAAATGATTTATGATAGTGTTCATTCTGGAAAGAATTGATGAAAATAGTGGCGAGTGAGCAAAGCGAGCTGGGATCAAGTAGCGGTCCCAATGTGAATTGCATTGCAGTTCATGGGGGCTAAGCCCCTTAGTAAAAAGTATAAATTGATTCCTGAAATCTTTTATTGCTGTTTCTGGTAGTTCTATAATCTATGACATGATTATTGCTTAATGCGATAATTTTAATCTAAAGAATTTAAAGTTTAATGAATATAAAATACGAATAAAGTAAAATAAACATCAACTAAACCAGATTATAAATTTTTTTGTTATGATTACACGGCTCAAACATCCAATTTTCTTTTGTAAAAAGTATGAGTTATTCGAGTTCACAATAAGTACTTTTTAATTAATTTCACCTCTATTAAATCAAATATAAAACAAGATTACACGAATAAAATCTTAAACCTACAAATCTCCCTCTGAAATATTTTTCTGGGATACGGTCTAGATGATTTGTATTCATTTTTTTAAAAGAAGACCCATTTGTTTGTACTACAAAAGAAAAAAAATTCATTTATAGCCATCTTATGGCTATATATATTCATTTAAAAATTTAATTAAAGTGCAAATGTTAAATTTATAAAGCTAATTTTAAGACACATCAGCGCAGCGACTCGCTAACGGCGCTTCCCGAGTCACATGTAATGTAAACAGTCTGCGAGTTGAGTTGAGAGGTACTGCTTCTGCTTCATCTTCCATGGAAATAAATTAAATAGCAATTATACATTTTTCATTTTTTTTTTTTTTTAAAGTAGAAGTAATTTTCATAAAAACTGGAAGTCATGTCTGATAGGGGAGGGTGTCAAATTATGCATTTAGAAACCACTTCTGTAATTTAATGCTCTAATCATGGGCTCCACCGAAAAGGGGATAGGGGGTGGCAGGCATTAAAATCCTCATTGCCTCTTCCAAGATTTAAAATATAATTAATTAAAATTTCTGTTTCCTTTATTTTGAAAAACACGGTAAAATTTATTCTTTGCGGGAAATTTACAATAAAAGATGAACTAAGAAATTTTCCGCGCAATTGCTCCTCCCTGGATTTTAAAATTTAATTAATTAAAATTTCTTTCTCTTCGATTAAGGGGGGGAGTGGGAGTCCCTCCCCCCCCCCCCCCCGTAAATCCACCCTCAGTAAATTCCTCCCGTAAATCCCACATGGAAGTCAATTTTTAGCTCTGTTTTCGTTTATATGTTTGTGTTTAAAAGTTATCTTAAGCGGAGGTTTAGGGGAGTGAATTCAGTGCCAGATGGGCAGGGGGGCACCCAACCAATTTAATTAACGTAATTTTCTTTTTCGCTGATTTTGAAAGAGATAGTAAAATTTATTCTTTTCGAGTATGTGTTTAAAAAATGCCTTAAACGGAGGGGGGGGGGGGGGGGAGTGCTCCCCTTAATCACTCATGGCAGTTAGTTTTTTGTCCTGTTTTTCTTTTTACTTTTATGTGCTAGAAATTATAACCTTCAGATTACAGGGGGGCGGGGGGGAACACCCCTCGAATTTTGAACAATTAATTAAAATGTTAACTAACACAATTTTCTTTTTTAAATTTATTCTTTTCGAATAACATAAAATAATTAAACACTGAGAGAAAGAGGATATAACCAATATAACCAACATATTTCTTTTATCTTCTCTCCCCCCCCCCCTCTATGTGGCCCTGGCCTTTTCCAGTAAAAAGCTATTTGTATATGATGAGTTAGATACTTAACCATATACAGGGTGATTCATAAAAGATGGGCAGAACTTTAAGGGGTTATAGTACACTTAAAGACAAATAATATTAAATAGGAGACTAAGGGTCCCAGACGTATTCCCAAGGAGATAGGGGGCATTAAAGTTTAGGGTCCGAAATTTCAAATGATTATAAAACATGGAAAAATTGGTCGATTCGTTTGCGGTTTTTGCAAAAAATTTTCTTTATGCCAGTATTTTCTTGAAATAAAATTTTAAAGTTCAATTTCAAAAAATGCCGATAGGGGGCGCTTTAGACTTTGGAGTAACAAACAACTATTTTTTAACGTTATTTTTTGTATTTCTTTAAATGATTTCGAAAGCTTAGACTTAAACTTAAATTTTGATCTAAAAATCTGAGTCTTAACGAGTAGTTAAGTAGCGTAAACTGAAATTTGAAATTTGAAACCCTTCTCCCCCCAGAACAAAAATCAGTTATTCCCGATCTTTGTGTCGTAGATTAGGCTCTAACTACTGCCGCGTTTTGCTAAAATTATTCTTTATGTCAGTATTTTCTTGAAAATAAATTTTAAAGAAAATTTTCAAAAAATTCCGATAGAGGGCGCTTTAGACTTTGGAGTAACGAACAACTATTTTATACCGTTATTTTTTGTGTCTCATTAAATGCTTTCTAAAGCTTAGACTTAAATTTTCAGCCCAAAATCTGAATCGTTAGACGTGGTTAAGTTTCTGGGGAGAGGGGTTTGAAATTTCTACTCCTGAGCACAGTTCAGTTTACCATGTCCACACATTGTGTGCTGTGATACGAGGTAAAAAGACACAAATTAGGATTATGTTACCAAAGCATATTTATTAACATGTAATCACAATAAATGTTCAAAATTGTGACCACCAGAGGTTATGCACTCAGAACAACGGCGACGAATGGAACGGCGAACATTCGCGAAAACATCAGGCTTTTCGAGCACTTCCCCTACAGCGGCGGAAAGTCTGGCGACCAATTCCTCGGGGGATTCAATGGGTGTCTCATACATAAGAGCCTTCAATCGTCCCCAAAAAAAGAAATCGAGGGGTGAAAGATCTGGCGAGCGAGCAGGCCAAGCAACAGGACCACCTCGACCAATCCATCTGTTCGGAAATGTGATGTCCAGATAGTTGCGGACGTCTCGTACGTAATGGGCTGGCGCTCCATCGTGCTGGAACCACATGACCCGCCGGATGCGTGGAGGAACAACGTTTAACAGGTCTGGCAGCACATGTTGCAGAAATGTGAGGTATGTTTTACCGTTGAGGCGTTCAGGAAGAAGGTACGGTCCGATTAGGTGGTCTCCGAGGATTCCTGCCCAAACATTGATGGAAAAGCGTCTCTGATGAGCATGTGGATACGTAGCATGTGGATTGACATCCGCCCATACATGTGCATTGTGTGTGTTAAATGTACCTTCACGTGTGAAGGTACATTCATCGGTGAAAAGCACAGTTCGTCCAAAATGGGGATTTAGCGCGTTCTGCTGCAGAAACCAGCGGGCGAATTCAATACGATTTGGATAATCCCCTGGAGACAGTTTCTGGACTCGTTGCACATGAAACGGGAGCAAATGTTCATCCTTCAGTACCCTCCAAGTCGTGGACTGTGAGGTATCCACCTGGCTAGCCACTGTTCGTGTACTTGTACTTGGCTGCGCCGCTACTACATCCAGAATGGCTTCTGCAACAACTACTGATTCGTCCTTTTTTGCACGACCTGCATTCGACCGGGAAGCGAGAAATGATCCCGTCTCACACAACTGTCTGTGCAAGCGCTCGAAAGTTTTGCGGTTAGGCAACCGCCTGTTAGGAAATCGCTCTCCGTACATTCGTTGTGCCTCTGCACCATTTCCATCTGCCGCTCCGTAAATTAAATGCATCTCAGCCTTTTCCTTATTCGTGAAGGGCACCATCTTCCGATTCATTACTACAGCGACTTACACTTGACTCACCGTTCAGTGGTTTTTATGCCTGAATCGTGTCGAAATTTTGCATACGTGTTCTTCTTCTTCCCCATTTGACATTTGCATACTTTCTGTTTCCTTCTTCACCCGGTGACTAGCGTCAGGAATGGAGCTTTAACGTTTGCATGAGCGACGTTTCCAACTGTGCCAGTGCCTTTATGAGTGAATTCCGACTATGCAGTCCTTGACGAAAGTTGTATTTTTGCCTCGTATCACAGCACAGAATCGTTGGGCATGGTTAAGTAGTGCAAACTGAACTATGTTCAGAAGTTGAAATTTGAACCCCCTCCCCTCGCTACTGAACCACGCTCAGCGATTCAGATTTTGAGCTGAAAATTTAAGTTTAAGTCTAAGCTTTAGAAAGCATTTAATGAGACACAAAAAATAACGGTATAAAATAGTTGTTCGTTACTCCAAAGTCTAAAGCGCCCTCTATCGGAATTTTTTGAAAATTTTCTTTAAAATTTATTTTCAAGAAAATACTGACATAAAGAATAATTTTAGCAAAACGCGGCAGTAGTTAGAGCCTAATCTACGACACAAAGATCGGGAATAACTGATTTTTGTTCTGGGGGGAGAAGGGTTTCAAATTTCAAATTTCAGTTTACGCTACTTAACTACTCGTTAGGACTCAGATTTTTAGATCAAAATTTAAGTTTAAGTCTAAGCTTTCGAAATCATTTAAAGAAATACAAAAAATAACGTTAAAAAATAGTTGTTTGTTACTCCAAAGTCTAAAGCGCCCCCTATCGGCATTTTTTGAAATTGAACTTTAAAATTTTATTTCAAGAGAATACTGGCATAAAGAAAATTTTTTGCAAAAACCGCAAACGAATCGACCAATTTTTCCATGTTTTATAATCATTTGAAATTTCGGACCCTAAACTTTAATGCCCCCTATCTCCTTGGGAATACGTCTGGGAGCCTTAGTCTCCTATTTAATATTATTTGTCTTTAAGTGTACTATAACCCCTTAAAGTTCTGCCCATCTTTTAGGAATCACCCTGTATAATCATATCGGCTATAATAAAACATTTAGAAAAAGATTTAAAATTTTCTGCATGAAAAGCACATTTTATTTTCCTTCAAAATACCTGTAGTCATTTTAGGGAAGATTTGCTAAGTCACTGAAGGTAATTTATAGGCCATAAGCTTGCTGAAATAAACCTGTATAAAACCTTTAAAAAAATCTTTATAATTCCTGCATGAAAAGCTGTTCCCGTTTTTCTTCAAAATACCTGTAATGATTTTAAGAAGATCTGCTAAGTCAGTGAAGGTAATTTGAAGGTTATAAGCGTACTGAAATAATCCTGAATAAAACCTTTAAAAAACCTGTAATATTTCCTGAAGGAAACCTGCAGTTTTCATTTTCCTTCAAAATACCTGTAGAAACCTTCAAAATACCTTCAAAATCATATATTTTTCATTTTCCTTCAAAATACCTTCAAAATACCTTCCTTCTTGCCTGCTACAAGTATTAGTGACGTCACAGTAGTGATCCACTTTGGTCAATGTATCGCAGCAGAAAGATGTAATAAAAAGAGCATTTCCGCTCTTATAATTTGTGATTACATAAATAATATTAAATTTCATAATCGTGAAATAAAAGGGAATCAATACACTTGTTTTATTAAAGGAAATTAAAAGTTTTAAATTAAAAAAAATGCTAAAATTAATAAATCAGATTGAACCCATCGACTTACCTTTTCCTAAACACATTATTTTACAATAAATATACGTACAAAAAATATAATAAATCTACCAAAAACTTTACAAAATCAATCCCATTCCTCCCTTTTACAACTACATACCATAATTTAACCACCAAAACACAATAAATGTCAATTTAAATAGAGAAATCGACATTTTTTAACTATAGAGACCTTGGCACTTTTTTTTAACGCTTTGGCGTAATCCGGGCTTCAGAAAGTTAGATATGTTTTTAAATTATATACACAATTATGAAAACAAACCTAATGAACTTTTATGTTTATTTATATATATAAAATTATTTATATATACAATTCTGTTCTACCTGCATATAAAAAGAGATATATGGCTTCTTTATATTAAATAAATTATATAAATATTGAAAAAAAAATACTTATTTATATGAAACTACGAATAGGTTGCCAGAAAATATGTTGCCAACTTTCCTTCTCTCGCCATAAGCCTTTTTCGGTACTTTTCGGTTAGCCGGGCGCCAGTGATACATGTACATATATAAATATATATATATTAATTCATACATATATGTGTGTGTAGATATGTGTATATATATATGTGTGTGTGTGTGTATATATATATATATATATCACTGGCGCCCGGCTAACCGAAAAGTACCCAATTTTCTATCTTAACTTTGTAACTGACTTGTAATATTTTAATAATTGTCTATTTATTGTACTTGGGTCTAGGACCTAATAACCACTCAAATTAACTTATCAAAAGTTTTATTTTCATAATATATTTGTACACTTAAGTTAGCTAAAATGTTAAATGGAACTACGTAGAACTACTAAGTTGTGTAAATCAGTTACTTTTAATTTTATAAACAAAGCACACTCACTTCTAACTAAATGTATCCAGATTTCATTCAATTTATTACAGTATTTCTTTCAAAATCATTTTTTAAATTGTTTATCGTCTGCTTCTTTTATTTTATTTATTTTTTCTAAAGATCATTTGACTCTTTTTGATTTGGAAGTACAAATATGCCGGAATATTTCCATGACAGTAGGATGGACATTCGTTGTTAGGGTTATTTTTTTTTCTCAGCACAGCAAGTTCAACACCATCATATTAATTTTAGCTTCACGAATTATGAAACGTATATCGAAACATTTAATGCAGACCACTTCTGTTGAAATGTAAAAATAATTATCACAAGGTAATTTTCGTAACTAAAATTTCTTCTTTTCATTATCAGTAGCGAATTTGAAGACTTAGAGCACAACATTTTCTAATCATTATTTTATAGATATAATCTGCACTTTCTTTAATAATTATAATCAATAATTATTGATAGCATTATAATCTAAATACACTGAAAAATATTATTAATTACTATATAAAACAATAAATAAAATCAAAATACTATCGTAAACAATACGTACAAACGAACAAAGTACATGAAAAATTTTAAGTTATTATGGATCACTGTTTTGACGTCAGCAGGTTGTGACGTCACTTGTAGCAGGCCCGGTTAAGGACACACAGTGATATCTCGGAGGCCCCGACTAAACTCGTTTAAGCTAGGGAAACCTGGCAGGTAGAGGCCTGGTCGCCGGTCTCAAAAATGTAAATTTTCCTCTAGGTCAATTGTTATTATTCTTTTTTAAATACAGTAATCTCTAACTTATACGTCGATGCAAGGGACTGATTTAAAACGGCGCATAAACGAGAGAGACGCATAAATGAAATTCGAGTAAAAATTTTATTTTAAATAGATGTTAAGATAATATTAATCTTTAAGTGGTTAAATAATATGCAAAATAATTTTAAAAATGTATACGATTTAACCCCTTGAAGGGCACCGGTATATTATATATACCACTTAATCTTAATCCCAAAATGCCACCATGACACCAGAATTTTATAATCAAATTTTGAACTTATAAGGTACATGAGGAAAAGCTTTTATTTACTTTTAAAATAAATTCGTTCGTGAATCCTTATGTCAATCAATCATTTCAATAATTTAGCTACAAGAGTACTTTGCCCCTCAAGGGGTTAATTATGTTATATTAAACATTTACTAATTCGAATCTAAAAGATATACATCTAAAAATTTTAATTACATACCTTGTTTTTTTTGTTTTTTTTAATAGTCTAAAATTGAAGTTTGCTTATGAGCGTGAGTCTGTCTCTAAAAATAGATTTTCAAGTTCATTGAAACATGAATATGTTGAACCGAGCGGTGACAGAAATGGTCAATCGTGATGAATAAAAGAGGTTTCATATGCGCAGGCTTATCAAACAGATTTCCATTGCTTCATTTCTTAGAAAACAGTCCTTCCTTCCCTCCCCTTTCCAAGAAATAGCAGTTACGAAGGTATGTGACCCAGGAATGCAGCTTCCAGTACTGTTCAGAAAACAAAAGACAACCAACTGACTTCCCTTTACAAGCTGGTGTGAATTTTTTTGGAAAGGAAATGTGCAGAATAGGAAGATATGTCAAGGGAATTTTGACATATCTTCAAATTGACAACTTGAAATTTCTCCGACTCATAAGTGAGAGATACGTTTCACTTTGCGACGCATAAACGAAAAAACAAACAAACATGCGATAGCTATATCTTTATCAACATATATCTTAACTATATCTCTACAAAAAATTGACGCACAACTGAGAAAGACGCATAAAAGAGGCGACGTGTGTAGGTGAGAGATTACTGTATAAAATTTTTCAAAATAATAACCACAGAAAATAGCAACACTAATTTTTAATTATTAATCAAAATAAGTCGGAAATCATAAAGTGTGTTGGTTATAATAAAACCGAAAAAACCGACGCTTATATTGCAATTATCTCTACGTCCACAAGCAGCTATTTTCGCATATCTATTTCATATTCGATGTATAAATCTGAATTTTCTTTGCGTTTTGGTGGTTTAAAAAAATCGACTTATAAACCTGAAAACACGAAAATTAAAAAAATATATTATGATACAAATGATATATTTTTAAAGTAATCTTAAATTATATACCCCTCTTTATTTCATGTAAATAAAAGACAATCATCTTTCTAATTTTATGTTTAAGCTAATTCATTTTACCTTTTATTATAACCAGGGATGAGAGCGCTCCGACCCGAATGCCCGATTGTCACCACTAAATTTTAATAGTATTTGTCACCTTATTTAAGGACAGAATTTGTGAAATTCAATACGATGGAGAATACTATTAAAATTTAGTGGTAAAAATCGGACATTCGGGGTCGGAGCGCTCTCATCCCTGTATAACTAAATCGTTTTTTCCATTTATTAGGTTCTTTTCATCATAACTGCGTGATATAATCAAAAGTCAAAAAGTAAAATTCAAATCAGTCTATGCACTTTCATTTTTATCTTAATATTAAAAGGTGTATTGCATCGCGCAATTATTAATATCTTAATGACTGCTTTAAATCTTCGTAATACCTGCAAGTTATAGAGACTTAGATAACTGTCAAACGCCGCTATATAACTCAAATTATTGATTTTCTTATTTATCTGATTTTCTACTTAGCGGTCACGATTGCTTTTCAGTTATGAAACTCTGACATTAATTATTATATAGTATTTACAGTATACAGTCTGTATAATTATTATACAGATTATAACATAACAAGGTCATAAATATGTCAAGACATTTTCTTAATGATCGAATATAATTTCATCTCTCATATTTCACGTTCTACGCAATTTCTTGATAATCAAATATTACAGATTTTTGTTGATAATACATGTCAGAATTCAATCAATTGAATTGTTTATGACCATTTCGATAAAAATATAATTATTATTCAATAGGTAAAGTACTGCTTTGTACAAGTTTATTTCATCTTTAAGCTTGGGATAAAGTTTGCCAAATTGCAACGCCATATTTGTTTGAAATTTATATTGCTGGATCATAACGGTTATTTCAATTGGCCTTTTATTTTATTTTACCACGGCTAAAAAAAAAAAAATATATATATAGTATTATGTCGGCGATAAGAACGAACGTTATTTGAACTCACTTGGAATGTAATCTTGGGTTTTGTAAGGAAGCAACTCTCGGGTCATCTCATCTATATATCAGCAGTTCTTTATTAATTAATTTGGACTTATGCCTTAAATCCTAATAAAAATATACTTTCTGCTGAGACTTTTAATCTGTTATAGTTTATATATGTTAGCTTTTATTTCCAGGACACGAATGAAAGTTTTTGCATTTTTAAACAATTTTCGCAACGTATACTTCTCAAAAAATACTTATCCTAGAAAATTACATGGCCTTTGCTACACCTGGAAAAATAACTACAGCATAGATATAGACACTGTATTTCTAATATACACAACAGTAAATAATGGTATCATAAAAAATGAATACATTTTGTTTGGTATCAGAACAGTTTAATTATTTCTAAATATTTAATATTTATATATTTATATATTTTTATAGTTCCAGTGGAATTAGAAAGTGCCCTGAAATGCCCACACTGTTCAACATTGTTCAGATTTTAAATGATATTATAAAAATATATTAACGTAATCATGTTTTTAATGCTAGATAATTAATGCATGCAGAAACGCGTAACAAGCGAATAACGAAAAAATTAAGCAGTATATTACTCTATCACATCATTCTTTTCTGACTATTCTTTTATGTCTTATTATTCGAAATTTTTATTTATAATTCTTCAGCCACATTATGCGAGAATTGGAATTTATGAAGTTAAATGTGAACAACGCATACGTTTGTTGCTTCACACTTCAACAGTTTCACAATCATTTATTATTCTCTAGCAGTCTTATTCTTATGTGCCATCCGAACCTTGAAAATGTAATTTCCTGAGACGGGAATAAAAGAAATGTGTGTTTTGACAACAAGGAAAAGATTAGACGTATGATCTGTTTCAAAGTCAAGGAAAATATTAATTGCTTGTATCTCGTTTCTCTGTTCTGTAACAAAATATATAATCTCCAAAATAAACAAACTTAATCTCTCAAAGGAAAGTTCTACTTCTTTGGTCTAAAACTCACGTGATTTTTAGGATTTCTTTTCGGTTACAAAGAAAAGAGATATCATCTTCGCAATTTTTGAAATATATTTATTCACATTTCATTTATATATATTTAAAAATTTCGTGTTTAAAACAATAAAATGAAAAATACGCTTTGTGCGAGTATCTGCAGGTACGCACCGTGAACTTCCACTCGGCCGACCGTTTTTCTCTAGTCACAAGCATCTCAGACAAATTCGGTCGCCAAATTATGAAAGGGCATTAAATTATTTGGAGCCTATACCAATATTTGGTTTAAAAAGTTGATTTTTGACAAAATGACAGTCATTTGGAAGAAAAATAATTTTTTAATTTAGCTTTTTTTTATCCTTTTGTGAGCTTGAAAAAATAATTAATCAATGAAAATTATACTGTTCGGTGATATAAGCTGCAGTAAAAACGATTATCTTTCTTTTAAAAAAAATAAGGAAATCGTCCGACTAGTTCTCGAGAAAAATGGTCGTCCAGAATGAAAAATATATATATATATATTTCGAGACGATTTCGATGTGGATTCGATATCATTTTTCTCGACATGTTTCCGAGGTGGTGCATTTCGATATCATTTCCAGACTCAATAAACTTCGAGCGCAGAGTTGCGCGTGAAAAAACGTTTTCTGACTGCTGCGGCGCGGCGTTTACGTTCAGCGAGCAAAAAAATACTGCAAGGAATTGAAATACCACGAAGCCGGTTTAAGGCAACAATCTACACACTTGTGGGATGAAACAAAAAGAAATAAAAAAATTTGACCCAAAAAGTAAAACCTCTCCTTAAGAATAGATAGTTTTTAATTAAAGAAACATTAAGTTTTACACTGAATTTTAAACATTTCTTAAACAGGAAAATTAAAGATAGTATTTTTCTAACAATATTAGACGTTTTTCTTAACAATTCAACAAAAAATAATAATTATTATTATTGTCTGAGAAACAAGTATTGCATTTTCTTCTTTTAGACTGTAAAAAGTAAATTTTTTATTGGGGATCAGAAACGAATGAAATGACGAAAAACATGCATTTATTATTATTATTATTTTTACAATGTTTGAACATTTATTAAGGTCGTAGAGTTGGTCCGATAGGAAAATTTCTAAAATTATGATCGTGCGAGCCATATATGTTGACCCGCGGAAAACGGCGGTATCAGCGAAGTCAAAACATTCTGTTTTTCAGCGGTTTTGCCACGATAACTTTTGAATGTGTTAATGGATTCACATTGTTTCTTTCTTTTCTTTTTCTTTTTTTATCTTTTTTTTTTCCTTTCTTTCTTTTTTTTATTTTTAATTATTTTTTTTTCATAAAGGAAATTGAATTCTCCACAAACTATATCTGAAAATAAGCAAACAATAAAAAAGGTTTTTAAAAAACGTGATTAATTTTTATAGATTTTAAATTTTTTATTATAAATGTATAAACTTTTACTTATTGTAATAAGTATAAGTTTTTTATTTCGGTTATAATCGAGAAACAACGTAATAAGCAGTATAAAGAAGAATAAAGGCTTCGAAATCCTGCCAAAACTAGTTTTGAAAGATTATTTTTGTTGTACAATATTGAAACTTTTGTTATTTTGATTTTACAAATAAACAAATATTTGTTTGTTTTTGTAAACCATAAATAAATGAATGTAAAAAAAGATGTAACAGTCTAAATTAATCACAGGTTTACTATTCTCTGATCAAACTTAAGTCAATTTCCATCATTTCAAACCTTTCTGAACCCTTTTAGGAACTTTTTCGGCTTGAGAACTAAGAATATTGTACGACGATTTAAAAAAAAAAAATCTGGATTATAAAAAACATGTATTTTGAACTTTTAAAAACCAAATTATTTAAATTTTTATTGAAAAGTCCGCATTTTGGACTCTTTTCTCCTCGGCGTGTAAAAACCAAATTATTTTAATTTTTATTGAAAAATGTGCATTTTGGACTCGTTTTTCCTCGGCGTGTAAAAACCAAATTATTTTAATTTTTATTGAAAAATGCGCATTTTGGACTCGTTTTTCATCGGCGTGTAAAAACCAAATTATTTTAATTTTTATTGAAAAATGCGCATTTTGTACTCGTTTTTCCTCGGCGTGTAAAAACCAAATTATTTTAATTTTTATTGAAAAATGCGCATTTTGGACTCGTTTTTCCTCGGTGTGTAAAAACCAAATTATTTTAAATTTTATTGAAAAATGCGCATTTTGGACTCGTTTTTCCTCGGCGTGTAAAAACCAAATTATTTTAATTTTTATTGAAAATTGCGCATTTTGGACTCGTTTTACCCCGGCGCGTAAAAACCAAATTATTTTAATTTTTATTGAAAAATGTGCATTTTGGACTAGTTTTACCTCGGCGCGTAAAAACCAAATTATTTTAATTTTTATTGAAAAATGCGCATTTTGGACTAGGTATGCATTTTCTAGTTGAACTATATTTAGTTTACTATGAGATGTTTGTAGAACGTAAATAAGTTCTTGTACAGGACTAGCAGAGAACTGGACACATTGCTGCCTATAGATTATAATTCCTGAAAGTCCGTTTTCAGCTGTGTTACGCGTTTGTTTCTTGAATTAAATTTTAGTTTAATATGAGGAATGCATAAAATATTTTAGTTAAAACACAGGACTGTACAAAATTATTTGAATGCATTTCCATCTTTTGGCAGATATTTCTGAAGGTAAATTTTTGACTGTGTTATACGTTTTGTAACTAAGCTAAATTATAGCACACAAATCTACAGATCATTTACAGTAATGCACAAATTAGTTCAGGTACCTATCCAGCTATGGACGGTTATTGCTGAAATCTGGTGTGGCGATGCTATCTAGTAAGGGATAGTATACAGCGAGTTACTAGATTAGAGTAACTGGCTTGGCCTTTTACTCGACGCTAACGTGTTCACCTACTGTCCATGAGATCACTGGGTAAAATCCCAGCAAACGCCTGTGGCCAGACATACACCTCAGCCTTACATTGAAACCCGGAAAGAGCACGCAACCACAACCATCTTCTCTCAAGATCAACAGATGGCAGCATCACTCAAATTATCCCCAAATTATCCATGATACCCACTGAGCTCCAAATATAACAGGAGATCTGTCTTCCTAATGCCCAACATGATTTACAGCGATCAGCGCGGAAGGATACAGTGACGATAATTTTAGCTCGCATTCAAAGCAAAACATGCTGTCTATCGCATTCCCTTACATGATTAGTGAATTATTTAGGAATTAGATAAGCATAGCATAATTATGAAAGCATAAATTAGGATAATAGTAAATGAGAATACTAATATCTGTCATTAACAACACGGACTATTTTTTACTTTTGCCTTTCATGCTTCTGACATCTGATTCTGGAATGATACCTCGGATAGATCATAAGCCTGGCACCCCTGTATCGCAGATGCGCATGACATCTCTGCAGCACAACGTCACATCCGCATCATGTTGCGATGCTGAAGCTTACGTACCCATAGCTCGACCAACGTCAACAAGATGACACTGAGGACAGAGTGGTGTAGCGGCGCTATTGAGTAATGAACAGTATATAGCGAGTAACTGGCTTGTCCTTTTGCTCGAAGCTAACGTGCTCGCCTACTGTCCATGAGGTCCCTGATTCAAATCCCAGCATATGCCTTTGGCCCGGTACGCACCTCCTCCTTACATCTGGTTTTCAAATGTGTTTTGCATTTTCTAATATATATTCTTTCATCTTTTTAAACGGTGAAGTTCCGTTACAGTATTCTGGAAGCTTTGGAAAGTTTTTAATAATTTGCCTGGGCTTGACAATCTTTTCGAGGAAGTCAAATTTCCGTCTTACAGAGAGTCCGACTTAGACAGAGTTTACTGTATATACACTTTTAGTGAAATGACATCAATCCAAAGTAAAAAGTAAATTTTCAACCGAAAGATACGCTACTAAAAGTTACACACAAAAAAAAAAAACGAGATATCAATATTGGGAAAAAAAAAATTCAACGTATATCATTGGACAAATATGCGTAGATTTGTTTTCAAAAAGATCAAACTGATTGATTGAAAATTGACGGGGCTAGAGTGTCTACCAATTTTTAAAATGCTATTACGAAAAACAAATTACCTTAAAATTTTCATTATTGTGTAACTCGCTGAGGCGCGCTTTTCTTCCATATCTCCAAAATTGCCATTTCTCTTTCGATGTCGATTTATAAAATATTATTTTTGTGTGTATAAAGGGTACTTTTATCGAAAAAATTTGAATATTTACTCCGCCAAATTGGTGTTACTTCCAGTAATTTAAAGGAATATTTTACACTAGATTAATTTTAACACAATTATTCAAATTGTTAAAGAAATCATATGAGTTGTCATTTTCCAACTGGACATTTTTCCTGGCCCGGACATTTTTCGTCCAGTTGGAAAATGACAACTCATATGAATATTTTACAGCTCAGAATGTTTTTTATGTCAGTAAGTACAATAAAAATACTAACACCAAAAAATGAATTATTTCAGGGCTAAACCGCGATTAATGAAAATCTCGACGGAATAATATTTTAAAACTTCTAATCCCTGTAATTAAAAGATTTTAATCAGTTATGATTCTGAAGTATAATGTAATTTAATGGAATATTTTACAGCTCCGAATGCTTTTCATGTCAATAAATATCCCATATTAACATATAAACTAGAAAATTGCTTATAGGATTTCAAGGCTAAACCGTGATTAACAGAAAATGCAAAAGAAAAATGTTTAAAATCTAGTAATATCTGTAAATAAAAACTTTTAATTAGTCATAATTCTGTAACGTTCCATTTTCTTCCTTTATCTATTTGTCAAAATAAACCGAATAAGAAATGTTCTTCACTGCTCATTGAATTTCGTAAGAGATTGTAAAATTTCACTTTCATTTGTAAGGCGATTAACTGGGAAATTTTGAATAGGTGAATTTCCGTTTAAGGTTTCTCAAACGAAATTTTAGTTTTATTTATTCTTTTCTATTCAAGGTTTGCCGATCCCGTGGGACGCATGTGGCTCAGTGCTCTTATGAACACAGGACGGCAGATAATCAAAAGTTTCTATAAAATGTAATGTTGTTTTTAAATTTTATAGACTTCATAAAACATTTATAAAAATATTACTACAAAATCATGAGAGTATCGATTCCTGGCTGAAAAGAGCCATTATCATTTGAGGGGTTGTTGCTAACTGTTGAAATTGACTGTCACCAGAATTTGCAAAAAAAAAATTTCTTCACATACATTATAATAGTAAATTGTTTCTTAAATATTCTGGTGATAGTTAAGAAAATTAAGTATTATAAACATTATAAAAGTATTCTTCAAAGGGTTAAAGCATTTCTTCCATATTAAACTGTTATACCAGTGTCTGTATATCCAAATTTGTGCACTTGCCTGAAATACAGGGTTTCCATAAAGTAGTGCCAGGACTTCCGTACTTCAAACTTTTGATTTAAGAACTTGACGAAAATTTTATTACATATTCGTAAAGTAGAATTCAAACGGTTTTTTTAATAACACAAACAAATGTATATATGTGTAAAGTTGCAACTGAAAACGTTATTAATCAAATAGCGATTATAATGAAATAATAATTAATATTAAAATATTATTAATTTTATCAAAAAGTTATTAATGAATTATGAGCACAAAGTTAGTAATTAGATAGAACCACAATACTTACATTGCTTTCTCTTCTGCACTCGACATTCTCATTTCTCACCTTTCAACAATTCGACGCCGATAGAGTTGTCGCAAAAATTGGCAGAGATTAATTAACTTCGTTTGGGCTATTAAACAATTTGTTTGAGTTGTACTTTACGAATATGTAGTAATATTTTTCGTTACGTTCTTAAATCAAACGTTATAAGATAAGAAAACCTCGACAATAATTTATGTATACCCTGTATGATTCAAAACAGAAAAAACATGTAAGATATGCTGGGAATATAAAGCTATCATTTTGTCAAAATTTGCTGATCTTATGAGGAAAGATTATTATTTTTATGGTTTCGATAAAGTCTACTATGTTACAGTTCGACTGTTTTCAATGAATACATTTGAAACTGCTGATCTGAGACCTTACAAACTATCTCCTGTTAAAGCACGGGCGGCTCATCGGGGAAGGCAAGGATGGCTCAGCCTCCCTTTTAAAACTAATTTAAAATAACCAGAAACTAAATTAAAGTAGTTCTAATATAAATGAAATTTAAAATGACGGTATGGAATACTTCATCATTATATCACTTTAAATTTTCCTATGAAAAGCCCGTGACAAATAATAGAAATGTGTATAATTCCTTTTTCAAAGTTTGACACTCCATTGTAGATCCATCCGAAGAAATAATGAATGCACCAAACAAATTGTAATATTATTAGCTTTACAACATTAATAATGTTAACTGCATTAATAATGTTAATGCTATTTTATTATTTTATTCAATAAATGCACAAAACTACTTGTATTTCATAGTTAGATTCATACGATTTCACCCGCATATAACTTGTGAAATATATGTTTCTTTTAATATTGATACGTATCAATTTAAAAACACAACTCTTCTGTCTGGCTTTTTGTTTATTTTCAGTGAAAACTCGCAAAATCATAAAGCACAACGCTTAAAAACGCATATCATAACCGAAAACTTATTTCTAGCATTTGCCGCTAATACAGAATACTTTGGATACAGTTCGATCAGAAATGTTTTCTGTGTCCCTGTAAATGAACATTAAATACTATGCACATTATATTTTACAGCAAGTATCTTGTAATAAATCTCAGTAAAATGTATCAATTTCATCATATTTGAAATAGTGAAAATTAATTAAATTTTTAATTAAAATATAAAACTACAGACATTTAATGATAAGAACATAAATAAACAAATAGGTAAATGTGATCGAAGATCACACAAAGGGTTTCGTTTAATATTCCTTTCAAAACACTTTATCCTTCCTTTAATAAATCCAAATAAATTTAATTTTCCCCAAAAAAAGTTAATATTTACCGGTTTATTTTTCTCGTTTTTTCGAAAATCTGAACCGGTCCGTAAGCGGGCTAAGCCCGCTATTATACTCTGTCATAATAATATCTGCCATGTGGACTAAATGCGATGTTAAAAAAAAAATCAATTTCAAAGTTAAACATGTTGTATAGATACATTCAAAATGTTAGACGTCCGATTAATTTTCTTTTTAATTCTCTAATGACGTCATATTAAGCTTTTTCTGTATTTACACATACTCATACGCCATGTATTATTGAGAAAAGTTTGAAAATTTATGTTTTATTACCAATATGACGTCATATTAATATTTTTTTCAATTGGTGAAACTTTTTATTTCATTTTCATTTTTCACGTGGAAATTTTTCAATAGAAAATTAATTAATGTAGAAAGAATTTTATTGTGGATTTTTAATTGTTGGCAACCGCTATAACGAAAAATATTTAAATGTAATAGGAAAAGGCTGTTAGATTTTTGTTTTTTTATCTCTCTATATTAAAATAATACGATATTTTCAAATTTTATAATTTTGAGCTTCATAAGAGGTATTAAGCTATAAGTACACAAAATTTCATGACTGTAAGTTAAATAGTTTCTGAGAACCAGCTCTGTGACGGCCAGACAACGAAGCGGGAGTAATAAGGTTTCGTGACAAGAACGAAACCCTAAAAACGATTAAAATACAAATTCATAGACTTTTATTTTACTTTTCGTACACCTCATCAGTATTACGTTCACAATTACAAAACAATGAGAACCATAACAAGATTATTGTTAAAATCACAGTTTAAATAAAACATCAAATTCTGTCGGTACCTAGGCTAGAGATCTGCACGGGTCGGGCCAAGGTCCGAAGCCCGAGCCTGGCCTGGCCTGGCCTGGAAAGCGGGCCGGGCTTGGGCCTATTTACCTTCACGGCACTCGGGCCGGGCCGGGTTTGGCCTTACCTTTTACCTAAAGGATCAGGCCGTGCCTTAAATTATTTTTTCCGTACGAGCCGGGAGTAGTTTCATTCTTCCTAGTCTTCAAGTCCCAAAATTTTCAGTCCTGGTTTTGACCCGTATGAAAATCATTGTCTCGGCGTGGCCTGGTCCGTTCAAAGGTCAGTAAAATAAGACCTGGCCCAAAAATCTTTACAAAAAATGCATACATTTTTAAATCGCCATTATTCTACAATTAAACATTAAAATTTATTCTTTTTAAAGAATAGTAGATTTGTACGTTTATTAAAATATAGTGAAACGTGTGAAAAAGAACCTGCTTATGACGGAATCCTGTCTTAAACTTAAGAATGTGTTGATCCATGCAAAATGAATAGACTATTACGGAAGAAAAGAATATATAATACATTTACACCTGCTAAGAAGGCAAATTGTCTATAACTCATTTTTTTTCTTCCCTATGCAATTCCGTCTTAGAAGATTTTACTGTATAGCATATTTCTAATTTTTAATACTTCAATACATGGAATATGGATTAACTATATCAATGATAACTAAAACACATACTACATACAACAAATAGAGATTTATTAAAACAATAAATATCGCAGGCTGCGTCACCTCTATAAAAATGAAAATTATAAACATGAAAAAAAAGGCTAAGATAGGAATTTTTGGTTAGATCTCCTCCTACGAAGCAAATTTTTAACCAAATTGATGTAAAAATCAATGTTTTGTAGAAATTCACTCGGGCCGGGTCGGGCTCGGGCCGAGATTTTAACTTTTTTCCGGGCCGGGCCGCGCCGAATTTTTTTTTATGGGTCTGGCCGGGCCCGGAACTGTAAATTTCGCCACGGCAGGCCTCTAACCTAGGCAGCTTCATTAATCGGAGAATGAGAGCTTGTTCATGAACGGCGACAGGTCGCCAGAGAGCAAGGGAGATTGGAAAATGGAGTGGCTCTTTAAACATACAGTTACAGTGAACTTGAGAGCCAAATGTTCAGATCACGGACTAGCCTACTTATATGAATATTTTGTTAGCGCTTGGTCGTGTGCTTGGTGGGACTAGAAAATGTGATTAAAATTGAAATAAAACCCAGGTGTCGCTGCTAATTAACACTCCTCGCCAGTGAAATGATTTTAGTATTGTGACTCACAGAGTTCAGAGAAAGAACTCTGTGATTGTGACTGAACCAACGATGCAATGTTGTTGATGTTTGTGTTAAAAGCTTTTAAAAACAAAAGCTGAAATTATAATGTGCATGTGGCGTATATTTTATTGAAGGAGAGAACCTTATAATATCGTGTAGGTATGTGAATAAATATTTTGTTGTTTAGTATGATGAAAAGAATTGTATTATTCTTTCACGAAGCTTTCATTTCAATTTTGAAACACGGGAATTCGGAATCATGCCAGAGTTTTCAATAGTTGGGGAATGATTAGAGCGTTGACTTTACGTCTAGATAGTATGAGTTCATATCCCACCCATTCTTCCGATTATTTTTTCTACTATTTTATTTCAAAATGTTTTGTCGGTTGCTTTATATTTTTCATGATAAATAGTAATTTTTTATATTAATAACAATTATACATTAATTTTTATTATTAAAATAAAATACTTATTTAAATATTGTATTTCAGATATTTTTTCAACTTTTTTATTTAAAATGTTTTATAGGTTGCTTTATGTTTTTCATGATAAATGGAATATCTATACTAATAAAAGTGAGTTTTGCTCTGGCTCTCTGTGTGTGTGTGTGTTTGTCTGCGATGACTAGCAAAATCTAGCTCACCTAAAAGCCTGAAAATTTAGATTCAGGTAGTCCAAGCCCTCTCCTGGTGCACCTGAGACTCAGAATTTTAATATTTGAATTATTTACTTAAATATTAATTAAATTTCACAAAGAACTCTCATCCAAAATATGCCTTTTTTCTTCGGGAAGTTGTATAGAGTCTTCACAGAAGAAATAAAATAAACCGTAGTATCGATGCATATATAAGGATTTCTAACGAAATAGTGTTAATACGGATTGCAGTTATCGGCGCACAGCCATACTACTATAGCGCCACTTGCACACGGCAAATTACACAGACACTACCTGTTTGAAACATTTTCCAGGTACGTTTTTCTTCATGATAATTAGCTGGGTTTAAAGGGGGGGGGGGGTACATGACATATATTATTATGATAGAAATTATTAATACAGAAAACTTTATTTAACAGATTATTTGTTATATTGGCGGAGATGGAGAGGGGTAATTTTTTATTAAATATCGCATTCAGTCTACTTGACCGCGTGCCACCTGGCGGCGGCTTTTCTTTAATTGAGCCCCCTTATTAATAAATCCAAATCTACTGCTCTGTTTCAACAGCACTAATTATATTTAACTTAAATCTTTTATTTTTAATTAACTTAAATCTTTTATTTTTTAACTTAAATCTTAAATTTTAACATTTTTAGCTTCACCCGTAGCGTTTAATTGCTGTTTTATATAGAGAATACCGCTATTTTAAATCTCAGCAAATAATGTTCCGAACTTCTCCAAACCAGTTCCATTTTTACTAAATTATCATAAAAATCAGCATTTATAGCTTCAAGGTGTATTTCTAGAAAGCAGTTACCAGTATTTCCGAATAATAGTCTAAGCCAAATTTCACATTAAGTTCCTACCTTAGCCAAATGAATCAATCTTTAAAGATGTATAGTGGTCCTCCTAATTAGTTATTTGCTGAAGGGCTTTTGAACATTCGCCCCCCCCCCCGGCCCCTCCTTCAAGGTTTTTCCTCTAACTATGCCCCGTTTCCATAACTCAGCATATATCTTTCTGATTTCAATGCAACTGATTCCAAACATTATAATGAACGTAATAGTCACGTTCTATAACATTAAAGTAAATTTATGAGTAGCTGTTATCACTATTTCCGAATAATAGTTTAAGCCAAATTTGTAATTACATTCCTAGCTTAACCAAACTAACGAATTTTTAAAGATGCATAGTGTTCGTCCTAATTAGTTATTTTCTGAAGGACATTTGAACATCCCCTCCCCCCCGGCACCTCCCGCAATGTTATTTTCTCTAACTGTGCCTTATTTCAATAACTCGGCTAATAATGTTCACATCCTCTCCAAACCAGCTCAATTTTGTAACACGCCAACTATATAGTGCCGAAGGCAACGGGGACTTGTCTAAGAGGTTCGTTCGGAAAGAGGTTTGTTTAAAACAGAATGCTCCCTTGGTGGTGGAAGGGGAAAATAAAAGATTTTCCGGAGCGTACGAGCATACCCGGTATACAGTGCCGAAGCCACCGGAGACCGTGGCCAGAGTTTCGTTTTTTAAAAGATTTAAGTTTATTACACGGGATCAGGCAACGACGGGCGGGTCAGCTAGTTTAAAAAAAAAGTAAATTTTGATGTTAATAACAATTACAGATTTATTTCTATTATTATTATAAAATACTCATTTAAATACGATAAATGGGCCATCTCTCTATTAAATTTTTATTCTACAGCATTTTATAATATTCAAAATTTCATTTCAATTCGTTAATGTTTTTTAAACAAATAAGAATTGTGCGAAAATATCTGTGCGCATACGATGGGTTTTTTTTATGGAGTACCTCAATGGTTTATTATTATTAAAAATAGAATGCAAAGCCTATTTTACAACGTAAATTTCAATGTGCAAAATACTATAAAAATAAAGCTATCTATACGTATAACGTATAAAATAATGTACATTATTTTAACAAGAAATATCAGCACTTATTTTATGAAAGAGGCCAAAACGCATAGTTTGCCGTTTAGTTTTTAAATGAATAAAATATGGTTAGATGTTATATATTTTTTCCACTTAAAGTATATAAGTAATTATTTTGCATATACTAAAAGGATATTGAGTGTCATATTCATTTATTTTCTGTGTCTGATGATGTATATTGCCCTTTTGTCCGTACACTATTAAAATATACAATCATAAAACAGAGAGAGAGAATTATAGGAAATAATACGATTTACATAAAACAACTAATTAAAAAAAATTAAAATCAAATTAAAAAACTTGATAGTTGAATATTTATGTTTCAAACATGTTGTTATCGAAATAAATATTTTAACACGTTCGCTGTCAAGCTAAAAATACCGGAATTTTCATTTTATTTAGAAAGTTCAAATTCACACCAGAAAATATTAATAGCAACATTTACTTTGTTTTATTACAGACATTTCGTGATTACATAAAATAAAAATTCTTCTTTTGAAATTTCCGGTGCGAATAACTAATTTTAGATTGAAGAAACGTAGATAGCACTACGAGTATACTCGTAGTTGGCAGCGAACGTGTTAATAAAAATTTTTGAAGCTCTTTTTATCAAATTTTAACAAATATTTTAATTTACTAATACAAATGAATCTCATAACATGTTGCTATCAGAGTTTTGTTGTATTAACACTATTCCATTTTTAATGAAAATATAAAGCAACTTATGAAGCATTTTTATATTAATAAAAATTTAAAAGAAAAATCTAAATTAAAAGGAGGGGATTATGATCCAGGTTTGTCTGTTTAGTGCGACAAAACACCGTAAGTATATGTAATATTTTTATTTAATTTTCATTTTGTAGAGTTTGCGCCTAATAACTTTAATGCTATTTCATATCTTTGTTCTTCTATTAACCTATCTCTCTGTGTTATGCCCATTGAGCTATATAGAATTATATTAGAGCTCAGTAGTTAGGCCAAAGCTGTCATTACAAAGCAGGATATGGTGTTAGGTAAATCGGTGAACCGAACGTCTGGTCTGTCATCAACTTATATGTCACTAAAGCTGATATATTAATCATACTTCGCTGTTGTTATATTTCTTATTCTGTATCATTAAGATATACGAAGGTTTAAGAAATCATTTTAGAAAGTTAAAAAGTTGAAATATTTTAGATTTCCGATCGAGCTGTTTAAGCTGTATCAATCAACCTTCCAAACAAAAAGCCCAACCATGTGATCAAATCACGCACAAAATTCTTTTGGGTCAAGCGAGTGCAGTCTGCACGAAAAATCTGCCGATTTTGCAGACTGATCCGGCTAAATCCGATCACGTGATACTTTTCATGAATGTTTTGGGTTTTTGTGTGAATGATTCTTATTATGATATTCCTATTACGAGAGCCATTTTTTGGAAGGATAAATAGATATAGTAGCTGGCTTCACCTATTCGGAGCCACAAAAACAGAATATAATTGAAATAATTCAATTATTGCTCATTTCCATGATTCGAAGGAGACACTCTCCATATATATTTTCTTCTTTGCTTGTGGACTACTTGATCGACGTTCGTGAACAAGCTCCATGACAAAACCGTCACCCAACCCTCCAGGAAGACACGACTGCTGTATACGCAACAGTTAGATTTAGAAATTTGCGCGTTCTCAAAATCAGGAACATTGTCAAAATCAAATGTGTATGCGACCACGACCAACGAAATACACGGCCGGTTCATGGCTTTTAAAACGTCCCACGTAGTATATCATCTTTACACGGCGATTGGCACAAAATGATGGGCGCGCCGCTTTGTACCAATCAAAATTGATCCACACCGAGGCTACCGAAAAAGACAGGCTACCGCGGTGCATTCCACTTATCTTTCTTTACAGACCGCTAGAGTGACGTATTGCTCTTTTCGTACATCTGTATTGGCGCATTCGAGTATCACGTGACTCCCGCGGTCTGTAAAAAAAGATTTGCGTAAAGCACCGCGGTAGCATTTCTTTTTCGTTAGCCTCGAATCCACATCGTGTGACGTTTAAAACGTCATGAATTAGCCGTGCATTTCGTTGGTCGTGGTGCAACCAATCTCGAGGTTAGAGCGCTTTTCTTAATCGAATCTCCATGCTTCTTCAATCTCCCATTTAAAGAGTGTCCAGTTTCACCAATGTAACTTGACTTGCAACCTTTATAAGGGATTCAGTATACGACACCTCTAAGATCAAATTTCGAATACCTGTGTGCTTGTAGCTACCCAGAAAATTAGCAATAGAATTTAAAGGCACATAAGCAGTTCTACTGCCCACATTCGTGAAAATAGCAGATATATCTTCCAAAATATTAGCGTAGTCTGGCAAAGACATTGCTCCTGTAGGATTAGCACGTTGATAAGGTGTGGGATATTTATCCAATTTTTTCGATAGTTCCGATAAAACTCTATTCTGTTAGAATTCTAATTCTGTTATGTGGCCCTGTAAATTAATAATAAATGTTTTGCACCCCATATTTTACAAAATGCATGTTTTAGTGCACTTCAGAAATTCAGATCAATTCCATTATGTTTGAAATGGTGTAACATCATTAAAATGCATCTGAAATGATCTTTTCCCATTGACCGCAATGTAACGGAGTACTTTTGACTGTCTCTGAAAACGAACTATAAAAGCTACAAACTTCATTTTAAATATTGATCCTGCTATAGTAAACGTAAATAACATATACAAATTACAGGTCACTTCGAGTATATTTACGAGAATTTGAGCACGGAGTGACGGAGAGAAAGACAAACGGACAGAGAAACCTAAGTCATAAATACTTTTCATCTATGTTGAAAAACCACATTTTAACAGACATAAATACAACATCCGTTGTTGAATTGACAAATCAGTAACTGGAGATTGTATGTAGGACCATTTTATACATATGTCTGCAAAGGAAATTATATTTCTGCAAACGATTTTTTTTCTTTACATTGCGCGCAAGTAGCAAAAAATGATTTGAGAAATGTAAACTTAGATTAGAATTTGTATTGAAGTACATGTTTTCGATTTAAAATTGACCCAGTTCTAATTCGAAGCAGGTTGTCTTGTTCGATTCAGAATTCTATAACAGTATATAAAATATGAAAAATAAAAAATCGATTTTTTGAACGTTTAACACTGACCACTCTCTTTAAAAGACGAAATATAAACAGTTAGCATTAACGAACAAAAAAGATAGTTCTTACCTCGAAAGTTTCTGGAGAAAAGAGCATCACAACTGGTCGAAATCCCGTCCACATGTAGAACAATCCAAACTTTAACTGCTGGTGAACTTTCACCATCCCTTGAAGTAGTTGAAAGAATACTGAAAAAGAAATAAGAAAATATATATTGTAAAACAAAAACATGTGCGTGAGTAACGCTGGTGTCATATAGACAACAACCAAAACAATCAATTTATGTTTTATCGCAAAATTATTAACTTCTAAACCTAGCACAGTTTCCTTTTTTTACACTATCGAATAGAAAAAAAAAATGTACTTCCAGATGTAATTTGTTTGAAACCTGCATCTCATTTTATAGAGTTTTTATAATTTTTAAAATAAGTTTCAAGCATGATTTTTTAAACTACCCGATTGAAAAAGACACGCGTTTTTACTTGAACTAATGTAACTAGTTCAGCATTTGTTTCTAGCTAATATTATAATATGCAACAAAAATAAAACTGATTTCAATAAATAAATAAATAAGTAAATAAATAAAGAATAAGTTTAACAAATGTGTGCTTGCACTACGCGCTTAAACACTGAAATAATCAGAAAGAAAAATTTGTTTTGCAGCCAAAATTCAGCTATAGGATGCCGGGGTGTCGGTCGGGAGAATTGTGATAGTCCTCTTATTCCAGTCATTGGTTAATCTGATTAGTAATTTTAATGAATGAAATCATATTGCTTTTTTATCCAGTTATTAGAATTAGAAGCTATGTTGAACATGATTCATTGAAACATCGTTTATTGTATTAGAGATATAAAACATAAAATGCACCAATGAAATAACAAATGCTATGTTAGATTTATACAAAAGTTTCATAAATATTGAGACAAACTTTAAGAGATCTTAGAACATAACTAATGAAAGCAATTTTTGTATAAGAAACCAAGGTCAAAATCCATTTGTTTAATCATCCATTTGTTGGTATTTGACCTTTACAATGTTTTCACAAGCTAGACGATTTCCCTGCAGTTTACCTTTCATGCTTTTATTCGCTGTCACTTAAGTTGGGAGTTAATTCATCAGTTTTCCTTTTCAAAATCAACGGGTTATCAGAGGGACATATGTGTCCCGTTAGTAGTCAAAGAATTAACACAACTCTTGCTTAGTTATATTCAATTAAATCGCATCTGCAACTAATTACTATCACAGTTAATTTTATAGGCAAAAATACAGAATTTTTCCCTCTAACCAAATCCAAATTCTTTTTAATTACAAAGTTAATTGTTCCGCATTTACTTTTACTTTTGCTACTAATTTATTTACATGTTTAATTCACGCAAGTGACAGGATACGTCTATCTCTTTTGATAGTCGACCTTTAAATTGTTTGCATAAGCTAGGTGATCTCCCAGCCTTTCAAAATTTTAGTCGCTGTCAATTAGGTCGGAAGTTAAATCATCAGTTTTTGCATTTCAAAATTACAGGGCTGTCAGAGGATCATTGTTATCCCGTTAGTAGTCAAAGGGTTAATGCAACTCTTGTCTAATTTTAATGACGCATCTGCAATTGATTAATATCAGAACAAAGCACAACATCATAATTTTAACAAAAAAATTGCGTTAGAAGAAAAAGTTAATACAAATAATAAAATTTTATTGGGATTTTATACTAGCTGATTTGTTTTTAGACGGGGTTAAGTCAAAAAAATTTTAATATCTTAGAAAATATGATTTTTGCGATATTGGTATATCAGAACATATTGTTTATTGTGATTCTTATTAAGCCTTGCGCGGTAGCGCAAGGCTTATTTATTTCTAGTGTGACATCCTAATGTTAATTTAACACAGGAAATCACATTGAATGAGTTAATTTACTAGAGTTTTTCCGACTTTTTGTACGCGCTTCCACAAATTTTCTTCAAAACACCTAATTCTGTAAAAAAATAAATCCTCCAATCAAAAAACTCTAAAGTAGTAAACGTGGAGTCTTTAAATTAAAGTCCAAATACTGCTTAAAGTAATAAAAACATAATACGGAATATTTAAAATAATTAGCTAAAATTTGGCACGCGGTGATCGATAGATTGAAGAAGCAATAAAAATAAAAACAAATAATAATTTTTCACGTTTCCCAGTTTTGGCCAATTTAAGCACCTGCTAGCCTTGGACATGCGATCTCGTGGTATATGTTTACTATTTCAAAAATATGCGAGAATATTGTATTTATCTTTAAGATCCGAAGATGTCACCAATAGTTGTGAACGATCTATATTAAAAAGGTATTTTAAATATTCCGTGTTATGTTTTTATCACTTTAAGCAGTATTTGGACTTTAATTTGGATGTTACTGTCTTTATCAAAATTGGATGAATGTTCGATATTTACTTATCTAGTGATCCTGTGATGTTACGAAATGCGTTTTTAAATTTCTCTCTTAATCGATGATTACTAAAATTCAACATGGTGAAAAAATGCAAATTTTCTGGTTGCAAGAGTGATGCACGATACTTTTACAAAGACTATATGCTGGGAGTTTTGTTTTTCCCTTTTCCTAAACCACAGAAAAACTTGAGTAAATGTAACGAATGGCTTTCTGCTTGTGGTATAACAAATACAGAAACGGTGACTAGAGACTGGTATGTTTGCTCTCGGCATTTCATTGATTTAAATGGCCCAACTGAAGAGTATCCTAACCCTATACAAAGAGTATCTCTGTCTGAACCGTTAAGTGATACATCAAATAAACATTCACGATATTATCGAGGAAATCGTGAAATTATCAAAAATAAAAGAGCCGCATATTATAAAAAATGTAAAAGCCAGATACAGAAGCGTAATGCTTCATATTGTTTGCGAAATAAATCAAAGGCTAATAAATATAAGCTAAAATACTGGAACAAAAAAAAATACTCAAATCATAATAGGATTCTCACCTCTAAGAAAATTAATCCTTCAAGATATCGACAGCTTGCTTTAGTGAAAAATCTGCTAAAAAGTTATAAATCAAACATAGCTCAGCAAAGCAGAAGAACAAATATTCAATTTGTAAAAACTCAAATAAAAGCTCAATTACTTGCGCGTAAAGCTATTCATACTAAAAATGTTTTGTATGCAAAGAGTTTATCGGCTTCAGAAAATTTTTCAAACAAATGTCAACAAATGTTATCAAAATCAACTCAAAATATCACTGCAGAAAATTTATGTGAAATAATTGATGGCGAAAGAATTCACAACTCCAATGCAGAACCCTATTTTTGGGAAATAGCATATCACCCATTAGTTCACATACATTTAGATCATAATTATAGTAGTCATTCCAATTCTAAAATAGAACATATTCCTTTAGGTGATTTACATTTCGAGAAAAACATTGATGGTCATCATCCCAAAACTCAAATGTGGAAATGTGGACCTCTCTGTAACATTCGAGAGAATTCAGTTCGAAGGTTATTGCATATTCTTCATATATTTGCTTCTTCTCAGGGCACTTCTACAAAGGAATTATTTTCAAACATAGATTGTTGTGAGTATAAATCGTATTACATAAAAGAAGATCAAATGTGTGCTGTTAAGTTGGGTCATGCAGTTCATTGCATAGACAATTGCAAATGTAAAAGCATTTTGAGAGTCATGACTGAATTGTCACCTCACTATAGTGGCTTGAGAACTCTTCTTAGACATGTGTATGGAATAAAAAAACTTTTTGATGCATACAATTTAATTGATAAAGCCATTCTTAATGCCGATTTTATTGATTTAAAAGTGGTAGTCGAAGAATTGGGAGGTCTCATAGACAAAGAAAAAAAGAAAGACAATTGTGAAACAAATTCAAATACATCTGTCATAAGACCTATTTGGAAAGAAGCTGAATTGTTAGAACAATTTGAAAAGCCCTTGGCACACTGTTTTCGAGAAATGCATGAATTGCATGACACACCTTGCGATTCCTGTGAAAAATTGTACCAAAAAAGGAAACTTACACCAGTATCTAAACTGGTTTCCAAGCATGACTTAGAAAATACACAAAATATTGCATTCAATATATTAAGAACAGCTTGGCTTTTGCAAAAACCAGGCTCTGATATAGAACTGTTTGAGGAATTAAATCTTTGTGATTACTGCTACAAGAGAATTATATCAGGTAAAGTTCCTGAGCGATCCTTCCTCAATGGATTACAAGTGCATCCAATACCTGATGAAATTAAAAATTTGAATATGTTTGAAAAAATACTTATTCAGAAGTGTAAAGCATTTCAAGTGGTAGTTAGACTAGGAACCAAGCTAAAGACTTTAAACAAGCTAAAGACTTTAAAGACTTTAAAAAATACTTTTTTTTCTGGCTTAACAAAGGCAATTAAAGGTAAAATTATTTATTTACATTTGCCTCTGCAAAATAATATTGACATGATTCCTCGAGGTTTACCAGATAATCATGAACTTCATATATTAGTTAATGGCCAACCAACTAAAAATAAAATAGTTTGGCAATCAATTGTTAGGCTTGAAAAGATGATGAAAGCACTGAGAAAGTTAAAAGAAATTAATCCTTTGTATGCTGATATTCATGTTTCTCAGTGTAACACTGATTATATTTGTGGTAATTGTAGTGAAATAGATAATCGAATTTCTACGCAACCAGATGCTTTATTGTATAGATTATCTGAAACTCAACAAAAAATGCTCTTTGATCAGTATACAATCCATCCTGTCAACGGAAAAAATCCTACAGGTATTTTAGAAGTATTTCAAATGAAAAAAGTTGAAAAAGAAGCTGTTAGTTTATTAGAAAAAAATTTGGACTTTATGTGTTTTCCTGATTTGTTCCCCACAGGTGAAGGTGGCCAATATTCTAATAGGCCTTTTGGTGACTTAACAGAAGCTGATTATAGAGCTACTAGAATACTGAATAAAGATCGAAGGTTTTCCCTCAATGAACAATACCTTTTTCATTGCTTTTATGAAAGTGAGATAAAATCTATGACCAATTGCATTAACTTTATGCTTCGAATGACTGGCAACGAAAGAATGCCAGTCAACTCTCTGATTGATAAATTTGTTGCCAAAGATTCATAACTCGAAACGGCTTTATCAGTTTTTATGCAAAACATGAGAGGTACACAGGAATATTGGTACAAACGACAAGTAGAATTAAAGACAATGATGCAAAATTTTGGTAGTCCAACATGGTTTGTGACTCTAAGTTGTGCAGAATATGACTGGTTCGAACTGCATGAGCACCTTCGATTGTCATATTCTGATAAAATTGCCCCTAACAGTATTGCAGAGTTGTGTTCCTCAGATCCTGTTGCTGTTTCTCTGCATTACCACAACCGATTTCAAGCTCTTTGGAAACACCTTATTATGAATCAAGAAAATGCCATTCTTGGCAAAGTAGAACATTACTTCTGGAGAGTGGAATATCAAGGAAGAGGGACACCTCATATTCATATGGTACTTTGGATAAAAGATGCGCCAAAAATTGGTAATGCCAGTGATAAAGAAATATTAGCATTTATTCAAAAATATGTCACATGCTCACTTCCTGATAAAATTGAAAGTCCAACTTTGCATGAATATGTTCAGAAGTATCAAATGCACCGATGCAATCCAACTTGTCAAAGAAAATACAAATCTGGAGACAAATTTCTTACCAGATGTCGATTTAAATTTCCAAGAGCAACAGCTACAGTTGCAAAATTAAATGATGTGCATTCTAGTATAAGACACCATTTATCTTCCAAGTCAAAAAAGCGGCTTTACATACTCCCCAGAACATCTGCTGAAATGTACATTAATGATTATAATCCATTGCTTTTATATATATGGAAAGCTAATGTTGATGTCCAATTTATTGCAGATAAAGAAATAGCAGTGGCTCGTTATATAACATCTTATATTACGAAAAAAGAAAAATCTGACATGGAAGATCTCTGGAATGAATTGGCAAACAAAGATTTGCGCAGTCGTCTTTTTAGTTTTGGCTTAAAAGCCATTTCACATCGAGAGTGTGGTGCTTATGAAGTTGCTAATAGAATTCTTGGACATCATCTTTACGGAAAATCAGAATCTATTCTTTTCATCAACACTACCAAAAAAGAAAAAAGGGTACTTTTCGGTTAGCCGGGCGCCAGTGAAATTTATATATCTATGTATACATATATATACATATATCTATACATACACACATTTATATATGCATGTATATATATATACATATATATATACACACACATATATGTGTGTATGTATACATATATATGTATATATAGATATATACATTTCACTGGCGCCCGGCTAACCGAAAAGTACCGAAAAAAGAAAACGTTTATTAAAACCATTTAAAGAGCTCAAAAAACTTAAGGAAACTGACCCTACCAGTGAAGATATTTTTATGGTTCAAATGGTTGATGGTGTATATCCCAATAGACCAGATGAACTTGAAAATATACCCCTGTATGATTTTTCAACTTTTTATTATCGGGTGCCACAAAAATCAAATGAAAAAATACCAAATTATTTACAACTTAAAAATAATATTGGGCTATTAAAGAAAAGGTGTAAGCCTTTTCTAATACAGCATACTCGTCATGATCCCGATAAATCTGATACTGAACGGGAAAATTACTATCACAGTCTTTTGATGCTTTTTCTTCCTTGGCGTGATGAAAGTATACTTTTGGGTGACCATGTTAACTATCAGAAATCTTTTGAAAATCATCTTCCAAAACTGAAACAAATGACGGAGTATCATGATAGGCTTAAAGTGTTAAAAGAAGGTGATAAAAAATTACAGGAAGCTCTAAGAAAAAGTACACAATCTGATTGTGAAAATGTCATTGTTCAGGATGAATGCAAAATGCTTCGCAAGGTCATGAGATTATTGAGGCTGGTAATGCCATGACAGAAGTAACAGCAGCTATGATACAAAATTTAGTTCCCTACTCAACCAATTTAGCCACTCAAGTTTCACAATTACATGCTGATCAGAAAAAAATATTTGATACAGTTCAAAAACATTTTTGTTCTAAATCTGAATCAAGCAAGCCACTAACAATGTTTGTTAGCGGATGTGGTAGAACAGGTAAAAGTTTTCTCATTCATGTAATCAAAAATATGATTTCAAATTTTTTCAATAATAGTTTCACTAATGCTGTTGCAGCTCCAACAGGCCTAGCTGCTCTTAATATTGGTGGTGTGACTTTGCATAGACTGTTAATGTTACCTGTAGAGCATGGTAAAACAGCCGAATATCATAAACTTGGGGTGAATAGTTTAGCTATTATGCAAAAGACACTAGCACATATAAAACTTCTAATAGTGGATGAAATATCTATGGTATCATCATTAATTTTATCGTATATTCATTTAAGATTAGTTGAAATTACAGGCATAGATGAACTGTTTGGTGGCATTTCAGTTTTATTTTTTGGAGATCTCCTTCAACTTCAACCAGTAAAAGGAAATCCACCATATTATAAATTAACTCATACTGAAGCACGGAAATTAATTGGATCAGTTGGTGCCATTAATATTTGGAAAGAGTATTTCCTTTATGATAAGCTCACTTTAAATAAAAGACAAAAAAATGACTTGGTATATGCAGAACTTCTCAACAGAGTCAGAGTTGGTGAAGTTACTCCTGATGACATCAAAATACTTGAAACAAGACTTATCCCTAATACTGATAACATTGAAAATGTAGCGGATTATTACTTTGACCTCATGAATCAAAATTTGAATCCAGTATGTTTGTTACCTACAAACAAATTATGCCTGGAAATAAACTCTGTGATGCTACAGAAAGCTAAAAATAATGTTATAGAAATTCATGCTGAACATACTATTAGTGGTTTTCAGGAAATGCCTCGCACAGTAAAGACACAATTGGAAAAACTAAAACAAAAATCATCTGATACAGCTGGTTTAGAGTCAGTGATTTTAATTTGTGAGGGCTGCAGAATTATGTTGCGTAGAAATCTTTCTATAGAAAAAGTTCTGGTCAATGGTTCAATGGGTACTGTTAAAGGCTTTAAAAAAGATTCATCAGGAAAAATATATCAATATGCATTTTATTTGACAACCATGCTACCGAAAAATACATTGAACGAGTAAATGTCAAATTTGAAATTATGAAAAATGTTTATGTTAAAAGATCCCAATTCCCCATTGTTTTGTCACATGGTATAACTATTCACATAAGTCAAGGAATGAGCCTGAATTGTGTAATGATTTACTTGGGTCCTAACATTTTTGAAAGTGGCATGTCTTATGTTGCTTTATCCAGAGTCACAAGTTTAGAAGGTTTACATCTTCTTAAATTTGATGCAAGTAAAGTTTATGCCTCACCAAATGCTATTAAGGAATATAATCGTCTTAGAAAGGAATACAGATCTGATTTGCCACAATTAGCTGTATGTTCCAGAAAATACTCTGAGAGTAAAATGGTTGTTTCATCTGACATATCAGTAATTGTTAGTGAAAAAAATAATAAAAACCATATTACTGATTTAAATTACTTTGTCTTTAAAGGCTTTACAAATACAGATCGTTCGTGTTACGCAAATGCTATGTTGCAAACTCTCTTCTGTATCCCAGAATTTGTTTAAAAAAATTCAGGAAAGAGTTATTGATCCTGGTCCTACAACAAAAGCTTTGAAACAAATATTCACTACTTTGCAAAATCCACAGATTGAAACCGTAGATACACTTGAAGTCAGAAAAACACTTCATGTAAAGTTTCATGATGGTACTGATCAAGACCCGTTAGAATTTCTTGATTACCTACTGGAAAATTTGTCAAAAGAAAATGTCAATGCCATAGATCTTTTTCAACTAAAGCAAGATCTTTGGGAGAAATGTAGTAATTGCCCAAGTTATCGAGATATATGTATTAGTACAGAACCATTTAATGCATTTATTGTGAGATTTCCACATGACTTTAATAATAGGGAAGATGCAGTTGATTTCAATGATCTCCTAACACGATGGCAGACTGAAAACATTGCCTGTGTTCATTGCAAAAACAGAACTAAAATGTGTCAAACTCGATTAAATTCTTGTGGAAAATATTTGTTTGTGCAACTAGCCAGATTTTCTTCAACAAATGTCTCTATGGGTCCGAATAGAACTTTTAAAATTACGTGCCCTATAACAGGATTTTCAAACCAAAATGTTTTAATAAATAATATAAACTTTAAAACAAAATCTGCTATTTTGCATAAAGGAAAGTTCATTGATTCAGGCCATTATATAACAATGGTGCATTCAAATGAAAACGAGATCAATAAATGGACTGTTTGTGACGATATGAAAATAACAGATCGTACACGTTTTGTAAAAAATCTTGCAGATGTTTACATTTTGCTTCTACAGAAATGTTAAATTAAGAAATTGTCAATATATGGTAAAATATTTATTCAGCTACAAAAAGAAATATTTTGCTGAAAATTTCATCCTCCATAACTACACATTTTATAACAAAATCAGAATACAGTTGTTTCATATATACTCATTATTATTTTTATGCTTCTTATGTGATAAAACAACATAAGATTTTATTAATAGCTTTCACACACCGCTTACTAGTGTATCTTTCCAAAGTGGTTGCAAATGTATTTTACCCGATGGAATAAAATTATTTGCAAAAATGAACATGATTCGTTTATTATCATTATGAAGATGAGAAACAATCCGTTAAAGTCCGTTATATACATTTTTTTGTTAAAAATTACTTTTATTATTTTAATTGTTTACAGAATAATCAATGTTTGAACTGTATATTTCATATTACCAATACTGATTTTGATATGTGCAGTCTTTTACATACTTGCCTCGTTTGAATCTTATCTGCTTCATATTAAATTGTTATTAAAAAACTTGAGATATTAAAAAAAAAGGAACTCGCAAAGCAAATTAAAAAAATAAATTTATTTCCAAAATTTTAAGCCCGAGAAGGGACAGATATTAAAATTATTTTATTTAGTCAATGCTACAATAATGTTGCATTTTTATATTAAATCTTGCTCAGTCTATTTAATCTTAAAAAATTAAATTTAAATTTGAAACATGATATTAAAGCAACTTTAAAACATTTCATTTAGAAATCTAAATAAATCTTCAACTTTTTTTTCAGTTTTACATGCATTATGCAAAATTTGTATTGTAGCAAATTCTAACAGACAAGAAACATGAGAAGTTCAAGTAATTTAAAAAGTTGAAGATTTATTTAGATTTCTAAATGAAATGTTTTAAAGTTGCTTTAATATCATGTTTCAAATTTAAATTTAATTTTTTAAGATTAAATAGACTGAGCAAGATTTAATATAAAAATGCAACATTATTGTAGCATTGACTAAATAAAATAATTTTAATATCTGTCCCTTCTCGGGCTTAAAATTTTGGAAATAAATTTATTTTTTTAATTTGCTTTGCGAGTTCCTTTTTTTTTAAATTATATATTGTATAATAAATAATATAAAGAGCATCTTTTCTCACCAACCAGATGTGGATTTATTAAAATTATTCGAAAATTTGTTGATTAAAAGGTTATTTCAACGAAAAGTATTTTCTTAAATGTATTAAAGCATGCTTTAAATTGACGGTGTGCGTTATTACTTGACGAAAACCTTTTTTCGCTAAATTGATTCTAATGAGATTCTTTGAATAAAATTTCACGACTATAATGTTTTCGTCTTAGTCGGTAATTGTGAATGCTGGTTTTCTTTTTTCGATTGAATTTTTCTGTCCATTGAGCAACGGGGCATTGAGTTGTAGGCTTAATCGTCTTCTGTATATTCAATAGTTCTCACATTTATTCCACTTTTTTTCTCTCCACATTATCCCTCACTGGCCCAAGTTCAGAAGTTATTGTAACGTTTCTACCCCAGCTAGGAGTTGAACACCAGATTACCTGAGTGAGAATTGCTCTGACCATGGAGCAACTGGAGCATTGTACCATAGACTTAATTTTTCTATTTTTGTGAAGTAAACTCCTGGAAAAAAAAACTCACACTGTCACTTCGCACTGCCCTTGCAAATTCACACTCGGGGAATGCCGGCACCGATGTTCTCCTATTTAGAGCTAAGCAAATATCAATTGGAATTAGTACTGACCACCTCTCTTTTCCTTTCCATATACAGTTGAAGTTATATAAGGGAGACCCGTCAGAAAAAAACCAAAATTTTTATTATTAATTTTAAAGTAATGAATTTTGGCATACTATTTAAGAATCCTTTTGTAAGGGATAATCAGCAAAAAAATCCACTTTTTATTAAAAAGTAAATTTTTTATGGAGATTTTTATGATTTTTTTGTGGAAAAATACTTTTTAAAAATACTACTCCTCATGCAATTTTCAATATTTTAGTATAACTAAATTTTTTTAAATAGTATTATGGTATATGAAAAAGACCTAGGGAGAGATATTTTTAATTTTCTTTTTTAATGATCTTGCAAAAAAAAAAAAAGTTTAAATTATGCATGGTAAATTTCCTTAAAATCGTTATAATTTTCATGTTTACCAATTTATGTAAAATTTTCAGAAACATTTAGAAATTTATCTCGATTTACTTCTGTTGCAATTTATTTTTAATTCTAAAAATAGAAACACTTTGTTTCTAAATTATTTTACCACTGAGCCTTAGTACTTTGAACTTAGGCAAAATTAGAAAAAAGTCATTTTCAGGAAAACAGATTTAAAGTATAAAATACACCAGAGATTAGTAAAAAAACATCCTTCATGTTGAAACTATTTTTTATATTAATTTCTAATATATCAAAATTATCTTTTAAGAAAAACTTTTTATATTGAACACAATAGAAAAAATTGCAGCCAGTTTTGTCTTCGAAGAAAATGCCTCGATTTTCACCGAAGAAAATTATATTTTTTAAAAATAACTCATTCAATTTTCAATATTTTAGAATAACTAATATTTCTTAAATAGCGTTATGGTATATGGTAAAGACTTAGGGAGAGATAATTTTTTAATTATCTTGGGGAAAAAAATTCAATTACACATGGTGAATTTCTTTAAAATCGTTATAATTTTGATGTTTACCAATTTATATACAATTTTCAGAAACATTAAAAAAATATATCTCTCATTACGTTTGTTGCAATTTTTTTCAAGATTCTAAAAATATAAACACTTTGTTTCTAAATTATTTTACCATTGAACCTTAGTACATTGAACTTAGGCCAAATATAAAAAATAATAATTTTCAGAAAAAAAGCGAATTATAAAATACAAAAGAAATTAGTAAAACAAAACTTACTTCGTGTTGAAACTATTTTTTATATTAATTTCTAATATATCAAGACTATTTTTTATATTGAGCACAATAAAAATTTTTGGTGCCAATTTCGTTTTCGAAGAAAATTTTTCGTTTTTACAAAAAAATTATAAAATTTTGTATTATTTGTATTATATTTATTATTATGTATTCTTCTTCGATTAATCATACTAAAATTAAAATATTATTAACTGTACCTAACTTTGTAATAGTGTACTATAAAAGTAAACAAATATGTATGAGCTTTTTAAATGGCCGCTAGCTCTTTAAACTCAGGTGAATACAATTAAAAATGCTCATTTACTACCTGTTCCAACTGTCCCCAAGGTCTGAAATTTTGCATGGACATTCACAAATATGTATATTATCGTTTTCTGAGATAAAAAAAAATCTGAACTTTTAATGATTTTTTGCTGAAAATGGAGTATGGGTCTCCCTTAACGAATCTCGTGGTTACCCCAAAATAATTCGTTTCATAGAAATTTCGTTAAATAAATAATCAATTACTATATTAAACAAAAAATTACACACAATTCTCAGTTCTGTTTTAACTGCTAAGTTTTAAAGTGGTAATGTTTATATTATTTACATATACTAATTAAATTATTTAATTGAAAAGAAAAAAAAAGTTCACTATTCAATTTTTTTTTCGAAATTAATAGCATGTGCATTAAAATAATCCGTAATTTAACTTTGAACACAATTTTGAAAAAAATAATTTTGTTCACAAACTTGTTCACATTTTCAAGTGCTTGAAACACACCTGTTGGCAATATCTATAAATTTCACAATATCTATAAAATCACATCGAATTGTTACGAACTTTAATCCGTTTCTGTTTGATATGGCTTTTAAAGAGATATTTTCTCTATCCTTTTATATTTTATATTTCATAGATTAAAATTAAAAGGCGAAGTAGATCTATGAGTATTCATAAGTAGAAGATTCTAATGTTGTATTATGATGATTGACAAAAGGAAATGTACGAATTTTTTGATACTGGCATTCTTGGTATGTTGAAAACAACTAGAGCTTTAAAAGTTTGGTTTAAAAAATCGTTAAACATTAATTATCTTTCATTATTTAATTTTTTAAAATTCTTAGTTATTTTGATCTCAATGAATTTTTCGATAGGTTTCTTTGGTGTGTGTTTAGAACTTTAAAATTTTGGTTTATAAAAATCGCTAAGGAGAAGTTAGCTTTGTTATTTAGAATTTTTTTTATTCTCAATAGTTTTTTTCTTCAATAGTTATTTTATTCTCAAAATTTTTTTCGATAATGGTTTCCTTGGTATGTGCAAACAATTAGAACGTTCAAATATTGATTGAAAAAAATCGTTAAACAACAAATTAGCTTTCGTTATTCAGAAATTGTTTTATTCTTAATAGTTATTTGTGTTCAATAGTTATTTTATTCTCAAAACATCTTTTGATCGTGGCTTTCTTGGAATGTTGCAAACAATTAGAACTGAAATTTTGGTTTGTAAATAAAATTGTTAAACAGAAATTAGTTTCCATTATTTATTTATTTATTTATTTTAAATGTCAATAGTTATTTTGATTTTTTGATAGTGGCTTCCTTGGTACGTTTAAAACAATAGCGACTTGGAAATGTTGGTTTAAAAAATATTTAAAAAGAAATTAGCTCTCGTTATTTAGAATTTTTTTATTATCAATAAAATTTTTATAATAATTTTTTGTTCAATATATATATATATATATTTATACTAAAAGAATACTTCGATAGTGGCTTCCTTGATATGTTGCAAACAATTAAAACTTTGAAATTTTGTTTGAAAAAAAAAGTCGTTGAACAGAAATTAGCTTTCATTATTGTGAAATTTTTATCGTCAATAGTTATTTTTGCTCAGTAAATATTTTTCTCTCAGAAGATTTTTCGATAGTGGCTTTCTTGGTATGTTGCAAATAATTAGAACTTTGAAATTTTGGTTTGAAAACAAAATCGTTAAGGAGAAATTAGCTTTCGTTATTTAGAAATTTTTTTATTCTTCTAAAATAATTGTTCGATAAGTGACTCCCTTAATATGTTGAAAATAAACAGAATTTTTAAATTTTGGTTTAAAAAAATCGTTAAACAGAAATTAGCTTTCGTTATTTAGTTAGTTTTTTCATTATCAGTAGTTATTTTTGTTCAATAGTTATTCAATTCTCAAAGACTTTTTCGATAGTGGGTTTCATGATATGTTGCAAACAATTAAAACTTTGAAATTTTGTTTGAAAACAAAATTGTTAAAGAGAAATTAGCTTCATTTTTTGTACAATTTTTTTGTATTCTCAATAGTTATTTTATTCTCAAAGAATTTTTCGATAGTGGCTTCCTTGGTGTGTTGCAAATAATTTGAACTTTGAAATTTTCGTGTGGAAAAAAATCGCTAAATAGAAATTAGCTTTCTTTATTTAGAATTTTTTGTTTAAGTTATTTTTGTTGAAAATAAAGGTTCCGAAAACACAAATTCCGTAAAGAGAGACTTTCGTAAAATAGAAGTTTACGATACATAAGTTCAACTGTAACATAAAGTGAAACGAATAAAGTTTTTATGCAACGTCCAATTGCCGCCAACTTTCTCCTGCAAAAAAATTGCGTAACTAACAACCATATCTCATTATGCTGCCGCAAAAGTAATCCGATCAGGGAGTTCAAGCAGAAGGGAGCCTAATTCTTTTGCATGATAGAAAAGTAAATATTTTTCTTCAAAATGACGTTTTGACAACCTAAATTTTTCAAAATTGAACAATGTTTGCTAAAAGCGAGTTTACTAAGTGGACAGTTTTGCTAGATATGCCAAAAAATAAAATCCCCACAAGAGTATAAAAAGTCAGGGCATAAGTATAATAAGAGCGTAATTATCTGTTATTATATTCAGGACTCCCACTGGTCCGTTTTCTGAATAGTAGTATTCCCAAAGGAAGAAATTTGTAGTAGGTTTCTACAACATCTGCAACACAAAAATCTTTCCTGGTAAGTTTCTACAAAATCTGCAATACAAAAATTTTTCCGGCTAGGTTTCTACAACATCTGCAATACAAAAATCTTTCCGGGTAGGTTTCTACAACATCTGCAATACAAAAATCTTTCCGGGTAAATTTTTGCGAAATTTACAACAAAATGTATAAAAAGATGGTTCTTTGAAAAAAGTGGTATTCTAAAAACAGATGATAGGAAGCCCTGTATAGGATAGAAGTCCATCGTGCTCCCAATGCAAATTCTATATATAAACCTATCTTATGTATCCGGTAATAACTACATGAACTATTACTACAGACTATTTGTAGAAAATAATTCATTTTTATATTATTTCGTCAATGACCGTTTATTTTTGGCTTTTAATTAATAAATTTTTTATATATCTAAAAATGCATTTCTCAGATTTAATTGAATATTTTTCATATTGAAGTTCTTGCAAAATAAATTTTTTACCAATCACAATGTAACTAAAAAATGTATCTATTTAAATCCAGTCTTTGAATTAGCTATGTTCCAGAGCAGAAAGCAAACAACGCACGAAATAAAGCTTTTGACAACATTGCATGAAAAACAATGCATGTTTTAAAATCTGAATATATATTTGCATAAAACTTCGAAAAACTGTTTTATCAAAGAATTTTGAAAAGAAAATATACGAAGTGGAAAATTTTAAGAAAAATATTTTTATCCAAATGTCAAAAAGAAAAAGTTTATTAAAGAAAAATTTCTTTTTATTTATTTTAGAAGCAACATAACATTAATGGTGAAATAAAGAAAAGGTATACTTTGTAATAATTCCGGTGTGAAAAGAGTTTTTATGAAACCAAGGTTCAAAAAGTTTTTCATTTGGTAAAATAATATTTAGGCAAAATATATTTCTTCAGCTATGATGTTAAAATAATGTTTTATAAAAGTTCTAGAGAAAACAAGTGTCTTTTACTGAAAGATACATTAATACAATGAAAATATTCAAAGTTGATACTTAGTTATGAACATTTAAAAAAAAGAGATTAAAGACAATTACAATTCATGATGTGTTAATGGAAATACAGAGAAATACATAGAAATACCTGATTTCTGTTAATAATTTTGTTAATAACGTAACAATAATGAACATATTTTTATGAATTTTGCAACTGTCTTATGGTGTTTGTATAAAATGTGATGAAATTAGTAAAAACGCTGAAGAATACAGTAATTTGGGAATTATAAAGCATTCTTTCTAATCCTTTTACGTTTACTTCAAAGCTGTTTGGACGAGAAGTATTGACATTTCCCATACTTCCCGTGATATCGTTATATTTTACACAAATGAAGGTAGTAAGTGTGGTGAAAATTTTGTTAAGATATACACATTTTCTTTTTTAAGTTGTGATAAAAAGTTTTGGTTCAAATTGGAATGTGATACACTGTATTTATGACTGAGCAAATGGATAACAACCTTAATTTTCTATACAAAAATTGCCTGTTATAGTGTACTCTACACTGTTAAAAAACAGATGTTACCGAAAATATTACGAAATTTTATGCGGCGTACGAAAATATAATACAACTTCTTTCGAGTGGCACATTATTCCGAAAATCGTGAATTTCCTTTCTTTATATTCATTAACCAAAATTTTTTTTGGAGATTTAAAAAAAATGTATTAAACAAAAGTTTAATTTTCTGCCCGGAATTTTCGGTAACGTTTACGAGTAGTTTTTACAGCGTATTAATCAACTTTCTTAACACAAAATATCGTTTTTCGGATGCTATCAATTCTCAAGCCAAAAATTTCTTGTTCAACAGACCACTATGATAAATAAACAACATTAAGATTAACATTAAGTTTTTTTGTTACTCATGCATGTACAAATTCTGTTGTTCTGCATGTACAAATTCTGTTGTTCTGCATGTACAAATTCTGTTCTGAAAATGTTTATTTGAGAATTAATAGAAAAAAAAACCGGTACTTCTTATTACAAAATCCGCTCGAGAAGGTTTCCGAAATTTCTTTTTTAGCAAAATAAACTTTTTTTCAGAAAAAAATTTTCTTCTTTAAATTTTGAAGAAACGTTTCGGAAGATAAAGGAACGCTTTTTGTATCCGTGGGATAACTCGGAAGAGGTTATATTATATTTTATAAAATTGTATTAATTTTCGTAATATTTTCGGAAACATTTGCGTATTTTTTACGGTGTGCTAAACTTTAACCCGCCAACGCCTGCAATCGCTTTAAAGTGATACGTGTTTGTACCTCTAGGTTTGATTTAAGTGAATATGTACTTAGCGTGTCGCTTTTACTGTGATCTAGAAGAGAATCATACAAAAAAGTCCCATATCTCTTGGAATTTCTTATATCATACTATAACTTTCCAAAATTTCCTACTTTCTTCAAATAAGCAAGGACTTGAGTTGGTCTTCCCTTTTTGGGATAAAAATACCAAAAAAGCAGTAAGTCTCATACTTCTTTGGTCTGAATGTTAAACTTAACTAAATGTTGATTTGATATTTGCAGGATTTCGCATATTTGATTAATTTTTGTAAATGTGATGCGATGTTGAATTTGTGTATCACCCATAGGTGTCATGTGCCTTTGATAAAGTTCATTACTCTTTTTTAGTGAAAACAATACAATACAACCTTTGAATTAATATAGTGTGCATAGCATTTATCGTTCATTTACAAAGACGTACAAAACAATTCGGGTATAGTATACAGGTATTCAATGATAATTTAATACCAATTCCTCGAAGTGCGTTTTCAGTTGTGGTACACGTTTTTAAATTTAACTCATTTTTTGCATATTATTAGGCGTATGTAAATTCCATACGTCCTATACAGGTCAGAACAAAAGATGTCAAGTACATTTCCGTTTATTGGCGGAATTTTTCAACTGTGCTATGCTTTTTCTAACTGTAGTAAATTTTATAATATGTAGTATAAGTCCCTGCCAACTGTCGAAGTGGAGGGCAGGGCCGTTTTATATGCTATCTGGTTTTTGATCATAGTTTGTTTCTATTGTATATTTTTTATTCAAAACTCAATTATTTTCTATTTCGCCCCTTGTCGGGTTTAGCGGCTGCTTCAGCTCCGGCTGAAGTTTGTAATTATTTTTATGACCGTAATAAAGGGACCGTGAGGGACACTATGCTCTACAGACTTGTTACTAGTGTGAGCAGTCCCTCTTAGGCTATCAAATATGTAGTATAATATATAAATCTATAGATTCTATACAGGGTTGCAGAAAATAATTTTAATGCTTTTCAGACTGTTGACGGTAATTGCTGGCATTGAGTTTTCAAATGTGTTATGCGTTTTCGAAATTATTTACTTAGACATCATCTTTCACCATATTATACTGTGAAGTTTTGTTACAGTATTCTGAACGTGTTGGAAGGTATGTCGTAATATAGGTTGGACGCATAATTTTTCTTTCTTGTTGATTTAGTAGATAAACACAAAGTAAAAGTTCCTGCTCACAAGCAAAATATGTCCTGCACGTTGTACAATTGTAGCAAATATCAATCATATTATATGTTTTGCGTGAGTGGATGTCATCGCATGATGGGTGTAAATGGAGAAAAACACTTCTTTTTACGATTTGATTGCGTGAGATGAAAATAATTCACTTATTAAGGAAAAGATCTAACCCTGATTCATCACTTACCGGAAAGTGCGTTCATGTCATCAGAAACCTACCGATTTCTACCCTTTAAAGTCAGCATTATTACACATTTTGTGTATTTCTTTTTTAATCTTTAATTTTTAATTTACTTAAAGGGATTTCAGTTCGACAATGTATGCATTTATATTTTGTGTAATACATTTATTTTAAAAGCTAGATATGGGTTTCTGAAAATTTAAATTCATTTTCTGTTTATAGTGTATGATAAATCAGGGTAAGATTTTCCTCCTTTATATATAACAAACAAACATACAAAAAACACGAAAATCGAACAACTCATATTTTACAAGAAAAAAGTATTGAGGTCATAAAAATTTCGACTTCCAGTTTTTAACGTATTTATACGTTTTAGAAGGTCCTGAACACGATTTGACTGTCTTTAGAAAATGTCTGTCTGTGAGTCTGTCAGTCTGTGGTTTGCGGTCAATTTTTTTGGGGCACTCTATATCAATACTTAATGCACGGAATTAAATCAAAGTTGAGATTCAGTTAGACTTTGGCAGATATTGGCGTTTATTAGATTTGTGTGTATACCGCCCGACAGATATCGCTGCTGTATTCTGTTTTTCACGATTAACACGATAATTACATATCAAGAACGAATAGATTGTCATTCAATTTTGGTTGCAGGATTTATACAGAAGAAAGTTTTGTAATGACTTCAACATACTCGTTTACTCATGTTCACATATAACTTTTGAATGGGTTATCGATTTTCGTGTTTTTTGTATGTTTATTTCTTATATAAAAAGGAGTAAAAAATTAAACGGATTTATCACTTACCAGAAAATGCATTTAAATTTTCAGAAACTTACCTGTTTCTAGCTTTTAAAACAACTGTATTATACAGTTTGTAATTTTTTTATTCTTTAATTCAATTAAAAAAGGATTCAGTTACACAAAATATGCATTTTTTACTTTTATTCACATATAACTTTTAAATGGGTTTTTCAGTTTTCTTGTTTTTTGTTTGTTTGTTATGTAACAGACTTTGTTTTAGGGGGAAATGTTACCCTGATTCATCGCTTACCAGGAAGCACGTTCAAATATTCAGAAACCTATACCATTTCTAGCTTTTAAAATCAATGTATTACACATTTTACGGGAGTTTTTTTATCTCTAAATTTGACTCACTTATAAAAGAATTCAAATCGTTTTTGAATGTATTTTTGTGTATAATGACACCTAATTTTTGAATGACTTATTTGATTTTCGTGCTTTTTGCTCGTTTCTTTGTTATATGAAAGAGTTTATTGTAGGAAAAAAAATCTCTCTATCTGATTCACTAATTAGCGGCAAATGCGTCGATTTATTAAAAAAACCTATCGATTTCTTCACTTTAAAATCCACATTATTACATATTTTATGTTTTTTAATCTTTAATTTTTATTTTACTTAAAAAACAACCGAGTTTGACAGTGCATGTACTTTTTATACGTATACACTATATTTCCAATGATCACCGGTCACTTGCGATTTTAGACGTTTTGTTAAATATCTGGAAAGATACATGAGGAATTATCCTGAAACTTCAGGAGTGTAAACGACATGATAGTCGTCATATATTTCGATGAAGATTTTTTCCCGAAACCCCATAAGGGGCCGTCAACAAATTGAAGAAAAACGAATATATTTTGGATAACCCTGTAAAAACTAATATTGCAAAAGCATTCAAACTGTAGCTTATGATTAAGTGGATTATTGTAATAATTTGGATTCATTTGTATGAAGATAGCATGTATACTCGAAGAGAAATTCAGGTTTTTATAAAAACAGTCCCAAATTTTACCAAGTTTTTTGCTTATAATTTGCAGAGTTTTTAATATAAAAACACGTTTTTTCAGAAAATATGACAAACAAAATTATACATAATACCCTGCAATCAGAATTAAAAATAATAAAAATTGTATGAAAAATGAGCAGGTTTACTAAATATTGTTTCACTGCGCATGCACGAATTCAATCAAAATATACTGTGCATAATATATTAGCTAAATGTATTGACCAACTTTTGTGAAAGTCTCAAAAACATAGCTTGAAAATTCTGATAGTAATCGTTGATAGAATAAGCTCGAATTTCGCTGTTCCCAAAAGGAAGCAAAAAGATGAGGGGTTGTATCCAAATGTACTAGCTTATCAAAGTTGACATAATAAGAATGAAGTGTCTTTCATTCTATATTTGATAAAACCCCTCATCTTTTTGCTTCCTTTTGGAAACAGCGAATTTCGAGCTTATTCTATCGACGATTACTATCAGAATTTTCAAGCTATGTTTTTGAGACTTTCATAAAAGTTGGTCTATACATTTAGCTAATATATTACGTGCAGTATATTTTGATTGAATTCGCGCATGCGCAGTGAAACAATATTTAGTAAACCTGCTCATGTTTCATACAATTTTTATTATTCTTTAATTCTGATTGCAGGGTATTGTGTATAATTTTGTTTGTCATATTTTCTGAAAAAAACTTGTTTTTATATTAAAAACTCTGCAAATTATAAGCAAAAAACTTGGTAAAATTTGGTACTGTTTTTATAAAAACCTGAATTTCTCTTCGAGTATACATGCTATCTTCATACAAATGAACCCAAATTATTACAATAATCCACTTAATCATAATCTACAGTTTGAATGCTTTTGAAATATTAGTTTTTACAGGGTTATCCAAAATATATTCGTTTTTCTTCAATTTGTTGACGTCCCCTTATGGGGCTTCGGGAAAAAATCTTCGCGGAAATATATGACGCTTATCATGTTGTTTACACTCCTGAAGTTTCAGGATAATTCCTCATGTATCTTTCCACATATTTAACAAAACGTCTAAAATCGCAAGTGACCGATCATCATTGGAAATATAGTGTAGTATGTTCACAAATATTTTGTGAATGGGTTGTTCGATTTTCGTGTTTTCTGCTTGATTGTTTATTTTATGAAAGAGGTTCTTGTATGAAAAAAAGCTCTTACTCGGATTCAGCACTTACCGGAAAAGACGTTGATGACTCCAAAAGTCTACCGATTTCTACCCTTTAAAAGTGACATTATTACATATTTTGTGTTTTTTTAATCTTTAATTTTTATTTCACTTAAAAAAGGACTGAATTTGACAGTGCGTATATTTTCTATGTAAGTTCACACAGATTTTGTGTGCGACAGATGCGGTCGCACAGGGCCCTGTGCCGGAAAAAGAAAAAAAGATTTTCTTTTATTTAATTAAAAATAATAATAACAAATATTTAGCGTTTGCATAAATGTTAAAATAATAAGCATTCATTAAGCGATTTACTTTATTTCCCATAAGATTTTTACCCGTTATTAGGAGTATTATATTGTGTGTTTTATTTTCTAAACATAAGGAAATATGACTCTGCTCTTTTCTCAGCATAGGATATACTTATTTAAAATACAACAAGTTACAGGTATTTTATTGTTCAGAAATGAAATTGAGCTAGTTCATGCCACAATACTGAAGACTATCAAGTCTGCACGTGCCAGCATTTCCCAGCCTAGCCCAGCCCGATACCTATGAAAATCTTATTAGCTCGCCCCATTTAAAAAATCGATGGAATTGTGCATTACACGCAATGATATCAAGCAGAAAACATGCCGATATTTCTTAAGCATTATCTTAAAATTAAAAGTATTTTAATAATATTGCATACATATTTATATTAAAAAAATTACATTACATATTTTTTCTGATTATATGTCCATGGAATACACAATAATAATTTTAATCGTGGGAAAGTAAAAAAAGCACCACCCCATCAGGGGCGCCATTTCGGGGCTGGGGGGCGGTCCCCCCCCCCACAAGGAATTTGAAATTTCAGAAAATTTATCAGTTATCACAGGTTAGACAAAAGAAAAAAAAATCAAAATACGATCAAAAGCTAAAATAACGTCAGATTTCACAGATTTGATTACAGTAAAAAAAAACTAGTCGGATGTGCCAATCCCAAAGCTTTCTTCTATCTCTTACAGGTTTCACATACACCAAAAACAAATCATCACCTATTTATATTAAGGTCTAACTGAATCTAAAGTTTTACTAAATTATGTGCGTTAGTTCTTGAGATATAGCTATCGTAAAAATCATGAAAAATGTAGCATAGCAGCGCCACCTGTTGCGCGATTTACACTAAAAACTAATCACCACCTATTTATATGAATGTCTAACTGAATCTAAAGTTTTATTAAATTCCGTGCATTAGTTCTTGAGATACAGCACCCACAAAATTTTTGTCAAATAAAGACACAGAGACACACAGACACAAGCGCAATCAGACATTCTTCTTGTAAAGATAGAAGAATGTAATAAAAATTTAATAAACACCTTAAACATTGAAACTAATAATTATCAAAAATGTTTTCTAAAGCCTTGCTATTGTATCATTCTACAAGTGAGACATTTTTCATTAATGAGTATTTTGGCTAGTTTTAGAAATATATGTGAGAAAAACTCAATGAATTGCTTCTCAGCTGTGTACAGCATAATTAAAAGAAAACTCGTCCCCCTCAAGGCTAGAATTTTAGTGATAAATTTTCTCTTTAGCCTAAAATTTAAGGGGAATTTTTTTCTTTTTTTTCGAGGGTGGCCGGATCTGGGTTGTGTATTCAATTTCCTAATTATTCCACAGATTGGGTTGTAGCCGACTAGAATTCTAACTGTAACCCGACAGACTTCAAGTCGAACCTAAAATATTCATACCTGAACCCGAAGTGAAGTAACATGAATTTATATTTTAATACATTTATGGAAAAGTAATCTACATGTTTACCGCTTATGTACAAAAAATAACACGTATACTGCCATTAATACTTAAATATATAGTTTTTTCATTTGAAAATTGTTCAGAATCTCCTTTTGTATAATCGGTTTATCTTGAACTCGATTAGAAAAAGGTAAAGCACAACCCGAAACGTATAAAATTTACTCGACCCGCAATAACAACAAAAAAATTGAATCAACCATACCCAAAGCGAATTGCATTTTGGGAAGCCGATGCAGGACTCTAATTTCCGGTAAACCCGGAAACATCCAAAAAATTTTCATTGAATGCAACGCCACCCAGAATGAAAGAAAATTAATCCATATTTCAATATGATTATGAAAAAGTTGACTACAATTATGTCTCTAATAACAATTTTATCTTTTATGGAGAAAAATGATTTTTTTTTTCATCTGAAAATACTTAGGATTTTTTTGAAAACTCGGGCAACACGAACCCGACTCAAAATAGTGAAAACCCAACTTGAACCCGAAACAATTAACCCTTTGATACCGGGCTAGTATTGAGGACTAATTTTGCATTCAGTTGTTCTACAATTTCCAAAAAAATTCCTTGTGACAGATCTCTTTTGAAAATATCCTAATATAAGTATATGACAGATTTCAAAAAGTCGTACTAATAGAATAAAAATAGTCCACTGGGACATATATGTCCCAACCGTAGTCAAATGTTCCAAGTCAACCTGACCCCCAACAAAAGTAAGCCGCGTCAACCCGACTCGATCCGTACTGCAGATTGAGTCGTGTTGCCCGACCCAATGCAGGAGCAAAGAGTCTGAGACCAAGGGTTTTGCAGATTTCTGAATTGTATGGAATTTAGATCATAGCCTGAAAAGGAAGGCAGAAAATGTTTGCGGAAAAATTTTACAGACAGAAAATCATTAATGAAAATTTTCTTATACCTATGGATCACAGTATTTGCAATACTAAATTTACAATTTTTTACCGCGACCGATTGACGAAAATCGCTATTTGTTTCAGTGATCCTTGTTGAAATTCGCAATATTTTTCCAAGGTCGTTTGAAAAAATTAATGATTTTTTCGCGACAAATTTGCCAAATCAACTGTTTTTTTCTAATTCTAATTCGTAAAATTCACCGCGATCGGTTGACAAACTGCTTTTGCATAAAAAAAAAAAAAAAAAAAAATCGCGGACTACCAGTAAAATTTTAAAAAAAATATTCGCTGAAGAATCACGTTTGTGGAAGAAGTTAAGATAAGAAGGCAAAATCTCACACTACATTTTTTATTGTGGAAGCCTATTTCTATTTTGTGCATGATTTGGGCAATCCAGCACGCTATTTAAGCCCCTGTCCCTAAAAACAAAATTTGCTCCCCCACCTCCCCAAGAAACTCTTGAAATGGCAGCCCTGCAGTAAAACCTGCAAAGAAGGAGTTGTAAGAAACTGGAAAAAAGCTCCATTTTAGACAGGTCTCTTTTTTCCCCGTTTGAGAAAGAATTATGTTATAGGCAGGTTTCGCTTAGACACGTTTCACTGTAATACATTATGCTTTATCAGAAGTGCTTTATAGAAAGGAGGTTTTAACAGTCTTAAAGAATACCTGAAACGAAGCGGCATCTGTCTATAAATGAAAACTTGCATAATATTTTAAAATTCTACTTGCTAAGGCAAAAACTGTCTAAAACGGAATTTTTCAGAGGCCGTTGAGATTCCGTATTAGAAGTATATTACTGTCTTTGGATCTATGATTCAGTAAACGTTTCTCATTCGGAGAGGTTGCGGGGGGGGGGGGGGGGCTTGGTACAGCCCCTCGAACTCCACCCTTGGCTATGCCACTACCTTACAAAAACTTCCCCCCCCCGCCCCAAGAAAGTTCTGAAATGGCGCCCCTGCACCCCATATTTTTTTATCATCAATTTCTCGAAGACAGACCCTGGAGGTAACTGTTCGACTGGAATTGTGTCTACTTTCCAAATATGGATGATTTTTTTTTTTTTTTTTTTTACACAGGGATCGAACATATTAAAAATAGCTCCGAGGACATATTAAGAATAGTTCCAACTTTAATTTTTAAAATGTAACACTCATTTTTGATAGTTTATTTGAGTTCCTTGTATCAAAGCAGCCTTGAAGAATGTACAATTTCTGTATTATAATTTTCCTAATCTTTATTGAGTTATGAAAGAAAATGTATTAGGGTTCTTTTCCTTAAATTTTGATTAAAAAAACATCACTCCAATTTTTTTTTTTTTTTTTTTTTTTTTTTTTTTTAAGCAGTTTTTTTTTTTTTTGGTTGCTTTCTAAGATTTTTTTTGTGGACTCCTACAAACACAAAAGACGGTTCCCTCCTTAAAAAGTAAAATTTTTCCATATCTCGGAAACTAATTATGAAGGAGCTGTAAAAGAATATATCCATGTTTTCAGCGACACTGATTCTTTTTATGAAAAAAATAATGCACATCAGAATTCGTAATTTTTTTAAAATATCAATTAAAAAATATATTTTTTGAATAGAAAACATGCCTGTAATATGTTTGTGTATGTTCATTATATCTTACTAAAAGAGAAATATTCGAATTGGATTTTTTTTTTTTCGAAAGAATAAAAATTTAACTTTTTTATATAGCAAGATAGTTCTGTAATTCCGAGCAAAATGCTTCTCAGTTGTTTCCTACTAGAAACTCGTTTTGCTGTTCGTGCGAGATGGTGTCACCACAGCATCTTCATATTTCGGCCTCTTCTAACTCTGTGAAGAGTTATGAAAAGTCTATGAACTAAACCCTTTTCCCAGCTTCATTGATCCAAGGAAATCAAATAAAGTGTCAAAAGTGGATGTTAGCAGATGAAAAATTTAAGCTGGTACAATTATTAATATGTAGGTGACCCCTATTGAAAAATCGCATTCATATTATAAAAGTACACACAATTCCCAGTTGATCGGTACCTGTCATATCTTTCTGCGATAATTTGGTTGTAAAATATATCGGGGCTTGGAATATTTTTTTCCCACGACTGTACATGAATACTTATTTAAAAAATAATAATGTGGTTTAGAATGAATGAAAAAGATGGTTAAAGAAAATCACAATTTTAAAACTCTGTAAAAGGGGAAAAAGAACGCTAAAAAAAATATTTCTTAGTAATTTGTTAAACCAAATTAAATTTCTGAAGATTTCTTTAAATAAAAGTACAATATCAATATTACTTAAAATAAAAATCTGGCAAACCGACGTGGACTTTGACCAATTTTCTTTCATGGAAAGAATAAAGCCCAGGGCCGACTTATTTCGGATAAAATAAAATCGAGGCCCAGTTAAGCCCTGATAAAATGAAATCCATTCCCAAGGATAAATTAAGTAGGCTGGCCCGACTCAGCAGAGAAAATGAAGCCAGTGCCCGGGCTGACCTAGAAGGAATGAAGTCCTGGTCCGGTCTGATCATAATCTGCAGAAAAATGTAAGCACTAGTTTGGTCAGGTCATGGGTTTCGAGTCAGACCACACATAATACGCCAGATGCGAACTTGTGAAGATCTTTAAAACAAGCTATTGAGTCATCAAATTAAGCTCCAGATATGGTGCTGATACTGCTGGATATAACCAATGCTATATACTTCTGATTCATTTCTTCTTTTGAAGTTATAATATAAAGTTTGAAGTCATAATATGAAGTTGCAATATAAATATACTGAAGTAATAACTGTTAAAAATCCGGTACTGTTGATGATTTTAGATAAACGGTAACCATTATTTCAACGATTGTGGTAATCTATTTGTGTGTATGTGTGTATGTGGTGGGGTGGAGAATAACTAATTTGACAGGTAAGTGTCTTGCAAAACTTCTTGCACCGGGCATCGCTTTCACTAAGGACGGCTCTGACCCTTTAGTCCCGTTATGGTTTTGCGACATTCTATGGTTATTTTGTAAGGTATAATCTCATCAACCCGGAACCCACGAAATGAATAATTTGTTACTTTCATCGAATTTCACATTGAATTACATTATATTACATTACATTATATTATATTGCATAATATTAAAATCTTGTATATTGTCGACAGGGATTAATGTCATATGAAGCAGAATTTTATATTAAAATGTGTCGAAATGAAATAAGAATGTATTTCTTTTTACTTAATCGTCGAAAAACAGGTAATTTTTTCTTATTATTATTAGTTATGTTGGTATACCATTCAATAATTGTCTTCTGAATTCACATATATTTTTTTATTATTCAAAACGAAATCTCTAAAAGCAAATAAATACTAAGAAGAAATAAATATAAAATGAATATTAAAAAAAAATCTAAATGTTAATATTACTGTTTTTCATTTACTTTGTATTTCAACAGACTCTGCAGTTATTTTATATGCTTTATTAATTGTAATATATTTCAGAGCCTTTACCCCAAAAGGCGTAAAATGCTCAAATTGAATACAATTAGAACTAGAAACAAACGGTAAAGTATTTTATTTTATTCAACAGCTAATTTCAGTAGTCATGTAGACCAGTGCACATACCTTAGAATTTTCTAAAAAATCTTTACAATACATTAACGGGCAAATCGCAGCAAGCTATGTTCAGACAGATTGCAAATATTTTACTTGGACAAACTTCAGATATCAGTACTTTTTAATCAGTACGGATAAATTAAGCAGAACTTTTCACTTCTTCTTTGTGTGTGTGTGTGTATGTGGTGTAGGGGGGGGGGGCATATTTTTTGGGATATTACTACTTTTTGTATGTTTTTTTATATATATTTTATAAAAGACATTAATATAAATTTATATTGTTATATATATATATAATACAAAAGCATATTAAATATAAATTTATATTGCTTTAAAAGCTATTTTTATATTTCTTTTACTGTGTGTTACAAATTTATAATTATTTTCTTGTATTTTATATTAAAATATGAAGTGACAAATTAATATTTTGCAATGCATTCTTAAAAATCTGCTGCATTTAAAATATATTGTTTTTCATAATGGAATGCAGTATTCTATCAGAACGGGAAAGAAATAGTAAAATATTTCAATTTACTGAACAATTGGTTCACAACTCATGTCTAGTTCACAAATGATGCCACTTATATCACAACCAGTGTGATTGGTTTTCTAAACTACTTGCAAGATAAAATATTTCGAGAAAAAAAAAACAGGAAAGATAAATTAGTATTCGCCCTATATCTATCAAACACATCAAACCTATCTGTCAAACCTATCAAAGTGGTGACTCCACCATAATCAGGATCCATGACAAATTGGCATGTTTTTCGCAACAATTAGACGAAAATATTAGACTAGTACGTATAATAAACATTGAATAGTTGATTTTTAATAAATTACTCAAATCTATGGTCAACATTTGGTATAGATCTTGTTATATGTGCTATGGATAATTAGCCACAAAATCTGAAAGATGATTCAACATATCTATATCTATATGTTACAACTTTCTATATCTATATCTATATCTGTATAAACTCCAAAATCCAAATACAATTCATTAAAAAATATTAGTTATAAAATATATGTCGTCACGTATTTGCTAAAAGTAATATCTAGAACTAATGAGATTAGAAACCCTATATTTGTAATAGAATTTATTTTAAGGAAGTAAAAACAAAGACGGACAGTCTAAAAGGATTGCCTTATTAGAATTTTTGGAGAAACATATGACAATTTCATTCGGTTTGAAATCTTATAACACTGTTACAACGCAGACTAATGTTTTGTAATCGGACTTTGACGTCTAATGTTGGTTCTAATTCAACGTTGGCGTCAAACATGAGCAAAGGAATAATCACCTACAGGACAATTATTGTTAACCACAAAACAAAAAGCATACATGGTTACAATAGCGTTGCTAATTTTATGCCAAACCATGGTAAAATTTGCCAATTGACTGTGGACTCGATTACAGAACTGTCCTCAGAACAAACTCCAAGGAATTTTCGTCCATAGACGGTGGTGTGTTTCGTACATTTTTGTGTTGCAAAATATTATATATGGAATATATATAAAATTCGTTACCATCTTTAAAACGCGCTTAAAGAAACGACAATCTATAGCATTTTTGCAATAGTTAAATGCTAGAATGACTGAAGTATATTATTGTTGCATTATTAGTTAATATTACTGCCTATTCTTTGAGTATATGGCCTGCTTAAAGTGTTTAAAAACGGAAATTCTATGTTTTAAGTTTTTAAGATTTTCCTGGTTAATTATGTTACAAAACCTACACATATTTGCTAATTTCATCATTCTACGACTGTTAGATGAACCTTAGAATTTTGATGATCATCAATGAGGGAATGAGTGACAAAAAAGCTCTTTTTCTGATTCATATATTTCGAAAAGCATAAAATGCAGAAACATGATATCGGGGAACCGATTTAAGTTTATGAAAACTATTCGGATGTGCCAATCCCAAAACTTTCTTCTACCTCATGCAGATTTCACATACACCGAAAACAAATCAGCACCAATTTATATCAAGGTATAACTGAATCTAAAGTTTAATTAAATTCCGTGCATTAGTTCTTGAGGTATGACTATCGCTAAAATCGTGTAAATCCTGAAAAATGCAGCATACCAGCGGCACCTGTTGGGAGATTTACACCAAAACTTGATCAACAACTTATGTCAATGTCTAAATCAAACTGAAGTTTGATGAAAATCTGTGCGTTAGTTCTTGAAATATAGCTATCCTGAGAATCATGGAAAAAGTAGCATAGCAGCCCCACCTGTTGGGCTAATTACACCAAAACATAATCAGCATCTATTTATGTCATGGTATAACAGAATCTGAAGATTGACGAAATTCTGTGCGTTAGTTCTTGAGCTATAGCTGTCGTGAAAATCGAGAAAAATGCAGCATAGCAGCGCCATCTGTTGGGCGATTTACACCAAAAACTAATCAGTACCAATTTATATCAAGGTCTAACTGAATCTAAAGTTTTATTAAATTCCGTGCATTAGTTCTTGAGATAGAGCGCCCACAAAATTTTTGTTACCTACAGACAGACTCACAGACAGAAATTTTTAAAACAGTCAAATCGTGTTCAGGACCTTCTAAAACGCATATATCCGTCGAAAGCCAGAAGTCGAAAGTTTTCATGAATCCAATACTTTCTTCTTCTAAAGGTAGAAGAAAGTAATAATAAGGGAAACTGCGTAGTTCTCACTAAAATTTAGTTCTGAGGGGGTGAAAAGTACACCGATTCGGTTCAGTAAACCATGTAGTACAGCGCGGAATTTGGCGGACGCACGCCGTGCTCCTAGATCAGTATCCGAAAATTATGCGTCTGTTTGAGAAGTATCAGCAATCGGAGATCATTAAGACTAAATGTAATATTTAAAGAAGAACGTTATTGAATAGAATATTATTTAAATTTTTAATTCGCTTTTTCTTTTCTTTCCCCGATATTTACAAGAAGAAAGTATTGGATTCGTGAAAAATTTCGATTCCCGGTTTTCGACGAATTTATACGTTTTAGAAGGTCCTGCACACGATTTGACTGTTTTTAGAACATGTATTCTGTGAGTCCTGTCACTCTATCTGCCTGTCTATATGACAAAAATTTTGTTTGCGCTGTATCTCAAGAACTCATGCATATAATTTAATAAGACTTTAGATTCAGTTACACTTTGCAATAAGTTGTTGCTGATTAGGTTTTAGTGTAAATCGCCCAACAAGTGGCGCAGCTATGCTGCATTATTTATGATTTTCGCAATAGCTCTATCTCAAGAACTAATGCACGGATTTTCATCAAGCTTCAGATTCAGTTAGACGGTGATATAAGTTGTTACTGATTAGGTTTTAGTGTAAATCTTCCAACATGTTCCGCTGCTATGCTGAAATTTTCACGATTTTCGTGATAGCTCTATCTCACGAACTAATGTGTGGAATTTCATCAAAATTGATATTCTGTTAGACATTGACATAAATAGACGATCATTAGGTTGTGGGTAAATCTCACAACAGGTGGCGCTGCTAAGCTTCATTTTTTCACGATATTAGCGATAGTCATATTGCAAGAATTAATGCATGGAATTTCATCAAACTTCATATCCTGTTAGACCTTAACATATAAGTTGGTGCTGATTTGGTTTTCATGTAAATCATATAACTGGTGCGTAAATGATATTCACTTTTTAAATCAAGGACAATGGATACTTAAACTTAATGGCATTTTCTCGTTCAATGAGACTACTTAAAAATTAATGACAACTTAAAATGTAATCATTCGCGCTTAACAACTGAAATTAAAGATACCTCTGAAAGCACAATTGCCTCTTGCCTCTGAATATTTTTATTGGGTAATGAAAGCTACTATATTTTAGAAAATTTTATAATGGAGGTTTCAAGAAAGGCTTGAGACAGTAAATCAAACACAATTTTTGAAGAAAAAAAATCTTCTTTATAACAAAATTTAATTTGATTATAAAGGTATTTTCAAATTAAAATAATTATCCTATTGAATGACTATTGTATTTATTACATTCGCAAAATAAGTATTAGAAAATTACAGTGTATTTTTTCTTAATTGCATTAAAGCATGAATTCTTTTTTCATATCGATTTTCGCATTGACTTTAAAGAGCATTTTTAGATATAGTTTTTAAGTTAGATCGGGTCGATATAACCCAACTCTAATGTAAATAAATATACAGGATTGCTACAAAAACAAGTAGGTAAGAAACAATCCCTTGAATGCGGTTTAATTGTTTGTTAAAAACTACTTGTAAATTCTTTTCAAAATTAATCATAAAAGATTATTTTAATAATCTGTAAAGTTTTTAATTAAATACTTGATTTTAGTTATCCCATTGTATTACTCATGGGTTAGAACTATAAATATGCACGAAATTTATTAAGCCATTTAGAAAAGTTCTAACATTAGATTCATAAATGTTTTGTCATATATTTACACCTCAGTTTCTTTTTAAGATGTTAAAATGAAAAGAAAAGCCTGGAAAAAGTGATGCAACAAATAAAAATGGTGTCAAAAGAAAATATGTTGCGTAGTTCTATTGTACAATTATATAAGAAAATAATAATAAAATTGAAAAATCATATCATGTGAGGCATTTTGTTACTGAAGGTGTACAAATTGAATAGTTCATGCACTTAAGTAATTGCTAAAAGAAAAAAAAAATTGTAATTTAACAAATTACAACAACCATTGGGAAAATGTCCCAAAAGCTAAAAAAAAAAAAACAAGAAATCAAACTAATTAAAAATATTAATTATTCAAACATATCCATCGGAACCATCTACAAATAAACGCATTTTCCATTTGAAGAGATCCTGGCATTCTCTGTCCTCGCAAAAATATTTGTTTGAACCATCGCCGCAGTTATTGAAACGCATTTCCCATTACTATACCTTATCCTTAATATATTCCTTAATATTTTGTCGGGTCCTTCCTACAATACCTTTAACTCTTGTTTAGATTGATGTCTGAACTAAAGATATTTTGAGGAAATTAAAGTTGAAGACCACGTTTTTTGTTTTATAAGACGATTTTTCATCCGACGACAATTTTTGAATTCGGCTTTTCTTCATATCTGATAATTTGCAACTACCTTTTTTGTAACTTTAAACATTTTTCTAACGATTTTATGCATTTCTATTGCCTATTCAAAGAAAAATTCTTCTAAAGTTACAGAATTTCGTTAAAAATGCTTTAAAAAATATCTTCTAACGTTACAGATTTTCGCTAAAAACGCTTAAAAAATAAAGTGACGACGCCAAGTGGTCCATTCTCGACCGAAAACAACAAGCATTTTCCCAATGGTTAAAAAAAACAAACAGTTAGTGGGTAAACAGTAAGTACTATGACTAAAAATGCGAAATTGAAATATCCTTTTATCAGAAAAAAAGATAACATAAGCAAAAATGAATCTCTAAGTAAGTTTAATTATTCACAACAATATATATCAAAAGTTGCTGGTAACAATATAAATCGATTGGCAATAAACACTAAGGAAAAGGCTGCATCGTATGCAGAAGCACAAATAAAATCCATTAAATACACAGCCGATGATAAGAGATTTTAGGCAAAAATCATCCTTTTTTTGATAATGAAAGTTATTTTACTCTTTCTAAATCCCAAAGTTTTGAAATGATATTCATTGTTTACAGACAACCAAAATGCATTCCGTAATGTTAAATATAAGCTTAAGAAGAAAATTTTAAAGCAAAAAGATACCTTGTTTTTAATTGTGTCTGACAAGAAAATTGCTTACCCTAATTTTAAACTAGTTTCTTCGCAATTAATCACATGAAAATCTTATCAGAAGCAATGCCATGAAAAGTTTTTAGTTTCTTTGATTACAAAATATCATACTGATTAAAATTATGCTTTTGGCGTGATAAAGCTTTTCCATTCTGCCAAAAAAAAACTGAAGATTATATCAATTCACAAAAAATACTGTTTGTACCTAACCCGAAAATCTATTCCCATGCTATAAGAAATCAATTTTATAAATATTTTTCGAAATTAATCTCGAAAACAAAAAGGGTAAACTTTTGGATAAATTTTAGTGTTGTAAAAGTTTTTTTAGTTTGTAAAAGAAATATTTAATTTTTCCTCCTATTGTATTATTAAAAATATGAAAAAACTGTCTCGAAATCTTGAGCATGTTATTAAAACAGCTTTGTTTCCGTAATGTTATAAAAGTTACGGTAACGTGAGCTTTCAAGAAATATTTATAATTTTATAAGTCACTTTTTAAATTTAATCACGAAAATAAATTTAATGCTTTTTTAAACATTTTCAAAGAAACATTTTTTTATTTTATTTTATTATTTTATTTGCATTTAGAAAAATTGTGAAAGTTGACTCTAAAATTTTAGTATTATTATTAAAAACTTTTATCTCACGTCATTGCTATCCCCAAAATTACTGGTAAAGAGAACTTCTAAAAAATCAATTTTATAAAGACTTTTCAAAACTAATCAGGAAACAAATATTTAAATATTTTCTATTTTTTTTTTCAAAGAAAGCCTATTTTTTTCTTTTTTTTAAATTTAGAAAATAAGCGAAATCTGATGCGAACATTTCAGTACTATTATCAAAACAGTTTGATTACAGTACCATTATCAAAATTTAACTTCCTTCAAATCATTTTATAAACACATTTCAAAAGTAGTCACAAAAAAAATTGCTTAATCCTTTATAGATTTTTTTTTTTCTGAAGAAGTTTTTTTTTTTTCATTTTATAGTTTCTTTTTATTTAGAAAACTTATAAAAATTGACTACGATATTTTAGCACTATTATTAATTTTTTTTCTTTAATGCTATCACTAAAATGAATCACGAATATAAATATTAATATTTTGCACAATTTATAGGGTACAACCTTATTCCTTTTGTTAGAATTTATGAAAACTCTCTTGAACATTTGAATCCTAATATTATTCAAACACTTTTTTCTACTTTTTTTCAGTACTGTTATCACAATTAGTGGTAACATGGACCTCCAGGAAATTTACTTTATAAACATTTTTCGCAATTAATCACCAAAACAATCAACTTAGTACTTTTTAAATTTTTTCTAGGACACCTTTTTTTTTTTCAATTCCATTATAATATTCCCTTTTCATTTCGAAAACTTGTAAAAATTGACTCAAGTTTTGAGTCCTATTATCAAAATAGATTTTTTTTTTCAGTGTTATTATCAATACCTTTAGTTCGGTTTCGAAATTTTATAGCCATATTTTATTGTAATGTTCTTGTCTTATGTTGCGTTATTATACTGTTATTAAATGTTCCATTTTAGTAAAAACAGTGAAAATGAGATCGTCAGGCACAGGGGAACAACTTCGTTTTAGGCATATTTCTGTCTTAACAGCGATAATTGAATGGTATTCGTTTGGCCGAGATCATAGAATAATCCTGCCTTAGGCAGGTCTCAGTTTTAGACAGATTCTGTTTTCGAAGGTTTTAGTGTAGTTACTTTTTATATTGAAAAAAATACAGGCATATTCACCCGTATAATAAACAAATGATGAAAAAAGAACTAGTGTTGTTATCGTAATATAATAGATCTTACACTTTTCAAAATTGATATTTTTCCTAGCATTTTCACATTATACTTCCAGGAAAGTCACCTACTATAATGTCCCTTTTGAAACTATTAACAGTATTTTACAGCCAATGTAAAAAAACAATTAATTACTTTTAAGCATAAAAACATACTACTAACATACATTCGCATCCGTCAACGTGTTTCGGAATAATGCAGAAAAGATTCGTGATGCTATAGTAATATCTCTGGTACTTTTCGAAATTGGAATTTTCCCTAGCATTTTCAAATTATACTGTCATGGAAGCCACTCAACTATTATGTCGTTTTTGAAGCTATTACAACATTTTACAACCAATTAAAATAAAACAAATTACTACTTACAGACATTCGCGCCCGTCAACTTATTTCGGAATAATGCAGAAAAGATTCGTGATGCTATAGTAATATGTCTGGTACTTTTCGAAATTGGAATTTTCCCTAGCATTTTCAAATTATACTGTCATGGAAGCCACTCAACTATTATGTCGTTTTTGAAGCTATTACAACATTTTACAACAAATTAAAATAAAACAAATTACTACTTACAGACATTCGCGCCCGTCAACTTATTTCGGAATAATGCAGAAAAGATTCGTGATGCTATAGTAATATGTCTGGTACTTTTCAAAATTGGAATTTTCCCTAGCATTTTCAAATTGTACTGTCATGGAAGCTACTCAACTATTATGTCGCTTTTGAAGCTATTACAACATTTTACAACCAATTAAAATAAAACAAATTACTACTTACAGACATTCGCGCGCGTTAACTTATTTCGGAATAATGCAGAAAAGATTCGTGATGCTATAGTAATATGTCTGGTACTTTTCGAAATTGGAATTTTCCCTAGCATTTTCAAATTGTACTGTCACGGAAGCCACTAAAATATTATGTCGCTTTTGAAGCTATTAGCAGTACATTTCTTTTAAATGCTAAAAGATGTAAATTAACAACATAATAAATACACAGTAAAATGACTTTTGTTAGGTTGTTTGACATGTTTCGGCTCACTCCAAGCCATTTTCAAAAACAAATGAGAATATTCCATAATTGCACGGTCTTTGAAGTTATTATTTAAAATCATTAATAATCCTTTAATTTTCATGTACTTTCTTAAAAATTACGCACGTTATCTTTTATTTTTACTGGGTTGTTTATTTTCATATCTGTAACCTTGGAGTAACTCGAGCTACAATTTCGGTAAGTTAAAAGATACAGCATCGTTATATATTGTATTTTTTGACTGCTAGTATCTCTATGGTTTCTCTTATTATGAATGGATAGTATATACTGGAGGGAAAAAATATTTTACTTTCATTGAAATTTATTTGGATGGTTTCTTCTTGATATAATCTTGCCAGGGCTGTCGTTTTCTATTATACTTAATATCAGCTATATGCTCCTTTTTTCTGTAACTAAATATCCTGCTGGTCATGCCAATATAGTAATACTTCTTACATCCGTCTTCTTTAATAAAAGGTATTTCATAAACTCCTGAATAATTCTCAAAATTAATTGGGTCAATTTTACTGCAAATGATATTCTTTAATTTCTAATGGGGTTTGACTATTAAGCAGATATTGAAACGTTTAAGGTTGTAATTTAATTTTTCAAAAAAGCTTGGATAATATTGAAGAGTATAAAGTTTGCATTTTTGAGAATCAACTTTGTTTTCTGGTTTCTTATTATTGGAGATATCCATGATTAATTTATTAAAATGGTAAAGTAAAATAAACTATAATAATAGTTATATAAATTTATTTTTACTTTATTTTCATATCTGTAACCATGGAGTAACTCGAGCCACAATTTCGGTAAGTGAAAAGATACCGCATCGTTACATATTGTATTTTTGCGTGTTAGTATATCTATGGTTTCTCTTATTATGGTTGCGGATAGTATAGGCTGGAGGGAAAATGTACCAAATAATTTACACCTTTTAGCATTTAAAAGAAATATATAATTACAAGATATTATAATTTATTATATTGCTATTAGCAGTATTTTACAACCAATTAATAATAGTTTAAAGAACTCAAATAATAACTTTATACTCATTAATATTATCCAAGCTTTTTTGAAAAATTAAAATACAACCATAAACGTTTCAATACCTGCTTAATAGCCAAACTCCCTCAGAAATGAAAAAATATCAATTTGCAGTAAAATTGAACCAATTAATTTTGGGAATTATTCAGGAGTATATGAAATAAGAAGACGGATCTAAGAAGAATTACTATATTGGCACGACCAGCAGGAGATTTAGTTACAAAAAAGGAGCATATAGCTGATATTAATTATTAAAAAATAAACACAGCCCTGGCAAAATTATATTAAGAAGAAACCATCCAAATAAATTTCAATGAAAGTAAAATAATTTTTCCCTCTAGTCTATACTATTCATCCATAATAAGAGAAACCATAGAGATATTAGTACGCAAAAATACAATATGTAATGATGCTGTATCTTTTAACTTACCGAAATTGTGGCTCGAGTTACTCCATGGTTACAGATATGAAAATAAACAACCAAGTGAAAATAAACGATAACGTGCGTAATTTTTTAAAAAGTACATAAAAATTAAATGATTATTAATAATTTTAAATAATAACTTCAAAGACCGTGCAATTATGGAATATTCTCATTTGTTTTTGAAAGTGGCTCGGAGTGAGCCGAAACATGTCAAACAACCTAATAAAAGTTATTTTACTGTGTATTTATTATGTTGTTAATTTACACCTTTTAGCATTTAAAAGAAATATATTATTACAAGGTATTATAATTTATTATATTGCTTTTAGCAGTATTTTACAACCAATAAACAGAAAATAATTAATTACTTTTAAGCATAAAAAAATTACTACTTACAGACATTCGCATCCGTCAAATTGTTTCGGAATAATGCACAAAAGATTCGTGATGCTATAGCAACATGTCTGGTACTTTTCGAAGTTGGAATTTTCCTTAGCCGTTTCACATTGTACTGCCACCACAAATAATCCGCCAAAACAGTAATAAACACAGTCAAAAATAGTGGTAACGTAAGTCTCCAAGAGAAATTAAAAGTTCCAGGAGAGTTTAAATTCTCCACCTGCAGCATTGAGTCCAACATCTCTAAGGTATCTGCGAGAGAAACTGAGAAAAAAAGAAGTCCGTAGGAAAGTTTCAGGTTTTTGTCACTATTTTCTCGTTCTACATTAGGTCTCGTTACGTCATTTTGGCGTCATACCGGTGCTACGCGCGAATTCATATTTAGTGATGCGTCCTGCACTTGATACGGTATTATTTATTTATTCTTTATCTGAAGCTAATAACCTTATACAACTGTGAAAATTTACTTTAATACGTTTATACCCTATAAAACAAACTACTCTACTATTATCTTTCATAAGGGAATGTGAAACATAAGTCTTTTTTTAAAAACTGCAGATTATTTTGAAGATTGGTATTTTTCAGTAGTTGTCAGGTGACATACTCCTGTGCCATGGGGTATCTTATGTGTTCCGCGAATGTTTTTTAGATCGTTTATTAAATTGTTATCGCTTAATTGTTTCTCAAAAGTGGATTTTTAAAAGTTTTCAAACAAACAAAACAAATATTTGTCCTTTTTAACACTTTCCAACATAGTTAAAAAGTTAAAAACAAATGAACAACGTAAAATAGCACAAATAAAAATATATAAAATGGCAAACAGCTGTTTCGGACAGAGGCGGATCCATCCCTCTATTTAGAGGGGATTCATGTCTATTTTGGGGGAGAGGGGGGGAGGGGGGGTCACATATCTTCATGACAATTTTTGTATCTTACGTCCAAATTGGCTATTTTCCAACGTAACCTGAATTCATTTTCATTCTTAAGTGCATGCAATTTGCAGTATATTCGTAAATCAGGGTTGCTACTGGTCAGAATTTTTTTTCACGGGAAATATCAGCAATTTTTTATAAAAAAAACTCGCCATATTTGATCGTGCGATTAAGCGAAAATTTCAATAAGAAATTACTGCTATTTTCTCTGAAAAATTCTTTGAGCCATAGCAGCCTTGGTAAATGTATAAAATTTGTAGGTTCTATGTTCTATTCAGATGCCAAGAAATAGGAGTTACCATTTTTATTTTTTATTTTATTTAATTTTTCAGAAAATGTTACCAAAGTTCACATTTTAAGCCGACTTTTGAGGCTCAACAGTCATGAAAATGTCGTCTTGAGGTTGCAATTGGATACAATTCAAGAAGTACGACATTTATAAAAAAAATATAAAACGTTGTTCGATTATTTGATGCTTAAACAATAACTGCAATTTTTCATGCATTTCTGTATAAAAATAACTCTGTGAATGTATCAATAAGATTAGCATTTTTAACGAAGAAAAAAATATATATCAAAACACCGTTTATATATATTTATATTTAAAAAGTATTATATTATAGAATGTTCTTCGTTTAGAGGGGGGTAATGATCCCCATGACCTCTCCCTTGGATCCGCGCTTGGTTTCGGAGACCCTAAAGCTCCATCATCAGTGCCAAATTTCAAAGATTGAAACTGATTCAATTTGAATCAGTTTTAATCTTTTAGATTATGCACTGATTATGAAGCTTTAGGGGCTCCGAAACAGCTGTTTGCCATTTTATATATTTTTATTTGTGCTATTTTACGTTGTTCATTTGTTTTTAATATAACGCCACGAAGTTAAATCCATCTATTTTAAATAGTTGAAAAGTGTTTAGGAATCCGGTTTCTTTGTCTGTCCGTGGTTCTGTCTATCTGTCTGCTCTCTATCTCGCGTAAATACAGTCGGATTGCCATGTAATTGATATATGTTATTGAGGTTGATCATAGCATGTTCGGTATTGAAAATGAAGTATGTAGCATTTATGGTTAGATTACATGGATAATCAAAATATTCCTATACATTATGGTCAATGGAGAAAAATCGTTTTCTGTGAATTTTAATAATGTTTCACTATTTCAATCATAATAAAATTTATATGCGTCACTGAGGTAGACGACAACTTGTTTTCTATAGAGTATAGAATAAGTAGCAATTATAATTTGTTTACAGAGAAACTCAAAAGTATTCTGTTGCATTACGGTCAATGGGAAAATATCGTTCGAAGTACATTTTAATGATGTTACATTGTGTCAAACAAAAGGAAATTTATATGCGCCACTGAGCAACATGATTTTTATAGAGTATCGTAAAGTAAGTAGCATTTATAGTTCATTTAAAAGGAACGCACAAAAGTATTCCATTGTGGTAATATCTAAGGGAAAAAAAGTTTACAGTGTGTTTTAATGAAATTGATATACATTACTGAGATACACTAGAGCATGTTTTCTGTAGATTTATTAGGTGCGTAGAATATTCCATTTACTTACAGAAACACTCAAACGATTTCGGTTACAGAACTAACTATGAGCCATAACTGCAAGATTTAAGTTTTAAGCTGTGATATGGATTTATTTTTTTGCGTATTATGAGGTATGTATTTCATATACAGGGTTGCACGATATATAATTCGCACACATTACCGACTATAGACAGCAATGCCTGAAAATAAATTCTTACTGCGTTGTGGTTATTTTTTGTGTTTATTTAGATATCTCATTTCATTGTATGAACTAAAATGACATTTCTTAACAATATTCCTACACTGTTGGAAAGTGTTTCATAATCTATGCCGTGGTGCATGATTTTTCGTTCTTGTTTAATATCATATTTGGATTAAATCAGCTTTTTTGCGATGAAAACTTTACAAAAAAATCCATTGGGGCTAGACTCCTAAAGAGAACGTCTACCCCAAAGTTCAACACAGGAAATAAGATGTTCCAAATAATATGGAATTCAGCCACTTTATGCAGTGCTAAAATTAAACAAGAAAGAAAAATCATGCGTCAAGCATAGCTTTTCCAACACATTAAATAATACTGTAGTAAAACTTCACAGTATAATGCGGTGACAGATGAAGTCTAAGTCAACAATTTGGAAAACGTATAACACATTGGAAAACCAAAATATATCCAAATTTTTTTGTGGAGCCCTGTATATGATCTATACATACAATATTTTTATATATACTAGATAGTATTCTAAAATTTATTTCAGTTGGGAAATGCGTAGCACAGTCTCTTTTACTTCCTCTAAAGCAAATTTCGTCAACAAACGGAAATGTATTTTGTGCTGCATCTGTATAGGATCTATGGAACTTTATATACGCCAAGAATATGCAAAAAATGAGTTAAATTTAAAAAGGCGTACCACAACTGAAATCGCATTGTCAGCAATTATTATTCAATTATTATTGATACACTGTACTTTAAACGAATTCTTTACTGTGTCCCTGTAAATGAAGGATGAATGCTATGTACACATTATTCTATAGAAAGTCTTTTATAGTGCACCTGCATGATATACATGGTGTCCGAAAAGTCTGAAAACAGTTGAATAACTCGTGAAATATACATCGGATTGAAAAACGGAAAAATGCATGTTCAATAGTTTTAAAAAATCTATTTAGGGATCAAAGGAAACGATTCGCACTGAATTTTACTCGAATACAGCGCCATCTACGATTTTCCGAAGAAAATGGTAAACAGAAAAGTTACGTATTTTTTCTGCAGAAACCGAATCTGCCATAAAAAAGGGGTTACAATTTAAGATTTCAAAGTTGCCCAACCTTTACCCCCAGGGATCAGAGTTGGGGGGAACCTTTGATATCCCTAAATGGATTTATTAAAACTATTGAAAATGTGTTTTTCGTTTTACAATCCAATGTATACATCGCAAGTCACTCGACCGTTTCCAGACTTTTCAAAGGAAACGATTCTTACTGCATTTTACTCGATTACAGCGCCATCTACGATTTTCCGAAGGAAATGTTAAAAAGAAAAGTTACGTATTTTTTCCCGTAGAATCCAAATCTGCAATAAAAAAGGATGTTACCATTTAAAATTTCAAAGTTGCCCACCTTTCCCCCCAGGGAGCAAAGTTGGAGGGGGGGGGGGGCAGGAAACTTTGATATCCGTAAATACATTTTTCAAAACTATTGAACATGCATTTACCGTTTTTCAATCCGATGCATATTTCTCGAGTTATTTGACCGTTTCCAGACTTTTCAAAGGAAACGATTCGCACTGAATTTTACTCGAATACAGCTCCATCTACGATTTTCCGAAGAAAATGTTAAATAGAAAAGTTACGTATTTTTCCTGTAGAACCCGAATCTGCAATAAAAAAGGGGCTACATTTTAAGATTTCAAAGTTGCCCAACCTCTCCCCCCGGGATCAGAGTTGGGGAGCACCTTTGATATCCCTAAATAGATTTATTAAAACTATTGAAAATGTGTTTTTCGTTTTTCAATCCGATGAATATTTCTCGAGTTATTCGACAGACTTTTCAAAGTAAACGATTCTCAATGCATTTTACTCGATTGCAGCGCCATCTACGATTTTCCAAAGAAAATGCTAAAAACAAAGGTTACGCATTTTTTCCCGTAGAATCCGATTCTGTAATAAAAAAGGGTGTTATCAGTTAAGATTTTAAAGTTATCCCACTTTTCCCCGCAAGGGGCAGAGTTGGGGGGGGGGGGGAGTAACTTTGATATACCTAGATTTTTCCAAAATATTGAACAGGTAGTTTTCCATTTTTCAATTCGATGTATATTTCTCGATTTATTCGACCGTTTCCAGACTTTTCAAAAGAAACAATTCTCACTGCATTTTACTCGATTACAGTGTCATCTACGAATTTCCGAAGAAAATGTTAAATATAGAAGTTATAAATTTTTCCCGTAGAATCCGAATCTGTAATAAAAAAGGGGGATTAATATTTAAGTTGCCCACCTTTCCCTCAGGGGCAAAATTGGGGGTGGAGGGACTTTGATATCCCTATATAGATTTTTCAACAATATTGAACATGCATTTTTCCGTTTTTCAATCCGATGTATATTTCTCGAGTTATTCGACCGTTTCCAAACTGTCCAAAGGAAACGATTTTCACTGCATTTTACTCGATTACAGCGACACCTACGATTTTCCGAGAAAAAAAAATGATAAATATAAAAGTAACGTACATTTCCGTTAAAATCCTAATCTGCCACAAAAAAGGGGAGTTATCATTTAAGATTTCAAAGTTGCCCCCCCCCCTTTCCCCCAGCGATCAGAGTTGGGGGGAAACTTTGATATCTGTAAATAGAATTTTCAAAACTAATGAACATGCATTTTTCCGTTTGTCAATCCGATGTATATTTCTCGAATTATTCGACCGTTTCCAAACTTTTCAATGGAAACGATTCTTACTGCCTTTTACTCGATTACAGCGCCATCTACGATTTTCCGAAGAAGTTGTTAAATACAAAAGTTACGTATTTTTCCCCGTAAAATCCGAATCTGCAATAAGGAAGGGCGGTTACAATTTAAGATTTCAAAGTACCCCCCCCCCTTTCCTCCCAGGGGCAATGTTGGGGGGGGGGGGGTTGGTTTGATAGCAATAAATAGATTTTTCAAAACTATTGAACATGCTGTGATGGTTTAGGGACCATCAACTTGAATTCTTTCTGATGGGATTAAAATAATTCCAGAATAAAATGAATAGTTCTTGATTGACACCTATTGAAAGGTGATTGTCCTATTGAAAAGAAATTTTTAGTTCATATTTAAAATAAGAATGAAACACTTTCATACCTTGTATAGCCTTGCTAAATGTTTGTGAACGTTATCTAGAACGTTATCTAGAACAAGATCATCTGAAAGAGTTCAAAGAGTGTCAAGAAAATATTTGTATAAATATTAAGACCAAAGAAATGGATTTCGATGTACTCTGAGAGAAGAATTGGAATTGGGAGTAAGAAGAAGGGTGCGTCAATCAAGGAAGATCTGGAGTTTATGCAGTGAGAATGAGAGGGAGTTTTTCAACAGTGAGGGCAGTCTTGTTTCTGATTTCTAGGGAGAGGAACCTGGTCTTATGGGGTTTCTGAGACTGTACGAAAAAGCCTACAATTTCACTATCACTAATTATATGTATGCGACCATGATATCACAATGCATTTTTCCGTTTCTCAATCTCATGTATATTTCTCGAGTTATTATATATCGTTCTACTTATCTACCTATCTACCGTTTCCAGACTTTTCAAAGGACGACTCTCACTGCATTTTACTCGATTACAGTGCCATCTACGGTTTTTCAAAGAAAATGTTAAATACAAAAGTTACGTATTTTTTCCCGTAGAATCCGAATCTACAATAAAAAAGGAGGGTTGCCATTTCATATTTCAAAGTTTCGCTCATTTTCCCTCTTGGTTAAATTTGGGGGGCAACTTTGATATCTGTAAATAGATTTTTCAAACCTATTGAACATGAATTTTTCCGTTTTCCAATCAGATGTATTTTTCTCGAGTTATTCGACCGTTTCCAGACTTTCCAAAGTAAACGATTCTCACTGCATTTTACTCGATTACAGCACCATCTACGATTTTCCGATGAAAATGTTAAATACAAACTTACGTATATTTCCCTTAGAATCCAAATCTGCAACAAAAAAGGGCGTGGTTACCATTTAAGATTTCAAAGTCGCCCCCCCCCCTTTCCCCCCAGGGATCAATATTTCTGGAGTTATTCGACCGTTTCCAGACTTTTCAAAGGAAACGATTCTCACTGCAATTTACTCGATAAAAGCGCCATCTACGATTTTTCAAAGAAAATGTTAAGTATAAAAGTTACGTATTTTTCCCGTAGAATCCGAATCTGCAATAAAAGAGGGGAGGTTACTTTTTAAGATTTTAAAGTTGCCCCCCTCCCCAACTTTGATATCCCTAAATAGATTTTTCAAAACTATTGAACATACATTTTTCCGTTTTTCAATCCGGTGTATATTTCTCGTGTTATTCGACCTTTTCCAGACTTTTCGACACCCTGTATATCAATTTCAATATGTTTGAAATAGTGTAATAGTATTAAAGTACACCTCAAACTATTTTTTTCGTATAGATCGTTATATAATGTGATTATTTTGAATGCCCTGTAAATAAACTATAAATGCTACACACTTCATTTTTAATACTGAACAAGTTATAGTAAACATCAATAACATATATCAGTTGCGTGACAACCCGAGTTTATTTGCGTGAGTTAGAGGGCGGACAGACGGCAGATAGAGAGACATTACGCAGACTAATAGACAAATCGAATTCATTAAAATTTTTCAACTACGTAGGAAAGTGTTAAAAAAAAGACTAAATATTATATATTCTTTGACACAATGTTAGTTCTTTTTTTTTGCGATTGTATTATTTTCTTTTTAATATTTGATCATAAATAAAATTTTAGTCGTTAAAAAAAAAAAAAAATAAAAAATAAAATAAATAAATAAATAAATAAAAAAGAAAAGAAAAGAAAAACCCTTTACCCTTCATCCATGTTATAAAAAAAAATAGACACAGAGAAAACAAAAATAGCCAGTCGACTGGGAATTAAATATCCTTCAAATCTATATTTAACCCTTTCCGGCGCGGAGTAATTCTGTTTTTAAAATGATGAAATAATGGACTGACACCAGAATTTACAAAATAATTGATTAGAAAATAAAAACTTAACTTGCTAATTTCCCCTTACTTTATAAAAGGAAAAAAATAATTAAATATTCTTCGTGCCGTTTGTCAGTTTTGGAATTAAAATCAGGTGTCCTTTTTTGTGGCCACCGCCCGCTAAAGGGTTAAAAAATAAGATTAGGGGGCATGCAGTCATTCATGAAGTCACTTTTATTAAATGTGGGTGTGGGCCGTTTTCATGCAGATATCGTAACAATCTTGGAAAGTTTCGGTATGAACACCTAATTTTGACATTAAACTTGGATTATTTGGTAAATTTTATGTTGGGACACGAAACAGGAAGTCATTCGGCTAGTAGTTTAGGAATTGCAGCTGTAAAGCTTTGAATTCCTAATGTTAAATTCATTTTTAATCGTTCTAAAACAGATTGAAATGTGGGTAGTTTTTTAAACAGGACTCAAAAACTACTTGAACGAATGAGCTGTAATATTGGATTCGCATATTTGAAGCTTTTGGATATCATTTTCTGTTTAAAAAATCATGTACAAAATTTTAACAGAAATCGATTTATAGAAGCTTCAAATAAGCGAATCCAATATTACACCTCATTTCTTCAAGAAGTTTTTGAACTGCCCGCATTGCAAATACTTATTTTGCAACTAAAGAAATTTAATTTAACATTTAAAACTCAAAATTTTATAGTTACATATTTCTTAAACTACTTTAGCAAATGACTTGCCATTTAGTATTCCAAGGCAAAATTTACCAAAAAATTCCCCAAAATTATGTCAAAATTAGGCGTAGATGACCTCTATCCCCCACCCACCAAGCTATTTCTTTTAACATACATTTTTAAATCAGACATAGTTCCCAATCGAATGGCTATTCTTGTTTTTCTCTGCGTTTGCATACTGATAAAATTGATGGTGGTGGTAATGTGGTGTGTATATATATATATAAATATTTTTTTTTTGTCCGAATGTACATTTTGTTTGTCTTAATAATTAAATCAACAAAATATATAACTTTCCTTATTTATAAAATTAATTCAAGTCTGCTGTGTAATTGTACTATAACTTCAAGTGTGCCGCATAAGTTGAACTGTACACTCACGTATGCCGTAAAATATAAATGGTTAAAAAAGTCTGCTGTAGATTTTTCTCACTTTTTATAGGAAATGGTTTTCTTTCCTTTCGTTTAATAAGTATCATATCAAAAAGTCTTTGTTTTCATTGGTAAAAGAAATTAATATTAATCATGTATAAATTTTTTTTCACTGCAGATTATTTTGTAGATTTATTTCTATTAATTCGTACATGAAATGCAATATGATTTCCCTTCTTTTCTTATAACAAATATCACACCTGTTAGGAATCGGTAAATTATTTTTTTTTATTTATGCAGACGACTTTTGGCTAATGCCGATAAAATTGTTTCTTTTATATTTTATTTGTTAAACGCGGCTCGTTGCTATAGAAACGTAGTTGTTTTCTTTTTACTGTGGTTAAAAATTTAGGAAATAAAAGTTGGCATCTGCTTTTATTGAGGAGTTAAAAAAAGAATGTTTTGTTGTCTGTAGCTATGAATGTTATTTAACACGTTCGCTGCCAAGCTAAAAATGCCGGAATTTTCATTTTATTTAGAAAGTTCAAATTCACACCAGAAAATACTAATAGCAATATTAACTTTGTTTTATTACAGACATTTCGTGATTACATAAAATAAAAATTCTTCTTTTGAAATTTCGGGTGCGAATAACTAATTTTAGATTGAAGAAACGTAGATAGCACTACGAGTATACTCGTAGTTGGCAGCGAACGTGTTAAAAGAATTCCTTCTATTTTTCCTGAAGAAACATAACGAGAATTGAATAAAATGCAGATAGAAGATATATTTTAGGATCATCTTTTATTGTGTAAAGTACGATGACCCGAATTCAAGGTAAATTAATCTATAACTTTGTAAATATGTAAACAACTGTCAATATCAACATCTCTTCGAATGTCTCATATATAGCATTTATAAGTATGTAAATAAATTTTGTGATAATCAAAACAAGCTTGAATAGTTAAAATATTTCGAACCCAACATTATGTTTGATAACATGCAAACAACACCAAAAGACTGTTTTTTTTTCTTGATGAAGAGAAACGTATATAAATTAATATATATATATATAACTCATAAAAACATATATAAAAACATATTTTAAATATATAGATATAACTCATTTTAATTAACTGAAACTTATTCTTTAGGTTTTTGCAATTAATTTTTACATGAAATGAAATATGTATTCCCTTCCTATCTTATAAAAAGTTCTAAATAAAAAAAAGTCTTTAAATTTGCTTAACGAAGAGAAATTAATATGAATCTTAATCCATTTTACATAAAAGTAGCATATTACATAGATTTTCCTCAAATAACTTTTACATGAAATATAATAAGATTTCTTTTTGTATCTTAAATAACAGTTCTTTATAATTTGTTTGATTAAGAGTAATAAATGTGAGTCATAACTCATTTTATTAAACTGCAGCTTATTCTATAGATATGTTTATCAATTATGTCCGAGGGTAACGCTGACGTCATTTTGACATTGGCAACACCAGACGATTAAATTTCGATTTTACTGCAATTTTTTAAATAGGAAAAAAAACGTTCTTTCAAATGCAGTTTTTTCGAAAACTGTATCACAATTTGTTTGAAAAGTGTATTGCAATTTACTCATTTTTACAGTTTTAAGATAATTTTCAAGCATGATTTTTCACTTTCTTCTATCCTTACAAGAATAAAGTATTGGATTGATGAAAAATTTCGACTTCCGGTTTTCGAAGTATATAGAAAATGTCTGTCCGTGAATGTGTGTGTGTGTCTGCGTGTCTGTATGTAATACAAATTTTGTTGGTGCTCTATCTCAAGAAATAATGCACGGAATTTAATCAAATTTCAAATTAAGTTATACCATGACATAAATTGCTGCTGATTAGGTTTTAGCGTAAATCACCCAATAGGTTGCACTGATATGCTGCATTTTCCATGATTTCTGCGATAGTTATATCTCAAGAACTAATGCGCGAAATTTCATAACACTTCAAATTTTGTTAGACCTTGACGTAAATAGACGTTGATTAGGTTTTGGTGTAAATCCCACAACAGTTGGCCCTTTTCACGATTTCTGTGATAGCTATATCTCAAGAACTAACGCACGGAATTTCTCCAAACTTCATATTCTGTTAGACCTTGACATAAATAGATCCTTATTGAGTGTGGATAGAGGCTAACGAAAAAGACAGGCTACCGCGGTGCATTCCACTTATCTTTTTTTACAGACCGCTAGAGTGGAGTGACGTGATGCTTTTTTCGTACACCTGCATTGGTGCGTTCGCGCATCACGTGACTCAGGCGGTCTGTAAGAAAGATACGCGTAAAGCACCACGATAGCCTTTCTTTTTCGTTAGCCTCGGTTTGGATGTATACCGTCCAACATGCTATGCTCTGTTTTTCATGATTTCCGCGATAACTATATCTCAAGAACAATTAGATTGTCATATAATTTTGGTTTCAGACGATCTTATTTATGTAGAAGAAAGTTTTGTGATGGCTACAATATCTATCCGTTAAATATATTTCTATCGCGTGCAGACGATTACGAAAGATAAATCCGTTTGCACTTAAATTAATATAAATAGTTCAGGATTAGCTTCCAGCTTATATTCCAGAACGAAATAAAAAATTCCTCACCAAAAAAAATGAAACAATAAAATATACATAAAACACAAATTTAAGACATGTAACGAAATTACGTGCTTAAAACACTGAAATTATCAAAATCAAAAAGGCTTCTGTAAATAGCGATCTTCGGCGATTTCTTCCGCAGCGACCCTTCCAAGAGGCCAAAACGAAAGTATCGCTTTTAATAAATTTCAAAACTTTATTTGAATACATAATTACTATTTTTAATATATTTTTTTGGTATTGTTACTGGGCAATTTAAAAATACATATATTAAATGTAAAAAAAAAAAAAAAAACTATTAGAATTTTCAATAAAAAGAAGGGATTTTTTACCTATTTTGTGTAACCCGGGAAGTTCGATTTGGATCTCCGAGTGGTTATGTTTACCTTTCTTACAATTGTTTAATGCGACTGTCCTTCGTTATTCTTCAAATATCCCTTTTGTAAATGAATTCTTGTCGCATGTTTGTGAATATGCTTACCGCGATCAAACAAGTGCAGTGCTGATTCATGATTTCAATTTTGGAATGTATATTCGAAGCTTCGAACTGTAAACCTGATCTTCAATAACCGATACACTGAAACCTAGGGCTGAAAAGACCGGTGTTAGTATTGGGCAGATGGTCTAACACCAACTCGACGAATCTAAACTAAGATTTCAGCACTGAGCTAAGAAGTATAGTTCCACAAACTTTCAATGTATTGTAAATGTACCAATAATGCGCTACTTATCTAATTATCATTAAAACATTTCTGAATTCCAGAAAATACAGGGTACGGCAGAAAAATGTATACGTACACTGTTTAACGGGTCATAACTTTCTAATTTGTCTTTCTTTTAAAGTCTAGAAATAATAAGTGGACCAGATTAACTTTTGAAAAAAGAAAATTTATTTTAAAATACTATTGTAAGTGTGAAAATGTAGCAGAAGTACAAAAACAATATCGCAGATAGTTTACAGCAATTCCACCTATGCGACTTACAATTCATCGCATAAAAGGCAAGTTTGAAATGAATGGATGTTCATAGTCAACGTTACGGAACCGCAATTGAGCAAGAATGCGCCAAAACACCAAATGAAATGTTTGTTAAAGTTTGTGAATAAATAGCCCACCGTTATAAGCAGTGTATTGACCAGACCGGTAATAGTTTTGAACATCTGTGGTAAGAGGAAAAGTTATACAGTTTACGTAGATTATTTTGCAATTTAAATATTAATTAAATGTAAATAAAACAGGAGTTATAATCACTTTAAGTGTGTATACATTTTTCTGACGCACCCTGTATATATTGTTTTAGCCCAGTTTTAACCTTCATCTAACATAATAAATATTCAATGTTTCAAACTATATTCCATTGAAAAAAGTAAAAAAATTAAAATGAAACCTTCTATGCTCCAGTTGTGAGCATAGTAAATTTACTGTGCACCATTACTGGGTCTCCAGAAGTGAGACACTCTCAAGTCTTGAGTTTGGTGTGTACCATATACAAGATTTATTTTGATTTATAATTGTAGAACTAAATACACAGAATAATAAATACGTATTTAGAAGTTTAGATGGTTATATTAAACAATTTCAATAGTAAATCTGCAGAAGAGTGGCCTCAACTTCCGTTGTGCAAATCTTCTTACTTCTCACTTTACCTAATATCTAATATCTTACAATATGCAATGTAATTTTTTTAGGTTATATACAGGGCATCCCTTCTTATCGTTGACCAATAGATAGTTCATAAGTCGATAGTTACAGAGGTGTGGTTCGAAATATAGTATATTTCAAATATTGTCCTTTATCATATGAAAATCCATTTACGTCATAATAGTTTCAAAATAACGCTAATGCAGCTTTTTTAAGTTATGAAATTAGAAAAATTATACGTTTCTGGATTCTATAAGTTATATTTCGAAAAAACTTTCTCTATTTTCTAATAAGTTAAACAGTACAAATTCCAACCTTCTACTATCAAAACTTACCGAGTTGCATCACATTGAATTTTATAAATTTTCAGCGTTTTCTGACACTTAAATGCGCTTTTCCGTTCTCAATACTAGAATGTTACAAATGGTAATGAAAAGACCCATGAAATTAACCAACAAATATTATATCAACTTTTTTTTTTTTTTTCGGAGGAGGAGATAGTTCTTGTCTCTGTGAATTCCTTGGTTTTGTCTATTGCTAATTTTTAACTTTCAGAGAGATCTTCTATATTTTGTCCGATTTTTGCTTTAAAAAAATCCTTCAAATTTCTTATTCCTTCTTTTTACCAAAACGTTAACTACCCCCCCCCCCCCCCGCCTTCTCCAGCATACAAAGTTTAAAATATTTAAATTGCTTCTCTTAATTTCAAATAGCGTAAAATGATAATGGCTCCAATTTAGCCGAAACATGCCAACTGTCTAATAAAACTTATTTTACTGTTTATAAAGTTTTTATTTTACGCCATTTAGCAATTAACTCTTTAAATCCCAAGCTTTAAAAAACTGAATGACCCCAGAATCCCAATAAAATAGCCCAAAATTGTCGTTTTTCCTTCCCCTTTTTTCGCTTCGTAAGTAGTGGAAAAGACCCTACTGGTTTCTCCCTTTATTTAAATTTCGACAGGTGTTAAACACATTGTTTATCATTGTTGCTCTAGTTACTGAAAAAATCTTGTTTTTCTTTCTGCACTGTCCAGAAATGCCAACACCTTATCCCATCCATCAACGAGAGAAACCATCCCCTTGACAGAACACCAACCCACTTAAGGGAAGGAAAATCCTTTCAGCTATAGATGGCTATTACGGGTTTCTGTGCAGTGGGATGATTTCGGCTATTGTGGGATTCAAAATGTTAAAAGAATTATATTATTACAAAGTGTTATAATTTGTTATATCTTTAAATTATATATATTTACTATCCTATTTGTTACTCTGTGGTAACAAAAGTTAAACAATCATCAAAGTTACTATTGCCTCCCCACCGACATTTCTGCTTCACTTTTCCCCCCCCCGAACCGTCTTTAAATTACTTTAATTTAACGAAAAGTATATCTATCCTATTTGTTACTTTGCAGTAATGATAAATAAGCAGTCAATCATCTAATTACCGGGGCAGGGGGGGGGAGCAAAGCTAAAAAATTTCTTCTTTTTTATATACTTCAAGAGACTATTCCACAGGAAAATGTTGGTGTTAATGAAGTTTCCAGAAGAAAGCACAGAACTTTTCTGCCACATGGTCTTCATGAATTCTGTTTTTTAAATAACTGTTTTCAATGGTTAATTTATCTATTAGAAGTATTTATATTTTCTTAAACATATTAAAGATTCCTTACAAAACAAGTTATTTTAAGATCAAAGAACGCCAACATTTATTTTTTTCTATTTGTGTTTATGTGAATTTGTATCAATACCTACAGCTGAAACAATTACAGAAAATGCTTATTAATCTAATTTTATTTGAATTATGTCATCATGCACATAGAAAAAATTAACTGTTTAACATTATGATATTTTTTGCATATGATTAGAACACAAAGAAAACCAAAATTAAAATTTTAAGGCAAAAAGTTGCTTGAGGGCTGCTAAAAAATAAAACAAGTTAATAAGTATAGCCATTTCATTTAAACTTTATAAAAGTGCAACCAACTACCAATCAACCAACTTTAAAAATAAACTATTTCAGTTATTAATTTCTTCTTTTAACAATCACATGTCTGTAAGCTTAATAAAGTTACACTTTCGCTGCTCCCTAAGTGGGCCACTTGTGCGCTAATTGTGGTTCCATGACCCACTATGGTTCTGCTGCACAAAATACTGAATAAATTAATATACAAAGGCTTTGAACCAAAAAAATACTTCATTCAAATAAATTAAATATAAAAATTAAATTTGGTATATGCTCCAGGGACGGTCCCTTAAGTTTACTAATGGTACAGTTTAACAATAGTGACAAAGTAACTGGCCACCGCTCAAAATTAATAACATACTGAATTTTTAAGTTTGCGGCTTATCTAACAAAATATTTAAAGTGTAATAAATGACAATTTAATCCAAAATAAAACATAATATTTAAGAAATATTATTATAAATAAAAACTTATCTGTCAATGATATCACTAAGAATTTGCCATCAAATTTGTTTTTGAAAACACTCTACAAAATAAACTTATCCACCAATAGAAAAACAGCTATTCCAAACAGTTTATGGACAGTTAAGGGTTTTAGTTAATCAGATTTCTTTCAGTTGTTTTTCGAGTAATGCGTTGAGGTCTTAAATTTAAACATTTTTAATTTAATGCCACCCTTCTCAAACATGTGGCTCACTACAAATGCATTTACGTTAATACTAAAATCTGCCTTTGAACTGATATACCTTACAATTAATATTTTACAAATTATTCAGTTACAAAATCGCTCAACTAATTTGCGTACCCCCCCCCCCCCTACCATATAGGTATGTGTGTGTTTGTGGGTATATAAATTACAGGTCTTAAATTATTTTAAAATATTTAAAAATCATGAAAACTTTTTACATTTTTCTATGGCTTTTAATGTTACCTAGATCCAAATTATGCTGTTTACTGAAATAGATAAATGCTTACACCACATATGATCTGTGACACTTTATCTGATTAAATTAGTGGTATTCGGGTGACACATTCATAATGTAAATTGTTAAGCTTTAAATAACTGCGAGGTTGACTTAAATTACACCCTCTGATAGTTTCTCACCGGCCAGAAGATTAGACGTCATTCAAGCATGCAATTTACGAATAAATTATCTGCATTATCTACATTATCTTGTTAGCAGAAACTTTTTTATTTTTGATTGAATATTTTGATAAAAATTTGCCTAAATAAAACAACGATTGCCCCAGGTTGTACTTATGATTTTTTTAAGCAATGATACAATAAACTACTATAAATTGCGTACATCTATTTTGAAATTATTCAGCAATACTTAGTTGTATATGACAATGATATATATGATTAAATATGAAAAAATATTTTTGCATTTTTTCATACATATATTTAATTTTTTTTTAAAGTCATGTCAGATAAAATATCTAAAAACAGACAAATTCGAAAATCTAAATGAAATTAAATTATTAAAATTGAAGTAAAAATAATTTCAAGTGGCACTTGTCAAACTTAAAATCTATCTTAGTATTGGAGCATTGTTAAAAATGCGATATTACTTCTGAATATTAAATAAATCAGAGCTGTCCTGTAACAGGATGACTGTAACATATGGGTTAAAGGCTCGGATCTCATAAAATGCTTAAAATTTTCAATTTGTGCTTAAACATTACAGCATACTTAGACAATTGCGAAATTATAACTAATTTATATTGCTTCACAATATACAAACTTATATATAAACAGAACCTTTAAGTTCGTAAAAAATAACTATACATTTCTAAATCATTTTTCAGTTTCTCTCAGAATGTATTTCCTACAACTTTAACATATAATTTTTATAAAAATCTATTAGAACTACAGAGATTAAACTTCACATTCTTATATAACTATTTTTATCTTTAAAATTGTGTACAATATATATTTTTCTTTCATTTTCTGATTACTTCAGTAATTATATTTTGAATTCATTTATTTCTGAGAAAATTAAAAACGCTGCCTCCTAATTATCAAAGGTTATATTCGTAACATTCATGCATGATTCGAAAATGTTAAAAGTATACCTAACTGACCGTGGTCATAGACATTGACATATAAGTATATAAAAATTAAATAGTCATACTGAATAATATTATGTATATAGAAAGTATCTTTTGTGCTATTTCTAAACTAAAATACATTTTTTTCATTTGATTTTTCTGAATGCATCAATAATTATATTTTGAATTCATTTATTTTTGAGACATTAAAAATGTTTCTTCCTATTATTTAAGGGTATATTTGTAACATTCATGATTTGATTTGAAAATGTTAAAAGTGATTAACTGACTTAACTGATGTGTAATCATAGACATATCACATATACGTATATAAAAATTAAACGGTCCCACCGAATAATACTATGTATATAGCAAGTATTTTTTGTTCTATTTATAAACTAAAATACACCTTTTTTAAGCAAGTAAAAATATTTATTTTATATCTCGCTTAAAAGAGGCTTTCTTTTGTATCTTGCTTAAAATATGCTGTCTTTTGTATCTCGTTTAAATTACACGATAAACATCTTGCTAAATATGCTTCGCTCGCATTGCCTTATGTATCCGTAAAAACTAAATCTCTTCACAAGCGAAGAAGTATCTCAAGTTTTACAAAATAACAATAATTCATATCTCTACTTAGAGTTAGCCGAAATATTTTCGGTTGTGGTCAATGGTGTTCCAATAATTATTTTTGATAAAGTATCAAAATATGCGAAGATAAAAATGCACAATTCTATTATTTCGATATTTTTTTCTAGACACAGTACTTTATTTTTTTTTAATACATACGATTTGAATTCACATTAGAAGCTGACTTGTCCTAAACATAAACAGCAAAGTTATCTCTAGAAAAACAGAGTAAGTTCAATCTTAAAAATTATCCCTAGAAAAGCAAAAAATTAAAACCACGATGTACAAAAATACAAACATCTTGCAATGCAATTATTTTGATTAATTCTAATTTCACCCTTTCTATCTGGATAAAAATTGACCACTACATTTTAAGAATCATTAATGATAATTGAAATTTTCACTGACAAAGGGGGACAGCTATATTTTGCTATTTCTTATCGGGACAGTGTTCAATGTCACAGGCGAATAGATATTAATTACTTTTTATTTACAGGTAATAGCAAGTTTTTAGTTAAGTTGACACAAATTCGTACCATATTATTGATAATAGCTATGAAAGAAAATACATGTCTGTTACTTAATGGAGACATTTCAGGAATGTCGGTAAAACACCCCTAGTTTTATAAGCGTAGGAATTGTAATTAAAATTCAGAAATTCCAAAAAATTGTAACTTTATAAACAAAATTTTATAATGCTGAATAATATACTAAGAAATTAAATTTTTTCACTTGAAAAAATCATAAATTTCATACATTTTGCTAAATCGTAGTTTTACAAACGAAGCAAACCTAATTAAAATTAAAAAAATTGGAAAATCGAAAATTTTTAAAGGAAGGAATTCTTAAGTAACAGAATGTTTTCTATACACGTTCCTAGCTATCTAAAAGCAAATTCGTTTGTTATTACTCTTAATTCCATGATATGTATGATAAACAAATGCATGTTATAACAGGTAAATCTTTATCTTAAATTATAACAGTGGAACACAGACTAAAAAATAAAATATCTTCGGGGATAATTCATGGCGCGAAGGAAAGAGTAAAAACTAACTATACTTACAAACATTCGGTTCTGTTTTCTTGTTTTTGAACATAGACTTAAGTACTCTATAGGCCATGAAAATATGACGGTTGCATTTTGATGTTGGAATATGTCGAAGACCTTTCACGTTATGATTCCACCATAAGTAGTCAATAATAGAGCAAAGTACTATAGGTACAAAAATTGTAACAAAAAGACTCCATGGAAACTTAAACCCTGCTGAATCTGCTGATTCTAAAGGTTTGATTTCTTCAGCTCTCAATATGCTTTCTAACATATTGTATTCACTGAATTCAGCTTGCAGTAAAAATGAGCCCACTGAAAATGGGGACCAGCTACATTTGATTAAATTGTCTCTTTCTTATGTCGACACTTCTTGTTAAGGTTTAACTCACTGGTCAATGTCACGGGCGGATAGATATTACATTCTATTTCAGACAGCTTAAAGTGCACATATCTATTTTCGGTTCGATGACTTTATTTTAGATAAAATGGGTAAATCCGATGCAGGTAATTGTGTAATGTGTAAATCGCGTAATTGATTTGCTTAAAATTTCAAAATTTTGTTACTAAATGTATTTAGAGATGACACTTGCCGTGTCTACTGATGCATTAACAAAGAGTCTGCACAAAAAAATAAGCTTTACAATTTCTAAAGTAATGTTCTTAAATTGCATAATCTTATGAAAATGACCTTAAATTTGGACTGTCTGAACAATTGCATACAAATTTCCCAAGAATTTTTTTTTAAATATTGATAATTTTTATGGAAACTGAGGTTTAAATGAATCTAATTATAGTGATATCTCGTTTAACAAAAACCTCCGCAAACGAATGTTTCGACTAACGAATTTTCCTTTTGTTCACTCAACTAACGAATATTCATTCGGGTAACGAAATCTATATCGGATATGATTTATTAAATGCACGTGTTGGTATAATGCATCTTGCATTGCACTATATTTGGACGAAAATTCACGTTTCGGTTAACGAAAATTTCGGCTGGTGAATAAGGTCACGGAAAATTATCTTTAATAGACGAGGTCAAGAAGTATCATTTTATTAATTTCTTAGAAAATTTTAATAAAGTGATAATTAGGTTTAATTTAATTTTAAATGAATGATCTTCATTAGGCTCACCTCTTAAGTTTGGAAAGTTTTGCAGAATTTTTCTTGAAATTACTACTTAAAAAGGTGCATATATTGAGTATTGAAATACATGTGTCAACTAAGGTTATTTAAAATTAAATATGATTCTTATTTTTATAATTTTATAATCAAAGATTTATTAATATAGAGATATCATTAACTGAAATTCTTCATCTAATTTCCATAACTCAAGTATAGTCACTCGTCTGCAAATTAGTTGGTTAATCGTGCACTAAACACTGATATATTCCGTTTCATTCTTAAACAGTATTGATAGAAGTCTGCTGTCAAATGCTGTATAAATTTTTATTTAACTACGTCTATCTGGCTACGGTTTAGTAGCTATCAGTCTATGCATGCATCTGTACCCAGACGCTATGATGTGAATCCTCAGTGGTAGAACAAATTTTCTCATGTAATGTGTCAGTAAAACTTTAGGAATTCTGACAGTATCTCAAGTAATTCAAAGGTCCGAAAAATTAATCATGGCTGATACCAAATGTCAAGAAGTTGTACATTTTTTTTTCTTTTAAATATCGCTGAAAGGATGTCATTAGTATAGGTATTCAGTAATAACCCAGTTAGCACAGCAATATCGGCCAATATTGGAAACAGCCATTTTGAAATATCGGCCAATATCGATAAATACCGGACCGGCCGATATTGCATGGCTAACTTTTTTTTAATATTGGCCAATATTGGAACCCAAAATTGGCCGAGATCAGCGAACTTCGGACCGGTCGATATCGGTGAACGTCGGAACGGCGATATAAGTGAATGTCGGAACGGCTGGCGAACGTAGGACGTATCGGTGAACGTGGGACCGCCCAATGTCGGTCAACGTCGGACTGGATTCAAAACTGGATTCGGCATTCATTAGTAATCCATTTCCCTCTATATTTTTGAAAAAGATTTGCCATTTTATATTGTTGAGTCCAGCTTTGAATTATTTCTCTGTCTATATATATATATATATATATATATATATGCCTCTTTCATGCCATATTGATTAATAGATCTGTTAAATTTCTTATTTTTATTCCCTCAATGCTTATTATATCCATTAGATATAAACGCACTAATAAAGATTATGAATGAATAATAAAACAGCATTTCATGAAATTTTGCAATCTTTTCTTTTTTTGAAATTGCTTATTTTTGAAGGAGAAAATTGAAATATCATTAATAAAATTACGTATTCCAAATTTTATAATAGCTACATTTTTAAGTTTTTTTTTTCATTGTTATTGTTCTATGTGAAAATTATTCACTTGTAAAATAGGCAATTAAATGTTACTTTTTTCATTAAAAGTAAAAAGGTATATGCAAAATTATATCCATAATACCAATTTGTCGAAATTGTAGGTTGAAAAATATAATATTGTATTATTTGAAAAAATCACTTTTATTACCGCATGTGCAATTTTTCATTTTTTTTTTCACATAACTTACAGAAATTTTTATCCATTATTAAAAATCTCAAAAAATAACATGGAGCTGAAATGAAGTATTCTTTCCTGCTTTTACCATAAATGTGAATCTTTAGGTATGTTTATTGTATATCATTATATATATAATTTTTGTGCCTCCTCCCCCACTCCCCTGAAAAAAAAATCTATTTTCTGGGAAAATTTAGTCGAAAACAATTTATGTTAAGCTACGTATGCAAAGATCAAAATGTTGTTGTTTTTTTAAGACTTAACCAGTTGTTTATAAGTACTGCCTCTATACTAAATGCATCAAAGAATCAATGAAAAAAATAATTAGTTTCCAGTTTCTACAGTCGTTTGATTAACTTAGAACAAAGTTTATATTTTAACTTTATGACAGTCTCCATTCTGAATCAGAGTCTGAACTTACCTACAGTACTGTGAGATGAACACCCTATTCCAATGGAATAATATGTTCATTATGTTCCCTCTACGTTCTGATGTTTATTTTATTTTTTTCATGTTCAGTATTCTATATAAAAACATAAACTTATAAAATATATAATTAAGCCTCTGTCTGCTCTTTCTTTTTTCCAAATTCTCTCGACCAGTATCTTCACTATTATTGCATATTTCAAATCATAATGTATTTGAAGTATTTAGCAAATTTATCATTAGCATTTTTTCCCTTTGACTGTGGAATTTTTAAAACAAATTTCTTCAAAAATTGTGTATTATATAATTTTTTCTACAAATTTCTTGCCCATGGAAATTGCAGGATAAGCAGGTCAGGGGGTTAAATGCTATTTTTTTCTCGTTAAAAAAAAGTCATATGCAAAGTTATATCAATAAATTAAATTTGTAGAAATGGTAAGGGATTCTGTTATTACCATATGAGCATTTTTTCATATATATTTTTTTGTATATAATGAATAAAAATGTTTGGCCATTATTAAATCTTAATAATATTATAAATCTGATTGTGTGCAAATGTTAGGCTGAAGCCAGCGCCAAAATGGAGCATTTAATGATCCTGTATCTTTGCATATAGGTTAATTATAACCCTCATTTGAACATAGGCTGGTTTTTGTTTATTTTATTTAAATATTTTTCTTAATAATTCAAAATTTCGTTATTTTCATAGAAAATGAATGGACATTTTTTCGTATAATATTTTAAAATGGTTAAATTTACTTTACCGTTGCTAATACTTTATCGTTGCCAAACTAATTCAAAACCCGGAATAATAATTTTTATTCAACAATTTAATTTCAATTGAAAATTTTTCAGGTGAAAAATGAAAATGAAATAAAAAAAAAATCAACGAATTAAAAAGAAGATTAAATAATATTATTAGAAATAAAACGTACTTTTTTTAGTTTTTGATAATAATACAAGGTTTTAATATGCGTAACCATAGGAAACAGGTGAATATGACGTCAAATATCGAAAATAAAGCGGATATGCTTTGATTGGTGAAATAAAATGATCTTGGGTTTTTTTCTACAATTTTTTTTCTTTTTTTTTCTTTTTTTTTTCTTTTTTTTTCTTTTTTTTCTTTTGTGTGGTAACAATACTCGGCGTTTTACAGTCTGCTCACGGCTAATATAACTATACCATATTTTTTATTTAAATTTTTAAAAAGTAAAAAGAAGTTTCAAAGGAAAATGGTTAGCAAATGTAAATAATATGCTCCGCAAAATTATCCATGTCGAAAATGATGTCATGGATAGCGAGAAACAGTTATTTACATACTTAAAACTAAAAGAAATAATCGATTACCTAAAAAAATGACGAATGTTAATAATTCCATTTTTGTTGATAAAACCTAAAGATTTAATATTATTTCGTTAAAGTAACATAATTTCCCCTATGCCAGTATTGAAATTAATTGCCTGGAAAAGAAAATTAACAAGAATTATGTCATTAAAAAGGGATTTCTCTGGGGAAAAGAGACGTCATATTTGAAATAAAACGGGAATTTTCCAATAAGTTTTAAAATGAGTGTGAATCAATTCCTTACATTAATAATACAAGGATCAGTAAGTATAGAAAGTAGATGAGTTTCACGCCATATTTATAACAAAAAATTTAAATGTTTGTTTTTCTATACTGATTATTGAGCATGAGTATCCGTTATATTCAGATGAGAGTTTTCTGCTAAAAATCACATCATAATTTTAAGAAAAGGAAAATGAACACGAATGTATTATATTAAAATCTGACCGCGTGTTTGTATTTCGCAACTACTTGTAGAGTATCGAACGCAACGCGATTTACTTAATACCGGTTATCATTGATCCGAGGATGTCACACAAACTCTCAGAACTTAAAAAATTAAATTAAATGCCTTTTTTTTTTGTAAGTTTTAACGAAGTTTCTCTAAAAACGGAAAGTAAATTACTCCATATTTGTGCATAAAAAAAGAGAAATAAAACAGATCAGTGTATTTTTTTACACCATTTTCTCATTAAAACTGAAAATTAGAACTTATTTTCACTTTGAACAAATGGTGAAAACAAAATCTTGATTTCATTAAATTATCCGAAAAATAAAAACACATTTTCACATATTCAAACTTCATGAATCAATTTATTCTGGAGAACAAAAATTGCCTGTCAACATACTGTCATTTAGAAAATAAGATGTGTTTCAGCTATACGTTGAACAAAGGAGGCAGAATTGAATTTAAAGAAAAAGCATATACTATTTCCAATTAATGTTTTTTTGAAGGATGACTGCTAAAACGTTTCACAAAGGCCTTAAAAGTAAAATTGTTTATCAGGTACAATTGACATTTATTTTTACCCAATTCGTCTATTTCCACGATTTTATTTGGCCCTCTTTTTGCATTAGTTGCAATTTCCTTTTCTCGATTATTTGGCACAAAATTTCCCTTTTTGAAGACTGAGGGTCAAGGTCCCTATAACAAAAAATACTGTACTGTCTCCTATGAAATGTGATAAATAGTTAGTTAATTATTAAGGTTTTTAGTTATCAGGAGTGAAATATTTTGCTTAATTAATGTATTTATTCTTCTTTTAATGTTGCGTCAACGAAGTCACGGGTAACAGCTAGTAATTAATAAAAAGGTACTTTTATATTATCCGGGTCAGTTTAGATACACTGCACCAATTATACTAATTACAGTAACTCTTATTTTTTGACAACTATATAGTTTATTTATTTTTTTTTGTTATAATTTATAGTTTATTTTTTTACTATGGTTTTTATTTATTTATTTATTAATGTTCATTCGGTATATTTTATTTATTTTATATTATTTAAAATTTTTAACTATGTTATGTATTTAATAATGTTAAATTACTGTTTTGAAAATGATTAGCAAGAAGATTCGTAATTGGCAACCATTCTTGGCGATCTATCCCCTGGCTCGGATAATAATACATAAGTTAGAAAAAAAAATAACATGCAGCTGAAATGATTTATTCTCTTCTGCTTTTACCATAACTATAGATCTCCAGACTTCTATATATATATTAAATATATATATTATATATAATTATATATTAAATAATATATATATTAAATATATATACCCATTTCAAAAAAAAAAAAAAAAGAAAAAAAAAAGCTATTTTCTGAGAAAATTTTGAAATTTTGTAGAAAACAATTGATGGTAAGTTACGTATGCAATGTCCACCTGTTTTTTTTTTTTTAATTAATCAATTTTAATTTTAGTTATCCTTGTGTTAAAAATCATCAAAGAGTCAATAATGAACTTTGAAGTTTATTAGTTTTCAATTTCTAAAATCGTTCAATTAACTCACAACGAAATTTATATTTTATCTTTATGACCATCTCCATTCTGAATCGGAGTCTAAACTTACCGATTCTACAATATTGGGAGATGAATATGTTCATTATGATCACACTATGTTCTGATGTTTTTCTTTTTTTTCTTTTTTTTTTCATGTTAATTGTTTTACGTGAAAACATCAACTTGTGAAAAAGTAGATATTTAAATGCTACTTATCTCATTAGAAATAAAAAGGCATATGTAAAATTATGTCCATATTACAAATTTGTGGAAATTGGAATTTTGAAAAATCTAATATTACAATTTCAATGCAATATTGTATTTATTTGAAAAAAAAAAAACATTTTTATTACAGTATGTGCAATTTTTCATATAATCTGATAAACACAAGAAATATTTAACTATTATTAAAATTTATAAAAGCAACATTTAGTTGAAATGATTTACTCTTTTCTACCTTAACCTTAAATATAGATTTTTACACTTGTCTAATTGTATAAAAATATGAATTAAAAAAAAAAAATAGCAATCTTCTGGGAAAATTTAGTTGAAAACAATTTAATGTTACTAAGTGACATACGCAAAAATCCACGTTGTTTTTTTTAACTTACCCTTTTTTTAAAATTAATATTTCTATACTAAAGACTATCAAAGAATCAATATATATATATTTTAATTTCCAATTTCTGAAGTCATTTAATTAATTTCAGAAAAAAGTTTATATTTTGTCTTTTTGACCGTTTCTTTTTTGAATCTGAGTCTGAACTTTCCGATTCTACAGTATTGGGAGATGAACACTCTGTTGGATTAGTATGTCCATCACGTTCTCTCTATTTTTTGATGTTGTTTTATTTTTCATGTTCAGTTTTCTACGTGAAAACATTAACTTGGAAAATTGATAATTAAATGTTATTTTTCTCATTAAAAATAAAAAGACACATGCAAAATTATATCAATAATATCAATTTGTGGCAGTGGTAAGGTTGGAAAGTGTAATACAGCTTTTGAAAAAATAATGTCTATACCATATGAGCAATTTTTCATATAATCTGATATTCACCAGAAATATCTTACTATTATTAAAATTTAAAAAAGCAAGACTTGGTTGAAATTATTTACTCTTTTTTACCTTTACCTTAAATATAAATCTTTACACTTGTCTAATTGTATTAAAATAAGAATTTTGAAAAAACAAAAAAGCAATCTTCTGGCAAAATTTAGGTGAAAAAAAATTTATATTGCTAAGTTACATATGCAAAAACCTGTTGTATAACTTTAAAAATTTATAAAAACTTATAAAATTATAAATGTTTTTCATTAAATAAACACAAATTCTTGCAAATATTAGGCAAAATTTATAACTTTTTTTAAAAATTTAGTTTTAATGGTAATTTAAATTAGAAGCTGCAATTGAAATGACCATTTAAACATTCAAATAATATATTACAAAGAATCGTGTTAAATTAAGTAAGAAAACCTATTCTGCGACTGAAATTTTAGTAGTGATTTTTTATTTCCATTTGTAATACATTCATATGAAGTGAAAAAAAAATATTTTTAGTGTATACAAATTCAAAAAAATGTTTAATATCTCATATTTTCTAAGAAAATATAGCTGTAAATAAAAAGTAATAATAATTTTTCCACATCTTTTTGTCTCTGTCATTTTAAAGTTTCTGGAAAATTTACATATCTGTAAGTAATACACTTATATGACGTGAAAACTATATAAATTCCAATGTTTATGAGAAAAGAAAAAGTAAAAGTGGCTGAAAGAAAGTATAAAATATTTTAAACACAACACATTTCGATGTTGACACCCCCCCCCCTTTTCACCTCAAAAAATAAATAAACATAAATAAATAAATAAAAACATTTTATGTTATAAGAAATAAGACAAAACTAAAAGATTTCAAATTTTATCTGGATTTTATAATTCAATTTATCAATTGTTTATCAATTCTTTTATTTGTTATGAACAGCTAACCTCTAAAAGTAATTATTAACGAATTTAAAGGTTTTTCTTTTACAAATAGTATTTTATTGAAATACCCCAAACATGAGATACTAATTTTAAAAGGGCTAATACCTAATACAAAACTTACAAAACAATCCTTAGAATTTTAAATAAAATTTACTATGTACAACAAATAAAATTTATTAATTACAAAAAATAAATAATTAAAGTTTTTATATTTAGAAACAAGTATTATTCATATTTATTATACATATTACAAACTAATTTTCTACAAGTCATCTATTTCTTGTTCAGTTGTTCTCTTTCTTTTTCTTTAAAAACAGTTTCCACCCCAATCGGCAGATTCTGCAAGTACCTTTCCAATGCGGCTGGATTTAGCAGTTGTTTTTGCTTCTTCAAAGTTCATTTTCACACTCACTAGAAAAGTACAATAAGCCGAAATAACAATTTAACTTACAAGGGAGCACTTAGCACAAGCGCACTTAGCATTGAGTCCTGGTGCATTTTGTAGCCCTATACATAAAAGTTAGAGAATCGATGAAATGTCTCTGCTAAATTCATATTTTATGTACAGTTTTATACTTTTATTTTTTTATTATTTAATTTTTAATTGTTTATTTTACGCCAAAATCTAGTTAAGTTGCCAAATATGGTGCTAACGAATCTAAACTACTACTCACACAGCAGACGACTGTGACTTTGTCCAGGGTTGGCAAGAAAAATTCTGCAGCATATCGCACCGCCAAAAACGCAATTATAATGTTGTATTTTTTCTAAATCAAATTCCTAAGTTCTTGAAGGAATTTTTAAAGTTTTTTCACTATTTTATACTATACTTATTATTGACTAATTTGTATTTTTAACTGCTTAAAAAAAAAAAAAAAAAAAAAAAAAAAAAAAAAAAAAAAAAAAAAAAAAAAAACGATGTTAAAAGTCCGATAAGTATTCTCGAAAATTACATTTTCAGAATTTCTGTAAAATCAAAAAATATGATTTTAACAGAAATATTTTATCGATTCTCAAACTTCGTAATATAGGGTTTTAAAACGCACCAGGTCTGAGTGCTAGGTGCGAGTTGCACCAAAAGTGGTTTCCTTACAAATAAATTTTCACCATAACAATGAATAATTTGCTATAATTTACTTATTCTGTTTTTCAAATTTTCCCAAACAATGTAATAGTAAATGTGAGATTTTAATTTATTTTTAAAAGTTACAGCTTGAAAATATTTTTTTTTATAACAGGATTCATACAGACTTCCAGTAAAATCTCAAATATTCATCATGTATCCCATGCACCTACATTTTAAAAATTTTGAAGGGGAAAAACATGTAGCATACACACACAAAAAAAAAAAAAAAAAAAAAAAAAAGTAACTTAACTTGATTCTTCTCCACACTTAAACATTACCTTTGTAAACACAAGATTTTTATTTTACTTCCTTGAAGGTTAAATTCTTTCATCTCCATATCTTATACTCCATACATACTTCAAAAGATGATTATACAAGTAGTGGTAATATTAATCGTGTGAAATACAAGTCTCCATTTTCTACTCTTCTATACTTTAATTGAATCATTGATCAATGCTAAATTTTGCTTCACAATAATTTAAAGAAGTATTTTATTTAAAGAGTTCTAAGCACTCCTTGGAACCTTTTCATTTATAAGGAGTCTGTATACACACTGTTATAAGAATCAAACTTACAATATTAAAATTTCACTTCAGACATTTTTTTCCCTGATTACAAAATTTGAACATAATTTGAAACAAGAACGAAAAATTATGCGTCTAGCATAGATTATGTAACACTTTCCAACGCTTCCAAAATAATTTTACAAATCATACCGTTTAATAAGCTGAAAGATAACATCTAAGTAAACAATTTGGAAAAAGCATAACATATTTAAAAAGATAATTTCAGGAATTTCCAACATATATAATACAATTATTGTTAACAGACAGAATTCTTCCGAATTCTTCTGTGTGTCCCTGTAAATGAACGATGAATGCTGCACACGCAATATTCTGTAGTAAGCCTCTTGTAATGCACCTTTGATATATATATATATAAATTTCAGTGCGTTTAAAATTGTGTAACATCATTAAAATAAACCGCAAATGATTTTTCCCCATTAACCGTAATGTAACGGAATTCTTTTGAGTGTCCCTGTAAAAAAACTATAAGTGCTACACACTTCCGTTGAAATAGGGAACATGCTATAGATAACGACAATAACATATAAAAATTGCAGAGCAATCCGAGCATATTTACGGGAGTTAGAGCACGGACAGACGGCCAGACGGCAGATGGCCATACGGCCAGACAAACCGAAGTCATAAACACTTTTCAACTAGGTTAGAAAGTGTTAAAAATGCAAATTCGAGTTAAAGCGGATTTTTAAAACGCAGTCCAATTTAACCCTTTGATACCTAAAGTTATTTCTCAAAATAATAAAAGTAAAAATAGTTAAAAATAAATAAAATAAATAAAGTAAAATAATTTTTTTTTTATAAGCATTCAATGTTTATCTTAAAAATCACACCTAATTTAATGACTGCAATTCATGTTGTTCCAAAATAAGTCTGTTACAATGCATTAATTTGGCAAAGACCCCAATTATTGAAAATTCACCGCTTTGATTTATGCTTGATAAACAGCCAGAATGAATTTGTGAATTTATTTTTAAAATATACAATATTTGTCGTAATTTTGGAACTGCTTACTGTTAGGAGATGGTAAATTAATTTTTTTATTTATGCAGACGATTTTTGGCTAATGCCAATAAAATCACTAAATACAATTTAATTTTTTGCATTTTTTCTTCTGCCCCCCCCCCTTTTTTTTTGGAAAGGAGGTAAATGCGTTCTGTGACGCTAAAATTTATGAAATGATAATAATTTTGTCTCTTATATTAAATCGCCTTTTTTGTGATTTTTTTTAATTAAAATTATATTACTTTGGAATACTTTCAGGCGTAATTCTTTACATTTACTGTGTGCATATTGATCTTCAATAAACAGTTTAACACGTTATCAAAACCTAAAAGAATTAAAGAAATTGTTACTGACCCCAAAAAAATTGTTACCGGTCGATACGACCTTCTAGACGGACAAACCTCGGATAGTGAATTTAAATATATAAATAAAAATAATATTTCTTCTAATACTGTTCATTAGTTCATCAATGTTTGAAGTTACAAAGGATGTATACGATTTTATATGTCGATTAACAATTAACAAACGATTTATGCTTCTGTCTGACATTTTTAACATAAAAATCCAATAGAAATTATTACCGGAAAAAATATCAAAATAAAATGTTAAATAAAAATATAAAAATTTAGTTTGTAAATTAGGTCTGTTTCCAGGAGAACCAATCGTGATACCTGACTATACATTGTAGATAGTTAGAGAAGTACAAACATAAAAGTACAATCTGTATTTCGTGAGTGATAGAAAATCATTCACGTTTTATTTAACTAATCGTTGTACCCTGACCTATCACTCTCTACATTTTAAGGTTTTAAAAGTGCGACGAGGTAAAGAAATTTGACTGTTGTATAGTTAACCAAAAATTACACTCGTCCGAATTACATTTTATAAATGTTTTCATAATCGGAGAAGAATAGTGCATTTACAAAGATAATTTAAATGCTCATGAATTAAAACTGTGGATGGAGATCGGGATTATGACAATACAAGTAAATTTATAAAAAATATATTAACATTTCCAACAATCTGCGTTTACAGCTTTCATAGTCGTTTTAGTTTGAGCTCAGTCATAAATTTTAGAGATTAGAGAAAATAGTCGGAAAACTTTTTTAATTCGTCATTAGAATTTAATGCAATTTTTTTTCAGACTTCCTTTCTATAGAAAAGAATATGAAATTTCTTTTTTTATTATTATTTTTCTTAATGAGCTGTTTTCATGGAGAGATGAAGAAAATTGTTCATTATATATGTATATATATATATTCCTGTTTCTCTCTTGCATACCTATTCGCTTTGAAATCGAAAACAATAAATGCAACAATTTAAAAAGTAATGTTTTTTCTAGTACCTGAAACAGTTAAAGACTATTATGTTGATTAATATATAGACTAATAATTAATGATTAGTAAATTACTATTTAATAGTTGAGACTCTCTAGGTGTCATCAATTAATTACGTCACACTTCACGAGGAGGGAGACGGCCCAAAAAGTGTAATACAGTGTGGTTGGGGAAAGGAGAGATTAAGACAGAGAGATGAGAAAGGACAGAGAGATGAGAAAGGAGAGATGACGTCTCATATAAAACATGAAACAATTAGAAACGTCGTAATTACAAGCAGCATAATCAAGTTCATTAAAAAAAGTATTTACGTTTAGACGTTTAGCGCGCATTTTTCCCAAAATTTTCGGACTAAAAAGCGACATGCGCATTATACACGGAATATTTCGTCAACTATATGAAACCCCAAACAGTATGTGACACAGTGTGGCAACGGGAAAGGGATGAGGGATTAAGACGTTCTGATGTGAGATATAAAACATGAAACAAGTAGAAAGTCATTTTTTGCAAGCGGAATAATAAAATTCATTAAAAAAGTCGTTGACGGCTTGTGCTGAGACAAATAGGTAGCTTTCCTATACGTTCGTTTTAGAATTTTCTATTTCTTTGCTAAAATGCAAAGAATACGATTACAGAAGATTCGTGAATGCTGAATTTCAATAAGAAATTCGTCAAATTACAGCCAAGTTTGCCGCATTTTTTGGAGACTTAATTTTGGTTGCCAAATTTTGCGATATTTCACCAAGTGTGGTCAAACTTATCGAGAATTTGACACTAACGGATACGAGTATATATTTTGTATGCATATGACTGGGGAAATGATTACAACAATGAAAGATAATACAAACTCATAAATTAATCCCTGATTTTTTTTTTTAATTATTTGTTGTCTGGTTACGCATAATTAATCTACGCATAATTAAATTGCCTACGGGCCATTGAAAATTTTTTTGAAAATTTATTTTTTTTATATTTTTTTAATAAGTTTAAATATAATACTTTTAAACTGAAAATATTTTTCTTTTTTAATGGTGCAATTTTCTTATTTTTCGAAAATTCGAAAGTTTGGCCTTTAACTACAACCTTATTTTCCAAGAAGAAACTGAGATTTTAATATTTTTTTGTTTCTATAAGAAGTTAATATGCTGCTCATGAAGCTCAGATATTTTGGTACAGGTCAATGCTGCTGCACGTTTCCGACATAATATGTGACCAAATGTAACAAAAAAAAATATTTTTAAATACTTGAAGCAGAGTCAGATAGGAAGGAAGGCCTACATAAAAGGCTTTAGCTAAACAAGCCCCTCCTGATGTGTAAATCTGCTAACTGCGAAGTCCCTGGAGTTGCAAAATCCCTGGGGGAGAGGGAAACTTTATTCTCAATTAGTTCACAAGTGCCTGCCCGCATAAGAAACAACGTGGAATTTTAAGTTTAAACAAATTTGAATTTATTCCTTCCTAAAAAGATTTTTCCAAAATATGTCAATTTTTCGCCGCCGAGAACATATGTAATCCCTTAAACAAAGTACTACAGGTACAAAAATTGTAACAAGAAGGCTCCATGGAAACAAATCCTGCAGAATCTGCCGATTCCAACGTTTTGATTTATTTAGTTCTGAATATGCTTTGTCCCGTGTTAGTCTTTCTTGTTATCTTAATATTGTTTTCTCCGAATTGAACTTTTAATAAGAGTAAGCCTACTGAGAAAGTGGGACAGCTGTATTTAGCAATTTCTTATCCAGATTTAACTAAGTGTTCAATGTCACGAGCGGATAGATGTTAATTACTTTTTCTTTACAGCTAATAGCAAAATTTTTAGTTATGTTAAATCAAATTCGTACAATATTATTGGTAAAAGTTAAGAAAAAGAATACATCTGTTATATTTAATACAGACGTTTCAGGAATGTTGGGAAAAAAACTAATTTAAAAACGAAGGAATTCTAATTTAAATTCAGAAATTCCAAAATATACTTAATTTATGAATGAAATTTTATAATGTGGGATGATATACTAAGAAATAAAAAACTTCACGTGAAAAAATAGGAAAATCGTTGTTTTATAAATAAAGGAAACCTAATTAAAATTCAGAAAATTGGAAAAATCGAAATTTTTAAAGGAAGGAATTCTCAAGTAGCTGAATGTTGTCTATACAAGTTCCTAGTTTATGTGAAAGCAAATCCGTTTGATATTAGTCGTAATCTCATGATACGTATGAAAAAAAATGCACATAATAACAGGAAAATCTTTATCTTGATTTTTTTTTTTTTTTTTTTTTTTTTTGTGGGCCATTATTGCTGGTAACAGAATTGATACAACTATTCAGAAAATAATGCAAACACATCGAAAAAAATAAAAGAAAAATTCTGTTAAAAATTTTAGGTTTAATTAAAATACCCCCCCCCCCCCACAAAAAAAAAAAAAAAAAAAAAAAAAAAAAAAAAGAGACCCTGTTTTAATAAGAGATAATATTATAAACCGAAAATATGTAATTTAAACATGAAAGGAATATTTGTAATGCTTAATTTTTTTTTACAGATGACGCCTCTCATGTCTAATGATGCAATTAGAAACAAGGAGTCAGTATAAAAATAATTAAGCTTTACAGTATCTAAAGTAATGTTCTTAAATTGTATAATCTTATGAAAAGGACGTTAAAACTGTACTGCCTCAACAATTGCAAACAAATTGCCCAATAACTATTCTTGAAATATTGATCAATTTTAGGAAAAAAAAGGTTTAAATGAATCTAATTATAGCGATACCTCGGTTATCAAATACCTCCACTAACGAATGTTTTGGCTAACTAATTTTCATTTTTTTTTCTTACTCGGCCAACGAATATTGATTCGGATAAGGAAATCTAGATCGGATATCATTTATTAAATTAACGTGTAATAAGGCATCTGCATTACATTTTATTTGGACGAAAATTCACGTTTCAGTTAACAAAAATTTCGGCTGGTGAATAAGATCTCGGAGAATTATCTTGTATTATTTTCTTAGAAAGTTTTAATACAGTGATAATTAGTCGATTTAATTTTATTGTAGATCTTCATTAGACTCAGCTTTTAAGCTTTGAAAATTTTGCAGAATTTTTATAGAAATACTACTTAAAAGTGTGTATATTGACTATTGAAATACATGTGTCTAAACTGATGTTATTTAAAATTAAACATATCGCCTATTTTTACAATTCTATAATCAAGGTTCTATTAATGTAGATATTTCATTCACTGAAAATCTTTACCTAATTTCCGTAACTTAACTATGGTCACTTGATTGCAAATTAGTTGGTTAATCGTACACTAAACACTGATATATTCCGTTTAATTCTTAAAGAGTAATGACAGAAGTCTGCTGTCGAATGCTGTGTAATTTTTTATCTGACCACGCCTATCTGAATACTGTTAAGTAGCTATTAATTTTACGCATGCATGTGAACCCAGATGTTATGTTGTGAATCCGCAGTGGTAGAACAAATTTGCTCATATGAGATACCAGTGGAACTGTAGAAATTCTGAGAGTATCTTACGTAATTCAAAGTACGAAAAATTACACATGTCTGGCACCAGACGTCAAGAAATTGAACATTTTAGTTTCTTTGAAATCTCGCTGAAATGGCTATCATTAGTATAGTTATCCAGTAATAAATTGTATTAATCAGTTCTGTTGTACAGAATTTTTCAATGCATGAAATATGTTGAATAAAAAAGAGAATATATTTATATTAACAAAAACTCGTTTAGTACCTTAGACCCCTTTTCAAATAATGATAATGATATATATCCGGTTAAGACTTACCTAATTATATATTGTTTGCGTAAACATTGGTATATATACGAGTAATGTTAGGTATGACGTTGTTTGTTATGCTTGTGGTGGATGTATATGTGTTTTGTATATATTTATATTTTCCCATAAGATTTTTTAATAAATCGAGTTACCATATGCAAAGTCATAAATAAATCCACAAGGTTTGTATTTGGTGTGCGACTGGACCTAAAATGTGTATCATGTGTAAGGTCTTTATTGAGACAATTACGAAATTATGTAATTTTCTCAATAATGATAATTATAACATCCTTATCTATTCTTATCTATCTACTATATGTATAAAACAAAAATGGAAATTTCGTTCCGGCTGCTTATAACTCGAGTTCTGCTGAAAGGATTTTGATGGAACTTGTACTGTTAGACAGATAATTTTTAAGAAAAGGTTTTAGTATATAACATATCGTCCTACGTAGATTATTTATCGAATTATAATGAAAAGTTAGGAATGATAGCGATGAAAACAATATTTGGCTATTTATCACATAGGCCTGTCTAACATAAAAGTACCGCTTTTCCTTGCAATTAACTTTTTAAAAATGTTGAGTTGATTCTATGTTTTTAAAGCGGACCTATTCAGTAATTTCAAAAAGTACCCGATGGATTTTTCTGCAGTTTGGATTTTTTGCCTTCGGATAGAGAAAATTCCCACGCTCATTATGATGTATAATATATAGATATAACCATGATTTTTGATAAAGAAATTTGGTATTTTATTGTTACTTTGGACGAAAAGGTTACCATTAGTTTATTTTTTATTTTTTTAGCGTTTCGTTCATCTCACGAAACCCTATTACTGCTGCTCCGATGTCTGTCCGTCACAGAGCCATTCTCAGAAACTATATAACTTACAGAGTTGAAACTTCGTGTTTATATAGCTGAATACCAGGTATGAAGCTCAAAATATTAAAATTTGAAAAAAATCGTATTATTTTAATAAATAGAGATAAAAAAACCAAAATTCTAACAGCCTTTTCCTATTAAATTGAAACATTTTTCGTTATAGCAGTTGCCAAAAATTAAAAATCCACAATGAAATTCTTTCTACAATAATTAATTTTCTATTGAACGATTTTCACGTGAAAAATAAAAATGAAATAAAATGCTTCACCAATTGAAAAAAAGATTAATATGAAATACAATTGATTGACGTCATAAACGTAATAAAACGGAAATTGTCAAAGATTTCTCAATAATACAAGGAGCATGAGCGTGTGTATATACACAAAGCAGATTAATATCACGTCATTAGAGAATTAAAAAGAAAATCTGACGTCATATTGGAAGTTAAACGAATTTTTCAAATGTTTGAGAATAACACAAAGCGAGTATCAATCGAAAAAAAACGAAAAAATAGACCGGTAAATTTTTACTTTATAAAAAACATGACTTTTTTTTGGGGGGAAGGGGGGAGGGGGGGCTAAATGAAATTTATTTGGATTTATTAAGGAAAGGATAAAGAATATTAAATGAAAGAATATTATTTGAAAGAATATTAAACGAAACCCTTTGAGCGAGCTTCGATCACACTTAACATTTTTTTTTTTTTTGTGTGGACCATTATTGTTGGTGAAAGAATTGATACAACTATTCAGAAAATAATGCAAACACATCGAAAAAAATAAAAGAAAAATTCTGTTAAAAATTTTAGGTTTAATTAAAAAACCCCATCCCCACACACACACACACACACAAAAAAAAAAAAAAAAAAAAAAGAGAGAGACCCTGTTTTAATGAGAGATAATATTATAAACCGAAAATATGTAATTTAAACATGAAAGGAATATTTGTAATGCTTAATTTTTTTTCAATTTAAGAGATTGTAATTAAATCCATATTTGGCAATTTATCGTCTGCTTCAGGTTAAGAAATATGCATCTGATTAATTAATCAAATAGTGAGCGATTAAAAAAAAATTTCTAACTTCCATATCATGTGACTTACAGGGGAAACTTGGAGATGTAATTGTAAAAATGACTTTACTACTGAGTTACATGCTATTTGTTTATTTGCGATTTTGATTTTACTTTTATCGCCGAACAATGAGATTTTAAGCCAAAAATGCATAAGCGTAACACCAGCTTGAGCAATATTAGCAATAATGGTGTTTTTCAAGTGTACAAGCTCATTTTTGGAGTAAATTTTTATATTCAAATGTAAATTATATAAATAGCCGTTAATGTTATAAAAATGGAGTCAACTATTTAAATTTTAGTGTAAATGTCTGAGACACAAATACATGTAAAATAATTTAATTTCAGACATTTAGAAAAATTTTCCTCATACTGTACTACGGAAACATGCCGATTTCTTTTCACCAAACATGTGATTTTTATAGCTTCGAACTTAGATCAGTGAATATTGTCCTTTTTTTTCTTTTTTTTTTTTAACATATCGCCAATTTTACTTATAGAAACATCCACTGCTTCAAAAGTTAGGAAGTAAAGATTATTCTTAAGGAGATGTATGCAATTATGCGTTATTACTATCACAAAAAGAGACATTTTGAAGTAAAAATTGCTTGCTGAAATGAATTTTCGATATTCTTTGTAATTCGTCATTCCTTTTTAGTCTTTTCTGCACGTCTTTCCTTGTTTTAAGAAGATTTTTAAAGGTATTAAGCTAATCTTCCGTATTCCAGTCTCCTGCCAATTGGCATATCTCTATCTCTATAAAACAGTAGGTGTCTGTTTGCCTGCCCGCGGATTTCACCGTAATTATAACACCTAGGACTCTAAAATTTTTGTCATGGGTAGATGTTGTCACCGGAAAGTATACCTCGGCGCCGGATTTTTAAATTTTAATTTAGATTTTTTTTTATTAAAACGTGTATATGGAATTTTGGGTTCGAGGCTATTTCAAGCTCTCCGCATGGAATAGCCTCGGCAACGCCATCCGTGGCAACGAATCAGCCAGCCAATGAGAGCAGGTGTGATTATGGCATGATCCAGGATCTAGCGACCAGCGACGACAGTTTATGGTCGTAGATTACGCGGGTGTTTAGGTACAAATTCCATTGTTTTGTTTATTTTTTAGATTTATTTTAAAGAAAAGGAATATATTTTTGACTAATTGAGATTAAAGTAGGTTAGTTTTGATTGTATTCATTCTTTGTATGTTTAGTTGCCCCCATATATTATGTTTTAGGTAAGAATATAACTTGCATTTTACTGAATGGTTTCATAGCGTTCATATATCTGCTCATGTTCTGAAATGAAACAAACTGTTTTCAATAACAAATCTTAATGAATTAAATTAATCTTACACTTTACTATAAAATGAACAGTTCTACAATTTATCGCATGTTACAACGTTCTCGGGAACTAAAAATGTAGTAAAAAACTCTTAACAGAAAGATGGTAAATTAACAAACTCATATATATAAGATATAACTTTAAACTGATATGCCTCATCAACTGTTGTCGAAATCAATGTAATGTAAATATTTCTTAAATATTATGATTTTGTTTAAGAATTGGAAACATTCAGTGAAGTGTAGATTGTATTTTTTCATCAAAACAATTTGATTTGTAAGTATCAGGTAAAAAAAATTACCATTTTCTCACATGATGAGTTTCATCAGAAAGTAAAACAATAAATAAATATGAATGATTTGCGGAGCTGTTTCAAAATAATTATAAAGAATAAGTCTTTAAAAATGTAAAATCAATGTTATTTCTGGCCGAGTTTTTTTTTAAATAATTATAAACCATTTTAATTTGTAATCATGTTGTAAAAAAATCACCATTTAGTGACAAATTTTGTGTTTTATAAGAATCGCCCAAGAACGGACATGCAATGTCCGTTCCAATGATATAAAATTTATGTTGTCATCGCACTCTTTATAATTATTTTTGTTGAGGGTTTTTGGGTGATGTTATTGAATTAGTGATAGAAACAGCTCCGCAAATCATTCATATTTACTTATTGTTTAACTTGCTGATAAAACTCTTAATATGTCAAAAAACGGTGATTATTATTTTTTTTTTTACTTCATATTTACAAATTAAATTGTTTTCCGGATTGTAAGTATGATGTAAAATTAAAATAACCGTTTTCTCACATAATGAGTTTCATCAGAAAGTAAAACTATAAATAAATATGAATGATTTGCGGAGCTGTTTCAAAAGAATTAAAAAGAATTAAGTCTTTAAAAATGTAAAATCAATGTTATTTCTGGCCGAGTTTTTTAAAAATAATTATAAACCATTTTAATTTGTAAGCATGTTGTAAAAAATCACCATTTAGTAACAAATTTTGAGTTTTATAAGAATCGCCCAAGAACGGACATGGAATGTGGTATAAAATTTATGTTGTCATCGCACTCTTTATAATTACTTTTGTTGAGGGTTTTTGGGCGATGTGATTGAATTTTTGATAGAAACAGCTCCGCAAATCATTCATATTTACTTAATGTTTAACTTGCTGATAAAACTCATAATATGTGAGAAAACGGTGATTTTTTTTTTTACTTCATATTTAAAAATTTAATTGTTTTGAGGATTGTAAGTATAAGGTAAAAACAAATCACCGTTTTCTCACATAATGAGTTTCATCAGAAAGTAAAACAATAAATAAATATGAATGATTTGCGGAGCTGTTTCAAAAGAATTAAGTCTTTAAAAATGCAAAATCAATGTTATTTCTGGCCGAGATTTTTTTTAATAATTATAAACCATTTTAATTTGTAAGCATGTTGTAAAAAATCACCATTTTGAGTCAAATTTTGAGTTTTATAAGAATCGCCTAAGAACGGACATGCAATGTGGTATAAAATGTATGTTGTCATCGCACTCTTTATAATTATTTTTGTTGAGGGTTTTTGGGCGATGTTATTGAATTTTTGATAGAAACAGCTCCGCAAATCATTCATATTTACTTAATGTTTTAACTTTCTGATAAAACTCATAATATGTGAGAAACTGTGATTTTTTTTTTTTACTTCATATTTACAAATTAAATTGTTTTGAGGAAAAAATACATCCTACACTGCACTGAATGTTTTAATTTCTTAGCAAACTCATAATGTTTAAGAATTATTTACATTATATTGATTTCGACAACAGTTGATGAGGCATATCATTTTAAAGTTGTATCTTATATATGAGTTTGTTAATTCAATGATGTGAAATTTATGATTATTTATTTATTGTTATTTACAATTTTTCTTTCTGTTACTGTTATTGGACTACATTTTTAGTTCCCAAGAACGTTGTAATATGCGATAAATTGTAGAACTGTACATTTTGTAGTAAAGTGTAAGATTAATTTGATTCATTAAGATTTGTTATTGTAAACAGTTTATTTCATTTAAGAACATGAGCTGATATGTCTAGCGCTATGAAAACATTCAGTAAAGTGCAAAATATATTCTTACCAAACACATGATATATGGAGGCAACTACGCATACAAAGAATGAATACTATTGAAACTAACTTATGTGAACCTCAATTAGCCAAAAATATATATCTTTTCTTTAAAATAAAACTCAAACATAAACAAAACAATGAAATCTGTGGCAAGCCGCTTTCAGCTGTGAACATGAACTGCCGTCGCTGGATCCTGGATCATCCCATATTCACTCATTGGCTGTCTGCTTTGTTGCTGTGGATTGGCGGAGAGCATGGAATAGCCTCGAATCCAGAATTCCGTATGCATGTTTTAATTAAAAAAAAAATCTACATTGAAATTAAAAAATCAGGCCTAGTTGTTATAATTACGGTGCTTTCCTCAGGCAGTAAGACAGAATAGGTTTGTTTGTATAGAGGTTTGTGTGTGTGCTGTTCTGCGAACCTTTCACTAAATCAGCATTTTTTCCACAATCCTTTGACGAATTTCGTATTTTTTCTGCGATCCTTTGATGAAATTCAAGTTTTTCCTGCAATAATTTGACGAAATTTGCTTTTTTTGTGATCCTTTAATGAAATTCGTGTTTTTTTTATCCTTTTGTCGAGATGCATGTTTTTTCAGTGATCCTACGACATAATTAGTGGTTTTTTCAGCGATCCTTTGACGAAATTCACGTTTTTCCTCTGATCCTTGGGTGAAATTTGCGTCTTTCCCGCAATCCTTTGATGACATTCGCATTTTTCCGTGATCCTTTGATAAAATTTGCTTTTTTAATAATCCTTTGACAATATTCGTGTTTTCTCTGTTGCCTTTTGACGAGATTCATGTTTTTTCAGCGATCCTTTGACAAAATTCGTGTTTTTTCAGCGATTATTTGATGAAATTCGTGTTTTTCTCGCGAACCTTTGACAAAATTCGCGTTTGCCAGCGATTCTTTGATAAAATATGCTTTTTTCTATTATGATAGGGAAAAGCGGATTAGGATAGGTAGATAGGGAAACCCCGTTATCGGATCGGGACATTAGATGTAATTAAGAAACATTTGTATATTTGTAATAATTAGCGGGAATGGGATGTTTGTGTGTGTGCTGTTTTTAATAAAGACAGTTGCATTTTTTCTGCGACCCTTTCACGAAAGTTGTTTTCTGCGAACCTTTCACAAAATCAGTATTTTTTCCACAATCCTTTGACGAATTTCGTACTTTTTCTCCGATCCTTTGACTAAATTCAAGTTTTTCCTGCAATCATTTGACGAAATTTACTTTTTTTGTGATCCTTTAACGAAATTCGTGTTTTTTCCACGTACTTTTGTCGAGATTCATGTTTTTTCAGTGATCCTACGACGTAATTCGTGTTTTTTTCAGCGATCCTTTGACGAAATTCACATTTTTCCTGTGATCCTTTGGCGAAATTTGCGTTTTCCCCGCAATCCTTTGATGAAATTCGCATTTTTCCGTGATCCTTTGATGAAATTTGCTTTTTTAATGATCCTTTGACAATATTCGTGTTTTCTCTGCTACCTTTTTACGAGATTCATGCTTTTTTACCAATCCTTTGACAAAATTCGTGTTTTTAAGCAATTATTTGATCAAATTCGTGTTTTTCTCGCAAACCTTTGACAAAATTCGCGTTTGCCAGCGATTCTTTGATAAAATATGCTTTTTTCTATTATGATAGGGAAAAGCGGATTAGGATAGGTATATAGGGAAACCCCATTATCGGATCGGGACATTAGATGTAATTAAGAAACATTTGTATAGTTGTAATAATTAGCGAAAATGGCGAGATAAAGGGGGTGGGGGGAACGACTTTTTATTAAATATCGCAATTAGGGGGAACTGGGGCACATTGATGCATGGGGCACCTTGATACACCCCCTCTACTGCTCACAAGGTCATTACAGGAAGTTTCACAACAGCTCCAAAATATGGCGCTAGTGTACACAACTACCTACAGAACGTCTTGGCTTGCTTCAGTAGTTTGATGAAATGAGATGGGTGATTTAGTGTTTTTGAAGGTAAAAAGTAAATTTGAGTTGTACAATTGTAGTTGTACAATACAGCTGTTCCAGTATTTTCAACAGGAAATAATACCCTCCCTGGTAAGTAAAAGTACTCTTTATCAGTTCCTCATTCTTTTTTGTTAGGTAAATTATGAAGTGTTGGATTTGAGATTCATATTATTCAAAATGGCTACTTAGGGCACATTGATACAGCCTATGTTGGGGCACATTGATGCGTATCAATGTGCCCCATGATACCTGCAAACAATCTAGATTCATTTTAGTTCATTTTTTCATTACCTTTTATTATTTTTTTTCTCGTATACTCCTTAATCCAATCATTTCCGACCAACAATTTCTAATATTAGTTTTTATTGAAGTGAAATAGCTCCATTATTGTATACTAGAAAATTTAATAGTACTCTTGCAAACAGTGATTTTTAATTTTTCTTATTCCATTGTTTCCACTATAATTAGCTCGTACAAAAAAAAAGAAAAAGACCGAGAGAGCTGAAATTAACGAGGATGACGTATCTAAAGCTATGAAAGCTGCTTTAGAGGGAAATTTGTCAATCCGGAAATCTGCGCTCATGTTAAACACCAAACCCGCTACTCTGCAGCATCGTCTGGAGAAAATGAAAGCAAGAAATGGTGATGAATGAGTCAGGGGTCACGGTTCTAAGTATTCCTCTCAACAGGTACTTACCGCCAAACAAGAAAAACAATTAAATGAATACCTTGTTAAATGCAATGCGTTGCATCACGGTCTAACGCTGAAGCAGATGAGGCCCTTGGCATATGAATTTGCTAAAAAACTACGCTGTAAGTATCCTAAAAGTTGGAATGGTATTGAAATGACAGGGGAAGATTGGATGTACGGTTTTCGAAGTAGGAATGCAAATTTAAGTGTGAAAAACCAGAAAAAACAAGCATTATGAGCTATGTACGTTTCTGCAGGGAAGCTGTTGAGGACTTTTTCAGTAGAAAAGATACAATTTCGCTCATACAGAATATTCAATTTTGATGAAACTGGTATTACCACTGTCCTTGACTCTCCAAAGATTCTAGCCTCAAAACACCAAAGGCAAGTAGGGCAGGTAGTTTCAGCAGAAAGGGGGAAACTTGTTACCTTTGGTGCCTTCATTTTCTGCTACTGGAAATCAATATCCCCAGTATTCATTTTTCCCAGGGTTCATTATAAGGACCACTTCATTGCAGAAGCTCCAGAGGGAAGTTTGGGTTTGGCATGAAACTGGCATCGGGGCTTTGGCATTGGGTTTGAGTGGGTGGATGTCTGCAGATTGTTCTTAATAGTTCTGAGGCACGTCAAGCAACATACAAATTCGTCAATAGAAAACCTACTGTTGCTGAATATACTGTTGCTATGTGATAATCATGAGTCACACGTTTCTAATGAAGCCATTTACAACTGTCGTGCAAATGGAATAATTTATTTGTCATTCCCCTTCACACACCTTTCATAAACTGCAACCATTGGACGTAGCAGTGTTTGGTCCCTTTAAAGCAAAGCTGAAAATTTCTTTCAGCGATTGGCACCTGAATAATCCGGGGAAACACCAATCAATTTATGGCATTCCAAAGCTGGCTAAACTTACAAACTTAGAATCATTCACTCCGGAAAATATTGTGTCTGGTTTTGAGAGGACAGGCATAGTGCCCTTCAACAGATTGGTATTTCCTGACTCTGATTTTTCTCCCAGCACAGTTTTTATACCTCATTCTCACTCTGATACAGTTGTTGTCACACCCCCTCTCAAACAGATTCAGCAACTCCCTTTAACTGTCTCTCAGTCACAAGATAGCAATGTTCCACAAAGTGCTGATGCTACCCAGACTCCATGGTCAACTACTTGTTAAAACAAATCTGTAACTCCTGAAGACGTACGACTTTACCCAACAGCTATTGGTAGTAGAGCTAACAAAAGAAATGGACGGCAGCCTTGTAAATCTGGAATTTAAACTGATTCTCCAGAGAAAAAAAAAGGCTTTTCGACATGAGAAAAGTTCAAGAAGAGAAACAACCTACAGCACAGCAAAAGAATAGAAACAAAGAACTGAAAAACGCAAAAATGCTGCTAGGGATAGAAGACACCAAACCTTTGAAGCGAAAGACGAAGAAAAAGAAGGTGGAAGAATTATATTTATCAGATAAATCTGAAACACCCTTAGGACAGTGGTGTGACACTACATCAGATGATTTCAATCTAAGTGACCTGCTAGGTGAAGAAGCAGATACTTTGGAAGATGATACAATGTAATATGCAGGTACTTCTGACCAAAATATTGTTGATTATGACTTTGTTATAGTGCGGTTTGCAAAAAAGAGATCGGTTATTCACATTGTATGCCAAGTTAAACAAAAAACTGATGATGGTGACCATCTTGTCTGGTTTATGAACAGAAAACCTAGTAATTTTTTCAATTTTCCTGAGAAAGAAGATAATTGTGGGGTTGTAGTGCCAGATATCACAAAGTTGCCCCAGTCAACAACCAGACAAGGAACAGCAAGAACATCAGTTCGTTATACATTTAATTTTGACTTTGATCGCTTTAACATTCCTTACAAATAAATTGTGGGTAATCTGAATTTCTTTGAATAAATATAAAATGGTTTGCTAACTTATTTTCTATGGAAAATATGCAGTAGCTGTTATTTTTTCACCACTTTTACCAAACCTATCAAAGTGCCCCATGAAGTGTATCAATCTACCCCGGAGACGGGGCACATTGATACAAATGACTTTTTTAAGTTTTCTTTAAATTACACACAGAAATACTACATAAAACAACGATTGTGCCTGTTAATAACACACTACACTAGTTTTGCTGACATCACATGGAAAAATAACTTGAGATTTTTCTTTTCTGGGTACCAAAAAAATTCTTAGAAAAAAACCGCATCAGTGTGCCCCAGTTCCCCCTATTCTACATCAACTTCCTCTCACCACCAGGGGATGCTTTGCTATCTCTGTTTCTATGGGCTGGATCACGACGGGGTATGGCTCTTTCCACTCGACATCAATAGAGCTTACTGATTTTAGTTCGGATTTTCACCACAGGGGCGCTTTCGTATCTCTGGTTCTATGGGCTGGATCATGACGGGGTATGCCTCATTCGACTCGACATCGATAACCTTAATGATTTCAGTTATGTTCGTATAGAACATATTGTGCCCCCTGGCGATGGATGGTGTAACTAAAGGATTTTGCAGCTAACTCGGGTTCTATGGGTCACATCACGATACGGTTTGGCTCATTCGACTCGACATCAATAGAGCTTACCGATTTTAGTTCCGAGTTTCACCACCAAGGGGCGCTTTCGTATCTCTGGTTCTATGGGCTGGATCATGACGGGGTATGCCTCATTCGACTCGACATCGATAACCTTAATGATTTCAGTTATGTTCGTATAGAGCATATTGTGCCTCCTGGTGGTGGAAGGTGTAACTAAAGGATTTTCCAGCTAACTCGGGTTCTATGGGTCACATCACGACACGGTTTGGCTCTTTCGACACAACATCAATAGAGCTTACCTATTTTAGTTCTGAACTTCACCACCAAGGGGTGCTTTCCTATCTCTGTTTCTATGGGCTGGATCCCAATGGGGTATGGCTCTTTCCACTTGACATCGATAGAGCTGACTGATTTTAGTTCAGATTTTCACCACCAGTTGTGCTTTCCTATATCTGGTTCTATGGGCTGGATCACGACGGGGTATGGCTCATTCGACTCTACATAGATAGAGCTTATCGATTTTCACCACCAGGGACGCTTTTCTATCTCTGGTTCTATGGGCTGGATCATGAAGGGGTATGGCTCTTTCGACTAGACTTACGGTAATATATGGGAGTGTGTATGGCACGCCCAGTGTTTGCTGTCTAAGGTAGTGGGGCCCCCAACATTAGATTTGTTTAAAAATAAAAATAAAATGTTCAACACTGATTTCAGGTACATTTAAGGTTGTTGGCATGGGCAACGCCGGGCGGGTAAGACAGAGGTCACGGCTGCCGAAGGCAGTCGCGCATCATCCGCCGATTCCAGGCTCTAGGAGAGCCCACGAGAGACGACCAGTGGCAGTATTCTGCCCTCATCGGAAAGGGAGACTTTCTCGTAATGCGCCGACGAAGTGATAATTTCGCATTCTGCCCCTATCGTCTCGGAATTGGTTCCGGTATTTCGGGGTTGTTTTGTGGTAATTTCTCCGACTGCTTTAGGCAGCCAGAAAGCCTTCGCTTTGTCGTTTTAAGATGGCGCGTGTATATGCAGCACTCTTGTATATGAGAATACAGGGCCAAAAGACAGTGTTTTAGAATAGGTACATTTTTTCTAATGAATACAGTTTACACGAAATTTTTAAACATAAATTATTTTTCAGTTAAAATTTATTTTAATACTATTTTGAATTGTAAATAATACAGTATTATACACCCGTTAGGAAAAGAAAAATAAAATCCCTAATCCAATAGTACTATTTAAATTATAATTAGTAAAAAGTTCACTAGATTGAAAAAAAATTTTTTTTGCTCACAAAATTATTTTTGCATGTTACGAGAAAACAGTTTTACACTACCGATGGAAATTATATACTAATGAAATTTACCCGATTTGTTTTGCACTGTCTTGCATATGTATGAAATATAGTGTCTGAGTCATAATACATATAAAGATTGAAACATATTCCCTATTGAAAACTAATAACAGAAAACATTACTTCTTATTTCGTTAACAGTTTCCAAAATGTAATTAACACATTTCGTTAAAAAAATAATTCGTTAAGAAAAAAAAATTCAATTTAATAAAAGATTTTGCCAACATTAAATATTTATTCAACATTAAAAAATTGTTTAGTTTAAATCATATTTCACAAACAACATTAAAAATGTATATAGTTTATTTTAAATCATATTTCACAAACAACATTAAAAATGTATATAGTTTAATTAATATATTTCACTAACAGCATTAAAATTTTCCAACATCTCATAACATAATTAGCATAATCAGGGGTCTGTCCAGACTTTACTCCCTGTGTCCTGCCTTTGTAAATTGTGAACAGCTTTTTACATTTGTGAAAAATCTAGTCATAATTTTGTAAATTTGAAAGGATCGTCATATTCAGGTTCTTGTTTATACATTTTTAAGAAGATATGTGTATGTAAAATATGAATACTTTCTATATGTAAAAGTGACAGCCAGATTTTACTTTTAAATTATTAATTTTATGAAAAATTCAGTTTGTAGAAGAAAAGTTTTGTGAAAGATTTTTTTAAAGACAAAGAATTTTGTCGAGTCCATTTTAAAGGTAAAAAGTTTTGTGAAGGGTCCTGTTTTGAGATGAAAGAATTTTGTGAAGGGATTAATTTAAAATTAAAAAAATCCCTGACGGCTCGGCCTACAGGCACAGGTAGATTTCGAAGACGCAGACCGTGGGGCACTTGTTTGTTGGAAATTGCGGAAGAAATAACATTTTTGCCATGATGGCACAGTTGGGACCGCTCACTACGAAATCTAACTTGTTTGCAGGCGGGATTTTTTTGTTTTTATTTATTTATTTATTTTGCTATAAGGGTTGGTCCTATAAAAAAACTTGTCAATATAAAAGTTTTAGATATATTAAGAAGAATAATATATAATAACCTATATTATAACCTATATAATAACCTATATTATAACCTATATAATAACCTATATTATAATATAGGTTATAATAATAACCTATAATAAATTTAAGAGGATTTGCTATCTTGTGAATTGACGAAGTTATGAATTTTTTTCTTCTAACCCCCCCCCCCTTTCCCATCCCTTGGGGCCAATTTTAATGATATCAAAAATCTGTCATACATAAATTTTCGGCCCTTTTCCTAGAAGTAATAATAACTTTAAACGTATTAGATACGTATCATAATTAAGAAGCTATGGGGGTTTTCTGTTTTCACTAGAAGCGCCCATTCTCCCCCCCCCCCTTTGTTTGATTGTGCCCATTAACGAAAATGTGGACAATACAAATTGTGGAAATGAAATACATTATTTGCAGTATATACATAATGTAATTCTATTTTTTAAATGAAATATAAAAGGTGTATTACACGAGACAAAAAAAGAGGGGTGGGGAAGGGAAGGTGTCATATGAATATGAATATTTCATTTCAATTGAAAATATTTATTTAATTTTAAGTCTAAATCACAATAAAAAATACGCAAGAACAATTCATATTCACTGAATAGTTAAAGGAAAAAAAAAAAAAAAAAAGAAAGAAAGAAAGAAAAAAAGGAGGGAGGGGGGGGGGAGGGAAGTGTTACATGGCTACGAATATTTAATTTCAATAGAAAATGTTTATTTAATTTCAAGTCTGAATCACAATGAAAATGGGTTAGAACAATTGAAATTAACTGAACAGTAAAAAATATATATACATAATTTACATAATTTATAAATTAGCAATAAAGCCTTTGCTGCATGTCATCAGAATATGTAGTATTTATTTAAACAACAATGTGTATTTATGTAATATAGATAGATACCGTATAAAATTTTCATAAAATTTGGTGTATTCTCCTTTATTTCATCAAAATATTTAAATCCTTTTCCAAAAATGTTTAAGTCCCATCAGTAATTAGTATTTTAAAATTATTTCTTTATTAATATTTATAAATAAAATTTTTCATTGACTTTTAAATAATTCCCGCAAATTTAACTTCGAAAAAAAAAAAATCCGCCACGCTAAAAAAAAAAAAATCAATATCCCGAAAAAAAATTTCTAAAAACTAAAATATTGTATAACTAGGCGCAAATTTTCTATTCTCTATCTGTCTATGATTGGTGATAAAATCAACCATGATTTTAAATTCTTGTTCTCTTAGATCTATTTATTATCTGCTAATCCAAGGATTTTTCTTTTTTTTCAAGTTAAGTAAACGAGACGAATCTTTTTTCCCCTTTTTAATAGCATCGCAAACACCCCAGTAAAACACGCGTTCACATCTCACGTAAATAAACAATCCAAGCGTGATCTTGTCTTTGATTGGTCGAAACATGTTAACTCGAACGCGGTGAGTTTGAAGGTCACTCGCGTATACCGATCTTAGGGCAGAATTGCAAACTCTTGAATCTCGTTATGAATTACGTTAACGTTTGTTTCCGCGTCGGTTTCTTCAGTTGAGGGCAGAATACTGCCGCAGGAAGGATCCGGTTTACCCGGGGGCAAATTCACAATCACTCAACGTCCTACGCACTTGACGCCAACCTCTATCGCCAAGCGCTTTGGCGAGAAAATGAACTTCGCACATGCGTGGAATTTGGACGGCAAACTCAAAATCGTACAAGTACCATTGAATAGATAAATGTTTTATTACAATTGCACATCCTACAGCATTCCTCCTACCTTTTTACCTCAAATTTTATCGCCAGCATTAAAATGCTTTAAAAATAAATGAAAGCTTTCCTTTTTTAAAGATATTACAAAGATTCAGTAGCTACTGAAGTAACTACTTGGTAGCTTAGGCAACCAAGCTCATGAAAATGAATCATTTCCTGTTTTGTAAACAGTTACATTAAATAAACAATAATTGTTTTTATAAAATAAGCTTAGAAAGAAGTAAAAATACATTTTATAATACATGTTGTTACTTACATTTTTTACCTTTTATACTACTTTATTTAATCTCGAATAAACACGGATATTTCTTTATTATATTTAGTTAAACGCTTTTTCACTCTTAAATTATCCCCCCCCTCCCCCCCCCAAAAAAAAAAAAATCTTATACAGTTTGTTAAGCATTGATATAATTTGATACATTCTAAAGGGATAATACAGCACTGCAATAACACCAAATTCAATAAAATAATTAGGATCGTTAGGTTTTTACTTTTTAAATTCATCTTAATTAAGTATATATATATATATATATATTTAAATAAATTTGTTAGTAGATTAGAGAAGAAACCTAATTGAGCATTCCAGTAATGGATACTAAATCTTAAAAATAAATGAAATTTTATAAATGACCATTAGTATAAAAAATATCCAGTTTTCTATTACTAAAAAAAAAAAAAAAAAAAAAAAGCATGCAATTTTTGTAAGAAAACAAAGAAGATATAAATGAATTAAGTAAAACCATCTCTTAGCTTGTTCAGTAAAAATTTCACTAAAAGACAGTGGAACTGTGAAGCAATATTTTGAGTAATTCAATAAGATATATTGAATATCAGATATTGAGATCATATATATTGTATATTCAATAAGATATATTGAATATTGTTCTCTATCCCTGGGTTTGAGTCTCGAATTGGTTTATCGAATGTAATACGAGATGGCAGCACCATACACTGATTAAATGAAAAGAGATACGATTTTCCTCCTTCTTACGGAAATGTATTTTGAGCGGCTGTAACATTGAGGTGTGTGTGTGTCGAATGGTTTTTTTAATGGCACAAAAGCAAAATGAATAAAAGGTTGTTGAGTTTTATATGATTTTCACTTATCTTATGGAAATATATTATTTTCACGTGTTCTGAATGGCGATAATATAAGATCGAGTAATTTTTTGTTTATCGAATCGCCGTCTGCAATACCACATTATAAAACATGCAAGGAAGAGTTCTGAAAAAAAATAATAAAATATTAATTTATATTGGATATTTTTTTTATAAAGCAAAAACTTTGAGGGGGAGGTGTCCATTACTGTTATGTCACATTTACCCTATTATCAATCAGCAACAAGACACTTATGTCAACATTTCTTCAACAAGTAATTAAGGTAAATAAACTTTCATCTATTTATTGTGATCATTTTAAGAAAGGTAAAGTTATAAAACGGATCTAAAACATAAAATAATGCACATGTTCACAATATATATGCATACATATGTATTATAATTAGTCAGAATTACTTCTTACATAAACAAGAAATGCGCAGTCGAAATGTCGAAGTACTTTCACGCGAATGCGTGCCAGTTCATTTTCTCGCCAAACCGTTTGGCGTCAAGTGCGTAGGACGTTGAGTGATTGTGAATTTGCTACCCGGGGACCCTCTAGGTGATACTCTTCGGCCGGGGGAGAAGCGGTGGCGTGAGCCTACCTGCACTTCATCACCCTTTCCCAAATGAGGTGACGACTGGGGTCGAAGCGACATTAGTGGGACCTTATAAAAGGGCCACTAGGTTCACACTTGGGCGGATATAAAAGGGCCACTAGGTTCACACTTGGGCGGATAGCGAAAGTGAGCCACAGCTTCGTAACCTGGATCCCAAAAGGAAACCGAGTCCTAGGCCTAATGTGAAACACCCACACTACCCCATTACTGTACCGCACCTTCCGAATATCGAATCCTAGGGAGGGAGGAAGCGACTAGTTCATTTGGTGCACGCCGGTAGTTTACTATATTGTTGGGAGTTTCGATTATGTTTGAAGGGGACTTTGGACGGTGAATCCGATAGCAGCAGATTAGACTTTTGTAATTAACGATTACTAAATTTATAGTTTTTTTCATTATAAAGCAAACTATCACCAAAAAAGTAATATTTGCAATGCACGGAAAAAGCTTGTCAAAGGTGACGAATGGAAGAATATTTGTCGAAGCCTCTGCGGGGCTCACCAAAAGCAAAGCCATTGGGGGCGGAGGGAAGAACTTTAGCTAAGGCGTGTCTATGCGTCAGGGGCTGATTTTCTTCGTATTCCTTGGTTGGCAGAAGCTCCTCCTGCTCACCGCGGCAGATGAACTAGTCGTCTCCTCCCTCCCTAGGACTCGACGATCGGACGCCGAGGCACAGCAAGGGTCGTTGGGGGAACTCGACGTACGGCCTAGGACACGGTTCCCCTCATGGGGTTCCGGCTACGAAGTCATCGGGTGTTCTCTGGCGATTCATCAGGTGTCTTCGTGGTGGTTTCCTCTGATTTTGGGATCCACCGCGTATCGTAACGACCTATGTCGTCACCTCATGTGTTCAATCGGAGTGATGCGCAGGTGGCGGTGCTCCGACTGGTCACAGAGCATATGCGAGGCCTCTCCCGGTCGTGCGCATTATATGTCCCTCAGGACAGGGGTGCGACGGTTGACGAGCGTGACGGGCGCCAATCAGGCGCAAGGCGGCGCAGCTCAGTTTTATCATTTGAGCCTGGATAAGGAAAAAAGTACCTGAAATTCTGATTAGATAAATTTCGATCATTATAAAGCAATTTCAACTGACGCACAGAGCTAGCAGCTAAACTTAGAGACAGATAAACGATTATTTTGATTATTGCAAGCCTATTAAAGCAAGCCTATTTATTTCAGCATGTTATTATCAGGGCCGTAGCTAAGGGGGTGCTAGGGGGGGACTCAGTACCCCCTGAACATTTTTCAGTCCCCCCCCGGGAAAGTTGCCAAAGCTACCAAATGAAATTCTGAAATCCAGATGAAACTGTGTTCAAAAATTGAACTTAGTTTTGGGGCTTTTTACAGTTTTGCATAACTACTAAATTGTAGTATTTGTTTAAAAACTGCAAATAAGTGCTTCAATAGGCGCGCATCCTATCTGCACATACTCAGAATTAGCAACCTTTTGCTGATGCAAACATTGACTTTCGCATTAGTTATATGCTGAAATTTTTAATTTTGCAGCGTTTTCCATGTATTAGCATAAAACAAAGTTATTCCAATGAGTTATAGCCATTTTAAATACAAGTTGTTTTAGCATTTGAGTAGACACAAAAATAATTTAAAAATGCAAAATACACCCTTGATTTTTCTAATGTTTTTTATCATATAAAAACATAACTTTAGAATCCTTAAGGGCAGGGAATAGTCAGAAAAAAAATTAAAGGGTGCATCTCTTTTGAAACAGGTGAACTGTCAGCTTTTTATATACTTATTGACATCGTCACTTATTATTTCACTATCACTAGTATAATTATACACTGAAAATTTTCATTCTGCAGTCAGTGATGTAGTAGTAAAAAAACCAGAGGGCTTTAGGCATAGGGTATGCCTAAAAAGTATATGCTATAGCTTTTGAGAAGAGGTTATACGGTATTCCTTCAAATAATTCAAAAGGTATACGGCGTATGCACCGTATATCCTCCATTACATCCCTGTCTGCAACCTTTACTTTTCTGAGCATGAAATAAAGTTATTATAAACATTTTAATAAGAAACATAGTGCCTACAATATGAATATGGACTAATTTGCCTCTCTATAATACTTTGATCATATATATCTGTGTTTGTGCGTGCATGTGTCAGCGAGAGATAAATAGTATGAGACCCCCCCTCCCCCAACATTTTCTTGAGCACCCCCTATTGTTTACTTCTAGCTACAGCCCTGGTTATTATGCTCTTTAGAGAAATGCAAATAAAATCTTTAAGTATTCATCAGGTTTAAGTATTCATCAAAAAGATTACAGCTAAACATATTGCATAACTAATTTTATCATGGTCAGGTCTATTTAAGGTGTGGAATTTTATTGGTGAAACATCTACAATTGAATCAACAGTAATTTGACAATATTTAATGGAACATAGTTTGGCACGTAATTACTTTCGTTTGTAACCATATCGTTTCAAGCACTTCTAATTTTAACATCAAACTTGGCTATGGATTCAATTACGGAAGATTGGGTAGATTTTATTGGATGCAAACCAGAGATTTATTTTTCTGCCAGAGTCAATCATCGGCGGTTTTCCAGGTTAACAGTTACACGAATGCAATTGGTGTTAAAAAAAGGCGTAATTTTAATTTTATTCAAACAATTCAGTTTTAAAAATACACTTCTTAGTGTTTCACCTTTACTTTTTTTAATATTTCTGTTCTTTGTGTGCAAATAATTTATTAAATTTTTTACCGTAATTACTCTTCAGGAATCCAAAGATGACAACCCGTAGTAGACCTGCTAGAAGAAGACTTATTATTACGAAATATAACATAACATAGAGTGAAATAGTATTTAAGTCACCAGATCTACACATAGGGTTAAAAGAGGCCCGGAGTTCAAGAACTAACAAACGAAAATTAATCACCCGAACATTATGTAAGTTCAATGGTTAATCTTTGCAATCATTCTAATGCACTCTATTTTAGTAGTATGTTGACTAGAGAAAATTTTAATTCCTGTTGTCATAACGGCCTCATTTCCCTACCATGTTCTACTATAAATGATCAACTAAATGATTTGCTTCTTAATAGCCCAAATTTTGTCCAATGTACGAGATAAAATACCACAATGGCGTTCGCATCGTTTGCAGCAATACGAAAGGACAGTCTCGGTGAAGGTCCGTATTGCTTTAAAATACAAAGTCACTTGGTTTGATTCAACTTTCATTTGGAAAAATGGACTAGCGCAGCGAGCGTAGCATGGTAGTAATATTACAAATGTGAAAGGGCATGTGAATGTTTCGCTAAAGGTAACGTCTAAACGAATGATTTAATGCCTTTGTCTTTTGCATATAGATGAATTATAATCCAGAAAAGTGCTTAAGCTATATTTTAGAAAGAAAATTCAAATAATTTTAAGATTATTCAATTTTTTTTATTTTTTATAAAATATGTCAATAGGACAAATCAATGGACACTTTCCCCACAAAATTTATCCATTTTTCTTTATAGTTGCCAAAAATTCAAAAACCGGAATAATAAGTTTTCCACAGCAATTAATTTTGAATTAAAAAATGTACACGTAGAAAATGAAATTAAATAAAAAGTTTCGCGAATGAAAAGCAGGTAAATATGGCTTCTTATTTTACATTAAAAAAAATTAAGTATTTTTTACTGTACATGAACATAAATATCAGTTCTGTTCACAAAATATTTTCTGTTAAAAATGATGTCAAAATTAGCTGGAAAGGAAAAGGAACAAGAATTATATTATTAATAATACATTTCTAAAGAAAAAAATGACTTCATATTTAAAATAAACCGAACATTTTCAAATATTTTTTAGTAATACAAGGAGTATAGTAAATATCAGTAAGTATAGAAAGCAGGGGAATGTGGCGTCGCATTTAAAACGAAACATGGACATTTTTTAACGATTCTGATTATTGAGCATGATTATCAGTTATATACAGAAGATAGTTTTAAGTCAAAAATGACCCCATGATTAACAACGAAAGGAAATTAACATGTATTATATTATTAAAACGAGATTTCTAAAATAAATAACATTTTTGAAACATTTACACGTCGATAATGAACACAAAACAAAAGTTTAAATAAAATGGATTGCTACGTACGGAAAGTAGTTGGAAATGACGTCATATTTAAATATTTTTCAATTATACAGGGAACATGAATATTAGTCACGTACAGAAGAGAGTTTGATATGAAAATGACTTCATGATTAATAGGAAAAGAAAATGAATGAGGATTAACTAATAAGGAAAATATTTCGTTGAAAACGACGTTAAATTAAAAAAAAAAAAACAGGCATTTTCATATATTTTTTAATTATACAAGAACATGAATATCAGTAAATACATAAAAGTTTTAATATTAACAATGACATTACGATAAGCAGATAACTTTCATTTGAATCACATTCTGAAAATTTATTAATTTTATTATGATTATTTGAAATATTTATTTTTTATTTTTTTATGAATTCGTTTCTTTTTTTGCTATATTTTTATACGAAATTGAAATTTTGATAGCTGTCGCACATTTAATATATTGATTTTACAATGTAAAATGCTGTCATACGTTCATTTCATGCACATCAAAAACATGAATTATAGCATTTTTTTTAAATAAGAATATATTTATTTAGTCTTAGAAACCACAATATTGAGACAAAAGCAAAAGTTTTAAATGACCTTATGTTTGATACAATATAAAATCCACATTTACACGCGATTAAGAAAGTGACAGAAAAGTTTAGAAAAAACTACTATAGGAAAAAATTGCCTTGCAAAATTAAGTAAAAAAAAAAAATTAAGAAAACTGAAGATTTCACAACTAATCGATATATAACAATCCTTTACTTGGGTGGAGGGGGAAATTGCCTTTTTGGCAGAATTTATTTCATGCCAAAGTTGTTAAGATTGTTATCTACACTACTTTTTACACGGGACAAAACAGAAAAAAAAATGCATTAAAGGAGCTAAAATGTCCTAGAAATGTACTAGAGTCCTGCATCGGGTCGGAAAACCCGAATTTGACCCAACCTACATTTCGGGCCAGGTCGACTTCATGCTAATTTATTTCGCTGCGTGTCAATTAGACTTTAATCGTTTCTGTTTCAGGTTAGGTTTTGACTCTTTCGGGTTAGATTCAGGTTGAACCGATTTTTTAAAAGAAAGTCCTGAATATGTTTCAGATGAAAAAGCTATACATTTGGACGTTAAAGAGTATATATATATACTAGGGGGCCTACCCCCTGCGAGCTACGCTCGCCCACCCCCGCTTAGACTTCGAGGCCTCTAAAAACATGACAGCGTGCTTTGTTTTAAAAATATTGGTAAATCTGTAATTGGGTTGCCATGCTTTTAACGTTTTAATGGGGCATTTTTTGATTATCATGGCCTCATACACAGCTGTTGCGACAACTGACGACTGTTTTTGGGATTGATAAGTAAAATCAATTGCAACTTGAATACCAGCTTGTATAAAATGGTTAGGTTTAAATTGTGGCTACCTCTCGGACTTTTATAACAACGATCTGTATTCTATTCTTCCTTTGCGTTTAAGGATGAGAAAAATGTCATCTACTTGTGAATAATATTAAGAACCACGGTATTGAAAAGTACTATGTTATAGACATTTTCAGTAACAGGTTTTAATTTTCTCTCTATTTTAGTGCACCATCATGCATATTTTCATGTTATTTTAAATATGTAAATTATTTATTTTAATTAATATGTCTATACGAATTTTCTAATAATTATTTATCATACAAAATTAATTAAATATTTTGTGCATGCATGCCTGCATTTATTCGGCATCAATTGATGAGATATTTAAACAAATTTGCTATCCGCGATAATTTTACACCATGTTATGTCACTTGAATATTGTCCATAAGAAAATCGGGTACTTTTCCAGTATAGGATCCTTTGCTTTTAGGTTTGGCGTAATTCGAGCTTCAAAAAGGGATAGATTCATAAATATACATAGATTTGTTGCCAAAAGATTTGAAAACAAACCCAATGAAATTTCGGTGCTTTTCTATTATAGGGGTCTTGACGCTTTTTTAAAAAGCTTGGCGCAATTCGGGCATCAGAAAGTGAGATTTGGTGCCAAATAACTTAAACAGCCATGGAAACAAATTCGACGATTTTTTTGTTTATATGCGTATTTTAATTATACGTATATTATTATTGTTTTTTCTATACTAATTACTTCTGATTATATATAAAATAGGATGAATGATATTTTACTCTAAACAAATTGTATAAATATTGAAAAAATGCTTCTGTATCCGAAATGACAAAGTGAATAGGTTGACAGAAAGTATGTTGCCAAATTTCCTTTTATGCTTGTTTGTTTATACATGTATTTATATGTATATATACAATTTATTTATAATTGTCTTTTAATTTACCTCTCTTTGTACATAAAAATAGATAAATGGCTTCTTTATATTAAATAAATTGTATAAATATCGAAATAATTGCTTGTGTATATCAAAAAGCGAATAGATTGTTAGAAAAAACATGTTGCCGAATTTCAATTCATCGCCAAGGTCACTTTCGGTATCTCGCGAAGGCCCCTAAATTGGAAAAGAAACGAAAATCATTTTAATATATAACGTAATTTACACCTTAAGTGTGCTTCGAATATAGTAATTTAATTATTTGTAGTTTTTCCTTATCTTTGTTATTTATGTGTAAACATATAATTAATTATTAAAAAAGTAATGCTACTGAAATATTCATTTGTTTTAAACTTTAATAGCATTTTTCTAATATATACGGAGCATTTTCCCCTTGCTGCCAATAAAAGAGAGAAAGGAATAAATATCATTTTACCATAATTGATGTCATATTCTCATTAAAATGGAAAGAAAACCAAGTAGGATATTTTATTCTCCTTCCGTTCAGTTGGGCAATTATTATTTTATATATTCGTTTCAAATATCCGAATTAGTGATTTTATAAATTCGTTTAATTAAATTTTACAAAAAAATAACAAAATGATATCAATAAATAATAATTACTATTATTTCCTCCCCCCCCCCTTTCTTTTGCGTTTACATAAATGACGTCATTTGGACGAATTTATTCAAAATATTTTCAGTTTATAAATTAAATTAAATGCTGACAGACGATTGAATCCTGACGATAGAAATGTGATTTTTTTTTTCAAATTTTCCTGAAAAACATAATTTAATCACAATCTTGTCTTCATTATCGATTGAAATGAAAGATAAATTCAATTTCAATTTGAAAATGACGAATAAAAAGAAATCAATGATCCCTATCGGGATCCTTTGCAATTTTTTTCCATTTTTTATCACAAAAAAACTGAGTAATTAGTTGCCATCATTACAGATATGTAATTAAAATTAGAAAAAAATTAATATCTCGAAAACGAATTCCAATTTCAAAATTCCATTACCAGTTTTGACATCCGCGGATTTTTATGGATAATTGGTATTAATTTCACCATCAAGCGTTTAATATTTTATTAAAAATAGCCCTGAAACATAATCAGTTGTTTAATCAGTCGTTTCATAAAATCGTTTCATAAATTCGTTTCATAAAATCGTTTCACAAATTCGTTTCATTAGGATTTTATATATATAGGGTAGATGTTAATTTTTCTACGAAAGAGATAAAACGTATGCTAGAGATTTAATTGTAGGCTATAATTGTATTAAAATATGTGTTTGTTTTATTTTATTTCGGGCTCGGGTCAGTGTTTGGGCTTAAATTTTTTGGGTTTCAGTCAAATATAACCCAACCCGCTCAGGACTCTGAAATGTGTAAAGCAGAAATAAAGAATTAGCACGTAGCAGATTGTACCTTCTGATTCAAACAACTTCCCTTCAAAATGGTGTATATACTCTATAAACCTCATAGAAGTATTCGAATAGTTAAATAGTTATTTCATGAAATGCGATTTCTAATTGTATTAGATTTTAATTGTTAATTAATTATATTAGTTAGTTAATTGTTTAGTAGTTAATTGTTTTAGTAGTTAATAAGTAATCGTATAAAATGTTATTAAATGATGTAGATTTTATTCAGGTCTCTCGTTCTGTTATGTAGTGAGTGTACTATGTGCAGTTCTCATACACAACCATAAAATATACCGTAATTTCGGGTGTATAAGCCGCGGATCAAATAAATCGGTTTCGGACCGGAATTTTTTTTTAAAGAAATGTAACGTGTTACATCTTGGCACTTATTTGCACTTATTTCTATAAAAATCATTTTGTTTTGAAACGGACTTAATTTACCCGCGTATTATACATCCGAAATTACGGTAATTCGAATGTATCACCTTATTGGTTAAAATGCTTTTTAGTGATGCTACCCTTTGTAAATTCAACTAAATTTTATTATATCCAGAAAATGTCAAAAATGGCTTTCCTTGTATGTACAATTCTTGCTGTAAAAATATATTTATAGGCATTTTTGATTAATAATTTTATTGAATTGGCTGTTATAGAAATCGACCATAGCGAAGATTTTGTTAAACTTTTCTCCTAATGCAGGGAAGTGTTTCTGAATCTATGCGTGACACGTGATTTTTCGCTTTTGTTTTGAAATAAACAATCATTCTATTCTGATTAACCATCCTAAGCCTTTAATTCATATTTTACTCATATGGAATTTTTTCTACCTCAACACATAGCAAAGGGATAACGTTGATAAATATTGAAAAAAAATCCACATATCCTTATCTCGTTTCTTTTAATAATGAAACTCACCAACATAAGAAAAAACGCTTTAATCGTAAATGGTTGATTGAATTTACCGAAAAATGTTAAAACACCTTCGGGAAATCCCTTTTTATGTCCATTCCTACGTTCTACATCTCCGAATTGAGTCATTTTTACGCCATTCGTGTATTACGTGACGTTAATGATTCGTCTAAGTAGATTATATTAAGTAGATACAATGTTTGCTAAACTCTAATAACTTTGTATTAATTGGTAGAGTTAATTTTTTATATCGTGAACTTTGACGTTAACAAAGGATTAAAATTAATTGAACAATGCGGAAGTGCCATTCACAAATTTTTAGAAAGCGAAAACATTTTGAGCTAATTTAGTTATCTTGTATTTAGGTTCATATATTTATTTTCTTTTTCTTTGTAATTATTCTCCTGAATCAGCTTATTCATATTTGAATGTTTTTAACTGTAGCCATATTAAAGCATACTTCAAGATCTGAACAAAATCGATATTGTTTTCTTTTATTTATTTATTTATTTATGCATAGACATGTTTGAGTTTTTTAGCGCAATTTTTCTAAATATTTAGTATTTAAAACAAGTACTTACATTAAAAACATAACAAATGACTCCATGTTAACTTACTTTATTATACTTTGTTATAATTAATACTTTGTTATATTACTCGAGTTACTCCATGCTTAAAAATATAAAAATAAACATCCAAGTGCAAAATAAAAAATAACGTGCGTAATTTTAAAAAGTACGTGAAAAATTAAATGATAGCGTTTCAAATACCTTCATAGAATGTGCAATTATAAAATATTCTTTTTTGTTTTGATAGTGGTTCAGATTGAGATGAAACATGCCAAAAGTCTGTTTATAATCCTTTTATTTTACGCCTTTTAGCAATTAAAAGAAAGATTTAATTGCTTACTTATATTTTTACTTTTTTATACATTACTTACATAGAAGTACTTACATTTTTTAATACAAATAAAGAACTGTAAAAGTTTGACTCGAAAGTGCTCTTTGTTACAGAACACATGAAATTTTATTTATCAACAGTCATGCATCACATCCTATTCGCTCATACTTCTGTAACAATTTGAGAAATCTTTTAAATCTTCGTAGTTTAGTATGTCAAAGTCGTGAGAAGGTTCTATTGCTCAGATGGTCTTTGTTACTTTCCTGTTGTTATAAATAAAACGAGCGTAGTTAAAATGTCCATAAATGCACAGACTGAATCGAATTTCGTCTGTTTTAAATATTTTAAGCACTTTTTGAATTGGAAAAGGAAAAAAGATAAATGTACTTCACAATGCATTCTAAAATAAATATTTCAAAAATATTAATTGTTCGACTTTTTTCAGAAATATTTTAGAGATCTTCAATTAATCAAGAAAAGGTACTTTGGAATTCCCCAATTTGCCAAAGAAAAAGTTTTATAATTCTTGAAAAACGAACATATTCTTTCTTATAACTATGAATGATTTGATTTGAATAAAATGAGAAAATTGCTGACTGATTCAAAATTACTCTCTCAGTCAATATCCCCTGAGTAGAAATAATGCAAATACTATATCAACTTCAACAGAGAGAGGTGGCATGCGTTATAATAAATATCTTTGAGCTATACTTTCTTCGAAATATTTCTGTAATACACAAAGAAAGAATATTCTAAAATTTTGCGAAATTTAAAAATATAATCTTGAATTTTCAGAATGATATTTTAATTTTTTAAAAGATTGTGTATAATATGTCCCAACGAAATGTTTAAAAGAAATATGTACTTTCAAATACAACCTTTTTATTATTTCAACTGAATTCAAAATGAATAAGAATAAGTTTAAGATGAAGCATTTTTAGTTGTAAAATTTTTATTTTCAGAATTCAAATTCATAAGCTTGATAAGCTAAGTTTGATTAAATATTTCGTAGATATACTTTTCCTTCGAATAATTTTAAGAATATTCAAAGAATGGGTATTGAAAAAATCTTTAATATTTCATGTTTACTCTTAATTTTTCAGAAAATGTTTGTATTCTTCAAACACTGTCCTTCAGAATATTTTCGCGTTACAAATACAATTAAGTTTAATTTTATAATATCAGTTCTCAAGTACTCATTTTCATGATCAACAAATATGTTTTACAGACAAACATATTAAATTACCGGCATTAACATTAATATTAACATTAATATTATTTTGTTACTCTTTCATGTATATAAATTCAATTACGCAGCTGAAAATGTATAATTGAGAATGGATAGTATCTTAAAAACTGACATTTTGGATTGAGAAAACTGATTAACACACTATAAAAACTACTCGGAAACATTTCCGAAAGTCAGTGTGAGCAAAAGAAACTTTGCTTTTATGAATTTTACTTTATATTTCGAAAATATATTGGTTTCTGAGGTTTCTAAAGATAAAGAACGCATTTCGGAATCATGGATGACTAGGACAAGGTTATTGTATATTTTCGCTGGTGCTTATATTATATTTTCGCAAATTAAGAAAGATCTGTTCTTTCTTGCAGTGTGTAATCATGTCTCTAAATGAAAATATTTGGTTTTAAAATTTCCAAACCAGATCTTAATGGGACATGGGATTTGTTCGGCTTCAAACAAAGCATATATATATATTTCATTTTCTGAATATCTGATATTTTATAAACGTTCTCTTAAAACCGTTTAAAAAAAATTAAATACATATAGAAGCTATATCGATTCTTGTAGCACGGTGCAGGAGCGAACTGTACTTGCGACAAAACTTTAAACTCGATTTTTCAAAACAATGTTTAGTTAGTCAGTACCAGAAATATCTTGGCAACAGATGAAACGATTTCCTTGGCTTCTTTTTAAATAAAAACCTTACATATATCCCTTGACCTTGATCAATGCTTTTAATAACATTTCAATTCGTTCGTTTTTTATAAACAGTGCATAATCAGATTTTTTTTATGAAAACTGATCCAATGAGTTTGATTGTCCGCCATTTTGCTAAAATAACAAAATAAAAATAAATAAAAAACGCCGGTCAAGGACTGTACAATTATATATACCAGAGAATCCAACCGGCCCCTACCGGGTTACAGAACGTAAAGGAAGTTCGGAAGTCCCTTTATGATTTGTAAGTTAACATTAGAAAAGGGAAATACATTAAAAGTTAGTAAAGTACTTTGACTTTTTTTTAACACATTTTTAATGCGTTTAAAAAGAAAAAAATTCATATCGATACTCAGATTTAAAAAATAATATTTACACATTTTGGGTAATATGAACCAGCCGGTAATGTGCAATAGGGTTACAAGGGATATTAAAATTGCAAGAAAAACCATGATTTACAAGCATAAACAAGGTTATTTATTGAGCAAACAGTAGTACATCCCCCACAAATCATCAGCTTTTTTGAAAAATGATTATAATTTTTACAAAAATCGCAAATATTGTCTATTGTTTCGGTTCCACTACAGTTCACGTGTACCCAGATCGCACACATCGGGCATTTTATCCACACACATACCCCTCTCCCGTCCTCTGAATATTTTCCTTCGCAAAACAGGCACACTTTACTTCCTCATATGGTGTACAAACTGGTAAAAAGCTCATCTCAGATGATACGTCAGAGTGCAATCACTAAAGTTCATCTTCACTAAAGTCGTCTTGAAACATTTGTCTAGCTTATATTCCATATTACATAAGGCTCCTACAATCCGGGCTCACTCACGCCGCCATTTAATTGCCCGTAAGAGAAGAACGATTGGCCACGCTGCGTGGGCTACCATTGCTGATTGGTCTATGTAGACAACAAAATGCTTGATGATTCAGCCTGCATTAACGATCCTGTAACCCTAATATTACCCAACACCTCATTTTGAAAAAAAATAACTTCTTCACTCGTCAGTAAGTTACCCTAGAGGTAAACTGACTAACACAACAATAAATATAACCGTTAAACTTATCACTGAACTTTGTAAGCATTACTGCCTTAGAGGTCTTATAATTAATGCGAATTTTATATAGAACTTACTTGCAAAAAACTGCAACAATTGAGAATAAGATTTGATTTCACCGCGTCACTCCAACAATAAAGTATCCAAACAGAACTCACAGTAGTGTATCATGGGAGTACTAGAAAGGCGTTTGGCAGTTTTACGCTTGTCTGCAGCACCATCTGGGCCAGATATTGAAACATTCCATATTGCCTGACCATTCCATAATACCCGAACGTGCTCTACTTCCCGGTGTACAGAATATAAGTGAAAACCCTTTTTTTTAATTGAAAACTGTAATCGATTTTTTACATTTAAGGGGTTTCAGGAGTCTTACTTTTCCTCCGAAGATGCAAATTTGCATCATGTCACATTTTATTTTATATCTGATTTCATATAACACACAATAAAATGAAATTTTTACCACTAATAGGTCAATATCTGCTTGATTTAACATAATTATTTCAATGTTGTACAATTCATACTTAATAATTTAAACATATTAAAATTTTTTTAAAAAGTAAACAAAAAAAAATTCGCCTGGTATCTACTGCGCGCAAGGTTGTAGAAAAAAATATTACTTAAAAAATAACAAACAAAACTGATAATGATGTAAAATTGATGTATTTTGAACTTATACTTCAATTTCAAGAAATTAAAATTTTAATTGTTCTTAAATTTAAATTTAAACTGTAAAATGTTTAAAAAATTCATTTTTTGTTGAAAAAATGACAATTTTAAAATAAATTAAATTTTTAATGCTTGAAATTGAAGTATAAGTTCAAGATACATACATTTTACATCATTATCAGTTTTGTTTGTTATTTTTTAAGCAATATTTTTTCTACAACCTCGTGAGCAGTGAATACTAGGCGAAAAAGTTTTTTCACTTTTTTTTTAATTTAAACTTTTTTTAAATAATTAAATATGAATTGTACAACATTGAAATAATTATGTTAAATCAAGCAGATATTGACCTATTAGCGGTAAAATTTTCATTTCATTGTGTGTTATATGAAATCAGATATAAAATAAAATGTGACATGATGCAAACTTGCATCTTTGGAGGAAAAGTAAGACTCCTGAGACCCCTTAATAAATATTTTATTTAGATGGTCCACTACCACCACCAAAAAGCATTTTTATATGAAAAATATCAGTTTTGTATTCAAATAAAATTTTAAAATTTATTAAAAGCTATACTTTTGTTTTAGCCGCATGCCAGGGTTAATATAGCTGAAGAAATTGCCAATGATTTTGTTATTTACAGCAACTTTTTTCTATTATTCTGATCATTTTAGTGTTTAAGCGCTTAGTTCGATTACATATCTGTTAAATTTGTGTATTATATATATTAGTTTACGTATTTATTGATGAACTGTTAAATTTGTTATGGAATATTAGCCAAAAATATTCCACTTTATATTGTTTAAGTGAAAGCGGTTTAAACTTCCGTAATCGAGCAGCACGCGATAAAGGTAGATTTTTTTAAATAAAAAAATCATGCATGTGAAAAGTATTTTAAAATTATAAAAAATATCTGTAAATTGATATACAGTTTCAAATATTTTCCATTTAAGAATATAGTTTTCCCCTATTGCACGGTGTAAAAATTAAAATAATGCGATGTTTAGAAATAATTAAATTTGCGAAAAAGAAAATTGGTTTTGTAGATCGTTACCACCGTTGATATGACATCAGCGTTATTCACAGACATGTTTTTGCTTGATAATTTAGATTTTAACGTAATCTGTGCTTGATTGGTTTCAGATATTCACTCAGAGAAATCTCTGGTGCCATAAATGTATTCACACGATTTTTTATGCAGAAACCTACATATTGCTACCTTGTTCCTAGATGTAAAAAAACCCTTCATAATAGATGTTTTTTTTTTTTTTTTTTCAAGCGGAAAAACTGCCATAACGTCTTAAGGAAACCCTGATATATTGTTAGGTAATTAATTTCTAATGAAATTTTAGCTTCAACAATTTATTTTATTGAATACAGCCAGCTATGTAAAACGTTTAAAAGAATATCGAATTAGATAGTGTGACGAATCGTTTGTGACTAATGAGGAGATTTTCTCTCGTGGTTTCTCAAGTGATAACTTTCTACGAGAAGTGGAATGATGAAGTCGTAAATTACTTCACTTCAAAGCGTATTTAGTAAAATACATGAAAGTACAGACGATTTTTCACCATTAATTAAGAAGAGGAAATATCGGTGATGTAATGATACAATGAACGGAAATATTGCGTAAGAGTTCTTTTTTCACTTTATTATTTTATTTAATTGCATAACTACACAAGGTCCCATCAAGTATGACAGTAGCAAAATATGTATAAAATCGAATTAAATAAGAAATTTTCCCCATTATAATTACCCAACATTTTTGGAAAATAACGTATTTAAATACATCCAATGAAAATAGTGTGTATTATAAAATGAAAATCTTTCATTAATTTTGGTGTTAACTTCCAGTAATCGGAGACAGCATGAAGAGTTTTCATCAAATATAAGCGATGTCCGATGACATAAGGTTAAAAGTTAAGAGTACTGCGCTATAAAAAGTAAGAAGCGAAACGTATGTAAAAACAACATAAAAATCTATAATCCACTAAAATATTGAATACTTGCTACAAAATTTCAAATCTCGTTAAAATTGCAGTTAATTTTACGGCGAAACATGACACTTAAAATGGGCTATTTTCACGTGGACACTCGAAGGACTTCTACACTGCAAAAAAATTGATGATTTTACGGTATAATACTAGCATCCCAGCTGCCAATGTTAAAATACAAATACAAATACAAAGATAGCAATTGTTTTTGGATTATTTTTAACAGTTACAAAATTGCAGAAAAAATAAAAAGTAGTAATACACATTCTATTCAAACTTATGATTTTGAAAATCTATTCACTAATATTCCTATTAATAGCTTGGGGGAGACGCTTTTGAAAACTGTTGAGTTGGTTCTTGGATGTTTTGGATTTTGATTCTACTTTGTTTTACAAATCATGTCGTTTTTGTCTTTTTAACAATTATGTATATAACGTCTAAAATGTACCTGCAGATAAATGGAATTGGGAGGGTACAAGTTACTCACCCACAGCTGCGAATCTATTTTTATTTTATTATGAGTTTCAATATTATATTAATACAGCTGACATTCATTTCATAGTTTACAGGTACATAGATGATTTGATTGTTTTAAACTTTGAGGGTGATTTTGAAGAAATTTCTAAAGAAATTAATCCTGCTTCTCTGGTATTGAAGAAAACTAATGATCATAATAAGTACTTTTAAGTATTAGATATACTTTGATCTAAAATTTTTAATTGAGAATGCACTACAGATTTTAGTTTACGATAAACGCACTAGTTTTTCGTTTGATGTGAATCAGCCTGTTCATTGGTCTTCTAACATTCATAAACGTTTATACATTAATATTATTATCAGTCAAATATATCGTTTTTTTAGAATTTGTACAGATAAAATCCTGTTTTATAGGGTATTATTTGTTTTATTAGTATATTACAAAATATATTAGTAGTTAAAGTTTTGAATAAATATATAAGCATATTACAAAAAGAATATTCCTCTTGAATTTATTATTCAGATTTTGCAGACGGCCTCTATTATTGATGGATTGCCTTTATTCGACAGTAAATGACTCGAAATTCCTAAAGCCTTTATAAGGACGGTTTTATGATGATGACTGCGTTTATTGGCATCCGACCTGGAACGAACTTGGATTGGGAGTTGAAATATCGATTTCGGTTAGTTTATTTTGTTTTACTTTTCTTAATGTGGAAACGTGGCTGAGTTGCTGGTGAGTGTTTTTTGCAATAGACATATATTCTATATGTAGCAGTTTTAGTGTTGTATTCCTGGTGAGGCATTCTTTTGTAATATTGTGGCATAGGATCCGGTGGGGGAGCGTCTGTTATGTAGCCTTCAAATATCTTTTTGTGCATTTTGAATTTGCTACGCAGCGTTCTGGCCGAAACCCACTGCCACAAATACCTATATTTTTTTTTTTGGAGTGCTTGGCAGCCTTTTTGAATTTAACCCACTGCCGACGAGGCCGCAGCATGTTTTTTGTTTCTTGTTTTTGTTCAGTCTTCAGTGAATTTATTGTTGTATTTTTTAGTTTTACAAATTGTATTTTGTGTTCTCTTGTTATGTGAGGGGGGCGGGGGGTGCTTGTTCAGACAAATACACATTTTTTTTTTTTTTTTTTTACTGGATTATATATGTATTGCAATTAATCGATAAAGCATATACTAAGAAAAGTAAACGATTGTTTTCCACAATAAATAAATAACTTTTTTTTAATTAATTAAAAGGAGGGACGAATTTTTTTTTTTAATTTGCGGCGTCATCTGTTGATATTCTAATGAAGCTAAATGTTTATATTTGAGAAAACTAATAACTTCAAAAAGAAATTTATTTGTAAAATTTTTAAGAAAAAAAATTTTCGAAGTTGCTTTTTTTTTTTGGATCTGAAAACTGAATTATCTGGAAAATGTTTTGTTGTCTATCTGTGTAATGGGTTTTAATATGCAGTCATTCTCCATCCCTGTTATAAAAGAAGTGATTTTTATTCCTTTTAACTATTACTAATAAATATTCTGTAAAAATTTCTGACATTTTAAGGAAGTCATGAACCATTTTTTTCTGTGGAAACATTAGGTTGTTTACCGTCAAATTTTGAAAAAGATACTATCTAGTAATTATCAGAAACATTTTATGTAGACATTAGTTTAAGCTGCTTTCTAAACTAAATAAAATAAACAATTGTATTAACTAATTGGCTTAAACTGATTGGCAGATTTTTCAAAAAGCTAATTTAGAGTCACTAACCATAGATATTGTAATAATAAAATATTTTTAAATACTTTCTATAATTGAGGACTAAAAATAAAAAACGCTGAAAGTAACAAAAAAATCGAAAATTGTTTTTTAAATAAAAAATGTCTTAAGACGTTTGAAGTGACCCTAGTAGTAATAGCACAAAAATTAGTGGAAGGATATCGCTGGTTGAATGTACCACACAAAGTGAAGTGGAGAACGCTGAAAGTGCCAAGTGATAAAACTGGAATGTAACTTTGTTTTGGCTTTGTTCTCTTTTTTCTTTTTCCCTGTCTAAAATTGTTACATCAATGAGATATTTTTAATAAAGTTGAAAAATATTAAATAAATAAATAAAATAAATGTTTACAATTATTAAATATTAGGTATTTAAACAACAAACGAAGGGAAGCTAGGTACCCACATTTTAAAGTGTTGACTCAAAGGAGTGAAATGGAAAACGCTGTAAGTATTAGAAGTAGGAGTTTTTCTTTTTTTCGCTCTCTTCAAAAATTTCCTTTTTTGGACTTTCAGCGTTTTCCATTTTTTAGGTGCGTTCGTAATTGCGTTCGCGTCTGTCCGTCCGTCCGCATATAACAACGCAAAAACTACCCAACCGGATGGTTTGAAATTTAAGATATATTATCTTTGCAGAATTTTGTTGAGACATTTCAAATTTTATGAAAATCGAATCAAAACTTTAGAATATATTAATAAAAACATTTATTAAGAAATTTGAATTTTTTTTTTTTTATAAAAATCGGTGCTTTCTTGTTATAGGGGCTTCCGACGTTTAACCGTCAAGCGACCGAGATACTTATTTTATTACAGAAATTAATCTTCAGACGATATAATTCATTTCACAGAATTAAAAATCATCGATCTGAATATTTATATAACTAGCTAGTACGAACGCAACCTCATTTGTCACGTTTGGCGTACAATTTCCAACTTGTTAGTCCTCAATTTATCTAAAAATATTTATTAAAAAAAGTAACTGTCACTGCTTGGCGTCACAGAAAACTACCGGTGCACATAATTGTTTAGAGAAATAATTAGTTAAATGATTATTAAAATGATTATTTGAATGTCAGTAAATCATCCTTAAATAATACTGATTAAAAGATTAGATGCCCAAATTATATGTTTTGGTTTCGGTAAAACGATTTATTAAATTAGAATGTTTGTTTTTCCTAACTATAATAATACGTTATAGTTTTCAGTAATAACAGGATTAACAGCAAGATTGAATTGTCTTATTATACTTTAGTTGTGATCAGTTATTATTTACGCTACAAATAAAGCTCTTGAATGCTTTTATTTCGGACTTCTCGTGGCCGAGAGCGTAAACACCGAGAGCGTGTTCATCTGTCACGGTAGCAGTACCGGTTTCAACTTTGCGTTCCCGGCTCTATTTTGTCGTTTAATGGTAAATATGTAACAAGATTTTGTGTATGAATTTCGGAACAGTGAATAAGAAAATATGTAAAAAAGAGGAATAAATTTGTGTCAAGAATTTTTTATGTTCTAAGATTATGTAGCTTCGAATATGTAGTTTCTTGGCAATTATGAACATCGAAACAAGCTCTACTAAAGATCATGTGAGAGTAGCCGATACTAAAGTGAAGTACAAATCAAAAGTTTACATCCCTGTTGATTGAATGAGAGCATTCCCGTCGTTTCTGCTTCACGGTTGGCATTTTTTCTCGCGCATATTAAATTCCTTATCAGTTAAAAGTGACAAACAATTTTATAAGTGCCTGTGAATATTCTTCGTTTCTATAAGATACAATCAAGGTAAACCGTTGTTTTTAATCAATACTTGTTAAGTTATAATTACTATAACAGAACATCACTAACTTTTTACTACATCTCATTTTCAAGAATCTACAGAACCATGTTCATAATTTCCCCACACTTTTTGTGATATGAGGTAAATAGGAACAGTTTTTTTTAAGTGACATATTTCATTATTAGATAGTATTAAGCCTCATATGAGGTCATAACTGTTTATATGGTTGAAACTGTATTTTTTAGGGACTTTTGTTCACTATTGAAGGTTTAATAATTAAACCGGCAATCATTATAACGGGGACATCTTAGTTCATTTGAAAAAATTTCGTTTAAAATATATAAGGCAGTGGAACCCTCAACCTTAAGCTCGTTTGGAAAGATTTTCGTTTAAAATTATAAATTCAAACCAGATCGGAAAGTGCATAGCATCCGCGGCTAAAAGCAGTGGGACATACAACCCTAGGTTCGTTTGGATAGATTTTCATTGAAAAATATAAATTCATACAAATTTCAGGGTATACACTGACAAAGGCAGTGGAGACGCCAACATTAGGTTAATTTGGAAAGATTTTCACTCCAAAATATAAATTCAAAACAGAACGGGAAGTGCGTATCCATTCCCTGTATATGCGGCTGAAGGCAGTGGGGCCCCCAACTCTAGGTTCGTTTCGATATATTTTTATTTAAAAATATAGAATCATACAAATTCGATGTTGTACGCTGCCGAAGGCAGTGGGACCCCCAACATCAAGTTCGTTTGGAAAGAGTCTCGTTTAAATATATAAAATCATTCAAGATTAATTGTAGGTATATTGAATGTTATTAATACGAACTCGGTCAGCTAGTGGTAGAATAATGTGTGGATGAACTTGTTGTTGAACAAAAGTTGTGCATGAACTTGATATTTTTTATTATACCATCCCAACACAAAAATAGATGTTCACAATTAGCCAATAGTTTTGGGCGAAAATTGTGAACGTCTGGGGAAATTGCGAACAGGCATTTTTAGTTACTTAAATAACATCGCACCGCACCAATGATTGTTGAAAAAAATATGCGTGTATCCATGAAATATCTGTATCCACAAAGTCAGGGGATGGGAGAGCATAAGACAAATATAGTTTATTATTAAATATATAAAGAATTAAGAATTATTTAAAAATCATGATGAGTTATTTGTTCATAATTAGTTCAGCTTAAATGCTGAACTTTCCATATTAATTTACATCTTTCTCTTAAGAAAGGAGAAGACTAAAAAAATTTCATGAAGGTTCACATTTAAAATCAAATGATATTATCAAAGATTGCAACACAATGTTCACATAATATACTTAATGCCAATTATAAACATTAAATTATCTCCAAATAATAAACAATAAATTATATGAAAATCATTATAATAATTTGTCTGAAACTCATTATAAGACAATATATTATCTGAAAATCATTATAGACCAATAATTTATATGAAAATCATTATAATATAATAATTTATCTGAAACTTATTATAAACAATAAATTACCTCTTATTGAGTTTCAGAATGTAATTACATCACGTTTTTCCCATCATAATAAAAATTTGCATCATTTACTGTAAATAAACTATAAAAAACTGCTGGGTTTTTTATGTGATGCTTGATAATGATGAGAATCAAATTATAAACAAATAAATGATTATAGCATGCATAAAGAACTGATATGGCACCCAAACATCCTCCGCTACTGTAACCGAACGGAGTTCATCAAACATTAAAACTTAAATAATTAAATACTAGATATAAATTAGATATAATACTAGACAAAAATTTTAAAAATTTTTACCTGAAAGTTTCATTATTAATCAAGTACTAAAGTATAAGAATATAATAATTAATATATACTTCAGCCATTTAACTATGCTGCAGAATTCACTACTGAAAATAGAAAACAAGTAATATAAAAACTTTTTTTAAAGTCAATTCCTACTTAGGTCAAATAGAAATTTTTTTCCAGCGACCTACACGCTTCGCCACTGACGGTATTTATTCCTAAATTTATATACGGCTAAATATCTTAAATAAGATAAATTTTTGAAATGTATTAAAAATTAAATAAAAAAAATAAATAGCTAAAATACCAAAAATTAATAGCTCGAAAAGTATTTCTCACAAAATTGTTAGACAAACTGCGTTAGAAAGGTAAAAAAAATTATATTTTTCTTGATATTAATTTAAAATCTAATGATTATGCCGTTTTTCAAATATTGAATTTCAAAAATTACCAAACTTCACAATAAAGTGCCATAGCGATGTTACAGTTAGCGGTAATACAGTTTTTTCAAATATTAATTAATTAAATTTTATTATTTAATTTTAGTTTTATACTTCATTTCTGTTCAAAAGTATAGACTCACTCCACATTTATAGTCTCCTTCGCCCGCGAGCCGCCTGATCTTCGTCCGTGAACAGCCCCATTATCTTTTTACGTGTGAAGGTGAGACTATAAATATGGAGTGAGTCTATACTTTTGAACAGAAATGAAATATAAAATTAAAATTAATTAATTAAATTTAATTAATGAATTAATATTTGAAAAAACTGTATTAACATCAATTGTCATCCAGTACAAGTTTAAAAAAATTTATTTGAACTTGAATGGATGAATAGAAAATATTTTATTAACGATTGAAAATTCCAACAAGATATATATAGAGAAAGTGTGAGCTAATAGTAGGAATTTAATAAAAAAAAGAATATTAATATGCATAATTCAAAGTTTACAATATTTAACATGTACAATAATAATAATAATAATAATAAAACACAAAGTTAAATGTCCATCGGAAGTGGACAAAGTTTAGTGATGAGACGTTTCAGTTCCCATAGACAGTTTTTAATTTGACTTTATTGTTTATTGAGAACATACATCAGACTTGTGTGCTTGACATCAAGTGCCCGCTTATAAGTCATCGTCAATATACAGGGACGAGATAGCCACAAGGAAATTTAAACACAAGAGAGTTACATCTGGGAGCTCCACAAAGTGTGTGCAATGGAGCTGGCGAGAGTCGAACCCTCCTACGCTCTCAAGCGATTAGCGGAATGGTGTCTTAACCACTTGGCCACGGAAGCCCCACTAATTTGACCACCAGCACGTGGTTATCATCACCAGGAAACAGTTAAACTATTTTGCCTAATTTCCACCTTAATAGGGCTGATTTTCTTCTTTTATTAACACTTAAGTCATTGATTTTTAAGTTCGGCTTACTTTTCAACCACCTAGTTCGTTATTGAAGTTGCGAGAGATAGTCACAAGACCACCTTTTCCAACAACTTTAGAAAATCTTCTGTAGGGGTTTCCACTGTTCTAAAGGGGTTATATAAGTATAAGACATATCAGGTTCAGGTAAGGAGGTCATTGCAGTTCCTATGATAAAATGCTCTGGTGTCAGAGCAGTCAAGTTCTTTGGATCCGAGGACTCAGTCACAAGCGGTCTTAAATTCAAGCATAACTCAATTAAGGTAAGCAATTAAAGTAAGAAATTCTTCGTAAGTTAAGACTTGTTCACCAATCGCTCTTTTGAGGTGATTTTTCATTTGTTTTATGCCCGCCTCCTAAAGGCTTCCAAAGTGATGGCAGAAGGTGGATTGAATTTCCATATTATCATTTCATAGGTGAAGTATATTTCTGTATTCTTTCATCCGAAGCAATTTTAGACATCATTTTCTTTATTTCTCGGTCTACACCTACAAAATTTGTACCTCTATCTGAAAATATTTCTAGAGACTTTCCACGTCGAGCAACAAACCTTTTCAGTTGTTTTGTTTTCTCCCTGCTTGAGTGAAAATATAAAATTAGGGCTTCTTTGAAACTTTACATATACAGTGGCATCTCATTTACACATCGATTGCAAGTCCTTTAACGTCTTACGAGAAATAACGTAAAACTTTTCTTAAATATGCGACGCTTGCTGTCACATACACGACGCTAACTAAAAACTGTAATTAATTTTCTTGACTTTCTTAAATTAATGTACAATTGAAATCCTTATTTAATATGTATTCTCACTGTGTAATCCTTCACATCCCGGATTTGTACCATGCTCCTCTGATTTGCAAACCTGTGTGCTACAACTCCATCACTGTTACATTTCTTCTACCTCTTCATAACTTTCTCTATCAGGGGAGATGAAAGCTGGCTGCTTACATAATTGTCAACTTGTTTTAATTTTAATTTATATCAGTTACAATGAATAATCATAATATTCCTTATGCCAGGGTTCTCGCTGACTTTTGACTAGCCTTGCAATTTGGCTAATCAGTAAAAATAAACTGTTGATAAATGGTAAAAAATATTAACAAAATATATTCCTCGTGAAACATTGCTTCAAAAAGCGTTCTTCAACCCGCTTTAATTAGGCTTGACACTCGGTACCGGGGCACCGCCTATACAATACTTGTTGTGGCATTGGGTCTAAAATAAAGTTCTGTTGAGAAGTGCATATCTAAAAAGGGATAAAAATAGCAGAACTGCATAAAAGGAGAAATTTTTTGCATCTCCACCCCCCACCCACCTCCCTATACCTAGAAATTGTGCTTTCATTTTGGGATGGTAGGATATGTCAGAGAGTTATTTAGCTTATTTTTTATTTATTGTTGTTAAAATACATCAAATAGGACAGAAAAAAAATAAATCAAGAGTTTTAAAGAATTTAGGATTTGTGTGCTCAGGAAGGAAAAAAAAATAATAAAGAGCAAATTTTGTGGGTGAGTGCAGGACATTTAGATGATTGATTATTTATTGTTACAACAAAGAAACACATGTAGCAGAGAATTTTTTTCAAAAGCAATCAAAGTTAATGACTTTGAAAATTAAGAGCTAGGGGAGCAAAAAGTTGGAGGTGAGGAAATTTTGGAGGGAGCTGGTTATTTAGATGATTGATTATTTATTTTTTGTTACTATAGACACAAGGCAGAAGAAAATGGAAAGATTTTTAACTTTGTGTATTCGGTAATGAGGGATGGAATGGTAAATGAAAAATGTGAATTTAAACGGGTGTTTAGAAGATTGATTTTATTTATTGCTACAATAAAGTAAAAAAAAAAAAAAAGTGGGTAGAAAAAGTTTAAAGATTTTTTACTTTGAGTGCTGGAGGTGGACAATGAAAATTTTCAGGGGACATGGGATTTAAATGAAATTTTTGTAAAAGAATAAATCCGTAGAAATGCTGATGATTCTCACCAGCAACAGAGTGATGAAATTGCATGGTACGATTTCACGTGAGAAACAACAACAATCAATCAGCAATGTGACTGGGAGTATCGGTTGTATTCAAGAGAGAGAGGGGGGGGGGGTATGAATTAAGCTGTCGTAGTTTGGTGATTTTGTTCATTCTTTTTCTCACGAAATAAAGCATTTGGCTGCAACTTGGTGCTATGGCGATCGGCAGCGAGAAACCTGCTTATATACTCGTGTATAAATCGAACCCCAAATTCGAGAAGAAAGCAAGTGAATATTAATATATCCTAATTGATTTCTTCGCCTTATTTAATTAAAGTTTTTATATTTTCTCCGATTAAATAAAACGAAGAAAACTATAATTAAAGTATTCAACCTGGTTTTTTTTTCCTCAAATGATGCGTTTACTTAAACACGAGTATATAAGGTAATACAAAAATCGTGTTATTGCATTTTAAAGCTTCGAAAACAAATCTTTTCGAGAATTTTCTCCGCTATATTGTACATGTGCAGCTTTGGATAATTTGTCGAAAAAATGTTTTAAAAAATTACTCTTTAAAGTTTAAAAGCATTGTCAGACATACAAAATATATTTATCTGTCACGTTTTGAAAGAAAGACAAACCAGAATAACTGCACATTTTTAACACTTTCCAACATAATTGAAAAGAGTTTATGAATTCGATTTGTCTGTGCTCTAACACGTGTAAATATACATGGATTACCAGGAGCTTGGTATATGTTGATGAAGTTTACCATAGCACATCCCCTATTGAAAATGGAATGTGTAGAGTTTGTAGCTCGTTTACGTGGGCACACAAAATAATTATGGTTATTACGTTACATTTTAGTCTATGGGAAAAATCTTTGCGGTGTATTTGAATAAAGTTACACTATTTCATACATACTGGAATTGATATACATGAGTAAGATGCAATACAACACTCGTCCGCTAGAATTTAGAGTGCATGGCATTTATCATTCATTTACATGGACACACACATTAATTGCATTTCATTATGGCCCTATGGCGAAAAATCATTTGTAGTGTATTTTTCAAGTTTTACACTATTTCAAACTTAATGAAATTGATGTGCATTTTTGGGTTATTTTGCAAGATGCTTACTGTACAATACGTAGTGCATAGCATTTATTTGTGCATTTATAGAGACACAAAAAATAATTCGGTTACAGTAGTATCTATAAATGATAATCGCTGGAAGTGCGCTTTCAGATGTGGTTAGATGCGTTTCTTAATCTAATTCAATTTTAGCTTAATACGTGGTGTGTGGTCGTTCATATACACGGTTGCACAAAATATTTAAAGTCATCATAATATGGACAGTAAATGTTGAAAAAAATTTCAAATGTGTTTTGCGTTGTATAGCTGATTTAAATTTTAGCAAACCATGTGGAGTGTAACAAACGATTGCATACATATACACGGCAGCTCAAAAGATTTCAAATATCTTATCGACTGTGGGCAATAATTTGTGAAATTGGGTGTTCAACTGGGTGTTCAACTGGTGTTTTTCTAAATTGTTTATTCAGATATCTTCTTTTACGTTTTTAAACAATGAAGTTTTGTTACAGTATTCTGGAAGTGTTAGAAAGTATTTCCTAATCTGTGCGTGATGGAGGATTTTTCTTTCTTATTTCGTAAAGAGTTCAATTAGATGTCATTTTCTGAAATTAAGTCAATATAGCAGTTTTTAATTATAATGGCTATATGTTTTTTAAACATGTCAAGTATTTTATAAAAAATTATTATTATAATTATTAAATACAATGCATAATAATGCATGTACGAAGTGAAATCGGTGTAAAATAGGTATCTCTCATTTATACGTTTCTCTCAGATATACGATTCTCTTAGTTGTGCGAATTTTTTGTTTGGTCCTTCAAGAGTCATAGGTGAAAGGGCATCATTGTATATATCTTTTAATTGTTTTAAATAGGACATTTTTGTATAAATTATATATATGACATAAATTCGTGTTTATTCTTTGAATGACAAGTGATAAATATAGAGAAACTAATAAGATAATTGAACGAAGGTAATATAAGATAATTAACGCAAATTAAGTAATATGTAAAGTGGAAAAATATTATATTCAGACAATACTAGATATAATTCAAAAACATGATAAAAGTACAGGGTGTCCCAAAAGTCTCCGTACAAATTCAAAAATCTATTACAAAAAAAAAAATAATAGGCCTACAGCAAAAATAATTACAACAGTACATAGAGTAATTTAAAAAGTTTTTTCTACTACCTTAGTATACTTGTACATGAGATCCTTTCGTTGCACGAAGAATATCAAGTCGCTAAGTCCAACTTCATCCACGTGCGTTTCAGCATGCTAACATCAACAGTAGTTACAATTGTTTGATGAAATCTGAATAAAAGTTAATAGTGTCGTGGAATTGAAACAAAAGATCCAAACAGCAGTAGCTTTTGTTGATGTTAGCATGAAAAACGTTCGTGGATTGAATTGGAATATCGTCGTGATATTCTTCGTGCTACGAAAGGATCTCATGTTGAAGTTTACTAAGGCAGTAGAAAAAACTTTTTAAGTAACTCTATGCACTGTTGTAATTATTTTTGCTGCAGGCATATTATTTTTTTTGTAATAAATTTTTGAAGTTGTACGGAGACTTTTGGGACACCCTGTATTTTCACTCTCTTAGATAACAAATTAATAAAGACTAAAGTCTATGATAAAATATACTTTTTCACTTTTGTTTTGTGCATTGTTCTTGTGATGTTTTCTGTGTACGCGTCTAATGGTAGTTTTCTAACATATTTTCATTTCTTTTGCTGTAATATATATAACAGCTGTTATATATATAACGGCTAATATTTGATATGCAACATTTATTTATATGTTAATTGCATGTTATTACATAAATTTTATTATTTACACAATTTCCCCTATTTAATAACGTATAAAATACCTTAATTTTAAAAGCATTGCCTTCTCCCTAAAAAATTATATGATATACAGTAATTTCAAGTAAGTAACATAAATAAATCATGGTCATTCATTATTTTTACAAGAAGGATTTTGTTGCCGACCAGTCAATCTCTGCTTTCGTATTCGATAACGATAACCAGTTATTTACTATAAAAGATAATGTGAGTAAAAGTAACTCCAAATCCCCATTTATGAAAAGAACAAAAAAAGTCGAAATCTTTTCTGCTATTATTTTATGCATCAGTTACTTTATATGTATTTTAAAACGATTTGGCATAAAAATGAATGTAATTATTCCAAAGCCACAGACTTAGCAACCTCCTTTGTTCAAACATAGATTAATCTCAGATATTTGACTGCTCAAAGGCATGACCATCAATAGCTGCAAAATCACTTTTACTAATACAAAGCTATTTCGGAAATAAGTATGTTTCCATGGCTCAGTAAGTATGAGAATAATCAGCTTGAACTTAAAGCCTTTTAGAGTGTTAATTGTTTTGAAGTTGAATTCATTAATGTAGATGGAAATTATTTATTTTCTATATCTATACTAATAAAAAAAAGTTTCGCTTTTTTCTGTGTTCTGGCGATGGCTAGCGAAATCTGCTGCGAATAGCAGTCTGAAAATTTGGGTGAGAGTAGTTCACGGCATGTCCTAATGCACTTGAGGATCAGTTTTTTAAATTTGATAATTAGCCGATACATTAATTAAAAACCTGTAAAAAAGTTTTTTTTTTTCAAAAATCGGTAGTCGCGCCCGCGCATGCTGCTCATTCCCTGCTTTCCACAAAGCATAGATGGAAAAACAAAATGTCTATTCTTTTTTTTTTTTTTTCTTTTAGCCTTTTGTTTTAACGCCCATTGGGCGAACCGTTTAAAATACGGAAAAACAAATGACATATTCTTAAAGTTCGTACTTTTGCGTCTTAAACGCCGTAAGCAGTTTGAAAAAATATCGTTTTGTTAATCCTTTGAGAAAAAAAATCTAAAAGGGTCGTTTTCACAGTTAATTTTATCTTCCTTCCGACGACGCCGCTCTCCTAGAGCTCGATTTCAGAGGTATTGATACAAAAAATATGAATTTAAAGCTGAGACCTTCTTCTTTTAGACGGTGCAATCTTTTTCAAAAATACAAATAGTATTTAACTCTTTCTAAAAATTCGCGACCGCAGACCTCTTCGCGCCTCTCCGAGACGATCGCTTTTCTATGCTAAAAGTATCTAAACGTCCGATTTTGACACAATCTCTCTTTATAGAATCTCGACAGACTGGATTTTTATCATCTACAAAAATTACGAAACGCTCGGAGAAGTAGAAATATTTAAAAAATAATAAAATCTGTGAAATTTTCGATGAAATCGCTAGAAAGCGGGGTGTTTCGTCGTGGTTTCGGTTCATGTTTTCCCTACTGAATATGCATATTTTTTCATGAAATTTTAAAGGGGGCTTGATACATTTATATGTACAACCGATAATTATTTCAGAGTTCAGACGATAAGAACTTTTTTGTTTTGTTTTTGTTTTGTTACCGTTATATGTTAAAGGACCAGACACAAAAAACAAAAATAAAAAGCGAGAAAAAAAAACACATTTCTTTTACAACTTGGATATCAATATTTTTTTCACGATACTTTTACACGGGCTACAAAACTGTTGCATTTATAACCGAGAAACATTTCAAAAAATTCGGACAACAATATTTTTTTTCTTTTTTGTACTATAAAACGACGCTACGTGGAAAAAAAAAAAAACAAAAAAAAAAACAAGAAAATGTTTTCTTACGGTTTCTTTTACTGCTAGATATTAATATTTTTTTTTTCGCGAATTTTTCATTTTAAAATATAAATTCGTACAAAATCGGATTAAAGATATAAATTCGTACAAAATCGGATTAAATATATAAAATCATACAAATTTGAGGTTTATTTAATGTTCTTATCAGGGGCCCAGACAACGCCGGGCAGGTCAGCTAGTTATAAATAAAAAGCAATCTAACATTTAAATATTAGAATAATTATAATAATAAAAATAAGAATAGTGCGAAAAGAAGTAGAAGGAGAAATAATTGCATTATTACTAATTATTGCAGAACTGAATAATAGCAGTATAACATCATGTAGCAATCGTAATCGATGCACCACTGGAAGTATCAGTTGTAATGCTAGTAACAAAATAGACAGTTGTTATGTTGAATTATGTGTTAAATATTAGTTATATTAATAGGTGGAGAATGAATATCAATGAATATGACAGAGCTTGGTGGAAGAAGATGTTATTTAACAAAATATTAAATTTCGGGAAAATTAAAGGAAAAGGTTTTTGTTGTAAATTATATTTATTTGTTTATTTTTGGTAGCATATGTTTAATATGTTAACATGTGGTACTAAGCTGCTTCGAAAAATGTATTAACATTTAATTTTTAAATATTAAAAATTATTATTATTATTTTATGTATTAAATATTAAAATGTACATATTAATAAATAATGCCTCAGATCGTCAAGACTTTCCTTATTATAATATCTCATAGCACCTTCATCCACAAAATAAAACCCTTTCTTAAAAAAATATAACATGTTCCTCCTTTTATCTCTCTAATTATTATATGATCATATAGGAATGAAGTTTGAGTGAATCGTGACCAAACCAAGGAGAAGAACCTTAGTTCTGCAGATTGGCAGTGTAATGCGCATGAAGATAGATCTAAAGAAGGACTTCTACGAAATAGCCTTTCCAAGAAGAAAATCATTCCTGGAATAATGTCTCAAATAGGTGGCGCATGTGTAGAACAGTTTCTCTATACGTCACCAGTTCGTTTGCTTCTTCATAGAGCTCCTATACCGTTAAGAAGCCTTACTTCTTCAAACCGTCTGTCGTCTGCTGGGTATCTGATATACAGTTTCGGTTTGATGTTGTAGGTGGCGCTGCCTTCGCAGGAATTCTCCCCGGCTGCGTGCAGCTGCCATTTCGTTCCAAAGTCCCGACACGATATTAACACTATTTCGTTGGAAGTCCTTCTTTAGTTATGTGTTATGCCACTGAGTTACCGGTCGCCATCTTTCTTTAACCTCTTCAAACCTGAGGTATCCAAATGTGGACCTCTCTTATTTTCGTCATAAAAACTAAACTGTTCGTTTTTTTTTTTTTTTTTACATTTTTACTTTACTTTTATATAACTGAATGTTTTATGCTTTGGAACAAAACCAATAAATAACAGCACTGATGATTTCCTCCTAAAATAAATATTATTTTCATCTGAGCTTGCAAAAGACCTTCAAGACAGTATGACCAAAGAAATAGAATCTATTGTATATTCTTTGGTATGGCCTAGAAAGCAAATAATTTTCATTAATATTTAACTTAAACGTTTTACAATAAAAATTGTTAAAGATTTGTAGATCATTCATTTGTTTAAAAACCTTCGATGATTTGTTATTGCGCGAATTTAGATTATTGATAATTAAATTGACATTTTAAAGGGCTAGTAATTTTAGATCCATATCTGTGAACCTTAATTATCGATTTCCTAAAAGTATCAATTTCAGAAAAGGGACTCTTTCTGTCATCTATGGAGCCATTTTGTTTGTACAAAAGCAACGAATGTGTATTTGTAGTATTAGTTTAACATCGTTTTTTCAAAAGGTTAAGCAGATATAAAATATACATAAATTTATTATACTAAGTGTGGTGCACCATCAAGTATGGCGGGTGAAAGAAAATATTTAAAAGTAAGTAAAATCATAAATTTCTCCCTACTTTATATATTGGAAAAGTCTTTGAAAGAATCGTATGCATATATATTTATTTATTTATTTATTTATTTATTTATTTATTTATTTTTTGAAAAATTTAGAATATATTTTGATACTATTTTTTATTCAAAGATAATAAAAACTTTTTTTTTTTCATTAAATTTTGGGACTAATTTTTCGTAACCGGAATACGTGCCAAATGTTGGCGTGAAAAATAAACGGAATTCTGCAAGAATGTGGTGTAAAAAAAAAGTAATAATCTTAAAAAAAAAAAAAAAAAAAAAAAAAAAAAAAAAAAAAAAAAAAAAAAAAATTAGTAGCATACTTAACTGTAAGTACAGCGTATATATTTTTTTCAATAAAAAGTTTGGAGGTCAAAACAAAATCGTAGCAAGTCATTCTGGTTTATTGGGAAGAGTAGGGTGATTTCTTCTTCTTTTTTTTTTTTCAGGTACATACATCAGATTTAATACAATTTTAAAATATTAGTCTTACTTCTTCTAAGTTCGCTTTTTTTAACAAGAAGGATAATTTATAAGATATTCCTAAATTTGGTTTACAAAAGGTAATTAAATGGGTCATTATATCAAAAATCTTAAAAATTGTTGAAATCATACTTACATATCACCCATAGACTATAATCATTTCCGACAATCAAACAAGCTTCGAACCCAAATCATTCAATGAATACCATCGAAAACCGAAATGATCGATTTCATATGTCTCGCCAAACAAAGAAATAAAGTTATAAAAAAAATATTGAAATCGGAAAATTTTAACAATAAAAACTGAACAGTATGACATAACTAACTAAAATATAGCTCAATTGACTGTATTGTTATACGAATTTTCAAAGGACCATAATTTTCGAAAGAATTGCCTAATTTTCTTGATGAACGAACTCACCCGAGATATTTTACCTTGTAAAATATAAAAAAAGGGAAGAAAACAACCTACCCTTCTCTATAAGGACTTGTGTAATGTGACATCATTAAAATGCACTTTGAATGGTTTTTCTCAATTAGCCATCATAAAGACAAGGAAGTATTTTGCGTGTCCCTGTAGACGAAGTATAAGAGCTACACATGCTTCATAAATGAATTTACTCAACATATATGCAAATTCTCAATTAGCTTTGAATTTGTTCGGTATTTCGGACGTTATCGTGATGACAAATTTTGCATTACATATCTATATACACACATACACGCACACACACACACACACATATATATATATATGTGTGTGTGTGCGTGTGTGTGTGTGAACGAAGGGATTGCAAAAAGTTGATTTCGAAAGAAATCGACCTAAAAGCTTGAGGCGCTGAAAAAAATGTACTAAATAAATAGGAATGTCACTCATCATTCATTATACATTTTTATTTTAATGCATTTTATTTCTTTTGATTGTGATTGTTGTGCAATTTCTTTATCGTATTGTTTTCAGCGCCTTAAATTTCTACGATTTTTGTTTTTACCTCCAAATGTTTTGTAATAACTATTTTCTACTAAGTACACTAATTAAAATGTGTCTTTTTTAAGCTTATTTTTATTTTTATTTTATTTTTTACTCATTAATATTTAATACTAACTGACTCGTCCGATGTTGTCCGTGAACCTCAAATATATCTAAAAATCAATGTTGAATGATTTTGTATTTTTAGATGAAATATCTTTCCAAACGAATCTAATGTTGTGGCCTCAATGCCTTCGGCCCCTTTTGTAACTCTACGGGGGACCCGGGGATGGCGATTTCAAAATGCAGGAAAAAAAACGAACGGTCGGTGTAACTATCCGAGGAACGGCCTGAGATAGGCAGGCGCAATCGGCGGAACGAAGGAATGTCGCCATTTTGAGATGCTATTTATGTTTCTTAATTAATATCTCGGCTAATTCTAAAAAAAATCCAAAAACTGGCTGTAAATGCATAATTTCAGACATTCAGGTACCCGGTGCCTACTTGCGATATCTTGTTGCTCTGCCCACAGAACACAGCACTCAAACATTTTCTTTTTATTATTACAGATAAGTATTTCATAATTTATTACAAATTAACATTGCAATCCATTTGTCTTTCAACACTTCCATCATTTATTTCTTCAAATAGGGAAATTGATGAATACATTACATTGTCGAAAAAAACACATTCTCATTGTTAAACCCTCGCCATTTTTTTTTGTTTTATTTATTTCCATTCTTGAATTAGATCATTATCGATTACGTTAATTAAAATTAATCTATCACTTGTTTAATTAAGTTCTAGAATTATTAAAATATCGTATTGCCATCGGGATCACACAACTTTATATAATGGTAGAACTCTACTGCATAAGAAAGTGAGTTGAAAAATCCAAGACAGAACTCCATCTGTACATAAATGAACCAAAATTTAACAGCGTAAACAAAATTATAATCCAGTAAAAATTAAATGAAGAGGTCGGGGCAAATTTTTGAACTTCTGATGAGATATTTCAATTTGAAAATTTGATCCAATACTCAAATCAAGATATATAACCTTAAGTTTTTTCGGCAATGTCTTAGTAACATTTGAGATATTCTGAGTAACACTATGGCATTACTTTAAGGATATTACTATTACGTTTTTTTGTAAATTAGCTATCTTCATTGGGGGCTTAAACATCTGTGGCAAAAACAAAACCTGCCACACATGCTGCCCCCAAGTGACATTAGAAACAAATTATATGTTGGATATTATTATTTGCAATATTAAGCAACAGATTACAGTGTTAGATTTATTTCACCAAAAATGTGACTTGGCATTTTCTTGCCCCGACCCCCTTAAATGTTTTCCACAGTAATTAAAACTGATAAGAACCACTTACCACTGGTACCACTGGTAAGAAATGAATTAATAGCTAATTTGGAAATGCCCCCCTTAAAACAGAAATTGCACAGATAATGTGGTCATTTAATTTTTCTTTAATTGAGCATTTCTAACTGAATATATTAGATCACGATATGTGAAAGAGAGAGGCAATTGCGTAACAGCTATTAGAGTTTAAGATAAGGCTCTATATTTGACCATTCATTGTTCCGTTTCTTGCTTTCACTAATTAGTTTCAGAGCAGGGGAGAAATCTCATCATGGTCACTTACTGTTTCACTAATTTTCCATGCAAAAAAAACGGGATGCATCTACCACTGTCTGGTGAAATTCATAGTCTACTGCTTTTGTCTGATGCGCTTGACAGCTTATACATTAAAAGACATAGAAGCTTTAAGGCATAAAATCTGTTAAGGAAATGAAAATCTGAAAAAACCAGTGCAGGACATAAGCTGTCTTGTAAATTGATTTAAAATACATTTCTACAAATGGAGTTCACACTAATTACGATCAAACTGTTGAATGGATAATCAGATTCAGTGCGTTATGCGTCATAGAACATTTTTCATTAACAGGAATCATGAAAAAAAATCCAAATTAAATAAACATGTTCTTTTAGAAATTAGGACAAGTATAACAGAAATGAGTGTCTGATTTACAATTATAATGACTTGATTGCTAATTAGCCTTTACCTTGCATTATTTATTTATTACTTTCTTAAGTTCATATTATTAACAATATACAGAGCGTTTTCCTGAAGCATCAAACTTTATTCATTTTTAATTTCGTTGTAAATAACTGAATTGTTATAATTCAAATGCATTAAAAATTAAATTAAATATTGTAATATATCATCAAATTTTCTTTGCATATTTTTTTTTAAATACCAGACTATGCATTCAGCCATTTCAAAAAGGAAATTTATTTTTACTACTATTCAAAAAAACATTTTTTTTTTAATAATATTATTTTTGTAAGTTACAAAAGTATGTGATATTCTTTAAGTGTGATGATTGTACTAAGTCTGCTTTCTTATTTACCTTTTACATCAACATTTAAGTTTTTACAAAAACTCTATTTAAGCCCTTTAAGCATTTACAATGAACACATTTTTAATTATTTGTAACACGTTTATGTTGCGTTATCTTTTAACCTTTCATGAGAAATAATAATAAAAAGTATATTTTTTCTATACTTTCTTTATCAATTTGATACACTCTTAAAAAAAAAAGACAAATATGTCTTAATCAAAGAAAACCTTATGTAACCACGAACGAAAATATACAATAACCTCTTTCGAGTAACCCATGATTTCGTAAACCGTTCTTTATCTCTAGAAACTCCAGAAACCAATACTCGTACAACCAAATTTTGTAGATTAAGAAACAATTGTATTTTCATACAGTGTAGGTGCTTTAGTATAAAAATTTCTTCAAAGTTGATTTTGCAAAAATACTGTGAGATTTATTTTTAACACTTTCCATCAAAGTTCGGTTTATTTGTATGTCAGTTAGATAGTCTTTAATTCAATTTTTCTGTTATCTATCTGTCGGTTTATCTGTCTGTCTGTCCGTGTTCCAACTCTCGTAAATATTCTCGGATTGCCATGCAATTGGTATATGTTATTGAGGTTTAGTATGGCGTGTTCGGTATTGAAAATGAAATGTGTACCATTTATAGTTCGTTTACATGGAAACTCAAAAGAATTCCGTTAGATGACGATCTATGGGTAAAAATCGTTTGGGGTGTAATTTAATGATGTTACACTATTTCAAACATACTGAAATTTATATACTATATCACGTAGGTTGCACTACAGGATTATTACTATAGAACAGGGTGTGAATAGCATTCATTGTTCATTTACAGGGGCACGTAAAAGTATTCGTTTACAGTTACTGTCTATGAGCAATAATTGCTTGACGTGCGTTTTCAATTGTGGTATGCGTTTTTAAATTTAACTTTTTTTTTCATATTACTTGTCATGTATAAATTCTATAGATCAGGGGTTCCCAAACTATGGTACGCGTACCAGTACTGGTACGCAAAACTTAGGCTACTGGAACGTGAAAGTGCGATGCTGGTATATAAAATAAAATACCAGCATAATATTATAAAATCAAAAACGGCGTGAATTTATCACTTTGGAAATTTTCGAATAAAAATTAGAGGCAGTAAACGCTTTTTGTTGTTGTTCTTACTAGAAATGTTTGTTACAGCAAACTCTCTGAAATTAGCACACGCAACCATTTTTCCAGAATTAAACACATGTAATTATTACATTTATACCGGAAAAAATTAAAAATTGGAAATAAAGACCTAATTTAAACATTAATCAATGAAACAGTTTTAATTAGCAGAAAAACTGTTTTAAACATATTTTTTCAATTGTAATATCTGATGTAAAGTCTCAATCCGTGAAAGTAGGAGGAGATTGTTCGAATAGGAGGAGTTAAAACTTTTTTTTCTTCTGGTACTGGTTATTTCAGTTTTATTTTGAACATAATTCATTATTTATTTAAGTCTATCAATTGAAATTTCTCTCTTCTTCTGTACCAAATGTGGAAAGTTTTTATTTTATTAGCCTGATGCCTGGTGGTACGCGGAAGTATGAACTTCGATTTAGTGGTATGTCGGACTAAAAGTTTGGGAACCCCTGCTATAGATCATATACAGGGATGGACGAAAGAATTCACGTACATTTCCTCTTATTGACGAAAATAGCCGAATGGTAATTTTCAACTGTGCTATACGTTTACTAACTGAACTAAATTTTGGCATACTATGTAGTATATCTACTGATCTTATACAGGGCTTCACAAATGACTATTGATGGTAATTGCTGAAATTGGATTTTCAAATGTGTTATACGTTTTCCAAATTGTTTACTTAGACATCATATTTCACTTTATTAATCTATTATTATAGATCAAGTTTGGTTACAGTTTAGAATATTCTGAATGTGTTGGAAAGTGTTTAATAATCTACTCTTAACTGATGATTTTTCGTTCTTGTTTAATTTTCAGAAAAAGTTAACAGAGTAAAATGATTCTGTAGATGGAGTTTAAAGGTAGATAAGGGAGGAATTATTTTAAAGGTAATTTAACGGTATATCCTCGAGGTACACAGTAAAAATTTGCAGCAAACTGTCCAGTCATTCAACCGTTTTTATAAATAACAAATTCTTAATCAATATTTTACTTTTAACTTTATAGTGTTCATTATAGTGTTCATTACAATGTTATTACAGTGTTACATTTACCATTAAATTTATTACAATGTACATTAATAATGAATATCCAGGAAAAGAAGTCTTTGAAAAAATTAATCCTTATCACTCTTAATATCATTTTAAATTGTGATATAAGTAAATCAAAAAACTGAATTATTAAAAGACAAATACTAAGGGAAAAGTCCTAAACTAGTTAGTTATAATTAAATAATAATAATGAATTTGTCTGAAAGTAACATCTTTCTATATATTTGAACAAGTATTTATTTTTTCAATATTCTTTTATAGTATTTAGAATAATCTTATTTGTCATTAGAAACATATTTTTAAAATATTAAAAGTTTTAGAAAGCAGCACAAAAAGGTGACAAAACGAAATAAGAATGAAAAACTGAAAAGTCATATTCTTAATTTCATTTGCCCGTAAAACAGAGTAAAAATATTGTATTAAAAATAAATCATTTCTCAATTTTTATATTATTCAAAAATAGATTCTGCATACAAAAAGGGTTTCTTAATTTTTTTTTTATTAAGTAGTTGAATGAAAGAGGATTCTAAAAATTTTTATCGCAGAGTGATGAAACCAAAAGACATTTAAAGACATGGATATATATATATATATATATATATATATATATATATATATATATATATATATATATATATATATATATATATATATGGAATATAAAGACGTGGATGGAAAAAAAATTGCATTCATGTAAATTTTTATACGTAAATCTTATCGCAAATACGCGATACTTTCATACTTACAAAATATTCAGATGTAATTACTTTTGTGCATTACAATTTTTATATTGATGAGAATAACATCTAAGTCAAACTTTGCCAGCGAATAGTTAAAAAAAAAAAAAAAAACTACAGTTATGATAGGGTCTGATTTTCTTCAAATTGCTCATGAATTCAAAAGATTAAAACATATATGTTACATTAAAATGAAAAAAAAATCTCTTTAGCTAAAATAAAAAATCAAAGAAGCATAATTAATAATTATTTAAACACCAGTAATTTTTAAAATAAAGCCAAATAGTTTGAGTAAAAATCGAACAAATTAATAATGAAATATTTAATGCACGGATGTGCATATATGTTCACCTATGGTAAAGCTTTTGATGGCACTCGCGTAAATGATTGATATATATTTTTTTTAATTCAGCCCCATTGTTGCCTGCAAGTTAATGAAGCCTCTAATGGAATCTTATTTTTCAATTAACTTAAATTTCGTAATTTAAAAACAGCAAAAATGCAAATTTCACAACTGTTTTCGAACTGCTTTCTCGAAAATTACGATCATGTTTCAGTTCAAGTAATTGTATTTCCAAAGAAAATATCTTACTATTCTTTGCTGTAAATAAAAAATGCGTTTAGAGAAAAAAAATGTGGGGTTACTTCATTCTGTTTTCTGAACACCGGGTACCTGTCAAGAAAGTAAAAAAAAAAGGGGGGGGGGTTAAAAAAATCTGACATAATGGAATCGGCTGGATTCGAATACTGCACCTCCCGTTTTGAAATTTGAGACGTTACTTGTACGCTACTAATGTTTCATTACATCGCTGCAATATTTATCACTCAGAGTTGCCAAGTCTCCGGCTTTTTGAACACCAGTAATTTTTTTGAGAAAATGTTGTTCTTTTAAATCGCAAAATGCTCCGATTCAATAAAACAACATTTTCTGTACTAAATTACTGGTATACAAAAAGCCGGAGACTTGGCAAGTCTGTATCACATATACTCTCTAATATTTCCTTGTGATTTCTCCTATTGAATCGGTCTCAAAATGGTTTGGAAATGGATTAAATACCTAATCCGTCGGCTGATTTTTGCCAAAATTCAAACAGTTCTTGCGACAATCGTCTATAACATATTTGCAAAATGGGAGCTGAATTGAAAATATACTTTAGGAGCTATCGTTTTCACCCATACTAATCGCGATTACAATACTCCCCATACACTGTCCGTTCGGAAAAAAAAACAGGTGTATTTGAAGAACTAATGTGCTATCTCACAGTAGAAGATTTTTATTTTCATTCACATATAGTCAATAACTAAATATTTGCAATTTTATGTCAACAAATAACTAATTGTCAGAACGCCATTCTCTTTCAAAAAATAGAAATTTTAAACACGTATGCAATTGCATTGTTATTTCAAATAGAGGTTTTCGTTTTGTTAGGAAAAATTAATTTCGTGTATTACGATTGCAATATTTCAAAAATAACATCCTATGTCAAAATTGCTGTTTACTTGCCCATGAATTAGAACGATTAAAACATGTATTTCTACAAAATGAAGAAATGTCTTTTCAGCTAGAATTAAAATGCCATATCTATCTATTTATGTATATACATCAGTAATTTTTTTAAAAATAAATCTTATTGTATTGGATGTAATAAATATTGAATATATTGTACTTATTTACTAAACAAATATTTATATATTTTCAAAGATGCTATGCTTTTTAATAAGACACGTGTAAATGTTTGATGTAATATTAATTTTTATTCAAGCTTATTTACTTTTTTAATGTTAATGGGGCTTCAAATGGGACCTTACTTTTCTATCTACATTATAAAGCAAAGTAACTATCTTTATTACAAAAAAAAGATGTCAGTGAGTAATACTGGCATCATATCGACGGTGTTAAGTACATGATCAATCAATTTCGTTTTTATCGCAAAATTATTAACTTCTAAACATCACCAAACTTCAATTTTTACACCATCGAATAGAGACAAAATGTACTTTCGGGTACAATTTGTTTGAAAACTGTATCTCAAATTACTGAGTTTTTATAATTTAAAAAATAATTTTCAAGCAGGTTTTTTTTTTTTTAAATCCAAACCAGATTAGAAGATTAACGCGTTTGCACATAAAACAATATAAATATATATAAATAAATAATATATATATACATTATATACATATATATAAATACAATATAAATTGTTTCCGGCTAGCAATTCATAACAAAATTAAAACTTTAATAAAAATTAAATAAATAATAAAATAAAACACAAGTTTAACAGATGTGTTATATGATGTGTAACAGGTGTGTAATCGGATTATGCGCTCAAACACCGAAATAATCGGAATAAAAAAAGTTGCTACAAATAGTGAAATCTTTGGCGATTTCTTTGACTATAAACTGCTGGCGTGCGTTTAATACGGAAGTAATACTGTTTTTATAGTAAATTTAAAAACTTTATTATTTAAAAGCATATTTTTTTTTCATATAAATTTTTTGGGCGACGTAAAAAAAATATATTGAATATAAAAATTTTATTAGAGTATTAATTAGAATTATTTTCACCTATGTTCTGTAAATCGGGTAGTTTGTTCTGTAGCCCGGGAAGCGCGGGTTGTATCACCTCATTTATTAAAATTTATTTCAAACAACAAAAATACAAATATCATGACTGTTCATGAAATACATTCTTGAAAATTATGATCATGTTTCATTTCACATAATTAGGCTGCTAAAGGAAATATCATACTGTTTAGACAAAAAGAAGTAAGTGCATTAGAAGAAATAGCGTAATATCTCACAGTAGAACATATTTCTTTTCATTCACATATAGTCAATAACGAAATGTTTGTAATTCTACCCCCAAACAATGAGTTTAATTTGCAGAACGCCATTCTTTTCAATTTTAGTTACTTTCAACAAACAGAGATTTCAGACACTTATGCAATTACATTGTTGCTTCAGAGGGAGGAATCACTTCCTGTTCTCAGTTTCTACACTTCAAGTTTTCAGGTTAAGTAAATCGCTTGACAGGTCTCCTTCACCTCATAGAATCTCAAAAAAATATTCCGGTAAACACTTGTCTCAACCTACTTTGGTTCTTTGTCCTCCAAATACATTTACTACCGTATACGGGAAACTTCTAAGTGGCAACTACCTTTTATGAGAATTTACATTTGTTTCCCAATTCGTGAAATTACGAAGTAATTCAATCCAATCATCATCAAAATCATCATAAATGTTATTATTGTTGCATTCTTTTATCCATCGTAATTGTCAAATTATAAAATTTGGAGATGTGTAAGATATTGTTATCGTCAATTTTGATGATTTTCAATTTCAAACATGATGCATATATATACTAAATATGAAACATATAAAAAAATATATAAATGCGCTTGCAAATTAGTGGATTTATACTTTACACTTAACTTTATAATCCAAACTATCTTATTGTATTCCCTATTATTGTAGTTTACAGTACTGTACCAATTTATTAACTTCAACTGGTGTAATTGGAAACTTAATAAATAAATAAATAAATATTTTGTTTTTTAGTTTACAGAAGCATGTCCTTCTTTCGAATAGTACTTTCGAAAAATGGCACACATCGTGTAGCTGCGGTATCTGCAAAACGAAATTACCATTCATATTCTACTCATTGTTCTTTTTCTTGCTATAATACCACGAAAAAAAAAGGAGGTGTTCCAAAATACGTACTTTTCTCTAATTGTAAATTCAATTTACATAAAACAAAATAAAATTATAAATGTAATTATTTCACATAAAGTATAAAAGTACTATTATTTCACTAATTTTGCTAACTATTTCTACACTTTTGAACGCTTTTATTGCTAAATCTATGTGTTTTATTCTGTGGCCCAGTGAAATAGTTTTATATGTCTGTCAGAAATATAAATGCATGCTCTTCATTTTTGGCTCAAAGTTTGGTGGAAAAAATGCGTCTTTTACACGAATAAATATGGTATTTCAACCAAACAGTTATGTTTTTAACAGTCTACAATATTTGACTGTTATAATAACTATGGCATCCAACACGGGATTCCGGGGATAGAGAATATGTGTGAAAACAATTTACTTTTTTTTTTTGTAAAAAACTCTAGTAATTTTTACATTTAATATTTTTTTAGATTGTCCTCTAACAACACCAAAGAGCATTTTTATATGAAATATGTCTATTATACAATCAAATAAAATTTTAAATTTATTGAAAGTAGTCATTTCATGTTGGTCTCGAGCCAAAAGTTAATAGTCGAAGAAATCGCTAAAAATTTCGTTATCACGGTAGTTTTTGTTTATTATTATTCTGATAATTTCAACGGTTTTCAAGCGCTTATTTCAATTACATGTCTGTTAAATTTATGTTTTATTTATATTATTTTATTTATTGCTTAGTTATAAATTCCTATATAATTGTTTTAATTTTGTTATTGAATATCAGGTAGAAATAAATGCTGAACTTTTTATATTGTTTAAAGTGAAAATGGATTGATATTTTATTGTCTGTAAGCGAAAGAGACAGATTTTTAAAAATCATGCTTGAAATTTAATTTAAATTCTATAATAAATGAGATAGATACAGTTTTCAAGCAAATTGAATTTGAAAGTGGATTTTATCCCCATATAACAGAGTAAAAATTGAAAATATGCGATGTTTAGAAATAAAAAAATTTCAGTAGCAAAAATCGCAAAACCGAAATTTCCTCCTCAAGTGTTGCCATTCGCAAAATGACGTCAGCGTTACGCACGGACACGTTTGTCCTTTATAGTATAGATAGATAGAAATCCATTTTTCCGAACATTAAACAGTTAGAGGCATCTGTATCTTTCTGTAAAATGAACAATTTTTATGTAGATTTCCTAAGAAATACTACCTAAATTTTTTACAGATCTACGCCGATCATGACTCCCAGATCCAAAACCATCCCCAGTTCAAAACTCTATATATCTATCTATCTATATCACTTTTTTGTGGACACGATAACTTCAATAATTTTGCACAAATCTCTTCCAAACTGATACATAAAATCAAGGGGCATAAAATCTCGGTCAAGTTCTTTAATGGGTAAAATCGAACCGGGAGGGGGGAGGGCTTTTTGTGAAGACAGAAAAAAACACATAACTTCTTAATTATGATACGTATCGAATGCGCTTAAAGTTATTATTACTTCTTAGGAAAGGGGCCGAATATTTATGTATGACATATTTTTGATATCATTAAAAATGTCCTCAAGGGGAGGGGGGGGGATATAGGGGTTTAAGAAGAAAAAAAATCATAACTTTGTCAATTCGCAAGATATCAAATCCGCTTAAATTTATTATAAATCCTCTTAATATTATCTACAACTTTTATATTGGCAAGTTTTTTATACAGCAAAAAAAAAAAAAATAATAATAATAATAATAATAATAAAATTAAAATAAAATAAAAAAATAAATAAATAAATAAAAAACGAAAAAATCCCTGCCGGCTCCGCGTACAGGCACAGGTAGATTTTGAACTGGGCGGTCCCAACTTCCGCGTCATGGCAAAAAGTTCATTTCTTCTGCAATTCCCAATAAACAGGCGCCCCACGGTCTGCGTCTTCGAAATCTAGCTGTGCCTGTAAGCCGAGCCTTCAGAGATTTTTTATACAGTGATATGTTATACTTCAGATTACAAAAAGGTTGAAATCAGAGAAGAGAGAGAAAGGGGGATATAAATCTGCGTAAATGAGGAATTTTTTATTCTCTTTCTTTGCACGTTGGATACGTTTGTTAAAGATATCTTAATATAAGTACTCGTGGAAAGAGCAAAAAATTAAAAATTACATCTTTTTTACGAGAAATAGATTTCTTTTTTTTTATGTATGCAATTATTGATTTTAGTTATTTATGTTCATAGGTGCAAAGCGTACATACATGCATTCTAGTTATCGCAGCGTTCACTATTAAAATTTTACGTTTAAATTTCATGTTTTATTGAGGTTTCTATACAATGAGATTGCTACATCCAATGATGTATTTTCGTTTTGTTTTGTTTTGTTTTTCGTTAAATGGAATCGAAGCGCTCATATATCTATTATAGTGATCGCTGTATTACTGAATTTCATGTATTTTTCAGATTCCAATACAACACAGTTACTGCATAAAGTTTTTTCTATTTTTTCGTGGGCGCGAAACACTGATACATGCGTTATAGGGATCACAGCATTATCGATTTTCACGTACTTTTGAAATTCTAATACTATACGTTTGCTGCATCCAGTGATTTTTTTTCTTGGATGCGAAAACCATGCGTTAATTATCTCGGCATCACTATATTTCATGTATTTTTGCGATTCCAATACAACGAATTTTCTAAATCTAGTGATGTTTTTATTTATTTTCCATGGGCACGAAGCGCACATGACATGCGTTAAAGTGATCGCGGCACCATCGAATTTCATTTACTTTCAAAATTTCTATCTAATGAGGTTGCTGTATCTAGTTATGTTTGTTGTTGTTGTTTTACATGGGCCGGAAGCTCTCTTTTATGCTTTAAATTGTCGCTGCATTACTGTACTTCTTGTATTTTTGCGATTACCACACAACGAATTTGCTTCATCCAATGATGTTTTCACTTGATTTTGATGGACGCGAAGCGCACATACATGCGTTATAGTGATCGCGACATTTCCGAATTTCATTTACTTTTGAGATTACCGTGCTACAAGGTTTCGTCATTCAGTTATGGTTTTTTTGTTTGTTTGTTTATTTTCATGAGCGCATAGCGTACGTACATCGATTAGCACTACCGAATTTCTTATACATTTGAGGTTTCTATAGAACATGGTTGCTGCATTCAATGATTTTTCATGGACGCGAATTGCACATACATGCATTAACGATCGCGATATTTGCATATTTTTTCTCTCTTACACTGAGCATAAATTCATTTTGACTGGTAGGTATGACAGCTTTATCCATGATAAACAAACAAGCTTTTCGTTTTTCTTCACTAAAACTATAAATTTTTGGAAATTTTTGTAGCGATGCCACTAACTTGCTGTTAACGATTACTCTTGAATATTTAATGAGTTTTTGCTACAGTTCCCGCTTCTGGTTTAAATTCATTGTGTCTGCTTTCGTCAGGGCAAGTGGGCTGTTTTTTAACAATGGGAAATTAATGTCAGGGCAACTGTGACTCTTGTTTAGAAAATCTACCTGAAGATGTGGAATATTTTGTTTTCTTCTGTCCCATTTTTGATAGTCCTAGATTGTACTTAAGAAATGCGTTGCACCTGAAGTTACGTTAAGTATTTCTTGTCCAGTGGTCTTTTTTGGTTTCTTTTTTCGTCTAGACTACGGTGCGGTTTTTTTAATGTTTTAGTAATGTATGTAATGTTTGATTGAAGCGGAAAGATGAGCTCGGGCAACCTAGTCCTCGCGAAGCACCCATACGTGTGTTATAGTGATCGCGTCATTACCGTTTGAGTTCCAATACAGGAAGGTTGCTGCATCCAGTGATTTGTTTTGTTTTCCCGGACGCGTAGCGCACATACATGAATTTTAGCGACAGCGGCATTACCGAAATTCGTATACTTTTGAGATTCTTATAGAGCGCGGTTGCTGCATTCAGTGAGTTTTTTTCATGGTCACAAAGTACACATACATATGTTATTGTGATTGCGATATTTAACACCTTTTTTTTACACTGAGCATAAATTCAATTTGACTGGTGTCTACATGTTGCTGCGACTGCTTTATCCATGGTAAACAAACATGTTATTTCACAAAAATTACATGTTTAAATAAAAATAAAAATAATTGCCTACAAAATCTACCAAACCATTAAAATGTAATTTATATTTCTTCCATGCTTTTTATTATAACACATGAACAAAAGTCCGTTAAATTACAAAGAGCGAATAATCGTCAAAAGGTGAACCGTGTCAAAGGTGAATCCGATTAAATTAAAAACCATTCGCAGAACTTCAAATATTAAAAATCATTAATATAATTTAAATTACTAAACATTAAAATTTTAAATAATGTCTGAGATCATCAAGACTAACTAGAATCTTATTAATTTAGCTTTACCTTATGAGAGAATACCTTATAACATCTTCCTACGTAAAATAAAACAATTTTTGAGACAGTTTAAAGTAGCATGTTCTACCAGTAAGCTCTTCAATTGTTTTAGGGCTGATTAACAAGCCACAGCAAGGAGTCTATGAATTAGCAACTTTTTCAAACAAATACCTACAGAGTGATTCAAAATGAAATCTTGTTGATCTAAATCATATTTACAACATATCACTTGATAATTTTTGAACACTTTCCAACACAGTTGAAAAGTGTTTATGAATTCGGTTTGTCTGTCTGTCCATTTGTTTGCCTGTCTTGCCTATCTCTAACTCGCGTAAATATACTCAGATTTCCATGTAATTGATATATGTTATTGAAGTTTATGTGTGGCATTTATTATCCGTTTACAGGGTCACTAAAAATAATGCCTTTACATTATAGTCTGCTGGGAAAAATCGTTTGCAGTGTATTTTAATGACGTTACACTGTTTCAAACATATTGAAGTTGATATGCATCACTGAGGTGCAACACAAGATGCTTACTATAGAATATGTTGTGCCTAGTATTTATCGTTCATCCAAAGGGACAGACAAAAAAAATTCGGTTACAGTAACTGTCTATGAGCAATAATTTCTGGAAGTACATTTTGTAATGGGGTATGCGTTTTTCCATTTAAGTATATTTTGTTTATTACTTGGTCTATATAAATTCTATAGATTATATAGAAGCTTATACACACGAATTCGGGTACATTTTCGCTCATTGACGGAAATTGCTGAAGGGGAATTTTCAACTGTATATGCACTTAACTGAACAAAATTTTTGCATACTATGTAGTATATATACAAATCTATAGATGATGTACAGGACTACCCAAAATAATTCGGATATTTTTCCGACTATCTATATTATAAAGGACAAACGTGTCCGTGTCATTTCGCGAATGGCAACACTTAAGGACAATATTTCGGTTTTGCGATTTTTGCTACTGCAATTTTTCTAAATTTCTAAACATCGCATATTTTTAATTTTTACACCATTATATAGGGGAAAAAATCTACTTTCAAATGCAATTTGTTTGAAAATTGTATCGCCATTTACTCATTTATTATAGCATTTAAATTAAATTTCAAGCATGATTAAAAAAAATCTATATCGCTTGCAGACGTTCACAAAATATTAATCCGTCTGCACTTTAAACAATATAAAGAGTTCAGTATTTGTTTCCAGCAAATATTCAATAACGACATTAAAACTTCACTAAGGAATAAATAAATTAGTATAAATAAAACACAAATTTAAGAGACATGTAATTGAAATAAGCGCTTAAAACAGTTGAAATTATCAGAATAAAAAAAACTGCTGTAGATAATGAAATTTTTGGCAATTTCTTCGGTTATTAACTTCTGGCACGTGGCGAATACGAAATTAACACTGTTAATAAATTTCAAAATTTTATTTAAATATATAATTGACATATTTCATACAAAAATGCTCTTTAGTGTTACTAGGTGGCAATCCAAAGAAATATTAAATGTAAAAAATCTATTAGAGTTTTCAATAAAAAAAGTAAATGGTTTTCATCTTTATTCTCTATCCCGGGAAGCTCGGGTTGGATGCCCTAGTAGATGTTAAATGCTGAAATAGGATTTTAAATTTGTTATGCTTTTTCCAAATTTCTTACACAGGCATAATCTTTCACTTTATTAAACGGCGAAGTTCTGTTACAGTATTCTGAATGTGTTGGCAAGTGTTTCATGGTTTTTCTTTCTTGTGTTATACATGTATGTACGCTGTGGCCATTTAAAACTTTTTTCTGTATAATTTTTTTAAAGTGAAATAGATTTTTAACTCTTTTGAAATTTGGCATATTTAATACCGGGATTTCTCATTCTGGAATTCGTGAAAAAGAACCGATAACGGTAATCTTTTTTGACAGAATAATAGTAAAAAATTTTCAACGTATATATTCGTACTACACTGAAAAAAAAATAATAAAATTGTTGATTTTACAGTATAATACTAGCACCCCAGCTGCTAGTATTATACCGTAAAATTAACAGTAATAAACAGTAAAATAAGCAGTAATACACTGCCGCGCATGCGCGGTAGTGTAGACATTTACTATAAAAATTATTTTTAGTATTCCTGGGAAACAACGGGTTGATAATTTCTTAAACATAATTAATTGAAAGTTTCTTGAAATATATCAGAAACTTTTAAGGAAGCTCAGTGGATATACTGTAGACTTCTATTTTGATCAGGGATGTATTATAATAGAAAATAAAATCATAATTTTCCAGGATATTGTTTTGAGGCAACCAGCTGGCCATTATTTCCTAGGAACGTTCCTGGATTTTTTTTTTTTGTTTACGGTATTGATATTTATATTGTTGTGAGCTCGGGGTTCGAAAGGACTGATGCCAATATATAAGGACAATAAAAAGGCTTTATTCACTATAACAGTGCAATACGATCACAAATATCTTCTGAAAATTACAAGATATTCAGTAATCTTCAAATCCAATAAAAGCACAGCAAAATTTCACACAGAAACAATGCGTTCAATACGACGTATCAACGACAAAATCAATCTGAGTAACACAGTTCTCAATGCAAAGCCTCTCGTATGAATTCAATCGCAGTTGATAGACTACTAACTAACTGAACTGGTGGAGGTCCCTTATATAGACTTCAGAGATCTTTCCAGATTATTCCAGAGCCTTCAGATGCTAGAAATTACCAGAAAGTGCTTTAACTCTCGATAGAGTACTCCAAACGTGAAAGGATCCCAATGTAAATGTATAAGGGGGGGTTGCACAAAAAGTCGCCAAATCCGTCGCCAACTTGGCGACATTTGGCGATATATCGCCAAATTTGGCGACAAAAATAAGTCGCCAAAACCATCGCCAACTTGGCGATAAACCCATTCCTTGGCGATTTTTCCATAGACTTCTTATAAAGATGAGGGTGTAAGGTTGTTTTTCTTGCAAACCATCTGAGGCCTTTAGCATTGAGTTACATGATGCTCAATAGGAAATACATTAATAATACTGCAATTTTCACAATAATAAAATAAAATAAGTTTAAACAAATGGAATATTTACAGATATATACAAAATTCATAACATTGCCCCCCTCTCGAGGACTGCACGTCCCGGGCAGTTCAACCTTTGATCGGAAAGCAAACCCGTTACCAACAAATGCTATACTACTCAAAACATTTAAAGCAAACATGGAAAATAACAATTAAACACATTCATAATGCTGAATTATACAAAATATACACTTATTTTTAAAAAAAATTGAATTAAATTAAAGCATAGACATCATTACATACAAGTATTTAAATAATAACATTAATAATGATAATGCTAAGCAAAAGAAATTATTACATTAACTTATATACAAGACCATGGTCATACTAATTTACATTATTTACATTACACTATTTACAATTAATGAACTAAGTACTATGGCCATAGTATGGAGCCAGCCTGTCGTAATGAACGACTCTAGGCTTCGAACTTGGTGACTTTCGAATCCGAATTACGACATCGTTCAGTCTGTTTAGAACTGTATAAGGACCGTCCCAGTGCGATTGCAGTTTGGGAGAAAGTCCTTTACGTCGAGTCGGATTATAAAACCAAACCTTGTCACCTTCTTTGAATTGATGTCCCGTGGCTTTCGTGTCGTACCTGGTCTTCATCTTCTCCGTCTGTATATTGATCCGCTCTCGAGCCAAGTTGTGGACGTCTTCAAATCGTGCCTGGAGATTCTGCACGTATCCCTCTGGCGATGAAGGCGCATCTGGAGGGTGACCAAAAATCAGATCACAAGGTAGACGAAGATCACGACCGAAAAGCATCTGAGACGGGGAATAGCCGGTCGTTTCATGGACGGCGCTGCGATAGGCGAGGAGAAACAAGGGAAGTTTTTGGTCCCAGTCTTGTTGGTTTCTTGAAACTAGCAGTGAGAGGTTGTTGAGGATGGCACGATTAAACCTCTCAACCATGCCATCTGACTGTGGATGTAAAGGCGTCGTCCTAGTTTTGTCCATTCCGAGAAGTTGACAAAGACCCTCAATCACAGCAGATATGAAATTTCTCCCTTGGTCAGAATGCATTTGAAGGGGAACTCCATACCTTGATATCCACTGGTGTACCAAGGCATCCGCAACCGTAGAAGCTTCTTGATCAGGGATGGCATAAACTTCAGGCCATTTCGTAAAATAGTCCATGACAACGAGGAGGTATTTGTTGCCATCAGCACTTCTTGTCAGAGGACCTAGGATGTCAAGGGCGATGCGTTCAAAAGGTGCTCCTACATTGTAGAGATGTAGTCTTCGTCGGCTACGTTTCTTTGGTCCTTTCCGAGCTGCACATGCATCGCAAGATTTGCACCATTGTTCGACGTCAGCTCTCGCCTTTCCCCAGAAGAAGCGCTCTCGGACTCTGTGTAATGTTTTCATGACTCCAAAATGGCCACCAGTGGGACTGCCATGTAATTCCTTGAGGACCTCTGGTATTCGGGATCGAGGAAGTACCAACTGCCACCGAGATGTTTTCCCATCTTCCGATTCGAATTTTCGGAACAGGACACCATTCTTGACGTGGAGGGAGTTCCAAAGAGCCCAATATTGCTTCGTCGTAGGACTGTAAGTCGAGATATCTTTCCAACTGGGCTTTGTGCTAGAAGATTCTAATAACTCCAAGATTGGTTTGATGTCAGAGTCTGCCATTTGATCTTCTCGAATCTTCTCATCACTCCAGGGATCTGGTGGCGTTGATAGTGAAGTCTTCGTCTGGCGTATGACATGTTCGGGATTATACTTGTTCTCCGCTCTGGAACAATAGCGACAACTTTCGGGACACGGTCTTCCTGATAAGGCATCAGCATTTCCATGCGATGAGCCTTTACGATGCCTGATGTCAAAGTCGTATTCCTGGAGTCGTTGTATCCATCTGGCTACTTGGCCCTCTGGGTTCTTAAAATTCATCAGTCATGTTAGGCATGCGTGATCAGTACGAAGGAGAAATTTCCTGCCATAGAGATAGTGATGGAAGTGTTCTATGGCTTTTACTATAGCTAATAACTCCTTACGAGTGACGCAATAATTCCGCTCTGGTTTCGACAAACATTTGCTCCAGTATGCTACGACTCGTTCTTGGCCATCTATTTCTTGGGAAAGTACAGCACCGACACTTTCATGACTAGCATCCGTGTCCACAATGAATTGTTTGTCGGGGTGTGGATAGGTTAGGACTGGAGAGGATGTGAGAGCTTCTTTCAGCTGCTGGAAGGAATTCTCGCATTCTTGTGTCCATAGAAACTTCTGCTTGCTTTCAGTGAGCCTATGCAAGGGTCTTGCGATGTTGGAGAACCCCTGTACAAACTTTCTGTAATAAGTGCATAGTCCCAGAAAGCTTCGCAACTGATGGACGTTTTCCGGACGCTTCCAGTTCTTTACTGCAGACACTTTTTCAGGATCTGTTCGAACACCTTCAGCTGAGATGATGTGTCCTAAAGAATTTACTTCGCGTTGGAAGAACTTGCATTTCAGAGGGTTCAGCTTTAATTTCGCCGCTCTTAGCTTCGTTAACACTTTTCGAATATTTCCAAGATGTTCTTCAAACGTGCGGCCACCAATGATGACGTCATCTAGGTAGATGAGACAAGCTTCAAAAGTCAGGCCTTTTAACACTGTCTCCATGAGGCGCTCGAACGTTGCTGGAGCATTGCAGAGCCCGAACGGCATAACTTTGAATTGCCAAAGTCCTTGTCCAGTAGTAAATGCGGTCTTCTCTTTGTCATCAGGATGGATCTCTACTTGCCAATATCCACTCTTCCAATCCAGCGTGGAAAACCATTTATGTCCTGAAAGAGTATCTAGTGTGTCGTCTATTCTTGGTAGCGGATAGCTGTCCTTCTTCGTGATATCGTTAAGTTTTCGATAATCCACACAAAACCTTGTGAAGCCATCTTTCTTTCGGACCAACACGATGGGAGAGGCCCACGGACTTGATGACGGTTCGATGATGTCACTATTCTGCATCTCTTGTAAGAGCTTAGAAACCTCTTCTTGTTTTGCGAACGGCAAGCGTCTTGGATGCTGTTTAATCGGTGGATGGTCGGCAGTATCAATTCTATGCCGTGTCAGTGAAGTGCGACCAATATCACTCTCGTTTTGAGAAAACACATCCTTAAATTCCTGGAACAGTCTTTCTGCGGCATGTCTCTGTTCAGGAGATAAATTTTCATTTCGTCCAATTTCAGGTGTTAAACTTGTAGGCGGCTCCGACAACATCAAGCTCGGGTCTTTGCATACACAGGTGACTGGAGCACAGGTTGCAAGCACTTCACCCTTCTGGATAATTCTAGACTTTTCACTTACGTTTGCAATTCTCACGGGTATCACATCTCTCGACAGATCTACCAGCGCTGATGCTATTAGCACTCCCTTTGGGCTCTTCTCAGGATATCCAGTCAAGCCATACTGGAAAATTCTTTCGTTTTCAGTTACTCCAGGTATCATCATTTCGGTTCGAGGAGGGATGATAACATCTGCCTTGGCTGTGATCCGTTGAATGGACCCGGACTCATTTCCAAGTTTAAAAATAGTGACATCTTCTTGAGCAGAGCGTAACTCATTATTCTTAAAATCCAGGGTCAATCCATGCTCTTTTAAAAAGTCCAGTCCGAGTATGAAAGGATCTGAAATATCGGCCACATAGACTGTATGATGGTAAGCGGCGTTCCCAAACTTTATTTCCAGTGTCATTCTTCCAAATATGTCGATCTTATCTCCGGTCACAGTTTGAAGGATAACACGTGGCGGGGTCCAGGAGAATTTTTCTTTCAGCCGCTGAGCTAGATCTTTCCGAATGATGGTCACATTGGCTCCTGTATCGATGATCATATTACAGGGCAAATCATTCAAACTTCCGACTAGAAAAACTCCGTTTTCGCCGCAACTTCTTGCAGAAATTTCACATACTTGAAAATGAGGCTTCTTAAGATCTGGAAACCTCCGCCCCGCAAGATGGTCAATAATCAGTTTTCTTGCTCCTCCGTTAGCGGGTGAGCTATTACCTTCGGTGCTGGGTCGTCTTGGGCAGTCGATTTGGATATGGCCTTCTCCACCGCATTTCCAGCACTTGATCTTCCTGTAAGGTTTGTTGGCCATTAAGGAGTTCATCTTTCTCATTATGTCATTCATCTGCTGCTGTAAGCACTCCACAGCTCTATCCGACGTCTCAGGCAGGTTGGCTGCTCGCACAAAGTGTCGATCTTTCCTAGTAGCTTGCTGGGCTGCCTCGAATTTCAGAGCGTAAACCAAAGCCCCTTTTAAATCATTGAGATCTGCAATCCGGAGTGCTGTCTGGATCTCAGGGTCACGCACACCATCAATAAAATGTTGCAGAGCTAAACTTTCTCTAATTTCAGTCGGACAGCCAGGATAAGCAAGGTGTGAAAGTCTCTCGACATCCGTAGCAAGCTCTTGCAAGGATTCAGTGGATTTCTGCTGTCGAGATTTGAGCTGGAGTCTGCTATATTCCTTCATGCATTTCTCGCCAAAGCGCAGTTCTAAGGCACTGACGAGCGTTTCAAAATCCAGCGGTTCATTTGCAGGCAAAGTCTGCAGGACGTCGGCAGCATCGGCTCGTAGAGAAGCAGCTAACTGGCAAGCCTTTGTCTGGGAATCCCATCCATTGGCGTCCGCTACGATCCCAAATTGTGTCTTAAAAACTGGCCATGAGGATTTTCCGTCATAGGTCGAGAGTTTAATAGAGGCCCGAGGAAGCATACCTTGATACTTGACATCTTCGGGATAGTTTTCGGCAGTTATCTTTTGTTTCTTCACATTTTCCAACTCTTTTTCTACACTCTTAATCCTTTCTTCTACGGTTTTGGAGATCTTTTGAACTTTTTCTTCTACTCTTTCTTCTACGGTATTGGCTGTCTTTTGAACTTTTTCTTCTATTTCCTGAAATCTTCCTTCAAATTTGTTTTCCACGCTGTCAATTCTTTCATTTAAAGATGTAATTTTATTATCTATTAATTCTTTCAACTCACCAAGGTTGGTTGACATATCTTTCTTCATTTCTTCCGACATCTCCTTCATTTCAGCCTGGTTTGCAGTCATTTTCTCATCTATCGCTGACATTTCCTTCTTCATTTCTTCCGACATTTCCTTCATTTCAGCCTGATTCTCAGTCATTTCCTTCTTCATTTCTTCTTTCAACTCAGCAAGGTTGGCAGTCATTTTCTCATCCATCTCCCGTAATTTCTCCAATAATTTAGTTAGCTGTGCCTCCATTGCTCTGGTAATCGGCATTCAACCCCACTCCTGACACCAAATGTTGTGAGCTCGGGGTTCGAAAGGACTGATGCCAATATATAAGGACAATAAAAAGGCTTTATTCACTATAACAGTGCAATACAATCACAAATATCTTCTGAAAATTACAAGATATTCAGTAATCTTCAAATCCAATAAAAGCGCAGCAAAATTTCACACAGAAACAATGCGTTCAATACGACGTATCAACGACAAAATCAATCTGAGTAACACAGTTCTCAATGCAAAGCCTCTCGTATGAATTCAATCGCAGTTGACAGACTACTAACTAACTGAACTGGTGGAGGTCCCTTATATAGACTTCAGAGATCTTTCCAGATTATTCCATAGCCTTCAGATGCTAGAAATTACCAGAAAGTGCTTTAACTCTCGATAGAGTACTCCAAACGTGAAAGGATCCCAATGTAAATGTATAAGTGGGGGTTGCACAAGAACAACCAGCCAGGACACTAACCGCGAGGTTTATAGTGAAAATGTCCTGGCGGAAACTCCCCCCCCCCACCATCCAGCGATTCCGCAAGGAATCAAGCTTGATCAGCGGCGTTTTTCAAGATAATATTCACAAATCATCCCACACTGGGACAAATCAAAAGCAAAGTTGACAACATGCCTGCTTTTAAATAGTAAACTAAAACTAAATTATCAATAAATTAACTAAATATTACATCAACTATCATCACAGTAGCTTACTGTGACTACTAAACTAACTATGAATAACAGAAAAATTACACTGAATTTCACCAAAAAGTTCACTATGAAAAGATATATTGTCTTTAAAAACAAATGTTCATGAAGATATGATGTCCTTTAATAAAAAAAAATGTTCCTCAAGATTTCATGAGTATATCACAGTCCACCATCTCTCTTCCTCCAATGATCAAAATTACCAAGAGTTTTGATAATTGTGCCTGAACAACTTCATTTAACTATGATGCATAAGAAGATCAGTAAAGATCACCAAAATGTTCAGTATATAAAAATAAAATGTCCTTAAAAGCAAATGTTCATGAAAATAATGTCCTTAAAACAGATAGTCTTCACTATATACTGTATTACTTATACCACCTCGTTGCTAAGAAACAACAAAAAACTTTAATTCAGAACATAATATTCTTCCTTTAGGCAAATAATACTGATTGTTGATAATTATAACAATAGTAATAATCACTGTACAATGTTCATGTAGATCATCAGTAAATATAACAGTTCCAAATACAATTAAATGACCAATATACGTTATTGCAGAAATCTTCAACTATGTCACAGACAATCTATAAATCATGCTTTATCCAACTCAAAACCTTTAGAATACTTGAAGTTAATGTTAGATAAGTACGTTCAAAATGTATACTTAATAAATGAATATAGACTGTTAAGTTTGTTATAAATTATTTTTAATCTTTCATAATTCTTTGAGTTCAAAAATACGTCCTGCAGATTTTTTCTCAATGTCTTATTTGAATTAAAATCAAAGTAGCACGGCATTAGTGGGCATCTTCCAAAGATATAGTGAACAACATCACCCTTTATGCCACATTGGCATTTATCTGATTGTGATTTATTTATTCGAAAGAGAAAAACTGGAAATGAACCATGTCCCGTCATGAAATATTGCACTACCTGGCTTGTACATACGTAATCTGTATTTACATATTTGAACACCAAATAGGTGTCTCTGCCCAAAGTGGACTCTGACCATTCAACTTGCCATTCTTTATTCATTCTATCCTTAAGGTATTTCGATATTGCAGAAACCGGAAAATCTAAATCAATTCTTTCATCGTAATCGTCTTTTAAAATAGCATTTTTTGCCAAGTCATCTGCAATCTCATTTCCCTGCAGACCCGCATGCGCCTTTATCCAGCCAAGTTCAAGTTTTATCCATGGATTATCCAATAAAAGTAAATAGATATCTCTTATTATTGTATTTTTGGGGAATAATTGTTGTAATGACATTACTGATGACAATGAATCTGTGTATATCCTTGCTTTACTACATCTATTAAAAACTGTCCATTTCACTGCTTGTTTTATGGCTTGCAGCTCCGCCTGAAAAATCGTATTAAGATCATGCAATCTAAGTTTTTCTTCATAGATATAGTTATTCTTGTGAAACACTGTAAATGCAGCAGCTACTCCACCATCCATTTTAGATCCATCAGTATAGATTACAGGAAAATCTACAGTGACTATTTGTTCCATTTTTGATACCGAATTTATAATGTGTATGTTTGGCTGTATGGTATAATTTACATAGTCATAAGAACTCAGATTATCCATTAGTTTATGCCTATTTATTATAGTATTCTGAATGGAAATTTCAGTATCTTCATTTCTAACTTGATATTTCTCCAAAATCGCCTTAATCTTATGATGTATTGGTGGAACTCCCGCCAATACACAGAGAGCTTCCGTAGATGTGTTTCTATATGCTCTTATTACACTGAATAACCCCGTTCTCTGACATGAACTGATTCGTTTAATTGCCGGTTTCTTAATATCTCTAGCCCACGCCTCGCATCCATATAATATTTGTTTCTCAATAACGGTTAAGTACCATATCTTCCTGTAGTCTGCTTTAAGTCCTTTGTCTCTCCTTGACGTCCTTGCAATAGAGCCCACAAAACTTTTAATATTTTCTCTAATAACCTCAAAATGTTGCATCCATGTGAAATTACCATCAATTATAAATCCCAAATAGGTGATTGCATCTTTGACTGTAATAGAAGTGTTATCAATTTTAAAAATTGGTCTTCTGTTTTCTAATTGACACTTTCCAAAAAGCATTGACTCACACTTGTCAGTACTCAGTCTCAGTTTGTATTTTTCAGTGATATTCCTAAATAATTGAATCAAAGCATTCATTCTCTCTTCCAACTCTCTTCTGTTGTTTGCTCCTGTCAAAATGACGTAGTCATCCGCATATGAAATTATATATTTATTTATTAAACAATAATCTTTAAGAATAAAATCGGCAATCAGCAACCATAGTAGCGGCCCGAGGCAAGAACCCTGCGGGCTTCCTTGGAATAATAAGAACCACTTTATTCCATTCACATAATTAAACCCTATGTACCTTTCTGAAATATAGTTTCTCAACATTGATTTCAAATATGTTGCCACAGGAAGATTTTCTATAATATGACTCATTATAAACCAGTCAGCGGAGTCAAATGCTCCCTGAATATCCAATGAGGTTAAGGCACAGTACTTATAATCCATCAAAATGTCCTTTGTACATTCCCTAAGAGCTAATAATGCCTTTACTGTAGAACGTTTCTCTCTAAAACCATATTGACTATTATTGAAGTAATTAATACTTTCCAAAGTAACCATGACCCTCTGTTTCACTATCCTCTCCAATAATTTACCCATTATCGGTAATAATGTTATTGGTCTGTATGATCTTGGATTTTTTGGATCTTTGTTTTTCTTATGGAAAAATATTACAACGCCTTTTTTCCAGCTCCCAGGAAAGTGTCCTAGTTTCAAACACTTGTTATATATATTAAGCATTATCTCAGGAAAGGTATTACATATGTGTTTTACTATTACTGCGTCAATCTTCTCCCATCCAGGTGCTTTATTCAAAGCTTGCTTCGAGAGAGCATACTTCATTTCTCTAATTGTTATCATATCCGTTGTTGGACTAAGCTCAAATTCTTCCTTTGAAGAATAATCATGAATATTTTGTGGAACTTGATCAATGCTGAAATGTTCCCTCATTAATTGATCCGCAACTTCATCATATGAGTCAAATATCTCTGAGTCCGTAAGAGAGGTAAAAATTAAGTCCGTATTATTGAGTTTCTTGCCTGCAATATATTTATACAATCCTCCATATGCATCTTGGGTATCGCTACAGTAATTGATCCATGATCTTTTCTTGGTTTCTCTAACTAACTTTTTATATTTATTTCTATGTAAAAGATAAACTTCTCTTAATTGCTCATTTTCTAAATTCTTTCTATATCTCTTATACATTGCTGTAACTTTATTTCTTTCAATTTTAATTTCCTGATTGAACCAATGGATTTTTGGTTTGTAAGTAAGTTTACGCTTCCTAAAGCTATGTTCAAGAATATCCAAAATATCATCAATGAAATTCTTCATAAATATATCCAATCCCTGTGTATTCTGAATATTATCAAAGTTTTTCTTCCAATCATTTAGTCTATTTTTAAATAACAAATCAAATTTTTTAAAATTACCGTTCTTTGTTTTAAATCTGTACTGATTTCTGTAAACTGGACTTATATTTAATTTAAATGATATATATCTATGATCGCTAAATGAAAATTCTTTTGTATCGACTGACCAATCTTCCATAATATCCTGTATAAGAGTTCCTCCGATTGTTAAGTCAGGTCTTCCCGAAAGATCTCCCTGGATGAAGGAACATGGTGCGTCTAAGTCATTCAAAATTGTCATGTTATTCATCATTAAATGATCTAATAATATTTGTCCTCTCACATCTTGCCGTGTATAACCAAGAGTCATCAAATGAGCATTAAAATCTCCAGCAACCAAGACCCTGGAGAATTCAGGGAAAATATTTTTCCACTCCTCCAAATCAGTATCTAAATTGCCTGACGGAGCCGAATATTGGGAACCCAATAAAAGTTTCTCATTAATTACATTTACAACTATAAATACTGCATTGCTCAAAACCAGCGACTGCAATGCAACATAATCCATGTTAGTAATAAAAATAAAAGCATTATTGTTAGATGAAGAAAAAGAAGGCCAGACTGTTGGAATCCCCATAGGAACCCCCGACTGGACATAAACATCCTGACAAAAGACAATGTCAATACCATTTTTTAAAACATATGTGACCAAAGCATCACTGGCATCCATACAATGATGCATATTAATTTGCAGACACTTAATAAATGAGTTCCCAGAAACAGCCCCTGAGTCGCCCTTAGCTACGTTGAGGGGGTACCATTGGCATGATACTCTCCCTATATCTTACAAAAGATGGGCACTGTGCACTATCTGCTCTATGATCACTCTCTACTGTAGGATCTTCAAAATAACAATTTGCACATCTAATTGTATCTGATTTACAATCTTTCGTGCTATGTTCCTCTGCACATTTTGCACACTTCAATGTTCCCTTACATGAGTTCGCATAGTGCCCATAAGCCTGACAATTGAAACATCTAATTATATTTATGTAATTGACTACTCGGTATCTGTCAAAGTCCACACAAATTCTCTTAAGATTAATCAACCAATCTCTTCCCTTCTCATCCACATCGATAAGCCAATTTACTTTTCCCATCTTAGTTTTTATCTTTCTGACAATCTCAAAATCCAAATGTGTTTCTCTATATAACTCTATCAATGCATTTCTTGTAGACCTATCGAGTGACGGATTCTTCAATCTCTCCGATAGTCCTCTTACTACACCCTTCTCCACAACTGATTCCTCCAAGGCCCTTCGTATTGAATCCGTGACCACATCCTCACCCAACTCCGGGTCTACACTAAGCAGGAGAACCCTCTCTCTTCTTCTAACCGGAATGTTAATCTTTACCCTGGATTGTAGAGGCTCATCCTTATCAAGTACCTCTCTCAACAATTCTGCTTCCTCCCTTGATTTCATTTTAATTATGATCTGACCCTTCTGAGTCGTCAACACATCTCTCGGAGTAGGAATATCTACATCTGCATTACATATCTCCTTTATATTCTTTCTTATATCATTCAAATCAGTTTCTGTATCCAATTTTGACACAAGTACCACATGGTCATCTCGTCTCCTAGTCACTTGTTTTTCATCCTTTCTCTGTTCTTTCTCTTCTGCCTGGGTCACCGGAGCTGAGATCCTTTCCGCAATGTCTCTCAAAACCTTATCATGTTGCACTCTGTCTTCCAGTTTTGTAGACAATATTACATTTTCTTTAAAAATCATCAAGGACCTTTCTTGTATATATCCTGCAATATTTTTATACATCGAGATCAGTCCTGCCGAAACCTTATTTTGTTTTTGTCGATTATTCTCTAACCACGTATGCATCCTTTCTGTAAGTCTCTGAACCATAACTGGAAGATCCAAATCCTTCACTACATCAATCCACTCATCTGTATTCTCAGCGGCCGTGGACATCGTTTCCCCAAGCAAAAACAATCACCTTTTAAAGAACTATAATCAAACTGTTACCAACTAACCAATACTGTAAACCAATTGACAGCCTACCGACCAAAACAATCCGTATAGAGAGGCAATGCAGAGACCAGACCCCACACCAGCGATTGCTCACAGACGGAACAACAATAGTACCCCTATGACAAATTGGCTTCAAATGAGCAGAGATTGCTGAAGGGGCATTCACACTATGAACAAACTTTCAGCATATATGTATGGGAGGACTGAGTCCAAAATCCCAAAATGCCGATGATTATAATAAACGGCTGAGCCAAAAAGGCAGACAATCACCAGTAATTAATAACAATAAAACTATTCTCTAAACTCAAATCTAGACCCAACCAGGGAGCACAACCCAGAATAATCAAGCTCCAAATAAAAATTTAAAAGTAATTACCATAATCATCCGATTACCAAATAAACAACCGACTTATCCAGAGTTACCTAGCAACAACAAAATCAACAATACTACAGTAACTATAGCAACCAATAAGAAGAACGCAAAGCAAACAAACAATCCGACTCTCCAAGCAAGCAATGAGCCACCCCACTGTTCCCTAGCAACCAACAACAGAAATACACAACAACCTCACCACGTGATAGTCGAAAAAATCAGGGAAACCAAACAAGTACTCTAATCAAGTAACTAACAGCAAATAACTATATCTCAACCAACACACCTCAACCAGTAAACTAACTCCTCTCAAATAAAGTTATCCCAATTTCATACGTCATAAAAACACACTAGCGCTAACCAATCCAAAAAATACACGGCTTACACGGCGAACGAAATTAAACCTGCAGCCAAAAACGACTCAACTTAACAATTAACAATCAAGATGGAGTCATCAACAACGTGAACCGCCCACTACAAATCACAAAGTCTCAAAATAATCAATAATAAACAGAAATTAACAACGATTACCACAGGAAAAGTACATCAGAAGGTAAGTAAATCAACTAGAATACTAAATTATATAATTAAGGTGTTATAATCATGAATATTAATGCATAATAAGTAGAAATAAAGTAAAGATGAAAGTTCCGCAAAAAGTAAACAATAAATGGCGAACTTTCAAAAAGTAAGCTAACAAGCTTATTAATATTCTCTACAGTGTTAAATAAGTAAGCTATGTTAATATACTACAATATAAATCAATAAATAGACCAGATAAATAAATATTATATGTTAATTTGACAGTATTACAAGATTGATAAACAAGTAGGCCTGACGCCAACGTGACAAAATTTCAAAGTCCAGAAATTAACAATTATACATAAAATAAATCAAAATAATTTAAACATAGTTAATGTATAACATATTAGTGTGGATTATGTGCAAAAAACAAAATCGCCGGATAAATAATTACCAAAAAACTTTGAAAAGTTCAGGAGCTCCAAGAAAGTACGTACTACAGCAATGGGGGGGGGGGGGTTGCACGTGGGGGTTGCACAAAAAGTCGCCAAATCCGTCGCCAACTTGGCGACATTTGGCGATATATCGCCAAATTTGGCGACAAAAATAAGTCGCCAAAACCATCGCCAACTTGGCGATAAACCCATTCCTTGGCGATTTTTCCATAGACTTCTTATAAAGATGAGGGTGTAAGGTTGTTTTTCTTGCAAACCATCTGAGGCCTTTAGCATTGCGTTACATGATGCTCAATAGGAAATACATTAATAATACTGCAATTTTCACAATAATAAAATAAAATAAATTTAAACAAATGGAATATTTACAGATATATACAAAATTCATAACAATATTATGAACTTCAAATATAAAATTTGGTGCATTTTTACCTAATAGAAAGTGATATAACGGCTATAATGTTTATTACAAAAAGCATACAATAGCAGCGCCACCTGTTGGGTGCTCAAAGCCAAAATTGAACCACGTAGTTTTTCCAAATAAAAATATTGCATATTAAATTTGATTCAATTCTATCCTATTATGCCGAAATTTAACCATGTCGCAACATCTTGAAAAACACGGTACAGCATCGCCAATTGTAGGATGATTTACACCACAACCTAATTAGCTTCATTTTATGTCAAAACCCTACTAAATATGAAGTTTCATTATATGAATTATTTATTGACGTACAGTGCCCACAAGTTTATACAATACATAGGAAGATGCCAGATCATCAGACATTGGTCCAAAAATTATCAAATCTTATTCAAGACATCGCAAAACGTGTAAACCCATCAAAAATCGAGAGTGGAAAATTTTCACGAATCCAACATTTTCTTCTTATGAATATGGAAGAAAGTAAAAATTATTATCTTACATTGAATATATGTTAAAACTTATAAGTCTGAATTTCATGCATGATGTAAATAATGTGCCTATAAAGTGTTTTAAAAATAAATAAATGTGAAAAGACACATTTACCGTGATTAGATTATCATAGTGTGAGATTTATCTAATCATAACCAATTTACAAGAATTATCTGCCTCAAAATTACCATGCTTGAATACACTTGACCCTTCTATTAAGACACTGAATAAAAACGCGGTGGAGCGGAATTGGGAATCCAGTAACTTTCGATACATGGCTTCGATCTTAATTTTTAGCGCAGAATGTTCTATTTCGAAATAAAATTCCTCCCTTATATGTGGGATAAATTTCTTATCCTCAGAATTGTGAAAACTGGATTAAAAATTATCTTTGTTTTCTTAAATTTTGAAACTTATGGCACAACAATGACCGATGACTTAATGTACGTTGCATGGGAGGGGGGGGGAGGATAATATTAAAAAAAGATTATTTTTAAATTCCAATTGTAAGGGAGAAATCCAGACAGTGATAATCTGATATTGTTAGATAATAGTTATTCATCGTTTTTTGTATTACGAGCACCCACTTTTATCATCCTTCTTTCCTCTTTTTATCCATATACAACTGTGTGTTTTCAAAAGACTTTCATCATTCCCCCCTTTTTATACCTATCATTACAGTTTTGATATTCATCATTGTAAAAAGCTATTTAAGGCCGTTAACCCTTTTAGAGGCAATTAATTGTGTTTCTGTAATGTTGAATTCACAACAAAATCTTAGTGGGGAAGGGGGGGGGGGTTCCACCAAAATAAAATATGTAAAACGTTGTTTAAAAATTCTAGTACGATTCTTGAATAAAATTAAGTGGCATAAAAACATATCACCGACCTTCAATGGTTAAAATGACTGTGAAAAAGAAGAAACTTTTAACGATTCTTTTTGTACGAATTCAAACTGGGGTGAAAAAAAGCGGAATATCAACCATGTATATTTTGTGTACGGATGATTAATGAACGCGCAGTTGAAAGATGCTCCAGAAATTTCTAGATGAAAATGAAAATCTTCAAAATCAAGTAAGTCTTGGACAACATTCTGTCATTAACAATGAGGAATTTAAACCATTAATTGAAGAAGCTGACTCACTTACCACAATCCGAAAACCTGCTGCTGTGCATGGAGTATGTTTTAAAACTACTTCCAATCACCTAATAGAAATTTGAGAGGGAAAAAAATGACGAATGAATACCACATAAACTAAGCAAAAATCAACAAAATCGCCGTATGGAGGTCCCATCTTTTCCTGGGCAGAAATGACCCATTTCTCGAATACATTGTGACATGTGATGAAAAGTGGATCCTGTACATTAACCCATAGCATTCAGCTCACTGTTTAGACAAACATCAAACCCTTAACCCTTTCAGAGACAAGTAATTGTGTTTTTTCAATGTTGAATTCATACCAGAATTCTCAAAAAAAAATTATTTAAAAATACGGATATCTAATTTTACAGTTTTTTTTCACCAAAATTATGAATGTAAAATTTTGTTCAAACATTCTGGTACAAACATTGATTAAAATGAAGTGGTTATAAAAATATACCCCCCCCCCCTTCAAGGGATTAAATATTTCCCGAAGCCAAAGCTGCATAAAAAGCAGGTCATGCTGACTGTTTGGTTGTCCAGACTCGGAGCAATCCGCTACAGTTCTCTAAATCCCGACGAAACTATTGCTACAGAGGATTATCGTCACCAAATCTAAGAAATGTTCCAAAAACTCAGACGTCTGGTGTCAGACATTGGTCAACAGATAAGGCCTTATTTTTCTCCACGACGGCGCAAATCTTCACGCATCACTAATGACCGTACGAAAATTGAATGAGCTGAGTTATGAGACTCTTTCCCACTTTGTATACACACCAGATCTCTCATAAATGAAAATTTTCTTTTCAAATATATAGAGCAGGGTTTCCCAAACTGTGTTCAGCAAAAAATTCCCAGTGCTCCGCGAAAAGGTAGGACATGTTTAAAATTAAAAATATTTTTATTAACCATATTTTAAAATTAAAAATGTAAAATATTTTTCACGAGAAAAATGGGACAAAAATATTTGAATACTAGTGTAAATACCCGTTCTAGGACGGTGGGTAGAAATCGTGGTTTTCGCTTAAAAGTTGAAATAATTGATAAAAATATTCATATACTATTCAAAATATTCAATGTGCGAAAGCTTTTTATTTTAATCCATGAATTTCAAAAAGGAATGACTCACTACATAGCTCATTCCTTATACATTAGCAAAATTAAACACGATTTCTGAGGAGTGGGTCGGGACAGCACTTTTGGTGCTTGATTAAGCTTCGTTTCAAAATATTGCTTTGGCGCCGTCTATTGGCAATCAAGACAAACAAAGAAAGCTCCTGTTTCTAGTTTTTTAGACATATTTTTAAAATAAAAAAAATTCAGGACGTATTGATTTAATTCGATATTAACTTTTAAAAGCTTTATGTATATAACTTTATGTATATAACTTATGTATATAACTTATAAAATTTCATTCAATATAAATAAAATAAAAATTATTAATATTTCTTTCGAAATTTTTTACATCAATTTTTAATATCTTATCTTGTATACACTTATTTATTTATTTATTTATATTTTTTTTTGCATTGTAAATAAAATTAATACTTCTTATCATATGTAATTAAAATATGAGGATTATATGCTCGTAATACCGTGTACTACATATAATTATTATATCAATGCAAATAAAAATTTTATTTTTAACATAGTAACATACGAACTTAACTTTGTACTGAAAATTATTTGTAATTTAATAAGATAATGTGAAAAAATAATTTTCAGTCATACTAATAATAGTTGCAATTAACTTATGGGTTAAAGAAAAAGATGATTTTTAACAATCAAAATTTAATAGTTTTCTTTAGGCATATTTTTAAAATTAAAAAAAAAATGAGGATTTAATTCGAGATAAACTTTTAAAAGTTTAAGTTATCTGAATTCATATAAATTAAATAGAAAGAAAATTATTATTATTGCTGTTTTCGTAAGTATATTTATTAATTCTGAATAATCCTAATTGTGCTATTTATTTTTATCAATTTTTAAGAGCTAAACTTTTATCGATTTGTGTTTTATCTTGTTTGCATTATAAATAAAAAGAGTAATATTTCTTTAAAAAATAATTAATATATATGGAATATATAATACTATGTGCTCATATATAATTGCAGATATTTTTTTATTTTTAACATAATATTTGAACTTATTTCTTTGATGAATGAACTGTAGAAAATATGTAAAATAATTTTCACTCATTCTAATGCAATTAAAAGACGCAGTTTGGTTATGATATAAAGAGAAAGGTGTTTTATAATTATAAAAAATGATACTTATCTAAAATACCATATTAAACAGCAAAACTTTGATAATATGGTTTGACTGATTTAAGACTCTTATAAGGGTATTTTTAGGAACTCTAGACTGATTTACATGTTAAGAAAATTGGAAAAATCAGAGGGGAGGTTTAAAACTGTTTTATTGAATAAACATATACTTGAAATTTACTTGCATTTGAACAAAATAATGCAATTTTACTAAATTTTTTTGCAATACGAATTGTTAAAATCCATTACAAATTGATAACAATAAATTATCACAATTAACATTTTTCATAGTAAATAAATATACAGTCAACTCCTAATCCGCACAGCTTGGGATCAAAGGTTGTGTAGATTGTAGAATTTTGGGGATTACCGGTCATTACTTTGTTTACATTTTTTTTCTTCTGTAATTTTTCAGTAAATTAATTATTAATGCATAAATTAATTGAAAAAGAAAAGAAAGATATTGTAAACCATTGGGTTAATTAATTAAAAATCACATTATATTTACGGAAAAATTATTTAAATTTTATTTTACAATCTCTTTTATTTGTTTTTACAACTTTCACACATAGTATCAACTGTTATTTGATTGTGAAATTTTGGTCTAGTATTTTTTCTTGGAGTCTATGTATAGTCATTATTTCTTGTTTTCTGAGAAAAAACTCTGTTTCTGAAGAAACTCCAGATATTTATTTCCAGATTTTTATTATCCAGATTTCACCCTCATCATCATACTCTGTCAGAATTATCCTATTTTCAGTAGATTTTAAGAGTAGTACTTATAATGTCATCCTCTGTGGCAATCTCTGTAATTGGAGCTTCATCTTGAAAAGATATCTATTCAATTAAATTTTCTCCTTTCAAAAAATCAGACACAACAATTAATGATTTTTTTTATGTCAGTGAATTTTTCTGCAGATTTCTGTTTAGCACTATCCAAACTGAAACCACCAAAGTCAACATCATCACCATTACTGTCTATAAATAAAGATGCTGGCCAAAAATTATTCCTTGCACCTACTATAGTGTATTTGCATACAGATACTCATGCATCAGCCAAGAGAAAAATACAGCCCTTAATTGCTACATTACTGCATATACCTGTATATAATTTTAAGATAATTATATTTTGAGAAATAGTTGAGTCCAAACAGTTTAGGTAATATATAAAAGGTAAATATTGTTAAGCGTTATTTTATAACATTAAAGTAGTTATCTACTCATTATTTATTAAATTACACTAGCGAAATGTATACACAGTTAAAGAAAATGACTTACTTTTAGATGGCACTAATAAATCCAAATTACTAATATTTCTCTTGTAACTGTCTAATATTTAAAGACTCGTATCTGCATTTAGAATAATAAGCACATAAATCAGTGGCAAAAAAATTTGCTAGCACATACATTGAATATTTTTTGAGGGAAAATAATTAAAAACGTAATTTTTTTCGTCTGTCTGTCTGTGCAATGTAAGTTGCAGGTCCCAATTGACTTCGAAAGTATAAGAGGTATACATATACACATTAATCTAACATATTCACCCCGCTGAAAGGACTGTGTCGGGCAGGGAATTTGGATGACAAACTCTGAATGTAAATCCTAGTAATCCATTTGAATTTTCAAATACAAAATTAAAGTTTTTTACCAAAAGTGTCTGAAAAAATACCACAAAAATAAAAATTTGTATTCATTGTCAAGTGCTCATTGCGACATTGAAGCAGCCACTCAGGCTTTTTGTTTCTTTAATATCGACCGTTGAGAATTCAGACCTGTGTCAATTAAACGCTCCTAATTATAAGTGGACTTGCTACAATCTATACTATCAATGTCACCTTCAACATTTAAGCATTCTTGAATGTTGTTTCCACAGCTGTCCGAAGCATTTCAGTGGCAGGTAGATCGGCTTAAATGCTTTTACTTACAATTATTTTCAACTTTTAGATTCGCACAATAGATTCTTTGTTTGGCTTTTTAGGTGCGTTCGTAATTATATAAATACGTAGCACCTATAGTCGTCGTTTGGTCCGTCCGTCTGTCCGTCCGTCTGTCTGTCTGTCCGTCCGTCTGTCTGTCCGTCCGCATATAACAACGCAAAAACTACCCAACCAAATGGTTTGCAATTTAAAATATATTTTCTTTGCAGAATTTTGTCGAGACATTTCAAATTTTATTAAAATAGAATCAAAACTTTAGGAGATATTAATAAAAATATTTATTAAGAAATTTGAATTTTTTTTTTAAATCGGTGCTTTTTTGTTATAGGAGCTTCCGATGGATGTTAAATCGTCAAGCGACCGAGATACTTATTTTATGACAGAAATTAATCTGCAGACGATATAATTCATTTCACAGAATTAAAAATCAGAAAAGATCTGAATATTTATATAACTAGCTGATACATATATATCTGAATATTTATATAACTAGTTAAGATATTTGTATGAACAGTGTCATAAAATATATACTTAACTAGCTGTTTAACCCGTTCTACGCACGGGATATCATGAATTTAATTCTAAAACGTGCGTACGAACGCACCTCGTTTGTAACGTTTGACGTACAATTTCCAACTTGTTGTACTCTAATTTTGTCAGTGAAACGCATGTAACATTTCCTGTAATAATAAACAGTATTAGCTTCACCATCTTTGAACAAACTGTCTTACTCAGAGGCCACAATCTTCTCTACACCATCCAAATTAATCCACTGTTGAACAAAGTTTGCAATTCTACTTATTTCGCTACTTTCAGTTAACTTTTCGTTATCGGACAAATCACTTTCTACGTGCAAGCAACAAGTTTTAAAACTTGCTATATTTAATTTTAATTAAGTCAGATTTCAGTTAAAATTAACGAATTTTTAGACCACATTCCTAAATCACTTTTTGTTTACAATATTCACAGATCGCAGCCGACTTTCGTGTGCGTAGTAATACAATGTTGTCGCTTTAATTTATAAGCTTAAATCTTAAGAAACTTACTTTTAATACAATATTTTACATATTAATTTTATGTTTGGTCTTATTATTAATAATACGATGTGATATTTAAAATTAAGACATATTTTTGTATGTTTAAAAATAAAAAAAATACACGATGAGCAGCACCTACCGGCGGAGCCTGTGCAGTGATTAGATAGAAATAATATATTTCTAACTTTTTTACTATTTTAAAAACAAATGTGCAGCTTTACGTTGGTGAACATTACGTTCATTTTGATTAATAAACTTAACTGCAAAAAGTGTTGCGTGTGTTTGAATATGATAGTTTAAAAATCTACATTTTTTTTTTACACAATCTAATATAAAATCATATAATAGTCGATATTTTATAGTTAACGTTCCTGTAAATTTCGTATAATGTGAAATGCACTTGTTGAATTAAACGTGACGTTGCTGCATATTCTTCTGCTGCATTTTCTCAAACATCATATAAATAAAGACAACCAATGAAATTTTCATTAGTGATTTAGACTTATTTAATTTATTTAATACAATAACAAATGACAAAAAATCGTGATCATATCACAAAAAGAGTACAACATAACATATAACTCAAGTTGCAATAAAATTAACATTTAAATATCCAATATTAGATTTGTGATTTTTTCTATGTATGCTTCCACTCATTTGTATTACTTAATATATGTCATGACATTAAATTTAAGAAACAAAATGTATAAGGTATTCTTATTAACAGTGCCATTCTTATAAAATAATCTATATTAACCGTCATTAGAATTATTACCAGAATGTTTATTTAAATTTCACATGAATTCAGAAAATATGTTTACACTTCTTTAGCTTCACTTATTTTTTCAGAGAGTCCTTTCAGAATAACTAATACATCTTTTTCTGTCAAATTTCTTTTTTTCATTGCTCCTTAAAATACTTTACAATTTTTGTATTCCTAGTGGAATACATTCCTTGTGCTACAAAACAATAAACGTAAACAGAAGGCCAAAAACGGTGAAAATTAATAACAGTGCTTATCGGTTTTCGAGACAAAAGCAATGTTATTTAACGCAACATACAAAAGTAGGATTTCTTAGGTTACAGTTCCTTAAAACAAACCGGAAAATTGCACAGAATTGTGAAATTGCGATTCATTTTTCTTTCTGCCTAATGATTTTATCACAAAATGTGTATATATTTAATACATATTTTGGATTTATCTCGACGAAACTGTTTGATACGCAGTCTGGTGCGAATCGATGGAAAAAAATTCATCTGACATTTTGACATCTGTTGTCTGAAATTTTAAATTCTTCGATATCATGTGACTTTCAGAAGACTCGCTTGATTGTCATGATTTTATGACATCGTGTGTCCAAATCAGTTAGTCTACTGCAATAATAGTAGAGTCCGTCGATGTAAAATCACAGTGATTTCACGAAGGCTTACAAGTGTCACAGCCAACACATGATTAAACTCTGAAAACTTTAATTAGTCAGATGGTGACTCTCAGGATACCTTCTTTTTGGTGATTTCACATTGAAATCGTCGTGACTAATTTTTTAGCAGTTTGCAACTCGTTTCAAAATGGGATGTTTCGACGCCACAGTGTCTTGATTACGATTTATCTTCCACGTCGCTTGGCAACAATGAAGGTAATAAGAGTTGCATTTCGGTAACAGTACATTCAAATATTGGTCATACAGTTGACACTTAATTAGCTGACTGTCGATTGTATGACACACTCAGTTGTGTTCGGTATCATGTGACATTCAGAAAACTCACTTGATTGTGACGATTTTATGACATCGTGTGTCCAAATCAGTTAGCCCATTGATGTAAGTCATATGTAATATGTCAACACATTACATATGTCAACATATTGCCATATATGTAATATATTTGTGTGTCAGTATAACACACTCACACAACCTAAAGCTCTCACATATTTCCTTATCCAACTTGTACGGACATAACTAAAGATTTTTGTTGCTATATTCCAAAAATAAAAATTTCCAAGTAAAGATTTATATATGAATGTGTGTGTGTTAGTTTATAATCCATTATACAAAGGTTTAAAGATGGCAAAACTCTTAGTAAGTGTTTGAAATTATGTTTGTTTTTTCAATACGTGGTAATGGTTTTTTAATATATAGAATTTATCATAATATTTATTTAAAATAGGTCGAAATATTTGCCAATCCGGAGGAACTCCGAACAGAAAACACGTGATCATTTTCCAATTTTTCTTGCCGCAGTTTTTGTTTTCGTTTCTTTCCATCGCTTGTAAAATGCATAATTATTCTTTTCTCGCTGAAATTGGCTTTTTTGTTATTTATGATAGAAAACATAAAGGTACGTAATAGAACTTTCTCCTTAAATTTACCCTTTTTTTAATTGCTTGTATGAGAAGAGTTTAATTTACTTTATGGTTGTATATATTCACTTTATATACAAAAATTTTAATTATAGTTTAATGTTTGTATAGTTAGATAATGCATGTAACAATGAACTCCCGATTACACGACGATTTCAATTTTTCGACATCCCATGAGTGTTAAAATCGAAAGTTCGTTGTTATTTTTATCAGCTTCTATAAGGGATAAGGATCTATCACATAATATCCAGTATTTCTAGACATACATAGACTGACAAATACATAACACTTCTTGGTATACCATCGCTTAATTTAATAAAAAGGATGAAAAAAATTCATAGTTGTTCTATTCAGACTTTTCTCTCGGCCTAAATATCATTCGCAGTCCATTTTCTGATCGTAGTACCAGTTCATCAACAACGTGCACTCTGTCAAGTGGATCAACAGATTTGATTTCGAACTTCCTTAAAATAGTTGCCGTGACTGTTATGGCTTCAAATACTGCAAACCTTTGACCTGAAACAAAATTTTAGTGTACAATAAAATTGGTCAATGTTTTAAACTGGAAAATCATTAAAAAAAACTTTAAAATCTTAAATAAATGAAAAATGTTAAGAAATGAAATTATATTTCAATCAAGCATTTGTTTAATTGAATGAAGTTTTAATTTAAATTATCACTTGCTTTTCGTAATTACTCACGTACTATCAATTTTGCTTTATTTATATTGAATAATTTTTAACTGTTTAAATCAAGAATTATTTAAACGGGAAAATTATTTGAAGCATTCAGTACAATACACTAGTTTAAAGCTGTTCTCAAATTTCTGGGGCATTCACAAAGTCATTTTTATTCATAAATTTGTGAAGTTTGTACAGGGTGTCTAAAAATGGACTGAACATTTAAAAAGTAAACGGTAATAGTTATTGAAGTTGTTTTTGCAGGAGATTAATGTGAAAAGTTGGTAATTTCTTAACTACGCTTCTTTGTTTTAGTTCCAAATATAGCCGATAGAAGGCGTTCCGATGGCTCAAACTGTTAAAACACTTGAACAATAAGCAGATAAAACAACGTTTTAAGCCCCATAACTATTTAACTAAAAGTTCTGGTGCTTAAAACGTTGTTTCATTTTCTTATATTGTACTGCGCCAAGCATCATCTGAATTGCCAACACCTGAACTAACGTACAAAAATGAAACAAAGTTCATTCATCTCATTCAACTTTCATTTTGTTTAGATGTTCAAACGCCAAAAAAACCCAAAATTTTTGCGTTTTGAAATTGCAAGTTTTTTTTTAGGATTAACTACAATTTGAGACACTGCAACGCTAGCTGTCATCGATATTTGGAGCTAAAACAAAGAAGCGTAAAAGTAAATTTTTAACTTTTTCATACATTACTCTCCTGCAAGAAAAACTTCAATAGCTGTCAGCGATTATTTGTTATTGACTTATTTAAATATTTAATCTCTTTTAGGGCATCCTGTGGGTACTCGTATTCATATACCAAAAATGAACAACATATTCTGTTTGCTTGTGAAAGTAACGAATACATTTTGAATCGATTTTCGAGATAAGGAAATGATGAAACGTTGGTTATCGCGTAGTCGTCGGACATAACAAAAAATAAATCGAATATATAGAAAAGCAGAAAACGCTGTGAGATTCTTAGGCACCTTAAATTGAACAGTGACAGTTCAACTAAAATAGAAACGAAAATGAGTTTCGTGCATGTGTCAGAAAGATTAAGCGTTTTTGAGCAGGAAATGTCAATAATTGAGAAAATCTAAATTTTTTTGCCCATTCCAATGGCATAGCACTAATACACTGCACTGTAAAAGAAAACAAATGTTTCTTAATCTACGAAAACGTATATAACCACGATCGAAAATATACCATAACCTCTTTCGAGTTTTACCCATGATTCCGAAATTCGTTCTTTATCGCCAGAAATCCCAGAAACCGATATATTTTCTAAATTTAGAGAAGCATTTATAAAAACAATTTTTTTTTCGCTGTCACTGTTTTTCGTAAACGTTTCCGAGTAGTTTTTATAGTGTATTAATCAGTTTTGTCAAACAGAATATCAGTTTTTAAGATGCCATCACTTCTCAATTAAATATTATCAGCATGCGTAATTGAATTTATATGCATGCAAAAGTAACAAAATAATATTAAATTTAATGTTTATGTCCTGCGGTTAATTTATCATATCTGTCTGTAAAAGGTGCTTGCTGAACTCAAAAACGTTTACTTGAGAATTAATAGCGCCCAAAAAACCCATATTCCGAGTTGAAAATACAGATTAATACACTATAAAAATAATCCGAAATGTTTCCGAAAATCAGTAGCGGCAAAAATAACATTATTTTTAAAAATAATTCTTTAAATTTCGAAAATATATTGGTTTTTGAGGTTTCTAAAGATAAAGAACACTTTTCGCAATAGTGGGTAACTCGAAAGAAGTTATTGTTGTATTTTCGTTCGTGGTTATATTATATTTTCCTAGATTGAAAAACACCTGTCTTTTTTTTAGAGTGTGAACAACACTCACACCAGCCTGCTCCAGATCTAATATAGTCATGTTTGTCATTATCATTGCTGGTAAGATCGAGGAACCTGTGATATTTTCCTCAGAATTAATTTGAAATGTGCAGTCGTACAAAAAAAAACAGATCTCATATAATTTATTCGCCAAATTGTCCCAGAGAAAATAGCCATTCGATTGAGAATGGTATCTTCTTCCATCTTATTCAAAAAAGAATAAACTTGGGCGACCGTCTTCGTATTGAAATGGTAACAAACATTGAATGTAAGAACAATGTAAGTTTTTAGTACAAGGGAAAGTCATTAAGTAAGTCACAAAAGATAATTAAGTAATAACTTACAATGATATTCACTTCAAAACTACTTTTATTTCTCAACATATTCGCCACCAATATTTATGCACTTATATCACCGTTTTATCAGTGCCCCAACACCAGCTGCATAACATTGTTTAGGTTGCTGTCTCAGCCACATTAGGACTTCAAGTTGAACCTTTTCATCATCGGTGAACATCATCTTCAAGCTCCACCATACAGCTTTGACTTAGCCCCAAGCGATTTTTATCTGTTTATTCCACTAAAAAACCATTTTGAAACAAGATGATGTTCCCATAAGATGAAAAGGCTCAACTTGAAGTACTAATGTGGCTGAGACATCAACCCAAAGAATGTTATGCAGCTGGTGTTGGGGCACTGAAAAAACGGTGATATAAGTGCATAAATATTGGTGGAGAATATGTTGAGAAATAAAAATAGTTTTGAAGTGAATATCATTGTAAGTTATTATTTAATTATCTTTTGTGACTTATTTAATGACTTACCCTCGTAATTATAAAATGAAACTTCAGTGCGGATAGTTTTTTTAACCACAACTCAAAAAACTACTTTGCGGAATGAGCTGTAATTTTGGATTCGCATATTTAAAGTTTCTAGAAAGAGATGTGTACTTCTATTATTACTCTTGTGACTATCAGAGCATATTTTTATAAATACTTCCAAATCTTATATTACAAAATATATTTAGGATAACGATTTAAAAAAACACATGTGTTCTACTTCATAAACCATATCTAATTTGTAACGAAAAGCCTTTTACTTGTCTAGATAATAAATAGAATTTTTGCTACACATGTGACCGCTGAAAAATGCTAATAGACGTACTCAGATTTATGTTAAAAATTTTATAAGTTACAGTCCATATTTGCATCGAATATTAATTTCATATTTTTTAGATTATGAAATTAATAAATTACTTGTTCTTTTTTTTCCCTTTAGACAATTATGCAACACACTGAAAAAATTGCAGAAACATTTCCTGATATAGAAGAAACATTTACAAGATGTAATGCAATCTTGTAGTTGCTCATGATTTTGAAAACATATCCCTTATCTTCAAAAATCTTTAACCAAAAAATCAAGTCAAAAACCTCAGAAACTAGTCGGACGTGTCAATCCCAAAACTTTCTTCTATCTCACACAGGTTTCGCATATACTAAAAATGAATCAGCACCAATTTATATCAATATCTAACTGAAGCTCAAGTTTTATTAAATTCCGTGCATTATTTCTTGAGATATGAATATCGCTAAAATCGTGTAAATCCTTCAAAATGCTGCATAGCAGCGCCACCTGCTGGGTGATTTTTACCAAAAACTAATCAGCACCAATTTATATCAGAGACTAACTGAATCTAAAGTTTTATTTAATTCCGAGCATTACTTCTTGAGATAGAGCTATTGCGGAAATCGCGAAAAATGCTGCATAGCAGCGCCACCTGCCGGGCGATTTTTACCAAAAACTAATCAGCACCGATTTATATCAGGGACTATATGAATCTAAAGTTTTATTAAATTCCTAACATTAGTTCTTGAGATAGAGCTATTGCGGAAATCGCGAAAAATGCTGCTTAGCAGAGCCACCTGCCGGGCGATTTTTACCAAAACCTAATCAGCACCAATTTATATCAGGGACTAATTGAATCTAAAGTTTTATTAAATTCCGAGCATTAGTTCTTGAGATAGAGCGCCCACAAAATTTTTGTCACATACAGACAGACAGACAGACAGAGTCACAGGCAGACATTTTCTAAAAATAGTCAAATCGTGTTCAGGACCTTCTAAAACGTATAAATCCGTCGAAAACCGGAAGTCGAAAATTTTCATGAATCCAATACTTTCTTCTTGTAAAGATAGAAGAAAGTAACAAATAATTTTTCGGAATTTAACAGCGACGTCTTTTCTAAAGTTTTCAGGAAGAAAGAAGGTTTTTTTTAAGAAACTTTTCCGTAATCTTCGAGAACCTTATGTGTGAGAACCTATATTCTGATGATGATCTTTCTCTAAATGATTTAGGAAGATAAAGTAAAGGATTCTGGAAGCGTAGGTAGATATGAGTTAGATTGAATTTTCGTAAACGTTTCTGGTATGTCATTAAAAGTTTCTTAATTATTTCTACAGTTATAGTAGAATAGTAAAGTTGTGTGTGTGTCTCCCACACACAAACACATACACTGAGGCTGCCTTTGCTACTCGCCGATTATCAGTTTTGTATTTAATATGGATTATAGTTTTAACGCAAATACTCCGAATTTTTATGCTCAAGTTTTATATAAAAAAATATTTCATAACTTTGAACTAACCAAGCTAAAGAAATTAAAAGTTCTTTTTGCTACTTCGTCTTAATTGACTTCTTTCATACTTCTTTTACTTACCAATGCAGTTTCTAGGCCCAGCCGAAAATGGTACATAAGCATATGGATGTCTTTTGGATGCATTTTTGAGCAGAAATCGATCCGGGTCAAATTTTTCTGGATTCGGAAAAACATCGGGATCACGATGCAGCATGTAGATCAAAATACCGCAGCTAGTTCCTTTTGGTATTGTGTAACCATCTAGAACAGAAAATTATAAAAGTCTATAAGTATTAATCATTAAAATAGTTGAACATCTAAAATACAAAGATTAGAATAAGCATATTTATTACTACAGAATTACCATTCAAAAAGTTACAGGAATATGACAGTGGTACGGAGCTCTAACATTTTATCATTTTATATTGCTCACTCAAAAAATAAACATAGATCTCTTGAACTTTGGATATTTTTTAAATAATCAAGGTTTAGAATCACCCAAAAATATGTTCTACCCAATCTATTCTTATCTTAGAATAATGTTTGCACTGTACAATATTACAGAAGCCATTTCTGATATACTTGAAACGTTTATAAAAGTTCAGTGTAACTTCGTAATTACCCATAATTCTGGAAACTTTTTTATTATCTTCAAAAGCTATTTAGAGAATTTCCAACCAGAAATCTATAAAAACAATATGATTCCATCTTAGGAAACATTTCTGTTAATTTTGGTAACCTCTTAGTTTATAATGTTTAAGATTGGTTTTTCTCCTAAAGTTTTTAAAGTAAAGGAAATGTGTTTAAAATCGTGTGTTACACTGAATTTCTGCAAACATTTCATAAGAATCAGGAAACGTCTCGCCATTTTTATGTTCTATATGTAAGACCAAAATTTAAAATCTCTAAACCCTTTTGAATAAGTAGCTGTTAGAATATTACCAAGTTTATTAAAAAATAGTATGCTCACATTCTTATTAGAAATAATTATGATTTTTAGAAAAGTTCATCGAAACATAATCTTTTTTCATTTTTATCTTACCAGTGCTTTTTTTAATGCAAATGTAGTGTTGGGAATCTAAATGCAGTCTAAAAGAATACTGCAACATACAGAGAATAATGATACGTAACAATAGCACTCTGATCATTTTTATCAAAGTTGATCGAAATCTATCAACACTTTAAATATAATGTTAAATGTGCATAAAGTATTTTTTACTTTATTTAACATAAGGCCAATTTTTTAATTTTAGTGTTTTCATACAGTTTTGACAAAGACTTAAAAGCTGGCGTCAGAAAAGTTTAAAAAAACTGTTATGATCTTTTTGCGTATTTACGTAATTGCCAAACACTTTTAACAATAATTACGAATAAAAACATTTGAGTTTTACTGTCTTTATGCCTAAATCAGTTTTACGTAGTCCGTGGACTTTTCAAAAAGGATGTTAACAGCAATTAAGGGCCTTTAACTAGAAATACTTCTGCAAACAGAGATTGAACATATATTATGGGAAATTCCCATTAACTAGCAAAAGTGAAGACAATTCTATTTATTTTGCAAGTAAGCAAAAATTACTGTAAAATGAAATACCTTTATCTATTCGCATTAGAAGTTTTGTAAGTTATTGTTATTACCCTTTAGTAAACAAATATAGAAAGAAAGAGCAATTAATTTTAAATAATAAGAATTTTTATTTTGCTTCAGTTATGAGTGCGTGTTATATTTGGATGAAGAGTACAAAATATTTTAAAGAAAGAGTTTACCATAAATTCAATGCTTTTAGATGACATTTCGTATAAAAATTAATAATCCCATTTAAATTATATCATCCATTTACAAAAATTTTGTATATCATATGCATTGACATCTAATCTACAGTTAGAATTTGTGAAACACCCTTTATTTTTGACTAAATAAGAAGATAGTTAATCTGGCTTTCTATATAGAAATTCATCACCTTGATGGTAACCATCGGCCTCTTTGTTTTGTTGAAGCAGTTTACGACCACCTTTTTATATTTATTCAGATCAGAAAATTTTGAGATGACTTTTATTACCGTTCAATATACACGAAGAAGCACTTTTTTTAAATCACTTAAACCTATGTTAAGATTCCGAACATCAGTTTAGGACAAGAAAGAAAAAAAAGATATATATAGATATATATATGAAACGAAGCTTGTTGCTCCTTCGGTGGGTCCTCGATCGTGGCTTCGCCGGGCCGGTGGCTGCGCGGACTGATGGCGGCTCCGTACTTACGTCAAAGCGCTCATTCTGATTCCCTTGCATGTTCTTGTAGTCCTGGGCCGTGAGCGGGATTCGGTTAAATTCCGAGTGAATGTATTTCTGTTTAAATGAAGACACCGTCTATTACGGAACCTGGTTTATTTATTTTTCTTACATGAGTCCTTTTAAACCAGACCCATATTGGCGTGAGAGCTGCTTTTTAAGTCTGTCTGGACATCGAAGGCTCGTCCATCGCGAGGCAATTCCGAGAGAGCAGATTGGCGTGATTTGGTTAGATGAGGGAAATCGTAAAAAGTTCGCTCCTGATAGCCGTGCAATGGTATAAATATGAGGTTTTGCATTATTTCTGCTAGAGGTCGTCGAAGTCAAAAGAGGCGTATTTTTAATTTTAATTGGCCGCGAGCTGAGTGATTGATTGTGCGGAATAAAGGCGTTGGCTCCATCGGCCGATGGGATGCAGCAAGACTTTAAAATTGCGTTAGCGTCAGCACAAATATTCTTATGAAGAGTCAGAAAACGATCTCTGAAAGTTATAAGATGCGATGCAGGAAAACTAATTTAACAGGGGCAACGCGAATTTCAATCAATTGAAACACAATTATTAAAGCATTTAAAAAGTTTTGATTTAAATTTCTATTTTTTAAAACGGTAATTTAAAATTTTAAAAGGGGCAAAAAGGGATTTTGCATTTTAAAAAGGGGTTTAGCTTTTATCCTTTCATATCCCCCCCCCCCACTAAAACAAGAGCCACAGGGCTCGCCTGCAAGACCTGTGGGTCTTATCTCGTGAATTTAACCCATGTTTTTTTTTTTTTTTTTTTTTTTTTTTTTTTTTAGATTCTTATTTTCTCCAGCTCTCAAGTAATTTCTCCATCTCTTCAGTATTTACTTCAGCTCTCAAGTCAATTGGACCTATTTTTACATTTATATATCAAATTTACATAAAAATATTGGTTACACTAAAATATTGGAATTCTTTCAATGGTGCTGCAGCAAAACAATAATGTGTCTCGAGACATATCTTGATTATACCAATTATCGTAACACAACTGTGTTTGTAGTGTTTCCCTTTCGTTTCCAGTTTTTGTTTTAAAGTTTTTGATATAGTTTGTTGGGAAACATCCTTTTGTGTATAATTGCAAATTGCAACCATAAACTATATAGTATATTAAAATATTCACGGGTAAACATGCTGAAAACTATACAACATATGCAAATGTAAACAATATTCCAATGTAAAAAATATTCAATAATAGACAATGTTCAAATGTAAAAAAAAATATTCACAAATACAAAATATTCAAAAATATAAAATATTCAATAATACAAAATATGCACTAATACTATCAACAAAATATATTGTATATCAAATGTAATTTGAAACGCTTGCATTTCTAGAGATATATTGAATTTTCACACTGAGATAAAATAACAGTAAAATATCCTAAAATACTAATAACAAAAACAAATTATATTTCTTCGTATACCTTTCTGTTTTGGTAGGGACTTAGCTACTTCTATGATGCAGCCTTAGGTTTATATCCATGAAAAACAACACTAAGTTGTTTAAAAAAAAAGAAAACTACAGCTAATAAAAACTAAATATGCACTTGCTATAATTTTCACCATGCGCAGGGTCAGTGCGATATGGGTTTTAATACTCTGAGGGGAATATCACCCAAAAATGTGCCACTTGCATGACAGAAAAAGAAAAGTGGGTAATCGATATTCACCTGCAGAGGGGAAGCGAAGCAATTTTGCCAGATTCTCCGTTCAACCTGGAAAGAGAATCTGGGAAAACAGTCCGGCTAAAGATGGGTGGCCACGGAGCGGAGGACCCCTTCATGTGTCATCAATTCGTCATTACAATATTTTTTAAAAATAATAAAAATTCTAACAGTACTTTTAAACTGTCACCATCATTCTACACTGCTGGAAAGATGGGTTACACGCCCAGCTGGATCCTCATCCAAATGCTACGAGTAAGGGGGACGATAGGAAAGCAAAAATTAAAAAAAATTGACAGCTGAAAGAGATAGATGGGGTTTATTCATGGCTGAGTTTAAGATTTTGAGGAGGGTGGTAGTATCTTAACTTGGAAGAATGGACAATTTCGGAATTTCTCTTAAAATGTGGGCTGGGTTTATCAATTTCAAAGGATACATCAGAAAGTTGTTTTAAAATGGTGTATGGGCCAGAATATGGTGCAGTCAATTTACGGGTATTCGGATAGTGAAATTCTTCATACATCACAATGTCACCAACTTTAAACTTTACAGGAAGGAAACGAGCATCATAACGGACTTTATTCTTTTATGGTAAGCAATTGTTCTCTCTTTAGCCAATTTTCTAGCTTCTTCCACAGGGGGATAGTAACTATTATTTGGTAAAGGGGGATCATATGGTAAATTTCCTAAAAATAAATAGCTAGGGGTGAATTGGGTTACAGAATGAGGGGTGTTATTATATTCATATAAGACTTCATCTAAAAGCTTAGTCCAGGGTATTTTCTTGGATGTGGAATTGACTTTACATTTTAATCTAGTGACAATAGTCTGATTTCGTCGTTCAATTTTCCCATTCGTTTCCGGGTGATGGCTGCTCGTCAATCTGTGTTTTATATTGTAATTACGAAGAAATCTCCTAAACCTGGAAGCCGTAAATGCTCCATTTCTGTCGGTTAACAATCTATCTGGTACTTGTATTTGAAATAATTGTTTCAAAATGTTTGTATAAGTTTCGATAGTTACACTTTTTGACGGAAAACCCCACACATAGCGAGTTGCATGGTCAACGACTAAATGCAAATATTTTTTTGTAGAATTTTAATAATTAAATCCGCCAACAGAGTCTACTGCTAAACATTCAAAAGGTATCTCTGTTGGGGGCATTAATTGCAATAAGCCAAATCTTTTTTGTCTACATTTTTTGTTTATCTGACAAGTGTGGCAGTGTTTTACAAAATTTTCAATGTCCTGATTAAAGTTAGGCCAATAATATTGCGGAGAGATTAAATTTATCATTTTATAAATTCCAGGGTGGCCAAATTGTGTGTGGGTTTTTTCTAATAGGGGTAAACGTAAAGACATGGGGACCACAATCTTATACAAACTTTTCTTTTTAATAACAACATCATTTATCTCAGTGTACTTTTTACCATCAATTGTTACATTTTCTTTCTTCTGATTGTCTCTTACTTCATTCAAGTCAAGGAGATGTATAATATGGGGTAAATTTTCTGAAACAGGTTGTCTAGATAGCATATCAGCTTCAACATTAGTGGAGCCTTTCTGGTATTTAATTTCATAGTCAAACATACTAAGTTTTAGGGACCAGCGGAAAAGACGTCCTCTTAAATTTTTAACATTTTTGAGCCAGGTAAGTGCCGCATGATCTGTATGTATGACAAATTTTTGACCGTGTAAATAATGATAAAATTTATCTAAAGCATCCACAATCGCCAAATATTCTAACTCAGTAATTGCATAATTTTTTTCATAATCGCGAAGATTTCTAGAGTGATATGCTATAGGATGTAATGTTCCTTTTTCATCAACTTGTTTCACTACACATCCCACTCCATGACTTGATGCGTCTACAAACAAATGACAAGGTGTTTTGGGATCAAACAACTTTAAGATTGGTTTTTCAATTAAAGCATTTTTTAATTTTTCAAAAGAATTTTGACAATTTTGGTCCCACACATAAGGGACATTTTTCTTCAACAAATTGTTGAGAGGGTATCGAATGTTAGCATACTTTGGAATAAATTTGTGATAGACATTTATAGATCCCAAAAAACGTTGTAATTCTTTTACATTCGTCGATGGTGTTAATTTCTTAATCGTCTCTATATTAGGGTTGTCATGTGTGATACAACCGTTCAAAACTTCATATCCTAGAAAATTAATTTTGGATTTCACAAAATTACACTTTGACAATTTGAGTTTAAGGTTTTCTTGAACACAGATATTAAATAATGTCTCTAAATGACATAAATGTTCCTCTTCATTTTGGGAGAATACAATAACATCATCAAAGTAACTACAGGCAAAGTCAATTTTGTATTTATTAAGAATTCTTCGGAGGGTACGGTTAAACCAAGCAGGTGCGTTTTTCCATCCAAACGGTAAACGATTCCACTCATATAATCCAAAGGTGGTGGCAAATGCCAGCTTCTCAGTGTCTCGAGGGTGGATAGGACTGTGCCAATATCCACTAGCTAAGTCAAGAGTGGAAAAAAATTTAGCATGCGCCAATTTATCTAACAGGGTGTCGATTCGAGGTAAGGGTTCTGCATCTGTTTTTGTAATGGCATTTAATTTTCGGAAGTCAATACATAACCGGGTTTTCTTCCCTTCTTCACGTTTATACACCAAAGTTACGGGTGATGAATAAGGAAAATAGCTTTCTTTAATGATACCGGCTCGCAATAAATTTTGAATTTGTTCTTTAATTTCCTCTTCTTCCTTAGGGAAGTGCGATATGCTCTTAAAGAAATGGAGAGATCTGATGTTAACTGTATTCTCTGGGGTTCCATGTTTACACAGCCTATATCATATTTATCTTTGGCGAAAATACAGACATATTTGGCTAGAAGAGCAGGTAATTGTTCTCTGACAGACATTTTGCACATGGTCAGTGGTCTCGAACAACTCCGGCTCAAAATTTTCTTCGAATATCTCTGCATTTTCAATTGCTGGCTGGCCAGTATATACTTCGGATAAATGTAAAGTATGGTGAGATGCATTTGTTGGAATATGGTCCATGAGAGGTACTTTCTTATTATCTTGAGTTATTTGCATTTTAACACAGTCAATATTTAATCTAAATAGTTTACAATGGGGTAGCCCAATCAAAGCATAAGGTAACTGATTGTTAATTATAAAAAGTTCAATTTTTTTAGAGATACGTCCTAATTGCAAACTAACAAGGCATTTTTCTTTCAAAGCAAGAACACCTTGTGTTTGGGTGACTGGTATACTCTGCTGAACTTTACATATTTTTAGGTTAAGTTTATGGGCTAAATGACAAGGAATAACACTATTTGAACTCCCAGTATCGATCAAACAAGGTAGTGAGTCTTCATTTTTTACATAAGTAACTTTATGACAATCTCTATTTGATTTTTTATAGCTAGCTTTTTCTTTTTGTATATGTCCGGACATAAGAAATCGTCATTGATTACTAGATGTATTTCGGGATGACTCATTAGCGCTATGATCTTAGTTGGGGTTCGGCAAAGTCATATTGTGACTAGGGGTTGGTACTGCTAACACTTGTTGTCGAAAAGGGCAGTTTCCCACCCAATGATACGCATTTGGTATTCCGATATTAAGACAAACTTTGCATGGATAGGGCGGCAAAGTGGTTTGGTGGTGTACATTAGGTCGTGGTGGAACATTTGAAGTCGGTCTAAACGTATTTTGGGGATTTCTTGCTTGATTTGATGGAAAAGGTCGAATGGGGTGTGTTTGATAGGGAACTCTGTAGTTCCACTGCCTGTTAAAATTCTGTCCATTCTCATATGGAGGTCGGCTTGGTCGCCATTGTCGATACTGATTGGGGTTTTGGGGGCTTGCTTCAAATTTGCTCTCATTTCCCTTTCTGTCCAGTTGCAGTTTGCTAATTCTGAAAACTAATTCACGCCATGAATGTGTAGTTGAGGGGTTGCCTGCAATAACTAACTTCTGCATTTCTAATGGCAAGCCCTCCGTTAACCCTTCCAGGATAAGTTTCTGCTCTAAACCTAAGGTTCGGCCTACTTTAGTCTTTTTTTGATAATATTCGTTCAAGTCCTCTCCAACTTTATATCTAATACGTGAAAAATCAGTGAGAGAAAGGGTATCGGGAATTTCGTAGTGTTCATTAAACAAAGTGACAAATTCGGACCAATGAAGTACATTTAGACAATTATTAATGTACAACGTAAGTGCACTGTCCTTTAAATACTTCTGTATGTGCCTAATTTTCCAGCACTCGTCTTTTCCCTGTCCTATACAGACACTCTCGAAATAGGCTAACCATGGTATCGAAGACATTCCATCTTGCGGAGAAAAAGCAACGATATCGGGGTCTACTGACGTTTTTGGGTTGGCGGATACTGAAGTGTGACCAGACCCAGCTTGAGCTGACAGGGTCTGTCCACCTAACGTTGTTACACCAGATGTCTCTGGTGCACCTCCAGATTCCTGACTAGACTTCTGATTATTTTTCTCTTCAGGATTATTAACGGGATTATCATCTTTGCTCGAAATTTGATTTTTTTCTTTTTCGGGGTCACCTGATTTGTCTTTTAAATCCTCTACTTCTTTGGGAGGGGTTGGGCTACTCATGATGGATATAAATACAAAATATCACTGAATTACACAGAAATATAATACACCATTAAAGCACATAGGAATAAAAATGAAAAAATCTTTCAAACTATTTAAAATTTGTAACACTATATCTGTAAAAATCCGTTAAAATCTCTTCAAAGTTAAACTCCATTTTTTTTTCCAATAACTTGAATTCAATAATAAAAAAAAAATTTAAAAACCTCACTAACTATACCGTAAGTTGCATATAAATCACCTTTAAAAGTTTAACACCTAATAATAAAAATATTATAATAATATAATAATAATAAAATTTTCACTTCTGCTAAAATAGTTTCAAACTGTCTAGAAAAATGAGTTTAATATGAGGTTTATTTAATGTTATTTTTCATTAAAATCGTAATTATCAGTTCAACACAACTAAAGAATTTTCATAAAAATCACCATTCTTACCCTTTCATCTCTTTAAAATTACGTTAAACACAATACATAAACAATTATATATTTGAACTTAAATAGCTGAATTAAAAATAATTAAAATTTTCACACAAATAATAGCATAATAAAAATAATCATCTTTAATTTATTTTTGGCATGCATAAAAGATTAAATAAAAAGTTTGAGAACCACTTGTTTATGCTTTTAATAATAAAAACAATATTTCTTTAAAAATATTCCTTGGCAGTCCTTTTAAAACAACCAAAATTTTAAAAAAGAAAAAATTTTCCTTCAGTGCTTGCCATCTAATATATCAAAAAGCATTCCAAAATAAAAGTTTGAGAACCAATGCCTCTCACTAAAAAGATCTAATAAAAAAAAAATTTCTTCTGTACGTTAATATCAAAAGTACATACCTTTATACGCCTTTGCTTTAAATAAATCCATGAAAAAATTTACCTCTTACTTTTTTTTTTTTCACCGCAACGCGAAACAATAATAAATTAATTTCACTGAAATATTTATCTCTATATCTTCTTGCACTGCACACGAAAATACTTTTTCCCGTAGTCACGTGGTTTTTGTTTTTGGTGAGCGCAGTTCTGATTTATTTTTCTTTCCTTTACTCTAGTCCAGAAATCGAAACTGAACATCTGAGTCACTTGAGTTCATTTCTTTATCGGCGCGCTCTTGAAAATTGAAAACAGCTGTGTATTTGACCTACTTCTTTCTAAACACTTGATTCTTGCCGGCAGAATGAAATACTGCACAAGATTGAGAATGAAGAAAAGTTAATGATTCACTTTCCTTTTGACGAAGGGAGATTAAGTACTTTTGAGTTTTTGGGATAAATTCCATAAGTCTTTCACCGTATGCTGTAAGAATTTTTCACGGAGGTATTCGCTGGGATTGACGGGCGTAGATTACGTAACTGTTTAGCTTTTGGGATTTTCCCGTTGAGATGAACTGTCCTACTCGACTTCTGAAACGAAGCGTGTTGCTCCTTCGGTGGGTCCTCGATCGTGGCTTCGCCGGGCCGGTGGCTGCGCGGACTGATGGCGGCTCCGTACTTACGTCAAAGCGCTCATTCTGATTCCCTTGCATGTTCTTGTAGTCCTGGGCCGTGAGCGGGATTCGGTTAAATTCCGAGTGAATGTATTTCTGTTTAAATGAAGACACCGTCTATTACGGAACCTGGTTTATTTATTTTTCTTACATGAGTCCTTTTAAACCAGGCCCATATTGGCGTGAGAGCTGCTTTTTAAGTCTGTCTGGACATCGAAGGCTCGTCCATCGCGAGGCAATTCCGAGAGAGCAGATTGGCGTGATTTGGTTAGATGAGGGAAATCGTAAAAAGTTCGCTCCTGATAGCCGTGCAATGGTATAAATATGAGGTTTTGCATTATTTCTGCTAGAGGTCGTCGAAGTCAAAAGAGGCGTATTTTTAATTTTAATTGGCCGCGAGCTGAGTGATTGATTGTGCGGAATAAAGGCGTTGGCTCCATCGGCCGATGGGATGCAGCAAGACTTTAAAATTGCGTTAGCGTCAGCACAAATATTCTTATGAAGAGTCAGAAAACGATCTCTGAAAGTTATAAGATGCGATGCAGGAAAACTAATTTAACAGGGGCAACGCGAATTTCAATCAATTGAAACACAATTATTAAAGCATTTAAAAAGTTTTGATTTAAATTTCTATTTTTTAAAACGGTAATTTAAAATTTTAAAAGAGGCAAAAAGGGATTTTGCATTTTAAAAAGGGGTTTAGCTTTTATCCTTTCATATATATATATTATTCCTGCTTTCATCTTAAGCTGACTGATATGGTTCTAGAGAACGGTTTTTAAAAAGAAACAAAAGATGTGAAATGCACTCTCCGTTTTCATCTGTTGAGTTTTCTGCATGAAGAAAAATCAAGGAATCTCTAACGAAATTTTCAACAGTCTAACTCTCATTTATTTGAAATCTGAAATACTACAATGGCATAACGTGAAGTGCAGTGCATTTCAGTCAATGGCGTCACATATTCTATCAGCTACATTTTAAACTATAGAGCTTCTAGCTCAATGTTGTTTGGATAATAATGATGGGCATTTAAAGCATAATTCTTAAGAGGATTAAACTTGAAAGAAAGTAAAAAATACATCTTAATAGATGTTTTTTTTTTTTTTTAATACAGGAAGTCGTTGCTCACTGCAAGTCAAAACCCGATTTTCATTCATAAATTAACTAATAATAAACTTAATGTAAATATACATTTAATAATTATTATTTTATTTATGAATGAAAAATTGGTTTCAACTTCTAGTGAACAACCCTGTATTTTTTAAAGAATAAGTGGATCTATTTATATATTGTATTAAGTAAATTAAGTTTCAAGATTTTAATCGTAACTCTTATAGAAGTATTATAATTTATCTTACATTCCTGACGGATAAAAAAAAAAAAAAAACCTCACGGACCTCTGCCGTTAATGTAAAAGTTTTTTCTGCACTGAAGTTGACAATGCATTTTTAGAAACAAATTGTGTAAAATCTTTTCGGAACATTATTTTGCTGGGGTAAAGAGTTTTTAAAAGTTTGAATGTTCTATAGAGCCCCTTTCGGTCGCACAACATATAATCTTCGATACTTGATGGGCTATTATCATCAGATTCATTTTTACTGTCGTCTGCCTCCCTCAATTGAATTTCCGACGAAAGTTCTCTTCCAAATGCTAGTTTTTCAATCGAGATATTTTTTTTTCGTGCCATCTCAACATTCGTAAAACTAAATTGACTATTTCTTTTAAGCTTTCAATAAATTAGTTAATTTGAAAAAAACCGTTAATATGAAATTCGATAAAGTGAATGTGAATATTTTTTTATAATGTGAAAGCATAAGAAGTTTTTTAACAATCCAAAAATTCTTCGTTAAACTGAAAAATTCCTTAAAGTTACATTATTCGTTGTAATGAGATTCTACTGTATACAGATTCATTGTCTTGATGATAGTTTTTATTATAACAAAATGGCAAATTTGTAATGTTGTTTTCTCTGTAAATATTTTAAAATGCTAAAAAAAGATGAATTTTCAAACTTGATATAAAAACTTAATTACGTATATGAGTATAAGCCTTGAGAGTATCAATCATTACTCAATATTTTAAAACTGCATTATATTTGTAGAAATATATTAATTTAAACTTTGCTGTTATTGCAGTGAAACCTACAGCATAGTGAACGGATCAGTTTGCGGCGGTGAGAAGGTTTTAACTTTCTTATTTTGTTAAGGCAGTTTACAAACACCCGGTATGTTTATCCTCATCTTAACTTTCTTTTTAATTAATTTTTAATATCTTTCAAAAAGCACAAAATGTAGAACAAGAAGCGTTCTTTTTATAAATCACTTAAACCTATGTCAAGATGGCCAACTTCAGTTGAGGACAAGAAAAAAAAAGGCAAACACAAAAGGGGAAAAAAAGAGTGATTCCTTCTTTCGCCGTTTAAAGACTGATATGATTACAAGAGAACGGGTTTTCAAAAAAAAGGAGATATGAAATGTATTCTGCGTTTGCATCTGTTGAGTTTTCTGCATGGAGGCAGATCGTGAAATCTATAGTTTTGTCAGTCAAGAAGAACGCATTTAGTGCGAAACCTAAAGAAAAATTATGAATAATACATGGAATTCGCTTCTTTTATGTTCATGGATTTTCTGGAAACACGCTTGATCCGGTAAGGAAAGTTTTCGTGTTTTTATTTATTTATTTATTTACATGAGGTAAAAACAAAACTGTAGTTTTTGCATTGGAAACTGTTCTTTAAAAATTCAATAAGTTTACGTATGTAAAAACCCTCGGCGCAACTTCCAACAATAAACTTTATATAAATACTTAAAGTGAAAAGTTTAAATAATTTTTTCTTGGAATAATTTATAATAATTACATAAATTTTATACATTCATTATATTTATTCAAATATTGAAAATTGTAATATATGCAAATATTCAAATAATGGATGGAATTCGCTTCTTTTATGTTCATGGATTTTCTGGAAACACGCTTGATCCGGTAAGGAAAGTTTTCGTGTTTTTATTTATTTATTTATTTACATGAGGTAAAAACAAAACTGTAGTTTTTGCATTGGAAACTGTTCTTTAAAAATTAAATAAGTTTACGTATGTAAAAATCCTCGGCGCAACTTCCAACAATAAACTTTATATAAATACTTAAAGTGAAAAGTTAAAATAAATTTTTCATTGGAATAATTTATAATAATTACATAAATTTTATGCATTCATTATATTTATTCAAATATTGCAAATTGTAATATATGCAAATATATGCAATATATGCAAATATTCAAATAATGCATGTAATTTTCTTCTTTTGGCTTCATGGATTTTCTGGAAGCACGCTCGATCGCGACCTACCTACGTTATACATGGCCGGTGCATGACGTTTAAAACGTCACATGAAGTGGATCGCTTTTACACGACGACGGCGAGCGCCGTCCGTTTTGAACCAACCGCTGTGTAAAAATGATCCACTCCATGTGACGTTTTAAACGTCACGCACCGGCCGTGTATAACGTAGGTCCCGGCTCGATCCGGTAAGGAAAGTTTTCGTGTTTTTATTTATTTACATGAGGTAAATACAAAACTGTAGTGTTTGCATTTGGAAGCTGTTCTTTAAAAATTCAAGAAATTTACGCATATAAAAACTTCCAAATAACTTTTGTATAAATACTTAAAATGAAAAGTTTAAGTACATTTTTCATTGGCATAACATATAGTCATTACATAAATTTTATGCATTCATTATATTTATTCAAATATTAATAAATATATAAAATATATTATGTTACATTTTTTAAAATTTTTAATATGAATTATATAATATATCTATTCTAAAAAAAGGGGGAGAACTAATGTTGCTGCTGCTTTCATAATTGAATTTACTGTGACCATTTTACTATCTCGGCTTATAATGTAAAAACTATTGCATATAATAACACGAATAATGGTAATTTTATGGATAAATAAATGTGAATAGCACGTCGAAGTAGACAGTTTTTAATTGAAGTTTTAAGCACTATTAAATGTTGAAATTGGTCAAAGTAGTTCAGTTACATAATTTATAGGATCAAAAAGTACGCATAGCAATTTAACGATCTTTTGCCTGCACATACTTGACTAGATTGTGGCGTTCAGTGTAAAATCAGTTTAATTTGTCAAATTTTTTGAGGGTTTTCTTTTAGAATTTTATATTGAAAATCTCATTATCTGAATACAGATTTAATTCATATTTCGAAGTAGACAGTTTTTAATCGAAGTTTTAAGCACCATTAAATGTTGAAATTGGTCAAAGTAGTTTAGTTACATAATTTATAGGATCAAAAAGTATGCATATCAATTTAACGATCTTTTGCCGGTACATACTTGACTAGATTGTGGCGTCCAGTGGAAAATCAGTTTAATTTGTCATATTTTTTGAGGGTTTTCTTTTAGAATTTTATATTGAAAATCTCATTATCTGAATACAGATTTAATTCATATTTTGAAATAGACGTTTTTTACCTATTGTTGCCAGACTTTAAAAAAAAATTAATAATAATAATGTTTCCAAAAACTTTTCAATTGAAATGTATATTAACACGTGAATCTCTTAATTCTAAAAAAAGGTAACTAATGTTGCAGCCGTCCCCCTGCCGTAATTGAATTTATTTTTACCTTTACCCTTTCTCGGCTCATAATTAAAATCAATTATTGCATGTAAAAACATCAAAATTTGTAGTTTTAGAGAGAAATGTATGATAAACACGCTAAAGTAGACAGTTTTAAAATCGAAGAAATTATTTTAAGCACTATTTAATGTTGAAATCTGTCAAAGTGGTTCAGTTAAATATCTCTTGCAGGCACATATTTACTTGAGTAGATTGTGGTGTGCAGTGTGCAATCACTGTCTAAATTTGTCTTTATTTTTTAAGTTTTATTTCTTTGAATATTTCTTTAAAATTTCATTATCTGAATAGAGATTGAATTCATAGTTTGAAATAGTCACAGTTTTTATACCTACTGTTGAAGGACTTTAGAAACTCCAAATAATAATATTTACAAACACTTTTCAATTGAAATACCTATTTACACGTGAATATTGAAAAAAATAAATAAAACTTTAAAATAATTGAATTATTACGTGTGAAAAGCAATTAATGGTGAAAATTATAGTATATTTAAAATGATAAATTTAAAATGTCATATTTAAAATGATTTTCTCATAGCATCTAAAAGAAAACTTATTTTTCTAATCATTATAACAGTCTGGAAGGCAGCGCCTTTTTCTATTTAACCATTTTATACAAGCTGATTTTCAAATGTGTAATTGACCTTTCTTATTCACGAAAACAGCCGCCATCCGTCGCGACAATAGTGGATACGGGCTTGGGAACCACAAAATCCTCTAGTCAAAGAAAAAAATGGGAACCCGATTACAAAAGATCGTCACTGGTCGTGATATCATTTAATCTTCCGTAATCGGGTAATCTTTTTAAAACAGAGCAAATTAACATATTTTAAGAGTCTGCCGGGTCTGCTCGTTGGTTGGCGAGCGTAATTCGTAAGGGACGGTAACCCCTAATATATTATAAATATATAAAACATATCATATATTGTATTTTTATGAAAAACATAAATTCTATATAAAAAAATTATTTAAATCTAAATCAGAGTTGCCACGCTTTTAATTAAAAGTTTTATAAGGCTTAGAACTAGCAATGACGACTTTATAGTAAGCTTATCTTAACATAGTATAAAACAAAGTCGCTTTTCCTGTCCCTATATCCCTATGTACGTTTAAATCTTTAAAACTACGCAACGGATTTTGATGCGGTTTTTTTTAATAGATAGAGTGATTCAAGAGGAAGGTTTATATGTATAATAACATCCATTAAATAGTGGAGAAATACTGTTATTTTTGAGGTTTTTAATGTGATGTCGTAAATAATTTCATTTTTTCCGCTTATACATTGCAAACGCAGGCTGAACCCTACAAGATTTATCAAAATAATGTGCTAATTATTGTACACATTAAAAAGGTCTACAGAAAACACAAAGAGATGAAGGTTTTCAAGGTTAACCCGAAGCAAAGCGAGGGAGGGCCGCTAGTATTTAATAATCCAGTAAAGAAAGATTTTACTTTTTTCTTTCGTCTTTGTTTTGTTTAATGCTTGCATACAATACAAATAAACTGTTGCGTTTACACCAGAAACTTTTAGTAAAAGTTTACTTAAAGTTTTACAAAAGCTTTTAAAAAATTAAGCGAACATTTTTACAAAAGCTTTTATGCGAAAACTTTTATAATCCATGAAATTAGCATTCCTCCCTTCGCTTCGTTTGTCAGTCAAACCTCAAGAAAAAAACATGTGTGTTTCTAACTTAAAGAAAAAGTTATGAATAATGCATGGCATTCTCTTATTTTGACTTTGTGGACTTTCTGCGAGAACGCTTGATCCGATAGGAAAAGTTTGTTTCATTTATTTTTTTGTATGCCTATATTATATATATATTTTTTAATGCAGTATTTACGTCGGAAGCTGTTCTACAGGGTGGTCCATAAGTTTCCATATATATGATTTTTGGCTTTTTATTTTTGTTGTTGTTACAGATGCCCTAAAAATGCGTTTGAATAAATAGCAACGAATAGAAATCATACTGATTGCGATTCTCATGAATCTAGTATCTATTATATTAAAATCTGATTGTCTGTTTGTATTTCACAACTCTTCCTCTTAGAATATAGAACGCAGAGCGATGTAATTAATACTAGTTATCCGCATGGATCCGAGGGTATCGTATAGGTTCTCAGAATTATAAAATTTGAATTTGTTTCCGATTTTTATTTCCGAGTTTCTCTAAAGATGACAATTAACTTATTTCATTTTTGTGAAAAAAAAAGAAAAGAAAAGGGTCAATAATGGCATATGATTTGCTATCCTAAATGATGAAGAAATATTTTTTTGTTTGTTTTGTTTGAATAAACGAAATTTTTGTTTATATTTTCTATTAAAAAATTTAATGTAAAGAATATACATGTGACTTACTTCCATATTTACTAAAATTATTATAAAAAAGATAAAGATTTTATTATTTATCCATATAAAATAGTATTTTCCGAAACTGTGTAAAATGAAAATAAATGTGACAGAATGTGTTAGAACACGGAGTTTCGAGTCTGGAATCTGAACATACGCATAGGGCATATGATCAGTTTAGAAGTTTTGTCCAAACCATACACTGAAAAGAAAAAAAAATGATTTTACAGTATAATACTGGAATTCCTACTGCCAGTATTATACCGTAAAATTAAGAGTAATAAACAGTAAAATAAGCAGTAATACTCTGTTTACTGTTTATTACTGTTAATTTTACGGTATAATGCTGGCAGCTGGGATGCCAGTATTATAGTGTAAAATCAACATTTATTTTATTTTATTTTATTTTATTTTATTTTATTTTATTTTTTCAGTGTATTACAGAAATTAACGATACTCACCTGGACGAATTCGCTTTGACTAGCTGACATAGCAACCCGATATGGCTTCAGATCTTTCGATTTTTGGAGAAAAAAAATGTAATCTAATTCAACATTTATAAAATACTTATAATAATAATTTTAGTAAATTTCTTATTATAAGCATGAAATTATGTTTACAATGTAAATAAACGGAAAATTACGAAAATTCCATTTTTCAAATTACGTGATTTTGATGCAGTAGTAGAGTGTTCTAATAAGGAAATGGTGAAATACTGATATTAAAATTCCATTTGTCGAGAGGATTTTGGACGAAAATAGGAATGATTTTGTGGAAATTTTTTTATTATTATTTCCGTTTGTTTTCGTTAATATTTACATTAAAAAAAATAAACTGTATTATTTAGATTGGAAGCTTTTTCATAAACATTTTCTTATATAAAAATACTTTGTAATTTAATTGATTAAGAGGCTGTTTTTTTTACTCATTCTTCACATAGGATAAAAATGTTAAATATTTCATCTTAAAAAAATAAAGCATTTTTATGACAATGGATAAGCAAAACTGCAATATAAAAACAACACTAATTGGCAAATAGAGAAGTATTTTAAGAAAACTACTAAACCCTACTATAATATCAACATTAAAATATTCTGCGATCATTTTTGTTTTAAATTTTAGTGAAATCCTTTTGTGAAATACTTTCCTAATGTTGTTAGACTAACAGATATAGCTGAAATTTGCGTGAAACTAAAAGAAAAAAATGCCATCTTTGAAAAATTGCTTTGAAAATTCGCAAAAGTTGAAGTAACGAGAATTGAAAAAAAGTTTTAAAGTCTATGTTTTACTCTTACGACTGTAAAACTGCAACGTTTAGAAAATATGACAAATGCATCAAAACTTGATAGTATGCGCAAAAATCCGGTTTCACAGTGTATAAAAATTAAAAATATCTAAATAAAGTTTTATAAAAATCTTCTAAGTAATCTAGCTCACATTCAGACATACAAACATACAGGCACACTTATTATTATTTATATTATTATTATTATATTTTGGCTTTCCAGCCAGAACTTTCCATAGCTGAAAACCTTTTTTTTTTTTTTTTAATTGAAAACCCTAACATAATTTTTACATTTAAAATATATGAAAAGTAAACGCGTAGTTCAATTTCATGTCTGTTAAATTTGTGTTTTATTTATACTATTTTATTTATTTATTGGTGAAGTTTTAATTCCGACATGGAATATTAGCCGGAAAAAATGCTGAACTATTTATATTGTTTTAAGTGCACAGGTTAATATTTCGTAATCGAACTGCACGCGATAGGTACAGATTTTTTTTTAAATTATGCTTGAAAATTATTTTTAAACAAAAAAAAAATCAAATTGCATTTGAAAGAACATATTTTTCCTATTCGACGGTGTAAGAATTGAAATTGTGTGATGTTTAGAAGTTTTAAAAATTGCTGTAAAAGCAAAATTTATTGGTTAGGTTTGTTAATTATCACATTTCCACCATTAATATGACGTCAGCGTTACTCACGCACAAGTGTTACTTTATGATATACATTATAGAAATACTAATTATAGTTTTATAAAACCTAAATGTGAGATTGTATAATTATTGAAAATAAGTTATAAAGCAGGGGAAATACAGTGGTGGCCAAAAGTGTGGACATTTTTTGAAAGTTTCATGTTTTTCAACTTTGTGTGCTTGTAAAATATATTAATTTTCACTTAAATACAAACGTTTATAAATCAAATTGAAGGTAATTTAATGTAGAATTTAATAATAAAAACAGTATTACAATATCTGTATTACAAAAAAAGTTATGCAACAAATAGTAAGACATATCTTAGATTTGCATTTTTTTAAAGTGATACTTACACAATCAATACTTAGTAGGATAACCCTTATTTTTTAAGACAGCTTCACAGCGTCTTTTCATCGAGTGAACGAGTGTTTGGAGTTTATCTTTCGTAATTACATGGTGCCAAGAATCAATTATAGCTTCAATAAGTTGTCTTTTATTGGATGGACGTTTTTTTCGTACAAGAATTTTCAAACGTCTCGCCACAAATTTTCAACTTGGATTGAGATCAGGGCTGTCTCCTGGCCATGGTAATATATCTATGCCTTTGTTTTGAAACCATGCTTTGCATACTTTTGCTGTGTGTCATGGAGCTGAATCCTGCTGAAAAATAAATGGTGCGTTGTTGGGGAAGAGATCCCTGATGAAAGGTATCAATTTTGGTTCCAGGACAGTTTCGATGTATTTTTTGGCATTCAGGATGACATCAATCACTTGAATTCGGCCCACACTATCTGCAGACATACATGCCCAAATCATGACATTTGTTGGGTTTTTTGTAGTTGCTTCAATGCAATCAGGATGAAGTGCTTCTCCTACTCTACGTCTCACGTGTTTTCTACCATCACTACCAAAGAGCGATATTTTACTCTCATCGCTCCAGATTACTTGCTTCCATTGATTTTCTAACCATTTAATGTGTTCTTTTGCCCACTTAACTCGTTTTTCGCGTTGCTTTTGATTTAAATATGTTTTTTTTTCCTTGGAATTCTAGCTTGTAGTCCAAATCCTGATAACCTTCTTCTTATTGTTATTGAACTTACTGCAATACCCGCTGCATTCATTTCACATCTAATGGCATCTGATTAAATTTTTCTATCTTGAAGGCATAGCCATTTAATTTTTCTAACGGCAGTAGCACTTGTGCATTTTTTTTGGCCTGACTTGGCCTTATTTTCCACTGATTTTGTTTTTTCATAACGTAAACAGAACTTTCGTACACCAGAACAAGTCACTGAACCACCAACTTGTCTTGCAATTTCAGCATAAGACAGAGAATAAGAGAGGCCATTTTCTCTCAATATTACAATTCGGCTCCTTTTTTTTTAGATGTCCAAATAGTTCTTCTTGTTGTTGACATTGTTTAAAATTAGTTTAATTAAAAAAAAGGAATTTAAATATTCAAAAACAGCAATACTCTATTTAATTGTACTAGTTTGCATCATTCCGCAAAATATTTCCACAACAATAACTCTTTTACCATCCAAATAACCTAAACTATAGTTACAGACATTTGATTGGTCCTCAGAACAGTGTTTGGGATTGACTAGTGCGCTTTTATTACAAAACACGTCCTTATTCAAAACGATTTGTATTTGTTTGTTCTACTAAATGAGCATAACTTTTTTTGTAATACAGATATTGTAATACTGTTTTTATTTTTAAATTCTACATTAAATTACCTTCAATTTGATATATAAATGTTTGTATTTAAGTGAAAATCAATATATTGTACAAGCACAGAAAGTTGAAAAACATGAAACTTTCAAAAAATGTCCAAACTTTTGGCCACCACTGTATATAGTAAAATTCTTCAGAAAGCTTATTCTCCATAATAACTGAAATTAAGCGAATAATTTCGACTGCAATACTACTATATGTTGTCTATAGGAGACCTATAGATCTCCTATAGGTAGTTTATAAGAGCGCTCCTATAGGATTTCTATACATATGGAAGTTTACTATACTTATAACAGGTCTCCTGTCAGAGACTTGCAGATATGTAGTGCATTTTCATTCTATCTTTGTGCTAATTTCATCCATACTTTATACTTGCCTCATGATGTTTTGCCTGATTTATGCTTCGCCCCACTAGTCTTATTTTATGTATTTTCTAAGTGCTGAAAATATTGCTATCTAAGCTAGTTATTTTATTGATTATAAAAGTGTAATTTAACCCACATTCTACTTTAAAATTAAATTAATAAAATTTCTCATGACTTTCATAAATATTAAGGCAATAAAGTTAAAACATATATATATCATAGTGTTCATAATATATCATAATGCTATTTGATTTTGTTTTTCTGTAATTACATACTTTTTATTCTGCAATTACTATAGAAGTATTTATGCTAAGTTATAATACTGCTTCATTAAAAGTAATAAAATATCATTAGCAATTAGCCATATGAACAGTATAGTGTAAGATTAGAACATGCCATGATAAATGAAAGATAAAATTTAAAAATACATTGTGTGGTATTTTAACAACAGTACAATTCTAGCAATGAATTAATAATTGATATTGATTTAATGAACTTGAATTTATTGAATAATAAAATTTTTCTAGTAAGATATGTGATAACATATAAATAACTAATAAGTTTCTAATAACATATTTCTTCTAACATACGTCATTAAGATAATTCACATACAAAAAATTTTACAAATTCCTAAACTTATGTAGTTTTTACAAGAAGGCATTAAATTAAAATTACCTTCCAAAAATAAATACACTTGTAATAATACTTATTGTAATAATACTTACTTATATCAGTATCTTCTTCTAAATCTCTAGCAATGAATGGAGTGGGTGGTAACAGGCGTCTTGTTTCCTTAATAAATAAATAAATAAGTGTTTAATTATTTTTAAGTACTTCTTAAAGAACAGATGAATTTATTTAATCTTTTAAAATACAACATCTGTAATAGTTTGATGCACACATGAATAATTTTATCGTGGATCTTACATATTTTTTAAATAAGCGTGAAAAGGAAACTTTTTTGAGCGAATATTTAGCAAGTTTTAAATGTTTTCTCCAAGTTTAATTACAAACATATTTCAGGATAAATTCAATTTTTAAGATTGTCATTATGATGCTTGCTTCAATTCGAAACACTAAGTTCAGAAACATTTATGCCCGAAATAGTTTAGAATATTTAACTATAAGAGAAGAAAAAGAGTTTAGACAATATTATTGCATATTATAACATCAATAAAACAGAAAAATTCTGTCATATTCAGTAATAACAGTGGCGGAGAGTGGTTTTTTAATTGGAAGTTCACAATACAAAAATTGCGAAAATCAAAATCTGTAAGTACGACTTAATGGACAGGTTAAAATACATTTGTGTTTTCAAAAGTTAAAATTAAAAAATACAATTGAAAGAAATAACTAGTACTCATAGGTAGAAAAAAAAATTTAATATTTTAATTTCTATGAAGAAAGATAGTACAATAAAATAAATAAAAAAAAAGAATATAGCAAACTAAGGGATATTTAAAAAAAATCAGTAAATAACAGCCGAATATTCTAACTCCCGCACTTTCAAAACTGTGCCAATGGAAATATATTAGCCTTGCCTTTCTCCTCACGCCGCTTCCGTCCGCACAAGCTTGTTTCGCAGAGCATTTCTTTGATCGCACGCGCGATCCAGGAATAACCAGAAGCCCAGCGCTGTTAATTTTCAAAATTTACATTATTAAAGTAATGTTTAGGCACGGAAGTATTTAAAAGGGTGAATGGAGCTGATCCTGGAAACTAACAAAAATCTGTTTAATATTATTTTATTTAATTTGTTTAACTTATGTCTTCGTTTATCTGTGGGAGTTCACGTGCTCATGTGCACCAATTGAGGAGCCGCCACAGAGTAATAATATAATATTTTCTTACAATTAAAGCGAATAGAGAACTGACCAAAGCCAGAATTCGATTAAAGACTCGAAGACTTCGAGGATGGAAAATAAATAGAGATGGAACAAAATCTAACCGCTTTTCTAACAACTGTGCACAAGTTCAGCAATCTTAGCTCCGATCATATTTCTGAGTTTCCAGTAGTTATAAGGTAATTTCCAATGGATACGACACCAACCAACCTCTTCTTCTTCTTTATTTATTTTTTTTTTTACAATAATGTCATCTATATTTCTATGATACGACCAGCCATATCAGCTCCGATCATATTTCTGAGTTTCCAGCAGTTATAAGGTAATTTCCCATGGATACGACACCAACCAACCTCTTCTTCTTTATTTATTTATTTTTTACAATAATGTCATCTATTTCTATGATACGACCAGCCATATCAGCTATATAAACTTGATCAATGGCCAGTTGAAAATCAAATGCTTCATATCGAGCTTTTGTTTATTTATTTATTTACAAAAGATGAAATATTGGAGTATAAAGAAAGATAGCGGATAGTAGAAATGAGGCGGTCTCTTTCCAAGCTCCAAGTCTTAGCTCGAGCCCGAAATGTGCTTTTTATTCCCGTCTTCGGGTTCGGGACCAATTTTTATTCCTTCCTTCGGGCTCGGATTCAAAGTAAAAATGATATTTATTAACTAATTGAAAAAAGAAAATAAAAAAACTTACTATTTAAGAAACAATAATGTAGTCTCTAAGTTTTTTAATTTGTTTTGAAATCCTTTATTTATCGGTTTGAAAGGGGATTGAATTGTCATTGATGGAATACATAGAGAAATATTGTACCAGTCTGATTATATATCAGTCTGATTCTGAAACCTTTGTACGGTCAGTGACAGTAACATAAAGAAACAGCGGATATCTCTTATCTGTTATCCTTTACTGTTTGGATTATTTTCCAGCTGCTGGAAAACAGAACTCATGTCTTTCTGCTATAATTGTACAGTGAAAATTTAAAAACAATAAGAATTGTGATTTTTTCAGATGTCTGTCAGTGGTTAGATATAAATAACAAACTGGCTATTTTAAACAGATTTTCAGGGACATTGGAATCAATAAACGTTGTCACGAGAGAATATTTAGGATTAATAATTATTTTCTATGTACGCTGACATTTTTAAATTAGAAAATTCATCTTAAAGCAATTTTAAAATGTTATTAACAATTTTCTACTACTACTGCGTATATTCGGTATCGGGCTCGGCTTCCGAAAAAAAGAGCCCACTCTACACTGCAAAAAAAAAAAAAAATAAAAAAAAAAAAATAATAATAATAATAATAATAATAATAATAATAATTGTTGATTTTACAGTATAATACTGGCACCCCAGCTGCCAGTAATATATCGTAAAATTAACAGTAATAAACAGTAAAATAAGCAGTAATACGCTTCCGCGCAGATTATGAACATACAATTTACCTTCAAAACACAGTCTAGGTACTTGAGCTCTTTTATGTCTTCTAATGTGATACTTTTATCCGGGTCGTCTCCAAGGACATCATCAAGTTCTTGGTGTACTTTAGCTTGAATATCAGGATGGAGGCCTAACATGTAGAAGGCCCATCCCAAACCGGATGAGGTAGTATCATGGCCCTAAAGTAGAATAATTTAAAATTAGTGAAACTAAAAAGACTTTTTTATAAATGTTTTAAAAAATAATATTCTTTGAAATGCAGGGTGATTCGCTTTCGCTACTGCGTATACAAATTTCTGGGATGAGTAGATTACTCAAAGACTAATCATAATTAAGATAACAATGAGGGGTCGGAAACGGCATTTAGTGTTGCCATTTTTAGCGGATTTATTTATTCAGAAATTCAGATTTCATACCAATAATCTGAATAATATATAGTATAATATATATTTTGTAATAATATATTTTGTTATTTCTGCAATGAAAAACATTCCATGATTACATAAACCAAAAATTTTTGTTCGAAATTTCTAATATGAATTCGGAATTGCAGAATTAAAAATAAAACCGCTAACTTGGCAACATCGATTGCCGTTTCCAACCATACATTGCTATTTGATTTTTAAAATCGACTTTGAATAACCTATCCTTTTCAGAAATTCCTACACGCGCTAGCGAACCATCCTATATATGAGACTTGAAAAAAAAATATAGAGAGAGAGCGAATAAAAAATTAAACAAATATGTAAAAAATCTAAAACTGGCAATTTGTTTCAGATTTTGACATCTTATAGCATTGCCGCATTACGCCGGAAGTTTTTTTTTTTTTTTTTTTTTTTTTTTTTTGTATGTTCTAGAAAAATAAATGAATGTGAAATTATTATTAATCTACTCTGTAAACAAGAATAACTCTCTATGCCTGATATATTTTAATAATCTAAAAGCAAAAACATTTCAAATTTAAGAGTGATTGCGTTTCCTCATTTTTAACACTACTATTTCCGAGCTGTAATCTTTACTTTATTTGATCGTAGAATAAAAAAAGGCGGAGATTACTCTTAGGAAATTGTAGTACTCAAAATCCCGAACGCAATCACCCCTAGAAATTGTCTTCACGATGTTTTTAATTCTTTTAAATCTTGTGTCGGTCGATTGTCGTTCCAGGTAGTTCAATTGGAAGGGTACTGGCAATTTAAGCCAAATGTTCTGTATTCGATTACCGGCCTAGACACTTTTCACTCAGTGGGGAAAATTTCCACTTGTATGTTATCCTTACCAATCACTATTATTGTGTTAAAATATTAAAAGTGAATGTACGTTTTCATCGTGGAGTTTCATTACCTGCGTTTTTTTCTGTTGAGTTGTCTACATAGCAGACCAGATGCTAATGCCAAAAGGTTGATTGAGTTAATTGTGTCGATCGATTGTCGTTCCAGGTAGTTCAATTGGAAGAGTACTGGCAATTTAAGCCAAATGTTCTATATTCGATTCCCGGCCTAGACACTTTTCACTCAGTGGGGAATTTTTCAACTTGTATGTTATCCTTACCAATCACTATTATTGTGTTAAAATATTAAAAGTGAATGTACGTTTCCATCGTGGAGTTTCATTACCTGCGTTTTTTTTTCTGTTGAGTTGTCTACATAGCAGACCAGATGCTAATGCCAAAAGGTTGATTGAGTTAATTGTGTCGATCGATTGTCGTTCCAGGTAGTTCAATTGGAAGAGTACTGGCAATTTAAGCCAAATGTTCTATATTCGATTCCCGGCCTAGACACTTTTCACTCAGTGGGGAATTTTTCAACTTGTATGTTATCCTTACCAATCACTATTATTGTGTTAAAATATTAAAAGTGAATGTACGTTTTCATCGTGGAGTTTCATTACCTGCGTTTTTTTTCTGTTGAGTTGTCTACATAGCAGACCAGATGCTAATGCCAAAAGGTTGATTGAGTTAATTGTGTCGATCGATTGTCGTTCCAGGTAGTTCAATTGGCAGAGTACTGGCAATTTAAGCCAAATGTTCTGTATTCGATTCCCGGCCTAGACACTTTTCACTCAGTGGGGAATTTTTCAACTTGTATGTTATCCTTACCAATCACTATTATTGTGTTAAAATATTAAAAGTGAATGTACGTTTTCATCGTCAAATTCCATTACCTGCGTTTTTTTCTGTTGAGTTGTCTACATAGCAGACCAGATGCTAATGCCAAAAGGTTGATTGAGTTAATTGTGTCGATCGATTGTCGTTCCAGGTAGTTCAATTGGAAGAGTACTGGCAATTTAAACCAAAGGTTCTGGATTCGATTCCTGGCTCAGACACTTTTTCACTCAGTTGGAACATTTTCAGCTTGTATGATATCTTTATGAATCAGTATGATTGTGTTAAAATGCTAAATGTTAACCTAGTTACGTCAATATATGTTGAAGTCTTTCTTGAAAGAAAGCGTCAAACAAATTACACTTAACAAGTGATTCACTGAATTTTGTTAAAAATTATTTACTAATTATTCAATTATATTTCGAAGCGTTTCTTATAAGTAATATCAACTGTGCGTTATTTACTTCAGTGCACACCAAACGATGAATATAGCACACGCAAGTTTAGATAGTTTTAAAATCTACTTCTTTTTTTCATTTGGAAATAAATAAAATCTTGTAATCCCTTATAGATTAATCAATTATGCAGCTTAAGATAAAATCGCATTCTTATTCGATATGAATAGTTTCCAATTGGGGCATGATTATATTTATCCTATTTTTTTTTCAGCTTACTTTTTAGAACAACATACTTTTTAAAACTTAAGTATCTCTACATGATTTACATTCAAGTCTTTAAGGCGTCACCTCATTTACTTATTACTTCATACATCAAAAGTGAGAAAATGTGAACCGTGGTAATAAAATATTCAATATATTTTGTTGTTTTATTTTCTCCTTCGGCAGTTCAAATAATTACGACAAGTTTGAATAAAGGATTAAATAATTTATGTTTGTGTGATTAATGGAAGTTTTACCCAGAAAATGTAAGTTCTGTCTCCTGTCTTTTAGAAGAGAATTAGTTCTTAAAATATAATGTTCTTTTATCAGTGATTATTATTGACTAGCCGCCTCTGGCGACCAGTTTGGTCGCCTTAAATGTATGCTAAGCTTTCGATCATGTTACTTTCATTTATAATTTAATTTACTTGCTTAATCCTTCGCCAAATCGAAAAATTCTTATAATCGAGAACTCTTTGCGACTATGGCAGCTTGTTGTATATTTTGTGTTCTTATATATTTAATCTTTCTTGACAGAAAGCGCTTGACTCATTTACTTTGTCAATTATGTTTCATGTCTGTTTGCAATTGCGTCCATAATTGTGTTCACTGCCAATTGGCGCATTTTAGCTAATACATTGTAGTGCAATGAAGTATTTTTTTTTCTGAAAACCCTTTAATGGTATCCGCATTTACATTAAACGATATTGTTGCTAATATATTTTTGGCTTTACGCTAACCTTGGCTGTAGACTCGATTACGGAAGATTAGAATATGTATATTATATCAATAGATGGTTGTTCATGTGTGATTAGAATATACATCTCGGTACTTTTCCAGTATAAGCGGGTTGACTTTTTAAAAAATAACTTGGCACAATTCAGGCCTCAGTATATGAGATTTGTTGCTAAATGATACAGGGTGTTTCACAAAGGACCCCTAACTTTAAAAATCAATAACCCGGAAACGGTGATAGATAGAAACATGAAACCAATGGTATGTTTATTAAAAAAATCGTAAGAATCTTATACGTAAATCTCAAAATTTAGTTAAAAATAGCACCGATAGATGGCGCTGAGAGCGTTAAGAATCCTTCTAAAGAGAGTTCAGAAGCATAGAAAGACTAGTCGACGAAGATTTCGTCATTGAAATCTGGCCGCTATTAGCATATAGTGAAAATAATTCCGAAAGTGATGTATACCGTGGAGGAACGTGTGTTTATTGTGTTGGAGTACCACCGATTAAATCAGAGTCCTACTGCCACCTGCCACAAGAAGAAGTTTTCAAACGCGATTTCAAGTCGCAAAAGGCCCAGATTTGATAACAATAAGTGAGCTTTTCAAAAAATTTCAACAGACAGGCAACGTGACCGATGCGAATCATTTTCACTATACGAAAATAGCGGTCAGATTTCAATGGCGAAATCTTCGACGGCTAGTCTTTCTATGTTTCTGAACTCTCTTTAGAATGATTCTTAACGCTCTCAGCGCCATCTATCGGTGCTATTTTTAACTAAATTTTGAGATTTATGTATAAGATTCTTACGATTTTTTTAATAAACATACCACTGGTTTCATGTTTCTATTTATCACCGTTTCCGGGTTATTGATTTTTAAAGTTGCAGGTCCTTTGTGAAACACCCTGTATAAACAGCTATGAAAACAATGTTGATGAACTTTTGTGCTTTTTAAAATAGGTGGATTGAACTTTGTGCCGTTATATTAAAAATAAATGATCAATGTAATATAGCACAAATAAAAATATATAAAATGGCAAACAGCAGTTTCGGAACCACTAAAGCTCCCTCATCAATGCCAAATTTAAAAGGTTAACCCTTTCCGGCACAAACAAAGTCTGTTCGTAAAATGAGAAATTACTGACTGACACCGGAATTTACAAACGACTTTTTTAGAAAATAAGAACTCCTTATTTTAAGCTTTCACTGTAGAAACAAAATTTTATTAAATATTCTTGGTGACGAATGCAAGTTTGGGATTAAAATTAGGTGTGCCCGGAGTGGGACCACTGTGCTGGAAAGGGTTAAAAACCGATTCAAAAGTTTAAGCCATGTAAATATGCTTGCGTCTCTGCACGCGCCCAAGATTGAATGGTGGTGAGTTTTTCAAAAACTCCGCTGTTGTTTTTGAAAAACTCACCGCCATTCAATCTCGATGTATATATGAGATCTTTTTGATGAGTGAGTGAGTCAGTGATAAAATTATCGATTATCAGACACTTTCAACTATCATTATCTCGGAAACTAATTATGCGTTATTTATAAAATGGAGTCTGTATAATTAAGGGGGCCTTACTACACATCTAAAATTACAAGTACGTAGGTCTAAAAGATTTTCAGTACTAGAGTGTCGAAATTTAGCAAAAACAGCTCGAAATGGTTCGTGTAATATAACACACTAGTATGTCAGACGAACTTGTCTGACACGCCGTCGTGTGTCTAGATGAAAGATATTTAACCAAATTTAATGCTACTTTCAGAAAACTTGACAAAATGCAGTTCAAGTTGAAACGTTATACTGTAACTGGAAAATGAATAGATTGAATATTTGAGGAAGTATAAAAATTTGCATAAAATAATTAATTTGGTTCCCAACTATATAGGACAATTTATATATAAAACTAAGTCAAATATTGTGAACATTCAGAAAGATAGCAATTTTTTACTAATTGCTTCGCTTCTGCTTGATAGTCGACATGTTAATTTTTTTAATTATCAAAGGAAGATGGATTTTCTTGCTTAATTGGTTGTATTTGTTTACCTTTGAACGTCAAATGAATAAAGTGCGGGGTCATGGCTGATTTAACACAAACTATTTTGTAAAGTATATTCATTTATGTTTTCATTACGTGCAATTATTAAAATTTCTTACATTTAATGTAAAAGGAAATAATCAATACTTTGCTGTGTCACGTCAACACGTTTTGAATCTCTTCACAGTCTTGTGTTATTTATGTTTATTTAAAAATACAAAAAAAATATATTGATGTGTTTCTTTATACTGCGTGTAGAAATAAAAACTAGTCATTGGGGGGGGGGGGCACCGTAATGCTTACCCATCATGGATATGCTTAATATAAATTATGAAAATAAAACATGTGTAAACTATTTATAAAATGCATTGCAATTCGAATAAAATCGTGGCTTGATGACGTCATTTAACTTTAAATGCTCTATTTCTCCAAAATTGATAATCATATAAACTAACGGTTTACTGCGTCGGATTATGCGTCTGATTTGCAATTAAAATATATCTTTGAATTGAAATTTGAATGAAATACAGGGTCAGGAAAAATCGAAGAGTGTGTAAAATAGGATTACAAATATCTCGGCAACTCATTACTCGGCAACTCGTGATCGACTTCATTCTTTATGCAAAATTTATGTTTTTTTATTGTCTTTTATATTCCCTCCTTAAAATAAACAATTTCGAAAATTTTTATATACCTTCTATCAGAACGAATATTTCGAGAGTCCGAAAAAAATAGTTCCGGATAATAGAGGTTACTGAAATTCAATAAGCTTCTTCGCATTATTACATACTAAGTACACATCAAATTTCAAGTCTCTATCTCGATTTGTTCTGGAGATAGAGCGCTTACAGACACACAGATACACAGACACACAGGCACACAGACAGACAGACGGATGGCAATTTTTTTTTTCAAAAATATGCTTTTCGGTGTCTCCAGTGTCTGAACGTGTAAATGCGTCAAAAAAAAATTTTCCATTTTTTTTACCCATAAAAAAGAAGAAAAAAACTCTGAATAACATGATAAGGAATCTATGTATCATTACAAGCAAGTGAAGCGTTTCTTTAGCACAAACAAATGCCAAGAGGAAAGTTTTGACAACTTAAATTATTCAGGAATATTTTTCGCATGAACTTGAAACATGGCTTAATTCTGTTTTCCTAACAAAACGGTGGAAGTATGATTCATTGATATTAGAGAAAATACTTGTAATCCGAAGACTACATATTAAAATCTCCTTTGTTAGACAGAAAATAACATATAGCACTTACGCTTATACTGGGTGTTTCTGATTCAGAAAAGTATTCTCACAATTAAAAGATCATAACGTATTTTTTTTTATTAACTCACACTTGACTTCCTTTTTCTTTATCAAATTAATCACATTTCGAATGGTAAAATAGAAGTACAATAATGAATTATTTATAAAATTAACGCCTGCTTTCAAACTGCAGGCGATTCTGGTCCAGGCACTGCTGGTGCTGATATCGTGAAGAAGTGGAATCGCAAACATCGACCTGTCAGCGATCTGTCGCAAATATCTTTATTTGCGAGTTTTGTTGATGACCGCGGACTTCCCGAACTTTGCTTGTGAGCATTTTCAACAGTTTTTTTCTACGTGAATCGCATCTCTAATTCTAGCTATTGTAATTGTAAGTCGCGTAGGGAGATCTGTTTTCAACTCTCTCCTGAACTGTCTCCGCAATAGAATTCCTCATCGAGTCAGATAACCCGGTTTTATCCGAACCCGACCTGTTTCGTGTAGGGTGTGGTCGGGTTGGATTGACACTAATTTTATTTCATTGCGGGCTTTATCATTGGCTTTAAATGTTTCGGGTTCGAATCAGTTTCGGGTTGAGTTTGATTCTTTTGGGTCGGGTTCGGATTGGCCCGATTTTTCAAAGTCCTGAATATTTCTCAATCGTAAAAAAAACTATACATTTGAATGTTAATGAGTGTATATAGAGTGTATATCGTGTGTATCGTGTATATATCATGTATATAGTATGTATCGTGTATATATCATGTATATCGTATGTATCGTGTATATATCATGTATATATCGTATGTTCATTTTTATATACTAACAAAGACAAACTTAATAATAGAGACATACTTGTAGATTACTTCTTCATAATTGTATTAAAATGTGGATTTATTTTTTTTTTCACTTCGGGGTCGGATTTGAATATTTCGAGTTCAGCGTTGAAATGTGTCGTGTAAGGGTCGTGTCTCGGGTTGAAGTATCTCGTGTACGAGTCGTGTCTCGGGTTGAAGAAATGGTCGGGTTCGGATCGAGTACAACCTGCCCCGTGCAGGACTCTACTCTGCCCTTCTTCTTCTTCGTTTTCGTACTCTCAGTAGAATTTTAGTATAAATGTCTTCTGCTCAAAGCTTAGCATGGTTTCAATTATTATTTCAAGTTAGTTAAACCTGGAAAGAAAAGTAGCACATGCCAGTTAAATAGCGCAATAAATTTTATTTTTTGGAGACATGATGTAGTAATACTTACATGATCTTACGAACTCTTTTATGTTGCATATCCCATAGGTTTACACATTTTCCCAATTTGATACCAATGCAAAATCAAATATATATTTTTTAAGTGACAATGTTACTTATTCGTTTCAGCCATCGGAAAAATGTTGTGTCATTTATATAAAAAGCAATCTAACCATGAAAAAAAATATATTGTTGTATGTTGTATCATTGTTGTATATTTTGCCCCATGCATATTTATCTTTTTACTGACTAAGCAGGCTCGAAGCGTATAGGAGAAATTTTATGGTATCCATTACTATTTTCGAAACAATTAATTATGTATTTGCTATATTTTTGTTGCATATGTTAAAGAGGTTTAACCACAAAGTTTATTGTTTGGGGATTCTATAGCTATAAAAATTTCCCTATACGTTTCGAGCCCTATTAATAGGTAATAATGTTTAATTGAAAATTATAACTTGTTATGGCTGAAATTATATCGTATTTCAAAATTTTAAGAATAAAATATAATGAACTCAAATCTTTCACATAATTTTGAAATAAGCTGTATTTTATATTATTTCAACATATCAAAGTGAAATATCAATATTTACTTTTATCGGTATATTAGAAATATATGACCTGTGTAGATTCCCATTTCCATTACCTAACACTTAAAAAAAACCTCTAGGCGTTCTGTATATCACTGTCATACGGCAAAATTTTATTATTATACTCTTATCTGAGAAGAGTCTGTTAGTTTATCTATTAAAAGTTTAATTTATTTGTCTCATAATATTTTTTACTGATAACATTAGAAAAGTAATGATTGGAATAAACTTCATACGAATATTTTGAAAATTCTTTTAATAAAATCTGTTTAGTATTTAGTAATGATTTCACGAGCAAAACATGAACACTCGTTTGAGGAAATTTATATGCTTTTTTAATTCTTTCCACTATTATAACATGTTGCCTATTGTGTCCTACATTCTTATTGTATAGGAAATTAATATTTTTATACATATGACTTTTGTTCTGTTTTTTCTTTATTTTACGGTCATACATTAATTGTAATTAAATTATAGTAATAGTGGTAAAAATGATAATATGTATTGCAAATTTCAACTTTTTATATATAATAAAAACTATAATTTCATGTTAACCTCCATTACCTAAAGAATTTTGAAACATACTTTTAAATTGAAACGAAGATCAAAATATAAGGTATAAGCAGAGAAGAAAAATTATTATGCAACGATTATGTAATCGTTGAATTAATGCTTTGTTGTTGATGGGTTTTTAACTGTCGTGTGATTTATTACGTGAGATACGCGCAGTGGAGGTTTGCAGAAAGTTTGAATTTGTCATTCTTCGTTTTGTAGTTGAGAGTGGAGGTTTGAAGGCTGTGTTCATTTGTGAAGATCAATTTTTGAAGTTATTTGTTTTAAAATTAATTGTTTTTGAATTCTTTTCAACTTTTGAGATTTCTGACTCAAAATTAGTTCTTTTTTTTTTTTAATTACTTTTTAAAATTAAAAAATTCTTTTGGTTCCGTTTTTTTTTTTTTTATTTGGTGCTCAGTTCTATGAAAGTTTAATGGATATTGGATCATTAAAAGTTATGTTAATAGTTTTTTTTTTTTTTTTTTTTTTTTTTTTTTGCATATTTTAGTCATCGCGGCTTTTTCGAATTTCGTGCATTTTTAGATTGGTACAGAAGGAAGGCAGAGCCACGAAGGACGAGCTCAACAGATTATCGATTATATTGCAAAAAACGTATTTTTGCATTATTTAGTTTGTCGCGAACATTTTGTAAAAAAGTGTCTACGATGTAACAGGGTATTTGAAAGACTAAGATGACCCGATAATCTTGTGTAAAAGTTGTCGATAAATGAGAATTTGAATTAACCAATACCTACTCTGATATTTGTGGCCACTTTAAAAGTTTGGTATGACGTTATGATTTTATCTAAAAGTTGTTGAGAAATTGGAATTTGAATTAGGAAAGTTTAAAAGATTGAAATGATGCAGAATGCAGATTTTATTTGAACTTTATGATGTAAAAAATGTATTTTTGATTTTTTTTAAGTGGCTTAAAAATACGCTTTCTTGTATTTTGTAATACGTTGTTATTTATAATTAATGTATTTTCCATGATTGTCAGATGGCGGCGTATTAGAAAACAGTTATTTGGCGTGGGCTCAGTAAGCGAGCCAAAAAATTGTCGCCAAGAACCCGTGCGTTGTCATTACACATATGTCCCAATCTATTTATTTATTTATTTTACATTTTATATTATAAAACATTATATATATATGTATATATTGTTAAATTTCAATGATTTCTCGCATAGCCCGCTAAAGACAAACTTCTAAGCATAAAGTTTTAATCTATAGCAATAGATGGCAGCACTAAAACAGTATGGCAATTTTTTTGCATATTTTACCTGTCCACGGTAATTTATTCTTTTGTATTTCTAAATTTTCACTAACTCGCTTTTCAAGTAAAATAACTAAATTAAAGAAAAATTTTTTATTTTAGCATTAAGTTGATAACCTGTTTAATTTCTGTCAAAAACTATATTCAGTTTATTCAACGAAAAAAAATTATTTTACACTCTTCAAATGTTTACACCGTTTAGTGCGGACAAAAAATGTCCTCACTTGGAAATCCAAATTAAAGGTTTACTGTATATACTCATTAATATTCAAATATATAGTTTTTCGTGAAAAAAATATTTTGGATATTCTTTTGAGAAACCGGGTCAACCCCAACCCTATATCAAAAACTGACCCAAGCCCTAAACAATTATACCAAATCCGGCCTAAATCAGATTCACAACGGTGATCAAACCAGCAAAATCGGGTTCCCCGACTCTATATAAGACTCTAATTTGATCTCGCATATAATCTGAAATTTTTCTGGGGTATACGCATAGGATATTATCTGAAATGAAAACCATTGATAAGAAAATTTCTGGTGTGTTTAGAGTTGTTAGGAATTGGTAAATTAATATTTTTATTTATGAAGACGACTTTTGGATAATGCCGATAAAATTGTTTCTTTTATTTCGTAGCTTTTTTTTTTTTTTTTCTTTTATATTTCATTATCTCACGAATAGAGGATAAAATTTAGGAAATAAAAGTTGGCATCTGCTTTTAGTAGTTAAAAAAGAATGTTTTTGTAGTCGGTAGCTATAAATGTAATTTAGAAGAATTCTGTCTATTTTCCTGAAAAAACATGACGAGAATTTAATAGAATGTAGATAAAAATATATTTTAGTATTATCTTTTTTTGGTGTAAAGTACGATGATTCGAATTCAAGGTAAAATTAATCTTTAATTTTGTAAATATGTAAATAACTGTCAATATCAACATCTCTTCGAATGTCTCATATCTAAGTATATCTAAGTATGTAAATAAATGTTCTGATAATCAAAACAATCTTGAATAGTAAAATACTTCGAACCCATCATTACGTTTGATAACATGCAAACAAGAGTAATAAAGAGTGTTATTTTCGAAAGTTTGAGAGTGAACTTTACGATAACTATCGGCACATAAGCTGTTACAGTATATATCGGCGGAATAATATCATATTTTGTCAATTTGTGAAAAAATTATAGTGGGTTGAAGTCGTTGAAAATCAATTTGAAGCATGCTGTATTTAAAAAACTCAAGTTAAAGATACAGTAGGCTCTCCCATAACCGAACTAACGTGGATTGAAGCAATCCGGATATGAGAAAAATCCGGATAACAGAGAAGGATATATTTTTTATTAAAAAAAAATTATAAATGTACCTAATTCAACAAATAAAACGTTTGTTTTCACTTTTTAGGTGCGTTCGTAATTATATAAATAAGTAGCACCTATAGTCGTCGTCTGATCCGTCCGTCCGTCTGTCCGCATGTAACAGCGCAAAAACTACCCAACCAAACGGTTTGAAATTTAAGATATATTATCTTTGCAGAATTTTGTCGAGACATTTCAAATTTTATGAAAATCGAATCAATACTTTAGAAGATATTAAAAAAATATATTTATTAAGAAATTTGAATTTTTTTTTAAAAAATCGGTGCTTTCTTGTTATAGGAGCTTCCGAAGTTTAATTGTCAAGCGACCGAGATACTTATTTTATTACAGAAATTAATCTGTAGATCATTTCACAGAATTAAAAATCATCAAGATCTGAATATTTATATAACTGTTATAGTATGAACGCATCTCATTTGTCACGTTTGACGTACAATTTCCAACTTTTTATTATATGTACACGTTAGTTTTGTAATTACAATTTAGATCAGAATAATTTATTTGTTTAAATATTATATTAAATTTGTCTGTTTTGTTCTTCGCTTGATTTCCTGCTACCTCGCGCCAATGCCGCATTATAATTACTATAGAAAGAGTTAATTCGTTCTGCATCGTCACTGTTTACCTCCATTTCCTTTTCATTACGAAATTAAAAATTTCTTCATAAGTCATGTGGTGAGCTACATAACTATTTAACCAGTCAAGAACTTCTGTTTCTGTGGTATTTTCACAACCACAAACTTTCTTTACTCTAATTGTTAAATCTGGGTCTTCTTCTAAATTTTCACAACTCTCACTGATTGCTAATAACATTTTTTTTTCAAGTAATCTAACCTTTTTTTTTTTTTTTAAGTAGAGCTTTAGACTGTCTTTCATGCTTTAGCAGGCCGTAAGTTTGGAATATTGCGTCCTTAATGTTTATAGATTTCATATTATCCAGAAAATTAGCATTCAAATGAACATAGATAATCCTAAAAAAATGTCTTTAAAAGAATTAAATTTACTAGCGTGCAATAAGTTTTGAGCTTTTATCAGTCCGGATATAGGGGTATCTACTATATGCATGATTGTCTTAATGAATACTTACCGCAAACATAAAATTGTCAACTTCTTCAGCAATATCTTCCAGAGTAAAGGAGCTGTCTCTCAAATGTAAATCGATCAGCAAATCCAAAAGGGCGAGGCGACGTCTAAATTTAATACCTAGTTCTTCTCCGTCTACTGATTCTTCAGTCATAAATTTGCCATTTTTGCGTTCCTCTAAAATTTCTTCCTTTCTTTCCGCAACTACCTAATTTAAAAATATATCAATTTTAATTAATTATTTTTATGAGAAAATATTTCATGCATCAATACTAATGATTTGTAAAATGAAAGTGCAGTTAATATTTGTTAGCTATACAGTTATGTATATTCCTCCTGCTAAAAATAATTTATTCAAAATGCTACTAGAGTAAAACTCTGTATGAGTCGGGATCGAGAAAATTTTCCGTCTTAGATTGAATTTATTGTATTGAAAATCATTCTGGGGGATTTTAAAATCTTTCCGCGACTACTAATACTTTATTTTAAAAAATACCAATTTTAGTTAATTAGTTTAATACTTATTCATGACCAAGGATAAAGGGGAGGGTATACGTGGTATACGCTGTATACTTTTTGGATTTCTTTAAAGAAACTCCGTATACCCTCTGTTTCTCGTATACCTCTGATTTGCTTACAACTACAACACAGTTCATGAGTAATTAATAGCATTAATTTGTCAAATACTTATTCCTGTATGACTATTAATGACTTTCAAGAAAATGAAAGTTGCAATAACATCTGAAATCCACATATTTATATTTTTTCTTCAACTAAAATACAATTTATTCCCAATGTTAATAATAACTATTTTACTTCTAATGACTACTTTATACTTCTAACAGGTTTTATCACTGCCGTCCTTTACAACTGCTGATGCACCGAAAACCGGTAAAAATTAATAATAACAAGATGTCAGGCATTAAACACGGAATAGAGTTGCTGCAGCGCTATCCCTGAGTTGTGTAAGTTACATTAACAATTTTTTTTACATGCTATGGCAAATAAAACTATAAAAATTCCATTATTCTATGATCAAAACGGATCCCATTATGATCATTTATGACTGGATGTCTATATTCTTGTAATTTTTTTTATGAAAATTCAGCGTTTTCTAGCACTAAAAATGATTTTAGGCTTTTTTAGTGACGGAAAGTGCAAAGTTCATAAAAAGTACATTTGATTATGTCGCCTTTATTTTTCCTATATTGTTAACAGAATTTCTTTATTTGAGTTTTCATTATTCTTACCCTGAAATAGACATTTATTTGTTCATAAAATATTTCATTCTCACCTGTCTTGTAAAAGTATCCATAATTCTCAAGCAGTTTCTGAATGATTTACCTTCTTTTGTCAGGTAGTAGATGAAATCCGGCCACAGCCATGGCCTTAGAATTCGATCTGTGGCTGCTTTACACAACCTGTGCATATTCAATAAAAGAATAAATAAATAAATAAATAAAAATATATAGCGATAAAATGATTAAAAAAATAGAAATACTTCACTCAACACACAGAATATACTATTCGCAAAACATTCAGTGAAGTGGTAATGTCGCTTTATTAAAAGAAAAAATAAATATTTTTTTGTTGACAGATTTCTGTTTAGCGCCAAAGCGCCGTATTTTATAGTTCATCTGATCCGGTTAATGTTCCGTAATCGGGACTATTTCAAATAGCGTATTTGAACAAATGTAATTTGGAGCAAAAGTGGTGTAATCTTTAGTGGTATTCGCATTAATATTAAATGACATTGAAGCCATGATGGCAGCGCATAGATGTGGACTCAATTACATAAGATTAATGTAAAAAGAAGAAAAAAAATCGCTTTTTAATTTGCTCTGGGCAATCAGTTGCCAAATGTGGCAACTCATCTGTCACTAGCTACTTTACGTTATTGGGTCAAACATGTCTTTGTTGTTTAGATACATTTAAAAAAATTATGCTTAAAAATTTTTTTAAAAGCCATAAAAAGTCACTAAATCGAGCAACAGTTTTGAAACAAATTTTATTCTAAAGTGCTATTTTCTCCCTATTCGATGATGTAAAAATTGAAACCATGCTATTTTTAGAAGTAATGTAAAAACAATAAAAGCGAAAGCCATAGCGGCTGTGGTTGCCAACATTGTCATATTTTTTTAAAAAATAGCTACTGGTTTTTGGCTGTCGTCCAAAAGTGAACAACGATTTTTTAGAGACGACAGAAAGTCCGTAGGGAAAGAAACAGTCGGTAAAAATACGTTATATTCAAATTAGAGCATAGCATATTTTCTGGGTGTCTAAGATAGCCTAACAATTTTTTAAATAATATAGCAACGAACTGCTACAGCTATTAAACTTATTCTTGTAGAAGATTAATGTGTCAAGTCAGGAATTTATTTATTCTCTTGTTTTAGTATCAAATGTCACAAACAGGTGGCGCTGAAATAGCTCACACTGACGAATAAATCAGTATAACCTTACAATTTTAGGTACCGCAAATATGGTACAACAATTATCATTATGCCAAGATTGCAGTTAAAATTTCGCCAAGATCACAGCAAAGCTTATATATGCCTCATATATACACATATATAATTCTAATGCTCATATATGTACCATATACGTCATTATATACATATTATTTACGTCTTATATGCCGTACGTAATACACAATGTACATCATATACTCGTCCTATATATATATATATATATATATATATATATATACAGCGTGTCCACGTATAACCTGACCGACCTTTATTTTCGCAACCGTTGGTCCTAGATGAAGAGATCGACCGAAACAGGTTTTTAAGACCGAAACCTAAACCTAAACCGAATTTCGGTGATCTTCTTACTTTCGGCCGAAACCGAAACCGAAAGTGTAAAAAAAATTTAAAAACTGATTAAAACATGCATAACTGCATATAATTGTTAATTAATTAATTAATTATTAACAAAAAATTACTAATTACTTAATAATAACTAATTACGTTACTAATTAATTTATTAATTATACATGTATTGAACCCCATTTCTAACAAACAAACGTAGATATATATGTGTGTGTATAAGTTAACAAAAATGAAACATAAATAATACAACTTTTATATTTTATCATTTTATAGCAACCAACTTTTGAAATTTTAACTACTATAATAACAACTAACTTTTGAAATTTACACCGCTCAAAACAATTTATAAATTTGTTTTAATTTAAAACTATCTCTCTTAAGATATATGGTTGATATAGGCCTCTCAAGAAAACATTCATGAATATAGAACTTTTGTCTGAATTGATGCGAAATATTACATTTACTTTGCTATGCATGTTACCTGAACAATATTTTGCATAGAAACGGCAGTATACATAATTATTAATTAAGCGTTAATTTTGTTCAAAAAGAATTTAAGTAAAAATTATTTATTGAAATTAATCAACTAAATATAAGTTGTTATAAATATATAAAAATAATATAAAATAAGGTAATTAAAAATAATGCATTTGATCAATATTATTAATACCTTTTATGCAACCATATGTGCAATTTTTTACAAACAGGAGTGTCATTTGGGAAGGTAGGGGGGGGGGGCAGTTACCCCCTCAATGAATGGGATAAGAAAGTATGAATCATTATAGGTTAGTTTAAGTAAAGGGCACAAAAGCTAAAATAATTTGTTCAATTTCACTAAAAAGGGAAAATTAGCATTTAGACAACATTTTAAGCCTAGAAATTATTAATTATAAGCTTTATTTTCCATTTCAATATTCTCAAAGGGAGACATGTTTAACATTATTTTGTACTTTAGCTAATTTTAAATATATATGTAAGGATAAAAATGTAACAATTGTCAATTTTCTTTCAGGATGTGCAAACCTAAGATCAAAATAAATCTTTGCTCACTCACAGCTCCCCCCCTCCCCCCGAAAAAAAACGCTTTGCCACTCCCTGCCTCCCGAAGAAAGTATTAAAATGGCACCCCTGTTTGAAAATTTTATATCCGGTGCCAAGTTGACTCTCTGTGTCTCTATCCAAAACTGTTTATTTTCATATAAAATAAAACGTAATTAATTTATCAATAAGACAGAAATAGTTTCCAATTATACGAATTTCATCTAATAAAAAATATTTTAAGTATACATACCTCGATATATCTTTTGTAATAAATTTCGCAAATCTTTATATGTTTTAACAACACCTTTCTCACAAAGCATTCGAAACAATCTGGAGTTTCAAAGTAAAAATTTTCTATTACTGTTAAGTTTGCAGCAATGGAAGATCACGTGATAAGAATCTTTTAAGTTTGGTCATATATGCATTGATTGCTTTATAATTTACACTCGCATCATGAATCAGTCATGACGGATAATGATAAACAGTGCAGTTCACAGCAATAAACAAACTCTTATTTGAGCCAATACAACTCATACCAATGAGTAAAGTTGAAAATTTCCGAAAGAAGGAACGGGATTTTGAAATACAGATAGTTTCGGTCGAGTTTCGGTCAGGCCGAAATTTTGGCAGCAGTTTCGCCGAAACCGAATTGACTCAAATTCGGCGAAACTCCGATTTTGAGCCGAAACCGAAATTTCGGTCGATCTCTACCCAGATGTATACTTCCAATTACAAAAATGGTTTAAATAAGGTAAAGAATTACTTTTAACGTGATTTGGGTCAAGAAAAACATTTATTAAAAAAATACGAAAGTTAAATTTTTATACGGTCCCCCGGTCCTATAAGTGATATTTAGTAAAAATTTACTGTGACACTAACAAGTACGACAAAGAAAGTCCCATTCATCTAATATTAAAATTGACCGAGTTCTGAAACTTTGAAATGCATGACTTATACCACTTTTTTGCATCTAAAAAGAGATGATTTCGGCCATGCTTTCAGGAGTCGTATATAACGTACTTAAACTTATTTCAAGGTATCTGCGCTTTGAAATAAATCGTACAACTATTACGATTGAGTTAATTTTTATTAGTTAAGTTTCAGATTAAGTAAAATAATTGTATTTTAACATATGTTTTATTTTGAAAGGATTTGAGGCTAGGATTTCTTTTAACAAAAATTATGTTATTTTCATAAGGTTTTATTTAACTTGCAACGATCGTCTTTCCAGTTTAAAATTTGTACTCGAAGTTTAACTCACTTTCAAATGTCCGATCGAAGTTAAATTTTACATACTGACTTAAATCCGATGGCAATGTAATATTATGATTTTCGACGCTTACTATTTTATACATACTTATATTAGAGGATAACACAAATAAATTCGGATAGATTATCGTCAACAAGTTTAAGAAAGAGATTTAGATTAGATAACATAAACCTGCGATGGTTGTGTTTTTTAAATTTTAAAATTACGTTTTATGTATTTTTTAACGCTGAATAAAAAAAATTACCTTCACTTTTAACCATAATATCAGGATTTTTCGCAAATCGTAAATTACAAGGTTAAAAAACTGCGAAAAATCTGATATTATAAAATAGATGTAAGACTTTTTTATTCAGTTTAATTTTATTTAATTCAATAGTTTATTCAAATTTTTGGCTTATACTGGGTTTCTTGCAGCTAAACAGCTCAGGGGTCCGATGAGGTTGGGAGGGGAGGGGGGATCAATTTTAACTTTGAAATTTGCGATTTGAGAAAAATCCTAACGTGATGGTTTAAAATGAAGGTCATTTTCGGATTCAGCACTAAAACATCCATAAGAATCAATTTTCAAAAGATAAAAAACATGGCACAACCCAAAATTTGAAAGGCAGTGTAATCTAACAGCATTTTAAAATCTATATCATTTTGTAAAGAACTGAGGCTGTTGTTTTTCATCCTTTTATTTAACAAAAATTCTGTTATTTTTATTCTCTTATATGTACAGTACAAATTGTATCTTTTGCATTAATATGTCAGAATGATTATAGATTTCACAATTATATTAGATTGCAATGTTAATTTTTCTCTCAACTATTTTTTTGATATATCTGACGATTATTTTTATTTCTACTACATTTGTAAATGACCCCTATTTCGTAGCAAAAAATATATTCCAACTTTAAACAGCTATTATTCGGTCAATTTTAATGTTAGATGAATGGGACTTTTTTTGTCGTACTTGTTAGTGTCACAGTAAATTTTTACTAAATATCACTTATAGGACCGGGGGACCGTATAAAAATTTAACTTTCGTAATTTTTTAATAAATGTTTTTATTGACCCAAATCACGTTAAAAGTAATTCTTTACCTTATTTAAACCATTTTTGTAATTGGAAGTATGCATCTAGGACCAACGGTTGCGAAAATAAAGGTCGGTCAGGTATACGTGGACACGCTGTATATATATATACAGTGACCTCTCACTTATACGACTTTCAAGGGACCGCAGAAAAAAGTCGTATATTTGAGGGAGTCGTATAAGTGAGAGACCATACAAGTTTTAAACTTTATATGCATTAATTATTTTACCTATATTAAAAACAATAAGTTTTGAGTACTAAGAACATATTTTAACAAAATTTATAAAATATATTAAAAAATAAATGTAAAATATGATTTTAAAAAGTTCATAACATAGTTCACTTACCACTATGTTTATTTTAAAATTTAATTTAATTTAAAGATTTAAATATCAGATTTTCTCAAAAAAATGAAGTGATATTAGTTTGTCTCTGTCGTCGACGAAAAGAGAAAATGTATATTTTAAATCTAATAAAGCTTTTAAGCTATTTTGGGAATAATCATTTTGATCGACATTATTCTTTAATGTAGTTAAAGCGGCACTTGTTTCTGAAAAATTTACACCAGCAATAATATTGCTCTCATCTTCGTCATCCTCCTCGGGCAAGTCTTCCTTATTGATATCCTCAAAGATTTCTTCAGCAGTTCTCAGTACTGACAGAAGAAGTTTTCATCACATTCTACATAACCTCTGAAATTAATACCTTCGTCCATAAACATTTCATCCCAGCCTTCGTCATTAAAGGATTCCCATATGTTCTCAAAATCGGGGTCATTCGTTTAATTAGCAGTTTGAACATGTGAAAAAAACCCATTTCCTAAAACATTTCTTAACTGTCTGCGATGTCACATTTTTCCAGGTGGTCATTTGGCTTTTGTTAAATGGCAGGCACAAGAGAATTCCATACAACCACCCTCCCGCCATAGATTTCATCATTAATAAGACACGAAGGTAGAAAAGAAATGTTATTCATTATAGATAAACACTTTAACAATAGTGTTAAGATAAAGCTAAAAAAACGTGAATGATTTGTACTTTAAAGATTATAAAAATGAATTCTTGAGTGGGAAATGTAAAATCGCCTGAACCGTTTAAAGCGTCGTATAAGTGAGAGAAGCAGTCGTATAACTGAGAGAAGTTCAACATTATTTCCCAAAATGCGTGGACGGAACCAAGGAGATTCGGCGTATAACTGAGAGAGACGTATAACTGAGAGTCGTATAAGTGAGAGGTCACTGTATATATATATACCTCATATATGCGTCACTAAATGTTATGTGTATCATATATTATTATGTCATATATGCTTTATAATTTGGCGATAAATCTTGGTCGCTTGGCGATTCATCCTCGGGCCGCTGTAATATGAAAGTACCGTTTTTATAGCGCAAACCTCATTTTTTCGTATTTTAACAGCTAAACACACTGAAGGGTTAAACAAATTTAAATCCATCTTTACACGGTAGTTTGAGCATTCTTCATTTTGAGACTACGCTGTGCCATCTCTCGGTAATATTTTGTACTAAAACAAAGAAGACTATTAAAGAAACTTCCGAATTCACAAATAAATCACTTACAAAAATAATGCTAATAGCTGTCACCATTTTTTTTCATATTGCATTTTAAATTCCGCCAGTCGTCTTTATGACACCCTGTTTAGTATGTTAACATACGTAACAAAACTTTTCTTAAATATACGATGTACAAAAATAAATTAAAAAAATTAGTAAGTGTGTTTATTAATTTAAAAAAAAATATTTCTAAAATCTGCCTCATCAAATCGCAAATTTAGTTTTCGTGTCAGAGTGGCTACAAGTAATAAATAGTGTTTGAATAAAATTTGCATATGATGTAGATCGAATGTTTATGAATCGAATGTTTATGTTTCGAATTAACAAGTTAAAAAGTGAAAATCCGATTTCTAATAAGCGATTGCAAACAAAAAATGTGATGTAATAATGAGGGTTTTTTTTTTCCCTTAACAATTGAGGCGTTGTCATGGGAAGGGGAGTAAGTGCCAAAAAATCCATTTTTCCGTTTTTTCGTTGATAAAAGAATAAAAACCAAGACCAATAGCATGGGAAAGAGAGTAAGTCCATATCCCATCCATAGAGAGTAAGTCAGTTAAAGAATTTATTTGTTTATTTAAACAAATAAACTATTCAAACAGTTTTTTGTCTCTCCTGTAAAATTTCATTTTTGGCACATACTCCTCTTCACACGTCAACGCCTCAATTATTTGTCCGCACATTCAAAAAATTATTTGATGGCACGGGACCACTCAGCCCGGAGGTTACCAAGCTGTCCACGAAATAAGAACCTTGGTCTGTTGTCACGGGTTCGATATAGAGTCCTGTTTCGGGTCAGTGACTCGTTTTTACAAGAACCATACCGGGTTGGGTTGACTCTTTTTTTTTTATATTGCGTGTTGGTTTCAGGTCGGATTGAAATTTTATTTTTTCAGATTGGGTTCGGACTCGATTTTTCAAAGAAACTCATAAATATTTTTCCATAAAAAAAAATTAAAAAAAATTAAAAAAAAAACTATATGTTTAGATATTAATGACTGTATACTATACATGTTCATTTTTATACAAAAATATAACATTAATATTATAGACATAATTGTCGGCTACTTTCCCAAAACTGTTTTAAAATATGGTTTAATTTTATTACTTTTTGGATTCGGGTTTGAATATTTCAAGTTTAAGTGTGTCGTTTCGAGTTTCGGTTTGACTTTAAGCAGAATTTTCGGGGTCGGGTGGAGTACAACCGTTGCCATCGCAATACTGTTTCGATGGCAGTGGTCCCTGTGGCAGAATGTGCGCGACGCAGCAACGAGCGTTGCAGACTTTTTTGGGCACCTGCAGAGTAAAAACATATAACCAATCTTTGCGGGAAAAAAATCACCGATTTCATCAAATGATCAAGGTAAAAACACGAATTTCATCAAAGGATCGCAGGAAAAAAGTAAATTTCATTAAAAGGCAGCAGAAAAAACACAAATTTCGTAAAAAGATCGCGAAAAATAAGCAAATTTCGTCAAAGAATCGCAAAAAGGAAATTTCACCAAAAGATCGCATTTTTTTACCAAATTTCGTCAAAAAATCGCAGAAAAAAGCATTTTCTCAAAGAATTGTTGGAAAGCGTGAATTTCGTCAAAGGATCGGGAGAAAAACGTGAATTTCGTCAAAGGATCGCTGAAAAAACACGAATTTTGTCAAAATCGCTAAAAAATCATGAAATCTCGCCAAAAGACAGCAGAGAAAACCCAAATATCGTCAAAGGATTACGAAAAAAGCAAATTTTGTCAAAGGATCACGGAAAAACACGAATTTCGTCAAAGGATAGCGGGGGAAAGCGTGAATTTCGTCAAAGGATACCAGAAAAAGCACGAATCTCATCAAAGGATCGCAGGAAAAAAGTGAATTTCGTCAAAGGATAGCGGGAAAAAATGCGAATTATGTCGTAGGATCGCTGAAAAAAAATACAAATATCGACAAAAGGATGCTTGAAAAACGTGAACTTCGTTAAAGGATCACGTAAAAAAGCAAATTTCGTCAAATGATTGCGGGAAAAACTTGAATTTCGTTAAAGGATCGCTGAAAGAAACGCAAATTTCGTCGAAATCGTTGAAAAAACATGAATCTCATCAAAAGGCAGCAGAGAAACCGTGAATATCGTCAAAGGATCACGAAAAAAGCAAATTTCGTCAAAGGATCACAGAAAAACGCGAATTTCGTCAAAGGATCACGAGAAAAAATGCGAATTTTGTTAAAGGATCACGGAAAAAATGTTCATTTTGTGAAAGTTTCACGGAAAATGCAACTTGTATTTATTAAAAACAGCACATACACAAACATCCATACAAACCTCAATACACACAAACATATGAATATAGGTATAGTTTTAATCTGAAAAAATGTACTGAAATTTACTTTTGGAAAATCAGGTTAACCGAATCCAACTTGCAGGAATCTACACTCAGTTTGAAGTCGACTCGAACCGAAAACACAGTTAACCCAACTTGCAACAAAAATAATTATTGCCGAGAGGGGATTTACCCCCCACACCTGTAACATTTCTGAAAATTTGCTGTGAATTTCAGAATTCTTTTTTACTCAAAAATGCTGATAAATGCTGATGTCATAGTTAATTAGCTCTACAACAGTAGCAATAATAGATTTATATGATATATTGTGTATTGCAGCCTTTTTTTGAAACATTATTAGCATTGCAGACATATGAAGATAGTTCCGTCACTGGGGCAGTGGTACAACCCGACCCGTGCAGGACTCCTTTTAGAAGAACGACAATTCGGGTCACTTTCTGTTCAAGCATTCCCCTTGAAGAAGGCATTCTTCCTATAGCAACATTACCAAAATTGGTTGATGCTTGAAAAAATCCCTGCCCCCCCCCCCCCCTTTAATGAAACATTGATAAAAAATTTATTATCTATGTAGCTAGACTGTACTGAATTTCTCCAAAAATTAACAGCAGAGTCGTTCGTTCAGCACTAATTAATTGCTAATAAAGCTATAATTAAAAAGCTAGAATTAAAAGCTAATAAAGCTAAAATAAAGCTATAATTAATTGATTTCGTTTATTAGAATTATGTTCGCTTATTACAATCTGTAAACAGTTTGAATAACAACAACACATTAAATTTATCATATAGTACTTAAACTAGAAGAGTACATAGTTCTTACAGAGAAAAAAAAACTTGCACAAACAATATATAATTACCTTTTATCTGGTTAGGGGAAGTGTTGCTAAATAAAACATTTGCCTATTATATGGTTGAGCTTTGAAATTTTAACTTTAAGCTGTAATTAACATTTTAACTGTTTAGACTGAAGAGTAAAGTTTTAGAAATTTCGTTATTCATATTAAAATTTTATTTCTAAAACTACAGCAGCCTGTTATTTTTTAAATATTATTCAGAAATTTTCCGAAATCTATAAAAAATAATCTCAGTAAAAAGGAGATTTATAAAAGAATTTTTAAAACTTACGTATGTAGAGCTTGAACATATGGTGAGGTACTGTTTCCTTGAGCATTAATTTTCTTTCCCATAGCAGTTTCTAAAGAAATAAGTAAATATTCACTTTAAAAACTTTACGCTGGAACTATTAAAAAAAAATTTGTCAACAAATACATACATACAATTGCGCAATATATATAGTACTAATTTTTACTTTCCGAACACATAATGTAAGTAAAATATATGGGTCTCCCAAATGAAAGTGGCACTACAGCCGGTTTGAGAAATGGTTTAATGGTAATAATATAAATTAATATACAAAAGAAAGTAATACAGACGTAACAGATAGGCTAGACAAAGTCGCCTTGTAGGTTGAAACACGTGTCTCAGCGGTCAACGAGACGATGAATACCCTGGGTGAAGAAGCTCCGGGGTTAGTTGTGGAACCAATTTTCAACGGCAGCTTGAACCTCATTATCGTCGACAAATCGCCGTCTTTTCAGAGCTTTCTGGAGTGGACCGAAGATATAGTAGTCACACGGCGAGAGGTCTGGGCTGTAAGGGGGGTGTTCGAGAACCTCCCAGCGGAATTACCCCCCTTAAGAAAATCCCTACACCATAGGAATACCGATATGAGTGACATACACACCGTGCCATACACATTTTGCATTTGACGAGAGATTTCACTAGCACTCACATTTTCCGCTGTTAAAAATTGCACGACCTCGCGTTGACACCGTTTGGAGGCATCCATGATGCGAACGATGCCTTTTAAATTGCTCCCAAGCTATCACACATGCATCTGGCGGGATCTGACGCATGCATTCCAAGCAGTCAGCGCCGTCTACAGGAGCATGCGCAGTCATTTTTCTCTTCAAATGGCGGAGTTATTACAGAAATGCCACTTTCATTTTGGCGACCATTATATTATAATCATGATTTGTGTGTGCGGTGAGTGAATATGGTAACTCCCAAACGGCACTTCCAATTGAGCTCTCATTTCGCAATTATGCTATAAACCACTGTTACAAGAACTGTATAGATTTTCAAACAAATCAGGAACAAAAACAAAAACAAAAACAAAACAGGATTAGGTATTTAATCTATTTTTTAAACTATTTTCAAACCCTTGAGTATAAGTGATAAATATTGCAGGTATGTAATCAAACATGAATACAACGCAGAGGTAGTATCTTCTGATTCTAAACGTTAAGACAAGCGTTAGTATCCAACCGATTCCATAAAGGCAGAAATATATATATATATATATATTAAATATGTATGTCAAGTTTTGTTCAAACAGGTCAAATTGTAGATCTGTATAAAAAACAACGGCCACGCACTGGCTTTTATATACAGAGATTAGAATTGTTTTCAAAGAAGTTTAAAATAATTTAAATCGGCAAAATTGAAGCTAGATTTTAATGCATTTGGATTTTTGGATTTAGACTGCAAAATTTTTCATATGAATATTTTTTTATATTCGGAAAGTAAATTATTAAACATATCATAATTAAACTCGAAAGTCTTCATAAAATATGCACATTGCATGTAACAATTATAAGAAACTATAAAAAAAATAACAAAAAAGAGACATTCAGAATATGAGCAAAATATTTTAATTTTAACCTCTTCGCGACAATCGTTCTTTACAGAATTTTTAATGTTTTATAAGAAATTTTTAAAAATAGAAAAATTTACCTAATTCAATTGCAAAAATGCTTTGATTAAATAAAGCAATATTTTAAATTGAAAATGACCGGTAGGAATATTCAAGGATTCTGAGTATTTTATGCACCGCGCATACATGACGCTAATCGCGAAGGGGTTAAATCAGTATCGAATTCAAAATCCTCATGTAAAGAAAAAATAATTATAAATGCAATTGAAAACTCATGTATGAGAAGCATACAAGTAAGACAACAAAAACTCGAAATTTCCAATACCAATTCTTTTAGTGCTGCCATCTATCAACACTCTATAAATTCAAATGTGAAATATTAATTCGAGTCTCTACGGTTGTATACTAGAAAATAATTAACAGTAAAATATATTGATAACTGTATATCCAGTAACAATTCAGCTGGGAAATTTTGGAAAAAATATTTTTTTTTCTTTTGCTACGATGTATATTTATATATTATAATTTTAACTTCAATTTGATCAAAGGACTGAAGGAGAGACATAGTACTTTTCGAAAACAAAAATTTTGCATTTTGACGTTCTTTTTCGATTTATCATATTCAAAATACTTTTGCTCATATTAAAATTAGATGATTATAGATTGTAATATATATTTGAAATTAAATAAATTTATTTTTCTAAACACTAGAAAATATGTACAGAAAAATAAAAAATAAATAAATTAACTTACCTACTGTTTCCTACAAGATAACTTTTCGAAGACATACAATAGAAATATTTTATGTTATTAAATTAAAGATAAGTATTGGCTTTAAGTTTTAAATTTATCTAATGTTTCAATTTTCATTAATTTAAAAAATTCAAACAATTTTGAAATTATTGAATTTTTTATATTTAAACACGCTGCAAAATGAAATATTTTGCTCCTATCAACGAGTTAAAAATTCACAGAATAAAGATCAATATGTACAACATAAATGTAAAATTTCATAACTCCATATTCATAACTGTTTTATTAACCTTTCGGGAAAGTATGAAAATTAGAAACTGAGGAAATCAAGTTTACTTTTATAAAGGACAGTTACGGTTACTATTTATGTTTTTTACTGCTGCAAGCGCAATTTTTGTCCGATTTTCCTGTGGTGTGATTCAAAATGTTTCGAAAATACCAACTTCTTTTTTTTTTTAAATATATTTTTCAAAAATATATTTTATGAAGGTGGAAAACTACAATGTCTCCTTAACCCTTTATGCTCTTTTAGGTGAATTTCTTCACTCATAAATAAAAAAATGTTTATTTACAATCAAATTCCTTTGAAATTCAGATGGATAACATGATTTAGATTTTTTACTTTTCCCTTCTAGACCAACATGACAACTCTGCCAATATCTAGATGCTTTTCCGAGATGAATTAAAACTTACCAATTTTCATGAGTTAGAAATTTTGCGTTTTTCGAGCGTTATAAAGAAAGACTAGCTGACCCCCGCCCGGCGTTGGCCGGGCCCGTGATAATAAATTTAAAAAAAAAAATCACGTTTTTAATATTTTATATCCTTAACCCGATTTTCTATGAAATTATATTTTAAGATGAAAAATTCGCGAAAAAATATTGATATATAGTGATAAAAGCGCTCATTTTCTTCTTTTTTTACCTAGGGTCTTTTCATAGTTTTAAAATAAAAGTTCTTTTTCTCCGAACTCTTTGAAATATTTATTGGTGATAAATAAAACGGTTTTACAGCCCGTGTAAAAATTTCGTTAAAAAATATTGTTATCTAGCTGTAAAAGAAATGTTTTCTTCTCATTTTTTTGTTTGTTTCCTCGTCGAGTCCTGTAACATAGCAATAAAAAAAATGTTCTCATCTTCTGAACTCTCTGACATTTCAATCGGTTATAAATATAACTGCATCCAAACTCTCTTTAAAGTTTTGGGGGGGGGGAAATGTGCATATTTATTAGTAGTGAAAACACGAGTTCTTTATGAAAAAGCTTTAGCTTTCAACCTCAGAGCAAAAATATATTAGAAGGTCTATGCTTACAATGCGATGGTACGGCTTCATCTGTTTTCAATCAACCCTTTTCAATCGCCCTAATCTAAACAGGTGAGGGTTGGGTTAATCAATCAAGTTTTTCGTTTCTGAGGGTAGAAGCTTTAAAAAAACCGTTGACGCATGCGCAAAGAGACGATTTTCATGTGGATTTCACAGAATGCACATTTCGTTTTAAATATATAGATATTTTTATATGTGATAACTTTTTTTTTCTCTCTTAGAAACTTCTAGTAATTAATAATGGAGGGTCGTAGCCGTAACCAGTCGGCAAAGTCAGTGGGAGCTTTGAATTGTTTTGATGGGGCTAATTCACAGCTTGTCTTTTTCCCTCTATTATATATATATATATATATATATATATATATATATATATATATATATATATATATATATATATATATATAAAGACAGAAGTAGAAAGCAAGTCCGCACTGTCATAAAACTATTGATTACAAAGTTTTAAAATTCTTAAATGTAATAAATTATGTTATTCGTATTGAAAGATTATGAATTCTAGAGGGGGCTCAAGAAATTGCTAGAGGGGGGGGCAGCCCACCCTGCTCCCTCAAGTTATGACCCTAAATAAGGATTGTTTGTCTAAAATAAAAATTTTAACATTTCCAACGGATGGAATTAAGTAGAGAGATCAGACGAATATTGTCATTTTTCACTAGATGGCAGCACCACCGAAAACCGCCATTTGCCGGTCTTTCAGAATTAAATATTCAATCCCAATCATTGAAACTCACGGATCGCTAAATCCCATGTTAATGGGAAAACTCTGAAGTACGATTACTCATTACCTAATAAAATTATTATAATACGGTTTCCACCATCAGAAAGTAGACGTCAGATACCAAAGATGTGCGTTTTTAAAAATTGTCGTCTTAAATTTTAAGTATTTATAAAATCCTTATAAATTTTGAAATTTCAACTTGATGAAATTTTATCATCTTCTTAAAAATACTTAAAATTTGCGAAGACAATTTTTAAAAACGCACATCATTGGTATCTGGCGTCTATTTTCTGATGGTAAAAACCGTATTTCGCTAATTTTATTAGGTAATGAATAATCGCGCTTTAAAATTTGCCCATAGGTTAACATCGATTAAGCGATCGGGGAGTTTCAGTGAAGTGGTATGTGTTGATACATAGAAAGTGATTTAATTCTTTCACATTCTAGCTTGGCGTTTTCTGGAATAGTTTTTCAGATTGCGCTGCTCACAGGACGTGCAGTTCTTATGTTGTAAATACTTTTACAAACTTTTAAACATGTTTAATATCTATTTCATCTATAAATTTGATATATTTTTTATTATTTAGTATTTTTATAATGTGTTTTCTGTAATTTTTAAAATTAGAATTTTTTAAGTTACTACATTTTTTAAATATTTCAACAATCTTATAATTTCTTAAAAAAATCTATGTGGTGAAATTTTTGCATTTATAATATATATATATATATATATATATATATATATATATATATATATATATATATATATATATATATATATATATATTTTAAATTACATGGTCATTTCTTGTGTTTGCATGCTAAATTGATGCTCTAGAGCTGTGATGGGAAAAATCTGCCCCCCCCCCCCTCAGCCTAAAAAGGGGATTTTAAAATTCTTTAAACTATATAATCCAATTTTAAACTGCCCCCTAATCACAGTTATAGTGCTTTTTTAGTATATTTTCAAAAATTTAATAACCCGGAGCTCAAAGGATTAAGAATAAATTTCGGAATTTAAAAAAAAAAGGGGGAAAAAAGAGAAAACAAAGCTTTTAAAAAGCAAATCTTTTATATTGATTAATAAAATCACAGAAGGCAACTGGCGATAAAAGTAAAAATTTGACAAATCAAATTAAATTAAAAACCCACAAAATGTTCACTAATATCTTGAAACACTTTTCCCTTCTTCTTCTTTTATTGTTCGTCTCTCTTGTGGTTGTTAATTTTATTTATATAAACTTAACAAACATAGTACATACAATTTCCTTTTAAGCATATGTACAATAAATGTGCTAGTGTGTGTACATGTGTGTGTCTATATGTGTACAATATATAAGCTAGAATGTGAAAGATGAAATTTTAGTAATCTAGATAGCAACTTATTCTCCTTTTCGAAATAGAACATTGTTTGATAGAAATATTCAGTATTTGATATTTTAGTTGTATGTCATTTTAATTTTTAAATAAAACACTTAAATGTGCATTTAAAAACTTCTTATTAAACATAAACAGTAATAACAACAGGGTAAAGAAAGATACACAATCATGGGCGCAGACAGAACGAAATACAGGAAAGTGCAAGAATTTGAAACAATTGTGCCTGTTATTCGTAGCTTAAACCTCGTCAATTATTCTAAACTACTCCAAAACTTCTAAACTGCTGAAAATGATGGCCAAACTGAAAGTCCTAAAAAACAACATTTGTCAAAATTGCGATCACTTTCAATACTTTCTTAAATCAAGGAGTATACACACAAAGCAGACTAAAATGTGATTTTTTCTAAACTAAGCCAAAACACCATTTCTAAAAATGATGGCCAAACTGAAAGTCCTGGGAAACAATATTTTCCAAAATAGCGATCACTTTTAAAACTTTCTTAAACTTGCGTTTCTTAAAATAAGGAATATAAACACAAATCAGGCTAACATGTGAATTTTTCTAAAATACGCCATAACACCGTTTCTGGAAATGATGGCCACATTGAAAGTCCTAGGAAACAACATTTGCCAAAATGGCGATCACTTTCAAAACTTTCTCAAACTTGCGTTTCTTAAAATAAGGAATATATACAAAAACAGACTAAAATATGAATTTTATAAATTACGCCGAAACACCGTTTCTAGAAATAATGGCTAAACTGAAAGTCCTAGGAAATAACATTTGCCAAAATGGCGAACACTTTCAAAACTTTCTCGAACTTGTGTTTCTTAAAATAAGGAATGTAGACAAAAACAGACTAAAATATGAATTTTCTAAACTACGCTGAAACACCGTTTCTGGAAATGATGGCTAAACTGAAAGTCATAGGAAACAACATTTGTCAAAATGGCGATCACTTTCAAAACTTTTTTAACTTTTGTTTCTTAAAATAAGGAATATAAATACAAACAGGTTAAAATATGAATTTTCCGTCAGAATTATCAGTGCTGGAAAAATTGTAACCATATCAATATAAAAAGTCATACAAAATTTTAACAATTAAGAAAGAATGTATATCTACCCCCCCCCCCCCCCCTTTCCTGAACCCCTGATTTAGGGTCATTTTTAAACAGATGAACGCAAAGAAAGGAAAAATGAATAATTGAAATGTGTAATACATAGGGTGTTCAAGTGGGCAGATCTACATATCAAATAAATTCTTACTTCCTTTTTTGTTAGTTTTTAATTATTTTTAACCACTTGAGATGACTCAATTTTATTTAATTTCCAAAATCATTAGACTTAAAAAAAATCTAGTTATTTAAATTTGAAAACGATGAAAAAGGAATAACACCATAGCTGCCAACTTTTGCACTTTTTTGTTACCACTAAAAATTAATAGAAATTTTTGCCTTATTGAATCACATGATTTCAGAGATTTAATAAGGTAAAATTTACTATAAAAGTTTAGTGGTAGGCAGAAAGCGTAAAAGTTGGCAGCTATGAATAACACCCTTCCCGGTTATCCCTTGACGGCGATTACGCAAAGGAAGTTTAGAAAGTGTGTGATTACTTACCGCAAATAATATCGAGAGTGCAGAGGGACGTAAGTGGAGCTATATTTATCCATTCATTATTCTGCATTGCTTCGGCTAACTTTGTGCTAAATATCTTTGCTTGTTCGTTGAAAATGGGTATAAATTCATCAAGAATGCGAAAATGAAATGAAGGCGTAAGCAGCTTGCGTCTGTATCTCCATTTTTCTTTTGTGCTTCAAAAAGAAGTAAGACATAAAATGGAGATTTATTAAAATAAAGTTGACAATAATAAGAAAACTAAATCAATTAATGAATATTTTTTCCTGGGAAGTTTCTCTCCCCTAATCTCTTTCTCTGTCTGCATATGTATATTCAGGTTGTACCTGAACTGATGAACAGAATTTTCATATTACACCTTTCACATACAGGTTGTTTCAAAACTCATGTTACATAATTTAACCCTTTTCGGCACTGGCGTTTTTGATCAAGGACATACTTTTTAGAATTTTTTTGTAAGACGTTTAATTTAATTTTTATAAAAATTACAAATTTTGTTTGCATTTATAATAATGTCTCCACCAAAAACAGAAATATTTAGAATCAAACCAATAGATGAGGAAACATGAGGAAGAGAAATTTTGAATCAAGATGAATGGAGACGCCTGGCCTCTTCAGTTCCGAAGCTAAAATAATAATACAAATACTTATTCATTCATTTTACCCAAACGAAATGACATCGTAAATGACAGAAGAAGAAATCTTTTCTGAAATTGATCCTTTATGCACCTAGTAATTTAGGTTTAAAAATATGGATCTAAAACTACAAATCCCCTTAAGACATTAATTTAATAAATTTAATTAATTAGGGAGGGGGGGTGTTAGGAATTATTATGTTGGTATGACACAGAGGAAATTCAATGTTAGATGTAAAGAGCATATTGCAGATATTAAGTATGGCAGAGGGAATACTGCCTTATCAAGATTAAATAATAGAGAGAGCATCAACATCCTATTTAATGAAACTAAATTGATTTATTGTTCCAGTTTTTATTTTCAACTTTTTGTGAGGGAATCTATTGAAATTTATTTAAGAGGCTCGAAAGGATGTAATGATACGTTGTCATTTAATATTTGAGTGGTTGAATAATAGTGGGATGCGGTCTGTAGATGGATCTAAGAGCGGTGTTAAAATTAAAAGTATAGAGGGCGTTGTACCTTCTTTCACATAGTGACTGTTCAGACTCTCTGTTTTTTAATTAATTTAATCTCTCGTTTTTATGTACATTGTATTTGTGGTTTGTGTATATTCTGATGACGATTTGATGAACAAATCGAAACATGTAAATTTTAAATTTTAACATCTTTAATGTTTATGTTGACGTCTTTTAAGCAAAATAAAAAGTGTTTTTAGTGTATATTTAAAAGACCATTAACCTAAATTAACGCAATCATAAATTTAAGAGCTTTAAACAAGTAAATAATCTACAAATCCTCAATTTTTTTTATTGAAAAAGATTTAAGTTAAATACTTATAAAATTTTCTCACTTTTTTGGTCACACTGTCTTGATGGCATTTTGCAAACTCAGATGAAAATAACATTTATTTTATGTCGGAATAACCTCCGATTCTGCCATTTATTCGTTTGCTTTGAACGCAAAAAACATTCAGCTATTAAGAAGTGATGCGAAAATGTAAAAATAAACTGACATTTTAATTTTTATAAGGAAAAAAAAAACAGAGGTCTCCATATGGGGACCCAGAGACCGAAGAGGCTAGGTCAGTTTTTAATTATAGAATTTTGATATTTTTTCCACAATCAGAAAGGCCTTGATAACGGTTTACCCTTTAATTTACGAACGTACATAGTGTGGTATTTTGTGCTTGTTTAGGTGTGTTCTATACCATAAGTTTGGAAACGCCCTGTTTAATATTTTTAACAGAAGATGACAAGAACAGTTTTCTTACCTGGTTAAAAGTCCTTCTTTCAGCATGGGTCTTACAAATTCATATTCAAATCCCTTGCTTAAAATCTCATTACTGTTCAACACGGGCTAGAAATAAAAATATTAATGAATGTTTATATGAACGCGAACAAAATTAGTTAACGTTTTATTAATGTACTTTGAATTTTCATTTTAAAATTCTACATTTCTTAATTGCGTCAAGGAAAAAAATAAAAATATATGAATTATAGTGTTACTTTCATTAATCCATTTATAATCCAACTTATGAATGAGCAAATAGCTTTCTTTCATTCATTTTCGAAAACACATTAAAAATTTTTCTAATTAAATTGACATAGGATTAAATGTATACTAATAGCAAACCACTTAGATACATTTATATAATTATCGTTAAAAAATTAGTGAACTCCAAAAGATATGCATTATTTTAGCTTAGTCCCAACCTCCAACTATCAGAATAAATATTTAGAGTTTCAAAATATATTCTCTGGAATTTTTGTTATAAATAAAATACGTTACGGTGTACGCCTGTGTCGCAGAGGCATCGGGGTTTCACTTAAGCGCCAAAATGGCCATTTTTTGCATCGCGTGGTAACCCTTCGATTTTGGCCGGTATATGTTTGATAATAAATAAACATTGTATGCGTTTTATAATAAAATAATTTGTGTGTGTTTTATAATAAAATAATTTGTGCGTTTTTATAATAAAAATTGTGTGGAAATTATAATAAAATTGCGGTTGTTTAAAATAAAATAAACGTGTGCGTTTTATAAAAATAATAGTGTGTGTTTTTATAGTAAAATAGAGTTTGTTTTATAACAAAATAGTGTGTGTTTATAACAAAATTGTGTTTATTTTATAGTAAAAAAAAAAAACTGTTTATAATAAAATAAAACATGCTGTTTTCTCAGGCTAGCTCTAAAGTTTATTCCTAAACGCGATTTTTCTCGCCAAAATGGCGCAAAAGCGAAAATCGCGTCAACCCCGACGCGTCCGCGACATCTGTTCCACGTTACCTGCCTTTCTGCACCAGTAGTGTGCATACTCAATGTCTTATGTACCAGTAGTGGGCACCCGAGAGTGAGCCACTCGTGTCTTTATTGTGTACCATACAGAAGAGCCCCACCAGTGGCTGAGAGGTTGTGCTCTCGAAGCTGGTAGACGGGAGGTGCTGGGTTCGATCCCAATCGCGCCCGTCGGCCTAATCGCTCGGAGTTTTCGTGGTTTTCTTTCGAGCCGTGGATTTTCTCCATGCGTAAATACGGATTAGGTTCCCTTAGAAAGACCCCCACGAAGGGCACTCCCCCTGGGCCTAGTGTCGATAATTGGCCGTCAATAATCAACCCAACCCAACCCAACCCATACAGAAGATATAATTGTTTTACAGTTCCAAAACTAAAAACGTGCAATAATGAAAATGTATTTAGAACTTTAGGTAGATACATTAAATAAGGTTAGTAATAAATCTGAACACTAGCGAGATCAACGTTAGTTGTGTTAATATATTTATTTTTTATTACATTAACATGATACCTAATGTCCTACTATCTGCATTCCCTTAGAAAGACTCCCACGAAGGGCACAACCTCCTCCCCCCTCGCGCCTATATCCCTAGTGCAGATAATCGGCCATCATAATTACACCAACACCTACTATCTGCAATGCAATTTATTTAGGTTATGTACAAGGTGTCCCTTCTTATCGTTGGCCAATAGCCATTTAGACATTCCCCAAGCCGCTAGTTTTAAAGGAGTAGTTCCAATTGCAAAAATATTTCAAATGTTGTTCTTCATAATATGAAAGTCCATTTATGTCAAAATAGTTAATTTTGAATAAATTAAATTTAAGTTTTCATACGGTCCCTGTATCCTATAATTTATATTTAGAAAATTTTCTCCTTTCTCTAACTAAGTTAAAACCTAAAAATTTCCGTATTCTACAACCAAAATGTACCGAGTTATGATGCATTGAATTTTATGAATTTTCAGTAGTTTATGGCACTGAAAATGCGTTTTTCCGTTTTTAGAGCCAGAATAGTACAAATGGTGAAAAAAAAACCCTTTTTCAAAACAGATTTTTTAAATTTCTCTCAACGAGAATAGTAGACATTAGAGCAAGCTGTTTTTGTCGAAGGGCATAAAATTCCTTGGTTTTATCTGTTCATAATTTTGAAATATTTTGGAGAGATTTTTCTGTGTTTCGGCAAATTTCTTAAATAAAAAAAATCCTTCAAAATTCTAAATTTCTCATCTTGCCGGAATTTCTACTACCACTTCGCCATCTCCACCATACAAAGTTATTAATCTTTAAATTATACTACATTTTCTGTCCTATTTGTTACTTCGTGATAACAACAACAAAAAAAAAATAATAATCATCTCTAATTTACTATTTCTCCCCACCGAAATTTTCGTTTTTCTTTATTGTCTCCGAACAATACCGAACAGTCTTTAAAATTAATAAAAAAAAAAAAAAAAAAAAAAAAATCTGCCCTATTCGTTACTTCGCAACAATGATAAATAAGCAGTCAATCATTTAATTACATAAGGGAAGGGATAAAATAGGAGCTTTTTTTTTTTTAACTTTTGAGACTATTCCTGCCGGAAGATTTTGGTGATGATGAAGTTTATCGTAGAAAACATAGTCATTTTCTGCCACATGGTATTCGTGAATGTTGAAAACTGTTTTTTTTTTAATAACTGTTTTAAATGGTTAATTTATCTATTAAAATGATTTATATTATTTTAAACAAATATAAGATTTCGTACAAAACGAGGCCTTTAAGGAAGCAAAGAATGCCAACATTTTATTGCTTTCTATTTGTGATTATGTGAATTTGTATCTATACTTACAGCTGAACAAATGCAGAAAACTCTTATTATTGAACTTCATTTAAATAATGTTTTTCTGCACTTAGAAAAATAAATGATTAACTGTTTAATATTCTGATATTTTTTGCATAAGATTAGAATACAATGAAACAAAATTCTAAATTTAATTGAAAAAAGGTCCTTTAAGTGCAGCTATAAACTGGTACAATAAGTATAGATAGTTCATTTAAACGCTATAAAAGTGTAATGAACCAACCAATCAACCGACTTTGGTGTACAAGCTATTTCTACTACTAACTTCTTTTAAGAATCGCATGTCTGTGAGCTTAGTGAAGTTACATTTTCGATGCTCCAGAAGTGGGGCCCCTTCCCTTGTGCATCAATAGTGTAATCTCCTGGCTCACTATTAGTTCTGATGTAGAGAAAACTATATAAATTTATACACTGAAGTGCCAAAAATCATGGGATAGCAATATGCAAATATCCAGATGGCAGTAGCATTGCGTAAGAAATGTATAAATGGTCAGTGTACTGTCAGGGCTTTCATTTGTACTCAAGTGATTATTATGAAAAGGTTTGTGAAGATATTATGGCCGCACGACTCGAATTAACAGACTTTGAACGCGGAATTTCTATTTGGAGCTAGATGCATGGGGACGCGACCGACGCGACGTTATACACGGCCGGTGCATGACGTTTAAAACGTCACATGGAGTGGATCATTTTTACACGGTGATTGGTGCAAAGCGGTGCACCTCTCGTTTTGCACCAATCGGCGTGTAAAAATGATCCACTCCATGTGACGTTTTAAACGTCATGCACCGGCCGTGTATAACGTAGGTCGCGATGGGGCATACCATTTAGGAAATTGTTGGGGAATTCAACATTCCTCTATCCACAGTGTCAATATATTTGTTATAATTCTACCTATCAGGAAGCGAGTGAAAAATCTATGAATTTCAAGCATTACCTCTCACCATGAACAACGCAGTGGCCGACCGTAACTACTTAATGACCGAGACCAGCGACAAGTGCGTAGAGTAGTCAGTTTTAACAGACAAGCAACACTGCGTCAAATAACAGCAACAATCAATGTAGGGCGTACCACAGGTTTGTCTGTGAGGATCGTGCAATGAAAATTCACGTTGTTGGAATATGGCAGCAGAAGACTGACTCGAGTGCCTTTACTAACAACATGCCATCGGCTTCAGCGGTTCTGCTGGGCTTGTGAACATATAGGTTGGACCCTAGATGATCGGGAATAGGTTGCTTGGTCAAAAGAGTCACGATTCCAATTGGTAATAGCTGATGGTAGGTTTCGAGTCTGGCGCAAACCCCACGAGGCCATGGACCCAAGTTGTCAACAAGGCACTGCGCAAGCTGATGGTGGCTCCATAATTTGAGTGGGCTGTTTTTATATGACATGGACTGGGTCTTCTGGTAATATTTAACCAATCATTGACTGAAAATGGTTATGTTCAGCTACTTGAAGACCATTTGCAGCCTTTTATGGACTTCATGTACCACAACAACAATGGAATTTTCCAGGATGAAAAAGCTCCATGTCATCGGGCCAAATTCGTTCGCGATTGTTTTGAGGAACATTCTGGACAGTTCCAGATAATGATTTGGCCATTTAGATCGCCAGATATTAATCCCATCGAACATGTATGGGACATGATCGATAGATCCGTTCGGGCACAAAATCCTCCACCGGCAACACTTTTATTATGGGTGGCTGTGCAGGCTGCATAGCTAAATATTACTATAGGGGACTTCCGACGACATATTGAGTCAATAGCATGTCGAGTTGCTGCACGCCAGACGAAAGAATCCAGACGATATTAGGAGGTATCCCATGACTTTTGGTACTTCAGTGTATTATAAAGGCTTAGAACCACAAAAATTACTAATTAAAATAAATAAATAAATAAACGTAAAAAAAAAGTTTTTTTCTATAGAGTTGAGAAAGTTTTGGCGCATGCACAGTTAAAAATTACTTCATACTTGGAATATTCCATGAATTATTATATTGTTTTGTTTGGCACCACTTTTCTGACAAACTTTTTAACCCTTTTTTAAAAAAGGAAATTTTGAGATTAGATAAGGCGGAATTTTCTATGCAAATATACTGGTGTCCAATAGAAAACAACACGTTTGGTCAATGACAAATTGGTTATCGCGAATATAGCGGCATTCGTTCGTTAAGGGTTAACATAAAAATAGGCCTCACTGTGTACGACTCTCTCTGATACCACACCTCCCCTGAGTCAGGTTATGTTATGCACGATTGTAATTGGCACTTGTAATGGTGTATATATGTGAGTAGCCGCGGTATTTTATATTCCAAAAGTATAATCATATTCGTAATCTAAATGGTAACACGGGTTTCATAGAAAAAGAATAATGAAATTAAATTACACTTCCAAGCTGTTTCTGATGCAATGTATCTTTTAACCAATGCAACTTAACGCGATATTAATTTTATGTTTAATATAAAAAAAAAACTGTCTTTTCGGGGGCTGAAAGATTTTAGTTTAGCGCAAAGTGGTTAACCTTTTGAATCTCGCAATAGCCGAAATCATCCGAAAGCTCTGAAACCCGTAATAGCTCTCGATAGCTGAAAGGATTTTCCTTCCCCCAAATGGGTTTGTGGGCTGTCAAGAGGATGGTCTGTCTGAGTGATGGATGGGGTAATGTGTGGTTCTTTTCTGGACACTACAGAAAGAGAAACAGGGAATTTTTTTCAGTAACTGGAGCAATATTCACAATGATAAATAGAGAGGTGTAACACCTGTGGAAATTTGAAGGAAGGGCGAAAGCAATGGGATCATTTCCACTACTTACCTAGTGAAACAGCGGAGAAAGAAAATAAGCGAGTATTTTGGACTATTTTGTTGGGATTCTAAGGACATTCAGTTTTTTAAAGCTTGGGATTTAAAGAGTTAATCTAGTCTTATGATTAATTGCTTTTTTTTCTTTTCAATTTGCTCTGGGCTATCAATTGCCAATTAAGGTAAGTTTACCAGTATCTACTTTATATTATTATAGCAAAGAAATATTCAATGTAAAGATAGATTTAAAAGAAAATTCATGCTTGAAAATTATTTTAAAAAATCATAAAAGTCACGAAATTGAGCTACAGTTTGCAAATAAATTTCATTCGAAAGCACATTTTCTACCCCTATTCAAAGATGTAAATATTTAAATTTTGCGATATTTAATGATGTAACAGGAATAAAAGCGAAAGCACCGGTCGTTGCCACTTGAAAACTTAGTCCCTTTTTAAATTAAAAAACTATAATCCTATCAGAATTTCTGCAGAGCAATTTTTTTTCTATTTTAATCATGGAATGAAAGTCATTAAAAAAATCACTATGCAGAAATTCTGGTTGAATGTATTATTATTATTTTTTAAATAATAAAAGGGACTAAGTTAGTAACATTGCTGCCGCCATCGTTATACGTTTCTAAAAATTGCAACTGGTATTTGGAAGTCGTCCAATGTGCACTACGATTTTTTGACAAAGCCAAAAAAGTTCGTAGTGGAAGAAATAGGACATTGTTGCTAAAAATCGAATACAGAGTGCACCTGCATTTGGGCATGTACCAAAATAAATACAGGATTGTTTTTCTTAATGACTTTTGAAGGAATCACATTATATTTATAAAATTTATGTCAAAATAAAATTTCGGGTGTGAAAATTATTTATAAATATAAAAACACATAGAATAAATAAACATTTGTTTTTACATCATATGTTTAAAAAAAAATGTAGTCTTTTTGGAAGTCATCATTTGGTTTATACTTAAATTAATAAAGAGAATGGAAAATTTGTCTCCATTATTTTAGAAATTTCAATAAAGAAATCTGTAACATGTATCAACTATTTTTAATCCCATTTTTAGGTGCTTTCGTAATTATATAAATACGTAGCACCTATAGTCGTCGTCTGGTGTCCTTTCGTCTGTTTGTCCGTCTGTTCGCATATAACAGTGGAAAAACTAGCCAACCGAATGGTTTGAAATTTAATATATAGAATCGTTGCAGAATTTTGCCGAATCATTTCAAAATTTATGAAAATCGAATCAAAACTTAAAAAGATATTATTAAAAGTTATGTGACTGAGGAAAACAAATATGGGCTAACCACTTCTTTTTCCATATGCCAGGTGACCATTTTTATTAAAAAAAATTTTTTTTTAATAAAATTGCATAAAAGTTACATTTTTAGAAAGTCGTTCAAAAAAATCGTTTGTTTGAGAAATGAGTTACATTAACAAATTATAGATTCTGAGATAACTTCAGTTGAAATTAGTTTGTCAGAAAAATATCTCAATCCATTAAAGTAAATAAACACAAGTGACTCCTAGAAATATTAAACCATTGAGGTAAACATTAGCAAAGCAAGATCTTCATGGTGAATTTTGCAGCGCTGTCTGTAAAATTCGCATCTGTAAACGTGGCATATGTAATAAGAGAAAAGGCATGCCCATTTCGCTCATAACAGACGATATAATTCATTTCACTGACTTAATAACAATGATTTTCTTTACATTGTAAAACCAGTTATAGTACGAAACGAACGCACCTCATTTGTCACGTTTAACGTACAATTTCCAACTTGTTCATTTATTTGTAGTGTTAGGCATTTTTTTAAAAGTTTGACCGAATGGTCAACTATCAATTAAATATCGAACAACAAATCTTTATTGTAATGAATCATAGTTTATACAATAAATAACCATCAGAATTGTATAAACTCTTTCAAAATAGTTTTGAAAGGTACACCGTGATCCACAAGAAAGCAGTAAATGGCCTTGTAGCAAATTTCAACACCACTACGCGTATAATTACGTCGAAATTGCTGGAAGTTTGTGAATATATTTAAGTTTTTGGATTCATGAAAACATCCAGAAAGCAAAAAGGCTCTAACGACATGCAATAATGTGAAAATCATGGATATTTTATTTGTTTGTAGTGCTAGGTAAATTTTGTCTGAATTTATTGCGAATTGTCCTATGACGATTAATTACCGAACAACAAGACTTTATTGTAATGAATCATAGTTAATACGATTAATAACCATCAGAATAGTATTATATTTTATATAAAGCAAACTTGTGGAAGTCACAGTGCGCACCACAGGAAAGCAATAAAAGCCTTTATGGCTAATTTTTCGAAATTTGTGTATGTATAAAACCAAGAAATGTAGTAGCTAACCAGTGTACACTTTATTACAGGATTTTAAAAAGATATGTAAAATATTAAAATCGCAAATTTTAAGCTATACCCTACGTTTTGATTTATCTTTAAAATAATTTTCTTAAATATATACGGCAACAAACTCTCACGCTACATTATGGAAGCTATTTTCAAACTTAAACAGCAATCAAATAACTAGAGATCGACCGGAATTTCGGTTTCGGCGCAAAATCGGAGTTTCGCCGAATATTCGTTTTCGGCGAAACTGCTGCCAAAATTTCGGCCTAACCGAAACTCGACCGAAACTATCTGTATTTCAAAATCTCGTTCCTCCTTTAGGAAATTTTCAACTGTACTCATTGATATGATTTGTATCGGCTCAAATGCGACACTGTTTATTGTTGTGAACTCCACTGTTTATCATTATCGGTCATGACTGATCCATGTTGCGCGTGTAAATTATAAAGCAAGCAATGCATATATGACTAAACTTAAAAGACGCTTATCACGTGATCTTTAAAAGCTGAAAACTTAACAGTAACAGAAAATGTTTACTTTAAAACTCCAGATTGTTTCAAATGCTTTATGAGAAAGGTGTTAAAACATATGAAGATTTTTGAAATTTATTACAAAACATATATCGAGGTATGTATACTTAAAATATTTTTTATTAGATGAAATTCATATAATTGAAAACTATTTCTGTCTTATTGCTAAATTCATTACGTTTTATTTTATATGAACAAAAAATAGTTTTGGATAGAGGCACAGAGAGTCAGCTTGGCACCGGAGATAAAAATTTCAAACAAGGGGTGCCATTTCAATACTTTCTTAGGGAGGCAGGGAATGGCAAAGTTTTTTTTTTATTATTTATTTATTTATTTTTTTTTTTTTTGGGGGGGGGGAGGCAGTGAGTGAACAGAGATTTATTTTTATCTTATTGTGCACCCTAAAAGAAAATTGACAACTGTTACATTTTTATCCTTATATATATATATTTAAAATTAGCTAAAGTACAAAAAAGTGTTGAACATGTCTCACTTTGAGAATATTGAAATGGAAAATAAAGTTTATAATTAATAATTTCTAGGCTTTAAATGTTGTATTAATGCTAATTTTCCTTTTTGAGTCAAATTGAACAAATTATTTTAGCTTTTGTGCCCTTTACTCAAACTTTTACTTAAACAATTACTTTTACTTAACCAATACTTAACTCTATATTTAAACAATTTAAATGCAAATTATTAATGAACTGAAAATATGAATGTATTTAAAAATTAAATATTCAATATTGAATTTGTTTACATTATTTAATTACATTGTTAATTAATTATTGATAAATGCCTATAATTATTGGTTGCTATAAAATAATAAAATATAAAACTTGTATTATTCATGTTTCATTTTTGTTTGAAACTTATACACGCACATATATGTAAGTTTGTTTGTTAGAAATGTAGTTCAATACACGTATCATTAATAAATTAATTAGTAACGTAATTAGCTATTATTGAGTAATTATTAATTATTTGTTATAAATAAATAAATGAATTAATAATTATATGCTGTAATAATAATATTATGCTATAATAATAACTATATATATATTAATATATATATAGTTATATATATAACTATATATATATTAATATATATATAGTTATGTATGTATTAATCAGTTTTTGAATTTTTTGACACTTTCGGTTTCGGTTTCAGTTTCGGCCGAAAGTGGGAAGAGCACCGAAATTCGGTTTAGGTTTCGGTTTCGGTCTTAAAACCTGTTTCGGTCGATCTCTACAAATAACCTAGACCTAAGATTCCCGATTTCAGTTCTTTGTTACAACGAACGGTAACTTCACAAAAATCATTTAAAATAAATACTGTGACGCCGCCCATTAAATCCAAAATTAAATAAAAGCGTTAAACGTTAAACCAAAATTACATTTTTTTTTCAAAATACTAATACTAAAATCCGGAACTGCAAAGGAAATATTATCATTACAAACTTCTTTACTTCTTAAACAAATCTTTAAAGATTTTCGAATAATTGCTTCTTAATTTGTGTATGCTTGATGTATGATGTTTGTTTGTGTATGTATAGATTTTGCATTCAAGAAAACATTCACAAAGTAAGAGAACTAAAGAATCAAAATCATCGATGTTCTCTGTCCTACCTATTACAAGAATCTCAAATTTTAAAAACAACTGTTTAAAAAGGCATTCAATGTTAAATTTAGGTTTCGAATTATAGTTTATATAAATGGTAGTCATACTCAAAACTATCTGTAAATAATTTGCGTACATATACAAATTTAATTTAACGTAACCTTTGTAAATATAGTCGTTGATTCAGGAGTTATTAACACTATTTCTACTTGTGTCAAATGACATCTTTTAGATCTGGCTAGAAGAGCCTTTATTGTCTGTACACCTAATCAATTAAATAATGAAATAAATAAAATACGTGACATCGCAATAAATAACGGATACAAAGACAGCACCATCAATAAATTAATTACGAGCATGGATAATAAAAAGAAGAAAATTTTTAATGAACGGAACTCAAAAATATCAACTTTACAATATTTTCCAGGATTCTTTGAAAGATTAAAATATAAACTTAGAAAATTTAATATCTGCCTTATTGCAAAACCATCCATAAAATTAAAAAGTGCAGTTTGTAGGAAAATAGACCCAATAGAACCATATCAACTATCAGGTGTTTATGAAATCCCATTCACCAGAGCGGATGGTACGTTATAATATTATATAGGAATGACCACCAGAAAGTTTCAAACAAGATTAAAAGAGCATATAGCAGATATCAAATATAACAGGTAGTACTACAGCGCTGGCACGACTACATAGAACCGAAGCAATAGAAATTGATTTTAAAAATAGTAAAATAATTTACCCATCAAGAGCCTACTTCCCATCCATTATCCATGAAGCAATAGAAATCTACATACGTAACGTAAACATTTGCAGTGATTCCGCCTCATTTGAATTGCCTAAAATTTGGCACGAGGTCCTTTTCCGTTTCAAACAACAATAGCGAAATATAATTTTCACGATTACAGTTGGCTACTTCAAGCACCTGCTTTTCTCAGTTTTACATATTTGGATCTCGTGATTCATGTTTTCAATGTTATTTTTTCAAATTTTGCAAGAATATTTTATTTATCAATATATTTTCTTGAAAATGACGCCGCAAAGAGCGTTGAAACGTATGTTGAATCATTAAAAAGGTCTTTATAAGCCTTTTGTTGTTTTATTTTAGTATCACTTAAGCATTTTCCCTAAATTATAATTATATTTAGTGATCTTATTTTGTTGTTATGTAACATTTCATCGATGATGGATTGAAAATGTATTATGGATTTGATAAAAAAGTATTTTTGCGTTTTAAATATGAAAGACTACGCCTTAATCGTGAACTGTTAAACTTGGATGTCCTTAAATCATGCCGTAATTTGAATCTTATTCCATCTTTTTTGAAGAACAGAAATAAGTTTGCGGATTTGAACTTTAATAGTCTTAATAGACAATTTGAACATAAATGCTTGGCATTATGTATTAGGAAGAAATACGCCTATATAAACAGTCTACAAAAAAGAACTTATGATTTATATTCTGATTTTGCGTCATCAACTCCACCATATATTTTTGATGTTTTAATGAACAATCTTGAAAAGTATAGATATGGGAAAAACCGCCATAAAGATGCAATACAAAGTCGTAAAATTATAAAACTGTGCAACACTCAAAGTAAACATGTTAAACGCAGTTGCAAACCAGTTGAATTTCTAAACTTATCTAACAGGATATTAAATGAAGAAGAAATAAAGGTATTAGAGCATGGACCTAAATATATTTTCCCTGCAAAACCTAATGTAAAATGTATTATTACAGAACTTGAAACTATTGTACAAACCTCACATAATGATAACAAAGAAGAAATTCGCCACCTTATGTACCATGAACTTAACAAATTAATAAAACAACCTACAGCTCTATCTAAAGAGGAATTAAATACCCTAAAAATTTTGAAACTTGATCCGGAAATTATCTTAATTCAGACAGATAAATCCAATAAATTAGCTATATTAAATACTAGTGATTATAAAAATAAGATGCTTGATTGTATTAATAGTATGGACTGTGTAGAAGTCAAGAAGAACCCGCTTAACATAATTAACAATAAAGTTAATGAAATTGTCAATAAAGGTAATTAGCCGGATTATATGAATGTTATTGTCAGAGTTAATAAATTGGCCTTAATTCCAACAATGGTGGGTAGACTCAAAGATCATAAGGCAAGGATGCCACTAAGGCCGATTGTAACAAAATGCTCTGGCCCCACTTATTACATTGAAAAACGTTTGTGTTTTTATTGAAAAATATATTACCTCCTTCAGATCATGCAATTAATTCAACGAACGAATTTATTCAACGTTTAGATAACATCCAGTTTCCGAAGAAATATTTAATAGCAAGTCTAGATGTCATTTCTCTATACCCATCTGTTGACACCCAACAAGTCACTATAAGAATAAATAAATGTATTGACAACCTAAGGAACATTAATGACAATATGAAAACAACATTAAAGAGTGCTTTTAATCTTATAGTTAATAATAACTATTTTACATTTGATAATAAAATCTATAAGCAAAACAATGGGGCCCCGATGGGTTCCCCTATATCTGGTCTTTCAGCTGAATTCATATTAAGACCTTTAGAAACTGATATTTATAATAAATTAGATTATACCCCTCATACATGGCTCAGATACGTTGATGCTATTTTCATAATTTGGCAACACACAGATACCTCACTTAATAGTTTTCTTGATCAGATCAATAGCCTTGATTCCATGATTAAATTCACTTTGGAAATCGAACAAAATAACACACTCCCTTATTTGGATGTGCTGTTAATCAAAACACACCATAGAATTGAACGTACAGTATACAGAAAACCAATAACTAATCAATCCACTATTCCTAGTAATGCTCAAGCACCTTTTTCCTATAAAGTTTCTGCCTTTCGACATTTCATTAGAAGAGCCTTTACTGTCTGTACACCTAATCAATTAAATAATGAAATAAATAAAATACGTGACATCGCAATAAATAACGGATACAAAGACAGCACCATCAATAAATTAATTACGAGCATGGATAATAAAAAGAAGAAAATTTTTAATGAACGGAACTCAAAAATATCAACTTTACAATATTTTCCAGGATTCTTTGAAAGATTAAAATATAAACTTAGAAAATTTAATATCTGCCTTATTGCAAAACCATCCATAAAATTAAAAAGTGCAGTTTGTAGGAAAATAGACCCAATAGAACCATATCAACTATCAGGTGTTTATGAAATTCCATTCACCAGAGCGCATGGTACGTTACAATATTATATAGGAATGACCACCAGAAAGTTTCAAACAAGATTAAAAGAGCATATAGCAGATATCAAATATAACAGGTAGTACTACAGCGCTGGCACGACTACATAGAACCGAAGCAATAGAAATTGATTTTAAAAATAGTAAAATAATTTACCCATCAAGAGCCTACTTCCCATCCATTATCCATGAAGCAATAGAAATCTACATACGTAACGTAAACATTTGCAATGATTCCGCCTCATTTGAATTGCCTAAAATTTGGCACGAGGTCCTTTTCCGTTTCAAACAACAATAGCGAAATCTGGGAGCACGGCAGTGCGTCCGCCAAGTTCGCACAGGCCGTAAGCTACCTTTTCCCTGACCATTTCGGCCTACTTTTCACCCCCTCATAACTGCGTTTTGGTGAGAGCTAGAGAGTTTTCCTTTTTAAAACACATTAATATAATCAAACTGAACTAGGTTCCAAGATTTCTTATTTCTATATTTAATATTTTTCGAAATATGAGATTCCGAAAAAGGGCTTTTTTGTAACTGACTCACAGGGGATCATCAACTAAAAAGTTGGTGATCATCAAATAACTAAGGTACTTCTAACAGTCGTAGAATCATAAAATTTGACAAGTAAGTAGGTTTTGTCACACAATTAACCAGAAAAGTCTAAAAACATAGAATTTCTGCCTTTAAACCCTTCAAATAGGGGGTGCTGATTTGGCTATATACAGTTCGTAGCACATTCAATTGGCAAATTAAATTAATTGCATTGTTGCAACCATTTGTGTTTTTTGTTGTACGATAAACATTTAAGTACTAAGAGTTGCCTAGACAATCATTTCCTCGCTCATGTTTTGAAGCCAGAGCTGGTCGCCAAAGCCTGATTACAGAAAATTAGCTTGAGTTTGAAGGTGTTACATGGTTTCAAGCAGAATGAATTTTTTATATTCTTTTCCGAAAATGTTGGGAAGGCAAATCTTTTAGTTTATCTGTCCGTTTTTCTATTTTTTACTTCCTTAAAATAAATTTTATTATAAATGTCGGTATTCTAATCGAATAGCACTCAGTCAATCTGGCAAAATTCCAGTGGGTTGTTAGTTCTTTAAGTGCATTTTAATGATGTTAATAAACTTTATATATATATATATATATATATATATATATATATCTGGGAGCACGTCAGTGCGTCCGCCAAGTTCGCACAAGCCGTAAGCTACCTTTTCTTGAACCATTTCGGCATACTTTTCACCCCCTCATAACTGCGTTTTGGGGAGCGCTAGAGAGTTTTCCTTTTTAACACACATTAATATAATCAAACTGAACTAGGTTCCAAGATTTCTTATTTCCGTATTTAATATTTTTCGAAATATGAGATTCCGAAAAAGGGCATTTTTATAACTGACTCACAGGGGATCATCAAATACCTAAGGTACTTCTAACAGTCGTAGAATCATGAAATTTGACAAGTAAGTAGGTTTTATAGCACAAATAACCAGAAAAGTCTGAAAACATAGAATTTCCGCCTTTAAACGCTTCAAACAGGGGGTGCTTATTTGGCTATATACAGTTCGTAATACATTCAATATGCAAATTAAAATAATTACATTGTTGCAGCGATGTATGTTTTTGTTGTTTGATAAACATTTAAATAATAAATGTTTCCTAGAACAACCATTTACTCGCTCATATTTAAAGCCAACGTTGGCTGCCAAAATCCGATTACAGAAAAAATTGATACAGATGTCATATACGCATCACATTGGAGCGATTTTTACCCCGCCAATTTGGCGAAAACTTTGTTTTTGAATATTAGTTACAAATAGCATGCATAATAATAGCACGTAATTTTTTATTTCAATATAAAAATAAAGTAACGCAATAAATGAAATAGCTTCTATTATTTTTAAAAAGGTAAAAAAAATAAATAAATGATAGTTTGATATAAATAAATATTGATATACATAATAAAAACAATTTATATAATTAAAATAAAAAATAAAAGTAAATAAACAGCAATATAAACGAAATAACCGGGTTACCATGTGAGGCATAAAATTGCCATTTTGTTGCAATTGCGCCAATGTGGTACGTATATGACATATGTGCCAAAAAACTGAGTTTGAAAGTGTTACTTGATTTCAAGTTGAATGAAAATTTTTATATGCTTTTCCAAAAATGTTGATAAAGGAAATCGTTCAGTTTATCTGTCCATCTTTGGATCTTTTACTGCCTTAAAGTAAATTTTAGTATAAATGTCGGGATTTTAATCTCAATAGCACTCAATTGAATCTGACAAAAATACGCAACTACTTATCCTTTAGGTGCGTTTTAATGATGTTATGACTTCAACACAAACATGATATTTTTATCTCCAAATTTGGCGATATTTCACCAAACGTCGACAAGAACCGAGATTTAGCAATATTAATTTTTTACCAAATTTGGAGATATTTTTCTTAGTGTCGCCAAGTTTGGAAATAATTAGACGCTAGCGGCTATTTTTATTGAGTTAATTTTTACTGCGAGTAGACATGTATTACTAGTAAATCTACAGATCAGGAGCCTCAACGTCAGCTCTGAAAGTCAAAGTTTTTTACACTCACTTTTCATAATATTTAATATCTTACAATCCGCAAATTAAATTATTTAAATTACTGCATATATATTTATATGCATATAAAATAATTCGAAGGTTTCAGAACTTAGAAACATTAAATTAAACACGGTTTATGCAATAATATTCTGACATTCTTATGAATTTCTTATTCTATTTTTTAGATTAAAAAAATACATTTCTTCAGGGGATGGGGGCTCTGCCCCGCTGAACCCTCCGTAATCTTATTAAATTTATATTCATGATTTCCTATTATTTGTGTGAATGATTCTAGTATATCTTCCATTTCGTTCTGCACAATGGTTTCATTACGATAAACAAAAATTTTAAAAATAATTTCATGTTATCCTAATACCTAAATAGCAATATTTACTTACCTGCCAATCACGAAACACTCGTATCTGATTGATAAGTTGAATAATATCCTGTGTACAAAAGTAACTTATGGAAATGTGAACACAATCTACTATACAGGGTGATTCATAAAAGATGGGCAGAACTTTAAGGGGTTATAGTACTTTTAAAGACAAATAATATTAAATAGGAGACTAAGGGTCCCAGACGTATTCCCAAGGAGATAGGGGGCATTAAAGTTTAGGGTCCGAAATTTCAAATGATTATAAAACATGGAAAAATTGGTCGATTCGTTTGCGGTTTTTGCAAAAAATTTTCTTTATGCCAGTATTTTCTTGAAATAAAATTTTAAAGTTCAATTTCAAAAAATGCCGATAGGGGGCGCTTTAGACTTTGGAGTAACAAACAACTATTTTTTAACGTTATTTTTTGTATTTCTTTAAATGATTTCGAAAGCTTAGACTTAAACTTAAATTTTGATCTAAAAATCTGAGTCCTAACGAGTAGTTAAGTAGCGTAAACTGAAATTTGAAATTTGAAACCCTTCTCCCCCCAGAACAAAAATCAGTTATTCCCGATCTTTGTGTCGTAGATTAGGCTCTAACTACTGCCGCGTTTTGCTAAAATTATTCTTTATGTCAGTATTTTCTTGAAAATAAATTTTAAAGAAAATTTTCAAAAAATTCCGATAGAGGGCGCTTTAGACTTTGGAGTAACGAACAACTATTTTATACCGTTATTTTTTGTGTCTCATTAAATGCTTTCTAAAGCTTAGACTTAAACTTAAATTTTCAGCTCAAAATCTGAATCGCTGAGCGTGGTTCAGTAGCGAGGGGAGGGGGTTCAAATTTCAACTTCTGAACATAGTTCAGTTTGCACTACTTAACCATGCCCAACGATTCTGTGCTGTGATACGAGGCAAAAATACAACTTTCGTCAAGGACTGCATAGTCGGAATTCACTCATAAAGGCACTGGCACAGTTGGAAACGTCGCTCATGCAAACGTTAAAGCTCCATTCCTGACGCTAGTCACCGGGTGAAGAAGGAAACAGAAAGTATGCAAATGTCAAATGGGGAAGAAGAAGAACACGTATGCAAAATTTCGACACGATTCAGGCATAAAAACCACTGAACGGTGAGTCAAGTGTAAGTCGCTGTAGTAATGAATCGGAAGATGGTGCCCTTCACGAATAAGGAAAAGGCTGAGATGCATTTAATTTACGGAGCGGCAGATGGAAATAGTGCAGAGGCACAACGAATGTACGGAGAGCGATTTCCTAACAGGCGGTTGCCTAACCGCAAAACTTTCGAGCGCTTGCACAGACAGTTGTGTGAGACGGGATCATTTCTCGCTTCCCGCTCGAATGCAGGTCGTGCAAAAAAGGACGAATCAGTAGTTGTTGCAGAAGCCATTCTGGATGTAGTAGCGGCGCAGCCAAGTACAAGTACACGAACAGTGGCTAGCCAGGTGGATACCTCACAGTCCACGACTTGGAGGGTACTGAAGGATGAACATTTGCTCCCGTTTCATGAGCAACGAGTTCAGAAACTGTCTCCAGGGGATTATCCAAATCGTATTGAATTCGCCCGCTGGTTTCTGCAGCAGAACGCGCTAAATCCACATTTTGGACGAACTGTGCTTTTCACCGATGAATGTACCTTCACACGTGAAGGTACATTTAACACACACAATGCACATGTATGGGCGGATGTCAATCCACATGCTACGTATCCACATGCTCATCAGAGACGCTTTTCCATCAATGTTTGGGCAGGAATCCTCGGAGACCACCTAATCGGACCGTACCTTCTTCCTGAACGCCTCAACGGTAAAACATACCTCACATTTCTGCAACATGTGCTGCCAGACCTGTTAAACGTTGTTCCTCCACGCATCCGGCGGGTCATGTGGTTCCAGCACGATGGAGCGCCAGCCCATTACGTACGAGACGTCCGCAACTATCTGGACATCACATTTCCGAACAGATGGATTGGTCGAGGTGGTCCTGTTGCTTGGCCTGCTCGCTCGCCAGATCTTTCACCCCCTCGATTTCTTTTTTTGGGGACGATTGAAGGCTCTTATGTATGAGACACCCATTGAATCCCCCGAGGAACTGGTCGCCAGACTTTCCGCCGCTGTAGGGGAAGTGCTCGAAAAGCCTGATGTTTTCGCGAATGTTCGCCGTTCCATTCGTCGCCGTTGTTCTGCGTGCATAACCTCTGGTGGTCACAATTTTGAACATTTATTGTGATTACATGTTAATAAATATGCTTTGGTAACATAATCCTAATTTGTGTCTTTTTACCTCGTATCACAGCACACAATGTGTGGACATGGTAAACTGAACTGTGCTCAGGAGTAGAAATTTCAAACCCCTCTCCCCAGAAACTTAACCACGTCTAACGATTCAGATTTTGGGCTGAAAATTTAAGTCTAAGCTTTAGAAAGCATTTAATGAGACACAAAAAATAACGGTATAAAATAGTTGTTCGTTACTCCAAAGTCTAAAGCGCCCTCTATCGGAATTTTTTGAAAATTTTCTTTAAAATTTATTTTCAAGAAAATACTGACATAAAGAATAATTTTAGCAAAACGCGGCAGTAGTTAGAGCCTAATCTACGACACAAAGATCGGGAATAACTGATTTTTGTTCTGGGGGGAGAAGGGTTTCAAATTTCAAATTTCAGTTTACGCTACTTAACTACTCGTTAGGACTCAGATTTTTAGATCAAAATTTAAGTTTAAGTCTAAGCTTTCGAAATCATTTAAAGAAATACAAAAAATAACGTTAAAAAATAGTTGTTTGTTACTCCAAAGTCTAAAGCGCCCCCTATCGGTATTTTTTGAAATTGAACTTTAAAATTTTATTTCAAGAAAATACTGGCATAAAGAAAATTTTTTGCAAAAACCGCAAACGAATCGACCAATTTTTCCATGTTTTATAATCATTTGAAATTTCGGACCCTAAACTTTAATGCCCCCTATCTCCTTGGGAATACGTCTGGGACCCTTAGTCTCCTATTTAATATTATTTGTCTTTAAGTGTACTATAACCCCTTAAAGTTCTGCCCATCTTTTATGAATCACCCTGTATATTTCACTTATCTATTTCAGAAATCTAGTATTATTACAATTTTTGTTTCAGAAAAACAGTTTTGATGGTCATTGTACAATATTTATTTGACCTAAGTACATCCTGATCTAATTCGATGGCAATAGCATACTAAAATTTCCCCAAAATAGGCTTATTTAGAAACTTTTAAACGTATTGTGTAATCATTCATAATCGTGCCTACTGCCAATTCACTAAATAGCAACATTGATTTGGCGCTATAAAGTATTTTTTGTGATAACTTTTTATGATCTCAGTTTCCAGTAGTTGTGCTATTTCAGGCTGTATGGATGCGTTTTACTACGCTAATTTCTTTAGATTAACTATATCGTTGTACGAGATATTACATTTTGTTTTTAAAATAATACTAATTTTCAACCACGAAAAATCCACATCTCTTCCAGAAAATTAATAATATCTCATATAAAAATATTTCGGCTATCATTTTATAGTAGTTAAAAGGTAACTTGTACCAAAATAAATTCTCATTTATTTCAATAAAATATTAAAATCACCCAATAATATTTTATTTTGCGAATAAAATATTGTAGCAAAATCGTCTGAGTTACTTGAATTTTATCATTTTTATATTTTTTGAAATATGGTTGCTAGGTTACAGTTAAATTGAAAAGGAAAATAAAAATGAATGCACTTTAATATTTGCAAAAGATGATAGAATAAAAGTATTATATTATTAGAACAGATGTATAAAATTGCACCAAAAATTATACACCTAATTTAAAAAATCTGACGAATGTATAAACAAAATTTCAAATTAATTTGAATAATTTAACACCTGACTTGATAAATTTTAGCCTTCATAACTTACCGTTTAAATACATTAATCAAATGCGACATTTTATTTTCAACGACTGAAAAATTTCAAAATCGTCTGAATTCCCATAGGAAAACATTATGATAAAAAAAGAAATGTTCTATGTTTTCCGTACGAATGAACCAAATGTAACTAAAAGCTATACAGCTAATTCCGGGTATCTCACCAACATAACTACCAAAAATCAAACTAATCGGATCATTTTTACGGCAGTTATCGCAGAACAGACAAACAGACAGACAGACAGACAGACGGACAGACAGAAACCAAAAACTTTTCGGGTCTCCACAGTGAGCCTCAACTGACGTTTCGGCAATTATTTTTCAGCATATCATCTGGTTAATTAAATGGTATAACATACGAAAGCACAAAATTTCAAGCTGGGGAATGAAACTGAGCTATAAACCGTACTATTTCGATTTAAGTAATCGAGTGTACAAACAATTGGCGAAATTTTGCGATGGTGGTTTGGCATAAAAATTATTAAACTGTTGCAACCATGTATTTTATATAAATGCGTAACATGTATAATGACTAAATTTTCATTTACATATTACATTATTATTATTGTGAAAGCATGCTTCTGATTGGTGGATTCTAGATCAGGTAAAATTAAATTTATGATATACAGATAAATAACTTATATGTTAATTTTAAATTGTTGCCACAAATTGTGTAAGTATTAACATACGTAACTTGTTTTTCATTAGGTGCGTTCGTAATTATATAAATACGTAGCACCTATAGTCGTCGCTTGGTCCGTCCGTCTGTCTGTCTGTCCGTCCGTCCGCATATAACAACGCAAAATTTACCCAACCGAATGGTTTGCAATTTAAAATATATTATCTTTGCAGAATTTTGTCGAGACATTTCAAATTTTATTAAAATCGAATCCAAACTTTAGGAGATATTAATAAAAATATTTATTAAAAAATTTGATTTTTTTTTTAAATCGGTGCTTTCTTGTTATAGGAGCTTCCAAAGTTTCATCGTCAAGCGACAAAGATACTTATTCTATTACAGAAATTAATCTGCAGACGATATCATTCATTTCACAAAATTAAAAATCATCAAGATCTAAATATTTATATATCTAGCTACAGTACGAACGCACCTCATTTGTCACGTTTTACGTACAATTTCCAGCTTGTTTTTATTGCACGGTGTTGAATTTTAACCCATCAACGCCACAGTTATTTTTCTCTTGAAAAATGGAAATATTGCAATTTACACCGCTTTTATCGAATTATTACACTATTACAAGAAATTTCAAGAGAAAAAGCAACAGATTATGAACAATTTACCATATATCCTTTGCATGAGAGAAGAATAAATGCTCCTGTTTCAGCCCTCTATCAGATGCTTAAGGTAAATGAAGCACCAATTCTAGAGATAAATATATCGATATAGAGATAAATATATCGATGTTAAATGCTTTCCCTGTCTGTATCCAGAAGGAAAATATGGCCAGTTTCACGATCGTGCTCAGAAATTAATATCCAGTGAATTTATAAAAGCCAAATTAATGTCCAAACATCCCCAATTTCGGCTAGATCAACAATATTTATTTTATTTATTAAATGATGCTAATATCCGCCAGTTAGGTTCTGGAATCTATATATATAAAAGAAAGTCCTTTCTGGCTAGATGATCAACGCACAGCCAAAACTACTGAACCTACAAAGACGAAACTTGCAGGAAAAATATTTCTTAGTATGTAGAGGCGCACTAAGACGGGATTTTCAAAAACTCCACCCCTAAGGGGGGTAAAAAAGGGAATAAACTTTTAAAAAATTCCTTAAAAATCGGGTATTATAGTTACGTTACAAATGATAACATATTTTAATGTATTTTTGTATGCTGAATCGAATGGTATCAATTAAATGCTCCTAAGTCAAATAGTTCGTGAGATATTGCACATTTTTCTAATTTGGCGAAGTCTTTGACGTCAAAATCTAACAATTCTAACAATACAAGTGATAATTTATAAAAATAAGTCCGTTACTATAGCAATGGAAGAAATTCGAGTTAAATCTTTTTGTTTATTTTTGCAGATAGAAACATTAACTGCTCAATTGGGAATTGAATATTATTCTTACGGATATTTATGTAATTGTGTATTATTATTATTATTTCTACAAACGCCACTATTTAAAATAAAATGTGATTGCTAAAATATAGGGTACATTTCAATTATACCGTCGACCACTTTTCATAAAAAAAAAAAAAAAAAAAAAAAAAAAATCATCGCCAAACATGAACTCCAAATAAACAAATGGAAAAATGTTGCCATTGGAACATCAAAATAAATAAATAAAATAAAATAAATTCGAAAAAGCCCCACTCACCAAAGTGTCCAGTAAGTTTTAACACAAACAAATTACAATACATTAATAAAATAGAAAAAAAATCTTGGATATTTATTTATTTACATTATTTTTCTTAATTATCCTTCTCGGCTGGTGAATAAATGTTTGTGACGTCAGTTGAAATCGAACTATTGCACTTAACTATGAAACGCAACATTTTTACAATGCATTTTCTCTTTTAATGTCATGGCACAGCCGTTTAAGGACGCAATTTTTATTTTAGTTAACGAAATAACTAAAATATCAGAAAAACAAAATGAAAAATACAGGTAAATGTCGAATTAAAAACCGCTTCATGACATAACAAACACGTTTAATACTTCTGACGTCAAGTGAATGGGACTGCATTTTTGGCGTTTACATTGTTTAGTTATGGAGCTATGGGAGAAAGTTGCCAGTGGTGTAGTCGTAAAAAAAAAACAGTGCATATGCTCTATAGACAGAGGATATATACTAGAGAGTATATATTATAGCTACGGACGGTGTGCAGAATTTCGTCTTAAAAACTCCAGAAGGTTTTGACGGCGTATACCAGCATATACTTTCTACAAAATCCCTGAGAGTTCTATCAACAGGTGAAGATGATTATGAAAGATACATTTATATGTCTACTGTATATGTATAATGCAAAGGGAATTTCTATCCTGTCGCTTATACTTTGAATTCTGCTGAATGGATTTTGCTGGAACTTGCACTGTTAGTTAGCTAAATTTTGAGGGGCAGTTTTAGTGCATAACATATCGTTCTATGTTGCTTAGTTAAAGACTTAGGAGGGTGGGGGGCATTTCTATAATCAGTTGAACCCAATTATGAAACATTGGACTTTTTTAAAGATTCTGCTGAATGGATTTCTATGGAACTTGCATTGTTAATTTTCCAGGGATTATTTTAGTATATTGCATATCGTTATATCGTTCTTTAGAAAATCATACTGTAAAGGATTAAATAAACGAGTTGGTCTTTAACAGCCTAAATTTCGTGTAACACATTAGAAAATATAAAAGCGTAATGGCTTTCGTATCGTTTTACACCAATGCGGAAGGACATGAAGGTAAAAGTTCATGTTTCTTTAAAACACACAATCAAATTCACCGATATATTTCGTTTGATTCAAGTTTTTTTTTTTTTTCGAGAAACCGACCAGCGTAGCGAGCAAAGCCTGCTAGGTAATAATAATGGTTAATTTTATCTGTATATAAAATTCTATAATATGTAAAAGAAAGTCCTGACTTGGGAGATCATCAACGCACAGTCCAAACTACTGAAGCTACAAACACGAAAATTGCGAGGAAAATACTTCTTAGGATGTAGAGGCGCAATAAGAAAGTTTTCCTAAAATTCCATCCCTAAAGGGGTTAAAATGGGAACAAACCATAAAAAAAATTCTTAAAAATCGGGTCTTATATTTATTTGTCATATGATAACATATTTCAATGTATTTTTACATGCTGAATCGAATGGTACCAAATAAAAATATTCTAACTCAAACAATTCGTGAGATATTGCACATTTTCGAATTTGGCGTTGCCTTTGGCGACAAAACCTTAAAATTTATTGCATTGATCGCCAAGTGATATTTTCTAAAATACATTCGTCATTGTTAAAGATCAAACAATACTTGGCGATTTATAAGATTTTGGATAAGAAAGAAATCACCTGATATTTTGATTAGATGAAATCTCAATAATGCCAGTTTTCGGGCTCTTTGTTTTAACTTTTGTGATTGCTTCGGGAATTTGGAATTGAATATTATTCGGTATTTTTATGTTAGCTGGGTGCCAGTGATTGCCAAAAGATTTTTAATCTCGCCAATCATCCTTTTTTTTTTTTTTTTTTTTTTTTTTTTTGCTAATCTTTTAACGTTAGCTAATAACAACTAGCCATTATTTTAACATTGCAATATAAATCTTAAAAAACTTATTTAAAATAACTAAAATATAATCATAATAAAATACATAAACACAAACATATCAAGACAAATAAAATACCACGCAAAATATTCCAATTCAAATGATGCCAATTGAAACAATATTTGGTCAGTTTTTACTGGCGCCCAGGAATATAAAAGTACCTATTATTCTTACGGATATTTATGTAATTGTGATTTTTGCATAAAATATGTCTGCTGAAGTAAAGTTTCAAAGGTCTGTACGGTTTCGATATTGCACATTTTCTATAATTTGGTGGTACCTTTAGTGCCAACTCATCAATATTTCTAACATTACAAGTTATAATTTCTAAACATGCATCCATTACTATATCTTCTTTACTATCGCCACTGCAACATATCCAGAGGAGTCTCATCCTGCCACTTCAAGGCACGGCACGAGGTGCAGGGTAACTGAGATCCGAGATCAACAGCATTATTCCTGAAATAATCAATATGAGGATCATAATTAAAGCCAGACAAATACTTAGTAGTCCAAGGCAATAATTTGATATGCGATCTCTTTTCATATTTTCCTGTAGCTGTCTGACCAAAAGCGTACTCTGTTGGATGAATGCAATTCACCGGTATATTTAGTTTGATTCAAAATTCGTTTGGAGAAACCGACCAGCGTAGCGGGCGAAGCTTGCTAGTATTTTATAAAATGAATTTGGTAAATCAAAGTCAAAAACTAACAGCCAAACAATATTTGAAAATGCTTAAAAAGGATGAGTTGGAAAGTGATCTTACAGCTATATTCAGTAAACTAAGAAACACGGAGCAATACTGGAAGAAACCCAGAAACGACATTAACTGCATGATACAACACTATGGACCGGCAACTTGGTTCCTTACTTTAAGCCCTTCGGAATGGATGTGGAATGACTTAGGTGAATATATCAAGGATATAAACGGTCCTGAAATGGCAAATAAAAGCATAAGTGAATTAGTAGCAGTAGATCCCGTGTCTACTTCTCGCTTTATAGAGAATAAGTTTCGTGCCATTCTAGATTTCCTTACTTCCTCAGATGAACCGTTGGGTAAGGTGGAACATTACTTTTGGAGACGGGAATATCAAACTAGAGGAGCTCAGCATTTTCATATGTTACTGTGGATTAAAGATGCTCCTGTAATCAATGAGTCCTCTATAGATGACGTAGCATCTTTTATAAATAGATATATAACATGTGCTATTCCTAAAAGAAATATTTCTCCAACTCTCCATAAACGGGTCACATCATTCCAAAAACACAAACACAATGATTACTGTATGAGAAAAAAGAAAACAAAAAGTGGTTTTCGTTCTGTATGTAAGTTTGGGTTTCCTAGATTAGTTACTGAAAAACTTGTGATCAGGGATACAATAGAATCCATAGCCGCAAGAAAAACACTATCGAAAAACAATCGTCTGTACGATCTTGTACGCAAGGAAGAGTGGAAAATGATTAACGATTACAATCCTACAATGTTGCTAGCATGGAATGGGAATATGGATATACAATACAATGGTGAAAAAACATCCATTCTAAATTATTATATCACAAAGTATACTACGAAAAGTGAAAAGACACACCTTATGGATGCATTTAATGATATATATTCAACGAAAAGTTTGAGAAGCAAGTTATTCAACATAGGTCTAAGATTATTAGGACACAGAGAATGCGGAGCTTTAGAAGCTAGTGATACTCTGCTTGGCATACAACTATATGGTACCGATCCACAAACTACAATTAGGTGGCTAGATGTAAATATTCATCGTAACAGAAGGGTTAAGTCCAAATCGGAGATGAATATGCTCGATCCAAAATCCACGGACATATTCTACGAATCTTGGGTTGATAATTTCTATCCAGAAAGGCCACAAGAATTAGAAAGAATGCATTTATTTGATTTTATGAAGAAATTTGACATCGTGAATAAAAAGCCGGTTTCAGGGAGAGCAAAATTTTATGTTTTAAAAGAGGGAAGTAAATACTTAAAAGAAAGAGACAGACCGTACATTTTAAATCATTATCATTATGATGCCGAACAAGTGCCAGAAAAATATTTCTTCGCTCTACTTTTGATGTTCAAACCTTGGCGTAAATTAGAAGAGTTGAAAATGGGCTTTGAGACTTACACTGAAGCTTTTCACTCGGAAAAAGATGCGTTTAGAGAAGCATTTAATTTCGGGAACTCATGCATAGAACAACGAAAAAAAATAGAAAAAGCTATCACAAAAGTAGAATCTAAAATATCAGAATTAATTGAAGAGAAAGAAAATATTGAAGTTGACGGAGGTCCTGATAATCCATTAGAATTCAATGCTTTAGAGGTTACAAATGCTATGGAAGATTTCTGTCGCATTAACATTGAGGAAAATCTAAATATTGACGATTTTGAAGAAATATTTAAAAGTCTTAATAATGATCAAAAGAGAATATTTGATAGCATTACCATGAAATTGAAAAACACGGATCATAACGATGAAATTTTTCGATGTTTTGTCAGTGGTACCGGAGGAACAGGAAAAAGTTACTTAATAAAAGCTATCAAACTCTGGGTCCACCATTATTTTAAAAAAAAAAGTAGCAGTGAGAGCACCAACAGGAATCGCAGCATTCAACGTAAATGGACTAACGATACATAGGCTTCTTCAGCTGCCAGTTGAACATAAAAAGACACCAAGATATAAACCACTATCCGATGAAGTACTTAAAATATTAAGATCAGATTTAAAAGACGTTGTTTTATTCATCATAGATGAAATTTGAATGGTTTCAAACGTCACCTTAGCATTTATACATTTCCATCTTTCAGAAATATTTGATACAAGTGATGACAATAATGGATGGTTTGGTAAAAAACACATCCTGGTCTTAGGAGATCTTTTGCAATTACCGCCTGTTAGAGAGAAATCTCCTTTCGAATTTTTTTCACCTTCTGAAGGGACCAAGTTATTCGGATCACTTAGTGTTCCTAATTTATGGAAAGAATTATTCATGTATGACGAACTCACAGAAAACATTAGACAACATAATGATTCTGTTTATGGTGAAATACTAAAAAAAATAAGAATAGGAATAATTACAGAAGCAGATTATGATGTCTTATCAAAAAGACTCATTCCATTTCAATCGGATACTAACGAGGGCAGACTGCGAGATATTGCAGATTATCTTTTAAAATGTTCAAATGATACAATATGTTTGTTGCCCACAAGAAATATGTGTCACCAATTGAACGACGCCATGCTTAAAGGACTCGATGGTCCTGAAATACGCCTTATTGCAACAGATAATCTTAAATGTCCAAAGTTCTTAACAAAAAGAGCTCGCAAAGTCCTTTTAAATTATGAAGAAGATGATTCAATGACAGCAGGATTACAAGAAACGATAATAATTAAAAAAGGAGTTAGAGTGATGTTAAAAAGAAATATTGATATAAATTTGGGTTTGGTAAATGGCTCTATAGGCACAGTCATAGATGTTAAATGGCATCCAGAGAACCACAACAAAGTCAGAAGGGTGTTGATAGAGTTTTGCAACTCTCAACTATATGAGTTGGCTCCCGTAAAATCCAAATTTGAGGTGATTAACAAAGCATATGTTCACAGAGAGCAATTTCCAATATGTGTAGCATACGCTGTAACAATTCATAAGAGTCAAGGTTTAAGTTTACAAAGCGCACTTATTGACATAGGATCTTCCGTCTTTTCATGTGGGCAAGCGTACGTAGCTCTATCGAGAGTGAAAACTCTAAATGGGGTTCATCTAATTAATCTCGATGTTAACAACATTATAGCTCAGAAATCGGCAATTAGGGAATACAACAGGCTCAGATCTATTTACCAATCAGATATGAAAATGATTGAATATACAAAGCCGTGGAGAAAGAAAATTAGAGATAGAAAGTGGGCTATGCCGAAAATTGTATCAGTTGTTCAAGGTCCAGATTCTCAAAAGAAAAGAGGAAAAAGGAAGCGGTGTTCTACAAGAGGAAATTCGAAATGCAAAAACAGTATATAGAAAAAATATTATTTAGATGTATATCATTATTTAATCAGAAATAAATGTAGGGTAGATAAAAACGGTGTTTCAAAAGGATATAATATTTTAGAAGACTGTATTTAATATCTTTCCTCGTACTGTCTAATAAAATAAATCAATTTGAATAAATGTTGTATTGATTACATCAGATTGATAAACACTGGTCAATTTAAATATACAATAAAGAAATAAGATTAAATTATCCTATAAAATTTAATATAAAAATTATCGTACAGAAAAAAATACAGCATCTTTAAAGTTCCAATTGAATATTGAATTCCATTGAGAAAAATGTATTTTAGGTTACAGAAAACACTTAAAAATCTTACGTAAAATGTTCATTTTTCACTCTATATTTTAATATAAACTTGAAGTGAAATATAAATTTGTAAAGTCCAATAAAATCAATAAAATTGTTTTCATATTAATATATTTTAGTAAACACATTAAAAAAACATAAAAAAAGTAGTGATATCCCAACAAAAACTTTTCAGTAAAAAAAAAAAAAAGCGCCAAGTTCTTCTTAAGGTTTCGGCCAGAAAAAGCAGTGATATCTGAAGCTCGCCCAATTTAAAAGTCAAACATCCCAAATCTTTCATTGAAAATGGCTTCCTGCGACTTGGCCGTTAATGCATTCTAGGACATTTCCAAATTTATGATTGGAAATTATACATTTATAAATTGTTTGAATATTAAAAATAATATTAGAAATGCAAAGAGACAAATCCCCATGAATATATTGAAAGCAAAATCTTTGTGATAAATACTACCATTCAATTTCAACAAACATTAGTTTTGATTAAGAATCATTCAGTCCACTTATGATTTAATTGTCATTTTGTATGGTCCAAAGTCATTATATCGAAACCGATGAAATAAACTAAATCTACTTTAATCAAATCTCCCAATGTGTTACGTTATGCTGTATATTGTATAATATTGAAATCTTGTTCATTGACGAAAGGAATTCATTCCATATGAACATTTATTATAGTTTGTTTGGATGTATTAAGAGTTATTGCAATGATATTAGAATGCACTTATTCGTTTTTAACAGTCGAAAAACGGATAATTATGTTTGAGCAATTTAATCTTTTGAATATCATAAAGTCATTATCTTCTGAATACAAGTATTTTGTTATTTTTCATTTACTAAGCATTTAAATAGACTCTGAAGTGGTTTTATATGCTTTATTGAAATGTGTATTATACTTCTGTACTTTGTGCTACAAAAAGCGTAAAATGCTGAAAAATATGTAGTAGACATGTACATCATTATACAATTTTTAGTATTTGAAAAACCCTCTTGAATGCATTAACGGCCAAGTCGCAGGAAGCCATTTTCAATGAAAGATTTGGGATGTTTGACTTTTAAATTGGGCGAGCTTCAGATATCACTGCTTTTTCTGGCCGAAACCTTAAGAAGAACTTGGCGCTTTTTTTTTTTTTTACTGAAAAGTTTTTGTTGGGATATAATTTTCACGATTACAGTTGGCTACTTCAAGCACCTACTTTTCTCAGTTTTACATATTTGGATCTCGTGATTCATGTTTTCAATGTTATTTTTTCAAATTTTGCAAGAATATTTTATTTATCAATATATTTTCTTGAAAATGACGCCGCAAAGAGCGTTGAAACGTATGTTGAATCATTAAAAAGGTCTTTATAAGCCTTTTGTTGTTTTATTTTAGTATCACTTAAGCATTTTCCCTAAATTATGAAAATGAAGTTGTTTAAAAATTAGACATTACAATTTAAATTTTTATTTACAAAAAAATGTGAAATGCTTTTAGAGTTTCTGGAATTTGTTAACACAAATTACCTATCGCGGTTTAATAATAATAAAAAAATGTCTTTATCCTAAGCTTGCATGGTGCACTTATTATGCCCACCTGGTTGACCTTATCAGGAGCATGTCAGCTTTCACGAAAATCGTTTGATTTTAATCAACTCGTAAAATATACACCATCAACGCAGCACCAATCGATAGAGCATTAAAAACCGAACAGAGTATGATGGTATTCATAAATAAATAATTTTTTTTTAAAGTGTATAAAAAAGGAGACTTATCAGATAAAAACAAGAAGAGATTACACCAAAAACACAAAATATGAAATTAATTAGTGTCAAATTCCAAAACCTAGCTGAGTGGCAAGTGATCACATGATACAATAGGAGGCTTCTTCATGGTATGTTGATGCCATCTAGCGAATTTTCTGGTTAGTTAACATATAATAGGGGGATGTCTGGCCATATCAGGAACATGGCCATAATAGGGGTACCTACCTTAATATACCACCACCCTTCAAAGGGTTAAAATTTTGATTTATGTTTAATTGACTTCTAATTTTTAAATCTAATAAGTATAAAAATAAGTCTTAAATATATTAGAAATGGTTTGTCATTGTTTTAATCTAAAAATTACAATAAAATAATCCTAAATCGAAATCTTATAAAGTGTCATTTGATACGTTTAGAAATAGTGTTGAGAAAAGCTTTGCTGAGCTAATTCTCTGTACATTAAAAGTCATTTGAAATTACAAGATGGAATTTATGTTTAAGAGAGCTTCATTCTTAAAAAGTGAGATTGCTTAATATAATAAAACCCGCCATCACGAGATACTTCACTGTTAAAAATCTGCAGAAAACTGTTCCGTCATTCGACCATTTTTAAAGATAACGGTTTCTTGACCATATTATAAAGCGTATCTGATAATATTACAAACCATCTTACGGTCAGAACAGAGATAAATTACGGTTATGTAACCGTTTTCTATAAAAACGGTCGAATAACTGGATAGTTTGCTGCAAACGTTTAACCGTGTGGAGAAAAGCTAATCCCACATTTTATATCTGAGTTAGAGAATGAATCGAGACGTTATTTCATTGAATTGAAACTAGTCACTTTTTTAACCGACTTCAAACAAAGGGGGTTACAGAGTTCGTTATTTATTTATTTATTTTTTTTTTTTTTTATGTCCACACATAAATCTTGAACAAATGCTCCAAACTTAATAATTCTACTTTTTTTTTTTTTTAATGTTTTGTTTTGGTAATAGTCCCGTTTCAATTGCATTAGGATCTAAAATTGATATATTTAATCCAGTATAAATTTTAGCAGGAACCAAAGTAGATATATTTGCGTGATTGTCTGTTTTCGATACTCTTTTTTTACTCGTTACGCTCTAACGTTCGTAAAAATTAATCAATCACTATGAAATTTGAATATCTTGTTAAATACTACTTTTTAAAAATGATTATCGCATCACATATAGTTTTTTGCGCAGACCTAGCGATGAGACGCCTGAATTCCGACACCAAGCGTGGATCCGAGACGGTATCAGGTTTGATTTTTACATCAGCCCTCGGTACCGGTCGTAAAGTAAAATTTTTATTTATTCTCAAACTGAAAAAAAAATAGAGTTTTTATTAATATAAAAATTTCAATTCTTATGTTCATATTTTTTAAATTTTTCATGTTTCATTTTTATATCTGGCGTATAATGTGCACCTGAACAGTTTGATCGATTTTCTTGTATGAAAAGTACTCGCTATACAGCTGAATATACCGTACTTACCTCTACAGTCTCAGCTTTATAAAGTATCAGTATTTGTTTTATTCCTCCCCAGAACAACCACATTCCTTCTTTGCGGAAAACATGGGAGTAAGCACAGATTACTTGAAAGAACACTAGAGAAAAACAAAAACAAATAAATATATTAGATTATAGAAGGTGAAAAACTGTTCTTTCTATTTGATATTTTGGAACTTTTTATATTATCCACAGGCAGATGATAAATCGCCAAATATTATTTCCATCGCCATCATTCGTGTTACATTCATTTCATTTAAAATATAAACCTTTCACTCATTTCATTTAAAACGCATACATTTAAAATATAATGTATATTTTACACACATTTTAAATACATGCCTTTCACACATTTTATTTAAAATACAATAATGATAATTATAATAAAAATAATACGAAGAAATAATTGTATAAATCCAAACATCTTATATCACCATCAAACCATCGTTTTTTTTAATAAATACATATGAAAAATAAAAGCTGCTATTGGAGAGATTTACGCAAGAAAAATCTACTCATTTTTAAGTGATTTCGAACAAAACAGGTTAACTTATATATATTTTTTTCTTTAATTTATATCCACGCATGACTTTTAAACATATGTTCCATAGTTCTTTTTTTGTTGATAAGGCCTCTGGTCCTGTATCAGTTTCATTATAAGTCAAAAAGTGGTATGTTTCCGCATGTTTTTTTTTTCTCTTTTTACTTTTTTAAAACACTTTTAAACATAGTTGAAAAGTGTTTGTGAATTCGGATTGTCTGTCCATTTGCCAGTGCTCTAAATCGCGTAAATATACATGGTAACTGATATACGTTATTGAGATTTGCTATGCCATGTTCGGTATTGAAAATGAAGTGCTTACCATTTATATTCAGTTTACAGGGACATCAAAAGTATGTCATTACATTAAGGTCAATAAGGAATTATTTTTTTTTCAGAGGATTTTAATAATCCTCTTTAATAAAAAGCTATGCGCTGCCGACGACTGGATTTTCAGCTAATCGTTGCCACAGATTAATCTCGGAAAATGTAACATTTGAAGTTACTGAAAAAATTAATAGCTCGAAAAGTATTTGTCAGGAAATTGTTTGACAAACTGCGTTAGAAAGGTAAAAAAAATTTTCTGGATAAAAATTTCAAATCTTAATGATTTTGACGTTTTTCAAATATTGAATTTAAAAAATTACCAAATTTCACAATGGAGTACCACAGCGAAACTTTACTGCCTATAGCACGAGTCACAAATTATAGTAGCCTTATTATTCTGTTAAATTATAAAAGTGAATTATGATGTCACGAGTGCATGATTTTTATTTAATTCTCGACAAATAGCATATTTTTGTCCACCCCAATGAGGCATATCAATTTCAATATATTTGAAGTATTGTAACTTCATTAAGATCCAACGGAAATGATTTTTTTCTATATAGACACCATAATGTAACACAATTATTCAATTTTTTTTAAAGCTGACCTATTCAATAATAGAGTCTACAGAAAATTGGCCTAATTTAGAAAGAAAGTTTTTTGGATACCTTTTGGTACTTTTCCGTTATACCAACATATTGCCAAAATGTATGCTAATGCGTCATTCATTTCAACCCTGAATGTGCAAATAATTTTTATTTCAAACCGTGCCAAGCACTATGACTCGCTATTTATTCAATGCGAATCTCTTTTTTTGAAAGAACAACCTTGCGGAATGGATTTTGTCGGGACTTGCACTGTTAGTTATATAATTTAACAGAGATGGTTTTAGTATCGCGCATATTGTTCTACTTTGCTTAGTTATAGAATTATGGGGGAAAGTTTTATAATCAGATGAACCCGATTATGAAAGCTTAGCCTTTTAAAAATATTCTGTCGCATGTATTTTGACGGAACCTTCACTGTTAGTTAGATGAGTTTTCAAGGATGGTTACAGTATATAGCATATCGTTTTATTGTTCTTTACCAAATCCTACTGTAAATGATCAACTAAAAGAGTTTGTCCTTAACAGCCCAAATTTTGTCTGACACATTAAAAATGTAATAACGCAATGGCGTTCGTATCGTTTTCAGAAATGCAGACGGGCATTCCAAGTAAAGGTACATATCGTTTTTAAACACAGGGTCACTATTTCGTTTGATTAAAGGTGCGTTAAGAGAAATTGACCAGCGTAGCGGGCGTAGATTTCTAGTGTTGCATATTTCAAACAGAATAAAATTGGCAAGCATCACTAAGGTGGGCGACAGCATGTTTTCTATAGAGTATAGAATAAGTAGCAATTATAGTTAGTTTACAGGGACGTCCCAAAAGAATCCCACTACATTATCGCCTATAGTGAAAAATCATTTGAGGTATTTTCATGATGTTACACTATTTCAGACGTAAAGAAATTGATATATATTACTGAGGTGATTTACAATTGTGTTTTCTATCCATTAGAACGTAGATCATTTATTTACAAAAACACTAACAAAAATTGGGTTACAGGATTGACTAACTATGAGCCATAACTACTGGATTAGCATTTTCATCTGTGATAGATACATTTTTAACCTAACTAATTTTTAGTATCTTACAAGGTGGGTTGATCATTTACAGGGCTGCAAAGAATTCGCACACATTACCAGCTATGAACATCAATTGCTGAAATTAAATTTTTATTGCTTTTTTTTTTTAGGTATAGTGGAAAGTGTTTCATAATATATGCCGTGATGTATGATATTTCGTTATTGTTTTATTTTATAAGCTCTAACTTTTATATTATTTGACCAATCGTCACAAAATTCGAATATATTGTTAAAGTACACATTGGTACTTTATGGTTTTAAAATAGTCATCGCGTATAATTATTTTTAAAGAGACGAAATCCAGGGAGGGGCAAGATTTTTGAACACATGTTCCTGTAGTCCACTGCCAAGCTCGCGTTTTTCAGTAATGAATATAAATATGAAATAATTCAAAATTAGATTTTCTTTCTACCTAGTAATCGTGCAAGACAATTTTTAAAAATAACAACATAAAATGAAGTACAGAACTGTAACAAATTAGAAATAATAGAAATTCAAAATTTTCTAGCAGGGAATTTTTTTTCTCAAACTGGAGCACTGAAACAGTATATTACCGTTATTAGAGGGGTGGAGGCCCCCTGGCACCCCGTTTAAGATAAATTTTAAACTTATGAACGTGAAAAGAAAACGAAATTTAAAAAAATGTGTTTTACGGTGTGTTGGGCTCTCCTGATGCAAAATTCCTTAATTAATTTTTCTCTAAGCGTTGAATTATTTTAAGTTACATAAAAAGAAGAAATTTCATTCTTAAAAAAAAAATCCGCAGAGGAAAAATTTAGTTAATTAATTTTTTTTAATTTCGAGACGTCCAATGCCATCTCCTGCTTCTTAATAACAGCGTTCATAGGATACATCGATAATCTATTTCTACTATTCAAAATTTTCTTTGAATTTTATTAATTTCATTTTATATGCAGAAAATGTTTTAAAAATTATCTGTTATAATATTTTTTTATTGTTTTATGAATGAAATATATATTTTTAATGTGGTGTTGTTATTTAGGTATCAGTAAAATTAAAAGTTCAATACATATCTTTTTCTGTAATTTCCAGCTCTTTTTTTTTTCTTTTGATAACGATTTCAATTTTCAATTTTTAGAAAAAATACTGAATTCATTTCAGAACATATACTAAAAATAGGAAAACCTACTAATAAGCAGCTCAGATGATTTGTAAAAACAAATACATTATTTTAGAGGATTTTTTTTTGTTATGACAGCAAATGATGTAATAAATCAAGGTTTATTATAGCCATCAAACTCTTCTGTAGCAGATATAGTTAGTATTAAGACTAGTTTTAAAACTATATTAATTGCAGCTTATTGATTTTAATGATTAAATTTTGTAAGTTTCGTAATATTTTTAATTTAGCTATTATATTCTATTTCATCACAATATAAATGATAATTGGAGGATAAAAAATAGTAGAGTTAAATATAATGATGATATTACATTAAAGAACTCAGAAAAAAATTAAAAATAAACTACATTTTTGATATTATTATTTTTATAACTATTTTTAACCAGTGTAGAAAAACTTTCGCCATTCTATCTTTGACGTGATCGTAGAATTAGATATGCCTGACAAAGAAAACTAATGATCTTGAGATTTTTATTTATTTAAAATAATCAGGAGTGTTTAGAACAGTGATTTCCAACCTTTCTCTCACTATGTCCCAGTTAAGCATCTCTGAAATCCTAATGCCCCCCCCCCCCCCCGTGACGTAAACTTCTTATCATTAAATATGTATATATATATATTGTTATTCTCTCTCATTCACGTAAAAGAAGCTTAAAGGATCATTACCCAGTCTAAATGAGCTTTCAAAGAATGTAGTCTCTATAAATCAAAATAATGAGAAAAAAATGACGATTGAAATACTGAGAAAGAAGTCCCTAAGAAATTGCTATATAAAATAATAATAATATGAAGTGATACGAAAAAAAATATAGTAAATACAGTTTTAAATTATATAACAGAAAACTGAAATTCATAAAAAAATATAATTCTGATATATACTGGTCATATAATAATTCTTGTACAATAAAAAAGGCTTTATAGAAATAATAAACTGATTTTATGCATGGTTTTCGTGACTGAAAAATACAAGTTAGAAAAATTTGTTAAATTAAATGCACATTTACATGACTATGAATTGCCCATTAATTACCAAAATTCTATGTTTCCGAGCTTTTTTTCTCTATTGTCATGAATCGACCGCTGTGTAATTTTAATTTTCAAAATATGTGTGCCTTAATATAAATTTACATACTATGTATTTATATATATTTTTCCTTGAACCATAAACAATTCGTTATTAATCCTTTTTTTCCTGATATCCCCACTGTAGTATTTATGAATTTTCTATAGCTGGTAGTAACTAATTGAGACATTTGAAGTATTTTTTTATGTTAAATATGGTTAAGACAGTCAATTTCAGATGCACTCTTAACTACTTTCAGTTGTGTAATTTTTTCATGCTAGATTTCCCAGAAAAAATAAAAATATATAGCTCATTCGATGAATAACCAGAAAAAAATGTATGGAAATCTAAATTATCTCTAACAGAAAAAAATTAAATTGTAGTATAAAAATTAATTTTAAAGTTATAATAGAAAAAAAATTTAAATGATTTTTCTTTTCTGTTATTTTCTTTTATATTTTTGAATGATTTTTTTTTTTTTTTTACTTATTGCAAATGTTTTTAATTTAGTTTTAAAATTTGCATGTGATACATTTAGTGTTTTTTTACTATACAACATCTAGAAAAAAAATCACCGAAAATATTTGGCAGGGAATTTAATAAATATTCCGGAATTACCACCGTAAAATACAAATTAACCCCCTCCCTCTGTGCGGCGTACTGCCTATGTTGAGAAACCATGATTTAAAGGTTTTCATACGATAAAAAACCTTCAGCCATTAAAAAAAAACTTATCAGCTTTCATACTGATTAATCTCTCTCTCTCTCTCTCTCTTTTTTTTTTTTTTTTTTTTTTTTTTTTTTTAATATTATTACATTTTACATGGTGAAATATTCGTTAAGTTTAAATCTCAAAGATATTTGCATATTCCTATTTAGATTTAAAGAACAATAATACAAACAGAGTATAAAAATGGTTTCATTAAAACATCGATGAAATAATTTTCATAGAATTCCATGCACGAAAGTTGCATTGTTATAAATAGGAATACATTAAAGGATGATCTTTAATATATATTAAAAGAGTTTCCCTTTTCTTTCGAGTAATAAGTAGATAGGTTTCATTAAGGGGATCCGGGACACAAAAATTGTCAAATTTTTGAAAAATATTTTATTGTATTTAAACATTCTCTGTTTTTATCCGTTTAAAATGACGTTTAAATCATGTTTCTATCTTAAATAGAACAGGATATATTAATTTTTTGTTTTAAAAATCTAGCTTTCAAGTAGTGGTTGTTATGGAAACGTTTTTGCGTTTTTCTGCATGATGGGTTCTTCTAGACATTCTCGTCTTTAAATCGTTATAAGTCAAAAACAGTTAAAGATAAATGGTTCAAACTTGAAACATGTCTTTTTCAGTTATTTTACTTAAATTTTGATTCAGCAAATTTGAAAAAAAAAATATTTACTTTTGAAAATATATTTTTCTTTTTTAAAGTTACATTATTTTTTTAAAGTTTTTATTTTAAATATTTTAAATATATTTTTTTAATTAATATTTTTAAAATGCTGAATCAAAATTAAAATTTATATATTTCTGTTTATTTAAATGAAAAAAAAATGAAATTCTAGACATAATATTTCGAGTTATAACAATTTTAAATTACCCCACTTTTTTATTAAATTTTAAATTAATTTTTTTTTAAAGTTATGAGAAGTTTTATCATGTGATTTTGTTTACAGATGATATGGTTAACCATCACAAAAAATTTCAAAATTTTAACTCAATAAATAATAATAAAAAGAAAATGTGTCCCGGACCTCCTTAAAGTGCTAAAGTTCTAATTAAAAAAAGTGCTAAATTAAAGCGAGTTTCCCTTTCCTTTCAAATAATAAGTCGGATATGTTTCATTAAAGTGCTAAAGTGCTAATTAAAAATGTGCTAATTCCTAAAGTGCTAATTAATTAAAGTGCTAATTCATTAAAGTGCTAATTCATTAAAGTGCTAACCTTTAAAAAATAGTATTAAAGAAATTTCTGTTTCATTTCATGGATTAAGTAAACTGGATTTTCTGCGTTTTGTTCCAAATTGTATTCAATTGACTTATGTCTTGTCTTGATAACAGTTAGTGTAGAGATAATGTTAATATTTATAAACTAAAACTAACATTAAAAAAACTTGAAAAGATTAATTTAGATGGAACAAATGCTGACGTTCAAAAAATTCTACTGTGAATTCATTAAAAGGAAAATAATTTTCAACTTATATAAACTATTCATACGAAACTATCTAAATACATTTTTATTCCACCACTCTCCCGTTATTTTTAAGATATGTTTTTATACTGGTGAATATTGGTTAATATTATCTTGGCTAATACTGCCTATATTGGTTTGTAATATCACATCACTTCAACATTGAGGGTTTTGAAGGTTTTAACAAAAAATACTTCGTTAATATCGTTGCCAATATTTTCAGTGTAAACTCAACATTTCTGCTAAATTAGAGTTTAGTTGCAAATATTTACAATAGAAAGTCAATGTGGAAATATTTAAAGCAATATCTTTAAGAGTCTTCGGAAATCCGAATTGGCTATTTTCTGGCACATTTTTGAAATAATTTTTCTTCGCAAGCATCTAAATTTGGCAGGTGCTTGTTATTCAAAACTATGTAATCGAACATTATTTTTCCTTTCTTCGAAAAAAAAACAGAAGATTTTTCAGAAAATGTTGGTAAAGTTGGCGTTTTGAATCAAATTTTCAGACGCAACAGCACGGGAAAGGGAAAAAACTGGCATCATGAGACAAGAATCACTTATAACTCAAGATGTAAATCATTTATCGAAAAATAAAAAACATTTTCGATTACAAATCACTTCGAAATTATGTCTGGAAGTGTCATGTTTTATGTTTAACAATGAGTCAGAAAATGTGTCAAAAAGTTTCGCGATTTGTAGGAGTGAAAAATATTTTTTTTGTGAACCGTTGTAATTATAAATATATCGAAAGTAATGTTTGTATTTTAATGCTATGGCGTTTCATTCGAAGTATTTCTGACGAATGCAAATTCTAGCACAATATTGAGCCAAATATAAACATAATATGTCATGTTAATACTGACAACATCTTCTGAAACTGTTTTAGCCAATTGTCGGAACATTCCAAAAAAATTTTAACCGACTTTTATCATAGGAGGCTATTCAATTCGCTTGCATGTATATTTTAAATGTATGTCCACGCATAACTATTGATTGATGCTCCAAGTTTAATAATTATTTTTAATTTCTAGGATTCAAAGTCAGAACGTCAACACCTAGGACGATAACTCCATAATGCAAATGGTCCTTAAGAGGCCATCTGATGGCCACCTTTGCTCTGGTGAGTGTTTAACGAATTATAATACAAGTAGTCGGATGTGCCAATCCCAAAACTTTCTTCTATCTCACACAGGTTTTCCATACACTAAAAAGAATCAGCACCAATTTAAATTAAGGTCTAACTGAATCTAAAGTTTTATTGAATTCCGTGCATTAGTTCTTGAGTTATGACTATTGCTAAAATCGTGTAAATCCTGCAAAATGCAGAATAGCAGCGCCACCTGTTGGAAGATTTAGACCAAAATCTAATCAACAACAACTTATGTCAACGTCTAACTGAATCTGAAGTTTGATGAAAATCCGTGCATTAGTTCTTGAGATATAGCTATCATGATAATAATGAAAAAAGTAGCATAGCAGCGCCACCTGTTGGGCTATTTACACCAAAATGTAATCAGCATCTATTTATGTCAAGGTCTAACAGAAACGAAAATTTGATGAAATTCCGTGCATTAGTTCTTGAGATATAGCTACCGTTAAAGTCATGAAGAAAGTAGTATAGCAGCGCCACCTGTTGAGATATCTACACCAAAACGTAATCAGCGTCTATTTATGTCAAGGTCTAACTGAATCTGATGAAAATAAGTGCATTAGTTCTTGAGATAGAGCTATTGCGGAAATCGCGGAAAATGTAGCATAGCAGCACCACCTCTTGGGCGATTTTCACTTGCGTGATTCACTTGGGCGATTTAAATTTGAACTGAATATGCTGGAAGAAGGGGGAAACGGTATGGCATAAGAAAAAAGTTACAAAGTGTATCAATAGATGGCGCTGTAAGCAGCATACTATGCAAATTAAAAGACATTCATGCGCAATTAAAAACCGAATCATTATGTTCTTTTTATGCGGTTTTTGGTCCAAGGACAATTAAAAACCGATTTTTCCCATCCAATACCTTGCCGTGATGGATAGGCTTTCCACTATCAGTTCCACAACTGTTGACTTTGGAAGTCATTTTTTCCGTCAAACAACCTAAACACTCATGCACATTGAACAGTATGGTTGGTTTACTGTGCAACTCATTCCAAAGCCGTCATAGTTCGATTAAAAATGTCACTTGTAACCGAATCCACTTTCTTTCAACCGCTTACAGCGCCTTCTATTGATACACTTTGGAACTTTTTCTTTCTTATGCTATACTTTTCCCCCTTCTTCCAATGTGTTCAGCTTAAATTTGAAGTCATTCTGACCAGTGGTCCTTTTTTACAGCATTTTGAAAGTGGGACTTTAATTATAATCACCCTGCACATTGTGTAAAAAAACCTATTTGCCAAATTCATGCAATTTCTTGAGCTGGTTAAATCATTTAATTAATTTGATTTATACAGAAGAAAGTTTCGTAATGACCACAACATACTAGTTTTGTTTGTTGCTTTGAATGGGTTCGTTCTGGTGGTGGCCCTGTTTCAATTTCATTAAGATCCAAATATTGTACGTTTGGCTTTCTATCTTTTTGTTTTGTTTTGTATAGGCATTAATTTTCGTAAAAATCGGACAATATTCCTAAGTTTTGAGTGGTATATTAAAAGGACAGCGAACGTTAAAATTTATTTTATATTTTTTTCACCATAGCGATACGAAATTTTATGCATATATACATTTCACCATAAGTATATGGAATACCTTAAAATAAATTTCTAATTTTATTGAAATTCTAAGATATATTAAAAAAAATTAAATTTATAAACAAAATTTTAAAATGCTCCCTGCGTCTTAATTTTTGAGATAGTTCCCCATATTTGTCTTTGAATCACTTAAAACTGTATTACAAAAAAATATATATATGTATCAGTTATTTAATCCTTTTGAATAGTTAATTTTTAAGATTTTTTTTTCTAAATTCCATTTAGTTTCATCAACATTTTGCCTATTAATAAGCTATAAATCAAATTTAATTACCTTGATGAAGTCGAATTGTAATATGTATATTTTGTAAGCAATATTAGGATTTTTCCTTATAAATTTCATGAAATTTGAACAAAGATTAAGACGCATGGAGCATTTCAAAAATCTAAAAAACTTGAAAAGTCTGTTTTGAGAAAAACATATTTAAAGCTTATTAAAAGGCTGAAAAATTGCTTGTGTACAAAATTCAAACGCTAGTAACTTTGCGAAAAATCATCACACGTGTATACATTTTCTCGAAAATGGTTGAGTACAAACTAGAGAAATATATTACACACAAAAATTAATTTTGATTTTTGGGTCGATTTCTGCTTAAATAAAGGTCCACAGTTTTATGTTACGTTTTAAAACAGTCATCGTATCCTGTTTATTTTATTATGCTCTTTTATTTAACTTAAGGGGTCCGTGACACAAAAAGCTTCAAAATTTTCTTAAATATTTTATTTTTTTAAAAGAACTCTCCGTTTTTATCAGCTTAAAATGGCGTTTAAATCATGTTTCTATATTAATTAGAACAGGATATATTAATTTTTTGTTTTAAAATTCTAGCTTTCAAGTAGTGGTTGTCATGGAAACGTAATTTGCGTTTTTTCGCATGACGGGTTTCCTTACGAGTTCTCGTCTTTAAATTATTATAAGTCAAGAATCGTTAAAGATAATTGGTCCAAACTTGTCTTTTTCAGTTATTTTACTTTAATTTTGATTCAAAAAATTTGAAAAAAAAAATTTACTTTTGAAAATATGTTTTTTTTAAATAAATTAATTTTTTTTCAAATTTTTACTTTAAATATTTTTTTTAATTAATATTTAAAATAATGCTGCATCAAAAAATAAAGCTTATATATTTCTGTATAATTAAATGAAAAAAAAGAAATTTGACAAATAATATTTCGAGTTATAACGATTTTAAATTACACCACTTTAAAAAAAAATTTTAATTAAATTTTTTTTTAAAAACTTTATAAGAAGTTTTATGATATGATTTTGTTTACAAATTATATGGTTAACCATCAGAAAAAAACTTAAAATTCTAATTCAATAAAGAAAAATGTTTTTAAAATGTGTCCCGAACCTCTTAACTTAGTTCATATATATAAAGACGGAATCTTGTAATCACTTTTTCACTCACTGCCTGATGTGCTAGAATTATAAAAATTACCTACACAGTGTGTTTCCGACACACTGTGTGTACAACATTTTAATATTTTTAGAACTTAATTATATGTTAATTTTAAGGCATTTTCCCGTTAGACGGGTGCAGGGGATAAATTGCCAAATATTCTTTATGGTTACAGCTATATACGAGTTACAACAATAATGGAGTTAATTATGCGCTAAACCACGATTGCTAAAATATTCCAACTGGCTGTGAAACTGCAACTATGAAATACTTTAAAGACTAACATGTAGAAAATAACACATAAACATAAAATAATAACTGTAATATACATATTTTTTAAATACGCTTTTATTTTATTTATTTTTTTACTGGGAAATGGCATAAATTTGAATATATCATATTCTACTCCAAGTGAATAAGAGCAATATTGGTAACAATTAAATATAAAGTGAATGCGGATTAAGAAAACAAAACATTTGATTGGGGCAAATCATTTTTATTCAAATACGCCAACTTACGTGCATTAATTAAATATCTGTGCAATAAGTTAAGAAACAATTCCTCGAAGTCGGTTTCATTTTATTCTTAAAAATTACTTTTTATTACTTCAGATTAATGGACGGAAGTGATTTTTGTAATGCTGAATATAACCAAGCTTTTTGGTAAATAAATAAAATAACTTCAAAATATTAAAGAAAAATTAACTTTCGACTGTAACAAAAATTGATCAGCTATTTTTACCGGATTCTAAGAATTACATATAAAAAAAATAATAAAAATTTATACTTTAAAAATTAGAAACACTCTTTAAGCTAAAAAATATCTAATTATCGTTTGCCTTTTTTTTTAATTATTATTATTTTAACTGTCTGAACAGTACTTGATACTATACTTTGAGATAGGAAGACAAATCTAAATATCATAATCCGCTTCTGAAACTTTTTTTGTATAAAAAATTAGTTCAATTTTTTTAAGTAAAAATTAATGGTATATAATGCTATTCTTGAAATCTTCACATTATTATAAAATCATAAAATTAAATACATTGTGGTTTTATCAGCTAATAAGAGATTTGTTCCAGTGAAAATTTTCTACTACATATTTTCCAAAAGCGTAAAAGTTATTCATTCATAAATGGTTGAGAAAATATCCACTTTTGAACACAAAGGTAATCGCCGTATTTTTTAACCGATTTTCAACGAAGGAGGTTATACAATTTGTTGGTACCTTTTTTTTCTTTCTGTTTGTAACCGCCTGGAGATGATCCCGTTTCAATATCATTAAGATCTAAAAATGAAATGTGTTGTTTGTCTGTTTTCATGTCTTTTCTTTTTATACTTTAGAAGCTTTAATATTTGTAAAAACTGACCATCGTCGCAAAGTTTTACAAAAGTGGTAAGTTTACGTTTTTTAAAATATCCGTCGTGTATCGTATATAGGTTTTACTGGGACATCTTAAAAATTTTATACTAAGGGATATTGACAGCAAAAAATGACTTAAAATGAATGTGCACTACATTTCTGAATCAGGTCGGGTAACCCGATTTACCCGAACCCGAACAGGCCAGCGGTTTGGGTTGGGTCGGGCTTGGAATATTTTTTTCGTTACGAATCGCTTTTGAGTTCGGATTGGGTTTTGATTCTTGAGGGCCGGTTTTAAGTAATCCGTTTTTCCAAACGAATATCCACAATACTATTTAAAAAAAACTATATATTTGAATGTAAATGAGTACATGAATGTTTACTTTTCAACATAAAAGATAAAATTGGTATTAAAAATATAATTACAGAGTATTTTTTCATAATTACATTAAACTATGGATTAATGCATTAAAATATGGGGTTAAAGTGAGTTGGGTTTGGATCGATTCAGATTTATTTCAAATAGAATTTTCAGACTCGGATCGGTATAACCCGATCCGTGCAATCCTCTAATGTGGAAAACAAACAAGATTGTTACAAAAACACGAAGGTAATAAATAATTCCTTAAAGACTGTTTTATTTTTTGTTAAAACTTACTCATTAATTACATACCTTATTCAAATTATATGTAAGTACAGTATCAAATAAGTACATCATAGTACAGTATCGTATATGCAATATACAGATAACACGTAAAACTACGTTTACCTGTCTGTAGTTAAAACAAATATATTCTTTTTAAAACTGATTTTACGTTTTAAGCATTGTAAAGCAAAATATTTTGCACAAAAAATGTATATTCTGTTCTTAGTAGACGTATTAAATAAATTTTGTATAAATTTTCTTTAATGGTGCTTTAAAATCCCATCGGGGAACTAAGAGGTACTACACTATTGTTATTTATTATTTATTATACTTTATAAAAATATAAATACTTTTAATAGAAAGACAACATCAGTATATACTTACAGACTCTTTTGCTGGCTGCATTGTTTCTGAAAATGCTGATTAAAGGGACAACATTTGTTATAAATCCATTGACTTTTGGTCCTGGTATCCTTTTCTTCGGTGCTTTAGGCTTCTTTGTTAAAAGATAATAAACAGCAACAGCTAAAACTATCGTTACAAGTGACAGTTTCAGTGGTAATAATGATGAAAAGGCACTAATAGAAACAATGTTTTCAAAACGTTCATACATATTTGACTGGAATGTAGACATGATTGTGATTTATATGCGTGATAATTAGCTTTTCATAAACTAACAAAACTGGAAACACTCAAGTTAATGAAACACTCAGATCATTTCTCATAACGAAGCGCATTAAAAATGTTGACAATCCAATGAGTTATATATATATTATGTTTTTAGCAATGTAAGAATAACAAAATTCACTGTATAAATAACACAGTACGTGATATTAAGCAGAGTATGTATTTAACAATAAGATCAGTTATTCGGAATGGTTATTTCTATAATCACACACTATGTATTTCTTTGTGTATCAGAATTTAAAAATAAAATGTAGTATGATTTGAAATATTTTTACTGTTTCACATTTATACCTTAGAAATGCCTTAGGCTTTGAACAACGTTAATAACCTTAATGAAATTATTATCTGATCGATATTTTGTACGTAACCTTACTTTAATAGCGTTTAATATTCCTCTAAACGTAGAAAGTTCACATCAAAAACTTGCATCCTTTAATGTTTTAAAATTAAAAACATCAATATTGCTAAAGAAAAATTATCACATATCACTTAATCCATTAATCTTTTTCAGGAAATATTTGTAAACAAACGGTGAGAGTTAAAAACATTAAAAAGCACTCTGTTTAAATAGATTTGTTGAAAAAAATTCATAAATTCAAACAAATTTAGCTAGTATGAAAAGTACTCCACTTTAAGAAGAACTTCACAGAGGTAAACATTTTTATGAAAAATCCACTCCATGCTGAATTGAGTTTGTTTTGAACAACTTGCAAGACAAATGAAACAGAGCTTTAACAATTAAAATAGCTCACTCGAACTAAATAAGTTTAAAAAAGGAGACAGCTTAGGTAAAAACTCAATCGGAATATAAAAGCAAACACTTTCTCTCTTGCTACTTGACATCCGACTAAAGGGTTTTGCTTCCACGAAGAGCTAGTTTAGCTTTGTTTATCTGTTCGCCCTTGAAAAGTCTGAAAAAAGATCATTGGGATTCAAGCAGCAACCCTATCGCTTTTTTTTTTTTCATCTCTCTCTGCTAAGACTGATACCTGTTGACCATGATCTCCGCAGTTTAGATAGAAGTTATTTTGCTGGTGACAATATATGGTTTCACAAACTATTATTTTATACTTCATGTGACTTATATAGGAACTGCGTTTATTATGGAATTCTATTTATATTTGGGGCAATGCAATATCCCGATATTGTTTAAAGCACGAAAACCGAATACAATTAAAAGACTTCAACAATCTGCCAATAGTTTTATAGACAAAATTTATTTTACGAAATTTGATCACTCGCAAACAAATAATAATACTAATAAAAAACGTAATTTGAAACTATTGTGAGATAGTCGGAAAACATGGAATGGGGGGGGGGTAAAAATGAAGAAAACGGACAATATTTTGCAAAAAAGGGATGTAATGGTATCAAGAGAGCATGTTCAATAAAATTAGTAATAATATATATATATATATAATATAGTGTCTAGGATATAATAATAGTGTATATATAATATAGTGTCTAGGTAATATAGTGTAAAAAATAAATATAGTGATGTCTAGGTAGTCGGCCAATATACTTCAGTTCATACTTCAGATTTGCACAAATCACAAATATAAGGATCTGTCTTTGCGCCACTATAATCATGGAATATTATGAGATAATGTAATATGAGATGCAATGGTATCAAGAGAGCATGTTCAAAATATAGTGTCTAGGTAGTCGTCCAATGTACTTCAGTTCATACTCCAGATTTGCACAAATCACAAGTATAAGGATCTGTCTTTGCGCCACCATAATCATGGAGTATTATGGGATAATGTAATATGAGATGCAATGGTATCAAGAGAGCATGTTCAAAATATAGTGTCTAGGTAGTCGGCCAATATACTTCAGTTCATACTTCAGATTTGCACAAATCACAAGTATAAGGATCTGTCTTTGCGCCACCATAATCATGGAGTATTATGGGATAATGTAATATGAGATGCAATGGTATCAAGAGAGCATGTTCAAAATATAGTGTCTAGGTAGTCGGCCAATATACTTCAGTTCATACTTCAGATTTGCACAAATCACAAACATAACGATCTGTCTTTGCGCCACCATAATCATGGAGTATTATGAGATAACTAGGGAGCTCAGCCCTCTACTCTCTAACGCTCGCCAACCCCCCGTGAATTGCAAAGCAATTCACATTGAGACCGCTACGCGGTCCCAGCTCGCTTCGCTCGCTCGCCCTTTTTTAATTTTCTAGTAATTCTAGCCGGAATAAGTACTAAAAAAAAATCATTTGAACATATGAAATTGACAATTTTTTTAATGTAAAAAAGTTATTCATAATTCAGTTGAAAACACAACTAAAAATGCATTTAGTTGATGCTACTAATGGGCATATAAATCATTTAAATACTATGAATAAAAGATCTTGGAAACATAATTAGTTTAAAACTTATTGCACGTATAATATTGTACAGCACGGCTTAAATTCATGGAAAACAACAACAACAACAACAACAACAAAAAACACTAAGTTGTAGGAAGATAGTTTATCACCAATGATTGCTTAAATTTCGTTCGACATTTTACTATTCTGTCTGATTATAGATTTCTGCAAAAGAAATTATTTTTACTTCGATAAAACAGCAACAGATGGCAGCAGGGGCATTCTAGAAAGTTTATATTTTATTATCTCTGATTTTTTTGTGTGAGTGAAATTCGTAAGTAAATTTTAAATAAGAGTTGAGAATTCATTTGAAATTAACAATATTACTCATAATTAAAATGAGGCATCATCTCAGACGCTTTGGATTACGTTCATATAATTTTATTTTTAATAATTGCTAACTTGAGTTTCACTGCTCTGACACTGCCATATTGGAGGCGGAGCTAACACAATCTTGTCTGTTCATTGGTCTGAGCTCTGGAAACTACGGTTGTTGCCAACGATAAGGTAGAAATTCAGCCTTATTTCCGCGCCACGTAACACAAATATATATATAGATGGTATTCCATATAACCCGACACCACCGTTTGGGGAAAAAATATCTGTTTATTGGTGTGAATCGCGAGCTAAAAAACGAGTAGTACATCATAAACTGTTAGTATTTCGGTGTACATTAAGCTTAACTGTAAAAATATTACTTCTAATAATGAATAAAAAAAATTGAAAAATTAACCTATGAAATTTTATACAGACGAAAAACAAATATTAATTCACACAAATCGCCCTGACGCCGACCGACGAACTGCGCGTTCTGAGGTGCTTTCTGGAAACGTTCTTAAGTAGTTTATGATATTGCCGATTTTACCGCAGAGCCGATTTTACCGAGTGGCCGCATTTTACCATACAAGAACATTGGTATTATCGATAAGGAGACAGCCAATTTTTAACGCGGCAAAGAAAAAAAAACTAATTTTTAATTTTTCTGTAAAGTGAAGACAAATTTCGGTTCTGAACATTTTCATAGAAAAAATATATTTCTATGCCAATTTGTCTTAATAATGTCACATAGCGAATGAACGCATTTCTATATTTTTTCTTTTAATTGAAATAATAAAAAAATATATTTATTTCCTAAATATGTTGAATTAAAGGGTATTCTAATTTTGTATTCTAATTTTACTATTGTGTGCATAATCATATATTTAACTCTTTGGCTAGCACATGACCCGAAGGCGATCAAATGTTCTTTTTAGGTAGCTTTCATTACAAACAGAAAAAAGCTGCCTATTGCAGCCATTCGGAAGAAAGTGATTTAGGAAAATTTTCGTATATTTTCACCAATCATGAACTCCCAGAACTCGAAATCAACTTCAGTTCAAATGTTGATTTAGATATTTTAATATATATATATATGATTTTTGTCATACAATAGTACTCGTATTTAAAAACCGACTAGCAGGCTTCGCCCGCTACGCTGGTCGGTTTCTCCAAACGAATCTTGAATAAAGCGAAATACATCAGTGAATTTGAACTTGTATTTTAAAGCAATGTGGAGATCTACGCGGAACATCTTTCCGGATTGCTTAAAATGATACAAATGCCTTTGCACTATTATATTTTCTAATTTGTCAGACGAAATTTGAGCTGATAAGGACTTTAGTTGATCATTTACAGTAGGATTTGGTAAAGAGCAATAGAACTATATGTAATATACTAAAACCATCCCTGAAAAACTTTTGACTAACAAATGCAAGTCCCATCAAAATCCATACAACTTTTTTTTAAAGGCTAGTGTTTTATAATCGGATTCATCTGATTATAGAAATTTCCCTCATAATTATAGACCTAAGCAACGTAGAACGATATATTTTATACTAAAACTTTTCCTGAAAAATAATATATATATCAGTGCAAGCCCTAATAAATCCATTTAACAGAACCATTTTAAAAGGCTAAACTTTCATAAACGAATTCATGTGACACACAATTCTGTAACTAAACAACGTATAACGATTTTATATACCGAAACCTTCCCTGAAAAAATATCAAACTAACAGTTCAATACCCATCGAAACCCATTCAGAAAAATGTTTAAAAATGGCTGTCTTTCATAATCAGGTTTATCCGATTATAGAAATTTTACCCATAATTCCGATTTTGTCACACGATCAAAATAAGACTCTCGCGTTTATCGACAGTTTCAATTTCTTCCGCTGCTATAATCAGGGATGTATTTTTAGAAATAATCATTTGTTATGTTAGAATTTTCAGGTTTTGCCGCCAAAGACATCACCAAATTACAAAAATATGCAATCTATCACGAACTATTGTACTTAGAAGAATGTACTTGGTACCATTCGCTTCAGTATAAAAAATACATCATAAAATGTTATCATTTGTCACATAAATATAATAGCTGATTTTTAAAGAATTCTTTTTCAGTTGGTTCCATTTTTTAACCCCATTAAGAGTGGAAGTTTGGAAAATCCTTTCTTAGTACTCGTCTACATCCTAAGAAGCATTTTCTCCCAATTTTCATGTTTCTAACTTCAATAGTTTGGGCTGTACGTTGATGATCTCCCTATTCAGCACTTTAAAAAAAATATATATATAGATAACTGTTTGCGGGAATCGATTTCATCGCATTATATTATAACGATGAAAAAAAGTCCCTCGCGTTTTATCGACAGTTTGAATTTTTACCTCTGCTATAAAAACGCATGTATTTTTAGAAATTATCATTCGTAATGTTAGAATTTTGATATTTTGGCACCAAAGACATTGCAAAAATAGAAAAATATGCAATATCTCACGAACTATTGTACTTAGAAGAATGTATTTGGTACCATTCGATTCAGCATACAAAAATACATTAAAATACGTTATCATTTGTTACATAACTATAATACCCGATTTTTAAGGAATGTGCTAATGTGAAGGAATGCAGTTATTAGCAATAGTTACGTTCATTTTAACACGTATAAACACGTTGCTGCATCCTAAAGTCTCTTAGTGACGTGAGGGAATGCAGTTACTTAACTCTCTATTTTTAATATTTTACATTGAGCGCAGCTTTGCTACACTTTTATTTTTGCATATATTGTACATTTTGATGTATTTTATAATATATGTAAAGAAGAAAGTGTTGCGCGATTGCGCTCATATAAATAATTGAGGTAAAATTAGGAGAAATTGCGTATTTTTCAGTTAAAACTACGAATAAACTTTGAGCTTAAGTCATATAAATACGAACAAAATGCAAAAACTATTGTTGAAATCGTACAGGATAAAACTTCTAATATTAAAATGTGAAATAATTAAGTTACTATAACAAAATCGAATTTTAGTCTTATTTCATCGGCCAAAAACACGGCTTATGGACCCTGATTCTTTACCAAAAAACCAAATATGTTGAAAAATCAGGTGTTCGTATAGAAAATTTCAGAGTTTGGTACAATTTCAGTATGAAAATGATCTTTAAGCTTTTTTATTTTAACTTACTTTGAAAAAAGACGTAATTTCCTGTCGAATGGCTGTTTCAATTTTTTTCTATAACAATTTGGAGATTAAACTGTATGGGGTGTTATTTTGTTTTTCTTTCGTTTTTGAATGATTGTACAATATAGTAAGAGAAAAAAAATGCGTGTTAAGTTCCCGGAAGGAGCAATTTGAATCAAAAGTCAGTATGTGTAAATGATAAAAAGTAATCTTAGACAATTTCTTTTTCTTAGAGAAAACAATTTGTTGTAGCTAGTTTCACCTTAAAAAATATATACTATAACATATGATTGTAATTTGATTAAAGAAAGTTTGTACTTAAGTAAGAGGCTACTTCATTCACCCCAAATCACCCGCTTGCTTATCTTAATCCTATGGGACAATTATTTTATAATATCTAGTTTGCATTTGAATGTTTTTAAATGATTTTTTTACATTGGATAGCTGAGGTCGATATCTATGCAGACCGTGTTTTACATTTTCGATTTTATTTACAGGGTTTTTTTAATTAAGATATTTTCACTTTCGGAATCGTTTCGAAAGTAAAAGTATCCTCATTAAAAAAAAAAAAAAAAAAAGTTGGATATTGTACGTCAAACGTTACAAACGAGGTGCGTTCGTACTATAACTAGTTATATAAATATTCAGATCTTGATGATTTTTAATTCTGTGAAATGAATTATATCTTCTGCAGATTAATTTCTGTAATAAAATAAGTATCTCTGTCGCTTGACGATTAAACTTCGAAAGCTCCTATAAAAATAAAGCACCGATTTAAAAAAAACAAGTTGGAAATTGTATGTCAAACGTGACAAACGAGGTGCGTTCGTACTATAGCTAGTTATATAAATATTCAGATCTTGATGATTTTTTATTCTGCGAAATGAATTATATCGTCTGCAGATTAATTTCTGTCATAAAATAAGTATATAGGTCGCTTTACGATTCCTATAATAAGAAAGCACCGATTTAAAAAAAAAATCAGATTTCTTAATAAATGTTTTTATTAATATCTCCTAAAGTTTAGATTCGATTTTTATAAAATTTGAAATGTCTCGACAAAATTCTGCAAAGATAATATATCTTAAATTTCAAACCGTTCGGTTGGGTAGTTTTTGCGTTGTTATATGCGGACGGACGGACCAAGCGACGACAATAGGTGCTACGTATTTATATAATTACGAACGCACCTAAAAATCAAATTTCTTAATAAATGTTTTTATTAATATTTTCTAAAGTTTTTATTCGATCGTTAAAAAAATTGAAATGTCTCGACAAAATTCTGCAAAGATAATATATCTTAAATTTCAAACCATTTGGTTGGGTAGTTTTTGCGTTGTTATATGCGGACAGACGGACAGACAGACGGACGGACGGACCAGACGACGACAATAGGTGCTACGTATTTATATAATTACGAACGCATCTAAAAAAGAAAGAAAAAGAAAACTGGAACCAAAATCAAAAAAGTAAAAACGGCCTGCATAGATATCGACCTAATCCATTCAATGTAAAAAAAAAATCACTTAAAAATATTGAAATGCAAACGAGATATTATAAAATAACTGTGTCATAGGATTAACATTAGCGAGCAGGTTTTTTTAACGTGAGTGAAGTACCTGTTAATTTCGTTTTAGTGTGATGTCTTAATATTTAAAGGAAGTTAAGCATTGCAATATTTCAAAAACATATCTTTATAATATTGTTCATCCTTTTTAAATTAAACTTGTCGCTCTTTCCCTAGAATTACTAGTGTTTTAGATAAAATTCTTGGAAAATATATTTGTGTTTGAATTGTTTGTTTTGTATCGAATTTAATATTTTTATTCTTAACTTCCTTTAAATATTAATACATCATACTACAACAAAATTATCTACAAACATTCTTTAATCAAGCTCCAATCATTGTTATAATATGTGTTTTTAAAGATGAAAATAGTACAAATGATGAATTCAGATGATAGCTCGAGGGGATATCCCCCCCCCCCCATCCGGAAAGATTTGAGATTTAATGCTTGGTCGTGGAAGGCAATTTACCCCTGTCCTCCACCCGGAACTCCTTAATGTTTTCATCTGATCTGTATAAATCTGTTGGAGAAAAATGTATTCAATTCTGAGAAACAGAACCTCCAAGCAAAGCAGAAATTTAAAAAAGAAGCATTCAGTATTTATTATATTTGACGAAAATAAATTGGACTTATAGAAAATGTTTATACTACAGCAAAATCAACATGTTTCACCTTATGCAATGCGAAAATTCGAGTTTCTTTGAATCTTAGAATATCTTCAAAAATCCTAAGGAGATTTAATTGACAAAGTTCTCTTAAAGAGGATTGAAAAAGAAAATGTAATAACCCCATAGTTCTTACCTTGAAAAACTTAATTGGATGAAGATGTGTATGTAGATTTAACAGGATTAATATGATGATATATTCAGTCATACAAAGATTAAAACATGTAAAAAAGTGTAAAAGATAAAATATTAATATGAATGAATCATTCAAGCGTTAAAAAAAGTCATAAAAAAGTCTAGACTGCTTCCCTCAAAACCGGATGTTAAAACTACATTAAAATGCACATGATAGCATATTATTTAAGAAGAAAAAGTCAATATAGTTGCATAATTACAGTCGGTCCAATAGAAAAGCAAGTGTGAAAGCAGACTCCTATAATTTGTAAACTTATAACACTGCCAAACAAACTCTTATAATACTGCCAAATGGTATATATAGAAGAAAACTGGTGCTATTCGATTGGTATTGTACCTACTAAAATCATTTAAAAACCGTCATTCTTAATTTTTCATAGTATATAATGATGGGAAACTACTGATGGGTTTGTTTAAGGAATCAATAAAAGGAGATTTCCGTAAACAACGACGGTATCGGAACTAAAGAGTAAAGGGAAAAGAATGAGACCAAAGACAGAATAGAGAGAAAAAAAGACCAACAGTCAAAAGGGAAGATGAGACATTCGACAGAAAACTTAGAAGAGAGAAAAATTAGAAACTTTTTGGTCGGATGAAAATTCAGCAAGAAGGAACTTCAGTTAGAAGAAAAAAAAATAATCATTTATGAATAAAATAAGCTACGTAATATAAATAATTAAAGAATAATCATTTATGAATAAATTAAACTTAAAACCGAAAACTTCAAAATTTTATTTGTTTCCATCTTATCAAACACTATGATGGGTTTGATATATTTTAATATTCAATCCTTTTAATTATCACAAAATTTATTTACACACTTATAAAATACAGATAAGGGACATTCGACGAGATGTTGATATAGACAATTATTTACATATGTACGAATTCTAGATTAATTTTACCTTGATTCTGATCATCGTACTATACACAATAAAAGATTATCCTAAATTATATCTTCTAGTTCCATGCCCGTCATTCTTTTTTCTGGCAATTAGACGGTATTCTTTTTAAATCGCATTCGTAACTACTGCTAACAAAACATTCTTTTTAACTACACAACAAAAAAACAGATGCCAATTTCTTTTTCCTAAATTTTTAACCTCTTCTCGAGATAATAAAATGTAAAAAGAAGGCAAAAGGAAAAACAACTACGTTGCTATAGCAACGAGCCGCATTTAACAAATAAAATAAAATACAAAAGAAACAATTTTATCGGCGTCAGTAATTTGCTTTATGCTCAAATTTTGCTTTATGTTTCGATTTCAATGTACATTTTAGATTCAGATACTAAATTTAAAGTAATTCAATGGAGAATATGAATTATGTAGATTATTTTCTTATACCGATTTTTCTGTCGTGATAGTATTAAGTATCCAAAACATCATCCTTCGAATTTCGTGGATTTTCATAATTTTGTTGTATAAAATGTGAAATTAATGCTTGAAAATATTATAAACTGCAGCTTAAAATGTTTTAACGAAAATCTATTTCTAAAGACTTTTCAAATATGTTTACAAAATTTCGACTTATTCGTTCAAATAGTTTTTAAGTCATGCTTAAAAACCCATCAGAACAACAGATTGAGGGACTGTATATCGAAAAATTATTTACTTAATACAAATTATTCATAAACGCAACAGCGATCTCATTTATTTGAAGGAATGTATGTATAAGTAGTTTATTTAGCAACAGTAATGATGTTTCTTATTGAAACAAATTTATGTTCATTAATATTATTATTGTTCATACTATGAAATTTGAACCTCAGAGTAACGCAATTCGTTTTTGAGATCGCCGCTGAAGTCAATCCAATTTTAAATATTAAATATCTCCAAAAATATGTATAATAATTTCCTAAAAATTTGCATTTAGGCCCATTTGAGTGCTTAGAATCGTATTCGTATGTCAAAATTATGTATTATTGTGAAAAAAAATTCTACCTTTAATATGGAAACGATCCCCCAAACATATTTTTTATATACAGGGTGTCCACTCTCAATGGTGTCCAATAACTAATTTCTAAACCGTTAGTCATTGACATATAGTTCCAATTAAAAATTATTATTTAAAATAGGTAAAGAAGTATTTTAAAAGCAATTTGGGTCAATAAAAACATTTCTTAACAAGTTACGAAGTTTAATTTTTTTTACGGTCCCCCGGTCATATAAGTGATATTTAGAAAATTTTTCTATTACACTAACAAGTAAGACAATGAAAACAAAGTTACATTCCTCTACGATTAAAACTGACCGAGTAATAGCTTTTTAAAGTTGTAGCATCATTTTTGCTGCGAAATAGGGGTCATAGTCAAATTTATTAGAAATATAAATAAGTCAGATTAAAAAAATAATAACAGTTGAGAGTAAAATTAATATCACAATATAAATTTGAAATCTATTTTAATTTTGACATATTAAAGCAAACTATACAAATTGTAAGAAAAATATAAGTGAAAAAATAACAGAATTTTTATCAAATGAAATGATCAAAAACAACAGTCTCAATTCTTTACAAAATAAAAAATATGTTAAAATACATATATTTTCAGCAATCTGAAACTCAATTAATAAAAATTAACACTGCCGTAATACTTGTACGATGTGACTACTTTCAGTTAAAGTGGAGATAAGCGTGAAATAAATTCTACTAATACTTTAAGCACTTTGTGTACGATCCCTCGAAGTATGGCCCAACTCATCTGTGTTCAGATGCAGAAAAATGGAATAAGTCTTGGAATTCAAAGTTTCATAAGTCGGTCAATTTTAGTGTTGAATGAATGTGACTTTTTTTTTTATCTTACTTGTTAGTGTAATAGGAAATTTTTACTAAATATCAGTTATAGGACCGAGGGACCGTATAAAAAATTAAATTTCTTAACTTTTTAAGAAATGTTTTTATTGAACAAAATTGCTTTTAAAATACTTCTTTACCTCATTTAAAATATTTTTGAGATTGGAACTATATGTCTATAACTAACGGTTTAGGAATTAGTCGTTGGATTCCGTTGAGAGTGAACACCCTGTATATAAATTTAAAGAAAACTCACTTTTCAAAGGAATAGTACTTTTTGTATCTATTTGATACATACCAAAGATTAAAAATTATTATTTTTTCCCTGACCGGTCATAATTCTATTGAAAATAATTATAGGTATGACAATTAGCTTTATTTTGACGCCAGTCGATTGAAATTGTTAAAAGTTTCACAACTCATTTGTTCAAAGATATATTATATAAAGAAATGAAAAAATATTACATTTTACAAAGTCACTTTTATTGTGAGGCCATAAAAAAACATTTTTACTTTATTTTTCTTTTAACGCCGCTTTTAGTCAACAACCTGCCTTGACCACGATAAAGAAAAACAAAGAAGCACGAAAAAAGCAGTTTTTTAAGAGTAAAAGGCCATCGACCATTCGCTTTTATCAGCCTTGAAAAAATGTTGATCCTTGGTAAGAAAGTTGAAGGATGTCACTAAAATTTGCTATACACGTGTTTTGAGTAATATAAATCTATGAATATGTGACTTGAACTGTATTTTATTGCTAAATATTTACCTTGCCTTGAGTGATTTCGAAACAGTAGAATTTTAATCCTTTGTGGTTATAAATGCGAAGCACATGTCGGATCTTTTATCAATTCTTTTAATGATTGATTGAATTTATTTTTAACCGTCTTCTTACAAAGGAGGTTGGTTATACAGTTCGTTTGTATACGTTTTTGACTTTCTTCTATCTTTACAAGAAAAAAATATTGGATTCATGAAAATTTTCGACTTCCGGTTTTCGACGGATTTATACGTTTTGGAAGGTTCTGAACACTCTTTTAGAAAATGTCTGTCTGTGGATTTGTCTGTCTGTCTCTCTGTCTGCCTGTATGCATGTGAAAAAAATTTTGTGCGCGCTCTATCTCAAGAACTGCACGAAATTTAATAAAACTTTAGATTCAGTTAGACCTTGATATAATTTGGTGCTGAATAGTTTTTGGAGTAAATCGCCCATCAGGTGCTACTGCTATGCTACAGTTTTCACGATTTTCACTATAGTTATATCTCTAGAACTGCACATATTTTTATCAAACTTCAGATTCTGTTAGACCATGACAAAAACAGACGCTGATTACGTTTTAGTGTAAATATCCCAACAGGTGGCTCTGCTATGCTACTTTTTTTCATGATTTTCACGGTAGCTATGTCTCAAGAACTAATGCACAGAATTTGATCAAACTTCGGATTAGACCGTGACATAAATAGATGCTTATTACGGTTTAGTGTAACCATCCCAACAAGTGGCGCTACCATACTGCTTTTTCATGATTTTTACGATAGCTATAGCTCAAGAACTAATGCAGAGATTTTCCTCAAACCTCAGATTCAGTTAGACGTTGACATAAGTTGTTGTTGATTAGGTTTTGGTTTAAATCTCCCAACAGGTGGCGCTGTTGTGCTGCATTTTTCATGATTTACGCGATTTTTGCGATAGTCATATCTCAAGAACTAATGTACGGAATTCAATAAAACTTCAGATTCATTTAGACCTTAATATAAATTGGTGCTGATTCGTTTTTGGTATATGTGAAACCTATATGAGATAGAAGAAAGTTTTGGGTTTGGCACATCCGACTAGTTAATATATGTTCACGCATAATTTTTCAACGGATGCTCCCATTTCTATATATAAGTGCAGTCTAACTCGTTTAATACGAACACGGCTAAAACGAGGCCACGGTTAAAACGAGCTATTTGCGCGTTAAAAAGGCTTCATTATTTAAACTATATTAAGATTTTCACGCTTTTTACGAGATACAAAAGCAGGATTACAGCTAATACGAGCAAAACAACAGTTCATTTAAATGTGATTTTTGGCAAAAAAGTAGGGTAGAATTAGGAAAGAAATCCATTTTTTATCGAACGATGTTCTCTCTCAGCGATAATATTTCTACATTATAGCAGTCTGCCAAAATGTAGTATTTTATCATTTTTACCAGACAGAATTACAATCTTCAAGAAGACCCCCCACCCAAGAAAATGCAAACGAATGTCCTGAGGTCTTGACAAAATGAAAGAAATGAATGGAGAGATAACGACCTTTCAAACACCGCTCTGCTGTAAGACTTAAAACTGAGTCACGGAAAGGAAAAGGCATATATGAAAATATTTATTTGTTTATTTTTAACTCCGAGCTATATTAATCAGCTTTTCATATATCTTATTGCATTGTTAAAATGAAAAGGTTATGTAAAATCAATAGCTCGAAAATTGCAGTGACTATTGTAATGTTAGCCGAGTTTTTCTGAAAAACTTTATGATATTATGCATTTTTTTAGCATTGTGATAAATAGAACATTTCATAGTTGAAATTGATTTATTTGTGTGTTTTTAAGATTTCTAGTATCTTCTCGGATATTACGAGTAACCGTTAATACGAGTATTTTTGTAATTCCCTTATGTCTCCTATTAACTGAGTTCGACTGTATATATACACTGCTGTCCAAAAATTAAGGGGCAGTGACCAGATGGTTCAGAATTTACACGGTTTGTTTTGAATATCTACTGCAAATTCTTGACGAATTGTCCTTGAATTTCGATGATGTAAATAACATTTTGGACTTTATATATTTCAGTGAATATTTAGTCGTGAGGACAATTAGGGAGTCAATAATAAATTTAATAATAAAATGATATTTGAGATCACCAAAGTAACAGAAAATTCTCAAAGTGGTCTGTCATTATAGCATATATGACTATGTGGGTCTTGTACAACGTTTGTGTGCATTTGTGTAAGCATAGCACGCATATTCGTGAAGATTTTAACGTTTCTGTGAAGAGTTTTCAACCACGTTTAACACTACTTTCTGAAAATTTGACAAAGAACAGTAGAAACATTATACTGCAATTAAAAATAAATATATTGAACATTTGATCAGGTATGAGCATTTGTATGAAACAATTTTTTAATTGTACATGCGTGAAAGATAGCAACATTTTATTTAATAATTTGGTAGTTAGCTATTAAGGGCAACTTATATAAAAAGTCCAATCAAATATCGCGAAAATTCAGAAAGATATACTGAGTTTCTTTCTAAAAGTGATAACGGATTTTCCACAATTTATGGATCAGCTCACTGTATCGCTGATTATCAAAATTATCATATCATCATATCATAATCATCAAAATTACCATGTTATTATTAATTGCATTCTTTTATTCAATGCAAATTGTCAAATTACAAAATTTGGAGATGTGTAAGATAGTGTTATTGTTAATTTTGATGATTTTAAATTTCAAAAATGATGCATGTACTAAATATGATAAATTAATAAATAATATATAAGTGCGCTTGAAAATTTGTGGATTTGTATTTTTTAAGTCTACGTTTAATGACTACGAGTTCAAAAACAAGTGATCAATCCAAAATTATCTTATTGCATTCGATTATTACACTATTTTATTTCACTTAGCTTGGTTAATTTATGTGAAAATAGAATTTTGTAATCGATCATCCACTTCCTTATATGCTAGAATTCTAAAAATTATGTATGCAGGACAATGAAGCATTTTAATATTTTTATAACTTAATTATAAATTAATAAATAAATGTTAAGGCATTTTTCCTTTAGCCGGCCGCAGGTGATAAATCACCACATAATCTGTATAGTTAGAATTGTTTATGAGTAACAAACAAAAAGCAATGCAGTTAATTATTCGTCAAATCACGCTCGCCAAAATAGGCCAACTGGCTGTGAAACTGCATCAACGAAAGATTTTCAACACTAAGAGGTAGAAAATATAAATATAAATTAAAGAGTGTAAGGATTTTTTAAATACTCTTTACCGTTTAATGTTTAAAATTAATTAAATTATGATTATACATAGCGAAAACAATTTAGAAATCCTGAATGGAGGTAGTTTATATAAAGCTTCTTTTCTTTTATGTTGTTGTGATTTTATTTAGGTAAACTCTTTTATTCTCGGCGACGTCACGTATTTGCTACTTTCAGTCACGTATTTGCTATTTCCAATCTTGGACAAATTTTCCATGCGTTTTTAAACATAGAAGAGGAACCGGTGTGGAAAGTGAAAGTGTCCTTATACAAAAAAAAAGAAGAAGAAAAAAACACAATAATCAAAACCGGAAAAGTGAAAAACGGCTTTTCTAGAAATCAATCTCAGCTATCTAATGCAAATATATATATATATATTTATTTAAAAATACCGAAATGCCAACGAGATACTTTAATGAATGGTCTTATAAGTTTAACGTCAGCTTGCGGGTGTCTTCGTCTGATTGAAGTAGCTCTTTAATGTTTCAGGACTAATTCTCCATCAAAATTCTAGAATGACCGGATATTTATGGTCATAATTGTTTCAGGTTGTGTTTGTAAGTCGACACTTGAAGGTAACTTCGTGTCAGAAGAAGAAAAATTCAAGGCCCGTTGCGCAAACCTGTTTTTCAGCTCCAGAAATATCGAAATTGCGTGTCGGACCTTCGTTTAAATCATTTAGGTTTGAATGAAGGTGAATTTGAGAACTGTCACTGATAGCACAAATATTGAAAGGCATTGTAACATCCGAGAACTGTATCAAGAACTCTGTTAAAAATATACTAAATTATAGAAAAAAGTTCGGTAATTTGAAATTAAATATGAAAATCTATTAAAAGTATGTGCTGAATATATTCTAATTATTCCAATTGCTTTTATTCCCTGCCATAGCACACTTTTAAGTAGATTTTGTAACTCTATTCTTACACTGAAAAAAAAAAGCCAGTCGATTTTACAGTATAATACTGGCACTCCAGCTGCCAGTATTATACCGTAAAATTAACAGTAATAAACAGTAAAATAAGCAGTAATACACTACCGCGCATGTGGTAGATGGTATTTTGTAATATAATTTTCATTAACTTCCTGATATACTAGAATTATAAAAATTATGTGCACAGGTGTTTTCCCGATGATAATACAACCTTTTAATGATTTTAGAACTTAATTAGAAATGAGTAAATTAATTTTAAGGCATTTTTTCGATAGCCGGACGCAAGTGATAAATCTCCAAATATTCTTTATGGTTATGTATTTATATCAATTATAACAACATTGGAGTGTTGGATCGCTGGAAGATTATAAGATTACAACAACGATGGATATATTTATGCATTTCTACGCTCTCTAAGATATGACTAAGATATGACTTCAGCTGCGGAACTGCAACAATGAAATATATTAAACACTAAAAAGTAAAAAAATAAAAATAAAAAAATATATAAAGAATGTTATTATTAAAAATGCGCTTTTATTAAATATAAGTTTGAGTTTATGTAGCAAAAAAATGTTTGCTGTTTCTTTTTATTTTGATTTCCATATTTTATGAGACGAAAATATGATAATAAAAAAGCATTTTTGTGAAATTACTCAGCCCAATTTTTAGTATACTGACTAAAAATGTGGTAACCCCAGAACCGAATATCGAAGGAGTAATTGCGAATTGTTGGAGTAGTGTGATTATGTAAAAATTTCGTATTGAAATTTTTGTGATTTTGGGAATTTTTTTAACTTTTCTTGCGTAATAACGAGAGTTCGAATAGCTTTATCTTCAAATATAGCCTCTAATATTTGTTTTCGATAATATAACTGTACATAGTTAATGGTTGATAAAATGTTTCCTATTCTTTAATCTTTTCAAGGATTTTTCAACCGTTTTTATGAAAAAGACATCTCCGTTCAGGATTTACATTTTCAAAATGAGTTTAACAGCTGTGACTTAATAATAGAACTGTTGAAAAACAGTTAATATCTGAATGGTGAACATTGTAAAGTTGCTGATAAATACAAACTATTAAAAAATGATTACGGTTCGATGTTTCAATTAGTAAACCTGTTTCGCGTATTTCTTTTTTAATTTCTGAATGAATTAATCTATTTAATTCTTATTACAAATACTAGTTTTTCATGCAAGATTGGAAAAAGATTAAATGCATTAATTAAGCATTATTTCATCTATAATAATAAGGAAAGAAGTTTGCATGCGTGTATATCTGTGTGTCTGTTCACTGTGTTCTGCAGAGACCGCTGCTCGCAGAGCTACAAAATTTGGTAGGAAGATACATCTATGTATCCAGTTTTGTACTTCGAAGACCGGTTTTGGAATTTTTGAATAGAATTTTTGAATGCGATATTTAGCGATTTTTTCATATTAGTAACAGGAATCCACTTTCAATCTTTTATCCCAATATAGTAAATTTTGTTCTCTTTTCAATAAAGTTTATTCGAAATTATTATATTGAAAATATGATAATAAAAACGCACTTTTGTGAAATTACTCAGCCCAATTTTTAGTATGCAGACTAAAAATGCTGTAACTTCGGAACCGAAGATCGAAGGATCAATTGCGAATAGCTGAATCAATGTGATTATGTGAGGTTTTAGAGTTTTTTCCTGTGTAATAACGAGCGTTCGAATAGCTTTCACTTTAAATATCTTGCCTCTAAGTATTTGTTTTCTATAATATAGCTGTTTCTACAGCGATTCGTAAAGTGATTTTTGAATTTTGGTGAGTTTCTTCCTTCGCCACTAAGAAAGTTTCCCCAGAATCCTTGATTGGTTGGTTGGTTGCCTCCATTTTGGCATTATTTATGTGCAAAATCGTCATTGTTTTCTCTTTTCAGATTGGAGTTGATAATTATTTAAATATCATGATTTAAAAGGTAAGACCAATTTATTAATTATCCCGATTAGTATTTTTTGACTAGATTTTGTTTTATTTATTTTTTTATGCCTGTTTTCACGTTTTGCGATGATGTTTTTACATTATTAAAATGAATCCAATTTCAATCTCTTAACACAATATATTAAATTTTGTCTTCTTTTCAATAAAAGTTATTCCGAATTCAAACAGGATTTTTTTAATTTTTTCGAGATTCGTTTTATGCGATTTTTAGAGTTTTTTCATGTATGTCATACGAGTCATTTATGTATTTGATTTCAGAAATTGGCGAAGATAACTTACTGTATTTGTATATCGAACCAAAAAAAAAAAAAAAGCCTCATTTTATTTATGTTTCAACCGCGCCATTTTGTTTCTGTTTCAAAAATTGACGATAACTGTTAATGTTAAATGTTCTTGGTTTAATTTTGACGGGGGCTAGGGGGGTGTCCGGTCGTAATTTAAATATCACGTTAATGCTCTAATCAAAACTAGCCCTTTCCCCCTGCCCCCCACCCCCCCCCAAAAAAAAAATCAGAATTTTTTTAATATTCGTCCGATTCAAATGAAGTCGTTTCTAACATTCTTCCCAGGTCCCCCAGGGACTAAATAAATTTCGGTATAATTTTTTTATCTCTTGGTTACAACAAGTTTTGAATATTAATCTCCATGGGGGAAAACTCTTTTCTCGGGTTCTATTGGTTCGATTTCAACGAGAATTGGTTCATTCAACTTAACATGAACTAATTAAGATATAGATTTGGCGCCCCCTGGCGGTTGAAAGTGGAGCGAAAAGATTTTCAGTACGTGCGTGGCCCGACTGCTATATGGTGCCGTAGGCAGCGAGGACTCGTCCTAGAGTTTTGTTTAGAAAAAGGTTTGTTTAGAACAGAGTGGGAGAACAGAGTTTAGAACTGAGGTGATAAATGGAACAGATTTTGCATTTAATACTGGTCCGATTGAAACGAAATCTTTTCTAACGTACTTTCCAATGCTTCCAGGTACTAGATAAACTTCGGTGTAACTTTTTCAGTCCTTGGTTACCACCAGTTATGAGTATTAACCTCCATGGGGGGATTTATATTCTCGGGTTCTATGGGCCCAATTTCAACAGTAATTGGTTCATTCAACTTAACATGGAATAATTAAGATAGATATAACTAATTAAGATATAGATTTGTCGCCCCCTGAAGGTTGAAATTGGAACTAAACGATTTTGCAGCTCGTTGGCAGCACGCCTGCTATACGGTGGCATAAATAGCGGGGATTGAAATTACTCAATCGTGGACAACAAACCGTGACGTATAAGGCCAAATAATTCCACGAGGGGAAAGAGGCAGCCGAGCAAAGAAATCACCCTCTCGTAGACTGTCAACCTTTCGGTTGATCCTTTCGGCATAGAAACTAAATGTTCACGAGGGGATAAAAACCTATTTCACCATCCAGCAGATATCCCGGTGTGCGGGGCGGACCCGAAATACCCGCAGGCAGGGAGGCGCCTATTTATTATAATTTGAAAAGTGACGGAGTTTCTTTCGGAAAGAGGTTTGTATAGAACAGATTGGGCAACCTGGTGGTGGAAAGTGGAACTAAGATTTTGCAACGCGTGCTCAGCGCGCCTGATATACGGTGTCGTATGCAGGGGGGACGGATGTTGAAGGTTCGTTTAGAACAGAATGCGTCCCCTGGCGGTGAAACTAAAAGACTTTCCTGCGCATGCGCCGAAAATGTTTTTTTTATCGAAACCGCAAAAGAAAATTACCGATTTGATAAAACCTGAAAACTAATTCTCATGTTCATTCATTCTAGACTATTAAGAAAACTATTAGAGGTATTGATTCGAAACTCCCAGTATATACGTAGTTTATTTTTGTGATTCCGAAAAGGCAAATTTTGGGAAAATTGGACGGTCTTAATTTGGGCCCAAAACTGACTTGCTTTGAATCAAATGACCCAGACATTTGAGGGGGTTGTATGGAATTTACTTCCGCTTCTGGGTCCGTCTCTCTATTTACTTTCCGACAGACGAAAGGGTTACCAGAGGAACGGTTTCGTGCTATTCGTTTCGTACTGTTTTTTTTTGGCAGGCCGGGCAACGCCGGGCGGATCAGCTAGTCTCCAATAAATATAAATATATGTTATAAAACAAAAACATTTTAATTAAGTCAAAGTTTTAAGTAGTAAATTTTTGTGTACAGACTCAGTCATGAAAATTTTGGATTTGGGCAACGCTTTAAACTTGGAATCGCATCAGCAACATTCGTGGAATGCATGGCAGAGGTGGTGGTTTGATGGTTTGAGCTGGGATTGCTGTATGCAGCCACACGGAATTTACACTTGTTACCACATACTACCGTGACTGCTGTTCGGCACACAGACGATATTCTTGTTTAATATGTTTAGCCATTTATTGAATCTGCATTCTGTTTTATAGCGGATAATGTAAAATTTCACAGTTGTCAACTGCCGGTTGATATCTAGTATGAGAATCACTGATACTAGCAATCTGAGTGACTTAAATTTCAGTCAACATGTGTGGAACATGATTCTGATAATTTTACACTATCTACCTGATCCTCCTTGATATCGTTACGAACTAAATGCGTGACGTCTCCATTAATAGGCATAGATACCCAAACTCACGTTAGATTAACTTATTTTTGACATAAATTGATGTTGTTGGAATATTTTTTCAGTAGAGGTCATTCTATTGTTAGATATAACGCATTTTGATTTGCACGTACGGTCGAATTCACAATAACACTACTTGGATAAGGTGTTCCACATTTGTTGTGTATACTGGGACACACTCTTTTATGTTTAATTCTAGTGTTTTCCTTTTGATACATAAATTAATTTTGTAATTATAAACTAAAAACAACTTATCTGCCAATACGTAGTTATATTCTATAGTTCTACAGTATACTGTAGAACTGGGAGTTTATAAACTTTAAAATAATGTAGTGGAACTTAATCATAAATGTACAATGAAATTCCTAAGACTTAAGTCCATTATATTGCTTAATAGTTGGGGCGCTAGTTGCTATTCACCAGGTGCCGAGTTCGGGACTTGGTTTTGAAATGGATGTTCATGGCTATCTAGAATCTGCTTATAGTTAAATGATCCGGTTTGTTTAACCTTCGAATGCAAAAGCTGTTCGGAATGTCCGGAAGCTAAACCTGGCTTATCAAATACAATTATAGAAAATGTCTAAAATTTATTTCATATTTTGAAAGTCATTCATTATGAATTTTATTTTGCTTAATTTGAAAAACAATTCAAAATTTCCGGACTATGCCTAGAAATAAGCACTTTGTATATTTTGCGTGAAAAAGATTCCATGTCCAACAACTTTTACTACACATAAATAAGAAACCAACATTGTAACATTGTAGTTAGCTAATTGTGATGCAGTATATTGACCTTGTCTGACCTTGAATATTCAATCTTTCCTCGTTAATCTAAGGTTTAACTTTCTTTGAAAGTCAAAACGATTTTTAAATATTTTTTTTTAAATGTTTATGACAAAGGTTCCAAGAAAAGCCTAATATTTATTTCACTTTCATATTCAGCAGTTTTTGCATAATTGCCACAATTATCAAAAACTAAGCCTAGCGATGATTTTTTCTCGCTCAAGTTCAGGATTATTTTTCGTAAATACATTCTTACTTTTAGTATAATTATTATTTTCAGTTCCTTTAACTTTTGTCAGTGTTTTATTATCCTTTAGAAAACAAACTAATATGTCATGCATCTATTTAATCAAATAATTCTACTGACTATTTGTCATTTTGAAATTATATACACAGTCTATCAGCCATGTATTTATTTTAAATATTGCAATCTCATCATTAACCTTTAATTTTTAATTCTAACAATTTCTAAAACAAAGATATTAAAAACTCTAAAAATAATTTTTAACTTTTATTTTCAAATTAAAAAGTAGTTACCACCAAAGTAAAATGTAATGTTTGATAAGCAGAGATTAGCATGATGCTTCACTTTCGAATAATGTTTTTAACTGTTCTTAAAAGCCTTGACATTTTATTCAAATCTGTCTGCGTTTATAAAATGAAAAGATAAGTTGTTATTATCTTTTTCATATCAATAATATTTCAATAAAGTGTCAAAATGAAGAAATAGTCCCTGAATTTCTTGAAATAGTTATATCGGCTATACATTCAACAAGGCACCAAGTTGGATAACGAGATGCAATCTTGTGCAATTTCTGGTAATTTGGTAGCGAGTTTATACGTGAGGTGGAATGTGAATACTGTTATCATACCACTGGTACAAAGCATTTTTGAAAGAGTGTTTTACGAAAAGGAAGAATAACTATATGCAAAATGCAAATGTTCACCAGTTTATAAATTGCTGACAATCTTTCGCAATTATATTGAAACTAATAAATCTAAAATACATCGTATACTGACAACCAGCGATGTAGCAACTTCATTTATCGCCTGATGCAAAACATTATTGGTGTTTTAATGTGAATTGCCTGATACTGGCGTAGCCAGGAAGGGTTTCAAATGCTCTGGATACCAGTAATATTGTAAAGTTTTCTACGCCTTGATTATCGCAGAAAGTTTTGCAATTAGATAAGGGAAAGAATTTTTTACAAAATTCGTGGTATCCAGAGCATCTGGACCCCCACCCCGGCTACACCGCTGTTGCCTGTGAAATCGTAGTGGAAAATAAGGCGGCGATGAAGCGCCTTCTAGACTTACCTTTGGTGACAAGGCACTACATCCAGCACGCTCGCAGTGGCTCTGCTGACACTAGTCATGAAAAATAACACCAACTTTCTAATAATCACACAGCCTAACTGACCGTGACCATTAAATTATTTCATTGAACGTATCTGTACTGTGATTGATCTGTTTGATTGGCTGTTAGGATATTGTATATATATATGATATATTTTTCATATTATCACTTATTCATTTAATTATTTGATAATCTTTGACATATTTATTGATCTACAATGTTCATGCTATGGAAATTATTTTCTTTTTTCGGCTGGTTTAATTATTAATGAAACTGTTTGTACTCTAGGTATATTCTAATTGTCATGTAAAAAGACAATTTATTGAATCTAAATATTTAGAAACGACGTTGAGACCATAGTATTTCAACTTTCGTGTCGTATACATCAACGTATAGTTCATTTATAACATTGTGAATTTTTTTTTTTTTTGTAATATTTCAAATTTTACAAAGTACTTTACTCTAAAAAAAGAAAAATTCTTTTTTATATGAATAACGTAGATGTATTAAGGCAAAGTTAAAGAATCCTGTTCAACGGCACATCTTATTTCTAACAGAGACTTCAATCGGAAGTAATTTTATATACCGATTTCTCAGTAAATTGTTATTGTTTTGTGTACAGATTTATTATCAGTTGCATGTATTCAACCTCTTGCTTAAGAAGAATGTGTTTTACGTTAACATTATTTTAATAGCAGATTTTTTTTCATGTATATTGAAGGATTTTTATATCCCCCTCCTGCAGGGCTTGACAAATGCGGTCGCCATGTCGCCACTGGCTACCAAGTTTTTTGATCTGGTGACCAAGTTATTTAATCTTTGAAGATGAGCACAAATGGCATTTTTTCTCTCCCCCACCCCTATTTGTGCGCGGCAAGCTGTGATCTTCCTCATCTCTCGTACTTTTAATGGAAGAACTAAATTTAAAAGTCATTTTCCAACTCATGAACAGAAAACACCATTCTTTTCAGCTATAGCCAGCTAGTATCACGTGATTAGAATGTGGGGGAAAAGAGGATGCTTCAATAAAACAGTAAGAAGTAGTGTCAATCCAGCCTCTGTGGCATCTAAAATTGAATACAATGCTAAAAAAGTTTCAAATCTAATTTTTGTGCTTATATAAGTTGTCAACATAATGTAAGTGATTATAAGTTTTATAAGTTTCTTCAGAAAACATAGTGTATATTACCTTTCTAAATTATGTACTATTCTAAACTATGTAACTAATAATTGTAAACTATACTTGTTATTATTTTTTCTCAATTAATTCATAAAATACTCGTGTTTTTTATCAATGATGGGGGTAAATATTTTTTATTGGTGACTAGTATTTTTTTCAGGCTACCAGATTTTTTCAAATTTGTAAAGCCCTGCCCTCCTGTATACACCCCTCCTGTATACAACGTAGAACTGGGTATACCTATATATACTAGTAAAGTATAGATGAACATTCAGATATATATGAAGCGTAAACAGTAATAAATATAGCTATTTTTATGACTTTTTTAAAACCTTATGCAAATCTATTTATGATGACTAAAAAATAAATGAACAATGCCACATTGTACGGGGATGTCGTTGAATACATTGTCAATAATAGTGTTTTCCATGGTAGTACATTCTTGAATGAATGCACTTAGACCAAGAGTTAAGAGATATTCCGACAGTTCATTTCTAGTTTTGTTTCTGAAGTTCACATTAAAATCTCCCGTGATAATTAAATTTTGATATGCATCCACATAATAGTAAATGTCTAAGAGATAGGAATATGGTAAAACGCAAGACAGTTGAAAGAAAAACATATTCATAAAAAGTATATAGTTAAACAAAATATCAGAACTGTTCAAAGAAAATATACTCTTATACGTAAAACAATGCCAGATGTCACAATTATTCTATTAGAATGGAAAATAATGAATATTTTTCACTCGAAAACAAAGACCTTGTACAAATATTAAACTTAATAGAGTGCCAACCGCGTTTTGGAAAGAGATCGCAGAGTTGCTCAGGCGAAGCCACCTGTCAATCATACTGGACGTAACAATATACAATTTTAAAGCGACTAAAAAACAAAAAAGAAAGAAAGAAAAAAAACCGCTCAACAACGTTAACTTATTTTTTAAGCATAAAAGTATGATACTTGAAGGCATGATTAATAAAGTGATTTGTAATCAAAAATTTTTTTCATTATAAATGAATTGCATATTGAGTTATAAGCGATTGTTGTCTAAAAACTGCTGACTTTTAATGTCTTTGAATTATTCTATGAATTTTTTCTTATTAATAGCCTTCAATAATTGAATTCTATTGGAACGAAAAACGTTGACTATTTAGCAGTAAGATTTGCCTTACCTAAAACAAAGACCCTGTACAAAGTTTAAACTTGGCATTGTGCCAAGCGCGCTTTGAAAGTACGTTGCAAAGTTGGAATGTCGTGTTGGTCCTTGCCATGTTTTTCTAGATAGGTTTTTAATTAATATCTCGGCTAATTACCGACAATTTTATTTTCAAAAATCGTTAGCAACATTCCTTGAATGATTATGCGCCTATAGGTACCTCGAGCGGCTGTCAACTCCCTCACTGAGCCCCCACAAAGTAAAGCTTGTGTTTAACGGAAAATGCGATTTTCTGAAAAACTATATGACCTATGATAATCACTGTAGTTTTCCTGCAAAGTTTAAAAAAAACCTAAATCCCCTAATTTTTTCCAATTTTATTTTATGTAGATTCGGAAATAGATGGGGAGTCATATTTTTGCAGTACATTTTTGACGATATCGCTGAAAATATAATACCTAAAATTAAAACAAATATATTTTTGAGTTCGGTGTTATGAGATATTTCACACGATACCCTACACGATACACAAAATAAATATTTTTTTCAAGTAACTTAATTAGCCTCTGAAATTTTTCCTAAAAATATTTGTGAATGGCTAATAATCGTTCAATATGTGGGCCAATAGTCTTTATAACTCTGCCAAATTTGAACTTTCCACTTCCATAGTGCACGAGAGAAACGACTGTGACAGACGGACAGATAGACACACGAGTGATCTTATAATGATTCCGTTTTTACTTATTAAGTACAGAACGCTAAAAAAGAAAAAAAAATCAAACACATTTTAGAATTCCAGTGCTCAAAGTCATTGAATAAAATAGCTGGCTTGAACCCAAATTTTTTGTCTATGTTTTCCGATATTTCTATTACATTCATATTTTTGACGACTTGAACAAATAACTGTGTACAAATTTATTTTTGTTCGAATCTTTCAGCACAAACTCCCGCATTTTTGCTACTGCATTTTTTCATTTGCCATCCATCATTTACTCGATGTGTAAATAAATAAATAAAAAATACTCTGAAAAACATGTTAAATTTTATTGAAATGTGACAAAAGACTATGCTAATATTGTAAAATCCATTTAAAACGCTTTTCACGAAAAGGTTGCTATAACTATGCAAATTTATCTTTATTCGAAAATTTTAGTACAAACTCCGTATTTTTGCTTCTGTACTCGATTTGCCAACCACCATTTACTCGAATTATAAATTTTAATTTTTTTACTCTGAAAAACACATTAAATATTCTTAAAACATGTCGATGGTCAAGATTAATAATTGTAAAATCCATTTAACATTTGTTTACGAAAATGTTGTTATAACTATAAAAATAAGAATATAACCTTTATTTTATAATAATGAAATAATTACTTGAAAATCTTAAAACATGCTGTTTTTTGTTGGTAACTTAACACACTTGAAGAAAGAAGGGAATTAATTTTCAATTCTAATGACCTTAAATTTGTTGTAATTTTTTCTTCTTTGTTTTGGCATACTTGCTCAGTATGGCACCACTAAAAGTCCAAATGAAAAAAAAAATTCATTGGGATGAGACAACCATATTATCCAATGGGAAACAAAGTCACATAAATTTTTACTCGTGAATTTCTAATAATTCTATTATTAATTATTTCAGTTATTATTAATTAATATTTGCTATTTCAAAAACAGTTTAATGCAAATTATGCAGTAGGTTTATATCTGGGCTTTTGTAAAAGTATCATATAACAAAAAATTAATGAAACATTTTAAATTATTTCAGCATCATATGTCTAAATAAATACTTCTCTTCAACCTTTATTTATATTTCAAAAGTTCATATTCCTCTAAATATTATTCAAAATTGATAGAATTGTGTATTGTATTTTTTTTTTTTTTTACATCGTAAACTCAGGAATGACGTAAAATTATGGCGTTTTTATGAAACATGTAAGAGTAAGTTTCAATTTTGTTAACACTTTCCAACCTAGTTGAAAAGTGTATATGACTTCGGTTTGCTGGCCGTCTGCCGTCTGTCCGTGCTCTAACTCCCGTAAATATGCTCGGATTGCCTTGCAACTTTTATATGTTATTGTCGTTATCTATAGCACGTTCCCTATTTCAACTGAAGTGTGTTGCACTTATAGTTTTTTTACAGGGACACTCAAAAGAATTCCGTTACATTACGGTCAATGGGGAAAAATCATTTGCGGTTTATTTTAATGATGTTACACAATTTCAAACACATTGTAATTGATATATATCACTAAGGTGCATTACAAGAAGCTTAATATGGAATAGGATGTGCATAGCACTTATAGTTAATTTACAGGGACAGTGAAAAGAATTCCACTACATTACGTCTATTCACGAAACCCCATAGTGGACTGTCAACAAATTGAAAAATAACGAATATTTTTTGGATAACCCTGTAAAAACTAATGTTGCAAAGGCGTTCAAACTCGAGATTTTTAATAAGTGGCTTATTGTAATATACTGTGTTCATTTTTATGAGGATAGCATGTATACTCGTAGAGAAATTAAGGTTTTTATAAAAACAGTCCCAAATTTCGTCTAGTTTTTTGCTTATAATTTAGAGTTCTTAACATAAAAAAAAGTTCTTTTCAGAAAATATGAAAAACAACATTGTACATAATAATATTCACGAATGTACATAATAATATACACGCGAATGCAATCAAAATATAATATACATAATGTATTAGCTAAGTATATAGAGTAACTTTTGTGAAAGACTCAAAATCATAGCTTGAAAATTCTGAAAATTATCGTCGATAGAATAAGCACGAAATCCGTTGTTCCCAAAAAGAAGCAAAAAGATGAGGGGTTGTATCAAATATCTGTTGATTAGTGCCAAGATAGCGTACACAATATTGCACGTACTACTATATTTGGATACAACCCTCATATTTTTGCTTCATTTTGGGAACAACGGATTTCGAGCTTATTCTATCCACGATAATTTTCAGAATTTTCAAGCTATGATTTTGAGACTTTCACAAAAGTTGCTCTATATACTTAGCTAATAGATTCTGCATATTATATTTTGATTGCATTCGCGCATGCGCAGTGAAACAATTTTTAGTAAACCTGCTCATTTTTCCTCCAATTTTTATTATTTTGTAATTCTGATTACAGAGTATTATGTACAATGTTGTTTGTCATATTTTCTGAAAAGAACTTTGTTTTATATTAAGAACTCTGCAAATTATAAGCAAAAAACTAGGCGAAATTTGGGACTGTTTTTATAAAAACCTTAATTTCTCTACGAGTATACATGCTATCCTCATAAAAATGAACACAGTATATTACAATAAGCCACTTATTAATAATCTCGAGTTTGAACGCCTTTTCTGCATTAGTTTTTACAGGGTTATCCAAAAGATATTCGTTCTTTTTCAATTTGTTGACAGTCCCCTATGGGGTTTCGTGAAAAAATCTTCGTGGAAATATATAACCTATACTATACTGCTTACACACCTGCAGTTTCAGGTTAATTCCCTGTATTTTTCTAGATAGTTAACAAAACGTCTAAGATCGCAAGTGACCGGTCACCTTTGGCAATATATTGTATATCAATAATTGAATAGCATTTAAGATCTTCATATAGTTGTGTTTTGAAAAATAATACAATATTGAATGACCATTTTATTGTAAATTACACGGTGAAATCGTATTATAGCTTCTGGAATTAATGAAGATGTTTAATTTTATGGAAAATATGTGTTTTTATTTCCAGTTAAGTATGTAGCATTCAAATAGTTTAGTAGGCAATTAAAAATCACTACTAATGCGTTTAAAACTTGGCACTTATTCTATTTCAAATTTTGTTCTGTTAATTCTACAGCTTTTCGATGCATTATCGTTATATAGCGTTAATGAGCTATATATGAGTTTGATAGCGTTAATGAGTTAAAATCGTCGGGACTTCGTGGAAATAGTTACACAATTTTTTAGTTTTTACTAAGTTCAGCATCATACAGGCTACATGTTTTAAGTAAGAATCTCAAAGTCTTCAAAATCATAATATGCTGTTAAATTATACTTCTACATTGACTATAAATAAAGTGAAAATACAACTGGAATAAAGGTCAATTCAATTATATTCTTGTTTAAATGGTGCAATATATTCTTGTTTTCACGGAGAACTTGTTGAATATGCAAATTCTTTATCATAATATCATCACATAATAACTGAATTAACAAAGGATAGTTCGGACTGGGACAATGGCATGTATTCCGGCCTTCATCTTAAAGAGAATTAACAAGAGCGTGTTTTATAACTCTTGTAATTAACTTTGTCAGTCACATTCAAGGAATTATTATAATGATTTGCACTGTACTAAGAGTAATAAAAGATATATCTATATAAACATATAAAGCGAAGGTCAATTTATATTGTTATTATAGAATTGCCCGCAATTGTTTTTATGTATTAATAGTGAAATGATGAAACGGAAACAGATTGAAAGAAAAAAACAAATGTCAATCAGGGATTCAAAAACAAAATTGTTACGTGGCTTTTGAATACAAAAGAAAATTGTATCTTGTTATATCTTAATTAACAGTCTATTAAAGTGACGGAATGAAGATTACGAGAACAATCAAGAAATAATGAATTTATTTTGTCATCGCAATCTATTTTACAATTGATGCAATATTTTAAAATAAAGAAACTCGAAATGAAACAACAATGTATCTGGGAAAAAATTACTACATGTAACACTAAACCGACTCTCATATACAAATTGGCGACTTTTTTGGCGCATTTAATATTCATTTTCATTCATTAGATTGCAAATCTTGCAGGGTTTCTTTTAATTAAATATCAAGAAATCGAAGAACGTTTTTGAATTTATTAAGTCGGTTCTCAAATGCCCTGCTCAACAACTCGAAACTTTCTGACACATTTTCTGGCTCATTTCTAAACGCAGAGGCATAAAAGTAACAGCCTGACTAGTGAAGTAATTTGGAATCGAAATGATTTTCCATTTTTTTAAATAAATAAATTACTTGTCGAGTTATAAGCGATTCGTGTCAAGTGACGACACGATTTGCGCCTTTCTCGTTCTGCTGCTTCGGGAATTCGGTTCAAAACGTCGACTTTACAGTATTTTCTGAAAAATCTTCTGCCTTTACCAAAAAAGGGAAAACTCATTTCGATTACGAAGTTTCTGAATAAGAACAACTGCCAATTTCACCCGTTTCCGAATAAAAATGAATTCAAAATTGTGTCAGAAAGTAGCTCTTTTGGATTTTATAACAGTCTTAAAGATAAAAGATCTTTCAGAAAATTGTGTCAAAGTTATCATTTTGAACCAATTTTGCCGATATAACGATGGCGAAAGGTTATCCATCGGATAATTATCTGCTATAACTGAAAATCTACCGAAAGTATCGAAAAATTTAAAAAATGCTGTTTGATTTTTATGTACAGTCTTAAAAAAAACTACATCTCATGCTTTTAAACTTTTAGAAAATACGTGTAAGTAAAACAGAAGAAAATCTAAATAATTTTTTTTTTGTTATTGATTATGATAAATGATGATACATAAAATGTTGAATGTCTTAAGAGTTGTGAAAATCTACTTTTTCACGCTGAACAACGCGAATCTCTCTGATACATTCATTAAACTAATTTAATTTCATATCTTCTATAAAATTCGTGCATTTGGATTCGTATACAGTCGTCAGAAAGAAAAGAAAAGAAAGAAAAAAGAAAGAAAGAAAGAAAGAATGCCCCATGCATTTTAATCAACATATTGTCATAGAGAGAGTTGTGAGAGGTACCGTTCGAATCGGAATTGCGCCTACTCTCTGAAGATGAATACATTTTTTGAAATAGAAGTCGTCTACATATTAAAAATTAAATCATTTTTGACTTTTCAATTAGTAAAACCCATGTTTGACCCCCTATTCCAGTTTCTTGATTCAAGCCCGGTCGGAAAAAGGCAATAACATTTTATAAGCTTTTTCTTAAATATTCACAGACTTAAAAACGTTTGACGATGCTATTAAATCCATGTGACAAACTTTTATTTATATCTTCCAAAAAAATCTTCCGATGGATTTTTTTTTTAAACTAGAAATACAACAAATCGGCATTTTAGGCATTTTTTCGATTCAAAAACATATTTTTAGTTATTAGGAATTGCGACCTACAATTTTGCATAAAACAAACCAGGATTGTCGGAAACATGGACGAGTAAGTTTACACCAATCCAATCATTAGTTTTAGAGCTATGGATATATTTTACTTTTCCACTGTCTAAGGTAACTGTCTCTTGTTATCGTTTGCATCCACAGAAAAGAAAATCTTATGCAGTCAACGGATTTTTTTTTTAAAATTTTATTTCTTATAAAACAAGTTTACATAATTTTTCTTTTAACTAATTGAACATTCCCGGCACTTCTCCGTGTATGATCAAAATTTTATGTATGTTTATGGATATGTACGTATATACGGATATGGATTATATAATGTTTATGGATAAATCCATAACGCTCCGTCCCTCCCTTTTCATTTATAACTCTATGAAGATTAAAGAAAAAGCATATAAACCACACCTTTATTCGGGCTGTCTTGATCGAAAAAACTCACATTTGGTGTCAATAGTGGATGTATTACCATTTGAAAATTTTAAGTTGTAACAATGTTTAACATGCAGAAGTCTATTTCAAAAATTATAACCATATTAAAAAAAGTAGACCATTTCGAGTCGATCGGTACCTCGCGTAAGAAATAGTTCTCTTATTCTTATACGGCCTTTGACTTCTATAAGTATATTTAGAAATAAATTCTCCATTCTCTGACACGTTAACAAGTAAAAATTCCATTCTTCTACGACAAAACTTGCCGAGTTATGATATTTGACTTTATGAAATTTGTATCTTTCTGGCACTAAAAACAAGTTTTTCTTTTTTTTTCTTTAAGTTTTTTTAATTAATTAATTTTTTTTAATTTTTTTTGGATGGGGAAAAATCCGAAATTGAATAAATTTCAAAGTATCATAACTAGGTAAGTTTTGATCATAATTGAAATAAATTTGTATTGTTTTACTTGTCAGAACATGGAGAATTGTTTTCTACCTTATAGGGCCCATAACTACTGACCTCCAGAATAGAACGGAGCGCTAACTCCCTATGGACTTTACCCATGCGTGGCAACAGCCATGCCTCTGCGGGTATATGACCTTCGAAAAAGACTGTTTATTGGACGAAGGGGAAGCTGTGTTAAAATGTTCTTCACGCCTATTGGTGTTTTTCTTCTATATACCCTCAGATGACGTGACATGGGTAAAGTCCATTCCGTGACATTGAATCCAGCGGTCCGTGCATGGATATAAGATGTCATATAATTCAAAGTAAAATGCATTGTAAAACACTGTTTTCTTCACATAGGGTAATATGGGTTAGATATTTTCAAATTCGATTTTTTTTTATATGATGAATGTGCCACTATTTTCAGCGAATTATATTTCTACGAGGTTTTATTTAACTCACTTTGTAATTTATGGTACAAATCTTGCAACGTTAATTTCACCCACTCCTGATTAAGCCATTGACCTGAAATTTGGCACACTTATATAGATCTTGCGTGACAATGCAATTAAAATAAAATACCCTGTTCCGCGCATTAAAATACCCCAAAACTTGTGTTTCCCCAATAGAAAATACATTGTGATTATTTAATATTAACTGAAAAAATAGCTCTATTGTTGCAACTGTCATACATTTTAACCACATTGTTCACAGCTTTATAGTATACCTTATCTTTTTAAATTACACTTCCAATGTACAACTGTTGTAACCGTTGTTCCAACTATAATACGCTTAAAACTATATATTCATATCCGTTAGCGTCAAATTATCGCCAAGGTTGGCGAAACATAGTCATATTTGGCGCTAAAAATTGCAATGGCGCTTCGGGAATTTGGTTCAAAACGCCGATTTGACAGTCTTTTCTGAAAAATCTTCTGCATTTACCAAAAAATGGAAAACTCATTTCGATTACATAGTTTCTGAATAAGAACGCCTTCCAATTTCATGCATTTGCGAACAAAAATGGGTTAGAAACGTGTCATGAAATAGCCTGTTTGGATTCAAGAGAGCCTTAATATTAAGTGCAGGCTTCATTACTTGCGGGTATTAAGAGGGTGATGCGGTCGAGGCAGAAAGTGGACCGATGAGTTAGCGCACCGTTCTATTATGGTGCTCAGTGCCTAGGATCGTATAAACATTTAAAAAGTGTAATTTTTTTAAATTTAATTGCAGGACTATTTCATAAACAGTCTGAGAGCTACAAATTGGAAAAAGTCTGATAGCCAACAAAAAATTCTAGTCGTCAGTAAAATGTTTTTACCCTTCCCTCACCCCACAAACCATCGTCAATTTTTTCCCATTTTTAAAAAAACTTAATCATGGATTTTGAAAAAAGCACTAAAGTTTTTTATGAATTGATTGAAAAGGAATAACTATGAGCATAGTAATAGTATATTTTGAATTCTCTTAAATCTTCAATTCGGTTAATTTTTTAATTTAAAAAATATATTATAAATTAATTTTTTCAATGAAACTATGTAACTCTAAGAAAAAGAAATATACTATACACTTGGCTGAATTAAGTAGCAATACAATAAAAAAAAACAGTTCTTTACTAAAATCTTTTTTCTTTCAATAAAATCATTTTTACTGAAATTACTTAAAGCAAAACTTTGAACAGTATCTTTAAAGTATCAGCTTTGAGACACCTTACATTAGATAACCGTTTTACAGACACTTTTTCTGACCTGAATCTTCAAATTATACATTTTTATAATTTTTGCTTCTCACCTATTTTCAACTGCCATATGTCTTTGTATATGGGTCATTTTCTCTAAACAGCTAAATTCCCGTCCCCACTTCAATAATAATGAATAAACTTGTATAAAAATTAAATAGAATGCTATAATACGTTAATCATATATATGTTTTTATGTTTGTTTAACGGGATAAAACATATTATTTATAAATATAAGCCACTTATATATATATATTTTTTAATGTGATAAATGTCATTCCCCTGTGTGTCCCTGCCTCCACCTTAGCACAAAAGTGGTTACTAAAAGTTGACTATCCAAATATATTTGCGATACATTTATTGTTTAAATTATTAAAAACTACTATATAATACTAAAAACTGAAAAAGTAAAGACTCTTCATGGTTCGTATTTTTCTGAAAAAAATAATTAAATAGTCCTTTGCGATTCTGTTGTCATTCCCCTATCATAAAATTAAAATAACGATTCTAACATCTGACAACAGTCATATTACCCCAGAATTCTACCTGTGAACAGTGGTATAATCAAAGAAGCTATCTTGAATTGTTCATTTTGCATTAACAAGAATGGACAAGTAAAGTTTAGAGATTTTCAGTTATATCTTAATAAGTATTTTTGTTGACTGTCAATATTCTGTCTCTTTTATTTGCTTTACTTTGGTAATGTTAAGCTCAATCAGCGATTAAACCTTATTTGTATTGAGTTTTTAAAGTTATCTGTTAGATGATTTCATTTTTGTGTACATAGTTATGATAGTAGACAATCTAACCTTACTTTTTGTCCTTCTTCTGTCGTCATCATTTTTCTATCACTGCCCTTGTTATTTCTCTACCTAAGTATCATTTCCCTGTCTCTCTTTGCCACTGCTCTGCGTACTTGAAATTAAAAATTTTATTTTGGGGTGTTTAACACTGTAAAACATTGTTGCTGACAAAATTTTATTACTTAGAGACAGTGCCTAAATACAATAGAACCAATTTTAAAGGGGAAAAAATATATTAATTTTTAAAAATATGTGTTGCTCAAATTGTTTTCTTAAGAGAAAATAACCCATATGTCTGTATGTCCTTTTTAAAAATTCAAATTACCTCCTACAGGTAGCGTTCTCTGGTTTATAGTCATTAAGTAAAGGACTGTTCAAATATATTATCATTAAATTATTGAATGTTGATGCTTCCAATCGCCACTTGAAATAATTTGGTCGCCAATGGCGACCGCATGTGTCAAGCACGGAACATAATCTTAAATCCTACCTTATTTTGAACCATTTTGCAATTTACATTATCTGCATATCTCCAAGAGATAAATAAATTACAGCGAGTTTCAATCTTTTTGGGACATCCTGTGCCATTTATCATAACCCATGACAAAGCTAAATTATTTATATTTTCTTGCTCTTTACTTACAAGTGTTTTGTAAAATTTTAAAAGTATCAAATACAAGGATATGACAGATCGCCAATTTTACATTTATTTCTATTTTTCTTTTCAAAATTATTTTTGTTTAAGGGGCTACTTCACTCAGTCGAAAACACCCGCTCGCTAATGTTAATCCTACGGGGAAAATAATTTACGATATCTCGTTCGCATTTCAATATTTTTAAATGGTTTTTTTTTTTTTTTGCATTGGATAGCTGAGATCAATCTCTATGCACGCTTCTTTATACTTTTTCGATTTTGATTATAAGTTTTTTTATTAAGATAGTTTCACTTTCGGAACCGGTTTCGAAAGTGAAAGTATCCTCAATAATAAAAAAAAAGAACTGCAAGAAAAATGAAAAAAGTACAAAGAAGCGTGCATAGAGATTGACCTCAGTTATAAAAAAAAAAATCATTTAAAAATATTGAAATGTGAACGAGATATCGTAAATTATTTCCCCCATAGGATTAACATTAGCAAGCGGGTGTTTCGACTGAGTGAAGTAGCCTTTTAAGGGGATATATAACTTTCACTTTGTGAAAAATGACGAAATTATCCTTTTTACAATATTTTACTTAAAATACATCTAAACATCCCTAGTATATTCTGGCAAAGTTACGTAAAAATCCAATAATTATAAATATGCGGAAAAAGGCTTTTTACTACATCCATTTCAGATAATATAATTGAGAGTTGTAATCTTTAAATTCAATTTTTTCAGTTTATATTTTTTCTATATATCAGTATAATCAAATTGCTGAAACTAATCCTAATTAAATATATTCCTATACCTTAGTTAATAGATTTTTACTTTTGTTAGTTTAATTAAATTTGTTTTACGTAATTTCTGATGTAGCATTTACCTTAAATTAAAAACCTTGGCATACCTTAAATAAAAAAAAAATTAAAGACCAGAAATAAATTATCTCAGTGGTTTTCATTTTATCTTTTAAATAATTGAAAATATTTAAACTGGTTTTTTAAAAATAAAAATTCTTTTTTTTTATGTGATACAGTTTTGAAGGAAAAAATAATAATCTCCAGTTTAACTGCGGAATTGAAAAAAAAATAAGAAAAAGTTCAATTCCTGATTTTGGTTTAGAGCCCTGATTACGAGTACGAAATCTAATATTTAAAATCATAAAAACTTTCTTTTACTTAAGTAAGGTGTCACAAAATACATATATAAATAAACAAACCATTTTGGATCGATGATGTGTATTTAATGATAAAGGTTTTCAATCTCTAATGAAATCGAAATATGTCAGTGGTTTATTTGTTTATATATGTATTTTATGACAAATTACGTAAGAAAAAAAAAGTTTTTATGAGTTTATATATTTATGAAAAGGTGATGTTCTCTTTTAAATTTTAAGATTTAAAAAACATTTTTAGAAATCTAATATTACTTAAACGAGTGATACAAGACGCCTAAATTAAATTAAATTAAAATTAAAACTATAACGTAAATTAAACACTGCACTTTTTATTATATTTTTATTCACAAAATGATCTTCCAGGTACATCAATCACAGTGATGACAAACGTCACAAAAACTAATACATAACAAAATCAATAATAAATATTAAGAGTGAGAAACAAATGTTGTTATAAATAGTTTCAGTGTTCTCGTAATGCTATTAGAATACAGTCAAATATATACAAAGTACAAAGTTCAGAATGACATGATGAATATATATATAGTAACATTTACATTAAAAAAAATAATCTATACATAGAAGAAGTGTTATTGGCAACTAGAAATTTTAAAACGCCAAATTTATAAGAATAATTGTAAGATAAATTGTAAGATAATTATTTCAGTGGTTAGATTTTTTTTCTGTGGTTGATTTGTTTAACACATATACAACTCAAAAAATTAGGTAACCTCCTCTGTTACTAATTTGTTCTTTTAATGTTTTCACATTTTTTACAATGTGATTATCAATCTACCTTCAAATCTGGAGCTTTTTTTTTTCATTTATTCTAAAATACATAAAATATCGTCTTTTTTTTTTTTTTTTTTTTTTTTTTTTTTTTTTTTTTTTTTTAATACCAGTTTGATAAAAATTATATGCTATATTTAGACTGTAAAATACATTAATAATATAGTTAAGTCACAAGTTGTTTTGTTTATGGAAATGCCAATTTTTAAGATATTCTTAATTATTCTATTTCTGCTATTATAGGTTCTACTCGTATGATTTGCTACAAGTCTTGGCATATACATCTTTGTAAGTCTATTCTTGTTACATTTCCACTTTTTTATTTAACTGTATTTGGTTCGGGTATATAAAGACTGAATTTTGTAATCGATTTTTCACTCACTGCCTGATGTGCTAGAATTGTAGAAATTGAGTATACAGATGTTTTTCCGATAGCAATACAAGATTTTAATATTTTTAAAACTTAGTTATAAATTAATGTGAATTTTTAGGGTTTTTTCCGACAACGGGGCACAGATGATAAATCGACAAATATTCTTTAAAACGCCTTGCACTCATTTGATTTAAAATACATACATTTTATTTAAAATGAATGCATTAAATACATTTAATATGTATATTTATCGCTCATTTAATTTAAAATACAAGAAGAAAAAAAAGACTGTCAAAAACTAAAAACAGTTTTTTTTCAACATGAAAGCATTCTTTCTAATTGCATACGGAAAAATAAAGCTGTTATTGACGAGATGTGCGTTTAGTTAATGGAAATGTACCAATTTAATTAAATTTTTATTATAATTTGAGAAAACAATATGGTTGAAACGGTATGCGAGTTTTAACAATGGAGTTAATTATACGCCAAAACACGCTCGGTAAAATATGCCAATTGGATGTGAAACTGCAAAAATGAAGTGTTTTAAACATTAATAAATAGAAAATAAAATATAAAAAAATAAAGAGTGTAATAATTATTTATTAAAACATATTCGCTTTTATTTATTTGTAATAGATATCATGCATTTGAGGATATTTGAATTTTCCATCTATCGCCCTAACTTAAAATATAACATCGCAGTATATGAAATGCAGACAAAAATAAATTGAAGAAATAAGTATACAATGCTCTGGAATTCCTTAAAATAAACAGCCATTTTCCAACGCAATGACTTTTGGACCTAGGTTCGAAAGTAGGTTTTGAAATCTCACTTTTTAAAAACTATCTAACGGTTTTGTTCACAAACATCTGGTACTTTGTCTAATAACTATAAAATGAAAACTATAAGTATATAAGGCTATCTTTAGTCATAATAAAAATGCCATCTGTCTAAAATAAGTTTTTCTACGTGATTTTCCTTTAACACTTCTTATAATGAATGTAACAAAAATAAGACTACGTCATAAAAAATGTGGAAATAAAATAATCTTATCCCATAAGTCAACATAAGTCATCATTGTCCTTAAATATATGTTTAAAAAAAATCACTCTTTTTTATTTTAACTCTTAATTTTTACATTTTCTTTTCCTAATTAAATGTATTTTTAAATAGCTTTATGACAAATATAAATTGTTCACAAGCATTTTGAATTCAGTTTAATAAATATAAAATGAAACACTCTTCTTCAAGTTTTCTTCAAACATTTCCTTTGACGCTTCTTATGATGACTATAACACAAAGAAGCTTACATCATACAAAAAGAGAAAATAGGAACTCATATCTCACGAGTCATCATTTTTTTTTTTTTTTATCTTTATGTCTAGCAGACAGGGTTGCTGTTTGATCCCCTGTCGAATTAGTCAGATACTCGGCTTCTTATTTTAAGTGTAATAAATATAAAATGGAAAATACAAGAACGCACGACTTTCTGCGTTGATGCTTAAATATTCATCTCTTGTAGAAAACTTATTCGATATTTCTTTTCACTCTGCTTATGATGAATGGAACATATATGACTACATCATGAAAAAGAGAAAACAAAATAGAGCGTAACTCATTAGTTGTCTTTTTATCGGGAAGACACGACAGGGGTTCGATTCGTGGTTACCTGTCCTGATGCTTCATAATTGTTCATGATTCTCTTCAGAGGTAGTTTAAATATAAGTCAAATAAATGCAAAGAGAATAAATCTTCGTAAATTGATATCCCTCCTCCAAGTTCCTTTAACTAAACAAATTCAGTTTAAATATAAGTTAAATAAGTGCAAAAAGAATCAATCTCCATATATTGATATCTCTCACCAAGTTCATTTAACTAAACAAATTCAGTTTAAATATAAGTCAAATAAGTGCAAAGAGAATCAATCTTCATAAATTGATATCTCTCCTTCAAGTTCCTTTAACTAAACAAAATCAGTAATATAAGTCAAATAAGTGCAAAAAGAATCAATCTTCATATATTGATATCTCTCACCAAGTTCATTTAACTAAACAAATTCAGTTTAAATATAAGTCAAATAATTGCAAAGAGAATCAATCTTCATAAATTGATATCTCTCACCAAGTTCATTTAACTAAACAAATTCAGTTTAAATATAAGTCAAATAATTGCAAAGAGACTCAATCTTCATAAATTGATATCTCTCCTTCAAGTTCCTTATACTAAACAAAATCAGTTTAAATATATGTCAAATAAGTGCAAACTGAATCAATCTTAATACATTGATATTTCTCACCAAGTTCGTTTAACTAAACAAATTCCGTTTAAATATAAGTCAAATAAGTGCAAAGAGAACAAATCTTCATAAATTGATATCTGTCTTCCAAGTTCCTTTAACCAAACAAATTCAGTTTAAATATAAGTCAAATAAGTGAAAAGAGAATCAATCTTCATAAATTGATATCCCTCTTTCAAGTTCCTTTAACTAAACAAATTTAGTTCATTTCTGGTTTGATCCTTTTCTCAAATAAATTTTCTAAATTTGCTATGCTTTATGTGAGTGTAGATACACGTTATATCGTTTTATAGTTCATAAAAAAAGGGCTTAGTTGAGAAAAGGCTTTGCTTGGTAATTTCAAAAAAGAACACTATTGTTTAAATGATAGTTGTATAAAATTAATAGGAATAATAAAATAATAATAAATATTTGTTGTATTTTTAAATAATTTTCTGGAGTTTATAATTAAATAGATTCAGTTTATTGCAAGTTCTTAAAAAATTTCATATCTAGATTTTAATTTGTAGGTAATATATATATATATATATATATATATATATATATATATGTTGTTGTTTTTTTAATTATTGTACAATATTTCATTTATAAAAATTGAAATCTTTGTGTCATGTACAATTAACTATAAAAAACTAAGCCCAGTAAGGTTTTGTGCAGACATTCTCCAAAATTTAATTTAGAACTTTTATGAAATATATTTTATCTATTGCGAAGCATACAACGAATTATGATAACTAAAGGGAAAATTGAATCAAACCCTTCGGATTTTGTCCTCATTTATTATTAAATACAGTCCTTACATTAATGAAGAACGATGATCACACATATATATATACAAACATTCCTTAACATTTTAAAGCATGCATGTTAAAAAATGCTCAGTAAAACACATTCAGAATAACAAAAATACAAGACATTGTACGCATCGTAAGGCGTCCAATTCCACTCAATAACACTATTTTGTCACGGACTGTTCATCCATCTGTCAACATATAGCGTCTTAGTTCAATGAAATATAATATTTACAGCGAATATTATATCCATTTATACTTTGCAAATTGCAAAACATACTAATCAGCAGAAAAAACATTGACCTACAGTGGACACATTTTAGAAATCACAGTTTTAGATACTTTTTATTTTCATGGTGTCTATACATTCTTCACCCGCTCTTTTTCTTGGTGTTAACTGGACAGTGATTCCATTATGAGAACGTAATACCATTTCGGCAGTTAACTGAAGCTTATCCCTTGGTACAAGAGATTTAATTTCATAATTCATAAGTACATGGGCAAGAACCACTTTCTGTTCCATCATGGCGAAACGCTGGCCTGAAATATAAAATAAAAAAAATATTGTGAAAATATTGTAATTTTGTAATAATGTTACTGCTGAAAATAGACACTTGACATTAAGCAAAATGTTCTCTTGAGTATTTTCTTGGCTTTAATAACTTCGTGTATTTAAATCTTAAATTTGAAAAAAACTCACGCATTTTACTCTAAGGAAAGACAAATGTTTTTTAACCTAAGAAAATATAATGTAACCACGAACGGAAAAATACAATAAACTCTTCCAGTTACTCACGATTTCGAAAGGCATTTTTTATGTTTAGAAACCTCAGAAACCAATATATTTTATAGATTTAAAAGATCCCTGACGGCTCGGCCTACAGGCACAGGTAGATTTAGAAGACGCAGACCGTGGGCGCCTGTTTATTGAGAATTGCAGAAGTGACATCTTTGCCATGATGCTGTAGTTGGGACCGCCCACTTCGAAATCTAAATGTGTTTGTAAGCGGAGCCGGCGGTGATTTTGTTGTTTTAAATTTTTGTTTGCAGTAAGGGTTGGTTCTATAAAAAACTTGTCAATATAAAAATTTTAGATAATATTGTATTAAGAGGGTTTATAATAAAATTAAGCGGATTTGATATCTTGTGAATTGACGAAGTTATGAATTTTTTTCTTCTTAAACCCTATTTTTCCCCCCTGGAGCGGGGCCTCCAAGATCACGCTGTGTGTTTCTCAACAGGGCCTGCTACAAGTGACGTCACAACCTGCTGACATCAAAAGAGTGATCCATACTACTTAAAATTTTTCATGTACTTTGTTCGTTTGCACGGATTGTTTACGGTAGTATTTTGATATTATTGATTGTTTTATATAGTAATTAATAACATTTTACAGTGTATTTAGATTATAACGCTATCAATAATTATTGATTATAATTATTAAAGAAAGTGTAGATTATATCTATAAAATAATGAGAAGAAAATGTTGTGCTCCTAGTTTCTAATCTAAGTCTTCAAATTCGCTAATGATAATGAAAAGAAGAAATTTTAGCTACGAAAGTTACCTTGTGATAATTTTACTTATATTTCAACAGAAGTGGTCTGCATTAAATGTTTCGATATACGATTCATAATTCGCGAAGCTAGAATTAATATGATGGTGTTGAACTTGTTGTGTAGAGAAAAAAAAATTACCCTAACAACGAATGTCTATCCTACTGTAATGAAAATATTCCGGCATATTTGAATGAATTTGTACTTCCAAAACGAAAAGAGTCAAATGATCTTTGGAAAAAAAAATAAAAGAAGCAGACGAGTTTAAGAAATGGTACAACGATGACAACACATCTTTCAAAGATTTTTAAATAAATACTGTAATAAATTGAATGAAATCTGGATACATTTAGTTAGAAGTGAGTGTGCTTTGTTTATAAAATTAAAAGTAACTGATTTCCCCAAATTACTAGTTCCATTTAAAATTTTAGCTAACTTAAGAGTACAAATATATTATGAAAATAAATATGTTGATAAGTTCCTTTGAGTGGTTCTTATGTTCTGGACACAAGTACAATAAAAGAGACAATCAAGTTAAGATAAATCAGAAAGCAATTGCAGGCGATTTAGAGAAAATGGCTTATGGCGAAAGAAGGAAGTTTGGCAACATATTTTCTGGCAACTTATTTGCTGTTTTATATAAATAAGCATTTTTTTTTTCAATATTTATACAATTCATTTAATATTAAGAAGCCATTTATCTATTTTCATATACAGATAGAACAGAATTGTATATATAAATAAACATAAAAGCTCATTAGGTTTGTTTTCATAGCTGTGTATGTAATTTGGAAACATATCTAACTTTCTGAAGTCCGAATTGCGCCAAGCTTTAAAAAAAAGCGCCAAGTTCTCTATAGTTGAAAAATATCGATTTCTCTATTTAATTTGACATTTATTGTGTTTTGGTTGTTAAATTATGGTATGTAGTGGTAAAAGGGGGAGATGGGATTGATTTTGTAAAGTTTTTGATAGATTTATTATATTTTTTGTACGTATATTTATTGTAAAATAATGTTTTTAGGAAAAGATAAGTCAATGTGTTCAATCTGATCTATTAATCTTAGCAATTTTTTTAATTTAAAACTTTTAATTTCCTTTTATAAAACAAGTTTATTAACTCCCTTTTATTTCACGATTATGAAATTTAGTACTATCTACTTCTACTATATATATATAACACAAACGGAAATTTCTTTCCGTTCCTTTATAACTCGAGTTCCACTGAATGGATTATGATGGAACTTGCACTGTTCGATAGATAATTTTTCAGGGAAGGTTTTAGTATATAACACAACGTTCTACGTAGATTAGTTATAGAATTATGATAGAAATTTCTGTTATTTTGGCTGAAAAGGTTACCATTGCTAATTTTTTGCGACCATTATTGTTGCAGAAAGAATTGAAAAGGCTATACATCTCGAAAAATAAAAGAAAAAACTGTGCTAATTTTATTAAGAAAAGAAAAGAAAGAAAAAAAGAAAGAGAAAAAGAAAGATGAAAAACAGTTTTGATGATAAATAATATTATAAAATTATATTATAGAATTATGATGGAAAGTTCTGTTATTGTGGACGAAAAGGTTACCATTGTTCGTTTTTTGGCGACCATTATCGTTGGTGAAAGAATTAAAACTGCTATATCATTTCGAAAATAATACAAACACATCGAAAAATAAAAGAAAAAAGTTACTATTTTTTTTTTAAATAAAAAAGGGGAAAAAACGAAAAACAGTTTTGATGACAAATAATGTTATAAAATGAAAATATTTAATTTATACATGAAAAAGTAAGTTCGTAATGCTTACAAAATTATTCAATGAGAAATATTGCAATTAAAACCATATATGGCGATTTATCGTTTGCGTCAGGTTGAGAAAAATACTTCTAAAAATTTTATTTGATAAAATCTGAGTAACAATTTTGTTTTTGATTTGTTCTTCTTTTTAAAATTTTATTTTTTATAAATCTAACTCCTTCATCATGTAACTTACAGAAGAAACTTGCAGCTGCAATTATAAATTATAAGTATTTGTGAATTACATTTTATTTGTTTATTTACTATTTTGATTTTACTTTTGTCGCCAAACAATTTGATTTTAAGCCAAAAAGGCATAAACGTGACATCGGTCCAAGCTACGTAAAAAAAATGGTGTTTTTTCAAGTATACGACAGCATTTTTAGTGTAATTTTTTTTATATTAGAATGTATATTACATAAATAGCAGTTAATATTATAAAAATGAAGTCAAATATTTAAATTTTAGTGTAAATTATAACACACATTTAAAAAGTTTTTCACCATTCATTTCTTTTTAGTTTTCTTTGCATACTTTTTTTTTCTTTTTGAAGGTTTTTAAAAGATATTGGAATAATCTTCTGTAATCGGGTCACCCGTCAATTAGCGTATATATTATATTGTTAGAAATTTCGGAAAAACTGTCGCAGACGTACCGGGGTTGGTGCCATATTTGTTTTCTCCATTTTGGCTCAGAAAAACACAAATCCCGGTTTTTGAACCCGTTAGGCCTAGATTCCTAAAGCAGCATGTTAGTTTGATTTTATTATGAAACACACACAATTTTTATTATATACAAATCATTTTATTTTAAAACACACAAAATGATTTATTTATTATAAAACTCACATTATTTAATTTAATATAAAACCAATAGAGTCTGCTCTACCGGATTGCCATACGAAGCAAAATCTCGCCAAAATCGCCGGATTGCCCAGGCATAAAATCACCATTTTGGCGCCAAATGGATACCCCGGTGCGTCTGCGACATCTGTACCGAAATTTCTTTTATATTTGAAGGGGACTTTGGACGGTAAATCCGATTGGAGAAGATTATACGCAATTTGTACTCAGCAATTGGTAAATTTATGTATTTTCATTATGAAACAAACGGAGAAAAGAAGATTTACTATTATATATTTTTTCACTGTCATTTATTTTACCATCACTATTCAAGCAATACTTGCAATGTACCAAAAATTTTTGGACATGCCAATGGTGACCAAGTAACAATATTTGCTTATTTATCATTTTAGCTTAGATAAGAAAAAAATACCTGGAATTCAGATTAGATACAACTTTGATTATTATAATGCAATTTCTGCTAACACACAGCTCTAGCCGCTAAACTTAGTAACAAACTATCGATTATGTTCATTATAGGGTTTATTTAGACAACAGACTGAAGAATGATCTAATCTTTAAAATAAAAGAAGTTGCAAGACTATTTATTTCTCCGCGTTATTTTGCTCATTAGAAAAATGCAAAAAAAAAAAAAAAAAGCTTTGGTTCAAGTATTTACCAAAATAATTAAAATTTTGCATAACTAACTTTATTTATCATTCTCAAGTGGTTTTATTGGTGAAAGATCTATAATTCAATCAACAGCAATTTGACATTATTTAATGGAACGTAGATTGGCACGTAATTAACTTCGTTTTGTAGCTAACTCTGGTACATTTGTAACCATATCGCTGCAAAAACTTCTAAGCTTTGACTTCCAATTTGGCTGTGGACCCGATTACGGAAGATTGGGAAGATATTATTTGATGCAAACTAGACTATTATTTTTCTATCAGAATCAGATTTCGAGGTTTTTTCCATCTTAATTGTTACGTGATTGCACCTGGTATATAAAATGAAAAGGCAGTAAAAATAACGTAATTTTAATTTTATCAAACAATACGTCTTTAAAAACCCACTTTTTAAAGATTCACATTTCTTTTAAATATGAAAGTTAAACACTGTTCTTTATGTGCAAGTAATTTATTGCTTTTTTCACTATATGTACTCTGCTGGAATCCAAAGATAGAAAACTGCAGTAGATCTGCCAGAAGATGACGCATATTACGAAATATAATGTAATGTAGAGTGAGATTTTAGTTTAACTACCAGAACCACGCATAGCGCCAAAGTGAGAGGCCCGGAGTTCAAGAACTAACAAATGAAAATGAATAACCCGAACATTATTTAAATTCAATGGTCAATCTCTGCAATGATTGCTCTCTTTTTTTTAGTAATAGGGTGACTAGAAGACATTTGAATTTCTATTGGTCATAACGACCTCATTTGTCTACCAAACTCTACTATAAATGATGCAATAAAAGAGTGTTCTTAATAGCCTGAATTTTGTCTAACACCTAAGATAAAATAATAGAACAATGGCATTCCCATTGTATTGAACAATGCGGAACGATTTGCCAGGTGAAGGTCCAAATTACTTGAAAATAGATTCATTGGTCGAATTCACCATTTCATTTTATTCAAGGTTCATTTGGAAAATTGACCATCGCAGCGGGCATAGCCTGCTAGTTATTTATACGAGGGCTGTAAATTAAGTAATGGCAACATAGGTATAAATCAATTTTCAATGAACTTACAAGTACAATTGCATTACATTCCTTGTATGTCATCACCAGCAAAGCTTATAACCTTTTGCCAAATGTCGGGAAGCCGTTGTAGACCAGTGGCAAGGTGTTGATTGTTGATGTGAGCCACCGAGCGCCCTATTGCGCGCAGTACAGATGACTCAGACCAACCTCTAAGGATAATTCTCGGAGAGTCCATCGGCGGTCTATGGTAAGGAGACCACTCAGGATGTCAATCTGCACTTGAGGAATGGAGGGCCGACCTGTGCGTTGCAAATTCGCAGTCTCATTCCGACCCAAACGAAATGCTTGAACCCATCGTGCTACTGTCCTATACAGTAAAGCATTTGTGCCACAGGCTTCCACTAATCGTCGATAGCATTCTGTTGCATTTTTGCCACGGGAAACCTCGATTTTAAGCCACGACCGCTGATCACCTTTTGAAAACATGCTTTAGAGCGATGGAAACGAAACTCCTCACTTTAACGCCACACAACAACTACCCTACTAAGCAGATCGACTGTTTTTTGCACTCTACACATCGACAACAGAGCCACCTCACCGCTTCCATATCCTATTTGCGCATGCCCACCCTTCTGCGAGTTTCAAGGTTAAGTTGCCACTATTTAATTTACAACCCTCGTATAATGACAAATTTTAAGACAGGAAATTCAAAACATCTCTCTTTATTAAATCTTTCTGCTGGGATACATTGACCAAAACTGGATCACTATTGTGACGTCACTAATACTAGTAGCAGGCCCGGTTGAGAAAACACACAGCGTGATCTCGGAGGCCATGCCTGGAGGCCATTTTTAATGACATCAAAAATCTGGCATACATAAATTTTAACCTTTTTCCTAGAAGCAATAATAACTTTAAACGGATTCGATACGTATCATAATTAAGAAGATATGTTTTTTTCTGTTTTCACAAAAAGCCCCCCATCCCCCCCCCCTGCCTAGGCTTGATTTTGCCTATTAACAAACTTGACCGAGACTGTATGCCCCTTGATTTTATGAATTAGTTTGGAAGAGATTTGTGCAGAATTATTAAAGTTAACGTGTCCATAAAAAGTAATATAGATAGATAGTTAGATATATAATGTTTTGAACTGGGGGTGGTTTTGGGTTCTGGGAGTCACGATCGGCGTAGACCTGCAAATTCTTTTCGGAAATTCCAACATAGGGGATAATGTAATAGGTAGTATTTCTTACGAAATCTACCTAAAAGCATGTAAAAAAACAAAGTTTTTTTTGCCGCCTCAAATTTTTTCGGAACGTTTCCGAGTAGTTTCTATAGTGTATAATCAGTTTTCTCAACTCGAAATATAGGTTTTTCTCGTATGCTATCAATTCTCAAATAAATATTTTCATGTTTGACAGACAAACATGATAAATTAGCATAATTACCATTATCATTAAATTAATATTATTTTGTTACTCTTGCATGTGTTATAAATTCAATTACAAAGTTTAAAATGTTTAATTGACAATTGATAGCATCCTAAAACCGATAATTCATTTTAAGAAAAACTGATTAACTCTATAAAAACTACTAGGAAACGTTTCCGAAAATCAGCAGCAACAAAAGAAACTTTGTTTTTATAAATGCTTCTTTAAATCTCTAAAATATATTAGTTTATGAGGTTTCTAAAGATAAAGAATACTTTTCGAAATCATGGGTAACTCGGAAGAGGTTATTTTATATTTTCGTTTGTGGTTATATTATACTTTCATGCATTAAGAAATATTTGTCTTTTTTTTTTTTCTTACAGAGTTGATGATTTGAGTATATCCTTCACTTTTATTAAATTTTGCCACTATGTAACTTGACTTTTACGATTGCTCCATTAATATTTTTTAATCGAATTTTAATCCCATAGACATTGTGAGTATGCCAACCCTCCGTATTTTTTATAGTCAAATAAACGTATTTAGTAAAAAAAAATTATTTTTATGAGGTACTTGGTTTTATTTAAGTAAAATTTACGTAGGCCGATGAATGTAGAATTTGAGCAAACATAGAAGATATTTTTACAAAAACGAAACCTTTTAGAACATGTTCCACATAAGCCCCTAATCATTTCCTAAGTTCCCCCCCCCCCCCACTTCAGGAAAATCAGCTATTTTCAAAAAACTGATGCCATCTGACTATTTTAGTTTTTTATAGGACATTTTGTATAATAACTGACCTAGATTATTTTAAAATATCTCGAATTGTACACATTGCGATTTTGTATAATGATAATAATAATTTAAGCGTAACTAAAATGTATTTGGAAAATCCGTCATTTTGAAAAAATTTGCCGCCATCTTGGATATATAGTCTTTATTGGATATTTTATATATTAACTGGCCTAGATCACTTCAAAATGTTTAAAAATAGAAAGACTCATATATTAAATAAACGAATTTGAAATTTGTAGTGTTTTGGACAAAATCAGTTTAAAATATACATTTATTTTTAAATCGTGAATTTTTTTTTTTAATATCGAAATAAGGAAATAAATTAACAAACTAATCCAATTTAACTGGATTACTGTACTTTTCAGGTACGTCTTACAAGGAAGATATCCATAAGCGCATAGCCAGAACAACTTGAAAAAATTACAGAATATTCTTTTCATGAGGATATATATGTCTATAAAAGAATTTCTGCGGAAGCTCGATATAGAGTCTTTAAAAAAAATAATGAAAATTTGATTTTTTTGGAGATTTATCGTCGGTTGGCGACAAAATGAAAAAAAAAAAAAAAAGCTTTTATGATAAATACTATTTAATGAATTTTTTTCCCCACTTTTCATACTGAACTAGTTTAAGTAATTTTAACTTAAATAAATACACTTTTATATATAGCTACAGTTTCATCATATGCATTTATACGTAAATGAAATTTAAACGACGTATTAAACGGTTTAGAACAAAATTTAAATTGGTTAAAATTGTTTCAAGCTCAAAATTAGTAGTGTAGGAGGATGGAGCCATGGAAACAACGAATTTTCAATATTGAAGTTTATAAAGACAGAATTCTTAATCAGGCAGTTACTTTTAAAATACACATAAAATTTATCTAGTCGGTGAAACCATGAAAATTTAATAACTACAGCCAACACGCAACTTATATATATATATATATATATATTATATAAAAGCTTATAGAAATAATAATAAACTATTTCATCGTTTGAGTTTGAATCCATTTAAGTATTGCGCATTTAAACACTCATTTAGCAAGCAATTTCCATATGCATTTAAATCGCTTGCATTTGGCGATGAAAAAGAGTTGCTAGCCTAATCGCACCTTTTTGCGCCAATTACTCGAAATAATTTTATTTTTCTACAGATTTTCTACTGGAATTCCGCAGAAATTTGACTGATTGACTTAAATAAATACACTTTTATATATAGCTACAGTTTCATCATATGCATTTATACGTAAATGAAATTTAAACGACGTATTAAACGGAGAGGATATAACGATATTATATCCTCTTTAAGACCCTCCTTGTTAGTCAATGCGATTATAAAAAATATCAAGATAGAAGCCATATATCCTTACAATAAAACAAATAGATTTCTTAAAAGTAAGTTTATTAAATTCCATACAAAAACGAATCATAAGCAGTTTAAATAAATATACTTTGAATATATACCTATGCAGTTCCGGGGTCCTGCTGAAAAGGGTACATACGCAAAAGGATGTCTTCCTACAGAATTTTCTGGCAAAAATCGATCCGGGTCGAATTTTTCTGGATTTGGAAATTCGTCAGCATCTCGGTGCAGCATGAATGTAAATATCATGCAGTTCGTGCCAGCTGGTATAGTGTATCCGTCTGCAATAAATTATAATTAAACATGAAATTAGTAATAAATAAAATTATCTAGAAAATTTAGTATAGTATGTATTTTATTGCATTTAAGTGTGTCAGGAAATTCAAGCATCTCGATTATTTATTAATTTACAAAGTGTCAGTACTAGATGTATAAACATGATTCCTATTCAATTATATAAGTAAAAACATTACTAAAGAAAAATGTCTTAACAATTTATTAATTACCCGATATTGATGATATTATAAAATCAAAACAATCTCTTGGCATTATTATAAAATCCACCAATAACTAATATAGGAATCAAATAGTTATTTATTACATCAAAGTTTTAAATTTAAATATTTTAAATAATTTTTTTTAATAAAAAAAAATTTAATGAAGAAAATGCTCCAAAATTTAGTTTGGTTGGAAACAATTATCACATTTGAAAACTTACTTTTAACAATTTCCACCCATAGGCGGAAAAGTATTCGAATTCTTTTGTACAGCCCTGTGTAAAATCTATATAATCATAATCAAATTATACAGACCACATAATATTCTGAAATTTAGTTAAGCTTCAAAACGCAAAGCACATCTGGAAAAGTACTTTCAGCAGTTATCTCTGATTGGCACTAATAATATATCCGAATTCTTTTGTGTGTCCCTATAAAATAAATATAAACGTTTCATGCTCAATTTATTGTAACGGATCTGCTGTACAGTTCGACATTAGAATGTACCGACTTAAATTCTTTTTGAATTAGCATAGCATCGTTAAAATACACTTTAAACAATTAAGGAGACTCGGCACCCAAAGCAAAAAAAAAAAAAACCAATATTATCAACTTTAAAAAATATTTTTTTTAAATTATTGTGTAAATGTTAAATAGAATTAATTTAATCCAAAACAATTTTTAAAAAGAAAATTATTTTTTCGACAAAATTAAAAAAAATTCAATTTTAAATGCTTACTTCAAAACGCTACTAGTATTTTATTTTTTTAAATTTTCAGTTAATTTTTTTGTGCAGATCATCAATGATATTTTGAATAGATTTAAGGATCGGACTTTTTAAAATATCAGTAGTTTTAAGAGAAAGATAATATTAACAAAATATAAGTGGAAAAAAGCGGTAAAAATGTCTAGATCCTTAAATCTCTTACATGTAGTATAATCCAAGCACTTTCATTCATATCTGGAAAAGCTATTTTGAAAACAAGAAAAATCTGAAAAACACGAACTAAGATAAATGGGTTTAAAGATTTCATTTGCAAAGAGGCTGTTGTGGTATTTAAAGGGACAAAATGACAACAGATGTTTGTTAAATCAGCCGTAACTTTTGATCTATAGAGAGTATCATCCTGAAATTTTTTCAGGGTGCAGTCGTAAGTATGTGGTATGTAACAAGATAAAAATCTGAAAATCACAATTTTTACAAAATTTCGATATTCTTAGGGTTCCGAGTCCCCTTAATGCCAGTAGTTAGCCAAAATCTTTTATTCGTCCCTATATATGAACTGTAAATGCTACACACACCATTTGTATAGAAAACATTTTGTATCATATGAATAGAATCAATCGGGGCTATAATGAGACACTTCAAAAAATACTGCTAATGCGAGACACACACAAAAAAGTACCGATCTTTTTAATAATAAAACAGGCTTTGAGATTATTTTGTAAGCAATACATGATTTCACTTACATTCATTACGCATACATGCAAAATTTAAAAAGAAAAATACAAGAAAATATTCATTATATATCCTTACTTTTTCGTCAGACTTTCAGATATTTTTACGGGGAACGTTTAAATAAAAACTTAGGTAAATTATTGTAATAGGTCTTTATTCAGTAAGAAATGACGAGTCTTTTTTAGCCTTTAAAATTTAGAATATGTTTAACGTAGCTTGAGTTACAAACAATAAAACTCAGGGGTTAATGTGAGACAGTGTATGGATGTAATACGAGACAGTGTATGGTGCTAAAATGAGTCAGTGCTTGGAGATGTAATAATACATTTCTATTAAATTGTTTAAAACATCCACCATAAATAAAAACAGAATGTGCTAATATCTGATTGTGCTTGGAGATGTAATAATACATTTCTATTATATAGTTTACAACATCCACCATAAATAAAAACAGAATGTGCTAATATCTGATTGGGAATCTTTTGTTTTCAAATGCAGATATGTTTGTTTTTCTCCTTCAAAGCCTAATGGTATACTCCACCATGTTTGTTACAGATTTGAATGGAATGATATCAAATGCTAGCTAGTAATATGTGACAAGGTTTAAATTTTGTATTACTTTTATTTTTGTGACATGCAATATTTTTTATCCGTAAAAAGATAAAGGAAATAAAAAACAACAAATTACAGCATTTTTTAATTGGGACTAGAGTTAACAGATAGAAAGTGAGTATGAAAAGTTCAGAATTTGCTCCCATAATAGCCCCGATTCACCCTGTATCGATCTCATTATGTTTGCAATAGTTAAACACCTTTGAAATGTATTTATAACAACTATCTCCTATAGACCATAATGTATCCGAATTCTTCTGAGTGTCCCTGTAAATAAACTATAACAGCTACTCAGTTCATTTTGAATAGGTAGCATATCATAGTAAACCTCAATATCATATACATTTTGTAGCAATTGAAGTATATTTACGAAAGTTAGAGCATTGACACACGGACAGACAGACGAATCCAACTGAAATATTAAAACTTTTAAACTATGCATTAAAATATTTTTTAAAGTTTTGAAACTTAAAAATAACGGTAAGGAGCTTGTACAATTATTTAAAAATCACAACGTCTACACGTTGACACACATTTTCCCATCGACGGAAGTACAAATACTTTTGCTTAAAACTTACGGAAGTACAAATACTTTTGCTTTGAAACTTAAAAATAACGGTAACTGGATGCTATTCCCCGATGGAGGGAGTAACATTAAACTACAACTTTGAGAAAAGTCTAAAACTTTTAGTTTAATGGTAGTTATATTAGTGGTAGTTTAACCAAATTGCTAAGTATTGGAAAAACTAGTGAGAGCACTTGGTATAACCCAACTTTAAGCAAACGATTTCATTTGAAGCCAGTTAAAAACTAAAAATTTATCAGAATCCGAAATACTTAAATCCGAATTAGATTCAAAATGAAAGTAAATTATTGCATATTGTAATGTAATCACAGAAAAATAATATATAATGAAAAAAATCATTCACTTGATAAACAACAATTGAACTTGAAGCGTAACAGGTAGTACATTCTCGTATGTAATGTAAAAGAAAAGTTTTTAATGACTTTTTTTTTCATGATAAGCAAAAGTATTTGTACTTCCGTCGATGGGAAAATGTGTGTCAACATGTAGACGTTGTGATTTTTAAATAATTGTACAAGCTCCTTAACTTCCAAATGTATATAAACAAAAGATATCATCGTAAATCATAAGATCGAGAAAATCAATAAATTAAACAGTAAATTAATAATTTTTCAAAAATAAAATAAACATTTTTCCAAGTTAGTTTTCTATAGTGACTCTATGAATGTTTTATATATGAACAAAAACTCAACACTGGTACTCAATATAAAATTAATTATTAATACAGCTCAATTAAAAATATAACTTTATTATAATATCATCTCCACGAACTACTTCTAAACTTTCTAGATATTTCTTGTAACGAGATTTGTATAATGAAAACTGGAAAAAAAAGTTAAATGTATAAATAAAAAAAAAAAAAATCAACTGAGTTTTGTGGTACTATAGGGTATTTTCGCACAAAACAAATGATTTTTTTTTTCTTGTACTTACTGACTACGACATCACAACTGGATTCTCTTCCAATATAAGGTAAAGAAGGATATAACCGTTGACTTTCCTGAAAAATATGCAAACGTTTTTTTTTAATTACATAAACATACAGGTTATATTTCTGTGAGTTCAGGGCTAACTAATTATCATTATTCTAAAAAAGGAAAATTGGTATAATGCTTTTCACTGAAAATTTGCCCAAATGTGGCAAAAATGGCAAAAAACATAGATATTTCTCAATTACCAATTACACTAATATAAATACAATTTGTTTCTATTATTCTATTTGTATTCTGTTTGTTTTTACCATTTTTTTCTTGTTATATTTAGAAAAATTGTATAGTAAATTTACAAAAGCAATTCTTCATGAAATGTTTAAATATGAAAGTGCAACATTACTTTATCTTCTATTTCACTAAATACAACATGCAAAATTTCTATCGTGGATTACACTTAAAGTACTAAATTAAATTGGAAACATGCTAAGTATATTATAAAAAAAAATTGTAATGATAAATAAAATAATAAATATATATATATAAAAAATTAACAATATTTTTAATGAATAAATAATGTTATTATGAATTACACATAGTGCAGTTTAATGAAACATACATGTTTCAGTATTGTTATTTTTTTTTTTTCAGAATACCCATTTGTGGTCTGAAGGGAATTGGAATAAATGCATTTTTAAAATTAGAATTAAGAATAAAATTTTAAAGGAAACATTTTATTTGATAACACAGCAAGCCTTAAAACTTTTTCTACATCTGTCATCGTTAATGAGTTGAAAAACATTCCTGAAGTAAAATTTACACTATTAAAGTGAATTAAAACAAAGAAAGAACAAAATTAGGATTAACATATCTCCATGAAGCAGGAAAGATTCCCAACCAAGAAATTGAAAATGTATGAAGTTTTGATCATATGTAGGGCTCTTGAAAACATGTAATACGCTTTTTTTTCTGTCCGAATTCACTTTAAAAGGGTACATTTTACCCACGGAATATTTTTCGACTTTATTTTATATCTCATTAATGGTAACAGATCGAGAAAAAGGTTTTAGGATAATGTTACTTTTTTTATTAGTTATATCGAATACGAATAAAATATATATTAATAACATTGGAAATCTTTTTTTGACAAAAATGTAAACAAGTTGGATGTGTTTGCCAATCCGAAAACTGTCTTCTGTCTCATACATGTTAATACTTGAAAAAGAGTAATTTTTTTAATCATGCATTTTAGAAACAAAAACAATGTCTAATCAACGGGTAATATAAAAAAAAGTGAAAATGTTTGCCTATTAATATACAAATTAAACCTAGATTGACAATTAGGTGATTTAGTATGATTTTTTATCGACAACTACCGCGCCTGTCCCCAAAATCTGACAAGATTCACTATATTAAAAATAAATTAACATCGTGAAATAGCACAAATAAAAATATATAAAACGGCAAACAGCTGTTTTGGAGCCCCTAAAGCTCCATCATCAGTGCCAATTCAAAGACGCGTGCGAGAGACGCAAGCGTATGGGTTAAACTGGCTTAAAGTTTTGAATAGGTTTTAATCTTTTGAATTGGCACTGATGCTGGAGCTCTAGGGGCTCCGGAACAGTTGTTTGCCGTTTTATTTGTGCTATTTCACATTGTTTATTTATTTTTAATATAACGGCACAAAGTTAAATCCACTTTTTTTAAAGATTCGCTATCATAGCGTCAACTTCAGGCCGATTCTTCCAACATTTTATACAAACCTCGGCCTATTACACTACATCTAAATGTAAAATTTCGTCTAAAAATATTCATAAATTCTTCACTTAAATTGTAAAAAAACCGAGAAAATCGCACAAAAATCTCCCTTCCGGGGAAATATCCCCATTTTCCTGGGGATGCTGAGACCTGACGTCCATAATCAAAAATATATACATAAAATTTGGTTAAATTCTGTGCATAACTTCGTACACTTTCTGATGATACAATAATGAAAATGGTACAAAAATTGCGATCACAGCGCCTCCTTCCAGAGGAATATATCGCTATTCAACTAGAACCTGCTGGTCATAGCCAAAAACATATATATGAAATTTGTTACAATTTTATGCATAACTTCATACACTTTTCAATGATTCAATAAAGAAAATGGCACAAAAATCACTATCACAGCGCCCCCTTCCTTCGGAATATCCCAAAATTCAATTGGGACCTGCTAGCCATAACCAAAGACATATGTATGACACAATGAACAAAGGAAAGTATATTCAACTAGGTAAATTATATTCAATGGTTGGAGTATCATAGTTGAGAATTTTTCCAACAGAGCAAAAATATGCCGGGACCAGGACTCGAACCTGGGCGCTTTGGCTTGCCGTACCAACGCTCTCCTTACTGAGCTATCCCAACGACATCCTGGCTGGCATATTTCACTCTTATTTTTTGGACAAGGCTGCGAACAGCAGCGCTAATTTAATTCATCCGAGCTACAATTATAGCATTTTACATGATGAATCTGAAATAGCACGGAAACTTCCGTAGACCATGTAATTAAGTCATAATGAACAGAGGAAAGTATATTCAACTAGGTAAATTATATCCAATGGTTGGAGTATCATAGTTGATATTTTATCAACAGAGATAAATTCGCTGAGAACAATTCGCAACCTTGTCCAACAAATAAGAGTGAAATATGCCAGCCAAGATATCGTTGGGATAGCTCAGTATGGAGAGCGTTGGCACGGAAAGCCGAGGTCCGAGTCCTGGTCCCGGTATATTTTCGCTCTGTTGAAAAAAAATATCAACTATGATACTCACGATTGTATATTCTAGTTGAATATACTTTCCTCTGTTCATCATGACCTAATTACATGGTATACGGGAGTTTCTGTGCCATTTCAGATTCATCATGTAAAATGCTATAGTTATAGCTCAGATGAATGAATTTAGCTCTGCAGTTAGCAGCCTTGTCCAACAAATAAGAGTGAAATATGCCAGCCAGGACATCGTTTGGATAGCTCAGTAGGGAGAGCGTTGGCACGGCAAGCCAAAGTACCCAGGTTCGAGTCCTGGTCCCGGCATATTTTCGCTCTTTTGGAAAAAATCTCAACTATGATACTCCAACCATTGGATATGTATGACATTTGGTTCAATTCCATGCATAACTTCATACACTTGTTGGTGATACAAAAAGGACACACATACGGACACGGACAGACATACATATTATAGAAGTATATTTCTCGGTATCTCTGATCTCTAAAACGTGTAAATCCATCGAAAACCGGAAGTCGAAAAAAATTTTTGTTTACAATACTTTCTGGTATTATAGATAGAAGAAAGTAAGAAAAAAATCTAATATATTTTATTAGACTATCTGCCAATTCTAATTGTACAGTGTAATATCCATATATAACTCCGTAGTATCCATTTATTTATGGCTAAGAAATATTAAATAAACAATACAACAAATATTATATTTTAACTAACAAATAAATAAGAATTACCGTACATTCTAACAAAATTAGTTGAAATTTTCTTTTAATTTTGTTAAATGTTTTCTTTAAACATTATTAAGAATTGATATCTTAGAAGTATTCGCTAGAACTAATCAAAAGAAGTAAGTTTTATCCCATTTTTTTTCTCTATATCTTATTACTAATGCGCAATAAATAAAATGAAAAAATATTCCTGAGGTAAAATTTACATCCCTAAAAGGAATTTCAAAATAGAAAGAAAAAATGCTGATTAAAATATTTCCATAAACCGCACATATCCTCAAACGTTTCATAATATATGGATTTTTCTGGTTGGAGACCTTCCTCTGTTAGCAATTATCACTTGAACTTTATTGAACACCATAGTATATAGAACAAATGCAATTTTCTTCTACGGAGGTTTTTCTCCAACGTACTTTCATCTTCAAATCACGAGACCATCTAAAAATAGTTATCTCACCGGTGTCTTTATCAGTTTGTTTTATTAAGTTAAAAGTTTCTGTTCTATATTTTCCAAATGACAGCGCTGTGGCTGAAACTTTAGTATATAGATATTGGTGTTTATTCAACTATACAAGATTTGCAGAAAAACGTTTGCACAAAATAGTTCCGCTATTTGTTTTAAATGGCAATGAAGGATAAGGCCATCATACATGGGTGAATGAAATAAAAACTGGATTTTATTTTTTATATATCAATATCATTTTCTTATATTTGTTTTTACGACAATAATGATAAGAAGCTATTCTTCACATTTTCATTTATTTAATCGCCAGCATTGTTAAGTGAACACAAAATGCTTACAGCGGTTGCATAAGATCTAATTATTAAACTTACAAGAATTAAAACTATCAAATTTATTGAAATTTGGCAAATTTGGCAGAGGTCGCTACTGACCCCACATGAAGGTATCAAGTATGCACAAGTTGTTTAAAAATGACTGTTAAGTATTCGTAACAAGGAGATACAGTATGAAACATCGCATAAAAAGTGAAACTGCTCCACTGACGCACAAACTGACAAAATTCTCAGTAATTGTGGATTATTGCGTACGTGGATTTTCTTAACGTGTACAATAACGAATCAATAACGTATTTATAATGCAGTACAGTACTGTGAATTTTGTGAATTAAAACAGCAGATCGCTCCTAAAAGAGTTCCATTCCAATTTTAACGTTCTTGTTCCCCATGACATTGCAAGATCTCACACAGCTGGTGCACAAAAACAAAAAGCTAAAGAAACTTCACTAGAGAACACTCGTTCATCTTCCTTATAGTAGGAATTTATCATCTTTCAACTAGCATTTGTTTGGATCCCGTAAAAGAAGCGTTAAAAAGGGAAATATTTTCATCAAATGAAGAAGTAAAAGAATTTTTGTGCAATTAACTTCATACATGTCTTTATTTTTTTCATAATACAATAATAACTAGTATATTGTGGCCATCGCAAAACAATATTCCCATATTAAATCAAATCGTCAGCAAACAAAATTAAATGGCAATCTATTTGTTCTTGGGATATAGATATCGCGGAAATCGTAAAAGCGGCGACACCTGTTGAGCAGTATACATCCAAAATTAATAAGGATCTATTCTGTCAAGCATTAATAGAATATAAAGTGTGATGAAACTCCGTGTATTAGTATGTAACGTCTATCGCAGAAATCGGGATAAACAAAGCATAGAGGCTGCACCTGTTGGGCGATTCATACCCAAACTTAATCAGCATCTATTTATATCAAGGTCTAACAGAATATGAAGGTTAATGAAATGCCGTGCATTAGTTCTTTGGATATAGCTATCGCAGAAATCGTGAAAGACGTAGCATAGCAACGCCACGTGTTAGGCGATATACATCAAAATCTAATCCGCCCAAATTTATGTCGAAGTCTACGGAATATGCAGTTTGATGAAATTCTGTCCATTAGTTCCTGAGATAGAGTGCCTACAAAATTTGTGTTGCACACAGACACACAGACTCACGGATATACATTTTCTAAAAACCGTCAAATCTTGTTCAGGACCTTCTAAAACATATAAATCCGTGAAAACCGGAAGTCGAAATTTTCACGATTCCAAATCTTTCTTCTTGTAAAGGTAGAAGAAAGTAAAAAACTCTGAATATGTAGTAAAATGAATACAGATGTTAAGGAAAGTTATCTAGAAAAATAACATTGCTATCATTTTGCCAAAAAATATATCAAAAATAAACTTTTTAAATGTCTTATTTATATTTGATTTACCCTTTCTAAATCAACTGAAGGAAGATATTTTAACAATGAGGATGTTTTCTTTTCCTATATACGTACATGATTAATATTACTTCATTTTTAATATTTTCTCTTAACGCATCGTGCACACAGATTTAAAAATTGTATCAAATGAAAGTAAAGGAATTTACTATAACACATATAAATTCTTTCATATCATTCTGTAATAAAGCATTCATTGTTAATAGTACTTGAAAATTTTATGCATTAAATCCATTAAAAATTACATTTTTTAAAAGAAGTATTTTTATTTAGTGTTTGCATCATTAAAGTACATTTATGATAAGTATGTATAAAAAAGGTTTGGTATATAAATTCTTCTGTTAATAAATAAAAATAATTATGAAAATACATATTTTATTAAAATTAATCATTTGGCTACCAAACTAAATACTGATCCAGACATCATGCAATTGCCTTTTTCTGCGTTTTAAATTATGAGCTGTCATTTTATAAAATCTGCTTTTTTAATAAAAAGGGGACATTTACTCATATAGACCCATATATTTACTCATATATATATTTATTTATTTACCCACATATATATTTATATATACATGTGATAAATATTTAAAAAATGTATGCATTTAATATATTCTGTGCTGTCAATATTTGCTTCATGTTAAATAATTTTCATACATATATATAAATAAAACATTTTCATGGGCTTAAGTCATTCTATGATTTTTCATTTACTTTTATATGCTACCCAAGATGCGTAACAATATAATTCTATTTAACTTTAAACATAGTCTGTTTTCGATGAAATTTTTATAACTGTTTAATTAAAAATACTGTAATTGAACGGATTGAAAATTAGTTAAAATGATCTAAGGCATAGGATTAAATTGAAAATATGTTTACACATTGCCCAGTTTGGATCTGTAATATTTTAGGATAATTGTTAACAATTTAAATATAATAAAGCACTTTGAAATACAAATTTAGAAATGATATCATCATAATAATTTAATTACCATTTAAAAATTGATTTCTAATTTTGAAATATCATTATTTCATAAATTATCAAATTTTGCTAAAATTTTAAATTGAACATTTGATTATTTATGCCTCTATTATCTACTTTGAGTTACTTTTATTTCTGATTTACCAGTTATTCATAATTTATTATCTTTTTTTAGCATCTACATACAAAAGATTATTTTTTAAGTATCCAACGAAAAACACCGCATTTTTTTTTTCTAAAAAATAGATAAAAAGCTATGTGTCCTATAATTTTTATGCTAAAAATATATCAAGGAAATGAAACTACAAGAAAAATCCTAAAAATTACAAAGAATAGAGTGTGTTTTGTAAATCCTTAGAATAGTAAAAGAAAAACTTTAAAATTCCATGAGATGCAATCGACTCATATAGTCAATCACCTTCAATACACATTCGAGATACTTAAGGTTCTTGACATCATCTACAGTAAACGGTCTGCCGTAGTCATCTCCAAAGACTTCATCTAATTCCTCCTGAAGTTTCTCCTGTACTTCTTGGTCTTGACCAATCAGGTAAAGAGCCCAGCTCATACCTACTGCTGTCGTATCATGTCCCTACAAAATAATAAAAACTTTCAAACTACAGCAATGAAATAACATGCAAGAATAACTTAATACGTAGGAAAGTAAATACAAAGAATTTGCATTTGAGCATTAGGATGTAATTTATTTTTAAGCTATGAAAATATGGTCTTCTGATCTTCTACTTTTGTTCCCTTCTATGGAAAAAAAATCAGGCCAAATATTAGCGCTATTAAACAACATTTACAGATAACTCAGTGATGGAAAAGTTTTTAATGTACATGAAAACTGTATGCAATGGCATGGAAATTTGAATTAAATACTACCATCTTTAACTTTATTTAAAATCTGTTTTTATCTATTTTTTTAAATTTGGAAAATTGTAAGTTGAACTTTGGTCACCTACTCATGATGAGTCTGAAAACAACTCAGCAGAAAGTAATTATGAAAAGTTGGCAACACATTTTGTAGAAGTATTAAAATGAGAATGGGACTTTTAAAAACAACAAAAACAACAATCAATACAGATTTACTCCAGAACTATCAGCAGCACTTGATCATGCAAAAATGTCAGAACGAAAGGCTGCTTTTGTTATATCAACAACAGACGAAAGCTTTGGACAAAATATTAATAAATTCGCTCTAAACTCAATAGAAATCGACAATGAATTTTTCATTCAAGAATAAAACATGGACATTTTTGTCACAGACATGTCAGTGATATTGTTTCAGTATTTGGAATTTGTCTGGATGTCTTGAATTTGAGCCAGATTCGTGGGAATCCAGAAAGAACTACAAACAAGCTAAAAAGATAATGACATTTCTACAAATAATAAATGAGCATACCGAATACACTGTTTCACTTATTCTAGAATACAGTAAAGGACAACGCACGATGAAATGCAGTTACAATTTCTGCTACGATTTGCTGAAGATCATTGTAAAACGTACTCTAATAGTAGGAAAATTCTACTGCCTCAATCTTTCCAAAGATAATAAAATTTTAATACAAAATAAAAAGATGATAATTTGTAAAATAAATTAAATAAATTGTTTCAAATTAATGCATTAAACAAATTGTAAAAATATATGTCAAGATACAGTTAATATTCTTATTTTTTTCTAACTTTTATAAACTTTGAGTCAAATGAGTTAACGATAAATATTAAACTTTATTGCTAAAACTTTTTATATAACGTTTTCATATTAAAAGGAACAAAGTAAAAGAGTAAGACTTTCAGAACTAAAAAATAAATAAATTCATGGCTTTTAAGCTCCATCTTATTGAGCATGCATCTTACACGTTTTCTAAAATTGAATAAAATTCAGTTATTAATCATCGATTATTAGACATCTTCCAATTTTCTGTCGGGAGAAGCAAACAGTTGTCTTATACATGCTTACATTCAGAATAGGGCTATTGTTAATTCTAGCAAAAATGATGGCGACGTCCTTAAGAAATGGTACGGCACACTAAGAAAATAGCACAGCGCACTTGTAAAATAGAATTATACAACTGAAAAGTATATTAGGAAGCATAAAAATTGGCAAGCATATAAATAAATATTACTGCGTGAGGAAAGGATATATTTTAACATAGCTTACATTTTTTGTTCAAAAACTATAATTTGCAAAACATGTAATCTTTTATTCTAGAAAACGTGAGGGCGACCTTCTTACAAAAATGGCACGGCACACTGCGAAAATAGCGCACCGCACTTATAATATAGAATTATGAAACCGAAAAGTATAGTAGGAGCAAGAAAATTGGCAAACATATAAATAAATATTATTATGTTAGGAAAGGATATATTTTAATTTAGCTTAAATTTTTTGTTCAAAACAGCTAATTTATAAACATGGCATTTTTTATTCTAGAAAAAATTATGGTGACCTCCTATAAAAATTGTACAACATACTACGAAAATAGCACAGTGCACTTGTAAAATAGAATTATGCGACCGTAAAGTATAGGGAGCAGAAAAAATGGCAAACGTTTGGCGACGTCCTTACAAAATGATACGGTACACTAAGAAAATAGCACAGCGCATTTGTAAAATAGAATTATGCAACTGAAAAGTATATTAGGGAGCATAAAAATTGGCAAGCATATAAATAAACATTACTGTGTTAGAAAAGCATATAGTGTAACGTAACTTACTTTTTAGTTCAAAAAATCCTAATTTTCAAACATGTAATCCTCTGTTTTTGAATATATTCACCATTTTGGAAAACACACTCTTGTTTTCACACCAATGAAAAAAAAAAAGATTTCAAAGGTGATGAATACATATTGTCCCATAAACCCACAACAATGAATTTACATTCCACAATACTGGTCAAATCCTCATTAGAAAAAGGTCATTCTTTTGTACTGATAATGCTCTAAATTTTTATATGACTGAAGTCTGTACAGTTTAAAGGCCATTAAATTGTTGAATTTCATGATTTACAAGAAACTTTATTCTTTGGTGGTTTTAAGAGGATTCATTTAAAATAATAAGCATCTTCTAAAACTCTAGTACATCCGAAAACCAAAGCATTATGTTTGCATTTACAACGTTTATTTTTTTTAAAAATCTGTAAATTGCTCCAGACGATGCCGATCATTAGCTTTCAAGACGATCGTCCATCGTGATCTAACCTTTGACTAAATGCTTTATTTTACTCAAAGCTTTTCACTACTCGATTAGATGTTCTGAAGGGTGTTCTAAAAGGTTATGTCCGTTCTTAGACTAGCCTTTTTTCTGCTCTCGAAGAAGCCTAATATCATGTTTTCTTAGAAATTACTTGAAAGTCCGTTTGGAATTGCTATTTTCAAAACATTTTCAGTGTAATCATTTTCTTATAACAAAAATGTTATCTTTACAAAAACAAAATGAAAGATGATGAATGATTTTTGTTCAGGAATACAGTATTCTTTATTCTTTATTCAGGAATACAGTATGGGTAACTCACGATGAAATCCAGCTACAATTTCTGCTACGATTTGCTGAAGATCATTGCTTTTATTTTAAAGGTAAATTATTTTTAAAAAATCTACTTTAAAACAGTGTGTGAGGAAGTTTTCTTTCCTAATTTGTTCACCACAAGCTCAAAACGTTTGAGAAAGTTAGTATCTAGTATATGTAAAAACATGACTGGACTAGATTAAATGTTTTCTCAAACATAATTAAAATTGTGCGTCTATAACTAGGTATCAGCATCATCGAACTAGGGAGCAACTGTATAATTACCGCTTTGATTTGCATTTATTCATGTTTGTTAATTAAATATATAGAAATTTTTTTCGAATATTGGAACATAAATTCACCTTAGTATGCCAATTAAAAACATGAAAACATTTAAAATGAATCACAATTTATTTATTACTAAAATAGGTGTAAAATGAAATAAGAATTAAAAAAAATTACAACCAAAATCCGGAGGATTTTTCTCCTCCGTACAAAGTGTTTCAAACGTCTGGCTGCCTTTCACTTAATTCATTCTCTTCGTTCCCTCTTTATTTGCCTTCGTACTTAAACTCTCCCGGTCTGGCGGAGCGTTCCTATTGGTCTCTCCGCCACATGTGTTTTTCTGACTCCGCTGTTGTTTTTGAAGGGCTCGCCGCCATTTCAACTTGGCGCGTGCGAAAGACGCAGGCAAATTGTCATGGCTTAGGATTTTAAATCAATTTTAATCTTTTGAATTGGCACTGATGATGGAGCTTTATGGGCTCCGAAACAGCTGTTTGCCAATATATATATATTTTTTTAATTCGTGCTATTTCACGTAGTACATTTATTTTTAATATAAAGGCACAAAGTTTAATCCACCTTTTCAGACAAAATTAATAGTGTTTGAAGTTATTATTAAATTAAGTTATTAGTATGCTAAATAGTTCAATGATAAATATTTGAACTTTGAGTTCTATATAATTCAGTTTTTTGTTCAATATTTCAAAAACTAAAAGCAATTAAATGAATATTTTAAGATAAACTATCATGCATAAAATGCATTCTCACATTTAAGTACTTTGGACGTCTCGGTTAAGTTTTAACTACATGACCTAAATACGACAAGCATTGCTTAGACTACAGGTAACGATTCAATTTCTACAAAACAAGTTAGTCTTTAATTATAAGCGCAGTATTCAATCATAAATTATTACTTTAGAATACAGATAATGATTCAATTTCTACAAAACATGTTAGTTTTGAAATAAAAGCACAGTATTCAATCTTTTTCTGCTTAATAAAATATATATTTATGTAATAAAATGCTAACTGTGCACTAAATGTGACAAATCTATGAGGACTCGCTTCTCATTTAGACAATGACCTTACTTTAACTCTTTAGTATTGGATACGTTAAAAACTCCGCCAGTTTCCGCTTTTTTATGTTTAAAGACAATATTTTAAATCCAACTTGAAAACTTAAAGTTCTACATAATATACAGCTATTTTTTTAGTAGTTACATTTCTGCGCAAATTTAAAAAAAAAAATGAAATCGTGCCTTAAGGGCCCACAAGGTTCTTGCGCGATTTCTCGCTCGCATTTTAATATTTTTAAATGATTTTTTTTTTTTTTTTGCATAGGATAGCTGAGGTCGATTATAGATCGACCTCAGCTATCCTATGCAAAAAAAAAAAAATCATTGTTAAAAAAAGTTTTTAAAACGTTGTTAGTTTTTACTTTTTCGATTTTTGTTCCAGTGTTTTTTACATAAGGGTACTTGCACTTTCAGAACCGGTTCCAACCGGTTCCGAAATTGAAAATGTCCGCTTATAAAAAAACTGTAACCAAAATCAAAAAAGTAAAAACTAGCAACGTTAGAGATCGATCTCAGCAATGCTATGCAAAAAAAAATCATTTACAAATATTAAAATGCGAGCGAGAAATCGCGCAAGAACCTTCCCATAGACTTAACATTAGTTTGAGCGTTTCTTCGCGTGACTAGCGTAGGCTCTTAAAGAGTTAAAAAGAAAAAAAAGAGGACATATGCAGAATTATTGATGTAAATATTCAGAAACTTAACCACAGATAGATGATTGCATAGATTTTCCTTTTGGTTTGTTTTGTAAAGACAAATAAACATATTTTGAACAAAAAAAAAATACCTATTAAATGAAATGAAATGAAATAAATACATCATAGAAACAAGGAACGTTTTTTATAAAATATATTGTTTGGTCAAGATATGATTATTTGACATGAAATATTTTAATGTTTGCAGCTATGTATTAACAAGTTCACGTAAAAGAAATGTAGGAATGGAGACACGCTTTTTTAAAAAATTTCTATTTTTAATTTTATCTGACTCTGAAGCTAATATCTTTAACGCTAAATATTCCAACGACAGATAATTTGGCCGGTACCAAATGAAAATATTTCGATTCGAACCAGAAATTCCACCATAAGAGAAAAATAATATAAATTACATGAAAATAAGTTACATACAAAAGTTAAATAGTTTTTAAAAAAAATTCTGGTATGAAATATTTTTTATAAAACTTGAGTAAAATTCCCGGAAAGTTTAATGGGAAAGGAATAGCATAAAGTAGCGTTAAATTAGAACATGAAAGAAAAATAATTAATTTGCGATAATATGAATAATATTTCAGGAAAATCGATTAAATATTATTTTAAAACGAATTTTGAAACATATCATATATTCTAATACGAGCAGCAAATCTTGTATGTGGCTATATATATATATATATATATATATGACGAAATTTTCATCCTACGTCATGACGAAATTTTGTATCCTACCGTTTTGAGGCACCAGAAAACCATTGGGCTAAGTCACATGTTTGAGAAAATTCGATTAGTGGGTCATTTTGGGTCACTATAGGTCAGGGTCAAGCTAATTTTATCTAAAACATGGCTCTAACGATTTTGACTAAATTTTGTATCCTACGAGTTTCGGGCAAGAGTAAATCATCCGGCTAGACACCGAGAAAATTCGATTAGTGGGACATTTTTGGAGCATTGTGGGTGAAGCTAATTTTATATAAAAAACGGCTCAGACTATTTAGACTAAATTTTGCATCCGACGGTTTTCGGGCACGAGAAGACTGTTGGACTAGGTCACACGTTCCAGAAAATTCGATTAGTGGGTCATTTTGGTCATGGACCATTATGGGACAAAATATTTTTATCTTAAAAACGGCTCAGAGAATTTGAACTAAATTTAGTATCCTACAGTTTTCGGGAATGAGAAGACTATTGGGCTAGGTCACATGTTCGAGAAAATTTGATTAGTGTGTTATTTTGGTCATGGGTCATTATCGGTCAAGCTATTTTTATCTTAAAAACAGCTGAGGTGATTTGAAATAAATTTTATATCCTACAGTTTTAGAGAACGAGAAGACTATTGGGCTAGACAACCTGTTCGAGAAATTTCGATTAGTGGGTCATTTTGGTCATGGGTCATGATATTTGAACACAAAGCTAATTTTGACCCAGCATAGCTCGGTCTTCCCTTCTCATAATAATGATGTGTGAAGTCATATCAATTAGTGCAGTTGCAATCAGCTTGGAAAGTATATTTTACATTTGGTGCTATTTTCGGTGAAGTTCAAAGACGCCAAGTATATAATAAAAACATTTGTGATGTCATACGCCAATTAAGGCTTGGACTACATTTTTACAATTAAATTAGTTCGCTGAATTTCTAGGAAAGGGGTTTTTAACCGATGTGACGTGGGGAGATCTTAGGTGTGCCGTGAAAATTTTTAATCACATCCCATCAAGATTTTATGAATTAGCATAAATACCAGGTTCGTCATAAGTTCGTTAAAACTTTCATTAAAAAGAAATAAATTATTCTAAAAAATTGCGGTTTGCAGGAATGGGATTAGAAGGAGATAGGATCTTTTAAAAATAACAATAAAAATGTGTTTAAAAAATTACTGATAGAGGGCGTTGACATGCATAACATGAAGCAGATGTATGCAAATTATGTTTATAGTAAAATACCCATTTCTGCGAAGCGTCTAACAAACTTCATTATCGTAGCACATGAAACAAGCTCTTTTCTCGTCTTCACTCATTTTGCCGTACGGAATGTTCTCAATGCACCAGTTACTGATTCCCAGTTCTTGTAAAAGAGTTTAATAAACAGCGCTTGATTTGGTAACGATAGCATACTACTGACATCGAATGAAAAATTTGTGGGTATTCAAACGTTTTATTGGCAGCCTGTTTTGCACAAATTTGCTTCATATTATGCACGCAGCGCCATCTATTGGAAATATTTGAACCAAACATTTGTTGTTATTAAAAAATATCCGATCTCCCTCTATCCCCGTCCTGCAAACTGCAATTTTTTAGCACCATTTGTTTCTTTTTAATGAACTTTTAATGTTTTAACGAACTTATGATGCACCCAGTATATATTTTTTTTATGCAACGTCCTAAATTATACAATTTACTTTGAAAGGATGTTTACTGTAATTAAATTCCATTTATTTCAGTTTTATTTCATTGTTATCATACTTTTAATACAAACATGTGTGAAAGCATGACAACGTTTTCATACTTTCCGAGAGGTAATTCTTTGGAGGAAATATTATTAATCTGAAAGGAAAAAGATTAAAATGGAAATTGCAGTAAAACTTTTGAACTACTAAAAAAACAGTAAACGGACAAAAATTTCTGAACCGGATAAAAAATGTATAGCACAAACAAACAGTTCACACTTTTGACTTTTGAGTAAAAAATTTTTGAAAGATTATCCGCAAAGCTAGATTTATCATGGTGTTTCTGTATTAGGTGAGAAATACTTTGTTTCAGGCGCATGTGCATATACTTCAGCAAATTTAAGTAGAGTTGGAAGAAGAAATAACAGAATTAATAAATGTCTGAAAATTGCAACAATTCGACAACGATCATTATAAAGTTTTTCTCTCATTAGTGAAGTCGTAAATATTACAAAAAAAAAATCTCTGTACCTAAATATTATATTTGTGAAAAGAAAGAAGCAGTGGTATTATAATCATAACAGTTTCAGCTTTATTCATATAATATTTTCTTTTTCTTTTCATTATTGCAATTGAGTGTACCAGAAATGTTCGCTTTATGTTCAAGTGTGCCGCGAAAATTTCGCTGTAAGTTCAGTATGCCGCAAAAGTTTCGCTCTAGGTTCAAGTTTGCGCAAATATTTCGCTGTAAGGTTTAAATGTGCTGTGACATAAAAAAGGTTGAAAAACTTTTTTCTAGGGTGTAATATCCGGACGCACATACATTCATAGACTGACACAACCTTCTTGTTATACTACAATTGGATAAACTATAAAAAATTTGGAATTTTTCATCAGTTTAATTTTGCATGTTTTGTACGAAACTCATATGCATTTAATTACTTCTTATTGTTTAATGCCAAAAATACAATTAATAGAAATACAAATTCAGAAATGTAACGTAAATGTTCATACCGCAAACATGAAGGTGTTAACCTCTTCAGTTATATCTTCTTCTGTAAAAGCAGAGTCTGTCAGATGTTCATGAAGCAACAAATCCAAAAATGCCTTCCTTCGCTTCATTCCATAATCATCTTTCTTGAAAGCATCTTCCAGATTCATTCCTTCTTTCATTTGTTCCACAACATAGGATTTTCGCTCTCTTATGACCTAAAGTATGTTACAAATTTGTTAATATGAACGATAATAATAACAAGGAAAAAGAGAATGATGGCATTTATTTAGTTTGTCATATAAAATTTATGTTTATTTTCATTCACAACAGAACTAAAATATAACGTAAGCATAATGAAAAATATAAATCCGAATGCAAGTAATAATTTCAGTCGCAGAATAAAGCTATTTGTACACAAGTTATTTATTTATGATTTCATGGGGTTTTTCTACATTTTTGCTGTCTTACGAGAGTGTCTATATGCACATTTTTGTTCAAACATTAATATTTTCAATAAGAATACTTACTATTTTTTGTTGTTGTTTCGTTGCTTCATTCGGTTAATAGCCTTGCCATGTCCGATACTGGATGATTGTAATATGCAACTGGTCTTATTTTAAGTATACATTTTCACGTTTCTATTTTGAAAACATATTAAACGTAACCTAAAATACATTTAGGGACTGTATCAATACTGAGAAACACAACTCTTAATTTAAATGAAAATGTAACTGAATAGTGTGTAACTAGTATAACTAATGTAACTAGTGCAATTATAAAAGTAAATATGCAATTATGTAATAAAATACATAAATCATTATTTTTATACAGTGTATTATTGTTTGCCCTGATAACCCTCAAATATGTTATTGGTTAGTACTTTTACAATAAAGACAAATTGACTTTTAAATTCGGATTCTTATTTTCCATCTTTAAATATTTGCTCACAATGGCGGAACTGAAAGTAAGAATGAGAATGATCTTGTTTGGGTCGGATGTTGTTAACAAACGTTGCTAAATCTAATGGGTGGGTGGGGGGGGGGAGTATATCTATTTACGAAATTTTATAGTGGCGTTATTACTTAATGATTACTATGTCAAGCCCCACCGGTTGAGAGGTTCTGATGTCAAAGATGTGGTAAAGGGGAGGTGATAGGTTCAAACCCATGTCGCGGTTGTAGGCCTAACTGTTCGCACTTTTCCGTGGTTTTCTTCGAATCTTGAGTAACCTTGCGTAAATACAGGTTCGGTTCCCTTATTAAAACCCCCCACAGAGGAAACGCCCCTCTCGGCCTATATCCCTCGCGTAGATAATCGGTCGTAATAAACAACACCAACATTAGTATTTCAAAACACTTTAGTCCAAAATATCCATGAACTTTATATAAGTGTTATTACAAAGTATCGTATAAAAAAGTTATAAAATACATAAATAATTCTAAAAAAAAAAAAATATTCTCTTTAACATGAAATGTTTGAATTTCAAACCATTTATGTATTACTAATCACTGGTTCAAAACTGCGGAAAATTCCAAATTTTTTCAGGTTGAAGTTAAATATGTTATTAAAATTATACTGTTACCAGTGAACTTTTGAAAGTTAGGTTCAATTTCGATATGTAGATAAATCCGTATGACAAAATGAACTATGCTATAATGAGCCTGTCACGAGTAAAAATCTGATAACACATACCAAACTTTTGTATTTTCATGCATCATTTACCACTGAAGTTAAACCTTCCGCTCGGGTTTTGTTTTTGTATAATATAATATTCAATAGATATTTTGATTTCGGACTTGGTTCTCTTTTAATTTATTATATTTGAATATTTTATAATACCTTTTTGTCATATTATCAAATGGTTTTATGAAGGAAAATGTTTTAATCAAGAAAAAATGCAAATGTTGTGGTAAAAAAATTAAGACATTTTCAAAGGATTTGTGTCAAAATATGTTTACCTGACACGATGTAAACTTCTTGTTACGTTGTAAAAATAACTTTAGCAGGTGTAGTGGTGTAATCAGTTTCTACCTTTTTCCCGAACAATTGCTTGCAAGAACAAGTTTTTAAGCTTTAATTAAATATTTCGTGAGTTTTCTGCTACTTTTCTCCATCATCATTTAATGATATCACCTAGCTCCAAAATCTCCACAAAAAACATTATTTTATTTGATGTCAAGAAAATAACGTACAGTAAAGGTAATTTTACATTCTATCAAATTCAATCAAAGCAGTATTTACATTGTAGTCATTTACATTGTTCTACAAAGCAGTCAACTTACATTGTACTACAAAGCAGTCCGTCTTAAAACTATCTATTTTTATGTATTTATATAAGAAATTCTCAAAATATTTGACGAGCGTTTATATCACAGTAAAAAAACAGAAAAGAAAAAGATGAGTTATTTCATTCACAATATCCTGATCAGGGCTTTACAAATGCAGTCGTCAGGTTGCCATTGATAGTCAAAATATTAACTGGCGACTGGAAGCATCAACATTGAATGATGTGATGTTGATTCACTTGTACGTTTACTTAATGACTAACAAGAGAAAGCTCATAGGTAGGTGGTACTTTGAATTTTTAAAAAATAGAGACATATGCAAGTACATATGCCAAAGCAGCAAAAATTAAAAATATATAATATAGATTTTGAAAAACCATGCTAAAAAAAGTGTTAGTAAAACTCTTATAAAAGGTAAATACCCTAAAGCTGACACTTTAAGGGTATTAGTCAGTGGTTCGCCTAGGTAATTTCTGCCAAAATAAATGTCTTATATATGTAAAAAATAATAATGTTTTTAGTAAAAAACAATTGTTTTTCGTATGATGTTGCATACTTTATTCAGTCAAACTTTATAATGTGCCTATATTTCATTATATTTTAAAATTATGTTTTTATAAGTTTCTTCCAGAAACTCAATTTATATTAACAGTCTTAATTTATTCATTGAGTTGAAGCTACTTAAGATACATTATTACTATGCTTATAATTGTATATTTTGCATCAATTAATAATAAAAACAAATTGTGCTGTTTGAAAAAATCCATAATTAAATAAAAAAGTAAGCAATAACTGACAATGGTGAGAAGGGGTAAATATATTTACTGACGACCAGAAATTTTTGCTGTCTACCAGATTTATTCCAATTGTAGAGCCCTGCTCCCTATCCGCCCTAGATAAGAAAAAAATATCCGTTATAAAATTAAAAAATTCTTTGCCAAGGCGTTGGACGTTGGTGACTGCTAAGATCTACAATCCTCTTTCATGTTATGTAAGAGTCCTAGAAGAACGCTAAATGAGATAAGCAGTCATCCATCACAGACTTTTTCAAAAACTAAACTTTTCACATTTGTCTAATCATATCAATGAACAGTAGATTAATTTAAACTTTTTTAAAAAATTAGGATTACGTTTTACGTTAAGGTTTTGTCTATTTTATAACTGTATGTACTGCATTGATAGTGTCCACGGTATATGATATTATGCTTACCGCAATTAAGTTAGACATTAAAAAATTTATCGTAAAACGTGTGCAATATTCTTATTAGACTTTTTCTCTAATTGTGCAGTACATATTTTTTTGAAGTACCAGCCGCCTGTACAAAGAGTTCAGAAAATTTGAATAAGGGCTGGTTTTGGTAGAAAAAGTGTGTTTTTAATGGTATGGAAGTAGCAGGATATGGGTATTAATAGAATTCCGGCCTTTATGAAGCGTTTTCGTTATCCAACCTGTCTGTCTTCCGCAGTACTATGCCAGTTGATCTGGAATCTACTACTGTGCTTGATCAACTGAGAAACATATTTAGTGCTGCCATCTATGTTACGAGATGAATAAGTCTATGAAGTTAAGAATGGGATAACCTAGCTGGATTTATAATAGATAAGCATAAATGCTTTTTTTTAGCACTTTCTAAACGAAAACTGTTTTACATCACTCAATAAAGGAAAATCAATCAACGGAAAGATCGATATCGTAATCCAATGCATCAGTTTCATAATTGACCCTTTTTCATTTTTGATCGTGTGTTTTTTTTTTTTTTTTTTTTTTTTTTTTAGTCCAATTGCAATTTTTAAAAGGTTTTCAGAGCATAACCTTTTTTATATCTATTTCACACATCTAAAACTTTAAAAGATTAACAATGAGTTTTTTCCCAAAATCAATGTCAGAAATAATTTTCAGTTTATTCAAATTTATCTTTCGTTATTTTAAAATAGTGTAAGATTCATTTGATTATTTAAGAAGTGCTACTTTAAAATATAAGAAAGTAATTTGAGAAATATAAATAATAATAGAAATAGAATTAATAATATAAATGACATATGTTATATTAGAGAAAATAGAAATGAGAAAAAGTCATTTTTAATTTTATAAAAAATCGTGTAAAGTTAAATACTTCTTACAATAAAGTACAATAAAGTGAACTTCATAGACATTTTTTTGGCAGTAGGAAAATTCGCGTAGACACACACACAAAGAAAAAAAATCGCGGCATAAATGAAAAAAATCTTATATTCTCCATATTAGAAGCAAAAATATCTAGGTGTTTTTCAATCTGCCAAAATTTTAAAGAGTTTTGATCAGCGCTGTATCAACAGTATTTAGCAGATTTTTTTTTTCTGGAAAAAAAAATGCTACCATTCCTTTAACTTTTTGTTCTATAGATTGTATCTTGAAATATATTTTCATTAATTCGTATTATCAAAGAAAGTTTAATATTCTGCTCACGAAATTCCTTTGATTAAATTTTTAATTAGTTCTTGCTTTTATAAACTATGAAATAACCCAAGTATGACGATGCTCATATATTGTTAGGTTAATTTATTTAAGGATTAATATGTTTCTAGATTTATATATTTTGTGCTAAATTACTTTCTAATTTAATTATTCGTTTGCGTAACTAAATCCTTTATTGAAAATGTATTTCTATTATCTTAAAGCTAATTTATATACCCGTTAAATACATTGTAGAGTATTCCTTTATGTCGTTCTATCGGCTCTTTGTGGTTTTCTTACATCTGGAAATAAAGTCCAGAGATGTCATTCATGCCTTTTTTAAAATTATAAGAAAAGACACTTCTATCTAATTTAGACATCTTCTTTTTCCTAACTTTAACATTAAGGATATACAATAAGATAAAATTGATAACCGCGAATTTGCATTTTCACAGCTGCATTTGCAAAGGTTGTAGGATTATTTTTTCTTAACACTATTTTTATGAATATGCCAATTCTGGTAGCCCTTGGCGCCCTGGTCTATTCAAAATTTAATATGGTCTTCTCCCTAGCCGCTGTGACTAACTCCGCGTCTTGGCTTGATCGCACATTTCTTGTGGCATTGTAACTCAAATGAAAATGTGAGCAGATCATTTCTGTCTCTCGAACTAAAAGCATCATTATATTGAGTTAAGTAACGGAGGCCAACCATAGTTTCATCATTATGTCAATTTAAATGAAGCTTTTTCCGTTGGAGGGACTTATCTCCATTGCTTTCTGTTTTAACATCCACAGGACTAGAATGCAGCGGTTACTGCATTTTCAGCACATACTAATATTAACGTTTCACGGACCTTTACGATCTCCTATGCTTATAATTTCAGCAGCCGCACCAGTGGCTGAGAGGTTCTGCTCTCAAATCTGGTAGACGGGAGGTGCTGGGTTCAAACCCCTGTCGCGCTCGTCGACCTAACCGTTCGGAGTTTTCCGTGGTTTTCTTCGAACCTTGCCATAAATACGGGTTAGGGTCCCTTAGAAAGATCCCCACGGAGGGCACTCCTCTTAGGGCCTATATCCTCGAGTAGATATTCGGCCGTCATAAGTCAAACAACCAACTATAATTTCAGCAATAATCTTGTACATCCAGAAGAAGATAATTACTTTTTCCATATCCATATATATTCTCCTTTACACCAAGTAGCACATATTGTGACAGCACAACGTTGGCAGTTTTTGAAAATCGCTGGGAAATGATGGGGTTTGTGATATGCCAAAAATAAGCAAACAGAGGCCCCTCTAATTTGCAGAGTATTTGAACAGGATTCTGAACAGCTAAATATCGGGACATTGTTAGGCCCGGGTTGGCAAATGGTTCGTTGGCCAAGGCGAGAATTTCTCATTGTGAGTAACGTGGGACAACAATTAGCCAGCATCGGCCAATCTATCTTGTGCGACTTGAAAATATTTTGTAAGTTTTTAAAACATAATTTTTATCGTAAAATTATCACGTTATTAAAAAGTGAATAGTTTTTTTGAGAAGGATCTCAGCTTTACTTGCTTTTTACATTTTTTCATAACAAACAACAAATGGCAAAAGGATGCTCATTCTATATGTAAACATGAAGAAAAGTAAAAAACATAAATAGGTTTGTAATGTTTATATTTAAAGAAATTATTAAATATGATATTGTAAACAAAATCACATAATTTGGAGTTTTCATGTGAAGATAATAAAAACTTTATAAACACACACACAAGTAAGATATTTAAAACTATTACTTGCTCTAATTATCTCAATGCTAAAATTAACATAATATCATGATTTTCTCCGGAAAAACTCGGCTAACATTGCAATATTCACTGCAGTTTTCCAACTATTCGTTTCACATATCAATTTCATTCTAACATGGCAACATGAAAAGGTCGGATAATATAGCTCAGAATCCGGATTTAAATAAAGAAGGAAATAAAGGTTTTCTTATATACTTTTTCCTTTCCATGGCTCAGTTTAAAATCTTACAAAGAGGTGGTATTCGAAACGTCTTTATTTCTCCATTCTTTCTTGACCTCAGGACATTCCTTTTCTTGGTTGGGGGATTAAATTCTCCCTGTTAAATCTGGTAAATTACTACATTTTGCAGTCAACAGATGCAATGTAGAAATATTATTGCTGAGAGCGAACAGTGTTCGATAACAAAAATATATATTTCCTAATCCCACCCAACTTTTCGCCGATAATCACATTGAAATGAACAGATGTTTTGTTCGTATTAGCCGTGAATCTTGCTTTTGTAGCACGTAAAAAAGTCTGAAAACACTGGTCAACAAAAAATACTTTTTGTCAGCTACTTTGACAAATGCAGGCGTTCTAAACTAATTTGAGTGTTCTGATTCCAAATCTGAACTCCAACTTTCTCTATCATGTCGTAATGTAAAGTCATTGCCATCCTGCTATTTCAAAAGAGAAAACTGCTGACCATCATTACTTTGGTATGGAAATTGGTGATCAGGCTAAATGGTGGACACCACATATATGTCGTACTGTGTGCAATACAGGTCTAACACAATGATAAGGAGGAAAAATAAAAGCAATGTCTTTTCTGTGCCCATGATATGCGGGAACTGAAAAATCACCTCTCAGACTGTTACTTCTGTATGACAAAGATATCCGGATTTCCAAAGAAAAATAAATCTAAAATAACATAACCAGGTTGTGAATATGCTCTGAAACAAATAATATTGCTCAAGTTTTAGTTGTGTAAAACAGTTTTATAATGTCAAATTTAAACATTGGTAGTTCTCAAGGTCCTGACGTGATAGAGAAATTTGGAGTTCATATTTGGAATCAGCACACAGTCTAGAACACCTATATTTCCCCAAGTAGCAAGAATGTTGTTGACCAGTGAAATCTTAATATAGTTTAAATGATGAACCATCAATTGATGAACCTTAACGTGCAAATTGTTCTATTTAACCGTGTTCTCGTTTTAGCTGTGCTCGTATTAAACGAGTTTGACTGTATTTGCAAGGCAAAATTGGCAGAAAAAAATTACCACGCAGTATTATAATAATTTTATCTCTGAAATTAAGTAAAAACCTAAAACACTTACAGTCCTTGTAAAGTCATCCATGATATCTGTGCTTTCCTTGAACTTTCTACCTTCAGCTGTTTTACTAAATATAAATTCAGGCCAAAGCCATGGCTTCATGAATCTTGTGCCAAAAAGGTGGGATGCTCTGTAACAGAAAGATCAGATATTTTATAAATAATGAAATAAAATTAGCGTATTCATAGCCAGGAAATTTATTAAAACAAATAGTTTAGTTTTTTTCTAGACTAGAATCAGAATGGCAATGCATGGCAACGATAATGGTAACACCAAAATAAAAAACAGAGAAAAAGGTAATAACTTCAGAAAAAACTTTCTGTTTTTCCCCACTTTTGTTTCACCTAAAGTGCTCGGAAATAAAAAAAATAAGTGCTTTCATGGATAATTCAGATCCAATAGATAAAACAAATATCTCTCCCTTTTTTATTCGTTATTCTAAAAGAAATATACATTTTTAAAATGCTCTAAAATCTAGTAAATCGTCCCTATAGTTCCTATAGAAAAAAAATCTAAGGAGTATAGCTTGTTAAAATTAACTGGCGAAATTATCAATTTAAAAAAACTGTTTTGTAGGTGACACTTATAGTATTATATTTTATTTATTTTCAAAAATTATTTCCTTCTTATTGCTTCCGCTTAAAAAAATAAAAGAAAATATTAATTATATTTCTGTTTATTAGGTATGTGGATTACAACGCAAATGTTAACTAATACTTGGAGCCAATAAGTAACAATGTAATTTGAAGAAATTTAGTATTATCTTGATTAGATAGACATTAAACTCCTATTCAATTAAAACTTACAATTTTAAGAAATTTAGGAAAAGTTGTATTAAATAATATATTTCATAATAAAATGCTTTTATTATATTGATTTATTATCATTTAAGGAAAACAAAAGTCCGCATTCAATCATATAAAATACAATATTTCTAATTCAAACTTTAAAATATTTACCTAAGATAAGAATTATTGGAAATTTACCTAAGCTAATGCAGTATGACCTTCCTAAACCACCAGTCTTTTAAAAGGTCAATATTTCTTCACATCCAAGACAAAGAGATAAAGATATAATGCTAATAAATCATCAATCGATAAATATGAAAATGACAATTATAAATCCCTCTTAAACCATCACTTTCGATTTGCGACTTCTCTTTTTTTCTGCATATGCACGTATTTTCAGTTCTGCTTTTAAACTGTCAACTATTTTATTTTGTGATTATTTTAATGTTTTTCGAGATATAACTTGAAATCCTAATTTATTTCTTATAATAAGCAAAATAAAATATACCTGATGAAGCAAAAGTATATCAGAATATTCAAAATCATTAGTAATTATTTCTGTGCCTCTGATATTTAAACTTCATGTTTTGCGAAAAAATCATTTTAAAGCTGTATTATTAAGCTAGTAGACGGTATAAACAAATTACTTTATTTACGCTAACTAAATTAGTTACATTCATTTTAAATGAGCATGGTATTTAAACTTATTTATGAGACTTAATAATAGTTTACGTTCTAATAGAGATAATTTTCATTTTCAATACACTTAACGAAAAAAAAAATTAAAGAAGGAAATTCATCCTGAAAATATCACTATGAAATATTTATTACACAAATTTTATTACATTAAAAATTATACGATTATTAAAGTATATTAGAGGGAGAGATGCAGAATGACAGAAGAAACAAAAAATTGTGATGAGGGATAAGTCAGCCATACTTAACATGCCAGGTGCCCGTCGAATTTTGTGGCCCGTCCAATTTTAATGCGCGGCTTGAGATACACAATCATTAATCCATAATGATAAAATGCATAAGTGCGCATAAAATTTGGTTAACCCTTTATCTACGAAGGTACTTTAAAGTACAATTAAAAGAACCTTCTTGTAAAATTTATTTAACACATCTATTGTCAGTAATGCAAGTTAGCATGAGTTCTATACACTTCACTTTATCATCTTCGAAAAGCATTATTCGCAGTACAAAGCAAAAAATATTTTTAAATGGATATTTTCTTTTAGGTAGCTTTCATTACAAAAAGCTACCTATTGCAGCCGTTCGGAGGAAAGCAATTCCAAAAAATGTTGGTATATTTTCACTAACCATGACGTTCAAGCCCCCAAACCACCACCCTCCGTTCAAATGTTGATTTATATATATACTAGCTAACCCGCCCGGCGTTGCCCGGGCCCGAGATAATTACAATTTCAGAGAAAGGCGTTAAACCTCTCCCTCCCCATATCCGCAAATATAATGAATAATTTGTTCAAGAGAACCACCGTCACCTAGATTAACGTGATCATTAAAAAAATAATTACATTTTTCTGATAATTAGAACATAACGAAGACGCTACGCTAAAATAGCCGGCAGATGACACCCCTTCCCGACCTCAATTTCAAATCTATATCTTAATTAGTTACCTGAATTTTTGTTCATTAGTAAATATTGGCAATTATTTCCTTTCAATTTCCCAAACTAAATGGAGGGATCGGCCAGAGAAACAGATCTCTTTGTAGTTCAGTTTTTAATGAAAGCACACCCCTGTCTGAAACTTTCTCGGATTGTTTTCACTGGCACCTGCAGATTTTTGGCAGTTTTTTACATAAATTAAGAAAAATTACCGACCGAATTTTTCAAAAATCACATAGTCACATGCAGAATTTTTAGGTAGCTTTCAATACAAAAAAGTATAAAGCTACCTATTGCAGCCGTTCGGAGGAAAGCAGTTCCGGAAAATTTCGATACATTTTCACCGATCATGACCCCCAGACCCCAAAACCACCCTCCGTTCAAATGCTGATTTATATATATAGATATATCCATATATATATATATCTCCATATATATATATATATATATCTGACCTATGTCATACGATAACGCTCGTATTTATAAATCAATTTTGATGAAACTAATTGTGTGTATTAAGCTCACCAATGTCTCGACCGAGTTCGTTGGCCAGCTTTGTCCGCCATTTTGTTTCAAGATGGCGGCCATTTAAAGATTTAAAACTAAAATAAATATACAAAAAAGTTAAAAATTCAAATTTTTTTACATATGCTCAGAAATTTTCAAATTGATATCTTAATTAGTTTTCTTAAAATTCGCTAATTAGTAAAATAATTTCGAATTTGTTCATTTCCGCTTGCAAATCCAATGCGCCTGTCCGTTTCTTTCGCCATTTTGATTTAAAAGATGTCATTTTAGAAGCGATGGTTAATGAGAATCTAATTAATATCTTGAGTTATTATCAAAATATTAAAATTATGAGACTCAGGTGCACAGGGCCAGATCTTGGACTATCCACATGTAAATTTACAGACTTCTAGGTGGGCTAGATTTTGCTAGCCATCGCAGACAGACAAACACACGCACACACGCACACACACACACACAGAGCGAAACTTTCTTTTATTAATATTTCTTTTATTAATATAGATATATATATATGACATATGTCATGCTGTAACTCTCTTATTTATGAACCGATTCGGATGTGACTGAGTATGTGTATAGGCCATACCAAGGTCTCGACCGAGTTTGTTGGCCAGCTTCATCCGCCATCTTGTTTCAAAATGGCGGCCAATTAAAATTTTTTAAATTTTTAAAAATTCAAAAAGATGTATAAAAAATTATAAATTGAAAGAATTGTTTCTGTTAAGTGTTAGAACGTGATACAAGTATTTTGGAACATTTTTTGTTTGGCTATATCTTAAAAAATGTCTGAGATATGGCAGTTTGAAATTCTAGAGTGGCTAACATTTTGAAACAATCTGATTTTTGTTATGGTGTAACTCTCATGCTGAAATTCGCATTCAAATTCAATATAAACGAAAATCGGGATTGAATCTTTTATAATCGGGTTCCAAGCATTTTAGCTTCGGGTGTTTGAGTAAAATGAGTTGAATTTTTAAAAATATGGACTATGAAAGCTACCTTTTCATCCCGAAAGGACTTTTTCCAATTGTAACTGCTTATCTTTTTTTATGTTGAAAGATATTTCTATGTTTATATGTGAAGCCATTACATTTGTATATTTCCTAATTCTATAATTTGCTAAACGCAATATCCTTAAGAAATGTTTTGTGTAGAATTGTAAATAGTCTACAAAATCCCTGTAAATTCTGATTTAGATAATTATATTTTTATAAATAAAAAATTTCTAAAAATTATTTAATGATTGCAAAAATCTACAAACATATTTTTAAATATCCAGATGAAATGCCTTGGAAGGCGAAATTTTCATTAATTCATAATTTGGTACATAAAGGGTTAAGTGTGTTTGGGTTGAAATTCATAACTTTATGTAAAACAATTTTAAATTACTTAGGGTGAAACCCCCAGTTATTGACACCTAACAAGTAACTGACACTGCAGCAGAAATCTAACTCAAATAAGCATTTTGTTGTAAAATTCTGCAAAGTAATGTCATCTAGTGGTAAATGAGACACTTATTTTTATTTTGGAGTCAGTTTATTCACCACTAGAGGGTCAAGAACATATTCATTGAGGAAGAAACTTTTGAGAATGCAAAAAGGGCCAGTTTGAAGCAACCATCTTATTTCTAAAATTAAGGAAGTGTTTTTCTAATCTGCAATGCAACCATCCTAAACTTTTTTCGTAAAGTTATACTTGTAGAAATTAGTATAAAGATGCATAATGATATATTAGGGCCATAATTTAGGGTTTATAGTTATTTAATTTACATTAATGGGGAGGGGGGGTGCCAGTGGTTCCTAGAATTTCATTTCACCAGTTTCTGACAGAGGTATTAGTTATTGGTTATATTAAAGAAAGTTGAAATATATTATTTGAACTGTTTAAAAATGCATATAATAAATTAAATTTATCTTGTAGTAAACACCATTAAAATTTATATTGTTTTACCAGTATCTGACACCAGATGTCAGTTACTGGTTCATAAATGTGAGTTATTGGATATCTGCATTATTACTAATGCAGTACTAAATATTACTTTTATATTCTCTTATTATATACTCTGCATTACTAATAATGCAGTATAGCTTACTAAATCCCATTTTTTATAATAAATATTAATGTATTTTGTTTTTGTAATAAAGAAAAACGTTTTTTTAAAGCATTTTAATCTTTTAAAATAAAGTGTTAGTCACTGGTCCACTTTGTGTCAGTTATTGGTGTTTCAAAACAGGGATGGTGTCAGTTACTGGAGTTTTTGACCATATTTATGAACGAAATTAATTTTTAATACTAAAATGTATAATTTTTTTAAATTTTGCTAACAATAATTTTTTAATATATCTTTACTGTACTTTAAAAAACAAAGGTTATATTAAAGAAATAGATTTAAATTTTTGTAATAGTGATTTGAAGAAGAAAAAATCCTTAAAGTGGCAGTTACTGGGGGTTTCACCTTACATCTATTTTGAATTTAATCGTAATGCATTATTCTTTATATCAATAGCTTGTTTACATTGGTTAGAAATTATTTAACACATTCACTAGTATTTTACTTGTTTTTATAAGAAGTTAAAACCTTCCCTGTAATTCACAATTAATTAAAAATTATGTTGAAACATCCTAAATGTCATATTCTTAGTGAAAAGTTATTTTTATATACAGACCCATTTGCTTTACAATAGTGTATGTATTTTTTTAATATTCAACACTTATGAAACATTACTTAAAATTAATTAAGTTTGAACTATATATTTTTACATTTATAAAATGAAAGGGTTATCAATTGAGAAAAAGTCTAATTTCTGAAGTAAACGCTTGTGATTTTCTTATTTTTAGAATTTGGAAATACTGCGCTATTGTATTACGTTTAATATTTATTATATACACTGTAAAAAGACGGACGTTTCATAATCTACGAAAATATAAGATAACCAGGAACAAAATTATACAATAACCTCTTCCAACTTACCCACGACTTTCAAAAACTTTCTTTATCTTTAGAAACCTCAGAAAAGAATATATTTTCGAGATTTAAAGAAGCATTTATAAAAACAAAGATTTGTTTTGCTGCCACTGACTTACGGTAACATTTCACAGTACTTTTATATAGTGTATTAATCAGTTTTCTCAACCTGGAGTATAGGCTTTTTGGATGCTGTCCATTCACAATCAGACATTTTCATATTCAACATATTGTTTTACAGGCAAATATGATAAATTAACAGCTTTCATTAATATTAACATCAATACTATTTTCTTACTCTTGGATGTTTAAATGCAATTACGTAGTGAAAATGCTTCATGGAGAATTAATAGCATCCTGAAAACCAATATTCAGGTTTGAGAAAAACAACTAGAAAACGGTTTTTGAAAATCAATTGCAGCAAAAGAAACTTTGATTTTATAAATATTCTTTAAATCTCGAAAATATATAGGTTTCCGAAATTTGTAAAAATAAAATACGCTTTATGAAATCATAAGCATTTTGGAAGAGGTTATTATATATTTTATTTAATGGTTATATTATATTTTAGCAGATTAAGAAACATTTGTCTTTTTTTAAAGTGTAGCTAATATTGATTATATTAATTTTGTTATATTTATTTGTTATACTACATGTGTTAGCTTACTTTTTTAAGTATCTTTCTGACTATATTACCCTTTTTATACATGATTATGTATTATAGTGTGTTGCGTTGCGACCCACCTAACGTTGCAAACTTACGACCTGCAAGTCAAAAAAAGTTGACTACAGTTGGATTAAGCAAAAACACCAAGGAACTCATTGTAGAGAAATCAACAACATCAAAATTCCAAGATGTTGTTGCTGAATTATGTACGTCATGCAGTTTTTAATTTCTTCTAAAATACCAAAGAAGAGGATTTCGTAATGCTAATGATATTCAACTAAACTACTGTTTCTTAATTTTCTATCCAGTGGGGAACACTTTTATAAGTCATAAGGATCACATACGGATTGCCATGTTTTTTAACGTACGTGAGAAAGGGTAGCACGATCTGAGTAAAAACAACATTTAATACTAAAATCAACAAACAACTTTATTCAAGTGAAACAATGAAACTAAGTTATCATTAACGTATGAATTAAAGTGCAATGAACTATCACGATACCCAGTCTGTCGAAAAAAACATTCTAGGCTTGGGTCTTACAAAGTTCAAAGATTCCTAAGATATGTAATCATACAAACTGGGTTGTCTCTTAGTAAAGTTAGCTCAATCACTTAGAGGTGATATATTCGTTGATATTGGAACAGGAGGTTCTATATCTGCTCTAAGATTCCGTACGCTCGCAGCTGTACCAGCTACGTTTTATTTAACTATTTTGAATGGGTTATCCGATAACGATGGTGGGGATCGGTTTTCTTCTCCCGTTGATCGTGCCTGACCAACCGCTTCCTGAAGCATCACTGGGGTCACGACAGCTCCAAATCATTTTCTCTAGGATCCGCTGATTGACTTCCTGTCAACAGCCTCTGAGAATCTCTCCTTGTCCAACTCTGCATCCAATAATCAATCTCTCTCTATCTTCTGTTCTGACTCTTTAATTTCTCTGTTTAGGGGGTTAAAACAAAGGCATCTCTTTTTCGTTCACTCTTGCTCGAACGCGGTGATAACATCCCCTTTCTTGCTTCTCTATTACTATGAGAAGTGTTTCCCAATTCTAAACAGTTGATCTATTCTTCGATCAGCTGACGTGTCAAGTTGTTGTCTTTAGGAGAACTCTTTGAGTTTCCCCAGCTCGTCAACAGGACTTTCCAAAGTTAAAGATCCACTTCTGTCACTGTAATGTTAAAATATAGTAATGCATTGACTCTTTCATTTTGCCGGCGTGGGAATTGGACTTATTTTACTACTAAGTGTTTTTTTTATTTTGGAACAGAGATGCTTATCATGGAAACTCCTATGTTGAGTTTTATCTGTCTCTAACGAGAAATCTAGCAGTGCAATCTCCATTCAATGAGATTTTCAGATATACTGTGTAATACGCGATTAATTTAGATTCTATCTTTTCTGTATTTTTAGAAAAAAAAATCTATGAGGACTGTAAGGGCTGTCCACAACGACTGCTTGTGATTCGCAAATCGGAGTTTGAGAAACGTTCAACAAAAATAAAAATACAATAAGCTTTCCTTTGCCAGTTTCCTTATTTAGATATTTGGTTTATTAGCCAAATTGTTATACATTGCAATATACTTTAAAAATTGCATAATTATCCATTTAATAACAATGGTGTAATAAATTTGTACCCTCATTAAGTGTATTAAAAATGAAAACTATCTCTACTATAAACTATTACTAAGTTTCATAAATAAGTTTAAATATCATGCTCATTTAAAAAGCGTATAACTAATTTAATAATTATTATAGTAAATAATGTAATTTGCTTATACTGTCACCCAGAGTAAAAATACAGTTAAAAAAGGATTTTTTTGCAAAACACGAAACTTAAATTTCAGAGGCACATAAATAATTATTAAATATTTTGTATATTCTGATATAATTTTGTTTCAACAAACATATTTTATTTAGTTTATTATAAAAAATAAATTTAAAAAAATGGAAATTCTCAAATCTGAAAAAAAAAAAAAAAAAAAAAATTAAGAAGTTCTTATTTCAATTTATATCCCGAAAAAAGTAAAATAATCTCAAAATAAATAGCTCGCAATTTAAAAGCAGAACTGAAAATATGTAAAACAGACACACACGCATATATATATATATATATATATATATGTAAGTATATGATATATAAACAGTCACTTTACTGAACCAATATGACAAATAATCGATGAACAACAGAATACTAACTTTAATTTCAACTAATACACTTTTAGCAGAAACTATATAACAACAATTTAGCTTACAGCAATCCGGCGAGGCCTAATAATACTTTTCTCCGGCTATATTCGTTTTATATCTCGCTTCATAATAAAAATTAGAACACTGGCTCTTAGCCAGATCTCGCGATTCAAACTATTTACAACTCGCGCATCAAAGTCATGGATAATAATAGGGTGTCAGTTCATTTGATGATCATTTACGTGAAGTGTTTCAACTGAAATCCTACAAATCGGTCATCCTGACGTGATGGCGTCTCGACATCAGCATCTTGATTTGTTATGTTTTTTCATGCCTAACAGTTATTTTTTTGAGATTTTTATTTCTTTCTGAGTATTGCTCTCTGTCTTTAGGATCAGCATATCTAATATCTCTGTGATTCCTTTCCGGATATTGCTCTCTATATTTAGAAACTACATAACTATTGCTTCTAGAATGATAAGAATTTGAATAAGCATCTCGTTCACTATAAGCTCCTTTAAATCCATGATGAGAATTATTCTTATGTGATGGTTGTGAATATCTTTGTTCATTATAACTAGCCTTGCACGATCGTCGGCCACCATAATTATAATTATTTCGACCATGATAGTAGCCTCTATTCATGTATCTAGAGGAAAATTTTGGATTATATCTTGCTTTTAAATTAGGTGAAGCATTTTCTGTTATGTCTTGAGGTATCAAAGAATTTTTAGTTACAAAGTTTCCAGGACTCTCAGATTTATTTTGGTAATAATTCTCGGAACTCTGTTTCCCATATCCATATTTATTGTAATTTCCATGGTTAAATGACTGTTTAAAATATCTCTGGCCCTCTCTATTATTGCTTCTGTTATCAAATGGTCTATTAAAATTTCTGTTTTTTCCCTTATGATCAAAAATCCTATTGCGATCTTTCACATAGTCTTTTCTACCATGTGCAGGACTACTACTTTCATAATTTTCTTCTGGAGATGGATAGTCAACATTCCATTCATCGGATAATCCTGTATCTTTTGTCCTATTCGGCTTATATGGTTTTATTAATTTTCTTATTTTCTCTCTGTTTGCTAAATTTGTAACATGAGTCAAATTCATCCCGTCATTTACGCAGTCGATTTTAACCATATCTTCCCTCGATTATCGTTGTTTATACTTGCTTCATAAATTTTTGTCGGTACTTCGTTAGTTTTAATGTATCCTACTCGAACTTTGTTGCCGCTTATTATTCTAACACCATCTTCCGTTACTTTTAGCGTCATGCCTTCTACTGCTTCTCTACCTATTATTAAATCGCAGTACGTCTCTTGTACCACGTAAAATTTATCCTGGATTTCTGTTTCATCCACGTAGACTTTATGCCAGAAAAAACCTGTTGGCTTAATTTCTCTACCACCTATGCCTGATATGTATATATTGTCGCTGGTTAGTTTTGGCGCATTTATTGCAGTATGATATCTTGAACTGGCGATTGAAATATCGCTTCCTGTATCAATTATTACGTTTGTTTTTATTCCGCTAATATCTAAGATTCTTCCTTTTTTACCATTTAACATGCCCATATTAACTATTTTTCTTTGCGCGTTTTGGGTCTCATTTTGGTATTTTGTTTCTCGCCAATTTTGATTACGTTGAGGGTAAAAATTTGAATATTCTTGTTCTGTATTATTCGCCATGGCACATTTCGCACTCACGTGACTAGGGTTGCCACACGCAAAACAGATTCTTTGCTTCCATAATTCATACTGTGTCTATTGTCAATTTGGCGTCTTTTCAAATTGGCGTAATCAGCCACTCGCGATCTTCTGTCATCAAAATCGCTACTTGTATCCTTAACTGATTGTTTATTGCAAACCCTTAGTGCCGTTTCGTAAATATCCAATTTATTAACTAAGTCATCAATTTTCTTTATTACTAATAATTCCTCTGCAAAATGTGTCTTCGTCTCCGCAGGTAAATTATGCCTGATTTGATTAACAATAATTAATTCAGATAAATCTTCAAAGTTATTTACTTGAAGACCTTCAATCTATTGTTGTAAAATACACCTTTATCTCATAAGCGAAATCTCTCCAATTGGCTGATGGCTTCTTTTTAGATGAGAAAAATTTCAGCCTAAACTCCTCTGGTGATAGCTTGTAGCGTTTTAGTAGAATATTTTTTATATAATCATAATCGTGAATTTCAGGTTCGTTTTCCCTTGTTATTATATTGATCACATCTAACGGCATTAGATTAATTAAATAATTTACCCATTCTTTTTTATCAATGCCCGTTTGCGCCATTTGCCTTTCGTACATAGCTACACTGTTAAAAATAATCTGAAATTCACGGGTATTTTTTTCCTGAATTTCACAGAAAAAGTGCCTTTTCACCACAAAAGGGCATTTTCCGTTAAAAACAGAAAGTTTCTTCATATTTCCTGAAAACAACGGAACAGAAGGAGAAGAAAGTGGCTGACGGAGATATTCCGTTATCTGCTGCATATTTATTTCCAATGTTTAAAAAACTGACATGTTGCAGCACAGAAGAACTAAAATTCAATAAATTAAAAATTCGAGTTTATGTAAAAGAACAAAATAGTTCTTTCGAATTTAAAAAGCAACACTTTATTTTCCCATGCTTTAAAAATTATTAGCAATTTATTTTTTAAAGTTACAAAAAAATATTCACACTTAAAATATATTCGAAACAAATAGCTTAGTATATATATATATATATATATATATATATATATGCTTTTTTGCGTAAAATCGATTTTTTTTCACTTAATTTAACTTATATATATATATATATATATATATAATAGTTAAATTAAGTGAAAAAAATCGATTTTACGCAAAAAAGCAACAAACAAAAATAATGCTTCCGAATAAAAAAAAAAAAAGAAATAACTTTCCCATTCCTTTGAAATTATTCGTAATTTGCTTTTTAAAGTTATAAAAGACACTCTCAATGAAAATATATTCTAACAGAACACATTTAAAAAATATATAATAGTTGAAAAAAATCGATTTTCTCAAAAACGCCAACATACTTTATCGAATTTAATTCAAAATACAATATTCATGTTTTGCATCTAACAATCAAATTAAGAATTAATATAATTCATGTTTCAATCCTCTATTAATACTAAATTTTTCAGTCATAATCTTATAACAAAATAATCCCCCACTTAATTTCAAAGTTACTAGGTTTCTAAACCCCAGATTGTGTAAGTTCCAAGCAGCGATTTGAAGAAATCCCCGTATCATCCTTTCAAACTCCTATTCTTGCAAGGGCCCGCTGGTCTTGAGGTAAAACACTCGGTTCAAGGCGCTGTCATCCCTAGTTCGAACCTTCAAGGGCAACCAGTATCAGGTATCTGTACCAGGGAGTATTTAATGTTAAAATATCAAGTATTAAACTAAATACTCCCGTTATAATTAACAGATGGCAGCACAAACAGTTTTTTTTTAACCGAGGTCATTCATAACAGAAAGTTTCCGTTTCTTCAATCTTTCAAAACGGAAAATCTACTAACGGAACGGAAAAAGTCCGGCAACTTCGCTGACAGTACTTTTCCCGTGAATTAACGGATTTATTTTTGACAGTGTAAGTATAAACTGATATCATTCGAGCTATCATATTTAGTTAATAATCTAAGCAATTCGAATTGCTTACCTGGATTTGTCCTTGGGTTATCCTCAATGTGTTCTCTTGAATTTTCTTGTATCTGCATTTTCTTGATTTCAAAATTTCTTTCGCTTTCGCGGTCTTTTTGCTCCATTTCTACTTTCCATTTTCTCTCTTCCATTTCCATTTCCATTTTCAGTTTATTTTCTTAAATCTCTGCTTGTAATTTCTTCTCTTCCAGTTCTGCTTGTAATTTCTTCTCTTCCAGTTCTGCTTGTAATTTCTTCTCTTCCAGTTCTGCTTGTAATTTCTTCTCTTTCTCTTTCTCTTCTCTTTCTTCTTTCTCTTTTCTACTTGCTATCACTACTTCCAATCGATCTCTTATAAAATCTTCTTCGTAACTCTCCCAACTCTTGATCAGCTTTATTAGGACAGGTATTGTCGGTTTTTCTGGTGCTTCAATTCCGCATTCCTCGCAGAGGTTTATTAGATCAATTTTCTTAGCTTTATTTAGAGTTCCCATCTTTCAAAAATTGTACTTGAAGTGATACGATTACGGTTTCACCTTGCTAATTCGTAACTCAACTTTTGATACTGGCGTTTTACAATACTTTACGTTTGGTTTCCATTTCACTACTAGTGGCTTTTACTTTTAATAATCCCGGCATCCGAGCCCCCAAAAATGTAAGTATATGATATATAAACAGTCACTTTACTGAACCAATATGACAAATAATCGATGAACAACAGAATACTAACTTTAATTTCAACTAATACACTTTTAGCAGAAACTACATAGCAACAATTTAGCTTACAGCAATCCGGCGAGGCCTAATAATACCTTTCTCCGGCTATATTCGTTTTATATCTCGCTTCATAATAAAAATTAGAACACTGGCTCTTAGCCAAATCTCGCGATTCAAACAATTTACAACTCGCGCATCAAAGTCATGGATAATAATAGAGTGTCAGTTCAGTGTCAGTTCATTTGATGAACATTTACGTGAAGTGTTTTAACTGAAATCCTACATATATATATATATACATACATCTATCTATATATATTTACTTATATATTTCAAAGTAAAATATATTTTCCTCTAAATTAAGGTTTTTAGTTGTCATGAATTTAAATAGATGAATAATACTTACGCGCCAAGAGCGCTGATATATGGAGTGTCTTGCTTCTGTGCTCCAACATATTTGCCCATAGCAGTTTCTGAAATAAATATTGACAGGATAATTAAAATTTAAGGAGTCATAGGAATTTTAAAATGTAGAAAAAAGAAAGAAAATATGACCATTTTTGTCATTTTATATCTTAAAAGTACACACTATAAAAACACAATTTTTAAAGGTAGTACTAGATGTATGTTTCTTCTTTCATTTCTTATATTTTTTCAGATCTTAATGGGGAAAACTAATTGTTATAAGGGTTTTAAACATATCAAACAAAAAATTCGCACCGCACGTTACTCGCACGATTCCAAAGGAATTTCTGGGTATAAAAGCAAAGTTTTCGTATCTAATTATATTTGAGAGACTTGTGATTACATTGAACGTAAAACAATTCTTATGTATAGCAGTTTTAATTTTTAAAACCAACACTGTATCTTGCTTATATAAAAATTTCAAAATTGTAGCAATCTAAAACCAAATTATTTTAGTTTTCAACAGGGAAAGATAAAAATTTAGGTTCACTTTATAGAGCCTACCATCATACACTATATATCCTGACATTTTCATGAAAAAATGTCGAAAAGTCTTTTAACTACCTGGCGCGTAATGCCCAAAGTCACATTTTGAGAAATATGACTTTAAAGTTTTCTCTTTGAAAATATTCCATATTTAATAACTATTAAGAACGTCATTCATTTTGTTTTAAAGTGTTCAGATATGATTACTCTTTAATATATATTTTTTTCAAAGATTGAATTATTTGAAAATTTAAAAGTCCCATGGCCCCTTAAACTAGCATTAGCATAAAAAAATAGAAAATTTTAATGATCTCTTTTTTGTCTAATATGATTCCTATTAAGTTAAATCTAATTTTTATGTCCCGTAATTCGTTCACATTTCAAATATTCATAAAATATTAACAAACTGTCGTTCGGAGTGATCTCGCATCATAAGACTTGTCAGTGCGTCGAATTTTGTATGCTCAAAGGAAAAAAAAAATAGTTGTATTATTTTTTTGCTATGAAAATTCTGACCGTTTCTCAAGTTTTTTGTTGTAAACAGCACTCCGGTTTGAAATTTATTAAATTTCAATGAAATTTAAACTTATCAATGGAATTTTTGGATCCATTTGAACTATTTTTTTTAATTTCCACAATAATAATAATAGTAATAAATAATAAAGTAATAACTCTTTCATAATATTATTTCAAACTACTTTTTCCATGCAAACCACATTTCGGTGTGATTTTTTTTTTTTTAATTTGTTATGAATTTTCAAAAACATATTTTCTGCATACTTACGGGACAACCTGTATTTAAGATAACCTCTATAATAAGATATTATAAGATAATAACAGCACATCCGCTCTTAGAATGACAGAAAGAAAAAAATAATAAAATAACTATTTTCATTTTACAGTTTATTTTGATTTCAGTAGAAATTTGAAAATATAGGAATATCGTTAAATACATTTTTATTCTATAAATAGTGGAGATATTTAATTTGCTATCGATGATTGTTATCGATGATGTAAACTTCAATCTGGTGACCTATCATTTATGCTTGATTTAAGGAATACACTGCTCAAAACAATTAAAGGATATTGCAGTTTTAGGTGGATTTTGTATCTGGGAAACTTTTTAGCTGATTGATACATGGTCGACAGACATAGTAGGTTATATGAGAATAAATTACACATGTTTGGCAGAAAATTAATGCATTTTATTGCGCATTTGTGTACAAAAGGTAAAAAACACAATTTGTGCATATGAGAAAAAAAGAATAAGAAAAGGTGTTTTCTTCAAAGAAAATCATTTTCAGTAGGGGGTATGGTTTCCACGGGCGGCCAGCAACATTGAACACCTTTGAGACATGGACTCAATGAGGCTATTAATGACGAGTTGGGGTATTCTGCCCCACTCTTCCAGAAGAGCTCTTTCCAGTTCTTGGAGAGTTTGTGGGGGTTGTTGGCGGCCAGAAACTCGTCTTCCTAGAGCGTCCCAAACGTGCTCGATTGGATTCATGTCTGGAGAACACGCTGGCCATTCCATTCGAACGATTCCTTCCTCGAAAAGGAAATCCTCCACCAGGTTTGCACGATGTGGCCTGCAGTTATCGTCCATTAAAATGAAGTTATCTCCGATTGCTGCAGCGTAAGGGACTACAATAGGTCTGAGGATCTCATCCCTATATCGGCGACCAGTCAGAGCTCCATCTCGAATGATGTAGAGGTCAGTGCGCCCGTCAATGGAGATGCCACCATACACCAATACTTCTCCACCGCCAAATCTGACACTTTCGTGTACGAACGCAGGATTATTCCTACTGCCACGGTCCCTCCAGATGAAAATACGCCTATTATCCGGATGCACAGAAAAACGGGACTCGTCAGAAAACAGAATATTGCTCCATTCATTTCTCCTCCAGTTGACATGCTCGGTTGCCCACTCCTTGTGGTCGCGACGATGCCTTGATGTTAATCTAACACATACCATCGGTCGGCGAGCATACAGACCTACAGCATGGAGCCGGTTTCGGACAGTCTGAGTTGAAATCGTGGTGCCTGTAGCCGAGCGAAGGTGTTGTTGGAGAAGAGTAGCGTTCATGGTTCGGTGTCTCCGAGCTGTTAACGCTAAATACCAATCTTCAATGGGCGTTGTTGCCCGTCTACGACCTTGCCCTGGTCTTCGGCCTGCACATCCACTCTCCAAAAAACGGTTCCAGATCCTGGAAATGACACTTTGTGACACTCCAATGGCTTTCCCTACTTCGGCTTGAGTTTGGCCCCCTTCTAACCTACCAACAATTCTCCAAGCTTCTGAATCTGTCAAATGACTTCACTGAGACATCGTACTCATCGAAACAAAGCAATCACTGAATGCCGATCATCCTTGTCTTCATTCTCTTTTATCCAGTTGAAAGCCAAATTTCATTCGCTGCCGCTGAAGCGACGTTTTTGACGTCGAATTCAAAATTTGCATACTCCACAGTTTGAAAACCAGAAAAATTTGCATTTGTGATTCTCTTCTTCTATTTTCGGCAAAAAAAATTTCGTTTATATCTTTATTTTATATAAAACTTCAAATATCCTTTAATTGTTTTGAGCAGTGTATATTATAGAATACAGCCCTAATTCCCTATTATAATTTAAAGTAAAGCCTGCCCATAATTGAGAGAAATTCACAGAAGAGAGATTCTTGCATTTTAATTTTTAAACATTTATATATATAATAAATAAATAAATGAACAATTTTTAGAATACAAAATTATGCACAATAAACCTTATTATTAATAAGACTGTAATAAGTATTTTAAAAAACTAACAAAAATAACATAAATTACATAAACGCTATTTAAATCATTTCTGTTGTTTATATTAAAAATTTCTAATATTAAATAACATACTTTACCCTGAAGAAACAATATTTGTAGTATTTACATAATGTCAACTAATCTATTTCAAATGAAACGTCAATATTAATTTATCTTTCTCAATCTAAGTTTTTACAAAGACATTTTCTAAATCATTAAATTGCATCATTGCAATACATCAGAGTTTCCATAACTTAAAAAATATTTGGATATAAATTTATATGATAGAATGTACAAAATTTTTTGAAAGACTAAGATACGACTTAAAGAAATTTGATATGAACTTAATAGCTAAACCTCCAACAAAATTAAAATATTTAATTCACAGATAAATCGATCCGGTGCCCAACAATGAAACCGCAGGAATCTGTTCTATCCCTTTCAGTACAGAAAAGCAAAAAAAAATTATCCTACACAGGTATGACCACTCGAAAGATTAAAGAAACACATTACAGAGATCAAATTCACCCAACCATCTACAGTAGAGATGAGACGGGCTCAGTCCGAGCCCGAAAGCACGAGTCCGAGCCCTGGCCCGACACGGGCTCGGGCTCAATTTTTATAACAGCCTTCGGGCCCGGGCGGGCTCGGGCTCATTCCTTCTGAAACTGACAATTTTATTTATTCTCATATAGAAAAAATAAAAATAACTTTTTCCTCTAAAAAATTAAAAATTCCATTTCAAGTAATTTTAATGTTATTTTGAGCAGAATGAATAGAAGGAGAAATAGAAATCTTATTTTTCTTTTCTGGTATTAGAATGTTACTTTAAAAGAAAATTTACGATATTTGCGACATGTCTGACGACTGGGTAATATGGCGCCAATGAGAACTGGTGCCAATAATATTTGTTGCTAGATTTTCGTTTGTGAAGTAGGATGTTTTTTAATTGGAACGTTTATGTTATTTTATTTTTTTTTTAGAGATCTAATGCGATATGAATATTTTTTTTTCGTTTTTAGTCAATCAGAATTAGTTTAGGTTTGCAAATTTTTAGTATTTTATTGTGTGTGAGTTATACTAGCTCTTCATATGAAAACAACGTTAGTGATTCTATTTTTAATTATGAGCTCTGCTCATGCTAAAGCTCTGCTCTGCACATTTACGAAGTCACTTTCATTCGTAAGTATATATAATTGTCATATATTGTTATTCCGATAGAAAGCAATAGAAGAATGTTTCAACTTTTTCTATAAAAGCACAGGATCTTTCAGATAACGGTGTCAATTTTTTAATTTAAACTTTTTCAGGAACACGAAATGTTGTGTTAATTCAAGAATCAATTATAATTTACGAAATACACCTTTTATAGGAAATATAAAACGTTGTTTGATTCTTCGGCATAGAAATAGTAATTTCCTACAAATTTCATTTATTTATTTATAAAACGCACTTCGTTAAATTGTCCACCAGATTTACTTATTGGGAGAGAAAAATATTTACATCCTTTTAATGAAGTATATTTTATTTGATACCAAACTTCTCTTTTGATAAGATAGAATGTAAATTTCCATAAAATTAATTATGTGTACGGGATGAACAGTTATTTTCACGTACGAAGTTTTAAAAAATGCGATATTACATTTAAAGCAATTTTTTAATATTATGCAATTTTTTTTGTATCGGGCTAGGGCGGGCTCGGGCTCTAATTATAGAAAATGTTTCGGGCTCGGATTTAAAATCATCGGGCTCGGGCGCGCCCGGGCTCTGAAAACAGGGCCCGAAGTCATATTTAATCTACAGCAAGCATGTCAAACACATGGCCCGCCGATAACTTATCTGTGGCCTGCAAAGCCGTTAGCATTTTCCTTATGTTTGATCCAGTTCAGTTTTGATGCAGAAAACGCATTTTGCACAAACACACTAAGCTGCAGTGTTGCCAAATTGAAGACTTTTTTTAATCAAAATACCTACCGTTATTTGATAATAGTAATCCTCGCTTTATTTAATAACAGACATTCCGTGATTAAACAAGGAAAAGATTACTAGTAAAAAAATGGTAGCTATTTTTAATAAAACTATTCGACAATTTGACAACATTTCTGTGGCGTTAGAAATTGCAAACATCAGAATGTATAGAATATATATATATATATATATATATATATTGTCAGATCGACCTCAGTTTCAACTCCAAGATATTGTGGATGCAAAAATAAATACCCGCAAAGTTACAAATAGCAGATCTTGAATCTGAAATGTTAAAGATAAAAAAAAAAATGTAGTATTTTTTTATATAAATTGTTATGTGTTTTATGTTCAAAATAATATTTTATTTTACTGCTCTTTAGCTTACACCACATTGCAAAATAATGTGCAGTATTTATTAAGTACTAACAATGTATTGAAAAACTTTTAAAAGAGGGGGTTAAATAACGATAATTAAAAATTAATGTATATATAATCCCGTCTTGTTTTGGGGAATTTTCCTTTTACAATACTCATTCTCTTGTGGCATACTTAGATTCTTAAAAAAATATGTTAAAGCTCTTTACCAGTGTGAATAATTACGATTAATTGAAGATGAACATCACAGATTGACGAAAGTCAATTTACAATACTGTTATATTTAAATAAAAGCAGAAATGTTATCTTTGAAGATATGTAGAATCTCTTTTGGAGTTTAAAAAGAAAGTACTCACAAATATCTTGAAAACATTATTGCACACAAGTCGAAATCCTTCACTATGAAGTAGAATAAATGGCGTCTAGAGAAGTTGAAGAAATTTGAAAATAATAGAAAGATTCATGACATAGCCAGAAATTTCTATAATCAGATGAACAGAAATTAACAGAAATTATCCTAGATTTTCTTCTACTGATAGTAAACTGTGGAGCTCGAAAGCTTTTGCAGCAAAAGTTTTGCATTACATAGATTAAATGAGTATGTAGTGTATATATAAAACTTTCCCTATGTATAAATTTTTAAATTTAAGGCCTATTGTACGGTAAAACCTGTAGTAACCAAGTTTGTGTTTAACAGGAAACTGCCTTAGACGGAAAAGTTTATGTTAACAGTATAATACAATTTCAGTAAAGATGTAAAGACGGAATTGTAATGTACAAGGCACCGGAAAGAAATTTTTGGCATGTTTCCATCTCTGGAAGTACACCGTCTATTATACGGTAAAACCTGTAGGAATCAAGCTTGTGTTTAATGGGTATCTCTCTTACAAGGAAGGTCTCCTTAAAGCCCATACTCAGAAAATTTTGAAAAAAATGCTAATGAAGCTATTCATGTATGTAATAAAGGTACAGTGAAATTTAGCTGCGGAATTCCAGTAGAAAAACTGCAAAAAAATAAAATACTTTAGAGTATTTGGCGCAAAAAGATGTGATTTGGCTAGCAATATTTTTTCCTCGCCAAACGCAAACGATTTTAATGCATTTTGAAATTGCATGTAAAATGATTATTCGAATGCGCAATACTTAATTAATTTAAACTTAAACTATGAAATAGTTTATTATTTTTTGTATAATATATATAAACTGTTTCATGTTGCAGTTATTTAATTTTATCACTGAAAAAATGTGTTCTATGTTTTGGAAGCTGCAAATATCTATTTTATGTTATAGCGAAGCTGACATTTAAGTTGTGTGTATTATTGAATTATTAAATCTGTTTAAGTTGCAAATGTTTATTTTCACTTTTAGTTAGCTAATCGAAATTAAAAAAAATATATGAATGTGTAAGGCATATTAAAGTAAACGAAGAGTTTGAAGAAATTCTTGTAATGAGACCTATGAGATTTTTGTAAAATTTGAAAGCGTAAAATTGTCATTAGCGTAAAAAAAATTATACGAATGGATTAATTCTAGGGCTCATGATACCATGTCATCTTGTTCCGAATCGTTTGCATTTTGCGTTCAACAATTTCAACTCTCTGTACATCTGCAGTAATATTATTTAAAAATATTCTTTAAATCAAATTAAATAAATCACTCACTTTTTTCTCTATTTATTACCGATTGAATGAAATTTTGCTATTGTTTTAACCTCCATTCCACATTTTTTTTCTAATTTAAACGGCTTCTCCGGTTATACAAGTAATTTTTAAATGTATTTTAAAAGAAAAAGCCCGATGACAAACGGATTCGTTATACATTTCTATATCGAAGAAGTCGTTGTTTCCATAGCAACGATACTTTTTTCTTGAATTGACAATGTTCAGAATCTAACTTATTTTTGAGCTTGAAACAATTTTAATCAATTCAAATTTTGTTTTAAATCGTAAAATACAATCGTTAAATTCCTTTATATGTACATATAAGTGTGTACACAAATTTACATAAACAAGTTGAGCATGGAAAAGTTTTTCCTTAACCCATTACCGCCCAGCGATCTATTTCTAGATCACCTACAACCGAACAAAACTTTTAAATTTCAATACCGGTATTTTAGTACGGAAATTTTCTCATTATCTAATCTCAAATTTTGAGTCATTAAATAACTCAGAATTACTACATGGAAAAAACTGGTGTCGAAGAATTAAGAGAAGTACAAAAACAGTTGGGAGTTCACGGGTTAAAGAGTATTTGTCATAAAAGCGTATTTTTTTAAATTTCATTCCGTCGCCAACCGGTGATAAATCACCAAATAAACGAAATTTTCATAATTTTTTACAGACGTTATATCGAGAATTTTTTTTATAAACGTATTTATATCACACATCGGCTGATAAGTTCCCGGTCAGACACACAGATGGCGTTGCAATCGCCGAACCGATGCTTTTTTTAGTAAATATTAACCTTTAAAAGGTAGCAGGAAAAATGCCATGACGATTCGTCGTGTGGATAAAACATTAGAGTGGTTTTAGTTGTACGACTTTGTTGATAAACAAAAAAATGGATAAACAAGAATTTCGAGAATTGTTTATTTGATGGGAAAAAACGCCGTTCAAATAAAAGCTTAACTTGATAAGCGTTATCCGGGCACTGCACCAGGTAAATCAACCATTATTGACTACTTTGCTGAATTTAAACGTGGTCGTACGGACACCAGTGATGCACCACGCAAAAGAGGTGGTTACTCCGGAAAATATCAAAAAAGTTCACAAAATCAATTCGGGGAACCGTAAAGTGAAGTTGCAGGAGATAGCGCAGACTCTGAAAATATCCAAGGAATGTATAGGTTTTATTTTGAATGAACATTTGTCTATGAAAAAGCTGTTGTCAAAGTGGGTGCCGCGCGTGTTGACTTTTGACCAAAAACAACAACGAATCGATGATTCTGAGCACTGTTTGGAGCATTTTCGTTAAAAAATTAGGTTATTTATTATAAAATTATTATTATTATTTATTTATTAAACTATTATTATTATTAAATTATTATTAAATTATTATTATTATTATTATTATTATTATTATTAAATTATTATTTATTATTAAAATTATGTTATTTATTAAAGTTATAAAGTTATAAAGTTATGTTAAAAAGTTGTGTTTTCTTTATTAGACCGGGAACTTTATCAGCCCATGTGTTATCCTCATGCGAAGAACATTCTGTAATTTTTTCAAAATTTTTTGAGTATGCGCGTATGGAGACCTTCCTTGTTAGACTGAAAAGTTTATCATAAGAGTACAATACAATTTCAGTATAGACGTAAAGACGAAACTGTAATGTACAAGACACTGGAAAAAAATTCCGTTTTTGACATATTTTCAACTTAGCAGGTTCATTATCTCTTATATGGTAAAACCCATTAAAATCGAACATTACGCATAACGGAAACTTGCTTAAAACAAAAAATGTTATGGTCCAGCAGAAAAAAAAAAATCAATACTTAGACGGTGTATCGGAAACATGGTTAAAATGAAACTTTTTCTCGTTTCCTTGCGATTCAATCTTAGCAGGTTTTGCCCTAATTGTATTCTATTCTTTCAACCGTTATCATTAACATTTTTCGTTTAAGGTTAATTCCTGTGTACACAGATTCCGTTTGTTTAGATTTTACTGTATTTGTTAACCTCTTTCTTTGATATGATTAATTTCCGTTTTTCATTCATCTGTTAAAAATTGATCTCTACATTTTCAAGGTGATGAGTTGTTCCGCTCTGTAAATTTTCCGAAATGATTCTGTTATGTATCTTATGACTCATAATATTAATTTTGTAGTTTTCCTAACACGTATATCTTAATCTGAACATATAAACTTGTGTAAAAAAAAGAAAAGTAATCGGCTAAGCTTTTATTGAACATTAAGATGTTAAGCAGTTATAGGAGTTTTAGAAGTAAAGACAAAAGGTCTTGTCTCGGAAGTTCAATATGTTGAAATATTCAACTTCTGATTTCAATTTTTCTCAATACAATTAATGGAGGTCCTAGTTAATATTTCTTAACATGGTAAGATCTAAAATATGATCAAATGTGTATTTAAATGCATAAATAATCTCAATTAGCAGGTAAAAAGAAATATGACCGGGTGATCCAAATGTCAAGAACAACTTTAAAAATTAATAATTCGAAAACAAAAAAAGATGCGATTTTCCCCAAACGGATACAAAAGGAGTTTTTTTTTTTTTTTTTTTTTTTTTTTTTTTTTTTTTTTTTTTGGCAAAAGCAAAAACGAATACTTGAACAGTTCTTTTTGTGAATAACAGATGGTTTACAAGTGGCAAGTCGCTTACAAGTTACAAGTAAGCTTAGAACTGTTTAATGTGCTGTCCGTCATTCAGCAGCACAGCTGTCAGATGAGGCAGAATGCAGTGCACAGCATTAGGAAACATTTCTTGTGGTATGACAAGTGCATATTGGCCGATGGTACCTTTCAATGTTGGCAGTGTTGACCAGTTACAAGCATTCATTGTTGCTGAAGTCATAAAAATTCTGGCATCTTCCAGATCCTTTCGCTACAAACCGCATCTGTTTACCTTTATTCGTTCACGAATTATTAATTTTTTAAGTTCTTCCTGGCTTTTGGATCAACCGGTATTTAAGTTAAGTGAATTTGAACAATTTCACAGAAGGTTGAAACTGTGTTTTTATTTTAAAAATAATTAAAAAACCCTGGTAAGGCGTAATTTCTAGTGGTAAAAAAAACTTGCTTTAGACAATCTCTCATCTTAGCAGGTATAATTGTATGATATTTCTTTCGCCGAGGTCATCCATTTTTTTCATTTAGACAGTTACCGTTTTCACAGTTTTTACTGCACTATGTAATTTTCCTATGGAATAATAGGAACCATTTTCTAAAAAGATGTTATTGTGTCTGTATGAGAAATGTATTCGAATTTTGTAGCAACCAGAGCCATTTTATGGCAATAGTAGACGATAAAATATTGAAATAAATTGAAATTTTATATGTGTTCCTGGAAAAATACAAATATTATACGGTGACTTATTTTTTAAAAAAAATTAATGCTCTGTGCCTTAACGACTTATTTGATTTTCATGAAAATTGGTTTAGTTTTACTAAAGCTATAGCGCAGAAGAAAGACAAAATGGCAATTTTGGGTCATATTTAAAATTAACTCGAGAATACCACGAAAAACAAAACCATTTCAGTAAACAAATAACCTTCCTTTAAAGTCAATTAATAATTAAAAGCATTAAATAAAAAAATAAATAAAAAACATTTTGTGAATATTTATACCAGAAAAAATAATTAATATTTTTAATAATAAAATTTATCATTAATGATTTTTTTGTCAATTAAAATAATTAATGGTTTACTTGAATACTCAAGTTCTCTTTAGAGATGACTTGAAAATTTTAATGAAGACATTTGGGTAGAACTTTTATGTAACTTTAAAGCAGAGGTTCCCTACATTTTGACTTCAGGAGGAACACTTTTAACATAGCTGAAAAGTGTTTATGACTTCAGTTTGTCTGCCCGTGCTCTAATTCTCGTAAATACACTCGAATTAGCCTTGTAATTTTTTTTATGTTATTAATGTTTATTATAACGATTTCTATTAAAAGTGAAGTGTGTAACATTTATAGCTCGTTTACAGGGACTATCAAAAGTATTCTGTTACGTTACGGTGAATAGGAAAAAATCGTTTCAAATGCATTTTGACGATGTTACACCATTTCAAACATAATGAAATTGGTATGCATTTATGATGTGTAGTAAAACATTCATTTTGTACAATATGGGTCGCAAAGCATTTTTTATTCATTTACCGGGCCACACAAAAGAATTCCGTTACATAATGGTCTACGGGGAAAAACGTTTTGCAACGTATTTTAATTATGTTACACTATTTAAAATATAATGAAATTGATATACATTACTGAGTGCCGCATGCCAGTGATTAACAACCTGAGAAATATTAAAATATTTCACTAATTATAGCAACTTTATTTTATTATGATTATTTCAGCGTTTAAGCTATAGTTCGATTATACATCTATTAAATTCTTATTTTATTTATTTATTTATTTATTTATTGGAAAATTTTAATTTACTTATGAAATATTATTAGCCGGAAACAAATGCTAAACTATTTATATTGCTTTAAGTGCAAACGGTCTTCCATAAACGGGCAGTATGCCATAGAGTTATATTTAAAAAAGAAAAAAAAACTCATGCCTTAAAACTATTCTAAAAATCATAAAAACTCAGTAAATTGCAGTAAATTGAGATACACTTTTCAAACAAATTGCATTTGAAAGAACATTTTTTTCGCATTCAACGGTGCAAAAATTCAGATTGTGCGATATTTAGAAGTAAAACAAGAATTGAGATAAAACGAAATAGAATGGCCAGTTTGCTGCCACCGTCAATATAAAGTTAGCTATACTTACGGACATGTTTATAGATTTCATTAAACTTTTTATTTATTTATCTGAAATGGCCGTAGATCCCCTGCTAGGGCGATTTTTCAGATTCCTAACAGCAATAATTAAGAATCAGTGTTTTAAAGTATGCATATTTTATTTTCAATTTAAGATGCGCAAAGGAAGATCATTTAATGATGGTAAAATTTGTGCTGATTAAGGCAGAATATTAAACATCTTAAGATGAAATAAAAAAATATTTCGAAATTTATCCTAACTCATTTATAACACATCGATCTGTAACCGCTGTAAAAAATGAATTATGAGTAAAAAAATGTTTTAAAGATCAGCTTTTATTATAATGTAGTAAAAAGGGGAAAAAATGATTGAAATAAATACCTTTTTAAAATAAAATAAATTAAACTGCGAGTGATTTTTTTATCAGCATGTTTTTAAAAAAATTAAAATGGATATACAATTTTATATCCAACTTCCTTGCAAGAAAAATAATCGTCCTCTTAAGGATCGAACCCACATCCATTCACCCCTGCTCGAAACTGAAATGTGGCGCATTTACCTATCATGCCAAGGCAAACAAGGCAAGTTAAATAAAATTTTGTAAAAATGTCACGCTCCACCAAAATCTTAATAATATTTTTGTTTCTGTGCTTGCAGATTTTGATTATAATTTACTGAAATAATTTTTCATTGTTCTTGTCAATAACGTTAAATTGTTCCTATGACGAATAAGTCCTTATTTAAAATTTGAGAATATTACAATTCATTTTTTTTTACCTCACGGGAACAAAATGGTGTAAAACCTTAAACCAATGCAAATTGTTAGGAGCTTATATGGAACAAATTAATAGATATCTGTCCTAAGCGGGAAAGCTGCCATAACGTTAAGGTTAAAACATGTTTCTTGCATTATAAACGATTCAATAATAAATTGATGATGATACCTTTAAATCGGCCTTACAAAAAAGTCATCAAAATTGTATACACCGCTGTCACTTTAATAAGCATAATTCACCTGAAATAAACAAACGAAATAAAAGTTTATTCAGGCCATTTCTGGATAGTTTTACAACTTCAATTCATAGTGATATAGTCATATCGATTTGTTTATTTTTCTATAATTTATATCTCACTAACTCATCATTGGAATTTCATGGAAATTTGAATAACCACTTCTTTTAGCATACTTAAATTAAATATACAATAAAATTATGGTACTTCAATTAAACTTTGAAAAGTATAGTCCAATTTTAATATGCAGATGATCCCTTTTGAAAAACGAACTAGTTACAGTTATAAATATCTTTTTTACGAATTAAAACAGTATTTTTTACTTCAATTATTGGGTCATCCGGAAAGTTCTGCGGTTTTTGAAAAAGCGAAGCGCGGTTTCGTCTAGTTATTTTGCTACTGTTGATATGGAGTGACCTTAAATGACCCAGATATGTACATTCGGTCTTTTCTGCTGGCACTGAATAATTCTCGCTTGTGTTGCTGCGTAATTTTTGTTTCAATGCACTGTTAAGAAGGGAGATCCAAAAGTTTATTTTCGTCATATTATGCTGTTTTATTTCAATAAAGTAAAAATGCTAGTCAGATTGCTCATAAAATTTGTGCTTTATATGGACAAAGTGCTGTTTCAGATGAACCAGTTCGATGGTCATTTGAGAAGTTTAAGCGCAGAAATTTTAACCTCGAAGATGATGCCTGCTCTGGACGACCATCGTCTGTAAAGGAGGACCTCTTATAAAAAAAAAATGCGATTAAATGTTATTATGCACTGTACTTTTTTGAAAATTTAGTATGTGTGATAGCTCCTGAACTCTGTAACGTGGATTTTAAGCGATAGCTTCTTTTAAAAGGTCCTCTTTTTTATGTAAAGTTTTATTGCAGTGTTCTTGATGTATTGAAAAGCGTTTGGTAATCCATGCTTCATGCATGATTTTCTTTTCTTGCTTTTCGTCGAATTCAGAAGTCTTAATCATAGAGGGATGGTCAAACTGATGGTGTACCGAGTATGCCGAGTACTGAGCGCCAAATACCGAATACCGAGTAGTAGTGAGTAAGGAAAACACATTTGTGCACATGGAAATGAGCTTAGTGATAACACTCAGAAAGTTAGAAAAATGTAATAAATGAAATTGCATATATCTATCTATCTATCTATCTATATCTATATCTCTCTCTCTCTCTCTATATATATATATATATATATATATATATAGTTAGATGCAAAAATTCGCAGTGCTTGAAAACTAGCATGCAAGATTATTTTGTGCATGCATGTTAGGAACATGCGAGTTGAGCATGCAAGAGCACACAATTTTGAGCATGCAAGTATATTATTCAAATTCAGTTTAATTTTAAATTTAATAAATTATGCACATTGTTTTTGAAGAAATTTTATGTGTAATCCAAAACTTTTCAATGTTTTAAACCAGAAGCATTATTTCAAAAGATATGGAAAAAAAGAATAATGCAGAAATAGTACAATTAATCAATAAAAAATTTAAATTTATTCTTCAACCCATTATCACATTGTTTCTGATATCAGTTTTACCTATCAAATGATTATTGTTTGCTGTAACAGTTCTGATATTAATAATTTAATATTTATTGAATATAAAATATTTCTGTTTTGTAATTTTACCATATTTTTTCTTGATTTTAAAAATTATTTGTAATTTACAAAATATTATGAAAAGTATGTATTGGCATTACAGTTCCTTAGCATCTTTCATGTGCACAACATTTACAATAGTGTTAGTTTAAATTTTAATTTTTGCGTAATTCTCGAAAAAATTATTTTCACATTTATATATTATTTATAAACTTCACCTTTAAAATTCATTTTTTTAAATGAGATTAGCAGGGTTGTAGTGGAGAATATATGTTTGTATACGCCGTATACCCAATGTTTTTTTAAGAAGCTCTATATATACTCTGTTTCTTAATTAAAGATATATAGTGTTTGCTCACTAAAAAAATTTCAAATTCTCACTTAAAGATATATAGTGTTTGCTGTAAGCCTAATCCGTATACTTTCTGATTATAGGGTATACACTCTGTTAGATAGCTTTCATTACAAAAAGCTACCTATTGCAGCCGTTCGGAGGAAAGCAATTCGAAAAAAATTTGGTACATTTTCACCGATCATGACCTACAGACCTCCAAACCACCCTCCGTTCAAATGTTGATTTATATATATATACCGATATATGAACCGATTTGGATGTGACTGAGTATGCGTATAGGACATACCAAGGTCTCGACTGAGTTTGTTGGCCAGCTTCATCCGCCATCTTGTTTCAAAATGGCAAACAGTTAAAAAAATTTAAATTTTAAAAAATTCAAAATGTTGAACAAAAAAATTATAAATTGAAAATATTGTTTCTGTTAAGTGTTAGAACGTGATACAAGGATTCTGGAACATGTTTTGTTTTGGCTATATCTTAAAAAATGGCTGAGATATGACAGTTTGGAATTCTAGTGTTGCTGAGATTTTGAAACAATCTGATATTTGTTATGCTATAACTCTCGTATTTATGAACCGATATGAATGTGACTGATTATGTGTGCAGAACATACCAAGGTCTTGACCGAGTTCGTTGGCCAGCTTCATGCGTCATATTGTTTCAATATGGCGGCAAGTTAATTTTTTTTAATTCAAAAAGTTGTATAAAAAGGATAAATTGAACAAGTTATTTCCGTTAGGTGTTAGACCATGATACAAAGATTCCGGAACATTTTTTGTTTTGGTTATATCTTAAAAAACGGCTGAGATATGGCGGTTTGAAATTCTAGGGTGGATGACATTTTGAAACAATCTGATTTTTGTTATGCTGTAACTCTCAAGCTGAAATCGCATTCAAATTCAGTATTAACGAAAACGGGGATTGAATCTTCTATAATCGAATTCCAAGCATTTTAGCTTCGGATGTTTGAGTAAATTGAGTTGAATTTTTAAAAACATGGACTATGAAAGCTGTCTTTTCCTCCCGGTACAGGCCGGAAGGAAATTTTTTTTAACTACAGCACTACAAATTAGATGAACAAAATGCCTGCTTTCATCAATTGTTGCAGAATTTTGTTTTTGAACGCTGAAGATTCAAGATATATGTGTACACACACCTATATAAGAAAAAATCTTTATCTGCTGAAAATGTAGAATGTTTGATATTTTTGCATCAATAATTTAAAACACAGTAAACTTAATTTTTTTAGCAACATTTATTGGATTTTCTTTTTCTACTCATTATTCTAAATCCAAAATGTTTATCTTTTCTTACCGTTTCAAAAATAATGAGATAGTTGTATTAACCTAATAATTACAATTTTGTTGCATGTTAATCCTACATTACTTTTTAACTTTTGTGAAAGACACATTTTTATGTACCCAGTGATAGTTTTTAGGCGTTATTGCGCATATTATATTATATATTGATATTTATATTTTAATATTTAATGTAAGTCTGTCTCACAATTAAAAAGAAAACAAAGTTGAGAGAACGGGGGGAGGGGGTAACCACTTTCAAAGTAACCTAATATAAAACAAATTTACTGTCCTAGCAATTCAAGATGGTTAGAGTAAAGCACTAATTCACATATAACGTTACTTCCAAAGAAAGTCTAAGTCTAAAGAAGGCTTTGCTAACTTCGAAAACAACTTTATTGAAGTAACTAAGACTTCAAAATCTTATTTTTGTTTATAATTTTAACAATAATGAAGATGATTTAATGACATTCGTAACGATTACCTTCTTTTTGTAAAATGTAACAATATCATGAGAAATAGCAGAAGTTTCTACCAAGGACGAATCTTACTATTCAAACTGATCATTTTTTAGTCCACCAGTATAATTACTAGTAATTTTTACTAATAAATTTTCTAGGAATTTATTTGATTAAATATATATCCTAAACGCTTTTTTAACTTTATTCATAATTATACTAACTCTGAAGTAGTTTAGACTACAGTTAGACTTCTTCTCTCTTATGCCCCGTTCAGACCGCATATTTAAGATATCTTACCCAAGTTTGGAGGTGGCTCACCCCGAAATTAGAGCACCTTTTCACACTTCATAACAAATCTAAGATAACTTATTGAACGTCACTGTGTCTGAGATCTGAACAAATAGAAAGTGTTCACATGCGTTAAAACCAACCTCAACAGACAATCCATTAAAGCGAAATTCCACAACCAATCAGAGTGAGTGGTAGTGACTATATTTAGCTATAGAAAGTTTGAACTCCCTGAGACAGTTTGTAGAGCTCTCTCAAAGGAGTTTGGCGGTCTGAGACATCTTAAATATGCGATCTGAACGGGGTATTATGGTTTATTAGTTTTAGAAATACATCTACTAAAAGACAGGGCGTAACGTTAGCGTCAACTATAGGAAGCCAATGAAATGATTAAACTGTTCAACCGTTCAATGATTAAATAAGGCGAGGAAAAGTATGTAGAATGTCTGGTGGGAAATAGAATGCTGGACTACTATCCATCTAAGGACTGTCTACCATCCATATCCAAGTAACATTGATCTAGATGCTCCACATTTTCGAATGTAATTGCCATTACAAATGTCTCACTGATCAAAGTATTGTACATTTTTACCACTTATTGTGATAAGCATTGAATTTAGCTCAAATCAAGATAAGTCTGTTCTAAATGTCTTTTATTTAATTATTATTACTTTTTAAGCTATGAGTAATAGTTATGTTCAGAATGGAGGGAGACGCCTTGCAATTTTGACTGAATAATTGTATTACTACTTTGGCTTCCTACACTCTAAAATTGGAAGTTGACTCTTTTGAAGAATGAGAGGCATTTTCACTTTTTTTGGAGTGAAATTTATAAATATACACTCTTTAAAGAGTGGAATTTTCCACTCTCTAGAAAGGAGTGAAAGCCTGGTGTTATATAATTTTGTCCATATTTATTTATTGAGATTATCATTATGTCTTTTTTTTCAATGTCAGCATGTTAATTAAAATTTTAATGCAAGTTATTTGCAGGCGTAGAACCGCTCGTGCTAAATAAACTATTTTTATTGGAAAAACGATATGTATTTGTTTCCGTCTTAGTTTTTCTGGTAAAGCTTACGATTGAGCCATGGAATTTTTGAACGTAAATAGGTGAAAGTCTTGCCCAATACAGCTTTTATCTATTTTTATTCATAAATGCCATAGCTCATGCATTTATTACGGTGAAAAAACGAAGTCCGAAAAAAAGAAACATAGTTTTTCCTAATAAAATCACAAGATGACGCCAGCTCTCGGATACCCCGTTAGCGAAACGAAACGCCTAAAATGAAATGCGTTTATATAGTTGTACGATTTTTAAAAAAACTGAAAAAGACTGAAATTGAAATAATAAATGAATTGATAGAATTATGGACAGGATATATTTAACATTAAAGTATTATAGTATCAAACAGCAAAAGAAAATTTACGTTATCCTGAGTTTCATGAGCATTTTTATAAAATGAGGGAAAATTTCCGAATACTTTCCAAAAAACATTTCTAGTTTTCTCTAAAATATATATTGGTTTCGTGGGAGGGGGGGGGGTGTCTGAAAAGCTACTAGACCTTGGGTCTCGGCAGGCCCCGCTTAAGACTTTGAAACAGGGAAGCCCGACGTCACACAGCCCTCCCCCCCCTTATATTCTACCAATTATGCTTCAACAATTTGAAATTTTACCATCAAAATTTTGAGTAAACAACACTTTCAATATTAAACTAGTTATAAAAAATATTTTATTATATACATAATTATACATAACAAATTAATTTTGTAAAAGAATTTACAAATATGGAACAGGTGCGAATATTTAAACTTCAAAATATATTTTATGCTTTATAAATTGCGGGATTTGCCAGGGCTAAGAACAGTGCAGGGAAAACAAATATTTGAAGTAAATTTATGCTTAGCTGCAACACAATTTTGCTTCTGTTTTATAAACAGAAATTTGATATCTCTGAATGCTAATTACTTTCCTCTTTATTTAAATAACCTATTCTACATAATTAATATCATTTCTCTACTCTTTATGAATATAAACAAAATATAATTATACAGATTAAATTTTCTGTTATTTTTAGCACGTTTGAAATTAAAATGTAAAACATAAGAGAAATGAAAAACGTTGCATTTAATCACTGTTTTTATATAATTTATTATAGCAACAGATAAAAATAGAGTATAAATGTGTCGGTAATAGTCTGAGAAAAAATTTAATAGCTATAATTTAAAAACACACACACACACACACACACATTTTTTACCCTGACTGAAATCCCCCCCCCCTAAAATTAGTTTTGAAAAGTAAATTTGGGGGCCCCTTTGTATTTCATTGGGTAAGCTCGGGCTTCATGGGCCTATTTGGTAAACAGGCCCTGGGCCTCGGACAATCTTAATCGGGCTCTAATTATGGAAACATTATTAGCAAGAAAAAATGAATGAATAAATAAATAACTGCTTTGTTGTAACGGAATTTTTGTCATAGCGGAAATGTATTATATGATACAAAAAAAAAAGGTTTCAGTTTCTTATTTACACAGTTGAGAAACACCGTAAATATTTGTGATTTGTACACACGTTTAATAACTGTGTACGAATATCACAAAAGAAACAAAGCTAAAATATTGTAATAAGAACTTTGTTGTCAGCGGCTGTAGCATGCTGTAGATACCCGTTTTCGTCCGACCGCAGAAGTTAAGCAGCAACGAGCTCGGTTAGTTTTTGGGAGAGTGACCGCCTGGGAACAAGCGTGTAAGAATGATGTTTTTTTTTCAAGAATTTTAATAGTTACTCCTGAAAGATTGACTATTCACTCCTGGTAGAGTTACTATTCACTCCTGAATGAGTGACTATTCACTTCTGAAAGAGTGACTATTCACTTCTATCAGGGTGGAAAACTCACTCCTTTTGCAAGAGTGGATAGTCACTCTTCTGAAAGAGTGAGTATCCACTCCTGTTCAGAGTGAATTTTCACTTCTCAGGAGTGAGTATTCACTCTTTCAGAGAGTCAACAACTTCACTTTGCCTAGACTGAATAGTCACTCTAAAGAGGTTGGGCAAATTTTGACTCTGCAATAGAGTGAGTATCCACTCCTCCAGTGTGAATAGTGACTCATTTTTATTTAGAGTGTATATAAAAATTCTTTGTTGTATTTTGCAGAACATGACTCCAGTCAGAACATAATGGCTCACTAATAATCAGCTTGGTAAATAGAGATTCCACTATGAATGAAGTGCGTTGCTCCAAAAATCCAATTTGCTCTACACAATAATTACTATCTACAGCAACCAAATAACTACATTCATTTAATTGTCATAAATTCGCAAAGTACAAATAACACTCCACTTCCGCAGAGCATATTCACTGAAAATAAATTTTGAAAAGGAGAAGGAAAGGTTTCAATATCAGTCACGCATACGTTTTTGTTTTTAATGCCACGATCTCATATACAAAGCGAGATACCCGTAAGGCACCTTTACGGTCGAGTGAGGATAACTACCACATTTTTATTATTTGAAAAATAATAATTGGATTAAAGCTTTACAATTTAAAAATTTTAATTGTTGTTAAAAAAATAGGATCCCTAGTAATCTAATAACTCACTTATTAAAATAACTAGCAAAACCCGCGGCTTTGCTCGCGTAATTCTTGAAAAATGCCAAGTGGTATTCGTTGGCCTACTTTTATTAGAGGAAATTTTATTGCCACAGATAATTCAGAAATTACTAATTAAGCACATTTCTGTAATGACTATATTACAGAAATTACATTTTTAAAACGTTTCTGTTCCTGCTCACATTAAAATTACAAAAAATTTAAAAACTGTTCTATTGCATTTGTGTGTCTAACGTAACAGCCATGTAAAATTTCAAGTTTTTATCCCTAAGAATTTCAGATAAATCACTGTTTAAAAGGTTTTTAGAACTTATTAAGCTGATTTCACTTTTTTAAATTTCGATTTTTTTTTTTTTATGGAAACCGTTTTTAGCGAGCACTGAAACTTTAAAAATAGCGACCATGCCAAATTTAAACTTTCTATACCAGCAGCATCACTAAAATCGCAATTTTAGAATGTTTTTTGCTTCTGCACCTTTTTTAAATTTCGAAATTTGTAAAAACTGTTCTGTGGAAGCATTTACGTACAAAAAATAACAGGCATGTTAAATTTCTTTTGTTCTATTATTTCTATTATTATCTAAAAATTTTCTTGTTAAGTTTCTATCGCTAACAATTTAGAAGAAAAAAACATAATTTATAAAGTTTTCCGCTCAGTTTACACCTTTAAACTTCGAATTTTCAATAGACTGTTTATACCGAGCGTCTGCATCTTAAAAGTTACAGCTGTACTAAATTTCAAGTTTCTAACCTGAATATATCCCATTAAATCATAATGTAGAACGTTTTTAGGCCGTTTTCTGCTCATTTCAGCCTGTTAAATTTCTTTTTTTTTAGAAACCGGTCTTAGCGAGCATTTGCATTTTAAGAGTAACCACCATACCAAATACGAAGCTTCTATACCAGCTGTATCACATACATTGCAATTTTAATACGTTTTTTTTTTCCTGTCTTTTTACATTTTGCATTTTTAGTAAACTGTTCTGGGTGATAATTTACGTGAGTAACAGCTAGGCGAAATTTTAAGTTTCTGGCCTCAATAGTTCCAAATAAATCGTAATTTGGAACGTTTTTAGAACGCTTCTCGCGCATTTCACTCTTTTAAATTTCGATTTTTTTCAAACTGTTCTGTGCGACCAAATCAGCAGCCATGAAAACTTTAAGTTTCTACCCCTAACAATTCCATAGTAATTGCAATTTAGAACGCCTTTTAAACACTTTCCGCTCATTTCACCCATTGAAATTTTGAATTTTTTTACAAGCCATTGTTAGTGAGCATTTGTATCTTAAAAGTAACCGCCATGCCAAATTTGAAGTTTTTAATCCTGTTAGTAAAACAATAATCGTAATTTAGAACTTTTTTTCCTCTTTCACCCTTTTAAATTTCGATTTATTTTAAAAAAACTGTTCTGTGGGTGCCCTTGTGTCTTAAAAAGTATCAGCCATGTTAAATTTCAAGTTTCTGTCCTTAACAATTCCATAGAAATCGCAATTTAGAATGTTTTTAGAGCAGTTTTCCCTCATATCACTCTTTTAAATTTCAAACTTTTTAAAAACTGTCCTTAGAGCGCATGTATATCTTATAAGGTACTATCTTGCCCAATTTCAAGTTTCTAATCTCTTGAGTATAATAAAAATTACAATTTTAGAGCGTTCTTCGCTCTTGCAACGCCCTGAGGGTAGTGGCACTGACATAAAATATAACCTGTGTTAGAGCACAGACTGTCACTTTAAATTTGCGAGCATTGCGTTTAAAATCGGTTCGGTAGTTTCAAAGATTCCATAGAAATTGTAATTTAGAATGTTATTAGAACACATTTAGCTCATTTCCCCCTTTTAAATTTCGAACTTTTTAGAAACTGTTTTTAGAGAGCATTTACATCTTATAAGTAACTACCATGCCGAATTTCAAGTTTCTAGTTCCTTCAGTATAAAAAAAAAAATCGAAATTTTAGAACGTTTTTCGCTCTTGCAGCTTCCTGTGGTAGTGGCACCTATATAAAATATAGTCTATGTTACAGCAGGGACTGTTACCATCCATTTGCCACCATCACGTTTGAAAATGGTTCTGTAGTTCCAGAGATTTCATAGAAATTGTAATTTAGAATGTTTTTAGAACGCTTTTCTCTCATCTCACCCTTTTAAATTTCGAATTTTTTTAGAATTTGTTCTTAGAGAGCCTATGTTGGAACAGGGATTGTTACCACGAATTTGCCACCATCACGTTTGAAATCACTTCGGTAGTTCCAGAGATTACCCCCCTACAAACAAACAAACAGAAAAACAATCGTTACTTCTTTATAATATTAGTATAGATTGGACTTGCCAAAATGGCTAATCTAAAAAGTGAGATCGACTGCAGTTAAAAATACAAATTCATCCTAAAACCACTCTCATATGTTCCACAAAAAATATTAGCTCTGATAAGTGTTAATCTTTACTAAGAAAAGAAATATGTTCGTGCGTGGTATGTATGTGTGTGCAAATCTGCGATGGCTAGGAAAATCTGCCGCACGAAGAGGTCTGAAAATTTTGGTGAGGATAGACTAACTCGGCTTCTGATGAACCTGATGCTCATATTTCTATTTTTTTATTAATTAACCGAGATATTAATTAAAAAATAATGAACAATTATTAAAAAGACATTCTTTTTCTTAAAAGCGTGCGGAGCCAGTTCCGGAAGATCGCTAGGAGTGAAGATCCGACGGCTCTTTATTCGCATCTTTCGAAGCCCCCGTCGGTCGGCTGAACCATTACTCAGAATGTGAATACGTGGGTGGTTTTTGCTTTTGTTTCTGCAACTAAATATCAATATTTTTGCACAAAAATTATACACAGGCTTCAGAAACATTATATTTATAACTCATAAAAAATTTCGAAGAATTTGGACAATAAGAACTATTTTGTTATTAATATTAAATGACCCGCCCGATGCGAAAAAAAAAAGAGAAAAAAAAAACACTTCTTATAAGCCCCTTTATCACTAAATATCAATATTTTTTCTAGAATTTTTTACACAGATTTCAGAAAAAATATATTTATAATTCATAAAAAATTCAAAGAGTTTGGACAATAAGAACTATATATTTTTTAAATATTAAATGACCCAATGTAAAAACAAAGTGAGAAGGAAACACGCGGATGTGTGGGGCCTCCAACATTAGGTTCATTTAGAAAGATTTTCGTTAACACTGATTTTAGTTATATTTAAGTTTATTATCACGGGTCCGGTCAAAGCCGGGCGGGTCAGCTAGTATTAGAATAAAATACCTGAGATGCAAAGTGCTTTATATTTTAGAAAGGCTAATTATTGTTTAAAAAATCGTGTCAGCATAATCCTAATAATCCAATACTACACTTATTATAAAAATTAGACTCAGCAAAACGACTAATTCAATAAGCGAACTCTATTGTACGTCAATAAAAATGTTAAGAGATGATTTCCTCCTTCATTGATGGGTTAATACAATTTTTTTTTTTATTACTGTTAGGAGCAGAACATTGAATTAGTTTAACTTTATTGCTGAGATCATTAACACAAATAACTATCATTATCTCATCAAGAAATATTGTCTGAAGACAGGAAACCGCGTCTGTATAGTTTCAGGAAAACAAACATTCAAAGCTGAATATATCATTATAACTTATATGAGTAGTTTTATTTTTTCAGACGCTTATGATTTTTCCTTTTTATTGATATTCCGATTTCATCAACACTTGCAAATGATTTTATTAACAAAATACAGAGAGTCATTCTATAGAAAGTGTAACTTTTATGTTTGTGGTAGTTGGTTTTTTTATTGATTAAGTTAAAAAATATATTTTAGGACATATATATTACATAATACATTAAAAAATATTTGACGACGAATAATGATTTGTGTTTTTCCTTATTTGTTTTATTTTTAATGAAGAAAAGGATACTTGTATACTTTCGTTTCATGCTATAACTACACACAGGGTGCGTCATAAATTCATGCAAAATTAAAAAAATCATAATAAAAAAAGTAATGCTCGGAAAAATTTTCGGTTTGCGCGAATATGATCAGAGAGACATTGTTTTTTTTTTTTTTTTTTTTTTTTGCACGTATAAAAATGATTCCAAAAGTAACCGAAAAAGGGCGCTCACACATCATACTGAGATGTTTTATGCAAATCAGGCTAGCAATAAAACACCTGGCTGGAAATGGATTCGTCATTCGATCTCGGCAGCATGCTATCCTTACCAGATCGAACGTTGGTAAACTTTTCTACAACAATGGTGCACCTCAACTGTAGACCACATCCATTGCGAAAGTATCGCATGAAGAAAGGAATGAAAGCGGATAAAAAGCCCTATTTCACTGAATGGCATACTGAATTTGAAGAAACGAAGATCGCCCACGAAGTGTTTGCCTGATTTGCATAAAATGTCTGAGTTTGACGTGTGAGGGACCTCTTTCGGTTACTTTTGCAATCTTTTTTTTTATATATACATGGAAAAATCTCCAATGATCCTCTGATCATAATCGCACAAAACGAAAATTTTTTTCCGAGCATTTAGATACATAACCAGAAATTCTTTAAGAAAATCATCTCTCGTGCATAGAATAGAAAAATGTACTGATTTTTTTAACATACTTATCAGGAAAAAAAATGGTTCTGCTAACAATTGCTGTATTTGGTTGGTTCCTATTTGAGACCACCATTTGGCGAAATCTTGCCAAATCGTCGATAGTCAGCCAGATGTAGCTCTTTTATTGTTGGAAAGGCTGAGCTATGATATTTTTTGTGATGACGCGTTTGTTACGTATGACGTATATGTTACGTCATCAAGTGATTCTTTATTCGATGTTTATTTATATTTTAATGATGTTTAATGATTTATTAGTTATTTAAAACATTTTTAAATATAATTATATAACACTTACGTCATTAAATGGATATATCATGATATTAAAAGAAAAAAAGCATTGAAAAAATTTCATTATCTACTTGTTTATTTAAAGCTTGATTTCTTCTTCTTTTTTTATGTGTGTGAGTGGTTACTCTTCTTACTTTAGAACAGTATAAAAATTAATTGACTGCAGTTTTTATGGAAGTCTCATGTTCAAGAAGAGATCATACATGCGGTATAGTCAGAGCCGTCCTTAGAGAAAGCGAGGCCCAGTGCAAGTTACTTTTGCGAGGCCCTTTCCTTCCAAACTAATTACACCCCCCCCCCTCTCACACGCACATACATACATTACAAAAAATCATTGAAGTAATGGTTGCAGTTTATCTAAAATAATCAATAGCACCGGCTTTTTAACAGTTGATATTATAACTGCAAAATAACTAATGAATCACAAGTGTATAGCATTGTTTATAACTAGTAGTATCAGCATCTGAAGCTTAGTTCGATGGTGTTTACGGGTCACCGCGCCTTGTCCGAAACTCAAGCCTTGGACAAACTCAGACTTACAGTTTTATGCCGACTCTGATCGGGCTGGACCTGGACTTCATTCTTTCCAGGTCGGTTCGAGCCCTGGCCTCACTTTTTTCTGCTGACTTGGGCCTGGTTAGCATGGACTTCATTTTATCTGGGCTTAGTCTGGCCTGAACTTTATATCATCCTAAACAAAGTCGACCCTAAATTTTATTTTATCCAAAGAAAATTGTCTCAAGCTCATGTCGGTTTGGTAGGCTTTATTTTAAGTAATAGTGATATTGTACTTTTGTTTGACGAAGTCTTTAGAAATTTAATTTGGTTTAACAAATTACTAAGAGACATTTTTAAAAATCTACTTTTTTCCCCTTACAGAGCTGTAAAATTGTGTTTTTCTTTAATCGTCTTTTTCTTTCATTCTAAACCACTTATTTAAAAAAAGAAGAAGAAAAAAACTTACCAGCCTATATATATAGGATGATTCGGAACTCCTGGGTAAAACTTTAAGGGGTGATAGAAAATAGAACAAATCTAGACAAGCTCAAAACACCATAAAATGCATGGTCACACGTAACTGAAGCAGTGAAGTGCTACAGGCTACAGGGCGCTTTCTGATATTGGTTATCACTATGTTTTCTACACAATATCAAACAAGTGATTGCTTATTTTATTTATGTGGAATAATGTTACTAACTATGATGCTGATATGGATGAAAATCGGAAGAAGAATAAAAAAATTGCAAAGTAAGTAGCTCAAGAAAGTGCACGTGTGTGTGTGGAGAGGCGGGGGGGGGGGTATCTTAAATTGGACCAAATTTCCTTCAAAGAAGTTTAAGACGAATCAGAACTTATGGGCAAAACTTTAAGGGGTGATATAACACATCTAAACAAGCTATTTTTGCTATACAATGCATGGGCGTATCGCAAGTGGCAAACCACTAGATGTCACGTTAATTAAACACACAAAGCGCTGATTTTTGACACAAAATGTTATTTCTACTGTGGATTGCAAAACGGATGGCTGGTTTTAATAATCAGGAAAAGGCAGACCTGCATTTCATTCGTAATGCTGCGGTTGTGAGTGTTCTGGAAGTCCTACTTGTGTAGTAAACAGGGTTCTCTCCTCAATCAGAAAGCGTCCTGTAGCACTTCAGTGCTTGAGTTACGACCATGCATAGTAGGGTATTTTGAACTTGTCTAGGTATGTTCTCTCACCCCCTTAAGGTGTTCCGAATCATGCACCCTGTATTTTATCACCAAATTAGCACAGAGGGATATGACAGGTACCGTTCAACTGGGAAATGTCTCTACTTTTTTAATATAACTGTAATTTTTTTCAAATAGAGGTCGTTTACATATTAAAAATTATATCAACTTTCCTTTTCATATGTTAACATCCACTTTTCACCTTCACAGAGAACAGAGTTAGAAGAGGCCAAAATTTTAAGATGCTAGTTAAATGCACGGGAAAAACTTTAATTTATAGATTTTCAAGAAATCATCCTATTCGAATTTTCTCTTTTAATGAGATACAATGAACAGACCCAAACATATATTCCAAGTATTTTTTCGATTCAAAAAACTTTTTTTTTATTGTGAAAATTATTAATACATTAATATTAAAATAATACGAATTATGACCTGCATTAATTTATCATAAACAGAATCAGGGTCATTGAAATCATGGCTATGTTCTTTTACAGCTCCTTTCTATAATTGTGTTTCGAGATATGGGGAAATTTTACTTATCAATGGTCTGAGGGAATTGTCTCCTGTATTCGTTGGCATCCACAGAAAATAAAATCTTAGAGAACAACCGGGAAAAAATTATAAAATTTTCTTATAACTAAAGTGAGTTAATTTTATATGTAGAATTTCTAAATATTTTTCCTGATAAATAGTTGAATGAACCCCGTACTTTTCCTTGTACGATCTTAAAAAAAAAAAAAAAAAAATATTATTTTTCGAAATTTATGGAAAAACACTAATACATTTTCTTTCATTAACTTCATGAAGATTTAAGAAAAAGTACATAAACTTTTTCCGAACTGCTTTGATCCAAGGAACTCAAATACAAATCAGAAGCGGGTGTTAATTTGAAAAATTAAAGTTGGAATTATTTTTAGTATGTAGACGACTCCTGTTAAAAATTTCATTCATATTTGAAAGTAGACACAATTCCAGTTAGACAATGAACAGTTATTTCTAAGCTCTCTTTGTGAGAGTTTGGTGATAAAAAAAGTCTGGGGCTAGTGTCTTTTTCTTTCTTTCCCACGATTAGCATTATTATTCCGTATTTCATGAATTGCGGATATATAACCTGAAAAACGATGTAATTTATGTTTTTTTTTTTATATAAATATGTATGCAATATTATTAAAATAATTTTAATTTTAAGATAATGTTTAAGAAATATCGATATGTTTTGTGCCTAATTTCATTGCATGTAATGCCGGGTTTCATTGATTTTTTACACGGACCGGGCCAATAATGTTTTCACACGTATCAGACTGGGCTAGGCCTAAAAATTTCGGCCCGTGTAGACCTATAACTTTTCTTGATTGTCATTAAATTGTTCAATTTCTTTCAGAAAAATGCCACACTTGTAATTTGTTACATTTTAAATAAGTATATCGTATGCTGAGAAAAGAGCACAATCAACTTTCCTTTTCGGTGTTAAGTTTAGAAATTAAGTAACGCAATATAGTACGCTTGATAACAGGTAAAAAGCTCATGCGAAATAAAGAGAATTGCTCAATGAATTCTAATTATTTTAACATTTATGCAAAAGCTAAATGTTTTATTTATTTTTTTATTAAATACAAAAAAATCTTTTTCCGGGCGCGAGGCCTTTCTAGGCGCGAGGCCCTGTGCGACCGCACCTGTCGCACAACCCTAAGGACGGCTCTGGGTACAGTGATCGCCGCATTTACAAATTTTGTGTATTTTTTGTGATCGTTATACAACCATGTTGCTGCATCCAGAGAGGTCTTTTTTCGGTTTCATGCTCGCGGAGCAATCATACGTGCGGTACAGTGATCTCGGTATTAACGAATTTCGTATATTTTTTGGGATTCCGATACGACGAGGTTGCTGTATCCAGTGATGTTTTTTTTTTCGGTTTCATGTTCGCGAAGCGATCATACGTGCGGTACAGTGATCGCGGCATTAACGAATTTCGTATATTTTTTGGGATTCCGATACGACGAGGTTGCTGTATCCAGTGATGTTTTTCTTCGGTTTCATGTTCGTGAAGCGATCATACGTGCGGTACAGTGATCGCGGCATTAACGAATTTCGTGTATTTTTGGGGATTCCGATACGACGAGGTGGCTGTATCCAATGATTTTTTTTTTGGTTTCATGTTCGCGAAGCGATCATACGTGTGGTACAGTGATCGCGGCATTAACGAATTTCGTGTATTTTTTGGGATTCCGATACGACGAGGTTGCTGTATCGAATGATGTTTTTTTTCGGTTTCATGTTCGCGAAGCGATCATACGTGCGGTACAGTGATCGCGGCATTAACGAATTTCGTGTATTTTTGGGATTCCGATGCGACGAAGTTGTTGTATCCAGTGATGTTTTTTTTCGGTTTCATGTTCGTGAAGCGATAATACGTGCGGTACAGTGATCGCGGAATTAACAAATTTCGTGTTTTTGGGGGGGGATTCCGATACGACGAGGTTGCTGTAAGCAGTGATGTTTTTTTCGGTTTCATGTTCGGAAAGCGATCATTCGTGCGGTACAGTGATCGCGGCATTAACGAATTTCGTGTATTTCTTGGGATTCCGATACGACGAGGTTGCTGTATCCAGTGATGTTTTTCTTCGGTTTCATGTTCGTGAAGCGATCATACGTGCGGTACAGTGATCGCGGCATTAACGAATTTCGTGTATTTTTTGGGATTCCGATACGACGAGGTGGCTGTATCCAATGATTTTTTTTTCGGTTTCATGTTCGCGAAGCGATCATACGTGTGGTACAGTGATCGCGGCATTAACGAATTTCGTGTATTTTTTGGGATTCCGATACGACGAGGTTTCTGTATCGAATGATGTTTTTTTTTCGGTTTTATGTTCGCGAAGCGATCATACGTGCGGTACAGTGATCGCGGCATTAACGAATTTCGTGTATTTTTGGGATTCCGATGCGACGAAGTTGTTGTATCCAGTGATGTTTTTTTTCGGTTTCATGTTCGTGAAGCGATAATACGTGCGGTACAGTGATCGCGGAATTAACAAATTTCGTGTTTTTGGGGGGGGATTCCGATACGACGAGGTTGCTGTAAGCAGTGATGTTTTTTTCGGTTTCATGTTCGCGAAGCGATCATTCGTGCGGTACAGTGATCGCGGCATTAACGAATTTCGTGTATTTCTTGGGATTCCGATACGACGAGGTTGCTGTATCCAGTGATGTTTTTTTACGGTTTCATGTTCGCGAAGCGATCATACGTGCGGTACAGTGATCGCGGCATTAACGAATTTCGTATTTTTTCGTTTTTTCAATTTCACATTAATCGTTAACTTTTATGTAATATCGATGAAATGTGTATAAAAACGTTGTTTTTTACTGCTCATATTATCTTTTTCATATCTCTCTTTTTTAATTTGTCAAATAAAATATTTTATTTCACATAAATGCAGTAGCTAAAAAAAATCAACTGTGTATGGTTTAATTTAATAATTCTGTATTTAAATTATCATTCTTTTGTCCAAATTGTTTTGAACGAATAAAATTTTACATTCGTTACATTGTTACTCTCGTATAAAGGCAATCTATTTTTCAGTGACTTTTTATCGCTAAATCCATTACTTTTCCTATGTGTAACTATTTAAAAATTAAGAATGGCAACATTTTACAACTTGCTTATTGTGGGTTACAATATAATAAATGTAAGTAAACAATTTAAAAAATCGCCAATGCGGCATCATTTTTAAAAAGCGCCAAATGGTGGCTTGAAATAGGATTATGCTACTGTATTTTACAAGCATTATTAAGCTTTACAAGCGGTCTATATGTGATACAGAAATAGAAATAACATATGCATAGATTGCTGGGGGTAGTTTTCAATACAACCTCTTATGAGGATTAAAGTTGCCGATTTATATATTTGCTGATAACTTGATAACTAATGGTCAGAAGTGAACTTATGGTCAGAAGATGTTTATTTATTTATTTGGGGGGGGGGGGGAGGGACAGATTCGACCATGTGGATTTTAATGGTTCAAATGCGATCCAACGCATATTTTAAAAATACATATTTCTATTTATGAATTTTTTAATAATCGCATTTTTAGTTAACAATTATAATTTCAAAAATGTTTTAATCCAAAATATGCATGCGCATTACGTTTGTGATTTTATAAAGTAACATACATGTAGTATATATAACGTAATGCATAAATTATTATTGGAGTTATGCCTAAATAACGGAGGTTCCGTTTTAACACTGATGGTTCATTTTTCAATAATTTATACGCACATATACAGAATTATTATAAAAATAGCAAGAAAGGATTCAGGGAATTTTAATGTAAAGGTATACCAGTATTTCCATAATCGGGTTTTTATCATGATTACAATACTTTCCTTACACTATGTGTGTCCGGAAATTAAAAGTGGTGTTCTTATTGAACTTTTAAAAGTTAGAGTAATTTTTAATGTGTAGATAACCCCTTTTGGCAAAATAAACCACGTTTGATTAAAAAATATATTGTACGAATTAAATGGTAACTTTTCTTTTTTTCATATATTAATTAGAACGGAAATTATAGTGATAATTCGGAATTTCTTAGAGTAACTCATAGTAAAATTGAATCTTGTTAGTTTTTTTTTTTTTTTTTTTTTTTTTTTTTGGTACTGGTTATTGGTTAAAGGTCATCTAAATGATGGCGCTTTCCAGATGAACAAAATTTTCATGTTTCTTCGTACATGTAAAATACAGTATAGTCTATAGCTATGTTACTAGTCCACATTTTTCCGTTTGAAAATAGTGCATGTAGCATTTTAAGATCTTAACCCCCTGACCGCCGAGCAAAAGGGCAAATTTGTAATATTTTCTCTGTAAGTTTTTTAAGATGCTTAAAAAAATGAATTTTCAAACTTGATGTAAAAATCTTAATTACGTATATGAGTATAATCCTTGAGATTATTAATCATTACTCGATGTTTTAAAACGCATTATATTTGTAGAATTATATTAATTTAAAGAATGACTCCATTGCAGTGAAACCTACAGCATACTGAACGGATATATGAGTTCGCGGCGGTGAGAAGGCAATAAATAACGAATAGGGGAGGTTAGGGCCATTGCCTGACCACGAATTTCAAATTTACATAACTAAATTTTCTTTCTCCCTCCTGATTTTGAGAAAATAAAATTATTCTTCTCAAGTGACATGAAATAATTAAAAAGTAAAAAAATTGTAATTAAGTATTTTTCGTCAAGAGGCTGAGCCCACTGTAGATGATAAGTTTTGCTTCTATTTTTCCTTTCACGCTCATGTGTTTAAAAATTATCTTAAGTTGGGGGAATAAAGGGGACTTAGATCCCTGACGAAAAAATCATAAATCGTTTCAATTCTCCATTTTGAAAAAAAAAAAAAAAAAAAAACGGTAGAATTGTGTATTTAGATTTTTATTCTTTCTTATATTTTATGTCTCAATTGCTTTTTACGTTAATATGTGTGGTGTTTACTTCAAATAATAAATACTAGATGGCAGCAATACAAGAATAATGGTAAGAATTTTTATTTTAAATTATCCAGTCTTTACTACCACCTATCGTTCAGATGTAGTTCTTTCACTGCAGTACCCATAGAATATTTTTGTAGTTCTGTTATGTGTCATGTGTAAGTACTTGGTGTTGTGATGTGCATTAAAAAGTAATTTATTCGTCCACCTCAATTTTGTCATGTTCTATTTACTTAATTAATTAATATCCAAATATAGACAAATATGTTTTAATATTGCTGGCACAGTCTACTCTGACAAAAAATGCTTAAATTATTATTTAATATTCATCTTATGCATTAAAAAAAAAAAAACGCAAATTAACAGCAGACTATAGACACACAGACACATCTGTTTCAAAATCTTACACGTCTCTGAATATTGTTCTGCCGTTACCCATGGGAAGATAAATATTTTGAATAAATGGATATATTTTAATATATTTCGATATATCAAATAGTAATTGAACCCCGTCATAATGATGATTTACATATTTTACATTCTGATGATTAAAAATACAAAAATTTAGTACTTGAACCCCGTCTTAATGATGATTTACATATTTTACATTTTGATGTTTAAAAAATACAAAAATTCACTGTGCTATTAGCATGAATATCATTTATAGTTCTTACACAGCGCGATAAAAATCGTCTATAAAAAAGGCGATAATAATACAATTATGGCCTTGTATACATTAACGCCTATGATCGATTAATGCTTCACAGGAGTTTGAAGGATATTATCTAATTTCTAGCTAAATGAAATTTTAGTACGCTGTGTGTGCATGGCATGTAATTCAAATACAAGACCTCACCAAAAAAATCTGATGTAATACGATTATGATGCTTATATCTTGAAATAACATTTAGAAGTTTATACAGATTTGAAACTGAATGAATTTTATTGTGCATCTTGAAAAGTGCTTATGGAAATATCAGTTTAGCTTGTTCTATGTGTATTTACACCATAGCTAACGCTGCATTAGAGTACTACATAATCCACTTAAAAATCCACATTCTACCGAGCTCAAATGTAACTTGGAAACTTGGAGATCGACAGGTAATATCATTCATTCACGTACACAGTGATACTTGCAAAGACAACACTTTCAAATTCAAAAAGAACGTTCGCAGAGTGCCTTTATAACTATCAGGCGAAAATCTTCATCAGAAGCTTTATACACAGTCACATACTGAGTATCGGTAGAAAGTTTCCACAAAAACGGGGGTTATAATGCATAGAAAATCAACCAACATTTATCCTTGTGCTTATGCGCAATTCACGTGTTCTGCCGAAAACACAGAGTGCCTCACATAAAGAGAATTCCAAATTGTCATTCCTAATCGTCAAAATAGTGAAGACATTTTAAAAAAGCTTTCATTTACGGAGATGCAGGAAATGACCATCATCCAAGTTCAAACAACACTCATCTACACTTTTAATATTTTGGGAAAAATATATCAAATTGATTTAAGATTTTTTTTTTTTTACGTTTCCGATAAAATTTAATTTGTTTTACACCACTATATTTTATAGAATTTGTTTTGAATACTTGATGTTCTCATCTAAATCTTTGTCTTTTTCTGATACTGTCTTACTACTCAAATCCAGGTGATTGTTATTCACACATGAACAGTGTATTTGGAATGTAAATGGGAATATCGCGCTTCATGTTTTATGGATATTTGCTATTAATGTGTGCAAGTGCGCTCTCTTGTAGCATTTAATTTCATATGGGTGTGAACTGTAACTTTTGTAAATAGACTCGAATATCTATAAAATTTAGCTCTGTAATAGCTATGCTATGATCTTGAAAATTGTAAATTTAGTATTTGTAATTTGTAATTCGTCTACAGGTTCAATAAAAATAATTCGACTTCATTCGATCACATACATAAAAGAAATATATTATCGCATTATGTTGGATAATGTTACATATTCTACATGTCGCTCATTTTTATTATTATTATTATTATTATTAATTATTTTATTGCATAGATCAGAGGTTGGGGGGGGGGGGAACCTTTCCACATTAACATACCAAATGTTTCCCAAAAATATTTTACTTGATTATGACGTACCAACTACCAAAAGATTCAGTGGTTAGTTGCCCCTGGTACAGATTATTTATTTTGTTTTCAAAAGTAGTTTGTTTTCTAATTCACTATTAGTTAAATATTTACATAAAATATTATATAGTCGAAATTCATAATGGAATTACGCATTTTTTTCAAAGAAAAAAATTGCGTTTTTCAAAAAAAAAAAAAAAAAATTATATTTTCGTTCCAAAACAGATAAATTATAAAACATCACATTTTCATGAATCTTTGTGGGCAACGAATACACAGATTTTGTTTTTTAAGAAAATTTATTTTTAAAATATTACTATGTAACTATTTTAAAAGTCATTATATTAAACAATGATTTTATTTTATAGAATTGTTTGTTCATGTAAATAATGTGTTTTTAGATGCGTTCGTAATTATATAAATACGTAGCACCCAAAGGCGTCGTTTGGTCCGTCCGTCTGTCCGCATATAACAGCACAAAAGCTACTCAACCGAATGGTTTGAAATTTAATATATACTAGCAAAACCCGCGGCTTTGCTCGCGTAATTGTTGAAAAATGCCAAGTGATATTCGTGGGCCTATTTTCATTAGAGGAAATTTTACTGCCACAGATAATTCAAAAATTACTAATTAAGCCACATTTTGAGTAAACATAATTCTTATACTGCATTAAGCGAACATGAGACTTAAATGAATGAGAAGAGCTAAAATTAATTCCAAATTAATGGTAATTTAAAACGTATTTTTAAGGTTTCTCTTTCATTTCATTTTTCATTTTTCATTTAGAAATTTTTAGAAACAGTTCTAAGCGAGTATTTACATCTTAAAAGTAAGCATCATGCCAAATTCCAATCTTTTAGTTAAGCAAATTTCTGTAATAATTATATAACAGAAATTTTAAAATTTTTTTTGTTCCTGCACACATTAAAATTTATAAACTTTTGAAAACTGTTCTGTGGATGAATTTGTGTCTCTAACGTAACTAACAGCCATGTAAAATTTCAAGTTTCTATCCCTAGCAATTTCCGGTAAATCATAGTTTTGAAGGTTTTTAGAACTTTTCGAGCTCATTTCACTCTTTTAAATTTCGATTTTTTTTAAAAAAACCGTTCTTAGCGAGCACTGAAATCTTAAAAATAGCCACCATGCCAAATTTCAACTTTCTAGACCAGCAGCATCACTAAAATCGCAATTTTAGAAAGTTTTTTTTTGCTTTTGCACATTTTTTTAATTCAGATTTTGTAAAAACTGTTCTGTGCGAGCATTTGCGTCTAAAAAGTAACAGGCTTGTCAAATTTTAAGTTTCTATCCCTAACAATTTAGAAAAAAACATAATTTATAACGTCATTTCGCACCTTTAAATTTCGAATTTTCAATAAACTGTTGATACCGAGCGTCTGCATCTTAAAAGTTGCCACTATACTAAAATTCAAGCTTCTAAATAATAATTTAAAAAAAAAATCTTCTGTGCGACCAGTTACGTCTTAAAATCAACAACCATGCCAAAGTATTCTATAGAATATTCCATGTAACAATTCCATAGAAATCGTAATTTAGAACGCTTTCCGCTCATTTCCCCCTTTGAAATTTCGAATTTCTTTCATTGTTAGCGAGCATTTGTATCTTAAAAGTAACCGTCATGCCAAATTTGAAGTTTCTAATCCTGTCAGTATAAAAAAAATCGTAATTTACAACGTTTTTTTCCTTCTTCACCCTTTTAAATTTCCATTTAAAAAAAAACTGTTCTGGGTGTACACTTGCGTCTTAAAAACTATCAGCCATGTCAAATTTCAAGTTTCTGTCCTTAACAATTCCATAGAAATCGTAATTTAGAATGTTTCTATAACATTTTACCTCATATCACCCTTTAAAATTTCGAATTTTTTAGAAACTGTTCTTAGAGAGCATATATATCTTATAAGTAACTACCTTGTCCAATTTCAAGTTTTTAATTCCTTCAGTATCCCAAAAATTGCAATTTTAGAACGTTTTACGCTCCTGCAGCCCCCTGAGGGTAGGGGCACTGATATAAAATATAGTCTATGTTTGTGCAGAGACTGTCACCATAAATTTGCAACCATTACGTTTAAAATCGGTTCGGTAGTTTAAGAGATTCCATAGAAATTGCAATTTAGAATGTTTTTAAAACATGTTTAGCTCATTTCACCCTTTTAAATTTCGAACTTTTTAGAAACTGTTCTTACAGAGCATATACATCTTATAGGAAACTACCATGCCAAATTTCCAATTTCTAGCTCCTTCAGTTTTGCAAAAAATTCAATTTTAGAAAGTTTTTAACTATCACACCCCTCTGGGATATTGACACCGACATAAAATATAGCCTATGTTAGAGCAGGTACTGTCACCATCAATTTGCAACATTATGTATGAAATCGGTTTGGTAATTACACAGATTCAATAGAAATTATAATTTAGAATGTTTTTAGAACGCTTTTCGCTCATTTCAGCCGTTTAAATTTCGATTAATTTTTTTTTCTTAGAGAGAATTTAAATCTTATAAGTAACTACCATACCAAATTTCAAGTTTCTAGCTCCTTCAGTATCGAAAAAATCGTAATTTTAGAACGTTTTTCGCTCCTGCACTGGGGTAGTGACACCGACAAAAAATATACCTCATGTTGATGTTACAGCTACAGCAGTGGCTGTCACCAAAAATTTGCCACCATCACTTTTAAAAATCGTTCTGTAGTTCAAGTGATTCCATAGAAATTGTAATTGAGAATGTTTTTAGAACACTTTTCGCTTACTTCACCCTTTTAAATTTCGAATTTTTTTTAGAATTTGTTCTTAGTTTATTTACATCTTGTAAGTAACTACCATGCCAATTTTCAAGTTTCTAGCTCCTACAGTATAAAAACATCGTTATTTTAGAACGTTTTTCGCTCTTGCATCACCCTTGGGTAGTGGCGCAGACATAAAATATAGCCTATGTTGGAGCAGAGATTGTCACCATCAATTTGCCACCATTACTTTTGAAATCGGTTCGGTAGTTCCAGAGATTACCCCCTACAAACAAACAAAAAAACAGAAAAACAAATGTTACTTCTTTATAATATTAGTATAGATAATCGTTGCAGAATTTTGTCGAGTCATTTCAAATATTTTGAAAATCGAATCAAAACTTGAAAATATATTAATAAAAGTTTTCTTCATTCTATTAAATCCTATCATACGTAATATATATCTATCTATCTATACTATAAAGGACAAACGTGTCCGTGCGTAACGCTGTCGTCATTTTCCGAATGGCAACACTTGACGATGAAATTTCGGTTTTGCGACTTTTGCTACTGCAATTTTTTTAATTTTCAAACATCACATACTTGCAATTTTTACACCATTATATAGGGAAAAAGATCTACCTTCAAATGCAATTTGTTTGAAAACTGTATCGCAATTTACTCATTTATTATAGCATTTAAATTAAATTTCAAGCAGGATTTTTTTTTAATCAATCACTATCGCTGGCAGACGATTATAAAACATTAATACGTTTGCATTTAAACAATATAAAATGTTCAGCATTTGTTAAAACTAATATTCAATAACGAAACTATAACTTAATTAAGCAATAAATAAAATAGTATATAAATAAAACACAAATTTAACAGACATGTAATTGAAATCAGCGCCGAAAACCGCTGAAATTATAAGAATAAGAATAATAATAAAACTGCTGTAGAGAAGGAAATTTTTAGCGATTTCTTCGGTTATTACCGCTTTTAATAAATTTCAAAATTTTATTTGAATATATAATTGACACATTTCATATAAAAATGCTCTTTGGTGTTGTTAGGGGACAATCTAAACAAAAAATTTCAAATGTAAAAAATCTATTAGAATTTTCAATAAAAAAAAATGGTTTTCACATTATATTCTCTATCCCTGGAAGCCTGGGTTGGATGCCCTAGTAATAATAAAAACGCAAATCATGTGACTGAGGAAAGCAAATCATTTCTCTTAAAAGAAAGATCGTTCCAAAAATTGTTTGTTTGAGAGATGAATTACATTCAAATATGTATAGATTTTAAGATAACTTCAGTGGAAATTAGGTTGAAAGCCGAATATCCCAATCCATTAAAGTAAACAAACGCAGGAAATTTGTTCATTATGAGAAATAAAAATTTTAAACCATGGAGGTAATCATTCGCAAAGCAAGATTACCATGGTGAATTTTGCAGCTCTGTCTGGTGTAGAAAAAAAATCGCATCTGTAAACGTGGCATACGTAATAATAAGAAAAAAAAGGCATGCTCATTTCGCTCATAGCAAACGATATAATTTATTTCATTGAAATAATAAGGATGATTTTTTTTACATTGTAAAACTAGTTATAATACGAAAGCACCTCATTTGTCATGTTTAATGTACAATTTCCAACTTGTTTTAAATAATTTTCTCACAAGAATAGGCTACAAAATCTAAATCTTGTTCATATATTTAACATTTCCAGGAATCCTTTAGAATTTACATAAAGAATGCAGTTTATTTAGTAGTTATTTTTACTTTAATAACAAACATGTGTAAGAAAGCGTTTTTGAAGTTCTATAGAACTTCCTTGCACTTCGGTAGATATTTGAAATTTTTGAAAAATAACAGAGATGTAGATGTTTAGAGAAATAATAATAATAATAATAACGATAAAAATAATAAATTCGAAAGAAAATCTATACAACGGTCATGTTTCAAAAATATTAATGAAGTTAATTTGTTACTGTAACGAGAATTCTGTCTTCATTATTTTTTTTTTATCGAACTAGCTCATCCAAATCTAAAATAATTTCCTACATTACTGTAACCAGATGATTCTAATGAAACTTAATATTTAGACGTCTTTATTTTCTTTTTTCTTTACTTGATATTATGCATGAAAAATATTTTTTCATAAACAGATAAATTTGAGAAGAAACATTTTATTCATGCAATATTACATTTGAGGACGTGAGTTTCAAAACTCGTCTTATCCAGAAAATCAAATTTTGGGAAATCGCGAGAAACCTCTAACTGCTTCCATTGGTTTTCATTGTAAATCAAGATTTTACAATACCAGAAACGCATGCTAAAGCTAGTTTTTTTACGGATTGAAGTGTTTTTTCGGTGCAGATTTACCAGTGAAATAGATTGATACAGAAAATACGATTTTTTAAATTTCGGATAAGCCGAGTTTTGAAACTCACGTCTTCATTTGTATTTGCAGAAAATATATGAAATTATCATTTTTTTTTAAAGTAAGAAAAGACATTTTACTGGCTTGTCACAGCTCAGGTTTCGCATTTTAATGACTTTTTAAATGCTCAACAATCAAATTTCGATCTTTAATGAAGTTTATTTCTGAAGATAATTTCAATTTCGGTAAAAAATTTATTGGCTGATTCCAAAATTGAAAATGTCTTCAGAAATAAACTGCAACCAGAATAGAAAAAGTTAGACATCATCAACATTAGACATCAACCTCAATATGCTATTCAATAAAATCATTTACAATATTGAGATGCAAACGAGAAAAAAAGAACACCTCAATTGGTTTAACATTTACTTGCAAATTCGTCACGTCTCTAGCGTAGACTCTGTGAATACATAAACAAGGGCATTATAATAAAATATTAAAAGACTGTACTTACCACACAAAATATCCAAAGAACATAATGTAATATATGGCACTACGTCAAAGGACTTGCTTCCAATTTCTTGCTTCAATTTTTCTGCAAGGACTCTGGCATGATTGTCCATAACAGGCAAGAAATCATCCAGAATTCTGAAGTGAAAAGCAGGGGTCAACAGCTTCCTCCTCTTTCGCCATTTGTTGCCAGAGCTTTAAAATTTTAAATATAGATAAATACATAAAAATAAAACGTACAAAAATTGTTTGCATTTTAAAATAAGAACGAAAAATCATACATCAACCATAGATCATCAGTTCATAGTTTCATCAACCATGAAACACTTTCTAACACATTCAGAATACTGTACAGAAATTCACATTAAAATAATAAGGTAAAAGATGATGTCTAAGTAAACAATTTGGAAAATGCATAACACATTCGAAAACCCAACTTCAGCAATTACCATCAATTGTCAAAAAAATATCTGAATTATTTTGTGCACCTCTGTATATGATCTATAGATTTGTATATATGCTACATAGTATGCAAAAATTTAGTCCATTTAAGAAATGTATCACACAGTTAAAAATTCATTTTCAGCAATTTTCGTCAATAAGAGAAAATGTACTCGATTTTTTTTCTTTTTTGGAGTCCTATATATGATTTATAGAATTTATACACACAACGTACTACTAGCAACTATCGTTCATAGACAGTACTGAAACCGAATTATTTTGTGTGTCCCTGTAAATGAGCGATAAATGCAATACACACCATACCATACTTTTCAGTAAACTACTTATAGTGTATCTCAATAATTCATAGAAATCTTATCATGTTTGAAATAGTGTAACATCGTAAAAGTACACAGCCAACGATTTTCCCCCATGGGTCGTAATGTAACATAATTCTTGTGAGTACCCCAGTAAACGAACTATAAATGCTACTCACTTCATTTCCAATACCGAATGTGCTATAGTAAACCTCTATAACATGTATCAATCGTATGGCAATCCGAATATATTTACGCAAATTAGAGCACGGACAGACGACAGACAGACAAACTAAATTCAAAAACACTTTTCAACTATGTTGGAAAATGTTAAAAAGTGCTATAATGGATTGTTTCACATATACCTTTGTCTTTATTGTCGACACATGTTGGCTAATTGGATTAGTTTCTGAGAATTATTTAATTTCAGTAAATTCTCTAGCTGAATGCATTTGGTTTATTTACGTGTTAATGTTACTTTAAGGGGACCAGAAAGGTTTGAAATGATGTAAAAATTGCCTTTTCTGTTATTAAATTTTTTATAATGTTTGAAGCCGTACAGTTGATCCGATAGAAACATTCCTAAAATTAATTATCTCGAAACTATGTTTTTCAGTGGTTTTGCCACGGTAATAAGATAAAAACATACCAGTGATAAAAACGTACAAGTACTATGTGTTGGGAATTGAAAAAAGTGTCCGCTAAATAGAGGTGTGCGCTATTCGGAAGTGTTAGTTATGGAGGTTTTACTATATAAAATCCGAACTCCCAATGTTTCTAAAATTTTATACGTTTGCTACCACTTTTATTAAAAAGTATAATTTTTGGTACGTTTTTAATGCAGATTCAGATGCTTAAGGTATCTAATACGAAGCTTGTTGTTTTAAAATTGTGGTAGCAAAGATATAAAAATTTGGAAACTCTGCGAGTCCTGCGATAAAGTGTCTGAATGAACAGATTTCAGTTTGTTTCAGAGTGTTTTAAGTTGTTCACATTTTTCATTGTTTTATTGAAAGTTCGTAATAAGTTACTCCACTTCTAATTAAAGTAAATAAATAAAGTGCTCAATATATTTTACCAATTTACTGTTTTTTTATTAGATGCGTTTTATTAAATTTTAATATATTATCTTACAGAAATTATATTTATAGTATTAAAATAAATAGAAATATTTCTTTTTTTTTAAATTACTGGATACAGTAAAACCTGTCAAGATGAAACCTCTCCTTAAAGGAAACCTGCCTTAAAAGAACATCAAATCATCAAAAAATGACGAAAATATTTTGTTATTTATAAATATATTTATAAATACGAATATTTATAACAATTTTTATAAATATAAAAATATTTATTTCTGTAACTTAAAGGTATAGAAGCAGCAAAGATATTCAGTTAGTATGAAGAATAAAGGAACATTTTTTAATATTTTTCTCTACGTATAAAATCTTTAAATTGATTTTTAACAGTTTACTCTTTTCGGAAATCTTGCTGTATTTAAAATGCTAAAACTCAAATGCTGGAAATACTTAAATGCTTTCAAATGTCTTGATTATTTTTTAACACTTTCCAACCTAGTTGAAAAGTGGTTATGACTTCGGTTTGTCTGGCCGTATGGCCGTCTGCCGTCTGGCCGTCTGTCCGTGCTCTAACTCCCGTTAATATGCTCATATTGCCCTGCAATTTTTATATGTTATTGTCGTTATCTGTAGCACGTTCCCTATTTCAACTGAAGTGTGTAGCACTTACAGTTTTTTTTACAGGGACACTCAAAAGAATTCCGTTACATGACGGTCTATGGGGAAAAATCATTTGCGGTTCATTTTATTGATGTTACACAATTTCAAACACATTATAATTGATATATATCACTAAGGTGTATTATAAGAAGCTTAATATGGAATAGGGTGTGGATAGCACTTATAGTTAATTTACAGGGATAGTCAAAAGAATTCCGTTACATTACGTCTTATGGAGAAAAATCGTCTGCGGTTTATTTAAATAATCTTTCACTATTTTAAACACATTGAAATTTATATATATCACTAAGGTGCATTACAAGAGGCTTACTACAGAAAATTGTGTGTATAGCAGTCATCGTTCATTTACAGGGACACACAAAAGAATTCTCTACTGTCTGTTAACAGTAATTCCTGGAAGTGCGTTTTAAGTTATTACTGAACGCGATTTTAAATTGAACTCACTTTTTGTTTATTACGTGGTGTGTATAAATTCTGTAGATCATATACAGGGAAGCACAAAAGTTCGCGAACCACATTTCCGTTTATTGACAGAAACTCCAGAAGGAGAATTTTAAACTCTGCTACGCGTTTCTTAACTGAACTAAAATTTAGCATCCTATGTAGTATATATACAAATCTTTAGATCCTATACAGGGCTGAATAAAAGTATTCGGATATTTTTCCGAATATTGTATACGTTGGAAATTCCTGAAATTATGTTTTTAAATATGTTATGCGTTTTTCAAATTGTTTACTTAGATGTTATCTTTCAGCTTATTAAACGGTACGATTTGTAAAATTATTTTGGAAGCGTTGGAAAGTGTTACATAATCTATGCTTGACGCATGATTTTTCGTTCTTGTTTATATATTGAGTATGAACTATATAATAAAATTAGGGATGGATTTTGCAATATAATGAGAAAAAAAAATGTAACAGAGTCCGCGTTTTTTCCATAGATATATAAGTTTTTTTTTTTTTTTTTTTTTTTTTTTTTTGCTCAAAAAACTAATTAATTAAATGAAAAATCGACTTTTAAAGTTTTAGAGTACAGTGTTATAAACATAATATAACAAATCAGTACGTATTATTGTAAATTGAAAGAGAACAAAGAAATTTAAAATCGTTGATTTATTTATTTATTTATTTTAAATTACCAACAAATTATTTTTTGCCAGTTCTTTAGTAAAAAAAAAAAAAAAAATGTTCAAAGTGTACTGAAACCCCTTAAAGCACTATAAATGAATAATAATTAATAAAATAATTAATAAGGGAATAGACTTACAGATAATAAGGCGGCTTCATGGCAGTTTTCTATGCCCGTTTGTTCCGTTTACAACTTAGCTATGCAGAAATATGCAGGAGCTTTGATGGAAAGTAGTGGACAACGCAAAGGAAAGAGGGACAGCGATGACATTAAATAGGTGATCAATGTGCAAGAATCCATATCCCAACCCTGCGCAATATTACTACAAATCTACTCTACGCTAATGTTGACTTAACTCTACGCAATACTATTACGGGCATATTAGAAGCTGAACAAGAAAATATGCAGAAAATAATAAAGTTATGATGAAATTAACAATGAATAGATAAAAGTGATGAAAATGATTAATTAAAGTTTTTTTTTTCTTTTTAAGATTTTTTTTTTTTAATTTAAAGATTTTAAGCAGTAGTTTGTAAACTTGTAAGCAATAGTGATTTTTATGTACCGTTTAAAGTACTTGAATTTTGAACTGTGAAAATAAATAAAAAAACTCCATAAAAATTATAAATTAATTCCTTCGCTCGCGTATACGTGACAGAATCCTTGATTATTCCTACCGTTAAGTTTGAATAGAAAATTTTTATTTATTTAATCACAAAATTTTTGCATTTAAATTTTAGAAATATTTCTGTTTTGCATTACCGGTGACTAAAGATTAAAAATTCTATAAAGGACGCGAAGGGGTTAGGTAGCTTTGGATATTTTGAGAAAAACACTCCGCCATTGTGAAATCTGTTTCTAGGGATGTTCCATGGTCTTATTCAATCAGATTTTGGATATCTTTTTCAGCAATAATTTCTCATTAAAATCTCTTTAAAAAGATTTTATTAGAATTTTGGCCACTAGTCTAGGAAAGTTATACATAATCATATTCATAGTTAATTTCTTAACTCAATTCTTTATTACTTCACTAGATTCTACTTTAGCTGTTATGCCTATAACAATACAGTTTAATCAATAGAACTTTAGAGCAGAATTGTAACAATATTGCGTAAAATTGGGATATGGTTTCTTGTGCATTGGCCTCATTTATAATGTCATCGCTGTTTCTCGTTTGCCTACTGTCTCTCATTTCTTTGCATTGTTCACTACAGTCTATCAAAAACAATGCATCTATCTGCATAGATATGTTGTATACGGAGCAAACGGGCATAGGCAACTGCTGTAAAATCATCTTCATTTCTTTAAGTTTGCTTCCTCTCATCAGTTTTATTAACTATTATTCATTTATAATGTTTAAGGCAGGTTTCATAAAAGTGAGCTTTCGTCTTAGCAGGCTTTACTGTATTCAGTAAATAATGAGCATTTATCTGAATCAAAGCATTGCTTATTTTTTTATAATTTATTTATTATTATTCATTATTTTTTGTTTAAGTGGAGTTTTCGCTATAGACAAGTTTCGTATTCTCAGGTGTTAATGTATTTAGTAAATAATAAGTATTTATAGCAAATAACAGCTTGTTCATTACACATTTGTTGTTAATTTACCAACTTTTTAATATGAATAATTCTCCTTTTAACACTAGATTCCGTTATAGACAGGTTCCGTTGCCCCACGTTGTACTGAATTTAATAAATAATACTCATTTGTATCAAATATAACTGTTTAAATTAGTCATTTATTCATTGGACCATTTATTTATTTATCTTTTATTTTTATTAATAGTCATTCATTTAACGTTATAGGCAGGTTTCTGTTACAGATAGGTCGATCACAAGAGCTTTTATTGTTTTCAGTAAATAATGAATACTTCTATTAAAATATAATCAAGTAAATAGTGTTTTATTTATTCATTTATTATTTATTATTATAAGTTATTTATATTCTGTTTTAGGCAGGTTTGCGTTATAAAGACGTTCCGTGTTAGAGTCCCGTGAGCTTCTTTTTCAATCATGTGAGTACTCATTTTATTCAGAAGTTCGATAACATTTTTGCAGACATTCTTTTTTTTTTTTTTCAGCCTTTGTTCTTTTACGATACTTCTATTTTAAACACAAAAAACACCTATAACTACAAATTTGCATAGAGCGGAAAAGCTAACCTAGCATGAAGTGGAAAACTTGGGATATGAATTACAGACCTAAACTGAAGGGAGTAAAACGTTTTCCAGCTTTTCGCTAATTAATTCCGAATTCGACCTTTTTTACTTCCAAGTCACTTGGCTAAAAAAGAAAAAAAAATATTTCCTTAACTCTTTACTGCATATTAAAACACATCTGTAAAAAATTAATACGAAAATATTAAATTTCACGCTGCAGTTGTCTTTTGGAATCATGAAAAAATCAGTTAACAAAATCATAAAATATATTATATAAAACATGTTTGTTGCGGAGAAAGAATGTTTTAATATTCATGAATATAACTAATTAATATATGAACATTTAGATGAAAAAAAAATCATTGCTTTATAAATGATAATAAAAATTTTGGGGGGTTTTCCTGCAGGTCTGCCTTAATTTTATTAAAGGATTCACTGGCTATATAAGTTACCAGGGTTCGTAAATATCATATTTTCGAAAAAAAAAATATCCGATATTTTCATATATATCCGATATTTTCAAAATAATCAACTTTATAAATATTTTCAGACCTAATATAAATTAGAAACTAAAACATGCTAAGGCATGAAAACTTAATAAAACAACATTCTAAATGTCTGTTGCTTTTCTTTTTCAAACTAATGTAACAAAATTGAAGATCAACTAATTGAAAACAGATACAATTTGCTTTTTACATTCACAAAAAGCAAACTATGGGATTTGGTATCAAGTTTCAAGAAATTTTTGTTTTATACAATAAATTTTTAAATGCAAAATAATTTGTTTTTACTAAATATTTGGAATAAATGTAAGCTTGTTTGCTTTTTCATTCCCTAACCTGTTGTGAAGTTTAAACTGAACTAAATCTAAACCATAAAATATTATTTTTAATGAAACAGAAAATAACTGGTTATTTTAATTAGACAGCTTATCTTTCAGTCGCTGTGCTAAGTAAATATTGTCCCATATGCTTTTTGATTCTACATTTAAAAATTCAGTTTGAAACGTAAAACGTGCAATATATATATATATATATATATATATATATATATGATTTTTTTGGGGGGGGAGGGGGGAGAGAGTTTAAAAAAATCACTTCCAGAGTAAAAGTTCTTTATATACAGAACACCTCAGCCAATAAAAGTTGAAAAATTCATTTATGCTTGTTTTGACTTGAAATATCAAAAATATCATATACAAAATTTTGAAAATAAATATCAAATATATTGAAAATATCAAACTTTAGGATATTTTGAAAATAAATATCGGATATATATATCATGATATTTATCAAAATGTATATTCATTGGTATATATTACTGAACCCTGGAAATTACAATAAAATAACTAATATGCTTTTATCTATGCATTTACATTCATCAATAATCCATATAAAGGAAATTTTATAAACGGAAAAGATTATAAAAATTATCAGATTTTGATATTTTATATCTAGGCCAGTGTCAAGGTAGAGAATTAAATGTCAATATTTAAATGAAGAAAATGTAAATCAGAAGTGATGCTAGACTTCCTTTTGACACCAAATAAATAAAAGGAAGAACAAAAAGTTCTTGATCGCATTATTTTCAGTTTTAAAAAGTTCATGGCCATCTGTTGAGGAAGTATTTCTTTATTGACAAGATTGAGATTGATCTAATATCCAAGTACACTGATGTCACTTGAAAAACGCTCTGTTTTAACTCTTTAGTTCTCAAATAGAATCTATCAAAGTATTTTTAATTTTTTAAAACATCATTAAGTTATTTGACCCCTATATAAGGCTCCGTAACAGATAAAATTCTGTGACAAGAGTCATAAATTATTTCTCTGGGCTTTCATTTCCAAACGGTCTGGGGTCAGTTGTAACCTTTTATATTGCTATTCAGAGGTTTGGAAGCAAAGTGCACAAGATCAAAACATGAAATTCTCACAGAAGAGGTAATACATATCTAAGGGACAATCCTCTATTATTCGTCGCATTCTCTTTCAGTGCCACAAAAGAATCCCCACATCAAAGAAGCCGAAAAAGCACCGAGTTCTGTCGCGTAGATGTGGGTCGAACTTAAGACAAATAAATGCAATTATAATGATTTTTTTTATTATTATTCAATTGTTGCAGTACCGAACACTTCAGTGTGCATTGAAACTAGAGCAATAATTCCTTGACAATTTTCATACACAAAACTTCTTAAAATTATTCTACCAACGGTAAATCGTCAGTACTCGCATTTTGCGCGTCATGGTAAGCAAAAATCTCAAGCAACGTTAAAGTGTCGCGAGTCTAAGGGCATGAGAGAGTTATGAAAAGCACCAGGTTATAACAGCAAGTGTTGATTAGCTATAAATAGTTTCATTATTTTTTTTAAGTGCATCTACATTATGCCCTTATCCTCCTTAGGCGTTGATGTTCCTGTCGTTAAATCATAAGACCCGACCAATCAGCGAGCTTCATTGATTGTTTACGCCACGCTGACTAGTTGGATCTTAGAACCTAAAGTCAGGATGCCAACACCTAGGACGAAAACTCCATAATGTAAATGCACCTTAAGAAGCCAACAGATGACCACCTTGGCTGTAGTGAGTGTTCTAAGAATTATAGTGCAAAAAAGATATACAGTATGCCCACAAAAGTCCCTTGCCACCTTCTTAACTTCGGAACGGCTGCTGCTATATTCATAAAAATGGTGTCTAGGTATAGTAAAGTAGCCATGCGCTACTCAATGAAACCGCCTACGGCGCCACCAGGCGAATGCTGCGGAGTTAGCATTCCTATCTCGAAAACGGGAAGAGATAGAGAAAAAAAGTGATTTACAAAGTTGTAGAGCATCATCGATTTAGTACGAAAATACACCTTGTGGACATTAATGCGAAGAATAAAACGGTTAAAACTCGCATTTGTTTTTTCATGATTTCCTACACTGTGACGTGGCAAAACGATTTTAGAAAGAAAAAACAACTAGTTATAATAATATACCATTAATTTAGATGTTCAAACTTCTCACCGTCAGTTACAATGCACATTTGGATTTTTTTTTTCACTTTGCACACGTTGGAGCATAGATGGTGACACGTTGGCACAAGCGTCCGTAATGCGTCGTTTAAGGTCCTGCAATGTTTGTGGAGGGGTCGCATACACCTGCTGTTTTAAAACTGGTTGTTTCTTTCTTTCTAAGATCGTTTTGTAACGTCACAGTGTAGCAAATCACGAAAAAACAAATGCGCGTTTTAACCGTTGTATTCTTCGTATTAATGTCCACAAGGTATTTTTTGTACTAAATTGATGATGCTCTAGAATTTTGTAAATCACTTTTTTCCCTTTCTCTTTCCGTTTTCGAGATAGGAATGCTAACTCCGCATTTTTCCACCAGGTGGCGCTGTAGGCGGTTTCATTCAGTAGCGCAGGGCTACTTTACTATACCTAGACATCACTTTTATGAATATAGCAGCAGCCGTTCCGAAGTTAAGAGGGTGGCAAGGGACTTTAGTTGGCGTACTCTATATGGTAATACACTGAGATGTGAAATGGAAAATATACGTTTAAACGTAAATTTTTACTTTTTACTTTTTTTTTATACTGCTGACCAGGTCCCTACCTGCCGGACATGATTGCCTAGCTTGACGAGTTAGTAAACACTCGTCAATTCCGCATGGTTTTGATCCACCTGACAAGAGCCTTGTTGGTATCGCTGTAGTGCTATTTGGTGATTTGCTACAGTTTTCTTAGTTTGCCGGTTCATTTAGCTTTGTTGAATTGGCAGATAACAAAGACAAAATGGGGGGTGGGGGTGGAATTCACTCTTGCACAGCCCTTGCACAAACTGCCTGGTCTTTTTACTTTCATATATCTTTACAATTAGAAAGTAATTAGATTCGTTATAAATTTTGACTTCCGGTTGTCAACGGATTTATTAGTTTTAGAAGGTCCTGAACACGATTTGACTGTTTTTAAAAATGTCTGTCTGTCTTTCTCTGTCTATGTGTGTGTGTTGTATGTGACAAAACTTTTGTGGGCGCTCTATCTCAAGAACTAATGCACGGAATTGGATAAAACTTCAGATTCTGTTAGACCTTGATATAATTTGGTGCTAATGAGTTTTTGGTGTAAATCGTCCAACAGATGGCTCTGCTATGCTGCATTTTTGAAGCAAGAACTAATGCACTGATATTTAAATTTCAGATTCTGTTAGACGTTGACATAAGTTGCTGATGATTTGGTTTTGGTTTAAATCTCCCAACAGGTGGCGCTGCTATGCTGCATTTTCAGGATTTGCACGATTTTAGCAATAGTCATAGCAATCATTAATTCACGGAATTTAATAAAACTTTAGATTCAGTTATAACTTGATATAAATTGGTACTGATTAGTTTTTAGTGCAAATCACCCAACAGGTGACGCAGCTATGCTGAATTTTTTACGATTTCTGCAATAGCTCTATCTGAAGGTCTAATGCATGGTTTTCCCCAAACTTTAGATTCAGTTAGACGTTGACATAAATTGTTGCTCATTAGGTTTTGGTGTAAATCACCCAACAGCTGGCGCTGCTATGCTGCATTTTTCAGGATTTACACGATTTTAGCTATAGTCATATATCAAAAACTAATGAGCGGAATTTCATCAAACTTCATATTCTGTTATACCTTGACATAAGTTGGTGCTGATTAGGTTCGTGTAAATCATATAATAAATGGCGCTACTATGCTGTATTTTTTAATTCTAAAATACACAATTAAAAAATTACGCTTTTTCAAGTATTAACATACATGAGATAGAAGAAAGTTTTGGGATTGCCACATTCGACTAGTTTTAAGAAATACATTTTCAGGATCAATTAATCATCAGAAAGACGGAAATGTAAGAAAGTTGCAATTAATCATTTATTAATATTATTAATTTTCATGAAGACCTCACAGTTCCTGATGCTTGATGTATGTAATTTTTTATAAAATAAATTAATATCTACAAAACTTAATATTTTTCGCATACATTCCTAGTAAGTAGGTCGCAGGCTATTTATTAGTCGAGAGTTGCTACGCTCGAGTACTAACATATGCTTATTTGTTTTGCTGAATGTTTTTGTAAATTGATGATGTTGTTTTTTTAATTGGAGGTAAAAAGAAAAAGATTATCCAGAATTTTAGATAATGGGATTTTCGGGAAGTGAGAAGCGAATCTTAAATATTAGTGCGATCGGCGGCGGCATAAACCATCACTTCATCGAATTCACGTCTGAAATTTCAAAATTATATAGAACTCGATTAGCATATTAAAATGGAACTGGTCTGCCAAGTCATATCTTGATGGAATCACCTGCAGACCAAATTTTAGTGGTTGTTCGACTAATTGTTCGCATACTATGTAGCACAGATAAAAATCTATAGATCATATACAGGGTTCCAGGAAAGTATTCGGATATTTTTTCCAAATATTGATGATAATGGCTGAAATTTGGTTTTCAAATATGTTATGTTTATTTCCAAATTGTTAACTAAAACATCATCTTTCACCTTATTAAACGGAGAAATTTTGTTAAAGTATTCTGAATGTGCTGCAAATTGTTTCATAATCTATGTTCGACGCATGATTTTTCTTTCTTGTTCAATACAAAATGGAAGCAGTTAGGTCATGGGAGTAATCCTTTCGTAAATTATCCTTTCCTTAGTCATGAAATACAGATTAATTATATTTAACGTCTTCAACTAAAGAGACCAATTAATTTTTAGGTCATCGCATTATAAACAATTAATGTAACGAGAGAATTATAAATTAAGATTGTAAGCTAACGGATGTTATCTATAATTGGATGGTTCAAACAAATACCCATGAGTAAATAACAGATATCTTGTTTTAATGAAAATAGATCGATAGGCATAATATTGAATTTCAAATTTTAAAATGAGTATTAGTAAAGAAACATTGAAACGTCCAGAAGAAATGTTAAATAGTTAAATTTACATAACTGAATGAAGAAATCTAATGCTCCTTTTAAATTTACAAGGAGCAGAAGAAAATAAAACCAATTTTAGATTGAAATACGTTATTTTGTAATACGAGGGGCAGTCAAAAAGTCACCGGAATTTCGTTGTAACTCTTTATTAACACAATATAGGTTTTATACATTTACTTAATTGCCTTCAAAGTAGGCTCCGTCATAATACATACACTTGCTCCACCACTCCTGCCTTTGCTGGAAACAACGATGAAAGTCCTGTTTAAGTATCTTCCCAAGTTTAGCCGTCGCTTTGGTTTTGATATTTTCTACGGTATCAAAACGGTAACCTTTGAGGCCCATTTTGATCTTGGGGAAGAGAGAGAAATCCGATGGGGCTAAATCCGGTGAGTAGGGAGGCCGGTGAACAAGTGGAATGTTCTTTTCTGCAAGTCATGTCAGCGCGACATTCGATGTGTGGGAGAGAGCATTGTCGTGTTGCAGTGACAATCCTCCTTGCCATTTGGCGGGACGTTTTCTTCGGATTGCCTCCCTCATTCTTTTCAAAACTTGCACGTACAAAGGGCCTTTAACAGTTCGTCCAGCTGGTACAAATTCATGGTGCACCACACTTGTTGCCAAAAAACGCAATGAGCATCACTTTTGTTTTGGATTTGACATGATGTAATTTCTTTGGACGAGGAGAGGACATTGTGTGTAAACAAATAAATTAATTATATTGTGGTATTAAAGAGTTACAACGAAATTCCGTGAACATTTTTACTGCCCCTTATAAGATCAAACATAAGGATAATTTGAGACATTAACTGAACAGTAATTTCAAAGTTTAAAGAAAAAAATAACCATTACCAAATAAAAAAGAAAACCGATAAAGCAATAAAGAATTTAGAAGTAATGCAGCCTCTATAATCAGAAAATTAAATCATAAATAAAACATTCAGCTGTCTTCTCGACACAAAATTTCAATAGAAAATTGATAAATGAACGAAATATAGATTTAAAATGAGAAATTCAACTAACTTTAGTAAGCCATAAGATAAGTGGTGAGGCGACTAATTAAGCAAAACTTAACTTTTAAAAAGTTCAACTAAAAAAGATGAATTTGTCGATAAATTTTTTAATTAGTCTATTTAAAAAAAGTTTGTTGTAAACTTGATTGCAAATCGGTAATATAACCACATAAGAGGTTGCGTGGGAAAACAACCCCCAGAAAACTGTGCATATTTCATTTGTACTTCTTTGTTACATATTAGCCATATGAGAAATATAATAATGATTTTGGAATACAGCAATAGATGGCAGAGTCATTTTCCTTACAAAAATACCGTTTGAAAATTAGTCTTTCACAATTTTGTTTCTGTTCTGCATAAGTAGAGATTTTCTCAAAGAATTCTGCTCATGAATTTGAAAAAGAACGTGAGCAATTAATTTCCTTATGGAGGAGGGGGTTACTTTCTAATTTTTGCTAATGCATCCAAAGTTTGAGTTATCACAAAAACTATTTAAGAACTAATAATATTTTTTATTCTTTGTAAAACTTATATGATGTTCATTTTGTAATTTTGTGTTAAATTTATTTATTTTTTTTTTTTAAATGGAACGTTATTTATTCTTTATAATCCATTTTAAATCTTTTTTAAGTGCAATTTTTTTTCATCCATTTAAAAATGATTCATGCATGAGAGAGATAAGAATTAATTCCGTTATACACTGTAAAAAAAAAAAAAAAAAAAAAAAAAAAAAAAATGGATCTAGCAAAACTTAACAAAAATATAACGTAACTTCTTCCGAGTTATCCCCGATTTCAAAAATCGTTCCTTTATCATCAGAAACTTCAGAAACCAAAAGATTTCCAAGATTTAAAGGAGCATCTCTGTAACGAAAGTTTAATTTGCTGCCCATTTCAAAAGCAAAGAAATAACCGAAAGTTTCCAAGTAGTTTTTACAGTGCATTAATCAGTTTTCGCAACAAGAAATATCGGTTTTTTGGATGCTATCAATTCTGAAATAAACATTTTCAGCTGCGTAACAGAATTTATACATGCAAGAGTTATAAAATAATATTAATTTTAATATTAATGATAATACGGTTAATTTAGCATGTTTGTCTGTTGAACATGTTTGTTGAATATGATTGGTTGTTTGGTTGATTTATGACGGCCAATTATCAACACGAGGGATATAGGCCCTGGGGGTCTTTCTAAGGGATCCTAACCCGTATTTACGGCAAGGTTCAAAGAAAACCACGGAAAACTCCGAACGGTTAGGTCGACGAGCGCGACAGGGATTTGAATTATCCGGCTGATTGAGAAATAAATGACTATACTCCAATTAGCATAACGCTGTCTAGGCTCTTTGCAATAGGCCTGAAAAATAGCAGGCTGATTGGGAAAAGGGAGATGATTCTCCAATAAAACCGGCTCTTTGCAAAGAGCCGGATTTCCCAATTAGCCTACAACATATACATCACAGAAAAAGAATATTTTCTAATGTTTTAATTCATGCAAATATAATTGCATTATTTGTCTGTACGTATTAAAGGGAATTTTATTTATTATAAATTTTACGTATATAATGGTTATCGAATTTAAATGTTTTCCGTGCCACATAAGTTGTGGTACGTGCAACCTTGGACACGCGTTTCATAGATTTGTCATTCTTGACCTAGAACTTCGCACCGTCTCTCAGTTTAAGAAATTCTGTGTTAATGCAATGTATTAGAATTATTTTTTTAAGTTGTATTTTAGGAAATATCGTAGAACTAAATATGGGGTGAAATCCCCAGTAACTAACACTTTAGTTCAAATCACTATTACAAAGCTTTAAATCTATTTTATACTCATCTTTGTTTTTCAAAGTATAGTAAAGATACATTAATAAATTATTGTTAACAGATTTTGAAAAATTATACTTTTTATTACTAAAAATTAATTTTTGTCATAAATATAAGTCATTATTTCCAGTAACTGACACCATCCCATTTTTGAAAAACCAATAGCTGAAAAATAAGTTATAACAGTTAAGACAAATATAAGTTACCACTAGAAGACATTACTTTGCAGAATTTTATAAGAATAAGCTTATTTCAGTTAGATTTCTTCTGAAATGTCAGTTACTGCTTTGGTGTCAATAACTGTGGGTTTCACCATGTATAGTATTTTTTTAATCAATGTGCACAAGAATATACTTTTATCAATAGAAAAATTTGACTTATTACAATGTAAATGTAAATATGTTGTTTCAACCTTCCGAATGTTCTTCAAGTCAAATAAATATATTTCAAACAAGAAATTTTACTTAATATAATAAAATCGAATAAGTACCACATAAAAACAAAACACATTTTATTTTTTTAAAGTATCTGGATTTTTTTTTTTTCAATTAAAAAAAAAAAAGAAAGAAAACGGAAGGTTGGCAGCTATGTAAATAGTTTTGAAAAAAGTAATGAACTAATACATACCTGGTAATGAGACCTTGTTTAAACCATGGCGCTAGGAAATCATACACAAATGTTTTGTCGAGAAGCGCATTGCTGCTTAATACAACCTGCAATAGAAACATAAAATTAAGGTTATATTCCGTAGCAAATTGTTATTACCATCTTATTTTTCTCTTTTTTCCTATCGCTGCGTAAAATTTGTCGTAATTTAATTTTATTAATTACTAGCAAGCCCGCCCGGCGTTGGTCGGGACTACAGAAAAGTGCCGTCTAACCGTAGGGCGTATTTTATTATTATTTTATTCGGGCAACATGGATCACGATTTAAAACAGCTGAAAATAACAAAAAATAGGAAAACGACCTCCAGAAAAAAAAAATATATATATATATATTGTTTTGTGGAAATAAATATTCATATTGAAAAGAATCTAATTAAAGATACCGTTGAGAGCAGAAAAAACCCATCTATATGTGTTGTTTTTTTTAAACCCGAGCACAGAGATGGCAATTTAAAACTGCAGAAAAATAGAAAATATAAAAACGACCTCCAGAAAATATTTTTGTTTGCTGTAGCATATATTCAGATATTTTTTAATGAAAGATACCATTAAAAACAAAAGACCGTTGTGTCCGAAAAAAACCTTTCATACGTGGGTAATTTATTTTCCTTTCTTTATCTTTATTCCTTTTTTTTTTTCCTTTTCCTTTCTTTTCTTTATCCTTCTTATTCCTTTATTTTTTTTTTTTTATCCGGGTTATGGGAATGGCAATTTAATACTGAAAACAAAAAAAGTAAAAAAACAACCTCCATAAAATATAGTTTTTGAAATAGTAAACATTACTATCTTTTAAAAAAATTAAATATACGAAATATTAAATATACATTTTTTTTTTATGAAAAGTGCCATCAGTACCAGGAAGGTACCGTGAACACGTATGTATTTCTTTTTCTTTCATTTATTTTTTATTTTTATTTTTGCTCTGTAGCTCCATAAAAGCCCTAGCAATTTCGATTTTGAAATGCAGAAAAAAACGGAATGCTTACTACCGCTGCACTTGAAAAACTATGTTTCCCCCCGGACATGCATGAAAACGATCATAACGCCAGCAAACTAAGGAAAATTGAAGCTCGTTAGGCTTCGTCGCTAATTAAAATCTTGGCAAATTAGCAAAAAATAAAAAATCTGAGTCTCTGGTGCATCGAGACAGTCTTCGTCTATCCTTATCGAATTTTTCATACCTCTACGTGCGATGGATTTCCCTAAATATCGCCAATTGATAGACAGACAAATACTCAAACAAACATCTTTCTTCTATTAATATAGATAGATAGATTTTTTTAATTTTTCTAGCTCTATAGTTTCATGTTTATCACGGACTACTTTAACGTAGTAAAACTATCTTTGTTTGAATAGGTCTGCTATAATTCTATTTTACAACATATGTATTGTTGCAGGTGTAACAGATCTAGGACCAACTGGAGAAAATAAAATACGAACACATATATTTTTATTGCGTTTGTTCAATGTATAAATATAATATAAAATCAATTATATAATATCTATCAAACTTACTCTGACACTCAAAGAATGTGTAAAATATCTAATTAGCAATGTGCACGCACATAAAATGTGAAATTATGTTTTATCGATTTTGAAAGTGCATCAAATGTTGTTCTTTATCATATTGATAGTCTATCTACAATACTGTCTAGATCATAATAGTTTTTGTAAAAGTTGCGAAATTTAAATTTTTGCATGGTCCATGGGTTCTATAAGTTTTATTTAGAAAAATATTCTCCATGTTCTAACAAGTAAAAAATTGAGTTGTGATGCTTTAAATTTATGCATTTTCAGCGTTTTCTGGTATACTAAAAACGGTAAGACTCGTTTTTTGATCCCAATTTCCCATTAAATGGTTAAAAAAAAAAAAAAAAAAAAAAAAAAGACTAATATTACATACATAAAACTTTTCATTCATTTTTTAAGATAAAATCTTCTTACTGCTTGATAAGAAAAAAGAATTTTAATGAGAACGCTATACATAATACTCAATCATAATAATGCGTAGGTGTGATGAGCATCTACTGCTTGGAACTACCAGGTGAAAAGACAAGCAGGAAGACAGATATGAATAATGATTATAACTCAGACGGGTTATAATAACGAAGATAAGATGAAAGTTTGTTAAATTCATCGAACGGTTTTCGTCATATCTTGAGAAATAAACTGACGTTTGGTATCATATAAAGAAGTGCTTTTTGGCTTGTGTATCAGAACATTCTTGTAAAACTTTTCATATATTTATTGAAATGTGAGTTACAACAAAAAACTGCAATTTTATACTGTAAAAATAGTACCTAGCTACTTTGTTTATAAAGGTAGTCTAGGGTCAAAAGGATTGTTGTTTTGTGTGCTAACGTGTTGTCTTGATTCTAACATTAGTGCGTAAACGAGCCACCTATTCTGTCATTTCTTGTACTTTCGCAAAGTGTGGTTGAGTCTCAATGAATTTGATTGTAGCGGGTTATTTTATGTAGTTATTTTACGTAATAAAGTTAATTAGGATACTGAGGTCGAGTAGCTAGTATAAATGAGGCGGTAGTAGTGAGGATACATCAAGAGAAGTTTGAGTTTCCTGCAAGCCGTTCGCGCGTCGTTTACAGAGACGTCTGAATTTGGAATTAGATTCAAATAAAAGCATATTGGAATCCACGGGTTTCCCTCCAATTAGTAACATTGATGTATTTTCTAGTGATATTTTGTAAAGCGTTATTTTCAGAATTATTAGTGACAGTCAAAGTAGTCAACTTGTTTGGAGTTATAGTGTTAGAATTTAGAGAATTTATTGGTGTTTGCTTTTCCCCTTTTCATCATTTTAGTGCTTGAACTTTTAATTTAATCGTCGTTTACTTAACTTCCCATCTCCACTGCCACAGTCTTTTATTATTGAATTTAAATAAATTGTTTTGATTGTTAATTACTGTTTTATTGGCTATTTTCTTAAGTGACAGACCCGAAGGGCTCCCACAATGCTAATGCATAATAACTCATGAGTTATACAGTTCTCTTTAATCTACTTCGAAAGAAGGCGATTACACAATTCGTTTATATATTTTTTATGTATGTTTTTCTATGCATTACTTTTGAACGGATGCTTCGATTTTCAAAATATTCTTTTTAGTTGGAATGAACTCGCTATGGTGGTGGCCCAGTTTCAGTTTCATTAGGTTAAAAAGGGGGTATGTTTGTGTTTCTGTGTTTTTTCATGCCTTTTTTTTTTTATTTATAGGATGTATTTTCGTGAAAACTAAACAATTATCGCAAAATTTGAAGACAGTGTGAAGGTTCACAGTTAGTACAATATTAAGTTTTTAATATTGTACTTATATGTATTAATATATTTAAGTTTTTAATTTTTAAGTCCATAGCAATTTTACAGGGACAACATTTACATATATCATTCTCCATTGTGCGTCAAAATGCGAGATACTGGTAATAATGAGATTTAAGCCGAGTTTGGATAACAATAAAGAGTTGCCACAAAAAACTTCTTTTGTGCAAAATCCACGCTATCTAAAATATGCCAAATGACGGTGAAATAGCAGTGAAATATCGTAAAAAAACAATCCCTTAAAATCATATAATATGAAACCAATTTATATAAATATAAATATTTTTATAAGACAAGGAAATTTAATTAACTCACCTCAACTGTCTCTGGTTTGAAAAAGAGTACTATAGGTTTTACACCAAACCAAAATCGTAGAAGTCTTGATCTATCGAATATGTGAGCAACGCCACACAATGCTTGGAATGAAACTGAAAAGAAATATTCATTTTTAAATACTTGTGCATGGAATTGATAAATTCAGAAAATTATAAGCAATTGTAGGAAAAAAAATCACCAAAAGAAGAAAATCATATAAACACAATCAGAAAATCCTAAAAAATGTAAAATTCTTAATATCATAAACCTCGGTACTATTTCGTCGAAGAAAACGAAATTTTTAATGTTATCGCATAGAGAAAAGTTTTCTAAAGATAATTTATATTACAAAGAAATCTCATAAAAGTTAAAATTTCATAACTTATATTAGAAAAAAAAAAAAAAAAAAAACTCTTTCATTTAAATGGATGTTTATGTGTTGCAAAACAACATTTGAAACATTTTTGCAATGGGTACTATTCCTCCAAAACGGACGGTTTTGAAATTAGCTATTGATCAACGACAAGAAGGGACATCTTGTACATAAAAAGTGGAAGTTAATTTGTTTTAATTGATAAATAGGTAATATTTAATAGACATTTTTGTAGACATTGTAGACATCCTTGTTATTTTATTGTATGTTGAAAATGTACAATAACCTATTCTGAGTTATTCACGATTCTGAAAAACTCTCTTTACCTTTAGAAACCTTAGAAATGAATGTATTTTCGAGATTTAAAGAAGCATTTACAAAAACAAAGCGTTTTTTGCTGCCACGAATTTTCGGAAACGTTTCCGAATAGTTTTTATCTACACTGTAAAAAATGACCAATGTTTCTTATTTTATGAAAATATGCTATAACCACGAACGAAAATATAATATAATCTTGTATTAATATAATCTTGTGTATTAATTAGTGTCCTCAGGCTGGAATACCTGTTTTTCGAATATTATCCATTCTCAAGTACACGTTTTCAGCCGCATAAGTTAATTTATACCTGAAAGAGTAAGGAAATAATCTTAATTTTATTGTTATTGTTAACGCTGTTAATTTTGAATGCTTTTGAGCACTTTTTTGAGCATGAAAATGTTTACTTCAGAATTGATAGCATTCGAAAAACAGGTATTCCAGCCTGAGGACACTAATTAATACACTATAAAATCCCTTCGGAAACGTTTATGAAAAATTTGGGCAGCTAAAAATAATTTGTTTTTATAAATTATTCTTTAAATTTTGAAGATGTATTCGTTTCTGGGGATTCAAAAGACAATGTAACATCCTATTTGAAATTTCGGATAACTCAGAAGATTATATTATATTTTCGTTCGTAGTTATAGCATAGTTTCATAAATTAAGAAACATTGGTCATTTTTTACAGTGTAGTGTATTAATCACTTTTCTCAACCTGGAATATCGGCTTTTCGGATGCTACCAATTCTCAAGTAAAACTAACAGTATTAACATAATATTAACATTATTTTGTTACTCTTGCATGTATAAATTCAACTACGCAGTTGAAAATGTTTAATTGAGAATTGGTAGCATTCTAAAAACTGATATTCCAGGTTAAGAAAACTGATTAATACACTATAAAAACTAATTAAAAAACATTTCAGAAAATCTATGGCATCAAAAGAAACTTTGTTTTCATAAATGCGTCTTTACATCTCGAAAATATATTGGTTTCTAAGGTTTCTAAAGATGAATAACGCTTATCGGAATCGGGGTAACTCGTAAGAGGAAATTGTATTATTTTCGTTACATTGTTATATTATATTATCGTAGATTAGGTCACGTTTGTATTTTTTATAGCGTATATAAAATTCAATTACGATTGTTATATATATATATATATTTTAAATTTAATTCACGTCACGGTAGTGATTTGCATAAGTTGTTTTCACTTCATGTTTCATAGATTTTATCTCATTTAAGCTTTTGTTATAAAAATAATAAATGTTTCACAATTATCTATTGAATCAATTTTCGGTTCAGTTTTTTAAAATTAAAATCAACTGATCGTAATAAATATGCAATTAAAATGTTTTCATTAATGATAAGTTAATTCTATAATGTTTATCTTTTTTTTTATCTTTAAGATAATCTCACTAATAAAAAAAGGAAAGCTTTTTTACGATGCATGCATTAACAAGGTGAACTATGTGCACTATAATGCACAGTTGGAAAACTCCACACTCAGAGTATACTTAGTAGTGACTGAAAGAAAAAAAATCTATAATCCAATATAAAGAGTTCGGAAATTTAAAGTTATTGATATTTTTTTTATTCCACCCTTTAAAATAACTTTTAACAAAGTATTTAAAAATAAGTTTTAAAATAAATGAATTTGAGATGATTTTCATAGTAGCGTTCATGCATTTGTTTTCGCGATATATAAAACTAACAGAATTTGGAAAAGAACATATGTAATTGTACCAAGAGAAATGTGAATTACAGAATTGTTCAAAATAAGGTAAGAACAATGATTATGTTGATGACATTGTCCTGCCATTAATTTTCAAAAAGTTACGTTTTTAAAATTTTATATGATCCGTGGACCCTATAAATTATATTTAGAAAACGTTCCTCCATAGTCTGAGAAGTACAACAGCGAATCTCCATTTGTCTACTACCAAAATTCACTGAGCAATGATAATTTCAATTTTATGAATTTTCCATCATTAAAATCAATGAAGCGCGTTTTCAGTGCCGGAAAGCTCCGAAATGTTTATAAAAATGTCATAACTAGGTTAGTTTTGGTCCTAGAAGAATGGAAATTTTACTGTTGTGCTTGTCAGAGGGCGGATTTTTTTTTTCTAAATATAACTTTTAGGACACAAGGACTGTATAAAAATTTAAAAAGTGTAATTTTTTCTAAATAAAGGCGGGACTATTCCATCGACATAATCTTAAATCCCACCCTATTTTGAACACTTTTGCAATATACATTACCCACATATCTCTAACAGGTAACAAATTAAATCGCATTTTAATCTTTTTGGTGTACTCTGTAGTTATTATATATATTATTTCTATTGTCAACATCCCTTTTCTATTCATTTACAAAACGCACAGCAATGAATGAGATGTCATTCAAAAGGTTTTTGAACCGGCTTCTGACATACTACACCCACATTTCGTTAAAACATGTTTTTTTATTAAAAATTTCTGTTAAATTAAAATTAAATCAGCATTGTTTTTATAAATGAAATTAAAGGTTTTTCCCAAATCAATGTTGTCAGAGAAATGAAATAATTCATTATATCGTGCGCGCAATAATGTTTATATATATATATATATATATAAATAGTACAAAGATGATGTGACGTGTTTGGACGTGTTTATTTTACATTTATGATTCAAAAGCAAAATTCAAATGTTTAGAAGAAATAGGCACCATCCATCGATTAATCTATCGAAGCAGTGACATTTCACATGTAGCGTAAAAGGTATATTAGATTAAATTGTATTGTATATGTATTCAATTTATTTTTCTTTGTCCTAAGTTTGTGCTAAAGCCGATGACGTCATCTTCTAATGCAGTTAAAATAGGCTTGTTGTTTTTTATTCTCGCGCGTGCCTTTTGCTATTTTCGATCAGTTTTTACTGTAACTTTTATGGAATAAATGAGATGATATTCTGGCTTGCTATTGTTGTTTGCAGATATTTTTATCCTTAATTTTTATTTAGACGTCTAAACTAGCATCTAAAGAATATTAAACTGCAGTGCGCAATCCTCGCACCGGTCCACTGGTAGTTATATCTATCTATCTATATTATAAAGGCCAAACGTGTCCGTGCGTAACGCATACGTCATTTTGCGAATGGCAACAGCTGACGATGAAATTTCGGTTTTGCGATTTTTGCTATTGCAATTTTTTTTATTTCTAAACGTAGCACATTTTCAATTTTTACACCGTTATAGAGGAAAAAAAAATTACTTTCAAATGCAATTTGTTTGAAAACTATATCTTAATTGCCTGATATATTATGGCTTATAAAATAATTTTTAAGCATGAATTTTGAAACGCCCAATAAACAAATGGAAGAATGCTGCCATTATAAATTTTTAAATAGTTACAGGTAGTAAAATTAATGAATTTTGAAATAAAAACGTCACAAGAATAGGGTGCCTTTATATGAAAGTAGCGTTATACCGGATACAAAATTTGATTAGTTCAGACGATTTTGGAGAAAAAGAAGCTTTGTAAAAATTTAAAAATTTAAAAGAAGATTATTTGTTTACACCATAAACAAACATCGGATATTTTAACAGATAATATAAAGAGAAGATATTGTTTTAGATATTGCATTTTCCTGAATAAAATATAAAAAAAATATTTCACAAATTTAATAAAAATGCATATAAAAAGTTAATATGAGCAGTAAGAAACAAAGTTTTAATTCATATTTCATCAGTATTACAAATAATGTTAACGGTCATTGCGAAGTTGGAAAAAACGAATATAGATGAAATTCGTCAATATCGCGATCACTATATCGCAAGCATAAGATGATGAATAATAAATTAACAAAGAAGCATCACTGGATACAGCGAACTACCTGTATTAATAATACCAAAAAAATAAAAAATAAACAAAACCCTTGAAATTCGTTAATGTCGCGATCACTATGTCGCATGTATGAACGCTTAGTACAAAAAATAAATAAATAAATAAATAAAAATAAACTGGATGGATACCGCATGTATGAGCGTTTCACGTACAAGAAAAGCAAAGAAACCAGTAAAAAAAAATCCCTAAATGCAGAAACTTTGACAAATAAAAATATGAAAAATCTATTAGATTTAGGGGAAAAAATGGTTTTCGCCTGCGTTCTGTAACCCGGGAAGCCCGGGTTCGATTCCCTAGTATTGTTAAATATTTATTTGTCTGATAGGCTATGGTTACACTGCCTATGTTTCCTGGAGTTAACTGGTTATCTACATAATGCTTATAAATGATTGTTCTATTAAAAAGTATTTCTAGAAGTTACGAAATTGAACAATTATTCATTGCTAATCATAAAAAAATTAATAAATAAATAATAAAGTGCAGTGTGCAATCCTCGCACCGGTCCACTAGTTATATATTGTTAAATATTTATTAGTGTGATAGGCAATGGTTACATTGCTTATGTTTCCTGGAGTTAACTGGTTACCTACATAATGCATATAAATGATTGTTCTATTAAAAAGTATTTATAGAAGTTACGAAATTGAACAATTATTTATCGCCAATCATAAAAAAAATTAATAAATAAATAATAAACTGCAGTGAGCTATCCTCGCACCGGTCCACTGGTATTTATATATTGTTAAATATTTATTTGTGTGATAGGCAATGGTTACACTGCCTATGTTTCCTGGAGTTAACTGGTTATCTACATAATGCTTATAAATGATTGTTCTATTAAAAAGTATTTCTAGAAGTTACGAAATTGAACAATTATCCATTGCTAATCATAAAAAAATTAATAAATAAATAATAAAGTGCAGTGTGCAATCCTCGCACCGGTCCACTAGTTATATATTGTTAAATATTTATTAGTGTGATAGGCAATGGTTACATTGCTTATGTTTCCTGGAGTTAACTGGTTACCTACATAATGCATATAAATGATTGTTCTATTAAAAAGTATTTATAGAAGTTACGAAATTGAACAATTATTTATCGCCAATCATAAAAAAATTAATAAATAAATAATAAACTGCAGTGAGCTATCCTCGCACCGGTCCACTGGTATTTATATATTGTTAAATATTTATTTGTGTGATAGGCAATGGTTACACTGCCTATGTTTCCTGGAGTTAATTGGTTATCTACATAATGCTTATAAATGATTGTTCTATTAAAAAGTATTTCTAGAAGTTACGAAATTGAACAATTATTCATCGCCAATCATAAAAAAAATTAATAAATAAATAATAAACAAACTAAAGGGAAAAAAATCTGAATAATTCTTTATGAAATCTACGGCTCTAAATATTGAAATAATTTGATTATATTATAAAAATGGAATATTTGCGCTTTTGTTTTCGTTCAATTTGGATCAATTGAGCTAATCTCATGTGCCATTTTTCCCAGTCGCCGTTTTTTTATAACTAATAAATTGTTATTTCTTACTAGTTGTCATTTAATATTTTTCCGACTATTAAGTATGGCTATATGGGAATTTATTGTTGACACACAAAATGGTTTCCTAATCAGACAGAACAATTAACTTTTACGTATCGTTTTACAGTTATCTCATGCTATGGTATACTGTTTTTCGCAAATTATGTACGCTTTATCAATTATTATTTAATAATCCACAGTTGTTACAGTTGCCTCATGCTATAACTTACAGCTTTTTTAAAGTTATGTACGTTTTATCAATTGTTATTTAATTAAAAAAAAATAAGTAAATTTTTTTTTCTGAAACTGCACTAATGATTTCCGAAAAATAAAATGGTTTAGAATTTACTTGTTTGCTAATTATACAAAATGCTTCATCTCTAGTTTCACAATTATCTGTTATTCTAATGCAGACATTTTCTAAAAAGATATACCCATTATCAATCCTATTTTCTAAAAGATATCCATTAGAAATCCTCATTTTATTTTCAAGATTACATTCCAATCAAACATGATTAGCAACCAGGTAATCGAAATAATTTCAAAAATCTCCATGTACCTTCCAAGCGACATATGGAATCGTGCACCACAACACGTAAATTACACGTTGCTAAGAACTAACATTTGTTCTTATTTTTTCACGTAACAACTTCCGAAGCTAAAATTCAAATTTCCAGATAATTTTATACAATTCTGATAAGTGCTGAAAATGAAACAATATTTTAGAATTTGTTTTTCTGAAAATCATACAGAATGATTAATCTCCAGATTTCGACTTTTTTCTTAAATTATGTACTCTTTTCACATTCTTTTTTAACACTTTCCAATATAGTTGAAAAGTGTTTATGAATTCGGTTTGTCTGTCTGTCCGAGCTCTAACTCGCGTGAAATTTATTGAGATTGTCATGCAATTGACATATGTTATTTAGGTTTACTATGGCATAATCGGTATTAAAAATGAAGGGTGTAGCACTTATAGTTTTTTTACAGGGACACTCAAAAGAATTCCGTTACATTACGGTCTATGAAGAAAAATCATTTGCGGTTTATTTGAATAATGCTTCACTACTTCAAACATATTGCAATTGACATATATTACTAAGGTGCATTACAAGAAGCTTACTATTGAATATTGTGTGTATAGCATTCATCGTTCATTTGCAAGGAGACACAAAATAATTCGGTACTGTCTGTTAACAGTCAGTTCTGGAAGAGCATTTTCAGTTGCTGAACGCGTTTTTAAATTTAACTCATTTTTTGTCACTTGGTGTATATAAATTCTTTAGATCATATACAGGGCAGCACAAAAGTTCTCGGGTATATTTCCGTTTAGTGACAGAAATTCCAGAAGGGGGATTTGAAACTGTGCTACGCGTTTCCTAAGTGAAATAAAATTTAGCACGCTATGTAGTATATATGTTACGGTCAATATGATTAATCCGGACATTATTAATAATAACCGGCCTTTATATCCGGTCATAATGAACGGATAATAATGAACGGATTAATCATAATGACCGGAAAATGAACGGATTAATCATATTGACCGTAACATATATACAAGTCTATAGATCATATACAGGGCTGCAGAGAAGAGTTGCTGATAATTCCTGAAAATGGTTTTTTAAAGAGATTATGCGTTTTCCAAAGTTGTGTTATGACTAAGTATTCTTTTCATACATTTTCAAATTACTTTCTTTTACACTTTTTCTTATATCATTTTTTTAATATTAAGAAATGTTGTAATCTCAACCAGTATCGTAAAAAATAACTTATTATTTTAAAAATGAAATTATGATTAAAATGAAATTATTATGATTAAAATGAAATTAGTACAATTTCATTTTAATCTCTAATGCAATATTCAACATCTGTATTCTAAAATATGAATTTTCAATAAACATTTCCCCTCGTGGAAAAAAGTTCCTATGCTTAACGGCTGGATCTCCATGAGAGGGTGATTTCATTTCATTTCGTTTTGTTTACTTAGATATCATCTTTCACCTATTAAACGGTATAGTTTTGTAAAAATAGTTTGGAAGTTTTGCATAATCTATGCTTGACGCATGATTTTTCGTTCTTTTTTTTTTTTTTTTTTTTTTTTTTAATAAGAGTGGTTTTATGCATGTCTAATGAAAACTCCTTAAAAATAAAAAAGTATTTTGAAATCACTTTCTTGCTAATTATACGAAACAAATAATATTTGATTTCATACATGAGACGTTTAAAGACAGAGTGGTATGTAAGTCACTAATTAAAAAAGAATGAGTTAAGTGCGTGAGAGAGATATCTACACTGTAAAAAAATACAAATTTTCTTAATCCGGTAAATATAATGTATAACCACGAACGAAACAATGCAATAACCTCTTCGGAATCACCCACGATTCCGAAAAGCTTTCTTTATCTTTACACTTCTCAGAAACCAATATATTTTCAAGGATTAAAAAAGTATTAAAAAAATTGTTCTTCTTTCCTGCCACTGATGATTGGAAACGTTTCCGAGTAGTTTTTATAGTATACTAGCTAAACCGACCGGCCTTGCCCGAACCCGTATAATAAACTTAAATCTCTGAAAAAACGAAACTCTAGCCACGGTCTCCGATGGCTTCGGCACAGTATACCGGACATGCTCGTACGCTCCGGAAAATCTTTTATTTCCCCCTTCTACCGCTAGGGGAGCATTCTGTTCTAAACAAACCTCTTTCCGAACGAACCTCTGAGACAGGTCCCCGCTGCCTACGGCACTATATAGTAGGCGTGCTACAAAATTGAGCTTGTTTGGAGAAGATGGGAATTCTCTCCTTCCCTAATGCAGAAATTTTCTAATAAGATGTACTCTTTACCAATCCTCATTTCACTTTTAATATTACATTCTACTCAACATGCTTAGCAACCAAGAAATCGGAACAGTTTCAAGATTTGTCACGCAGTTTTGTAAGAGCCATAACGTAATCGTGCATCACGACACTTAAATTAAATTTTGTTGGAATTAACAGTTATTTTTACTTCTTATGTAACAACTTCGCATGCTCAAATGCAAGTATCCGGATAAATTTATCATAGTCCATCATTAGGTTTCGAAACATAAAGAAATATTTTAGAATTTGTTTCTTTACTAATTATACAAAATGATTAATCTTCAGATTAACTCTCGTATTCACCATCTACTATCTCCACTGCCGGTTAAGCGTAGGAAACTCAGTTGAACGCTGAATGGTATTCAACATTAACCTGATTGGATTTCGGCCGCGATCAAGCCCAATTAGGTTAATGGTGAATACCGTTTGAACATTCGACCGAGCTTCTTGTACTTAACTGGCAGTTGAGGTAAATGAGGAATACGAGCCTTAAAATTGTCTCATGTTATAGCACACATATTTTTTAACATTAAGTACTCTTTCATCATGATTATTTCATGTTACAAAAATAGCATGGTTTTTCGCAAGTTCAGTAATAACTTCTAAAAAATAAAATGATATATATAATTTATACTTGCTTGCTAATTATTCAAAATGATTAATCTTTAATTTAACAATTATCTGTTGCTCTAATGCAGACATTTTCTGAAAATATATACTCATTTTACTTCTATCCTCATTTCACTTTTAATATTACGTTCCACTCCACATGCTTACAAACTGAGAAATTGAAACAATTTCAAAATTTTTCTCGCACCTTTTTATGTATTTATATTATGTACGTGTTACCATATAAATTACATGTTGTAAGAATTAGCTATTGCTCTCATTTTTCATGTCCCATGCTCAAATACATGTTTCTGGGTAGCTTACTTACAAACCTACTGATAAACTCCGAAAAGGAAATAAAATTATAATTTTTTTGTTCGATAAGTATACAAAATGATTAATCTCCATATTTGTAGTTGCATCCTGATTTCGCATAGATTTTCTTTTACTTATAACTTATGTTTTCTAAAAACATGCACTTTTTACCAATTGTAAATTCATTTTCAAGATTAAATTATACTCACTCTTGATAAAATAACAACTCTTGATAAAATAACAATGAAATTGGAGCAATTTCAAAATTTAGGACGCTTTATGGCACGCTTTCTCAGTGCCATAGGTTATCGAGCGCCGACAATATAAATTACATGTTACTGGAATGAACAGTTACTCTTATTTTCCATGTAAAAACCTCTGATGCTCAAATACAAGTATTCGGGTATTTTTATTCCAGTCTTTTATAAGTTGTAAAAAGCAAAACAATATTTTAGAATTAATTTCTCTGATAATTAAACAGAAATACAAATTTACGGGTTTACAATTTTCTCTTGCTATAGCATTTATATTTTTAATTATACTCTCTTTAATGAATGTTATATATTTTTTAAGTATAGTTTAATGATTACTACTTAATTACTTCTTACCTACTGATTCTACTAACAACCTACCTACTACCTACCTAGTTACCTACTGACTACTTCTTAAAAATAAAATAATATTTTTGAATTTGGTTATTTGCTAAATACACTGGATGATTAAAATCAAGATTTAGAGTTGCCTCTTGTTATACCATTGAATATCTCTAAAATTACGGATTCTTTACCAATTATTATTTCATTATTTTAATATGTATGGTTTTAGTAACCTATGCAAGACTACCTAACTTCTAAAAAATAAATTAGTATTTGGGAATTTACTTGTGAATGATGATATACAGAAATGATGATTTCTCAATGATTTACATAATGATTAATTTCTTGTTTTACATGTCACTCTTGTTCAAATTCAGAGCTTTTCTAAAATGACGTAGTCATTACCAATTCTCATTTCACTTTTAAGATTACATTCCACAACAACATACTCAGTAACCAAGAAATCGGAACAGTTTCAAAATTTGTCACGCAGCTATTCTCAAAGTGCCATATAATAGGTTATCGTGCACCATGACATATAAACTACATGTTGCTTGAATCAACACTGTTACTTTTCATGTAACAACTTCCGATGCTCAATTACAAGCTTCCGGGTAGTGAATGCTCCCAATAATTATGATTAACTATTGAGAAGTGCTCGAATGAGGAAAGGTTGATGATGATTTCAGACTTTGCCCCGCAGGTATATAAAGCTGATCGTACGAGCAGAAAATTCTCACGCGATCTTTTTTATGTTTTGTGTTTAACTAGACATTGTTGATAAGAGAGTTAATAGCACAAAATGTGGAGAAAAAATGTACATAAATATTTCCATACAATGTTTTACTGACAGTTGGGTAATTATTTAAAATTTCCTGTAATCTGCGTGATACGTTTGCTATGGCAAACAGACAAACGTGAGTTTGGATGATTTGCCTCATAAGCGTTGAAAATGCTTTGTTTTACTATTAAAAATAATTTTAGCATTAAAATAAAGGGTATCGTGGTAATAAGAGTCTCTTATAAAAACAGATGATTTCGGAAAAACTTTAAATTAAAATTAAATACCAAATTTTTTTTTTTAAAGTTTGATAAAAATTGTAAAAGCTTCATCGAAAACATACGTTGTAAAGTATCTTTTCTAAGACCTTTTTTTAATTATTTTTTTTGTCTCTTACTACCCCCACCTTCCCCTAACGATTAAAGATTGTAATTGCGATATACTTATTCAAATGCAGTAAGAAGACATTCTCAAAGATCTTTGATATAAAATATTTACTGGGCTTTCTAAATAAATCTCAAGCCCTCTCTACAGGAGGTTTATATTAAATTTTTATAACATACATTATTATAAACGATCAACAGAAACTATACCAGATAAGATATTCGGATGTAAAAAAATATTTTAAAATAAAGGATGTGTGGGAAGCCTAAAGATATTAAAACATTACGCATTATTTTTCATATTTTTTATTTAGTTGAAGAATGCTTATATGAGCTTTAATGACACAAAATGTGAAAAAAATGTATATAATCATTTCCATACAAAGCTATTTTAATTTATAGGAGAATATTTTAGTAAAAAACTTCCTTGTAATATGTATGATAAATAGGTTATCATGGCATAAGAGAAACATAAGAAGGAACGATTTATCTCATGAGAATCGAGAATGGTTTGTGTTACTCTTAAAAATAAATTTAGCATAAAATAACCATTAAGAATTAAAAATTTCCATAGAATTATTCAAATGTCGTGGGAAGACTTTGCGATAATTTTTATATAAGAAAATTAGTGGCTTCTAAAGCACTTCCGAGATTTTTATGAGCGATTTTAATGACTTAATATTGTTATTAACTTCTTATAACATTTATTTTTTAAGAGTTGACATTTGTCGCGGAAAAAATATTCAAAAATTCGCAAAAAAATCGCGCAAAATTGTAAACATTTTCGTCGCGGAAGGAAAAGTTTATCCCATTCAATTTTATTTATTGTGTAAACTCTCTTCATTCACTTTTTATTTTAGAAAACTATATTTTTATGGCCACATAATTTTTTTTACACAGAGGTCCTTTTATATATATATATATATATATATAAAATGCCTGTTCTGGCTTTTGCAGCCGCTGTAGAAAAGGTATTGCGCATTTTGAAAAGAGCAGAATCTGGTAGATTTTCTTACCCTTACTATTCGAAATTTTTAGATTTCTAAATATATTAGACCACCATTACTTTATAATATGCAATATACTACTTTATACCAGTTACTTTATAGGGCATTTAATTTATACGGCCTTACTACCTCGCTATTCGAAACCTACTGATTCGTTGAACCTAATCTACTGAACCTATTCGTTTTTCCCATTTAATGGAAAAACTTGCAATAGATCCACAGCCAGCTTTCTCAAAACCCAACATACTAGTAAATAAATAAACAGTGCAATAATGTACTACTATATTGTTTTTCATGTATTATTGTTAGAAAGTACATAATACAGCTTGATTTGAAACTTTAAGGAAAGATTTTCTAATGATCATGAACTTTTTTACATAAACGTAGTGAGCTAATTTCATAAGTAACAATCGAGAAATACTCAATTTCAATTCTACATTACCACAATTATTTAGGTTATTTATGTTAGCTTACTTATTAATAGGTTAATCCTTTAAATGTGCATTATTGGATTTAAAACTTACTGTGATACAATTTGATTACCTTCAAGCTTACAAACATTTTAATTTATTAAAACGAAAACTTGACAATTGCCAATTATATTGTTTTTTCTTCTTTTTGGAATAATTCTTGCGTAAAACAAAATCTGATTTTCTAATCATCGGTGCACTTGCATACTTACAATCATGTCTGGGCCTATCTATCAATTGAAGTTTGAGAAATTTCAAATTTTTAAATGCTTCTTCGAATTCCTTTAATGATATTTATTTTTCGACAAATTTATTTTCAAAAATTCGGCGCCAACTTTCTGGGAAAAAATTATGACTCATTTCGTGTTTCACGCACTAATCGAAAATTTGCCCGCACTAATCGAGGGAGCATCTAAAAACAGTTTTCCGCACTACTGAAACCGTTCTAAACAAGGGATACATGTATATACATAAATGCAATAATTAGTTATTTTTTCTGTTTATGTTGATAAACTACATTAGCATTCGAGCATGAATAATTTTCTTCAAATTAAGAGTCAGTCATTTTGCATTCTAATTGAATTTAATTCCAACAATTATATACAATTTATTTGAAAGTGACACTAAAATATGAAATTGAAAATAAGAAGATTTTCTTGGATTATTTATTTCTCTTAATTGTATCGATATTTTTCTTGCTACCAATGTTAACTTAAAAACTATTGATACTTCTTTGCTAAGCTTTAATTGTCATACAAATATTTGAAACACCATTTATAAACAAAGATTTAGGAAAATGTTGAAACATTAAACAATTTTCGCAAAAATAGTGCCATTTTGAAAAATACACAAAATTTGAGAGAAAAAAAACTGAAAAATTAGCAGTTATCATAACTTAAATACGCCTTACGACAAAAGTTCATCCCTTAATATTACAGACACACAAAACAAATATACAGGGTATCTCAAAATCATTAGTACAAACATATAGGGATGATAATAAACGTCAAAACAAAATATTTTGTACCGGAAACAAGGGTCTGAATCAACTTACACCCTATGACAAACACGAATTTTCGTTCATCACTTTAACAATGACGAAGATGTTGTAACGATATTTTCAACAAAATTACTTGATTTGTGTAAAATATTATTACATCATATGGATCGAAACAACACAGACTTATAAAAATATAAAAATAGCAAATAAAACCTTTGCGCAAGAATATGAAAAAGCAGAAAACCAACGTTAAAAATGCACAAATAATACACAAACAGCTGTTTCGAATCCACAAGCGATATCCTTGGACGAAACCCGTCCATTCTAAAAATAATTTTAATTCCATCTCTAATACTTCTGTTGTTTTGCCATTTTATTCCTAAAATCAGTCAGCAATTGGTAAAATTTTAAGAAGGTTGAAATTCAACGTTATATTTTCTCCTGTTAATAAAATCTTTTTTTTCAAATGTCAAGCACCCTATTGATCGTATAGGTAACTAGGATATTTACCAAATCTCTTGCCAGTGTGGTCTCTCTTATATTGGTCAGACTAAACATGCTCTTAGATTTCATTTAAAAGACCATGAAGGTTACGTTAAAAATCAGGAGCTTAAACGTTCTTCTATAGCTCAATTTTTTTGGTCTTTTAAACATAGGTTCAACTTTTCCTCAGCCACCATTATCCAAAAATGTTCTTCTAACCTTGATCTTGATTTTTAGGAAGCTTACCACATCATTAAAAATTCTCACTCCTTAGTCAATGACTTATCTAGTACTCCTGATTTTCCAAGTATTTGGAAAGCATTAATTTAATTTACCTATTTTGGTTTTCTTTTGTTTCTTTCGTTCTTCGGTAGATGTCTCTACTTGTCCACTCAGTTGTTTCATGCTGCTTTCTTCACATTGGTTGCTTTTTGGCTTTATCGATATTTTTCTTGCCACCAATGTTAACTTAAAAACTATTGACACTTGTTTGCTAAGCTTCAAATGTCATACAAATATTTGAAACACTATTTATAAACAAAGGTGGCATCGGGTATATAAGCCACCGCCTCCCTGTCGTTTTGCCCAGTATTGCTTTTTATAGCACACTATGCTTTGCCCTTTGTTGCACTGAAGAATAATCTAGCTTGTGGATTTTAAACAGCTGTTTGCTGTTTGTTTTTTTGTGTATTATTTGTGAATTAACGTTCGTTTTCTGCCTTTTAACACAGAGTTAGACGTTCAAAAATTCAATGACCGAATTACATTGCACATTCAGCACTTCGCGCAATGTCATCGCATTTCACATAAAGCGATGTTAGTCGGATGAAAAAAATCCCTAAAATATCTTCATCATTATTAAAGTCAAAATTATTAAATTATATGGTGAATGAAATTCAACCCAGGCTTTTCGTGTTACAAGAAATAAGTAAAAACTTTTATTTATTTATTTATTTATTTTTAATTCTAATAGATTTTTAGGATTCAACATTTTTTACATTGTTCACTAACAACACCAAAAAGCATTTTCATATGAAAAATATCAATAATGTATTCAAATAAAGTTATGCATATGAAGTTTATTAAAAGCTATGAGCCACATATCACAGGAGTTAATAGCGGAAGTAATCGTCAAAGATTTCGCTACTGAGAACAGCTTTTTTTATTATGATAATTTCAGTGGTTTAAGCGCGTAGTTCGATTACATGTCTGTTAAATTTGTCGTTTCTTTATATTATTTTATCATTTTATTTATTTATTGGTGAAGTTTCAATTTTGTTGTTGAATATTAGCCGGAAACAAATGCTGAACTTTTGATATTGTTTTAAGTGCAAACGGGTTAATTTTTCGTAATCAGTACACGTGACAGAAAGATACTTTTAAAAAATTCATGCCTGAAAATTATTTTAAATACTATAAAATCAGTAAAGTGAGAGAATTTTCAAATAAATTGCATTTGAAAGAATATTTTTTTTTTCGCAGTGGGATGTTTAGCAGTTAAAAAAGTGCAGTAAAAGCAAAATTTATTGGTTAGGGGGTGGCACCGTCAATATGACGTCAGCGTTACTCACGGACATGTTTTATAAGATAGATATCAAGGTTATTCTTACGTAGTAGTTTTCATACTTTATGTTTAACTGGACACTGCTTATAAAAGAGTTCATTTAACAAATTTTAAAGAAATGTGAAAAAAAAGATCGCACAATGTTTGACAGCTGGAAAAGGCTTTTCTTTTGAAACTATCTGAAATCTGTAAGATAAATAGGCTACCATGATAAAGACATGTTAATGATTGAAGGTTAATGATTTATCTCATAAGCGTTGAGAATGGTTTCTTTTACTTTTAAAAATAATTTCAGCATAAAATAACCATTAAAAATTACAATTACCATATAATTGTTTAAATGTCGAAGAAAGATATTCTGAAAGTTTTGGCATAAATATTTATTACCTCTTAAAGTAATCCCAAACACTAAACAGGATATTTATATAAATTATTATTGTTATTTATTTCTTAACCTACATTATTACAATCGTGCAGTAGAAAATATTTAATATATAAGATATTTGACAGAAAAAATATATTTTACAATAAAGGATGTGTAAGAAATTCCAAGATATTAAAACATCACGCAATATTCTTCATAATTTATGTTTAATAGGCCATTTTTGATCTGAAATTTAGTAAAATGCGTATAAACATTTCCGTATACTGATGTACTGATAGCTAGACGGGAATTTTTTCATTTGAAATTGCCTGTAATCTGTATAATAAATAGGTCACTACGGGAAAGAGACAAACTTGAGTGAGTGAACGATTTATCTCGTGATCCCAGAGAATATTTTGCTTTACTCTTAAATATAATTTAGCATAAAATAACTAATAAAAATTATAATCATTTTATAATTATTTAAACGTAGTGGGAGGACAATTTCAAAATATAAAATTTTATGGTTGCTAACGTAATCTCAAGGCCTCTGCAGGAGATAACTTACAAGGAAGGTCTCCATAAGCGCAAACTCAGAAAAGTTTGATAAAATTACAGAATATTTTTCTCATGGGGATATATACGTTTATAGAAAAAATAAACTTGATGCGGAACCTCGATATAACACCCGTAAAAAATTATGAACATTTCGTGTTTTTTGGCGATTTATCGATGGTTGGCGACACAATGAAATAAAAAAAAAAAAATACGCTTTTATGATAAATACTCTTTTAAGAAAAACGTTTTCTATTCTTTATACTGAACTAGTTTATGTAAGTTTGACTTATTTAAACACACTTTTATAGATACGATTTTACCATATATAAAGAAAATTAACGATCGTAATCAACGGTTTAGAACAAAATTTACATTGATAAAAAATGCTTCGAACTAAAAAATAATGTCCGATTTTGAGCATTGTCAATTTGACTTCGATATTGTTAGTGTCGGAGACAACATGAGAAAAGTAATGTTGCCATGGAAATAACGAATTATTCAATATGGAAATGTATAATGAGGCAGCGTTCTTAATCGGACAGTTACTGTTAAAATACACTTAAAACTTATCCAGCGGGTGAAACAGTGTAAAATTAAATAACTTCAACAACACGCATGACAAATAAGATCCTTGAATGAAAAGGGAAATATTTCTTTAACTAGACGACTATAGTATAAAGAAACTGCCAATTTTGAAACTATTTAAACGAAAACTGTAACAATTTTATTCAGTCTTGCTAAGTTTTCTTAAAGTCGAATTATGCTTCAATGAAATGTAAATTTTTATGTCAACAAAATTACATATCAATAAATTATCAAAAACAGAAAGAAAAAAAAAACCTTTTTTAGATCGTTTTTCTCGTTCTCATTAAAAATAAACTACTTAAACAGTTAATGAATAAAAATAAATAAAAATTTGTTAATTGAGTTTATAATTGGGAAAATTCTATTTTGTATTATAAAATTACATATGTTTGCTTACGTATTTTAAAAATTTAATACTCTAAAAATATCATAAAAATATTCACATGCATTCTACCAATGTAAATTTTGTATATTGTAGAGAAACATTTTATCATAGTCTAGAAGTTAAAAAAATGCGAAGCTTTTACAGCTTAAATTATTGAACATTAAATTGTTGAAATCTGTGGCATTGTAGAAAATGTATTAGTTAAGCAATCGACTTCCAATCTAGAGTGAAGCTACATTAGAATTAGACATTTAATACATATCTGTTTAACCATTAAATTCGTTTTTATAATTCTTTTTCTTTTCTTTTCTTCTTTAGTCAAAAGTGGCTTCTAAGATATTTTTTCCCTCAAATTTCATTTAAAAATAAAAATAATATATACGTTTTTGTGAAAATGAATTGTTTGCCATTTTTTATATACAATTTACGAATTTTAAACCCTCCTTTGTTTGTTTCTGAACCATTATTAACAATCAGTAGTACTACCCATTAGTAAAAAAGGAGATTACGGCTAATTTTCTTTTTCAGAGCTTCTTGATGTTCAGAATAATTTTATTCTTAGGAATTCTTGTTTAAAATTCGTTTAATCTAATGGGGATTTCAGGGGAAATTAAAGTGGCTATAGTTGTCGCCTGAAAATAGAATTGCAAGGATTAGAAAAAACCCGGGAATAAACTTAGTTTCTTGGGAATAAACATTTTTTTTATGGAATAAGCCAGGTCTTTTGGGAATAATAAACCTGAGAATAAACCAGGTCTATTGGAAATAAACCAGATCTTAACTATCTGTAACATTAAATGCGTATTTGAAAAGACTTTGTTAAGAAGAAAGCGAAGAGCCATATTTTAGGAATATAGTAAAGAAAAAAATGCATACATTTTAATTTTCTGATGCTAATTATAAAAAATATAAATGCATTCCATACCGGTTTAGAAGAGAGAAATTTGAATCCTGACTTATCTGCATCCTTAAAGCATAAATTGGCAATAATTAAAGTAGATGTTCTTAGAGCTCGATTTGAAAACATCCTCAGAGCCAAATGTAACAAAACATGGCATAAATACTATTTAGATCATGGGGGGAAAGATTTAATAAGAAAAAAATTACATCTTAGCCTCAAAGTATAAGAGTGGCGTTTCAAGTTGTATTTGGCGATTAAAATTGGCATACAAACTCAAGGAAAGAACGTATAACGTGATTAAAAGTGAACTTAATGTTTAATTAGGGCAGTAAAATATGCATAGGAAATAGTAAAAAGAACATTCATATGAAACGCCCTTTTTTTAAGTTGTTATTCTTATTTTATCGTCCGAATTTAATATGATATCACGAACAAAAAAGTACATAAAAAAAAAACACCCCATACTAACTCTACCGCAAATCCTCTTATAAAAATGTGACTGGTATTAATCGATTAGTAATAATGGTTACTAATCATTCAGTTTGAAGCGCTGATTTTGCAGCTGGTGCGAATGATCGAAAATATTTTTCTTGCTGAATCTATCCCCCCATAATCTAAATGATAGTTTCACCAAGTTACGTTGTATTTGACCCTGTGAACTGCCTAGCAGTAAAACTGTAACTATTTCCTATTCTAATTATGGCCATATTACGAGCTACTGCAAATTTCCATGGTCGCGAACCTGATTCAAACCCAGAATTTCTAGCTTAGTTCTAGAGCTAGTAATTAGTAGACAAGCAAAAGTAGGATAGAAAATCCGGATCTCACATTCTCATTTACAATTCTCGCAATTAGGAATAATTTTTTGAGAGTACAATAATAGCAAAACAATAATTATCCATCCTGATCTTTCGAAGCAATAAACGACAAAGATTAAGCAATAAATCTTTTTGCATTACATTGAAAAGGATTAACTTGTATAACTCACTGTAATAAAAGGTTTCGGTTACATATGATTATGTATTACGTCTACGTGTTCCTTATATCTACCGTCACATTGGACGCAAATGGAAATGAAGTGTCAATCTTCATCATCAACAAAAAACTAAGAAGCGTAACGCGTTAGACAAACACTGGGAGGAGAAGAAAATCTAGAGATCACTGTCAGATGAAATGAGTGAAGAGTGTTATATTAGATTACAGGAAAGAAGTTATAATCTCTGAAGTGAAGTTCATGTGTATGTAATATGTATATTGCATATATGTGTGTGTGCGCGCGAGAGAGTGAGTGTGTGTAAGAAAATAATTTACATGTTGTAGTTGTAGAAAGTTATTTCTTCGGTTAATTTTAAGCAATAATGTACAGGGTGTGACAAAAGTCTCCGTACAACTTCAAAAATTTATTACAAAAAAAAAATAATAGGCCTACAGCAAAAATAATTACAATAGTGCATAGAGTAACTTAAAAAGTTGTTTCCTACTGCCTTTAACATGAGATCCTTTCGTAGCACGAAGAATATCAAGACGATATTCCAATTCAATCCACGAACGTTTTTCATGCTAACATCAACAGTAGCTACTGCTGTTTGGATCTTTTGTTTCAATTCCACGAGACTATTAACTTTTGTTCCGATTTCATCAAACAGTTGTAACTACTGTTGATGCTAGCATGCTGAAACGCACGTGGATGGAATTGGAATATAGACTTGATATTCTTCGTGCAACGAAAGGATCTCATGTACAAGTATACTAAGGTAGTAGAAAAAAACTTTTTAAGTTAATCTATGTACTGTTGTAATTATTTTTGCTGTAGCCCTATTATTTTTTTTTGTAATAAATTTTTGAAGTTGTACGGAGACTTTTGAGACACACCCTGTATTATAAACTTTATACAGGGTGTCCGAAAAGTCTGGAAACGGTCAAATAACTCGAGAAAGATACATCGGATTGAAAAACGGCAAAATGCATGTTCAATATTTTTGAAAAATCCATTTAGGGATATGAAAGTTGCAACTTTGAAATCTTAAATGATGACCCCCAGTTTTTATTGCAGATTCGGATTCTACGGGAAAAAAATACGTAACTTTTGTCTTGAACATTTTCTTCGAAACATTGTAGATGGCGCTGTAATCGAGTGCAATGCTGTGAGAATCGTTACCATTGCAATGTCTGGAAACGCTCAAATAACTCGAGAACTATACATCAGATTGAAAAACGGAAAAATACATGTTTAATATTTTAGAAAAATGGCAACTTTGATATCCCTAAATAGATTTTTCAAAACTATTGAACATGCATTTTGCCGTTTTTCAATCCGATGTATATTTCTCGAGTTATTTGACCGTTTCCAGACTTTTCGGACACCCTGTATATGTGAAGAATGTAATTGATTAAAGAAATTGCAATAGTTTTAAATTAAGTTGTTAACGCAATAAACAAAGAAATAGGAATAACCGGTAGAGACATGCGCCCTTGCCCCGGCAGTAGAACGAGCAATATGTTGAAGTCATTCGGCATTTAATGTGTGTGAAATGTTAGCAAGATCATTCTAAACTAATGTTATAATCTTGTGGAGTCTGCGAAAATATCTACTTTACTGAGCGTGGTTGCTTACAATGTGTGAAATTGCAATGTGCGATGATATGAAATCTTCAAAAATCACTGCTTTTTGTATTAACTCTAATAGACAGTCTTTTTATAATTAAAAAATATATATTACTGAGACTGAGTGTGTTTCTTGTGTTCTTTATTATTCACCTTAACATTTTAATTCTTTAAATTCTCACTCCTATAGTGTGTGTGTGTGTAATTGCAAAATATTATTAATTGAACGTATAAAACTTTATATTAGCGCAAATTTATTACTTCGTTTTTTGATAAATGCCAAAATTTAGCATTTGATATACATTATATGTATTAGATATTATAACGAATCTTTCAATAGACTTAACTTTATTTATGCTAATGTGCTGACATGACGGGAAAGGCTTGAAGTGAGTGCTCAGTAATACGGTCAGTAACACTGCATATACTGTCAGCTATATTTCGAAATATGCAGTGCTTATGTCAGTGTAGTTTGGACGTGGATGAGACACTTGTTACTACGTTATCCCGTTTCTCACGAAATACGGTAAATCTGTTGAATATTTTGTTAGAATATCTTTATTATGGTTAAAGTTTTAAAAGAAAATCCTGACTGAGTTTGATTTGAACCCTCCATACTAACTGTACCGCAAATCATCATATAAAAATGTGACCAGTACCAATCGATTAGTAATAAGGGTTACTAATTGATGCTATTTTTAAAGTGTTTTAGGGGGTTGTTTACAAATAGAAATTGTACCGAGCTTCAAAAATTTCAATACTAACACATAATTTTAACACCAAATTGGATTCTTCGGCAAATTTAAATTTTGGACACTAAACGGGAAGTTATTTGGTAAAATAGTTTAGGAATTATGCAAGTTTAAAGTTTGGAACTCCTAATGTTAAATTATTTTTTAATCGTTGAAACATAGATTGGAAAGCGGATAGTTTTTTAAACATAACTCAAAGACTATTTGGTGGAATGAGACATAATTTTATTTGCATATTTGAAGTTTCTTGAAATCGATTTCTGATAAAATATTTATATGTTACAATTGAATTTGTTTCAGACGATAATTTCTAATTATATAGTTTCGAGTTTAATTTTTGTACAAATTATAAACAGTAATCTGTGATTTTTTTTCAACAGAAAGTAATCTATAGAAGCTTCAAATATACCAATTCAAAATTACAGATGTTTTTGCCAAGTAGTTTTTGAGTTATGCTTAACAGATTGCCCGGACTATAATCAGGGTTGGCAAGTTTCTGCCAGGGTGGTTAAAACCAGTGGTTGTAACCTGTTAAAACCGGCATGGCAGAAACTAGTTTCTGCCAGTACTGCCAGTAAGTGGTAAAAACTGGCAGAAACTAAGAAATAATACTAATAAGAACTTTAATCTGCAATTATTGATAATTCATACATGTATTTGATATGTAAACAATTAAGTTAAAAATGAAAACTATTACAAATGTTATTCAGAGTAGCAAAAAGTTTCAAAATGATCATATAAATATACTTTTTTTATATAATACTAATTTTCTTGCACTTGAAAAACAGGAATTTTCATAATGGTAATCTGATTCTGTATAAGTTTAACTATTAATATTATTGTTTACAGTTGAATTTCTATTTAAAAGTAAAAAAAAAAAGAAAAAGAAATTAACAAAGAATTCTATGATATTTTAAGAAATCACTTTTCAGAGTATTTTTAAATAAATAATACAATGCAATAACTGAAATATTATCTACTATATAATTGGATATAGTCTTCTATTTTTATTTTTAAACTGCGATTTTAAATTCTATAATAATTGTTTAAAAATAAAATTACACAACCATATTATAATAAAAATTGTATCTGTTACATTACTCCTTTTTCTAATACAAATTTATTTGTTTTTTAATTAAAACTATCCACAATATTTGATTTCCCGTTTGGTATCCTAAGGAAATTAATAATAAAGAATGGTTTTACTAAAAACGAACATAAATGAATACCCATCTTCAAAGATCTCCACCGAAACTAAAATTTTTTACTCGCATTTCAACAAAATTTTATATTGGACCATGTTTAAACAGAAAGTTAAGTTGAGCCAAACTCATTTTTGCTATATATCAATAATATTTTTTCGACCATTATTGATACACTAATAGTTTGTTTGACTCAGCAAAAATTTTTATTTAAATATGATTCAGTAGAATTTTTAATAGATCTACAATACTTTTGCTCAAACATTGTTGATCCAATAAGAATTTACTTGGCTCAACTTAAATACAATCCAAAAGAAATTTTGTTGAATTAAAATTTTATTTTTTGCTTTGCCGATATCAATAATTGGGGGGGGGGGTTCGGAAAGATTAAAAAATATTTTAATGCAAGTGATTAAAATTTATTATAAAAAAAGTTCTTTAAGAGAACACATAAGAGTAAAAAGAGAATTTTTCTCTTTAAAATATACATAATTTTTGAAGAAATTTTAAAATTTTATTTTCTTACTATATGCTAGCAATTTAAAAAAATATTTTGAGGGTGAATACTGGTTTAAAATGGCTGAAAATCTACAACTATTTTCAAAATGACTTGACTCTTTTTTTAACTTTCAGAATATTCAGCGTTCATATTTTTGATAAAATTTGAGAAAGTCTTTTCAATATATTTAAATATATATATATATATATATATATATTAAATATGAAAGAAGTAGTAGTGTTTTTTATTTTAAGTTTTTAATAGACACGTACGTTTACTTTTTTCTTCCTAAAAACTATTTACTTAACCATAAATTAATGGTGTTTTTTATATCGTTGAATTTAAAAATGAACCTATATTTTACTTTGTCACCAAAACTAATTTTTAACTATAAATGTAATCCTTAATTATGTAAAAATATTCTTTATAAAATAAAAAAAATAGAGAACTGTTACAAAATAAGAAAGAAAAGAAATCTTCCAATTTTTTTAAAAATAAATTTATAAATTTCTATGTATAATGTACCGTTTTCGTAGCTGAATTCCTTTTATTTAATATCAAGGTTCATTTTTTCGAAGTTAAATCAAAAGTCTTGAATAGTTAAGTAATAATAAAAGTCTTGAAATGTTATGATGGGAAGTGAGTGTAGAGTCAGTAGGAGTAAATGTAAACATGTAATTCTAAACAACTGATGATACTAACGCTCATCCCAAGCGGGGATCCAAGGGGAGATCATGGGGGTTATGACTCCCTCTAAACGAAGAACATTTCTATACATTTTTTTTAAATAAATGTATATATAAGGAGCTTTGATATTTTTTTCTCCGTTAAAAATGCTAATCTCATTGATACATTCACAGATTTATTTTCATGCAGAAATACATGGAAATTGCAGTCATTTTTTAAATCAAAGAATCGAACAACGTTTTTTATTTTTCTAGAAATGTAGTACATCTTGAATTGTATCCAATTACAAACTTAAGACCACATTTCCATGACTGTTGAGGCCCGAAAGTCGGCTTAAAATGTGAACTTTGAGAACATTTTCTGTAAGATTAAATAAAATTAAAATTTAAAATTAAAACTCCGATTTCTTGACATTGGAATAGAACATATACCAGGGTTGCTACGGCTCAGGGAATATTTCAGTGAAAATAGCAGTATTTTTTTTATAGAAGTATTCACCTAATTTAATCACACGATCAAATAAGGCGAGTTTTTTTTAATACAAAAATACTGGTATTTCCCCTGAAAAATTTCCTGACACGTAGCAACCCTGATTTATGAATATATTGCAAATTTCATGCATTTACAAAAGAAAATGAATTCAGGTATAGGCAAAAAAATAGCCAATTTGAACTTAAGATATAAAAAATTGTCATGAAGACATGTGACGTCTTCTCGCTCTTCCTAAAAAGAAACATGATCCCCCTCGAAATGGAGAGCTGGATCCAACAAAATTTATATTTATATCATCTGGCCGGAACAATGGGAAAACGAATAGATACGTAAACTCGTATGTGTCTATTCCTCAAAAGTAAAGATTTCTGGTTTCCACCTTTTTCTGTGCTGCAATTGGCAGCGGCGTTATCAAACAATTTGGTTAAGTCTGAAAAAAAAAATATCAAACGAAATTCATCACATTACTTTTTATTAAAGCTTTTCATTATTTCTTCCTGTTCTTGCATATAAACTAGAGATAGATAGTTAGTTTTTATTTTTTGTTGGTGATGAAATAGTTTGTCGAAGAACTTCTTACTGGTATATGCTTCTTCATATTTCTTTTATTCTGCACGGTGGTGTTCACAATTGCCTCTTTCATTTTTTTTTTTATTATTACAGGGTAATTGTAAACATTATTTTAACCTCTCTGAAATTTGTCTAAGATGCTAAAAATCATTAATTTTCACGATAAAACATATACCACGGTTTCAGGCTTTGCTTAAAATGACAAAAAACGACAAAAGCTAGCAAAAATATACACCAAAATTCATTGACAAATTTGATATTTTTTTCTCAAATTATATCAAAGAACAATGCTTCTGCATCGTTAGTCAGCCCTTCAACAACGTTATGGTCAACACTCAAATCACACGTACGAAGTACTATCACCTGAAGAATGTTTGCTCAAATTTAAAGAGTAAAAATGGTTAGGAAAAGATGCAAGATCGGAAAAGAAACAAAGAAGGTAAAAATTCAGGAACACCTCAAAAGAAGTAGAAGAAAGAGAAAAAAAATAAGCACTTGACTGAAAAATGAACGATGAAACTGCCATCACCCTAGAGGATTTCGGTGTTGAACTAGAAGATCTAAGAGCGGCTGAACAATGAAAAGAGGAAAAAGAAACAAAAGATGGGACCATTATAGATGTGACGAAGTCCATTAAATCGTTCCTCAAATTGAAAAAATATTCTTGAACAGTAGGAGAACGCAACATTTTTTAATCTGAAAAGGGGAGGTACTCAACCGGTTCGGATGAAAAGGAATGAAGTGGGTATCAATCGTTAGTACTAATCCAGTTATAGAAAGTGTGATTGCTCTTTTCTCGCGAATTATTCTGTGAGGAAAAACACAAGGCCAAAGTCACAAGAAATCTCATAAAGGCAAAAAGCTAATTTAGGTTGTTTAATTGAATTTTTGGAAGAAAAGTTTTGCAACAGACTATGAAATGAAGGAGAAATATCCTCAGAAAAATGTTATCCTCACATATTATTATTATTTATTTTATTTATTATAATTAATTTTGGTTATCACATATTATTGTAATTATTTTATAAAACTTCAGCGCTTTTGGACACTAGAAACACATTTTTTTGTTTTTTGTGACAGAAAGTTCCAAATTTTCATAAAAATCAAAGTATCATTATTCGGTGAATTTTCATCGAAATTAATGGAATTTTGACTGTTGTACTTGTCAGAGCATGGAGAAATTTTTTTCTAAATATAACTTATAGGGCTCAGGGACCATATAAAAATTTAAAATGTGTAGCTGTCGGAAAATTAATGGCAGGACTTTTTCATCCGCATAATCTTATTTGGAACACTTTTGCTAATTCCTACCTTATTTGGAACACTTTCACAATGTACATTGCCTTCGTACTTACAGCAGGTATACCCTGTATATTTTAACTTTTTTTTTTTCGATAAGTTCCAGATGAAATCGCTCAGAAAAATCTTGAGTGCTGCGGAACTCTACTCGACTCGTATCATCAACGAAAAGGGAGTCCAAAGGTTTGAAAACAATATAAATATTTCAAATCAAATTAATAAAAATAAGGTTTTTGAAAGTTAAAAAAATGCGTTTTCTTATGGAAGAACCTACAAAGTTTACCTAGTTGTAAACTTTCCTAGATGTAAAAAACAAACTAACAAATTTAGAAATAGCCTTACAATAAATATGCTTATTTTTCAAGTCGATAAACTTCTATGCCCTCTAAGACATGGATAGATGTCAACTGACTTGCTCTATAGCATTCTAATATATCCGATATAATCCTTTCCACGAATATCTGCCAAAACTATTATCTTTTCACAAATTTTTTATGCAATAACAATAGGTAACCATGGCTTTCTTGATGCCATGACATGGTGGTTAACTGCTTAACAACACTAATTTGAAATTGGTCAAAGATGAAGTTCTTTGCCTAAAACAACAAAAAACTACAGAGCTATGAAATAAAAAAAAACTAGACAAAGAAAAAACCATACTAGTTAGTGCTGAAACGTGATGAGACATTATATTACCGGAAGTTGAATACGCCCTTGGATTCTCTTTTCCCCTTAAGTCATTTTTTTTCAAACAAGAACATCTCACATCATTGATCTGACACGAATTGCTCGCTGCGTATTTACAATTTTTTGTAATTGCAAAAGACATAAAATAGAAAAAAATAAACCCTTAATGTTCTTCCAAAACACAAAAAAAAAAAAACCACAATAATGGCTCAAATTTACACAACAAATGCGAAGTATTTTGACCTAGAAAATAGCACAAGTTGAAGTAGAACGTGTTCTACGCACAGCTTGGCATCATGAAGACATATGAAAAAGTACGCTATTAAAGAACGCCTAGATGACAACATTCAGGGTTTTGCAGGAAGTTCAAAATGTCGGTCATTTAGAAAGAGATCGTTTAAGACAAGGAAACAATTACGTATGCATGTAAATATTTAAAATAAAGAAATGTGTTTGAATGATGTTTTGGTTATGAGAAGTTTGTAAATATTGTGCTGTTATTATAGATTAATAAATCATATAACTAACATCAATAAAAAGTTTTACTACATTTAAATGTACTTGTTAAACAATCAGTGATGTTTGCTAAACTTTATTATGTGTTAGTAGAGTAGTTTTCTGCGTAGAGTAGTTCCTCTGAATAAATATTTAAAATTTCTTGAAAAAATCTGAGAGAAAAAGGGGGAACAGGTGAAAAACGTCCATTTCAGCTAATTAACATAATATATATATAATTTATAATTTAACTTATACAATAACACATAAAATTATACATGGATAACATTGGTAATTATAACTCACAGCCATATCTATTTGTAATATATACAAATATATATATAGTTTTTTATTTTTTTATCTATGAAATATTAAATTTAACAAGTATTTTAATTACTGCATTGAATTAATTTGATTGTAACACAGAAGTAATACTTATAATTATCAATTTTATAAATTTTGAGATAATTTGAATTGTTTATGAATTATTTAATTTGACATTAAAATTAATCTATGAAATCTAAAATATAATTAAGTATTAGTATAAATAATACATTAATTATTTAATAACAAGTCTAAAATATATTTAAGTAGTAGTAACAATAACATTAATTATTTAATTATAAGTCTATAATATATATCAGTAGATTAATACAGCTGGCAGCAAAACACTTTTTTTTTCTTTTTTTTTTTTTTAAATAATATCTATTTTACATAATATACTCTTACTAAGTATATCTGAAATGCTGTGCAGGATGAATAAATTCTGTGTAGATTTATTCATATTGTAAGATTTTATTCGAATTTAATGTAAAACTATTGGGTAGTATTGTTTTTTTAAATTTATTTATATAATTAAATCTAATGAAATGTATATGTAACTAATAAAGTGGATATGCAAATGGATATTAATTATGAATAATTATAATACCAACAGATGGCGACACTTTACGTGTCAGGTAGATAAGATAATATTATTAATATTATATTTAATTTAACTATAGAGGGAGCTATTGCTTGTATATTAATTTTACTTTCAGGAATTAAAATTAGATGGAGTAATTATATATTCACGGATATAATTTTGTTATAAGTGTATTATCACCAGAATAATTTTGTGTGTTTTTGAATCATTTTGTGTTGGTGTGTCATCGATGGAGTTGTGTTTTTAAAAAAAAAATGTGCTCTCAACTTGTCTTTCAAATCATTTCTCTCAACTCCATTGTCAAAATTATGTGCGTGCCATGTGGACGTGGATATTATGCAGAAGTTTTTATATTTTATCTACAATTTAAAGGTTATAATTTCCAATATTATTTCAAAAATGATATCTAGTGGTAATTTAGTGAGGTGATTTATAATGTTTTTAGGATTAGCGATGTAAGTGAATTATATTATATATTCTTAATGGTTTTTTATTTCCAATTTAAGTATTTCCTATCTTATTTTTTCCAATTGTTATCTGGTAATAATTCAGTATACTTGGTTGATTCTACTGTTCTTAGCATCATGCCAGTAGAATTATGAAATACTGAATTATTTTTTAAAACACATGTGGGTGCAACCAAGCTGACGAGTACATCTACATGTGTTTTTCCATATCCAATTCTTGTTTGTTATCTTGTGGTCCAGTTTTCCATTGTATAATGTTCATATTTGATTTATTAATCCATTTGTGTTTACTTAATAGCAACTCCAATCTATAATTTTTTTTTCCCTTTCTCTCTCTTTCTTTTTTAACACTTTCCAACCTAGTTGAAAAGTGTTTATGACTTCGGTTTGTCTGGCCGTCTGGCCGTCTGCCGTCTGGCCGTCTGGCCGTCTGCCGTCTGGCCGTCTGGCCGTCTGGCCGTCTGCCGTCTGCCGTCTGCCGTCTGTCCGTGCTCTAACTCCCGTAAATATGCTCGGATTGCTCTGCAATTTTTATATGTTATAGTCGTTATCTATAGCATGTTCCCTATTTCAACGGAAGTGTGTAGCACTTATAGTTTTTTTACAGGGGCACTCAAAAGAATTCCATTACATTGCGGTCTATGGGGGAAAATCATTTGCGGATTATTTAAATAATGTTTCACTATTTTGAACGCATTGAAATTTATATATATCACTAAGGTGCATTAGAAGAAGCTTAACATGGAATAGGGTGTGCATAGCACTTATACTTACTGTACAGGGACAGTCAAAAGAATTCCGTTACATTACGTCTATGGAGAAAAATCGTCTGCAGTTTATTTAAATAATGTTTCCCTATTTAAAACGCATTGAAATTTATATGAGGTGCATTACAAGAGGCTTACTACAGAATATCGTGTGTATAGCAGTTATCGTTCATTTACAGGGACACACAAAAGAATTCTCTACTGTCTGTTAACAATAATTCCTCGAAGTGCGTTTTAAGTTACTGAAAGCGATTTTAATTTTAACTCGCTTTTTGTCTATTAAGTGGTGTGTAAAAATTCTGTATATCCTATACAGGGAAGCACAAAAGTTCGCGAACACATTTCCGTATTATTTAACTCCAGACAGAGAATTTTAAACTGTGCTACGCATTTCCTAACTGAACTAAAATTTATTATCCTATGTAGTATATATACAAATCTATAGATCCTATACAGGGCTGAATAAAAGTATTCGGATTACTTAGATGTTATCTTTTAGCTTATTAAACGGTATGATTTGTAAAATTATTTTAGAAGCGTTGGAAAGTGTTACATAATCTATGCTTGAAGCATGATTTTTCGTTCTTGTTAAATATTATTCAGGTATGAGTAAATTTGGCCAATTACCATTGAAGCGCATGCTATGGTAAAATTATGATTGCACATGTTAATTATTAGATATGTGGTATTCTGTTTACACAATATCATTATTTATCTCTTTGTAGATTAAAGTAGAATGATATTAGAACTTGATATGTATTTTGAAATTCATAGATATTATAATTATATATATATATATATATATATATATATATATATATATTACAACTATACAATATCTGAATAATTAAGACCTGTAGAGATATGACCAATTATATCCCATTGAATTGATAAAGCTACTTCGTGCTGGTATATATCACATGCACTATTTTTTAACATTATCGTTACCTCTCTTCTTCACCGTCCTCTATTTTCACTCTTAACTCTAAATATACCAACAATCGGTGCTTTAACCAGTACTAAATAAAAATATTTGGATTCAAACCAGAAATTTCTGCACAAACTAAATAATGTAAATCACGCAGAAACAAATAAGTTAAATAGTAAATTAAATAAAAAGTTTTAAATAAAAATTCTTATGTGAAATATTTTTATATAACTTGATTAAAAATCCCGGTGTGCTTAGTGTTAATAATGCGTTTGCTGGTTAGAGATATTTACTATTTAAATTTGAACAAACGCAAAGAGTTTATACAGAGGTTGTGACCGATGAAAATCGCATTTATATTCTGACTGGAATTTAGCACGTAGCATCATTTTCTATATTCTGATCATAGTATGCAGTCTGCTCTGAGTATGCAGTTGCACATTACGTAATATTATCTTCGAACTTAATTAGTCGATTAGCCTCAATAAGATCTCCAGCCTCGTATATGTTACTGAAAGTTTTTATTAAATACTCGTCTTCATAATGGAAAAATTAAATTTAACCGAGAAATAAAGCAGAAACAGCGTCTCCCTTATCATTTCTATTGTCAAAGATATACACTATAGCATGTATAAAACTATAAGTTTTAAAGGCAGTACATATGGTCAACTTCAAAAGCGTCCTACATCTCGAAACAAAATCCTGTGTAATAATCATTATATACTCAAATCTTATCCACTGCCTGACTCTACAAAATGAAACCCAGTCTTTGTAAATATATCTCTAAAATCTGAAATAATAATTATCAATAATAATAATATTCCCATCGTTATCAATCTTCACAGGCAATTTGGTTGAACGACCAGACCCTAGAGGTTTTGGGGGGAAATTTCTTCTTTTTAGAGACCTTTTCTGTTAACAGAAGATATTTCATACAAAGTTTATTTTCTACTTTTTTTGGTTAATAATTTAATTTTCTTTGTGCCTTTCCCGGTAACATCTTAATTTTATTTTTCTAAATTTATATATAAACACTTAACACATTTTCTTTTAAAATTCTATGAAAATTTAAGAAAAAGTGGAAAAACTATGTATATTTTCGGGATGATTTGATGCAAGAAACTGAAAAAAAAGTGTCAAAGGTAGGTATTACCAATTGAACAATGAAAATTGGTGCAATTTTTAATATGTAGTCGACCCCCGAAGCACAATTTATGCATTAACAGACATTATTCTTAGTCGATTGTTACCCAAGTCTTATTTGTACGATTATTTGCAGCAGAATTGGTTAGGATGAACCCTTTTTTTTACAGTACTGTACAACATCTCCGTATATGTTGTAATGTTTTAAAAGATTTTTACACATATTAAGAATGAACAGAAATAAGATGATTTAAGATCGCTCAAAACTTTTTGTTCGAACTTTTAAATGTAGAAATACTTTTACTGAGTTATTAACTTTATGCAGTTAACTTTACTGAGTTATTAACTTTTATTGTAATATTGTCATGACAGTCCTCTCTCACTTTAATGTTATTTACTACATAAAATTACTCGCAGTCGAAAGTAGTATTAAACTTTTAATGTTTTCAACGGGAAATCTGTATCAATTTCAAATAACTAATCACTTCATTATTAATGTGAAATCAGGTATTCGATTGCTTAAATCCTCTTTGAATTTAAAGTTATATGACATTATCAAATGCTTCAACAAACAGTCAGTTTTAACTTTGTAAGCTATCTATATGGATTTATATAAAGACATCACGAGTTGCTTTTTCGCAAATTTTGAACTGTCCATGTGATCAATATCGAATGTTAATAGTGTAAATGTCGTAGTTTTCCCATGGCTTTCAGAAAGATAGGAATCTGGTGAAATTACGATTGAGTAATCTTCATTACTTCATCATTTTAAAGTTATAAATAGAAACGTAATGCCGAAATTTATATTTTAGGATATTAAACTAATATAAATGAAGTTTCACTCATTAATTGAAGAATGGATATTTGAATGAGAACTTGGTGATTTTTTTTTTTTTTTTTTACTTAGCGAGTAAAAAACTTTTGACAGTCAAAATTGATAAAAAAAATTTTATATATTGAAATTCCATTAAAAATGAAATCGGATGTTGTACCTAAATAATGAATAGTTGTTTTAATACACTAATGTTTAAAAAGTTTTTATATAATATAGAAACATAATAAATTGATTATTTCATTCTATATATTTCACTTTCTCATAAAATTACTTTATACTGACTAATATTATCAATCTAATAATAATAATGTTTCCTAAAGTTATTCAAAATAAAATAGTTTAATAACGCTTTCAATTTAAATATGCATAGTATTTCTTAAACTCAATTAGAACTCTCTCTTTCTTTTTTTCTCCGCACCCCCCCCCCCCACTTACTTTTCCTCTTTTTTCTCGACTCTTCTTTTCTCTATATACAATAATAAATATAGATAAATAAGATATGATTTGATTTATTAATGATACTAATTTTTATCCCGATAAAAATTAAAAAAAATATATGGATTTTAAAAATCAAAAATTTTTAAAAACGTGAAAAATTAAAATTTATTTCTGAGCAAAAATTAAATTCCCCTTTTCTGATTTCAGCACAAAATAAATAAATTTATTTAAACAGACGATACCAATATTGTGTCGAAAATTTAACACAGTGTACTTTTAAAAATGTAACATATATGAAACGGTATAAAGTATATCTTAATGTATCTTAACTGTAAAATGAAATGCTTTCAGAATCTAGCCTTTTTATCCTTTTTGGAATAACTTCCTTTTTCATTGAAGATGCAGAGCATCTGCGCCCGGCGAGAGCATGGGCGGAAAACCGTGCTGGCCACCACGAGAGTACTTTCACCAACAGCAGGATTGCCAGATAAGGGAATTTTTATTCAAAATATCTACCAATATTTCTGACTATTAATATTTGATTTATTTAATTACGGATTGTCTACCATTAAATAAATCGAAGATTTCGATTTTGAAATAGTTTTAGATATTCTGAATAACAAATTTCCCCAACTTGGCAACGCTGATCCACAGACTTCTTTTCTTGGGCTGACAAAGCCTTTATTTAAATTTGTATGTATAAAGTGTAAATACGTATATGTTACTCATGAAAAATTGCAATAAGTATTAATTCTAATGGAAAGAACAAAAAATCACAATCTGTGGAATGTGTTTCTTAAAAGGAATTTTTCTATTAACAACGTTTTGAAAAACGCACTCTCACAGACGGAACAGAACCCATTTTTGTGCATTTTACTTAGCCATCATACGTAGCATAGGGTAAGTCTTGTAATCGTTTTAAAACTAGAAAAAAAAATTGACGGATTTACACGTTTCAGACACTGGAGATTGCGAAAAACATATTTTTCGAAAAAAAAAAAATTGCTGTCTGTCTGTAAACGCTCTATCTCCCGTACAAATTGAGATAGCGACTTGAAATTTGGTACATACTTAGTATGTAATAATGGGAATAAGCTTATCGAATTTCAGTAAACTCGAATATCCGGAACTATTTTTTTCGGACTCTCGAATCATTCGTTCTGATAAAAGGTGTATAAAAATTTTTGAAATTGTTTATTTTAAGGAGTGAATATAAAAGACAATAAAAAAAACATAAATTGTGCATAAAGAATGAAGTCGATCGAATAATTAGTTGCCGAGATATTTGTGATCCTATTTTCCACACTCTTCGATTTTTCATGACCCTTTATTTAATTCAAATTTCAATTCAAAGATATATTTAGTTGGAAATGTGACGCCTAATCCGACGCAGTAAACTGTTTGTTAATATGATAATAATTTTTGGAGTTATAAGGATGTTTCTTTTACGCAATTCAGTAATAGAGCATTTAAAGTTTATGACGTCATCAAGCCAGGATTTTATTCGAATTGCAATGCATTTTATAAATAGTTTACACATGTTTTATTTTCATATTTTATATTATGCATAACCATGATGGGTAAGTCTTACGGTAACCCCCAAGGACTAGTTTTCATTCATTGTACCTTTGATATAGTTGAATTTTAATCTTTGTACGTATTTGAAACTTTTTAAAAATATATCTACATCCATCTAATATATCTATATCTAAAATTTCTGTATGCTTATGCAAATTGCTTTGTAAAACCACATAGATAAATAAGTGTATGTTGTAGAGGGGAGGACGGAGGAGATTGCTCTGGATGGAAATGGCTGAAATAACTCAAATGCGCTTATAATAGTAAAAGGTTAGAAGGTTGATTTATGCTAGGATATAGAATTAAATTTGTTTTCATTAGTTATAGCTTATCCTGGAGCAAGAACCACATCTCCAAATGTTTTAGGCGTATACAGGGAGGAGAGGAAGTTGCCAAAGAGTACCACCCCCTCTTTCCTAAACCTTTAGAAAAAAAAAAGAATTTTGGCCAATTTTTCGTTATTTGCTCAACACATTGTTAACGAAACTTAACGTACGTGCATGTCCAAGTGTAAAACATTTTGGTTCCATTTACGATATGCTTAGGTAAACTTACGACTGTCGGATCAAAAGTAAATACTACATAAGAATAGTAATTATTAATATGGTCTCGCTAGAAAAATTCTTTATTTTATTTAAAAACTAGCTAACCCGCCCGGCGTTGCTCGGGCCCGAGATAATTACAATCTCAGAGAAAGGCGTTAACCCCTCCCTCCCCATACCCGCAAATATAATGAATAATTTGTTCAAGAGAACCACCGTCACGTACATTAACGCGATCATTAAAAAAAGAATTACATTTTTCTGATAATTAGAACATAACGAAGACGCTACGCTAAAATAGCCGGCAGATGACACGCCTTCCCGACCTCAATTTCAAATCTATATCTTAATTAGTTACCTAAATATTTGCTCATTAGTAAAATTTGGCAATTATTTCCTTTCATTTTCGCAAACTAAATGAGAGGGATCGGCCAGAGAAACAGATCTCTTTGTAATTCAGTTTTTAATGAAAGCCGATCCCTGTCTGAAAATTTCTCGGATCGTTTTCACTGGCGCCGAAAGATTTTTGGCAGTTTTTTGTGTAAATTAAAAAAAAATTACCAACCGAATTTTTAAAAAATCACATAGCCAGATACAGAATATTTTTTTACATATGCTCAGAAATTTGCAATTTGATATCTCAATTAGTTTTCTTAAAATTCGCTAATTAGTTAAATAATTTCGAATTCGTTCATTTCCGGTTGCAAATCCAATGCACCTGTCCGTTTCTTTCGCCATTTCGATTTAAAAGATGATATTTTAGAAGCGATGGTCAATGAGAATCTAATTAATATCTAGGCTAATTATTAAAATATTAAAATTCTGAGGCTCAGGTGCACATGGTCAGACCTTGGACTATCCACACCTAAATTTCCAGCCTTCTAGGTGGGCTAGATTTTCCTAGCCATCGCCAACAGACACACACACACACAGACAGACAGACACACACACACACACACAGACAGACAGACACACACACACACAGACAGACAGACAGACACACACACAGACAGACAGACACACACACACACAGAGCGAAACTTTCTTTTATTAGTATAGATATTCAAACAATTTTTAAAAAGTATAGTGATCGTGTAAATTTAATGCACTTCTAAATTTTTTTAATAAGAGCAATGGGTCTTGGAACTTTTATTCATTTTTTATTTTTACAATGCTGATTATATTGTCCGTTCATTCGACAGCGAAAAGTATGCATGCATTCTCTAGATTCTTAAAATGAAAGTTTTATATAAATACTTCCTGCTTCAATGTCATATTCAATGCATCATTCAAAAATATTGTTCAAAATTTAAAGCATGATAATCCTCATCGAAACAATTTATAGTGGTACAATTTGTGGTCAAAATACTTTTATTGAAGAACAATTCTGAATATTGAACTTATTTCATATCAGCGTGATTAGGTTTTTACGCACAGGACCAAATTTAAAAATTAAAGTAACCACGCATTTCTCCTTATTTTTCTGATTTTAACCCACATAATAATATAACTATAAATATAGCTGCCAACCTTCCGGACTTGGAAAAAGACCGGAAGGTCTTTTCCGGTCAAACATAACGGTCAAGGTCGGTCAAACAAAACTAAAAATTTTAATAAATAAAATGTTAATTTATAATTGCATAGAACTAAGGAAACATATCATTAGATACCCTAATCTAACACACATTTTACATTTTAGTTGCGAAATTAAGGAGTTTTATGTAAAACACTAAAACACAAGAAAATTCCAAATAAATAAAGTATGAAACGTACGAAACTTACGTATAAACCAATTTTCTTTATTCTCTACGGTATTTTTTTCAATTAATATTATTTTTTCACAGGACCTGATTAAGGCTAAAAAAAAACTAAAAATTTTATTAATATGACACAGTACTGGTTCATGGACTTGGGTGCTAAAATGTCAGCGGCCCTAATAAGAAATTTGTCTTCTGAATACAAAAATTTGAAAGAAAGAAAAAATTATGAAACTTACTGAATATAGTAAATGCCAATTCTTATTTTTTCTTTTACTTCTTCACTTTTTTTTTTCCATATAAGTATTTATTTCTCACAGGATCTGATTAATGCGCAGTCTTCCGGATCCAAAGACCTGGACAGTAAAATGTCAGAGTACCCTGAATTAAGAAAATTGTCCCCTGGATACGAAAGTTTGAAAGAAACAAACAAAATTTGAAATTTACGAAATACAGTAAATGTCAATCCTTTTTTTTTTTTTTTTTCAAATTAGTATTTATTTCTCACAGGGCCTGATTAAAATGCACTGTCTTACGGCTCCAAGAACCTAGGCGATAAAATGTCAGGGTCCTCTGAATACGAAAATTTAAAAGAAAGAAAAATTATGAAACTTACGAACTAATGAACCAATGCAGATTAGATGAATTTCTTACATAGGTTGAATGCCGATGCCTACATTCCATCGGGGTTGTTCGAATGGATGGGTGTGTAGAGATATTAAGCAATTTGGCAAGTAAATTCTGATGCACTGGAATTGTTGATGTGGAACAAGCAAACACTAAAATAAGGGAAATATAGTAAATGCCTTTTTTTTTTTTTTTTACTTTCTTCTATCTTTACAAGAAGAAAGTATTGGATTCATGAAAATTTTCGACTCCCGATTTTCGATGGATTTATACGTTTTAGAAGGTCCTGAACACGATTTGACTGTTTTTAGAAAATGTCTGTCTGTGATTCTGTCTTTCGAACTGTCTGTATGCGACAAAAGTTTTGTGGGCGCTCTAACTCAATAACTAATGCACGAAGTTTAATAAAACTTTATATTCAGTTAGTTCCTGATATAAATTGGTGCTGATTAGTTTTCGATGAAACTCCGCCAAAAGGTGTTGCTGCTATGCTGCATATTTCGCTTCCGCAATAGCTCTATCTCAAGAACTAATGCACTTATTTTCATCAAACTTCAGATTCAGTTATACCTTGACATAAATAGACGCTGATTACGTTTTGGTGTAGATATCCCAACAGGTGGTGCTGCTATACCACTTTTTTCATGCTTTTTACGATAGCTATATCTCAAGAACGAATGCACAGATTTTCATCGAACTTCAGATTCAGTTAGACGTTGACATAAGTTGTTGTTGATTAGGTTTTGTCTAAATCTCCCACCAGGTGGCGCGACTATGCTGCATTTTGCAGGATTTACACGATTTTAGCAATACTCATACCTCAAGAACTAATGCACGGAATTTTAAAAAACTTTAGATTCAATTAGACCTTAATATAAATAGGTGCTGATTCGTTTTATTGTGCGAAACCTGTGTCAGATAGAAGAAAGTTTTGGGATTGGCACATCCTACTATTTTTTTTTTATTTTTTTATTTTTTTTTTCAAATTAGTATTTATTTCTTACACGGCATGATTAACGCACACATTTACGAGTTCAATGAACTGGGCACTAAAATGTCAGGGTCCCCTGAATACGAAAATTTGGAAGAAAGAAAAATTATGAAATTTACGAACAAATGAACTAATGCAGATTAGATGAATTTCTTACATAGGCCTAATGCCTATACTTACATTCCATCGGAGTTGTTCGAATGGATGGGTGTGTAGTGGAATTAAGCAATTTGGGAATTTGGCAAGTAAATTCTGATGCACTGGAATTGTCAGAGTCCGCTGAATATGAAAATTTTAAAGAAAGAAATAATTATGAAACTTACGAAATATAGTAAATGCCAATTTTTTTTCTTATTCTCCAATTTTTTTTTAATTAGTATTTATTTCTCACAGAGCCTGATTGATGTACATTCTTACGGGTCCAAGGACCTGGTCACTAAAATGTCAGAGTCCCCTGAATAAAACCTTTCATACATGATATAAGATAACAAATTTGCATGTAATTAGTATTGCACCATGAGAAAGTAAAAAAATCAGCATCAAAGCTTTACAAACTTCCCAACATAATTCCAAACCCATCTTGTTTTAGAGTATTGCGAATTGTTCAAATTCATATCCGATTGCACACAGTTAGTGGGTTCAATTTTGAAGAGGAAAAAGGTCCGTCTTAGATTCCAATAAATACAGTATTTTTTTCTGCTGAAATTATGCTTAATTTTTTTTTATTTTTTTAAGTAAGATTTATAATCATATAAGTGATACTAAAACAGAATTGATATAGTGATGATATTATCTTCGAATTTAACATTTTCTGTGAACGTATAATTAAATTGAATTCCTGTCTTAAAATTTGTATTAAATAATGTGTAATTGCTAAATGATAAATGATAATAATATTCTTTTTTCCCTCCTGCTGATAGCGGGATTGGCCACCCCTATATACCATGGTGGCTGGCTGGCTGATTTATGACGGCCGATTATCTACACGAGGGATATAGGCCCTAGGGGGGAATGCCCTCCGTGGGGTCTTTCTAAGAGACCCTAACCTGTATTTACGGCAAGGCTCGAAGAAAACCACGTAAAACTCCGAACGGTTAGGTCGACGGGCGCGACAAGTGTTTGAACCAAGCACCTCCTGTTTACCACCTTTGAGAGCAGAACCCCTCAGCCACTGGTGGGGTCATATATACCATGGTGCTAACGACAACTAAAATTTCTGTAGAATCTTTTAACAAAAAATAAACAGACAAATGGCATTATGAGTGTCACTGTGCACTGCAAAAAAAGTGTGTTGATGTTACAGTATAATACTGACACCCCAGCTGCCAGTGTTATACCGTAAAATTAACAGTAATAAACAGTAAAATAAGCAGTAATACGCTGCCGAGCACGCGCGGTAGCATATTACTGCGTATTTTACTGTTTATTACACTCTAAATAAGAAAGAGTGACTATTCACTCCATCGCAGAGTCAAAATTTGCCCAACCTCTTTAGAGTGACTATTCACTCTAGGAAAAAGTAAAATTCTTGACTCTCTGAAAGAGTGAATACTCACTCCTGAGAAGTGAATATTCACTCTGAACAGGAGTGGATACTCACTCTTTCAGAAGAGTGACTATCCACTCTTGCAAAAGAAGTGAGTTTTTTCACCCCTGATTGGAGTGAATAGTCACTCTTTCAGGAGTGACTAAAATTCTTGAATAAAAAAAGAGAAACTCATTTTTACTCGTCGGCGGTCACCCTCCCAAGTAGTAACCGAGCTCGTTACTGCTTGACTTCTGCGCTCAGACGAGAACTGGTAACTACAGCATGCTACAGCCGCTAACAATGAAAAAAGCTCTTATTACATTATTTTAGCTTTGTTTCTTTTGTGATATTCGAGTACACTTATTAAATTTGTGTAGAAATCACAAATATTTACGGTGTTTCTCAACTGTGTAAATAAGAAAACTGAAACCTTCTTTTTGTATCATATAATACAGAGACTGTTCGCACATTTTTTAGACAAATTTGATAAATGATTTAAAAAAATGGAATTATTTTAGAGGAAAAAATTCTGACAACAACTTATTATGTGTACCGTAATTTCCGGCGTATAATCCGCAGCTCAAAGAGTCGTTTTTCGACCCAGAAATATTATTTTATAAAATGTAACTTAAAAGATCGCTGTAAATATTTAACTACAATTATTGAATAAAATTTCTGGGTCGAAAAACGACTCTTTGAGCTGCGGATTATACGCCGGAAATTACGGTAATTTATATTATCATCTGATACTTTAAAATTTATTCTTATTTCAAGATTGCGCATGCAAAAAAGCTGTGAATGAGAAGATGCGTTTTTTTTCTTCCGAACAGAAGTATGCTAATTCGACAGTCTAAAATGATTGCAAAGCGCATAATATAAAAACATTTTAGTGCGAAATAAACATAACAATTGATTGGAAAGTGCTATTCCAAAAATCAGTATACATAGTAAAAAGATACCAGATGGAAAAAAAACAGGGAAAAAAAGAGCACATCTCAAGGCGGAAAACGAAGTTTCAGGTAAGGATTTATGACTATCGCAAATTTATCTAATAAATATTTAAATATGAATATTGGACAAAAATGTTACAATCAATTCATTATATTATTAAGAGAATGTGTTACATCCGATATTTACAGAAAAAATGTCATTTTCTTTATTACAATGACTTTTAAAGGATGAAACTGCATCAAAGCTCATACTTCAAAAACTACCGCTGTATTCGTTGAAAACATTAAAAACTCACGCAGGTATTGTATTTATACCTTTCAACATATTCCTCCAGTCACCTGACGTTTCTCTTATGGTTTGTTGTGCATTTGGTCTGCTGAAAAAAGCTCTTTCAAGGGGTAAAACCACCACGATTGATCGAATCTGGAAAGTTTTTAAAGAGGCATGGGAAGCAATAACCCTGTAAATTTTACAAAAAACCTTCTACCATCGAAAGCATTACGCAGAATTAGAATCAAGAAACAAGATTATCATACAGATTATTTCAGAAAGCAATATTCATATTTTAAACGTTAAAAACAACAACGCTGAAATCCTCTAAAAAATGTGCGAACACCCGTTTGTACATTTCTGCTATGACAAAAATTCCGTTACAACAAAGCAGTTATTTATTTATTCATTCATTTTTTTCTTGCTAATAATGTTTCCATAATTAGAGCCCGATTAAGATTGTCCGAAGCCCAGGACCTGTTTACCAAATAGGCCCGTGAAGCCGAAGCTTACCCAATGAAATACAAAGGGGCCCCCAAATTTACTTTTCAAAACTAATTTTTAGGGGGGAGGGGAATTTCAGTCAGGGTAAAAAATGTGTGTGTGTGTGTGTGTTTTTAAATTATTATTTTTTTTTAATTATATCGTTCCGAAACTGAAGACGTTACCTCAGAGCCACTAATTGACTTGACTATTAACGTCGCAATAAATCCACTCGACTATCCGAACATTTTATGGAATACCCTGAACCTCTGCTTCGAACACTAGATCTGTCGTTCCGAAACTGAAGACGTTACCTCAGAGCCACTAATGCTTGACTATTACGTCGCAATATTTATCATTTATATTCTGATACATTTCTTTGGTGATTTTTCCTATAGAATCTGTTACAAAATGGTTTAAATATCTAATCCGACGACCGATTTCCACGAAAATCCATAGAGTTCTAGCATATATAGTGGCCCATAATATATTCGGCACATGGAAGCTCAGTCAAAAGTAGTGATGGGGATAACGATTATTTTGATTATTCGAATGAATCATTCGGGCATGCGCAGAAGCATATCTGTCAAACTTCAATTTTTTTTTCTATTATTCAATTACTACCAGAAATTATTTTGAAAAAAAAAAAAAGTTTCTGCAGAATTTTTTTTTTTCAAAATTTCTGGTAGTAATTGAATTTTAAAAAAAATTGAAGTTTGACAGATATGCTTCTGCGCATGCCCGAATGATTCATTCGAATAATCAAAATAATCGTTATGCCCATCACTAGTCAAAAGTGCCGTTTGAAAGCTATCGTATTCACTCACTCACGTACACACATACACACATCACGCTTACAATAATTTTCTTTCACTATGTATTCCGAAAGTATAAGTCACTCGCGCAAACGCGTGTGAAATTTTGTGTAATGTGATTTGATAACACGGAACACCCTTATTTATCCGCTTTATCGGCAATATTCAATTCTGATTAGTTCATTTATTTACTTTTTATGAATATTTTTTTAGCTTTAAGACTTTCGAAATAACAATAAAAAACAAGATATTTGACTGGATAAAATGTGGTAACCATAGCATAAGTCCAACATCACGACTACAGCAATTACCTGCTACTAAATTGTTAAAAAAGCACCTCTAGTAAAGCACAGTTAAGGGTGGATTTACTCAAGCAAATCTAGAAAAAATAGGAAAGGAAAAAATATAATAAGGAGAAAATATGTGATTGACGGCAGGTAACACGTTTTTCTCTTCACGCTTTGATTATCACTTGATTTTACGGATGATTGGACTAAAGGTGATGAAATTCACAGGCTCAACTTTAAAGATGTGATGACGCGACATGTCACTGATTTTTTAAGCGAAATAACAGCAAACCTAGATAAGTATTTTTATTGCATATTGTAAATAAATAAATTTTCCTGGGTTTATTATTAATAGTATTTATTATAATTTATCACTTTGTATTTAAACTGCTTATGTGAAACTCTTTACCCCCATAATCTCTAACATTTTTTAGGTTATTAAGGAATCAGTGAAATTAAAAAAAAAAAAAAAAAAAAAAAAAAAAAGAAAAAGAAAGAAAGAAAGATAAAACAAGAGGGGAAAATTCTGCTATAAGGCCGAATATAGATTGCCACACACGGCTTTTATTTAAAAAATAAATAAACTAGCTGTAACTCAGAATAAAAACGCAATGACAACAAACAATTTTAAAATATCTAAATAACAAATAAAAATTCCCCTGTTAATGTTTTGAGTTGTTCAATAACCATTCGATTTAGAAATATATTTTTCTACCACTGAGCAATTTTTTTAAATGAAATTTAATTCATGTGCTATGGCAGCAGACGATAAAACGATATCTTTGGAATAAGGGAATAAATAGAAGAAAATTTTTTGTTGATGTTTGTGATAAAATGTTTTTCTTTATTTTTTAAAAATGTATATACAGTGTCTCACATAAGTGATGGGACACTTGTGCTTTACAAAAGGAAACTAATCAAATAAATTAAAAAAACATGTACACATTTTTTTGTGGGTGTGTTTCATACTTAAATTTAGTAAAGATTATTACATGACATACATTTTGTCAAAATATTAAAATATTAATTTAATAAAAATACAAATGTTTAGAACGGAGCAAAAAATAGCTCACATAAGTGATGGGACACCATTATATATGCAACAAAAATCGCCTGAAATAAGCAATAAAAATATTTTTTGGGGTTTTATTTTTCTTAAAAGCAATTGGCAATAATTGATAAAATCGTCTGCAGTATTTCTCTCCAGTTTGTTTTGGAATTTTTGTGTTTTTTAGCTCTGTGTAGCCATGAATGCTAAACGAAAAGAAACTTCGCCTGAAATTCGAAAATTAGTTATTCATTTGCATATTGAACGTGGAAAATCTATTAGAAAAACTGCTGAAACAGTTAACTTGAGTCGTTCAACAGTTTTCAATATCATTAAACGATATAAAAAGAATCATATGATTCAGGATAAAAGAAGACCTGGCCGACCATCAAAGCTATCCAATGGAATAAAGCGAATTATCGTTCGAAATATTAAAAAAAATCCAAGAATTAGTGCTTCAAAAGTTGCTGCTGATTTACAAGCATTATATGGAATAATTGTTAATCCTGAGACTATTAGAAGGGTAATTCGATCTGCTGGATATCACGGTAGAGTAGCCAGGAAAAAATTCTTCGTAAGTGAAAAGAATAGAAAACTCAGACTAGCTTTCGCAAAATCCAACATAAATAAGAATTCTGATTACTGGAATAAAGTTATATTTGCTGATGAGAGTAAATTTAATATATTTGGTTCTGACGGTAGAATCTTGGTGTGGAGAAAACCCAGGGAAGAATTTCGCAAACAGAACTTGGTACCAACAGTAAAACATGGTGGAGGAGGAGTTATGGTATGGGGGTGTATGTCGTCCGCTGGAGTTGGTAATCTTGTTTTTATTGACAGTATAATGGATCAGTACAAGTATATTGATATTTTAAAGCAAAATTTGAAATCTTCAGCACGAAAATTGAACCTTCATAACGATTTTAAATTCTACCAGGAAAATGACCCCAAGCACACTGCTCTGAACGTTAGACTCTGGCTGCTATATAACTGTCCTGAAATAATAAAAACACCACCACAATCTCCAGACTTAAATCCCATAGAGAATATTTGGCAAGAATTGGAATCAAGAATTCGCAAACACACCATTTCTTCAAAACAACAACTAAAATCGGTGCTTCAAGAAGAATGGGGTAAAATCACTCCAGAAATCACAAAAAAATTAGTCGAATCCATCCCAAAAAGATTAAATCATGTTTTAAAAGTAAAAGGAAATCCAACAAAATATTAAAACCTTTTAAAAAGTAAAATTTTTGGATAAATATTTGATGGAAAAGTAAGTGTCCCATCACTTATGTGAGCCATTTTTTGCTCCGTTCTGAACAATTGTATTTTTACTAAATTAATATTTTAATATTTTGACAAAATGTATGTTATGTAATAATTGTTACTAACTCTAAATATGAAACACACCCAAAAAATTTTTGCACATGTTTGTTTATTTATTTTATTGCAGTTTCTTTTTATAAAGCACAAGTGTCCCATCACTTTTGTGAGACACTGTACATAATTCACTTTTATATTTTAACAGAATAATAAGTTTACTATAATTCGTTACTCATGCTATGGCCAGTATACACGATACACGTCGAGCCCACAATGCCTTTATCATTATCTTTTCACACGTAAAAGTTTCGCTACGGTACTCCATTGTGAAGTTTTGTAATTTTTGAAATCTAATATTTGAAAAACAACATAATCATTAGATTTGAAATTTATATTAAAAAAAAATACAATTTTTTACCATTCTAACGCAGTTTGTAAAACAATTTTGTGACAAATACTTTTCGAGTTATTAATTTTTTAAATAACTTCAAATGTTTCATTTTCCGAGATTAATCTGTGGCAACGATGGATTGCTGTGACTTTTCATAAACATGAAAAATGATAGAGATTGAAAGAATAAGCCACCCTGTGTGTGGCTAACAAGTTTATAACACAGAGCAGTTGATGAAATTCCTATAACCTGTACAAAAAAAATAAATAAATAAAAAATAAAATAAAATAAAATAAAATAAAACAAATGCAATTTCACTTTAATAAATTTAAATATGATAAATTTTGTAAATAGAATATTATTATCATTACTTTTTTTTTTTGGAGCTTACATATTATTTAATACATAATTTAAGGCAGAAATTCTATTTAATCACACACTGATATAGTTATATGGTTATTTGAAACGGAATAATGATTTTTTGCTTAGTACTTATCAACAAAACTTTATTATATATGATTACAAATAATCTTAGATTAAAATAAAATGTATTTTGTTGTTTGCTTTAGTTGGTGTTTGCATTGAATGAATTTTCTTACAAAAGAAAACGAAATTAAAAAGAAAAACTTGGTGGATACAAACGAAAAAAAAATATATCAACACAAAATGAATTGTTGTTCTTAGAAACGACAACATAATTAAGGGATAAAAGCTTTATAGAATTATTCGACTTTTAATCAATACACATTAATTGAGTTCAAAAATGAATTTAAGTGGACCTTTCAGATCGACTTTTATAGTTCTTTCAAAACAGAGTGAGGTTTGAAGTGACGTCAGACATATGTGATGTGACAACCATTTAATTAACACCAAAAGCCTAATCTGCTTTTGACATATGCTAAACTCATGAATATACGCTTTTATCTTATGACTTTTCAAAGACGCCGAATAAAAGAAAAGAAGAAGAAGAAAAAATAAGCTGGATACAGTTATTCATTTTTAATGGGAAGGGCATTTTGAAATTAGGCAAAATGAATCCTTCAGGAGACGCTTCACTGAAATTCCCCGATCGCGAAATCCCATGTTAACCTGGGAAAACTTAGAAGCGCGATTACTCATTACTTAATATAATTATTAAAATACGATTTTCATCATCTGAAAGTACATGTCTGAGGCCGACGATGTGTGTTTTTAAAAATTCTCCCCTTAAATTTTAAGTATTCCTAAGAAAATGACAAAGTTTCATCAAGCAGAAATTTCAAAATTTATAGGAAATTTTTAAATACTTAAGAAGATGACAAAATTTCATAAAGTGGAAATTTCAAAATTTACAGTGAATTTTTAAATACTTAAAATTTAAGGAGACAATTTTTAAAAAACGTATATCGTCGGCATCTGATGTGTACTTTATGATGGTGAAAACTGTATTTTAATAATTATTTTATGTAATGTGTAATCGCGCTTCGAAGTTTTCCCATAGGTTAATATGGAATTTCGCCATAGGGGCCGCTTCGCTGAAACTTCCCGATCGCGAAATCCCATGCTAATCTATAGGAAAATTTTAAGCGTGATTACTCACTACCTAATATAAGTATTAAAATACGGTTTTCGCCACAAAAACGTAAATTTCAGAGGCCGACGATGTGCGTTTAAAAAAAAATTCTCCTTAAATGTTAAGTATTTTTCAGAAGATAATAAATTTTCATCAAGTAAAATTTATATGATTTTTTAAAAATTTAAAAATTAAGCAGACCATTTTTTATAAACGCACAACATCGGCATCTGACGTCTACTTTCTGATGGTGAAAACCGTATTTTAATAATTGCCGAAACGACAGTTGAGGCTCACTGTGGAGGCCCGAAACGTTTTTGGTTTCGGTCTGTCTGTTTGTCTGTCTGTGTTCCGCGATAACTGCCGCAAAAATGATCCGGTTAGGTTGATTTTTGGTAGGTATGTTGTTGAGGTACCCGGAATTAGCTGTATAGTTTTCAGTTACTTTTGGTTCCTTCGTTCGAAAAATATAAAACATTTCTTTTCAGGTCATAATGTTTTCCTATGGGAATGCAGACGATTTTGAAATTTCATTTTTAACTGAAATGAAAATCGCATATTTGAATAATGGATTTAAACGTAAAATTACGGATACTAAATTTTCGATATGGAGGTCTTAAATATATGCAATAGATTTGAAAATTTGCCGATACATCTATTAGAATTTAGAAATTAATTGTTTAAATTATTGGAACATTTTTTGCAACTGTTCGGAAAATATAAAACATTTTATATTTCTATTTTTTACAATTTTTAAAATGCATTTCTTTTTCTTTCCTCTTTATTTTATTAGTTGCTTAGCAACCATATTTCAAAGAATATCAAAATAAGAAATGCAGATAAATAAAATAAGAATTTCAAATAAAAGAATTTTAATAATATAAGAATAATTAATATAAGAATTTCAATAAAAATAAGAATTTCAGAATATCATTGCATAAATCGTGTTTAACTTAACGCTTCTAATTTTTGTATGCATGTAACATAAAAAAACAAAAAAAAAACTTTAAATTGCGAATTGTAAGATGCTAAATAATATGCAAAGTGAGATTAAAAAACAATGACTTTCAGAGCTGACGTTGTGGCTCCTGATCTGCAGATTTACTAGTATATATTAGGTAATAAGTAATAGTTCTCATAGGTTAACATGGGATTTCGCGATAGGGGAGTTTCAGTGAAGTGAGTTCTAAAATTCTCTTCGCTAATGTTAAACCTATAGGAATGGAATGCATTCGTATTTTTAAAATCTCTCTTCAGAAAATTAATATTTTTTACTTCTTTTTCCTGCGTACTGTTCTTAAAAGATGTCTATTTCTATTTTTAGTCAGCAAAATATTTCTAAAATAGATACTTAATTTTATTTGAAGCGTTACAATCTTACTCACAGATAGTCAATTTCGCTAAGATTTTAACACATAAAATTATAAATTAAGTGTATATTTTAGAAATATTTTGAAAAATGAAAAAAAGAGACACACTTTAAAAATAGTACACAGAAAGAAAGAAGTTTAAAATATTAATTTCCTGAGGAGATATTTTTAAAACACGAAGCCATTACACGTCCATATGTCGTCCATTACCGAGGGATATTTGAAACCTACTGACCAACACCCTTAAATGTATACTAGTATTATTATTATTATTATTTTATTGAACATACACAATTTATTACTGATGAATTATTATAAAAAAATTGATCCCACCAGTCTTGACCATTTTCTAGAGTTAGGTGGTGAAATATGAATGTAGAGGGGGGAAAAAAAAGACAAAATGCATTTATTATTTTTTTTTTTAAACTCCATTTAATACATGCGGAAATAAAAGAAGCGTACGTAAGCTTATCACCCATGCGTTGAAAAAAATTATTTAAATCAATCAAATTTAAATCAATTAGTTATAATCCATCAAAAATCAGTGAACGAAATTAATATTTCTTTGATAAGTTGACTGGATAAATTAACTAGATTCTTCAGATTATTTCTCTAAATTAACTAACATTGATAAATTAACTAGATTTACCTTAAACCAGCCTAACCATTATTTAGTAAATCTGATCAAATTTTTAATTAGTTTTACGCCGAATTAAATTCTTCCTTGTAACCAATATAACCATTACAGTCATCGAAAGGATTTTTTTTCCCAAATCCCTTAAGAATGTTGATAGATTTTATTTTGTGAATAAATCAGTATCCATATCCATATGAAAAACAAAGAATAACTGTGAAAGTTATGATAAAAAAATGCCATAATACGGGGGGAAATCAGAAAGCTTGCCCAAAATATATCTGTAATTTTAATAATATTTGATCTGTATTAAAATGTATACACAGATGTGTTTACTAATGGGAGCAGAGTTTATATTTAAATGATCATTAGGTTTGAATCATTTAGAAATCGCAAAGAACATCTTTTCAAATATGGATTTCTTATACATTGTTTTCGTTAAAGAACCTTATTTCCGTTAGATTTTTATACTTTATATTCAAATATGCTACATGCATGCATATATACTTCTTTTATGTCCCCCATAGTTTATGGAACTTCTAAATGAAAACAGAAAATGCTTAATTTGAACGTTCCGATTTTGCAGCTTGTAAAAAGCGTGAAAATCTTAATATAGTTTAAATAATGAACAATTCTTAACGTGCAAATTGCTTGTTTTAACCGTATCTTCGTTTTCGCCGTGCTCTTATTAAACGAGTTCGACTGTAATTAAAAAATTGATTAGATTTAAAAAACAGTCAGGCAGATTTAAGGATAATGCAGTTAATCTATCAAAGAAAAATTAAATTCGTTCACTGATATTTTATACATTATTTTTTAATTATTTTTTAAACGTATATTTGGGATTATCTTTTTTAATTCAAAATATCTACCACTTTTTGGACTAGTAATATTTTTTCTATTTAAATAAGGAATGTATGTCATTAAATAAAGCGAATAGTTTTATTCTGAAATAGTGCTAGATATTTTGAATACAAACGGTCAACACTGCCTTTAAGCTTCATTGACGTAAGTGAATTAGTTAGTAGTTTGCCATCATTTCATAACCACTGCGCTTCCAAACCCAAAAATCCCTCTATATACTGATTTCTCGAAGATCTGACCTTGGTCTTAATCTGATTGTGGAATCAACCACCTTTCCTTACGAAACTACTTTCGCTTCTGGCTTAGAGTCATTCTCCTCTCTCTATAATAACATGCGAGAAAAAAAGCACGTGAAGCTGATCAAGGTCGAACAGAGGTGAACTCATAGTGACAGGTGAAGCATGCATACCCCCACTCCCTTCCCTGTACTCTAAGGAAATATTAATGTTGATTGCAGTTATACCAATTTATACCCAACGTCTGAAGATGGGGAGGCAACTGAGCATAAACGGCAGCTTACGAAAGATGGTGACTTTATGCAGTTTTATTTCACAATTTTTCTAGTGGCGAAAGTATCACAAGATTAACCGACGAACCGATGCAGTTCAAGGCTCTTCTTCGAAACTCGAATTTTGTAATCAACTCCGACATGAAAAATAGTTATTTTTTGAGAAATTCCAGGAAATAACTGAACAGAAATATAAAAATATGATTTATGCAATAAATTGCGAACACATGTAGAATTATGTGAGCCGCGAAATACTCTTACAACCATAACTATAAACTATGAATTTTGTAAGAGGTTTTGATATATTACCTACTTTATTTTACGACTGACGGTACATCTAATTTTTAACACAACATAGTTGTGTCCATCTCCAACATAGTTGAAAGGTGTTTATGAATCCGGTTTGACTGTCTGCCGTCTGTCGATCTGTCTGCCATCTGTCTGTCTGTTTGTCTGTCCGTGCTCTATTGCCCGTAAATATACTCGGATTGCCATGCAATTGATGCTTGTTATTGAGATTTAAAGTGGCAGGTTCGGTATTAAAAATGACGTGTGTAGAATTTATAATTCGTTTACAAGGACACACAAAAGAATTCCGTTACATTACACTCTATGGGGAAATAGTTTCCGGTGTATTTTAATGATGTTACACTATCTTAAACAAATTGAAATTGATATATATCACTAAGGTTCACTACAAGATGCTTACTGTAGAATATGGTGTGCACGGCATTTGTCATTCATTTACAGGGACACACAAATATTCAGTCACAGTACTGTCTATGAACAATAATTGCAGGAAATGCATTTTCAGTTGTGGTATGCATTTTTAAATTTAACTATTCACTACATATTAGTTTGTGTGTATAAATTTTATAGATCATATACAGGACTGCACAAAAGATTTTGAGTATATTTTCGTTTATTGGCGGAAATTGCTGAAGAGGAATTTTCTATTGTGCTATGCGTGTCCTAACTGAACTAAATTTTAGCATACAATGTAGTACTATGTTACGATAAATATGATAAATTAGGTAATTATTAATAATAACCGGTCGTAATAACCGGTTGTTATAAATAATTACCGCGGTTATTATTTAATAATAACCAGTTATTATGAATAATTACCTTATTTATCATATTGACCCTAACATATATACCAATCTCAAGATCACATACAGCACTGCACCGAAGAATTCGGATACTTTTCCGATTATTGATGGTAATTTCTGAAATTGGGTTAACAAATGTGTTATGTATACGAAAAAGCTAAAAACAACGTTGAAGCACACAAATTAAAAAACTTTAAAACACATACGGCCGTTTCAAAGATGCATAGATCCCCTTCATCAGTGTAAGGTGTGAGAAAAAAAAAAAAAAAAAAAGAAATGTTAAAAGGGTTCAAAAGACCCACGCTCGGCTATAGCCCCGAGTACTGGCTGTAATCTGACCAAAATGGCAAAGCAAGTGTAACCAGAGCAGAAGTGACGCAGCTGACAGGAAATCACCGAAAACAGGCATCACTGCGCAGGCTCTCTCCAAACGGGAGAAAGAAAAGGGGTGCTAGATATGTCGTTCACCAATGAATCTGTATATTTATAAATATAATGTGCTTCAGAAAAATCAAGATCAAAAATTGAATTGCAATTTTGAATAATTTTGGCTCCGGAAAAGTTAAATCTATGGTCAAAATTCCAACAATGCTTCGCTATTGTAGATTTATCAAGTTCTTGCTTTTTGATATAATTTTCGTGTTCTTTTAATCTAAATTTAAGTGCTCGCCTCGTCTGACCAATATAAGATAGACCACATTCACAATATATTCTGTAAATTCCCCAACTGTTATGACTTGGAATCGGATCTTTAAGATTAGAGAAAGTGACTTTATTTATTGGAGAAAAAACAACTTTAAAATGAAATTTATTTAGAATCCGGGAAAATTGAGAACTGACTTTTGGAAAATATGGTAGTACAATAACATTTTAAAAATCTTTGTTTCCAGATATAGGATTAAACCTAGTACTTTTTAGACTGATTGATGTACATTCTTACGGGTCCAAGGACCTGGTCACTAAAATGTCAGAGTCCCCTGAATAAAACCTTTCATACATGATCATTAGATAATATTTATGAAGCACATTATATTTATAAATATACAGATTCATTGGTGAACGACATATCTAGCACCCCTTTTCTTTCTCCCGTTTGGAGAGAGCCTGCGCAGTGATGCCTGTTTTCGGTGATTTCCTGTCAGCTGCGTCACTTCTGCTCTGGTTACACTTGCTTTGCCATTTTGGTCAGATTACAGCCAGTACTCGGGGCTATAGCCGAGCGTGGGTCTTTTGAACCATTTTAACATTTTTTTTTTCTCACACCTTACTCTGATGAAGGGGATCTATGAATCTTTGAAACGGCCGTATGTGTTTTAAAGTTTTTTAATTTGTGTGCTTCAACGTTGTTTTTAGCTTTTTCGTATTGATAACCACACAAAGTGTACCTTTATACCTAAAATATGTTATGTGTTTTCCAAAATATTTACTTACACATCATTTTTCACCTTACTAAACGGTAAAGTTTTGGTACTGTATTCTGAATGTGTTAAAAAGTGATTCATAATATATGCTTGACATATGATTTTCCTTCTAAAATATGATTTTTCATCTTTCAAAATATTCTGAAAGTTGTCAGATTTATTCTTAATTGTCTAATGAAAATCAGTTTTAGTTCAAAACTTCTATTACTTCTATTTACTTCTAGTACATGAATGATCAGAAATGTAACAATATGATTTACGCAATGAGGGACAAGCACATGTTGGGTTAAGTGAGCATCGAGAATGTCAAATTCTTATTTTCCTTGACGATAATTTTATGAACATCGTAAAAGACTTTCGTAACATTTATTTTACTGTCGACAGTACATTTCATTTTTTAAGATGTGATTTTCTAAAGATAAAAAAAAAAATCTGACATTTTGTAGAAATGTTAGCACATCGGATTAATGAAAATAAGTCTTTGTGAAATATTCCGCGAAACAAAAAGTATCATTAAGAGCCTACATTGGTCACACGACAATACTTGCAAGCTAATATTAAACCTATGATAGCGTTCTCCTCAAATTTCTCGTTTGAATTTCAATATATTTAAATTATTTTCTAACCGGACCCTTTTTTACTTTTTCGATTTTGGTTGCAATTTTTTTTTTATGAGGACACTTTCTACTTCGGAATCTGTTTCAAAAGTTAGAGTACCTTTAAAAAACTGCAAACCAAAATCGAAAAAGTAAAAAAATGACCCGGTTAGAAATTGATCTCAGCTATGCTATGGAATATATATATATATATATATATATATATATATATATATAATTATTCAAATGCAACTCGAAATAACTCGAACAGAACGTTCCCATAAGATTCACATTATATTTTGCGAACTTTGCCGTGTGACTAGCGTAGGCTTGCTGAGAACGAATATATATCGGTTACGTCCATACATTTTAAACTATTACATATCATAATTATAATGCTATGAATGTTGTAAGACAATTTTGGTACTACATACTTTTTTTTTTTTTAAATGGAGTTTTTTAGATATAATTTTCTAACTATTTTCTAATTTTCGAAAATATATTTTTCCAAATTTATAAGTTTATCCTATAAAATAAGCTTTTTATAGGAAATAAAAAATTTAGTTTACTGTAACATGTAATAGTCTACATTAATGTAATTTTAATTCTAAATAAATTACTGCAATTAAGCTATTATGGAGTCATACAGTTGTTATATGGTAAATAAATTATGTTTGTCATTATTTATTTTCCATTCATAGCATTTTGTTCTCAGTAGCACTAGACGTATATAATTTTCAACCCAAAGTTCTGCCTCATTGCACTCAGTTATGAAGAAAAAACTATATATTGAAGCAAACATCTAATATTAAATGCATTTCAAAGTCTGTAATTCATGTCATTTTTATCCCTCTTATTTCCGCTTCCTTGTGAGATGGAACTGAATATGCTTGTAACATGTCAAATAATAGTAATAATAATAAAAGAAAACTTGGAAAATAATTTAAACAAAAATTAAACAAAATATCAATCAAGCGATTATTTTGACATAAATATTATTTAATCTATATATCTATATATATATTAATAAAATAAAAAAGTTTGTCTGTGTGTGTGTCCGATGGCTAGGGAAATCTATCGCGCGTACAGGTCTGAAAATTTGGATGATGTCCAAGATAGTCCAAGGCAGGTCCTGATGAACTTGAGGCTCAGTTTTCCTTTTTCAGTAATTAATCAAGATATTAATTAAAAAACATAATGAATATCGCAAAATGGCACGAAAATTCCCAGAGCGGCGGCCGGAACGCACGCGGTTTCGGAGAATCCGAAGCAGAGAAGATCAGAAAGTGCAAAAGTGTTTTTTTTTTCCAAAATGTCTTTCTAAATGCGCATCGGCCGAACCGTTCGAAGTACGGAAAACGAAAGTCACTAAAACCACATCTGTGTTCCTTAATCTTTCTAACGGAGCAATCCGTTTAAAAAAATACGAAAGTTAACCCTTTCAAATAAATTAACTAAGAAACGTCAATTCGTGAATCATGTTTCATCCCCGTTTTTCGAAACCCGCACCCGCTTAACTAACCAAAATACGGAAAAACCGATCACACCAAAATTAAAGATCGTACTTTCACTTTTAAAACTCCGTAATCCGTCCGAAAAAATATCAATGCTAACCCTTTCAAAATAAATGTTTTTCCCAAGAGCCGTTTCGGTGTTTTTCGCGATCTTTTAAAATCTGCATTCACGCTTATGATCAACATGCAAAAAATCTAACCAGCGGACGATGTTGCCATAACAACATCGCATAACCAGCTGTAATGTAAAATGAATGGCAATCCTATTTCTGATGTTAGTCCGACTCAAGGGCACCAATAGTAATGGGGTTGCCATTTATTTCCCATTGCATCGGGCTGTACAACGTTGCTATGGCAACACCTTCCCACCTGAGAGTTTCATTATTTGCACCATCTCCAGCCATACTCAACCTTTTTTCCTCGCCGGCTGCAGACATATTGTGATAACGTGGACCAATGTATATATAATCAATACACTCCATTCTCGTTTTAAACGAAAAAACTTTATCGTAAATTAACAAATTAAAAAAAATATGAAAAGATGATGAGTATATCCATGATTGTATAAATGCAGTTTCAGAAACTAACATTCTGACATCCGCTCAGAGAATCTCATTCTCCAACTTGCTTCAGCGTTCACCTCCGTATATCGTATCTCGTCAGCATTCCGTGGGCATCTGTCGATGTCTGTTTGGTAACCCTTCTCTGGAAACTGGTCTTTTTTATATAGTGAAAGGAAACCCCTATATGATTGACACCCCCTTTAATCCCTTACTTACCAAGTCTGAATTTTCACTTCATAAGGGCTTAGTTCTTTGTATCAAAGGAATTACTGATATAATTTTTATCCACTCATTCAGAGAGTATTGCCATCAATACATTCCAGCCTGGCTTATTTCAAGATGAAAATGAAATTCTTCACTCAATAGGATTATCTTCTCTGAAAGAGGCCAATCTATAAGACTATTTGCATTCTTAGGAGATTATCTTGTTTCTACAAGTAAGTGTCTAGATGACAAATAAGTGATTTGTTGATCATGTCAAACTGTCACAACTCCCCCATAGTATTATCTTCCCAGAAAGGGGACAATTCACAAGACCACTTCCATTCATAAAGGATTACCTTAATGCAGTGGTCACCAATTATTTTTCCCATGCGTCCGTTTCAAAACATACTCAAACAGACGCGGTCCGGAAGATTTAAGTATCCCCGGACTCCCTCCTCCCACACCACCCCATCTATCACGCTACCAACCTTTTACTAACCTAGGCCACCTACTTTGCTTAGTAAAGCTTTTCTTTGAAGTCATTTATTATCTTAGATGCATAACACAATGCATACCAGTGAAATGAAGTGCATTAATACCAAATCAATTTTTATTATGATTTTTAGAAATCAAGATGATCAATACAAAGTAGGTATAAATTCAAAACGATTGATCACTAAAGTTCATTGCGGTTAATGTTCAATGAGAAAAATGACATGTTTTATTTTGAACAACTTGCCTAAAATTTGGTGTCAAGTTGGTGCAAGTGATTCTCATCAAACTGTTAAGGTGGTCATCTGTGATTCGAGATCTGTACCGATTCTTAATGGAGTTCATTTTTGAGAATACTGCTGCACACGCATAAGTTGAGCCAAACATGGTACACAATTTTATGGCTAAAGCTTTTATTTCTGGATACTTTTTTTCACATACATTTTTAATCCAAAATTGGTCACTTCCAAGAGTTTTTGCAACTTCAGCATAACTGTTCTTTAAAACAATATCTTCTTGAAACTCAATTATTTCCAACTGTAGGGCAACTTTGTTGCTATTGGAAACATCCGCCGCTTCATTCGTCCATACGCCATTAGGCGTAGATGAAAAAAAAGTTGTTGACCAGGTGCACAACATTCTCAATTTTTTCAAAATCAAAATCTGTCTTGAAATTCTGATTTAAGTTTTTCCAAAAAATCTTTGAACTGGTTGATGTCAATACCTTCATTACAGTCACAAACTGACTTAAGGTGTGGAAAGTGTAAACGTTCTCCTCTAATGTCTTCGGAGAAAAGGTCAATCTTTTTTTAAAAACATTTTATTTCTGAGAGAAGTTCACACACAAGTTTACCTTTGCCTTGTAGTTTGAGGTTTAAGAGATTCAGGTGCCTAAACAGATCAGTCAAAAATGCTATGGTTGCCACGTTTTCTTCAACATCATTGAGGAAACCTAAATAATCATTTGCTACTTTTTGATCACTAGTTGAAAAAACTCTTTGATGTCCTCCAGTACTGCGAAGAATCTTTCAAGCACCAAGCCTTTACTTAGCCATCTCATGTTGTTGTGAAGAAGCAAGTCGCCAAACTGAGCAGCAGTCTCTTCAAGAAATGATTTAAATTGACGGTGCTTAAGAAATGATTTTGACCGTATGAAGTTAATTATTTGTATCACAGTTTGCATTTTATTCTGAAGACTGGTATTCGGACTGCAACACAACACAGTTTGATGAATGATGCAGAGGAAGAATATCAAATTTTCATTGCATTTTGGATCACTGCTGAGTCGCTGAACCAAGCCTTTAATACATCCAAGCATTGCCAGTGCTCCGTCTGTTGTTATCGATATAACATTTTTCATGTGCAATCCAGCTTGGTTGAAATACTTTTTAACAGCTTTGTAAAAATCCTCTCCTGTAGTAGTTCCTGACATAGGCAAAATAGTCAGTAGTTTTATCAAAATATTGTTCAAGGGTTCTCTACAGATAGCGTACAAAAATAATTCGCTGTGCTGTATCTGTACTATCGCAAGATTCGTCCAAAGCCAATTCATACCAATCTGTGGTAGGTAAAATTTGTTTCAAAAATGTAAAATTTTCCTCTGACAAAACTTGTGTATTCATTGTGCTTAAAGAAGCAGATAACAGAATATGTCGAATAGTGTACACGATATCCTTTCTGTTCTCAAATAAAGCATTTCCAGCATGCACTTTTTTACAATATCTGCATCACTATACGGCTTCAAATATTTGGCTAGAATCAAAGAAATGCGATACGAATCCTCAGAACATTTTTCGTGCTCAGTCATAGATAGGTTCATGATTTTTGTCGATGTTATGTAATCCGAACATAAACTCTGAATTTTACTTTTCCGGAGGTTACTTCCTATCGGGTATTTTTTGCCAAACGTTTTGTGCTTTGTCTCATAACGTCATTTAATATTTGAAGTTTTAATTATAGCTACAGTTTGCTGATATATAATGCAAACAGGTACTGCTCCAACTTGGTTTGGCAACGTGAAGCAATATAAGTCAGTCCATTGTGGTAGAAACTGTCTGTTTTCCAATTCAACTTTCCTTTTCTTCTTTTCCATCGTAATGCGAATCAAACACAGTCGCCGAAACAAAGAAACGAAACGTTAAAAAGAACTCTTAATAAGAACGAAATAAATACACAACGCGTACACTGATGCAAGAGCTGGACCAGACTAAAAGAATAAGAAGGGGGAGAGAGCATAATCAGGTGTTGTTCATACCTTAAGATCAAAGCCGAACTGTTTTGGAGGAGGGGGAGTATTAGGGAAAGTTCTGGAGATGTGTTCAGAATCTTTTTTGGAGCCCGGACCCGCCCGGCCGAAAGATTTTGGGTCATCAGAGCCCGATCCCGATACTGAAAACATGAAATAGAAAAAAAAATGCATAATATTTAAAAATTGTTTCAAAAGTAATAACTCTTTTTTAAACAACTTGTTACATAGAAATAACTGTTAATCCCCATCACATAATTAATTTTATGAAATTTTACATTCAATCTTATCAAAAGAGAAGTTTGGTATCAAATGAAATATGCATAATACTTGAAAGGTTTCTCATTTTTTCTCCCTTAACAAGTAAGTCTGATGGACACATTAACGAAATACGTATTATGAATAAATGCATGAAATTTTCAGAAATTACTATTTATATGACGAAGAATCGAACAACGTTTTCTTAAAACAATTTCCTATAAAAGGAGTACATTTTAAAATATAATTGATTCCTTCCTCATAACAAATCTTTCGGGATTGTCGTGTCCCTAAAAATCAACTTAGAATTTGCCATCGTTATCTGAAAGAGCCGATGCTTTGATAGGAAAAGAGAAAACACTGCTCGATTGCTTTCTATCCGAATTATATCTACTTACGATTGAAAGTGACTTCGTGGATGTGCAAGGCAGAGTTTATAATGAAAAATATATATAAAAACCGCTAACGTTATTTTCTTATGAAACGAGAATATGATTCGTACGTAATATTAAAATTCGCAAACCCCAAGCTAATTCTGTTTGACTAAAAACAAGAAAATTTTATTTTCGCGTTATATCTCTAAATAAAAAAATAAAATAATCGAACCAATAAAAAAATATCCTACTGTTTATTTGTCACAAACGAAATCATGGTGGCGCCCAAAGCGGTACAAAGGCTTTGGTGGCTCCTCTATATTGGCGTCATATCAACAGGTGGCCATCAGGTCTGCAAATAATACAAATCTCTTTTAAAAATAACATTTTAATACTAGAATAGAAAAAGACGACTTCTTTTTTTCTCTTCTTTATGATCAAAATATCATTAAAATGACTCGAAATAAAATAAGTAATTTTTAAGGACAAAACGGTCTTTTTATTTTTTTTTTATATGTGAATAAATAAAATAAATAAAATTTTCAGATTTAGAAAGATCATGCTCGAGCCCATCCGATACCGAAGGCTGGTATAAAAATCGAGCCTGAGCCCGTCTCATCGCTAGAATTTACCCGCTTCCAACCGCCTAGAAACATTATAATTTTCTGTTATCCACAATTTAGCCGCGGTCCGTAGAAAACTTGCCGGCGTTCCGGATCCGGACCGAGGTCCGTCATTTGGTGACCACTGCCTTAATCCTACAAGTATGTGTGCAATCCAGATTTCAACTTGCCACAATATGTTTGCGACGTTACGTGGGCCGCAACACGCATATAAAAAGATAAAAAGACAGATAATTAAAATAGTAAGATAAAAAAAAAACAGTACAACAAAACAATGTAACAAAGTTAATATCTTCGATCTACATAGAGGAAAGCATTGTGGTGAATACTGAATCATCAATAGTTATAATACTTAAATTGGTTATAATTTAAATAATCTGAGGTTGTAAAAAAACATAGTTTCCTTGTGATTCACCGCTTGTAATACCCATGTTTTGACAAGGATTAAGAGCACAAAGGTGACACGAGTATGGCTACTTAATTCTATTTTGTGGAATTTTATCTCTTCTATCAATGGGAAGTGATTATATTACATGCATCATTACTTTTGGAAGTTAAATATTGTGGCTCACTTGCCTTTAAACCCCACAGCGTTGTGTTTGAAATTAAAGTATATTGGCTTTACATATGTAAATAGATTATTAACAAGAATTTAATCTACAAGTGTCCTAATTAGGAAACAATGTAAGATAAAAAAAACAGTACAACAAAACAATGTAACAAAGTTAATATCTTCGATCTACATAGAGGAAAGCATCTCAAATCTGATATACGCCACATCATGCTAAAACACTATGAATAACCACAATGAATTTAATGTGTAATATAATAATATGCAACCCCATCTATAGCATTTAAATTTCATGAAATAGTATTTCGATTCTGTGTGTGTTGGGGGGGGGGGGTATCTATTTTTATTGTAAATTTAGAAAAAAAAACTTTAGTAATTTTATTATATATTTCAAGTAAGAAATCGTATATTTACAATGATGGTTAAAAATTTTCTCAGTAAAAATACATGTTTCCAAAGACTTCATTTATTTTAAGCATTTGTTCGTGCGATATTTGTTGTATAATATTGGAGTTAGTGAAGTAAAAATAAAGTCAGTTTGATAAAGCTAAATACAAAAACGATGTCATTTGGACAAAAAATAAGATAAAATAAAATAAATAAGAATCAGATTTATAAATTTGAATAAATGCTTAAAATGTGACATTTCCTTTGCTAAACCAGTTCACTTATGCCGCCTGTGGGAAAAGTTTTAATCACACTGTTTGACAATTTGAAAATATGTATTTCTTCTTTAAATTCATTTCTTATAAATACAAATCCAACGTCTAGTTAAATACAAATAATTTTAATTTGTTTTTGTTTTATCTCTTTGGTTGAATGTAAAATTCAAAAGACTATATGATTAGGTGATTTTTTCATGTCAATTGTCGACAGACAATTTTTTTTTTGTTTTCTAGAATAAATTGATTCGTTGAAACTTGAATACGTGAAAATCTGTTTTTATTCTTCGAATTTTCTTGAAAAAGTATAATTTAATCTTTAACTGTTGCTGGCGGTTTCGCAAATCGATGTTTTTTTTTAAATCTTTTTTTGGAAAGCCGGTCACTATAACTAAGTGTAATTTTGATTCGTTTGAAGTCCTAGTACTATCACTAAAGATTTCTGAACAGGCAAAAATGAATTGTAATAATCCTATACATAAATATTGGTACAAAAACAGTACCCTATTTGTTAATTGAGACTTTTATGCACCTTTCGATCAAACGGCCTCAGAAACAGCTCACAGTAGCTATGCAAGAATTTCTTTCATAGTTTTTAAAGGTCAATCAAGCTATATTTTTCACCATCTATTTAAATAAAATGTACTTTTTATTTTCAATTTTAATGAGAATCATGCCCATCTTCCACTTCTCTTTACTTTCCTGATGCAGAATTGCATTGTTTTTCATCAAAAACGGCTATCGTTTTATTTTTCATTTTATGACGTCGTGAGCCTTTTTTTAGTTTATACAAAGTATAAAAACTCTCTCTACAGACTATTTAAGATTTTTTTTCACAAGATTATTTATTTAAACATGTGGATATGCAAGTGAGCTCTGCTTCATTTATATTCTACGAGACTATCAAAATGCTCATCATCCATTTATTAACACTTTCTAACATACTTGAAAAGTGTTTATGAAATCGGTTTTGTCTGGCCGTTTGGCCGCGCTCTAACTCCCGTAAATATACATTGTATGTAATTTATATATGTTATTAGGGTTTACAGTGGCATGTTCGGTATTGAAAATAGAGTGCGTAGCATTTATGGTTCGTTTACAGAGACGCTCAAAAGAATTTCGTTACATATGGTCTATGTGGAGAAATAGTTTGCATTTTGATGATGTTAGACCATTTCAAACATATTAAAATTGATATATATATATATCACTGAAGTTGACTACAAGATGCTTACTGCAGAATGGGGTGTGTGTAGCATTTATCGTTTATTTACAGGAACACACAAAAGAATTCGGTTACAGTACTGTCTATGAGGCATAATTGCTATAAGTACGTTTTCAGCAGTGGTATGCGTTTTTAAGTGTAATTTTTCTTTTTGCATAGTAATTGGTGTATATAAATTCTATATATCATATACAGGGTTGCACAGAACATTTCGTGTACATTTCCGTTTCTTGACGGAAATTGCTGAAAGGGTATTTTCAACTGTGCCATGCGCTAACCTAACTGAACTAAATTTTAGCATACTATGAGTATATATACAAATCTTTAGATCATATACAGAGCTGCCCAAAATAATTTAAATGCTTTTCCGATAATAGATGGTAACTGCTGAAATTGGGTTTTCAAATGTGTTATGCGTTTTTCAAGTTGTTTGTATACATATCATCGTCACATTATAAAACCGGGAGAAGTTTTGTAACAGTATTTTGAATGTGTTGGAAAGTGATTCATAATATATGATTGAAGTATGATTTTTCTTTCTTGTTTTGTTATCTCTATGAAGAATTGTATTAGCTTTCAGTTCGAAATAACCGTAATTTTATTATGACATCCTGACAACTATATTTTTCGTACTTACACACAGTTTAGAAGATTTTACATCAGAATAGTCAAGAATCTTTATTTTCATCTGGCTTATCACCGAACGTGTGGCTATCTTTCTCGTGTTTTATACATAGTTTAAACATGGGTGCAAGAAGTCCATCCAAGCCAAGACTGAAAACTTTTTTGAATATTAGGAATAACCAAATGGAAATGGACTAGAAGATTTCTGTGTCTTGCATTATGGCTAAAAATGGATCTCTTACAAGAAAAGATAGTGATTAACAGTTCTTGATAGTAAAACTACTATTATTTATGTATATAAAGTAGAATTTACTATCAGTCAAAAATCTCTCAAAGACTGAAATCAGTCTTGAGACTGAAATCTTGCACCCATGAGTTTAAAAGATTTCTCGAGAGAATATTCAAGAACTCTCTTTTTTCATCTGATTGATCCCTGAAACGTGTGGACACGCACGTGAGCTTAGCTTAATTTGTATTCTACGATATCATCAAAATACTCATCATCTACGTGCTAGACGTTTCTCACGAAGACTTTCTTCATCGGCAGAGAAACAAATGCCTAAGGTTGTGTTACATAATATCCCTTTCTCTGAAGCAAATGGGGCTGTTTCACTTTCACCTGTGTTCTCGGCCCTAGATCAGAATCTGGGCCAGGTATCGGAAGTAGCTTCTTGAGCAATACACTTGGTAATCGCTTCCTCCTGATACGAAATGGAACTCAAATTCCTAGCGAAGTGAACCCCGGGGTGAGAGGAATGAAGGATAACAGGGGTACGGAGAAAGTGTGTTTTGTAGAGGTTGAAAGATGAGCTGTTTCGAAAGTAAATAGGCGATAAAGCAGTAAAGAAACTTACGTAAACGATGAAATAAGTTTCAATGTCGATGTTCCGCCTTTTCTAGACCGATTTGCGGTTGAGTTAAAACTTAATTGAAAAGGAAAATTGAATGCTTGTCCCGCCCTAGTTATAAAGGAACGTATGTTCCGTAAACGAAGTGAATTATATTATATTTTGCAGAGTTTGTAAATGACTATGTGCTTTCCACAAGGAAAAACCTACTGTAAAAATATTTAATGCTTTTTCATTTTGAATGTATTAGCATTTGCAAGAGTGATGCGACCAATTTTCTTTAAAATTTTACATAATGTGTTTTTTCAATTTAATTTATTAATTAAATTTAATGATCATTCTTCAGAAGAAAAAAGTATAGTGATGTTGATAATGTAAAAACATAAATGAAATAAAAAATTTCTAATATTCAAAACATCGGAACTGAACTTGATTGTTTATCGATTTATTTGTATAGATCGTTTAGATTATATTGTTTAGTTTTTAACTAATTTAATTGGTTGGAAAAATCTCACTAACTGATAAATAATTATTTGTACGACACATTGAGTTTCACCATTTTTCCCCCTTCAAATAATGGAGATAAAAATGTTAAAATAAAAAATTATGTTACAGCGTCGAGTGAATCAAAGACGCTAAGATTTATTCTAATTGCTGTTGTAAAAATATATTCATTCAGAAATTTTTGTAATTATTTATCAACCTATTATCTTTTGATATTTTATACTTTATTCATCCACATGCAGATGTAACAAAAGAATGCGTTACTATACAACAAATTAATGCGACAGTTTTTGTTTAAAATTGTACTATATTACTGGTTAAAAATATATTCATTCAGGAATTTCTGTAATTATTTATCAACCTATTTATCTCTTGATATTTTATACTTTATTCATCCACATGCACATGTAACAAAAGAATGCGTTACTATACAACAAATTAATGCGACAGTTTTTGCTTAAAATTGTACTATATTACTGGTTAAAAATATATTCATTCAGAAATTTCTGTAATTATTTATCAACCTATTTATCTTTTGATATTTTATACTTTATTCATCCACATGCACATGTAACAAAAGAATGCGTTACTATACAACAAACTAATGCGACAGTTATTGTTTAAAATTGTACTATATTTCTGGTTTAAAACTGAACATTTATTTCTGGAGTAGTGATTAATTCGCTACTAATAATAAGCAAAGTTGCGGGTTAAAAGTTAATTAAAATAACAATAATTATAAATTTAAAAATATATAATAAATATGAAAGAAACAACTAATGTTTATCGTATGTGTTTGAAGTTGAAAAACACTTTTTTATCCCGTAAATTAGTAAAAAAAAAAAAAAATAACATTTTTGCTTAAAGTTTTATTATTACTTTGCAGGGAGTGTTTGCTTTTCTTTCATAATTCAATGATAATAATAATAATAATAATAATAATAAAACAGTAAAAATGTTTAATATTAAATCGATTTTAAAAAATGCATATTTATTCATAGCAAAGACCATTAATTGAAAATATGAATTATTAGAATTGCTGGGATGGAAAAGTTTTGATTGAAAAGTAAGTAAAAAAATTTAAATCAAAATTATGAAATTAAAATGTCACACGCAAAATAAAAAATAATTATGAAATCATAATCTTCAGCGCTTCCAAGATTAAAAGGAATACAGTATCCTCTCTAAATTTAAAGCGTTTTATAAAAGCGTTTGCAGATTTGTGCTTGGTTTTGATTCATACATTTTATATCAGTGAAAATTTTAGAGAAAATTTTAATTATTTCGAAAATAAAAATTTTATAATCAAATTCTTCCCCAAAATACTAAGCCGGAAAAAGGGTATTTTTTTCTACTTTGGAATTATTAATATGTTGAACAGAGCAAGTATATGAATTTGTGATTATAATTTTGAAAGAAAATATTTTTTTTTTTAAATCTTTGTTACTTTCAAACATTTTACATTTAATTTTGGAGGTGGAACTAACAAAGTTCTATTAAGTAAAAAGCACGCAAATTTAAAGTTAAAAATATAATTTTTTAAAGAAAATATTTCGAATATATTTTTGACCATTAGGGCCATCAGTTCTAAATAATGTATTATAAGCTACTAAAGTTTGCAATTTCAGCAATTTTACTACAATAAACTGAATTCAATAATAACTTCAGCAATTAAGAATCTGATATTACATCATTTGAAAGTCTATTTAGAAATTATTAATGAATTTTTAATTAGCATGAAAAGTACGTTTTTTAATTTTTCTTAGTGAATAATATGAATAGCATAATGACATTCAAGACCTTAAATATCGTTATTTAATATCAATTAAATTAAAAATCAAGCCAGCGTTCTAATAAAACATGTATACTTGATTCCTAAAGTTTTCATTTTGAGAAATATGTATACAAGCATATATTCGAAGAGAAGAGAATAAGCAAACAATATTTTTAAATAAAGAAAAGAAAAACATTATTTATTGGACCACCTTAAGGGCTTTAATTATTGCTTCAAAGAGAATTTTGTTGTTGTTGTTACTGGCTTCTATAATTGATAGGCATATTCACATTGTACTCCTTATAAGCAAGACCATACAATGAGGGTATCACCTGAATTTGATCACCCCCCGAAATTTTTCTGAGGATGACTATAAATATGCCCAAGACAATCAACATTCAAAAATCAACTACAATCAAAAATCAAAAATTAAAATTCTACGCTAGTATATCTTTATTATTTAATTCCGTTAATGAGTTGAAAAAAAAAAAAAAACAATGCAATTTCAAAAAATCTTTTTAAATTCTTTCGAATTTTCTGGTCTGGGTCGCTGTAAGAGCATAATGTTAGTATTGTCAAATAAAATGTCTATAACAGCCAGATACAGATCGTCAGACTTGTTTAAACCAAACTCTTGAAGAATACGGTAAAAGTTATGTAAAATATCCACAAACATAGCTGTTCTGACTTATATTTCTGGGGAAGACATTTTTGAAAATAAAACATTTGAAAACATGTGTACAAATATCTAAAAATGTTACATCTGAATCAGAATTTATAAATTTAAAAAAAAGACATTTAATATCAGACACTTAATGACTAAAAAATACATTAATATTACAAAATAAAATTAATTACTGTAGATGTTTGAAATATTAAACAAGCTTGTATAATTCAATAGATACTGACCACATTCCAGATTTCAAAATATATTACAATAATTAAATCTAACACCAACAATTATAAAAGTACAATTTTTCTAAAAGATACAAGATTACAGACAACTCCCCTAAACAAATATGTACAATTCCACCAGAATACGTGGTCTTACTATTATTTCAAATGCATATTTTGAACAAGAACAGATGAACACAATAGCTTTGTTTTCGATTGACAGTTGTACTGATGGGGAGCTTGTTTACAGCTCGAAACGTCTACACAATCTATTTAATTTCTAATATTAATGTGTATTTTAGTTTATTAAATGTTTGATAATAAATGTATTTTCCTTTTTTTTTTAATATGAACAAAAATTCAAATATTAATTTGGTTGACAATAATGCGAATGCATCAGCGAAGAAACATCTAAATGAGATTATAATTTTATTTGCAATGAAACGTCTTAAATTTTCTTTTGTAATTAGATTATATGGAATTATTTGAATTTTTAATAAAGCTTAATAAGCCTCTTAACACTTGCAATTAGTAAAAAACGAATCTGAAATAAGGTAAGAATGAAATTCTTGGCTCCAAATCCCCATATTCTTCTGACCACGGCCTTGGTCCCAAACCCTGACAGTCGGTCCTTATTATCAGCTACTTTATTATAATATACCAAATTCATTATTTATTTTAAGTGTAATATTGCATAGTTTGAAGGATCATTTAAAAATCCTCTCTGTCAGTAAACAATTATTGTTAAATTAAATTTTGCTTAAAGACTCATATCAATGTCATATCAATGTCAGATGCACTATTAAAAAGTAATTTATTTAATGGAGGAAACAATGCACTTAGTAATGATTTCGGAGTCTGTCTAGGTACCTTTGGTGCGTGACTTTTATTTAATTAGGTATATTATCTTTTTTAATGACAGCATTGAAGCTCAAGAAATAAAAAGGAAGTCTACTAAGGAAATGAAATCGTTATTTTATAGGCCACATTTATTTATTTTTTTAATTAAATATAAAAAGGACGGTGAAATTAGAAATGAGCAAAAATACTAATTTTTTGTTTATCTCTTGTTAAAATTTTAAATATAAAAATACACTGTCATATACTTATTAAAAGTATGTTTTCATGCTTCTGAAAGGTAAGTAATGAAACTAACATACCATAAAGTATTTCAAATGATGTTTCTGAAGTTTTTTTCGACGTCTTTAAAATTATCCATGGGTTTTATTTTTATTATCGGAATTCTCAACATTACTAAATAAGAAGCATTCTTGATATATAAAACTACAATAAATTTATGCATCTGGTTTGAAACGCTGATTTAATAAGATCTTACTAAAATAATAAAATCATTCACATTGGAATTTTTAATGAAAATTTTGTTTCGTGCCAATTTATTATTATTATTATTACCATAAATTTTCGATTATAAGCTGCCACTTTTCAAATGCAAAAAACGGTTAAAATTGGGAGGGGACTTAGTTTTTTTTTTTTAATCATTAAAAATCTGTTTTCATCATTAATTTAGAAGTAAAAATTGTAAATATACACGGGTGAGAATCTTCTGCTTTTTACTCTATAACAATAAATAAAAATCACATAAAATATACTCTCCTCCCAAAATTACTGCTTCTCTCCCCTTGTCCCCGAAGGGGGGAATCTACGGAGGGAGGGGGTGTAATTTAGATGATAGCTTTTTTAGTTATTGTTACTAGAGAGCACCAAATAGAACTGAAGAATTTTTTAAGACTCTCAAAATTTTCAACTTTTTGTGCGGATGTGTGTGTGGACGGGGGTGTGAAGGAAAGCAGACATTTCACGCAGGGAGTGGGGGGGGGGGGGGTAGTCTTTGAAATTATATAAAAACAGAAGTGGAAATCCGCCAAAGAGGTAAAAAATTCTCTGCCGTGGATTTTTTAAATAAATTTTATACGCAAAAAGTTTTTTTTTTTTTTTTTTTTTTTTTTTTTTGGGGGGGGGGGGGATATGAAAGAATGAAATTGAGTATGAAGAGGATTTAAAAGAAAATGAAAATTGTTTAAAAGTGGATGGGGGGGGGCTTATTTTCGAGAATGGGGAGAGAGCTTACAGTTGGGATTTTAATGTATTATTATTATTATTATTATTATTTGAAAATAACTACCTATCGGATTAAAAATTGGATGCAGAATTTTGCAATAAAATCCTTTTAAGTGATAAAGTAAAAAAGTGCAGAAAACATCTTGAAATTTGGAACGCATTGAGTCTTTTAAAATTATTTTTAAAAAGTAACTTATAGCTTTGAAAAAAAATTAAACTTTCAATTTTTTTTTCAAATATTTATTGAATGCAAGGTACAGAATATTTATTTGAAGAAGTCCACTGTCCTCTTAACAGTTTGTATGCGATTTCTTCAATTATAAACACTCATGTTTAAATATGTAGAAAACATGTTTTATATCCACGATTCGGGAAGAAGTATCAACTTGTGTCAAACAGCATAAATCAATAAGAAAACGAAGAATAAATCAGAACGTAGGAAAACTTCTTAATATTGTGTTAATTACCATAATATATTTCCTGCACGTTCAAGAATCTGGTAGAGTGTTCTTTTAATGTTTCTAGAATGTTTCAAAAACATGTTGTAACGTTCATTTGCTAATTATGAAAATATTTAGAAATTGGCATACTTTATTTTTATGGAATGAATTTTGTAATCACTGAAGCAAAGGTTTCATTATATATGTTTTCTTATCTATGCAAATTAAGACTTAAGCATTCACTTCGAAAAAAGGAAAATTTCTAGCTAATCGCACAAGTTTTTGAATGTGTATCCAATGAAAATAATTGAGAAATTTCCAATAGGCAGATAATTTTAAAATATAAAGTAAAAAGTTGATGACAGCTGGTTATGTATCATGTTTCCGTTTTAAGAGTCTACTTTAGTCACGCGATGACACTCGCAAGCTAATGTTAAACTAATTAGTGGCAGCATTGTTTTAAATTGTTTTTGCATTCCAATATTTTTGAGTGACTGCTTTGCAAAGGATATCTGAGGTCGATGTATAACATTGTATTTTTGTAATTTTTCTATTATGGTTGCATTTTCTTTTCTTTTTATGAGGATACTTGCAGGGCCTGATAACTGCATAGGTCAACTATTCCCTGGCCTTGGGCCCACTGTAGATAGGGGACCCAAAATGAGTAAAATGATTTCGAAAACAATTCCTAAAATTGCAATTTTCTGAAATGGTTTGCTCAATAAAGATTTTGATTAACTGACAACCGTATCGCAGTATCTAATGCAAGGTAATATGCATGGCTGTAATAAGTCACTTTCTTCTATCTACCGCGTATTTTTGAGGTGGGAATTTAAAGGTTGAGGTGGTATTTTTAGGAGTAATTTTGAGGTGGAGGCCCCGTTCCTTATATTGTCCAACCCGTTCTTTGAAAAAAGCTTAAATTGTGTATGTTCTAGATTAAAAAAATACATCAATAAAATTTATTTTTTAAGAAATATTTAGGGTGAAGAGATGTTTAAGGTATTATATAGCATCAAACAACAAACATTTAAATTAACTTCAGTATCACGAGAATATTGATGAAATGTAGGAAAACCTTCAAATATTGTCGAGAAAATTGTCTATCTGAGATTTTGGTTTGAGAGAGGCCCCTAAAAGGTCTGGTCAGGAACGAAAGGTCAGGGGTCTTAACCCCTGACAACCTTAATCGGGCCCTGGATAATTTCACTTTCGGGACTGGTTCCGAAATTGGCAGTGCCCATAAAATAGAAAAAGAAAAAAAAACTGCAGCCTAAAGGGAAAAAGTACAAAAGTACAAAATTATACATCGACTTGAGATATCCTACATGCAGACCTCCGCCATTGGTTTAACATAAGCATGCGAGTGTATTCGAATGACTGTCGTAGGCTCATCAGAACTGTTTCTCAAATATAAACTCTAATCTGTCATTGCCATTCAATTGCATTACGCGAATTTAAAAGTTGTGTACATATAATTTTTTAATTGGGATCGTACTACAAAATTTACACGCTGATGGAAGGTGGTGTAAGATGTTTGAATAACTGTTTATTTTGAAAAAAAAAATTGGCAAAATGTGAAAGATGCAATTCTACTGTAGCATGGAGTTACTGAAGCAAAGCGACTTGGTGTGAAACGAATGTTCTTCATTATATGATTTTCATTAAATATGATAAACATAAAATTCACATAAAGAAGGAAGCTTTAAAAACCATTTAAGCTGTTGAGAAATAATCTGGCATTTAACAATGTGGGAAAAATTCTTATGCCACGAAGAAAAGAAATTGAATAAGAAATGCTTCGATAATTCTATTAAAAAAAGAAGTAAAAAGCTTTTATCCGCCAGTTTATTTAAAGTCCACATAGTTATGAAAAACGTTTTTGTGACCTTGATGATGCATCTGAATAAGTTTACTAAAAGTAGATGATTATACACAAAGGATTAAGATTAGAATCTTAATGTTTTATAGGGGAAATATCGATTGAAGTGTTTTCAATAATCTCCAGTTGAATGTCAAGGGGAAAAAAAGTATGTTGCATACATAATTTGATACAATTTTCTTTTCATTTATGAAGTGTGTGCATTGAGCCTTTTAAAGAATATTGTGGATTGAGAAATAGTTGCACATGATTTTCACGTTACGCAATGAAACAAGAAGCTTGTAAATTTGAAGATGTTTTTCAGATATTATGCTGCTTTTCATAATCAAAATATTTTAATGCTCTGAACAATTCATTCCATGAATAAATATTTTGTTTAATTATTTGTGTTATTTATTTAAATGATTTTTCGAGGTTTAATAATCATTTTTATAAAGTAATCGAAGCATGTACCAAGTGAGTCAATGGTGTACCTAAGATTATGGTTTGTGAGAGGCTATAGATTTTTAGATATGTACTATACGCGTTGTGTTCGGACCATTTTTCTTACATCAGACTCGGACTTGACTTCATTCTTTCTAGGCTGAGTTAAGCTGTCCAGTTCCTTTCTTTCTTTCTTTTTTTAAAAAAAAATAGTGATGTTATACATCTGTTAACAGAATTTGGTTTATTAAAAAAGAAAGACAAACTTTCTAAAAATCTACATTTATTTATTTCTTTATACAGCTTTAAAATTATGATATCTCTAATAATATTTTACTTTTCTTGTAAACTATATTCAGTTTATTTTTACTGGATTTTCATTCGAATGTGTCTATGTGATCATTAATGTTGTAATTTGGCATAAAATGGCTTGAAAACTCATAATGGGAAAGATGCTGTACTTTAAAATATTTTAATAAATATGTATACAGTATTCTTTTTTAAAATAATTTTTTAATTGTAGATAATGTTGGTTAAGAAACATAGATTTTATTTTTCTCTCTTTTTACTCCTTTTTTTTTTTTTTTTTTTTTTTTTGTAGAAATTGAGAGGGATTGCTCAGGACTGATTTTATTGATTTTTGCTCGGACCAAACTTATATCTTTTATACTGGACCGATGTAAAAAAAAAGATAACTGTTTTCTATGCCGCATCAGACCGGGATCTGAAAATTTCGGCCTATGTAGACCAGTATGTTTACATGACACTCGGGAGCAGACGATCAATGATCAGACGACAGTCAATTAAAATTAGGCAAAATCAAGTTTATCTTTAAAACATTTTGGAGAAAAAAAATTATTAACTTGTATCTGATAATTTAAACAGAAACAGAAATCAAGCTAATAAATAATATATTTAATCGATTGAATTACTCGACCTGTCATATTATGGCAGTTATGTCATATTATGTTAGTTTATGAAAGGCGAAAATGTTTGATTATAAAATCTTCTATAAAATCTTCTTTATTTAACTGTAACAAGTTAAATGTTTAGAAAAAATAATTGGCATATATTTAACGTGTTCATATTTTTTATTAAAAAAAAGTTTTAAAATATAAAAAATTCAGAAATAAAATCAATATTTTCCAAAATTTCTATAAAGGTCTTTTAGAAAAAAAAAAAAAAAAAAAAAAAAAACTTTCATAATTTTATGAAATTTTATATCTTTAGTCTAGTCTCGGTATTTGGGAGGGGCTTCGTCTCCTTTAGCTGCCTCCCATGGGTGCGCCACTGAAATGAGTACATTAAGATCACCGCATTAGTGTGAAATCACTTACATGAAAATATTTGATTGGCTAGTGATTTTTTTTTTCAATAAAACAATCAAAATTAAAAAATGATCGAAAATTACGAAAACCCTGACAAAAATTAACGTTAATTTCTAGATTATTTTCACAGAAGCCAGAGAACTTCAATGAATCAATAAAATCCCTACATTTTTAAAACAAAAAGCTCTTTATTATGAAAGAAACAAATCCTATTCGAAGTCTAAATTTATTTATTACTTACCCATCATACGTAGTATAGGGTAAATCTTGTAATCGTTCTGAAAATCGGAAATTTTTTTTGACGGATTTACACGTTTCAAACACTGGAGATTCCGAAAAACATATTTTTAGGGAAAAACATTTTGCCGCCCGTCTATCTGTGTGTGTGTCTGTAAACGCTCTATCTCCCGAACAAATTGAGATAGAAACTTGAAATTTGGTATGTACTTAGTATGTAATAATGGGAAGAAGCTTATTGAATTTCAGTAACCTCGATTATCCGGAATTTTTTTCCGGACTCTCCAAAATATTCGTTCTGATAAAAGGTATATAAATTTTTTTGAAATTGTTTATTTTAAGGAGTGAATATAAAAGACAATAAAAAAACATAAATTTTGCATAAAGAAGGTAGTCGATTGGATAATTAGTTGCCACCGAGATATTTATAATCCTATTTACCGCACTCTTCGATTTTTCATGACCCTGTATTTCATTCAAATTTCAATTCAAAGATATATTTTAATTGTAAATGAAACGCTTAATCCGAAGCAGTAAACCTTTAGTTAACAGGATTATCAATTTTGGAGTTATAAGGATGTTTCTTTTACGCAATTCAGTAATCGAGCATTTAAAGTTTATGACGTCATCAAGCCACGATTTTATTCGAATTGCAATGCATTTTATAAATAGTTTACACATGTTTTATTTTCATATTTTATATTAGGCATTTCCATGATGATGTGTAAGTATTACGGTGCCCCCCCCCCCAAGACTAGTTTTTTATTGTCAACGAAAATGAGTTAGTGAATGAATATAGTTATTATTGCACTGAAAGAATATATTAATTCACAATATCTCACAGATTTCATCACATTATCTCGCGCAAGTTGTGATGCTAATTCGGATCTATTGTTCTTTATTCGCGTCTCTCAAAAAATAAGTCTAATTTAACCCGAGAACATACGCACGATGTATGACATACTCAGGGTACATACAATCTTTATTTTATAACGACTTTTTTCGCATTGTAATCTTCGTCTTATTTAATCCCAGACAATCGTTACAAGTTTTGCGATAAAACAACACGAGGATTGCCATTCGAAAATGGTGGTGACAAAAGTATAGATCGTACGCACTCTTGTTATGTCATACTCTGTGCGCCTGTTCATTAGTTAATCGAAATTTTAAGTAACTTTAGACACATATAGATTACAATTACGATTTTCTGTCGTTAATATTTTAAAGAAAATTAATAATACCGTCTAAAGTAGTTTTTAGAGGTAAATATCAAACTTTGCAGATTATGTTTTTTTTTTTAATGCCCTCTGTTTCATTGAGCTTTTGGAATATCGTTTCCCCCCCCCCCCCTTGCTATCCCATATGCATGATATAACTAGGGTCCTATTGTATTAACAACATTTTTACGGAGTTGCTAATCTACTTCGGAGTATTATTTATTTCGTCCATTTTATAAGATGATGCAAGAATGGTGGGATTATGAAAAATCCCAAACGATTAACAACAAAAACATCATTTAAGTAAAATCTATAAATCGATCGCAGTTATTTTTTCTTACATATACCTAAAAATAAATGTTTAAATTTTACTAAAAGTACTTGCATAACGAAATAACTGTTAGAAAAAAAAAGTTGTTAAAATGAGATAAAGCAATTAATACAAATGCTTATTGACAACGGAATAGACACCGCATATAAAGGAAACGATTGTGAAGGTCTATTGCCATAAAAAATAGATTAATAATCTTATCACCTGTTTAAAAAGAATCCTTTACTTGATATCTTTTTTTATTGTTACGTATAAGATGTTGGTAAATAAGTTTAAAAGATTACAGCCTTACTTTGGCTCTCTTAAAATGGTCTTAAAATAATCTTTTATTCTTATAAAACAATTTTTTTTAAACCCTTTCTGGGTCTATCCATCCGAGCTGAGTTCGAACAAAATAAAATAATGAAAGTCAGCTTTACCTTTACAGGCATATTTTCCGTTATTTTTTAAATGATTTTTAAAAAAAAACATTTTTAGGAAGAATTGTATTATCAGTATGGCTATCACACTTGAAACTTATTTACTTATAAGAATGAACATGTAGCACGTTAGGGTTAGGCTTCCTATTAATTAGGGCATGTATTTTCCTTGACCATTATTTTCCTTAGCGATTATTTTTGTTAGTATCTGCATGTAGTAATGATAGTACATGTCTATACATTTATTATTATGACTTCATTTATGTCTCAGCAATTAGCAATAATAATAATAAAAGTTTCGTTAATTCTCATGACACCGTTGGGGATTCTTTTGTTTCAAACATATGTTTCACTGTTTAAATTTAAAATAGGGACTACTTTTCAGAACGAATAATTTGTGAAAAAACATAAAGAAAGTTGTTATGTCTGTTTAATCCTGTTGCAATACGATATTCTCCAAACGTCTTCAAAAATTCTTCCTTAGCCTATTTTGCCTTATGAATAATAGGCAAGATTCGTTAGAATATATTCGTTAGATTTCAGTAAATGACATATTCGCTAAATTTCAGTAAATTTTATATTTTGTGATTTGGATAGCTACTTTTTAAGTTAATTTTTCCTAAAATTGAAAAGAAAAAAATGGACCGGAAGAAGTTAAAAAGAAAATGAATTTTTTGAACCTTAAATCCCGAGATAAATTGAAGATAAAGGGAATAAAAAGAGGGGAACCTTAAATATACAAACAGTATTAAAGATAATTGAGATATTGCAGTACCATTTACACATACATTCATACTAGTTCTCAGTTCAGATACACTGCGCAATTACTTTTTCTTGATATTTTGTATGCTCATAAGCAGTTTGGATTTAGCTATAAGAGGTTTGGATTTTGGGATAAGAAGTTTCGGAAATATACACTGCAAAAAATAATTGTTGATTTTACAGTATAAAACTGGCATCCCAGCTGCCAGTATTATACCGTAAAATTAACAGTATTACTGCTTATTTTACTATTTAATACTGTTAATTTTACGGTATAATACTGGCAGCTGGGATGCCAGTTTTATACTGTAAAATCAACAATTATTTTTTGCAGTGTAGGCTCATTTCTCAATAATATTTTACATTTTGATAGTGTAAAACAAAACGGAACCTATTTATAACGGAATTCTTCCGTAAACAGAAAATTTAATGGTGCTGGCGAAAAGAACACTCTACAAGGGAAAATGTACTTGTTAAGATGGATACTTCTCTAACTTGAATTTTTTCCCCACATGATTCCGTTTTAGCTCGTTTTACTGTATTTGTCAATTAAACAATAACCAATATAAACAGTTTCAAGCAAGAGCATCAAATTTCGTACAAATTGTATCCTTTTAAGTTTTGTCAGCTTTTAAGATTGAATTCTTGAACGAACTGATCTATTGATTATACAGTTTTTCTCAGTATGTACCTATTTTACATATATTAAAGCATTTTTCTATATAAAAACCATGTAGATGATGGCATTTAAAATGTATAACATACATTTGAATCGAGAATTTCTCGGATAGCTATTGAACTTAGAGGAAAATACGGAAAAAAGCTCAAATCAAATGGTTGACGATGTAGACAAACAACAGTAATCTGAGAATGCGCCAGATAGAAGGCGGTGAAAATATTTTTTAACATTTTAAAGATTTTTACGAACATTTAACAACGGAAATGGATTTTTAACAACATCAACAGGCTGTTTTTAAGACTTCTTCATATAGAAAGGAAGTCATGTATTTTAAATCACACCTACATGGTTTTTATATAGAAAAATATTTTAATGATTTTAAAATAGGTAAATACTAGGAAGAATTGTATAATTGAATATGAAGTTATTGTAACTTAAAAACTAATCTATTAATTAAACGAAGATGATTGAACTGAAATAAAATTTTTGTCAGTGAATCAAAACAAGAGTTCTTGCTACGTTCTCTACAAAAATTGTTTAGAAAACTTCGTCAAATGTGATTTTGAAAAATAAATGAGTGACTAAAAAAATATGTTGATTTATCAGAAAAACTTTCACAAATGTGATGCCAATAAAACAAAAACAAAAGAAAATAAACTCATTTATTTTACGGAAGAAATCTGGGTTTTGCTACAAACTTTCTGTTTTTTAACAGCAAACTTCTGTAATTAACTTTAAAAAGAAAAACATAAAGTTTGTAAACAAAAGAAATATCATTTTCTTACACTTATTTCTATTGGCGTTTCAATGAAAATCCCTCCCACCCCCTACAGTATAATTAACAGATACAACAGTAAAACCTGCTAGTATTGAATCAAAAGGGGCCAAGAAAAAATTGCATTTTACATAGACCAGTCTTTATAGATACCTCATCCCGTAAAAAAACAATTCCACCGAAAGTACGTTTCTTTTACACATACACTACTCGTATACACAGACCTGCCAAGTCTCCGGCTTTTTGGACACCAGTAATTTAGTACAGAAAATGTTGTTTTATTTAAGCAGAACATTTTGCGATTTAAGAGAACAATATTTTCTCTAAAAAATTACTGGTGAGCAAAAATCCGGAGACTTGGCAACTCTGGTATACATGGTAAAATTTCTCCAAACTTATCTTATTGAAATAATTTCTACAGAAAAAATGATTATTAATCATACAGATATGATTTTAACTAGTATTACTTATAAAGCTAACTTTCAAGTTTACTCTGTTCTATAAGAGTCATTATTTCCATAGGTTATAGACAGTACTCAAGTTTATAATTATAATTAGAAAATTTTAAAAACATCTTAAAACATATATTTCAAAATTTCATAATTCATTCAAAGTGCTTCATACATATTTTGAATTCTGAAGTTTAAACAAACGTGATTGAAGAAAGATAAGCAAGAAAAACTCTAACATTAATTTTGATCATTGACGAAATTATGTACATAGATTATCTATGATAGAAACATGTTTATCCCAAAGCTCTCTTTTGTAAAATAAATCCACATAGCAAAACAGAATTTTGTTTTTAAAAAACTGGTAAAAATCTAATAATAAACTTTATTTTTTAATAAATAAATAATTTTATGGATCACAGATTTGACCATTTTATTCGAAATAGTTAAAAAGAGAACATTTCGACATGTTTTAAATAGTTTCAAATTTTCATAACAAAAAAAAAAAAAAGAAGAAGAAGAAGAAGAAGAAAAAGAAAGAAAAGAAAACACTTTTACGTATTCTTTAAGCTTTCACTCTTTCCAAACGCGCGATTAAATGCATATAAACAAGTAAAATTCTAACTACAATTTAGGTCACTGAATATGCTAAACAGGAATTATTCAAATCTATTACTTTTTACGAAAACACGTGTTTATTCCAGTACTCTCCTTAATAAAATAAATCTACATATTAAAATGGAAATCTGCTTTATAATAGTTTGGACAAATTCGATTATATTTTTTGACACGTAATCTTTTTTCCCGCATCAAAAACTGAATCGTGCATGTTTTGTTCATAATAGCTATAGTATTTACAGAATACTTTATATTTGAGCCTTCTTTTTGTAGAAGTAATACTGAAATTTAAAGTACAGAAATGCGAGTAATAAACCGAATATATTTTTTTTTATAAATTTATTTAAAATTGAAAAGGTAACAATAAATTATTACATTTCAAATAAAATGATTTAAATCTGTAATTTTACTATTATCTATTATGCTACATTTTTACTCCTGTAGGATATATTGCATATTATTTTTAAAATTACTAGTGAAAAAATGGTACTTTTCCGTTATACGAATACCATTGTCACCAAGCGTACACTTACATACATTTAATGCATACATTTACATACATTTACATACGTACATTTATATACATACATTTACATACATACATTTACATACATTTACATACATTAGCATACATTTTGGCATGGTGTCCGTATAACGGAAAAGTACCAAAAACATTTATATTCTAGCTTGTATATTTATTACAAAATTATAAAATAATTGTTCAAAAATAAATATTTTAGTATTTCTTTGTCCACTGACACCTAATATACAGACTACTGACACTATGTTTTCACAGTTTTATTTCCTTGGATGTAGCGTTCATTAAATACAGAAAGACATTAACTAAAAATCATCATGTTTCGATTATTTACATATTTGTAAGGTACTTTTTTCTGAACTTAAATTGCATTACTGCATATCTGTTATTTAAAAACAGGTAAGAATCTTTCACTCTATGCAGCTGTAGCCTCTGACAAATTAGTATGATATTACTGTCTATATAAATCTTCACATGCTTTCAAATAAAATTTCAGAATTTTAAGTATTACTATTAATGATTATGCTACCAAAACTTGCCAATAATTTTGCTTTTAGACATTTGACTCTAGAGTAAAAATAATTAACAATTTCCAATTGCTTTTTTCACAACACGAAGTTTTTTTAGTTTTGACGTTATAATTTTTATGATATAAGGGATAGTCATAAAAATTTGTGATAAAAATTGATAAAAATTGATTAAAAAAAAGTGATATTGATAAAAGTGAATTGATAAAAATTGATTAAAAAAAAGTGATATTGATAAAAGTGAATTGATAAAAAAAAGTGATAAAAATTTCGAAGAAAAGACTTTGTCATTTGAAAAAAGGAAAATTCATTATCCTTTGAGATATACTGAAGCATCTCTAAATAATTTGTCAAAAGTATCATCAAATGAAATGAAATAATTGATTTTTTATCAACAAAAGAAGAGATGATACAATTTCCTTTATCTGTTGAAAACATTTTGATTTCCTGAAATCATTTCTTGTACATTCTCTAGTTGCCGGCAATTCGGCGAAAGCGTGTCTCATTTGTTTTTCCGAAATTTGACACATTCAGGTCCATCATTTCACGAGCAACTTCCCAGTGAAACACGTTTTAAGTAACACATGACTGAAGAACACTTTTAATATTCCGTTAAACCGTTCTTATTCATCTTTCTTTATTTTGTACTTCCGAATTAAACTAATCGGCAAGCAGACCCAGTCACGTGGGTGTGCCACCACCTTTGCTCTACTTCCGATGTTTCAGCTGTTAATGAGGCAAAACGGTGCGCCCCAGTTAAAAAAGAGTTAATTTCCCAATTAACGCATTTGTTTGACTACATAGCTATACAATGCTTCAGGCTATCTGAAAGTCATGTTGCCTCTTTAAATTGCGATGAAAAAATTGAGTCATCGGCTGATTCAGTAGCCTACTTCTATAGAAGCTCCATCTTAAGACACGCGAATGCAATTTAGAAAAACTAGAAGTGCAGCTTTCTGAGGATGAGTCGCTGCATTATTATGAAACACACAAATTCGGGAGCACTGTCTTCCAAAATAATAATAAAACAAGAAAGAGAAATCATGAATCAAGCATATGATAGTGAAACATTTTCCAACACATTCAGAATATTGTATCAAAACTTCCTAGTTTAATATGGTAAAAGATAATATCTAAGTAAACGATTTGGAAAACGCGTAAAACAATTGTAAACCCAATTTGGGCAATTATTATCTACAGACAGAAAAAAAATACAAGCCCTTTTGTGAATCTCTGTATAATATCTATCTATTTGTATATATATATATATATATATATATATATATATATTACATATTATCCTAAAATTTAGTTCAGTTAGTAAAAGCATAATACAGGTGAAAATTCTCTTTCAGCAATTTCCATCAATAGACGGAAATGTACTCGGCTGTATCTCATACACAGGTTTTTTTTAAGGATTTCTCATACATAGCTGTATTTTTGTACAGCTCTGTATACGGTCTATAGAATTTATACATATAAAGTAAAATTAAAAGAAAAATAGTTAAACTTAAAAGCGCATACCATAACTGAAAACAAACTTCCAATAATTATCGCTAATAGACAGTACTGTATTCAAACTCTTTTGTGTGCCCTTGTAAATGAACGATAAACACTATGCACAACATATTCTACAGTAAGCATCTTATAGTGCACATCAGTAATGTATATCAATTTTAACATGTTTGAATAGTGTAACATCATGAAAATATGTTGGAAACGATTTTTTCTTATAGACCATAAATGTAATGGAATTCTTTTGAGTGTTTCTGTAAATGAAGTATGAATACTACACATTTAATTTTCAATAACCAACATGCCATAGTAAATTTCAGTTACATACATCAATTGCATGGCAATCCGACTACATTTACGAAAGGTAGAACTCGGACAGACCGACAGACAGACGGCCGGACAAACCGAATTCACAAGTGCTTTTCAACTACACTGTAAAAAAAATTTGTAAATTCACGTCCATTCTCGTAACTTCCTGCCGTAATTTTATGGGAAATGTTCTTTTTTCAAGGTAAACGGTCAATTTCCGTACATTTCATGTTTTTACGGGCAAAAACCGTTTATGTAAGAACAAAGTTCGTTTATCTAGGGACAAATAACGCTTTCTTATGGACAGTGCCTGGAATGTCTGCTTCAGTAATTTTACTGCAGCAATTTTTTGCAGTGTATGTTGGAAAGTATTAAAAGGAATGAAGAAACGGCAAATTTTTTTTGGCACCAGAGTGCGAAGATAAATATATTTTTTTTATCTTTAAATTAACTCTATTTGAATTTTTCACGGGTAAAAGTCATGGGTAATTCGGTAGCCTATACATAAGTAGGCCGCTGAAGACAGGGGAATGCAAATTCGGAAGAAGTGAAAGTGCAACTTCTTGACGATGAGCCACTGCTTTATTACGAATACGATTAGACCAACAGAATAAAATAATTTAAAAAATGCCCTGTCTTATTGGCAGATTTTATTTACCCGCCAGAGTGTCAATAAATATATTTTTTAATTTATAAATGATCTTTGTTGCAAATATTCTTCAAATGCCTTCCCTTTGTGAGACCAATAAAACATGGCTTTTAAAATTCTTTTATTCTGTTGGTTTAATCATATTGTCTAATTTGTGTGTTTCGTAACAAAGCAGTGACTCATCGTCCGGAAACTACACTTTCACTTTTTCCGAATTTGCATTCCCTTGCCTTCAGCAGCCTACTTATGTAGGCTACCAAATTACCCATGACTTTTATCCGTGAATATTCAAAATAGAGTTAATTAAAAAAATTAAAAAGTATATTTATCTTCGAACTCTGGTGCCAAAAAAAAATTGCCGTTTCTTCATTCCTTTTAATACTTTCCAACATATAATTCGGTTTGTCTGGCTGTCTGTCTGTCGGTCTGTCCGAGTTCTACCTTTCGTAAATGTAGTCGGATTGCCATGCAATTGATGTATGTAATTGAGATTTGCAATGGCATGTTTGGTATTGAAAATGAAGTGTGTAGTATTCATAGTTCGTTTACAGTAATACTCAAAAGAATGCTATTTTAGGACTTGTAGTTGAGACTGAACATTAATAAGTATGTTTCTGTTAGTTGTTCATATGTCAGTTGTAAGATTTCTCTATGTCTTGTTTAATATTGCCATGCCTCTAACCAAACACTATAATAAAATGTTTAATATGCTATGACTTGCCTCACAAAAAATTATCAACTGACAGTACAATTACTTTTTAGATCAGGAGAGGGTCAGTTATAACTTAATCCCTTTCCCATGATTAGGATTCAATCATTACAATAGGTATATATTTTTTTCAATAAATAAAAATAATAACGACTAATGAGGCATCTTCCATTATCTGAGTCTACAGCACAAGAATTTGAAAATATTTTTATTTCCCGATCGGGATGCTTTTATCATAAATAACCCGACATATTTTCAGAGGTTGAAAGTAATAAGGAACGCTGTCTCTTAAAAACGATATCATGATATCGGGTGATACTCAAAATATAATAAAAAATAGTAAAACTAATGTGCCCTACACAAAATAGCCTAAAATAATTTTAATCAACGGTATAGTGTAAGAACTTTTAAAGACATCATATTTAGAAACGTTTGATAGAAAACTTTTTAATCACCCATTTTAATAAATCCAAAGATCAATTTTTAGTGAAATAATATTGCGAGTAAAATAAATATGCATTTTTAATTGCTATCACATTCATAAAGGAACCGAATGAATAAAAAAAAAATAAAGAATTGATGGATTGTTTGTGATTTATCCAATATTGTAATTCACCTGTTGGTTCTCATGCTTTTATAACTATAATGATGGACTGGAGAATAAAATGTGGCTTGAAGTTTTGAAAGTTGTATGAAAGGTATAAGTGCAGATTCCCAAAATTTGGAAGCAGCCAGTGGCTCTTAAATCCAAAAAATCCAGTGGCCACAATTGTGAAACAAACACATAAATAATAGTGTTTATATGGGGTAAAACGCGAAACAAAAAACTCAGCAATTCAAAGTGTACAGTAATTTATTTAATATACACACATACACAACAAAATTTGAATATTAATTAAGTGTAACATAAATCTTAAATTATGTACAGTCAGAAGATAAAGTTAGGCAAGATACAATATATATATATATATATATATATATATATATATATATATATATAGTACATATAAAAGGAAATCTGAATGTGTGAGATTATTTTCCACTATAAAATTCAAAACACTTCAAACATTTGTTTTTCTATATATATATATATTTAACACAGACTATGTAAAATTGTCAGACTCAAACTGCTACAAATAACATTGCTATTCGAATATATTTAATAGTTTGCTGCGTTAAACAGATAATTCTGAAATGTTAATAAAATTTGCTATGTGTTTTGGTCTTGATCTTAAAAAAAAAAATCAAAATTTCACAATGGTGACTGGGAATACCAGAAATTGATCTTTTTTAAATCACATGCCGACTTAAACACCGAAAGTTAGTGGCCACAGCAAAAAATTTAGTCGCCATGTGGCGACTGGCGACCATGAATCTGCACCTATAATGAAAGGGTGCACTTTCTTTTGTCTATCAACTAAGTCTATAGCATATGACTAAAGAATACACACATTTTTTTGCTTTAAATTATAATCAGAATTAAAGTAATTTTTATTTTCAGATTTTTTGAGAGTTCGAGATTAAACATAGTGTCTCGGAAAAAGAAAATTTTATTAGACTTCTTTGATGTTTCTTTTTTATTTTTAATAGTTTAAAAAATATTAAAAATAATTTACAGCATTTATACAATTGTTAATATTTTTTTTTGTTCTTGAAATGCTATTCAATATTTGATTTTTTAAAAATGTCTGTCTAAGTTTGCTAACGATTTAAAAAAAAAAAATTACAGGAAAAAAAAAAAAAAGATTTAGTTTCAACACTTTCACAATCGAATTTTTTTTTTAATAGTAAAATAGATATTAAAGTATCTTTTTATTTACTTTTCAATTTCACATTTGACAGTATGAGCGAGAAAGTAAAAACATTACGTAAAAAAAAAAAGGTTAAAAAAACTTTTTTTGCTTTAAATTATAATCAGAATTAAAGTAACTTTTCTTTTCAGGTTTTTTTTTTACCGGATCTGCATAGGAAATTGAAGATTAAACATAGTACTTCGTAAAAAGAAAAGTTAATTTGACTTATTTTGACTTTTGATGTCCCTTTTCTTTTTTATATAGTTTAAAAAATATTGGAAATATTTTACTGCATTTATAACATTGTTACTAAATTTTTGTGCTTGAAATGCTGTTCAATATTTGCAGTTTTAAAAATGTCTTTCTAAGTTTGCTAACGGTTTAAAAAAAATTACAGAAGAAAAACGATTCAGTTTAAATACTTTCACAATTGATCTTTAATTTAATTTTTTTAATAGTAAAATACATTAAATTATCTTTTTATTTATTTTTCTAATTTCACATTTCTTTAACAGTATAAACAAGAAAGTAAAAAAAAAAAAAAAATTGCATGAAATTATTTTTAAAAATGCATTTGTACTTTAAGAGGAGTTCCTACTTCTTTGGCCTAAATTCACGTCATTTTTACATCTTTTGTTTTCGTTACAAAGAAAAGAGTCATCACCTTCAGATTTTTTACATTATATTTATTGACATTTCACTTATATATTTAAAGTTTTGTGTGTAAAAAAAAAATGAATTATGCGCCTTGTGCGACGGGGAGTACTTTCAGGTGCGCGCCGTAAACTTCCAATCGGGCGACCGTTTTTCTACAAAAACAAACACCTGAAACAAATTTGGTTGCCAAATTATGAAAAAGCATTAACTTATCTGGAGTTTAAACCAACATTTAGTTTTAAAAGTTGATTGTTGACAAAATGGCGTAGAATTTTTTTTACGATATTAAAAAATATTAATCAATGGAAATTGTACTTTCAGTTGTACGAGCTCCAGCAAAAATGACTACCTTTCTATGAAAAAAGAATCCAATCGATGGAATAGTTCTAGAGAAAAATGGTCGCCCGCTTTAAAAAACATGGTTTTGAGAAAAACAAATTACAAATTTAATCACAACAAAACGGGTGACATTACGTTCAACGAGAAAAATAGACTGTAAGAAATTGGAATATCGCGAAAATGTTTTAAGGAAACGATCAACGCACTTGAGGTATGCAAAAAACAAAAAATAAAATAAAATTATTCATACAATTTTAAGATACAAATGCATCTTTAAGTTTCAACACAATTAAGCCAAAGATAGGTCAATTAAGAAATCAGTTTCAGAAATATGGAATCTATGTATTAAAAAACATGAATTAAGGTCAAAGTCATTTATTTTAGGTCAAAATGAAGAAAATTTTTCTTGTCCCTTACAAAACACTCGGAACTTTCTTATTAATAGTTTGGTTCTCAAATTATGTTAATGTCAAGTTCAAGATGTCATGGCCACTTAGAGAAAGTCCGAACTGTCGCTTGTCTCGCTTAACTTGTTCCATTGACATAATTTGCTTCTAAAGTGATGTAAAAATCATAAAATTAATGCTGTATTACAAATTAATGTGAGCTAATATTATACATGTGTATTTAATTATGCTGCAGAAAATAGCATTCATGCATATCCTGCAATTATTTTATTGCGTTCTACAATTTTCTAAGATAGTTAACACTTAAAGTATCCCCAATGTATATAATTTACTCAGAATAATATCTAGCTGTTCCCCATACACTCAGGCCTGACTACAAAAAAGGCAAAAAAAGAAAAAAGAAAAGAGAAGAAAAAAAAGAAAAAAATACAAGCACAAGCTCTTGTCCCTCTAAAGTTTAAGAGATTTCCCAAAAAGTCTGAAAAATATAGCCTCCAGTTCCCATTATTATTCTATTACATTATATATTTAAAGCAGTTTTAAGAAAACTAGCATAAAACAAGATATACTATCAATATATTAACTTTGTTTTGTATATTATAAATGCTGATAGTAAAATAGTATTTTGGTTGTGAATTTTAAAAGAAGTTGCATCTGAAGATTTAATTCAAGGTATAGTTAACACGTACCTTCTTTATAACTAATTTTCGGAAGTAAATCAGTAGATTAACCAGTAGAACCGGTAGTAATTCTTAACCAGTAGGAATTTGACTCCATAGCTAACAATTGAAAAATTTCGTACAGAAAAATATACTCTATAATATTTTTATAATATTTTTATACGGACAAGGTAAAATGAAAACTGTTTAATGAATTCTGCTAAGCCAGTCTTGGGAATGATATTTGTAACATGAGTTCCCATGTGTGCATAATTTAAAAAAAATTCCCCTTAGTAAAAGGGGTTCTCGAAATAATACTGAGCTTACCTAAATTCTGAGGTTAATCGGGGCCGGTATACATGCAAGGTTCATCGCGAAAAGAGAAGTTATTGCAGAAAATTGGGCTGATTAATAAAATAAACTCACAATACACTAATATAACACATAAGTTTATTTAATAATTAAATAAAAATTAATTCCGTAAAATTTCTAATTATTATTTTTTTTATAATTCTCAAGAATATCTTTATTGCTGCGAAATTTAGCTGTTTTAGACAAACTTTTATTATTTTTTTATGGCTTCTTTTGCTATTTTTACGGCATAACCACCTTTCAGGTATTAGAGAATATGGTAGACTTGCATTTTTTAAAATAATAATTTCCGTCTCAAAATTAGTCTAACAGTATAGACCAGGGGTTCCCAAACTTTTAGACCGACGTACCACTAAATTGAAGTTCATACTTCCGCGTACCACCAGGTTTCAAACGCAATGCTAATATAAAAAAAACTGTGAAAATGGATCTTTCCATATTTTGTTTGATTTCAAATCACTATTTTAAATAAATTTGCTGTATCACAAACCTATTTCTATAAATTAAAAAGAAATTTACACATTTGGCACAGAAGAAGAGAAAAGTTTCAATCGACAGACTTAAATAAATAATGAAATATGTTTCAAATAAAACATGGAAATAACCAGTACAACAGCAACAGCAACATTTAAACAAGCTTCTCACACTTTCGCAGATTCAGACTTTACTTTCAGATAATACAATTTAAAAAACATGTTTAAAACAGTTTTTCTGCTGATTAAAACTGTTTCTTTGATTAATATTTAAATTACGTCTTTACTTACAAATTTTAATTTTTCCCCCTACACTGTAAAAAATGACCCATGTTTCTTATTTTATGAAAATATACTATAACTACGAACGAAAATATAATATAATCTTCTGAGTTATCCGAAATTCCGAATAGCGTGTTCCACTGTCTTTTGAATCCCCAGAAAACAATGCATTTCCAAAATTTAAGGAATTATTTATAAAAACAAAGTATTTTTCGCTGCCCGTATTTTTCAGAAACGTTTCCGAAGGGTTTTTATAGTGAATTAATGAGTGTCCCCAGCCTGGAATACCTGTTTTTCGAATGCTATCCATTCTCAAGTAAACATTTTCAGGCTCAAAAAATAAGTTTAACAGACAAACATGCAAAATTAACAGCGTTAACAATAACATGACAATTAAGATTATTTCTTTACTCTTTCTTGTATAAATTAACTTATGCGGCTGAAAACGTTTACTTGAGAATGAATGACATTCGAAAAACAGGTATTCCAGGCTAAGGAAACTAATTAATACACTATAAAAACCCTTCGGAAACTTTTCTGAAAAATACGGGCAGCTAAAAATACTTTGTTTTTGTACATAATTCTTTAAATTTTGGAAATGTATTGGTTTCTGCGGATTCAAAAGGCAATGGAACACGCTATTCGGAATTTCGGACAACTCAAAAGATTATATTATATTTTCGTTCGTGGTTATAGTATATTTTCAGAAAATAAGAAACGTTGGTCATTTTTTACAGTGTATAAATGTAATAATTACATGTGTTTAATTCTGAAAAACTGGTTGTATCATTCACACCGTGTGCGGATTTCAGAGAGTTTGCTATAACAAACATTTCGAGTAACAACAATAACACAAAAGCGTTTACAGTCTCTAATTTTCCTTCGAAAATTTCAAAAGTGATGAATACATGTCATTTTTGATTTTATAATATTATGCTGGTATTTCATTTTACGTACTAACATCACACTTTCGCGTACCAGTAACCAGAGCTTTGCGTACCAGTACTGGTACGCGTTCCATAGTTTGAGAATCCCTAGACAATGGTGTAGTTACAGTAACTGACAAGTTCGGTAAGTAGATTTACTTCTAATATGCATTGTTATCCCTTTCATATTTGGACTGATTGAACCAGTATGATTTTTTAAATATTGATTTTGTATATAAAGATAAATGTATGCCAGTATAGTTCAATTAGTCAATAATTTTGAAAAATGAACGGAAATATGAAATAAGCAAGCGTCTAAAATTTCAAAAACTGTAAAACAATCCAATTGTATGCGTTTACACTATTAACATGAAGATTTAACTGGAATATGATACTTACTAAATACATACCATTAAAAAAAGATGCTACAACTGATCAAAATAAGAAAAAAAAAATTCTTCGATGTTTCAATAGGATAAAAACAAGCTTTATCAATCCTTTTGTATTTTCTAACCAGGAAGTTTTTTTTTAATGGTTAAAACCATGTCATGCTTTTATAAAATAGAGCACATACTATACTTTATAGTTTAAAGATTGTTTAAGCATTAAGTCTTCTTTACAAATTCCCGTAAAGTGAGATTTACTTGATTAAAAAACATCTTAAAACTGCATTATTAACTGCAGCAAATAGACTTTCTTAAGAGTATATTTAGTTATTTAGTTCATGAGAATTTTAAAAAGCGAATAAAAAAAGCCAAGCTTATAATTTACAGTAATGTAAAATATTCAAAAATATTTCTAAACTTTAAGTTTGAAATTAGACGATTAATAAAAATGAAATCTGTTTCAATTGAATGATAATTATTTTATTTGTGTTTATTTCTTTCTACTAATTATTTTGTAAATTTATGTTTAAAAACCGGAGTGTAAATCAATTTAGCTACTTCAGAATCTAATAAAAATAATGCCAAAACATTACCAATTTTACGATCAGACATCACTCAAAACATGGTAAATGTTCCATAAAAAAACAGTCCGTCATAATTAATAAATCGGTCAAGTACAAGTATAACTCGCGCTCAAAGGGTTCCGTACATTACGTTTATTAATTAATAAACTTCTACTACCCCTTAATTTTTTCATAATTTTTCGGAAAGAGGAGGGGTTGGGCATATTTTTCCAATATACTTTCGACAATATCTCTGAAAATATAATACCTAAAATTAAAACAAATATGTTTTTGAGTTCGAAGTTGCAAAAACTTTCGAACGATACCGTATACGATACATAAAAAGTAAGTATTTTTTTCAAGTAATATAATTAATATCTCGGCTAATTACCGACAGTTGTTTTCGAAAATAATTATCAAATATCCTTGGATGATTGTGCGTCGATAAATACATCGAGCGTCCGTTAACTTCCCCGCTGACCGCCCGAAAAGTAAAGTTTGTGTGTAACAGAAAACTGCGTTTTTCTCAAAAACTATGTTACCAAGAAAAATTGCTATAGTTTTCCTGCAAGATTAAAATAAACTCCTACTACCCCTAATTTTTTCATAATTTTAGTTTCTGTAGATTCAGAAATAGAGGGGGATGACATATTTTTGCAGTGCATATTCGACGATATCTCTGAAAATATAATACCTAAAATTAAAACAAATATATTTTTGATTTCGATAATATGAGGTCTTTCACAGGATACCCCACATAATATACAAAAAGAAAACTTTTTTTTCAAGTAACTTAATTAGCCCCCCTAGATTTTTCCTAAACATATTTGTGAATTGCTAATAATCTGAAAATATGATAAAAAGGCTTTATAACTTTTCCAAGTTTGAACTTTCCACGTCCCCAGCTTTACGAGAAAAAGAACTGTGACAGACAGACGGACAGGCCCAGGAGTGATCTTATAATGGTTCCGTTTTTACTTTTTAAGTACGGAACCCTAAAAATTTTGAAGTTTTTAAAAATTTGTCACCATTACAAAAACGTTTTCGGCCTAGCCGGACCATCATTAGTTGTAATTTCAGGCATCCCCCCCCCCTTCTCTGTTTACTTAATTGGGGATTGACAAATTACCTCTAATCTCATTCCTTTCCCTTCTTCTTCTAACATCTTTCTCCAGCGACAGTCTATTATTGCGTGTATCATATCGTTGCAAACTTCGATTTTTGATACATTGATTTCTATAGCTTCTCTTCTTAGGATATTCTACAGGCTTTCATAGTTCGCTATTTTTTTTCTATTTCTCGGGTTTCGAGTTTAATGGGAATTATTATATTTGATCTTGGAAGTGGTGTTGTCTGTTTATTCAATTTTAGATCTCTGTCGTGGTCTTTCTTTTTGAAAACTTTATTGTAATGGTGACAGTTTTTTAGAAACTTTTTAACATTTTTAGTGATGTTGGACTGTTTTTTATGGAACTTTTTCCATGTTTTGAGCGATGTCTGATTGTAAAAGTGGTAATGTGAAGAGTAAAGTACTTCTTTTATGTTTATAAAGTTTTTATTTTACACATTTTAGCAATTCAAAAAGGCATATTATTACAAGGTGTCATAATTTGTTATATATTTATTTTATTATTATTTTTTCCTTTTTCTGTCATTTAAAAGACGTATGACCCCTTAAAGTATATTCAGTAAATAAAAGCTTTACCGACAGGCGTCAGAGGTGGCAATAAATATGTGGCTTAGCATGGCAAGAAAAAAAAATAACACAGTTGTCCGTGTGTAAAGTCTAAGGTTGGGCCATGTTTGAACTTAGGAAACAGTATACGGATTGACTTTAGACCTTTAATTTAATAGACATTTTTCTTCCTTTCATTCTTTGTTAGACCTGGCAAAATAATCCTATTATGCAATAAACAGTCGTTAAAAGCTACAGTGCCTCTCTGCTGGAAACAAAACATATTTTCTTTTTCTGTTAATCAAGTTTAGAACGTAATTACATTTTGGCGTTTGAAAACTCGTTTGCAATTACAAGTAGGAATTTTGTTGTTTCCACAAGACATTTTAATTTTCATAAGCACTGGCAAGAAAACTACTTACGAAAAATAATTATATTTAGGAATAGATGACTTTATTTTCAAAAACAAACATTTCTGTTCCGTATTATGTAGCTCTGCAACGTTGTTAAATGACAAGATTTTTGAAAAGAAATATTTAATGTCACGTAACGAAAATATATGAAATTTATTCTGTTCTTAAACTACTATTTTTAGTCATAATTACGAAATCTAGTATTAAATAATTTATCTGCATTACGAAACGGCTGCATATGGCATTAGAGTTTTATAAGAAGTGATTACTGTATTAAATCTATAGAAATATATTCCTTAAATAAATGAGTATCTGGAAGAAGGCCCTGTAAGGTTACTAATTAAAGAATTTACATAAATGAGGAAACACAAATAATGTCATTGATTAGCGATGTTCCGAGTACCTTATGCGACATAGTCCCTTCTTCTTATCTTAATAACCCTCCATTTCTGTCTTCATGCTGAAAATTCACTAGTCAGATGGGTAAAGAAAGTAATAATATTATTTTTAGTTTATTGTTTAACTTTTTTATTTAAATTAAACAAACTTGTATATTATGAAATTGCAAATTTTAACGCTGGATAATCATCAATCATTCCTCATAGACCCTTTTCCAACAAAAAACCCCATTTTCCAAAATTTGTAACATGGGTCCTTTCTTCCAGACTCCCATTCAAATGATGACTTTATACGACATGCTTAAGAAATTGTCTCATTCATGACAAAAGAAGAAAATTTTCAGTAACTCGACTCGACTTTCCGAAAGTACTTCAAGAATATAATATATATATATATATATATATATATATATATATATATATATAAATTTGTGAAACAATAGAGTCGGTTGGATTCGAATACAGTACCTCCCATTTTGAGACTGGAGCGTTACTAATTCTCCATTACATGGTCTCAAATATTTATCCTTTATACTTTGTCACATTTCTTTGGTGATTTTCCCTGTAGAATCTTTTGTAAAATTGTTTGAAAATGGTTTAAAAAACGTATTAAATACTTAACCTGTCGACCGATGATATGTAAAAATGTATACAGTTCTTGCGACAGTGGTCTATTATGATATTCGCCAAATGGGGCTCAATCGGAAATACCGTTTGGAAGTTATCGTGTTCATTCTCTCACACACACGCACCACGTAGGGCCGTAACCAGTCGGCAAAGTGAGAGGGGGCTTTGAAATGTTTCGACGGGGCTAATTCAGAGTTTGTCTTTTTCCCTGTATTTTTTTTATATATAAAGACAAGAAAGCTCCAGTGTCATAAAACTTTTGATTATAAAGTTTTAAAATTCTTAAATGTAATAAATTATGTTATTCGTATTGAAAGATTATGAAGTCTAGAGGGGGCTCAATAAGTTGCTAGGGGGGGGGGGGGGCTCAGCCCACTTTGCCCCCATCTGGTTACGGCCCTGACACCACAACAGATCCATTATTATAATATTTGCCTTACACTAGTGATTGGAAAGTAAAAATAGTTTTTAAGGAAACAGTATACATATTGACTTCAGACCTTTAACCCTTAAGGTTAAGGTTTCTTCTTTTTATTTCGTGCAAAAGCTGGCATAATTTTCGTATTATGCGTCCCGTGTATATCCCGTACAACAAACGTTAAAAGCTATACTGCCTTTATGTTGGAGAGGAAACATATTTTTATTTTCGGTTAATCAAGTTTTGAACCAAATTATATACTGTGTTATTTGAAAGCTCATTTGTAATTAAAAATACATTTTTTGTTGTTTATATATATATATATATATATATATATATATATATATATATATAAACATTTTAATTCTTAAATATACTAACAATTAAACGCATTGTAAAATAATTTTAATTAGAAATGGATGAGTTTATCTTCAAAAACACTTTCTTTCTCAATAATTTGTTCAGATCTGCAACATTGTAGAATAACTGAATTTTTAAAATAAACTATTAAATGTCACTTAGTGGAAATATACAAATTTAATTTATTCTGAAAGCACCATTTCAGTCATAATGTCAATATAAGATATGCATAGATTAATTAATTATAATAATAATAATTATTATTATTTTACAATTTAACCAGAAAAAAACATACTTTTCAATCAATTATATTAAAATTATATTCCATAGTTATGCATAAAAACACATACGCTCACATTTTCTATACTCTCATACACATAACAATTGAACTGAGACTACCGTATTTAAAAATAGTTGATTATAAAATGACAGTTAAAAAAAAAAATCTTTACAAACTCTCTGACTTCTAAAGAGCAAAATTGTAATGTTGGTTTCTTTATAATTTTTTTTAAATGCTAAAAAACGTGATATTACATACATGATATAAAAAACTTAATTACGTATATGAATATAATCCTTGGGAATAGTAATCATTATTTAGTGTATTAAAACCATATTAAATTTGTAGAATTATATTGATTTAAATAATGCTAATATTGCAGTGAAACCTACAGCATAATGAACGGATATATCAGTTCACGGCAGTGAGAAGGTTTTAAATGAAATTATGTTGCAGGCTCGCATATAATGGCAATGATGTAGAAAGTTTAAAACTATGACAAAATTATTTTTCTGGGGAATGGGATAAGAAATCGCATTTTAATGATATATTTTTTGAAATTTCAGTAATTTTGTATCTAATTTATGATAAGTACAGCCAGCCTTTCTAACTCTTCGCTGAATCTTCACGCCTCGTAAATTGTTGTAAGTTGTTATTAATCCTTAAATGACTGTTATAGATCGCTAGAAAAATTCCAGCCACTTTGATTATATTTTATCTATTTTAATGGGAGTGATTTCACATGCTCCTTACTGTACGTGAATATCAGGTGATATTTAATACAATTTATCATTGGTAGACAGGGCTTGAAATTCAGGGCGGGATTGTGGGATTCGCGCCGAAAATTTTAAAATCCCGCCCAAAAAAATATCGTTGCGGGAGCCTCCCGCCGATAAAATTTAATAATATTATGGAGAAATTTGCGTTATTTAATTTACCTGCAACCAAATGATAAATTTCGTGATTTTTTTTCCCCAGAACCGATCGACGAACATTCCGTTTTTTAAGCGACTGATCGACAAACTTTCTGTTTTTTAAGCGACATATCGACGAACTTTCCGTTTTTTAAGCAACCAGATCGGCGAACTTTCCGTTTTTTTTCGCGACTCATGAACGAACTTTCCGTTTTTTCCGCGACAGATTGAGGAACCTTCCGTTTTTTACGCGACAGATTGACGAACTTTCCGTTTTTTCCGCGACAGATCGACGAACTTTGCGTTTTTTCCGTGATCAGTGAGCGAACTTTACGTATTTTCTGCGATCGGTCGACGAACTTTGTGTTTTTTCGCGATCAATCGGCAAAATTCGCGTTTTTTCTGTGATCAATCGGTGAAATTCGGTAAATTTTTCGTTTTTTTCTTTCGACAGATTGACGAAGTTCGGTATTTTTTTTTCCTGCGTCCAACTGAAAAATTTAGATTTTCTTCCCTGCGTTCGACTGATGAATTTTACGATTTTCCCCCACGACCGACCGATAAATTTCATAATATTTTCCTGCGACTGATTGACGAATTTCGCAATATTTCTGCCGAGCAATCAACGAACTTCATGTTTTTCTCCTTGACCAACTGACGAACTTAGTGAATTTTTCCATAACCGTTTGACGAATTATTCAGTTTCTTCTGGCGAAAGATTGGTGAAATTCACTATTTTTTTTTTCTCGCGCCTCACTGAAAATTTCCAAGATTTTTTCTGCAACTGACGGATGAATTTAACGTTATTTTCTTGGTACGATTGGCAAACTTCGTCTTTTTTTCACGCGACTGATCGACGAATCTAGCGATTTTTTTTTCTGTGAACATAGACATAGATAAGGACTTCTAATAAAATAGCCTTTCGAAAAAGAAAATAGTCTCTCGAAAAATGTTTCAAATATAATGTCTGTGCAGGACAGTTGTATTAGTTCGCCTATTTCTTCAAATCGTCTGCTTGACAGCCATCGTCTGGTAGGTATAATAGATTTATTCTATTGTATTTGTCCGTATTGTTGTTTGTAGGTGGCGTTATCTTAGCACAGTTGTACATTGGTTGCCACGTAGTTTCAAAGTTAGAAATCGATATTAACACTATTTCGTTAGAAGTCCATATCTATTTCTGTTAATGCGTAAGACGAATTTCATTATTTTATTCCCTCAACCAATTGACTAAATTCACACTTTTTTCCAATGACCAATAGACGTATTTAAAGATTTTTTTTCCCTGCGACCGAAAAGAACAAAAAAAGGCAGTAAAAACCACCGGTCGCTGCACTTTGTAAAATTGGCCTAGAGTCAGCACTAAACAAAAATGAGATTATAAGAGCTGCAAAGATCTTATTACTTTTACTCCTTGAGGTAAAGGAGTAACCCTTTTTAATCCTTGTGAAGGAGTAAAAGAGTACCTTGTGAAAGAGGCTTCAGCACCCTAAATCAAATAAAAGCTAAATTCAGAAATCCATTAACAACCTAATTGTTAAGGGTCCCTAACATTTGGTGGAACTTGAAAAATACACTGCATATATAAAATTGAATTTTCTTCCCTTTTTATAATTAAAAAAATAAACATTTTACACAATCATTCTGAGTTGACTTAATTTTTTCAATGGTATTTTGTCATGTCTGCATTAATGTAACTCTTTAAATAGCACGTAAAATAATAGTGAGGTTTAAAAATATTTTCTCCCAAACATTACAACTCCTTTTCATTTAAAAATGTTGGGAGGAAGACTCCCCTCCTTGGAAAAATTGAATTTCAAGCCCTGAGTAGACATAAAATAACAATATGTATATCTATGATTGATATGTATAATCATTAAACTCACTTCTATATTTCTTTCTTACCCCTTCACTTGTAAAATCACTATTCTCACTTCCCTGTCTGAAATTACATTTTAACTAATTGGCATCAAATAGCATTTCTCTAAATTATGTTCTCCGTGTATTTCAAGAATATAATGGGTTCAGCCGTTCAGCAGCGGCCTGTTCGTAAGTAATAATTATCAGAAATAAGTAAAAGCTGGATAATCTATGATGGACGTAAAAAAATATTATGCTTGTACTTGCATTGTAAACCTAAAGTTGGATTTCGTATAAATTGTAATTCATGTTATCAATTAATGTTTGTCCTAATTAATTTTCTTCTGCTAGTTTATAGTAATGCGGTACATGAATATGTAACGTCGCTTTGTAAGTACGTAGTTAGAACATAATATAATAATTTAGGAAGGGAAGACATTCAAAATTTTCATCAGAATTCAAGATGGCGGTTATTTTCCAGAATGACTTTTTGTGACGAAAAATTTCTAACAACGTTCAAGTTATATCGTGTCTTGTGCATTTCATTCTGTTTTTATTTGTACATTGCGAATCTCAGGTTTTGACAAACCCATGGACCACTCTGTATTTTACTTTTATGTATAAGTATAAAATGACACTGCAAAAGTAAGCAGAAGTTCAAGTAATTTTGTATTTATTTTAAAATAATTGTTTCACAACAGTAATTTAATCCTGAATTTTCTTTTCAGATTATGACGTCTGAGTTTTGATATGTCCAGGAAATCGACTAAAAGACTGTACACGTAGCTTCCGCTGAATCTCTAGACGCCATCAAGAACAAACGGCTGGCCGAAATGTTGTTTGTGTCAGCAATACACAAATGAAAATCGTGTGCATACAGCAACAACGTTCAACGTAATAAAGGTTATGAAATACTGGCTGGCAATATTGAAGACCACCAACATTTGGCTGAACTCTTATGAATCGCGGTTTTAAAAAACCTATATGAAGGAGAATAATTAAAATGTACATTATTAATAGTATGTCAAAGTCATACAAATCTTGCTTATTAAATTATAATTCAAATCAGCTTAAAAGAACCCACCAGCCGTTGCGAAAAATTCTGCTCAATGTACTCTGTCTTCCATCATCTCAGGCATTCATCCACTTCTGGTACTTGCAGATACTTAACATAATTAGATCAGCTGTTCGCCTATCTAATATATTTGAAGATATATGTTCCTTGTGTAGTCATGGGAAACTATGGAATCAACCGTTGCACAAAGTGATAACATTAGAAGTAGAATTTCAACTTCGAAGCGCAACAACAACCGAAATACTTCCAGTACTTACTCCCAGAAACTTTATTTCTCAAGAAGAAAAATATCACAAACGGTGTATTGCGCAGTGTACATGATTTCGTTGAGGCCAAGAGCTGACATGTACCAAAGCAAGTTAACGTGTGGGGAAAACGCGTTTGAAAAATTTGTATCGTGCACCACAGGAAAACAGAAGAAATAGATTTCGTTTCGATGATGTCTGATCTAATACAAATAAACAATGACAAGCTCAATCTCCTGTTAAATGTACAATGTCATTAATATGGAAAATACCACACATCTCGCTTGCGAGAAAGGATATACAATTATTTTTCTCCGCTTATTTTAGTAAAAGCTGAAAATAAATTAGATACCAACTTGTTCGGGGAAAATTAAATTCCATGGCTATGCAGAGGAAGTAAATAATGATGGAGATGCTGTCAAGTGCATGGGATTCTTCAGATATCTTAGAAAAAAAAAGATCAGCACAGAGTGTTTCATTTTCTGGATAACTGTCAAGAAAAATCAGAATCTTCTGCACTTCTAGCTATTGTTAATATGGTACTTTATGGATCGTATGTACAAGATAAATGTAGTTAGACACAATCAGCCTTAACAGTCAGTCAACTGATGACGTTCAATCATGATACAAAAAGGCATAAAACCATCATGCATTGTGCGTAATGAGAAACATCATTAGTTTATCACTTTATGGACGATTATAGGACAAGTCATCTGTTGATTAACTACAGAATCGTGGAACAAATCGGATGTTTAAAGTAACGTCAAGTTTTCACCAACTAGTCGTGAATCGTGCAGCCGAGGAAGCATCGTATGTCCTTCAAACTTGCAATGTAGGGTTTTTACTGTTGGAGCATACAATAATATTAATCATAACCCCATGATAACCACCTGAAAGAGATCTTTAAATGGATCGAACATCTCTGTTTTTCAGATGACAATTTCTACAAATTTTGGAATGATAACGACAATAAAAACTTCATTCATGGATATATGTGAAGAGTATTCATCAGTTTCCACAATATACTATGCAATTAATGTTGTCAGAGGTGTTAACAAGTTTTTGAATTTTGTATAAGCGCTCGTCATGCGGATGAATAAACCCTCTCAAAATTATAAGCTGAATTGTTTACTAATAGAGAAGCAGATTAAAAGGAAATATTACAAAATTAAATGATAAAAAAACAATTTCATTATTTATTATGAATTATCTCATTGTATTTTTTATATCACCTATCTTATTATTATAATACCAGATAGCTGATATTGAAATGAGTCTTTTCAGGGATAAAGAGTCTGCGACTTATATCCCATGATCTGGGCGTTCAGGCCCCACAACAACAACAACAACAACAACAACAAATGAGTCTTTTAATACTATTTCAAATTTAATTTTAAAATGGACAAATAATTTAGTGATAGTTTTCTTAGTGATACTATCTTCAAGCAGGTCACAGCTCCTTCGGCCTATCTCCTTCGCTTAGGTAATCGCCAGTAGTAAACAACATCAACAACTTAGTGATGCTAAAATAATATTTCATCAGAAAAATACTAAAATTAGATGCACTTACAATAAGAATAGATATAATACTAAAATAAGTTATGATTAATCAGTTCAACTTCTAGACAAACTAGGGGATCCAACCGGCGTTTTCCGGTTTATAAAACATAAAGAAAACCATTTTTTAATTAAAAACTCTAATAGATTTTTTGCATTTAATGTATATATATATATTTAGATTGATTACCCACAAATAATACCAGAAAGCATTTTTATATGAAAAATAACAATTATGTATCTAAATAAATTTCCTAATTAATTAAAAGCAACACTTTCGTATTAGCCGCATGTCAGGAGTTAATTAATAGCCGAAGTAATCGTTAAAGACGACAGCCTTTTTGATTCTGATAATTTCAGTGGTTTAAGCGCATATCTGTTAAATTTATGTTTCATTTATATTATTTTATTTATTTAATTACGAAGTTTTAATTTCGTTATGAAATATTAGTCGGAAACAAATGCTGAACTATTTACATTGTTTTAAGTGAAATTGTTATAAGTGCATGTTTTCGTAATCGGACTGCACGCGATAGAGATAGATTTATTTAAAAATCGTGCTTGAAATGTATTTTTAAAACCTTCAGAAAACCGTAAATTGAGAGGTAATTTTCAAACAAACTGCATTTGAAAGTACATTTTTTATTTTATTCTATGATGTAAAAGTTGTAATTGTGCGATGTTTAGAAGTTAGAAAAATTGCAGTAAAGGCGAAATTTATTGGTCCGGTGTTGCCACCGGCAATATGATGCCAGCGCTACTCACGGATATGTTTTAACTTTACAATATACTATAGATTCTCAGCAAATGTTATTTAGGATAAAAATAAAAAAAAACAAATAAAAAAATAAATAAAAATGGCACATCAAGAATGTAAACTGCGTTTATAAGGCAATCCTGGAAAGAAAAAAAAAGTGGCTCCCTTCCTTTATCTAACAAATTTCATTCAAAAGGAGTTAGCATTCTTTATCATGACAGCAAGACGGCTTTCCATTTCCGACTGTTATTTTGTGGGTGAGAACCGCCTTTTAATTTGCATATAAATGTCACGATTTCTTTTTCAACATCTTCATACTTTAAAAAATAGTAGATAGATTATTTTGCATTGCATAACTTTTCACGAATAAAATGTATGAAGCGTGTTACAGGATTTTTTTTTTATAAAAAGCTAAATGTTTAGAATTTAATATAAACGAAATAAAAATAAGAATAACTTAAATCATAACACACATTTTTAAAATTTATGATTTCATTTAATACGAGGTACAATTTGTATATTTAAATTGAATGAAACTTTTAATTTTTGAAGCGTATGTTTAAGTAAATAAAAATCGGTTTAATGGTGATAGGTAGTAAAAGTATTTAGGACAAATCAATAAATGCACAAAACATATATTCAGTATAGCTCTTTCTCTTATTTCATTTCTTTTTTCTCTTAGAATCTGATATGGCTTAACGATTTCTAACATGATTTAATTATTAAATAAAAATAATAAGAATTTTTTTCGTTAAAAAGTCGTTTGTATGCTTTTATTTTTCTTTTAACTAAAACTAGAATTTTGAAAAATCAGCGAAAAAAAAATGCTTTTTTTAACCGAACGTGCCCAGAAAAAATTTGAATATTCATAAAATTCGAAGTATCATAACTCGATAAGTAACGGTTATATCAAAATAGAATTTTGACTGTTTTATTTATTAGAGCATGGAGAATTTTTTTTTTAAAGCTTAGGCAACGAAAAAAAAATTGAATTTCGGAAAAGTTTAAAAAAATGAGTATTCTGTTGTTAATGGCTTTTGAAATGATGTATTAAAAAAGAACTTGGTAGTAAATTTTAAATCGTATTGATGAGATGATTCTTAAATTAATAGTCAATCCTATATATACGTTTTAAGCTAAATGGAATCAAATTACTCAGTGCATATGGATTTTTAATCAATTTTTTAAAAACCAGATTGGATTTAATTGAAAAAAACTTTTTGGAAAATGCTTCAAATTATTTAAATTTGATGTGAAATCTCTATATTAATAAAAAAGAAGATATTTTTATGTGTGTGTAAGTGTGCGTACGATGTCTAGCGAAATCTAATCGCTCCTAGAGGTCTGCCAATTTGATTCCGGATAATCGAAGACATTATCCGAAGATATCTGGCCCTCAGATATTCTATTTATTTATTATATATTTTTTATTTTATATTGAACGGAAAATACGCGTATTTCCTCGACTTCCTGAGTTCAGGCGTTTTTGTACCATTTACAAAACCAATCCAAAATCAATCGTTTAGCTCAGTATAGTAAATTTTGACTCCCTTTCAAAACAGTTTATTCGAAATTCATACAGTGATTTTTTTAAATGGTCCCATTTCCACCGAAAATGAGGATTATGTTTGTTATGAACAAATTTATATCTTAGGCATCCAGTGTTATATTTTATAATTCTTGTAATGGAGAAAACCATCGGGACTCGATAAAAAATTCTTTTTTAATTAATAATTTGGTTTTAAGCGATTTTTAAAATGCAATAAGAAAATGAGAAAATTTTGACGATCAGAATGAAGTTCTTCAAGGACATCTTTCTGCGTTGGGTTGGGGTACTACATTAAATTGTTATGACCAAACACATGTTGTTATGACATCGGAGTTCCGCCCTAAATGGGAGATAATTATTCGTCATGTGACCTTAAAGTAGTCGAAATTTTCAGGAGGTTTACTTTTTTTCTGTCTAGACATTTTTTTTATAAAGTTATTTAGACAACGAAAAGGTAAAATGAGCCGGCTTCATTAGACTGTGGCCGGGTACAGCCTTAATTTTTCTTTTCAAATAGGCCCGTCGGGGCTCAGGTAACGCCACACGGATCTGCTAGTCATTATTATTAATGTTCGTATAATCTATAATTTTAAAGAAATATCTAACGAATATCTAACTCGTTCGTGGCCTAAATTTACCAAGAGTTTCACAGGCACCGTCTCCCCCCCCCCCCACCCACACACACACATCTTAATAAATGATATGTGAATCAATTGAGTAGATATTGATACCTAAATACTCCCCATGCATTTAATGAATATTTTCAAAATTAGTGACTTACGCCAATATGAATTTAACAGCATCAAATATAGAATGAGAAAAATGAAAATTTTCGCAGACGTCTTGTCAATAAAGATTCATAGAAGAAATTACGGCCGATGAAACAGCAGTAAAAATTATCTTTTTCATGTCGGGAAACATAATTATTTCTGTGAATAGCAAGATGACAACGATATAACACATACGAATAAACATCCTTTTTAGACGTAACGTATTTATTAATTGATACATAAGAGTTTAACTTATGCTTAAAAAATTAAGCAAAAACCATATCAAAAAGTTAAAAACTGCATTTCAGTGCAAAATTCACATTGAATAAATATATATTTTTTTTTTAATCTAAAAAATGAAGTACAATTCACGAGTGTGCTCATTGCTTAAAGGGGCTAAAATCCATTTATTGCTGTATAAATGTTAATAACTCTAAAACACATACTCCAAACGTTTTCAGCCACTACTCAACCATCTTCAGGGATAATGCTGTTATTTCCCCTCGATCTTGCTCGAGCTCCAGCCGGGAGATACAATTAATGTTCAGTGGTAGTACGGATGATAAAGGAGTGGGGGGGGGGAGGGGGGGAGGGGGCGGAAAAGAAAAAATAATTCAACAAACTTTTAGCTATTTTCTAGCATTTCTCTACAAATTCCATGATGTCATACGAAGAAACATCGTTACAAACTGTTTCATCTCTAGAAATTATCTCAAGAAATTATCTTATAATGGCTTCTTGGTAGTTATTTGTACGGAAAATAATGTTAGATTTATTAAATTCTACTTTTATAGGTTGAATTTGAGCTAATTGGATTTTAGCACCTTTAAGTAATGAGTACACTTGTGAATTGCACTTTTTTTTTTTTTTTTTTTTGAAACCTTTTTATTTAAATCATAGCATTTCTCCTAAAATTGATTATGATATTTTGACAAACAGTTTTTAGTAAAATTGTGAAAATAATGTTTTTTCTGGGAAATAAAAACAGATAATACAAAGAGAAGATCAATTATTATTATTATTATTAAAATATGAAAATGTTTTAATAAGAAACTATTTTTATTTGAAAAGTGTTTTTATGAGCTAATGGATTCATGTTGCCAAACTTGATATTTTGAAATTATAATAAAACCAATCATCAGCGTAATATTTTTGTGCTTTGATGCCAGTTTATTCAATAGTTTAAAAATGGATAAGTGTGAATATTTTATAAATTAGCTCATATTTATACTATAATTTTGTTTATTTATTTATTTGGTTATATAATACACCCAAAATATAACATTTGTTTTATATATAAATCGGAAAACGAAATATTCTAAATTTTGCAAAAATATACATTTAATGCAAATTATTTTAAAATGTTCTTGACATGGAAACAGCGTGTGAATCTGTATAAATGGATGTGACCTACTGTTAGAATTTTAAAAGTAAATTATAATCCACTAACATTGATCGTAGATAAGAAAAAAATTATGCACTATATTATTAATCCACCATTTCAAGGTAAACAGAAGAGTTTTTGAAATACATGAATGCTCTTTCTGTTATCAAGATTAAAGTAAAAGATTAACTTAAGATTTAAAGATTATAACATCAATATCTGTAAAACATTATAAAAAACAACGTGTTTCTTTTATTCATACATTCTGTTTATATTTTGTTGCTCTATTTGTTTTATTTATTTGCTATGTTTTGTTTCGTTTTGTTTTTATCTAGGTATTTTATTTCATGAGATAATTATATTAATTGCTACTTTACCGTAATTAAATAGCTTATTGAAAGGTTTTTATTATAAGTTCCACTAATTTATTATATTTTTCAGATAACATATGTTTATAACGTAAAAAAGTGGCACTAAACTATTTTAGAAAAGTTATTAACATTTACTTTCAAATATTATTAATTTCAAATATAAATAATATTATTTAAATTATTAAATAATAAATAATTAAATATTAATAATTAATACTCATATACCTTCAAAGCTAATTAGAATCTTAGTATTTTAGCTTTACTATATGATAGAATGGCTCATAAAAACATCATCGACAAGCTAAAACAATTTTTGAGAAAACCTAATGTTATATGTTCTTCTATCCACTAAGCTCTTCATTGAAAAGAAACAGTGCATCATCATTATATTTTTAATTGCATTTTGAATTTTAGAACCCGGAATAGAATAAACCAAAATGCGATTTTTTAAATTTAATATTTTGTTATTCTATTCACCTGAGTATTTTCTGGTTAACACTGTTTTGTAATGTATGCTAGCATAAATAACCTCAAGATTATCAAGAAAGCTATGACTAAAATTTTGCATTTAAATCACTTACACAATGATTCAAATTCTGTCTGTTTTCACCAAATTTTAAGATACTTATTGGGAAAGCCAAGTTTATTAAAGATTTCAATTTATTATTGAATTGATGTAATATTAAAAAAAGGAAATTTTCATTTTAAAAATATGTTCAACTACGGATATAGAAAATATATATCTCTGTAAGTATTATGTATGTTTCTAGACAATGACAAAGAGAGGAAAAGTAAAGAAAAACAAAAAAGAAGCATCAGTCCCTATTTTGTGAAAGCGGTGGATTTTTTCTAATAAAATATCTGTACAATTATTACACAAACAAAACTAAAATATGACAAACAAATTTATTAATTTACTGCAATATGTCCTGAAAATTGTCTGCTATGGTCATCGTGTATTATCTCAACTACGCGTGTTATTTCAATTATAAAATATACGTTTATTCAATATATATATATTTTTAAAAAATACTTAAGGGTTACATATTTTTCTGCCTATTTTTTAAATCATTGACATTTTTTTAAAGAAAAAAATGTATACTGCTTTTAATATAACATAGAAAATATTTTTTCCTTTGTTGCATATTTGAAAAAAAAAAAAAAAAAAAAAAAAAAAAAAAAAAAAAACCTTACGGTAATTAAATTTGAAGTTAAGAATATTAAAGCACTGCAATTTTAGTTTTTTTTTTTTTTTAAATAGGAAAGGAAGGAGAAAGGTACCGGATTATTTACTTGAGTATACCGCGCAGTTTTATACCAAAAATTTATTTAAAAATCAAGGGTGAGCGTTATACACAAGGTTTTGATATTTGAAGATTGCCGCTACATCGAAACGAAGTTTCAAAACCCTCAAGGAAGACTCTGTGATCCATGTGTGCGCAAAATTTCGTGAAAAGTTTTTCAAAATAATATTTTTGCATTTTTTTTCTTTGGATTTTTATAATAGTTGATAACATTGAACTTCACGTTTATCTATCAAGCTTCTCACCCTATTACACCAACATTGACCTTTGCATTATATGATAGTTTTTAGACCATTTTCTACTTCAATATACGGAGTCATTAACATGTACACTGCCGTAATTACCGGAATTTTATTTATTTAGAAAGTTAGAATTCATACCAGAAAATATTAATAGCAATATTTACTTTATTTAATTACAGCCGTTTCGTGATTACATAAAATAAAAATTCTTTTTTCCAAATTTCCGGTACGAATTCGTAATTTTAGATTGAAAAACCACGAGTACACTCGTGGTTGGCAGCGAATGGGTTAGGTAAAATTTTATAAATATTGTACAATATTAATTTTAAATTTTAAAATAATAAAATCTGTTTGAAATCACTTCCTCATATTATTTGTTATTTTTTTCTTCAAATAATGCATGAAAAGTCGGGGCGCGCGTGTAACACAAGGGCGCGGAACATACCTGTAAATAGGGTATTTATTAAAACTATGGAATGTGACCCGGGCTTCCCGGGTTACAGAACATAGGTGAAAACCATTTGTTATTGTTGTTGAAAACTCTTAATACATTTTTACATTTAATATATATTTTTAGATTGCCTACAAACAACACCAAAAAACATTTTTATTCCAAATATATCAGCTATGTATTCAAATAAAGTTTTGAAATGTATTAAAAGCGATATTTTCGCAGTAGCCGCATGCCAGGCATTAATAGTTGATAAAATCGTCAAAGATTTAATTACAGCAGCCGGTTTGATTCTTATAATTTAATTGGTTTAAGGGCGTAGTTCGATTACATGTCTGTTAAATTTGGGTTTTATTTATAATATTTTATTTATTGATTGACTAAATTTTAATCTCGTCATGGAATATTGGCAGAAACAAATGCTGGACTATTATATTGTTTTAAGTGTAAATGAATTAATATTTGGTAACTCGCGTTAGGTGTTCGCGTTAGAGATAGAAATTCATGCTTGAAAATTAAATTGTTTTAAAAACCATATAAAATCTATAAATTAAGATACACTTTTCAAACAAAATTGTGTTTGAAATGACATTTTTTCCCCGATTCGACGGTCTAAAAATTAAAACTGTGTGATATTTAGAAGTTTTATTTTATTTTATTTTTTTTTTTTTTTAATGGTCAATGAAAACGAAATTTATTGATCCGGTGTTGCCACCGTCAATATGATGTCAGGATATGCTTTTGCTTTGTAATATAGATTGACATATCATTTAAAATAGGAAAAGAATTTGCTATATTTACTAACTTCTTTGAAAACCAATTCGTTTAAATTATTTGAAAGATAAAATATTGGTAAAATTAAATATTAAAACTAACAAGGCTGGTACAACTAAGCTCACAAAAAGTACTTTCAATTTAAAAAATAAGCAAAAAAATAAAGCAAATAAAGCATAAAAATATTTTCAGGGAAAATATTTCGTAAAAAATGTTTTCATCATTAAAACAGTTACATATCATTATTATTTTTTTAGTTTAAAAATATATTTATTTCTCAGTTTATCCATTTTCGGATTCAGTTGTCGAAATTTTAATTAAAAAGTTTTTTGATAAAATAGTTGTATATAATTTTTAAAAAATGTGTTATTTCTTATACATAATTAAATAAGAAATAATTATACATAAAAGATAAATGCGCATTATATTCTGTTAATCTCTAATTTGTAAGGAAAACAAAAACCTGTGTAATAACTTTATTAAGACATTATGTTTTGAATTTTCCGCAAAAGTACTCGTTAAGCATATTTTTTAAAAGAAAATACTAACTTTATAAAACACTCTATTATTGTAATATCTTAGTTCTTATATTTACATAACATTATCTGGAATTGTAATATTTAATAAAAATAAAAGTGTGCCCTAAATGTATTGATATTGTCCGTTAATTCTTGTCTACACATACTTCTTTAAAAATAATAGTAAAATAAATAAATAAAAGATAAAAACAAACTTTTAATAAATGGTGAAATGTAAATCAAAGCTTTTCTTCCGTTCCATATATATATATATATATATATAGTATTGACCATATAAGCATTTTGATAAATATTTAATTTTAATAGAACAAAAATAGTCCATTTCATAAATTATTTTTTTCTTTCTCAAAAAATATTTTATTAAACAACACAATCGTAATAAAAAAACAACCTTTCAATTGTGAAAAAAAAAGTTACTAGTTTAAAAAAGAAATATATATATATAGTTTTTTTCATCAAATCTCTTTCTTAATAATCTGAATTCTGTTATTATTTTATTATTATTTTCATTAATTTTTCTCTTACAATATTCTGTTTCTCCTTATATAAAAAATTGTACTTACTGACATTATGATGCACAATTTGATTTCTGCACACAGCTTTAGTTACAGCAAGAGCAAGAAACAATGGAGATGCTTTGGAGCCAGGGGCTTCCCACAAAACTAATGTAGTCCTTCTAAATTTTAAATAAAAGAATGTCACTGTAAACGCAATCACAAATATTAGTGAGGCCCACCATATTGATCTATATGAATAGTCTGTAATAATATTCAAAGGCACAGGATAAAATTTCTCGAAAGCCATCTCAGTCTGTAGGGAGTTCGAAGTATATCAAACAAACATTCAAAGGTTTATTCCTCACCATGCGACTATCGTCTGCTGAAAACGGAAGTAAAACTTTCACTCTCTAAACACGTAAAAGCATTTAAGAGTTGGCGGCAATCTCCATTGCGACACATCAGCGCATGCGTAGCAGACGACCGGCCTCTTTCTATTTAATTTCTCTAGAAATCCCAAGACCAATACGGTTACTCCAAGAGAAGAAAAATTTCGTTTTCGAAATGGAAAAACACGTGGATGAGAGAAAAAAAACGTGGTTGAGGACTTGTTTTTATAGACGTTTTGGAAAAATGTGTTCAAAACTGGGTTATTGACGGATGCCTGATCAGCCCGGTTTGCGCCAGATTTGCTTTCAACTGTTTCTTTTAAACTAATTTTTCTTTCTTCCAAATCTCGGAGAAAAGAAATCAAAACTCTTTATCAAACAAAGGAATCAGAGAGGTAGAGAAAAAAAAGAAACTGAGGGTGGAATTATTGGACAGAGAGAGAAGAAAAAACTTTTTTGTCATATGGTTATTTCACTTTCTTTTAAATTACATAACTAAATGTTGTGGATATGCATTTTTTAAAAAGAAAATTGAGAGAAATGCAAATAATAATTAATAATAATAATAATAATAATAATAATAATAATAATAATAATAATAATAAATTGAAATACTAAGAGGCGTGTATTTTGTTTATAAAAGTTAAAATTACATTACTGTTACTTGACAGAAAAAAAGATGAAAAGAATACTTGACAAAATTGTTCAATAAGTTAAGTATTTTGACAGTTATAAAGTTACTTTACGATCAATCCGGTTGCGCCAGATTAGGTTTCAACTGTTTCTGTTAAATAATAATTATTATTTTTTTCAAGTTAAATCAAAACTACAGTGAAACTTCTTTTAAAGGCCACCCCTATTCAAAAGCCACCTCTATTAAGGGCCAATATTTTTAGGAACGAAATTTTTCCCCATAGACATAATGTTAATTTTACTCCTATTAGGGGCCTCACCTACCCCTCATAAAGGCCATTTTTTGTCACATGTGCCTTAAATCCTATACAGGTGTATTGAATTTTTTTGTAATTTTTATTTCAGGAGTTCAATTGGATTCAGATAATGATAATGATTCTGCAGCTGTGAATATATCATGTCAGGAAACGCTAACAGAAATAAATAAACTAATATCTCATTCTAAGGCATTAATAATGATGCAAATTTAAGTAATTTGTTCCAAAAAGTAAAAGAATCATTAAAAACCAAAATTTTCTGCGAAAAAATTATGAAAAGTAAACAAACTTCAATAGAAATTTTTTTCAATCATGTATAGAGTTTAAAAATGTTAATTAAACAGTTTTTCACCTATATATGTTTTGATTTACTTTTTTTTTTGTCACCCTTATTCAAGGGCCACCCCTCATAAGGGCCAATTTTCAATGGAACGGCAGGCGGCCCTTACAGAGAGGTTTCACTGTATTTATCAAACAAAATAAAGAGCGAGTCAGACAAAAATAAACCGAGGGTGGAATTAATGGGCAGGGCAAAAATAAAAGATTTTTTCATAAGGTTATTTCTCCTTTCCTTTAAATTACATAACTAAGTGATAAACATTATTTGAAAGATAATTTTGAGAAAATCAAGTAATATTAAAAAAAATAATAATTAATTAACTAAGAAACGTGCATACTGTTTTAAAAAGTACATGCTACTAATATATATATATATATGTTTATATATATTTGACAGATATTTTCAACATGTTAAATATTTTGATAATGACCAAGTTACATTGTGATCAAACCGGTTTACGCCAGATTTGCTTTCAATTATTTCTTTTAAATTAATTCTTGTTTTTCAATTCTTGGAATAGAAGAAATCAAAAGTAATTATCAAAAGAAAGAAAGAGAGCGAGATAGATAAATTGAGGTTGAATTAACGCAGAGTAAGGGTAAAAAGCTTACTTTGTCATACGGTTATTTTAATAATAATAAAAAAAAATCACATAACTAAATGATATGGGTATGCATTCTTTTTTTAAAGAGTATTGAGAGACAATGCAATTGATATGCAAAAAAAAAAAAAAAAATTAAATATTAAGGAATACGTTTTCTGTTGACAAATGTATGTGTTGCTTTGGAATTTATCACAACAGAAACAAATCTAAAAATAATTAATTTTACATAACTAAATGACATAAACATACATTCATTTTTAAAGAGATTTAAAAAAAATGAAATTAATATCAAAATAAAATAAAATATTAATAAATATTTTTTCTGTTTACAAATGTATCTGTTGCTTTTAAAGTTATAGCAGTAAGAAACGCAAGGAAAATTTAAATCTAGAAAGACATTGATATCTATTAAAAAATTTTAATAAGTTAAATATTTTGTAGTGACAAACTTGCGTTTTGATATGTCCGGTTTTATCCAGATTTGCTTTCAATTGTTCATTTAACCCCATGAAAGGCGGTGGGATATCTTTTATGTCACTTATTTTTTATCAAGATCTGTGCCAACATTTAAAAAAAATTGAATTTTATAACTTTGGTTAAAAAAATTTAAAAACTGCTTTTCTTTATTTTTTAAAAATTATTTTAATTCTGGTGTACATTTTTTCATTACAGAAACGCAATTAATTTCTCCAGTAAAGGTCAAACTAATTTTTCTTTCTTCAAATCTCAGAGAAAAAAAAAATCAAAACTATTTACCAAACGAAATAAAGAGGGAGGCAAAGAAAAAGAAACTGCGTTTTGAATTACTGAAAAAAAATCATTGTTATAATTGTAACATCTATTTCACCTTCTGTTTGGATAATTAAATAACAAGAAAATGCATTATTTTTTAAAGTGAATTTTGAGGAAATGCTAGTAATATGTATTCTGATTACAAATATAAATGTTAATTTGTATTAAAAATGAGAGAAAGAAATCTAAGGAGAAATGTTCAGTACGTTAAAGATTTACTTCTGTAATTACTGTTTTTACTTTTTCCTTCTAATAAAAATAATAAAGTAAAATAAATTTCACTCTAGAAACTTAAGGTATCTAAATACGTTAAAGCGATCAATTTTCGCAAAAGAAGACATTTTCAGTTTTTGGACTTGCTGAATAGAGAATGTAATTAGCTTCACAAAACTGCTTTGATTTTGTTCGTAGGGTAATTAGAAGACAAGATATTAAAGAATCTGTAAAGGTCTACAAATTAGAAATGACCATTAAAATAGTCGGAAGTAAGCATGTAAAGCTGTTAAACGCATTTGAAATACCATATTGTTTAGAAAATATAATTTTTAAAAAAAGTTTCATAATGCTTAAAATATTTGACATTTTATGAGACTATGATAACGAAGAATTTAATTTAGATCTGATAATAATTTTTTTCCCATGTTAATTAAAAATGCATTTTTCAAAATCACCTTTTTCATATATTTTATTTTTAAAAAAATGATAACGCAAAATGTTACCAGTAATTTTTTTTTTAACTTGATATATAGTTTTTTTTTTGTTATGTTTTGTAAGGCATGAATTAAAAGAATGTTCACAATAAGAATATTTTTCAAATTATGGTATGATATTAGAATAATGGTCTTATAGATGTAGCCTAGAAGTTTTAGTTCATTCTCTAAATTTGAAATAGATGATTAGATTCTTGTGTAGCATTTTTGAAGTTTTTCTAAAATTTCTTCAAAATTCTCTATATGTTAACAGCCTTTTAAAACTAAACTAATTTAATGAAAATATAAACTTAGCATAGTTTATCCATACATAAACTAAAAAGAAAATGGTTAATTTGTTTTCATGACAAGTTTTATTTATTAATTTTTATTTATTTTTTAAGTGCTCTGAATGTATTTGGATACCTTAATCATTTATTTAAAAAAATTATACTGAACTTCCTTTATAATATCCATGTTACTAACACCTCTTTCTGTTTGTAATGCAGGTGTATAAAAATTAACGGAATATTGTACCTTTGTCATAAATTTAAAGTTTATTTCACTTTCTCCTTAAATTTTATAACTAAATGATATAGATATGCATTGTATTTTAAAGAAAAATTGAGAGAAAATGAAAGTAATATATAAAACAAACTGAATAAAATTGAATACGTATTCTGTTTACAAGACTATCTGTTACTTACAAAATTATCATAACAGAAAGAAATTAACGAGATTCTACAAATAAATGAAAATCTATTAAAAAATGTTCAATGAGTTATATATTTTGACCGTGAAAAATTTGTTTTCCGATTAGCTCGGTTTGTGCTCGATTTGCTTTTAATTATTTCTTTTAAACCTTTTTTTTTTTTTTTTTTTTTTTTTTTTTTTTTTTTTTTTTAATTTCGAAGAAAGGAATTCAAAAGTACTTATCAGAAGAAAGAAGGAGACAGAGAAAAACTTTTTATTAGCAAAGCACTATTGGGCCAATTTTACTTTATTTTATTAAATCCAATATTGAAATGAACTATTCGATAAAGTTTGGGAGGTTCACATCTTGCCAGTATTACACTAATATTAACAAGAAATATTTCGCCACTAAAACTTTGGAAGTACTAGATACATTTGTAAACTGAAAACATATTCTATTATATTTGATTATTTATACTGAAATAAAAACACCAAGTGTGACGTACTATTCTTGATAATACTCCACTCGAATATTTTAAAGCTTTATGAATAGTTTAAAGCTTTATGTTTAGTTTATCATAGTTTAATAATTATATATATATATATATATATATATATATATATATATATATATATATATATATATATATATATATATATATATAGCACATAGAATAAACAATCTTTGTTCTAATAATTTTAAAACTCAAAATTTAAAACTTATTCTTCAACATGCAGTAGAATGTGGCTATCCCTTTTATTTAGTTAAGTCAATTTTACGAATATAAATTTTGCTTTCATTGGGGTTTATATGTTTGCACATTCTATCTGTTAAAACACTTACATTTTGATTACTGATATATTTGGCTAAAGAATGAATTCCTTTATGTGAGAGCTGAGTGGGAATATTTTGGTTAAATATCTTTTATTAATTAAAAAATTTAAATAGTAAATTCTATTTTTTTTTTCTTTTCTAGGGAGAGAACTTTAAATATAATATTGTTCCAATAAGTGCGTTGCCATATTGGAGATTTAATGTTTTTTTTTTTTTTCCCTTGCCAGGTAGAGAACATTTAACAATTTAGTTAAATGCTTTTTTATTTTTTATTTTTTGCAAGATATTAGATTCAATACGTGAGGTTAACATATTGGAAATGTTTGGTTATTTTTAGCTATCAGTGTGTGAAATCTAATTTTATTTTTCAGAATAAATAATATTTAGCAAGATGTTAGTTCCATTAAGTGTGTGTAGCCATTTTGGTATTTCTTTTAAACTTGCATTGTTATTTATAAAATGAAAATCTAATTTTATTTTTCAGGGTTAATAAAATTTTGCAAGATGTTAGTTCCAATAAGTGCATGTAGTCATATTGGTAAATCTTTTAAGCTTGCATATAATTATTTATAAAATGAAAATTTAATTTGACTTCTACAATAATATTTTAGATTTTATGGGTTTATTTATGTTTTGAAATTATTTAAATGTTGACATATGTAAAAATAAATAGATAAAATAATTTTATACTGAAAATTTACTTAATCAAAATAATTAATAGTTATTTAGATATTGTTTTAATCTTTAACTAGATGGCAGCACCATATAATGATTTTAAAAAAACTATTACTATTATTCTTTAGTATTATTTTTTAGTTATTGTTTATTATAAAACCAGATGGCAGCACCATATAAATTTTCACAATTTTTTTTTTCTCTTTTAACTGAAAACTTGGAATACAAGTGAAATTTTTAAATATTCCAATAATGTAATATATATATTAAAATTATTTAAGTTAAAAAATATTTTTAGTAAATGAATTTATAGTTTTTATATTATTTATTTGTATTTTTATATTTTAAATTAGAAATAGTTAAAATCACAATGGTTAAATTAATAACTGCTACTTTTAGAAAATTAACTGTAATTTTAACTTGTACGTTTGAATTCACTTATTCACTTTACCATGTGCTTAGCACAAAACATTTTTGGCTTCGGATTCTGGACAAATTTATGTTGTAATGTATAGATTTTCTTTGTCTTCCTTTGTATTTATTTGTTTATAAATGGATTTATTTTCTTCCGTTTGATTTGTAGTGTTCTATTTTCAAAGGTATCCTTTTTTTTTTTTTTTTTTTTTTTTCCAATTTTTTTTCCAATGATTGTTAGGGCTTGGAATTGTCACAAAATTTTGGCTTTAAGCTTGTGACAGTTACAGAAAACAATCATTCTTTGCTTATAATGTGGTTTCCCAGCCCTTGAAAAAGTAAATTACATTATAAGCTTGCATTTGTGTTTTTTTTTTTTTTTTTTTACTTATGTTTCACTTTTTGAATAAATACTTCATTTGTTAGGACTATGTTTTATAATGTGTAATTTGACATAGCTATTTGGGATAATAATTTCATTGCATTTGGTCAGTTATTTCTGTTTCAATGGTTAATTTTTGCAATAAGTTTATATATATATATATATATATATATATATATTAATTGAATAAACTTCAAAATATTTCGGGTTATAAAGTGTAAGTTTAAACATTTTGCGTCGTATTTTTTGAACAATGCAAAAAAATAATTAACTATGATTCTTATTTTAGATGAAAGAAAGCACTATATTATGTAACTATTTTTATAACAACAAGAACGTGAGACATACTTAAGAAAATATGCTTAAGAAATATACAGAAACATACATTTTGTATTTCAACGAAGATCAACAGGCTTTTCTTTAACAAACAAGGTAATTTTTCTTGCTTTTCAAAACTGTCATCATGTACTCAAAATTTTTTTTGTTTATTCTGAATTTTTGAAGAGCATAAAGAAATTATGCAATGGCTATAGAAAAAATAACAGTAATAATTATAAACCTTCTATATTCTTATATGAATAAATATCTCTCAAGTTGTTCTTTTGAAAAGCGCTGTCGAATAAAAAGTTTAAATGAATAACTAAGCCGTTAATTACAAATTTATGTATATTTACTAAAAGAAAAAGAAGGATACAGAAAAAATACAAAACTATTTTAAATGTAAAAGATAAATATCTAAATTATCATGTTAATCTTTGTTTTTTCATAGATCATTGATTCATCGATATTTCACGAAATCGTGTCATTAGATAATGACAACAACAAGTAATTGCATTTTCAAAATAACTATGTACATTTTTAATATTTGGATTAGTTCATATACATAATTTTCAAATATGATAACAGAATCATATACTTATAAGTTTGAATAACTTACTTCTGTATGACTAAAAAATGCTACATTTTTCTTGCGATGTAGATGACTTTATTGCTCTTCTAATTAAATAAATTCTGTTATATCAACATGTGTTTTGTATATAAAATGAAATAGATAGCTTATTTTGAAATTAATAAGCGGTCCTTAAAGTTATTTATTTATTTCTTTTTAGAAACTAACGTTGACACTACATTATATTATCAAAAATTATTTACTTCCACGATGTATTATTTTTCGATATTGACTATGAAAGACGCCGAGAAAAATATTTATTTTTCCATTTAAAAGTATATAAACAATGTTGAAATAACAATAATAATAATAATAATAATAACTGTTTTTAATATTGCTTTAATTGCTTTTAAATGTCAAAATATTTACAATAATAATAATAATTATTATTATTATTATCACAAAAACAGTTTTAATAAAATGGTACTCAGTTTTTAGTCAAAATAGTTTCAGGTAAATTAAATGCCATGAATGACATCTTAATGTTGTAAATGTACCTTCATTTATTTTTATTATTATTATTATTTTTTTCAATCTACCAGAAACATTTTTACAATTATATTTAGCATAACTAGGATCGCTGAGCCATCTTTAACGAGCTTCTGCTACTTTCATTTCTGCTCACCGTTCACCACTTAAACTTATTGAGAATGAATCTATCACTGACAGCACTTATAATCATTTAGATTTAGAGCTTTAGTGTTTCCTTAAATGTTAATAATATATGTGTTTGATGGTGGTGGTTGTTGGGGTGGGGAGTTCACCAAAGAGTTGTTACTTAATCAAATTTTAGCAACTCTCTATACACGATTGATTTTGAAAAAGTGGACAATATCTGGTACTTTAAATAATTCGGGAAAATTGCAGCGAAAATACCAAATGCAATTAATTTACACAAATTCCTATCTATTCTATACCAGATAGCCAATATTGAGGCAAACAAAAAAGTGCAATTTCGAAAACTATTTGCTTTGAACATATTTGAATTTATAAGATGACCTTTTTCATTTATTATAATTTTTACATTTCCTACCATTATCTCTTTAATATGTAACGGGAAAAAAATATATTGATTGATTAAAATTGAAATTGATGTTCTTATCAACATAATAAAGTCAAACAATTGTTATGATGCAAATATACTAAAAATATTGTGATTTAAATTTTGAATGAGAATAGTAAAGCCATTTTAAGTGCGAAATAGCACATGATAATAGTAAATATTATTCTTCCAACCAAAAAAATGTTTGGATGATAAATTTTCAACTGCGATATAAATCATTAAAAATGCACTAAGACAACTCATGACAGCAAAACTACATTATATTACATTTGTTTTCGTAAAAACAATTTAAAAAAAAAAATTAATTTAGAGACACAAAACTAATATTTCAGAAAATGGAAATTTTGCTGCTAAAGTTGATTTAACATACAATTACAATTTTTAATCACATCAAAACAGCAAGTAAACATCAGTTAAAAATGTTTACAAAACAAATTTTTATACTCATGCGTTTTTCCATCTAAAAGCATAAACAGCCACAAAGTAAGAAAAGGTTCGAAATGAGTTAAAAAAAAAAAATAATAAACTATAACAAAAGATATAAATATGAAACAGAATAGATAAGTAACAGAAAGTGTCAATATTCTTCCTAATAATCTTTGTGAGTTGTTGATATAAGTAAGTATATAGTAGGTAATATAAGTAATATACATAAATATAAGTAATATAAGTAAGTGAAGGCTTCATATAAAAAGTGAAAATTTAATGATATAAGTAAAGTTTATTTAGGATATTATTACAGCAATTTAAACAAACAAACAAAACAAAAAAATCCCTGACGGCTCGGCCTACAGGCACAGGTAGATTTCGAAGACGCAGACCATGAGGCGCCTGTTTGTTGGAAATTGCCGAAGAAATGACCTTTTTGCCATGATGCGGCAGTTGGAACCGTCTACTTCGAAATCTAACTTGTTTGCAGGCGGAGACGGCAGGGATTTTTTTGTTTTTAATTTTTTTCTGCTATAAGGGTTGGTCCTATAAAAAAACGTGTCAATATAAAAGTTTTAGATAATATTAAGAGGATTTATAATAAATTTAAGTGGTTTTGATATCTTGTGAATTGACGAAGTTATGAATATTTTTCTTCTAAAACCTCCTCCCCCCCCCCCCTTGGGACCATTTTTAAGGATATCAAAAATCTGTCATACATAAATTTTCGACCCTTTTCCTAGAAGTAATACTAACTTAAAACGGATTCGATACATATAATAATTAAGAAACTACCGGGTTTTTTCTGTTTTTACAAAAAGACCCCCCCCCCCCTATTTCCCCCTCGCCCTTGGTTCGATTTTGCCCATTAACGAACTTGACCGAGATTTTATACCCCTTGATTTTATTTATCAGTTTGGAAGAGATTTGTGCAGAATTATTGCAGTTATCCTGTCCATAAAAAAGTGACATAGATAGATAGATATTATATATATAAAGTTTTGAACTGGGAGTGGTTTTGGGTTCTGGGAGTCATGATTGGCATAGATCTGCAAGAATTTTTCAAAAATTGCAACTAAAGGGAGAACGTAATAGGTAGTATTTCTTACGAAATCTACCTAAAACACCGTTTAAACAAAGCCTTAAAATACATTTTCTTCATCAAGCGTTTTCCCAAAGTTTTTCTGTAACATTAATGTGTTAAGTAAAGCAGGCTGTCTAACCCGGGCTACTCGGGTTAAAGATACCCGGTACACAGAACGTAGATAAAAATCGTTTTTAATTGAAAACTCCAATAGGTTTTTTACATTCAGTATATTTTATTAAATTGTCCACCAATTACACCAAAGAGTATTTTTGGTACCATCGTATTAGCCGCATGCCAATGGTCAATAAAAGCGAAATTTTTACGTCATGGCATTGCCACCATCAATATGACGTCAGAGTTGATCACGGACACATTCTTTTGCGTTATAATAGGTATAGATGCTCAAAAACAGCAAAATAATATAAAATAAATTAAAATAAAGATCTAAAACGGCGAAGAATACATTGGATTGGAAGAGTGTCGGTATTCTTTCTAATTTTGCATGCGTGTTAATGTAAAAAGAAACGTTCAAAATATAAGTAACAGAAAAAAAAATCACTTAATTTAGGGAGTGGAACTTTTATTGCTACAAATTTCAGCAGCATATTATTATTAGTATTATTATTATTATTATGGTACTTCGCTATTATCCCGTCGACCACTTTTCATGACAAAAAACTATCGCCAAACTGTAAGATTAAACGCTAAAAATGCAGTCCCATTTACTGGATGTCAGAAGCATTGTACGTGTTTGTTATGTCATCAAGTGGTTTTTAATTCGACATTTGCGTGTATTTTTCATTATGTTTTACTGATTTATTAGTTATTTCATTCATTAAAATAACAATTGTGTCCTTAAATTCTTATATTTCATTTATTTATTTATTTTGATATTCCAATGGCAACGTTCTCCCGTTTATTTGGCGTTACAGTTTCGCGATAGTTTTTTGTTATGGAAAGTAATCGACGGGATAATAGAGAAGTACCATTATTGTTATTATTATTATTATTATTATTTCAAAAGAATATCGCATTTGCATAAGCTCAGTACCATCTTTCCCACTCAAGCATCTGTCTAGTCTGAACTACGTTCAGTAAGGGAATTTTAAAAATGAGTCGTATGTACAGGGTAGCCATAAAGTGCCTGTGTTTGACCACCAGAGCTTCACAAGCTAAACTATTACGAATATTGTTAAAAGATTTGGTATTTATACTGTTTGGAGCATTCGGAAACAAGTTCTGTAATAATAATAATTATTATTATAAAATTCCAATAGGTGGCGCTGTATATCATTAAATAAAAGAAGAAAAATAAAAATAAAAATAGAGAATTTCCTACCAGCTAACTTTTAAAACTTTAAATGTCAAATGATTCCAGATTACGGTTTCAGCCATGAAAAGCCTTAATGAGCACTAAAATTTTAGCCAAAAAAGTTGCTCTGTTAACAGAGCGTTTTTTTTTTTTTTTTAAATCAAAATGGCAGTAATTATAGCGCTGCTATGAAAAAATATCGCCGTCTCAACAGATATTGATTTAATTTAAAATGAGGTATTTTTGTTAATATTCTCTAATAAAACATCCGTAACATGTACGCGCCATCTATTGGTAAATTTTCTAACTAATTATTTTTATTGCATAACTCGTTTTTGCATACTCTAAATAGTATAAATGCCAAAGCTTTTAAAAAATATACCAAATAGTTTATCTAGTAGAGCTCTTCAAACAAGTACACTTTAATTATTGCAACCCTGTATAATAAAATATTGAAGATAAAGTAGAATAAATTAGATTCTGAAACGGTCAATATTTTTTCTTAATCTTGTCTGTAGGTTTGCAAAAATGCAAAAAGTAAATAAAATCAATTGAAAAGTTTGCTCAAAATGAACATTCTCATTCAAGCTTTTTCCGAAAGCTGTCATAGATTATATAGTCTCTGTCATAGATTATGTTGAAAAAAAAAATAGAAACGATTAAAAAATATACAACAAAAGATCGAATAGATAACAGAATACATTAGATTCGGAAACTCTCATTATTTTTCTAAACATTTTATGGGGATAGCTAAGAAAATAAAAAGCTTAAAATTAAATTAATATAATGAGCAAATTTTACTTCTACAGGTAATGTTTATTTAGCATCATATTCCACTATTTAAGCGATAAAAAGATAAATAAATACTCTTAAACCGTTTGAGTTATTTAAAGAGCAGGGCTCGTCAAAGTACCGTATTTACTCGTGTATGCCACACCCTCGTAAAAACGCGGACCCCAAATTTTAATACAAAAACATGCAGCGAAGAGGCAGGTTTTTCACCTAAAGAGAAGATGAAAGTTTTTTACCTAAAGGGAAGATGCAGGTGTTTTACCTAAAAGGAAGAAACAGTTTTTTTTCTTTTTCTTTTTTTTTTTTTTTAACCTAAAGATAAGATACGGGTTTTTTACCCAAAGAGGCAGGTTTTTCTGTACGAAATACCTTCAGTTTGACTGAAGTTTTTTTTAAAAGGTTTTTTGCTAACTTTTTTACTTGGGTTATTTGGAGAAAAAACATTTCATAAAAATAAGAAAAAGATTTAAAACAGATTTTATTCTATTAAAATTTAAGAATTATAATTAGCCCTCCAGTAGGCGCACAAGCGTCAATTTTACGACAAAAACGATATTTCTTAAATGTTTCTCAAATACGGTACTGAAACTGTCTGAAGACCATTGTTAATCCTCAATTTAATTTTCCCTTCGGTTTAAAATCGGTTTCACTAATTCCCAGTCAAGTTTTGTGGGTCTATGATAAATCTGATTCGTGCGGGTCCTGTAACTATCAGATATAGTAATTATTTCACGTTTTACAGTTTTTTTTTCGGCAATAATGTAATTGATATATTTTATGAGGTGATATTGCTTTATTTTACATAGTCAAAAACGAAAAATATTTAAAAGAATTTTTGCCAAAACTGAGAATATGAGAAAATATTCAGTACATATTTCATTAAAATTCCATAAAAATTAATTGGAGATAAAGATTTTTATATTTGTACGGATAAAACATAATCGAGTAAACTAGAATATACCACCAGGTCAAAAACAAAAACGTTGTACATAGTAAACGTCTTTTCCGGCATTAAAAAAAATTGCGAAAAATATAGAAGATAAAACTAGGTCCTTTTTTGACATTAGTATATATATATATTTTTTATCTTTGTCTTCTTACATGAAATCATACTTGATACATAGTTTTATGAAATAATAATATAATATCATAATCACATTCATGTTTGATAACTGGTGCTCACATTTTTTAAACATATTATATATACATATTTAACATATTTTAAACATATATTTATATGTATATAAACATATATATATGTATTAAACATATTATATATATATATATATATATATATATATATATATTGCATGTAAATTTGCATGTAAATAATATTAAAATTAAAATTTATATATTTATATATATAATTGGTTATTTTACTTACCTATTATTAAAATTATGAAATATCTTGAATTTGTAACACCGTAACAAAACGAAGCGTGCCATAAATTGTACGACGCGCGCACGGTCGTAAGAAAATTTTGCGTGTCAGCTGAACGGTGCAATATTTGCAAAATACTGCTCCCACGATCATATATGCAAAGACCAGTGATGATATAATAATATTAGAAGCTCAACGGATAAGTTCAATGTTCCCAACTAATAGACAAATACAAAAACAAAACTTACAAATAATATTCCTGAAAAGGAAATGTACGTTTTCTATTACCTTTATTTTCAACGTCTCTGTCACATTCAATTATTAAATCCTGGTGTATCGCGTGCTCCCAGTTTTTAAATAAATATTTGGTATAAACACCGCTCAGCACACAGGAGAAAATACGATATCAGAAATTGGCTTAAAAGTGGCACAAATAAGGTAAAGCTTACCACAGTGCTTACCACAGCTCCACAACAGTGCATTCGGAAATTTCCAATCACCAGTTATTAAACATGATTGTAATTATGCTATTATATTATTATTTCATATGTATTTGATAGTAAAATGCTCTAATTGAGATTTAAGAAAATGCTACATAAGGTTAACGATGAAAAGGAAAACATTGGATTCGGAAACTGGCAATAATTTTCCAAACTTTTCAAAAGAAATTCGAAGATTAAATTAACATAGCAAGGAGGACTTCTATCACACATATGCATATAACTGCAATTTTTTGATAACATAAAAACAAGTATTGATAAATTCATTCAAAACGATCTTTCTCGCTCAAACATCTTTCTAGAATCGTTCTTTAATTATTTAAATTGTATTCCCTTAATTATTTGATATGAAAATGCTCTGAGTTAAAAATTTACAACAAAAGATGAAAATGAAGAAGAATATATTAGATTCGGAAACTGTCAATATTCTTCCTAATCTTGTCTGTAGGTTAACAAGAAAAAGAGAAAGTCTAAGATATAGGTCAGTCGCCTGAGGTAGACCATTTTCTCTCCTTGCTTTACACTGCGCATACTGACCTCTGGCTATTTGTCCAGTTCCGGAAACAAGGGTTAGAAGCGGAACCTGGACGAACGATAAAATCAAAATAGCTTAGGGCTTTCACGTGTTGCTTTTAAAAAAAGTGTAGGTGAAGATGTTAGAAACGTCTCGTCGTGACAGAGCTATAAAACACTCTTTTTACCGTGAAAATTTTGTTTTTAAAAATTTGTTTTAAATACATGTTAAAAATTACTGGGTTTTATTTTAATTTAGAAGTTAGTTTCATTGTAACATATACTATTTTATCGTCACTATATGCCAAAGATGGTAAATCCGCGGGCCTGCGGACCACCTGTTAACACTTTTTTCGAATAGTAGTCTTTTTATTTTTTAATCGCAGGATTTCTGTCATTAAATAACACGAAGATTATTATTTCAAAATATCAGTGCTAGAATCTAAGTTCACCGCCCTGATATAAACAAACGGAAAATAGACGCCTTGTAAAAGCTTGCATAATGCAAGCATACATAAACTTCTGTAAGGTTTCTTCACTTTTTAAGCAGGTGTGCGAGAATACTTTAACTACAGGGATATTACATAACGCAACACTTTTGTCAATAGTTTCACCCATAAAAAATTCTTCCAAGAGGAAAATTCTGAGTTATTTCTCAATGTTGTTGCTAATAAGATGGCAGAGGTAATATGTCTTACAAAAATTACATAACTTCAGTCATGATATTTCTATTATTTAACTCTCGTTAAAAATAATAATTTCTCGTATAAAACGGATAAAAAAAAAGTAAAATAGAAACAAGTAAAAAACAATTTTCCTAAACACTGAAAATGCGCTACTGTGATTAGTTCTATAATTATGTATGATACAATTAGCCACAAATGTAAGTATGCACTAGAGACAAGAAGGGCGCCCGTGAATCCAAGCCCTAGCCCGGGCGTGAAACGGGTTCGGGATCAATTTTTATACAAGGCGTCGCGCTCAAACTGAATTTTTTATTTCTTCCAGATATTAAAAAATTAAAAAAAAAAAACTTGCTATTTGAGAAACAAAATATGTATTCTAAGTTTCTTAAAGTATTTTTAAATCCCTTAAAAATCTGTTTGAAAGGAACTGAATTGTTTTTGATAGAATATGTGGAAGACTATTCTATCCGATTCAGAGACCTTTGCATTGCCAGCGATAGTAACGTAAAGAAGCCGTGGGATATCCCTTACCTATCCTGTCTTTCGGTTTGAATTCTTTTTTCGGAATTACTGGAAAACAGAACTCATGTCTTCCTGCCATAGCTGTACAATGAAAATTTAAAAGAATAAGAATTGTGACTCTTACAAATCGAAAGTGGTAGTGTAAGTAACAAATTTTTTATTTCAAATAGATTTTCATTGACCTGGAAATCACAAAACATTGTCATGAGGGAGTATTTAGATTAATACTTATTTCTATGTAAAAATATATTTTTAAATGAGAAAATTAATCATGAAACAATTTTAAAATATTATTCATTTTTTTATTGCGTAATTTCGGTTTCGGGCTCTGATGACACAAAATTGTTCGGGCTTCGATTTTAAATCGTTGGGTACAAGTGAGCTCGGGTTAAAAAAAATATATAGAACCCGAAATGATCTGTAGTATGCACCCCATACCTCAAATAATAAAATCTAAATTTTTCTAATAAGATCAATGCATATATTTCGTTGGATGAAGTTTGTTATTGCTCTGGTAGTTAAGCTTTAAAAAGAATGAAATTTAACAAAATACTAGATGGAACCCGTCAAAACGTTACGGGAAAAAAGATACTATAACAGTATTAGTAAAATAAGCTACTTTATTATTTAAGAAGGGGTGCGTATGAAACAGTCTTTCAAATATTTTATTTTAAAAGTTTTTTCCTCCCAGTTAAATATAGTACTATTTCCGATGCAAACTCCGAACAAACAATCCGTAAACAACTGTGTAATGCAAATCAGTTTGACATGACCGCCATATTCCCCACGGCAAGAAAGAAAATTTCATGGACCTATGAAGTATTATACAAATAGTATATCCCTACGTTCATCTCATATTCAGTAAATAAAGCATAAATCTCCCTCCCCCCCCCCTCTTATAATGCGACCGAATGAGCTCCAATGCACAAAAGCACCCTCGAAATATGACGTTAACAAAAAAGTTTTAAAATGTTTAAATTAAAAGTTTTAAAATGTCCTCTTTAATCATTGTTTGTTTCAAATCCATATCTTCTAAAACGCATCCATTGTTTTAAAATAATCAATTTTTATGTAAAGATGAAGAATTATTTTTATAATAATAAATCAATCTGCAGATGAGAGATATTTTTAATGTTTTCAAGTGTAATTCATTTGTATCGTTTCTTCGGTCCCTTTACATAATCAGGATGATTGTCCATCACAATCGGGGATATTTTCCCACTCACACAGTTAAATACCCAATGGATCTTTAAAAAAATAAAAATATACAATTCCTAGCATATTCTGATGCAACATATACATCAACGAATTCAACATATCAATTTTATGTTAGACATAAACTGAAAATAGGTTTTTTTCTGATCTTAAGATTTATCAGTTTTTTTATTATTATTATTATTTTTACACTTTTCATGATGGTTAGGGAAATCTATTTTCAATTGTGGCAACTTTCCCAGGGGCTATTTTACATTATTAAAGCAAACTGATGGTCATTGTTGAAATAGAATTGAAAAATATTTCATGTTTGAAAAGTATTTAAAAGGTCGTTAAATTAAGAGGCAGTTTTAAAATAAATTTCAATCGAAAGCTAATTTTTTTTCTAATTGATGATGTAAGAATTGAAATTGTAAAATGTAGTAAAAAAATTAAATTTGTAGTATTTAGAAGTGATATTTAAGTGCGATGAAAGCTAAAGCGATAGCACCGTTTGTTATCACAACCGTTATACATTTCTAAAAATTACCACTGCGTTTTGGCTGGCGTCCAAAAGTAGACTACCATTTTTTGACATCAAAAGAGAAATTCACAGTGAAAGAAATAGGATTTTGCCGCTAATAAGGAACTCTTAAATGTACTTATAACAAATCTACCAAAATAATTCCTATAAAATATTAATTAGCCTTACATTGTTTATTCTAGCTAAAAAAACAATCATTATTTCAAGTTTTTTTTTAACCATAACACTATTTTTAATAATTTTTATTTTCCTGAAATCCTTTACTTTTGTGATTTTTTTTTAATTAAAAAATGAAATCTTCTAACCTATAATTTAAAAATAGTAATTGGTAGCATGTAATCAATGTATGCAATCAAGACGAAGCACCCAATAAAAGCTCCAGTTCTAATCTTTAAAATTAAAAATTGAAAAATCAGTTAAAATTACATCATGTTGACACAATCATATAAATTTTTCTTTTTAGTTTTATAAATGTTAAAATAAAATGCAATTCAAGCTAAGCATAACGTCATTTTCTCCGGTGCAAACTTTTCACACGTACTTTGTATACGTTACTTTTATGCTTAAACACCCTGCTTACAAATAAAAAGATATTTTGTATTTAATTGTAATAAAAAAATGGCATCGACAAAGTAATAATGCATAATGATAAATAAACCCAATGGACAATATTCCCGTGACGTCGCAATAAATATGAATTTTTATTCTCTTATAAAACACGCAGAAAAATATTTTTACCGAAATTTAACTTGCAAATTAAAAAATTCCACCTAAAAGTCATGTGCTTTTAATATTTATTATTTCTATTTTATCCTCGCAACCACAGAGTTCAGATAATAAACTATACGCCTCGCAACAGTGGGCGTATTCCGATTGCCGACTTTATGACGTCATACGCAGATGTAAAAGTTTAATTTAAAATTACGGCTAATTAATAAAATTTTCGAACAAACGAATGTACGATAACAAATCTGTGTCCAAATACCTTTCATTTAAAAAAAGAATGATGTAATTTGATGAAGTAGTTTGTTCTCACGGATTGTCGAAAGAAAATGCTTAGCGTTTTAAATACATAGATTACTCCCTCTTAAAATTTTTAAATCCATTTTGTTATCTAACCGAAAAATTAACATTACAAAAGTAAGCATACGCTCCGTAAGTTCTTGGGATATGTGCTGATAAAAATACTAAATATAGTACTTTAAGCTCTTCAGTCTCTCGGTCCATATATGTGGACCTCCGTTTTTTCTCATTATATTAATGATACTCGAACATAATTGCAATTTCAATCTCAGAATGATATATGTTTCGATGTCTAAGATTAGAAATAATGCAAATAATTTGCTCTTATATTCAATGGTTGGAGTATCATAGTTGAGATTTATTCCAACAGAGCGAAAAATGCCAAGACCAGGACTCGAACCTGGGTACTTTGGCTTGCCGTGCCAATGCTCTTCCTACTGAGCTATCCCAACAGGTTCGAGTCCTGGTCCCGAGCATTTTTCGCTCTGTTGGAATAAATCTCAACTATGATACTCCAACCATTGGATATAATTTACCTAGTTAAAAATACTTTCCTCTGTTCATTATGTCCTAATTACATGGTATACAGGAGTTCCCGTGTTATATCAGATTCATCATGTAAAATAATATACTTATAGCTCGGATGAATGAAATTAGCGCTATAGTTTGTAGACTTGTCCAACAAATAAGAGTGAAATATGCCAGACAGGATATCATTGGGATAGCTCAGTGGGAAGATCGTTGGCACGGCAAGCCAAAGTACCCGGGTTCAAGTCCTGGTCCCGAGCATTTTTCGCTCTGTTAGAATAAATCTCAACTATGATACTCCAACCATTGAATATAATTTACCTAGTTGAAAATACTTTCCCCTATTCATTATGTCGTAATTTACTCTTGCGCTGAATTCAAATTGGAGAAGAAATAATCCAGTAATAATCAATAATATTACATTAATACTCAGCAGCGAAGAGGATATACTATATTTTGTATAGATTGACAGTCTTGAAAGTTTTGCTAGACTTTTCTCCTTAGTTTGACCTTAAATAATGCCGTAATTTGCTAATGCTTTCACTATAAAAAAAATTTTGTTACAAGACTTAATGAATATAATAAGAAAATTCAATAAAAAGAGCATGACTCAGTGGTAATAATGTCTAAAATAATCAACAAAATTCTTCCAACAACGCAGATTTTCATCACAAAGCCTCAAACTAAGGGCAATACAGAAAACAAGGCGAGAATTTGGCGACTACGAACATTCACGGATACAGAAAGTTGTTTATATGTTAAAAAAATGAAGAAAAATCTAAGAAGTACTGCACTAAAATTAAAAACGCGTGTGAAAAATATTTTTTGCAAATTGTAGAAGCCTTAGAAAAGTTTTATTGCGTTACGGATGGCGGAATATCAGGATATACAAAAAAAAAAAAAAAAATGTTTAAACAAAGTTAATAAAAAAAGACTCGACTTGCAAAAGAAATTGAAAATCAGGATCTAATTTCTGTGCGGTTTTTCATTTCAAATTAAATTTAACATCCTCGGATCGAATGGTACGCTAGCACAAAATTTTTAATTGAAAAAAAAAAAGCGATTTCAAGGGATTATATCTTATTATATTGCACTGATATAAATTATTGCATGACAATTGGAGTCTTTTATTGTGAATGATAAGCAACAGGGTGTTTTCTGTGTCAACCCTTTATTGTTATCCCTATTCACTTTAAATTCCATTCTCGCCAATACCGCTCAGCTTGACGCACAGTAGACGACAAAATGTTACAATTTTTGACGTGTACCTGCAAAATAATAATAATAATAATAATAATAATAATAATAATAATAATAATAATAAAACTTTATATGCTAAGACGACTATTTTAAAAACTTAAATTATATTGTTTAACTTAACACCATATTCCAAAATCGTGATAGTTGACCAATTTTTACGAAAATTAGAGTCTTAAAAGTAAAAAAAAAAAAGACCAGAAAACAGATAGAAAGACAAACATGCAATTGTTGGATTATGATGAAATTTATGATGGTAGCACCACCAGAACAAACCCTTTTCAACAACAACAACAACATCGGAGTATGGGGGACATACAAATGAATTGTATAACTTCCTTTGTTGGATGTCGGCTAAGAAAAATTTGCAGAAATCTAAACAAGGAGTTCGAATCAAAGCATATATTAGGAACTGCAAAACACAAAGTTCTTTTATTAATATTTCAGGCATGAACCCCGGTCTTATGAAAACCATTTTTCGTATATTTAAAACTCTAAAAGATTTTTTTTCATTTAATATGCTTTTTTAGATTAGCCGCTAGCAACACCAATAAGAAAAATATGATAATGTATTCAAATAAAATTTTGAAATTTAGTAAAATCGATACTTTCGTGTTAGACGCATTCCAGGAGTTAATAGCCGAAGAAATCGCCAAAGATCTCACTACTTACAGTAGCTTTATTTATTTTGATAATTTAAGTGGTTTAAGCGCGTAAAACGATTATATGCCTGTTAAAAGTATGTTTTATTTATATTATATTATTATATTATTTATTTATTGACGGAATTTTAATGTCGTTATGGACTATTAGCTGTAAACAAATGCCGAACTGTTTATATTTTTTTAAGTGCAAATGGGTTAATCTTCGTCATCGGGCTGTAGAGATAGATTTAAAAAAATCATGCTTGAAAAGTATTTTAAAAACCGTAAAAAATTAGTAAAATGAGATACAGTTTTTAAACAAATTGCATTTAAATTTTTCCCCTATTCGACGGTGTAAAACTTGTAATTGTGCGATGTTTAGAAGTTCAAAATATTGCAGTAAAAGCGAAATTTATTGGTCAGGTGTTGTCTCCGTCAATATGATGTCAGCATTACTAACTGGCATGTTTTTGCTTTATAATATAGATTTTAAATTTTATCGAAATCGTTAAGGGACTTTTATTACCCGGACATTCTTTATTTTATGGTAAAATTATTTTCCAAACATTCTCAACGTTTATGAGACAAACCATTCAACCTCACGTTTGTCTGTTTGCATTGTAATCTATCATACATATTGCAGGAAGTTTTAAATAGTTTTCAAACTGTCAGTAAAACATTGTGTGGAAATATTTATGTAAATTTTTTTCTCCAAATTTTGTGCTATTCAGGGCCCGACTTAGACTATCTAGGGCCCCGGGCAAGCATAATTCTGGGGGGCCCCCTTCTAACTATCCATAGAAACTGTTCATGAATTACGCTGAAGTGACTAGTACTAAACTTCATACCTATTGTATGTATACATAAATTTCGTACCAGGTACTATTCACATCTGTATACAGAGTATTCAATAAAGATAGTCAAGATGGAAAAGATGGATTCCTACTATTACTTTAAGAAAAAGTACTACTAGGAAAACTAGTAGAAAACTAGTAAAAAAAATGATGGATTGGTTAACGAGAGTATTTGTTTGCAAATTGTCCTTTAATTATCTACGTTAGTCATATTATGTGTGAAAGAAAAATGCCCCCAATTGGTCATCATAAATAATTTTAGCAAACTACCAATAATGAATTTCTTTTGAAAACAATGGACTATTAAGTTGTTATATTAAAACTTTAATCATTAGCATTCTAATAATATAATTCGTTCTTTTTTGCGTGGGAGGGGGGGGGGGTAATGGGATGCAAAAAAGGGAAAGGGGAGACTGCACTACCTTCCTAAATATTGAAAATATAAGAATATCGGTCACTTTTGAACAATTTTAACCATTTCGCACCCTCTTAATAAAAACCTGATTACCCCAATGGGCCCCCCTCAAATGCGGGTCCCGGGGCAGCTTCCCCACATGCCCCTGCATTAGTCAGGCCCTGGAGCTATTAACTCTCTTATCAACAATGTCCAGTAAAACACAAAATATAAAAAAACATCGCGTGAGAATTTTTTCCTTGTACGATCGGCATTGTATACCTGCGGGACAATGTCTGAAGTTATCATCAACCTTTCCTCATTCGAGCACGTCTCAATAGTTAAAAGATCAGAAGCAGTTCAAAAACAATTCCCAGTTACCCAATATTAATAATGTTGAGTAACTGATATAATGCATAGAAAAATAAGAAGTAAAACATTAAATCTGATAATGATTTTAAAAAAATTGCTATTAGAGGAGTGAAAGAGAATACCATGTCCTGTCACTCAAAATTCATTTAACTCAATGATATTAACAGCAAATGTTAATGATAAAATTAGTAGCTATCATTGAAATTACTAACGTATAGTTTTCGCAAAGCAAATTTGGGAAAATTAGTATATTTTCCCCATTTTATGATCGTTTGCATTACTTACTTTTGTGATATGATTTACATGCCACTTTCAGTTATTCTCGTCCCCCATTTTCAATCTTTATATTTTTGTGATGTTTCCTGTTTCAAAATAAAGTCAAAGCTCAATGTTATTAAAATAAATTATTATTTTGAATGCAATAAGATTGTTAATAATTTTTTCTTGAAGACACACGATCAAAACTGCAATCATGTTCCGCATACTTACTTTTGTGAATTTGCATCAGTATGAAAAAATTCAGTTTTTAAACTAAAATACAGATTTTTAAAGTAAAAAAGAAAAAAAACCGGGGGAAAATATTGGGACTGAGGTTACATTTAATAAATTGATTTTACTTTCCGAGCGTATTGTGTAAAGAAAATATTGTAATTAAAATATAGATAAAATGCTTAAGTGATACAAAGAGAAACAAAAAAAGGCTTATAAAAACCTTTTAATAATCAGCATATGTTTCAGCGCTCATACGGCGCCATTTTCAAGATATAGGGTAGATGTGCCAGTAATGGACCGCCTTCCAGTAATGGGCCACCTTCAATATTTTTGGTTTATAAAAAAATAACCAATAAAAATTCAGCTTTTTTTATTTCATAAATATGCTTTCTTTAAATTCTAGTTCTAAATACAATCTTAATATCAATTATCTATTACTTTTTGTGGGGGTGTCCATTACTGGAATTTAGGGTGTTTTGATTTATTTCTGTTATATACAGTTAAATTTCGATTCACATTGGGAAATATGACTATGAGCATGGTTAAATATTGTTGGTAGATTAATATAATATTAAAAAATGTGAAATATAACAATTATAACTATTAATTAAAAAATAATTTTAAAAGAAATTCCTTAAGGGTGTCCATTACTGGCACCTCTACCCTATAACGATAAACAAAAATATTCTCACAATTTTTTGAAAATAAACTAACTCTTTGTATCATTTAAGCATTTTATCTATATTTTAATTATAATTAGTGATCTTATTATGTGATTATGGAAAATATTGTAGTTATGATATATTTGTGTGCACGATTTGATTTGATTTGAAGGAGGGTTGCTTTGAAACCTTTAAGCTACAAGGCTGTTGTCTCGAATGATTCATATTTTTTTTTATTTCCAGAAACACACATACAGGACTTCGACAAATTACACAAATGTTCTTCTTGAAGAGAACAGGATAGACACAGGGAAATAACAACCCCGAAGAATTACAGCCCGGAACACCACAAAGAGTGTGCAACGGAGTTGACCGGAGTCGAACCCGTCGCCTCTCTTACGCTCTACGGCGATTAGCGGAAAAGTGTCTTAACCACTCGGCCACGGAGGGCCCAGTGAACACGGTAACTACCAAACAGTACTTCCGATTGAACGTTCATTTGGGGAATCTGTTATAGACCATTGTAGACCACTGCCACTAGAATTGTATATATTTTCGTAAAAATTAGAATTTTCAAACCATTTTGCGACCTATTCTACAAGGAACAAGTTGGAAATTGCACGTCAAACGTTACAAACGAGGTGCGTTCGTACTCTAGCTAGTTATATAAATATTCAGATCTTGATGATTTTTAATTCTGTGAAATGAATTATATCGTCTGCAGATTCATTTCTGTCATAAAATAAGTATCTCGGTCGCTTGACGATTAAACCGCGGAAGCTCCTATAATAAGAAAGCACCGATTAAAAAATAAAAAAAATTCAAATTTCTTAATAAATATTTTTATTAATATTTTCTACAGTTTTAATTCGACTTTTATAAAATTTGAAATGTCTCGACAAAATTCTGCAAAGATAATGTATCTTAAATTTCAAACCATTCGGTTGGGTAGTTTTTGCGTTGTTATATGCGGACGGACGGACCAAGCGACGACAATACGTGCTACGTATTTATATAATTACGAACGCACCTAAAAACCACAAAGAAAATGTGTCAGAGTATAACTGATAAATATTACGGCGATGTATACAGGCATTAGTGGCTCAGAGGTAATGTCTCCAGTTTGAAAAGTCTGGTCCAGTGTTCGAGTTCACCTCATTCCATTGTATCAAACATCCGCGGTTCTATAAAGTTTTCGGAAAGCTGAATAAAGTCACTTCAGATTTTTTTGATTAACAATACAGAAATAAATAAATTTGTTGTATATATAAAGTTTCTTTGCGAAATTTTATTAAATTAAAACACACACACACACACACACACATATATATATATATGTCTTCCGTAGCGCGAAAATAAGGCTGAATTTGTTACTTATGGTTTGGCAACAACCGTAGTTTCCTCAGCTCACACCAATGAACAGACTAGATTGTGTTAGATCAGCTCCGCCTTCAGTATGGCGGTCAGTGTGACAGCAGTGAAACCATAGAATGAAACTCAAACTAGCAATTATTAAAAATAAAATAACATGTACGTAATCCAAAGCGTCTGAGATGATTCCTCATTTTAATTATGAGCAATATCGTTAATTTCAAATGAAATTCTCAACTCTTATTTAGAATTCATTTACGAATTTCACTCACTCAAAAGTCGGAGAAAAAAAAATCAACTGTGTAGATTGCACCTGCCGCCATTCGTTGATGTTTTGATAAAGTAAAAAATAATTTCTTTTGTAAAAATATATAATCAATTAGAGCAATAAAATGTCGAACGAAATTTAAACAATGATTGATTTAAACTATATTCCTATCACGTAGTTTTTTTTTCTAATGAATTTAAGTCGTGCTGTACAAAATATCCTTTTTTCATAGTAATTAAATGATTTATATGCCCATTGGTAGCGCCAACTAAATGCATTTTCAGTTATGTTTTCAACGGAGAATTACTTTTTTACATTAAAAAAAAATTATCAATTTCATATGTTCAAATGTTTTACGGTAGAACTTATTTCGGCTGGAATTGCTGAAAAAAAGGGGCGAGCGATCGAAGCGAGCTGTGACCGCTTAGCCTTCTCAATGGGAATTGTGATTCCTGGAGGGTTGGCGAGCGTTAGCAAGTAGGGGACTGAGCCCCCTAGTATATATATATATATATATTTAAAGCAATATTTAAAACTACGAACTGACATTACAAAGAAAAGAATATATGAATACCTCAAAAACAAACTTTATGTAAACTAAAGATGTCATGAACTAAATTAAAATGGCAATGCATTTCTTTTCAAAGCAATATTTTCTTCAATATAGATTAGCAGTGCTTTCCGAGTGACGGCATTTCTTATTATTTATTCTTAGTAGGTTACGTTTTTCAAGAACAAATATTAACTTTTAACGAATGAAAGTTCCCGCTACCGGAGACATCGCACATTCACGACGAGCGTCAATTACACTTCTTTTATTTTTTTGGTACCATTTTTTCTGACAACCTTTTTTGCATTATTTAAATGCTGAAATTTTGAGATTAGATCAAGAAAAATTTTGCCTTGTCTAATCTAAAGATTTCAGCGATTAAATAACGCAATAAAAGTTCGTCAGAAAATGTGGTGCCAAAACAATAATAATTGGAAACAACACATTTGGAGAATAAGAATTGGTTGTAAGGAATAGGGCGGTATTCGTTTGCTAAGGTTTAAATTAATTGCATGGAATGAATAATAACTATTAAAATTAAAAAATACAGATTTATTACATTATTAAAGCTTCTAAATTGTTATTATTTTTGCTTAGAGATTGCTGAAAAAATTTTATTGTCCCTTATTATGATGTAAAAGATAGAATAAAATTAAATAATATAACTATAGAAATAAGAAAAAATACATTGTAAAGTTGTGGGCATAAAAAGCTCAAGAAATATTTATTTCACCGAGATCATTCTTAATTTTTTCAGATCATTGAATAAATATAGTGTATGATTAGTAACTTTATTTTAAATTAAGTGCTGTGAATGAATATTACTTCCCTGCGTTAGAGTAGAAATTAAATTTCCTAATGACAGTTTTTTTTTAATCGCGGTTAATGTTCATTCAAAGTACTGTTATATTTAACCTTTAAATTGCCTTTTTATATATTTTGTAAGAGTAATTTTTAACTGTATGTGTATATGCGTTTAAAAAAAATTATTGCAAATATGAATTTTGTAATATTCACACTCTGTTTATCATTACATATATGAACATGCATAAAAAATAACATTCATTTTACATAAGGCATAAAATCATTAAAATGTATGTTACCCGAATGTTCTTTTTAAAATACCTATTTCAAAACATCATTCTCACTATTTATTGAGTGTGTTGTATGTTAAATTGTTTTATTATTGTAGTTCTAAAGTGCTATGAATAATTGTCAATTTGCTTCATCATAGAAGAAATTTAAATTTTATAATGACACAAATAAACTTACTTTAAAAATTTGACTTCAAAAGCAAGATGAATTTAAAATTGAAATACTATGTAATGTATCTTTTAATCAATTCAACTTAAGTTGATATTAATTTTATGTTCAGCATAAAATGAAAATTTGTCTTTTCTTTGAAATATATTTTAGTTCAGCGCTAAAATGTGATCTTATGGTTAATGTGTATTTTTTTTTCTTTGAGCAATCAATTGCAAATTGTGGTAACTCTGATACACTTTACATTATTTTAGGAAATAAATGTTCATTGTTTAGGAAAGAAAAATTATGTTTGAAAACTTATTTAAAAAGTCATAAAAACCACTAAATTGAACTAGAGTTTACAAAAAAAATGTTATTTGAAAGTACACATACTTTCCTGATGATGTAAAAATTAAAATTATGTTACATTTAGAAGTGATTTATTAGCGATAGAAACAGAAAACAAGTGGGTAAGTGTGATCGAAGATCGCACAAAGGGTTTCGTTTAATATTCCTTTCAAAACATTTTATCCTTTCTTCAATAAATCCAAATAAATTTCATTTTCAAAAGAAAAAAAAAAAAAAAAAAAAAAAAAAAAAGAAGTCATGTTTTTTTATAAAGTAAAAATTTACCGGTCTGTTTTTCTCGTTTTTTCGAATATCTGAACCGGCCCGATAGTGGAATTTCAAAATTAAACATATTGTATAGAGACCTTTCAAAATGTTAAAATATGCCAATATTTCTATAATCGGGTTTTTATCATGATTCAATACGTTCCTCAAACTCATATATTTACTATTCTCTATTACTCATATTGATACTCTCTTTGTATTATTGTCAAACATTTGAAAAATCCGTTAAACTTCCAATATGACGTCAGATTAATTTTCTTTTTAATTCTCTATTGACGTCATATTAAGTTGCCTTCTGTATTTACACATTCTTATAATCCTTGTATTTTTGAGAAATGTTTGAAAATTAACGTTTTATTTCCAATATGACGTCCTATTAATCTTTTTTCAATTGCTGAAACTTTTTATTTCGTTTTCATTTTTCACGTGGAAATCTTTCAATAGAAAATAAATTATTGTAGAAAGAATTTTATTATGGATTTTTAATTGTTGGCAACTGCTATAACGAAAAATGTTTAAATGTAATAGGAAAAGGCTGTTAGATTTATCGTTTTTTATCTTTCTATATTAAAATAATACGATTGTTTTAAATGTTATGATTTTCAGCTTCATAGTAGGTATTCAGCTATAACTACACAAAATTTCAAGTCTCAAAGTTATATAGTTTCTGAGACCGGCTCTGTGACGGACAGACAACATAGCGGGACGAATAGGGTTTCGTGAAATGAACGAAACCCTAAAAACGGATACTTAACATTAAATATACCAAAACGGTCATTTGAGCGGTACCAAATGAAAATATTTCGATTCGAATTTGAATGTTTTTCACAAAATAAATAAAATAAAGCTCACACAAAAAGAAAGTTAAATAATAAAGTTAAATAGTTTTAAATAAAAGGTCTGCTGTGAAATATTTTTTATAAAACATATAGTTAAAATATTTTGTAAATTTCCCACTATGTTTAGTGTTAAAAATATTCACACGCATTTTTGGGGGATTTGTTTAGTGGGTTTAGCTTATGATAGAATATTCAAGAGTATTTAATTTTAAATTTTGAAAAAAACACGCAACCCATTTTTTAAGTATACATTATGCATTAATATAACATCGCTTCTATGAATGTATACATGCTGAGTCTCTCCACCACAAGTAAATAAAACGAGATACATACAAATACACACATATTTAATAGATCCATCAAAAGAAGTAGTTCATCTGCTTTGAAGTGTGTAACTTTTATTCTTCGAACTATTCAGACAAAATATTTACAAATCGTATATGCACATTTAATGAAACAATTTTGGTGTTCTTTCAGCCTAATTCTAAGAGCACGCTTCGTCTGCCCAAAGTAAGAGAGGCCGCATTCATTCTGGGGCATTTACAGATTTTTTTGTGAATGTGGCCTCTCTTACATTGGGCAGACGAAGCGTGCTCTTAGAATTAGGCTGAAAGAACACCAAAATTATGTTAAAAAGCAGGAGTATGAGAAATCTACAATGGCTAAACATTGTTGGGATTCCAACCACAGATTTAATTATTCAGAAGCTAAAATTATCCAAAAATGTAATTCAGTTATAGATCTCGACTTCTACGAAGCTTACCTTATTCATAAACATGGTTCATCCTTGGTGAATGATATGACCAGCAGCCCTTTTCTCTCGCACGTGTGGAGGGATCCTCCGCAGTGACTCCCTTTTTTCAGTTATTTCCGGTCAACTACGTCACTTCTTTGGTATATATAAACTCTTGCTTTAGCATTTTCATTCAAGCCAGAACTCGGGGCTATAACCGAGGGGTTCTTTGAACCAATTTTTATCTTTTTTTTTTTTTTTTTTTTTTTTTTCTCGCACTGAGGAAGGGGATTGATGCATCCTTAAAACGGCCGTATGCGTTTTTTTTTTTTTTTTTTCATATTTGTGCGTTACAACGTTGTAATTGGTTTTTGTTTATGCATTAAAATTCGCACAAAGTATTCGATCTATGCTTAACAGTTACACTTGTTAAAATTTAATTTCACCCGAAAAACTCATTCTTTTTTCTGAAATACCTAATTTGAAACATCACTCTAAACTTCCTGTTTGTTGAACACTTCTATAGAAAATTCTAAAAACCTCTTTGATCACTCACTCTCAATTGTACGCTTGGGCGATAACTACATAAGCGTAACTAAACATGTGAGTGTGCATAATGTTGCCTAACCCATTAGTAAATGCTGGTACATTAATTGCGTAATTGTAAAAAAAAAAACTTTCATACGAAATTTTTTAACTGCTTAAAAGCATTTTTGTGGAGAGTTACAAAAATAGGTTTGTGAATAGTGCGTCGTTATCATTCGTGCTTTCTCCAATCTAAAGAGACATACAATCACTCATAAAAGTGAGCGGATACTTAAAAAATCTAAATTTATACATTTATTGTAAAATATTCAAAGTATTTATAAGGATTTCTGCTGTTATGTGTTATGTTAGGTTTTTCGTATGTACTTTATATGCAAAGTTCGTAAACTCCTTGGAGTTTCCAAGCAATCTGGCACCACTCTTAAATGATAAGAAAATTTCTATTTAATGTTTAAAATAGAGAATTCATAACAGTCTTTTTTATTTACGGAATTTGTAACATTATAAGAGATGTATTGCAATAATTATAATACATAAGAAAATTTCTATTTAATTTTTAAAACAGAGAATTCATATCAGTCATTTTTATTTACGGAATTTGCAATATTTTTCTGAAGTTAAATAAGGCGAAAAAACTGATAAAAATTAGTGGTACAAATGTGCGAACCCTGATATGTTTTGCCATTTTTAGGATGAAAATGGTATTTGATTCATAAATTTAGTATTTTATCTTTAAATATTTAAAAAATCACGTTACAAGAATCATGGGACATAACCAAGTGCTCCAATGTGACTGCTAACAAAATCAAGAATTGGTCACTAAACAGGTGAAGACATGTGCTGTGTATATGTGGAAAACTACAATGGTGTTATGAGCGCTTCATATCAAAAATGATCAAATTAATATAATTGAAGTACATTAGAATTAGCTAAATAAACGCATACTCCTGAACTTGCATAACACTTTTAAGCAATCTTAGAGACAAAAATCAACCAAAGAGGTAGTAAATACACAGTAAAAAAATCTGTTCATTGTCAGTACAATGTTCGTATTTTTAGAGATTTTTTTTTATTTTTTATGAAAGTTATTCTGTAAATGTATAAACAAGTGAAAATCTTTTAGACCATCTTTGACAAATACTGCTAAATTTTTATTTTCTCTAAAGTTGGGGGATTTATTTGCATTATTACACTTCAAAAGAGAAAAATCCGGAAAAATCCAGAAATTGTACTCGCAAAATACGAAAATCCTTTTTAGAGTGTAAAAATACAAAACGTCACAAATCCTTAGTTAAAACGACAAGTTAGCCAGACTTTTATAACTATTATCCGTCATGGATAGTCTTAAATCCATGTTTGCTAATTTCAGACACTTTCACGAAATTATTTCATCGAAGAAAAAAATTACGTAAAAATACGGAAATTGTATTGGCTATCAACTGATTATTTTACAGTGTATTTACAGTGAGATCCTGAAATAAATTAAAATAATTAAAACATTTCAGAAAAATGAAAAAAAAAGGGATCCTATCGGGGAAGGGGGGGGGGGGTTAAAATGAGTTTATCTACCCAATTCCGTTTTATTTATATTTAAACGTATTTCATTCGAAAGTTAAATGAAAATTTTATCTTCATAAAGTAATAGATGTTAAAAAATCACAATGATTTTTCAAAGGTAACAAACATATCCGATTTCATTTATTTACTAATTCGGACAGGATTTTTTTTTTAAAGTTGGTAACAGTGTTATTTATTAAACCCGTAGAGAAAGAAGAAAACAACGAAGAGTATCTTAGCGTAGAATAAAAGCAGTATAAATAATAATAATAATAATAAATCTTCAGCCTTCTTTGCATATCAACAACAGGTACGGAAACGTGTATAACATTTTGAATTTCGTAATGACATTGGCATTAATAGAAATTTTTAATGACGTGTGGTAATTTACCCAGAATCAACATCCTAAAAATCGTGTGAAAAATTAATCTAAAAGTGAGGGCAATATCTTAAAGTTAATGGAGCTCTAATGAGTTTTCAACATTAGAGTAATAGAATCATTTTGTCCCTGAAAGGCTTAAACAAGACTATTTTATTGTAATTAGATTATGATTAGAATATTAAAAGAAAAATGTCATTCGCATTTTTTAAACCATTAGATCTAGGTATTCTTAAAAAGGTATGGCATCCATATGTCAATATAAAAGATTTTAAAAAAGTTCCGGTAAAAGTAAGCTGCGCCGCCAGACGCTAAGAGGGGCGCCCGGTGCGTAGGCGACCACCGAACCCAAGTCCTGAGAGACTTTTAGCGCTCCAGCAGGAGATGCCTCCCACGGCGCTTCGGCCGGCCAGAGGACCGCCACCTGCGGAACCTCCAACCTTAAACCCACGTGTCGACGACGTAAGTCGTTGCGATATGCGATGAAATCCAGTAGGGGAGTTACCACGAGACACCTAACAGCTTCGGAGCGGGAGACCCAGAAGGGAACCAGGCCCTGGGCCTTAAGTCGGGTTTTTCTGACCTTCTGCCAGAACTCGGGGGATGTGAAAACTTACAGAGGTGGTCACAGTTCCCTCTCGTAGTGGACCAAAAAAGTTCTGGTAAACATTTCGAAAAAATAAATGCAAACTAAAAGAATATTTAAGAGAATTGAGGGAGTTAGGGAAAGAAATGAAATAAATCTAACACTGTAATCTGTTGCTTAATATTGTAAATTATAATATCCAACATATAATTTGTTTCTAATGTCACTTGGTGGCAGCATATGTGACACATTTCGTTTTTGCGCCAGATGTTTATGACCCCAAGAATATAGCTAATTTACAAAAAACGTAATAGTAATATCATTAAAGTAATGCATATTGTTACTCAGAGTATCTCAAATGTTACTAAGACATTGGCGAAAAAACTTTAGGTAATATATCTTGATTTGAGTATTTTATCAAATTTTCAAATTGAAATATCTCAGACGTTCTAAAATGTGGCTTGGCAGTCTCTTGCCCTAACCCCCTCAATTTTAGTGGTTAAAAATATCCAGTGCTCCAAAAATAAATTTTCACTGTTTCGAACAGTTAGGTTTTCTCAATAAACTTTGAAATGTTCTCAAAACTACTTATTTTTTAAAAAAAAATTCTTACTTTCTTGTCTTGCATGAAAATTTTTGCATTTTTTGCGATTTTATGCAATGAGAGAGAACAAATGAAATGTCATATGAAATATGATTAATACAATTTTCAATTCAGATGTTCCCGTATTTTTAAAACTTTTCAACATAGTTGAAAAATGTTTATGAATTTGGTTTGTCTGTCCGTATGTCTGCCTTTTGTCTATGCTCTAACTCGGGTAAGTATGCTAGGATTATAATGGAATAGCTATATGTTACTGAAGTTCACCATGGCATGTTCGGTATTGAAAAACAAGTGAGTAGCACTTTTATTTTGTTTACAGGGACACTCAAAAGAATTCTTTTACATTACGGTATATCGGGAAACATCGTTTGCAATGTATTTTAAGGATGTTACACTATTTCAAATATATTGAAATGGATATATATCATTAAGGTATACTACAAGATGCTTACTGCAGAATATGGTGTGCATAGCATTTATCATTAATTTTCAGGGACACACACAAGTATTCGGAAACAGTACTGTGAATGAGCAATAATTGCTGGTTTTTAGGGCATTTTCATTTGTGGTATGCGTTTTTAAATGTAAGTAAATCTTTGCAAATTACTTAAGTGTATATAAATTCTATAGATCATATACAGGGCTGCACAAAAGATCTCGAGTAAATTTCCGTTTATTGACAGGAATTACAGAGGGCGAATTTTTAACTGTGCTATGCGTTTCCTAACTGAACTAAATTTAGCAAACTTTATTATACGATTTAGTATAGAACTTTGAACCTATACATCATTTACAGGGCTGTACATCCGACTATTGATGGTAATTTCTTAAAATGGATTTTCGAATGTGTTATGCATTTTCCAAATTGTTTACTGAGATATCATTTTTCATCTTATTAGTCTGTGAAGATTTGTTACAGTATTCTGAATATATTGGTAATTGTTTCGAAATCTATGGTTGTCACATGATTTGTCATTCTTGTTTATTTCTAAGAACATTTTATCCCACAACAGAGTTGCAAATTATGGTCTATATTTACACATGTATAAATATTGAAAATTACTTTTCGTGAAAAAAAAATGTGGTACATAAGACGATTCAAGACTGTGCTTATTATTTTAATGTTTTTAGCGCATATTTAACGAGTTTTGTACTGCATGTATTCTAGACTATAATCAGCATTGTGCGAGTTACTAGACTGCCATTAGTTGCATTTAAATCAATTAAAATTAAAAGTGATACGACTACGCAAATTTCCTTTTGAAATTTTACAAAACTCTAAAACAATTTTAAATAATAAAAACGTTGAAACTTTGTTAAGAACACTATTATGTTATTACATTTTGTTTAAAAAAAAAAAAAAAAAAAAAAAAAAAAACGAGAACGTAAAATGTGTTCAAAACTTACAATCAAAATGATAAAAAAACACAAAAGTATGTTCATGTGTTTTGCGAAAACTAGAAAAATAGAGCTGATTTTTTATTCAAAAATCAAATTCATTAAAATTAATATATTTTTAAACTGAATGTTTTAAGCAAAAATGGACCGCGTTAATAGCTTAAAATGTCACAAATAATTTAAATTGGTAAAAATATTTTTGTTTTTCAATGAAAACGCCGTGAAATATTATGATTTAAGGTAAATTTAAAGATAATTCTTAACCCCGTTGACTGTAATGACTGAGTAATCAGTTTGAAACTGATTTGCTGAATATATTAAAGTTTAAAAATTATAATGTAGAACATTAGTAGTGCTACTGAAAAGTGTAAACAATGCCTTAATTTGGAATATGGCCTAAATGATTTGTGAAGTTTATTATTATTAATATTTATAAGCATAAGTATTTTAGTGATTTGCATTTGAATGGAAAATCTTATCTGGCATTCTCTAATTTCCCTGGTCCAGTAGCTCAATCTTAAAATGTTGCACTAGTTGCTTCTATGTTCTGGTCTGTAATTCATGGGAAAAACATGGAAGTAAATTTCAGGCTCAACTATTGTCTTCTTGGGGTACTAATGAAGGTATTGATGCCTAATCAGCATTTTCTGTGATAAGCAGTGTCTTTCTACAACTTTCCAAACTTCTTTACTCACAATGTTGACGAAGTTTTGTGTTTATTACGAATTGTAAAAAAGCAAGTAATGACATTGTTTCACGATTAATCTTTAGTATATCAGTTTTGGAAATCATGTGTATGATTATTGTAGAGGAATTATTGCTCGATTGCCTGATGTACACTGCAGTGAGCAATACTATTATATATATATATATATATATATATATATTAAAATATCACATATTTGTCTTATTTAGAGGCTAAATACGTAACTAAAACAATTAGAAAAATGAAAAATGCCCCGGATAGATCCTACGTGAGAACGAAAGTGTTAATGTGTTTAAAGACGCCCATAACTCAATTTATTAAGATAATTCTAAGTTCGGATGTCAATAATTCGTAGTCGATGTGAAACATGTTAGTTTTGTACGTTTCCGATTTCGGTTGCAATTTCATTTTGAGGGCATTTTCAATTTCGGAACCAACACATAATTTTTGGTCCGAAATCGAAAGTATTCTGAGAATGAAACTGAAATAGCGATCGAAAAAATACAAAATTGCACATTAGCCTTCGACTTCAGATAATCTATGCAAAAAGAAACATTTAAAAATATTGAAATTCTAACCAGAAATTTGTAAAGAAGGCGTTCATTGGTTCGACATTGGCTTGTGAATGTTGTCGTGTGGATGAAGAAGACTCCTGAGACGCGGTGATCGTCAGTTATTGGTGTACAACTGCTCTCTTACTTCATTGAAATCAAGTCAATCTAGATTGTATTTAAGTATATTGCCAAACTCAATTTCAAGGAAAGAGAATTTTATTGTATAGAGCCGATTAAAGTACCGATGTGGATTGGGTTGCATTAGTTCGTAAATGATTGTACTGATGTTAAATGTATGGCCGAATCGCAGGAGTACATTGTAATAAAAGTTATTTCTGCAAAATAACTCCAGACGTTCGTAGATTCTGAAAAACAGATAATGAAGTTGTCCATGAAAAATACTCCAGGCAGGGGATCCTTGCATACAGTTATTTATTGACACATCTATAGGTATATGGGATTTTACAACCGTCGAAAACATGGGATGGCCTTGCGGACCTTTTTAATTAGCAGTTGCTTTACACAGGAGATGAGTAGAAGTGACTAAAGAATCACGGTTACATTTTACAGCCAAGGTTCAAATCTAGAGCCATGGCGAGATATGTAAACACGCCAAAAGAACAGCTGAAAATATTCGTTGCGTGTTAATCAAATGACGGTGGTTTAAATTACTTGGTACGGAGTTAAGCTGCCATAAGTACACTTAAATGTTTGAATTTTATGATATTAACCTGTATGGGTAAGGCCAAAGAACATCTGCTTATGCATGATATATTTATCCAAAGAGGCATCTGTGATTTTTATTATTTAGAATTAACATTTAAGTGAACTTATATCTACTTACTTTATTTTATTATTATTATTATTTCATTATGACCGCGGAGATGGACATATGTCGAATGCTGAAAAAAATGAGGTGGTTAGAATAACAGTGAAGTAAGTCAAATATTTAGTGATTTCAGAAATGAAGGGTTTTGTGAAACTTGTCGTATTGCAGTTGCATTAACTGGTCCAATTTGTTTTGCCCTCTAGCGATTCCCTTAGTGAACTATGGCTTATTTGACTGCCACACTGAACAGAAATTAATATACGTTCAGTGAAAATATGGTTATCTAGATTTTTCAAATTTTTGACTTACTCTACTGTCATTCTAACCCCCTCAAATGATTTTTATATCTATTGCCATTTTCTTTCTCTTTTTATTTTTATTGAAACACGCGGTCGCCTTTGGACGGAAAAATGCATCTAAGAGATTGAATGCAGGAATAAAATGAATTTAAATTAAAATAATCTTTTCTTTTATAGGAATGGGATTTTTAAATTTGAAAAGAAGGGATGAAAAATTAAAAGGTAAATTTAAAAGAAATTTAATTGAAAAAATACATGCATAATCAGGCATTTTATATTTTAAATACTTCATAAGTTCATTCTATTTTTGAGTACGGTTCAATGAACTTCACGATTTATTCAAAATCAAAACAGTACAAGGATTACCAGAAAATCATTAGTATAATGGAAATATCATTAACATAAAAAATAGTATTATCAGGATTTGATTATTAGTATAAGGATTAATACGATAAAAAATACTTCATAGTCGTTATACTAATTCAATGTTAAATTCAGCCAAAATCATTGTCACTTGGTTTCCAAACCCTCGTACAGTAACCCTTCTAAATTAGTTAAATGCTAAAAATTTACAAACATCCTTGAAGCATTTCATTTCTAATACCATTTGATCGATCATATTCAGATGTACATCTGTATATCTCAACTTTTTGTTATAAGAGTTGTCCTCGGCGAGCTCATATTAGAATGTTAGTCGATAAAAGAACGGCATTCATATGTAATATTTAAGATTAGCTTTGGGAAGAAATTTTCATATTCACGCTAGATATTCGCAGGTTGAAAGCATTCGAACTTACATGATTAAACAGTTTATAACAATTTGTAAAATAGTAACAAAACAAGGAAGACAGAAACAAGGTTAGTTTTCTATGCTAACAAAAAGAAAGGAAAATTGTACATCAAACGTGACAAATGAGGTGCGTTTGTACTATAGCTAGTTATATAAATATTCATATCTTGATTATTTTTAATTCTGTGAAATGAATTATATCGTCTGCAGATTAATTTCTGAAATAAAATAAGTATCTCGGTCGCTTGACGGTTAAACCTCGGAAGCTCCTATAACAAGAAAGGGTACTTCTCTATTATCCCGTCGACCACTTTTCAAAACAAAAATCTATCGCCAAACTGTAACGCCAAATAAACAAGAAAACGTTGCCATTGGACTATCAAAATAAATACATAAATAAAATATAAGAATTTAAGGACACAATTGTTATTTTAATTAATGAAATAACTACTAAATCAGTGAGACATAATAAAAAATACACGCTAATGTCGAATTAAAAACCACTTGATGACATAACAAACACGTATAATGCTTATGACATCAAGTAAATAGAATTGCATTTTTGGCGTTTAATCTTACAGTTTGGCGATAGTTTTTTGTTATGAAAAGTGGTCGACGGGATAATAGAGAAATACCCAAGAAAGCACCGATTTTTTTTTTTTAAATTCAAATTTCTTAATAAATGTTTTTATTAATATTCTCTAAAGTTTTTATTCGATTTTCATAAACTTTGAAATGTCTCGACAAAATTCTGCAAAGATAATATATCTTAAATTTCAAACCATTCGATTAGGTAGTTTTTGCGTTGTTATATGCGGACGGACGGACAGACAGACGGACGGACAGACAGACAGACAGATGGACGGACCAGACGACGACAATAGGTGCTACGTATTTATATAATTACGAACGCACCTAAAAAACTAAGCAAACGCACACACGGAAAATGTCAACTGTTGATAGACAAATAACAATATTATTATTTGTTTGATATTTAACAATGTAATAATTTATTATTACTATTTGTAGTAATTTTTTGCTTTCTATCTATTACAGATATGTAACTATAGTTCTCATAACTATGAGAATGTAGCAGAAATACGAAAACAATATCGCAGGAAATTTCAGGCAGATCCACCTATACGACTTACAATTCATCGGATAAAAGATAAGTTTGAAACGAATGGATGTTCATAGACAGCGTTCCGGAACCGCAATTGAGGAAGAATGCGCCACAACACCAAATGAAATGTTTGTTGAAGTTCGTGAATCAATAGCTCACCGTTCTGAGCAGTGTATTGATCAGAACGGTAATAATTTTCAACATCTGCGGTAGGAGGAAAAGTTATACATTTTATGTAATAGATTCTTTTTCAATTTAAATATCAATTGTATCTGAATAAAAACTAGAGTTTTATAATTTTTCAAAATGTGTATACATTTTTCTGATGCACCCTGTATATAAAAAAGGAGAAGTGACTAAATAAACGATCTACAGCTATATTTTCCTTCTTGCTCACATTAAATATTCCCAATAGAACACTTTGCGCCATTCAATTGAATGTATTGTTTCTTTCGTCGTTTATTAAACATCATATTCATAAAATTATGAGAATCATGAAATAATTAATCTGAGGTGGTAAAGCTATATATTTCTTATTAATCAGAAACTTTAAAAACCATATATTAAGCAATGATAAGGATGAGAGAAGTTTCTGGGTTATTTAATTCATTTTCTAATCCAGAATTTGTTTTGTTCCTTCCAGCAGTTTATCTTTTCGTGTACTGAGCTGTGATTATATGGATCACTGCATTTATGAGTGAAATAAACAAAATCAGGTGTCTGCGACACCTGGAGTATTATTCTTTTAATTAAAACACACTTATATACTGAAATAAATGATAAAGAAACGCATTCTCTTGCAGTGTTTTTATTTTTATTACAATAGGATTTACAGTGTTATTATATTTAATAGGATTTTAATGCTTTACTGTTATCGGAAAAAAAAAAATTAACAATAGAGAAACTAAAGTAATAACTCCGATGTTAATGAAATTAGCTAACGCAGTCTAATGCCAAATTTTGTGTACATTAATAATGTAAATCTACCGGCCTCATGGGCTTAGGTAGGTAACTTGATTTCAGTCTCAGTATTTTCTAATCATGTAACTAACAAAATTTTAATATTCTATATTTAACAATTTAAGCTATTTTTTCCCGTATTAAATTTCAAATTATTTTTTTTTATTAAAAGATATTAAAATACATGTGCATTTGTTTTACTGACGTACTTTGTTCAGTTTCTTGTGTAAGGATCCTATTAATTGTTCTAGATAAAATGTCAAAATCTTCTTTTTACATTTACAAATACATTTACAATATACAATACATTTACAAATATTTCTACCGACAATATTCGAACTAATCTTCGTCAAAGTTTGAAGAAGAACAGGTGGGAGAGTATATGTATAAAAGGCAAAAATGTATAAAACAATTAATTAACACGAGAGTACACTGAAAATTTTCAGACAATGGCAGTTGATATGCACCAGAACATTATTGGTCGAATATTTAAATTTGAACTCTTTCATGTCCGCAGACGATTATTTGTGGGAACAATTCAATTGAAATTTAGCTGTCGTAGAATAATTTTTGAACAAAGAGAAAATGTATTTTACGTGAGAGCATTATAGAGCTATTGATTTTCTATAATTTTAAAGTGGAGCTAAATCAAGAAGGGTACTTTCAACGTCTACAATTTGCCGATGGAAATGAAGCTCCACCTCGTGCCACTGTATTCAGATAGTTTTACATAATTCAGAAGAGATCGAAATTCTCCTGGATAAGGAATACGTAGGAAGACCTTTGTCATTTGTAGTCTGCAGAGAATGTGTCGGCCCTACGAAAAATGTTCGTTGATGATAATCGCTGCACCTACCAAATGATACAGAGGGAACTTAACCTTTGGATCCAAAACTATACATAAAATTATTCATGAAGAACTACATATCAAAAATTTAGTTTGTCGTTGGATCCCATATAATTTAACAGAACACCAAAAAGCGAAAGCGTGTCAGAAACCGTAAAAACCCATAAAATTACTTAATGATGGTGGGCACAGCATTTTTCCTAAAATCATAACTGGTGATGTACCCGTTATGAGGACTATAGTACATGCCTTTTTTGCCGTTCCAACACGTCTAGAAAGCAAAGTATGCGCGTTTGAAGATGCTCCCAAACCAACAATGGTGGAAAGAGAACGATCAATGAAAAACGTGTTTGCCGCTTTCTTGAAGTACATGGCTGATCAAAACCATAAATCTAAAAGGACAGAAGACAGTTACAACTAACTGGTACGCCACTAATTGTCTTACAGAAATTCTTCAAGAGGCGAATGTTAGGGGACTCATGGCTCACCATGACAATGCATCTTCTCATTCATCAAGAATTACACTCGAATTTCTTGAACAAAAAAAAAAAAAAAACATCAAACTGATAGAACACCTACCTTATTCTCATGATCTAGCTATGTGTAACTTTTGGCTAGTTTTTTTTTTTGTCATTACTTCAATATCTATCGACCAACTTGAGTCCTTTCCCTCCTTGATTTCTCCACTCTGCAGTTGCTTTCAGTAATACGGAGAAGCCTGTTTCACGGGCTAAGCGGACGCCTTCTTCAAAAAATAGGAGTAACCCATTGGAACTATAGGAACGGTGGGCACCAACACCAGCAGCCTGTATCTACTTTTGCGGTAGACATATCGCCTATTTTGCTAGTGATTATAGAGGAAAGACATGCAAATTTAATATTATGTTCTGAACAAACTTCAACATTGCAGAAATAATAACGTTACCTTCAAACAATGGCAATGCAATTTCGAAATATTTTATGGCAATATTAAGAGATATTGGAAAAATGCAAACCTTCCTCTGCGGGCAATATTGTATGGCAATGTTGCTTAAATTGGATAAGGTATAGACAATGTAAATTATTTTGATCCAACACTGTTTTGCTATAAATTTGTTTATAGAAAATGACATCTGTTTTTGAATGGAAGCAGATAATTGAACATTTTTTTTACCGTTAGCAACAAAATGAGATATAAGTATTCTCAATCAACATTCCCTTTTTCTAAATTTAATGTTTAAAAAATGACACCTTCTGTTGCCAGTTCATTCTAATAAATTATTTAAATATTATTAACACTTTTCAAAGACTAATTTCACTATCTCATGATATTTATTAATTCTAGAATTAAATACTATTACAGCTACAAAAATTATGGCGAATGTCATGAGAAACTAGTCTTAACATTTTCAAAAAGTTTTCAGTTTCCTTCTATCACAATTTGAAACACTTTTCGGATAATCCTAGCTTAACTAATTCTAATACAGAATGCAAATCAACATTATACCGAAAAAACGGGCGAGAATAGAATTTTATAGCTATTATTATATTTTTTAAATAATTCATTTCTTTTGGAATTATATCGAATAAAAGCTAGTATTTAAGCCTTTTTTTAATTAAATAACATTATTCGGGTATTTCAGTAAAAGTAGGAATTAAATTTAAATTTAATACAAAATACTTAAATTATGATTTATCTCAATTTCAATATTTAGAAATTCCCTACAGTACTAAGATTTCCTTAGAATATATTTCATTTTTCTTAATATGACAAGCGGTCAATTACACAAGCATACAAAATAATACTTTTTACTTTCTTTCTCTCTCTCTCTCTCTCTCTCTCTCTCTTTTTTTTTTTTTTTTTGCTACATTTAAGACTAATTATCTTTCAACACGCTGAACTTGAAAATACCGAGCTTTTTACTCATTCATGAGAGGTTTTTTTCACAAACTGAATATGAATATTCAGGAAAATAGTGAATATATCGTGCCGCATATTAAATATATATATATATATTATAATGCCTTTCCTTCTCAAAACGAATAAAAATGACCCCCCCCCCCCCAATTTTTAGAACTGTTTGTTTTGTGCGCTGTTTGTGCACAAAGATCCCTAAGCAGCAAACAGCAGTAGTCTTCTATCATGCTTGCTGGTGTGTGGTATCTTTACAGTCCTCGAGGCAGCGCCACATTTTTGCAAACAATTTTAGCGTTGCTGATTTTGATATTTATTACATATCGATTATGAGTGTTATCTCGACTCGGGCGCAATCGTCAATAATCGGAATGCCATTCATTTCATTTGGCAGTTCCGTTATCTGTACAATCTAATCTATCATACACAGGGTGATTCCAAATTCATGGTACAAACTTCAAGGGATGGTACAGGACACTGTAACAAACAATTTTTGTATAGGAAAGCAGGGTCGGAAATCCATTTATATAGGCAATTAAATACAGGGCGTCTCACTCCAATCCGAAGTCGCGTTTCCGTTCATAACTTTAATAGTAGTGAAGATATTTTAACAAAATTTACAACAAACTAACATTTGTATGAATTGTAAGCATATTGTAAGGATTTCGTTAAAATTCCTTTACTAATGTTTAAGTTATGAACGAAAACGCGACTTCGGATTGGAGTGAGACGCCCTGTATTTTTGACTATATAAATGGATTTCCTACCCAGCTTTCCTATACAAAAATTGTTTGTTACAGTGTTCTGTACCATCCCTTAACTTTTGTACCATGGATTCGGAATCACCTTGTATATCAAAATAAGCGATATGGGAAATGGTTATAAATATGTGACACTGCCTCTCGGTATATTTCGAATAAATGTACAATTTAACAATTAAAAATCCGATGTTTTTATAGCTAAATTTAGAATTTACCAACCAGACGAATTTCATATATTTGTGTCGAAATGTTATGCGAATAAACTTTTTGACTAGATTAATTTTAACACAATTATTTCAAATTGGTAAATAAATCATACGAATAGTAATTTTCAAACTGGGCGAAAAATGTCCGGGCCAGGATTCGAACCTGGGATCGCTTGGCTGAAGCCACCACGCTCTACCACTGAGCTATCCTGGTCGAAACTGGAGGGCATAATTCATCCAGTTAACCTTATTGATCAGAGAATCTGGTCTGATATTTTAATCAGCTCAACAGAAAAGATCGCAGGTAAAAGGAACTCCAGTAAACGCTGGAAACGTGATTACACTAGATTAATTTTAACACAATTATTTCAAATTGGTAAATAAATCATACGAATCACATAAAGCATTCGTATGATTTATTTACCGTATACTGACCGTATACCGTATACCGTATACTGAGAAAAGAGCAAAATCTACTTGTTTTTCTGTTTTAAGTTTAGCAACTAAAACATACAATATGCACTCCATAAGAGATAAAAATATTGAAGGAATCTTATCGAAATAAAGGGAATTGCTAAACGAATTCTAAATATTTAAACAAAATATATGTTTAGAATATTTTACAATATTGTTCACAATATTGTTTATAATATTTTACAATATTGTTTATAATATTTTCTAATATTGTTTTTATTATATTTTTCCATGTGCAAGGCCTTGTGCGGCCACACTCCTTGCACACACCTAAGGACGCATTTGGATAATAAATGCCGTTTATTTTGAAGAAAAAAATTTCATCACATGTATGTGACATCAATTAATTTTTTAAACACCTATCATCAACACCCGGCATAATCACCAATAACTCAGATGTGAGAACAATTTATAATTTTCATGCTTCGCCGTAGAAACGGAACGTTCGAGTTCGAAGCAAGTGAAACTCGTTTTGGATTTAGCATAGTTACCATATTTTTGAGCCCATAATAATATACGAAGGCTTCCTTCCCATATTATTTACCTCATTTTACGTCTAAGGATTTCCGGACAGGTGGAACTTCGTAGAATATGTAGATTAGATCATTGGTATTATGTTGTTTGCAAAAAATGTTGAAATGTAAATCTACTCAATTGTTTAAGCATAGGAATCATTTGCAACTTCGCCTACTTAAGCATAGAATAATTGAATTTATTATACAGAATATCTGTAAACAGTTTTTACAAAATGAGAGGAACAACAATTTCGATTAGGATGAAAATATTTTGTATTATCTTCGGTTATTAAATAATTCACAGAAAAGAAAATCTTGAAATGTAACCGGAAAAAAATTGTGAATTTTATTTTTATATAAACAGAGTTTATTTTATATTAAAAGAGACTTTATAATTTTTCTGGTAACTATTTCTGTATTCTAGGTAATTTTTACAAGGCGATATTAAAAAAAATATTTTTCCACGCTGGACAACTCAAAATTTTCTGACACATTTTCACACTCATTTTTAAGAGTAAAAACAGGCAACTTGGCGGCGTGATTTTTGAAAAGATTTATAAGTGACCTGTGTTTTAATTTTTCGTTGAATTAATTAGAAATTGATTTACAAACAACTCTTTTCACAGTACGATAATTTTCTTTTGTTTCCAGCGCTATCGCTTCGGGAAATTCGGTTCAAAATGTCCACTTTGACGGCATGTTTTGAAATATATTCTGCCTTTATCAAAAAATCGACCAATACGGACATTATAAAGTTTCTGAATAAGAGAACGTGCTTATGGGTGCATTTTAGAGCAAACATGAATTTAAAAATAAGTCACAAAATAAGCAGTTTGGATTTGAGTACACCCTTAACCCATTCGCTGCTAACCACGAGTATACTCGTAGTTGTCAACATTCAAAATAAAAGTGTATGATAAAAAAAAACCTGCCTAGGCACCACTATTTTAATATGTTAAAAAATACTTTATTTTATGACAAAAACTTTGCTATTAAAGTTACCAAATATTATCTTTCAGAATGTTTGGTGGGAAACGAATTTCAGTAAAAATATGGAAGACTCTGCCGACATAGTTTTAGCAGTTAATGGGTTAAAGTTCTAATTTTACTATTTTTTTAAATTTATGAATAAGTCTTTAATTTATTTTTTATAACTCTGTGATGATAGAAGTAAATAAACTATACATTTTTCAGGGCTGCCTTGATCCAAGAAACACAATTATATTGTCAAAAGTGGGCGTGTCATTTAAAAGTTCAAATTTAGTAAAATTTTCAATATCTAGACATACCCTATGTGAAAATTTGCATTCACATTCTGAAAGTAGACATGATTCCCTTTGAATGGTATCTTTCACATATCTCTGTGACAATTTGGTGATAAAATAGAATATGGGTGGGACTTTTTTCCCCAAGCCTGTAACTTCTGCTTCACCTGTAGTCTATAGAATACAAAGAAAAGCTTTAATTTATTGCTTCTGAAACAATAATCATGTTATAAAATGCTTTTATAAAAGTACAAAAGAAAAAAAACTTTTGTAGGTGTATTATTACGTGCTGCGTGATTTATTTTTATTATTATTATTATTTACGAAATTAGATTGTCTTGAAATTTCAGATAAATATTTTTTGGCATGTGTATTACTACCAATAAGAAAATACAATTCTACTTAGTAAAATATCTTATATTCAACATACAACATAAAGAATTGAATATTCTTGAATTTAAAGCAATAAAGACAAATCATTCTCTAAATTATTCTAAACATTCTACATCTGATTTTAAATTACTAATTTATCAAAACTAACAAGTAATTTAACTGAAAAAAGTGCCATTACGATCGGAATATTTTGGCATGTCATAATGCAAATCCTAGCAGAAAAATGACAGAAGTATAACACTTAACAAGATAAGTCTTCCGACATACAGATGAAAAAAATATAAGCTCAAATACTCTCAATATTAAGTGGGTAACATAGAAAATAGGTGTCCAATCGCACTATGAGTCCTATAGAAAAATATTAAAAAACATAAAATTTTCAAACAAAAAATGAAAGCCACTTTAAATGATTGTTCCTTGATTTACTTAAAATTATGCAAAAATACTCATGTCTATATTTTTATTTACGTATTGTAAGCCTGTTGGCGTATTTTAACGAAAGTGGCGTGGCACAGTAGAGTATTTTTTGAGGCAGCTCTTTATTGTTACAAGTTTTAAGTTAGAGGTATATACTATAGCTGACACTAGTTTGACCTCTATTGTGCCGTCCACAAATGGGGCTTAATTATATCCACACAATATACAATTCTGGTTTTCAACCCTTTATTACTATCAATATTCTATTTAATATACGTTGTTACCTGTTGTCGTTATAAATAAAACAGCGGAGACATAAGCACAGAGCACATGCTGAGATCAAAAGTTTTTGTCCAAACTATGGCACCCACATTACAGAGTATAGCTGTATTCTCCTAGACAAGCTTGATTAGATGAGTGAAACACGTTAACAAAGAAAACGTTTGACTATGATGAAATCACGTCCAGTTCTTATCTTTTCAAGAATCATATCGAGCAATGAAATTTTATTGGTCATATGTCTCTATTCTCTTATTTATAAAGACACTACAAATTTCCTGCATCACTCATTTTTGAAATTAAAAAACAGACACTCATACATTTAAATTTTTAACGTGTTCAAGCAAACAAGAAAAAAAAAAGAATACGGGGCTATAGCGTGAAATCTTTACTAGTATTCTTTAATTGTACTGTAAAAATTTGTATTTAAATTCATTCCGTTGTTTTCAAGTAAACTGCGAACATACATCCATACATAACGACCGAAAACAGAAGTTTCATTATTTGAAATCACCTAAAAAGAGACTAGATGTTCAAGTCGGCTGGAAAGGAATCCGTATCATCATTTGACATTAACAAAACACTTTATCAACTATACTTTCATGCGATCAGTAATATCACTAAGGGCTATTGTTAAAGTAATTTATTCAGATATCTGGCATTTTTTGCGTTCTATATGTACAGATCTCATATTCCGATTAATCAACTCATTTTTATTTTATCATCTTATAAATGCTACATGACTTCCATCCACATACATTCTATTTCCTTTTTAACACTTTCCAACATAGTTAAAACGTGTTTATGATTTCGGTTTGTCTGTCCTTGATCTAACTCTCGTAAACATACCCAAATCGCCATCTGTAATTTTAAAATGCTATTGATATGTACTGTAATACGACCGCTATTGAAAATCAAGAGTATATAAAGAGTTCGGTTACAGGACAGACAAAAGTATTCATTTACATTACGGTATATGGGAAAAAATAGTTTCAAGTGAACTTAGATCATATTACACCATTGCAAACATAAAGAAATATATATGCATTCATGAAGATCACAAAAAAATGCTTTTTGTAGTATATGGGGTGCGAAGAATTTATTATTCATTTACAAGATCATACAAAAATTTCTGCTACAGAAGGGTGTACGCAAAACAAACAAACAAAAAAATCGTTCACAGTGTATTTTAATAATGTTGCACTATTTCAAACATGATAGAATTTATATGCATTTCTGATATGCATTATAAGTTGTTTATTGAAAAGTATGGTGAACATTGCACTGATCGTTCATTTACAGGGACACACAAAAGTATTCGTTTACAGTACTGTCTATGAGCGATAACTGCTGGAAGTGCGTTTTCAACTTTAGTTTGCGTTTTTAGTAAATTTTTTCATAAGAGACTCTATTGTTCATATACAGGGCTATACAAAGAAATTCGTAAGTATTACTGAGTATGGGAGTGGATTGCTTAAGAGTAGTTTTTAATAGTTTTACATGCATTTTCATGCTGAACTATACCTACACTGTTAAACGTTTGTAGCAAATTGTCCAGTCATTTGACCGTTTTTGTAGAAAACGGTTACATAACCGTAATTTAACTATATTCTGACCGTATTATAGCTCATTTTATGGTCAGAATATAGTTAAATTATGGTTATATAACCGCGTTTTCTACAAAAATAGTCAAATGATTGGACAGTTTGCTGCAAATTTTTAACAGTGTAGTATAGTAATAGAAGTTTGTGGAATATAAATAATTCATATACAGGACTACACAAAGAAAGAGATACGTTGCCTTTTACGGTTAGCAATTGCTAAAAGTGCGTTTTAAGTTGTGTTATGCGTTTTTTACCGGAATTAAATTTTAGCTTAACCCTTATCGTTTTTTTTGACACAATAAACTAAAGATAGGGACAAATCACCATTTTTTCCGTACAAAAATTTTACCCTTATATAATTAAAAAATGTCAGCTAGTTAATATAGCGAGAATTACATTTAAAAATTAGTGGTGTCCATAATATTTTGTAACAAAGCAATCAAACTCTTCTATCGGGCAAAAGTGTTAAGGGGTTAATATGTGGTGTGTACAAATATGTGTACAAATGTTAATATGTGTGCGTGTCTAGGTCTAGATAATATACATGACTGTATAAAAGAATTCGAGTGCATTTCCATCTATTGCCGAAAATTGTTGAAAGATAATATTTTAACTAAGCTAAATTTTATCATGCTATGTAGTATATGTGCAAATCTATAGATCATATACAGGGATACACAAAATAATTAGACTAATTTTTTGACTATGAAAGGTTAATGCTAAAACTGGATTTTTTAATGTGTTATATGTTTTCTAAAATGTTTACTTTAATTTCTTTTTTCACCTTATTTAACGATGAAGTTTCGTTACAGTTTTCTGGATATGTTGGAAATTGTTTCATAATCTATTCTTTAACGCATGATTTTTTGTTCTTGTTTGTCTTAAACTGGCTGTAATACGTTCGAAGACTTCACCTGTAAGAATAAAGTATTGGCACAGCCATATTTATTTATTATTATTATTTTTACGATCTAATCAAAAATCGAATTTTTACTGTCTATTGAGATAATTAATGTGCGCTTTTAAAATGTTCCTTTTCATTCAAAATGATAGGGTTTTTTTATCCCTCTGAGCGTTTTGAAAAAGGGTAAAATTGTAATGTTGTTTTCCCTGTATTTTGTTTTAAATGTTTAAAAAATATGATTCTTTCAGCATTATAAATAAAACTTAATTACAAATATGAATGTTGAAACTTTTGAGAGTATTAATCATTCTTCAATGTTTTGAAAATTCATTAAATCTATGGAATTATATTATCTTAAACATTGCATATATTGCAGTGAAACCTGGAGCTTAGTGAACGGAATATTACGTTCCACACGCTTAGAGGGTTAAACACTTCCAAAAATTTAAAATTCAACTAGAGGTTGGTTGGTTGATTTATGATGGCCGATTATCTAATCGAGGGATATAGGCCCTAAGGAGGAGTGACCTCCGTGGGGGTCTTTCTAAGGGATCCTAACCCGTATTTACGGCAAGGTTAGAAGAAAACCACGGAAAACTCCGAACGGTTAGGTCGACGAGCACGACAGGGGTTGAACCCAGCAGCTCCCGTGTACGAGCTTTTTGAGCAGAACCTCTCAGCCACTGGTGGGGCAAAAAATTCAACAAGTATTGAAATATAAAAGAACAGCTATTTTGCAGTCGCAACAATGGTTTTTGTGTCTTTTTTTTTCCTTTTAAATCTGTTACAAACTCTCGCTTGCACATAAAATATTAATTTTGTTTAATATAAATTTCATAACTATTTAAATCATAGAACTTTAAAATTATAATCTTTAAAAAAAAACATCATATAAACTCTGTTTAAATATCATTCACAAATATCATGATTCTGTAAGTTTTAGATATTCAAATATAACTTAATATGTTACATGGGAAAAGTCTTTATCTGAAGGGAACGCTTCACTGTTACGCCCCGATTGTAAAATATCATGTTAATTAGACGATTACTCATTACTTGATATAATTATCAAAATACAGTTTTCACCATCAAAAAGTAGACGTCCTTTGCCGACATACTGCGTTTTTAAAAATCACCATTTTAAATTTTAATTATTTTTAAAAATATGATAAAAAAAAACTCCGCAAGTAGAATTTTAAAAGTATTTTTTAATACTTAAAACTAAGACATTAAAAATTAATTCACACTATAAAAAAGGACAAATGTTTCTTAATCTACAAAAATATAATATATCCACGAACGAAAATGCCTCAATAACCTCTTCCAAGTTACGTTTCCAAAAAGCGTTCTCTATCTTTAGAAACCTCAGAAAACGATATATTTTCGAGATGCAATGAAGCATTTATAAAATGAAAGTTTCTTTTGATACCACTGATTTTCCACTGATTTTTAAAAATATGATAAAATTAGAAAAAACTCCGTAAGTAGAATTTTAAAAGTATTTTTTAATACTTAAAACTAAGACATTAACAAAAAAATTCACACTATAAAAAAAAGACAAATGTTTCTTAATCTACAAAAATATAATATATCCACAATCGAAAATGCCTCAATAACCTCTTCCAAGTTACGTTTCCGAAAAGCGTTCTCTATCTTTAGAAACCTCAGAAAACAATATATTTTCGAGATGCAATGAAGCATTTATAAAATGAAAGTTTCTTTTGCTACCACTGATTTTCGAAAATGTTTTCGAGTAGCTTTTATAGTGTATTAATACTTTTCAACCTGGTACATAGGTTTTTCGGCTGCTATCAGTTCTCAAGTAGATATTTTATTGTTCAACAACCATGTTTCACAGATAAACATGATAAATTAACAGCATTGACATTAATATTAAATATATAACAACTTATAACACCCTGTAATAATGTACTTATCTTAATTGCTAAAAGGTGTAAAAAAAAAATTACATATTTCGACCCCATCGATGCCTTTATCAAAACAACTAAGAATATTCTAAAATTGCGCGGTCTATAATGTAATGATTTGAAACGACATCATTCAATTTTTCACATGTTCTTTTAGATTAAGTACGTTATTTTTTATGGTTACTTGAATATTTATTTCCATATTCGTAACCATGGAGAAACTCAAGTTTTAATTTTTGTAAGTTCATTGATGCTGCATCGGTACAATCTCTATGGTTTCTCTTATAATGGATGGATAGATTGGAAGTGAAAATTTACCTTATAACCTTTTAAACCCTATTTTTAAATAAACTTTTTAGCAATTAAAATAAGTATATACTATTGACATAAAAATTAATATTATTTCGTTACTCTTGCATGTATAAATTATGTTACGCAGCTGAAATTGTTCAATTGAGAATTGATAACATGCGAAAAACCGATATTCCGGTTTGACAAACTGATTAATACACTATAAAAACTTCTCGGAAATATTTCCGAAAATCAGTGGCAGCAAAAGATCTTCGTTTTTATAAATGCTTCTTTAAATCTAGCAAATATATTAGTTTCTGGGATTTATAAAGATAAAGAGTGCTTTTCGGATCGTGGGTAACTGGGAAGAGGTTATTGTATAGTTTCATTTGTGGTTAGATTATATATTTCTAGAATAAGAAACATTTGTATTTCTAACATCGGCATTTACTTTTTTATGGTGAAAACTGTATTTTAACAATAATATTAGGTAACGAGTAATTAAATGTTTAAATTTCTACTACGTTGACAAGAAATTTTGCGATCTGCGAGCGAAAACCCCGCATCGGTTAAGAAATTCCTTAAGATTGTCTTACAGTTATCACTTTAAAATTTGATTTTTCGTTTTCTTTAAATATCTAACATCTATGAAAGTAGCAGCAAAAAAAAAAAAAAATAATTATCGAAAACACAACTATGCTTGCTCAGTCAACTCTGATCTTACTTGGAAGACTCGTAAGATCCTTTGACCCGCAAGAAATAACAACCTAGAGGCAAAAGATTACCTATCGCGAGGAAATCATGACGCTGTGAAAAACGAATTGTCCAAATTTTTAGCTATTATTCTACTCGGTCAGCTGAAGCAAATGCTGAATAACATCGCGATGAAACTATAGAAATCAAACCAGGAAATGAAATAACTGATGCTGAATGTGTGAAATTACTGAAAATTTCTAGAACTGATAGAAATCGTTGAAAAAACAACCTTAATCTTTAGTTTCTTCTGCTAATTTTCAGCTATAAATCACATAATTAAGTTTGAAATTAATGACATCTGGAAGTATTATAAGTAACATTATAAATTTTTATTGTGACAACAACCCTTAAAAAACAATTTTTGAACAATTAAAATACATATCCTCTTTTATTGCTAACGAATAGCTAATTTTTAAACCTTAAGTTTTAGTGGTATATTTTCAAATGCAGAATTTTTAATTTTTCAGTTACTTTTGAATTACCAGGTATATTCTAATATATTAACTGAATTATATTATATATTCTAAAAGCAATATATATATATATGTAGTCCACAGCCTTATTATATTCTAGTTCTGAAGTGAATTGCATTTTAATGATCTAATATTTAACTTGACACTATGTTGACCGCTGACAAGTATTTACGCACCAAATTTGCGCTTTTTTTATTTAAAATATCTATCAGAATTTTTAGGTAGTAATCTTTATTTTATTTAATCACGAAATGCCTACCCTTAAATAAACAAAAATTTACTGTTGGAAAATTGTGGTAGGTATTTTGAAAAAAAAAAAAAAAAAAAAAAAAAAAAACTTGCTAAACAAAGCAACACTGTCGGTCAACTCTGTGTAAAAGGTGGTCGGATGTGCCGATCCCAAAACTTTCTTCTATCTAATACATGTTAATACTTCAAAATAACAGAATATGAAGTTTGATAAAACTCCGTGCATTAGTTCTTGAAATAGGAATATCGCTAAAATCATGTAAATCCTGAAAAACGTAGCATAGAAGCGTTACCAAAACCTAATCAGCAACAGCGTATACCAACGTCTAACTTAATCTGAAGTTAGATGAAAATCCATGCACTAGTTCTTCAGATATATTGATCTTGAAAATTGCAAATAATGCAACATAGCAATGTCACCTGTGGGGATATTTACATCAAAAACAAATCAGAACCAACTTTATATCAATTTCTAACGGAATATAAAGTTTTATTAAATTCCTTGCATCAGATCTTGAGATATAATTATCGCTAAAATCGTGTAAATCCTGAAAAATGCAGCATACTGTTGAAATATTTATACAAAAACCTAATTATCAACAATTGTAAAAAGTCAATTAAGTTAATTAAGAAGTCAACGTGTGACTGAATCGGAAGTTTGATGAAAATCCGAAAATTAGTTCTTGGGATATAGCTATCTTCAAAGTCGTGAATAATGCAGCAAAGCAGCGCCACCTGCTGGGCGATTTACACCAAAAACTAGTCAGAACCAATTTATATCAATTTCTATCTGAGTTTAAAGTTTTATTAAATTTCATGCATTCTTGAGATATAACTATCGCTAAAATCGTGTAAATCCCCCCAAAAAATACAGTATAGTGGTAGCGCCACTTGTTTGGATATTTAAGCCAAAACCTTATAAGCAACAACATATGTCAACGTCTAACTGAATCTGAAGTTTGATAAAAATCCGTAAATTAGTTCTTGAGATATAACTATCTTGAAACTCGTGAATAATGCAGCATAGCAGCGCCACCTGTTGGACGAAAAACTAATCACACCAATTTATATCAAGGTCTAACTGAATTTAAAGTTTTTTAAATTCCGTGCATTAGTTCTCGAGATAGAGCGCCCACAAAAGTTTTGTTACATAGAGACAGACTCACAGGCAAACACACACTCAGACCTACAAACTCACAGATAGACATTTTCTGAAAACAGGCAAATCGTGCTCAGGACCTTCTGAAACATATAAATCCGTCAAAAACCGAAAATTTCCATGAATCAAATACTTCTAAATAATTTTAAATAAATTCTTGTAAAGGTAGAAGAAAGTAAAAACAATATAGCCAGATTAACATCTGAGTGTTACATTGCGAAAACGTTAAAGAATTATATTAGATTGTTCTTGAGAAAATAACCACTGCAATCACGTTAGATTTCTTACAAAATCTCCAAAGAAAGAATTCCTCAACAGCTAAAAATTCATGTATATGCCGGAATTATCCTTATTTTTAAATCACTTCTGTAAGTTTGTTTTTAAATACATTTATTTTTGAAATTAATATCTTAATTTAAAATTGTGTTTAAATAGATTTATTTTTTGATATTTTCATTGTGTTCCAAAAAGATACTTAAATAAGTTTATTAAAATACTTATTTGTTCTAAAAGTTCTAAAAGTTAATTTTAAAACTCTATTCTAATGTAGATTCTTTTTTCAAAACAGGTTTTGGTAGATAAGCAATAAATCTTTCAATTATAATGCAGTTTATATTGTTATTACTATCACTTTCTCAAATTAATAAATTAATAATTTAATTAAGAAGCCTTTTGTAAATAGCTTATCTAATGATATCATAATGTTATTAATGGTTACACATATAATTTTTGCGTAATATTAATCAACAAGTTTTTTTTTTAATCTAAAGAGTGAACTTATTTATGTTAAAAAAATCACGTATTTTCAAAACACGTACTTTGGTTTACATGACTCGTATAAAAATATTTAAAACTACATAATTAGTATTAACCTTGTTTAAATCTTAATCTATATAATTACCGAAAACGATCTTTTTCTCGACATACATCTAATTCAAAGTACAAAGTAAACAAAACATGTAATCACGAAGCGGAGAAACAGTTATTACAACAACATTTCCGACATTACTGAATCCTTATTGTGATACACGTAACTTCTAAACAAGAATTGTGTCGTAATTTATATCCATAAATCACAGATATTTCTTTATTTATAAATATCAAACTTTTGTCCATAAAGACACAAAACATAAATTGCAATGCTTCACAGAATTAAATGAATGATTTTTTCCAAGGTTCTATTGCACTGACAATTTTTTCTTAACAAATCAATGATGAAACCATTTCATGTAGATTGTTGTTCGTGGCCAAAAACATGATCTATTTTTTTTATAAACTCTAGAGAGAATACAACTTCTGAAGAAATCCCTTCCGATCGTCAAGGCCGTCATTTGTTTTATGTGAAAACTGTCTTACTCATAAGATAATCCGGTCCTTGTAATGAATTTTTAGCTAATATGAAATCTGTACTAATATTACAAAAAAGTGACGCTTGTTTGTGTGTTTCTGTGTTTGTTTGTATGGGATAATCTCTAAAACTACCGAGCCGATTTAAAAAACTAGTCGTTGGGGGCCACCGTAATACTTACCCATCATGGATATGCATAATATAAAACATGAAAATAAAACATGTGTCAACTACTTATAAAATGCATAGCAATTCGAATAAAATCGTGGCTTGATGACGTCATAAACTTTAAATGTTCTCTTTCTGAATTGCGTAAAAGAAACATCCTTATAACTCAAAAAAAAAATTAATCTTATTAACTAACAGTTTATTGCGTCGAATTAAGCGTTTAATTTCCAATTAAAATATATCTTTGAATTGAAATTTGGATGAAATACAGGGTCATGAAAAATCGAAGAATGTTGAAAATATTATTACAAATAACTCATTATCCGATCGACTTCATTCTTTATGCAAAATTTGTCTTTTATATTCATTCACTCCTTAAAATAAACAATTTCGAAAATTTTTATATACCATTTATCAGAACCAATATTTCGAGAGTACGAAAAAAATAGTTGCTCAAATTCAATAAGCTTCTTCCCATTATAACACGCTAAGTACATACCAAATTTCAAGTCTCTATCTCAATTTGTTCGGGAGATAGAGCGTTTACAGACACACACACAAACAGACCGAGGGCAAATTTTTTTTCTAAAAATATGTTTTTCGAATCGTCAGTGTCTGAAACGTGTAAATCCGTCAAAAAATATTTCGATTTTCAAAACGATTACAAGACTTACCCTATACTACGTATGATTTGGGTTAGTAATAATGATGGCAAAATGCTGGTGACCATCTCTGCTCCAACGTAGGCTATATTTTATGTTTATACAACAACCTCAAGAGGGTACAGGGGCAAAAAACGTTCTAAAATTATTATTTCTGTGTTATTGTTTGGACTAGAAAATTTAAATTTAGTGTGGTGGTTAGTTTTAAGATGAAAATACTCGTTATGAACGGTTTGTAAAGAGTTCGAAATTTAAAAGGGTGAAATGAGCGGAAAACATTCTAAATTTCGATTTATTTGGAACAGTTAGTCTCGAAACTTGAAATTTGACATGGATGTTATTTTTAAGACGTAAATGCTTGCATAGAACACTTTCTAAAAGTTTGTAAAAGAGTGCAGGAATAAAACAGTTCTAAAGTTGCGATTTCTGTGATATTATTGGGGATAAAAAATTGAAATTTGGCATGTTTTTACAATGTAAAAGTGCCAAAGATCGGTTTCTTGAAAATTCGAAATTTAAAAGAGTGAAATGAACGGAAAATGTTCAAAAAACGTTCTACATTAAGATTAGTTTGTAACTGTTAAGACCAGAAACTTGAAACTTAACATGACTGTCACTTTTTAAACGTAAATACTCACAACAGAACAATTTCTAAAATAATCGAAATGTAAAGTGTGCAGGAATAAAAAAACATTCGAAAATTGCGATTTTTGGGATACTGCAGTGGCTAAAAACTTGAAATTTTGCATTGAAGTTACTTTTCAGATGTAAATGCTGTCTAAGAATGGTTTCTAAAAAACTCAATTTAAAGAGATGAAATCAGCAGAAAACATTCTAAACACGTTCCAAAATATGTTATGGAATCGTTAGGGCTAGAAACTTGAAATATAATATGTGTTTCGGTTAATATTGTAGATGTTTTCGCAAAATTTTAGCGTTTATTTCCATAATAAAATAAACTACTTTAATAAGCAAAGCATTGTCCATCATTAGCTATGAGTTTTTTCCATCTTTCTAGCAAGAGATGGATTCCGCGTCGATAAAACAATTCCTCTTTTGAATAAATCCATGATTTGATCCAATTTTTGACTTCTTAGAAAGAATTGAAATGCTATTCTGAAAGTCCGAGCTGCATAGATCGAAATAAATGGTAGTCCGGAGGGTCTAACTCTGGTGAATACAGTGGGTGGGGTAGGACGTCCCATATAACGTTTTCCAAATAGTTTTTTACACATTTCACAACATAGGAACGAGCATTGTCATGTTGAAAAGTGACCTTATCTTGTGTTTGGGCGTATTCTGGTCATTTTTCATTCATCTCACGGTTTAGTTTTATCAGTTATTATCGGTAGTGTTCGCCAGTAATTGTTTGACCAGGTTGTTATTCCAATAATGCTTTCAAATTTGCATCTTCAAACTTAACTGTTAAAAGTTTAAACCATCGTTCACAAGTTGTTTGGGTTAGAGCTTGTTTACTTCAACTAACAATCAATAACTTTCATCAGCCGTTTTCTTTAAATGAAAAAAAGGTGCCCGCAAAACGTCTTTTTCTGGTATAAAATTCGACCTATTCAAAGCTATGAAAAACTATGTTTTTTGCACAATGGCAATTAATAACTAACTGGCTTTTGCTGACGTATGTTTACACTCCAAAACTCTATAGACTTCATTAATCAATATCAACAAATGTATTAGAAACGCCATCTCTTAGCAAAATCGATATTATTAACCAAAACACCAATTATAATAAAACTTAATTTCTTTTTTCCCAAAACGATTGGAAGACCTCTCATCCACTTTAAATGCAATGCAGCGGGATTGTTACGCAGCTAGTGGATTATAAAATACTCAATTTCATAAAAATATACATTTTTTTTGTTAAGACACACCTTTACATTTAACAAATTTGAACATAATATTTTATCAATACATGTAATTTACGGAATTTTGATTAATATGACTTTTCATTCATAATTCTTTTACACATTACTTACAGAACTTTCATTAATAGTATTATTTAATTAAAACTTTCGGAAGCAGACTGTTTCTGAAGATATTCCTTTCTATTATTAAGATCGTCATTTGTCTAATAAAATAATTGGGTACAAGTGTATCATAAATTTTAACTATTATAAACAATGCTACAAAATATAAAATTTTGTAAAAAATACACCTTTCGTTAGCGGAAAAAATTACATTTAATACTATCGAATAAAATCTTTTATTAATACACATACTTTATATATTTTTTGTTTGTGTATTTTTTTATAAAACCCTCGTAAGCAGGCAAATTTCGAGAAATTATTTTTGGTCTTTAACGCTATCATTTTACCTTAGTGAAAACTGTCTTGCTCGTGAAATAACTGGGATTATTTTCGGAATAAATTTGAGATAATATGATATATATTCCAAATTTTAAACTTTTCTATATGATATACGTATCCGACGGCGCACTGCTGAAGAAAAGAAAATTGCATTAACAATTCATTCAACTAAATCTGTATTAAGGAATCAACCAAAAGTTTCATAAAATATAATCGATATGAAAAATTCGTACTTTTCCATTCGTACTACACCATTGTCGCCAAGCATACATTTACATGCATTTAATACATACATTTACATGCATTTAATACATACATTTACATGCATTTAATACATACATTTACATACATTCATTTACATACATTATGTATTAGCATACATTTTGGCATGGTGTCCGTATAACGGAAACATACCGAAAAATTCGTTGCGTGAAAAAAGTTTAGTACATTAAAAATGTTTTGTTTCGTAGTATTTAAAAAACTCTGCTATAGTAAAATGGTTTGCATTTGCAAGCAGGGTCTGATAAAGGCCATCTCGGTCCATCGAAAGAGAATTCTTTTGTGTCCAGAACTTTTCATGAAAGAAAGATAAAAGAGCCTCGAAGGAGGTTGGCCATATGACGTGACACGTGACACAATCGTTTTGTTAGATTTACTGGAGACTGGGAATTCAGCTTCCGAGAGATTTGCATCCACAAACCGCTTTAACGTACACCAAGTGCCATTAGCGTTTTACACTACTGTCCAAAGTTAAGGGGCAGTGACCGGACTTTTTCGCTTTTTACACGGTTTGTGGAATATCTACTGAAATTCTTGACAAATTGTCCTTTAACTTCGAAGATGTGAAGCACATGTTTGACTTCAAGAACAGTAGGAACAATATACTGCAATTAAAAAATTAATATATTGAATATTTGATGAAATATGGGCATTTCTATGAAATAAATTTTAACTGCGCATGCGCGAAGTATACGGAATATTTTTTTTTTTTTTATGATTTGGTAGTCAATTCTATAGAGCCATTCATATAAAAAGACACCAGTTAAATATCGTGAAAACTCGAAAAGATACAGGCAATACAGTGAACTAACTGACAAATTGGGAAAAAATCCCATTGGATTATAAGGGATTTCCTCCCAGCTTATCAATTAGCTCACTGTATTGTCTGTATCTTTTTGAGTTTTCACGATATTTGACTGGTCTTGTTATATGAGTTGCTCTATAGAAAAAAAAAATATTTCGTATAGTTCGCGCATGCGCAGTTAACAATTATTTCATGCAAATGCTCATATCTTATGAAATATTCAATATTTATTTTTAATTGCAGTATTCTACTGCAATTCTACTGTATTTCTACTGTTCTTGAAGTCAAACATGAGCTTTACATCCTCAAAGTTCAAGGACAACGTGTCAAAAATTTTAGTAGATATTCGACAAGCCGTGTAAAAAGCGTCCGGTCACTGCCCCTTAATTTTTTGGACAGCGGTGTATATGTGGCTATGCCAAGTCTCCAATTCGCAATCTTCTGTTCATGAGTCTTATGCTCTGTCAACCAGGCTATCGCCAACATTTCATAAGCGTTCAATGATTGTAAAAGTGGTCGGACCTACCAAGTTGCATCAACAGAAATAAATTTGTATTATACACACAATACACAAAACAAGAAAAAATTACAGCTATTTCATTAGCAATTAATTAAAACTGTCTGCAAAGTTTCTTGAAGCAAAATTTATTTGCATTTAAAATATTACATTTTTAATTTTTACTAAATAATATCTTTACTAATAAAGACTTAAATCCGTCCCTTAGTCTATAATGTAACAACTTTTCTGCACCAAAGAATATTTAGAAAAAAGAGTGTCTTATTCTAATATTCCAAATAAAAAAACAAAGAGAGAAAAAAAGAAAACTTTATTTTGCTTGTTTAATTTTTCAATTTTTATCAATTATTATTGAAAATTGACACTACATTCACAAACATAAATATAATAATTCATTGGTCGGCAGAAAATTAAAATAACCTGAAAAAAGGTGATCAATACAGATCTGACATTCCTAAATCTAAATATAGAATACAAATTATACTAATACCTATCAATTTTATGAGAAAGAGTTTTATAATAATAAAAAATAATGTATCAAATAAAGGATTCTTACATTCCTTTACGCAATTGCGGACTAGCATCTCGAATACGAATTTATTTTCTGAATACCACATTTTCTATATTGCAATTTTCGCCGTATACAGTTACAAAAATTTTGCGATTAAATAGAGCAAAGATTACTATGCGAAAAAGTGCTGCTTAAAAGAAGGATTGTACGCACCTAAAGAAAACCACTGGTCTCGAAGAAGTTACAATGCTAAATCAAATTGAAAATATTTAAAAAGTATTTTCACTGTTTTCAATAACAAATCAATAAAAAATACGTGAAAAGCTTTTTTAATGACTTTTGTTTCATGTATTATTTTTTTGTGTCTCTAATATAAACATCCAGCAACAACACTCTCACATATTTCCATTATTTTTGCAGCTATTTCTTGTCTAATTTTTTATAAAGATTACTCCCAAATTATTATTTATTTTATTATTCAAGCAAATATGAACATTATTTTAGTTAGACATAAAATACGAATTGAAATTTTTGCAACTGAGTGAAATTGGTACTCATTGGTAAAGATATCAAACGAATTGAAAATTTTCCAGCTGAATGAAAAACTGTCCAGGCCGAAAGTCGAACCCAAAACCTTCGGAAATTTAATCCAAAGGTCTTCGGTTCGACTCCCGGCCTGGACAGTTTTTCATTCAGCTGGAAAATTTTCAATTCCTATGATATCTTTACCAATGAGTATAATTCAGTTAAAAATAATAAAAAAGACATAAAAAAGTTTAATTTTAAAGCAATCTCACCCCCTAACTCCTAAAAAACGGTACACGATATAAAAATGTCATTACCATTGATTTAGCAATGTGGAATCTATAGGAATCAGAGATATAATTTTTACAGAAATAATTTTGCTGACAACCATATTGAGCCACGAACAAAATATTTCTGAAATTCTTTTGTAAATTGTTGTTATTACCTCTTCACTGCAAAATTTTAGCGATAGATTTTCTCCAGAAGTGAGTTTTTTTTTCTTTTGTAAATAAAACAAAATGAAAAATTTTGCCAAAAACCGGAAACTTCCCGTTCTTTCCAATTTGCCTTAAACACCTGTTATTTTCTGTTGTCATCTGTCCACAAATTTCACGTGTATCTAGAATACCAATTTCTGTCGGCAAGGAAGTTGCGAGTAACTCTCCAGTTAAAGGTCAAAAGCAATAGAACACTTTCCATTTCTGACCTCGATACGTTTCATTAGGTTCTACATCTGGAACGGTCGTATTTTCCATACTTTCGTTATCATCCCTTGCTATCGTTGCAAGGTAGGCTATATCTATGAAACAAAAGCGAAACATTTAATTGGGTTTATATTCCTTTTTGTTTCAAAAAGGTGGAGTGTGATGATTGTTTTTGCGATCTGTATCTAAATAAGCCATGTTGAAAATTATCTTTTGTAGAACTATTCGAAATATTCAAATGATTGGGAAGTTCAGAAACTTTATTTTACTTGGCATTATTCTTAAAACGTTGATATACATCAGTCTGGAACATAGATATAATTCCGAAAGAAGGTATTAAAGAATGATTATATTATACAAAAATCACAAAATGTTGATATATGTACAATAGTATCAATAGATTGTTTTATTAACTGTAGTGGTAAGCACTTAAACAATTTAGATATAATTATATAACAAATATAATTCATTAATTTTGTTATATCGCATCTAATGACGATATTTACAACAAAATATCAATAATGAAACGTTTTATTCATTTTAATGATCTGCTTCTTGGAATTAAATTTTTTTATGCATATTTCGATGTATAAATTCATTTTTGTTTTGAAAAGGTAGAACGCTATGTTTGTTTTGAGATCCGTAAGTTAATCCATTCAGGACCATGGGTGCATATATGCACCCTCAAAAAGAGCATACAGAATTTGTTTTAGGCAACAGTAAAAAATAAAAGTAATATTTGTTTCAATAATTAGAGCATATTTGTGATAGTTGAAGTAAAGGTAGCTTTTTAAAAAAAAGTGGTGCCAACCGAATAAAATTTGTGTAAAAACCGCCGATCCCGAAAGGGTTAATGAGGAATGTTGAAAATTTCCTTTCATGAAGCTAATCAAGATATACAATTTGTTTGGAAGTTAACAAGTGTTGCCTTATTTGACATTATTCTTACTGCACTGATATGTATCAATTTAATGTGTAACCAAGTTATAATTGTGAAACACACATCATACTATGGCTGCATTATACAGGATGTCCACTCTCAACGGTGGCCAATGGCTAATTCCTAAACCGTTAGTCATATATATATAGTTCCGATTGCAAAAATGTTTTAAACGAGGTAAATAAATATTTTAAAAGTGATTTGGGTCAATAAAAACAATTCTTAAAAAGTTACGAAATTAATTTTTAATACGATCCCTCGGTCCTATAAGTGATATTTAGTAATCATTTCCTGTTACACTTACAAATAAGATAAAAAAAAACTCCCATTCATCTATCACTAAAATTGACAGAGCTATGAAACTTCGAATTACATGACTTACACCAGTTTTCTGCATCGGAAATCAGATGAGTTGAGCCATGCTTCGAAGGATCATACCTCGAAGCATGCTTAAAGTATTGAGTGCTTAAAATATTTGAAGAATATATTTCGCGTGTATTTGCATTTTAACTGAAAGTAGTCACATCGTACAAGTATTACGATAGTGTTAAATTTTATTAAGTTTCAGATTGGTTTAAATAACTGTATATGTTTTATTTTTTAAGGAAATGAAGGTAGTTCTTTTCATGATTTCTTTTAACAAAATTTGTGTTATTTTTTAAAGTTTTTATTTAACTTGCAACGCTCGTATGTTTGTCTTTCCAGTTCATAATTTGTACTCGAATTTTATTTCACTTCCAAATATCCGATCGAGGTTAAATTATGCATACTTATGTAAATCCGATGACAATGTATTACTATTATTATTTTAAGATGAAGTATGCTGATTGGTTTGTATGTTAATGAAGCACATTGCAAAATACCTTTTATAGAACTATTCCAAATGCTGAAAACTGTAGAAATTAACCAACAATCATAGTGACTGGTACAGTTGTCATACGTATTGAAAATTTTTCAAGTCAGTAGAAAGGTGTCCATGCCGGTAATCGTCCCAATATTGTTTCGACATAAATTGCCAAAGCTCTGCCTATTGAGCTACCTGGACCGACAACTGGCTGACACAATCACCTCAGACAACCTTGTTGCAAATAGACCAATATTGATAGACCAAATGCTATTGCCAATCAGATAATCTAAAATTTCTATCTCCAATGATAATCCTGGGAACATGTAATGGATTCAAATTTTTCAAGTCCATCCTCTCAAAATTAACATGTTTAAATTATTTTCTCTGTATACTTTTCTTAAAGCATCTTTCTTTGCTTTTGGCTTGCCATAATATTTTTAAATATTTATTTTATTTTATTTTAAGTATTAAGAAAAGTATGCAGAAAAAAAGAGTTAACACTTTTAAATTTCTGAGGAGAAATTCGAAAAACACGAATGCATTTCAAACATAAAGAATTAACTTTGGAGAAGGAAATTGGCAGTCTGACTAATAATTAATATTAACCCTTTGACTAAGTCGCTATCGAAACTCATGTAGCGGGGTTAGTGCAGATTTTACTTATGTGCACCACTGTTTACGAATAGTAATCGTTGTCGTATTTAATCATCAAATGTATATAATTAAGGTTACCACCAGTTTGAAACTAAGTGTAATACATTGAATGTTTTCAAAAATTATTAATAATATAATTTCTATAGGTACTGTAATTTGACTATAATACACTCAAGTAAATTGTTTAGTACCTTCTTTTTTTTCTGTGGCTTAAGATCTATGCCGTCATTAGATCGGAATCATTAAATCAATTTTCTAAATGTTTATGTTTTCTTAAGACAGGTGTAATTTATTTAATTTATTTTACTTATGGTCAAACTTTAAGAGGATTCATTTTGATACGATAGTTTAGGATTGGCAGTCTAAATGTTGAAGAGTTTTACTCCAAGTTTTTATTAAACATACCACTTTCCTCTTAAATGAAATAAAATTGAATTAAATGCATAATTCTGAAATTAAATTCATTTAATTTCAATTTAATGAATTTAATTTTAATTTAATGAATTTAATATCAATTTAATGAATTTAATTTTAATTTAATTTTTCTTAAATTAATTCATAAATTCATTAAATGCTTCTGAATTAAATGCATAGCTATTGCTCTACAATATGCTAATTAAGGGTAACTAAGAGACGGCAAATTACTAATTCTAATGAAAAAGTATCAAAGTTTAATCTTATTATTTTTTATGTTAGTTAATACTCCTATTATATTTTTTAGGGTTTCGTTCATCTGACGAAACCTTATTCGTCTCACTCCTCTGTCTGTCTGTCTGCCACAGAGTTCGTACTTGGAAACTGTATAAGTTAGAGATTTGGAATTTTTCATACTATCTACTGAATATCTCTTGTCATACGACAAACCATAAAATTTTGAAAAAGGCCTTGCATTATTTTAATTAAATGAATTAATTTAATGACATCCGACCATTTCTGCGTTTTTCTTAGATCTTAACACAGAATCTTAATTTCAGTCTTTCCGCGAAGGCTAGATGGTTCAGTGTTAGCACGTTTTCCTGCTAACCCCAAAGGTCCCGGTGTCTATTCTCGACGACGGAAGTTGAAATTTTTAATTTTTACATTTTGTTATCCGATGGATTTAATTAAAAGAATTTTCGTTTTCTTTTTTTTTTTCTTTTTTTTTTCTTTTTTTTTTTTTTTTTTTTTTTTTTTAGCTAAATTTAAATATACTTTGCAGATGTACAAACATATTTTGTTACAATTGTCTGAAAAGCAGTTCTTGAATATTTTTAATTTTATTTAAAAATATCTTCCTCTTGTTATCATTTTTTATTCAATTTAATGGTGCTGCCAACGATTTTCTTAATGATAAAGTGCATTGATAAATGATAAGGATAATTATATATTAATGATTTGGATTTATTAATTAAAAGATAAAGTGTTTTAAAAGGAATATTAAACGAAACCCTTTGTGTGATCTTCGATCACATTTACCCACTTGTTTACGTTAGTTACCTACTTTAAGCCTGCAAATGGGTTCCCAGTTCATTAAGAGTTTGTAAATCTGTTAATCAACTCGTGCGTATGATCTCCCTAATAAGATTAAGAGAATCTGACATGCATATTGGAATAATTGTTCATGATATTATATGCCAATCATTTTCTTTTAAAATGCGATTACTGTAACTTGACATGGAATTATTATGATGGTAATACATATAAGTATAGAAAAACCCCGCTATTCCGAGAATCTAGATAATCAGAACAGAAATTTAAAAAATACTAAAAATAAATAAAATTAAGAATTTCTTCTTCTTCTTAGAGAAGACAACAATAATAAAAAATAATTAAAAATTAAAATTGAATAATATGTAAATTAAAGTATCACTGAAAAAAAACTTTGAAGAAAACATTAACATAATGAATTTTTGTAATGAACTGATAAATACGTGTTTTAGGATTCTTTAGGATGAAGAAATGTATTCGATTTGCCTGACAAAGTGATGTGAATCTGGAAAATGAAGCAATTTTATGACAACGTTCCGTGAATATTGATTTCAGTTGGCGTTGCGTCGAAGTGCATTTGCAGTAACAGAATGTGGTACACGAGCACTATCTACTTATAATCAGTTTCTTCAGGATCAGAGTCATCTTGAGGCTTGGAATGACGAGTTTCTCTCTTTCTATTACCTGTAAAATAATGAATCGCCAGCTATATAGTCATATTTTCAATTTTTGCCTTCTCGTTTTTTCTTATTCAATTTATACCGAAATTTCACATAATCCGAAAATTTTATAATTCAAACAGATAACGTCCCTATTAGTTCAGTTTAGTGGGATTAAAATTTGGAATTTGAATTTTAGGATTTGAAAATCTTTTGAAAAATGCAAATTTTGAAGAAAGTTTTACGATCTTTTCTACTTAAATTGCGCGTTAATTTTCCAAGGCATGAAGTCCAAAGATATTGTTTGTCAAGATAGTGAATCCTTCATGTGATGAATTACGAATCCAGTGAATTTCTTTTCTAATTGCTAATAATTACTCCCGTGAAAATGAATTATTCAATATTAACTTCATTTTCTGTGAAAACTTGTAATTTTTCAATTATAAAGACGCAAAAGGCATAGACCGAGAGGCGGCAGCACAGACAATCATCTCATCGAGTTCACGGCTGAAATTCCAGAATTAGTTAAAACTTAATTCGCATATTAAAACGCAATCGGTCTGCCAAGTCATATCTTGGTGGAAAACACCCGAAAACCCTATTTTAGCAGTTGGCTCGTAGGTTTACCATTGTGTGTTCCTGCTCCCAGTCCTCCATGTTTTCATACCTTTGGGTGCAGGAAAACATAATGGTAAACACAATGGTTTGGATTAAAGTATATTTTCTTTTAAGGTGTTTTCCACCCGGATATGACTTGGCAGACCGATTGAGTTTTAATATGCGAATCGAGTTTTAACTAATTCTAGAATTTCAGCCCTGAACTCGATGAGGTGAGTGTCTGTGCTGCCGCCTCCCCGTCTAGCATAGCCGATTACTTTTTTTTGCCATCTGTATCCATTACTATAATCGAGAGTTCTTCTTTTTCTTTATACAGGCGGAAAATACTTTCTTTTTACGGCAGCTGCAATTTTGATACAATTGTGACAAAAAACCAGGAGAGGTATTGAATTGGAAGAAAGTTTCAACGTAGTATATTCGCTTGAGGTTTTGGTTCTTTTTCCAGTTTTTTCTTTAAGGTGAATTAAATCTGCTATAATACATAATACTTACTATGTTGAAGTTTTGAAATCATTGATAGACTTTGAGTGTTGTGTTGTGGAGATGATTGTAGCACTACGCGAAGACTGGAATCTTAGAAAGCAGATCGTTGCTGTATAGCTTATTTTTCCCGAAAATTCGTTAAATACTTCGTTTAGAGATTCCCCTTTAAAAGAAAACCATTTAAAAGTATATTTTCTCAAGCTTTTCATATGCTTATTTTAAATGCTGCATAAATTTGAGAGAGTTATCGGAAACTACTCTTTGTTTGGTGAAGAGACATTTTTTTGCAAGACTTACTGTTTATTTTAAAATAGAGAGGCCTATTAACTATTTATGATGTATAAAGAAATGAGAGAAATTCTGTGAGTGCACGTGGAAGTGTAACTTCGCCATTTGTCTGCCTCTAGTCTGGATTTAAAAGAAGGAGGTTTTTTTTATTCATTTGAAGTATTGCTAATAATTATTCTGTAGAAATCTCAAATATTTTATAGCGGTTATGAACTTTCCTTCTATGGCACCATCAAGTTGTTTGCCGTCAGGTTTCGGCGTGTTCCATCTAGACATTGATTATTACCTAGATTCTATCTTATTGTATGAATCGCATTCTATTCTCTGTAAATTTCTCACACGTTTTTAATGTTTTGATCAGCGAGCAATACAAAAAAAGTAAATAAAAATCTCCTTAAAGAGTCGCGTTACTGTATCAAGAAAATCTCTTCTGCTTTCCATTCTCTTTTTTACACAAAGCATACAAAGATTATCACAGTAGCCAGAAAAGAATAGTACATTTTATAATACATAAAAGAGGAAACCAGTTTTAATTAACACATCCAGTCTTTTCTAGAGATCGTTTAGAATCCTGAATGTCAATAAATGAAAACAAAAGAAAAGTAGCACAAGACAAAAAATCTAAACTACAACATCCACATTATGTTTCCTTAAATGTGACAGTAAATTAGAAATATATTTGAATAGAGATAACTGAACAAACAGAAAGAAAAAAAGAAAGAAATGCTGTAATTTGATTCTCTTGTGGATTAGTCAATATGTACGTGAATTTCGAGAATGGATATATAAAATCAGAGAAGGTATAGTTCAATGCTTGAAGATTTGTTGGGGGGAAACGTAATACAGAAAAAACCCGATTGCACCAAATTAAACATAGTACTTTTAGGTTTAAAATACCGCAATCCGTTCCTAAAAATATCAATGTTACCCCTTTGAAAAAAATGTTTCCCGAGAGCTGTTTCGGTGCTTTTCACGATTTCTGAAATTTTTAAAAATCTACATCCTGGATTTTGATCAAAATACGAAACAAACTAAAAATGCCACGCTATATCTACGTTCATTTGCTTTTCGAATGCCGCAATCCGTTTTGAAAAATATTAATATTAACCCTTTCAAAAACGTTCACTTCCGTAAGTCACTTTCGTGAAATCCGTTTTTTCTGCTATGTTTAAAATTCAGCATCGGCTTCGGAAATCAAAATATGAAAAAACGAAAAATACCAGACCCCATCTGTGTTTATGCTCTTTTCGAATGCCGTTTAAAAAAATATGAATAATAAACACTTTGAAAAAAAATTGTTTCCGAAAGTCGCTAACGTGAATTTCGAATTTCTCTGCGATGTTTAAAATACTGCATCGGCTCTGGAATTCAAAATACGAAAAATCAAAGATACCAAACCATATGTACATTCAGTTTCCTTTAAAACGACCATTTCGGTTATAAAAAAAATCCATATTAACTCTTTCAAAAACGTTCTTTTCCGTAAGTGATTTTCGCGAATTCCGTTTTTTCTGCACTATTCAAAATTCTGCATTTAAAAATAGAAAATAATTCAACACTTATTTTAGGTATATTTAAGGCTATTATTACAGACCCTGGCAACGCTAGTAAGCATATTAGCTATGCAAAAGTTATATGAAAATATGGAGTTGTTCTAAATATTTAATGTTTAGCTTGATGGTAATTTAAAGATTAAATATATTTCTTAACTCGTAATCTTCGTTGTTGGGCCCCAGTGACTTAAATGCATGCACTTCACAATGGACAAAAAATTTACAACGTGGCTTATGGATAAATATTAACCAATCTGGCACAAACATATCTTATGTAATATGATAAAGTATATAATAACAAGTAAAATATATATATATAAAAAAGCATATAAAATGCATGTAAGTGCATATGTAAGATACATAAAAGTAAGAAAGATGCAATGCATAAACATATAAAGTATGGAAAATATGTATGTAAATATTTAGCTAATGTATTAACAAAGGAAACACTATTGGTGAATGTTGCTCAAAGCAATGGGATCTGGCGCATTTAACTGCCCTATTGGCCAAAGTTACAGAATTGATAAAATTTGCCTGCAAAAAACGTATTCTATATATGTTTTATATACATTTAAGTTATGAATTTTGAAGGGGTAATTTAAAGCCTAAAGCGAGTCAAGTCGCCAAAGATTGTGCTACGAATCCAAACCAGCAAACAGCAGACGACTATGACATTCGTCCAAGGTTGCAATAGGGTTCTACGGTAACGATTAAAGCCAATTTTGAGCCGCTAAAAATGCAATTATAATGTTGTATTTTTTTTTAATGAAATTCGTAGATTCTTGAAGAAATTTTTAAACGTTTTTCAATATTTTATTCTTATTATTAACTAGTTTTTATTTTAAAGCTTTTCTTTTTTCAAGAAAATTTCCATATTAATAGTCCAATAAGTGATATAAAAAATTGCTCTTTCAGAAAATTATGTTGCTGTAAAATCAATACATACGATTTCGGCAGAAAAATTTGATCGGTTCTTTAACTTTGGCCTATATCTATACTAATAAAAGAAAATTTCGCTCTGTGTGTGTGTGTGTGTGTGTGTGTGTGTGTGTGTGTGTGTGTGTGTGTGTCTGTCTATTGGCGATGGCTAGCAAAATCTAGCCCACCTAGAAGTCTGGAAATTTAGGTGTGGATAGTCCAAGGTCTGACCATGTGCACCTGAGTCTCATAATTTTAATATTTTGATAATTACTCTAGATATTAATTAGAATATCATTAAACATCGCATTGAAAATGCCATCTTTTAAATCAAAATGGCTAAAGAAAAGAACTGTTGTTGTGGATTTGGAAGCGCAAATGAACGAATTCGAAATTATTTTACTAATTAGCGAATTTTAAGAAAACTAATTAAGATATCAATTTGAAAATTTCTGAGCATATATAAAAAAAAATTCTGCATCCGTCTATGCAATTTTTGAAAAATTCGGCCGGTAATTTTTCTTAATTTACGCAAAAAACTGCTAAAAATCTGCCGGCGCCAGTGAAAACGATCCCAGAAATTTTCAGACAGGGATCGGCTTTCATTAAAAACTGAACTACGAATAGATCTGTTTCTCGCGCAAATCCCTCCATTTAGTTTGCGAAAATGAAAGGAAATAATTGCCAATTTTTACTAATGAACAAAAATTTAGGTAACTAATTAAGATATAGATTTGAAATTGAGGTCGGAAAGGGGTGTCATCTGCCGGCTATTTTAGTGTAGTGTCTTCGTTATGTTGTAATTATCAGAGAAATGTAATTCTTTTTTTAATGATCGCGTTAATGTATGTGACGGTGGTTCTCTTGAACAAATTATTCATTATATTTGCGGGTATGGGGAGGGAGGGGGTTAACTCCTTTCTCTGAGATTGTAATTATCTCGGGCCCGGGCAACGCCGGGCGGGTTAGCTAGTATACTAATAAAATAAAGTTTCGCTCTGTGTGTATGTGTCTGTTGGCGATGACTAGGAAAATCTAGCCCACCTAGAAGCCTGAAAATTTAGATTTAGGTAGTACAAAACCTGTCCTGGTGCACCTGAGAATCAGAATTTGAATATTTTGATTTGAATTTTTTGTAGCCTATATATTAATTAGAATCACATTAATCTCGAAAATGCCACCTTTTTTTTTATCAAAATGGTTAAAGAAAAGTACTCCTGTTCTCGATTTGTAAGCGGAAATGAACGAATTCGAAATTAATTTACTAATTAGCGAATTTGAAGAAAACTAAATAAGATATCGATTTAAAAATTTAAGAGTATATGTAAAAGAATTTTCTGCTTCCGACAATGCAATTTTTGAATAATTCGGCCAGCAATTTTTCTTAATATTTACAAAATTCTGACGGCACTAGTAAAAAAAAATCCGAGAAAACTTCAGACAGGGACCAGCTTTTATTACAAACTCAACTACAAAGATATCTGTTTCTCTGGCCGATCCCTCCATTTATTTTGTGAAAATGAAAGGAAATAATTGCCAATTTTTACTAATGAACAAAAATTTAGATAACTAATTAAGATATAAATCTGAAATTGAGGATGGGAAGTGTTGTCATCTGCTGGGTATTTTAGCGTAGCGTCTTTGTTATGTTCTAATTATCAGAAAAATATAATTATTTTTTTAATGATCGCGTTAATAGAGGGGAAGGTGGTTTTCTTGAACAAATTACTCGTTATATTTGCGGGTATAGGGAGGGAGGGGGTTAACGCCTTGCCCCGATTTACACAAAACAAATTCCATTGAAGAAATTTAACATTTTTAGTTTCTTCCGAAGATTTTAGGTTCTTCTTCCATATAGAGAATAAAGTAAATTTCAAATGACGATTTTCGTAAAAATTTAATTTATGTTCCTAATAAAAGCACACAACCCGTATTTAATTGATAACCAACAATCAAAGTAAATGATTTGTTGTTGAGTACAGCGGGTACCCATGTCTGTTGTTCGTATAGAACAAATAGCACCCCCTGGAGGTGGAAAGTGGAACTAAAGGATTCTGTAGCGCGTTCGCAGCACGTCTGCTATACGGTATCGGCGGCAGCGGGGACACGTGTCGGTGTTTCGTTTGGAAGGTAGTTTGTTTGGAACAGAGTGCGCCCCCAGGTGGTGTAAGATGGAACTAAAAGAATTTACAGCGTGTGCGCTTCACGCCCACTATACGGTGGCGCATGCGGCGGGAACACGTGTCGTAGGTACATTTATATCAGAATAAACCCCCTATCGGCTGAAAGTGGAAATAAAGGATTTTTCTCGCGTGGGCAGCACTTTTAAATAAATAATTTCATACTAAATCGGGCTAAAGATATAAAATCATACAAACTTTAGGTTTTTTTAATTTTATCACGGGCTCGGGAAACGCCACGCGGGTCAGCTAATAGGGCTATAAAATACACCGGGTCTCAATGCTAAGTTTGAGCTTCACCAAAAGCGGTTCTCTTGTAAGTACATAGCTACAGCATAGGTCAGCTACAGCTTGACCGGTAATTCAAAATTTAAATATATTTTTAATCTTAAACGTCTTTTAATAAGTTAGATTTTCAATTATCTCTGTAATTATTTTTACTATTAAAAACAACACAGAAGCCAAACAATTATTATAGATGTCAGGAATTCTAACATCAAAATGAAATATAACTTTTATAAGTACTTTCTTTTTAGATTCTTTTTACAAGTAATTTGAGAAACAGCATTTCAGATTAACACTCTTCTAGTAATCAATTTTAATGAGAATTTTTTTACCTATTCACAACTATGCGTCTAGATTTACCGAGTTTCCTCAATCAATAATTTGCTCTATTCTTAATTAAAAAAAGAAAGGCATAAAACTAATTTAACTTGAAAAAGAAGCAATAAATTACAGGAAGAAAACATTGATCTCTTATGCAATTAGGTTAAAAAATAGATACATCTTACGACAGTGTTTTAGAGCTACGTTTTTACTGAAACTAAGTTTAAAATTAGTGGAGATTTGTCAGTTTAATATTAACTGTGTAACTCTTATTACAGTAGACTCATGTTTACTTAACACTGTAAACCCGCACGTCCTTCTATACAGGGTATCTTCTCTTACCGATGACAAATAGCTAATTCCTAAAATGTTAGTTTCAGAAATATACTTTAAACTGTACAATTGTTTCAAATGTTGTTTACCGTCATAATAAACTCATTTACATGATGGAGATAATTTTATTTTTTCAAAGTTACGAAACTTAAATGTATTTTTCTAGATCCCATGTATTACATTAAAAACAACATTCTATAACAAATAAAAGAAACAGAAAAAAGAAACCAAATTTTTTACAACAAAAGCTTACCGTGTGATAGCTTTGATATGAAAGTTTTTGATATAAAGCAAAGCCGCTTTGATATAAATGTATTACAATAATGATGCCTTTATTGATTCGGTACAAAAATATGTAAACATTTAATACTTATATAGCGTTTCTCTGGCTCTAGCATCTGTGTAAGTTTCATTGAAATCAAATAAAACCTTGATTAAAATAATTAGGGAATATTATAATTTTAATATAACAAAACAGTCGGACAAATGTCTTTGTTGACTAATATATTATTCTTAAGTGTTTAAAGGTATAAGAAAAGAAATTTAGTCACGAATCAAGGGACAGTTATTTATTTATTTATTTATTTATTTAAAAAAGAATATCCAATTATTTTACAACAAAGTCTTACCATGTGCGTAAAAAACTGCTAAGATATACATGTATTACAATAAGGATGCAATTGTTGATTCTGTACAAAAGTATGTAAACATTTAATACTTATATAGCGTTTCTCTGTCTCTATGATCTGTGTAAGTTTCATTCAAATCAAATAAATACCTTGCTTAAAAGAATTATGGATATTTTAATTTTAATAAAATCAGACACCCGAACAAATGTTTTTTTTTTCGACTACTATATTATTCGCAAGTGTTTAAAGATATAAGAAAAGGAATTTACGCACGAAACAAAGGACAATTAATTTTTATTTACTATACATATCAAAAAACAACAACAAAAAAATGCACATTTACTACATATAAAAAAGAACAAAAACATGTGATTTCTCGGATAATTTTTTTTAATATGATTTATGGGGTTCCCTGGCCAAAAGCAATGAAGTTCAACTATGAGATATAGTAAAGTCAATCGACGAGGCACTGAAGTGTTTGCTCCCACCCCAGTAGAAAAGTGCTTTCCAGTTGCTGTGTTGTATCTGGACTGGAGGCAATAATCGACCAGAAACTCTGCTACCTAGAATATCCCAAATATGATAGACTAGCTGTTACCCGTGACTTCGTTCACGTAACATTAAAAAAAGAATAAATGCATTAATTTAGCAAAACATTTTACTTGATAATTAACAACATATATAATTAACCAAAGCTTTATCACATATTATAGGAGACCATACGGTATTTCTTTGCTATAGGGGCCTTGACATAACACAGTCTTAAAAAAGTGAAATTTCATGCCAAATAATATATACAATCGCGAAAATGAAACTGCAACTAATGAAAAAAGGAGGACCCAGTAAAATCGTGAAAATCGAGGAATTCCTCTTCGTAAAACGAAAAACAACACTGGCAGAATTCTTCTATTCAACAGTTCATTTTAGGTGGTATTTGGTGTACAATTTGTATATGTGTGCATTGCTAAATGGGCATTATTATATTGTTTATTTGCATAGACATATGTTATATATTTCTTACTACATTATCTTGTTTATGTATATATTAAATTAAGTGCTTCACGCTAAGTGGTGTAAATAGTGAACAAACTGCTTGTGGATTTTATACATTGATAGATATTTCACAAAGATATAACAATCTGATGCGATTCTAAAATGTAAATAAAGGTTGCTAGAAAGTACTTTAAATTCTGCCCAATTTAACCTCGATATTTTCTCTATCGCGTCAAGAACACTATAAGCAAATAAATACCGACGACACAAATCTGATGATCTAAATTTACATATTTTTGTTAGTATATATAGGATCATTTTGATTTATTTCATGCGCTTGAAATTTTTTACGCTTTCTCTAGGGTTAGGTGTCGAATAAATGTACTTTCTTGTTATTTTATTTTGCCATTTCTATTTATTCTATTTTCCATTCATTCCATTTATAGATATGGATTTAATTTACATATTCGTGTCGAAGAATATTCTTTAAAGTTATTATCAGGATTAGGATAGGATACGATTAGGGTTAGGATTATGAATAAAAATTGAACGACAATGGCATGACCGATTCAGGTTTAAAGTATGAACCAGGAAGTCAATTTACATCATGAAGCAATAAGAAAATTAGAAAATTATCGGCTAATATTTTTTAATATGTTTTACAGTCATAGTTGGCATCAAAGGTGAGCGGGGAAATGATCATCTAAAATACCATTAAGTGTTTACCACGCAAAAAACAAATCTGGTTACAACAATGTATTTAATTTTGCGCCAAATTTCACTTGATAAAAAAAAAATCAAATTGACTATGGACCTAATTACAGACCCCTAACCTTCCTATTCTCGGAAATTTTCTACCTATATGTAAAAAAAATTCTACTATATAGAACGCGCTTTTACGTTTATAATGTTATGAATTGGCACGATCGGCTTGTTCAAGTTTACACAATTCAGCTGGAAGAAAAGATTCATTACTTTTTTATTTCTTCTTTGCTTTTGCATTACGCGAATTTGTTGGTAAAATCGATTTTCTTTTCGATAACATTGTTGTTTTTTAAGTTTAAAAAATATTGTAATTTTACTTAAACATTGCTTTAAAATCTATGCAATTTTTCTTATCCTACAAGACTTTACAAAAATCTATGATGAAACAACTTTAAAAAAAGCTATATTTAAAAAAGACAACAAAGTTTTTCTTATTTTAAAACTAAAAGAAATGTAAAATTAAATTCCGGTTCGAAACGACGATTTACAAATGTGTTTCGATTGTGGGAAAATGATAGAGGAAAAATGCTGTTATTTCGACGCGATCAAATTAAATCTTTAGCTTTTATGAGAAAAGCAACTTTCTTTTAAAAAATATAGTTATTTTTATTAAGATTTTCTGATTTTCGATACGGATAATTTTGCGATGCATATCATTGACATTTGTCATCCGATATATATATTTACTTTTTAAAATTTAAATTAAAAATATGGTATCTTTATGTTAGCCGTGTGCAGACGATAAATCGCCAACCTATCCCATCATTCGTATTGAATTCATTAAAAATATAAATCTTTCACTCATTTCATTTAAAACACAGAACTTTAATTTACAACACATACATTTAAAATACATATATTACGTACATTTAAAATAATTCCTTTCATGTGAAAAGAAAAAGAAAAAAAAAGAGAAATTAATCACAAATAATTTGATAATCCAAGATCATTTTATTTCAACATCAAAACAAATCTGTTTTATTTTTCTATATATGACATCATATTCGCTTGCTTTCCATACTTACTCGTATTTGTGCACTTTGTATTATTATCAAATATTTGAAAACGCACGTTTTATTTCTAATATGACATCATTTCATATTCTGTTTAATTCTTAAATAATTCATTTCCTTTACATTTTTCACGTGGAAAATTTTCACTTGAAAATAAATTGTTGATTAAAAATTATTACTCAGGGGTTTTATTTTATATTGGCAACGATAAAGTATTAGCAACGGTAAAATAAATTTAACCATTTTAAAAAAAGCTGCAAAACCGGGCCCTTTGGGCCAAAACAACCAAACTAACCAACCATTTTAAAATATACGAAAAAATGTCCATTTATTCTGTATGAAAATAATGAAATTTTTAAGAAAAATATTGAAATAAAATAAACAAAAACCAGCCTATATTCATTTGATGGTTATAATCAACTTATATGCAAAGATGCAGGATAATTAAATGCTTCATTTTGACGCTGGCTTCAGCCTAACATTTGCACACAATCAGATTTATAATATTACTAGCTGTTACCCGTGACTTCGTTCACGTATCATTAAAATAAGAATAAATTCATTAATTAAGCAAAATATTTCATTCCCGATAATTAGAAACGTAAATAATTAACTAACTCTTGATCACATTCCATAGGAGACAATACAGTATTTCTATGTTCTAGAGGCCTGGACATAACTGTTTTAAAAAAGTGAAATTTTGTGACAAATAATCACGAAAAGGAAACTGAAACCAATAAAAAAGGCGGGCCAAATAAAATCGTGGAAATCGGCGAATTGTGTAAAAACATATGTCAAGTTTACCTGGTAAACCATTTTACTTTTAACGCCTTTGTGAAACGTTTTAATAGCCATCCTTCAAAGATAATGGAAATAGTATATTCTTTTTCATTAAATTCAATTCTTGTGAATAGGGAGCAATAATTGTAGACCTAAATGCATGGAGCTTAAATTTGCCTCCTTGATTTAATCTATAAATACAGCGCCTATAATCTAGGCGCTGTACTACAACTGAAAAAAAAAAATCTTTATTTCTAAATGAAAATATGTTGACAGACGATATTTGTTCTCCAGAATAAATTGACTCATGAAGTTTGAATATGTGAAAATACGTTTTTATTTTTAAAAAATTTACTGTAATCAAGATTTTTTTTCTTTCACCATCTATTCAAATTGAAAATAAATTCTTTTTTTTTTTTCAGTTTTAATGAGAAAAAATATATTATTCCGTTTCATTTCTTCTTTTTTATCCACAAAATTGGAATAATTTAGTTACCATTTTTAGAGCAACTTCGTTAAATTAAAAAAAAAAAAAAATAATAATAATCATATCTCGGAATTTAAATCATTTTTTTAAATTCTGAGAGTTTATGACATCCTCTGCGAAATACAAACAGGCTGTCAGATTTTAATATAATAGATTCGTAATTATTTTTATTTTCCTAACAATCATGGTGTGGTTTTTGGCAAAAAACTCTCATTTGTATGTAACTGATATTCATGCATAATAATCGCTAGCTAAAAAAAAGTTAGTTAAATTAAAAAAAAAAAATAATAATAATCATATCTCGGAATTTAAATCATTTTTTTAAATTCTGAGAGTTTATGACATCCTCTGCGAAATACAAACAGGCTGTCAGATTTTAATATAATAGATTCGTAATTATTTTTATTTTCCTAACAATCATGGTGTGGTTTTCGGCTAAAAACTCTCATCTGTATGTAACTGATATTCATGCATAATAATCGCTAGCTAAAAAAAAAAAAGCTAAAAACAAATATTTAAATTTTTCGTTTTAAATATGACGTGAAACTCGTCTACTTTCTAAACTTACCGATTCTTGTATTATTAATTTAATGAATTGATTCACGCTCCTTCTAAAACACATTTGAAAATTCCCATTTTATTTCAAATATGACGTCAATTTTTCCTCAGAGAAATATCTTTTAAATTGCACAATTCTTGTTAATTTTCTTTTTCTGGCAATCAGGACGTAAATTTTAGCGGAAAACTCACATTTGTGTGTAACTGGTATTCAAGCTAATTATTAATCAGTGTCGATAAAAAATATTTCAGTTTTTCATCTTAAATATTACATCCATTATCTATTTACTTTCATTATACATTGATATTCATGCTCCTTGTATTATTACGAATATTTGAAAATACATGTTTTATTTATGACGTCATATTTGTCCAATCCGAGGAGGATCCTTTTCATAGTTCCATGGTCCAAGCGAAATCTATTTTAATAATATAATTATTGTTGCACTTTTCCTTCTAATTATAACGCAGTTTTTGACAGAAAAATATCTTTTTATTTTAACCGATATTCATACTTCATGTATAATAAAAAATACTCCATATTTTTGTTTCAAATATCACGAAAATTCATCTTCTTTTGAATTATTTTAATTTTCAGTTTTCACGTGAAAATCGTTCAATTGAAAATTAGTTGTTGGGGAAAAATTATTTTTCCGTGTTTTTATTTTTGTGGCAACGATCAAAGTCCTAGCAACGATAAAGTAAAATGGTTAAATTGTATGGAAAAATGTCCCTTTATTCTCTATGAAAATAATAAAATTTTTAATTATTAAAGAAAATATTTGAATAAAATAAACAAAAACCAGCCTATGTTAATTTGAGGATTATAATCAACCTATATGCAAAGATACAGGATAATTAAATGCTCCATTTTGACGCTGGCTTCAGCCTAACATTTGCACACAATGAGATTTATAATATTATTAGGATTGGTTTCATGTGTGGAGCATATACTCGCCAGTTCATTCAAAGGATTATTTTGTCGAAAAGAAAGCCATCCGCTGGCCGAGCAAGATATGATCAGGTGTTATTGTACATGAGAAGTAATTAATCCCTGATTGCTGCAGAGTGTATGACCATAATCGGTCTATGGATTTCATTTCGATATCTCTGAACCGTCAGTTATCCATTTCTCATTATGTTCAGGTAGGTATTATTTTTGATAGTGATAGCAGTTCACACTATCATTTCGCTTCCCATAAGTCTCGGAGTGTTCTCATTCCCAGGATTAGTCCGTGTTTCACGTTCTCTTCCCATTACAATCTGCCTATTGTCATGTTGTACCTTAAAGTGGGACTGGTCCGTGTACAAAGCGTTGCTCCATTAATCTCTTCCCCAAATGAGATATTTTGAGCTATTATCGCACTTTTTGTTCACAAAACCGATGGATCGTTGTTGCGAGAAGCACAAACTATTGAACAAGTGAACAAATCCAACATGGTGGAGTCTACATCGAACATTTTGAGTCGAAACTCTTGTCAATTGCCCTCTGAATGTACTATTGCAGTTGAATAGCGCTGATATTTCGGTTTCTTCTCATCGTTACTGTTAATACCGATATTCTATTTGATATGTCGTAGCAGTAGCATACCGCCTGAAAATTTTGTGCCAGAAGCAATTGATTCCCTGCTTCCCGTACGCTACCCACCCCCCGCCTCTGTTGTAAGTCTACGACCTTGTCCTGCTATTTGAGTAAAATTTATATTTCGCAAATATTGAGCCCACAGACTTGAAAAAGTTTGAAACACTCAGAAGTCTACCGCTACAACTGACTAAGTTTGACTGGTCTCTAAACGACTAATGGCGATTCCGGAGACGGATGCAGTTAAGTAATGTTGTTAGGACATCGTATTCATTGTTGAGAAGTACAAAACAGCCTGAAAAGTTTTCTAATCTATTTTTTACACAAGGATGCCACAGGTAACTTCTTACTCCTTATGTGAAATGCATACTTATTGACACTGAAAAACCGACACATATTTTTTTGTTAATATAGATGATACATTTTCCGTTTTGAGCAGTCAGTTTTCTTTCAAATTACTGATAATTCCGTAATATAAGCCAAAGTAAACTAAAAATCTCAAATCTTAGCTGTTTTTCTGTAATATTGAGCAGGATTAACGGCAACTGTGCTCCCAATAGTTGTTCCATTTTTGACGGAATTTACGATAACTTACGTTTTCCATTTCCGACAAATCAAGAAAATTCTTTAATCTAACATTAAATTAATATAAAATCTCCAATTTTAACTCAATATAACCGAATATTCTCCAATCTAAGCTGCGTTATTTCTCTGAAACGTCGAAGGCATTATGCAAAATTTTCAGCAACTATGCTACTGAAATTTCCAATTTTTCACGGAAAGATTTTGTATGCAGTGTAAGTCACTGACAAAAACTGTATTTCGCTAGTTTGTAAGCGTGATAAGTTTCTTTTCTATACAATTTTTACAAAACAGGTACTCCATTATATGGTTGTTTCATATCATACTCAAAATATTATCTGATTGTTTTGATCACTGCAATTATCGTTTTACATGATTTTTCACTTTATTGTTTCTGGAGGTATGTATCCACTTTTGTTTATATTTGAAACTCCTTTTTCTAATGTTAAAATCTCATTTTACCGATGAAAATGTGGTGAAACTCATAACTATACGCAATAAGTATATGCACGGAATTCGCAAATAATAAATTAACCCTTTAAATAATCCTAAAAATTTCTAAAGTAGAAAACAAGGAGTGTGTTCCACAGTTAAATTCTTAATTTAAAATTTAAAATTTCTATGTTTTTAAAATTTTCTTCCAAATTGAAAACATTTTTCGTACATAGATAATTCCCAGCCACAGCAGGAAATAACAGAATTTTTTAAGATTTCTAAGTCAAATAATCAAAAACATTAAAATTTGTATCCAAAGAAATGTAGTCATACACATTTCCTGTACGATAGGACTTAGTTTAAACAAAAGTAAACTATTGCTGTTTCATATTTTTGATTCAGTTATACACATTAAACTATAGCAAAATTTTCACAATTTTATTACAGGTGCTTTGTCTGTTATGTATGAAGTGCTGTCTTTTATTTATTGCTGCAGTTTCCTTTTGTTCCTGCTACCAGACTGTTTTGCGAATGAGAAGATGATGGCGCATTACATGTGTGTAAGATGGTAAATATCATGTGATCTGAAAATTTCTCCGAAAATGTTTTCAACAATCACTACAAACATGTTTCGGATTAAAGCTTTAATTTTGAATTTCTAGTTTCTTTTATATTAAAACTTTGACATTTTTCTCTTTTTCTGCTTGAAGATAAACCATTATGCAATATTGAGACTTTTGGATGTGCCCCTTTTTATCTAATAAATTTCAATATGGGCATCTGTATCCAATTGAAATGACATGAATATCACAAATAAAGCACTGCTAAGGCATTTTTTCATTCGTTTCTCACCTATATTTTAATAAACATAATTTTTTTGATTTATTTCATATTTAAATTTATTTTTATAAGTATTTTTTTATGCAACAAATAAAAACTACTAGCTGCGTAGCAGCCCAAAGTTCTATTTGCATTGTATAAGACTACGATTTTATTGAGGAAAACGAAATTTAATTGAATTTTACTTTTAAAAATATTTATATTATTAATTTTATATATTTTAATTATAAGTAATGAGTCATATTTACAATGTAGGTTAGCTGAAAATTGTGCAAATTACGTAATTTTGATAAAATTATACTAAAGTGTTTAGAATAACGACATATAGACAATAAAATTTCAGTCAGCGAGAGGGTTTTGGTAAAACTCTTGGCAAGCCGGACATTATCTTGAACTTGGTGAACTTCTAATTAGTGTCCAATTAATTTCTGTTTGCTGTCTAACTCGTCGAAGCGAATTCGTCCAGGCGAGGATCTCCAAGTTCTGTAATGTGGGTTGTTATTATTTATAAAAATACTTCCGATTTGAGCATGCACGCTGCTCTTATAAACGCCCTCTAAATTATAGTGAAACGTTGCATATTTGCAATGTAGAATTTCAATACAGTTATTTTACAAAGGTGACGTCATTTGTCAGAAGCATTTCTTCCTACGAAAAATTTAGAATCTGTTGGAATGAAAATGATGCAATTATACAAAAAGTATTTCAATTTTAAGAATGGAAATATACCATTTCGTTTGTAATTTATAAAATGACGACATTTGCATTCGCCAAAGCATTGTACTTTTAGGATAAAACAAATCTGTCATCTAATAGTTCATATACTTTCATACAACCATGAATTTTGTTGCTAATAAATAAGTAAATATGAAGGTTAGTCACAGAAATATTCTTTAATATACATTTATTTAAAGCGAAGATAAAATAAAAATCCTTCAATCAATGTATACAAACAAAATATAACCACATAGGTATTTCTTCCCCAGTTTGCACAGCAGATGATAATTTTGGCTTAGTATGAATTCAAACTGAAATTTTCTTTTTCAGTTTTAATGGGAAAATTGCATTAAAAACGTATGAAAAATTTTCCTTTACCTTACTGCAGCAATGCAGTAATTAAATTGCTACCATCACAGACATTTCACTAAAATTTACAAAAAAAAAAAAAGAATTTCGGAAAATTTTGAGAATTTATGTGACAACCTCCGATCTATGAAATAACTAACTACAAATTTCGCAGCATTCTATGAGGTGTAGCTGTGAAACAAACAGTCAGATTTTAATGTAATAAGTAAAATATTACAGCTTCTACATCAACTCTAGTTTGCAGATGAGAAGATGGTGGTGCATTAAGTTTACGCAATGCGGTAAATACTATGTTTTAAAAAAAATGTATCCCAAAAGAGTTTTCCAACAATCACTATCTCAATAATAATTAACATGTTTCAGACTTAAAGCCTTAATTTTTAACTTCTAGTTCCTGTTATTCCAGAGATTTTCTGGCTCTTTCAATCAGTTTTCAGCGCGAAGATTCTATCATCTCAGCAGGATATAGTATAACCTTTCCGACCCTTCCATTAAATCTAGTAACTTTGAACATTAAAAATCTGTGTCCTAAAGAATTGAAGACAGACTAACATTTCTCTGTGGGATACGCAGATGACTTGATGGAAAATAACAATTACTTTTTTTCTTTTTTATCGTTTATATTCATTTTATTTTTATTATTTTGTTTCAATCACCTCCTTGAGAAAGTCGTTGGTGACGTCAAACTGTCTTGTTAAGTTTAACAGTAACTTAAAAAATGGTTTAAAATGCTTGGGAGAAGAAAGGAAAAGTTTTGATCGGCTGAGTTAGTCGCAATATTTTAAGTGAAAGTATAGATTAAGTTATTATTATTTTTATATTCTCAAACAGGATGTTAATCTACATTATAAAGCAGAAATGTCTTCGCGAGTAACGCTGGCGTCATATTGAGAGTCACAACAGTTTAAGCTATCCATTTCTTTTCTTTTGCAAATTTAATTACTTCTAAATATCGATATATATATGTTACGGTCAATATCATTAATCCGGTCATTATTATTAATAACCGGTTATTATTAATAATGACCGGACATACTGACCGGTTATTATTAATAATTACCGGTTATTACTAATTATGACCGGATTAATCATATTGACTGTATCATATATATATATATATATATATATTACATCGTCGAATAGGAAACAAATATTGCTTTCATATGCAATATGTTTGAAAACTGTATCTCTATTTACTGAATTTTTATAGTTTTAAAATAATTTTCAAACATAATTTTTTTCAAAAAATCTATCTAAAAGATTAATTTGTTTGCACTTAAATCAAGTTAAATAGTTCAGTCTTTGCTTCCAACTAATATTCCATAACGAAATTAACACATCATCTATAAATAAATAAATAAATAAATAAAATAATATAAATAAAAGACAAATATAACAAGTATGTAATCTAACTACATGCTTAAACACAGAAACAATCATAATCAAAAAGGCCGCCGTATGTAGCAATATCTTCGACTGTTAACTTCTGGTATACGGCTAATACGAAAGAATTGATTTTAATAAATTTCAAAGCTGTATTTGAATACATAATTGATTTTTTTTAATACATAAGTGCTTTTTTGTGTTGTTAGTGGTCAATTAAAAATAATATTCTAATTGTAAAATATCTATTACAGTGTTCCTTTAAAACATGTCCTTTCGACTCAGCAGTAAGAATTATTTAAAAAAAAATTAGGTACATACATTATGTTAAAATTTGCTGCGAAATTTTAAATTAAGCTTATGAAATGTAATTGAACGGCTATGGGTAAATTATATCAAAAATTTTAAATATTTTTGAAATCATAGTTTAAAAATACCCCGTAGAATATAATATAAAACAAACCATTCAATGAATATCATAGAAAACTTTAGTGTATACCCCTGTAAACGAACTCTATAAGCAACATACTTGACTAACGAAATTATCAGTGATACTTGCAAAATTAATACACTGTTCCAATTAGATTTGAAGTAGTTCAGTATTTCGGACATTATTGTGATGACAACTTTTACAGGGTTGGCTTTTGTGCTTCTCTATGAACGAACTCTAGTGAAACTCCCTCGATGAGCGACCAATTTGTTTGAAGAAACATAAAGAAATCCCAATCTTTCCTTGTCGTTTGACCTTTAGTTTGACCGTGCATTATTCATCAAATTTCTGAATCAGGTAAGTATACATTTAATCTTATCTTTTTTAGATTTATTTCTTATTCTGATAACTTTTAACTCTTTAAACCCCTTTTGTAACTTCCCAGTCAAGGAATCCAATTCTGATGACAAGTCTGGTGTGCCGGACAGTAAAATCCCTGTCCTTTCCTCGCAGGATAAAAGAAGTAGAAAGAAAAGATAGATAAGAAGTAGATAGATTAATGGAATCTTCATTATCTATTCAAGACGAAAACATTTTGCATTTATTCACTGAACTTCGAGAGGTTTCAGAAATAAAAGCTGTGAAAGATAAAATTGTAAAATCACAGCAAGCATAAATTTATACATTTTTTAAACTCTTGTAGTTGTTCTAAATATGAACACTTGCCGAACAGTTGATGTCGGTTAAGGGACTTCCGAGTTGCAGACAACTTTACGCCCAGTCTATTAGTGAGTAGAGTGTCTTGTATTAAATTGAGCCGTTGGGAAAAGTTACGTTGTAGTATTAACTACAAGATAAAAGAACGATTACAATGAAAAGTATGTAAAGTTAAGAAAAGATATAATAACAAATTTGGAATAAAAAAGTAAAGCGAAGGAGATTAAGGATAGAGTCTAAATAATTGGAGGAAGTGAAATAGCTATAGTTATAACTAACTAAAAGTAAGGAAGTTGAAAAACTAAAAATAGGGTTCGGAATATGTTCGTAAAACATCACATAAATGCCAGGTGGTGAAAAAGCGGGCAAAGCATAAACAAAGACACTCAAAAGAGCCATACATTTTTTTTTTCTCTAACTTAGATGTTATGTTTTAATTAAGAAGTTACGTATTTATAATGAGGAAAAAATTACAAAGTATAAACAAAAGAGAGGAATTTACATTTATAGTGAGCATTAATTATCACAGTCTATAATGTTTTATAAATTTAAATTAAAGTTTTATTTTAAAATTTAATTTTTTGTATTTTTTTTCTGATGTGACAGATATATTTTCATAACACTACTTTTTAACGTATTTCGATAACAAAAAACTAGGTTTAAATGTGACCTCCGTTAAGAGACCACTTCTCGGAACGACCAATTTTTAATGGAAGAGACCATGGTCACTTTTGGGAAGTTTTACTGTATATAAGCAACATATTTGATTAGCAAACTAAACCGAAATAGTTGCAAGATCAATACAATTTTTTATTTTAGGTTCGAATTAGTTCAGTATTTAGGACGGCAACGAGTTGACAAATTTGCATTATATATACAGGGTGCGTCACAAAAATGTATACACACATTGAATGATTATAACTCTAGTTTTTATTGACATACAATTGATATTTAAATTGAAAAAGAATCTATTACATAAACTGTATAACTTTTCCTCCTACCGCAGATGTTCAAAATTATTACCGTTCTGGTCAATACATTGTTTATAACGGTGGGCTATTGTTCACAAATTTCAAAAAACATTTCATTTGGTGTTGTGGTGCATTCTTGCTCCATTGCGGTTCCAGAACGCTGTCTACAAACATTCATTCGTTTAAAAATTGTCTTTTAACCAAAGAACTGTAAGTCGTTTAGGTGGATCTGCCTGAAACTACCTGCGATATTGTTTTTGTACTTCTGCTACATTTTCATACTTACAATAGTATTTTAAAATAATTTTTCGTTTTTCAAAAGTTAATCTTGGTTCACTCATTATTTCCAATTATTTGCACTTTTATTCATTTCCGTTATTTCCAATTATTTACACTTTGAAAAGAAAGAAAAATTAGAAAGTTATGACCCGTTTAAACAATGTATGTATATATTTTTCTGACGCACCCTGTATATAGATAGATAGATAGATATATAAACAAAGTGGTTGGAATAGGTTGATTTCTAAAGAAATCATCCTAATATTTTTTTCTGCTATGATCTGTATACTGACTAGTATACAGGTGTTTCACAAAGGACCCCTAACTTTAAAAATCAATAACCCAGAAACGGTGATAGATATAAACATGAAACCAGTGGTATGTTTATTAAAAAAATCGTAAGAATCTTATACATAAATCTCAAAATTTAGTTAAAAATAGCACCAATAGATGGCGCTGAGAGCGTTAAGAATCCTTCTAAAGCGAGTTCAGAAGCGTAGAAAGAGTTGCCGTCCAAGATTTTGCCATTGAAATCTGATCGGCGAGCTCGGAGAGGCTATTTGTCAAGCTTGTGTGTTGATTTCCGGTGACACACTACAGAGAGTCACTGACAATTTCATTCTGCGTTTGCAACATGTCTGTTGTGTAAAAGGTGCACATATTGAATCACTTTTTATGCTATGCTCCTATTTATCGCAGCGCCATCTATTGGCGCTATTTTTAACTAAATTTTGAGATTGATGTATAAGATTCTTACGATTTTTTTAATAAATATACCACTTGTTTCATGTTTCTATCTATCACCATTTCCGTGTTATTGATTTTTAAAGTTAGGGGTCCTTTGTGAAACACCCTGTATGTTCAATAATCCGGGAAGCCTGGGTTGAATCTTCTAGTGTTTTTAATGTACAATAGTTTTAAAAAAGCACCAAATTCAGAATTTCTATTTACAGTAAAAACAATTTTTAACCCCTTAATCGACGCGCTCGATAAGCGTATACCACTTTTTTAAAATTAAAATTGTTTGGTTACCACCAGTTTTTTGAAGTAGAAATATTCGCCTTATTTAATGGCAGATAAAATATTGCGAGAATAAAGCCAATTACACTATTTTAAGAAAGTGGTGGGAATCACACAATCTGAATTTTAGAAAAATAGTAGCCTACACTGCCCGTGAATATATCGGGCGCGACGATTAAGGGGTTAAAATGGCACGTAAACGTAGCTCTTAGATTGAATAAAAATAGTGAAATAATATACAGTAACAGTTTTCTTGAAAGCAGCGGATAATTTCTTTTTTTTTTATTGTAATTATTTTCTTTTAATCAATTCCTAGTGAGAATCCTTTGTGACACCAAAATTTCTTGTTAAGTTTAATAACAAGTTGGAAATTGTGCGTCAAACGTGACAAACGAGGTTCGTTCGTACCATAGCTAGTTCTATAAATATTCAGATCTTGATGATTTTTAATTCTGTGAAATGAATTATATCGTCTGCAGATTCATTTCTGTCATATCTCGGTCGCTTGACGATTAAACTTCGGAAGCTCCTATAACAAAAAAGCACCGATTTAAAAAAAAAATTCAAATTTCTTAATAAATATTTTTATTAATATCTCCTAAAGTTTTGATTCGATTTTAATAAAATTTGAAATGTCTCGACAAAATTCTGCAAAGATAATATATCTTAAATCTCAAACCATTCGGTTGGGTAGTTTTTGCGTTGTTATATACGGACGGACGGACGGACAGACGGACGGACGGACAGACAGACAGACAGACGGACGGACGGACAGACGGACGGACCAAGCGACGACAATAGGTGCTACGTATTTATATAATTACGAACGCACCTAATAATTAACCGTTTTAAATCATTGAAAAAGATATAGAAAATTTGTAATCAGCTAAAAAATTGTAAGACTAAGCAAAACTAAGGATATTAAATTAATTTATTTTTATACTGAAACAGAATGTTACATATTTTCAATGGCCATAAATTTGTTTAACAAATTATCCATTTTAGAATTTCCATTTACAGTAAAAAATTTCCAAAACGAAAGGTAAACGTGGCTTTTTGATCAAATACCTATCTTGAAATGATAACATGTATTTTATTTAAAAGAAACACGCAATTTTCTTTGTTATTGAGATTGATATAATTTTATTTTGATTATTTTTTTTTCATCAATCACTAGTCAAATTGCTTGGTGGCGTTAAAATGTATTTAAAGCTTAATAATAACACTAAAACTAGTCGGATGTTCCAATCCCTAAACTTTCTTCTACCTCATGCATGCTAATACTTCAAAATTCGCTATCACAGCCCCAATGAAAATGACAAAAAATTGCTATTACAGCGTCCCCTTCCGGCGGAATATCTCCAAATTCAAGAAGGACCTGCTGGCACTAGTCACAAACTTACAGAAAATATTTGATTGGATTCAAAGCAAAAGTTCATACACTTTTCGATGATACAATATAGAGACACACAGACACACGGAAGGACAGACAGACATTTTGTATAAACATATTTTTCGAGATATCTGATCCCTAAAACGCGTAAATACGTCGAATACAATTTCGATTATAATACTTTCTTTTGTAATAGATGGAAGAAAGTAAAAAGGTTCCAAATGCTTGAGAAGAAATCGAAAGTTCTCATCCGCTGAGCATTCATGATATTTAAGGTGAAAGTAAAGAAAATATTTTATTTTTCATTCTGAACCAGAATGTTACATATATTTAATGAACAATAACTGTGAAATAAAGAACCCAATTCAGAACTTTCATTACGGTAAAAGAACTTTTCAAAATGGAAAACAGACTGATCTTCGATCGAATCACAATTATGGAATGATATTACATACCGTGTTGAATTCAAACATTTTTCTCCTAGGGGATTTTCTGAAATTTCGATGAAATATTATGGAGTTCCGGAGGGGGATTGTACTTTATTTACCATTAAAAAGCATAAAACAACAAATTATTTTTTTAAGGGGGGGGGGGCATTTGGATGCTCCGGGAGAGAATGCTTTCTCGGGAAAACTCCCGAATTCTTCACTGAGTACAAGTATTTTATTTGAAAATATCGAAAACAATTTTTTTAATGGAATTACTATACATATATTTTTAATTTTTCTTTTAATTAATTGTCAGTAAGAATTTTTGGTGTCAGCAAAGTTTTTCTTATAGCTTATTAGCAATAATACAAACTTATATGTTGTGATCATCACAAAATTTTTTCGATATAAATAAAATCAATTAAACGATTTAAATAGTACAAGAAATTACATCGACTTACCAAATAGGTTTTTCTTAAATATCGAATCATCGATTTGAAGGACCCTTACTTAGGGGATTTTGTCCAAAATCTAATCAGCATGAGTTCACATAAGGAAAAAATTTCATATGAAATTTCAAAATATTCTAAGAAGACGTTCGTGAGTTAAAGAGCCCACGAAATGTGTGCACATACAGACAGACAGACTCACGTACAGACATTTTCTAAAAACAGTCAAATCGTGTTCAGAACCTTATGAAACGTACAAATACGTCGAAAACCGGAAGTCGAATTTTTTTCACGAATTCAATATTTGCTTCTTGTGCGGTTAGAAAAATGCAAATATAGCAGATGCTTGGAAGAAGAAAAGGAAAGTTTCGAGATTAAGTTGATTCATTTCTATTATGAAACAGGGTATTAATGTTTTTAATGAGCAATACGTGTAAATAAAATACCCAATTCAGAGATTCCATTTACGATAGAAGGAATTGTCACAACGAGAAATAAACGTGGCGCTTCGATCAAAAAACAATGATGAAATGGTGCGACAGGTACATTACTGTAAAACAATAGAATTTTTTTCTATTTTATTGATATTAATTTAATTTCATATATCTTACCTAAATATCGCATAATTTAAATTTTTACATCATTGAAGTGGAAAAACTGTAGTATAGAATAAAATTTATTTAAAAAATGGATACCAATTTAGTGGCTTCTTAAGACATTTTAAATAATTTTCAAACATGATTTTTTTTGAAAAATCTATCACAACAATGAACAGTTTGCTGCAATAATGTAACTGGAAGAATTACAAGAGCAAACTAAAAAGTCCTTTCGGTCTTTACCGGGAGGAAAAGGTAACTTTCATAGTTCATGTTTTTAAAAATTCACCTCATTTTACTCAAACACCCGAAGCTAAATTGCTTGGAACTCGAATATAGAAAATTCAATCCCGATTTTTATTAATACTGAATTTGAATGCGAATTTCAGCATGAGAATTACAGCATAACAAAAATCAGATTGTTTCAAAATTTCAGCCACCCTAAAATTTCAAACTACCAGATCTCTGCCATTTTTTAAGATATAGCAAAAACAAAAAATGTTCCAGAATTCTTGTATCACATTTTCAATTTATAAATTTTTTGTACAACGTTTTCAATTTTTAAATATTTAAATTTTTTTTAACTGGCCACCATTTTGAAATACATATAAATTTAAAGACAGAATTTCATTTTATGTTTAGCATTTAATGAATATCAAATTAGGTTAAATTAGTTAAAAAATACTTTGTAGCCGAAGATGCTCAGAATTTGTTTTTAATTTTCATTGTTATTTTATTTAATCAATCTCCAATGAGACTTGGAACGTCAGAATTTCTTGTTAAGTTTAATAGCACTACAACCAAGAATGAAAAATCATGCGTCGATCATAGATTATGTAACACTTTCCAACACTTCCAGAATACTTTTAGAAATCTTTACCGTTTAATAAAGTGATAGATGATATCTAAGAAAACAATTTGGAAAACGCATAACACATTTAAAAACACAATTTCAGGAATTAGAGTAATATTCTTACAAATATCCAAATTCCTTTGTGCTGCCCTGTATATGATCTACAGAATTTGTACACACCAAGTAATAGGCGAAAAATTAGTTAAATTTAAAAACGTGCACCGCAGCTGAAAACGCACTTCTAGCAATTATTAGCAGACAGTACTTTAAATGAATTATTTTATGTGTCTTTGTAAATGAAAGATGAATGAGGTACACAAAATATTCTATAGAAAGCCTCTTGTAATGTACCTCAGTGATATCAATTTCAATATGTTTGAAATAGTGTAACATTACTAAAATAAACCACAAATGATTTTTCCCCATACACCGTAATGTAACCGAATTCTTTTGAGTATCCCTGTAAAGGATATATAAGTGGTATGTACACCATATATATACATTCTGTATTAAAAATCTTGCAGTGCTCCTCAGTGATATATATCAACTTCAATATTTTTGAAATAGTGTAACATCATTAAAAAACAGCAATTTCCTCGTAGACCATAATGCAACGAAATTCTTTTGAGTGTCCCTGTAAAGGAACTATAAGTGCTACGCACTTCATTTTCAATACTGAACATGCCATAGTTAGCATCAATAAGATATATCAATTGCATGTCAATCCGAGTCTAGTTACGCGAGTTACAGCACGAACAGACAGACAGCAGCAGACAGACAGACAAACAGAATTCATGATCATTTCCCAACATAAATGAAAAGTGTTAACAGAATGCTTGGAAATGCTTGGAAGAAAAAAAAACAGAATGGTCTGATCCACTCAATTTTTGCAATACTTTAAGTGATTAAAGAGACTAAATTAATTTATTTTTATACTGAAACAAGATATGATACATATTCTTAATGGGCAATTCTTGTTTATGTACCTGATTTAGTATTTACATTTTCAGTGAAAACAATTTTCAGAATGTAAAATAAACTCGTCTCTTCCATGGAATAAAAATAATCAAACTCGTTAACTTCAACGCGCTAACATCTTATTACGATTTACAATGCTTTTATGTTAAACTGGTTCTCGATATCTTAAACAGAGAAACTATTCACATTGAGTGCATCATCATTCTGCAAGTGTCAAATTCGTCAAATTTTACTTTTTACAGGAAGTGTAAAAATTGAGGTTGATAACGCAGGCAATAATTTTAGATAAATTATTAATTTTGGTTGTTGATTCATCAACAAGCAGTGTCCACATTATTTCAAATTAACTAAAACGATTTTCGTAGTGTTTTTTTTTTAATTCACCATTTTCCTAAAACTATCTTTAAAAGAATATTTAAATGACCTATTTTTAAACGACAGACTTGTTTGGTGTTTTTAATTGCCAGACAAATGGTGTACCATTTCTTTCAAATTCATTTTTAAAAAATTCGATATTGTTATTACAGCTATTGTCATTTTTAAATGTATTGCTCATATTTTAGTCTCTCTTGTTAATGTTTACATAGTTCGACAATATGTTTTATTTAAGATATGGATAAGTGATCAAAAAGACTGGTACATTAAAATGCAACGATGAGAAGGAGTTAGATTTAGACGATGATGATGCAACACCTCAGAATTCAACAGAGAAGAAAATATCGAAAAGTCAAAAGCGTTTGTCCTGTGAATAACATTTAACATTTGGTTTTACGAGCACTTATATTAATAATGACGAACAGTCAGTCTATTATTTCTAACGACATCCTGTCAAATCAGTGTATGAGACCAGCAAAACTCCGAAGACAAACTAAACACAAAGAGTATGCAAACAAACCAAATGACTTTTTTAAAGGCAAGTTAAAAGAACTGAAAGCAAGTCAGAAATGAAATAAAAAGACCACAACTGTTTCCAATAATGTAAAGGCAGTTTTTATCTCATATCAGGTATCTCTGATGGTAGCAAAGTCTGCAAAACTTCACACGATTTCGGAGAATTGAATTCTACCTGCTGCTAAAGCAATGATCAAAACAATGATAGAAGAAAAAACCTCAAAGGATTTAAATTTCATTTCATTATCTATGATACTGTTAAGACCAGAATCACTGACTTGTGTGACAATTTTGAGAACTAATAGAATGAACGTGTAAAAATTAGTCCTTTTTTCACATTGCAACTAGATGACAGTTTAGATATTTATAAAATAAGGATAATTTAATAGTTTTAGCTTGTTATGAATTTGGTACTAAGTTATGTGAAGATTTTTGCAAACGCCTTCCAACTCACACAACAAGCGCTGTACTATTCACATGTTTAGACGGTTTCATATGAGAAAAAGAAATAACCCGGTTAAGATGTATTCACTGTAAAAAATGGGTAATAAAAATTGAGTAAAAAGTACTCAATTTTGAATACGTCACATACTCAAAATAGCTCCGATCCAAATGTACTCAAAATTGAGAAACACATGTACTCATTTTTGATCCCATGGATGTATTCAAATATGAACTCCTATGTACTCATTTTTGATCCCATGGATGTATTCAAATTTAAAAATTTTTATGTCGTTAAAATAAAATTTATAGGATTAAAAAAAAAGTTACTTCGCGAGGACAACCTTATAAGGGATTATACATACATTTCTGCTCATTTTTTTCATTCCTGCGTGAGTTTATAGTAATTAACCAACCCTTGCCCAAGAGAGGAATCGAACCCGCGATGTCCTGTTTACTAACCTGACGACCCAAACCAACGCGCCATGAGGGGTACACGCCTTCTTCTGAAATGTTGTTAGTTACTTTGAAACTCTCCCTCTATCCCTTCCTAACAGTATCTGGCATCTGGCGCCATCTGTTAGGAAGGGATAGAGGTTTTAAATATGTTTTTAAGGATGTACAGTGCCTGTCTATATGTGTTAAAGATTAAAATAATGTCTAAAGTAACAGGTAGTTCGAAAAATTATTAATTAAAAAATGACATTAGAAAAGATCATAGATTGAAATACTAAAATTATAAACTTTGTAAAATTATAATTTATAAAATAATAAATTTTAGCGTAATTCATAAATTTGTAAGCCAAATCAGTTTAGTTTAATACCAATTTGCATAGCTATAATTTGAAAAGATATTATGTTATGAAACTTTTAAATAACACAATATTGTCTCACGTTAAAAAAGTTAAAATAAATTTTTAAAAAATTAGTGGGAAAAAAATCATAATTTTGAAGTACTATCAAGAAAAAAAAAAGATGTGTAAAATGTGAGGGAAAAAAAAAGAGTAAATGTGTTGCAGTGGATCCACTTTGATGAAAATCCCGAACAACCAGATCCACTTTTCATTTCTCTTATTCTTCGTTTTTCCTTCAAATAATAGCTTTTTAGGTTCCGTAATTTCGTCATTATACATTATGAAATATACAAGTATGTTGGGTTTGATCATATGTTCATTTTTGATCCAAAAATACTCATTTCGAAATGAGTACATGAACTTACTCATTTTTGAAAATACATATGTTCATTTTTGATCCAAAAATACTCATTTCGATATGAATACATGAACTTACTCATTTTTGAAAATGCACATGCTCATTTTTGATCCAAAAATACTCATTTCGATATGAGTACATGGACTTACTCATTTTTGAGAATGCACAAGTTCATTTTTGATCCAAAAATACTCATTTCGAAATGAGTACATGGACTTACTCATTTTTGAGTACTTCATTTTTTACAGTGTTGCAATAAGTGCAGATGGGGCTTGAGATATGAGTGGAACTGTTAATGATTTAATGTTTGATAAGCTTCGCTGAAGCTAAAACAGCACATGTTATTTGAACACATTGTTGTATTAATAGTAAGCCGTTGTTTGCCTCAAAATTCTTGAAGATTTGAAGACTACATTCAACAAAGTTGTTTCAGTAGTAAATTATATTTAACTAACTAGCTTTGATATAATTTATTACTGAAACAACTAAATTAACTTGAAATAGACACCAAAATTTTGTGAGAAGAAATTGGGAGTAAACACAAGCAGCTATACATGCAGCCATTAGGTGGCTGTCCCAAGGAAAAATGCGATTTAAAAATTTGAATTTTTGCACTGCTTGATGAAGTAAGACTATTTTTAATGGACTCTAAATTCCATTTGAATTCTTTCTCCTGGCTTGTCAAGATGGCATATTTGACAGTTATTTAAAATTTCCAGAATAATATACATTTTCAAAGTCCAAGAAATAAGTAGAAGCCGCAATAAAAAAAAGTATTTGCATGTTATCGACTTGAAAATTATATTTGTGAATCATATTCAACATTATTCGATATCTTACAAACTCCTGATGATACAATTTCCCCTGATATTTTTGAACATTTTGTTGTACACCTGAAGCACTTGAAAGCAACTTTGTCTTTATTTTCCTCCTTTGAACCCCGAAACAGAGTGTATAATGAATCCATTTAATTTCCAAGAAATTGATGAAATAAAAACCTTGACATGTTTAGAGTAGGAACAACATTCGAAATTACCATGCAATGGGTGCATGAAAATTGTTTTCCATTGCCTTTCGAAATTTTTGGTTGTGCGTGAGAAATACCTCTGCAGATCTAGCAGAATATGCTACTAAGTAATTACTTCCCTTTTGCGCCACATATTTGTGTGAAAAAACTTTCTCCAATCTTGTGCACATGAGATATGAATGTAGACATCGCCTGGATGTCGAACTAGACTCACCGAAACACATTTCAAACATTGAACGAAATATTGCGCATCTAGTACAAATAAAGCAGCAGCATTTTTCTTATAGTAAATAGTATTATGTATATTTTAACTGTCTTAAAATATGTGCTATAATTATTTTTCTACTTATTAATGCAGCTTATTTTTTTCCAACACTGTAAACTAAACTATTAGTAATGAAAAATAAATAATGTGAATGGATTAAAATAATTTCTTATCTTATATTACATATAATATTGTTGGGGGTCCCCAAAATGTATTACACATCAAAGGGGGTACGCGAGATCCCAAAGTTTAAGAAACGCTGATTTAGAATATAAATAAACGTTATCATAAAACATTATCATAAACGTTATCATAAAAATCATCGAGATGAGTAATAATATAAGAAAAGAGATATGTATAGTCTTATATAATAATATTTAACTTTTATCTAATTATCATTATTACATAAGTAACTAAAAATATCCATTCATCTGATCCACGAAATTTGACGCAATATACATATCGCAGGATTTCAAAAACAAATAAACTTTCGATGCCACCAGAGAGTTTCCAAAAGAACTCCAAAATGGAGCACTACTAAAATAACTCACGAATAATGTACAACAGATATTCCGGTACTGACATTTATAGCAAATAACTTAATATATATATATTAGCGCTTGATTCCGTGTTAAAGCGAAATAAAGTGTTTATTTACCCAATTTTTGGCATATTCCAACTCTGAATTTGAGGCTAAATTACTCCACAGTTTTAACAATGTAGTTCTTTTATCCCCTCAGCTCCTCCAGATTATGCTTCTTTCACTCATGTTGTTGTTACCAGTAGTGGGTTTCAAAAACCTTAAAAATCGTTTATGTGTTCTAACGAGTTTTTTCAAAATTAAATAAGAAAAATAAATGATGGGTAACATAGAATATAAAATACTTGTGTGCATTAGAAGAACGTTTATACAAAGTGTTTGACTTTTGACACAGTGAAAAAAGAAATTGTCCGAGAACAACTTACTTCCCGTTAAAATGATATAGTTCCTTTAGCAAATGTTCGACAATCGTGAGCAGGCCGAGCTGAATAGAATATAAGATGTGTTTCTACTAGAATAATAGAAAGGTGTGTTTCATTTGAATTTTATACATATCACCTATGCAAAAGTCAAAAACGAAAAAATAAAAATAGTTGACTAAATAATAATGACAACAAATAGGATCTCAGTTTTGAATTCCTTTCTATACATTAGGACCGCTGTTGCATATGAGTAGTTAGATTAACATTAATGTAATTAACATATTGGTTTATGGGCGTGTATTCAGGCCCGATAAAAGAACCTCGACAGTTAAAAACAAGAAATGAAAATCATGCGTCAAGCATGGTTATGAAACACTTTCCAAACACTGTAAAAAAAAACTTCACTGTTTAATAAGGTGAAAGATGATGTCTAAGTAAACAATTTGGAAAACGCATAACACATTTGAAAACTCAATGACAGCAATTATCGTCAATAGTTGGAAAAGTATCCAAATTCTTTTGTGAAATCCTGTATAGGATCTATTTATTTCAGTTAGAAAACGCATAGTACAGTTGAAAATTCCCCAACAGCAAATTCCGTCAAAAAACGGAAATGTATTCGAGATCTTTTCTGAAGCCCTGTATAGGATCTATAGAATTTATATACACCCAGTAATATGCAAAAAATTAGTTACATTCAAAAACGTACACCACAACTGAAAACGCACTTTCAGCGATTATTATTGAAAAACAGTACTGTTTCCGAATTCTTTTGTGTGTCCCTGTAAAGGAAAGATTAATGGCATGCACATCTTATTATATGATAAACATCTTGTCGTGCCCTCAGCGATTATATCACTTTCAATATGTTTGAGATAGTCAAACATCATTAAAATACGCCGCAAACGAATTTTTTCCCATAGACCATAATGTAACGGAATTCTTTTTAAGTGGCCCTGTAAATGAACTATAAATGCTACACACTTTATTTTCAATACCGCACAAGCCATAGTAAATATCAATAACATATATCAATGTCATGGTATGTCCGAGTATATTTACGCGAGTTAGAGCATGGACGGACGGCAGACAGACAAACCGAACTAATAAACACTTTTCAACTATATGTTAAAAAGTGTTAATTATTCTTTAATTATATAAAAGGAGCTCAAATTGTTTTGGACATAACTTCCCTTCTAAAGCGGACAAGTGATTTCTTTAAAAATGTTCCAGAAGAAACAAATTTTAACATAAACTTTTTAACTTAAAAAAATTAAAAGTGTACATTTCCCAAACCTAACTGTTCGCAGCACGCAGTAATGTTGCTGAAGACTCTAATATTGTGAAAATACTAACACTGAATACTAGTTCACGTTTTAATACTGTTTTTAGGTAGATTTCGTAAGAAATACTACCTATTACATTCTCCCCTAAGTTGGAATTTCTGAAAAAGTTTTGCCGATGTACGCAGATCAGGACTCCCAGAAACCAACCCCCCCCCCCCCCCCATTTTAATACTTTATCTATCTATCTGTCCATCTATATCACTTTTTATGGACAGGATAACTTCAATAATTCTGCATAAATCTCTTCCAAACTGATACATAAAATCAAAGGGCATAAAATCTCAGTCAAGTTCGTTAATGGGCGAAATCAAACCAGGGGGGGGGGGGCTTTTTGTGAAAACAGAAAACCCTCATAACTTCTTAATTTTTATACATATTGAATCCATAATATCCATAATTCATATACAATATAGGTTTTCTAGGAAAAGGGCCAAAACTTTATGTATGACAGATATTTTATTTCATTAAAAATGCCACCAGGGGGGGGGGAAATAGAGGTTTCAGAAGAAAAAAATCCATAACTTTGTCAATTCACAAGATATCAAATCCGCTTAGATTTATTATAAATCTTATTAATATTATCTACAACTTTTATATTGACAAGTTTTCTATAGGACCAACTCTTACAGAAAAAATTATCCCTGCTGACTTTGCCTACAGGCAGAGGTATATTTCGAAGTGGGCGGTCCCAACTGCCGCATCATGGCAAATAGGTATTTTTTCTCCAATTCCCAATAAAAAGGTGCCCCACGGTCTGCGTCTTCGAAATCTACCTGTGCCTGTAGGCCGAGCCGTCAGGGTTTTTTTTTATTTTCTTCTTTACCAAGGTTCATTTATTTATTTATTTTCTCAAATAAATTTAGTTTTATATTATCCATGTTTTCGGACTAGTGAGGTTCGGATTAGCGGCGTACCAGATGCTCGGATACTTGTTTCTTCCGGATCATTTAACATGAACCATTTCGTTTCGGTTACAGTTTTTAATACTAACTGTTCTCAGTTAAGACTGTTCTCAAATCCACACAGGTTACGTTTTGACACATTTCTGAATTCAGATTTGCTTGAATTCAGTTCTTCGTGAAATTTGCAAGTGCTCCTTATTCAGAAACTTTGTAATGAAAAAGTTGTTTTCCCATTTTTCCGTAAAGGAAGAATAGACCTTTGATAAAATGCTGTCAAAGTTGGAATTTTGAACCGAATTTTCAGGGCAGATGCGGGAAAGGGATAAAACTACCGACATATTTGCTTATATGTAACTCAACGACGTCAACAATTGCTTATAACTCAAGATGTGAATCATTTATCAAAAAATGGAAAAATCTATTCGAGAACAAATCACTCTAATAATCATGGATGTAAGTGTCATGCTATTATGTTTAAAAATGAGTGAGATAATGTGTCAGAACGGTGTGTTGAGTCAAAAAATTTGTTTCTTTTTTTGTTCTTTTTTTTTTTTTTTTGAAAACCACTTTAAGTTTTTTTTTTATGTGTGTGTGGGGGGGGGGGGGGGGTGGGGGGGTATGTTTCCTGTTCAAAATCTTGCTTCGTGCACGTGCATTTAAGATAAACTTTTATTCTTATGCCGTAGATAATAAATATTTTTATTTTTGTAGTTTTCATTATTATATCTTTTGATTTAACTTTTGACTTATATCAAAAAGTTAAACGTCAGAAGTAAATTATAAGAATGGGTGAATAATTTATAGTTTATGTTTTAGATAATTTCAATTTAATAAATTGTAGCGAAAGAAAGATTTTTACTGTTTAGTTCAGAGGAACTGAAAAAAAAAAATGTTATGTCAGCTCCATCAAAATAACGTTTTTCTAGATAAGTCAATATGCATAAAGTTTAATTTTGGAGATGATTTTTTCAGCTCGATGGCCGTTTCATCAAAATAACGTTTTTTTTAGATAAGTCAATATGAATAAAATTTAATTTTGAGATGATTTTTCAGTTCCCTACCCCCAATTAGAAATATTAAGGGGTTAAACCACTTTGACGCCTTAAAATTTAAGGCTCTTCCGCGATACATTTTTTTCGTTTAAAAATGCGAAATGTTTATAAATATCCATTTGCACATTTTTTTTAGGCTTAAAATAAAGTAGAAAACTCAATTTTTTTTTAGTTGATACATAAAAAAACAGCGGCTTGATAGCTTAAGGACATAAGCTCTTCCAAAGAAAAAAAGTCAAGTGTACAAAAATCAATACGTAAATTCATTGTAGTTTTGACCTTGAAGAAAGTACCAACATAATTAGTTTTCTTAGTCCAAGAGTTAGTGCAATACGTAGCCGCTTTAAAAAATATGCATTTTTAATGAAATTACATATATTCAAAGTAAAAAGAAAGTTTTCAACCACAAATTTCGTTAAAATTACACAGTAGGGGAAGACGGGGTACGATGAAACAAGGGGTACAATGAAATATTGCTTGTAAAATCAGTAAAATTTGTCACAGAATGTTGCAATTTATATATATGTTATACAACTATATGTACCAGTTACTGATGGGATTTGGATACATTCACACTTCTACAACATTAGCAATAGAAGATTATTTGTTTTTCAACAGTGAAAGTAAGTTTCTTTACTAAAAGTAATTTTGCTTCTTTTCCTTGTTGTTATAAATAATAATTATTTTTTTTGTACATTGTTATCTTTGGGTTGTTGTCTTCATGCTTACAAAACCAAAATTAAAAAAAATAAATATTAGAAGTTTGTAAATAATTTTTTATTTAGTAATCTCAGTGCGGGGTACAATGAAACACTTGCAGACGGGGTACAATGAAACATGTTGGAATATGGTCTTTCAATAGAAAAATCTTTTGTAAAGATTATTTGTGTTCGTATGTGTCAGATAGGCTTTATGCTTCTGAAAATTATTTCCATGGTCAGAATTATGAAACTGAAGAGCTAACTAATGAAGCTGCAGAGCAGCCTAATGAAGCTGAAGACCAGACTGACAAAATCCAAGAGTCAGAAGCGGTGGATTTTGCCATAAGTTAAGTATATATCATTGCAGGTTGTTCAGCAACTATTCATACACCATGCACTAGCTCTAAACCTGTGAAGAAATGCATTTCTCCACAAGAGATAAATCTTACCCCCCAAGGCTGGTCCAAGAAAGGAAATAAGAGTACGGAAACAGAAAAAAAAAAAGAGATTTGTTCTAACCAACGCCAGTAAAAAATGCTTCTGTTAGGCAAGTAAAAAGTAAAAAGAGAAAAAAAGCTAAGAAGGGATTGTTTTCAAAACAAACTCTGCCTGTTAGACTCTGAAGATGACAATGATCCAGATTATTTTCCAGCCCTTGCTGATCATCGAAGTACTAAGAATGAGTTATTTACACATAACATGTGTGACACATGCAATATCTGTATAAACGATTATGTTTTAATCAAGGAAGGTAAAATGAAACATAAGGAAATATAGTTTGTTGGAGAAATCCTAAATTTAAATGAAGTCAAATGTGAAGTCAAAATACTTCAACCCTAGCTTAAAATTTGTGCGTTCTGCAGAAACTTACATTTTTGAAAAAACTCCGATTGTGCTGAAACTTTCATCCCTATCCTTTCGGGAGCAACTGACAGAAAACCAGAAATGCTAACTTTTGAAACTGACTTGAGTCAATTTGATATAAAATGAAAGATATTTCTTAAACTAATAGAATTTTCTTACTTTTAATCAAGGACTATAATATTTATATCAAGTTCCTCTTTTGTATTTCAAAGAAGTTCATATTTTGTATTTTAATCAAGTCCCTTTTTTGTATTTTATTAAATTAAGTTTTGTTTTTGCATTCAGCTCATTGTTCATAAAATAAACTATATTGGGTGAAATATGCTTGCATCATTTGGAGTGTTTCATTGTACCCCGGCATATGGGGTACAATGAAACACTGTAAGTCATTTACTTTTTGTTATTTTTCAAGCATAAATATATTGTTTAGAACCTAATAAAAATTTATATAGATGGGGAAAATACAAGATTAAAAGTATGCATTAATTATAGTTTTGTGCATGCAAAATTGTAGATAGGAAAAAAAATAGTAAATTTTGTTTCATTGTACCCCGTCTTCCCCTACAGAGAAATATCAATATTTCAAAAAAAAAAAATAAATATTTCACTAAGAAAGTGTGGCGATTAACTTTCACAAAATATCAAATGGATTGATCAAAAATTGGCGAAGGTACATAATCCACCAATTTCCAAAATGTGCTCTGAAAAAAATAATATTTCGCTTAAAATTGTCGTTATTGTTAACTTGCTATCAGAGTTAGGCACAGAAACAGATTACAAATGAATGAAATTACAAATTATCATTAAATTATAATCTCCTCACAAGCAATCAATTAATATGTTATGCATTAGTAGGTAAGCCCTATTACATTTTTAAATGCATAATCACGTTAACGTGTAATGGATTACAACTCAATTCTAATTACATCTTTCAAAATGTAATTAGATTAACATGCAATGCATTACTAGGTTATTCTCATTACGTTTTTGAAATATATAATCCCGTTAACGTATAATGGATTACGAGTCAATGCTAATTAGATATTTTAAAGTATAATTTGAGTGGAATCTCGTTAGTGCGTCTCCACTTAAGAAGTATATCTGGATAATGAGGACGATTTCGTTTTCCCCATCAGTTTCCATTGGTAATTAATTTTAAAACGACTGCTTAGTGCGTACTATATCTCGTTATAATGCGGGCAAATCTTTCACAAATTGACCGGTCAGAAGCGAAATTAGTTTTGTACATTTCTTTAAAAGCAATTTTGGTGTGACTTTAGTTATTGAGAGATCAAAAAATTGTTAGCGATATTGATTAAGAGAAAGAAAACATCCCATCAAACACAACACATATAAAAAATGCAGCCAAGTCTCGTGACATTTTTACCGTAAAAAGTTCCGAGATCAAGTACAGCCAAGTTTAGCTCTCTTATTAACTCTGAAATTTTCATTCACAAATCACTCCTAGACTCTACATCTTTAGTTAAAGAATATTTTGTGCCTTGGCAATTGCACATCATTCGAATGTGACGACTGTTGCTTACATTTTAATAATCGCGAACCTCTCCTACATTCGAGCTGGATGTCTGGAGTTTTAGATGGTTTACTTTCGATGTAGCGTGTGGGTACCAAAAATATAGAGCTTTAGTTCCATTTGCAAAGTCCTCTAGATAAAAATAAGTTTTCAGTTCATAAGCAAGCACTAAGTTATTGGGGGGGGGGGGGAATCAAAATACTCTCAATTGCTTCCAGGAAATGTGATATCGATCTGAGGTATGTATTACTCGCAGCTATAGATACTTTATATTTGGTATAAAAGTAGTGTTTAGGTATAGTATACTAAGAAAAACAAAATTAAAAAATCCGGAAAAGTCCACCAAATCGGACTATTTTCAATATTTCGATTTTTTTTTCAAATTTTTCGATTTTTCGGTGTTTTTTTTTTCCAAATTTTAGGATTTTTTTATTTTTTATTTTCTTTGTATCCTAAACACTACCTTTATCCCAAATTTCAAGTTTCTAGGGCTTCAAAATCGAATTATTTCAAATTTTTGATTTTTTTCAAATATTTAGATTTTTTAATTTTATTTTCGAATTTCCCGATTTTTAAAATTTTTCTTTTGTTTGTATCGTAAACATTACATTTATGCCAAATATAAGTATCTAAAGCTACGATATCAAACTGCTGATTTTTTCGAATTTTCCGTTTTTTTTTAATTTTTTCTTTTGTTGTATCCTAAACGTTACCTTTATGCCAAATTCTAAGTTTCTAGGGCTACAGGATGTACCTCAGCTTTTTTATGATTGGTGAGTGAGTCAGGGTCGAATAATCGAAACTTTGAGTTCATATATCTTCTGAACTAGAAAATATATATGGGTCGCCCAAATGAAAGTGGCACTACAGTCGCTTTGAGAAATGTTTTAATGGTTATAAATTAGTATACAAAAGAAAGAAGTAATACAGATGTAACAGATAGGCTAGACAAAATCACCTTGTAGGTTGAAACAAGTGTCCCAGTGGTCAACGAGACGATGGTTACTTTGGGTGCAGAAGCTCCGAGATTGGTTGTGGAACCAATTTTCAACGGCATCTTCGACCTCATTATGGTCGGCAAACCGCTGTCCTTTCAAAGCTTTCTTGAGTGGACCGAAGATGTGGTAGTCACATGGCGAGAGGTCTGGGCTGTAAGGGGGATGTTCGAGAACCTTCCAGCGTAATTGCCTTAACAATATTTGGCACGCCACAGCCACATGAGGACGAGCATTATCATGCATTCACATTTTGCATTCGACGATAGATTTCACTAGCACTCACATTTTCCGCTGTTAAAAATTGCACGACAGCGCGTTGACACCGTTTGGAGGTATCCATGATGCGAACGATGTCTTTTAACGTGCTCCTACGCTATCATGCACGTATCTGGCGGGATCTAACTATATCGCATGCATTCCCAGTACTCTGCGCCCTCTATAGGAACATACAGAGCATCTTTCTCTTCAAATGGCGGAGTTATTACAGCAATGCCACTTTCATTTGGGCGACCCTTATAGAAATGTAAAATTAGAACATTTGGTCCCGTTTCCAAAGTACTCTAGATAAGCGAATTTTTAGATTTTGGGGAACTCCAGCACAAAGATATGGGAGGGGGGTGGTTAAAGTATCCTGAGTTGTTTCCTGAAAAGGATGCTTACGGCTGTGCTTTCTCGACTTGGCGAATGCGCTGCCGTGCCTCCAGATTCCACCACTGAGAACATGGGCATTTCAAAAATCGCTGCCGATTGTTTGCCGATATTACCAATCAAAATGTGATTAGACTAAAATTTTAGAATGTGTTTCAATACAGGAAAATTGTGTGGTGAAATGTTCATTTGTTCAACTATTGCAAAGAAAAGTAAGACGTCATTTAAATTTAATTACTTTAATTAAAATTAAATTATGTAAGTAGGGCAATTTATTTGCATATTTGATTTGTCCTAAGAAATTCATTCTCTTGTATTAACAAATTGTCATTAACTTCTTTTTTTTACTAAAATTACTGAATTAACATTGGTTCTTCTTAGTACAAAGTTAGTATCTAAGATATGTCAAAAACTAAATTAAATTTATTCGACGCAAGAAAACATTTTACACCTTACAAATGTTTGCATCGTGTAATGCGGACGAAAAAAGTTCTGTTCCTTGTAGATTATTTTGTAATGGTTTGTAATATAATGTTAGTTACGTTTGTTCAAAATGTAATGTAGTTAATCTAAATTAAATTCTATAAAATAAAAATAAAATATTTTGTAATCTATTACAAGCTAATTTTAATAAAATTTTTTGAAATACTTATTACATTTACCAATAATTTGTTACAAGTTAATTCCAGTTACATTTTTAAGAATGTTAACTGAATTAAACAGTAATCAATTACATTTTAGAAAAATAAATCAATTATTTTTTTATGTAACTGAAATATAACAGGGTTTGTTTATGAAATTTATTAGTTTTTAATTATCTAGTTATTTTTATGTAAATTCTCGTATTCTGAAAACCATTTTTGCAAAATTCGTCAATGAACTACAGTTCTGCATCGAATCAGATAACCCGACATTATAAGAGTCCGGTTCGGACATAATCCATATCTTTACAAAAAAAAACAGAATATTTTTTTTTTCTTTTTCAGATTAAAATAGTCTTCCATGTATTAAAATTTTTGTTGTGAAAATTACTTTTAAGATGATGGAAAATAAAAAGACTCGTTATAGCGGAAAGATCGTTCAATTGAGGGGTCGGGGAAAGAAAGTGCCAAGCCACATTTTTGGTGAGATAAATCTAACACTGTAATATGTTGCTTAATATTGTAAATTATAATATCCTACATAAAAATTGTTTCTAATGTCACTTGGTGTCAGCATATCCTAGGTTTCATTTTTGCCCCAGATATTTATGCCCCCAACCATAAATGAATAAACATCTGATTGAAACTCCACTTATATCAATCAACAATTAATTGAATCAGCTGCAAATATGAAAAAATGTTTAATTGAAAAATCCACCGATATGAAACAAAAGTTAATTCAATCGTTCCTTTTTACGAATTAACGCTTAATTGAATCATCTGCTTATATAAATCAAAGAATAACTGATACATTCCCTTACACAAATCAGCTGTTAACTGAATCAGTACTTATTTGTATTATACGCTTATATGAATCAGGGCTTAATGAAATTACCTCTTTAAATTAACCAACATTTAATTGAATCATCCGTTAAAATGAATCAGTGAATAAATACAGTGGAAAGCTCTAATTAGTTCCAGAATGCTATAATATTCCCGTTATGAAGCTATTTCAATAAAAAGAGTGGAAGTTAATTTACTGCTAGTGGCCCATCCCCACTTTCGAATATCGGACTTTCAAATACACCAATATTTAACTCTCAATTGGCTCTATTTCTTTTAGGCATCCTATGCTGTAATATCGTTTCATGTAAACGTTTGACAAGTTATAATGTTGCTAGATTTATTTGTGTGTGTATTTCTTAACACGCGCACGTAAAATGGTTCGCCATCCCTGCCCTACAAATATACCAGCTAAGGCGGAAACCTTTCTAAAACGGAATCTTCTTTCGTAGAGGACTATCTTTCTTCGTTCGTTCTTTATACAGGTTTTGCTTAACTATATTCATTGTTGAAATTTGTTATGCATCTGCACACTCCAGTTACCACATGCTTTGGTGCGTAGAATAATTAAATAATCTTACAGATTTAGTTAATGACAATTTCAAAGCAGCGTATCTCCATAAATTTAAATAAAATAGTTTCATATGTATGAGTTCATATATATACGGTTCAACATTTTTCAAAATAATACCGCTTTAGAAATTATTAATAATTTACAAAAATTAGCCAAACGCCTTCAGCCGAGTAAATAAAACATGCATTTTACTTTAAAACTTTTTGCTTGGCGTACTGAAAACTACATGGTAACAACTGTCAGTTGATTTTGTTAATGGTTAACTATCGTTGGCAAACAAGGGTATTTAAATAAATGAAAATATTTAAGAGGGTAAAAAAAAAAAATTACGATTTCTACAAAAAGAATAAGAGTAAATGAAACTAATGATTTATTGAAAAGTAAAATTGTTGAAAATTTAAATTTTTAACTTTTGAAGCGACATGTATCCGAAAGATACAAATATAAATTATAAAGAGCAAAGTAAACATAAAATATTGGGTTTTAAAAATTGGCTTACTTGAAAATTTTATATTAGAAAATGGAGGAATGGGGCAAAAGTTGCCTTAGTCAATTGTAAATTTGTTTTGATAGCGTAACCGAGAAAATAAACCATTCTACAGATAAAATAGAGCTTATTGGGAGTTAAAAATTGGCATATTTAAATTTTTATATTTAAAAATGGAAAGGGAGTAGGAAGCATGAACTACGCCTTCTATACTTTTGAATGCAGTAGCTTTGAACAAGATGAAATTGTAACATTCTGGAGAAGATTAGATCTAATAGACAGCTAATATCAGTAGACAACGGGCAGTTCAAGTATCACAGTTCAATATTTGACAGCTCAAATACGCCCATATATATAAGGAATTTTGATATATGGAAGTTGAGACGGGTGGGGGAGTTAGCATTAACTTAATTCCCCATCATTTTAATTTAAATGGCTTGATACTGGAACCAGAACAAATTGTAACATTCAGAAGCAAATTAGAGCTAATTCAGAACTTATTGACATATTTAAAATATCGATATTCGAAAGTACGGTGAGAGCAGCATTTTCTACCATTCTAATAGAACTAGTTTGATACTGGAAACGGTCTAAATTGTACTATTAGTGAGCAAATATTGATATGTTTGAAATTTCGGTATTTGAAAGTGGGGGAAGGGAATGTTAACTAAGTTCCATTCGTATTAAAATAACTTGATAGCGGAACCGGACCAAATTGTAATATTATAGAGAAAATTAGAGCTAATTAAAATCTAATTCCTGGTATATTTCAAACTGAAATATTTGAAAGTTAGTAGGGGGAGGCAAGTTAACGCACATAACTTGAACAGATGTGTGTTCAGATGTGTATTTTCCTTTCACGAGTAACACCACTGGCAGAATGTAATGGAATACATAAATTTAAAATTAAAATTAAGATGTAAGGAGACTTAAAAACGACCTAACTCTTAACTACTGCCACAAAAATTGTCGCATAGCTACTGTGATTGGTCTCTGAGACCGTTTGATCGAAATATGAATAAAAGGCTCTATTAACTCATAGTTGTGTGCCCAGTGGCTGAACTATCTTCAAGTGTCTGCAACGCTAATAATGTTTTCAAAAATAGTCTACAATACGCAATATATCATACAAAATTCGCATTTTTTCCGCGATCCTCCGACGAAATTTGCCGTTTTTTCGAGATACTTCGACGAAATTTGCCGTTTTTTCTAGATCATTCGACAAAATTTACAGTTTTTTCAAGATCCTTCGACGAAATTTACCATTTTTTGGCGATCCTTCAACGAAATTTGCCGTTTTTTCGCGATTTTTCGGCCAGAATTCTCCGTTTTTTTGCGATCCGACGACGAAATTTGCTGTTTCTTCGACGAAATTGAGCGTTTTTTCCACGATCCTTCGACGAAGTTGGCTCATTCTCCTTAGCCCTTCGGCAAAATTCGCATTTTTCCGCGATCTTTCAACGAAACTGATGTTGTTTTGACGGCCTTTTGACGAAATTCGCGTTTTTTCACGGCCTTTTGACTAAATTTGCGTTTTTTTCGCGATCTGTCAATGAAATTTGCCATTTTTCGCGATCTTTAAATGAATTTCACGTTTTTCCCGCGATTCTTCGACGAAATTCGCCATTTTTATCGCGATCCTTCGACGAAGTTTGCCGTTTTTTCGCGTAATTTACGCGCTATAGCACGTCCGTGGCATCGCTGTATGTTTTTAGTATGCAGGTGTCCTAAAAAGTCTGCGACGCCCGTCGCAGCGTCGCGTACATTCTGTCACGGGGGTTGTGTGTACAAACATTAATGTACAGGTTCATTATAATTAAAATTCATTTAATCAAAAGTATCTAACGATAGAACTAGGGCTTCATACAAAACAAACTGTCCGCTGTATCTCTAGTTAAACTGAAAGTTGAAAGTTAAACAGTGAAATTGGAAACAAAAGAGCGGTCTCTGAGTCTGCTAACAGCAGTTAAAGATTAACATTACAGCAAAATTGTTATTAGTGGTAGGAAAAGCATAAGAAAACGGCAGTTATTATTCAGTTCAAAATTACGATTCTTATTCTAATTTAAAAATTCCCCATTACCATTACATTATTGTACTGGCAATTGTTCAGTTCATAATTACAAATGCAATCGTAACTAGTTTGGAGATATTATTTCCTCATCATTAAAATTTAATTGTAACTAAAAAATCTTAATAAACATTTCAATAGTATGATAATAAGAACTTTCTCATGTACAGATGTAATCTTACCTAATTTAAAAATTGAAAGTTAACATTTCATGTAATTGCAATTATAACTTCTCAATTACCATTACCGTAACATAATGATAGTTGTATCGTTTATAATTATGATAGTAATGCTAATGTATTAGGAAATTCATTATTGCCACTATACGTAATTGTAATTATAACTTATTAATTACAATTTCCATAATGTAATGTTAATTAAAACGTTTATGATTACAATTGTAATGCTAATGTATTTCCAAATTCAAATTACCATTACATGTAATAGAACTTGTAATCCCTCAGGTGCTATTACATTACATGTTAACTGGATTAGAAATCTGTCCAAATCTGCTCGCTATGGCGCGCTTTATTTCCTATAGCTCTAAAATTGCCCATTCACTTTCGATTTTTTATCTAATAACATTTTTATATTCGTGCGTATAAACATTACTTTAACCCTTATTTGCTGTTAGAGGTTTCACAGACTGCTGTTTTTTTTCAATTTTACCATTTTAACTTTTAATTTTCATTTTAACAATTGATACTGGTACATTTTTTTTTGTTTCGTTTGAAGCTTGGTACTATCGTTAGAGACCTCCTGAATAGGTGAATTTTAATTATAATAGTCCTGTACATAAAGTTTAGTACAGAAACAGTATCCTATGAGTTAATCGAGCCTTTTATTCAACCTTCGATCAAGCGTTGTCAGGGACCACTCAGAGCATCTTTGCCATATTTTTTGTCACAGAAGTTTAATGGTAATTCTTTTTGCGACAAAAAGGAATTTCGAAATTTTGAACCCGTCAAAAAGCCATCAAACCTCTTAATCCTTTAACGGATAAAGCACTTCAATTGTTAAGATATTGAAATAAATCATTGACACCGGAAATTATGAACAAATTTATTTTTATATAATAAAAAAAAAAACGCTATTTCACATATTTAATAAACGAAAAACATTTCTATTAAAATTCTGCTATCATTGTTGAGTTTCGTAATTAAAGTTTTGTGGTTTTGTGGGGAAACCAATGAACGTTAAAGGGTTAAGAGCCTAGTCACGGGAAGAAACGCTCAAGCTAATGTTAAGTCTATGGGAAGGTTCTAGCGCGATTTCTCGCTCGCATTTTAATATTTTTAAATGCTTTTTTTTGCATAGAATAACTGAGGTCAATCTCCAATATTGTTAGCTTTTACTTTTTTGATTTTGGTTTCAATTATTTTATATAACAGTACTTTCACTTTCAGAACCGGTTCCAAAATTAAAAATGCCCGCTCATAAAAAAACTGCAACAAAAATCGAAAAAGTAAGAACTAACAACGTTAAAGATTTACCTTAGCTATCCTATGCAAAAAAAAGCATTTAAAAATATTAAAATGCGAGCGAGAAATCGCGCTAGAAGCTTCCCATAGACTTAACATTAGCTTGAGTGTCTCTTCCCATGACTAGTGTAGGCTCTTAAATTAAAATTTACAAATTATTGCCACCCCAGCTACTAAAGAAATTACTGAACAACAGTGCGATTTCTTGGATAGAGAATAAAGAAAGGTCAGATTTTTCTATTTCCTGGTAGACAAATGATTATTTTTTTATTTTGACCTTAGTCACTCTCTAAAGTCTTAACGATAATTTAATGACTTCCTGGTCCAATTTCGTAAATGTTTTTTCTTAAAGCGTGAAGCTTCTCCTAGCTTTGAAGTTACGCTCAAAGAGGTTAAATAATTTACTTTAATAGCAAAATTACAAAGCTTTCCCTGTCCCTCATACGTAATATTATAAAAACTGACATATATGACTTATGACATGCTGCTCATATATTTCATCAACATCATATTGTTCATTTAGTTAGACAGTAAGATTATAAAGCTCGAATAAATTGGTTATATAAATTTGTTTTAAGATGAAATCGATTTTAACTTGGTACAATCGTGGGAAAAAACAAAAAACAAAAAAAAAATTTAACAGCCTCCCCTAACTCTGCAACAAATTATTGTAGAAGAAAGTTACTAGTGCCAAACGATTGGAAATAAAGTCTACTTTTCAAATTATGTACATAAATTTTTCTTAAGGAGGGCATCTACATAATCGAAACAAACCCAAACTTTGTTTTTTCTCAATAGCATGACCCAATTTTGAAAAAATATTTTTAATCTACAGTTCAAACTATGCCTAGATACCAAATGTCGTGAAATTCCTGCTGCTTGTTTCAGAGAAAGTAATTATTTTAAAATGATTATATTTTAAAAGCTGTATCCAAAACGAAGTTCGGTACTCCATTCTTAGTCCAGGCATTAGGGGATAAAAAAGGGCAAATAAAGAAAAAGTTTGGTGTAGTGTTGATTTTTGGTTCCTTTAAGTTTTTTATGAGTCGCTAAACACGAATCTGAGGTTTTCCAACAAAAATTTTTCCGGGAAATATGTTTTTTTCTTTACAAAAATCCTGTAAAAAAACTTTTCAAAAAATTTTCAAAACTATGCATTTTGCATAAAAGACGACAGTATATGAATTACAGAGAATAAAATTTCCTACATTTTATGTACTGAAAGATTTTTTGTGATCAATTGTTTAACCGTGAGAGTGCCGCAAAAATGAGTGTTAAAAACAAAAAACTGTAAAAAACGGGAATTACGGCAGTGTACGTCGATGTACCATGGAAACTAACCACTTTTCGCAAACGTTAACCATTAATTATACTAACGATTATATGACGGACTATATTTTATGCATTTGAGGTAGAGGAAAAATGCGGATCCAGCGCCAGAGGAACGTGGGAACAGTGGAGCAGCTCCACCTCCTCTCCTGAGTCGAGGGTTCTCCTCCTCCGTAGAGCTCGTACTCTAAGAGCAGGTAAAATTGGAACGGGGTAAAAGACAAAAAAAAACCTGTAAAAAACAGGAGTTACGGCCCTGTACGTCGATGTAACTTGAAAATTAATTATTTTAAGCAAATGTTGACTATTAATGATACCAAAAACTATATAATTGAGTACGTTTTACAATGAAGTTGCCTGATAATAAATACGCGACTCATTGTGAATCATTATTAAATTATAAATAATTATGTATATTAGTAACAAACATTAGTAAGTATATTTACATAAAGTAAAAAAGCAAAAATCTTATTTCCGCATTTTTTTATTTGAAGGCCCTTGCTGTTCATCGACATCTACAACATAGAAAATAGACGTATGGAATTAGTGTTTTTTTTTTATTTACTACCAATATTATAGAATAAATATATTCTTTATGGTAAATAGTCCATGCCTTGTGGCATGGCTTGTTCCTCTTCCATTGGGTCTACGGATTCAATGGGTGGACAATCTATCTCCAGCTCGGTTTCAAGGTATAACTCATCTTCCTCGTCTTGATTCACCATTGAGATGTTGCAGTCCCCTTCACAGATGAGGTACATGTTGGTACAACAAAGAAGGCCAAAGAAGGTCTTGCATTCACAAATCTGTTGGCAGTTCTTTTTGTACTAATAGAATACAAGCTTCAACTAAGATAGGGAGGGAGGGGGTAGTACAGTAAATACAGGCTCAAGGCTAATATATGTTTTCTTCCACCCCACTCTTCAGCATTTTTTCAAATCCTAGATATTGCTGCCCCCTGGTGATATACTCTGAAAGAGTGCTGTCGTGCTGCAGTTGTAGGTAAAAACAGCAATACTAGAACTATATTTAAAGGCTGACTTCTTGTAGGAAATATACTTTAGGTGGTTCAGCGAAGGAACATTCGTTTCACTATAGCCGTACAGCGAGTATTCCCCAACTATAAACACCGTCTCATTTGATGGAGCCAAGAAAAGCAGTTCTTATAATCAAGGTGTCTGCGTCTTCTTTTGCTTGCTTGCATGTGATAATTGCTGATGAAAACTTGTCAACCATCATAGATATTAACCGACCCTTGTTCTTTGGGTTAGCAAAAAACTTTTCATTGGAAATGGTAGGTATCATTCTACCGTCAAAAATATGTCAGTTGAAGCATATTTCCTTGCTCGTCTCATACGTTCCGCAGTTCTTGTACCACCTTGTAAGTCATCAGGTTAGCCATCAAAGACAACTACTGCCTGCGGTTGGTATTTTGACTGTACGTACTCAACATATTTGTAACAGATTGTTGAAAAACACTGATTCTTTGCCCAAACAACCTCATGCAATAAAAAACCGCCATCAATGACGAATTGAATCCTGCCGCAGAACCGCTTGTTTGTTAGGGGTTTGAATGCCTTGTAGAGAGTAGATTTGGTTCCTTTTCGTAAGTCATTATCGAATAAGGATAAGGAATAAGGGACTATATCGTATGTCAAAAACTCCTCAAGGTCTTCATCCGAATGCTTTGCAACCGAAATTCGTTTGAACAAAGTTGTGGGATTAATAGAACCAACTCGTTGTATTCTAAATAATGATTCATTATGAGTCGTCGTATTTATTATCAGGCAAATTAATATTAGTCAATCACAATTTTTTTAGTATCATAAATAGTCAACGTTTGCGTAGAATAGATAATTTTCATGTTGCATCGATGTACAGGGCCGTAATTCCTGTTTTTTTTTTTTTTTATATAGTTTTTGCCTTTTACCCCCTCCCAATATTATCTTCTCGAGCTCTCTGGAGGAGGAGAAAACTCGACTCAGGAGAGCAGGTGGAGCTGCTCCACTGCTCCCACCTTTCTCTGGCACCGGATCTGAACATTTCCTCTACCTCAAACGCATAAAATATAGTCAATCCTATAATCTTTAGAATCATTAATGGTTAACCTTTGCGTAAAATGTTTAGTTTCCATATTACATCGACGTACAGTGCCGTAATTCCCGTTTTTTAACAGTTTTTTGTTTTTAACACCCATTTCTGCGGCTCTCTCACAGCTAAACTCATCAGAGGAAAAAACTTTCCATACATAAAATGTAGGAAATTTTCTTTTCTTTAATTCATATACTGTCGACTTTCACGCAAAATGCACAGTTTTGGAGTTATTTTGAAAACGGAGAAAAATCCGTTTTTTTACAAGTTTTTTGTAAAAAAAAAAACGTATTTTCCGTACAATATTCATTTTATAATGTTTACAAGAGTTGAATTACCCGATTAAAAATATATATAAGGTTATTTGTGATTAAAATAGTTTTCGAATATTTGAATTTTATAGATGTTTCTACAATGCTTTTTCTCAGATTTTGAATTTATTTTACTCGCCCTTTTCTAAATTTATATGTGAAGAATACCGACAAATACAAAATTTGAATAAAAAAAGTATGAAGCAATATAAAGAAACGATGTAGAAAAAACACAGACAAATTGCTTTTCAACCTGAATATAAATCTTAACTCGATTGCGAATGACATATTTTTAAAACTTTTTCTGTAAATACACAACACATATTTATTTATAAAAAAACTTCACTTCAAACATATATACCGCAGAAAAAATAAAATAGGTTTATTAGACTGGAGAAGAGGCTAGAAATTCGATTAAAGGTAACAAAAATAATGAGTAAGTTTTTTTTTCTAAGGTAAGACTGTTCAATTTTTTTAAATGAGCTTTTTTAGTTTAAAAATAAAAGCAAATCTAATTTACAAAACTGGCGTAAAATTATATCGCATGCAAATACGATTTACGTAATAAAAAAAAAATCTTATTCTAATCAACAACAAAATGAGTAAAATATTTTTTCAAATTATGCTTTTCTGCACATAGATTAAACCAACATCTTGCAGTTTTTTAAGCATAATTTGAAAACTACTTGGAAGAAAATTTTGAAATTATGAATGCGTATATATGAGGACATAAACACATAATAAACATAAATCCATCAAACAAATTGTAGGTTGCAATTCATAACTTTTCCGAATATTATTTTCATAATTCATATTATAAAATTACAAAAAAATAAAGATTCAACGTATTTGTGTTTGGGTTTTTTAGTATTGTAACCAATCAAAACCTTAGCCCATTAGCATTATAATTTCAGGAGATATTAATAAAAATATAAAAATGTAATTTAACATTAGAAGGTTTAAATTTGAATGTTTATAATACAAAAACGTATCAACCAAATGACTTGAAATTTGGTATCTAGACATTATCTAGACATAATTTGAACCAATGATTTAAAATACCTTGACAAAATTGGGTGTTGCCATTGAAAAAAACAAAGCTTGGGTGGGTTTTGAAATGTAGATTCCCCTATAAGCAAATTTTACATACATCATTTAAAAATAGACTTTATTTCCAACCGTTTGGTACCAGTAACTTTCTTCTACGATAATTTGTTGCAGAGTTAATGTGGAGGGTATTCACTTTTTTTCCCACAACTGTAAATAGATAAAAAGTAAAGTTTCGTTATTATTTTTATCGATTTCTTAATAATTTTCAACAGAACTCTCAATTTCTATGACAGAAAGTGTTCCATTGCTACTGCGAACTAGTGCTCCCTATTAAACGTTTATACGAGTATACGTATAATACGTATTATACGGGGTGCAGATTTTGGATACGTATGATACGACCATCACGGTTATACGTATTATACGAAACAGCATATACCGTACATCGTATATACGGATCTTACACCAGCGGTTAAACGTATAAACGTTTAAACGGTTTTCGTTCATTTCTTAAAAAAGTATGCCTTTCTCCTGCTGGTCTGCGGATCAGAGACTATGAGAAACATCCGCTGTGTCCTGTGCAGTCAGTACTTGCAAAAAAAAAAAAAAGGGACTATTTTTTTTTCTCAGTTTAGATTTTGTTTTTTCCCCTCAAATCTAAACTATTAATTATGAAATGATCTTTTACATATCTGTAACACACGCACAAAGCTTATTTTGATTTATGACGTGGACATTTCGCCCGAAACATTAGTATTGCAGAAAACAAACTTGCATTGACTTCATATTTTATACTGACATTCATCAATCCAACTCCTAGGAAGTTTCATAATCTTATTTTTATTTTAAAGACCGCCACGGAGGTCATCCTCCCCCCACCGGCCTATTTCACCTAGTGCAGATAATCGCCCGTAACAAATAACTAACTAAACATACTTTTATTTTATTTAAGAATACTTTTTTCTATATTAAAAATATTTTGAAAATACGTTTTACAGCAAAAAAGAAAAGTTGAAGGCAAGTCATTTTAAGCTTGTGTGATTGCGCTCTGAAACCTGCTTTGACGATTATTTGTCAGGCTATAAGTAATCGAAATTTATAGGTACTAACAGAAAAAATGAAATTTGTCAAGATTAACAATTCTTAAAACGTAATATCTTGTAATGCACATACACTTTGCTTTATACATTAACACAGAGTAGAAAACATTAGCATCGTGGAAAGAACAACATTTTACCCCCCCCACCGGGGGGCGCAATTTGAGTATACGCACACAAAAATGAAATATATTTTTTTATAAATTAAAAAAGAAAGAATATACTTAATAAGGATTAACAATAAATTCTTACTACTTTTTACTTTCGTTATATATTTACAATAATCGCTTATAGGGAAAAACAACAAGATTCTATGTATGAAACATATTATACAGATTGCTAAAGTAACGCCACCGATTTCCAACCTGTTCTCCGTTCAGTGTCGTAACACTGATGAGATCCATTGGCATTAAAAGTTAATACGATACTTGAAATATACGTATACTTGAATTATACGTATACTTGTATTATACGTATACTTGTATTATACGTTTAACCGATATACGCTTATACGTATATGGATACGTTTAAACGTATATTTTAAGGTATACGTATGTCTTAAATACGTATTATACGTATATACGTATATCGGTTAAACGTATAACTGAAATACGTATCGCATCGGGAGCACTACTGCGAACCGACTCTGAGACTTGTTGATAGAGACCTTTTGTTGATTTACGTTTCGATTACGTTGATTAGTTGACAGTTTAACTTGTAATTTTCAGTTAAACTATAGATATAAGTGAAATTTTGTTTTGTTTGAGGCCTTAGTACTATCGCTTTAGATTTCTGAATAAGTAAATTTTAATAATACTAATTCTGTATGTAAAATTTAATACAGAAACATTATCCTATGAATTAATCGAGTTTTTTATTCATATTTCTATCAACCACTCTCAAAGTCGGCTCGCAGTAGCAATGGAACAATTTCTGCCTTAGCAATTAAGGGTTAATGTGATGCATGGAGAAAAAGTAAAGTTTTACTATTATTTTCATCGATTTCGTACTAATATGCAATCGAACTTTTAGAAATTGATGCTAATTTCTACAATGGTGTGTCTAATATTTTTCTAGCTTCACTGTTACACTTAAACAGGTTGAATAGCTTACTTTAATAGCAAAATTGCAAAGATTTCTCTCCCTGAAACGCAACATTATAGAAACTTATGACGTACCGCTCTTTGATCATTTAAACATTAATGTTATAAAGAACTCGTTGTAGTTGGTTAAATAAATTTGTTTTCTTTTAAGATTTAATTGCTTATAACTAATGAAAAAAGATTTTTTTCCGATGCTTTACTCGATTTTTCATATATACTAGCGAACATTTTGGCGTTAATGTTCATTATTTACTGTGCTATTGCTAGATGGTTTCAATTAACTTAAAAAACTAGTCGTTGGAGGCCACCGTAATACTTACCCATCATGGATATGCATAATATAAAATATGAAAATGAAACATGTGTAAACTATTTATAAAATGCATTGCAATTCGAATAAAATCCTGGCTTGATGACGTCATAAACTTTAAATGCTCTATTACCGAATTGCGTAAGAGAAACGTCCTTATAACTCCAAAATTGATAATCATATTAACTAACGGTTTACTGCGTCCGATTAAGCGTCTTATTTCCAATTAAAATATATCTTTGAATTTAAATTTGAATGAAATACAGGGTCATGAAAAATCGAAGAGTGTGGAAAATAGGATTACAAATATCACAGCAACTCATTATCCGATCGACTTCATTCTTTATACAAAATTTATGTTTTTTTATTATCTTTTATATTTACTCCTTAAAATAAGCAATTTCGAAAATTTTTATATACCTTTTATCAGAACGAATATTTCGAGAGTCCGAAAAAAATAGTTCCGGATAATCGAGGTTACTGAAATTCAATAAGCTTCTTCCCATTACCACATACTAAGTACACACCAAATTTCAAGTCTCTATCTCAATTTGTTCGGGAGATAGAGAGTTTACAGACACACACACAGACGGATGGCAATTTTTTTTTTTTTTTTTTTTTTATGTTTTTTGGAATCTCCAGTGCCCGAAACGTGTAAATCCGTCAATTTTTTTTTTCGATTTTCAAAACGATTGCAAGATTTACCCTATACTACGTATGATGGGTAAGGAAATTCAAAATGTTTCAAATCTTAGTAACTAACTTTTCATCAAGAAGAAAATAAGTATAGATTTTATGGGTTTTAAATGATTAAAAAGATTTTCAAGAGGTTTCACTCACGAATCAAAAGCGATAATTACACGACTTCCTGGTGAAATTTCGTACATATTTTTTCATAAAGTGCAAAGCTTATTTTAGCTTTAGTATTACGCTGAACAGGCTTAAACAACTTACGATACCAAAATTAAATAAAAAGAAAAACTGCCCAGTTAAACTGAGGGCATTGAGCTCACAGGCTATTCACGCTAATTATATATTATACTCTTATTTCAAAGAATTTGAAATAAGCCCCTCGAAAAATAAAGAAATCGGCAATATATTAAGGGGGGATCATCCCCCCTTATAATTAACCAATGGACCCCCAAAACCATTCAGGAAAGCGCCTTATTACAATGAACAATTATACAAAATTTGAAGCAAATCGAATAATTCTGCATGAAAAATCCATTTATCTAAATTAAGGGGAGATTAGACCCCCGTATCCCTCTTTATACTTAACCAATGCACCCCGAAAAACTAATCAGGGAAGTGCCTTACCACAATGAACCTATATACAAAATTTGAAGAAAATCGGAAATCCTGCATGAAAAACCCATTTATCTAATTTGAGGAGGGTTAGCCCCCCCCCCTTTCCCCTCTTTATACTTAACCAATGGACCCCCAAAACTAATCAGGAAAGCTCCTTACCACAATGAACCTATATACAAAATTTAAAGGGAATCTGAAAATTCTGCATGAAACACCCATTTATCTAAATTAAGGGGGGGTACCCCCCTTTTTCCCCCTTTATACTTAACCAGTGAGCCCCCCAAACTAATCAGGGAAGTGCCTTACCACAATGAACCTATATACAAAATTTGAAGAAAATCGGATAATTCTGCATGAAAACCCCATTTATCTAAGCTGAGGGGGGAGTGTTACCCCCCGTTTCCCCTCTTTACACAACCAATAGACCCCCAAAACTAATCAGGAAAGCTCCTTACCACGATGAACCTATATACAAAATTTAGAGGAAATCGGAAAATTCTGCATGAAAAACCCATTTATGTAAATGAAGGGGGGGGGGGTTACCCACCGTTTCCCCCCTTTATACTTAACCAGAGAACCCCCAAACTAGTCAGGAAAGCTCCTTACCACAATGAACCTATATACAAAATTTAAAGGGAATCTGAAAATTCTGCATGAAAAACCCATTTATCTAAATTAAGGGGGATTACCCCCCTTTTTCCCCCTTTATACTTAACCAGTGAGCCCCCCAAACTAATCAGGGAAGTGCCTTACCACAATGAACCTATATACAAAATTTGAAGAAAATCGGATAATTCTGCATGAAAACCCCATTTATCTAAGCTGAGGGGGGAGTGTTACCCCCCGTTTCCCCTCTTTACACAACCAATAGACCCCCAAAACTAATCAGGAAAGCTCCTTACCACGATGAACCTATATACAAAATTTAGAGGAAATCGGAAAATTCTGCATGAAAAACACATTTATTTAAATGAAGGGGGGGTTACCCACCCTTTTCCCCCTTTATACTTAACCAGTGAACCCCCAAACTAATCAGGGAAGTGCCTTACCACAATGAACCTATATACAAAATTTGAAGAAAATTGGATAATTCTGCATGAAAACCCCATTTATCTAAACTGAGGGGGGGGGAGGTTAGCCCCCCGTTTCACCTCTTTACACAACCAATGGACCCCCAAAACTAATCAGGAAAGCTCCTTACCACGATAAACCTATATACAAAATTTAGAGGAAATCGGAAAATTCGGCATGAAAAACCCATTTATCTAAATTAAGGGGGTTACCCCCCTTTTTCCCCCTTTATACTTAACCAGTGAGCCCCCCAAACTAATCAGGGAAGTTCCTTACCACAATGAACCTATATACAAAATTTGAAGAAAATCGGATAATTCTGCATGAAAACCCCATTTATCTAAGCAGAGGGGGGGGGGGTGTTACCCCCCGTTTCCCCTCTTTACACAACCAATAGACCCCCAAAACTAATCAGGAAAGCTCCTTACCACGATGAACCTATATACAAAATTTAGAGGAAATCGGAAAATTCTGCATGAAAAACCCATTTATCTAAATTAAGGGGGGTTACCCACCGTTTCCCCCCTTTATACTTAACCAGTGAACCCCCAAACTAATCAGGGAAGTGCCTTACCACAATGAACCTATATACAAAATTTGAAGAAAATCGGATAATTCTGCATGAAAACCCCATTTATCTAAACTGAGGGGGGGGGGTTAGCCCCCCGTTTACCTCTTTACACAACCAATGGACCCCCAAAACTAATCAGGAAAGTTCCTTACCACGATGAACCTATACACAAAATTTAGAGGAAATCGGAAAATTCGGCATGAAAAACCCATTTATCTAAATTAAGTGCGGTTACCCCCCGTTTCCCCCCTTTATACTTAACCAGTGAACCCCCAAACTAATCAGGGAAGTGCCTTACCACAATGAACCTATATACAAAATTTGAAGAAAATCGGATAATTCTGCATGAAAACCCCATTTATCTAAACTGAGGGGGGGGGTTAGCCCCCCGTTTCCCTCTTTACACAACCAATGGACCCCAAAACTAATCAGGGAAGCGCCTTATCACAATGAACCTAAAAACAAAATTTGAAGCAAAACGGTTAATGTTATCCAGAGTTATCGCGTTACGTACATACATACATACATACGTTCATACATACAGAACGGGCGGGCACATTAGCTCTCAGACTTTGATAGCCTGTGAGCTAAAAAACTGTCTCTGTCACACAAACATATCGTCATGGAAACCAAGACGTACTGCTCATATATCCCAATATTTAAATAATAATTTTATAATAGGCTAGTTTTAGTTGGTTAAATAAAAGTATTTTCTTTTAAGATGTAAAATTGGTCAATATTTTTACAAACTTCTTAATATTACTGAAATCAAACTTTTCGGCATTGATGGTAATGTTCGCTATGTTACATCTAGACGGTAAATAGCTTTTTCAAGAAAGATTTTACAACATTTTTTTCAAGTATCAATAATTAACTTTTCATGATGGAGAGAACGCATATACATTTTAAGCATTTTAAAGAGTGTAAAATATTTTCATGAGGTTTCACTCACGAAAGTTTTAAAGATAATTACATGACTTCCCTGTCCAATTGTACAAATGTTTTACTTAAAGTGTCACATTTCTCCTAGCTTTAGCATTACGTCCCTAAGAGCTTGATAACTTACTTTAACAGCAAATTTACAAAGCTTTCTCTCTCACTCAAACGTAACATTATCGAAACATGTGACATATTACTCATACATTTGAACTTTGAACATTTAAACAAAAATATTAAAATACGCTCGTTTTAGTTGGTTAAATAAATATGTTTTTATTCAAGGTGTAATTGCTTTTAACTTTATCGATGCAGAAAAAAAAATTTCATCAATATTTTCTTCAATTTATTAATAACTTGCAACCGGACTTTTGTACGTTGATGATATTTTTCATTATGCTATGTCTAGATTTCATTTAAAATTAAATATCTCGCCATTAAAATTTTCAAAAGTTTCTCAAATCTATGTGATTATTTTTTTTTTATCATGTAGGGAATGAATATGGATTTTTAAAGTATAATTAATAGCAGGCGAGTTCTTAATACTTTCCAAATATGCATTGAATATGTTCTCTAAGTTTATCCAAAAGAAACATAAAGTTGCATTAAAAAAAAAACTTCTTAAAAAACAACCGAGAAACCAATGTGTTTATCTTTTAAATAAAATTGTATTACTTTCCATCTAGTTCGTTAAAAAGGAAAAAAAGGCCACTAACCAAAATTGAGATGAGCATGTTCTCGAAATCCTCAAAGCTCAATTTAACACTAGAACCGCAGGAAATTTTACTCAAGATTTTAAAAATATTTTAAACCAGACTTATTATTTAAAACTTAACTTATAATTTTTAAATTTAATTTATATAATACATATTTAGCATATACTTTCGTACAATATAAATATATATATAACTTATTTTATGAAGTAATTTCTGGTTTGAATTGACATTTGTTCATTTGGTACAGGTCAAAATGACCCCTCCTCGGTGTTAAAATCATTGCTCAATTTTTGAAAATGTTTTGAATAAATTTCGAAATATTTTTTTTTATTCTAATGACTGTGGATTCAATTCAAACAGAACTTTTTTTTTTCGTAACTGTGACTTTAAAAAAAAAAAAAAAAAAAAAAAAAAAAAAAAAAAAAAAAAAACATAATTTAAATTAGAAGCTTGAAATAATTGTCCATTACTGAAAAATTGTGATACCTTTATCTTGTAGACTGGTCTGAATAAACCTTATTAAATTGTGCAAACAAAACTGGAAAATTGAAAATATTCTTATTTATCTTTAATTCTGAAAACAAAACAAGAGGGATGCCGGAGTAAAAATTAAAAACAAAATGCGCACATAAGAGTCAGTTCATACTCATTTTTGAAACATGAACATACTCAAATATGAGTACATGATGCTTTATTTTTGAGTGTGTGCATATTTTCAGAAATGAGTATATACATGTTTCAAACTTGAGTAATTTTGATTCGAAGCCATTTTGACTATGCGACATACTCAGATTTGAGTATTTTTTGCTCAGTTTTCAAAACGTCGTTTTTAGAGTACTTATTTACTAAAAAGTCAAATATTAATACTTTAAACGGTAGTATATAACGAGAAAAGTCTTATTTAGAGACTATCATTCAACATTGTCATGAAAATGAGCTGAAGTAGAGAGGACTACATGTGACTTTGATATTCCTGTTTTCAAGACTGTAGTTAACGTCGAAATTTATAATCGAAATATTAAAATCTAAAATTTGAAGAGGAAAACATAACAAGCCTAAACATGGAAATTTGCGAGTCGAACTCACTCGTCAACAATAAAATGAGAATAGAATTAAAAACATAATTAATATATTTCTTCTTATTATATGTGAAAAATGCACTGCTTATTTTACTTATATATTCAAAGATTTTTCAACTTGATTTAATAATATCTTATTTTTACCTTTTTAGGGTTTTGTTCATCTCACGAAACCCTATTACCCCCGCTCCGTTGTCTGTCCGTCACAGAGCCATTCTCAAAAAGTATCTAACTTACAGAGTTGAAACTTAGTGTATAAATCTGAATAGCAGCTGTGAAGAGCTCAAAATATTAAAATTTAAAAAATTCGTTTTATTTTAATAAATAGAGATAAAAAACCGAAATTCTAACAGCCTTTTCCTATTAAATTGAAACATTTTGCGTTATAGCAGATGCCAAAGATTTAAAATCCACAATGAAATTCTATCTACAATAATTAATTTTCTATCAGACTATTTTCACGTAAAAAATGAAAATGAAATAAAAAGTTTCACCCATTGAAAAAAAGATAAATATGAAAAAAAATTGATTGACGTCATAGTCGTAATAAAACGGAAAATGTCTAAGATTTCTCAATAATACAAGAAGTATGAGTATGTGTAAGTGGACAAAGCAGATTAATATCACGTCATTAGAGAATTAAAAAGAAAATCTGACGTCATATAGGAAGTTTAACGAATTTTTCAAATGTTTGAGAATAATACAAAGCGAGTATCAATATAAATAATAGAGAATAGTAAATATTTGAGTTTGAGAAACATATTGAATCGTGATAAAAATCAGATTATGGAAATATTCGCATATTTTAAACATTTTGAAGGTGTACCATTTGTTTAATTTTGAAATTATTTTTTTTAAATATTGCATTTAGTCCGTATGACGGAATTTTATTATGACAGAATATAATAGCGGGATTGGACCGCTATCCGGCTGGTTTAGATATTCGAAAAAAGGAAAAAGTAGACCGGTAAATTTTTACTTTATAAAAAAACATGACTTTTTTTTTGTTGTTGTTGTTGCTAAATGAAATTTGTTTGAATTTATTAAAGAAAGGATAAAGTGTTTTGAAAGGAATATTAAACGAAACTCTTTGAGCGATCTTCGATCACATTTACCCACTTGTTTTCTTTTACTACAAAACAAAATCTTATGGTGCAAACCGCATTTCGATAAATTTTATTTTTATTTATGAAATATTGAAATATAAATGGATTTATGTCACACTTTGTGCAACTGCATAACTGGAACGAAATAAAATTCATTGATTTACAACCAGTTTTTGTCTCCACGTTATAGAAAAACCTTGCATTATTCTTGGTACTGTTGCGGATATCTTGAAGATTATGAACCATTCACAAATCTCATGGTTTTCCTGTTTTACAGTCGGTAGTTTATCTGCTCGTACAGTGTGTTTATCCTTTGACTGTCACCCTTATTTCATTCATTGATCCTTGTGTAAATTTTACTATCGTTTTGTGCATGCATTTCTATCAAGACTCTCATATTTAATATACATATGAAGACTGGCATTTCTCTTTTCTGTCCGTTACCGTTGCATCAGTTTACCCAATGTTATAACTAATGCATATAATACAATGTAAATAGTATAGTGTATATAATACAGTAAGTAATATATGCGGTTTAATAAAATAAGCTTTGCTGCAGGAATTACTGGAATGCTTATAATGAGGGGCATATCTTCCTTCAAACGTGTATTTAAATGGAATTTTTTAACCCCCAATATCCCTGCGCCTAAGTCACGATTGCATATAAAATTTGGTGCAAGTCCTTCTACCCTTTACCTATCTGCTAAACTTTGTTACAGAATGGTGTGTCCCAGAATGATGTTGAGAAATGCTCACGAGCGTGCACGTCAACATGTTTATTCCCAAGAGAATGTTGTTATATTATCGGAATATAGTTTTTCAACAAGAAATCTTTCAAAAATGCGAGAAGACCGTTTCAAAAGAAGTCTGAACAGTATGTTCAATCCCACTCAACTATTTACCGAATAATAGAAAAATCTCGTAATGATCATACAAAACCTGACATGCTGAAACGGGTCTTCTTGAACATGATTTTTACATGCAAGTCCAGAAGTTGGAGGAGGGCAATTTGAACATTATCATTTAAAAATGTTTAGAACAAGCAAATAAAATTTTTGGAATTTCAGATTTCTTAAATTTCACTTTTTTTTTTTAGTATGGAGAAGGGGGGGAGGTTACCTTGTAGTTCAAATTTTTATTTACAGATGGCGTGTTTCATTATCTCAATATGTAAGAAATATCAAACTTCAAATCTAAATATGCTTTGAACCAGAAAAAGTATTCAATAAATGGAATCAAATAAGGCCATGCAGAAACAAGGCACATACATATATATTTTTTTTTGCTTCAAAACTTGTTTCAATTACCACTCCAATTCAATCTTCTGTAGTCACGGTAGCTGTAGTTTAAGAATTAAGTAGAAATTTCCAAATTTCCGCTTCTGCGGTAAACTAGCCCGAGTTCATGTTAAAAGGATCTGTGCAAGTTATAATAAATTGTTACGTAATAGGAAAATTATCCTAAACAACTTCTTGGTCATTTGCAGTACAGAGATACAGTAATTAAATTAAATATTAAAAATGATCGTACGGTTCTGGTAGAGATTGGTGGGAAAGGTTAAATAAACTTAAAATTTCTATATAAATTAATAAAGTACATAAAGCATGCGTTGTGTAAATTTTGTAGAATTCCTACTTATAAAAGCATGAGCGCTATTTTTTGCATTAATTAAAAAAAACGGAAAATACTACCAGTGTAGCATTTAAGTGATCACACGATCTAAAGAGTTAACATTTACGATAATTTTCGTCAACATATTTACTATATCATTTCTTATTATTATAATCAACCCTTTTGAAATATTAAATTGCTTAACTTAAGGCAAGTTATAATTTAATCGGAATTTTTTCCTCATATTTTCGTTCCTTAAACCCTTAAAAACTTTGTGGTAAAGCAGTTTTGTTAAAATTCGTATTGGTTCAAAAGTTATTCCGCCTTTTGGTGTTGCAGTGAACAGGCTCATTTTTAGCGTGTTGTGTGGTTGTGTGTAGCGCGCAGGTAGAAACAAAAGAATTTGAGAAAGAGGAAGTCCGGGAGGGTTCATTATATTGGCCTGGTATAGATAATTTTATGTAAGCTGAAAATTGTCATTGTTATCTATGTTTATTTAAAAATAATGTAAAACTTTAAACCTGTTTTTTTTTCGATACTCTGTTTTACGAGGTAGCACCAGGTAGAACTCGAGATTAGATCAACCGATTTGGTTGAAATTTTATGCTTTTATAGTATGTACTATATTTTAGTCCTTCACGGATGCGTTTTTCAATATTCGAATTGTAAATAACTTTTTGCGCGATTTTAAATCTGAATTTTTTAAATTGAAATTTGAACAGCCGCCTTTTTCTTTAGGGTCGAAAAATTGATAAACCCATCCGAGGAGGACTACAAAATACCATAAATTTTAAGGTTTTTATTTGGTTTTTTTTTTTTGTTACAGTTAAGCAGATTCTGAGATTCATCTGGTACCGCGAAACGCTTCACTTTTTTCACACCCCTGTATTAAAGGCCGCCAGAGCACAATTTTTCAACCAATTCCAAATAAAAAATTTGTTTTTAAAACTTAAAGATATGTTCTATCATTTGCAAAAAAACGCCATTATTACTGTTATAATTGCGGTAAAAATAAAATAGCAAAAAAGTGGTGAAATTTCAGTTTTTTTTAATTATATGCCTTAAATAATAAAAAAAAGAATTACTGGAATAAATCCTTTTCATAAATTATCCATTTTAAACCCGAATGCCTCCCTACAAGGTGTCATGCCCGACTTCATAAAAGAACATAATATTTACATGGACAAGCAATAGTAATATAAGAAAGACGTTAAAATAACATCAGGTATATAGTAGCTGGTATCACTATTCACGAATCTTTCGACACACATAAGAAAATATTTGTTAAAACCTTTTGTCGAATTTAATCAAAAATAAATTCCATTAATTGGAATCGTGATTTGGCTATTCTCAAATTTAGCCATTCCAAAACTTTTATTTACAGAGCCTAAAGGAAGCATTTTGAGTAAGTCTTTAGTGTGCCTCAAATTCAGAGAGGAGAGTTCCCATGCTTCAATGAATATTCACATAAGCGAATACAAATAGCTACAAGAGCTGATAAACTGAGAATCTCTGCAAAATTAAAAATCTTATCTGAATAATAATTGCGTAAAATCCCATTTAACACACACTTTAACAAATCCCATTTAACACACTTGGAGGACCCAACACGCTGTTCTCCGTGAATATTACTGGATTAGCCAGAGACCCATATAAATGGTTACTGATATTTGCTGGCTTGCCATTCGGCCTTTCCGCGTCTCTGCAATTAATTACTGGACCTCAACTCATGGGATAATCTTGATCTGACCCCTTGAACTGTTGTAAATTCTGTCCATTGTCCTGGCGTCAAGACTATTGCCTGGCTGGCAACGGGCACGGAAAATTTCATTTTCCCAACGGGAGGAATGCCATACATATCTACTAACTGAAGCGTACACCTGTCTAAAACAAATTTTTCCTGTCCCTAGCGACTCAGTTTTTACATGTCTTGCTGTATTTTGTAGTATACTAGCGGTCCTCCCTCGCTTTGCTTCGGGTTAACCTTGAAAACCTTCATCTCTTTGTGTTTTCTGTAGACCTTTTTAATGTGTACAATAATTAGTACATTATTTTGATAAATCTTGTAGGGTTCAGCCTGCGTTTGCAATGTATAAGCGGAAAAAATGAAATTATTTACGACATCACATTAAAAACCTCAAAAATAACAGTATTTCTCCACTATTTAATGGATGTTATTATACATATAAACCTTCCTCTTGAATCACTCTATCTATTAAAAAAAACCGCATCAAAATCCGTTGCGTAGTTTTAGAGATTTAAGCGTACATAGGGATATAGGGACAGAAAAAGCGACTTTGTTTTATACTATGTAGTGATTTATCTGAAATTACAAAGCAAAACATATGGTTATTATACATATAAACCTTCCTCTTGAATCACTCTATCTATTAAAAAAAACCGCATCAAAATCCGTTGCGTAGTTTTAAAGATTTAAGTGTACATAGGGATATAGGGACAGAAAAAGCGACTTTGTTTTATACTATGTGGTGATTATTGATTGTTAAATTAACAGAAAATTAAAACATGTTACGACGGAATCGCTATGGACCAAATAAAATGCTTTAGACAGTCATTTGTCTTGGCAGGTATAATTTTATACTATTTTTTCAAGTTTTTTCCCATTTAAGGCAGGAATTCATTATAGACAGTTTCCGTTTTCAAAGGTTTTACTGTACTATGTGTATAACGATTTACAAAAAAGTACAGTAAAAGCTGCGAAAGTAAATCATCTTAGCAGTCATAATTGCATGATGTTTCTGCCGTCATGACTGTGAAGTTTTTCCGTTTAAGAGCAGTAAAACGTAAAAAAATGGAAACTGTCTATGGCAGAATCCTCCCTTAAATAAAAGCATTTCATGCTGCGGAGAAATAAATACTATACAATTACACCTGCTAAGTACAAAACCCATCTAAAACCGAACTTTTCTTTAGTCCCTAATGATTCCCTTTTAGCATGGTTTTACTGTTTTTATTACCAATAGAATGCCTTTTTTAATTGTAGTTCATTTAAAAGCAGAAAAAATTATGTTGCGAAATTAAACATGGAGCTAATAGTACCTATTTCTCAAACTATATAAAAACAAGCATTAGGATAATCTTAATTTTTAAAACAATTTCAGTAATACATATATCAAAACTAACATAACAGTAGTTACACAGGGAGGATATAAGGATCTATACGTTAAAAGCGACGTGTTTTTACTTACGAGTATATTCAAAAACTTCAGAAATTTCTGCATAAATACATACATACAATTTGAATTCAGCTTGGTGTTATACTGCTCCCGGGTTGTCATGAGATTGTCATGTTGAAGAAGACAAAAGTGAACTTGGAACCTTTTAGTGGTTGACACGCTACTTTTGTGGAAAAGAGATAAGAGGTGGACTGGAATCAAATGGCTATGGAAAAGGAAAAAACAAATATTTACAAAAGTTTCACGAGGAAAATGCCTCAAATTATTTGATGTATTACACGCAAATAATTTGTATGGATCCGAAATTGACGTAATGAATGTTCTTTACGATTCTTGTTTCGGCTTTATTTTAGAAGTAGACATTGAATATCCGAATGAACTACGTGAAAAACATGCCTACTTCTCTTTAGCCCATGAAAATGCAGTCCCCAGAAGATTTAAAGAAAAAATACATTTAAACACGTTGCAGAAAAAGAAATGTATTATGCAACATAGAAATTTGAATATATGCATAAAAGAGGGAATAAAGGTATCGAAAATTCATAGTTCTCACATTTCAATAATCTACTTTGCTTAAAAGTACATGCATCTGAATAAAGACCACCGTATCCAGTCAATGTGTTTAAAAATTTTCATAAATTGATGAACAATGCAATGTTCGGTAAGACCGTGGAACAAATTAGGAGACGTGTGGACATACGAATATGCACTTCACACCGAAAACAGACAAGGTTATCTCTAAGCCAAATTTAAAGGAACGTACCATTTTTTCGAAAATATGGTAGCAGTTATGAATAAAACATCCAATGTGTGTAATAAACTAGTAATCATTGGCATGTGCATTTTCGATATTTGAAAAATCCTCGTATATAGATTCCATTACGTTTACGTTTACATGAAGGAAATATACAAAGATAAAGTCCCATTTTTTGTACATTGACTCGAAAAGTTTAATATACAACATTGAAACAGCAGACCTTTACGACGATATGAGAAACAATATTTCAATGTACGATACGTCGGAGTATCCCAAAAAGAGTAGATTTTCCATACCCGTCGTCAACAAAAAATTGCTATGAAAGTGTCTGTAAAATAATGGTTTATTGTACTGCGCTCCAAAATGTACGCCAACAAGACTTAAGAAGAAAATGTCTTTAAAAATTTGAAAGGGGTTTGAAAAAATGTTAATATAGAAAAATTCAATTTGAAGATATTGAAGATATTTTGTTTGTTCGATATAGAAAGTCTTGTAGTAGTTAGCATGAACATTATTTTTTCCAACTATAATCGTGTTTTTTATCCAGTAAAATAAACTGTCTAAAAAGGAAAGATATGTAAATAATTCTGTAAAAACCTTAACTTATGGTCATTATGATAGTTCATTTCCTTGCTGATTGCTTTATTTATACAATATCGTACTCTTTTTGTAGTAGTTCATTATTTTATGTGTATTGTCGTGTAGGTATTAAATGAGAACGAATGAAGACAACAAGCATGAACCAACTCGAAGCTTTATTTCACCAACTCAAGGCTACACCAGCTTAAATACACTCGAGGGGGGCTTTCTCGAATGGAACATTTCAAGCTTGGAAAGTTCTAGGAATTAAATAACGATTAACATAAGAATTAACATAATAACAATTAGCATATTTCTGAAGGAGCTAGAAACAAATACAAAGCAATCTTTAAACCAAAACGAATTTTAGGACACTTGCCTCCAACGGGGATCGACCTCACCACCTTCTGATCTGTAGTCAAGCGCTTTACCTCGGAGCCATAGGTTCACACAACGGATAATTACAGTTTAGCTATATTTAGTGAGGTCGGACTTGATCAACCAGAAGGCTCTCCCAAGTACAGAATGCTAGTTTCGTTACATTTCCCCTTCCTTAGGAGGAAGCAGCGTCCCGCTGCAATCTAGTCTGACTCCTCGTGACAGGTCCCCTGGAATTCCTGTGCGTTTCTTCATCAGCTATTTGCTCTTTTGGATCAAAATATGGTTTCAGTCTCAGAATATGGACTACGTCCTTCAAATTTCGTCGCCTTTTATTCTCTTCCATGCTCTCTACTTCGTATGTCACATCAGATAGTCGTCGTGTGATTCAGTATGGTCCGAAGTAACGGCTTAGAAGTTTTTCCGAAAGCCCAACTTTTCGTATAGGAGTAAAAACCCAGACTAAGTCTCCGATATTATAGCTGATTGGTCGATGTCTTTTGTCATATCTTCGTTTGTCACTTGCTTGAGCCTCGAGGATGTGAAGTCTCGCTAGCTGTCTAGCTTCCTCTGCCCTGGTGACTAGATGTTGTACATAATTTTCGTTATAGGGTTCTGCGAAGTGAGGAAAGATCACATCCAGAGGAGTCTGCATATCTCTACCATGTACGAGAAAGAAGGGACTGAACCCAGTAGTACCTTGTTTTGCTGAATTGTAAGCGAAAGTCACAAAAGACAAGACTGTATCCCAATTTCTTTGCTCAACGTCAACATACATAGACAGCATGTCGGCCAATGTTTTGTTAAATCTTTCGGTCAGTCCATTGGTTTGTGGATGATAGGCTGTCGTTAGAAGATGAGATATTTGGCATAGTCGATTAGTGTCTTTCACAATATTGGATAGAAAGGAACGTCCTCGATCACTTATCATCTCTTTGGGAGCACCGTGCTTGAGTATGATTTCTTCAACTATAAATTGGGCAATTTCAGTAGCCTCAGCAGTTGGTCCTTTGTAACTGTGAATCTCGTCAGGTAATCCGTGCAGACAATAATCCATCGGTTCCCGTTCCGAGTAATTGGGAAGCGTCCAAGCAAATCTATTCCAATTTTAGCGAATGGTGCATCAGGGGGCTTTATTGGATGAAGTTGTCCAGGTGGAAGTCCAGGTGGAGATTTCCGTCTTTGGCATTCTCGACAGTGTGCCACATAACGGCGTATGCTGCCATATAGTCCTGGCCAATAATATTTCCTCCTTATCCGATCATGAGTTTTGGTGAATCCGAGATGACCTGCAGTTGGAGCATCATGAAGACTCGTTAGTATGTCGCGACGGAGTTCTTTCGGGACTACCAAGAGTCATTGCTGTCCCATAGGGTCGTAATTTCTTTTATAGAGTACCCCGCTTCTCATTTGGTAACCTCGGCATCCGTCGCCTTTTTGGGTAGTTTTAATTATGGATTTCAACTGCTTATCTTTCAGCTGTTCTTTTCCGTAGTCTGCGATGACAGCAAAGAAAGGAATTTCTCCATTGTCGTCGACTGATGTCTCAGCAAGGGGCTTTCTTGACAGTGAGTCAGCGTCAGAATGTTTTCGACCACTCTTATAGATGACGTTGATGTCGTACTCCTGTAACCTCAAAGCCCAACGGGCAAGTCTTCCAGATGGATCTTTAACATTAGCCAGCCAGCATAAAGAATGGTGGTCCGTCACTACAGTAAAAGGGTTTTCCAAACATGTATGGTCTGAATTTACTGATCGCCCAAATGACAGCAAGGCATTCCTTTTCGGTTGTAGAATAGTTCTTTTCAGCTGCGGTCAGGGATCTGGAGGCGTAGGCTATTGGTCTTTCCTTACCATCTTGATCCTGTACTAATACTGCATCGATGCCATAGCCACTAGCGTCTGTATGTATCTTCGTTTCAGCGTTTTGCAGGAAATGTCCCAAAACCGGGACCACTGGTCAGTAATTTCTTGAGCGTTGCGAAAGATTCACTCTGCGATGTGCCCCAAGAAAACTTTGCATCTTTCTTTAACAACTCATGCAAGGGCTTTGCGATATCGGCGAAATTCCTGATGAATCGTCTGTAATACGAGCACAGGCCTAGAAAACTTCGAACATCTGCAACATTTTCTGGAACAGGGAACTTTGTCACAGCAGCTGTCTTTTGTGGATCGGGATAGATCCCATGTTGATCTACTAAGTGTCCCAATATGGTCAGCTTCTTTTTGCCGAATGAGCATTTGTTAGAGTTAAGCGTCAACCCTGCCTCTTGAATACACTGCAAAACTTTCCTCAAGCGTAATTGGTGTTCTTGAAAATTTGGTGCATACACAATGATGTCGTCTAAATAGCAAAGACAGATGTTCCATTTGAGTCCTCGCAGTTCTGCATCCATCATTCGTTCGAATGTAGCGGGGGCATTGCATAGTCCAAAAGGCATGACTTTAAACTCATAGAGGCCGTCTGACGTCACAAAAGCTGTCTTTTCTCGATCTTTTTCATCAACTTCTATTTGCCAGTAGCCTGACTTCAAGTCCATCATAGAGAAAATTGTCGCACCGGCAAGACAATCTAAAGCATCGTCGATGCGTGGCAGCGGATAGACGTCTTTTTTAGTGACTTTGTTCAATCTTCTATAATCGACACAGAAGCGCCATTCACCATTTTTCTTCTTCACAAGCACGACGGGAGATGACCAAGGACTGTTTGATGGCTGTATCACGTCTTCTTTTAGCATCCGCTGTACTTCATTTTCAATTATTCGTTTCTCAGTTGCTGATGTACGATAAGGTCTCTGCTTAATTGGAGCGCTGTTACCTGTGTCAATCTTGTGCTTTACACCATTGCATCTAGATTTTCTCGATTTTCTGTTAATATCGAAAACATCACTATACTCTTCCAGCAGATTTAACAGCACGTCTACTTCTTGACTAGTTAGCTCATTATCTAACATTTCTTTAAATTTTCCTCGAATCAGTGTCTTTCCGGGCCTATGTCTTTTGGTATGTTCTTTATCAGTATCATTCAGCGAACAGATGGAGTTATTTTCGATTACTGTTCAACGAGCTATATTCATGCTCTTTGGTATTATCTGAGTTCGTCCAGAGAAATTTGTTACCCACATTTTACAACAATTATTTTCTTCCGTAATGATTGATGCTGGTATGGATAGGTCTCTTTCCCACATGAGAGTTTTGTTGCCAATAACCATAGCTTCATCTGCTTCTTGAATTTCTGGAAAAACGGTACATATTTGCCTCAATTACGTAATCTGTTGCGGCAAGCAAGGGAGAATCAGGTTTATATACCACGGTGTCTGGGAGAATTTCCGATAGTTGAAGCTCTTCATTCCCACAATCTATAACAGCATCAGTGGCACGGAAAAAGTCCCATCCAAGTATCATTTTATGGCTACATCGTGGAAACACAAGAAAGTCAAATGGTTTCACAATTCCATTCAAGTTGACTTTTAATACACAATGTCCTGAGGCGGCTACAGGCCTTCCAGATGCAGTCTTTAATATAGGTCCATTTTCACTAAACATAGGTACATTCAATTGCCTGCGAAATGCTTCAGATATAACCGAATAATCGGCACCAGAATCGACGAGGGCTTTTACACACTGTCCATTTACGGTAACATAGGTGGTATTTTTTTTGTAACTTGGTTATAATGTACGCCGGAGGATTTCCTTTTATTGCGGCCTCACCTCATGCATAGGTCGCTAGAGCAAGTTTTCCTTTTTAGCTCGGCGTGGAGAACGGCTAAGGCGACGTATAGGTGACTGCGACTGTCGGCGGCTAGAAGAGCGATGGGGATAAGGCGAACTATTTCTGAAACTAGAAGATATGGGCTGCGAATAATTCTCGTCGGAGCTGCGTAGGGAGTCAGTGTCCATATCTCGTCCGGGATTGGATGTCCAAGAGGTGTTTGCATCCGCGAATACTCTGCGTCTTTCTCTACAGTACCTTAGCACGTGCCCTGGACGTCCACAATGGTAACAAAGGGGTACATTATTGATAGTTCTCCATATATCTGTCTTTCGTTGCGGAACGGTGCTGTTTCTGGATTCACGCCTTGGTTGAGGCCTGACCGGAACTGTTCGTCTGGGAGTGAAGGTACGTCTTTTTGGACCCGTGAGTGGTGCCAATGCTTCCATAACTTCTTCTCTTATTAATGAAGCAACGTCCGTTGGAGATTCGCATTCATCGTTTGTGCAGGAACTCGTTTCCGGCAAGAACTTTTTAAGCTCTTCCTGCACAATTACTCGTATCAATGATGTTATATCACCAAAATCTGCTTCGGCTGACATTGTAGCAACATTAGGAAGCCTCTGGAATCTTGGCCGGGTGACACGTTTACGTCGAAGAGTTTCTATTTGACGACAGCGTTTCACGAAGTCATCGACAGTTTGAATATCCTGAACCAACAGGACCTGGTACAAATCTTCTGCAATCCCTTTCATGAGATGAGCCACTTTCTGTCCTTCTGGCATAGAGGAGTTAACTTTACGACACAGGGCAAGAACGTCTTGGATGTAAGATTCGGCCATTTCACCAGTTTTCTGCGTCCGTGTAAGCAACAGTCTCTCAGCTTGGCTCTTTACGTCGTCCGTTCGGCAGAACGTGTTTTTAAGTTATTTTTAAATGCAGTCCAATTAGTAAAACTTTCCTCATTGTTGTCGAACCATTGTCGAGCTGTTCCAGCAAGATAGAAAATAACATTCGCCAGACACATCGTTTCATCCCAACGGTTATAGGTGGCAATTCGTGTGAAGTTTTTCAGCCACCTGCTGACATCTTGTTCGTCCTCTCCCGAAAAGATGCACGGATTCCGAGGTAGCTGGTATGTCATGATGGGTACAGGAGTAACGTTAGCTGGAACGGTACTAGCCTTTTCTGGGACACTGTCCTTATCATCAGCCATCTTTCTTCTAACTCTCCTTGGATCGGGTAAGGGGCCAAACTCAGGAGACAGTCCTTGAAGGCGTTGACATCTGCGTGGCTCTTCCGTAGTTTGTATAGTACCCGGAGCTTCCACCAAACTGTCGCGTAGGTATTAAATGAGAACGAATGAAGACAACAAGCATGAACCAACTCGAAGCTTTATTTCACCAACTCAAGGCTACACCAGCTTAAATACACTCGAGGGGTACTTTCTCGAATGGAACATTCCAAGTTTGGAAGTTCTAGGAATTAAATAACGATTAACATAAGAATTAACATAATAACAATTAGCATATTTCCGAAGGAGCTAGAAACAAATACAAAGCAATCTTTAAACCAAAACGAATTTTAGGACACTTGCCTCCAACGGGGATCGACCTCACCACCTTCTGATCTGTAGTCAAGCGCTTTACCTCGGAGCCATAGGTTCACACAACGAATAATTACAGTTTAGCTATATTTAGTGAGGTCGGCCTTGATCAACCAGAAGGCTCTCCCGAGTACAGAATGCTTTCGTTACAGTATGATTAATTGTTAACACTGCCAGTTCCATTTGAGTACTGCGATACCAGGTATGGTTGTAACTCATCACTAATTTAGTAATAACGTCTACATATCGATAAGTATTCATATCAGTAAAGTAATTCCACATCAGAGTTTTCAGAGTTCCATTAAACTTTTCCACAATGGACGCTTTCGTGTTGTTATTCGTAGTAAAAAATGAGATGTACTTTTTATTCATATATTTGTAAAAAAAAAAATACGTAAATTTTTGGCCTGCATCTGTCTGTAGTATACAATGTATGTGTTCAGAAAATAACTTTTCTAAAAGCTAACACAGTCATTTAAGCTTTTTTATCGAATAAAGGAAAAGCCCAAGCATACTTCAGTAAGACGTCGACGCAAGTTAGTATTTCTACCGTCATTATACTTCCATAGAGATTGCATATCAACTAAATTAGCTTGAAATTGCTGATTCATTTTACCAACCATCACCTGATATTTTCTAAATCTTTCTTACAAGCTTATGCGAAGTGTAAGAATTTTTGCTTTACAACCCTCTTTGGATATAAGACTTTGAAAATAGATATTTCCTTGCTCGATATAAAGTAACCAAACTTCTTAGTTGTTCAGGTGTTTGATAAACCTTATTTAAATTCATTGTAATGATAATGTATAGTTACATTAGTTCAAAATATATAGATAGAATAGCGCACGTGTTTAAGTCGTGTGCACTAATGAAATGAGAAATTTAAGTTAATGGATTTTATAGAAAATTTGAAATATTTAGCAAATATATATATATATATATATATATGTGTGTGTGTGTGTGTGTGTGTGCGTATTAACTATAATTAAATAAAACAGACAACACATAAAAATACACACAAAATATAATCGCAAATAATTTACTTCAAATGTACGATCTGGATAAGGTTCAGAAACATACAATTCCTTCGTGCTTTTAATCAAGCCAAAGCGCGACATGTCTAAGTTATTCTAAAATTCTTCGGTAACATAATTAATAATTGGACCTTTTGGTGCGCAAATTCTTGGGTTTAAAGTTCTAAGTTCATGGGAAAAATAGCTGCACTACCATAGCGATGAACTCAACGATCATGATTCATTGTCATACAATCACGTCCTAATTGATTTCATAATTTTCTTCACATCTGACTAACTGGGACACAGTATTGATGCTTGCATCTAAATGACATTTTAAAAGTTCTATCATAGACGTTATCAATGCAATTTCAGTGTCGGCATTTCCTGTCTGCGACGTATTCTCAGATGGCGACATTTGCTTGTGAACTTCTTTCGTGATCATTTTAGAAGAAAAACTTTTACATGACAGTTCTTTGGTGATACATGAGTCACATGTGAATGTTACGCAAAGTTTCCAATTAGGTACCAGTTAGAAGGCATATAGTTGGTGTAAACACGGGAACAAAATCCTCTCGCTCTCACTGAAAATAACGTTGAATAACGTTGCAAGGTTTATCTTCAATGTTTGCTGTTGAAAGCATCTATTCCTCTTCAATAATTTCGCTGTTAGAAGATATACATAACGGGCCTAAATAGTCCAATTGTTTAGTGAGAGACCTGCCGCGAGACTAGTTAAAGAGTGACTCCTATCTTCAGTATGCCCTATTTGTTCCTCCAAAATTTTCTGATATGTATCGTCATAGTATCAGAAAAGTAAGACATGACTTCATAATAATCACCACATAAATGAAAAAAAATTCTGGTATATCCATAATAATGGAAGAAACGTTATTTGTAGGCTCTTCTCCCAAACGTATCTTTTTTGTAGAGTTATACTACAGTTACACTAGAGGACAGTTTCATTTCAAAAAAATATATAGAAAAAACAGTAGAATGATTTAAGAAGAGAATTTGTGACAACACGATGCTACACGCGCATAAATGAACTTTGCAACTGCCGAACGTCTATGTTGCTAAAATCAGTTTCTAAATTTATTTCCTTCCAGTCAGCGTTAAAATACTGCATACTCATTCATCCAAATGAACCATTCGATTTTTTTCTAACTCTGAAAATCAATTCATTTAACAGAAAAATTTGCACCGCTCAACTCCACTCATAAATACTTTAACCTATTGAGCACTGCAACAGAATAGAGCGCTAACTCCCTATTCTATTGCATTGAATACAGCGGTCCGCCCAAGAATACAAAATAGATTTCGGAGGAAAAATATGGCAAAACACAATTTCACTCCCAAAAGATAGTATGGGGTAAATATTTTCAAATTAGATTTTCTTTTAAAATATGACAAACTTGCTACAGTATTCACCGATTTATACTTTTTACTTTAAAAAAAAATAGATTTTGTTCAATTTAATCGCAAATATTTAATTTCATCTTATTTAATAATAAAATTTTATGTAAGCCCAAAAAGAAACATGAAAAATTTGTTAAGTATTGCTCATAAAGTGAGAAAAACGGTGTAGAAATAACCATAAATGATAAAAAAAATATGTGGAAAAGCTTGAAAAAATGTCGTTAATATTTAAAAAGTGCGGATTCATTACTTGCGCCCTTTAAAAGGGTGATCCGGTTGCGGCAGAAAGTGGACCGGTAAGTTAGCGTTCCATTCTCTTATGCAGTTCAGTGCCTAGATCCAGCCAACCCCTCTCATCTTCCACGAAAAAAAAAAAAAAAAGGTTTAAAATGCCAGAGTGTTGCCATTCCATTAAAATCAATCTCTGTGTTACCATTTTGTAAAATAAATCTATACAGCACCTTTCAATTCAACTTTCTGCGTCCTGCAATTTAACCCTCAGCGCCCTACAATTCAACTCGATGACGTTATAGCAACACCATATCTGGCCTAAGACTCCGATAATAGGAGCTGACGCATATCCATTTTGTTTCGCATTATTGGTACGCAGCTCAGCATCAATCTACCGCAGCCGGAGTTGGGGTTGCCTAACACTCGGTTCTGATTGGCTGAACCGGTTCTGATTAGCTTGGTTTTTCGACTGAACTTCAATTTGTGCCCCAAATCTGCGAGGATGCGTCAGCCTGTATTATAGGAGCTCTAATCTGGCCATACCCACTACCAGTCACTTGGTGCCACTGTTTCCATTTCCCCAATTTCTTCCAAAATAATCATATCCCCATTACTGGTGAGGATTGATAAAATAATTATAATTTAAAATAATTGGGATATAGTTTTCGAACATATTTTTTTTTTATCATGAGAGACGGCAGTATCTCGAGTGACGCAGCAAAAACCGAAAACCGAACGCCCAAAACCGAAATTTCCGTCACTCTATATATACGGCTAGAAGGACATCAAAGAGAAATTAAAACGCTGACATTTAATATCTCGGCAAATATGAGGCATATCGTTTTGATTTTTTCACATTAGTCTTATATCTATGGTCTAATTCAATCCTGAAATTTATACATTTCTACATGCAATAGATTTTAAGAACTGGAAGTCCATTTTTAACTAAATTTGGGTAAATGTAAGTCCCCTGAAAATTATCTCGAAAATGGCTCGGGCGATTTTTTAAAAATTAATATATTATATTAATCGGTTTTAGACTAAGCGAATGTGGTTTCGCGTTAACGTAGGAAAACTCTTGTTTTCTATATAATCCACTTTTAAAATCGGACTATTTTCCTACGAGATTTCTCATAGGAATACATGGGACCGCATCACCTCTTTTGACTGCTCTAAGATAAGGTTAAATATCTCGTCACAGGATACAGTTAAGCCTTCTGCATGTAGCGAATAAATTATTTAGACTCATTTTTTCATACAAAAATATATTTTTAATTTGTAATATGTATGTATTAAATTAAATTGTCGCTTATATATTTTTCTTTTTTGTTCAGAATATATTTCACATTTTATATATCTGCATTTCGTTGAAAAACTATTTAGATTAATTTTTTATATAGGGCAAATATTTTTTAATTATACGCATTCAATTTTACTTTTATTTATAATAAGTTTTCAATTTTTTAAGGATAATATATTTCCGGTTGGTTAGATAATATTTCCCATTGCTCAGCAGAATATCGTTCTTACAACCAACCATCAACCAACCATTCGCTGCAACGTGCAACGCCTCGTATTCATCCGCGTAGTTTTGTAAACAACAGAGGAATATTGTAACTTTTAAGCTTTCAGTGTTTCGTAAAAATCTGAACTTTTTATATATGTATTTAGTTTTAACCATTGCAATACAAAATAGAATAAAAAATAATTAATGCCTGATTTTAATTATAATGACTTAAAAAACTTGACTTTATAACTTTTTTGTCTGTCATGACAAAAAATTTTAGCTTTTATCAGTTTAGTGTGTCTGTTTATTTATTTATTTTAAAAAGAATTTTATTTGTATTATACATTAAGTAAAATTAGTAGTCAGATAGTCTTTAAATAAAAATAATAAGATGACTATTTTAGCTTTTGATTATTGATAACAAAAGAAAAAAAAGGATGTGTGTGTGTGTAATACAAGAGTCGTACTTGTCCTGACATTCCTGAAAAAAAAAACTCAAAATAAATCATTTAAAAAATAAGCAAAATAATCATTTAAATAAATTTTACTTATGATTTTGGATAGCGTGGCGCAAAAGATAAATCAATTTATTGAAATAAATACATTTCAATGCATAAGATAGGATCAGTGAAAGTAATATATTTAAAAGTGTATTGAAAAATTAAAAGTATTGTTTGTATGTGTAAATATACTTTAGAAGACAAACCAAAAATAATTTAAATTTAATTTTAAAACAATACTATTAAATTCATGTGAAGGTGTCACTCGAATTTTGATATCATTTCTTTTAAAACCCATATTTTGAATTCAGGAGAGATGTGAATGAAAAAGCATCAGCGAATAAATTTTATATATCTTTTCATGTCAAAAATAATAATTGCATCTGTGAATGTAAATAAAATAAAAAAGAAAATGATGATATATTTTTTTAATTATTAACATAGCGTCACTGAAATTTGATATCATTCCTTTTAAGACCCATATTTAAAATTCTTAGAGCCAAAAGAAACTGCTGCGTCACAACTTTTAACCCGTTAAGGGTTTTTGTACTGATTCCCTATACGTTTAATAAATAAATGATTATTTTATAAGAAAACATGAATAAGTTGTTTAAAAGAACTATGTCAGACTTAAAGTAAGTTATAATAAAAGGTGTATCATGTCTCCTCTACCTATATTTTTTTTTACACTTTAAACACATATAACGGTTTTTCTTTGAGTAAAAGTAATTTATTAACGAATATCGCCTGGTATTTTATCTTCAGAACTTTCCAAATTCTGCGTTATTAATTTTTTTATTACGATTCATACATTTTTTATAGCTAATTCTAGTTATATTAATTTTGTTTCATTTTGCTTTGTTACACTATTAATATTATATTTTTATTCTAATTACTCTTTTCTTACATTATTTTATAATTGTGTTTTATGGCACTGTGGTATCGTGGTCACATACATATAATTAAAACATATCATTTCTTTAAATTAAAGTCTAATAATGCTTAAAGTGATAAAAAACATAACACTGATTTAAAAAATACCTTTTTAATGCAGATTACATATGTTTCGTTCACTCTATCGGTGACATCTTCAGATCTAAATAATAAATACAATATTCTCGCATACTTTTGAAAATGGTAAACATAAACCACGAGATCGCATGTCCAAGGCTAGCAGGTGCTTAAATTGGTCAAACCGGGAAAAGTGAAAATTATTATTTGTTTTTATTTTTATTGCTTTTTCAATCTATCGATCATCGCGTGCCAAATTTGAGCTAATTCAAATGAAGCGGCTTCGTTGCAAATGTTATCTTTTCGCAAATATATTTCTATAGATTCATGGTTTCCCAGTTTGACCAATTTAGGCACCTGCTAGCCTTGGACATGCGATCTCGTGGTTTATGTTTACCATTTTCAAAAATATGTGAGAATATTGTATTTATTATTTAGATAAGATGTCACCGATAGAGTGAACGAAACATATGTAATCTGCATTAAAAAGGTATTTTTAAATCCGTGTTAGGTTTTTTATCACTTTAAGCATTATTAGACTTTAATTTAAAGTTAACAAGTAATTGTATATTATTTATATCATTTCTTATTAAACGAAAAAGTTTTATTTTAATAAATAACAATTGTAAAAACATGATAATTAAATATTAGATAGTATTACAAGACATTCCCCGTACATCCAAGGAACACTTGCTTTCCTATCGCCCAAAACGAAGATCCGTCTACTCAGAACACAAAAACATGTCTGATCCCAACTGTCGAATAACTCCATCTCCTTCTCTGCATAATACTTCGGATCCTACTTGATTGACATCCCTTCTTCCTTTCTCATCCCTTTTCTTATCACAGGGTTCTTCGGAATCCATTTCTTTTATCATGCTATCAATATGAATAACTTCCTGGCACATTTTAAATCCCTTCAGATAGTCTTCTTATAGAAAAAGTCCACACACATTTAGAAAGGCTATACAAAGCGTGAAAAGTCTTTCATTCTTATTTGAAATGAAGAAACGAGATCTTCTCGCTAGGATAATCCTCTGAAAATAGGTGTCAATCAAGTCCCATCACTTCTCCTATTCTGTGATTACTTTAATCTATCATAATGAATTATGTTGATGGTCCCAAACCATCACAGCACACTCGAGTGTTGGTCAGTCAGGTCTCTGAATCCCTTCACTAACTAAATTATTTATTAAATAATTACTTTTATTTTTTAAATATCTCATCAGGAAATTATTTTTCTTTCTTTTATTCTGTATGCTCTTCTTAAAGGATGTCTCTTTTTTAGTTGAAAAAATATTTCTACATCATATATTTTATTTGAAGTGTTAAAATTTTACTCGCAGCTCGTGAGCTTCATTAAGATTGTCACACATAAAATATTAAATTAAACATAGTTTAGAAATATTTTGTGAATTAAAAAAGAAAAATACATGCTTTAAAAAGAATACGCAGAAAATAAGAGCTATAATGGTCTCGACGTCCGACGTATTAAACAACCCCGACCCACCTGAAGCCGCCGGTCGATGCCTCAAATTTATCGAATTCGGCATTTCTGGTGAGATCTTCGGTGATCGTGTCCGCTACCGTTACGGTCAGTAACCGAGGAAATGGACCAAGATTCCACGCAGCTTCGCCTTTTTCTGGAAGTAGTGAGCTTGACATGGCGACCGCCGCTACTTCACGGAAATGGTAGAGCACGCGGCCCCTTTTCTTTTAACACTAAGCAGAACGGTAGTAGACCCGGCCACTGAAGATGCAGCGGAAAATTTTAAAAGCTAAATTCAATAGATTTAAGACAACCAGAGCCTGGAGCGTTTAATACATCGGACGACCGCGGCGGTTTCGATGTCATTATAGCTCAACCACTGTTACTTCGCGGAAAAGGCGGCGCGATGCGGAATCGGAGGTCCGTTTCCCGCAGTTACTGACCGGAACGATAGTATACTCGATCGATTACGGAAGATGCCACCAGGAAAATTTAAGATTAACTTTTCAAATGATATTAAAGTCCTTAAATATAGATCATATTGTTAAGACTTGTTTTCGTCGTTTTACTTTCTTGATAGCTTTTCATATATGTATAATGAATATAGTGTAAAATAATTTTGAGGTGTCATTAATTAACAACAGGTAAAATGAAGTCATGTGACACATAACAAAAGCTAGAAGATTATTTCAATGAAAAAAGATAGGCGTTCTAATAAAAGTACTAAAACACTGAAAAATTCAATTGTCAAAAACTCGTTTCCTTATAATATCAGCTTACATTTCATATGTGATTTTTATACGTGAGTGCGGCTTTCAGATCACTAACGTTTGAAAAAGATTGGGTGTACATACCACTTTACTAACTCTTCTTCTTAGTTTAGATTAGAGTTCTGAATCTTCGACTTACCAGATTACTACTCTACGATGTCGTGCTTCCTTATTAAACATAACATGTTAGACAGGGGATTTGAAATTTCAGACATTATTCAATTATTCAAACATTGACTGTATAATGATGCAATAAAATTTATTGTCACGCTGGCTGTAGGAATAGCACTTCACGATGACAATTTTCAAAATATAATACCATACTTCGTCCAACAATATGTTCTAATTGCATAGCAGCCAACCTTTGTTAGGTCAGGGCCTGATTACCAACGGGGCAAACATCCACCAGTAAAAAGAAACAGAAATTTTTGCTTTATTCATGACATCATGACACTTAGTTTTTCATGTAAAAGGCGTTTAAATAAGAAGAAAATTTCGACTAAAATTTACTGGTGGAAGTTTGCCTCGTTGGTAATCAGGCTGTGTGTTAGGTGACAATATATCATAAATATAAATTGCATAGCATTCGGAAAATTTTCAGATGTCAACTGGATGTTAATATAACTGAAATTTTAGTGTGCCCCTGTTAAAAAAAAGAGGCCATTTTCAAAAGAAAAAATACATAAATGCAATTTGTAGCAATCGGGCATGTTCTATAGCAATTGGAATAACAAACGGACCGAACATCATTATACCCTACTAACATTTACGCAGTTCGTATAGAAAAAAAAGAGAATTACCGCTAAAATATTAATATAACATTTTTAATAATTACCCTATCTTAAAATTATTCTAATTCCTAAATGTTTCCAACGCGTCATACTATTTTATATTTCTTCTTTTCTCTTTTAGGCGCCCATAATTTTTCTCTTACAATGCTTCTCCAGTATTTCGAATTCGGAACATTTTTATTATTCCAGAAGTTACAAGAAACATTTCTCCCACCTTTTTTATTTTCTGAGAACCGAATTGCAGCCATTTGACGAATTCATCGGCTCCTCTCCAATTCGCTTTCTCCTTGGCTACGGGATTCTGTCGCATTGCGTATTGCATCTCTACGCTCTAACTAATAAATTGCCTTGCACTGGATCAGTGGAGAACTTTTTCGTGGTTTTCTGTTATTCAGTAAGCCACGCCAGCCTGTTTACCTGAAGAATGTTAACATTTATGATCTCCGAAGAATTTGACTCATTGTCTCATGTTTTGACTAAATAAATTCGTGTCAACTAATCTGGGCTGCTTATTATTGGGAAATCACAATGGTATCGTAACATGTTTTCTTCTGTTCGACTGATACTATGAAACAGCTCCATTATATAAACTTCAACTATATAGGAAATTGCCATCACTGGTCTAAACTATGCCATAAATCAGAAAACACATTTTTTCTATAAAAAAGAAACACTTTTATCTTTATTACAAAGTTTCCAATTCTGTTAAATTTTCTTCACATTTCAGTGAGGTTTTCTTTGATTTACTTCATTATAAATCTACACTTCTTAATGTAAAGCTTAAAAAAAAAAAAAAAAAAAAAAAAAAAAAAAACATATAATAAAGCAACAATACTCAATTAATTATTAATTTTTCCAATCCAGTACTTAATAAAATTAATTTTCAAAATATTATTAACAATGACAGTAACTTCTTTCCTATTAAACATTTGACTATACACAAAACTTACAAGTACAATGTTACATTAGGGCGCCGTACTATTAATTATAATCACTTTGCAAAATTTTTAACTGTTAATGAGAATCCACAATGTTTTTGTAATAATCCATTGTATAGTAAGTTTGTTTACGCTTATCATGGTCTTATTATTACTGGTGATTTAACTAGGACTTCCCTCAAAGGGATTAGTCTGAGTGATATTGCTGAGAACATGGGGTTAGCAATTACGATATAAAGAAGATACAATATATGAAAAAGAGCAAATTAAATGATATAATTACAAAATATCATATATAAATTCATATATACTGTTATGTTTTCATATATATTTTTTTACTAGCAAGCTACGCCCGCTGCGCTGGTCGGTTTCTACAAATGAACCTTGAATCAAACGAAATATATCGTTTAATTTGACCTTGTATTTGAAAGCAATCTGTATATTTACCTGGAATACCCTTCAACATTACTGAAAAATGACGCCATTGCGCTATTGTATTTTCTAATGTGCAGTCAAAATTTTAGCTGTTAAGGACCAACACTTTTATTTGGTCATTTATAGTTAGGGTTTGCTAAAGAATGATAAAACTATATGCAATATACTAAAACCATTACTAAAAATTATCGAACTAACAATGCAAACAAATTAACTAACAAAATCCATCCAGTAGAAGTTTTTATAAAGGCTAATCTTTGATAATCGGGTTCATCTGATTATAGAACTTTTCCACATAATTCTAAAACTAACATAGAACGATATGAAATATACTAAAACTATCCTTAAAAATTACCCACTTAACAATAATGCGCAAAAAATATGGTCAGTAAAAACTTTCAAAAAGGCTAATCTTTCGGAATCGGGTTCACCTGATTATATAACCTTCACACATAACTGTTTGACTACGCAACGTAGAACAATATGTAGCACACTAAAACCATACCTGAAATAGCATCTAACTAACAATACAATCTCATCAAAATCCGTCCAGTAGAAATTTTTCAAAAGGCTAATCTTTCATAATTGGATTCACCTGATTATAGAACTTTCCCCCATAACTCTATAACTATAAGCAACCTAGAACGATATGTTATACAATAAAACCTTGCCTGAAAAATTATCTATCTTACAGTTTAAGTTCTATGAAAATCCATTCAGCAGAACTCGAGTTATAAGCAGCCGGAACGAAATTTCATATATAAGGTAGAAGTAAATAGAAGTATATTGCTATTAATATAATTTACATTTGAATAAAAAAAAGGTATTTTTCGGTTAGCCGGGCGACAGTGATATATGTACACATATATATATATATATACACACATAATAAGGGTATATATATATATATATATGTGTGTGTGTGTGTGTGTGTGTGTGTGTGTGTGTGTATATGTGTATGTGTAGATATATGTGTGTATATATATATATGTGTGTGTGTGTGTATATATTACATGTATATTTATCACTGGCGCCCGGCTAACCGAAAAGTACCAAAAAAAATACTCCAAAAATGCTGTCGTACACTTGAAAAAGCACCTTTTGGCTTAAAATCAAATTGTTTGGGGACAAAAGTAAAATCAAAATCGCCAAAAACAAAATAAAAGATAAGTTGACAAATATTGTTCCAATAGCAGTGTTGCAAATTGAATAATGTTTTAAGCATTACGAACTTTCTAAATGATGTTTGAAATAAATATTTTCGTTTTATAATATTATCTCTCATCAAAACTGTTTTTCTTTTTTTTCTTTTCTTTCTCTTTCTTTCTTTTTTTAAATAATAAAATAAGTAACAGTTTTTTTTTTTATTTTTCGAGTTGTATAGCCATTTCAATTCTTTCTGCAATAAAAAAAACACATTTTGGCTTAAATTCAAATTGTTTGGGGTCAAAAGTAAAATCAAAATCGCCAAAAACAAAAGATAAATCGCCATATATTGTTTCAATAGCAATCTTGCCCATTGAATATTTTTTTAAACATTACGAACATTCCCAATCATGTTTTAATTAAATATTTTCGTTTTATAATATTATCTTTTAACAAAACTGTTTTTCTTCTTTTTCCTCTTTCTTTCTTTTTTTTTTAATAAAATTAGCAATTGTTTTTTTTTCAAGATGTATAACCTTTTCAATTCTTTCTGCAACAATAATGGTCGCCAAAAAATTAGCAATGGTAACCTTTGCGGCCAAAATAACAGAACTTTCTATCATAATTCTATAACTAAAGTACATAGAACGTTGTGTTATATACTAAAACCTTCCCTGGGTTCCATATATTTACACTTAAATTCAAACTTTTGCCCCATGTTAATATTAATGTTGTTTGTATTATTAATTAATACTTAGGTGACAGAGCCTCATTCGAAACAAGTGTAAAAGACTTGTACTACAGTTTTTTTTTCTAGGAGAAACATCCGTAATCGGGCCCAGAGCTAATCGGAGAATTTAATGTCATTATTGTTTGTAACTCTTATAGAGTTAAAAAAAAATATTGTTGCTAGCATTACTCTTGTTTGAGACCAGCCTTGTCTGTGTATCTGAATGGGGAAAAGTTCCGTATCATGTGCTGGTTGGCGCCATTGGGGAAAAAATTAAAAATGGTGCTAATAGGCAGTTTTAGCATCTTACCAAATTTTTCTAGATAGTGGAAAAGCATAGTTTTCAAATATTTACAAATATACGTTTATTAAACCATGTTTTTGCGCCATCTTAAAAAATTAAGTAATAAAATAAAATTTTATTGCCATTTTTGATATTTTAACAAGTAATGAAAATACATAACAAACATATTTAACAAAAGTCCTTCCGGCCTGTACCGGCAGGAAAAGGTAGCTTTCCTATATCTTCGTTTTAAAATTTGAACTAATGTTACACGAACACAGCAAGTTAAAATGCAAAGAAAATGTTTACAAAAGATTCGTTAATACTGAATTTGAATAATAAATTCGCCAAATTATTGAGCTATAGCCAAGTTGGCTTCATTTATGAAGACTTATTTTGGTCGCCAAATTTGGCGATATTTCGCCAAATGTCACCCAGTTTGGCGAGAATTTGGCGCTAACGGATATGAATATATAGTTTTATGCGTATGATTGGGAAAATTATTACAACAATGAAATTTTTTGTAATGTGCTGTCTTGTTTCAAAATGTCAGCCACCCTAGAATTTCAAACTGCTCTATCTCAGCCATTTTTTAAGATAGAGGTAAACCAAAAAATGCTCTGGAATCCTCGTATCAAGGCCTAACACTTAATTAAAAAATAAATTTGATTTTTTAATTTTTATGAATATTTATTTCAGTTTTAAATTTTTAAATGGCCGCCATCTTGAAACAAAATGGCGGACCAAGCTGGCCAACGAACTCGGTTGAGACATTGGTGAGCTTAATACACACAATTAGTTTCATCAAAATTGATTTATAAATACGAGCGTTATATATGCATATATATATGGATATATATATATATATATATATATATATATATATATATATATATATATATATATATAAATCAACATTTCAACGGAGGGTGGTTTTGGGGTCTGGGGGTCATGATCGGTGAAAATATATCAAAATTTTCCGGAACTGCTTTCCTCTGAACGGCTGCAATAGGTAGCTTTATACTTTTTTGTATTGAAAGATACCTAAAACTAAGAGACATTTTTGTGATAAATAATTGTTATTGTCAGGGGGGCAAATTGTAAACAATTAATAAGCGAACTAAAAATTACCGAAAGTAACTTGTGGGAATCTCAGGAAAGAAATATCTGATATAAATAGCATTTAAAATCTTAAAATGGAGAAGTGGTCCATATAAAAATGCAAAACATTATACGCCTGATATAAGTATTTTTTTATTTTTTTATATTTCCGAAAGCACAGATAAAAGGGTGAAAATTCCGGCACAGATGTCATATACTCACCACGTTGGCGCGATTTTTTTCCTCGCCAATTTGGCGAAAACTGTTTGTTATGTTTATTTACTTTTATTTTTTATTTTAATTCTATAGATTATTTTATATGTATATCAATATTTATTTATATCACACTGTTATTTATTTATTTTTTTTCCCTTTTTAAAATAATAGAACCTATTTCATTTATTATGTTATTTTAATTTTTATACTAGCTGACCCGCCCGGCGTTGCCCGAGCCCTTGTAATAAACTTAAATCTCTTAAAAAACGGAACTCTGGCCACGGTCTACGATGGCTTCGGAACCGTATACCAGGCATGCTCGTACGCTCTAGAAAATCTTTTATTTCCCCCTACCACCGCCAGGGGAGCATTCTGTTCGAAACAAACCTCTTTCCGAACGAACTTCTGAGACAGGTCCCCGCTGCCTACGTTACTGTATAGTAGGCGCACTACAAAATTGAGCTGGTTTCGAGAAGATTGGAACATTATTAGCCCAGGTATTGCAATAAGGCACAGTTAGAGAAAATAACCTTGAGTGAGGTGCCGAAGGGAGGAGATGTTCGAGTGTCCTTCAGAAAATGACTAATTAGGAGGCCCACTATGCATGCATAAATATTCGTTCGTTTTGTTAAGCTAGGAGCTTAATTACAAAGTTGGCTTAAACTCTTATTTGTAAATAGTGGTAACCGCTACTCATAAATTTAATTTAATGTTATAAAGGGTGACTATTAAGTTAAACATAATGTTTGGAATCACTTGCGTTAAAATCGGAAAGATAGTTGCTGATATATAGAAAGGGGGCATAGTTAGGGAAAAACCTTAAATGAGGGGCCGGGGGGAGGTGGGTTGTTCAAGTACCCTTCAGCAAATGACTAATTAAGAGGAGCACTATGCATCTTTCGAAATTCGTTCGTTTGCTTAAGCTAGGAACTTAATTACAAATTTGGCTTACCCAATTATTCGGAAATAGTGGTAACCGCTACTCATAAATTTAGTTTAATGTTATAAAGAGTGACATTTAAGTTAATTATAATGATTGGAATCACTTGTGTTGAAATCGGAAAGATAGTTGCTGAGATATGAAAACGGAGCATAGTTAGAGAAAAAAAAAACCTTGAAAGGAGTGCCGGGGGCGGTTGTTCAAGTGTCCTTCAGCAAATGACTAATTAGGAGGACCACTATGCATTTTTCAAAAATCGTTCGTTTGCTTAAGCTTTGAACTTAATTGCAAATTTAGCTTAAACTATTATTCGTAAATAGTGGTAACCGCTACTCATAATTTTAGTTTAATGTTATAAAGAGTGACAATTAAGTTAATTATAATGTTTGGAATCACTTGTGTTGAAATCGGAAAGATAGTTGCTGAGATATGGAAACGGAGCAGAGTTAGAGAAAAAACCTTGAAGGACGGGCCGGGGGAGGGGGGAGGGTTTGTTCAAGTGTCCTTCGGCAAATGACTAATTAGAAGGATCATACTATGCATCTTTCAAAATTCGTTCGTTTGCTTAAGCTAGGAACGTAATTACAAATTTGGCTTAAACTATTATTCGGAAATAGTGACAACCGCTACTCATAAATTTAGTTTAATGTTATAAAGAGTGACTATTAAGTTAATTATAATGTTTGGAACCACTTGCGTTGAAATCGGAAAAATAGTTGCTGAGATATGGAAACGGAGCATAGTTAGAGAAAAAACCTTGAAGGACGGTCCGGGAGGGGTGGGGTGGGGTTGTTCAAGTGGCCTTCAGCAAATAACTAATTAGGAGGATCACAATATATCTTTAATGATTGAGTCATATGGATAAGCTAGGAACTTAATTTGAAATTTGTCTTACTACTTTTACACTACTATTCGGAAATTCTGGTAACTGCTTTCTAGAAATACACCTTGAAGCTTAAATGTAATTACACCCTTGCCCCTCTTAATTCCCGCAAATATAAAAAAGAATCTGTTGAATAAAGTTTTCTGTATTAACAATCGCCATCATAATAATAAATGTCATGTAAAAAACAACTTAAACCCGACTAATTGTCATGAAGAAAAATATGCCTGCAAAATATTTCAATCAGTGGGACGTATGTGTAATTTGTCATGTACAGATGGCGTGACATTCGCATGGCTCCTCTACGCTGATAACTTCAATCCATGTTGACACCATTTAGTTAGAAATCCTTATTTATGCATCGCTACTCTGGTTTATTTAATTACTTCTGTGAAGAATCGATGCAACCAACCAGTGAACCAACCAACCCAAGAGAATAAAAGCGTATTTTTAATGAGAGTTCTTTGTGCATTGTAATTAATATTTCATAAAGTAATTAAAATATTAAAATTCTGGAGTAATGGTGCAACAGGAGAGGGTTTGGACTACCTATATCTAAATTTCCAGCCTTTTAGGTGGGCCAGATTTTCCTAGCCATCGCCAACAGACACACACACAGACACACAGAGCGAAACTTTCTTTTATTAGTTTAGATATAAATAAAAATTCACGTGCTATTATTGCACGCTAATTTGTAACTAATATTCAAAAATCGATTTTCGTCAAATTGGCGGGGGAAAAAATCGCGCCAAAGTGATGTGTATAGGACATCTGTGCCTTGTTTTCATTTCACATATGTATTGGTACTTTCATGTTAACTTGGCGAGTTGATAAATCGTCAAATATTGTTTTCATTACATCTTAATATTTCATTAATTTCATTTAACTATAAGCCTTTCACTCATTTCACTTGAATTACATTCATTAAAAATACATGTCTTTTACTCATTTAATTTAAAATACATGCCTTTCACTAATTCCATTTAAAATACTAAAAAGGGAAAGAAAATAAGAAGAAATGATGCCACAAAAAACTTTTTATTTAAACATCAAAGAAATGTTTCTGATTTACACACGTGAAATCAAAAAGCTAGGCTAATGGTGAGATTTGCGCCAAATCTCTAATACTAGTTATTGCGGGGTTTTTTCTTTCAAACAGAAACAAATCCAGATTAATTTTACATTTTTATTAAATGGAAATATGCTTTATTGTACTGATTTGATCATTGTACTGATATTGTATTTCACTGTGCGTGCATATTTTTTTGCTCCGTGTTACTTCATAAACTTTTGAAATCCTATTATTTACGAAAATTTTCGCCGGTGAAAATGACGTATGCACTAAATTTTCGTGTCGTATGTACTTTAATTGTGCTTTTTTATTTATTTTTTAATATAATTTCCAAACGATTTGACATTTATTCTTGGTAATAATTAGACGTCGTTGTCACCTTTATAGGTACCTGCTGTAAAAATTTGAACGAAATCCGTTAAATATTTTTTGAGTTATGCTTGACGAAAGGTTTTAATATCCATCGTAGCTATATATGGGGCAAAGTAAAACTGCGTTGTGTATGAGTCTTCGTGTTCACTCAGACAACTATTGTTGCAAATGATAATTTACGTAAATTTATGTCATAAGGCACAAAGTTCCGTACACCTTCCAAATATACTATTAATTCAATGTTAAAACTATTTAATCTTGATTAAGATCTCTTTATATACAAAATTTCAATTGATTAGAACAAGCCTCTTGAATATTTTAATGAATGGAAATTTAATGTATTAAACAAATTAAACACAAAACATTACAAACATTTTCAGTATAATCATAATTTAAATATAAAACAGTTAAATTGTAATATTAAGAATTTGCAAAATAAATTTATTATAACATATGTTGACAAATCACAGAATAGTTAGGCCTTTATTTGCAAATATTTTTACAAACAACTGATTTCTAGTGCAATTAACTCAAGTACTATATTTAAAAAATCATCTCTCACTACAGTCATCCATAATAGACACATCCTCAGTTTTTATAAACTCTTAAAAATAAAATCCTACAACTATCATTATCCTTATAATGTTGTCATACCTAAATTTCACAAAAATCCGATAAAATTTCGTACTGTTACAATTGGATGTAATACTTCCAACAATAAAGCTAGCAATTTATTATTAACTATATTTACTAAATTGTATGATATTACTATACAAAACGACAACAAATATTGCATTAAAAATAATATCAACTTGTGAATAATATTAAAAATCTAAATAATATAAATTATGTTAAAACTTTTGATTGTAATGATTTGTTTAATAATATTGATATAAAAGATTTGTTTAAAATTATAAATTTATTAGTCAAAGAAAATAAGAATAATTTAAAATTAAACTTTCCTATTTCTATTTCTTATTTCAAACACTAAATCGCTTCATTTTACATCATGATTACATAAACTTTAATGATACACTATATAAACAATGTACAGGTTTGCCACAAGGCGGTAAAGCATCAAGTATTCTTGCAGATCTTTATCTATATTATTACAAACGAAATATTACCCATAATGATTGCTATTTCTTCAAGTATATTGATGAAGATGATATAATAGTTTTTTATACGAAATGTCAATTGCATTATCTGTTACTCATAAAATATCACAACAATTTAAAATTAAGCAAAAATGACATCACAAATAATGTAATTAACTTCCTTGATATAACGTTGATAGTTACTGATAATAAAAATCTATACATTGATATTTACGATAAACGCAATAACTTTCCATTCAAAGTAAATCTATTCACTAATTAAAAATCATGTTTACATAAATCTTTTTATGTTAATATCTTACTAAACATTGCTCACAGAATAAATCGTCTTTGTTCAAATAAATTTAAAATTCTAAATTTAAAATCAATATATCAGCAAGCTATTCATTACGGGTATCCGTCACATCTCATTAGATCAATATTAAACATACAGTTTTTTCATAATTTTCATTTTTTTTCACACGCATGCACGCACAAAATAAGAGCTATATTGCACTAAATGGGAGAATTAATTAGTGTTAGGAAGTTACATTCTGTTGAATGATTATGGAGGTGGGTGGTGTTGTCTGGTAGACTTAATTTAAGTTTAGTCAAATATAGCTGCATTCTTTTGAGTGATAATTACGAGGTGGGGTGTTGTATTGGTTAATTTTTATACTTTCCTTATTTAATTATTTTTAAAAAAAATTGAAGGTTAAGTTGCTGGTTATTAGTTTCTAGTGGGTAATATTTGGTGTATTTTATGGTAACGATGGTTATGGTATAGCATAGGAATATCCATTAGTTGTTATCTCTTACAGTTAATAACTTATATATATATCAATATATTTTAATCTATAAATTATCTACATTTTTACTAGATAATTAAAGTAATTTACAATATTTTTCTCACATTTATTATATTATGTTCAATTATAAGGTTTGTGTTATTATAGGGATATGTTTATACAAAAGATTATATAGCAATATACATTTTTAATTTATTTTATTTTACATAAAATATAATCTTATTATATTTAGGTTGCATTTTCATATTACCATTATGAACTTAATTTCTAGATTCAAAAGTTGTTATGTGACTTGTAAATTGTTTAATATAATTTTTCAATAGATAAGAATAACATAAATTTTATGGCTTTTTTTTCACAAGGTCTTAAATTATTATTATTATTAACATTTTTATTTTTATATTTTAAATCTTAAATTTTATATTTACTAATATTTAATTTTAATATTAGCTCAGTCATTTTATTTTTATTTAAAGATCCTCTATTTTTTTAATTATAAAACCATTTTTTTAAACACGATAATTCATTTAAATTACGTAAATGTTACATATGTTTAATTATAGATGGCAGCACCAAATAAACGAGCCTAAAATATTCAATTAGAATCTTAAATATTTAGTTTTATATTATTTTTCAGTATGTTCTAATATTGATTGGAATTTATCATTTCTCAAAAAAAGGAAATAAATGTAATTATTTCATAATTTTATATACATTTGTTTTATTAATTATTTTAATTAATATATGATTTTTACAAATTCATCTTTTTTTATTTTTGTTAAATTAATAAATTTTAAAGCTATCTTCTTTTTTCTTCCTCATAGATGGCGCTGCTATAAATATGCATTGATATATCGTAGTCAATAATTCGATTATCATTAAATATATCGTATCATTTCCTCCTCCCCCCCCCCCTCCCGCTGTAAATATTTTAATTTCAAAATTGTCTTCATTGTTATCATTATTAAGATTGGTTATAGTCTTAAAATAAAATAAAAATAATTTATAGATGTATATGAATTATTTTTAAATTTGTAATCCATCTATTTAAAGCCATAGCTAACCTGGTATTTCGTTTTCCAGGCAAATATGAGTTTTATACGCGTGCGCGAGCATTCCGCCAATCAGCTAGAGGCTTTTACTCTCTACAAACAGATTTGTTTCAGCCAATGAGGTGAGGGTATTTCCTGTCTCTAGAGATCTTTAGTCGGGAGTCGGCGTCACAGATAATATATTCCACCAGATGGACAGTGGAGCGAAAACCCGAACCGGCGCGATACAAGCGCCACTACTGAGCACAGTCAAGAACTAACGCACAGGCGCGCGATCTATAAACTGTCAGGTTGTCGCGGTCACATGTACCTGTTCTGTTGGCAGTTGTGTTTATTTAATATCGACACGACAGCTATTTTAGTATTTCATATTCATAAAAGTTCTTTTCAGAGCTATTTTTCTTAAATATAATTAATTTATATTGCCATTGTGCTTGTTTCAGGGCTGTTTTTCTTGCAATTAATTATTGCAAAACGTCAAAAAATAAGGTGTTTTAACACAATCATGTCATTCTTCTGTTTTCCTACAGGAAATTAAAGAAGGTAAGTGATTTCTGTATTTATAAATTATAAATGCACGAATGTTAAAAATCTAGTTTTATTTTACTTTAATGTAGATTTCTTTTTAAACAATTTTTCCTTTTCCTTAACTTTTTATTCATTTCCATTTTTTATACTTATTTTAATTCGCGTTTCCATTTTCATTTTCTTTCCGAAAATTTAATTACACAGAGTTCGTACGGTCATAAAAGTCCTTAAAAATTTTGAAAAGTAATTTTTTATCCTTAAGGGTCCTTATTTTTAAGAAAAATCTGCAAAAAGTCCCTTCTTTTTCTCCATCTTTTCAAAATTAGGGGCAAAAAACTTCTCTGCTGTATTCTTTATTTTATTGTAAAAATAAATAATAGAGCATAGTTAATTTAGTTAAAATTTCCTAATTCAATAGTTTATCAATTTGTATGTCCTTAAATTTTTATTGTTTTGGTCCTCGAATTTTATTTAAAGAAATGAGTACGAACCCTGTTACAAGGGTGAAAATCTACCACATTTGCAAAGATTTTCTCTGCTTCCCCTCCCCCCCCCCAATCTTAAGGGGGGTTTTTTCCACTCTGAAATTTTTTCTGCATATTTCTGCCAAAGATTAAAATATTTAAAACTTAAATTTTCTTTTTCTATCTTATTTGTTTATTTGTAACAATATATAAACAACCAGCTTCTTATTTCTTCATTGTAATATTAAAATAATCAAGCATCTAAATTATTCTTGCTCCTGAAATTTCTGCTTTTTGTCTTCCCCATATCCCAATTGTATAAAGTCTAAAATCATTAAACGTTAAAAAAAATGGAACAGATGTACCATTCACCCACAGTCCGCCATCTTATATTTTAAATCAAAACACATTTGCTTTGTTTCTCATTTCCAAAATAATTTTCATCCATATTTACTTATTATAAACATGTTATTTAATTTAATTGACTCACATTTATTTATATTTAATAATAAAAAAAAAACAAGATGGCAGACTACAAGCGAATGCTACATTTAAGCTAAAAAAAAATCTCCTTTGTTATTTTGCAGTAACAGAAAATAAATAATAAAATGAACAATCAGATTTCAGCACTTTCCATGAAAAATTTACCCTTTTTTAAAACTCCCCCCCCCCTAATACACACCCTTTCTTTATAATTTTCACTTTGCATTTGCACCCTCAATGCACAAAATCCTTAAGCCTATTGAATAATAATAAAAAACTATTTATAACTTTATTAACCCCATTCTTTATTGTAACTAATAAAAAATAATTAATTTTCTAAATTCACTGCTTTGCAACTTTCGATAAAATCTGAAAAACCCAAAGTTTATTAGAATTATGTAAAACTAGACATTGTTATTGCTATAGATTTGTATATTTACATACATATTTGTTTCTAGATTGGAGAAATGGATGTCTAATATCCAGATGAAACTGATTACTAGACCTCATCAATATTTATGCTCGAATCAATTTTAAATGGAAGCATTCACAAATACTTTGAAAAGTATTCTTTCAGAATCTATGCCTACTATTCAAGTAACTGATGTTGATGTCCACAGGAAAGCAAGTTGTGCTGTAATTGGTAATAAAATGTAAGTTATTTAATACCCTTTCATTACAAACAATAATTATGAATTAATATTGGTACTTTTCGGTTAGACGGGCGCCAGTGAAATATATATATATATATATATACTTATTAATATACATATTCATATATATATATATATTACACTGGTGCCCAACTAACCGAAAAGTACCCTAATATTTTTATATCTTTTGTGTTATACATCCATATACTTATCTACTAAATTTCTCGATAAATAGATCATGTATATCAGGGGTGTAAAGACATAGCCTGTAGATTTCCACTATTTCTGTAGCCTTTTTTAATCGCAGAATTCTGCAGTTAAATATGTGCAGAATACTATTCAGAAATAATGATAACTCATGGTTTTCAGTTCAGCCCCTTGAAATATATGTTTGATTATTTTGACTAATGTCTGTGTAGAAGGGATAGAGATATTTTTACATATGGTTTCATTATACACTTTAGCTTTCAGAGTATAACACTTTATGCTTTGATTTAAATTTGCTGCAGTATAATGCATTTTGTTGTATGTATTTTGATAAATATAAAACAATTATTTTACTTAATTATAACTTTAATCTTTAGAACTTAATGGAATAGTAAAGTAGAGTATGTTAAAAATTTCTATATTCTTAAAAAGAATTGTAAAAACTTGCTTTTTATAACAATGTATTCTTTATCTTTTAGATGTTCTTTAAATGATGTTGAAGATTCACCCATGGATAAAAATGCTTCTTTGGTTAGTTGCTCTGCTTTTGTTAGCACCAGTTCAGTTGCATGCACCAAAATCTTCGGTCCAGCTACTTAAACACTGAAATCTGCAGTACAGATACCTACACCAAAATCTGTAGTACAGTTTAAAACACTCAAGAATAGACATCCAGTTTTTCTTTCAAACTAACACCAAAAGATGAAAAAGGAACAGCTATAAATCTTTAATTTACTGGTTTAAAAAACGATTGTATTTCAAAATGCTCCAAACATATTGTAAGAACAAAAAGAGGTAATGAGGAAAATCTGAATTGCTCACAATTAAAAAGTTGCGAACAAGCAGTGACGGTAAACAAAATTTTCAGCATGTCTAAGGCTACGAACGGTGAAATAGATTTTGATGAAATTCTGATATCATTAAAACATAGAAGTGCTTCCAAATATTTAAATTTAACTTCCATATTCAGTGATCATGTCAAATTAAATGTAGATGTTCCTCTTCATGAAATTCCATGCTTGCCATCTTACAGTAAAGACAAAATTTCATTTATTATATGGCTGGATATGTTGCAAGAAAAAGTTTAAAATTAAACTGTGAATTATTGTCAAAATACTTTGTTTAACACTACAAATACAGTAAATCACAATTCTTTGCTAACTCAGTAAAAAAACTGTTCGGGTAATAGTCTAAAAAAGGCTAGTGATGTATTATTTCATATTGTGCAAAAAATGTGTAGTGTTGATACAACTCATATGTTTTCGTCTGCAAATGTTCTACAAAATATGGTTAAATTTCTCTCTGAGATAATAGATTTCAACAGTGTAAATGTTCTTGAAATTCATAAAGATTGTTAGTATAATGATTTCAAAAATTGAAATTCTACAAACACATTAAAAAAATAAATGAAGATTTAAAAACAGTTTTATTCAAAGTGTACAAAAAAGAAGTAGGTTTTTATTTTCTATTATTCAGTGGGTGAGTAGAAAAGGATAACATTCTAAAAATAAAAAAAATAAACTGAGATAGTTTAAGTAACCAATATTAATCAGTATTTTTCTTTGAAATTTATAAGATGAACCCTCATCGACTAGTCCTGCAATCTAATAACAGTGAACATTTCTCTAAAAAAAAATTTTTTTTTTTTACATAAATGTTTATTGTTCTTCCTCAACATTTACATCAACTGAAATGTTATCCTTTTCCCACTCCCCCATTCAATTATGTTACTGTCTTCAAAGTTTATACAATGTTGTCTGTATGGACTTTACAACTTAACATGTATATCTTATGTTAATTCCTTATATTTCTAAATCAGTGATAAAATAAAAAGCTATACCTCTTACAACACAACTCTGATATTTACAGTTATTTGATAAATGTGGATAGAAGGTAAACAGAATCAAACAGGAGTAATGTACAAATTATTTCAACTTAGAAGCTTTATAGCAAAATTATATATTTTTTAAGCAACAGCTACCCAAATATAATGTATTTAATTTTATTTATTTTTATCAATTAGATTATTACATTTTTAATAAGGTGCTTGCCTATTCAACAGAATTTTGATTTAAAACTTTGAAAGGTAAAATGAACTTTTTTCTAATTTTTTTATTATCCAATCTCTTGTGCAAGTTTAATTACAGGAGCCCCCCACCCCACACCAATAAATGATTTTCTCTATTTTGACTGACTATAGTATTTTTTTGCAGTGAAAACTATTTAACTATTTAATATTTTTATCTTACCTAATTATTTCTTCACATTTATAAACAAATCCAACTTCAAAATATTACCTGCAAATGGTTAACTTTTTAATATAAATATCAGTATCTAAGGTAGTTGAAATTTTTTTTATATTCAAATACTCCTTGTGATTTTGTTTTTTAAGTGATAAATCCAAGTCAACATATTTTGGCCATTAGATGCAGAAAGTAACAGAAAAAAATAGATTGTTATTATTGAAATGCTACAGCTAACACCCATTTGTTATTATTGAAATGCTACAGCTAACACCCATTTTTTTTTAATGTTCATTCCACTTCATATCTGAAGTTTCTCTTTTTTTTAAATCTCTCCAATCGAGAAAATTTTCTTTTACAGCTTCACCAAAATGTTAAAGATCATCTTGTTATGCTATTATTTGCTGTAAAACATCTGCATTTTTTTTAAGAATGAAATTATCTAATACTAAATATTGAAAAATTTTAATCTGTTAAATCTTCACATGTTTTAGTAAGTCTAAAAATATTTATAATCATCAATAACTTTACTATTTTGATAATATCAGATAGAGCTTATTTTAGGCATATTCAGCACAGCGACCTGATTCAATGCAGGAATCTACCTGGAAACCGACAAAAAAATTTTCTATGATCAAAAATCTACTATCAGAGAATTATATATTAATGTAATGGAAAACTAGTCTATAATCCGTGCTTTTCAGTTAGCCAGTGCCAGTGAAATATATATATATATGTATCCTATGAATTTCAAAATACATTAAACAAGTTCTTGCATCAATATACATGTATATTTATGCATACATTACATATATATATATATATATATTTCACTGGTGGCCAGCTAACCGAAAGTACCCTATAATCAAATATCTAATATCAATTTTATGTTCAAAATTAATGTGTAAAAAGTTTTGGTACTTCTCCATTATCCTGTCGACCACTTTTCAAAAAAAAAAAAAAAAAAAAAAAAAACTATCGCCAAACTATAGGATTTAACGGCAAAAATGCAGTCCTATTCACTTGACATCAGAAGTATTAAATTATAGGTGCAGATTCCCAACATTTGGAAGGAGTCACTGGCTCCTAAACCCAAAAAATCCAGTGGCCACAATTGTAAAACAAACACATAAAAACAATAGTGTTTATATAGGGTAAAAAACTTAAAAAATAATAATAATGAATTCAAAGTGTAAAGTAATTTATTTAATATAAACACGTGTACAACAAAATTTGAATATTAATTAAATCTTAAATCATATACAGTCAGAAGATTGGTCAAGATCAGTTGGGCAAGATACGGTTTAAAAAAAATATGTATAAGCTAAGCAATCATGCTAGCGGGGAATATCAGAAAAACAATATTTCTTATTTTGATTTTGCCAGACAAAAGCACATATGAAAGAAAATCTGAATTTGTGAGAATATTTTGCACTGTAAAAATCAAAACACACTTCAAACATTTGTTTATATAATTTAAATCACAGTCTATGTAAAATAAAATTATCAGATTCAAACTGTTACGAATAACATTGCTATTCGAATATATTTAATAGTTTGCTATGTTAAACAGATCATTCTGAAATGTTATTAAAATATAACAATAATGTTTGTTATGTGTTTTGGTCTTAATCTTTAAAAAAAATATCAACATTTCACGATAGGGACTGGGAATACCAGAAATTGATTACTTCTAAATCACATGGCGACTTAAACACCGAAAGTTAGTGGCCACAGCAAAAAATTTAGTCGCCACGTGGCGACTGTGAATCTGCACCTATACATTAAATGTGTTTGTTATGTCATGAAGCGGTTTTTAATTCAATATTTACCTGTATTTTTCATGTTTTACTAATTTATTAGTTATTTCATTAATTAAAATAACAATTGCGTCCTTAAACAGCTGTGCCATTGACCGAGATTTTATGCCCCTTGATTTTATGTATCAGTTTGGAAGAGATTTATGCAGAATTATTAGAGTTATTGTGTTCATAAAAAAGTGACATAGATATATATATAAAGTTTTGAACTGGGAGTGGTTGTTTTGGGTTCTAGGAGTCATAATCGGCGTAGGTCTGCAAAAATTTTTCAAAAATTCCAACTTATGGGAGAATGTAATAAATAGTTAGTATTTCTTAAGAAATCTACCTAAAAACAGTAAATTGAGTTACAACACATTATTTAAAAGTATAAAATTAATGTTATCAAATATTTATGATATTAAAATTTTGTATATAAAATATGTTCCAACTGAATTTTTTAGTAAGTAGTTAGAAAATATGCTTTCCATGTAATATTACTTTTTAATGCATGGAATTTTGTATTTATGTTGAAAACATTCATAAATTTATCGTACTATACAGTTGTATTTTTTACAAAATGTGCAATAAATTTTTATTTTTAAAATTTGTCTCTTTAATGTTTTATCATGCTTCAGTAAAGCTTTTTATATGAAAAAAAAAAAAATAATAATAAATAGCAGTGTGTTTTACTGCAGACATTAAAATTGTGAAAATCGTATTAAGTGACATTGTTTAAAATGTGGCACTAAATGGTATTTTTAAATATGTTATATTTATTACTTAAAAATATATATATATTTAGAATCGTATTAAATAACGTTGTTTAAAACGCTTCACTAAATGGAATATTTAAATAAAAAATATTTAAAATCGTATTAAAATAACATTTAAAATTTAGCACTAAATAGTATTTTTAAATATGCTATATTTATTTATTTTTTAAATAACCACATATACATCGTTAAGAAATATAAAAGTGGTTTTAAATAATTTTCATAAGTATTACGATAACATAAACAAACAAATTTTACAAGTATCGAATCGTTTAAATATTTGAAAGTTTCTCAGTTTAAATTATTATAAAAAAGTGTGCAAATCTGTAAGAAACTCGTGTAAATATATAATTCAGAACTTATTTGCTTAGTTTCTAGTATTTGTATGATAAAATAAAATGCGTTTGATGTTTTAAATAATAACAAACATCGCCGAAACTGCGGGGGGAAAAAAGATAGATACTAAACAAATAAGATAAGTAATACCTACCTGTGGCGACAGCCCGAACCGTTTGCGACTGTTGTCACTAGGGGCTCTGAAGTTGCGATTCGGTTACCATTGAGCTTATGGAAGTGTCCTATCTGGTAGAATATATTATCTGTGGTCGGCGTAAGCATTAAGCAACATGTTTCAAAGTTTGGATTACTATAAATATTAGGTATTTTTTCATTTTATCTTTATTTATTTTGTTATATTGAGCTCATGAACATAGAAACACATATATATTTCTGTGTTCATGATTGAATTCTTTGGATATGTCGTATGTATATTTTGCTACTTTAAATTTCTTAAACCAAAAAGTAATGGTCGAGTTTTTATTAGGATTTATAAAGCTGAAATTTACCTTTTTGAATATAATACTACAGATGTTTTAATAGTTGCATTCGGCTGTAAAAATTGATTAAAAATTTGACCAGCAGTTGCATGAAAAAAAAAAAGTTTCACTAACATGGACAAATCCAGAAACTTGCTGAGTCGGCAGTTGTGTTTATATGTAAAAAAGTAACAAAATTCATAGTTTAATCACAATAAAACATCGTGAAATTTATTTATTGGTTGCGGGAAAAAGATCACAAAATTCTACTAACAACAGAAGCTTCTAAACAGCTTTACCACCTGTGCATTTTGATGATTTTGTTATGATAGTGTGTATGGATGTGTTTTGCATGGAATTTTTTGGTTTGTTGACAATTTTTTTAAAGGCTTTGGAACTTTAGTATGACAATTTATTGTTATTATGTCGGGTAATAGAAAAGCGTTCTAAAGATTGAAAGACGATCAAATCTTAACAAAACTTTCAATGATTCAAATGGATTTAGATAGATAATTTTAGTATATGTGTATATATATGCAGTAGACTCTTTAAAATCCACTCATGTAAACAATGAAACTTACAATTAAGATGTAAGTGTAAAATTTCAGTTTTTAAAATGTTTTATATCATTTAGTACACATTTTAATATGTAAATGGACACATGGTACAGCATCTAATGTATATGAATGCATATTTTGAACTGGTTTGTTTAGAGGCTCCTGTTGTTAGTAGAATTTTGTTACATTTTCTTGAATGATTGTTGAATTTCACAATAATTTCCCGCAACCAATCACCAATAAAACATCATGAAATTTATTGATTGGTTGCGGGGGAAAAGATGACAAAATTCAACAATCATTTCGAAAAATGTAACAAATTTCAACTAATAAAATACACCAGAATGTATATAAAGCATGCTTTACAATTATATTATGTGCACTAAATAATTTTGCTAACAATATACGAAGAATCAAAACATATCTAAAGAACTCAATCATGAACACAGAAATAGATATCTGTTTTACCTTCAATGATTCAATAAAATAAAATAAAGATAAAATGAAAAACTACCTAATAATATAATAATCTAAACTTAAAACTTAAAAACTCCATCAAACGCGATAAATTGTACACAATTGTCATTATACAAGGTGACAGTCAATGCGAATTCATTTATATACACTACACACTTTTCCTTTTCCATCCATTGATACGATAACCATTTTGTCAGGATAAAATTAGCACTTGCCTATCAGCGAGCAATACTGAAAATTGGCGATAACTTTATTGCCACCTAAAGGTGAAAATAAGCACTCACTCGGCGATAAAACTTGGAAAACTGGCGATTAAAAATATGGAAAAAACTGGCCAAATACAGGATTTTCTGATTTTCTTTTTTCCTTTTGTGTTTTTTCTGCATCTGTTTGACAAAATTCAGGATTTTTCCTCACCCGATCGATGAAATTAATGATTTTTCTGCATCTGAGGGACAAAATTTACGATTTTTATGCACTCGATTAAAGAAATTCGTGATTTTTATGTGCCCACTTGACTAATTCGTGATTTCACTCACCCACTTGATGAATTTGTGATTTTTACGTGCCCGTCCTACAAAATTCATGATTTTTATGCACCCGATTTAAGAATTCATGATTTTTACATGCCTGATAAATGAAACTCATGATTTTTACATGCCTGATAAAACTATCCTGCGCCGTCAGGCGCCCACGGGGGTCGCCGACGCGCGTTAACGACCATCGCACCCAAGCCTCTGAAGGGCTTTTAACGCACCAGGGCTTTGTCTCGCCCGGCGCTGCGATCGGCCTGAGGCCGCTCCCCACTGCGGACCCCCAGGTCATTTTACCAAGGTATGGTGACGTAGTCGTCGCGGCAGTAACCCCACATCTCGGAGGAAACTTCCGCAGAGACGGAACCTTGATGAACCGCCGTGGAACCCCCGACGACTTCGTTCGCGAGACCCCATAGGGGGAGACGGTCGCTAGGTCATATGTCGAGCTACCACGACGGCTCTTGCTTTACCACGGCTCGAGGGGTGTGGGCAACCTACAGAGGTTGTCACGTTCCCTTTTGCCTGATAAATGAAACTCATGATTTTTACAGACTCGATTGACTATTTTTTTTTCTGCACTTGATCGACGAAATTAAGTATTTTTATGCACCCGATTGCCAAATTCATGATTTTTATGTGCTGCTAGAGGAAATTAATAATTTTTACGTGCCCGATCAACTAATTTCTTGCTTTTTATGGGTCCGTTTGAATAATTTTGTGAATTTTAGGTGACCGATAAATGAAACTCATGATTTTTACACGCCCGATTGATGAAAAAAAAAAAATTCTGCACCCGTTAGACAAAATTCATCATATTTCTGTGCCGATGGATGAAATTAATGATTTTTTCAGCAATCCTACGACGTAATTTGTGTTTTTTCAGCAATCATTTGACGAAATTCGCGTTTTTTCTGCTATCTTTTGACGAAATTTGTGTTTTTCTGTGGTCCTTTGATGAAATTTGCTTTTTTCGTGATAATTTGACGATCTTCGCACTTTCCCTGCTGCCTATTGACGAGATTCATGTTTTTTCAGCAATCCTTTGACAAAATTTGTGTTTTTTCAGCGATCCTTTGAAGAAATTCGTGTTTTTTCAGCGATCCATTGAAGAAATTTGCATTTTTCTCATGATCGTTTATGAAATTCGCGTTTCCCAGTGATTCTTTTATAAAATACATTTTATTCTGCAATTTTTAGACGAAATTTGGTAAAAGATTATGAAATTAAGTATTTTTATGCACCCGATAGACAAAATTCATGATTTTTATGTGCCGATAGAGGAAATTAATGATTTGTACGTGCCTGATCAACTGATTTCTTGATTCTTATGTGCCCGTATGAAGAATTTTGTGTATTTTAGGTGACCGATAAATGAAACTCATGATTTTTACACGTCCGATTGATGGAAAAAAAAATTTCTCTACCCGACCGACGAAATTAAGGATTTTTATGCCCCCGATAGACGAAATTCATGATATTTATGTGCCGATGGATGAAATTAATGATTTTTTCAGCGATCCTATGACGTAATTTGTGTTTTTTCAGCAATCATTTGACGAAATTCATGTTTTAACTGCAATCCTTTGACGAAATACACGTTTTTTCTGCTATCCTTTGATGAAATTTGCGTTTTTCTGTGATCCTTTGACGATATTCGCACTTTCTCTGCTTCCTTTTGAGAAGATTCATGTTTTTTCAGCAATCCTTTGACGAAATTGGCGTTTTTTCAGCGATCCTTTGAAGAAATTCGCATTTTTCTCATGATCGATTATGAAATTCACGTTTCCCAGCGATTCTTTTATAAAATACATTTTATTCTGCAATTTTTAGACAAAATTTAGTAAAAAAGCGTGATTTTTTGTTGAAATTTCCTTTTTTGATAATGTATGATATAACGATTATGAACCATGATTTTTCTGTTATTGGGCGAGATTCATGTTTTTTCAGAAATTCTCTGACGAAATTCATGTTTTTTCAGCGATCCTTTGAAGAATTTCGCATTTTTCTCGTGATCCTTAACGAAATTCGCATTTTCCAGCGATTCTTTGATAAAATACATTTTATTCTGCAATTTTTAGACGAAATTTAATAAAAAAGCGTGATTTTTTGGTGAAATTTCCTTTTTTGCGATTCTTTGAACAAATTTACTTATCTTTCGTGATCCTTTTGCATAATTCACGTTTTTTCTGTGTTCTTTTATCGAAAGTCATGTTTTCCCATGATCCTTTGATGAATTTAGTGTTTTTTCCTCAATCATTTGACGAAATCTGTGATTTTTTCACCCGCGAAGATTGGTTAGATGTTTTTAGTCTGCAGGTGCCCTAAAAATTCTGTGACGTCCGTTGCTGCATCGCAGCAATCATTTGACGAAATTCATGTTTTAACTGCAATCCTTTGACGAAATACACTTTTTTTCCGCTATCCTTTGATGAAATTTGCGTTTTTCTGTGATCCTTTGACGATATTCGCACTTTCTCTGCTTCCTTTTGAGGAGATTCATGTTTTTTCAGCAATCCTTTGACGAAATTGGCGTTTTTTCAGCGATCCTTTGAAGAAATTCGCATTTTTCTCATGATCGATTATGAAATTCACGTTTCCCAGCGATTCTTTTATAAAATACATTTTATTCTGCAATTTTTAGACAAAATTTAGTAAAAAAGCGTGATTTTTTGTTGAAATTTCCTTTTTTGATAATGTATGATATAATGATTATGAACCATGATTTTTCTGTTATTGGGCGAGATTCATGTTTTTTCAGAAATTCTCTGACGAAATTCATGTTTTTTCAGCGATCCTTTGAAAAATTTCGCATTTTTCTCGCGATCCTTAACGAAATTCGCATTTTCCAGCGATTCTTTGATAAAATACATTTTATTGTGCAATTTTTAGACGAAATTTAGTAAAAAAGCGTGATTTTTTGGTGAAATTTCCTTTTTTGCGATTCTTTGAACAAATTTACTTATCTTTCGCGATCCTTTTGCATAATTCACGTTTTTTCTGTGGTCTTTTAACGAAAGTCATGTTTTCCCATGATCCTTTGATGAATTTAGTGTTTTTTCCTCAATCATTTGACGAAATCTGTGATTTTTTCACCCGCGAAGATTGGTTAGATGTTTTTAGTCTGCAGGTGCCCTAAAAATTCTGTGACGTCCGTTGCTGCATCGCACACATGGGGCATCGAACGAAGGGAATTCATCCTAAAGAATAATTGTTTCATTCCTGACATTTCTGGAAAGAAACAGCGTTCAACTCATTGGCTGAATTGTAAAGGGCGAAATGTGTCAAACATTAGCGGGAAGAAAGTGCGCAATTTGTTCGTTCATGGAAAAAATCGTGAAATTCGTTAATCGATAGTCGATAAATTGCTAAATTTGTCAATCGATAGCGGAAAAATTGCAATTCATTAATCGACAGTGGAACACTCGCAAAATTCATCAACTGGTTTCGGGGGGAAAAGTTTTCGAATATCGTCGAATGGCTTCGAGAAAAAAAATCACAATCCGTCAATTTCGGGGAAAAAATCGTGAAATTCGCCAAATGGTTTCGAAATTTGTCGAGCGACAGCAGAGAAAAAAAATCTTTTTCCATTCAATCATCGTAATTGGTGAGTGTGACTATTATGTTTGACCAGTGGTGGCAATAAAGTCCATTGCCAAATTTTCAGTATTACTCGCTGTTTGGCAAAAGCTAATTTTGTCCTATACTTCAAAACCCTTTTGATCATCACATCAGTGTGCAGACCATTTGATGAATTTCGTGATTTTTCCGTTATCGATTGTTGAATTTTATAATTTGTCAACTATTGATTAGCGAATTTCATGATTTTTTCCATGAACATTTGACGAATTGTGCAAAAATATTAAGAATATCGTTAAATTGTCTTAGGTAAAAAAAAATTTAATATTGTCAAATGCCTTCAAGAAAAAAGTTGCAAGTTGAAACGCCTGTGACCTCTTTTTCATGTCATGCATCTCTGGGGTCCATCCCCCCACTCCCCCCCCCCCAAGTGGGACACTTTTCTAAATTTTGCACACACCCCTCATGTGATATATCGCTGGAAAAGTCTTTGACCACTTATTCATGTTATGTATCTCCGGGGTCCATCCCGCCACTACCTCCCCCCTAAATTTTGTTGACACCCCTCATGTCATATATTGTTGGAAAGGTCTGTGACTGCTTAATCATATGTATCTCAGATGTCCATCTCCCCACTTTGCCCCCCTGCTCCTCAAAGGGTACTTTCTAAATTTTGCACACAACCCTCATGTTATGTATCATTGGAAAGGTCTGTGACCACTTAATCATATTATGCATCTCCGATGCCCATCTCCCCACTTTGCCCCCCCCCCCAAGGGATACTTTCTAAATTTTGTTGACACCCCTCATGTCATATATTGTTGGAAAGGTCCGTGACTGCTTAATCATATTATGCATCTCTGATGTCCATCTCCCCACTTTGCCCCCCCTCCCCCGAAGGGGTACTTTTTAAATTTTGTACACAACCCTCATGTTATATATCATTGGAAAGGTCTGTGACCACTTAATCATATTATGCATCTCCGATGTCCATCTCCCCACTTTGCCCCCCCCCCAAGGGATACTTTCTAAATTTTGTTGACACCCTCATCTCATATATTGTTGGAAAGATCCCTGACTGTTTAATCATATTATGCATCTCCGATGTCCATCTCCCCACTTTGCCCCCCGCCCCCCCTCCCCCCTTACTTTCTAAATTTTGCACACAACCCTCATGTTATATATCATTGGAAAGGTCTGTGACCACTTAATCATATTATGCATCTCCGATGTCCATCTCCCCACTTTGCCCCCCCCCCCCAAGGGATACTTTCTAAATTTTGTTGACACCCCTCATATCATATATTGTTGGAAAGGTCCGTGACTGCTTAATCATATTATGCATCTCCGGTGTCCATCTCCCCACTTTGCCCCCCCCCCCAAGGGGTACTTTCTAAATTTTGCACACACCCTTCATGTGATATATTGATGGAAAGGTCTGTGACCGCTTAATCATATTATGCTCCCTACTATGAAATTTGTCAAGTTAAAGCAACTATAAATTTTATTTTTATGGTAGTATCAAGTTGTTTGCCGTCAAATTTTGACGGGTTCCATCTAGTATTAGTTTATTCTATTAACTGTCAATGTAACGGATATATGCAATGTACATTTGTAACGGATAACGTGGTTTTTGATAGCTAAAATGTCCCTGGTTCGGCATGTTTTACTGCTATATTTCTCTTTTTATTTAACAATTCTTTACTAAATATGTTTTTGTATTTAATAATGCTCTCTATTCATTGATTTTTGCACATATCATGTTCAGTTATTCAATATTTATCAATTTTTATTCAATTTTCTTTAAATTTGATTCTGTAATTGATCGGGCAACTTGAGTTAATAAATTTGGCTCATGGCTATTTACTCAAACAGAAATCAATTACATTTTACTTGTATTAGTGGAATATTGCCCTTGATAAAGTGTTCCACTATAAAAATTTCCAATTGTCTCTTGCAATAATTTTCCCTTCCTGCACATTGGATTTTTTTCCACATATCTTTAAGTATTTTTCCCACTTATTTTAATTTTAAGAATCTGAAATGTTTGGATATATATATGTATTTTATTATAATTATTGGTTTATCTATTGTCGATTATTTATGTGGTTTAATGGTTATTATTAACAAAAGTTTTATTATATATATATTTAGAGTGAATTTTTAAAGGTTAACTAAATTCTTTTTCCCAAAGAGAAATTTTATAGTCACTCCGATTTGGATTTCCAGGAGCGAGCCTGCAAGGTTCCCCCTGTTTTTAGTCAGCAATATAAAAACTATGCTAAATAGAGTAGGGGTAACCCTTCTTTTTTTCTGACTAATAACTAATTCTAAACCGCTAGTTTAAGAAGTATGCTTCCAACTTCGCAAACATTTCAAATGTCCATTTACTTCAAAATAGTTATTATTCTACAAATTAAAAATTTAAATTTTTATACAGTCACTGATCTCTAAGTTATTTTTAGAAAAGCAATGTCCAGGTGTTAAGAAATATATATATATATATATTAAAAAAAAATTCATTTACGACAAAAATTTACTGAGTTATGTTATTTCAAATATAAGTAATTTTCAGCATTTGCCGGTTTTTTAATGCAGGAAAACGCTGAAAATTTATAAAATTTAAAATATAATTGTGTAAATTCTTATCGTAAATGAATGGGATGTTTTACTTCCTAGAGAATGGGCAATATTTTTCTAAATATGACTGCCAGGGATCGTATAAAAATTTAAATTTCATAACCTATTGTTAGGAAAATAACTATTTTGACTTGCATTAGTATGATGAACAAAATTTTAAACATTTTCGTATTTGGAAGTTATACCCTTAAAACTAATTTTTTTTTTTAGTGGTTAGCTATTGGTCATCAATAAGGGTACCTTCACCTTGTATGTACAAACTTGTTGAACTGGCAGGCAAGTCAGCACAGTTTTTTTCTTGCTGACCAGAAGTTCGCTTTTGGAGATCCAAACGAGGTGACTGTTTAAAATTATATCTTGGAAGAAAACAAGAATTTGGCTCACTTTGTCTTAAATTTATATATTTTTTTAGAAGTAATATCACCAAAACTTTGATTAGTGTCAAACATATTCGCCTCTCTCTTTTGGTTGAATTCAGTAACTCACTTCGTAATATGTGGAATATAAAGAACACACTAAGCAAATTAATTTTAAATTTCTTTACTTAGTCAAATTACATTTTTTTTGTTAAATTAAGAAACACACAAAATTTCACTGTTAAATCAAAAATATCTGTCACAGAAATAAACATTTTACAGTATATGTATGTAATGTTATATCAAATTTCACAAATATTAGTCATTTATATGTGGTGTTAACAGTTTCAGTGTGGTCGATGTCCATGCTTAAATCATCATGAAAAGTAATGCTGTCAATAATGACACAAGTAGAAGGAGAGTCGGAATTAGAATTTTCGCTTAAAGAAGCAGTAATAGCTGCAAATGTTGAAGGTGACGGGCTATTCAAAGTCATTACGCTATCTCTTTCTATGCTTTCATTTCTAGTTAAAGTGGCTCCCTGAGCAGTTGAAGTACTCGGACAATTTAATGAATTCAGAGTATTACCAGCACCAGTATATGCAATTCGAGTATTAGTTGAAAAAGATGCTGTATTTGGAATTTTTGAACTCTTGCAAGAGGCAGTATCTGCTGTACTGGCTTTAGTTGAAACTGCTATGCGTTTTGAAGTTTTTGAACTCTTATAAGTGGCAGTTACTGCTGTACTGGCTTTATTTGATACTACTATGCGATTTGAAGTTTTTGAACTCTTACAAGTGGCAGTATCTGCTGTACTGGTTTCAGTTGAAACTGCTATGCGATTTGAAGTTTTCGAACTCTTACAAGTGGCAGTATCTGCTGTACTGGTTTCAGTTGAAACTGCTATGCTATTTGAAGTTTTTGAACTTTCAATTGAAACAAGTTTGCTTGCTGGAGGTTTAGAACTTTCACAAGTGGCAGCATTTGCTGTACAGGCTTTATTTTGATCAGGTTCGCTGTTTGACATTTTCAAACGTTTACTAGCCGCAAGTAAAGTTATATTTGCAAGACGAGCTCTAGTTTTAAAAGGTACGCCATTAATAGGTTTTGAACTTTTAAAACTGGCAATATTTGCATTACGGGCTCTATATGAAATGGATTCACTTGTTGGACTGTTAGAGGTAGTATTTGTAGTACGCGTTCTAATTAGAACAGTCGGAATTTTTCGGGTTTTCGAACTTTTACAAACAGTAGTTCTTGAATAAATATGGGCTTCCATTAAATCAGGTTCGCTATCAGAAGATTTTGAACTTTCACATGAGTCGGTGCTTGCAGGACGGGATTCCATTGAACCAGGTTCGTTATTAGAAGGTTTTGGATTTTCATAAGTGTCGGTGTTTGCTGTATGGACTTCCCTCGAACCAGGTTCGCTATTAGGTTTTGGATTTTCACAATGGTCGGTGTTTGCAGTACGAATTTCAGTTGAAACAAGTAAGCTGTTTATGGATTTAGAACTTTCTAGATTCGTGTTTTCAGCATTAGCAGTGGAAGAATTTAAATCTAAAGAAATATTTGAAGTAGATGAATCGGCAGTACATGAACTAGAAGTTGACGAATGAGTAGTAGATGAACTAGAAGTAGATGAACTCGAATCGGATTCACTTGAAGCTTCCTCATTTAAGTAAGTATAAGTATTAGTAGGTAAATTTGCAGATCTAACTGGTCTAGTTGAAACAGGTAATTTAATAATTTTACAAATCAGTTTTCTTCTGAAATAAGGATATCTGGACTTAATATCCATTAAAAGTTGAAATATCGTATTCCGAAATAATGGCTTAACTTTCAGCGTTCTTTTATATTTACTCAATAAATTTTCTCTGCTGGTTTTGTCTTTGGTTTCTAAAATTTCACTTCGTTGATTTAGAGAAATCAAAATAATTTCATCGAAGTGGTTATAAAAATCACAGATTGTTTTTTGGCTTATTTGTTTTTCTTTACGGCTACTTCTCCAGCAGTTCAAGTGATCATTTATTTCTATATGATTTATTTTCAAAATATAACCAAACATTAAGGCAACTACATCTATCAAAGGTATGCTGATATTTTCAAAGAAGGTGCCGTCTAACGGGTTCAAAGAAGCATGGCATGGATTTTCTTTCTCCCTCCGCTTTTTACACACCCATCGCCATCCAAGTTTGTCGCACGCCCTCGGAACGACTTCCATAGAACAAGAACATTTCGAGCATTCTGGGGCGCAATCAGTCGTTTTCGGTATTAATTCTAAGTCTTCTAAAAATGAGACACATTTCTCATTTGACTCGATAATATCCATCCAAGTAAAAATGGATAAATTCTGAAGGGTAGAATGCATGTAAAATTAAACTAATTAATCTATATAAAAAGATTAGAATACTAACAACGCATCCACATAAAGCGATAAAGCTAAGAGGAAACGCGCGTGATTGTAATGAACGACAGCCGAGAAAGGAACTCTCCAAACCAGATGCCACAGCGCGGGAAAATTTCCCTATATTTATCGGATAGGGGATTTCGCAGAATTTCTCCCTGCTGCTCACGCTTCACCTGTCCTTGAAATGCTGAATTTCCGCTTTTCTCTCTCTCTCTCTCTAGATATTAAAAAGCATTTTTTTTAACACAGTAAAACTGAATGTCGGCTACGAAGAGAAAAATACCGAATAACTTAAAGCTCAATTATTCATAAGCCTCGTACTGCATAATTATTTGTAAAGTGACACTATTCAAAGTGATATTTTTCAGAAAAAGCTAAAAATAGTTTCGATTCTGAAACAAATTATATTCTAAGTAAAATAATTTTCAAATAATCTCCGATATAACAATAATATTTATTTATAGCACAATAAATCTAAAAAACGCTTACTGTGGTGAAAATATCGAATAACTTAAGTGAACAATAAATCTTTAACGTATCATAAGATCGAATGTCCAATTTTCAAATAGAAATAAAGCCATGTACCAGAAACATGACTTAGAGTAGGGTAAAAATAAATACAGGGTGTTCCTAAACAAATGCAACAAATTTTCAGAGGTGGTAAAACTCGTTAAGACAATTTTTGTATAGGAAATCAATGTCACAATCCACTTATGTAAAAAATACAGGGTGCCTTACTACCAGCTGAACCCGAGTGTTCTTTCACAACTTTGCTAATAATGAAGATATTTTTGCGATATTTACATCTCAGTGACTTACTTTGTATGAAACTTTTGCTCAGCATTAAGACGTAAATCTTAGCCATTTCCAGAACTTCTTGTTTTGTGATCATATTTCACACAAAATAAAGTGAGCCTGCTGAAAATGTTATTTCGATATCTTCATTCATGTTAAAGTTATGAGTAAAGTTAGAATTCGGCCGAACTCTAACTCCCCCATTCTTCGGCCGTTAGAGTATAAGATACCCTGTATTTTCTAATAAATGGGGATAAGCGGATAGCGACCCTAGTTTCCTGTTTAAAAAAAAAAAAAATTGTCTTTAGCCGTATTGTTACCCCCGAGCCCTGAAAATTTGTTCCTTTAGTTAAGAAACACAGTGTATATATATATATATATATAACATTTTAGTTTGAAACTAAATTATTCATTTGCTTGCAAAATTGATCAAAGTTTATTGACGCTCAGTGTTTGCATACTTTTATTTTATATAACTCATTTACAAAGAAAAAAGAAGTTAGACGTTCTTGCACCGTCCAGTTTTTATTTCTGCTGCAATAAATCATTACACCTCAAAGACGTAACATGCTTCCATTAAATAGCTTCTAGTGAATTGATTCATCATTTTTATTATTATTATTATTATTTATTGAATGAGCCGTTAAACAACTCTACATGTAATATTTTAGATTATATCACAGTTGAGTTTTATAGGGGATTGGTTAAATTATGTTTATATTCTTCTTATATGGAATGAGTTAGCTATCTGGTTAATTTGTTGACACTTTAACTCTTAAGGCTCCTAACCAGTCAGCTGACCTCAAATTCCCCTCTCTAATGTTAAACCTAAGAGCTTGCAATGAATCTGTATTTTTAAAATTTCTCCTCTGAAAATTAAATATTTTACCTTCTTTTTAGGGTTTCGTTCCTCTCACGAAACTATATTACTCTCGCTCCGTTGTCTGTCCGTCACAGAGCCGTTCTCAGAAGCTATATAACTTACAGGCATAAAAATTTGTGTACTTATAGCTAAATACCTACTATGAAGCTCAAAATATTAAAATTTGAAAAAATCGTATTATTTTAATATAGAGAGCTAAAAAACCAAAATTCTAACAGCCTTTTCCTATTAAATTTAAGCATTTTTTGTTATAGCAGTTGCCAACAATTAAAAATCCACAATAAAATTCTTTCTACAATAATTAATTTTCTATTGAAAGATTTCCACATGAAAAATGAAAATGAAATAAAAAGTTTCACCAATTTAAAAAAAGATTAATATCACGTCATATTGGTAATAAAACGGAAATTTTCAAACATTTCTCAATAATACAAGGAGTATGAGTATGTGTATGTACAGAAAGCAGATTAATATCACGTCATTAGAGAATTAAAAAGAAAATTAATCTGACGTCATATTGAAAGTTTAACGGATTTTTCAAATGTTTGAGAATAATACAAAGTGAGTATCAATATGAGTAATAGAGAATAGTAAATATATGAGTTTGAGGAACGTATTGAATCATGATAAAAACCCGATTATGGAAATATTCGAATATTTTAACATTTTGAAGGTGTACAACCTTTTAATTTTAAAATTATTATTATTATTTTTTAAATATCGCATTTAGTCCACATGACAGATATTATTATGACAGAGTATAATAGTGGGCTTCGTCCGCCATCGGACCGGTTCAGGTATCGAAAAAGCGAGAAAAATAGACCGGTAATTATTTACTTTATAAAAAAATATGACCTTTTTTATGAAAATGAAATTTATTTGGATTTATTAAGGAAAGGATAAAATGTTTTAAAAGGAATATTAAACGAAACCCTTTGTGCCATCTTCGATCACACTTACCCACTTGTTTGAAAAATTTGTACAGCTATGGGAAAAATCAAAGAACCTCTCTTTTTTGCCACAAATTAACATAAAAAAATACATATCAGACTATTGTGAATAACATTTACTATTAAATGGTGTGAATAAATTAAGTTTTGATGGCCGTTTTCAAACTGAAATTTCCATAAACTTTATAAAATTTAATGAAAATCTCTACGGGTTAAAAAATATTTTAAAAGTACATCTATGTTTCTCCCGAAGGCTGAATTTTTAATCGTTTTTGAGAAAAGGTTTTGGAATTATTCAAAATGATGATCGTTTAATGTGAAATTACTTTATCATATCTATTACTTTACATCATTTATATCTTTTTAACTTTCTTTATAAAAAGTAACAAGACGGAGCAGCCCCACCAGTGGCTGAGAGGTTGTGCTCTCGAAGCTGGTAGACGGGAGGTGCTGGGTTCGATCCCAATCGCGCCCGTCGGCCTAATCGTTCGGAGTTTTCGTGGTTTTCTTCGAGCCGTGGATTTATTCATGCGTAAATACGGGTTAGGTTCCCTTAGAAAGACCCCCACGAAGGGCACTCCCCCCTGGCCTATATCCCAAGTGCAGATAATTGGCCGTCAATAATCAACCCAACCCAACCCAACAAGACGGAGCAATCAACTGGTAGCGAATTGGTGTATTGCGCTAGAGTTGTTGCAACTGGAGAGAACTTCTATGAACAACTGCTAGTTCGGACTAGGTCAAATTTCAACTTAAAATACATTGTTTACTGAAATATGTACTTATATACTATAATAAATAACTCTGCCAAACTGAAATTGCAGTTACTTGTAAATTTTTCCCGCAAATTCGAACAAAAATATTGTGAATAATGTGAAAATTTATACCATACTTTGGAACAGAGTTAGTATTATAAACTGGTACAAAAATAAAAATGAGTTTAGAAATCTGATCTGTCCATAGCAACTCTATCTCAATAAATCAATGTACAATTCTCAAAAACCATAAAATCTCTCAACTAAGAAAAAAATCTACAATTAATAATAAATAAAACCCTTTAATTGTCAAATTTAAATTAACCAATCGTTCCAATAAATGAACTAATTCAAGACCTGAAACGTGACAGAAAGAAGTTGCCGAAATCCAAGTGTGTAATACCTATTAATAAAAACCAGAAGCATCCATTTTCAAACACATCATCTATCTGTGTGTCATATGGTCTCGGTCGGCAATTAGAAACTTCCGTATATATAATTTGTATTGATTCCTTTTTACGTGATAAGTCTGGAGCGATTTTAATATATAAACTATTCCAAAGCTAATTCATACATAAATTTAACAATAGAAATTACTCCTAATTGATTGGTCATTGTATATTTTAATACAATGATTTTCAACAAAACTAATGAGGGAGGAGATCTGCGGTCTGTACATTGCTTTTTTTTTCTAACTGAAGTTGTTTCGATATTAAGAAGTAAAAGAAATGATCCTAGAGTTAATATGCTTTCAGCTGTTTTTCTTGCCTGACAGTTATCAACTTCTATAACTTGTGTTTCTTCCTTTAATCTGAGGTATTTAGAAGGTTTGAGCTACTTTAATATGTAGATAATCCTTAATGTTTAATTCATGCAAAACTTTTACTAAAAGAAATTAATTTCAATCATTTTTGTACCGGTATTTTTTGTGTTATATAATGAAACAGAATCAGCGGAGAAAGTTTACTTTTTCCCCCCTAAGACTGTGCATTATTTTTACTTTCTTCTATCTTTACGAAAAGAAAGTATTGAATTCGTGTTATACGTTTTAGAAGTTCCTGAACACGATTTGACTATTTTTAGAAAATATATGTCTGTGTGTTTGTCTGTTCCTTATGTGGCACAAATTTAGTGGGCGCTCTATCTCAAGGACTAATATACATAATTTAATGAAACTTCAGATTTTGTTATACCGTGACATAAATTGTTGCTCATTAGGTTTTGGTATAAATCGCTTAACAGGTGGCGCTGCTATTCTGCATTTTAAAAGATTTCTGCTATAATTATATCTCAAGAACTAATGCACGGAATTTTGACAAACTTCAAGTTCTGTTAGATCTTGAAATAAATAGATTTTTATTGCGCTTTGGTGTATATCGCCCAACAGGTGTCGCTGCTATGCTCTCTTTTCCATGATTTCCACAATAGCTATATTTCAAGAACGAATACATTGTTATTTAATTTTGATTGCAGACGATTTTATTTATATAGAATAAAGTTTTGTGTTGGCCACAACATAGGTTTTTCAATATACTTGATGGGATATTAAGGATTAAAAGAAATAATGCAAGAATTAATTTACTTTCATGTTTTCCATGCCGCTATCAAATATTGTTGAAAAAAAAATTATATATTTACGAAAATTTTATCCTTTATAGTTATTCTCTCAATAAATCAAAGTACAATTCTCGAAAACCATAAAATCACTCAACTGAGAAAACATCTACAATTAATAATAAATATAACACTTTCACCGTCACATTTAAAACAATCAATCGTTCCATGGCATGGACATGGACTAATTCAAGACCTGAAACGTGACAGAAAGAGGTTGCCAAAATCCATGTGTGAAATACCTATTAATAAAAACCGGAAGAATCCATTTTCCAGCACATCCCAATCTACCTGTGTGTCATAGGAGGCCCTGGCCGGTAGTTACAAACTTCCGTAAATATATTTTGCTTTGATTCTTTTTAAATGTGAGATACTTGGAAGTCTTGAGCGGCTTACATCTGTCATATTTGAAAGTCTCAGCGTGTGGTAGTAACCCAATTCCAAGAAAAAGTACCAACTGATTAAATTCTCTCTTAATGTACCCACTTTTTCGTTCTTATTAAATTTTACGGCTGGGTGAATCTGGGTTAGAGAGATTTTTGATAGTTCGCATGCCGTGTTTTTTATTAAGACGTGCTGTGGAGATCGATAGAAATGGAAATTTCCTGATGCTAAAGATAAAGAATTAAGAAATATATTTACGATTCCTGATTACTTTGCTAAATCTGGAATCCTCCTCTGATGAAAGATTTAATTTCAATTAACATGCAGATGAAGTATTTTTTAATTTAAAAAGTACATTGAACTTACTGGTTTTTATAGTACAAGAGGAAGTTTATTGAAAGTTAAAAAGTTTTAGGTCTCAAAAAATTCTAATTTCTTCGCCTCAATTTCGAAACTTTTCTGACTCATTTTTAAACGCAAAGGCATAAAATTGGCAGACCTTGCTATTGAGGCAATTTAAAATCGAATAGCGTTTTCCATTTTTGTTAAATAAATTACTTATCTAGTTATAAGTGATTCTTGTCACATGACGACAAGTTTTTTCCCTACCTTGCACTGTTGCGTCGGGAATCTGTTTCAAAACGTCCATTTTCTTAGCATTTTCTGGAAGATCTGCTTTTACTAAAAAATGGAAAACGCCGATTACACAACTTTTGAATAAGAACACCTGCCAATTTCAGGCGATTCTGAACAAAAATAAATTCAGAAATGTCCCAGAAAGTAGCTTCTTTGGATTTAAGAACAGCCTTAATAGATTTTACTAAATCAAACATTATTTATTTAAAAAAGGAAGATTATTAAATGGAGTTTATATTTATGTCACATTTTGGAAGATACTCGGGTATTTACTAAGATATCTTTAACCCCTTCGGCCCTGATTTTTTTTTTGAATTTTGGGGAAAAAATACTGTTATACTAACAAAATTAAAAATAGCTATCGGAAACACAGAAGTTAGTGTTTAATGAAAGTTAACGTATGCGTTCTTTACCAAAACCTCACAAATGTAGTTATTTTGCGTGTTTTTCATATAACAATAAAGAAGAATTTTTGAAGACGTTTGGAAAATGTCGTATTACAACTAAATTAAACAAGCATAAAAATATAGTAATATTTTTTATCTTTTATTACAAATTACCAATTCGGAAAAGGATTCCAAAACTTTAATTTAAAGAGTGAAACGTATGTTTTAATTAATAGAAATGCAAACGGCTTGCTAATAATTATGAAAATTATTATTATTATTATTATTACTAAATGCTAAACATAAGTGAAGTCATAATAGGAAATGTAGGGATTTATACTATCACTATTAGGTGCTGGAATTAATAAAAATAATGTTTAAGACAAAATAATACTCAATAAAATATATATCCTATTAGTAGGACGCCAGGGCCGAAGGGGTTAAAAACAGCAAACGTACCTTTAAAACAATCTAACGTAACTATAAGGATGTTGGTCAGTCAGGTCTCGAATTCCTCTCGCTAATGTTAAACATATGGGAGTTTAAAGCTTTCTTATTTTTAAAATATATCATCAGGAAATTAATATTTTGAAAAAGGAAATTAATATTGTGTAATCTACTCAAGGGTTGTCTCTATTTACTTTAGTAGTCAATATATTTCTAAAATACATATCATCATATATTCTAATACGAGCAAATCTTGTGTGTGTGTATGGTTATATATATATAAATGCAAATTTTATCTTAAAAACGGCTCTAACGATCTTGACGAAATTTTGTATCCTACGGTTTTGGGGCACCAGAAAACCATTGGGCTAGGACACATGTTCGAGAAAATTCGATTATTGGGTCATCATGGGTCAGGGTCAGGGTCAAGCTAATTGTATCTAAAAAACGGTTCAAACGATTTTGACTAAATTTTGTATCCTACCATTTTCGGGCACGAGAAGACTATTGGGCTGGGTCACATATTCGAGAACTTTCGATTAGAGGGTCATTTTTGGGTCAACGCGGGTCAAGTTAATTTTAGCTAAAAAGTGGCTCTAATGATTTTGATTAAATATTGTCTTCTACGAGTTTCGGGCACGAGAAAATCATTGAGCTAGGTCAAATGTCCGAAAAAAATCGACTAGTGGATCATTTTTGGGTCACTGTGGGTCAAGCTAATTTTATCTGAAAACGGCTTTTATTCAAAAACGGCTCAGACCATTTCGATCCTATTTTTACATCCTATGGTTTTCGAGCACGATAAGACTGTTGGGCTAGGTCACATGTTCAAGAAAATTCGATTAGTGGGTCATTTTGGTCAAGGGTCATTATGGGTCAAGCTATTTTTATCTTAAAAACGGATCAGAGATTTTGAACAATTTAGTATCCTACATTTTTGGGAACGAGAAGATTATTGGGCTAGGTCACATGTTCGAGAAATTTCGATTAGTGGGTCATTTTTGTCATGGGTCATTATGGGTCAAGCTATTTTTATCTTAAAAACGGCTCAGACGATTTGAACTAAATTTTGTATCCTATGGTTTTGGGGGGCGAAAAAATCATTGGGCTAGGTCACATGCTCGAGAAAATCCGATTAGTGGATCATTTTTGGGTCACTGTGGGTCATGCTAATTTTATCTAAAAAACCGCTCTGACTATTTAGACTAAATTTTGAATCATATGGTTTTCAGGCACGAGAAGACTGTTAGGCTAAGTCCGATGTTCGAGAAAATTTGATTAGTGGGTCATTTTGGTCAGTCATTATGGGTCAAGCTATTTTTATCTTAAAAACGGATCAGAGGATTTAAAACTAAATTTAGTATCCTACAGTTTTAGTGAACGAGAAGACTATTGGGCTAGGTCACAAGTTCGAGAAATTTTGATTAGTGGGTCATTTTGGTCATGGGTCATGATATTTGAACTCAAAGCTAATTTTGACCGAGCATAGTTCGGTCTTCTCTGCTCGTAAAATATTAAATTAAGCATAGATTTTAGAAATATTTTGTAAACAAAGACATCTTTCAAGAAGAGTACACAGAAAAATGAAGTTTGAAATATTAATTTTCTGGGGAGATATTTTAAAATTTCCAGTTGCGTTCCACGCCCATACACTGCAAAAATGGGTACTCAAAATTGAGTAGAAAGTACTCAATTGTGAATACGTCACATACTCAAAATAGCTCCGATCCAAATGTACTCAAAATTGAGAAACGCTTGTACTTATTTTTGATCCCATGGATCTATTCAAATATGAACTGGTATGTACTCATTTTTGATCCCATGGATGCATTCAAATATGAAGTGTTATGTACTCATTTTTGATCCTCACTGTAAAAAAAAAATTTCTGAAAAAAAAACGGAAATTGTACTGGCAATCGGGACGCCAGTACTATTACCGTATTTTAACGGAAAAAAAATTCCGTAAATTCCAGGAAGTTTTCCGTGATTTCTGAAATTTCCATTTTATAACAGATATCTTCCGTATTTTTTAGAAAATTTTATGTCGTTAAAATAAAATTTATAGGATAAAAAAAAAAGTTACTTCGCGAGGACAACCTTATAAGAGATACATACATTTCTGCTCATTTTTCGATGGTTTTTTCAGAGGTAATTTTTTTCATAAGTTTAACATTAGCGAGGGAAATGTCAGATCTCACATCCTTAGACCAACATCCTTAAAAACAAGTCTTTAAAAAGCAACAGAAAAATTATCTTGTTAATTACTAGTATACACTGAAAAAAAAAAAATGTTGATTTTACAGTATAATACTGGCAACCCAGCTGTCAGTATTATACCGTAAAATTAACAGTAATAAACAGTAAAATAAGCAGTAATACGCTACCGTGCATGCAACAATTTTTTTGCAGTGTAGAGGCTGAATATTTTCATTTTGAAATCCATAAACATAGTATTTTATATGAAGAAAAATATTTCGCACAATTGCGTCTCTCCATAATTTATTATGAGCAAATAAAGGCAAGATTTGTAATGTATAAATTACATGCAGTCTTTTAATTTATTTTTAGAAGAAGATTTAGATGCTGCACAACGATAAAACAATACTTATCTATACAAGCTGAATATTGTATTATTACACTCTTTTATTTAACTTAACTTATTTTTTATATGTATGGAATTTTTTATTCACTTTCCAATATACTAAATTATAAAAATTACTTAAACAGGAGTGTTTTTGATTACAATACAACATTTTAACATTTTTCGAAACTTAATTATAAATTAATAAATTAATTTTAAGGCATTTTCTCGTAAGCCGGCCGCAGGTGATAAATCACCAAATATTTTTTATGGTTACAACTGTTTACAAATTACAAAAACAAAGGAGTTAATAGTGAAACAAACCACACTCGCCAAAATGGGCCGATTGGTGTGACATTGCAACTACGAAATATTTTACGCACAAAAAAATAAAAATAAAAATAAAAATAAAAAATAAAGAGTGTAACATATCTATATATATTTAAATGCTCTTTTATATTTTAAACATATGTTTTACTCATGTGCAATAAATCTATCATGCATAAGATTAAAACAACATGATACTGCAATATTTCAAATTCAAAGAAAATTTCTGCTACGAGCTCTAAAAGTATTGTAGCTCAAGAAGAAGATAGATACATAAGACTGCTTAATGATACGTCCAATACATCCAAATTTTCTAAAGTCTCTGCATGAAAGGAAACTCCAGATTCGCGTTCCACTAACTCGAGTTGCGAAATGTTGTGATGCAAATATTGGACCACGGACAATCGCAGAACAATCCCAGAATACAAAATTTACTAAATATGGCTGAAACATTAAATCCGGATTCATTTTACGAGGGTCGAAAAACGACACGAAATGCCAAAAAAGGCTAAAATTCGCATAAAACATGTGCCAAAAATTCCAAAATCGCAAAAGACGAAATTGACTACAGCAAAAAGATTAAGACCGGATTCCTTATACGAATGTAAAAGTATCGCCTCTAAATGGAAAAAAAATCTGGAAATCTCATAAAATCGTGCAATATTAAAAAAATTGCACGGGCAGAATTTATTATATTGGACTAAAATATCGTATTCGAGTTCTCTTTACGAATATAAAAAAAAATGCCGAAAACCGAAATCGTTTTACAAAAAAAAGACTGAGAAATGCGAGAAAAACCTCGGGAATCTCATAATAAATTCACGAAAAATGAAAAAATCGCATAGTACAAAATTTACTATATTAGGCTAAAATGTTGTAATCGAGTTCTTTTTACGAATGTAAAAAAAAAAAAAAAAAAAAAAATTGCCACAAAACGCAAAAAAAGTTAAAAACGCGAAAAATCGAAAAAAAATTAATAAATAAAAAGAATTGCGAAAAATTAAAAAAAAAAAGGGAAAGAACAAAATTTTATATGTTCGGGTAAAAAATTGAAAACGGATCCCTTTTACAAACGTCAAAACATTTCCGCGTAACGCGAAAAAACGCTAAAAACAGCATTAAAAATTCGCGAAAAATTCAAACATCGCTGTAAGAATTCCAAATAAACAGTAATAAAAATAATACAAAATTCACTATATTGGGCTAAAAGATTAAAACCAGATTCCTCTTATTAATGTGGAAAAATTGCCGTGAAACACGAAGAAACGCTAAAAACCGCATAAAAATTTAATTACAAAAATCTAATTATAAAATCCGAAAACTGGCGTCGAGGTACATAACTTCAGAGATACAGATACCTTCCTAGTAAATCTCCCAGCTCTGCCAGCAGCTGTCTCTTAAAAAAAACAGCACACACGCATACAAACATGTAGCTTTAATATTAGAAAAAAAAGTATGATAAAGCAAATGAAAATATAACCAAGAATTAAATACAGTTTAAATATATAAACTTTAAATAAATAAAATTAAGCTTTTAAATGAGTAGATGTGAAATTAACGCAAATTCTTATTTTCATGCAACAAAAACTCTCGGAACTCATACTCTTTATCTGGACTGAACCCTACCTAGTCGAATGCGTGAATTTTGGATTCGAGTACCAGTATGAATAAATGTAATTAATTGAACCTAAATATCCCAGATTTTAAAGAAAATGTGATGTACAATATTTCTATGTTTGAAAGAAAATTGAAATTTTGTGTTTGATATGTAGAAACTTATTCCAAAAAAAAAAAAAAAAAAAAAAAAAAAAAAAAGCAATGCTGCAAAAAGTTTGAAGGAAAGTCTGAAATGTATGAGCTGAATTCGAAAACATGGAATGCCTGATTTGAAATCGTTTCTTCATAAACAAGAAAATGTTTTCCAAGCACACCGAAAATAATACAATTGCTTTAAAAACTAGTTATTTGTTTTCTTACATTCAACTGCAAACAAGTCGAAATCACTCATTGAGAAGTGCAGATTATTAACGAATGCATAATAATGCATGTGAAAATAATGCACAGAGAAGATAAAGCAATTTAAAAATACTTTATGCTTAAGTACCATTATTAGAAAGGATAATGATGCGGACAGAAATTTAAGAGCAATCAACTGAAATTTATAAATACAAGTATTTCATGCCCATTACATTGTAATTCATGAAAGCACAGATGTACAGGATACCATTCAGCTGCTTATTTTTATTCGCAGATGTGATATGATTTTTAAAATGAGGAGCACCTGGTAATAATGCTTACGCTAGCTACAATCACCATAGCGTACCGGACCCGCTCCGATAGGACAGCCTATGGAGCAAGTTTTTACCTCGTCTTAGAGGTACGGGGTCTCGTCTCCCTTCGCAATGGCAAAGTCTAACTTGCATTTCGTCCAAAATTTTCTTCTATCCGCGGTGCAACTTATCTATTGTTGGCAACCCCCTGTTTTATCTCCCCTCCAATCATTTCTCAATCTAAGTTTGCGCCGCCTAATTGGCCCCCAAATAATCTACTGTATGTTCACCATGGTGTAAATGCTGTGCTGTGCAGTGCCAAACCGACAAAATTAAATAGCAATCTAAAACAGGCTTACTAAAAACTAAAGGAAGTCACTAAATAGCGCTGCAGCACTGTCGACAAGGTGCTTGTGAGGTGGATCAACGCCATGCTGTGATTAAGCGAATATTACCCTGTGGCATGAATGGCGTTATAAAAAAAAAACAGTTATAAATTTTAAAAAAAAGAGGGAAGGGCAAAAAGCAGGGTAATACATACACTGGTTTCCAAAAATGAAGGAAAAATCACAAAAATAGTGATAACTCGCTCAAAAAGAAAGCAACCCGTGTGAAATTTGCATATATTGTTAAACAGAAGATGCTGAATAAAAATACCAAATGCAAATTAGTGGCGCTGCAATCGCATTGCGTCATCTGTGGGGAACATTAAAATGCACGTTAGAGAGTAAGGCTGCAGTTGTTACTGTGATAGTGATATTATAAATCTGGGATAGCCAATTCATTACAAAGACCTCGAGGCATCATTTGCCCGCAGAACACCGATTTAGATCTTTTGGGAGATTAGAGGCAGGACAAAGTCAGAGAAAGGTGGTTAGATGGCTAAATGTAACTCCTTCTATAGTTCATAGGCTTTTGCAACAATTTCAAACCACTGCTTTGGGTTCAAGAAGGTTCAGCCAAGGACAGCCAAGGGTTTCGACAAGCGCCAGTGACCGATATTTGCGGTTATGTCCACGAAGGAATAGAATCGCAACCCCATCTATTCTTAGATCCTCCCTTGCGGCAGCCATTGGAAGGTTGGTGTCAATGTGTACTGTGCATAGAAGGCTTCACAAAGGTGGACTTTATGTGAGGCGACCACCAATTTGTGTGCCGCTCACCTCACGTCACTGGAGGGAATGTTTGATGTGCGCACGTCAACATGTCCACTGGACGGCTGATCAATGGGGGCGTGTTTTCTTCACGGATGAGTCCCGGTTTAGCCTCCAAAGCGATAGTAGGCATTGTTTGATTTAGATAGAACAAGGAACACGTTATCACCCATCAAACATTAATGAAAAAGATTCATACGGAGGAGGCAGTGTCTGCGTTTGGCGTGGTATCTCTTTAAATGGACGCACAGACCTCCATGTCTTTCCATATGGAACCATGAATGCTTACGTCTATAGAAATGACATCCTTGATGCTTATGTGCGCCTTTATGCCAGTGCAATAGGTAATGATTTCATGTTACAGGACGACAATGCTAGACTTCACAGGGCTCGCATCGTGGAAGATTATGTTCAGCACCAGACAGTTCAGCGCATGGAATGAACAGCTCGATCCCTGAATATTAATCCCATCGGGCATGTTTGGGATGCTTTAGAAATACGTGTTGCTGCTCTCAATCCCCCTTCTCAGACCCTTGCCACGCTTACAACTGCTTTGCAAGAGCAATGGTTTGCACTTCCCCGTGAACTCATCGACCGCATAATTGACAGTATTACACACCGTTGTATGTTCTGTATTCCTACTATGGGTGATCATACGGCATGTTAAATGTACTTTTCCTATGCCAAACAGACAAATTGATTTTGCTAATTTTATAATTATGCTATTTTCTGAAACACCATAATTGTCTAGTAATTTCTTTTCATGTTATTTTATACCTTACTATGCGTTGTATATTGTGACTGAGTTTCATTGAAATCTACGTGTACTATTTTAAGTTATCGCTATTTTTGTGATTTCTCCTTAATTTTTGGAAACCAGTGTATTTGTAGAATTTTCATTTATTTGCTGTCATGAGCAATGATTGTACTCTAAATTTTTAAATGACAGATACGTATTTAAATAAATAAATAAAATTGTCTGTTGTATTCATACGAATGGACTTAATAATCGCCAATCTAGTGAATATCTTGGAGATACGGATGCTGCACATATCTTCCATCACACAGAAATTAGCTTTCCACTTATAAAGTTTTAGCAGTTAACAACGAACTGATACACGAGATTACCATTATTTTATATTCAACGAATTACGAATGTGTATTATTAAAAGGTCATCTCCCAGTGGACATATTTTCAGGTAATTATTTATCAGGCATATCTTAGTTATGTTTGGTAGCGCACTTTTGTACGATATCTTTGCTATTTTCAATTTTCAAAATAATAGATTTACTGAATGATCAAGACGTATATGAACACTTATTTTTTTTAATGATGGAAATTCAAGTAATTCAACCAAATTTCATAGATTTGGTCACAACACCAAAGTCAATTTAAAAAATAAAAAATAAGTAAAAAAAAAAATTAAATATGAAATATAATATATTCTGAACTTTGATTTTATGTGAATTAATATTTCTATTATATCAGCTATTATATATTCTATTCTATTCTATTCTATTCTATTCTATTACATTCTATTATATTATATTCTATTATATTATTATACAGCTATGTTAAATAGCTGCATTTTTAATACACACATTTCATTTTGTGCGATAGTAATAAAATAAATCTGCTTTCTTTATATAATGCGTCCCACGGCATTACATAAATTACTTAATGAAAATACTTGATACCTTGATGGTAATGAAGTCTGAAATGCCTGGTTTTGAACATTATAAATGATTGAGACGAAAAAAACAGCTATTTTTAGCTATTTTTTTTTATTATTTATTTATTTATTGCAATATTAAAGTTAAATTATTTGATAATATTAGACCATTCTTTAATAAAGCATATTCTTTCCACATTATGTTTAGGCTTTTCTGTTAATAACAAATTCTTAACAGTGTTTCTTAATTCACATTTGAACTAGATATTTTCAGCTGGATTTTATCTTAGACATGATGATTCTTCATCTTTTTATAAGATCACGGTGAATATTGTAATACTAATATAGATAAATAAAAGTGTTTAGATTTACTAAGAAACGGGAATAGTTAATTTTCAAACAGTCTGATCCCATTATGGTGGTTAGGAATACAAAAATAATATATATATATATATATATCATAATTTTAATTTTTAGTTTTAAAAAAACACTCTAGATCTACAGTTTGTAGAATAAAATGTCGCGAACCGCATATGAATTCAATATTTAGATAAAAAAATTATAACTATTTTTGTGTCACATTCTCTGTGTTTGATGAGCCTTCTTCCAAGATTTAAATGCATTTATCTCAATGTATTTTTTCAAGATTTTTTTTTCATATTTAAATTGATATATCAAGTTAATACGTTTTATACAATGTTTTTTCATTCATATAGTCTTAACATTTATTTCGGAAATTTTGGTTTGGAGAGAAAAAATTTAAAGACGTTTGTTGTAGTGAAACGTATTGGTAAAAAATATATATATATATATATATATATATATATATATATATTTTTTTTTCAAATTTATCATAAAGAATATATATATATGTATATATATATATATATTATTTTGCAAATTTCGAAGACAAATTAATTTTTTTTCTTGTCTGTACTAAAAACGAAAAAGTGTGTAGAAATCGATATCCTTTCAGGGAATATATAAAATTTTAAACATGGCTAAAATTTTAAATATTGAATTTTAATTTCTGTAAAAAAGTTGCATTAAAAAAAATGGCATAAATTAAAATTCATTTCAAAGGAAAAAAAAAAAAAAAGAAAACAATATTTATAAATTTTTAAAAAAAGTGAAAAATTGTGTCCCGGACCACCGGAAGTTCCGTTTGACGACCCGATAAGAAATGGTGATGGTACAAAATCGTCCCTACATGAAATGAGGATATTTTAGAAGCAACGATTAGTCTAAAAGAAAAAAGTATTTATTTTTAAATTGGAACTACTGTAAATTATATGTATATTAATAGATTTGAATAATATCTACTACACTAACTACCACACAGTTACGTAAATAGTGAATGTCTTGGTCTAAAGAATTAGACACCAGTTTAGTAGTGTGTAGTGTTTAAATTGTTTGGTGCTGCCATCTATTATCGAATACAAAAATTAGAATCTAAATCTGGATAATTTTCATATTTTCTTCTAAAATAAGGTAAAGCAATTAAGGCAAAAGTTTTTGTACTTAAATCCTATATTTAAGAATTAAAAGGAAGACGATACAAAATCGTTCCGATATAGAGACTGCATAAAATGAAGAAGTTTCAGTGCATTGTATTAATGTATTAGTATACATATGTATTAGTAACGCTTATGTATACTAATACATTTTTTATAATACTTCCTGAAAAGGAAGAAGATACAAAATCGTTCCATATAGAAATTGCATAAATGAAGAAGTTTCAGAAGCAAAGATTAACCTGAAAGATGTTGATTTATAAAATTAGGCGAAAAAGCAAACAAAGTTTTTTGTTAGATCCTGTATTTAAGAATGAAATGTAAAAAGATACAAAATTGTTCCTATATATAGATTTACAAATATATTTTTTATAATACTTCCTACATTTTCACATTTATGTAGTAAAAAAAATGGATGTTTCAAAATTACAATGTCGATTCAGTATTTTAAATTTGTAAATTATTTGGTGCTGCCATCTGTTATTGAATATAAAAAGTTACAATCTAAGTTGTGCTAATTTGACATGAAATGAATTACTATCATAGAAATAATAATAATTATAATAATAGTAAAAATAAAGAAATTATAATAGTACAAAATCCTATACGAAAGGCACTTACTGAAACATGCTATAGGGTCTTTTTTTTAATTTTATGTTTGAATTGATAAATCGGTGTTTTTCATTTTACATTACGATTAAAAAACTTATTATTATCTGTAATAAAGAAAATAACTATGTAATTAAAATATTAATCATACATATTTTTCGTAAATTATTTAATGAAGTAGATGATCTTGAAACTCCGAATTAACTTTCTAAAGTTCTTACATAATATAAAATCGTTTACTAAAATACTATATTAATAATAATATTATTATTTTATAGTTTAAATGCATAAAAAGTTTATTTAACGCCAATATGACTTTGAACATATAAACATTCGCACCTGTGGAAGGTGAGGATCGGACATTAAGTCTCTGCTCCGAATTGATTTCTTTAAGTTCTGTTCGAAGGCAATTAAAGGGTCTTCGCCTAGTTAAAAATCAGAGGTTATTAAGCAGTACATACATGTATAAACACATACAAACAAATATATATATATATATATATATATATATATATATATATATATATATATATATATATATAGCTACTGAAGTTATTCTTATCAGGAATTAATTTATTACGCTTTACTTTAGTTTCAGATATCATAGGTAGATAACACAGCACTGGTTCAAAGAGTGATAATGCTAAGAAAAACCTTGCAATTTCAAAACGCAAACCATTTGTGTGTGTGTGTTTCAACAGCTAATCAAATTTAAGTATAAAAACGGAATGAATTTTGATATATTTTCGTACAGTCGTGGGGAAAAAAATCTGAACACCCCCTACTAAAAGCCGCTATCAGATTCACCAAATTTTCGAGCAACCAATTTTTCAGCCAAATTTAACCCCAACTTTTTCGCGCTCAAAGTGAAAGAAGGGTTGCAATTGTCGTTGATAAAGTTGGAGGAAAAACCGGTTTAGTACGAGTACCAGTTGTTACTATTTATCACTCTTTTGTTGGTGTAAATAAATCGCTCCGTACTATCGGACTTGCTGCAAAACACGTTTTGTTTTCTTCAAATTGTTTTTGCTTTCTTTTGTTCCAATCTTTGTATCGACAATATGGTAAACAGCAAATTTTTATCGTTGAAGGATAAAAAAAAGTTGTGTTTAGCAATTTTATTATTAGATTCAGATAGCAGAAAGAAGAAACAGAAAAGAGAAGTTTGGATTAGAAGTTGTATGTAAATTGTAAAATGGAAAAAATGAAAAAATTATTCTCATGTGCCCCCCCCCCTCTCCCCTATTATTAATTTGAAAAACTATCATACAATAGCTAAAATGCTTTTAGCAGTTTTCATATTTATTCATTTTTACAATAAGTAATGCACTCGGAATTTGCAAATACCTGATATCTTTTATTCAATTCCTACTATTAGTTCACACACTCTATATATTTATATATCTTGTTCCAATTTTCAATCGTTAATAAAATACTTTTTAACTCACAGGCTAACAAAGCCTGGGAGCTAATGTGCCCGCCGTTTCTGTATGTACGTATGTATGTACGTAACGCGATAACTCTTGATAGAAATATCCGTTTTGCTTCAAATTTTGGTTACATGTTTATAGTGATAAGGCGCTTCCCTGATTAGTTTTGGGGGTTCATTGGTTAAGTATAAAGGAGGGAATGGGGGACTAATCCTTCCCCCTTTATTTTTGTAAATGGGTTTTTCATGCAGAATTATCCAATTTGCTTCAAATTTTGTATATAGATTAATTGTGGTAATAAGGCGTTTCCCTGATTAGTTTTGGGGGTTCAATGGTTAAGTATAAAGGGGGGAAATAGCGGGCTAATTCCCCCCACCTTAATTTATTGTCGATCGCTTTATTTTTCAAGGGGCATTATTCTTTGAAATAAGAGTATAATATACAATTAGTGTGAATAGCCTGTGAGCTCAATGCCATCAGTTTAATTGGACTCTTTTCTTTTTATTATTCATTCACTCAAGTTCAAATACATTTTCTTAAACTTGTAGTGGATGACACTTCATGTTAATACAGTTTTTTCAAATATTAATTCAGTAATTAAATTAATTTTAGTTTTATATTTATAGAAAAATCGGTGCTTTCTTGTTATACGAGCTTCCAAGGTTTAATCGTCAAGCGACCGAGATACTTATTTTATTACAGAAATTAATCTGCAAATGATATAATTCATTTCACGGAATTAAAAATCATCAAGATCTGAATATTTATATAACTAGCTATAGTACGAATGCACCTCATTTGTCACATTTGATGTACAATTTCCAACTTATGTTTGTAATTAAATTAATTAATTTTAGTTTTATATTTTCAAATTTTCAATCGTTAATAAAATACTTTTTATTCATCCACTCAAGTTCAAATACATTTTTTTAAACTTGTAGTGGATGACACTTTATGTTACTACAGTTTTTTCAAATAATAATTCCTTAATTAAATTTCATTTCTATTTTGCCACTTAATATTGTGATTCTGTCATATGTATATACATATTTATATTAATTGTAATTATTTAATAAAAAGTAACTAAAATAATTTTTTTCTTTGATGACCTAAGTAGGAATTGACTTTAAAAAAATTTCTTTTATATTACTTGTTTAATGTAAAACTACAGTGTCATATTTGTTCATAACAAAACATTTTAAACCCATTTTAGCAATTAATAAGAAAAACACAAGGCATAAATATCAAAAAAGTATTTTGATTTTTGTACTCCTTCTTAAATCATAAAACACAGAATTAAATTTTAAATATATATATAAAAAAATAACAAGATTTTAAAAACACAAATTATTCTTATTATTTTTCTCAATATTTAAACACAAATAAAAGTTTATTGGCTTTTTCAGTCTCTAGTCAATTGTGCAGTTTGGGCTTGTTTGGCCAAAGTTAGAAAAGTTTTTCACTGCTGAAGCAATACAGCCATTGTAAAAAAGTACGTAAATACCAAGCTATTTTCAAAAATATCAAACAAATCCAATATTTTGATTGATATTGAATAATATTTTCAATAGGTTAGCCAACCTATTAAACTTACAAGCAAGAATTAAAAATTAAAATACTTCACTTAACATAAAAACTGTTATTCTACATTTCTTAATAAACTATTTTAAATTATTTATGCATTCAACGACAAAATATGTGATAAAATTTAAATATCAACAAACACAAGAACAAAAAAAAAATTTCTAAATTTTTCTCTTATAAAAGAAGTATTTTAATTTTGAAAATGGGTTTTAAATTTATTTAAATATTATACTTAAATTGAGGATCAGATGTTTGAACTAATTTTTTAAGCTGATTATTTATATATTAACTGATTTTTAATTCCAAGTTAAAATTAATCTATGTAATTTTTTACTGAAAATATGGAAAACCTTATAGAAACAAGCAATTAAACATTAAAAACATGTAATAGGATACCTATAACTGATTTTACAATGTTTTTGTATGCATCCAGAATAATTATATCGTACGACTAATAACTACATACAAAACATTGATTACACTCTAGAGATTCATAAGTAGAAGCTTTAAAAACCAATACAGAGCAATACTTTTTATGCAGAATTCATTACATGGCAAAAGTAGTAAAATGAACACTTTCTGCTATTCCTGTAATGCAAGGATCGATCCAGGCAAAATTTGAGGTCTATTTAGGGCTCCTTCACAAAAATCTATTTAACAAATGGGGCCCCTTCACAAAAATCACTTTAATAAAATAGGACCCTAAACAAAAATCAATTTGATAAAATGGGCACCTTCACAAAATTTTTTATAACAAAACAACCCCTTTACAAAATTCCTTTTAATAAAATAGGCACTTTCACAAAATTCTATTCCATAAAAACTTACTATTTATTAATTATTTATTACATTGTGACATTTTAAAATGTGTAATTTGTAAACAAACAAGTTCACCAGAGAGGAAAACTTCGGCAAAAGGATTTAAAAAAGTTTTTGTTAATAAATGCTTTGTTCGAATTTGAGCAACTAGATAACTTTCGTTACAAAAAGTTATTTTTCACAAAAATATAATAAATTTTACAAAAATAACCTTTACTTTTCACAAAATGGGCCCCAAGAAAAAAACCCTGCATCAACCCCTGTAATGTTTACAAACATTGGCGATCAAACTAGGCAAGCCAAATCACGCCAAACTCATTTCATAGCAAAGAGGCGTTCCAAACGCCTCCCTCTGATTGGCTGAAATGTTGGAAGTTGGATGAAATGTTGCTCCTAGCCACGATTTTTTAGAGCTGTGGCAAATAAATTGGGGATATTCTTGTTTGCTATCACACTGGGTGTTGGGACGATTTTTCACGGAAAATCGGCTCAAATCAAGTGTTGGCTCAAAAGTTGCTCGAAAAGTTGGTGAATCTGATAGCGGCTCTCTGCAACAACTAATAGTAGGAAAAAGTTACTGGTACCAAACGAATGGAAATAAAGTATACTTTTTAATAATGTATATAAAATTCGCTCAAGCGGCCATCTACAGAACAAAACAAACGCTAACTTTTTTTTTTTTAATAGCAACACCCAATTTTGACACGATATTTTAAATCTTCGGTTCAAACTATGCTTAGACACCAAATTTAAAGTAATTTGGATGATAAGTTTTTGAATAATAAACATTCAAAATTTAGAGCTTCTAATGTTAAATTGCATTTTCATATTTTTATTAATATCTCCTGAAATTATAATCCTAATTTGCTCATTTTTTATTTTTTATAATACTAAAAAATCCAACCATAATTACGTTGAATTTGTGATTTTTATAATTTTATAATCTGAATTACGAATTATAAAATTAATATTCCAAAAAATTGCAACCTACAATTTTTGTGATGGATTTATATTTATTATGTCCTGCTTAATGCGCATTTAAAATTAAAAAGTTTTCTTCCAAGTAGTTTTCAAATTGTGCTTAGCAAACGACAAGATGCTTGTTTTAGGGGTCGTCTTTGATGTGCTGAAAATCATATTTCTAAAAAAATATTTTACTCATTTTATTGTTGATTAGAATACAATTTTTCTGATTTACTTTTTCAGTGTCCGCTTTTAAATTTTGTATTAAAATTACGTAAATCGTATTTACATGAGATATAATTTTACGTCTATAATATAAATTAGTTTCGCTTTTTTTTTTACTTTAAATCAACAAAGCTCATTAAAAAAAAAAAAAAAAATCCTACCTTAGAAAAAAAAATCTTATTCATTATTTTTGTTACCTTTAATTGAATTTCTACCTTCTTTTTCAGTCTAATAAACCTATTTTATTTTTTCTACGGTATACATAAAAAAGCAAAGTAAAGTTTGAAATAAAGTTTCTGATAAATGTATATGTGTTGTGTATTCACTGAAAAGGTTTTAAAAATATGCTATTAGCAACCGAGTTAAAATTTATATTCAGATTGAAAATCAATTTGTCTGGTGTTTTCCTACACAATTTTGTTATACTGCTTCATGCTATTTTTTATTCTAAATTTTGTATTCGCCGATATTTTTACATATAAATTTAGACAAGAACGAGTAAAATAAATTCAAAATCGGACAAAAAGCATTATAAAAACACCTATAAAATTCCATTCACATTCACATATTCGAAAATTAATTTAATTACAGATATCTACTTATAATAAAATCCGAAGGCTAGAAAGTGTCTGTAACCATTCCGGGCGGGACCACTCTGGTCTGCGAGTCGACCGTAGTTAAACGCCATGTTAGGCTTAATGAAAAACCTATGGTAACATACTACAGCTAAATGATAATATCTTCTACTTCAAATCATGTCTGTTCAGTATATTTTTCCTATAAAACTTGTATATCATATCCTATTATAACGTTTTCAATTCTTAATTAAAAATCCAGAATAAACATTGGAATTCCAGATATAAACAAACGAACACTGTTGCGAACAATATTGTTTTGGCGCCATCTACCGGCTTTAAAAAGTACTTTTCTACAATACAAACCTTTAAATAGTAAAATCTTCGTGCTGTTTGTATGAAGTCTTAGGAAAATGGAACGCAGATAAACAATCCGTCATTTTTGATGGGGTTTATACTAGCTTTTTACAAACTTACTGTATTTAATTTTTTACAAGCATAAGGAATTAAGTTTAGAAACAATTATTCAAAGCTTTTTTTGTTTATTCATAAGGTAGAATATACATAGAACCCCACTAAAAAAATCTGAAGATTACCTTAAAAAAATATCTGTAGAAAATCTGTAGGTATTTGGTCCACTTTTTTTCTGTAAATTTTCCGCAGAATAAAATCTACAGATTTTCTGCAGAAATTATCCTCAAAATTTTCTGCAAATGTAGGTTTAAAAAGTGGGCCAAATACCTACAGATTTTCTTAAGAATTTTTCCTACAGATTTTCTGCAGAAATTATCCTCTAAATTTTCTGCAAATATATGCTTAAAAACTGGGCCAAATACCTACAGATTTTCTTAAGAATTTTTTTCTACAGATTTTCTGCAGAAATTATCCTCAAAATTTTCTGCAAATGTAGGCTTAAAAGTGGGCCAAATACCTACAAATTTTCTTCAGAATATTTTCTTCAGAATTTTTTCTGCAGATTTTTTACAGATTTTCTTCAAACATTCCAAATTATGTTAATCTTAGATTTTATTATTTTTTTTTTAATGTCATTTTAAACATTTAGTAAATTTATGATTTTAAAAAAATCAGTTGATTTAAATCAATGTTATTAAAAGAATCAGTTGATTTAATCACCAATTTAAATCATCTGATTAAAATGGTTGACACCTATATTGTTTTGGCGCCATCTACCGGCTTTAAAATGTACTTTTCTACAATACTTTCATGCTGTTTGTATGAAGTCTTATGAAAATGGAACGCGGATCAACAATCCGTCATTTTTGACGGGGATTATATACCAGTCCTTATATATTCTTTAATCGGATAATTAAACTCTTGTAAACATTATAAAATGGATATTGTAAAGGATTGTACCGTATATAACTATAGCCGAAACATATTACCTGAGTAAAATGGTCCTATTGGCAAGAAATAATACATTAATAGAAGTGACTTAGTCATTCTGTAACATTTCACCAATCGAGTACCGAACTTCAATTTGGATACAGTCCTTAAAATATGCTCAGTTTAAAATGATTAATTTTTCTGAAACTAATCTTAGGAATTTCATGTAATGTGGCATCTAGGCATAGTTTGAACTGAAGATTTAAAATATTTTGTCAAAATTGAGTCTTGTCATTGAAAAAAAAAAAAAAAGTTTTGTTTTGTTTTGATATGTAGATGCCCCCCAAAGAATATTTTATATACATAATTTAAAAGTAGACTTTATTTCCAATCGTTTAGTACCAGTAACTTTCTCTTACAATATTTGTTGCAGAGTTAGTAGGGGGTGTTCACCTCCCCCCCCCCACGATTATACATTAGTTTGAGTGTCCCAGTAGTTTGATACAGCACTTACCCATCTATCGATGATATTTTGAACTAAAACGAAAAACCGTAGTAAGAAAATTCCTGACTTAAAGCATTATTCTCCTACAAGAACAATTTCAATCGCTGTCAAGGGTGTATAAATCGAATTCAAGGGTGTATAATTTTACTCCCTGACATAGGATCCTTAGATATCATTTACATGTCAGTCCATTTTTGGGCATCTTGTATATACACTACATTGTTAAAAGTCGCCAGATAATTCAATATTAGAAGTTTTGTCAAATATCTAGTGAAATACTAGACGAATAATTCTTGCACATCGGGAATGTAAAGAAAGTGTTTTACCTCATATTTTTCTGTGAAGATTTGGTCACTTGGGAATAGTGCTCGCGAATGTACGTATAATACGTTTAAAACGTATTGTAACCGGTAACGATTTTTGGATAGGTATAATATGGAAGGATTAACTACGTATACGTTTAAAGGTTTATAAACGTATATTCGCGAACACTACTTGGGAAAGTACGGAGGGGGAGACAAAATATTGAATAGGAAAATAATAATAATTGTGATCCCCCTGTATAATAAAAAGCTTGAAACAGTAACAAATGATTTTATGCTCAATGTACAACATTTTTATGTTTTCGTGTAAGAGTGGCAAGCAAATTTATGAAGATATATAAACATTTCTGTTAAAAAAAGAAGGAAAAAAGACATTTTACATGTTTTTAGACATAGGATTTTCAACCAAATTTCTTGACATTTTGACACTTTCAGTAAATTTGACAAAATGTAAGACGGATATTATATTTCAATTAGAATTTAATATAATGAATATTTTGTATAAAATAAAGTTTTTGTATAAAATAAGTTGTAAGTGCGCGTGCGTGATTGATAGCACATTTTTCCCTTTCTTAATTTGGTAGTCAGCTATATTAGTAATTTACTTTCATAAAAAAGACCAATCGAAACTCTAGAAAATTCATCATCTACTAAATATATAAAACACAAACGGAAATTTCGTTCCGTTCCTATATAACTCGAGTTCCACTGAATGGATTTTGATGGAACTTTCGTTGTTCGATAGATAATTTTTCATGGAAGGTTTTAGTATATAACATTTTGTTTTACATACATTAGTTACAGATATACAATTATAATACAGACATACATACATTCAATACAATAATCCAACATGAAGTGAAAAATTGGCCAGAGCCATGAATCGAACCTGGGTCCACAGTGCTCCGGTCTGTTGCTCTAACCCCTGAACCACTCTGACTGATTCCTGACTCTGCAATTTCTCACTAATAAACTATGTTGGAGAGAAGGTCCCCAGCCATCAAACAGACCGCCTTGGATGACCGGACAATGGTGAATAGAATTTTTACTATTCCACCGATCTACGAATACATATTAAATCACACATAAATAACGCCTGCATTCAACGTTTTAAAGATATACAATTATAATACAGACATACATACATTCAATACAATAATCTAACATGAAGTGAAAAATTGGCCAGAGCCAGGAATCGAACCTGGGTCCACAGCGTTCCGGGCTGTTGCTCTAACCACTGAACTGGATGATTGGGGACCTTCTCTCCAACATGGTTTATTAGTGAGAAATTGCAGACTCAGGAATCAGTCAGAGTGGTTCAGTGGTTAGAGCAACAGCCCGGAACGCAGTGGACCCAGGTTCGATTCCTGGCTCTGGCCAATTTTTCACTTCATGTTGGATTATTGTATTGAATGTATGTATGTCTGTATTATAATTGTATATCTTTAAAACGTTGAATGCAGGCGTTATTTATGTGTGATTTAATATATTAGTTACAGAATTATGATAGAAAGTTCTGTTATTTTAGTGCCAGTGATATATATATATATATCACTTTGATTAGCTTATATATATACATGTATACATATACATCACACACATATATCTACACAAATACATATATATATATATATATACATAAATATAAACTTATATGTATGAATATATACATATATATATGTATATACATATCATAAATTCTAATACGAGCAAATCTTGTGTGTGGTTATATATATATATATATATATATATATATGCAAATTTTATCTTAAACACGGCTCTAACGATTTTAACGAAATTTTGTATCCTACCGTTTTGGGGCACCAGAAAACCATTGGGCTAGGTCACATGTTCGAGAAAATTCGATTAGTGGGTCATTTCGGGTCATTTTGGGTCATGGTCTAGCTAATTGTATCTAAAAAACGACTCAAACGATTTTGACGAAATTTTGTATCCGACCATTTTCGGGCACGAAAAGACTATTGGGCTGGGTCACATGTTCGAGAACTTTCGATTAGTGGGTCATTTTTGGGTCAACGCGGGTCAAATTAATTTTATCTAAAAAACGGCTCTAACGATTTTGATTAAATTTCGTATCATACGAGTTTCAGGCACGCGAAAATCATTGGGCTAGGTCACATGTCCGAGAAAATTCGATTAGTGGGTCATTTCTGGTTCATTGTGGGTCAAGATCTAAAAATCGGCTCAATTTACACTAAATTTTGCATCCAATGATTTTCGGGCACGAGAAGGCTGTTGGGCTAGGTCACATGTTCGGAAAAATTCAATTAGTGGGTCATTTTGGGTCATTATCAAGCTAATTGTATCTAAAAAACGGTTCAAACGATTTTGACGAAATTTTGTATTCGACTATTTTCGGGCACGAGAAGACTATTGGGCTGGGTCACATGTTCGAGAACTTTCGATTAGTGGGTCATTTTTGGGTCAAAGCGGGTCAAATTAATTTTATCTAAAAAACGGCTCTAACGATTTTGATTAAATTTTGTATTCTACGAGTTTCGGGCACGCGAAAATAAGTGGGCTAGGTCACATGTTCGAGAAAATTCGATTAGTGGGTCATTTCTGGGTCATTGTGGGTCAAGATCTAAAAAGCGGCTCAATTTACACTAAATTTTGCATCGTATCATTTTCGGGTACGAGAAGGCTGTTGGGCTAAGTAACATGTTCGAGAAAATTCCATTAGTGGGTTATTTTGGTCATGTGTCATGATATTTGAACTCAAATTTAATTTTGACCGAGCATAGCTCGGTTTTCCCTGCTCGTATATTTATATATGTACATAAATCACTGGCGCCCGGCTAACCGAAATATACCTTTTTTTAACACTTTCCATCCTAATTAAAAAGTGTTTATGACTTCGGTTTGTCTGCCGTCTGCCGTATGGCCGTCTGTCCGTGCTCTAACTCCCGTAAATATGGTCGGATTACTCTACAATTTTTATATGTTAGTGTCGTTATCTATAGCATGTTACCTATTTCAACGGAAGTGTGTAGCACTTATAGTTTTTTTATAGGGACACTCAAAAGATTTCCGTTACATTACGGTCTATGGGGAAAAATCATTTGCGGTTTATTTAAACAATGTTCCACTATTTTAAACGCATTGAAATTTATATATATCACTAAGGTGCATTAGAAGAAGCTTAATATGGAATAGGGTGTGCATAGCACTTATAGTTACTTTACAGGGACAGTCAAAAGAATTCCGTTACATTACGTCTATGGAGAAAAATCGTCTGCGGTTTATTTAAATAATGTTTCACTATTTTAAACGCATTGAAATTTACATATATCACTAAGGTGCATGACATGAGGCTTACTATAGAATATGGTGTGTATATCAGTCATCGTTCATTTACAGGGACACACAAAAGAATTCTCTACTGTCTGTTAACAATAATTCCTGGAAGTGCGTTTTAAGTTACTGAACGCGATTTTAATTTTAACTCGCTTTTTGTCTATTACTTGGTGTGTATAAATTCTGTAGATCCTATACAGGGAAGCACAAAAGTTCGCGAACACATTTCCGTTTATTGACAGAAACTCCAGACGGAGAATTTTAAACTGTGCTACGCGTTTCCTAACTGAACTAAAATTTAGCATCCTATGTAGTATATATACAAATCTATAGATCCTATACAGGACTGAATAAAAGTATTCGGATATTTTTCCGAATATTGTGTATGCTGGAAATTCCTGAAATTATGTTTTTAAATATGTTATGCGTTTTCCAAATTGTTTACTTAGATGTTATCTTTTAGCTTATTAAACGGTATGATTTGTAAAATTATTTTGGAAGCGTTGGAAAGTGTTACATAATCTATGCTTGACGCATGATTTTTCGTTCTTGTTTTTTATTCAAATGTAAACTATATTAATGGCAATATACTTCCATTTACTTCTACATATATGAAATTTCGTTCCGGCTGCTTATAACTCGAGTTCTGCTGAATAGATGATCGTAGAACTTAAAATGTAAGATAATTTTTCAGGGAAGGTTTTATTGTATAACATATCATTCTACGTAGCTTAGTTATAGAATTATTATGGGAAGTTCTATAATCAGATCAATCCGGTTATGAAAGATTAGCCTTTTTAAAAGATTTTGCCGAATGGATTTCGATGGAACCTACACTGTTAGATAATTTTCTAGGGAAAGTTTTATTATGTAACATATGGTTCTACGTTGCTTAGTTCTAGAATTATAGGGAAAATTCGAAAATCCGGTGACCATTTTTTATCAAATATTAGCCTTTACAATATTTGATTCCGATTATGAAAGATTAGCCTTCTGAAAATGTTCTACTGAACGGATTTTGATGAGAAGTATATTGTTAGTAAGTTAGATGCTATTTCAGGAATGGTTTTAGTGTACTACATATTGTTATACGTTGCTTAGTCAAACAGTTATGTGTGAACGTTATATAGTCAGGTAAACCAGATTCCGAAAGATTAGCCTTTTGGGCGTATTTTTGCGACTTGCATTGTTAAGTAGATAATTTGTAATGATTAGATTTAGTATATTTCATATCGTTCTGTTAGTTTTAGAATTATCTGGAAAAGTTCTATAATCAGATGAACCCGATTATCAAATATTAGCCTTTATAAAAACTTCTACTGAATGGATTTTGTTAGTTAATTTGTTTGCATTGTTAGTTCGATAATTTTTAGTAATGGTTTTAGTATATTGCATATAGTTTTATCATTCTTTAGCAAACCCTAACTATAAATGACCAAATAAAAGTGTTGGTCCTTAACAGCTAAAATTTTGACTGCACATTAGAAAATATAATAGTGCAATGACGTCATTTTTCAGTAATGTGGAAGGATATTCCAGTTAAATATACAGATAGCTTTCAAATACAAGGTCAAATTAAACGATATATTTCGTTTGATTCAAGGTTCATTTGTAGAAACCGACCATCGCAGCGGGCGTAGCTTGCTAGTATCTTATAAAATATTCATTTTTAACTACAGTACAATATTTTCTGTTACTTTTTCCAATTCTCTGAAAGTGTCATGCAATTTGGCTAAAAAACTTTCCTGTTAAAAAGAATGAGACAGCAGATGTTTTTTTTTTTAATTTTAAAAGAAGTATTTATATCTTCATGAGTAAACGTGCATTCTTTGCACAAATGCATACAAATATTGCACAGGACTTATGAAATCATTTTTAACTGTTAAAGATATATTTAAGCTTTTTTTGTTACAGGATGATCGCAAATATGAAATTCAATTTGTTGTTGGTCCAATTGTCTTCTTGACTAAATTTTCTTTACAAATATGAGTTCAAACATGTTCTTCACGACTTCGAAAGTCAAGAATACCTTGTTAATGACTTCTCTGGATAATTAAAACAAAAGTCTAATTATAAATTGTCTTCTATAATGTATACAGACACACACACACATACACACACACATATATGAAAAATCATGATTTACAATAAGGCTATCCAGTGTACTTTTTAACCAATTCACTCCATGGTTTCATCAAATATTAAAGGTATCAAAAAGAATTGAAGTCTTTTTCGTATGGTTTATTCTTGAGATATAAGGGGTGCTTAAATGAAAAGTGGACGCACTCTGTGTCCATTTTTCACTTGTAGAAGTGAGTATTTTATTACAACTGTAACTAGTCGGATGCGTCAATCCCAAAACTTTCTTCTATCTCACATACATGTTAATACTTCAAAATACATTATCACATTGCCAATAACATCAACATTTCTCGTCATTCTATTGTACTTCAGCTGCTTGCGAATTGTTGGGTTACCTGGATACGGAGCATCCTTCATTGCACTAGCAGCCGATGCACCACACAACTACGAAAAGTCCTTCTGCCGGCAGAGAAATATAGCCACCCTGTTAATTTTTAAGCTAATTTTACTGGAAAACACGAAGCTAAAATGCGTGGAACCCAATTACAGAAGATTCATTCCCAGTTCTCGTCAATATTGAATTTGAATGAGAATGTCGCCAAATTAGATAGCGAAATTGCTTTATTTATGGTACTTATTTTTGTCACCAAATTTGGTGATATTTCGCCACGTGTCGCCAAGCTTGACGAGAATTTGACGCTGGCGAATATGTATATATAGTGTTAAGTATATAACAGTTGGAACGATGATTACAACAATGAAAGAAAATTTGTCAGAATCCATGTTCACTAAAACTCATAAACTGAATCCGTATATGGAGGAATCCTGCTGTCTTGTTTCATTTCAAATTGGCAGCCATCGTTAAAAGAACTGTTGTATCTCAGTCATTTTGTAAGATAGAGAAAAACAAGAATTGCCCTGAAATCCTTGGATCAAGACCGAAAATTTAACGGAAAAAAACTTTTAGGATTTCTAATTTCTTTGTACATCTTTATGAATTTGAAATCTTTAAATGGCTATCACACTGTAAAAAATGACCAATGTTTCTTATTTTATGAAAATATGCTATAACCACGAACGAAAATATAATATAATCTTCTGAGTTATCCGAAATTTCAAATAGCATGTTACATTGTCTTTTGAATCCCCAGAAACGAATACATTTTCAAATTTTAAAGAATAATTTATAAAAACAAATTATTTTTAGCTGCCCGAATTTTTCAGAAATGTTTCCGAAGGGATTTTATAGTGTATTAATTAGTGTCCTCAGCCCGGAATACCTGTTTTTCGAATGCTATCAATTCTGAAGTAAACATTTTCATGTTCAAAAAAAATGTTTCACAGACAAACATGCAAAATTAACAGCGTTAACAATAACATTAAAATACATAAAGTTCTTTACTCTTTCATGTATAAATTAACTTAGGCGGCTGAAAACGTGTACTTGAGACTGGATAACATTCGAAAAACAGGTATTCCAGCCTGAGGACACTAATTAATACACTTTAAAAACCCTTCGGAAACGTTTCTGAAAAATTCGGGCAGCTAAAAATACTTTGTTTTTATAAATTATTCTTTAAATTTTGAAAATGTATTCGTTTCTGGGGATTCAAAAGACAATGTAACATGCTATTTGAAATTTCGGATAACTCAGAAGATTATATTATATTTTCGTTCGTGATTATAGCATATTTTCATAAAATAAGAAACATTGGTCATTTTTTACAGTGCACAGCGCACCTTTCCGGCAGAATATCACCAAATTCAATTGTGATCTGCAGGTCATAGTCAATAACATATACATAAAATTTAGTCCAATTCTCTGCGTAACTTCATACAACTTTCGATGATACAATAATGAAAATGGAACGAAAACTACTATCACAGCACCCCCTTTCGTCGGAATACCACCAAATTGAAGTGGGACTTGCTGGCTATAGCCAAAAACCTGTAAATGAAATTTGGTTCAATTCGAAAGATGACATATACGGCAGACACACGGGCAGACAGATATTTTGTAAAAACATGTTTTTCGAAATCTCTGACCCCTAAAACGTGTAAATTATTCCAAAAACGTGTAAGTCGAAAAACATTTCGATTACAATACTTTCTTCTATTATAAATAGAAGAAAGTAAAAATAATCACCGTATTTTTTTGAGGTAATCTAGCAGATGTCAATTCCTACGCTACACAGTGGGCCGCTAACTTAAAACAGCACCAGTAATCTTCATACTGTCAGTTTTTTGACTAGGACATTCAAAAGACTCTAACAAAAAATTCGCCACTGTCCAGCCTTGATTAATTACTAAGCGGATGCCTCGAGAACTTTCTAGTGCTGATCTAAAATAGTTTACACACTTTCAGTGGCAACGATAGGCGACGTTGAAACACAAAGACAAGCCAATGAACGCATTGCTGGCTATACAATTGGCGAAACCGCGGAACCGACGCCAATGTCCTCCCCCCTCCTCCATGAGAAGGGACAGGAGGACATAAAAAACTTCATCCTGGGATTCTCGATTTGGAGAAGATAAACTTGCTATATGCGTTACCCGATGCCGGAGAGCGTCTAAGGAGCGCCAACCTGTTAGAGATAGACTTTAATCAATCATAGAGAAAAACCCAAGTAGCGCCTACTCAGAAGCCCTGAGCTTTCAGAACAAATTCGTGACTCGAAATAACTTTAATTTCAAGTGACTCGTTATTTGCCACCACGCCCTATTAACTACTGCCAAAGGACTCACTACTACATTTCCAACTCAATAGTAAATTTAACTGTTATTGTTATATTTATACGACAGTAAATAATTAGTTACTAAAAATTAATCTGTGCTTGGTATTCTCGCGCTACATAACAACTCCATGCCGCTCGAATGCGGAAAATTTCACATTGCCATTGATTATAGGAAACGTTTCCTAGTAGTTTTTATAGTGTATTAAGTAGTTTTCTCAAACTGGAATATCATTTTTTCGAATGCTATCCATTCTCAAGTAAACATTTTCATGTTCAACAAACATGTTTTACTGACAAACATGAAAAATAACAGCATTAGCATTAACATTTTTATTATATTGTTAATTGTGCATATAGAAATTCAATTACGCAGCTGAAAATGTTTAACTGAGAATAAGTAGCATCCTGATAACCGATATTCCGATTTGAGAAAGCTGATTAATACAATATATAAACTACCCGGAAACGTTTCCGAAAATCAGTGGCAGCAAAATAATTCTGTTTTTATGAACATTTCTTCAAATCTGAAAATATATTGGTTTCTGAGGTTTCTAAACATACAGAACTTTTTTTCGATTCGCGGATAACTCGGTAAAGGTTATTTTATATTTTCGATCGTGGTTATATTATATTTCATTAAAATAAGAAACATTAGTATTTTTTACTTTCTTCTATCTTTAGAAGAAGAAAGTATTGGATTCATGAAAATTTTCGATGGATTTATAAATTTTATAAGGTCTTGAACATGAATTGACTGTGTTTAGAAAATGTGTTTCTCTTTCTCTCTCTCTCTCTCTCTCTCTCTGTGCGTATCTGTGTGTTTGTATGTGACAAAAATTTTGTGGGCACTCTATCTCAAGAACTAACACACGTAATTCAATAAAACTTTAGATTCAGTTAGACCTTGACATAAATTGGTGCTGATAATTTTTTTGGTGTAGATCGCTCAACTGGTAGCACTGATCTTCTGCATTTTTCACGATTTCTGCAACACCTCTATCTCAAGAACTAAAGCTCGGATTTTCATCAAACTTCAGATTGAGTTAGACATTAACATAAGTTGTTGCTTATTAGGTTTTGGCTTAAATCTATCAACAGGAGGCACTTTTGCTCACTTATGCTGCATTTTTCAGGATTTATACGATTTTAGTAACAGTCATATCTCAAGAATTAATACACGAAATTTCATCAATCTTCATATTCTGTTAGATCTAGACATAAGTTGATGCTTATTAGGTTTTCGTGTAAATCAAATAACAGGTAGCGCTGCTATGCTGCATTTTTGGATTCTAAATTGCATAATTAAAAAAATTACGCTTTTGAAGTATTAACATGAATGAGATAGAAATTTTTGGTATTGGCACATCCGACTAGTTTAACAGTGTTTTGAGAAAAAGAGTTGTGATATCTTTTGTACGCATTGACCTCGATGGTAGGAAAGAGACGCAACTTGTATACTGAAGAGATTTCAAAAGTGCTTACACTTTCAGTGGGAGAATTTGCGACGAAGTTCTAAATACAGGGTATCATAAAACTGACTGTACGTGTTTTAAAAATTTAATAACAAATAAACTGTGAAAGTTATTGCAGTTATTCTTACAAGAAATTAATATTCGATATCAAGACTTTCTTTTCTGTGCTTCGTTTTTTGAGCATTGATATATGGCTCTACTTTGTCTCAGAATGTTATACGTTCAAATTGAATTATAAAGCTGGAATAAAAATCCCCCAGGTTTTACTGTTAAGCTAATAAAATGTTAAAAAAAAACCTGGTTTGCGTTTTGAAGTTGCAGGATTGTTTTGAGCATCGTTACAATATGAGACAGTGTTGCGACATTTGTAGGTGATATTAGGAACTAGAACAAAGAAGCAAGGTATAGAAATTCATGATTTCATACGCTATTTTCCTGCTAGACTAGCTTAAAAAGATGTCGCGGTTTACTTGTTATTAAATTTTAAAAACTATCAAACCGTTTTAGGTCATGCTCTATTTAGAACTTTGCCGCAAATTACTCCACTGAAAGAACTTTCGAAATCCACTTTTGAAATCCGTTCAGTAGAATTTAAGTTATAAGTTACGTCTCTTTTCTACGATCGGGATTCAGTGTATATGTTACTGGCATGCGGCAATGTATGAAAGCCGGAATTCTATAGAATACCTAGGAATTTTATGGAACGCCGAAAACTGGCCGGCAATGTATGAAACGATTTACAATTCACACATTTCCTAGGGATTCTATAGAATGCCAGAAGACAAACCGAAAGAGTATGGAATACATCTCCGAATCGATTCGAATATCACGTGGTAAGTCGCGTGACTCTTAAAGCTCGCCTCAGGCTCAGAATTTGCATTTCCGCTTTGTTCGGGAGTGTCAAAATACGTTTTCGTCGTGAGTGTAAAAATTAGTTTTGTACTGTTCTGCATGAAAATGGAAAATCAAGATGTAGTTTTGGCGAAGAAGTCATGGGCAATAGACAAGCAACAACGATTCGACGATGAACTGTCCAAAGTTCGAGTTACCGTTGCAAAAAACAGTCTGTTATACTTACCAGAAGTTGATAAATGATGTAAAAACAAAACCGAAATGACAACTAAAAAGGAACCTCTGGAGGACTATTTATTGGCTACTGAATCGCTATCATGTGATGTATGTATGAAATAAAAGTAAACTCATTTATCCTGGTAAAGAAGGCGTCAATACTCTGGACGCCTTCTACGTCACGAACTCTGAGTTATTTCATGTACTTCATGAAGCTTATTTGGCTACTAGATAAGGAGGATGCATTAGAATGTTGAAAGAACATTAAACCAAATACAAAAACATTACAGGCCATGATATTGAACACGCGTCATAATTAATTATTAACACAATTATTATGTTAACACGTCATGATTAATTCCCGGTGTAATGTACATGATATTGATTTTCAGTTTCAGATAGATAGAAATAAAATTTCATTATGGTGTACCAAGATCATCTCACAAAATTTATATTTCTCAAGGCTCTGACATCAAAAAGAGCTGAAGAAATAGCCTACAACCTAGTAGATATATTCTCGTTGCTTGGAGTGCCATCTATATTACAATCTGATAATGGAAGGGGATTTGCCAATAATGTGGTGACCAACTTGAAGGAGTTAATGGGAAGCCATTCACAATGCCAGGGTGGTGTCGAAAAAGCTAATCAAAATATAGCGAATATGCATTGCATTTGGATTCAGGATGATAAATCTGACCGCTGGAGTGAAGGAGTGCGTTTCGTTCAATTTATGAAAAATAAAGGTTATCATTCTGGGATTAAAAGCGTACCATACGAAGCTATTTTTGACTGAAAATCTAAAGTAGGTCTTACAACGTCTTTTCTATCCGAAGATATTTTAAAAGACATAAATACAAAGGAGTATCTAGAAAATTAATAGAAAGCACCAATATAATGCAAAATGATTAAACTAATCATTTAATCACATGCTTATGCAAGAAAAAGAGCCTGTTTCTAAAAAACTGTATGAGATTATAGTCCACGGTATATTAAACCAACATAATTCTGACATGCTTATGTTGGTTTAACCTACCAGCGACTATAATCTCATACATGTTTTTGTTTTTCCGCTTATGCTACCTGTTGTATGTGTTAAAAGGAAGCCAGTGATGCACATGCATGCACAAAGTGTCCTCAAAAAACTCATACCTTCATGCTAGTAAAGATGATGAAATGTATATTTTGTGCACTCGTTGTTTGAAAAATGAAAATGCTATCGAAGATAAAATTAATTCGAAAGTCAATCTGGAAATACAATACAAAAAAAAAAAAAATGAATTTTGAAAATAAATTTCTCACTGCTTCTTTGGGAACTACTGTGCGAGTTCCTATTCCTGAAATCGAAAAAGGACGAGATGATTACCGCAATATATTGGCAGTTGTAATGAGTATGGCACAGGACGATTTCTACCGACTTGGAACTTTAGATGTATTTTTAAAACAACTATATGTTGGATCACAATTCACTTTATGCCCTAAGAACTTGCTTAGAATTGAAGATATTCCTAATCACGAAATTCCTCTCCGGTCTGTTGTTATTGGTCAGTCCAGTGAAAACAGTAAAGGATTCTTCAAGTGCATGTGTAAAAATAAATGCCAAAATATAAAATGTCTTTGCATGAAAAAAAAAAGTAATGAAATGTAATTCAAAATGCCATTCAAGCCTACCGTGTTGCAACAAGTAGGTTAATTTTAATTTCTTATTTTTTATATGAAAATTTTGTTTTCTTTAATAAGAAAGGCTTGTTGTTTTGTAGAACTTTCATTTTTCTTTACGTAGTTTGAATTAAAAGAATTTAATGGCACTGTTTTATTACTTTTTTAAAATAACATTTGAATTTTTGAGGAAAGCATATCTTTTAAATAATAGCCTTATCATGACCTTTTTTAATACTTTGGCTAAATAGCAATTGTCATATTCTGTACAATGCCTAGGTGTTATATACAATGCTTGGGGAAAGTATATAATAACTATCATACTTCATACTTTGCCTAAAAACGCAGGACATTCTATAAAATGCCTAGGTTTTCTATAGAATGTCGGCGTTTCATACATTACTGGTAACGCATACAATAAATTCAGCAACTCGTTTCACAACAGGTGAAAGTGATAGTAACTAATGAGTAATCTTTACTAACCCTAATCCCGGTTTACTTGTTATTAAATCTTAAAAACCATCAATCCGTTTTAGATCATCCTGTATTTAGAACTTTGTCGCAAATTACTCCACTGAAAGAACTTTCGAAATTCACTTTTGAAATCTGTTCAATAGAATTTATGTTATAAGTTATGTCTCTTTCCCACGATTGAAGTTCAATGCATACAACAGATACGACAACTCTTTTCTCAAGAAGTGAAAATGATAGTAATTATAATGAGTAATCTTTTATAATCTTAATCCCGATTTACTTGTCATTAAATTTTAAAAACCGTCAGTCTAACTTAAAATCATTGGGCGAAATGCAAATATTCATTTTGCGTTATTCATAAAATACTAATATGAAACTCAAAAGAGCTCAACATTTATTTAAAAGGGATATTTAAATGTAGAAATAGATGTTAAACGATGTTAAAATCGTCCAAGTACTTTCGGTTGGCACCTCAACCAACTTCAGGGAGAAAAAAATATTATTGAAAAAATTACATATTTCTTTTTTCATAAGTTTTCAAATTGTTTACATTTTCAGTTCAGGTATCCATAAAAACCAACTCGGGGAACACTCAAGAAATAATGTATTTTCCCACCTCAAGGTGAAACGAGGGTTCGGATAGGCAAGACGTTAGTAGAAAGACATTTTTTTTCTCCCTGAAGATGGTTGCGGTGCCAACCGAAAGTACTTGGAGGTTTTTAACATCTATTTCTATATTGAAATGTCACTTTTTTTTGTAAAAGTGGAGCTCTTTTGAGTTTCATACCAGCGTTTTATGACTGTTGGTCTATTTAGACTGAAGATAATAATATAGGGTCTTGCTGAAGAATATGGCGATTTTCTGTGAGTCAAGTCGTAGAAAATACATAAAACTGACCACATACGTATTAATACAGGCTCTTAAAATTATGGTGTTTGGAGAATAGGTACTTTTTTCTAATGTAGTTATACCCACACAGCAAGGATTTTGAAGACTATTAAAATAAAAGAAATATAAATATAAAAAAAATATATATTTATTACTTAATTAATCTGGGACGTCAATAAAATCTGTAAACAAGGTATGTTTTTTTTATTATTCTTGTTTTTTTATTGGTAATGTTATATAAATAATTTACTCAGTCAATAAGATTTAAGAAAAACTGTTAATATTACTTTTTGTTACCCCTAACTATTAAGCATTGATGCATGCAGAAGATGGTATTAAAACTGCCATTCTAAAAAGTGAACTATATATAGAAAAATATTTCTTTGGGAATGAGCCTGTATATCTATATTGTTAAGATCAATCAAATTCATGATCAATATAGTTTAATAATTTTAAGTTCATTCTTTATCTCATCTCTCAAAGACAAAGTAACTGAAAATATAGTATATAATTTATTACATCATAAATCTTTCAAAGTTAACGCTGATATTGTACTTTATAAATTTCTAGCCAATAACTCGTATGATATACTGCTACTGCTAGCCATATCATTTTTAACGTAATCGGTTTTTGAAATTATATTTTCGTTTAAGTTTTATTTATTTATTTATTTTTGTTTTTTTTTTCACGAAAATTACATTTTTATGTCCTTTTGAATTTTAATATCTAAAGTTAATGATCATTCTGTGATAAAAAATATTTTAAATGATAGATTTATTTGAATATTGGTATAAGTGAAAAACTGAATCATGAAGCAAAAATGCTGAAAAATACATTATATGGATGTTATGAGTTATAATCCTAATTAGTTGTAAGTTTGAAACCAAATTAATACTATACACTCTAAAAAAAATCCGTGAAAATACAAGAGATTTTCCGTAAAATTTTACGGAGAAGTTTCCTTTTTCCAAATCTTTAGTTTAATTTCCGTAACTGACATTAGTTCCGTTAAAGAGATTTCAAATCCGTAAATATGCAGAAAGTTTTCCGTAAATTTAATAGATTTTTTCCGTATTTCTTTCAAAACAGTACAATGTCCGTATTTCTTCCAAAGTGCAATTTCCGTAAATGACGTTTAAAGGTTGAGTACAGAAATCGCCTTCTTTGAAATGCGAATTAAGATTGTTGTATTTACTAGAGTTCTTCTAGGATACAGGCCTGGCCCGGTTCGACCAGCTGGCCCATTCTAACCGAGGGCATTTCAATTTATTGGGAAAAGAATGGTAATATTTATATTTTTTAATGAAATATTTAGAAATTTATTTTACTTTTATAAATTATAGAAAAAGTATATATTTTTTAAGATCTAATTTTTTTTTCTTGATAGTATTTCAAAATTATGATTTTTTTCCATTAATTTTTTAAAAAAATTATTTTAGCTTTTTTAACATGAGGCAATAGTGTGTTATTTAAAAGTTTTATAACATAATATCTCTGCAAATTATAGCTATGCAAACGGGAGATGACGGGTTCGATTCCACTCATGGCAAGGGTTGGTTAATTACTGTAATAAAAATAAGCAGAAATGTATATATCTCTTATAATGTTGTCCTCGCGAAGTAACTTTCTTTTTCTTTTTTGGTCCTATAAATTTTATTTTAACGACATAAAAATTTCTAAAAAATACGGAAGATATCTGTTATAAAACGGAAATTTGAAAACGGATATTTCAGAAATCACGGAAAATTTCCTGGAATTTACGGAATTTTTTTCTGTTAAAATACGGACATAGTACTGGCGTCTCGATTGCCAGTATAATTTCCGTTTTTTTTCAGGAAATTTTTTTAAACAGTGTAGGTTACACAAAAAATATATATAAAATAAAATTTCTTAAAATGGTGTTTTAGGAAATTTAAAGTTTGTTATTTTTAATTATTGAAAAAGTGTTCATGATTTACAATAAAGTAATCATAAAAAAAAGTTCGACACTACAATATGATAATGCATATAACGTATGCTATTAATTAAACAACATACATACTAGAAAAGCGGATGAGGGACCTGCACAAAATTCAGCTGAGCAAGAAAAAATTATATGATTCACAAAGTAGCACTTTCATGTTTTTTATTAAATGCTTTCGTTTGAAAATGATGTCAGATGGACCTTGAGCCTCTCTGTTGGTGCTTAAACACTATCTATTCAAATTCAAAAAAGTCCTTCTGGCCTGTACCGGAGGTAGGTAGGTGAAAATGTAGCTGCCCTATTTTTTGGTTTAAAGATTTTAGGTAAATACTCTGGAAAAAAACGAAGCCAAAATGCGAAGAACCCGATTAGAGAAGATTCGTCAATACTGAATTTGATTTAGAATTTCGCCAAATTAGTCAACTACAACCAAGGTTTCATTTATGGTGAATTATTTTTTGGCCGCCAAATTTTTGGCGATATTTCAACAACTGTCTCCAAACTTGGCGAAAAGTTGACGATAGCGGATATGAATATATAGTTTTATGCGTATGAATGGTTAAATAGTTAAAACAATGAAATCTGGAGGCACGGCAGTTGAGAAAGCACAGCCGTAAGCATAGAACTAGGAAGATCCTAGTTCTATGGCCGTAAGCATCCTTTTCTGGAAGCAACTCAGGGCACTTTTGACACCCCATATCTTTGCTCTGGAGTATCCCAAAAACCTGAAACTTCGTTTAGAGTATGTGGCGCACAGGAACAAAATTTTAAATTTCACGTTTCTGTCTTTTCTAGTTCAGACGATATATGAACTCAAAGTTTCGATTTTTTGTCACTCACTCAGTAAGAGTAACCATGTCAGTAATATTTCTGAGACATTAGATGACTCAAAATATACTTTGTCAAATTTTAATATTGACTGAATATGAATATAAACTACAGCACGTTTATTTTCAAATCGTTCTTCAAGAGCTTTCAATAACGATTCAAAGGTATCCTCACTTGTTTTTATTAACCTAGCTTCAAACCGAAGCACGCAAATAAAATAAATTTTGATCATTAATTAAACTTTCATTCTTTGCAATTAAACAAATAAATTGGGTTTTTAATTTTGAAAATTCCTCAATTTTGCCGCTAAACATTGGCAAAGGAATTTTAGGAAGGTTTAGCATAAAGTTCACAGAATATTTATCATGCTTTAAATCTCTATCAATTTCTTCAATAACAAAAATAATAGGAGCGTTCGTAATTATATAAATACGTAGCACCTACAGTCCTCGTCTGGTCCGTCCGCCTGTCTGTCTGTCTGACCGCCTGTCCGCATATCACAGCGCAAAAACTACCCAACCAATTGATTTGAAATTTAATATATATAATCTTTACAGAATTTTGTCGAGTCGTTTCAAATTTTATGAAAATCGAATCAAAACTTAAAAAAGATATTAATACAAATATTTATTAAGTAATTTGAATTTTTTAAAAATTGGTACTTCTTTGTTATAGCAGCTTCCGAGGATTGATCGTCAAGCGACCGAGATGTATCATTCTATTAAATCCTATCATACGTAATTAATTCAATGATATCACATGATAGGTAATGAATGATACTAAAATTAAAAATGAAGTCATATTATTTCTGTATTACTGAATTTGAAAACCGAATTTGTATACTAAAATTGTTTAATTATAGCAATCGTATAATCTACCGAGAGCTTTTGGATAGGCATTTCTGGAGAAATAGATATTAAATGGAAAAAAGTCTAAATATGGATTTCAAGTTCTGAAATTTTCATTGCTAGGCTTAAGTTTCCCATTGGATTTTTCAGTAAATGTCAACAAATGATAAAATGTTGGCAACTTAAAATGTATTTATTTTATAACCGAAATGAATCATATCATAATAACAGATGATATAATTCATTTCAATGAAAATAGTTATAGTACGAATGCACCTCATTTGTCACGTTTGAAGTAAAATTTTCAACTTGTTTGTTATATCTTCATTTGTTCCATATTTGACGTTTAAATATTTTTTAACTAAACTGCTTATATCTGCTTTAAGCTCTTGCAACGCGGCTAGTGTCTCTCCTTGATATGTATAATGTCCGATTTTTCGTCATCGGATTGCCCATACTCATCTTTGAACTTCGAAATATTTATTACTTTCTTTTTTATTTCTTCCACGTAAACGATTTAGTTTCTTTAATGTACATAATTTATCTATAGCTAACTGGCAAGACTCCTAGATTCGACCAACACCAATGTTAAGCTGAATAATGTCTAGTAACAAATGACCTCGACGGACACTTTTTATAAAATGAGTTAAAGCAGTGGCGCAGCCAAGGGGGGGTGGGTTTGGGGGTTAAAACACCCCCCAGAGCTAAAAAAAATTACTATAATTGCCGCTTATATGAATCAAAACTACTAAAGTTAAAATTAAGTTTTTTGGCCTTTCCGCCTTGGCAGAATCCACCGCTTTTTTAAATCAAATTCTATTCAACAATGTGATTCAATTAAATGGCGAAAATTCTACTTAAAACTGTGAAAGCGCATATTACACGCATAGGTTATGTCAAAACTTGATTTTTGGACTGCGTCACTTTGTCGAGACATCTTATAGTACAAGATGGGTCATATACTCTCACACAGACGCTTTGAGTTATATAGTATACAGTAGTCTGTTTTTTAATTGCATTTCTGTCTTTGTTCCACGTTTGAAACAATAACAGATCATCGAATTCGAGAGAAAAAAAAACATACACTTTGTAAGTCTCTCTCAATTTCAAGCGGCTTTTTTTTGCGTTTTTTGCTCTCAGTTATATCTAAGACCAAGCTATGTGCGTACCCAGGAAAAAAATCTTTGCAAAAGTAAGAATTTAAAAAAAATACTTAAAGTTATAAAAAGCTATTTTTCGATTATGAGCAGATTTTTGCAAACGGTGTTTCTTTCGAATCATTTTTTTCGTAGGGGGTCTGTACACAAATTTAAAGACTATATTTCATTTGTTGGTAATGTAGCAACGACGTCTTGCTTATGATGGAGATTCATATATTTATCGTTAAAATTTTATAAATTAGTTGTGGTTCCTCTTTTAGCTATTTTTAATTTTATCGCGCTTCTGTGAAAAGCAAATCTCTTTCCTTTCTATTTAAAATTCAACAATTCTTAAACTCTTTTATCCCAGCTTGAAGTGATCCTTTCTCAATTAATGTACATGTCTAAATTCTTCCTTCCGTATGTGCTTGCGGTTTTCATATGAGAAATGAAATCATTTTCAGTTTGGCATCTGCGCGCTTTCTTAAAGCATACATTTTGGATCACAGAATAAATAAAGAAAGATAAAATGCAACGTCTATTTCTCGATACATCTGCATACTAAAATTCCTGCAGATGTTAAGTTCGGAAAGTTAGTTTTCTGTTGTTATAAAGATGCTGATATATGGTAATCTGGTTTGGCGGTTTGCGTTCAAAAAAATTAGAATGTGCTTCTCCCTAACGAATTTTCTTCTGTACCCTATGGGTCGACGCGGATAAATTTGTGGCATCTCAAAAAAAGGCATTCGATTTTGAGTTTTCATGATGTGAAGATATAGACGTTCTGAGTGCTGGGGGACCGCCTCATTTTTTCAATTATCTTTCTTCAAATAAAATTTTTTTTTTCATGGAAGCCTCAAGTCTCCGATATGTTTCTTCACAGGATGAGAGCCTTCGGGTTCTTGCTTATAGCGTATATGTACGAGCTCCGGTACTCTTTTTTATTAGAATTTAAGACCTGTCTGTGAGTATGGATAAAAAATGAAATTTTCACTAAAAAATATTGATTATTAGACAGAAAAGCATTTTTAAAAGACACCTTCTTGTTTTTTTTTTTTTTTCCTCTTAAGGGTCTCTCGTTTCATAGTTTAAAAAAAAAATAACCCCAGTTGTCTGAATTCTATAAATTTTTCATCAGTTATAATCAGACAGATAAGTACAGATCTTGACAAATGCAGTCGGCAGGTCGCCACTGGCAACCTAGTTTTTCTATCTAGCCACCAAGTTATTTAACCCGATTTTTTTTTATTATTATTATAATTTTTTGTCCAAAAATTGACCTAAGAAATGACCATAAATGGCATTTTTTCTCATTTTCGGCATTTTTAATTAAGTAAAAATAAGTTTAACAAATGCAAATTTTAAATTATTAAAAAATAATTATATGACTGACTTCGACACGAAAATAGGCAGAAATTGTTTTCCTGCTTCACTGTTTCATCCATGCCCCCCTGATCAGATATAGATTTTGCAGCACTCACTTATCCAGACATTTGAAACCTTCGGCAATCAGCATTTCCTGAACATACCGGTTAATGCAGCCTTTACATTTTTTTTCATAGATAAATAATTTTGATAAATTTCATTAGAAAACTCTGTTTATACCATCTTTTTAAATAATGTCACTGTTCTAAACTATGTAACTAATAATCCTACATTAGGCTTATTATTTTTCTAAATTAATTGATAAAAAACTTTTGTGCTTTTGAAAATTAGCGACTTCGGAGGGGAGCAGGTTATATTTTTTTACTGGTAACTAGAATTTTTTTACTGGCTACCAGATTTTATCAAATTTGCAAAGCCATGGTAAATATAATGGTTTTACAGACCGTGGAAAAATATTGATATCTAGCTGTAAAAAAAATGCTTTCTTCTCGCGTCTTTTTTTTTTTTTTTTTTTTTTTTTGGCGACGTGTCCTTTAAAATAACAGCACAAAAAAGTTACTGTCCGAAAGCTCTGAAATTTTATTCGATTGCAAATATAACTGTATCCAACCCCTCTTTAAAATTCCGTGAAGAAAGTCTAAGTCTTTGACTAAAGTCGAAGAGAACAGAGTCACAGAGTCACGTCAAAAAAGACTAAGTCACATTTAATACTGAAAACATGAGCCGACGCCGAGCAAACCCACGTCAAAATACCCAACTTTCTTTTTGCATTGTCATCGAAAAATTCTCAGATTTTTTTAAATACTTTTATTCACCAGAGCGTTTCCAAATTTTTGTAGGCGCTGTAATTTTAATCTTCCAAGATACTTTTAATGGATTGTGTCGAAATACAGACGTTTAGTTACTTTTAGCATAGAAAAAAGATCGTCTTCGAAAGGCCCGATATGACGTGAGGTTCTAAATAAATCGTAATTTAGAATGCTTTCAGCTGTTTCACACCTTTAAATTTACCATTTATAATAAATTCTTTATGCCAAGCATTTCCATCTTAAAAGTAATCTCTATACTAAATTTCAAGTTTCTAACACTAACAGTTTCAACTAAATCATAATTTAGAACACTTTTAGAAAGTTTTCAGCTCATTTCGTCCTTTTAAATTTTTAAATGTTTTTAAAAATGTTATAAGGAAGCATTTACAACATAAAAGTAATCATCATGCCAAATTCCAAGTTTTCATACCAATTGTGTCACATAAATCGCAATTTTAGAATGCTTCTTACTCTTGCATTCTTTTAAATTTCGAATTGAAAAAATAAATTCTGGGGAGCATTTACGTCTTTTAAGTAACATCCATATAAAATTTCAAGACTATAGCCCTAAAAGTTCTAAATGACTTGTTACATTTGGCAAAAAGCAAGGTAAATAAGTCTATTGAAAATTTTGTTAAAATTGCTTCATTATTATTAAAGCTAGGAATAAGAATTCGTGATTCTCTTGTAATGAAACCTTGTGTATTTTTGATTGAACAAATGGATTCCAACTCTGTTATTTTCTATGTAAAAATTATTTGCTGTAGTGTGTTCTTCCATCTTTAAGTTTTCCCCTCATCATTTTTAAACACTTAATAAATCTAACATAGTTTTGTGTTATTTCATTGGTGCATTTTATAGTTTGTAACTCTAATATTGTAAACGCTGTTTAAATGAATCATAACCAACTTAATTGCGGAGAAAAGCATTATGATTTCATTCATTTAAAAGACTGATTCCATTAACCAATGATCCATATAACCGGCGACCACCTTTATTATAAACTCAACCCCCCCCCCCCCCCCCCTAGAACCGAATTCTGGCTGCGCCACTGGTTAAAGTGCTTTATTTGTGTTTTCCACAGGCGTGAGGAATCAATCCTCGATACGAGTCAAAGTTGCCGCTACTTTCGGGGAGATACCATGTTAAACATATGGCATCAAAAGAGTTGCTCGAAAACCAAGCAGTTTATTGTCGGAGCAATTTTGTTGCCTATGATGCTTCTTTGTTAGAGGATCTCCGATAAAAAGCTCGGAAAACTAAAGAGGGAAAAGCCTTTCCTTGAACAGCCAATGAAATGCTTGGAAAACCGACGAGTCGCTTCAATTTTTGTCGCTTCAAATTATCACGTGTACATTGTATGAATAACATTGTATGAATCCACTAAATTGGCAACAACGTGCCTACCATTATTAAAATGTTAAAGTACTTAAATACCTTAAAAATGAAACCTTTAAAAAATTACCAAATATAAAAGTTAAACAAAAATTATAACGAAACAGGGTTTCTTTCTTATCGTTGACCATTAGCTAATTCCTAAACTGTTAGTTTTAGAAGTATAGTACCAATTGCAAACTAGTCGTTGGGAGCCACCGTAATACTTCCCCATCATGGATATGCATAATGTAAAATATTAAAATAAAAAATGTGTAAACTACTTTTAAAATGCATTGCAATTCGAATAAAATCGTGGCTTGATGACGTCATAAACTTTAAAGGCTGGATTACTGAATTGCTTAAAAGAAACATCCTTATAAGTCCAAAAACAATAATCCTATTAACTAGCGGTATATTGCATATGATTAAGCGTATCATTTACAATTAAAATATATCTTTGAATTGAAATTTGGATGAAATACAGGGTCATGAAAAATCGAAGAGTGTGGTAATTGGATTACAAATATTTCGGCAATTCATTATCCGATCGACTTCATGCTTTATGCAAAATTTATGTTTTTTTATTGTCTTTTATAGTCACTCCTTAAAATAAACAATTTCGAAATTTTTAATATACCTTTTATGAGAACAAATATTTCGAGAGTCCGAAAAAATAGTTCCGGTTAATCTAGGTTACTGAAATTCAATAAGCTTCTTCCCATTATTACATACTAAGTACATACCAAATTTCAAGTCTCTATCTCAATTTTTTTCGGGAGATAGAGCGTTTACAGACACACAGACACACAGACTTACAGACACACAGACGGACGGCAAAATTTGTTTTTCTAAAAATATGTTTTTCGGAATCTCCAGTGTCTGAAACGTGTAAATCCATCAAAAAAAATTTCGATTTTCAAAACGATTACAAGACTTACCCTATACTACGTATGATGGGTAAGTAAAATGCTTTTAATGTTTGCGCTTCATCATAAGAAAATTCATTTTATGTCAAACTATAGTTATTTTAAAAAGTTACGAAATATAAATTTTTATGCTGTCTGTGCATCATTTGAGTTATATTTTGGAAAAATGCACTAACAAGTAAAACAGCAAAAATTCCATTTTTGTATGACCAAAAAATTTCATGAATTTTCAGCATTTTTGGCATCCCCCTCCCCCTAGATTTTAGTACTTACTACCACAAAACCCCGAACATTGCTATGTAATTATTACATATCAATTAAAATACAGATTATACACTGCTCAAAACAATTAAAGGATATTTGAAGTTTTATATAAAATAAAGATATAAACGAAATTTTTTTTGCCGAAAATAGAAGAAGAGAATCACAAATGCAAATTTTTCTGGTTTTCAAACTGTGGAGTATGCAAATTTTGAGTTCGACGTCAAAAACGTCGCTTCAGCGGCAGCGAATGAAATTTGACTTTCAACTGGATAAAAGAGAATGAAGACAAGGATGATCGGCATTCAGTGATTGCTTTGTTTCGATGAGTACGATGTCTCAGCGAAGTCATTTGACAGATTCAGAAGCTTGGAGAATTGTTGGTAGGTTAGAAGGGGGCCAAACTCAAGCCGAAGTAGCGCAAGCCATTGGAGTGTCACAAAGTGTCATTTCCAGGATCTGGAACCGTTTTTTGGAGAGTGGATGTGCAGGCCGAAGACCAGGGTAAGGTCGTAGACGGGCAACAACGCCCAATGAAGATCGGTATTTAGCGTTAACAGCTCGGAGACACCGAAACATGAACGCTACTCTTCTCCAACAACACCTTCGCTCGGCTACAGGCACCACGATTTCAACTCAGACTGTCCGAAACCGGCTCTGTATGTAGGTCTGTATGCTCGCCGACCGATGGTATGTGTTAGATTAAGATCAAGGCATCGTCGCGACCGCAGGGAGTGAGCCACCGAGTATGTCAACTGGAGGAGAAATGAATGGAGCAATATTCTGTTTTCTTACGAGTCCCGTTTTTCGGTGCATCCGGATAATAGGCGTATTTTCATCTGGAGGGACCGTGGCAGTAGGAATAATCCTGCGTTCGTGCACGAAAGTGTCAGATTTGGCGGTGGAGGAGTGTTGGTGTATGGTGGCATCTCCATTGACGGGCGCACTGACCTCTACATCATTCGAGATGGAGCTCTGACTGGTCGCCGATATAGGGATGAGATCCTCAGACCTATTGTAGTCCCTTACGCTTCAGCAATCGGAGATAACTTCATTTTAATGGACGATAACTGCAGGCTACATCGTGCAAACCTGGTGGAGGATTTCCTTTTCGAGGAAGGAATCGTTCGAATGGAATGGCCAGCGTGTTCTCCAGACATGAATCCAATCGAGCACGTTTGGGACGCTCTAGGAAGACGAGTTTCTGGCCGCCAACAACCCCCACAAACTCTCCAAGAACTGGAAAGAGCTCTTCTGGAAGAGTGGGGCAGAATACCCCAACTCGTCATTAATAGCCTCATTGAGTCCATGCCTCAAAGGTGTTCAACGTTGCTGGCCGCCCGTGGAAACCATACCCCCTACTGAAAATGATTTTCTTTGAAGAAAACACCTTTTCTTATTCTTTTTTTCTCATATGCACAAATTGTGTTTTTTTCCTTTTGTACACAAATGCGCAATAAAATGCATTTTTTTCTGCCAAACATGTGTAATTTATTCTCATATAACCTACTATGTCTGTCGACCATGTATCAATCAGCTAAAAAGTTTCCCAGATACAAAATCCACCTAAAACTGCAATATCCTTTAATTGTTTTGAGCTGTGTATAAGACAAACTGAGGATAGGAACTTCAGTTTTATGTAGTAGTATTTGCGATGTGGGCCCCAAGATTTTACAAAATCAAATCTTGCGTTATCTCTCTTTTTATAGCAAATTCATGTAGTAGGGGTATCGGTTAACCAAGTTTATCGATTAATTGTGTGTTGGACAATCAAGATCTTTCTGTATGTAAATAATGAGTATACTCTGTGACGCTGAAATTTCTGCGGTAGCCTCTCGGGCCATAAGCTACTTCATAAACTGTAGTTTTAACAGTTTTTGTTTACTGTATAAGTAAATCATTAAAATAAAAATCTGTAACTAAATACATACTAACAGAATAATAACAGTAAATGTAACTTCAATGTATAGAATGAAAGTAATTACACCCATTAGACATTTGATTAAAGACTCCTTGAAACTTTAAATTATACGATTATAAAACTTTTTTTATTTCCAAAATAATTCTAACAGAGAAAACCTTTTTTTTCTTTATGATTCTGCCATAAAAACTGGAGAAATTCTTTTTATCCCTTCAAATTGCTTCGTAAAAACAGTATCATGAATTCTCTTCTAAACTCCGTACAATTCAAGTGTGAAATAGATTCTTAAAGAGGAAAAAAATGTGAAGATATTTATTGCTTTAAAGCAAATTACACGTTAGCAGTATAGTTTGAACTTTGAAATAGCATGTAGCAAACAAATAGATGTTATTTCAATTGAATTTAAGACGATGTTATTATTGTTTTTGTTCTAACAATAAAAATATATTAAAATACGTTTTAAAAGAACATAAAAGACTTACAAAAATTACAAAAAATCAACCTATTTTCTCTTTGGTGAATTCTTTTCCACATAGTGCCCAAAATCCACCAAACCGTCTATTTTGAAAAAAAAAATGGAAAAAAAAAAGTTAGGTGCATTTTAAAATTGTTCTTTGAAATTCCACTTTTTGACGTATTAGATAATGAGTTATACTTCTTACATGATATTTAGTGGCCATATCTGTAAAAATATATATATATTTTTAATTATTTTAACACGTTGACGGACACTTACGACTATAGCCGCCAAAGCGAAGTTCACAATGTGGCATGACGGCTATAGCGCCCAAAACGAAACGGTCGTTTTTAGACACTACGGCTATAGCAGCACAAATGTGCATTTACCGGCGTACAAGTAGAAGCCCAGTGTAATGTTTTGGAAACAATTTTTTAGGCTGAAGTTCGTTTTCCACCTATTATACGAGTTGCAGCTTCAGTATGCACGTGCAGGGTGGCTAGTGGTCAGGGAAAAATACAGTAAAAAAAAAGTTAATTAGAAGTATATTCTTATAGAAAAATTCAAATTGATTATTTGATCAAATAATCAACATAAATTTTTCTATAAGAATATACTGGTGTTTGTCACTTTTTTTGACTGTATTTTTCCCTGACCACTAGCCACCCTGACGTGGTTGTGAAGGGAGTTGTGCAATCTAATTAAAGGTAGTGAATTAATCAAAATTAAGTTTATTTAAGCAGAAAGAGTAAAACTATACTTCTAATATTCAAAAATTACAAAAACATATAGTGTCAATCACTTCACTTGTTCCTACTGTTCGTCAATGTGTTAATAACAACATTTATAATCCTTTTCAGGAATGTAAATAAATTGTTTTTCATATACTGCTCATGATAAATTTTAGCACTCAAACATCCTCAGCAAGGAAACATTTCTGATCCATTTACAGCCTCATATAAGTCACGGGAAAATTGAATAATTTCTGCTTACGATTGATTTTATAAATATAATAAACTTATTTTAGATTAGCAGCATGGGTAATATTTACATATTAGTGTATCTGTTGCATCTATTAGGCACATAAGTTTCATTATTCTAAATTAAAGTTTCCCTAAGCACTTTTCTATAGACTTGTCGACTTGTTGGATTTTGCTCGTTGTATATCTTAAAGTTTTTTTTTGTTATTGTTCTTGTTGTTATTTTTCAAAACCTCTAATACTTCTTGTTCTCTTTATAATATCAATTAAAATTGATTTGGGTAAGTTCATTTTTTATTTTATTTATTTATTTTTGTAATAGAACGGGTGAAACTAGATGATTCCTTTTGGAAAAATTTGCCTGGTGTTAGCTGTAGATCAGTCGTCAATCATTTTTTTTTCACGTACTGCCCATATTGGTAGTCTTGTTAACAGTACCGCCCATGGATACTCAATCAACATAATTTAGTATTTATGGGAGCAATTGTACAAAATTGTTTCATACTAGCATATTAGTAGATATATACATAAAAGTAGATAACAAATTTATATTAATATGAAAGAAAAAATACATCTTCAACATACATTGATTCATTTTTCAATAATTTCATACCAATTAATGCAATCTTGGCCCAATATACATATACAGTATTAACTTGGTACTAGAGAATAACAGTAATAAACTGACTCATTGGCAGATTTAATTTTAGCTCCAGAATTGGCTGAATCTAATTAATATCAGACTTTAATTTTTATTTAAAAAGTATAATTTCTGTTACGTCAATAAAATCTGCAAATGAGACAGAATTTGATAGTTTTAATTGACAATGTGATTTTTACTTTCTTTTATCTATAATAGAAGATTGTAATCGAAATTTTTTCCACGGTTTTCGACGGATTTACACGTTTTAGGGGTCAGAGATTCCAAACAGTATGTTTTTACAAAATGTCCGTCTGTCCGTTCTCATTGTATCATCGAAAAGTGCATGAGTTATGCTTCAAATTGAACCAATTTTTTGTTTGTATGCTTTTTGCTATGGCCAGCAGGTCCTACTTGAATGTGGGGATATTTCAACGAAAGGGGGCGCTGCGATGGCGATTTTTGTTCCATTTTCACTATTGTAACATCGAAAAGTGTATGAAGTTATGCAGATAATTGAACCAAATTTTTTGTATATGTTTTTGATTATAGCCTGCAGGTCCCAGTCGAATTTGGGGATATGTCGACTAAAGCGGGCGCTGCGATCACGAATTTTGTTCCATTTTCACTATTGTATCATCGAAAAATGTGTGAAGTTATGTAGATTAATTGAACCATTTTTTTCTATGTTTTTGACTAAAGCCTGCAAGTTCCAGTTGAATTTGTGGATATTTCGACGAAAGGGGGCGTTGCGATCTCGATTCTTGTTCTATTTTCACTATTGTATCATCAAAACGTGCATGAAGTTATGCAAATAAATGAACCAAACTTTTTGTATATGTTTTTGACTATAGCTTGCAGGTTCCAGTTGAATTTGCGGATGTTGCGACAGGAGGGGGCGCTGTGATAGCCATTTAAAGATTTCAATAAGTTGTAAAAAAAATTAGAAATTCTAAAAACTTTTTGCGTTAAAATTTCGGTCTTGATCCATGGATTCTAGAGCATTTTTTGTTTTGCCTCTATCTTAAAAAATGCGGAGATATAGCAGTTTGAAATTATAAGGTGGCTGACATTTTGAAACAATACAGCAGGATTCCGCCATAAATGGGTTTAATTTATGAGTTTTAGTGAACATGGTTTCTCCAAATTTTCTTTCATTGTTGTAACCATCGTTTCAACACTTACATGCTTAACACTATATATTTATATTCGTCTACGTCAACTTCTCGCCAAGATTGGCGACTGGTGAAATATCGCCAAATTTTGTGACAAAAATACTATGCCATATATAAAGCCAACTTGGGTATGTCTGTCTAATTTAGCGATATTCTCATTCAAATTCAATATTGACCAGAACTGGGAATGACTGTTCTGTAATCGGGTTCCGCGTATTTTAGCTTCGTGTACTATCAGTAGAATTAGCTAAAATCTCAAAACCGAGCAATAGGGAGGCTATCTTTTTCTGCCGGTACAGGCCAGGAGGACTTTTCGTAGTTTAGTATAATACATCGGCTGCTCGCATCCAGGTAACCCGACGATTTGCAAGTAGCTGACGTACAACAGAATGACGAAAAATATTGACTCTTTTCGCGGTGTGATAGCGAATTTTGAAGCATTAACATGTATGAGATAGAAGAAAGTTTTGGGATTGGCATATCCGACTAGTTCTAATTTATTTAATCGAGGTGCCTAACCCTTTTTACCTTCTTCTATCTATAATAGAAGAAATTATTGTACTCGAAAAAATATTCAACTTCCGGTTTTCGACGGACTTAGATATTTTAGGGTTCAAATATCCCGAAAAACCTGTTTTTACAAAATGTCTGTCTGTCCATGTACGTGTATGTGTCCTCTTTGTATCATCATAAAGTGTATGGAGTTATCCATAGAACTGAACTAAATTTCTTATATATGTTTTTGGTTACAGCCAGCAGGTCCCAGTTTGAGTATATTCCGCCAGTTCTTATTTTATCATTGCCAAGTGTTTGAAGTTATGCCCAGAATTAAACTAAATTGCATATATATGTTTTGACTATGGTTGACAGGTCCCAGTTGAAAATGGGGTTATTCGCCGGAAGAGAGCACTTTGTTAGTGATGTTTGTGCCATTTACCTTATTGTATCATCGGAAAGTGTACGAAGTTATGCATAGATTTGAACCAAACTTTATATATATGTTTTTGACTATGAATTTCAGGTCCCTGTTAAAAATGGGAATATTCCTCCTGAAAGAGTGCTGTGGTAGCGATTTTTATTTAATTTTTGTCACTTTTGGCAATCTAAGTGAACAAGTTATGAATATTTTTCGAGGAAAATTTATATTTATATGTAATATCATAGGCCGGGATTTGGATAAAATTTTGGAGACATTCAGCCAGAAGGTGGCCCTGTGATAAAAAAAAATTTGTTGCCAAAAGAGTAAAAATAGAATAAGTAAATTTTGACGTATTAATATGTATGAGATAGAAGAAAGTATCGGAATTGGAACATCTGATTAGTTTCACTATTGGAATTGCTCTCCAATCCATGGAGATATATGCAAAAAAATTGCTTTAAAAAATCATTACGACATGGTAAAGTATGATATAATCTTGAATAAAAACTTTTTATTCAAAATTTTAATTTATTTTGTGGATTAGGTTGTATTTTATAGAAATCCCAATTCAACTGAAACATATATACGTATATTCATTTAAATTAAGGAATTTTCAGTTGTCAGAGTGTTCTACTGAGGGTACTTTTCCCTTAGCCGGGCACAAAAAACGCCAACATGAACTCTTTTCTTAACATGGTCACGTCACAAATGCAAATAAGCATTGCTATAAAGAATGAAAAGTTTACATTAGGAGAAAAACTGCACATTTAAAAAAAAACATAAAACAGTTTGCAATCATATTTTTAAATACGAAAGAGAGGCAATTATTTTAAAGGGAGTTTGCACTTTGCAAGGCAAAAAAAAAGATTTTTTTAAGAATTTGTTTCCCAATGAAGTTCAATAAAATGAAATACGATTTCTTCTCCACTTATAAAATATTTGTATTTTTGAATATTTTTTGTGTGTAAAAAGCATAAAAGTGAGGGGGGGGGGACGTTATGCTTAGTTTAAAAAGCGTGGTTGCATCACACACTAAATTGCACGACGCAGGATTTTGATTCGTAGAATCAATTGAAACGCACAAACAATACGGGTTATGAAAGCCAATTAAATTTGCGGCGACCTTGACCTGTTTTCTTTGACATCGATCCAAAAAAAATGGTGCTTGTATGTAAATCAACGAACGGATTTCGCATGTTTATTAAAAATTTAAAGTCTTGGAAAAAATATTAACAGTTAATTTTTCAACATTAAATAGGTTCATGACCCTCAAAAAATGATTATTTCTCAAGAACAACAATACTTTTGGATAATTGGTTAACTGGTTTGAACGCCACGTTGCACTTCTTGTTCATAAACATGGTTTTGAGAAAACGCCTGAACAAAAACAAACTATGAAATGTCATTTTTATTTCAAAAATTGGATCGTCTAATTTCGCACTTGATTGCATAAGCGGTTTGTTGCACTTCCACTATCTTAAAGAAGACGAGATGTGGTAACAGTGGCCACCACCCGCATCCAGTCAGTGGTAAATTAGACAATCCACTTTTCGGACTGTAAGTTGTTATTACATGCGGTATAGAGACCTAATTACTTTGCACTTCTAACACTTTTCGGGATTTCAACGCATTTTGCTAGTAGCAAGTTAATTCTGTTGTACATATCGATAAAATATTTTCATTATTGTTAAAGTTATGACAAAAACACCTCGGCTCATATTGAAGTGAAACATTCTGTAACTTTGACTGTATGAGTCGATCACGACCCTGGTTTCTTATACAATATTTGTTTGTTGTAATGTGCTCTACCACTTCTTAATGTTTGTAATCGCTAAACAGAAACACACTGTAAAAAAAGATTAGGAGAAAATGAAAATTTTCATATTCGCAGTATTATGTATTAGATACGTAAACTTAATTAATTGTAACAGCAGCATAATTGAGAATCGAGGTGGACTTATTAATTTACTTTAAACATCTTTTAATTAACAGCACAGCACACTTACTTACATAGAACACAGAACTAAAGCTACATATACATTCAGCAGTAAACAACAATATTTTTACCGGTATGTGACAGTAACAACTTTCTTTGGTGCTGCCATCTAGTATTTATATTTAGAAATAAACACCACAAATCTCCCCTGCTTAATAATGAAATCTATTGGGAGATTTTCTAAATCTTGTTGATCGTCCAGGTACCTGTAGGGAAGAAAAAGAGTTATTTAGAGTATCTGCAGCATCATCAGTAGAAGTATTTGGCACCATGGGTTTTGGAACTGAAGGTATCAATTCAGAGTCTACTGGTGCAGGACTTGGAGTATTTAAGAGGACAAAGTCATTTGGTTTAGGATTTGGAGTAGCTGGGACAACAGAGTCATCTGGTTTAGGATTTGGAGTAGATGGGACAACAGAGTCATCTGGTCGAAGATCTGAGACACTAGGAGGCATTTGCAGAGAATCACGTTGATTAACAACTGTATTATCACTTTTGTGACTTTCTGTATCACTCTCGTCAGAATTTGAATCATTAGTTAAATGTATCTTCGAACCGACATTAGTTTTCTGATCAACATGCCTTTTCCAAATATTCGAATCAACTTGAATTCTATAATGCAACTTGCCCTCTCTTGCAACAATGCGACCAATTTTCCACTTGACTTCAGGAGCATAATTTCTTACAGCCACTTTCTGGTTAATTCGAAATTCTTTTACTTTAGAATTGGCATTTCTCACATATCATGCACAAAATTCGTAACGTTTGGAAGTATCAAATCTGTTTTCGTTCTAATATTCCGCCTTAGAAATAGAGATGCAGGATTTTCCCCCGTAGTAACATGAGGCATCTTTTTATACTGTAAAAGAAAATTATTTAATTTCATTTGTAAAGTACCAGATTCTGAAGATAAGGCTTTTAACCCATGTTTAAGAATTTGCACATATCTCTTTGCCTGACCATTTGTAGCTGGATGGTATGGAGCACTAAACCTATGTTTAACCACATGATTCTTTAAGAATGTCTCAAATTCTTCAGAAGCAAACTGTTTTGCATTATCAGCTACCAGAGATATAGGATACCCGTATCTGGCCAAAAGAGAAGAAAGACAAGTAATTATATGTTCTGATGTTGTATTAGGAACAATAAAAACTTCTGGTCATTTGCTAGAATGCCACCAGAAGTAGAAGCATTTTACCCATCACAGGACCAAAATAATCTATGTGAATTCTTTGCCATGGAGCTGTAGGCCATTCCCAATTATGAGTATCTACCTTGAGTGGATTATTTTTTAAATTGACACAAGTTGTGAAATTCCGTGCAAGATCTTGAATATCTTGATAAATTCCTGGCCACCAAACAAAACTGCGAGCTAAGGACTTCATTTTCACTATACCAAAATGTCCAAAGTGCAAATCATGTAAAATTTGTTTTCTGTAAATTTCTGGAATAATTACTCTACATCCTTTTAAAATACAACTATGTTGAAGAGTAAATTCTTCTTGTGTGCCACCAAAAAGTAATTTTTTTGGAATTGGAGAACCAGAAATTAGATGATAAAAAATTTGACGTAATAAAGGATCAGATTTTGTTGCTACAGCAATTGATTTGGCGTTTAAAGGCAAAGTAGAAATTTGGTTAATTTAAAAAAATTCAGATTCATTAATTATATTACTTAAATTTAATTGTGGGGGTAAATCTTCACTACGTAATGGAAGTCGTGAAACAGCATCGACATTTCCATGTTCGGATGTTTTCTTATAGCGAATATCATATTTAAACACCTGTAAGTATAATGCATATCTTTGCATCCAAGCAGCTGAAAGGACAGGCATACTTTTATTTGGAGAAAAAATAGACACACGTGGTTTACTATCTGTAAATAAAGTAAACCTATTACTATATAAATACTGAAAATTTTTCTTTACTCCAAAAATAATAGCTAGAGCTTCCTTATCCACCTGGCTATACCTTTTTTCTGCATTAGCGAGAGTTGTGGACACGAAACCAATTGGTTTTTCCACGTTATCTGGCATCACATGCGAAAGAACTGCAGAGATACCATATGGAGAAGCATCTGTTGCTAATACTAAAGGCAATTTAGGGTTGAAATGTGTAAGAACTCTTTCTGAAATAATCTCATTTTTTATATTTTTAAATGCTTGTTCACAAACAGGAGACCATATAAATTTCACATTCTTTTTGAGCAAATGGTTAAAAAAACTGAGCAATTGTAGATAAATTTAGAATAATATGTAACTATTCCTAAAAAAATCTTTAACTTGTGACACATTAATTGGTCTAGGAGCATTTAGGAATACCCTAAATTTTATCTTGCGTTTTATGAATACCTTCCTTATCAATTTTATAACTACAATATGTAATATGGTCAGTCAGAAATTTTTTTTTGTCTTTATTAGTCCTAATATTATATTAACGCAATCTTTCTAACACTTGTTTTAGCCTTTTCAAGTGAATTTTATCCGTTTCCCCTGTAACACCAATATCATCAATGAAAACTGTAACACCATGAATACCACTTAATATTTGTTCAATGGATCTTTGCCATATTGCTGGAGAACTAGTAAGACCCATTGCTAACTTTAAAAATTGAAATAAGCCTTTCGGAGTGTTTATAGTTAACAACTCTTGTGATTTTTCGTCTACAGGTAACTGAAGATAAGCTTGATTTAAATCAATTTTTGTAAAATGTAAACCACCACCTAATGTGGTCAGCATGTCCTCTACCCTAGGTAATGGATATTTTTCAACCTTCAAAAATTTATTTACTGTAACTTTAAAGTCTCCGCATAAACGTATTTTACCATTAGGTTTTACCACTGGAACTATAGGAGTTGCCCACCATAGGCGTAGCGTGACCGAAAATTTTGGGGGGGGCACAAAATTTTATTAAACACACACGCGGGCACGCACACATACCCATGTATATACAGTGGTATTTTGGTTAAAAACAACCTCGCAGAAATCTTAACATATTGGGTAAAAGGAATTCAGTTTCGATCTTCTAGCCCAATATAAAACATTTTGTCTTCTTTTCAAAAAAGTTTATTTTTCTTAAACATTCGTCGTATAGCAATTTTTGAATTTTTTTGCGAAATGTTTATGTGATTTTTAGCGTTTTTTCGCGTTTTGCGACAATTTCTTAACATTTGTGTTAGGAATTAAGTTTCAATCTTTTAACAAAATATAGTAAAATTTGTTCTCTGCCTTTTTAAAAACTTTCGCAAAATTTGTATGTGATTTTTAGCGTTTTTTATCTTTCCGAGGAAATTTTTTAAACATTCGTACGAGAAATCTGGTTTTATTTTTTCAGCAGATATAGTACATTTTCTACTCTGCGATTTTTAAATTTTTTGCAAATTTATTATGTGATTTTTGGCGTTTTGCGGCGATTGCCCAATCTAGCAAATTTTGTGATCTGCGATTTTTAGATTTTTCACGAATTTTTTTATGCGATTTTAAGCGTTCTGAACATTTCTGGATTTTCTTAAACATTCGTAACATACATCTGGTTTCAATTTTTCAGCCTGATGTATTAAATTTTGTGATTTTTAGTGTTTTTCCGCGTTTTGCGGCAATTTTTTAACATTTGTGATACGAATCTGGTTTTAACCTTTTAACCCATTATTGTAAAATTTTTCCTCTGAGATTTTTAATTTTTTCATGAATTTTTTATGAGATATTTTGCCGTTTTTTCGCATTTTGCTGCGATTTTTATAAACATTCGTAAAAGGAATCCAGTTTTAATCTTTCAGCCCATTATACTAAATTTTGAACACTGAGATTACATTTTGTACTCACTGATGTTAATCGCAAATTTTTCATGCGACTTTTTGCGGGGTTCTTTTCGTGTTTCGTGGAAGTTCTTAACATCTGTAACAGTAATCGAGTTACAACCTTTTAGCCCAATATAGTAAACTAGGAGGGTCAGTCCCCTACTCGATAACGCTCGTCAACCTCCGTGAATTGCTAAGAAATTCACATTAAGACCGCTACGCGGTCCCAGTTCACTTCGCTCGCTCGCCTCTTTTCGTTTTTGCAGCAACTCTTGCCGGAATAAGTACTACCATAAATCATTTTAACATATGAAATTGACAATTTTTGTTAAAGTAAAAAAACTAATTGTAAACTTCTTTGAAAACACAATTTAAAATGCATTTAGTTGGTGCTACCAGTGGGCATAAATAATTTAAATACTATGAAAAAATGATCTTGGAAACACAATTAGTTTAAAACTCATTGCATCTATAATATTGTACAGCACGGCTTAAATTCATTTTAAAAAACACTACGTGATAAGAAGATAGTTTATATATATCATCAATCATTGTTTAAATTTTGTTCGACATGCTACTGTTTTAAATAATTATAGATTTTTGAAAAAAAAAAAAAAATTAGTTTTATCAAGATAGCAACAGATGGCAGCAGGTGCAATCAAGACAGTTAATATTTTTATTCTCTCCGATTTTCGTGTGAGGGAAATTCGTAAATAAATTCTAAATAAGAGTTGAGAATTCATTTGAAATTAACGATATTACTCATAATTAAAATGAGGAATCATCTCAATTACGTACATGTTATTTTATTTTAATAGTTGCTAGTTTGAGTTTGACAGCTCTCACACTGGTCGCCATATTGGAGACAGAACTGATCATACGCAATCTAGTCTGAGCTCTAGAAACTACGGTTGTTGCCAAACTGTAAGCTAGAAATTCAGCCTTATTTCCACTCAACGTAAGAGAAATATATATATAGATGTTGGCTTCTTTTCAATAATGTTTATTCGGAACTCGTTATAACGAATTTGAATTCGTTCGCGAATTCGTAAAATGAATCCAGCTACAATCTTTTAACCCAATATAATAAATTTGATTCTCTGCAAATTTTAATTTATTTGCTGCGATTTTTTTTTTTTTTTTTTTTTTTTTTTTTTTTTTTTTTTTTTTTTTTTTTTTAGTTTGTACGCCTTTTGAAGCGATTTTTCTAACATTCGTAAAATAAATCCTGTTTCAGTCTTTAAACACAAATCATTAATTTTGTCCTCTGCGATTTTTTAAATCGTAAATTTTTTTATGAGATTTTTTTTTACGTTTTGTGGGGATATTTTCACATTCGTAAAAGAATCCGGTTTTAAATTTTTAGTCCAATAGAGTATTTTTTTTTTCTCTTTTCAATAACGTTTATTCGGAATCCGTACAATGATTTTAATTTTTCATGTGATTTTAATGTCTAATTACGTTCCGCGGCGATTTTTTGACATTCGTAAAAGGAATCCAGCTACAATTTTTTAACCCAATGTAATAAATAAATTTTGTTCTCTGAAATTTTTAAGTTTTTCGCGATTATTTTATGCAATTTTTTACGTTTTTATTCGTTTTGCGGCGATTTTTGTACATTCGTAAAGGAAATTTGGTTTCAATCTTTGAACACAATATAGCAAATTTTGTCTTCTGGGATTTAATTTTTCGTCGATTTTTTTTTTTTTAATGTTTTTTTTTTTTTTTTTTTTTTTTTTTTTTTTTTTTTTTTTAACGTTTTGTGAAGATATTTTCACATTCACAAAAAGAATCCATTTTCAATCTTTTAGCCCAATACAGTAATTTTTTTCCTCTTTTCAATAAAGTTTATTCATAATCCGTACAATAATTTAAATTTTTCATGCGATTTAAACTTTTGTGTGTGTGTGTGTTTCGCAGTAATTTTTTAACATTTGTTACAGGAATCGGGTTTTAATCTTTTAGAACAATATAGTAAATTTTGTCCTCTGTAATAATAATAATAATAATTAAAAAAAAAAAAAAGAAAAAGAAAAGAAAAAAAAAAGAGATTTTTAGCGTTTTTTCGCATTCTGTGGCGGAAGGAATCCGGGAGGGATCGTAAAAGGAATCCGGTTTCAATATTTCAGCCCAAATACAATAAATTTTGTCCTCTGAGATTTTTAATTTTTTTGCGATTTAAATCTCATAAAAAATTGTACGCGATTATCTGCGGTTTTTCGCGGTTAGCGGCAATTTTTTAACACTTGTAAAATTAATTCTTTTACAAGCTTTTAGACCAATATAGTATATTTTTTCCTCTGCAAGTTTTGAATTGCTCGCAAATTTTTTAGTGTTTTTTTCGCTTTTTCGGCAAATTTTTTACCTTTTTTTTTTCGAAACCGACAGAACTCTCTGTTAAATTTTGCTTTCCTGCGATTAAATCAAAGTTGGAAGAATACACAAAATCGTCGTAACGTGAACTACGGTGGTCAAAATATTAAACCAATTTGGGTCGAAATAAAAAAATTAAAAAATTCAAGGTTAGTTTGATTCGAGACCAGATCAGGCGTAGCCTGCACGGGTGTACGCTGTTGACAGCAGTTGGACCCCACTACCAGGTTCATTTAATTCGAGGTTCACTTGGAAAAAAAACGACCAAGTAAATGAGGAAAGCTCCGCTAAATCATTTTATTGAAATATATATTTTTGTAACAAATATAATAAACAGCACCACAACAACTGTATCTGGCGTCTGGTGGGCGGGGTGGGGGGGGGGGACACCGTCCGCACCACTCTTGGTACGGCCCTGATAATAAATAAAAGACATTTATCAAACTGTTAAGACATTTGAAATAAGTTTAAACGGCATTTTTAAGAAGTAACTAATCATTTAAGGTATGTGCGCCTGCAAAATTGTATGGAAAATTGCACCTTCGATAGCAACGGTTTTGCTTAACAACGGTATTTCTGAAACGGATTACCATCGTTTACACCAAGGTACAGATGTATATTAACTTTAAAACAGCTCATTCAAGAAGCCTTACATTTTGAAAAAAATTCATAACCATTGCATCTCAAAAATGCGAAGGTATAGTAGAAGATTAAGTGCTGTCAATACAAAAAAATAATAAGAGAAGGGAACATATTTAATAACTAAATGAAGAAAATATTAATTATTTTTTATAATCTTACTGATGCGTGGTTGCATTCCATTGGTAAATAACTCCATCGACACAGCTTGGAAAAGAAGGATATGTATGACTTGATTAAATTATAATTAAAGTTACAACAAATTAAATGAAATATAAATTGCGGGGAAACAGAACTCCCGCTCTGATAAACACAACTACATTTTCTAAAATCCACAGACGGAATCAGAAGAAGAAAAAAAAGTACATGTAGATACTAACCGCAGACAGCGGAAAAAACAGCTGACACATTGAAATTGTCCGCAGCTGTAAGAGAGTGTTAGTTCAAACTTTCGTTTAATGAATGTTCGTATTAGGGTTTGTACTGCACAACACAATTTTTGCTATGAGCTATCTATACTGATCTGACATCTGCTTAAGTAAAAAAAATGAAGAAATATAAAATGAAAATTAAAGTAGTTATTTCATTTCCATTTTGGGTCAATACAAGACAAGTCTTAATTGAATGTATCATATTTTAGAAATTGATGTTCAGAAAGTTGGGGGCACGTGCCCCCTCGTGCCCCCCCGAGGCTACGCCTATGTTGCCCACTTACTACTATTGACAGGTTTAATAATACCCTCATCCTGTAACTTTTGAATTTCATCATTTACTGCATCACGTAGAGCATAAGTAACTGTTCTAGCTTTACAAAATATGAGCGTAGAACCTTTTTCTAGATAAAGTTCTGCTTTCATACCTTTTATTTCCCCAACTTTATTCGAAAATAGATCAGAAAAATCATTTAATAATACTTTCAATTTTTCAGTAGAATTTGCAATTTCATTTACATATATAGTATTCAAATTGGTGGGAAACAAATTAAATGCAGCTACCCAATCTAATCCAAATAAAAGTGGGAAATTAAATTCCCTAATCAAACATTTTTAGTTTTATTTTCATACGAAACATCTACATTTGCATACTTAACAGGTGTAAACACTTCACCAGTTGCAGTTCTCAACTGAACATCTGGCGGAAAAAATTTATTATTCGGAAAAATTCTCCGAAAACGCTTTACTGGTACCGCCGAAATTCCGGAGCCCGTATCTAACTCCATTTCAGCTTTAGCTTTGTTTTCAATTAAAACCCACACTTTTATTGGATTAGAACTTTTATCATGACTCACAGATAAAATGTCGACAGTCTGCAATACATTTGTTTGTTTCTGAGAATTACTTTTACATATTTTGCTGAGATGATGTCCTCGTTTGTTACATTTATTGCAAACTGTATTTATATGTTTACACACGTTTGCTAGATGTGATGGATTTCCACATCTATAACATTTCAATTTATGTTTATTTACTTCAGAATTCCCCTTATTTACATTAATATTAATTTTCTGTTTTTGAAAATTATTTGGAATTTTATTCGGTTGTACATTTTTAGAACATGCCAATTTATTTACATTCAAATTTTTATGTTTCAATTCAGAAATGTCATTTTCATTATTTTGCAAAATAATTGCTTTTTCAATAGCTTTCTCAAAAGTTAAATCCTCAATTTGCGTAAGTAATTTATTTTCATTATACAGTAAACTCTCTGCAAGGCGGACTCTGTGTAAGACGGAAATCTGTCTAACTCGGAAACATTTTCAAGTACCTGAGAATACATAGACATAGAGTAAAATTTGTCTAAGGCGGAATATTGTCTACTACGGAAAATTTTCTCGGTCCCAATCGATTCCGCCTTAGACAGAGTTTACTGTACTTTCATTTTTTATACCTCGTAAAAATTGTTCCAAAAGATTTTCATTTAATGTTTTACCAGCAAAAGAACAAAAAGTTGTTAATTTCTTCAGTTTTGAAACAAAATCTTGTATAGATTCATTTTCATTTTGATAAGAATTACGGAATTTAATTCTAGAATAAAATTTATTAGGGGCGGGGCTTAAGTGCTTTAAGGGTGTATTCAAATCCAAACTGCTTATTTTGAGACACATTTTTAAATTCATTTTTGCTCTAAAATGCATCCAATTGGCAGGTTCTCTTATTCAGGAACTTTATAATGACCGTATTGTCTCGATTTTTTGATAAAGGCAGAATATATTTCAAAAACTGCTGTCAAATTGGACATTTTGAACCGAATTTCTAGAAGCGATTGCGCTGGAAACAAAAAAAATATTATCGTACTGTGAAAATAATTGTTTGTAAATCAATTTCTAATTAATTGAACGAAAAATAAAAACATGGGTCCCTTATAAATTTCTTCATAAATCACGCCACCAAGTTTCATGTTTTTATTTTTAAAAATGAGTCTCAGAATGTGTCTCAAAATTTTGAGTTGTTGAGCGTGGAAAAATATATATTTTGAATACAGCCTTAATAGAATTTCAACTATTTCCTCATATTTCAAAGATTCAGGATTTTTAGGAAAAGTTAAATCTGACAGCAAAGTATATAATTTTGGGCCCATGCAAGAAATTATAGCAGGGACCTTTTTTTTTCTTCTACATCATGTAATAAAAAACTCTGTTCCAATCTCTTAACATATAACTGAAACGATTCGATGGAATTATAAAATTCCTTAAAATTGGCAAACGTTATTGCCCTTTATATATTGCAGAGAAGAAAAAAATGAACATTTACCACCCTCGAAATGACGCACGTATTTAGAATATTACTTTAGCAGAATACAACAACATATACTGGTAGATGCAAAATCAAAAGCATAGCCATTTTGCTATACCCTTGGAATTTCTTTTTCCTTTTATTCCGGTGAGAAACTTGACCGTGGCGTCGTCGCCATTATATTATGTATTGGATACGTAAACTTAATTAATTGTAACAGCAGCATAATTGAGAATCGAGGTGGACTCATTAATTTACTTTAAACATCTTTTAATTAACAGCACAGCACACTTACTTACATAGAACACAGAACACAAACTACATATACATTCAGCAGTAAACAACAATATTTTTACCGGTAGGTGACAGCAGCAACTTTCTTTGGTGCTGCCATCTAGTATTTATATTTAGAAAGAAAAACCACACGCAGAAAAAACTTCGCCGGTGTCAAATGAGAGTACACTTAATGTACACCAAAAGATTGTTACTGTTGCATTGAATAAATACAGAATGGATATAAAATAACTTTCCCTGTATGGAGGCATCTGTAACTAAAACTAACGAAGTGTGAGACCACATTCTAACCAACTTTAAACGGAAGTAGTTATACAATTCGTATGCGTTTTTTTCTGTATGACCACGCATAACTGTAGAATGAATAGTCCGATTTTCATATTCTCTTTTCTGTTCCAAAAGTCTCGATCTGCAGATGGTCCCGTTTCAAAAATCAGTAGGATCTGGTCGGGTAACCCCATTTTACCCAATCCCAACCCGGCGCGTTGTTTCTATTGGGTCAGTTTAACAATATAAATATTGGGGGTCGGCTTGACTCTATGTATTAACTCTTTCCAGTTTGGGGTTTTGAATCTTGAGTACGAAGAAGAATATTTTAGAAGAGATTTTTTAGTTTATCAACTCCGTCGTTGCGCTGACAATTTTTTTTTTTTTTTTTTTTTTTTTTTTTTTGTCGCCAAAAGAGTAAAAATAGAATTTGTAAATTATGGCGATGGAACCCGTTTTGCTGTGGGTCATGCTGAGGCACTAGTTTCTATGCGAAGGTCGAACATAAACGCACGATAAACGCACACACACACACACACACACACACATATATATATATGCGTGTGTGTGTGAATGTAAATAACATTTTTTTATTCATAATTATCAACACAAAAGATAAAATTTATATCCGAAATTTAATTACAGTGTATTTATTTTCATAGTTGAATTAAAATATGGAGTACTGCATTAAATTTTGGGTTGTGTGTTGTATTGGATAGGCTTGCGGGTTGTTGCAACAGAGGTGAGACCTCGTGAGGTATTTCCTTTGTGCATGGACGCATACAGAGTATGATTCGTCAGTCATTCAAATACTTACATAATGTTCCCAGTGATTTTTCGAGTGAAACTCGATGTTCTGCTGTTAGGTATACGCATAGCAATTTGCCAATTTAATTCATTTTACTCACGATTAATACAAAATCATACTTATTCGAATCCGAGAGTGCCAAAATTTTCCCTATCTGTAATTTTTGTACTAAATCTCGTCGTGTCTTAAAAGTCTAAACATATAATTTGGTCTCTTTCTATTCATTAGTTTTAGTTACAGATGTCTGCACACAGCTATTTTATGGGTTCCCTGTATTTTAATATCTGATGTTTAAATTGATTTTTCATTAGTTATTAGATTTTTAAAAAATCTGATATTATAGTAGTTAATGAAACTTATTCCAATTAGACATTGATTGACAGTTTATTTTATCTTTTGAGTTGTTGTTTTTGCGAATTATCATAATTTTTTATTTTTCATAGATCATTTATTCTTTAAAAAGTATCGTTTATATTTCGAAACTCCAAAAATATTCTGTATTACGAACTTATTTCCAATATATTGGTCATCATTTGTTTAGCATGCTCTTATCCAATTTTTTTTTTTACCGTGGATAGTTAAATGGAGATAAAAATAGATCTGGACAATTTAAAAGAAAAATTACAAACTTTCTACTGAAAGAAGAAAATTCTATTTCAAACAAAAATCGTTTGTTTATTCTTCTTATTGTGCATCCTTCAATACGTTTGTCAAAAGTAAAAAAAAAAAAAAAAATACATTATTTCTGTCCAAAGAAATCTCAAAGCAATTTAAGATCTCTTAAGGTTCTCTTTTGTGACACATATGAAATATTTTCCATGTCTTTTCTAAGTGAAAAAAAAAAAAAAGAAAGAAAGAAAGAAAGGACACCTTTTTGAAGAAGACCGATTTTTCAGTTTTTGTTCTCTGTGGTGCCTACTGCAGGTTTTTGAACAGAAACTTTTCCGCTTTTCTTGTAATTAATAGTTAAATGCAACATCATGTAAAATGAAATTATAAGGTTTGGCTATAAAATAGAATAACATTTTAATTAAAGTTATACCACCAATAAAGATTTCAAAGATTTCGGACAAAAAGAACTTTCTATTTTAAAACTATGAATCGATCTTTGGTTTAAAAAAAAAACAAGAAAATGAGCGCTTTTATCACTAAATATCAATATATTTTCCCGAATTTTTCATTTAAAAATATAATTTCATACAAAATTGGGTTAAAGATATAAAATAATAAAAACTTGATTTTTTTTAAATTTATTATCACGGGCCCGGGCAATGTCGGGCGGGGGTCAACTAATTCTTCTGTAAAATGTGAGTTAATTTGATCCAGGTTAACCACGTTTCATACCAGAAAATTTATTTGATGTATCGTTATTTATATAATTTAATACTTGTACCTGAAATTTATGTAAATTAATTTTTTTTACCAAATTCTGGTTCGAAACATGTTTAATCTTGGGTCAAATTAAGTCAAATTTTACGTAAGAATAGTGAAAGTTAGGCAGGGATTCTGATTGGTCAAATCGTCGAACAGCCGTTATCAATTTATAAACCTCGTGTTTTTAGTGGTGGAATGTTTTATTTTTCATCATTATTGTCATTGATAATTTCTTGATCTCCCAATAACCAAAATTGTTTTTGAAGAAATAATGTACTAAACGAGTTTCGATTCTATTCAGTCAGTTTGTAAAAAAAATGTCAGCATTATCTGAAGTTGTGAAAATATTATATGCATTATCCGATCTTGGGCAAACATTGTACGCATTAAGCGATAACTGTAACATTAACTACAAGTAGAAAATGATCGGGAAAACAAAATTTTCTTCATTAACCGGACATATACTTAAGCGGAGACGCATTAACGAGAATCCACTGTATTTGGAAGTTCAAGCTCGAGAAAGAACTTAGACACAGTAATTTAATTAAAAAAATTCTTAATGCATCTGAAGTTATTTTACCCACACCAGTTGATAACCTCTGATAAAGATCCAAAATTATATTAAAACAATCAAATTTTGTCTTCGTAAATATGTCTGAGTGCGTGGATGTCGTTACTATCCTGTGGTAGCGTGAACACATGTATATATAATTAATGAAATCCATTTATCGTTTGAAACGAAAAAAACTTTATTTTAAATTAACATTTAAAAAAATATCAGTAAAAAAATCCGATGAACATATCCACGTTGTATAAGCATCATTTCAGAAACAAACCTTTCTGACCTCCGCTCAAAGCGAACCTCTCTCTAACCCCTTCAACCTCCAACTGCCGTCTGCCATTTCACTTCCTAGGGGCTTTCCTTGCATTCCAGGAATTTCTGCAGAAAGCATTCTTTCACTCCCACACCTGCACCAGTCTCTTATCTCCCGTGGACAATGAAAGACCCCAATCTCTAGTTCTATTTTTCATTCTTAGGAGATTATCCCATTTCTCCAAGTAAGTGTTTATCCGATTCACGTCCACCTGTCAACCTTCTGTATAGTACTCTTACTTGAATAGTGACAATTCACAAAAGGCCTTTCATTCGTAAGGGATTATCTTTATCTTCCAAGCATGTGAGCATGTGAAATTTTCAACATGTCACAACTCCTCCCCCCTAAGGAAAAATTTCTGCAGGAAATTTGGCATATACATGAATACAATAAGCTCCTTCAATCAACTTCTAAAGAGGTCAAAGTATAAAGGAATTTAAAATAATACACGAAATCCCTATAGAATACAAACACATTCCTATACTCAGTATTTGATAGACTACACTGTCAATAGGATTTACTATAATCCCCTACCTATAATACCTAAGTATAATTCCAGGAATAATTTATACAATTGATGCCCTAAGAAGCAATTTTGAAATACTTCACATACATATAATACCAAATACAGATTACACTTTACATGACTCTAACAAAAAAAAAAGTAATAATAAAAAAAAATCTATATACAACACAATGCCTAAAACGATTCTCTTAAAAACTTGCTTAAAAGCCTAAATTTAGACATTTCTACAAACAAAAAGAAAGCATACTAAATTATACAATTATTAAATTAATGAAGTTTTACTATTACGAAAATAATATTAAGCATTAAATGATAAATAAACACAATACAGATATTACAATAATGAGTACTCCCAAATTTAGAATAAACTTAATTTAGATAATTCTCCCGAAAACCAATATCTATATTACTTCTATCAGAAAATCTTTTCGACAATAATTTTCGCCTCACAACTTCATAATCATGATTTTTCCTTTCAAAATCTTGTTTGATTTCAATAAATCTTTCTTTGTGATCCGTTTTAAAAGAAGAATGCTCCATTCTTTTTAACTTTGATTTCTTATTCACATCTTCTTGGCATTTAGCCCCCCAATTTACTCTATTATTTTCCTTCATCCTAGAGTTAAATTTACTGGCCACAGTCATAGATGAACTCAATTTCTTTCTAATTCTATTTCTAACATGTATAAATCCCATACTACCGACAAAATACCTGGGTATATTTACATCGTGCTCAGAATTCTTTTCCCGAAATTGACCTCCAATACCTGACCTTTTATCACCATCCTTTTTAGACGCACCCTCTTTTGTATCGATCAATTTAGACCCTTTTTCCAAATACCTATCAGTCACGTCTTCCAGTGAATTTACCTCTATCTCATTAACAGACTTATTATCCCTTTCACAGATTTCATTCCCAACCATTTTTCTAACAACCCTTTGCTCATGATCGCTAGATAATCTGAGGGTTCCCTGCCCATTTAATTCTCTTTGATTCCCCACTTGTTTATACACCGAATTTTGCTTTTCCATATTTCCTAACTTTAATAAGTCATAAACAGCTGGTGTTATAAGGGGCGGAGAATTTAGTTTTCTCACAACTGCAACCACCACATTTTTTTCAACATACTCTTTTTCATCTTCTATCAAAGCAATCGGCACGGTCACCAAATCCGCTTTTTGTCTATTTCCGAGGGCCGGTATAAGAAAAACATTTCCCACTTTCTTAGCACTCCACGGAATGTCTTTAGCATCAAAAACCGCAATTTGCGCACCTGTGTCCTTAATCGCTTTTACTTTCTTACCATTCACGCATAAATCAACCATAGGTAATTCGGTTTCCACACCTTCCTTATTATTTACACTTTTCCCATCACTAGTAACAATCCAAGCTATGCTTTTATCCTCATAATTAGATTTACTTTTTAACAATTCAGGACAATTTGGTCTGATGTGGCCCACGGCCAAACAATTATAACAATGGACTTGTCTTTGCTTTTCAAAAGCATTGTCCTTCTTAAATTGATCAAATTTCCCACACTCTTTCGTATTCTCAAATTCCGATTTTGGTTTAATTTCCTTTCTACTTTTAGAATTAAAGCTGTCTTTTTGCTTATCCTGAAAAGATTTATTTTCCCACGGTTTTCTATCCGACCTGTTAAATTCTCTTCTTATACTCTCAAATTTATCCGATTTTTCCGCGAGTTTAGAAGCAATCTTTATTTCCTCCCAATCATCCATAAATTTTTCTTTTATCTCAAAAGGGACACGTTTTTTCAATTGTTCCGTGAGCATTAGTTCTTTTAAGGATTCAAAATCTCTCACTTCTAATGACTCTAACCAATTATCCAGATAACCCCTTAACTCATAAATCAGATCCACCCATAATTCACCAGATTTTCTTTGATGAGTTTCAAATTTTTGTTTTAAGGCGCCTGTACTTAGCCTAAACCTATCTAACAAAACTTTCTTTACATGTTGAAAATCATCACATTTATCTGCTGGTTGTTTTACAATAATTTCGGCAATATCAGAAGGCAACAAAGGAATTAATTGACTGACCAAATCTTCCTGAGAAATTTTAGCTTTCTCGGCTTGCCTTTCAAAAATCATAAAGAAAAGAGTTATATCAATTAATTTAGAATCAAAACGCGGAACCAAATCCTTTAAATTTACCTTAGGAGTTCTATGAAAATCTACATTTGATTCATTAGATGAAACACTAACAACATCCGCAGAATTTTGAATACGCAATTTTTCTAATTCAAATTGCTGTTGTTTCTCAAGTTTATCTACCTCAAGTTGTTTTTCAAGTTTATCTAACTCAAATTTCCTAAGTTTATCTTTTTCCTCTTGTGCAATCCTATCTAATTCAATTTGCCTCTCTCTTTCTTTACGATCTTTTTCAATTTGTTTTTCCTGCTCTTTCCGCTCTGCCTCCTGTTCAAGAATATATTGCAAGCGAAGTTTTGCGTAACTTTCTTTATAATCCTCAGCATTAACTATAGCCTGAATTATAGCTTGATTTTTACATGTTTTTGACACACTGGTCTCAAATTCCTCTGCTAATAATAGCAAGACGCTTTTATTATATTTTACTAAATATTCTGCCATATTTTCCCCAAAAATATAATAATTTTCAAAATATCAGATATATTCAATTTACAATAATACAATAAACACAGAAATAGAATTTTCTTCACTATACGTATAATAATGTATTCAAAAACGACACAATTTCAATATAGCAAATTCTCATGCAACAGTGACGTCTTTCAAACTGAGTATATCCCCCAAAATAGATTTTATACCCAACAGTACAGTATAACATCAATTTATTTTGTAACATTAATCATAATCATCCACAGTATACCCATAAAATTAAGCTATAACTTTATTACTGTAATAACTAAAATGTATATAAACAAAACTCTTATTTCCAAAAGTTTTATACAAAATTATGATTAAAATACCCTGATTAATAATCTCAATTAATCAATAACAATTTACTATACCCCAAGTAAATTTTAACATATACATAAGTATATAATTTTCTTAACCCAATATTATACCAAACAGATACCAGAAAATCAACAAACATAAAAATTCTAACTAAAAATTTAAATACCAAATTAATAGCTTCCCTAGAATTCTTAAATTTCACATAGAGTTTTGTCCCCCAAAATTAAAATTTATACACAAAATTCAATTTAAAACAGACCTCTATAGAAGATATCATAAAAGAGCTTACCTCCAGATGCAGATATTTCCTCCACACTGATACCAGGCTTCCAAGCACTTTTAAAGATGGCACACACAGATGTTTGAAGATTTGAAGACACTAAATTTTGCTGATGAGGCACTAATTGCACCTTAGATCCATATGTAGACAACTTAGACGGTACGCCGCATATCTTCATTCCACTGGATATATTAAGAAGCACAAACACGTATCACCAAATCTATAGTTGACTGTCCATACACTACACAGCTTTTGTCGATAAAGTTCTTTTACCAGTTCTCTGCTTGCTAGAACTCCGAGAAAAAACCACGACTCCAATTAGACTTCACGAATCCACAACTCTGCTTGTCCGTTTTCCACTGGCTCATCATCTGTTTAATCAGGTTAACATAGATCCGTAATCTAATTTACTCTAGATTACATATCCCACCGCTGCCACCAATTATTTATATATACTATACTATAGCTGTGGTAGCGTGAACACATGTATATATAATTAATGAAATCCATTTATCGTTTGAAACGAAAAAAACTTTATTTTAAATTAACATTTAAAAAAATATCAGTAAAAAAATCCGATGAACATATCCACGTTGTATAAGCATCATTTCAGAAACAAACCTTTCTGACCTCCGCTCAAAGCGAACCTCTCTCTAACCCCTTCAACCTCCAACTGCCGTCTGCCATTTCACTTCCTAGGGGCTTTCCTTGCATTCCAGGAATTTCTGCAGAAAGCATTCTTTCACTCCCACACCTGCACCAGTCTCTTATCTCCCGTGGACAATGAAAGACCCCAATCTCTAGTTCTATTTTTCATTCTTAGGAGATTATCCCATTTCTCCAAGTAAGTGTTTATCCGATTCACGTCCACCTGTCAACCTTCTGTATAGTACTCTTACTTGAATAGTGACAATTCACAAAAGGCCTTTCATTCGTAAGGGATTATCTTTATCTTCCAAGCATGTGAGCATGTGAAATTTTCAACATGTCACAATCCTATCAAGATCTCTAAGTTTTCGAAATTTTGATTAAACTCGGCATGAATGTGAATTTTTAAGAAGAATACGTTGTATGCTAATTTAATTCCAGCAAGTGGCTACTTGGTTGTTATTTAAGGTCAGAATTTTACTAAGATCGTTTATTTACAGCGTCACTCGACTCAAACTATAGTTTTCTTAAGCTGTGGTGAGGAGTTCCTGTTTGTAAGGAATTATCAATCTATAATACGAGTTGTAATTTTCCAACTGGACGAAAAATGTCCGGGCCAGGATTCCATTACCTGCGATCTATTCTGTTGAGCTGATTAAAATATCAGACCAGATGTTATGATCAATATGGTTAACTGGATGAATTATGCACTCCAGATTCGACCGGGATAGCTCAGTTGGTAGAGCGTGTCAGCTTCAGCCAAGAGATCGCAGGTTCGAATCCTGGCCCGGACATTTTTCGTCCAGTTGGAAAATTATAATCGTATGATTTCTTTACCAATTTGAATAATTGTGTTAAAATTAATCTAGTGTAATCACGTATCCAACGTTTACTAGAGTTCCATTACCTGCGATCTATTCTGTTGAGCTGATTAAAATATCAGAGCAGATGTTATGATCAATAAGGTTAACTGGATGAATTATGCCCTCCAGATTCGACCGGGATAGCTCAGTTGGTAGAGCGTGGCAGCTTCAGGCAAGAGATCCCAGGTTCGAATCCTGGCCCGGACATTTTTCGTTCAGTCGGAAAATTACAACTCGTATGATTTCTTTACCAATTTGAATAATTGTGTTAAAATTAATCTAGTGTATCAATATATAACTCTTCAATAAATGGTATTTTCGGTTCATGAAACCTGCTATTTTTGTAAGAATTGAGGTTTTACAGTTTTTTATTGATATAGTTTAGAATATATTACCTGGTTTATTCCAGCTATTTTTGGAATTGGACTGTGTTATTTAATGTCAGGAAAATACACGTTTTTTTTTTTTTTTTGTAATATTTTCCAACATAGTTGAAAAGTGTCTATGACTTCGGTTTGTCTGTTTGTTGTCTTGTTCATGCTCCAAATCTCCTAAATATACTCGGATTGACATGTAATTGATACACGATATTCATGTTTATTGTGGCATGTTTTCTATTGAAAATGAAGTGTGTAGTATTTAAAATTTGTTTACAGGAACTCTCAAAATAATTCCGTTACATTATGGTCTATGGGGAAAAATCGTTTGCGGTGCTTTTCATGATGTTACACTATTTCAATCATAATTAACTTTATATGAATTTCTGAGGTGCACTAAAACACGCTTTCTTTAGAATTTGAAGTGCATAGTATTTATCATTTAATTATAGGGTCATACAAAAGAATTCAGTTGCATAATGGTTTACGGTGAAAACTGTTTTCGGCGTAGTTTAATGATGTTGCACTATTTCAAACATAAGGAAATTCATATTCATTACAGAAGTTCGCTACAAGATGCTTGTTGTAGAATATGACGTGTATAGCAGTTATCGTTCATTTTCAGGGACACACAAAAGAAATCGTTTACAGAACTGTTTCTTAGCGATAATTGCTGGAATTTTGATTTTGAGTTTTAAGTTTAACTAAATTATTGTACACTACATGTTGTGTATAAATTAAATAGATCAAGTTTATGGCTACACAAAGGAACTCGTAAGAATTACTGTGTGTTGGCATGAATTGCTTAAAGATGTTTTTTAATTAATTTTGCATTTTTGAGCTGAACTATATTAAGTATACTAACAAATCTTTGAAGAATATAAATAAATTTATATTCAAAGCTGCGCAAAGAACTGGATAAATTGCCGTCAGCGGTTAGTAATGTCTAAAAGTGTGTTTTTATTAGTGTTATGCATTCTTTGCATGAATTAAATTTTAACTTAACATGTGGCCTGTATAAAAATCTGCACATATTATACAGGGCTGTACAAAAGAATTCGAGAACATTTTTATCTATATGCAGAAATTGCTGAAAATTCAACTGTGTTATACGTTTTCTCACTAAAGTAAACTTTAAAATACTATGCAGAATATATACAAATCTATAGACGATAAACAGCAATACACAAAAGAATTCGGTACTTTTCCGGCCATGGACGCTAATGGCCGAAATGCGTTATGCGTTTTCTAAACTGTTTACTTAGATATCATTTTTCAACTTATTAGGGTATCTGACTACATTTAAGTAGTGGTTTTCAACCAAAAATGTCAAAACGATTTTATTACATTTTATTAAAGACCATTTTTTTACCTTTCCAAAACTGCATTTATTTTCATTGTACGATAAATAAAACCGGAATTGTAGTGGTTTTTAAACTACTTAACAGCTGTTACTCAAAATATCAGTACTGCTTAAAGGACCGGAAGTACTATTTAAAGATACTAACTGGGAGTGGGGAAGCTAAAATATGGCCTTCTAGAAATAAACAAAAGCTCAGTACAAAAAAAAGAGTATGACTCATAAAAAAAGTGAAGTTTAGATGCATATTACTGTATAAATTCTTGTAGTAAAACATAAATCTCAACTTTAAATGCATTTTTTGGAAAATGTAATTTTTGGTGGAAATTCCATACGCAAAACATGTTTTCTCAAAAAGTTATTAGAATATCACTATGAAATTTAAATTGCAAGTTGTTTACACTATTATGAAGACAATCAACTAAAGATTAAACATATTTTGTTTTATGGATGTTTTAGTGGAACGACATCGATGAATTTTATGAAAATTTTATGAAAGGTGCGATATGCTATAAGGTTTGAAACATTTAAAATATCTTTTAGATTCATTGCCTTCACTAATGTCATAAGTATGAAGTGTAAAAAGAAAATTAAGATACATACAATATAATTTTCTGTAGAGCGTTTTGCATATTGGGTCAAATTTCACTAAATTTTACCACAAAACCACAGTTTATTGCCTTCATCAATGTCATAAGTATGACGTGTAAAAAGGAAATTAAGATACATACAATAGAATTTTCTGTAGACTGTTTTGCGTATTGGGCCAAATTTCACTAAATTTTACCACAAATTTTACCACATTTACCAAAATTTGATCAATGAATGAAATATTTTTTACTTTTTTTCAATGTTTCTAGTCATAATCTTAATAAAAATAAGTTAAAAAAATAATGAAATAGCTTTTTTGGAAAAAATTGCTCCGTACGTAGTCAGGCACCTTAAGCGATGAAGTTTCGTTGAAGTATTGTGGAAGTGTTCCATAGTCTATGCTTGACGTATGATTTTTCTTCCTTGTTTTGGATTTTAATTGTTTATTAAAGCTAGTTAAGAGACATTTTAAGGTTTATAAGCTTAATCCTTCCAAATTAATCACGCGAGTGTTACTAATTCATTAATTTTATTTTGGTTTTTCTGTTAATTCTATATAACACACATTCTTTAATTTCAATGTTCATTCCATTCATTGAATCTCAGTTTTATCGAATGCATAAATCTATGCAAAAAATTATCACTTTAAAACAAAATCTCTATTTATACAGGAAATTTCTGAAAATGTTTGCATATTAAGGGGTACGGAAACACATGAAAATAATAATAATAATAATAATAATAATAAAACACAGAGGATAATTTACTTATTTAAAACTTTCAATGATGTAGGGTGTCTCATTGAAAACTAGATGTTCTGCATAACTCATTATTATAATCTAAACTAGTCGGATGTGTCAATCCAAAAACTTTCTTCTATCTATCCAGGTTTCGCATACACTAAAAAGAATCAGCACCAATTTATATCAAGGTCTAACTGAATCTAAATTTTTAGTAAATTCCGTGCTTTAGTTCTTGAGATTTGACTATTGCTAAAATCGAGTAAATCCTGCAAAATGCAGTATAGCAGCACTACCTGTTGGGAAATTTAGACCAAAACCTAATCAACAACATCTTATGTCAACCTCTAACTGAATCTGAAGTTTGATGAAAATCCGTGCATTAGCTCTTGAGATATAGCTATCATGTTAATAATGAAAAAAAATAGCATAGCAGCGCCACCTGTTGGGATATTTACACCAAAACGTAAGCAGCATATATTGATGTCAAGGTCAAGCAGAATATGAATTTTTATGAAGTTTCGTGCATTCGTTCTGGAGATATAGCTATCGTAAAAATCCTGAAAAAAGTGTATAGCAGCGCCACCTGTTGGGATATCTATACCAAAACGTAATCAGCGTCTATTTATGTGGAGGTATAACAGAATCTGAGGTTTGACGAAAATTAGTGCATTAGTTCTTGAGATAGAGCTGTTGCGGAAATCGCGAAAAATGCAGCATAGAAGCGCCACCTGATGGGCGATTTTCACCAAAAACTAATCAGCACCAACTTATATCAGGGACTAACTGAATATAAAGTTTTATTAAATTTCGTGCATTAGTTGTTGAGATAGAGCGCCCACAAAATTTTTGTCACATACAGACAGACAGAGTCACGGACTCACAGACAGACATTTTCTAAAAACAGTCAAATCGGGTTGAGGAACTTCTAAAACGTAAAGTCGAAAATTTTCATGAATCCAATATTTTCTTCTTCTAAAGATAGAAGAAAGTAATAATGTATATATTTTAAATGTGTATATTTTAAATTCAAGCAAAAAAAGTATATAAATTTATTTTTTATATTCAAGAAAAGTCTTGCGAAACTTTATGAGAAATATCAAGGGTCGTCTAGCAGACGCAGCAAAATTATACAAACTCCCCCGCACTTCCCACTTGATATAAATTCCTTTCTGCTGTAGAATTTTCTTATATGGAAAAATACTAAGTAAAGCTTTTTGGCTTAGTGACATCAGACATTCCTATTATTTATTTATGTTAGACTGTGTTTGTCTTCGAATCCAATTCATTTTATATTCGGTAATTATACCTCAAATGGAAAGAGATGATATGGTTTTGAAGTTGCTTAAATATATAGATTAAGTAGTACAATTAAAAGCATCACTTTTTAAATAACGCATTTCACAAAAAAATATAAGGAAATTCTAAATTTTTATTTAGTTTGCAAAATTTTTAACAAATAAATAATACATGTACTTATTAAAAATGGATTTCGATTAAGACATACACATACATACATACTAAAGATGAGTTCGGGCTTTTTTTTTCTGAGACCCAGCCGGACGATTTGAAATCTGAGTTCGATACCTAAAGCACACGGTAGAAAATTATTACTAACATTTTAAAATTGTTTCGAGATTAATTTTTGCATTTAAAAATCTCTTCTTACATAGAAATAAGTAATAATTCTAAATATTCCCTCATGACAACCTTTCGAGGTTTTCTACTGAAAATCTACTAAAATTTGCCTGAAAATCTACTAAAAGTAGCAAATTTGTTATTTACATCCAAAAACAGCCAGAAATCTGCAACAGTCACAATTTTTATTCTTTTAAAATATCATTGTACAAGTATAGCAGAAAGACCTAAGTATTTTGTTTTTAGAAATTTTGTAAAATGACTTCCAACAGAAAGCGAGGTTAGAAAAAAGTTTCTTTATGTTACAAACAGTGATCCAAAGGCTCCAGAATCAGATACAATATTTCTCCTTATGTCCCATCAATAACAATTCAATTCCCTTAAAAACTGATAGTAACAAACTAAAGAACGAAGGATAGTAAATATTTTTAGAAATTTAGATTACATTTTTGTTTTTAAAATATCAAGTTTCGTTTTTTTTAAATTTTTTAATTTATGAATAAATAAAAATTTCACTTTGAGTCCGAGGGCGCCCGAGTCCGAAAACTTGTATGAAAGTGAGCACAAGACCGTGTCGCGCTCGGGCAAGGAATGAACCTTCTGATACATTGATACACACTCAGACGTGTATACCCACGTTTACAAAGTGTATCAGAAATGTAAATTATTATGCGTGGTACCTTGTGTAATTTTATCACATTCTATACTTTTTAGAATGTCCTTTAGTAGTAGAGATTTTAATACTTGTCTTTTTAGGTATCACGATATAGATACATAATGTACACGATATTTTACGAATAAACAGATGTATATTATTATGTTGTAATTTAAGGGGAACTCGAACATCGATGTAGTCGCAAACCACATTGTATACTTTTTAGAATGTCTTATAGCAGTAGAGATTTTAATACTGTCTATTTAGGTATCAGTGGCAAATTTATTTGATTGATATTGCCTGCATCACTGAGTAAATATATATATTATATACGACTATGTTCTACAAATAACTCACAGATAAATACGGCATCAAACCCTTTGTACATCTGAATACTATTCAAGATGTATTTTATTAATTGCATAATTTTTACAAATACAATGAAAACAAAAACAAATCATATTCTCCATCTAACAGGATTTTTCTCAGTGTTGCGGTTTTTTTCGACCGAAAATTTTCGTAATTTATTTCTTCCAAAGTTTCTTGTCCATTGCCTTAAGGCATTAGACAGCAATAGAGATATTAGTAAAATTAATCTAAATACAATTCCGAAATTTACATTAAGTTAATTTTGTTCTTAAGAAAAAACTGTTAAAACAGAAAATCCCATATGCAATATGTTCCTCAAAACACCCGCAAGTAAGTGTTGATACGAACTATATTACACTTTTTTTAAGTACTGATTTATTAATTTTAGGATATTATTACTTTCCATCTAACTATGATGGCTAATTAATGTTAATAATATTTTCGTTTACAACATAAAAATAAAGCAAAAACAGTCTACAACGATGATGTTTTCCGATTGTTTTTCATTTCAAACAAAATTTGTTACACTTACCGAAAGAGCTTTATCAGGGATTTTTAAACAACATTCTTTTGGGTTCGATAAAGTTTATTATAGGGTTAGTTAACTTGTGTTAACTGTTAAATCGAAACACTTTTGGTCAAAATTATGTTAAAATATAAAAGGGAAAAACGTTTACTGAACCTATTTAAACATTAATTGAACTTTTTTTTAATGTAAGGTCTCACTCAACCTTACATTATATTTCGGTACCGAGCCAGTCGTGCCAGTCTTCATAAACTTTTTATATACACGGTAAATCAAGTAACGGCTTAATGGGTTCGTTCAGATCATTCTGCAAACGTTCTATGGGATGTGGTTTGGAGAACCGTACATCAAATAACTTATACTTCTTTATAGTCTTTTCCTATATATCTATCAAGCTTACAACCATTATTCTTTATTCTAACGATAAATCGTCACTTAATCCGTACATTCGTCAAAAAAGAAAGAAAAGCGAACACCTCATATTTTCTAATCTCCAAATTGTCTCAGAGGGATGCGAGAGGTACCGGTTCGACTGGGAATTGTGACCAAGATGTTTCCGAATATTCATTTGGAAATCGAGATGTCTACATATTAGAAATTGTACCAATTGGGAACTTCCAAACAGTAACACTTACATTTGACACCATATTTGAGTTCCGTGTATCAGGTCAGATCGGAAAAGGGTACATTTTATGACATTTTCTTTAAATCTGCATAGAGTTAGAAGAATTCATAATCTTTGAGGATGCTAATGTAAAATACGCGTGCCAAAGTTTTATTTATATCTTTCCAAAATATCATTCGATTGAAATTTTTCTATTGAGATATAATGAAAACACCCAAATTTATTTCAGGCATTTTTTTTCAATTAAAAAAAAATATTTTGTTATGAAAATTAATAATAAATTCATATTAAAAAAATTATGACCTACATTAGTTTTTACATAAAACGAACGATAATCGTCAAAACCATGCGTGCGTAAGTTTACAACTCATTACAATCATTAGTTTTCCAGACATGTTAGATAAATTTTACCTTTCGGCTATTTCAGGAACTGTCTCCTTTTATTAATACTACTACAGTTAAACTTAAATATTCATTGGCGATTTTTTTTATGCCTCTGGTAGTCGCTAATATGTCGCCTGGATGTTAAATTGCACCGTAACTATGAAATCCATTAAGAAGCCTCCATTGTTCCATTATATTTAGATATTTTCTATAACATTTCAGGTAACTGACTGAATGTTCCCGGTATGTTCCGGAATGTTCCCGGTTATTTTTCGAAATTAATTGATAAACCCCAAATAAATTTTCTTGTATACTTATGAAGATTAAAGAAAAAGTTCATGAACTATAATTTTTTCCGGGCTGTCTTGATCTAATAAACTCAAATATGGTGCCAAAAGTGAGTGTTACCGTTTGAAAGTTCAATGTTGGTGTAATTTTTAATATGTAGACGGCCATTATTTCAAAAACAGTAGCCCCACCAGTGGTTGAGAGGTTCTGCTCTCAAACTTGGTAGACGGGAGGTGCTGGGTTCAAACCCCTGTCGCGCTCGTCGACCTAACCGTTCGGAGTTTTCCGTGGTTTTCTTCGAACCTTGCCGTAAATACGGGTTAGGATCCCTTAGACCCCCATGGAGGGCACTGCCCCCTAGGGCCTATATCCCTCGACTTGATAATCAGTCGTCATAAAATCAACCAACCAACCAATCAAAAACAGTATTCATATTCGAAAAGTAGACAAAATTCCAAGTCGAACCGGTACCTCTCGCATCCCTCTGTGACAATTTGGAGATTAGAAAATATGAGGTGTTCGCTTTTCTTTCTTTTTTGACGAGTGTACGGATTAAGTGACGATTTATCGTTAGAATAAAGAATAATGGTTGTAAGCTTGATAAATATATAGGCAAATACTATATAGAAGAAGTAGAAGTTACTTGATGTACGGTTCTCCAAACCACATCCGATAGAACGTTTGCAGAATGATCTGAAAGAAACCCTTAAGCCGTTACTTGATTTATCATGTATATAAAAAGTTTATGAAGACTGGCAAGACTGGCTCGGTTACGAAAAATAATGTAAGGTTGAGTGAGACTTTACATTAAAAAAAAGTTCAATTAATGTTTAAATAGGTTCAGTAAACGTTTTTCCATTTCATCTCTATGCGGCTAATTGGTGATTTAAAAAAAATGGGGTGTTCCTTTTTTTTTTCTTTTGACGACAGTATAGGTATATGAATCATAGACAAAAGTTTCTCAATTTAAGTGTGAAAATAATTTTGATTAAATATCTTCTCATTGATATATTTACATAATTTTGACGAAACTTGTTTTATTTAATTGGAAATTCAATTTTAGCAGCCAATATCTTATTATAGATTTGAATTATTCAATGCAAACTTGTGAATATTTGACTATGTTATAATTACTGTTTGATTGGGGGAAAATATTGGATTCTTTCTCAAAAACATAACAAAATTTCATCACAATTTCATGGGATTTTTAAAAAAATATAAACGTAGATGGGCAAACAGATAGAGGAAAAATAAATCTTAACATTAATCATTCTTTAACGATATCGAAATAAAGGCGATTGTATGTATCATTAGTACAGGGTACAACTGAAGTAATTTATCAACCATCTGCTTTTGTACGGCATTTGAATTCCTCATCTAAGTTATATGTGTATAAAAAACTATGCATGTTCAAAATAAACTACAACGCTGATTTCGGTAACATCCATGTTGATTGATGTTCTAATTCATCAAAGAGAATGAATTTAAAAGCAGCAGAATAAAAGCAGAAATAAATTAAATAGAGGTCAATCTCTAAGTTCTATATAAATCTTGTTAAAATACTCGATGATAATGTACTGCTATTGATTAAGGTAAATGTCGAAAGCTTCATTTTAGCTTTCTACATTTCTGTCAATGAGCATGGATTTTCTCTCTAAAATCTAGTATTTTCTCAAGTTGCACAGATTAAATCTTGGTTTTTTTTGCCTTCGCTTAACTTTATTAGCATCCTTAAATGCACTGTGAGAACATTTCACAAAATCAGGATACTAGAAAGTATATTGAAGGAAAGAAATACAGAAATTGATTTGCTTATCGACTTATATTGATCGGTTTAGGTTTTATTCAAATGGTTAACACAAGTCGATCGACATTTTTTTAAAGGTTAAAGAAGCAACTTTAGTTTGCAATGTCCACAGCAATCGAAGCAGTACAGAATTTAAATCGAAGTTATTTGAAACCAGATATTTCTGTAACAGAATAAGAACTTCGCCTATTCACAGAGAATAACAGAGAAACAGAGTGCATAGCATTTTGAGCATAATGGACGGGTTCTTTACGTTTGAAGTGCTTATTCACCGTATACATATAATAAAAAGTTATTGTGTTCATGATAAAAACAAAAACACAATTATGGAAATAATGTTTCTTACATTTTGAAGTTCCACATTTACAGTGAAAGCGCGATGAAACGCATCATGTGAGGACTAAAAAATTGCCCTATTTTCTGAGACTCCATTTTAGTGAGAGGCGTAGAATGGTTTATCTGTGGCTTTGGAATCAGAAAATTGCGACTAAAAAGAGGGTTCATTACATTTGAATAGAAATGAGTGCATATTCATTTTCACACATACATTTTTTAATTGATATTCTTGCGTCTGCCTTCAAAGTAGTAGCACGTGTTCTTTTCGCATAAAGAAGAAAGACAAAGTTTTTCGAAAGGCCTATCGCGTTGCCTAGATTTTTTTTGTTATTAAGACGTTTTTTCGCCTTTATAAGAAGTATAATTATAGAATATTTTTGCATAATTGCATTAAAAAATATATAATTTTTTTTTCATTCCAGGTCGACAAAAGTTATTTTGTCGGGATCGGGTCATATTTTGGATCAACGACTATTTATATTTCATGTTATTGTCAGGTTCGAGTTAGTGAAAGTAGTATTTTTGGATGAAAGACTCATACTGTGCAGGTTTAATACCGAACACCAAACCTAATAGTCCTTTAATTAAAATATCTCCACGATATACTATGACCGAAATATAAATCTTACTACCGTCCTTATAGTCACATGGCGTGAAAGACAAGTCGTATCTAAGTCACTGTGACGTCAATACGCGCCATTTTTTTTTCTTTGTTGTAAATGACTTAAAAAAGAGTCGCGGTGACTTCATAGTGAAGTACGAAGTGACTTTCACTGGAGAGTCAGTCATATTGTGACGATTTTAAAAAAGGCATTATTTCATAATTGTAACAATTGTGAGCTTTTGTGCCAGTCGTAACGTCTTAGTGACGTGACATCGACTGAATATGAAGGTGTTATGAGGGGGAAATTTGAGAGAATAATTTTTCTTGGTAAAATGATTGTTCCAATAAGTGGATTTGAGAGTAGTATCAGTCACGGAACGTATGCCGTACGTGTACATCAACGTGTACACGAATCTGTACAAAATAAGTAAAACCTTTAAATGCATCGTATTTTAAGTAAAAGAATTAGGATTGTTAAAGTAAACAAATACATCATTAAGTACATATAAATTTTCAATCATATAAAATATTTCTTTAAAAAAAGGGGGGGGGGGACTACAAATTGCTGATAGATGAATTAGAAAGAATTCATTGGGCTTGTAAATTACAATGTTTTGTACATAACTGTGTTAAATCACTTCCTTTCTTTTATATAAAAATCTTGGAAAATTTTGTTCTCCCGTAAAACGGTTTCCAAAACAGTCTAACGGTAGTTTGTTACATTAGTTTTTTTTTAAAATTCCTTTTGACTTTTTATGGGAGAGACTGTCTCGCAGCTGAATATTGATTAGAATTCTTCGTTTGGATTGAATTTATAAGACGAAAATGGTCTTTATTTCTTTTTAGGTGGAAATAAAAGTGCACCCGAAGATAAAAAATTCTAGGGTTTTTCACATTCAAGGAGAAATTTTAAGACTCTTGGAGTTTGAAATGTGTTATATAAAGTGACAAATTTAATTCAGTTTCAAGGACTGTCTTTCTTTCTCTTAATAAAATTGAAACCTCAATACTTTCGTATGTATGTTTTTTCACATAAAATTACACTGTTCTAGAATTGTATTTATAAAATGAACGGTTTTTCTTCTATTCGCGAGAATAAATCTTTCCAGTAAAAGAACAGTTAAATTTCGTAAAAACATATTAAAAATATTCAATATATTGAAATGAACACATAGTTGAAATTAGTAAATATCGCTTTATTCTAAAAAAAATTAACTAACGCTGCCGACGCTGTCGCCGTAAATGAATATTTTGGAAAACCTATTTTGGAACCTATTCCTGAAATATATAAAACGCGATATAAACATAATATACAAGCGTCAATTTTCTAAGCAGTGTGCTTTTCAATGTAGTGGTTCTGAATGTTATTCTCAAGCACACAAATGTTTGTAGCCTCGAACCCAGAGAAATAATATTGTCTACAGAGTCGTTATAAAAGTCCGGATGTCAGCGACATTTTTAACTTAACCATTTTATACGAGCTGATTTTCTGATATGTAATTGATCTTACTTAATCAATCATGGAAACAGCCATCAGCTGTCACGACAGCGGTGGATGATGCCATGGGGACTGAAAAATACCCCAGTCAAAAGGAAATACATGACAACCCGATTACCGAAGATCGCCACTGTTCGTGATAATATCATTGCATGGTCTGGACGGGGGTCGAGAGCGCAGCTCTTAGGGCTCGAGGCATGCCGATTTTTTGCGGAATCGGAGACCCCTTAATACAAGACTGCCCGAAACAGAAGTAGAAAGACTCGATCACGGAATATTCCATCGAAAACCCCCGAAAATTTCATCGAAAAAATAAAATTAAATTTGTGCCAACCGATGCTCACTAAAGTATGCCAATATAAACTTATTATTTAATATGACTTATTTCGTCAATACATTGCTGTATAGTGATTAATGTTAAATTAGATTGTGAGTTGTTTAGCTTTCATATGGGTAGAAAATGATATGCATATTTAAATAAATAAATATATCTATCTATCTATCTATCTATCTATATATATATATATATATATATATATATATATTATTAACGACTGCGTTCTTTAGCTTTCTACAAAAAATAAACTATATTGTGTATCAATTGGATATTATTCCTTATTTTGGATTTAAATTTACAGCGTTCTGTTAGTACATTAGATTAAAAAAAAAATATTTATGCATTTGTAAATAACACATATGAAGAAAATTGGCCCGTTTTTGGACCTCCCTAGTATAATATACAATTCTTTAGTCAAGTGCTTTTAATTATTGCAATAACTTTCCCTTATGTACTAATTTAACTCTCCGTTTATTCGGCGAGCCCAATGGACCCTACAGGCACATTCAAAATGACTATTCGAACCAGAATTTGTTTCATAAAATAAGTTAAATAGAACTAAAATAAATTAATAAGTTAAATAGATTTAAATAAAAATTATGGGGTGAAATGTTTTTACCAAGGTTGAGTAAAATTTCCTGTAATTCTAGGGTGAAGCATAATGGTAGTTTTATAAACCAATGCAATACAGTTTATCGGCAATATATACATACATATAAACTTCTTAACCGTCGAGTGGGCGCACTAAAAAACTTCTCACGAGCGGGCACACGTTGTGTTTTATTTTTGTACGCTGTTACAAATGTCATTCAACAAATTTTCGACAGGCGTGGGTTTCCCACCAGCACTTGATTTTTCCCATACTCTGTATGTAGAAACCTACAGTGATCAAAATATCTTAGTCTTATATTGTTATTAAAATAAATAAAAACAAATAGACTCTAGCAGTCAAAATTTAGATTATGACATCTACTTTTTATTGCAATCAGTGGTTTGTTAAAAACTTTTAACAATAACAAAAAATAGCAATTCATTCATTAACATTTGTAATGATAAAATAAAAAAAAATATTCGACAAGTAACTTTAAAATTATTTATTTATATTAAATGATAATGCTAATACCGTGTGGCTTTTCCTCGAAGGCAAATTACATCATTTAAACGATTTGGCATCGATTTGACTAACTGGAAGGTAATATTTTTGTTATTTTTTTGCTATTCTTCTATCAACACTTCTTTATGTCAGTTTTAGAAGAAAAAATGACGTTCGTGTAATTTATTTTCCAAATGACCCCACAGTTGTTCTATCGGGTTTAATCGGGAGACTGGGTCGCAATTTTAATGACATCTGGAAAGTTGTATGGATACCAAAGTCATGTATTCAGGGCGGTGCGTTTAGGATCATTATCCTGGTAAAACTTATAAGTTTGCATAAGACCCAATTTATCTGCACTTTGTTGCAAATTTTCTTTGAGGATATCAATGTATGAGTACTGGGTCATGGTACCTTCTATTACAACTAAATTTCCGACACCCGAAGCTCCCATACATCCCATACTCCCCCACTACCATGCTTTATCGTGGACACCATATTCTTTTCTCAAGCTCTGTATCTAAAATTTTGCTATTACTTCCAAACATTGAACTTCGATTCGTCCATAAATGTAACATCCATCCCTAAATTTACAGGATTATTAATGTGCGCTTTAGCAAACTCTAGTCTAGCCAGCCTGTTTTTCTTGAAGACATATGGCTTCTTCCGGGTAGATCTTGCAAAAAGTGTTAAAGTGTTTTGAATTGTTTGAGGAGTAACGCTAATGTTCCTGTAGTCTGATGCAATTTTTGCTAACTTGGGAGCATCGAAGATCTTTTTTAACTTCTCGCACAATCCATCTTTCATCAGTCTCAGATATTTTGTTTGGGCGACCACTTCTAGGCTTATTTTCCTCCATTTCATATGATTTATACTTTTTAATTACATATTGGATAATTGTTCTATAGGCTTTTGCACAATTTCAGCAATAGCATTTTTTGTTTTTCCTTTAAAAAATCGTGAATTACAGTATATTTTAGTTCAGTTGGTGTCTCTTTGCTTTTCGTCCCATTTTTTACAAATTCTTAAACAAAATGCATCAAACAAACACAAATTAATCAGGTCAAACTACGTGTTTCTAATTCCCAAAACTTGGGCCCAAAAATCAGCCCTAAAGGCTGATTTTTGGCAAAGAGCCAGGAATTACCAACAATATTACCGCCGTAGAATACTTTTTTGATCTCTATACTTATGGATGTTAACAAATTAATTGCTATTTTTCATTATTTCTTAATATTTTTAAGATAATATTGATTGAAATAAAAAGCAGTTATTGTTATTTAATGCACATCAATTGGAATCTAAAGGTTTTCTTATATATATATATATATATATATATATATATATTTAAATATAAGACAAAACATTGGAAACGTCATACATGTCGAATACACCGTAAAAAAGAGGGAGTATTATTACGCTTAATTTGGGTTTATGAAATGCCAAATAAGGTTTAAATATACACTAATTTTGGTGTCAACACTGAATTAAGTGTTATAATACACTTAAAATAGTTTATCTTTACTCTTTCAAAAATAATCGGTGATATCATACACCCAGAATGACGCTTTCAAATTAATTTGGGGAACCAAAACTCCAATATAGGTGTACAATTTTATCTCGCTATCCAGCGTTTGGTGTTCCGATACACGATGACGTCAGAATGTTGCGTCAGCCCACGACAACGGAGAACGAGAACGAAGTAGTCGCCATTTTCCTTTCATTTTAAAACTTCTTATTTGCTGTTTAAAACGCAAGGGAAGCAAAGTAATTAGTTCTTATTTATTTAAGAGTACTAAATAGCAGTGGCACCAACTTAAATGGGCCGCTGGGTCCCGAGCCCACCCAATAATTTGCTATCCCAGCTTACTCAATTTCCATTATTGTGTTATTTATTTACCTCTGAAACGAAATTTCATTACGTTGACGTTCTCAAAATTGTTTTGTTTGAAAAACAGTGAGACAGACACGCGGACTGTAAGTAATTAAACAGACGTATAGTTTGATTTCGTTTAAAATTATTCTTCCTGCATATTTTACCTGTACGGCTATAGTGTCAATGGTCACTTATATTAATGCTCTGACTCACAATCATAAAGCACTTAGATAACTGCATTTATTTTCTCGATGTTCAGCTTTTTGCGCATTTTTTTTTTTTTTGTAATCATATCCATTGTATGATAATTGTGATAAATCCTATTTTCTTTATAAGGAAGAGCTCATGACAGTATAATTTAATACCATTACTATTTTTATACAATAAAAAAAATTATTTTCCCCTTTTTGTTTGCAGACCACAAACATATCTAAGCCGAAATTTCTTATGAATGTGGTAGCAAGTTAAAAAATATATATATAACGCCATCTTCAAATGGGAAGTTGGGGGCGGGGGGTGGCAGTTTACTTGATCAGTACCCCAGTACCCTATAGCAGCAATGTTAGTTTTTTTCACACACAAGATATAAAATTGTATAAAAATGCAACATGTGTAAAGAAAATTTTAAAAGTAAAGAACATTTGTTATCAACATTTACTATGATTTTCTAAACAAAAGGTTTGTGAATTATTTAAACAAGTAAATGAAAAATAAAAAGGAGTGGATTATTTATTGTTAGGAGATTAGTTGAAGAAGAACCAATTTTTTCAAAAATTTTACTCATTGTAACAGATAGTGATAACGTTTTTTTTTTCTTAGAAGATTATGGGGGGGGGGGGGGGGGAGTGTGCTTTAAATGATAATTTTGGTGCACATAAAATTAAAAAATTGTCTAATAAGGACTATTCAAGATTTTTTTTTGGTGGATGCAAGCCTCTTGCAATTTAGATATTCATTTTTCAGCTACTACACAAATGGAAACTGGTACATTGCTTTAAAGCATATTTTGGTAACATTAAATGATGCTTCATACATGGAATGCAATATTTTAAAATGTTTTGTTACATATAAAAATTGTAATATTGTGTGTAATATATCTTAGCTGGGCATTTTTAAAAGTACAAGTCAAAAATTATAATTTTAGAAGAAAGTGAAAAATTTGTGTATTCCTGTTTTATGTTTAATCTGGTATAGGCTATTTTGGTTAATGTCAATGTATATAATGTGTTTTGATAATGTTAAGTAATAATTATATGTTGTTTAATTTGGTGAACTGCAATATGCAAACTTTTTTTTTTACAATTATGATTAATTAAAACAGTTCTTTACTTTTAACCTTGACTTATGCTCTTTTAATTGTTTATAGAAATTACTCTTTTTTGCGAAATTGCAAATATACTCATTAAACCAAAGACTTACTGTCAGGACTGCCTAAGATATGAGTATGTAAATGTCTTCAGAGAAAATTCTATAATTTTTATGCTAACTTGAGTGAATGATGGCTAAAATTTCTATAATGCTATATTGATTGTCGTTTAAACCCTTTAACTACTAACAATAAGTGCAAATAGTTCCATGTGGCGCCATTGTTAAATATGTAAGTATATGAAAAAATACAAAGTCTAACAGAATTTCCTGACTCAGTTTATTTTAATATTCATGTAATTATAACATTTATATTGTTAAATTTCCATGGAATTCTTTTTAATTATAACTTTAATTGAATAAGGCTTTATTAATGGTGGCAACAAAGTTGCTATCATAATTGTTGTAATTAAACACCAGATAAATCTTACAACACCAAATTATTTTTTAAAGCAATCTTCAAATGTGTACGAATAAATAAGACCGGAAATCTGTCGGCCCAAATTATCCTAAGGGAAAAAGTGATTGAAAGGTAATGGACATTTACGTAAAACTACAGGCATTTTTACTGTATTTTTCCCCTCTTGATTAAAATATAACATATTTTGAAACATCAGTAAATTTTTATAATTGAAAAAAAATAGCGAGGATTTTAATTACAGATTTGCTAACTGACTTTTAACTGTCATTTTCTGAATCAAAGATAAAAATATGTCTAATTTTTATGCAAATGTATAAGAGTGCAAACATTTTTCTCAATCAGGATAGCAGAGACAGTGAATTCATTGAGCAGATTTGGAACACCAAATTTGGTGTGATGCTGCATCTAAGTGACATATTCTAAATTAGATAGTAGAAAACCCAATTTGGTGTTAAATCACACCAAATCAGTGATGGTGTTTTATTACTCCACTTTTGGTGGCAACAAAGTTGCCACCAAAATTGGTGTTTCCTTACACTAATTAATTTTTGGTGTTTCTTTACACTAATTAATTTTTGGTGTTTCCATACACCAATTTACAAGTGGTGTAAAGTAACACGAATATTTTTTACAGTGTACTTATTTTGACCACTGTTTATAGCACAGAATTAAAAATTCAAAAAACTTTTTACCTTAAAAATGTTTCGCATACTGCTATCAAATACTGCTATTTTACGAGTTTTTACAAAATTGAAAGGTATATAAAATCATACATATTTTTTAAAACTAATACAGATAAACAGACAATTAAAAAATATCTGAAATCTAGGCATATTTTTTCTATTAGATCAAGTGATTGTCATAGATTTATCTTCTTTTTACATTCTTTTATTTAACCCAACTCGGTTTTTGTATGCAAATATGATATTTTGTAATCGATTTTTCACCCACTTCCTTATATACTAGAATTATGAAAATTATGCACGAGTGTCCGATGACATAACATTTTAAAATCTTTAGAATTTAATTATAAATTAAGAAATCAATCTTAAGGGATTTTCCCGTTAGCCGACCGCATTTGATAAATCGCCAAATAATGCATATGGTTACATCTGTTTTTGACTTACAAAAACAATGGAGTTAATTAAGCGCTAAACCATGCGCTCTAAAGTATATCAGCTGGCTGTGAAACTACAACAATGAAGTATTTTTAACACTAAAAAGTAGAACATAAATAAACTAGTCGGATGTGTGAATCCCAAAACTTTCTTCTCTCTCGATCATGTTAATACTTCAAAATTTTCTATCACATCGCCAATAAAATCAATATTTTTCGTCATTCTGTTGTACGTCAGCTGCTTGCGAATTGTCGGGTTATCTGGATGCGATCAGCCGATGTATACTAAACTGCTAAAGGTCCTTCTGGCCTGTACTGGCAGGAACAAATAGCCTCCGTATTCCTTGGTTTTAAGATTTTAACTAATTTTACTAGAAAACACGGAGATAAAATACGTGGAAATCGATTAAAGAAGATTCATTCCCAGTTCTCGTCAATATTGAATTTGAATGAGAATATCGCCAAATTCGTCCGCTATAGCCAAGTTGGCTTCATTTATGGCAACTTATGTTTATCGTCAAATTTGGTGATATTTCGCGAAGAGTCGCCAAGGCTAGCGAGAATTTGACGTTGGCAATATAAATATATAGTGTTAAGCATATAAGAGTTGGAACAATGGTTACAACAATGAAAGAAAATTTGACGAAACCATGTTCACTAAAACTCATAAATTAAACCCATTTATTCTGCTGTCTCGTTCGAAAATGTCAGCCACCCTAAAATTTCAAACTGCTATATCACAGCCAATTTTTAAGATAGAGACTAAACAAAAATTGCTTCGGAATCCTTGGATCAAGGCCAAACATTTAACAAAAAACCTTTTAAGATTTCTAAATTTTAAATTAATTCTATGCATAACTCACATATACTTTTCGATAATAAAATAATGAAAATGGCAGAAAAGTCGCTATCGCAGCGCTCCTTTCTGGCGGACTATCACCAAATTCAAGGAGGACCTGCTGGCCCCAGTCACAAACCTGTAAATCAAATGTAGTTGAATTCTATTCATAACTTCAAACACTTTTCGACAATACAATGAGGACAGACAGACAGACAGACGGCCATTTTGTAAATATATATATATATATATATATTGGAATTCCTGGCCCCTAAAACATGTAAATCCGTCGAAAACCGGAAGTGGACAAAATTTTTTATTACAATACTTTCTTCTAATATAGATAGAAGAAAGTAAAAAATAAGGAGTGTAATAAATTTTTTAATATATTATTTTTAAATGAGTACTTTAATATATACTGCAAAATTAGTCAAGATGCCAGTTTTTGAAAAATTGTATCTCGCGAAAAGAAAAAGATAACAGTATGATTTTTTTGGCTCACAGACTATCAAAGCCTGAGAGATAATATGCCCACAGGTTCTGTATGTACGTATGTACGTAACGCGATGTTTTTTGACAGAAATAACCGTTTTGCTTCAAATTTTGTTTATAGGTTAACTGTAATAACCTGATTAGTTTTGAGTGTTCATTGGTAGGGTATAAAGGGGGGGACGGGGGGGGGGCTAAACCCCCTTATTTTAGATAAATGGGTTTCTCATGCAGAATTATCCGATTATCTTCAAATTTTGTATACAGGTTAATTGTGATAAGGCGCTTCCCTAATTAGTTTTGGGGTTCATTGGTTAAGTATAAAGTGGGGGACGGGGGTCAACCCCCCCTCAATTTAGATAAATGGGTTTTTCATGCAGAGATATCCGATTTTCTTCAAATTTTGTATATAGGGTCATTTTGATAAGGCGCTTCCCTGATTAGTTTTGGTGGTTCATTTTTTAAGTATAAAGTGGAGGATGGGCGTTAACCCCCCTTAATTTATAAAAATGGGTTTTTCATGCAGAAATATCCTACTTTCTTCAAATTTTGTATATAGGTTCATTGTGATAAGGCGCTTCCCTGATTAGTTTTGGGGTTTCATTGGTTAAGTATAAAGGGGGGAGGACGAGGGCTAACCCTCACTTAATTTAGATAAATGGGTTTTTCATGCAGAATTATCCGATTTTCTTCAAATTTTGTATATAGGTTCATTGTGATAAGGCGCTGCCCTGATTTTTTGGGGGGTTCATTGGTTAAGTATAAAGGGTGATACGGAGGATGAGCCCTCCTTAATATAGTGTTGATTTGTTTATTTTTCGAAGAGCTTATTTCAAATTCTTTGAAATAAGAGTACGATATACAATTAGTGAGAATAGCCTGTGAGCTCAATGTCCTCAGTTTAACTGGTCAGTTTTATTTTTATTATATTTATTATTACTACTTCAAAAATGTACAGAAAAAAATGCAAACTCTTATCTCCTAAATTACAACCATTTAGACGTTAAACTGCTTATAGCTCAAAAGGGCGAAGTGGAAGTCTTATGCGATTTGATAAGGGAAGATCTTCCTTACTATCTGCAATCTGTCATTACAACTAGTCCATGAGACATAAATTCATGAAATTGGAGAAAAGACGGTCTGCCACAAATTTAAATTACCTTTAATCAGTGAAAACAATTTGTTAAATATTCTTCTATACCACTTTTGTTTTAAATTTAAGGCTTAGTAGTCATAAGAATTTCTAGCCAGGAGTTTTGATCCTGTATTACAATATTTAATATATGAATTTACCACAGCTATATATCTACGTTTATACCATGGGGGTCCATGAAATCTTCTTTTTTGAACATGTTATTGACGTAAAAATCACTAAAGAAAATACATAAGAAGTATTTTGATTCCACGTGTGGTATGAACTTGCTAATATAGCTATGGCAACTTCATGTATTCAATATCCCCATATAGGAATTAAAAGTCTTGCCCAGAAATTCTTATGACTCTTGAACGTTTTAATTATAATACGAAAGTATAGTAGATTTCAGAAATACCTCTCTTAACTAAATCCTGAGAAAGTATTGCAACAAAATGCGTTTTTTGTCTAAAGGTCTTAACAAGTCGCTGGCTTTTATTTCTCCAATTTCAAGATTCCGTATCTCATACACCAGTTTGAATGACATAGTACAGACAGTACATGGAGAGATAATTCCTTACTTGCTAAACTGCATGCGTATACCACTTCCTCCTGTTGAGTTACACGTTGTCAAAAATATAATTTTTAAAATTTTCATTATTAAAATTATTATAATTCGACAGGGAAAAAAGATAACAGACTGCTTTCATTTCCGGACATGTTTGGATGTATAATACCAAACATATAAAAGCGTACTTTTATATCTTTCCTTTCATGAGATATAATTTTTCAAAAACTGACATTTTGACAAATATTTCAGTACATTTAAAAATACTCAATAAAAAAAATATAGAGAGATAAATCACCAAGAATTATATGATCTAATAGAAAATTATGTGTAGATTTCAGATCCTTTTGAATTTTTCCTTTTTATCTTTATTAATTCAAAAACTATACCAGAGTTCTTAAACCAATGCATTTTGTAAAATCCTAAAATTGTAATTTTCGACACGCTCTAATTTAAAAGATTTTTAAAATAGATATTTTTTGCAAATGGATTTAATCTTCTTTTTATGTAGGTTTCCATGGACAAAGTATGAAAAAACAATGGTGCGGTGACCAAAAATAAAAGAAAAGTTTTTTCAAAATATTACTTGTGCAAAGCATGTACTGTATAAAAAAATCCCAGACGGCTAGGCCTACAGGCACAAGTAGATTTCGAAGATGCACACTGTGGAGCGACTGCTTACTGGGAATTGCAGAAGAAGAAACTTTTTGCCATGATGTGGCAGTTGGGAACGCCCACTTCAATATCTACTCATGCCCGTAGGCGGAGACGGTAGGTATATATTTTTTTTCTGTAAGAGTTAGTTCTATAAAAAAAACTTGTGAATATAAAACTTGTAGATAATATTAAGAAGATTTATAATAAATTTGATATCTTGTGAATTGACGAAGTTATGATTTCTTTTCTTCTTAAACCCTTACCCCCCTCCCTTGAAGCCATTTTTAATGATATCAAAAATCTGTCATGCATAAAATTTTGGCGCTTTTCCTAGAAGTAATAATAACTTTAAATAGATTTGATATGTATCATAATTGAGAAGTTATGTGTTTTTTTTCTGTTTTCACAAAAAACCCCATTCCCCACACCCTGTTCCGATTTTGCCCATTAACGAACTTAATCAAGGTTTTATGTCCCTTGATTTTATAAACAGTTTGGAAGAGATTTATGCAGCATTATGGAAGTTATCGTGTCCATAAAAAATGATATAGATAGATAGGTAGATAGTTGTTAACTGGGGGTGGTTTTGGGTTGTATGAGTCATGATCGGCGTAGATCTGCAAAAAGTTTTCAGAAATTCCCACCTAGGGGAGAATGCAATAGGTAGTATTTCTTACGAAATCTACCTAAAAGATTTAGTTTTATCTTCTTTGTTTTTGAAAGTTTTTGTGCCAGAAAGAACTGTTACAATGTACAACTTTTTCGTTATACACATATACACCATACACACACACTATATATATATATATATATAGTGTCCGAAAAGTCTGGAAACGGTAAAATAACTCGAGAAATATACATCGAATTGAAAAACGGAAAATGCATGTTCAATATTTTTGAAAAATCTATTTAGGGATATGAAAGTTGCCTCCCCAACTTTGCCACACCTTTAACACCTTTACGTGCCGCCACAAAGTAGAGTATTTCATGCAAGCATTTATTTCGTCCGCTGGTGTCGATAGATGAATTACAGATAATGTTTCCCTTAAATCTCCTGCAATCAATATTAATGCGTTCCAAAATGGTCTGATGTTTCCACGAAAATCTTGCAATGACTGATCAAGAGCCTCGAGCAATTTTTTGTGCGCCATTGTGCATTCATCCCAAACAATAAGTTTGCGTTTCTGCAATACTTCTCCCATGCCAGATGCTTTGGACTTGTTGCATGTGGGAGTTTCAACGAATTGCATGTTTAATGGCAATTTCAAAGCGGAATGAACAGTTCTTCCACCTGGTAGCAATGTCGTAGCTATTTCGAATGACGCAAGTGCTAAGACTATGTCATTTTGAGATCGAATTGTTGCCAGAATCCATCAAATTAGGAACGTTTTACCAGTTCCTCCTGGCGTGTCTAAGAAGAAGATTTCTCCAACCTCATTATTGACGGTTTGCATTATTTAATCGTAAATGCCTTTTTGCTCAAGCCTGAGCTTAGGAATATTTGATTGCACATACGACAAAAGATCACCCGTGTTGTAATTTTGTTCCCGACGCAATTATAAATCGAACGAAGCAAAAGTAAATCGATTCTTTGATGACATTCCCAATTCAAAGAGAACTTTGTTCGCAATTTCTAAGCACAAATCTTCAATCATTATCAACGATTTTTTGTAGATTTCTGCTGTGAACTACATGTTCGTATCTAAATTTTGACGGAAAACATCTTCAGCTATGTGCGATTTATCTTCTCCCACAACTCTGAGATGAGGTACAGCAGGCGGTCAATTTGATTCCAAAGAAAGGACGAATTTGATTTGGATGTGACGTGTTGCACGCGTCCTTAATGCATACATCCAGTGTCGGTCATTCTCCAATAAATTCAGAGCTTGACATGCACTGCGGAAAGTGGAATGTGTAACGCCGTTGTCAATTCTCAATTGCTGGAAAGACGTTGGACCGGGCACATTTACCAACAGCATGCGGATAAAGAAGCATTCATCTTGATTAAGATGGACGGTGTACAGTCTCCCTATCGTAGTTTCATTGAATATGTCAAGTTGTCCGTCGACTTGCTTTCCTCGTTTGCGTCGTTCAAATAATTTTTTACTCGAATTCCATGTGTAATACGTAGGAAATTCCGAATACAACAGTGTTTTCGCAAACGCGTCATTTTGACATAACGTAAAGAAAGTAGTTAACGTTGTAGCCGCTAGATTCAGGTCTATTTTTTACACATTTGAAGCTGTGAAATACACGTGTTGTTCATTTTCTAGATGCACTGCTAAGTGAACAACAGCTGGACTTCGTTCATGTATGGGAAATGAAAGAATTCGCCATACAGCTTCATTGCTGCTTATGTATTTTCCAGCCTGATACTGTGCCATTTCAGCAATATGTATGAGCGCATTCCTATCACTTCTTTCTGGTTACACGCCAAAAACTGCCATGTCGCTGCCTTTTTTCACGTACTTACAATTGCATTTCATCAATTTAACGGAGTTACAGTATTCCACGTTTATGTGTGCTTTGTATTTTTTTTGTACCAAAGGCGAATATGGAATAACCGAACGGTTATCTACTTCGATGTCACTGTTTTGCATTTGTATGGTTGCTAATTTACCTCCATTTTCTTCTGATCTTCTTCTGTATAAAGAATATCCATCGTTTCCTGTAACTGTGTTGGATACTAATTCTCAAGGATATCGCTTAAAGCATTTGCCGTATATCATGCATGTTGAATTTGGATTCAGTGTACCGAAAGGTCCATGTATCATACTTTTCGTCACAACTTCATGCAAATACTTATCGACATCGGCATCGGGTATTTCATCGCATATTACATCGTCGATTTCGTTTGAAGTGATTTTGTTATAGGGCCAGATTAGTATTTGTGCGTGTAGCAATCCTATCTTTTGCCATTCCACTGAGTACATCCAGCAGCACACAGGCCCAAATACTTCATGTTTTACCATGAAATCCATCAGCGATTTCAGCTTCTGTATGAAAACACGTGCTGTGAAGTCATGACTATCCACTTGCGATTGACCAGGAAGTAAGAGCTGTTGTATATCGTCCCAAGGTGGATTGCATGTGAATGTGACGAACACACACAATTGCATCTTGAGCGTACTCATGCATATGACGTGTATTTGAAGATGGCAATATCAGTAGTCTTCCAACGTTAGTTGTATCACCGTCATTTACAACTGCATGTCGCAAATGAGCGTATTATTCAGAGCAAAGGTTGGTCTGATTCAAACAAATGAATATCAAATATTCTGTTTCAATTTTTGCATACATATCTGTGATGTATTGGTGAAACAATTGAGGGCATTCCAAAATGTCATTGTCTTCATTCTCTCGAATCATTAATCGGTATGAATAATAGTTCATTGCGCTGAATTTCTTATTTGTTTCTTTGCCACTGACTGGATTTATCATATTAACGTTGAAGTGAAATCCATCGGCACCATCTCAGAAAATGATTGGCTATTGCAGGGCATCGTAACATCGATGAGTTTCTGCAACTTTTGTCAATTGATTGTTTCTTCGATGAAGAACAATATATCTAGGTTCGAATTTATCTCCGACTTCAACAATTGCCACTTCGTCTATAGTTGGAGCATTGAATCTTCACAAATGTTCACCAGCAGGAGTTTTGTCAGCATGAATAACAATCTTGTGTATCAGATGGCATCAAGTCAACTCCTGTTTTGAACAAACGCACTAAATTGTTTTTTTTCGTGAAGAAGCTTTTGAAGTTAGGAAACGATGGACCTTTTTATGTCGGTAGAAATACCGCAGGGTGCATTTAATTCATCATTGCCATCACCGATGAAATACATTTGTAGGAATTTATGTTGACCATCTGAAAACGGAAGCAAGCAGCCGGCTTTATGATAAATTTGTCTTTTCACTTTGAAAGTTGGCATTAATTGAGCTGTTGCAATTTCTTCTTGTATTTCCTGATGTTAGATAAATGCTTTAATTCGGTGGTATATCCGGCAAGCAAAGGTTTTAATGGCTCTGGCGGTTCTCCAAGTTGAGGCAGTTTCATTTTTCCGTCTACGCAGCACATTCTTTTTGTTTATCCATTAAATTTTAGAGCCTTGCAATAAGGACACACGTCAGTTATAATGCCGATGAGAACATGCCGGCTCAAACTATAATCATCAGCTGGGTTGTAGGCGATTGTAATCGCGTGATTGCTGAGCACAGAATCGTGTTTGACACTGATCTTCTGGCCGGGGGGAGGGAAACTGGGGGAACGAAAGGTGCATAACATGAAAAAGTGGTCAAAGGGCAATCTAATGTAATATCACATGATGGGTGTCGAAGATAAATAAAAAAATCCCCGCCCCCCCCCCCCCCCGGAGGCCAAATTAGGGGGAGAGAGAGGCGAGGTTCATAATATGAAAAAGTGGTCTAAGGGTTTTCTAATGATATATGGCATGATGTGTGTCGGAAAAAGTTTAAAAAGTGCTCCGCCTGTGGAGGGAAATTGGGGGTATCGAGAATAGTAGGTATATAAAATCACGCACGTATTTGAATGTAACATTGTGTCAAAGTTTCCAAGCAGTCGTTGAAGAACTTTCGGAGATTTAAGATTTACTAGATGGAACCCGTCAAAACTTGACGAAAAAAATACTATAACAATATCAGTAAAATAAGCTTCTTTATCATTTAAGAAGGGGTGCGTATGAAACAGTCTTTCAAATATTATATTTTAAATGTTTTTTTTCCCAGTCAAATACAGTACTATTTCCGATGCAAACTCCAAACAAACAATCCGTAAACAACTGCAACATTATCGACATGTTCCCCATTGCAAAAAAAAAATTCATGGACCTATGAAGAATCATACAAATAGTATATTCCTACGTTCATTTCATATTCAGTAAATAAAAGAACATGTATATAAAACACACATCTTTCTCCCCCCCCCCTTGCCCCTGTGATAATGCAACCGAATGAGCTCCTATGCGCATGAGCATTGCATCTGCCCAACAGCACCATCGAAATTCAATGTTAAAAAAGTTTTAAAATGTTTAAATTAAAAGTTTTAAATTGTCCTCTTTAATCATTGTTCGTTACAAATCCATATCCTCTCCTCTAAAACGCGTCCATAATTTTAAGCTAAGTTCTCAAGTGTAATTTAATTTGTTTGTATGGTTTCTTCGGTTCCTTTACATAATCAGGATAATTATTCCTTTTCCATCATAGTCAAGGATATTTTCCCTCTTATACAATTGGCAAATGGATCTAAAAAAAATGCAATTTCTAGCATATTCTGATATTTGCTGGAACATATACATCAACGAATTCACCATATCAATTTTATGTTCAACATAAACTAAAATTAGTTTTATTTTATTTTTTTATCTTTTTTGACAGATTTTCGTTTAGCGCCAAAATGCTCTATCTTCTGGATAATCTGATCTTATGATTTATCATTGTTTTTATTATTATTATTATTATTATTCACTTTTTATGATGGTTAGGGAAATCTATTTTCAATTGTGGCAACTTTCCCAGGGGCTATTTTACATTATTGAAGCAAACTGGTGGTCACTGATAAGATAGAATTAAAAAACTTTTCATGCTTGAAAATTATTTAAAAAGTCGTTAAATTAAGTGGCAGTTTTCAAATAAATTTCAATCGAAAGCTAATTTTTTTCTAATTGATGATGTAAGAATTGAAATTGTAAAATGTAGTCAAATGTAGTAAAAAATAGAAATTTGTAGTACTTAGAAGTGATGTAAGCGCGATGAAAGCTAAAGCGATAGCGTCGTTTGTTGTCACAACCGCTGTACATTTCTAAAAAATTGCCACTGTATTTTGGCTGGCGACCAAAAGTAGAAAACCATTTTTTGACATCGAAAGAGGAAAATTCACAGTGAAAGAAATATGACTTTGCGCTAATAAGTAACTGTTAAATGATTTATAATAAATATACCAAAATAATTCCTATGAAATATTAGTCTTACATTGTCTATTCTACCTAAAAATACAATCATTATTTCAAGTATTTTTTCTACCATAACATTATCTATACTATTATATAAAGAGGAAACGGTGACTGACTGACTGACTGGGTGACTCATCAACGCCCAGCCGAAACTACTAAAGTCAGGGTCACGCAATTTGGACTGTAGATTGCTATTATGGCCTAGGCAAGCAATAAGAAGGGATTTTTGAAAATTCCCCCCCGAAGGGTGTTAAAGGGGGGTTCGAATGTTTTAGGTCATTTTGCCATATCTCAGCAGCAGTTATAGGTAGGAGCTTGAAATTCCAGAAAACAAATCTACTAAAAAAATGATTAAACACATGTTTCAGCGATTTTAGAAATTCCCCCCAGAAGGGGGTTAAAGGGGGTTGGTCGAATGTTTTAGGTCATTTCGCCATATCTCAGCTGCAGTTATAGGTAGGAGCGCGAAAATCAGGAAAATAAATCTACTAAAAAAATGATTAAACATTTATTTCAACGATTTTAGAAATTCGTCACCCGAGGGGTTAAAGAGGGGGGTGGTCGAATGTTTTAGGTCATTTCGTCATATTACAGCAGCAGTTATAGGTAGGAGCGCGAAAATCAGGAAAACAGATCTACTAAAAAATGATTAAACATGTATTTCAGCAATTTTAGAAATTCCCCTCCCGGAGGGGGTTAAAGGGGGGGGGTCGAAGGTTTTAAGTCATTTTGCCGTATCTCAGCAGCAATTTTAGTTAAGAGCACAAAAATCAAGAAAACAAATCTACTAAAACCATGATTAAACATGTATTTCGGGGATTTTAGAATTTCCCCTCCCGGAGGGGGTTAAAGGGTGGTGGTTGAATGTTTTACGTCATTTCGCCATATCTCAGCAGCAGTTATAGGTAGGAGTGCGAAAATCATGAAAAGAAATCTACTAATAATATTTAAACACATATTTCAGCGATTTTAGAAATTCAGACACTATGAGGGGTTAAAGGGGGGTGGTCGAATGTTTTAGGTCATTTTGCCATATCTCAGCAGCAGTTATAGGTATGAGCATGAAATTCCAGAAAACAAATCTACTAAAAAAATGAATAAACACGCATTTCAGTGATTTTAGAAATTCCCCCCGAAGGGTTTTAAAGGGGGTAGTTTTGAAAATTTTAGGACATTTCGCCATATCTCAGCAGCTGTTTTATGTAGGTGCGCGAAATTAAGGAAAACAAATCTACTAAACAAATGATTAAACACGTATTTCAGTGAATTTAGAAATCCCCCCCCCCCTCGAAGGTGGTTAAAGTGGGATTCGAAAGTTTTATGTCATTTCGCCATATCTCAGCAACAGTTTTAGGTTGGAGCGCGATATTCAGGAAAACGAATGTAATAAAAAAATTACATTGTCTACCCGTGCAAAGCCGGGACGGGCCGCTAGTCTATACTATTATATAAAGAGGAAACGGTGACTGACTGACTGACTGGGTGACTCATCAACGCCCAGCCGAAACTACTAAAGTCAGGGTAACACAATTTGGACTGTAGATTGCTGTTATGGCCTAGGCAAGCAATAAGAAGGGATTTTTGAAAATTCCCCCCCCCCCCGAAGGTTGTTAAAGGGGGGTTCGAATGTTTTAGGTCATTTTGCCATATCTCAGCAGCAGTTATAGGTAGGAGCTTGAAATTCCAGAAAACAAATCTACTAAAAAAATGATTAAACACATGTTTCAGCGATTTTAGAAATTCCCCCCAGAAGGGGGTTAAATGGGGGTGGTCGAATGCTTTAGGTCATTTCGCCATATCTCAGCAGCAGTTTTAGGTAGGAGCTTGAAATTCCAGAAAACAAATCGACTAAAAAAATGATTAAACACCTATTTCAGCGATTTTAGAAATTCCCCCCCAGAAGGGGGTTAAAGGGGGGTGGTCGAATGTTTTAGGTCATTTCGCCATATCTCAGCTGCAGTTGTAGGTAGGAGCGCGAAAATCAGGAAAATAAATCTATTAAAAAAATGATTAAACATTTATTTCAACGATTTTAGAAATTCGCCACCCGAGGGGTTAAAGAGGGGGGTGGTCGAATGTTTTAGGTCATTTCGCCATATTTCAACAGCAGTTATAGGTAGGAGCGCGAAAATCAGGAAAACAGATCTACTAAAAAATGATTAAACATGTATTTCAGCAATTTTAGAAATTCCCCTCCCGGAGGGGGTTAAAGGGGGGGGGGTCGAAGGTTTTAGGTCATTTTGCCGTATCTCAGCAGCAATTTTAGTTAAGAGCACAAAAATAAAGAAAACAAATCTATTAAAACCATGATTAAACATGTATTTCGGGGATTTTAGAATTTCCCCTCCCGGAGGGGGTTAAAGGGTGGTGGTCGAATGTTTTACGTCATTTCGCCATATCTCAGCAGCAGTTATAGGTAGGAGTGCGAAAATCATGAAAACAAATCTACTAAAAATATTTAAACACATATTTCAGCGATTTTAGAAATTCAGACACTATGAGGGGTTAAAGGGGGGTGGTCGAATGTTTTAGGTCATTTTGCTATATCTCAGCAGCAATTATAGGTATGAGCATGAAATTCCAGAAAACACATCTACTAAAAAAATGAATAAACACGCATTTCAGTGATTTTAGAAATTCCCCCCGAAGGGTTTTAAAGGAGGTAGTTTTGAAAATTTTAGGACATTTCGCCATATCTCAGCAGCTGTTTTATGTAGGTGCGCGAAATTCAGGAAAACGAATCTACTAAACAAATGATTAAACACGTATTTCAGTGAATTTAGAAATCCCCCCCCCCTCGAAGGTGGTTAAAGTGGGATTCGAAAGTTTTATGTCATTTCGCCATATCTCAGCAACAGTTTTAGGTTGGAGCGCGATATTCAGGAAAACGAATGTAATAAAAAAATTACATTGTCTACCCGTGCAAAGCCGGGACGGGCCGCTAGTATTTAATAATTTTAAATTTCCTGAAATCCTTTACTTCTGTGATTTTTTTTAAATTAAAAAATGAAGTTTTCTAATCTATAATTTTAAAAAAGTAATTGGTAACATGTAATCAAGGTATGCAATCAAGATGAAGCAACCAATAAAGGCTCCAGTTCTAATCTTTAAAATAAAAAATTGAAAAATCAGTTAAAAATACGTCATGTTGACACAATCATATAAATTTTTCTTTTTACTTTTATCAATGTTAAAATGCATTTCAAGCTAAGCATAACACCATTTTCACCAGCGCAAAGTTTACGTATTTTCTTTTGTATACGTTACTTTTATGCTTAAACACCATGTTAAGAAATAAAAATATATTGGTATTTAATGGTAATGAAAAAATGGCATCAACAAAGTTATAATGCGTAATGATAAAATAAACCCAATGGACAATATTCCCGTGACGTCACAATAAATATGAATTTTTATTCGCTTATAAAACACGCGGATTAATATTTTTACAGAAATTTAACTTGCAAATTAAAAAATTCGGCCTAAAAGCCACGTGCTTTTAATATTTATTATTCCTCTTTTATCCTCGGAACCACAGAACTTAGAGAATAAACTCTGTATCTCGCAACAGTAGGCGTTAACGGATTATGACGTCATTAGCGGATGTAAAAGTTTAATTGAGAATCACTGCTAATTAATTAACTTTTCGAACAAACGAATGCACGATAACAAATCTGTGTCCAAATATCTTTCATTTAAAAAAAGAATGATGTAATTTGATGCAGTAGTTTGTTCTCACGGATTGTCGAAAGAAAAAGCTTAGCGTTTTAAATATATAGATAAGAAACTAACATTTACATTTTTATTTATATAGATTGGAACATTTCATTACAGTTGGGTCGAAATGATGTAATTTTTATTTATTTTTCATAACGCCAGTTTCAGGATTAAAATCTATGAAATGAAATCTATTTCTGGTACAAAATATGAAAGAGTGGTCAAAGGGCTTTTAAATGATATATCACATGATGGCTGTCGGAAAAAAAAAAAGGGTCCCCCTAGGGGTGGTAAATGGGTGTAAAGGGGAAGCGATGTTCATAATAGGAAAGAGTGGTCCAAGGGCTTTCTAATGATATATCACATGATGAGTTTCGAGAAAAGTTAAAAAAGGGGCCCCCGGGAGGCAAATTGGGGGGGGGGGCGGAGGTAATAGTAAGTATATAAAAACACGCGCGTATTCGAACACAACGTTGAGGCAAAATTTCAAAGCAAACGGTGAAGAACTTTCGGAAATTTGCGATTTTGAAGAAACGAACATTTACATTTTTATTTATATACATTAATCTTTCGATGATTTTTCTGGGTCGTTCCGAAATATGTATTGAATATCTTCCTATTTTTTCTATTGAGGTAAAGTTGTATTACATATTTTTCGTTTGATTACGTAAAACAAACAAACAAACAAAATAAAAATAACTCAGCGTGAAACAAAAATAAGCCTTTAAAACATGAAATAATTAATTGATATATCTATTTGCTGCTGCGTCCGCTGCGAAACAAACTTATCACATTCACAAAACTGCATTGGGAATTGAAGAAAGAGGATTTAAACCAAAGGGGAAAAATCAATTAATGACAAACAATGACCTTCAGAGAGTTTCAGTGCCGTATTTGAGAACGGTTTAAGAAATATCTCTTTTGTCATAAAATTTGCGACAGCGCGCTAATTCACCAGAAAATTATTAGTAGTTAAAAGTTTTCTTCATTTTTATGTGACTTAGTAAACAATGCTTTGGAATTTTAAAAGATTTTCTCACTTTACAATAAAATTTTGGTAAATGAAATGCCCTTGCTGTGCAAGTTTGCTTTTCATTCCCAAGACACAGAAAAGAAAAAGGAAATAAATCCATTTAATAAAATTATGTATCATAATAAATATTTCATAAAATATGTTCAAGTTTAATTAATTCAAATAAATCAACATAACCCTTACAAAAATTTCTTATAGAATTCTATAAAAAATATTTATAGAAAACACATTATAGAATCCTATAGAGTTATGGTCCGTTTTTCTATAAGCTTTTTTAACCAAAAACTATAGAAATATCTATAGAAGTTCAATATAAATATCTATAGAGCTTCTATCAAAATATCTATAGAAAAAATATACAATTTCTATAATGTATAGAATTCAGGTGGTCACCCTCCCAACTATTAACCACCCTCGATGCTGCTTGACTTCAGTGATCGGACGAAGAACGAGTACTTTCTGTTGAAGGGGCGAGGCCCACGAGGTAAGCGCGTAACATCAGAATATTAAATTCTTGGAATTAAAATTAACTCTGGTCTTCAACATGCAGAAAGAAAAGGAATTGCTTACCTTTTCTAAGGTCTATCCAATTTATGAAATATCCACTGGTTTATATATTTCAACTATTTGAGAATTTATTATAAACACTTCTTGAATAATCGTGTAGATGTACCACTGCTGAAATAAGACTTGTAAAAAAATTATATTAATGCACAATTCACATTGAATAAATAAGTTCACGTTTGGATTGATTTTAAAAATTATATTTTACATTACTTAAAATTTTAAAAGGTTTACATTTAGATTAATTTTAACATCAGGAAACATTTTTTCCTGTGACTTTACAGAATGAAGGATAGTAATACACTGACTCATTTTCACAAAGTTTGGAAAGTTACGAGTAAAGTTGCATCATTTCTTTGAAACAAATTGACGTTGAATAATTGTCCTTTTAAATGTTTTAGTTCTGTAATAAGTTTATAATGGCATAATCACAAATAACAAATTATAAACATACTTCACATTATTAGAAGAGAACGATTATAACGAGGTAATAAACATCTATTGCTTGATAAACTTGAAACTTAAGAGTCATAAATTAGGTCACTTGTTTTAAGAGATGAGAGAAAAATTATCGTTGGGTTTTTATCTGCGTGCTTCATCATTTTCTTTCTTTATTTATTTTACTTTGAGTGGAAAATATTAAGTGATTGAAATGAATGGATTAGTTTTCTACAATTTCCCCCTTAATCCGTTCATGGGGATTAACTAATATTTTCATTGAATTTCTGTGTTCGATGAATCGAGGCTTGGGTAAAGGTTTGGTAAGTGCATCAGCTATCATTTTTTCTGTTGGAAGATATCTTAACTCAATTATGCCTTCTTCGCTATATTGTTTAATGGCATTAAATTTGACGTCGATGTGCTTTGATCTTTTCGTGAATTTTTCTGATTCAACCATTTTTATGGTACTTTGATTGTCTTCATATAAAGTGATTGGTTTTTGCTGTGGAAAGCCTAGATCGTCAAGTAACTTCAATAACCAAATTATTTCTTGGCTAGCATGTGCTGCGGACACATATTCAGCCTCTGCTGAAGATAAGGCAATGCAACTTTGCCTTTTCGTCGTCCACTGAATTGGGTTGTTGCCCAACATATATAATATTCCCGATGTTGATCTGCGGGTTTTGGTATCACCTGCCCAATCGGCATCAGCGAATACTTTTAATATTGGTTCTTCATTAGTGTTAATTATTAATTTTAGTTCTTTAGTATGATATAGATATCTTATTATTCTTTTTACGGCTTGCCAGTCTTTTTCGCGAGGATTCTCATTTCTTCTGCTTAAAATGTTTACTGCTGCTGAAATGTCAGGTCTCGTTATGGTTGTTATATAAAGCAATGAACCAAGTGCCTGGCGATATTTAATATTATTTGGCATTAAATTATCATCATCATTTAATTTGTTATATCCTGGTTCCATTGGAGTTTTGCACGGTTTGGAGTTTTCAAGATTGAACTTTTTCGCTAAATTTTCAATCTTAATTTTTTGATCAAGAGAATAACCGTTAGGTAATTTCTGAATTTGAGTACCTATATAGTTACTAATGTTGCCTAGATCCTTTAATTCGTATTCTTGTTTTAGAGAATTTACGATTTCTTCTATTATTTCATCTTTGCTGGCGATGAGTATATCATCAACATATATTATTATGTACGATGTATGATCTTTTTCTTTTCTAGTGAAAAGACATGTGTCTGCTGTACTTTGGATAAAGTTCAAGTTGTCTAGTGTTTCAGCGATTTTAATATGCCAAGCTCTGGCGGCCTGTTTGAGGCCATAGATTGCCTTTTTGAGCTTGCAAACTTTTTCAGGAAATTGTTCGTTTACATAGCCTTCAGGTTGATTTATATATATTTCTTCATTTAAGTTCCCATGAAGAAAAGCGGTGTCAATATCTACATGTCGCACATTCAAATTATTATAAGCTGCTGCTAAAAGAAGTGTTTTGATGGTACAATGTTGTGCTACTGGTGAAAATGTTTCTTGATAATCTTCCCCATATTTTTGACTGAAACCTTTGGCAACAAAACGTGCTTTATATTTTTGTGTATTTCCTGAACTATCAATTTTTCGTTTGAAAATCCATCTACTTCCTATGATTCTTTTATTAAGAGGAGGATCGACTAGATCCCATGTATTATTTTTCATTAACGATTGTATTTCGTTTTCAGTGGCTTTAAGCCAGTTTTTCTTTTCTAGTGGATTGTTTATTTTGATAAGCTGTTTCCAGTTTTCAGGTTCTGTTGTATCGCAATCATTTGCTAAAGCAATAAAATTGTCGGAAGTATATCTTTGAGGTGGTACTCCTCTGTTTTGTCTTTCAGATCTACGAGGTTGATGTGTTTCTGATTGTTTGGGCGCGTCAGGTGTACAGGGTGTGTCACCTATTTCTATTTCAATGTATTTTTTATCTTCAATTAATTGTTCGTGATCATTAATTTTCTCGTTTAAATTGTTCAGTTTTTCTTCCAGAAATTTTACAGATCTGGAAATTATTATTTCACCATTTTTAGTGAAAACGCGGTATCCCTTTGTATTATTATCATAGCCCATGAAGATACCCTCTTCTGCTGTGTCATCTAGTTTAGATCTTTTGTGTTTGTTTATGTAAGTGTATACTTTACAGCCAAATACACGTAAATAATAGAGATTTGGTTTTCTTTTGAACCAAATTTCATATGGCGTTTTATTTGTCAATTTAGTGGGGAGCCTATTTTGGAGGTGATTAGCAGTATTTATCGCTTCACCCCAGAACCTATGAGGTAAATTTGCTTCGGATAATAGGCTTCGTGTCATTTCAATTAAACTTCTGTTTTTTCTCTCAGCAATGCCATTCTGGCTGGGACAAAATGGAACTGTGTATTCATGTTTTATACCATGTTCCCTTAGAAAGGCTTCTGTTTTATTTCCTATGTATTTCCCCACCGTTATCCGATCTAATCGCCGTCGGATATTTTCCTTGTCTGGTTTTGACCATTTGTACATAGTCTTTTATTTTTTCATAAACTTCATCTTTACTTTTTAATAAGTAAATAACTGTGAATCTAGAACTGTCATCTATGAATGTAAGGAAGTAATTTTTTCCTCCTATTGTGGGTGTTTTAAAAGGCCCACATAAATCAGTATGTACTAAATCTAATACTTTTGTTGTTTTATTTTCGATAGATTTAGAGTACGGTGCATTTGTTGACTTTGTTTTTATACAGGTTTCACAGTTTGTTTTATGATTACAGTTATTTATTTTTATCCCACTGGCCAAGTCATTTTTGACTAATTCTTTTATACTTTCATTATTTCTGTGGCCAAGGCGTTTATGCCAAATTTCGAGGCAATCTTTATTTCTGCAATCATGTGCAATGTTTATTTTATTTTGAGAACTTTCTTCTAGTGTTTCAACTTGATATAAGTTATGTTTCTTTAATGCTTCTAAGTATATTTTTCCATTGCACGATAGTATGCATTTTTCATTTTCGAAAAATACTTTGTAGCCATGTTCTGTGGCTTTACTTACGGAAATTAAATTTGATTCCAATTGTGGAACAAATAACACATTTTTAAGTGTAATTCTATTTATACATCCATCAGATGTTTTTGTCATTATTTGTGTTTCGCCGGTTCCGTAAGAATTTAATGTATTCCCATTAGCAATTGTTACTGTAGTTTTTTCAGTATCGTTGAATTTTGTAAATATATCCCTATCGTTCGCTATATGCGAAGACGCTCCTGAGTCAATTAACCAGGTTTTATTAGCGGGATTGACAATTATGAATGCTGCATCTTTATGTTCACTTTTATTTATTTGTACCTGTTCATCTGTTTTTGATTCATTCATTTTATTTTTACTATCACCTTTTGTATTTTCAAAACACAACGATGTGTACTTTTTGTATTTGTATTGTGTTTTAGGTGTAGTGGTCTGTGTGTTTCTGTTCTTGAGATGCCAGCATTGTTTGTAAGTGTGATTTGATTGTTTACAGTAGGTACAATATTTGTTTTGCCCTTTATAATCTTGAGTGTATTTCTTTTGTGTTTTAAACACCTTTTGTGAGTTTTCAACTTGCTCACTATTTTCTACCCGTTTATTAAATTCATCAGTAAGTTTGCTCTTGATGAATTCGGGAGTTAATTCAATTTCATTTCGGGCTTCGAGAGCTGTTATTAGAGTATTATAACTCGCAGGTAACGAGCACAATAGAAGTGCAGATAAATGCGAGTCGGTTATGTTCTCTCCTATTGCGGAGAGCTTATCTTTTATTTCCAGTATATTAGTAATGTGTTTGTGCATGTTCGCATTTTCGGGAAGTTTTGCACTATACAATTTTCGTAACAAATACAATTTACTGGACAAATTGGCTCTCTCGTGAATATTTTTTAAACTATCCCATGTCTGTTTTGCTGTTTCTAAATGTTTTACATGTACTATTTGCGTATCGTCTATACTCAGGTTTAACATTTTTGCATCCTTTTTTCTCCAATCTTCGTTAATTGGTGTAGGGGGTTCCTGAGTTACGAGTTCGTACAAATCTTCCTTAATTAACAACATATTAATTTTAAACTTCCATATAGAATTATTATTATTGTTTAATTTATCTACTAATTGCATTTCCTTTATTGTCGCCATCTCGGAGAACTTGTTTATACAGTTTTTAAAGTTTTATTAGTTTAAATAGTTTATTAAATTCAATTATGTTTTCTTGAATTTTTAATCTAGCATAAGAGCTGAGTATTATTTTTATTAATTAGAGTCAATTATTAATCCTTAAGAATAAATTCTGAGTTCATATATTCATCAGTCTCATAATCACTGTTGAAGGGGCGAGGCCAACGAGGTAAGCGCGTAACATCAGAATATTAAATTCTTGGAATTAAAATTAACTCTGGTCTTCAACATGCAGAAAGAAAAGGAATTGCTTACCTTTTCTAAGGTCTATCCAATTTATGAAATATCCACTGGTTTATATATTTCAACTATTTGAGAATTTATTATAAACACTTCTTGAATAATCGTGTAGATGTACCACTGCTGAAATAAGACTTGTAAAAAAATTATATTAATGCACAATTCACATTGAATAAATAAGTTCACGTTTGGATTGATTTTAAAAATTATATTTTACATTACTTAAAATTTTAAAAGGTTTACATTTAGATTAATTTTAACATCAGGAAACATTTTTTCCTGTGACTTTACAGAATGAAGGATAGTAATACACTGACTCATTTTCACAAAGTTTGGAAAGTTACGAGTAAAGTTGCATCATTTCTTTGAAACAAATTGACGTTGAATAATTGTCCTTTTAAATGTTTTAGTTCTGTAATAAGTTTATAATGGCATAATCACAAATAACAAATTATAAACATACTTCACATTATTAGAAGAGAACGATTATAACGAGGTAATAAACATCTATTGCTTGATAAACTTGAAACTTAAGAGTCATAAATTAGGTCACTTGTTTTAAGAGATGAGAGAAAAATTATCGTTGGGTTTTTATCTGCGTGCTTCATCATTTTCTTTATTTATTTATTTTACTTTGAGTGGAAAATATTAAGTGATTGAAATGAATGGATTAGTTTTCTACACTTTCAACATGACACAACCATTAACAGCCATTGATCTCTTATTACACTATTTCAACATTATTAATTTTTGTGTTTTGCATTCCCAATCATAATAGTATTTAAAAATATTTAAACTCTAATAAATTATATTATTTGTTAAAACTGAAACAATTCTTTAAATATTTATATTTCAGATTAAAATATTTGAATAAAAATTACAATAATTTTAGGGAATAAAATTTTTTTAAATAGATGGATCGATTTATAAATTTAACAGCAAATTAATAAAGGAAAAAAATAATAAATTAAAAAAATAATTAAATTAATTAAATTAATAAAGCAAATTATAAAATTAACCAACAAATTAATGAATTATAAACAAATTAATTAATCCTAATTTAATACAGTAGTTTGACTGATATAATATTACATTGAAAATTTAATCACAATGTATTGGAATTGAATTGAATTATATATATATAATCATATTAAATCAAAGGAGTACAATTATGTACTAAACTGATGTATTACAAAATTAATTATTATTTTTTAATTTTATTATATAGTTATAAATAAATTACTACACACATAAATTTAAAAGACTAAAAAATATTTAAAAAAAAATCTATACAATCATTAGTCTATAGAATTTAATTCTATAAAATGTAGAGTACCCTATAGAAAAACTGTTCTATAAAAAAATCTATAGAACTTCTAAAAATTCTATAGAAACATTTTCTTTAGAAAAAGTATTCTATAGAACTCTTTAAAACTCTACAGAAATAGTTTTCTATAGAATGGCTATTCTATTGAACTTGTAAAGAATTCTATAGAGTTCTATAGAGCTCTATGAACTATTTTCGTAAGGGAATACTAGTGAATTATATTTATGAGATCTGTATCATGAGACTAGTTATTAGTGCTGCATTACAGATAATTTTTTTATAAAGCAGATGGAGTTCTATTGCCCTTGATATGCCAGTAGTTTCTGCATTTAAATTTATTATACGATTATACATTTTTATTTCACATCAGTTAAGAAAATTCCAAGGATATCTTCAATATATATAAAATGTACACAAATTAGTTTTGCTATTTCGTAATTGAATAATTTTTGAAAAATTAATTGTACAGTACTAGTGCAATGGTAGATTACTAGTGTTATCATCAGTTTGTCGATATATTTTCTTATCTGTAATTTTAAGTCTGAATTTGGATTTGTCGAGGAAGTGTTATTCCAGTGAATTACTGGAGTATTTTTGTGTAGTCCTATATATGTTCTATAGAATTTATACACACCAAGTAATATACAAAATATTAGTTAAATTTAAAAATGAATACCAGAATTGAAAATGCTGTTCCAGCAATTATTGCTCATAGACTGTACTGTAATCTAATTATTTTGTGTGTTCGTATAAATGAACGAAAAATGCCATGCACACCATATTATAAGTAAGTATCTTTTTGTTCTCCTCGCTGATTATATCAATATCAATCTGTTTGAAATACTGTATCATCATTAAAATACATTCCAAAACGACCTTTATCCATAGAATATAATGTAACGGAATTATTTTGAGTGTCCCTGTAAATTAACTCATATATATAGTGAATATCAGGGTACGAGCTTGATTTATAATTTCAAACATGCGATGATAAACTTCAATCACATATATCAATTACATGGCAATACAATTTTATATACGTGAATTAGAACACAGCCAGACAGATAGCCAGACGGCTAGACAGACAGAGGCTACAAATTGAATTCATAAACCCTTTCCAACTTTTTTGGAAAGAGATCAAAAGAGAAAACTTTGTATGTTTCACCTATCTTGTAATCTTGTGTACTTTCATTTTTGTCTGTATCATCACACACCATGTTCACACATCATAAACAAATCTTTTTATCCAAATTATTTATGTGCACCCAGTACTTTCATTTTTTTAAATGTCTTATGACTGATAGAACGATAACTTTTTTTCTGTTAAAGCAAATATTAAAAAGCATAAATCAAAGATATATTCCAAACTACATGCAGCATGTATTTATTTATATCGGTAAAATACATCACGTAAAATACATTAAAGAGAGAGAGAGAGAGAAAGAGAAAGAGAAAAGGAAATAAATAAAGAAGTCTCGGTGGCAACTCATTAATTTTCCAAAAGAGAATATCAGTTAAATAATCATAAATATTCGGTCGTGTCATAAATTATAAAGTAGTTAAATTAAATTTATAACTGCTATATGAATAAGTCATCATAAATATACTAGGAAGCTAGTTATTATTGACATAAATATACCAGGAAGCGCTATTTTTGTTCTGGGATCCATTAAAAAAATTGAAAAGATAGCCTGGGAAAATTTATTTACTTTAAGACGAAGACAGTAATTTTTTTGTGATTGGTTAAGTAACTATCGTAAATGAACATAAATTATCATAAAATTGATTCAGATCTACAAAACCTATTCGTTTATTTGTATTTATCAAATGCAAAAAGAAGTTTTTTAAAAGTAAACAATAAATAAATAAATACAGATACAAATAAAATAAAATAATTAAAAACTCAATAGTGTGAGCTGTTTTTGATTGGATAAATTTCAGGAAACATATTGCCCATTTAACAAAAATGTCGTGTTAAATTAAATTTTACATTTAAAAAAATATATTTACTTATTTCATTGTTCAAATTTGCATTATGATCAAATTGATTTGTAAATGTAAAGTTGTTTTTTTTACAAAGAATCTTAATTATTTCAAAATCTTCGTAGTATGACATGTTTTTTAAATGATATGTTTCAGTTAAACGACGAGAAATATGCCGGCTACCTAACAAAGTTCTGTCATGATAAATTGAATATTATTTAATTTTAAAATATAAAATATAATCACTGAATTTTATTCATGATATGTACTTGCAAATATGAAGCTTGTTTTTAATTTAATAAAAATAAAAATCTAAGTAGCATGAGACGTTTCAAATAGCACGTGTTTCAGCTAAATTACCAGACATATGTCCTGTATTTAACAAAGCTCTCACATTAAATTTAATTTTTGAACTCTTCCATCAATTTAACCCCTTAGAATCAGCAAAAAATATTTGAGATTTCAGCTCTGAAGTGCTGTTTCCAGAGTTTCCTTAAAGTAGAAAAATAAAAAGTTTTCTTTCTGAAGAAATTTCCCAAAGTTTGTCTTCTTTCCTTTAGCACTTAGGTACTTTTCCTTTATTTTATTTATTTATTTATTTTTTTATTTTTTTTGGAGTACACGATCTCTACAGTTTATCTATGTGGCTGCTGGAATGGACGTGATTTAAAGTGTCTGGAGATTTCCTTTGGCACGAAAATGTATTTCGAAAAAAGATTCTGGGTTAAAATATTGATAGAAATTTCCAAAATGAAATAAGAGTTTTTAAACTTCGAAATTTTTCGAAAAAGATTAGTGAAGTAATCTAATTTTAAAAAGAATTCTTTTATTAGATATTTATCCACAGAAAACGTAAAGTAAAGAAATAACTCAAAATTTCTGATTTTGTATTTTGCCAAAAATAATCTTAGTCCAGTATTAATAGAAATTTGTGAATTGAACTGAAGAGTTTCAAACTTTGAATTAGCTACAAAAAAGATTAGTGAAGCTACCTAATTTTAAAAAGGAATCTTTTATTAGGTATTTATGGACATGGAGAGAAAACATAATGTAAAGAAATAGAAAAGAAATGTATTTTAAACAATTCGGCGATTAACGGTTAACATCAGTTTGTCGCTCTGAAATTTAAAGCTTTATCTGCATATATTTTTTAATTAAATGCAACGACTTTATAAACTTCTATTTATACAAACTAATTATACATATATTGAAAAAAAAAAGAATTTATTTTGAGTTCGTATATTAAAAAAGGGCGGTTTTTCAGCTTATGGACGGAAGGGCTTAAAGAAATGAGGATCAAGCGGTAGGAACGATAAATCATCGTAGACTTGAGTTAGAACAAAGAAATAAAACAAAATAGTTATTTTAGTCTAAAAGCTAGTGAAATATGATGACTTTTATTTTTTTGCGAAATGGTATCAATTCAATGTATAATGAAAATAATAACACAAAAAAGTTTGCCACTTACACAGAAAAGCAAGCTATAAAATAAAATCTTATATATTTCACTTGAAAATGTGTGAGGATTAATTTGCAAAAAATGTCAAATGGATTGATTGAAAATCTGCGGAATTGGAATACCCACCGATTCTTAATTTTGAGCTAAATTACTAGATATACAGGGCTTCCGAAAAGTCTTTCACTGGTTATAAAATTTATTCACATCCCCTATATATAAGACTAGCAGGCTTCGCCCGCTACGCTGGTCGGCTTCTCCAAACCAATCTTGAATCAAACGAAATATAATAAAACTGATTCAGATCTACGAAACCTATTAGTTTATTTGTATTTATCAAATGCATCTGCAAAAAGAAGTTTTTTAAAAGTAAACAATAAATAAATACAGATAAAAATAACAAAAAATAATTAAAAACTCGATAGTGCGAGTTCTTTTTCATTGGATAAATTTCAGGAAAAATATTGGCCAAAAATGTCATGTTAAATTAAATTTTGCATTAAAAAAATATATTTACTTATTTGTTTGTTCAAATTTTCAAAGATTAAATTAATTTGTAAATGTAAAGTTGTTTTTTACAAAGAAACTTAATTATTTCAAAATCTTCGTAGTATGAGATGTTTTTCATAGATATGTTTAAATTAAACGACGAGAAATATGTCGGCTACCTAACAAAGCTCTGTCATAGTAAATTGAACATTATTTAATTTTAAAATATAAAATATAATCCTAGAATTTTAGTCATGACATGTACTTGAAAGTATAAAGCTTTTTTTTAATAAAAAAAAATAATATATAAAAATCTAAGTAGCATGAGACATTTCTCACATAGCATGTGTTTCAGCGAAATTACCAGACATATGTCCTGTATTCAACAAAGCTCTCTCATTAAATTTAATTTTTGAACTCTTCCATAAATTTAATCCCTTAGAATCAGCAAAAAATATTTGAGATTTCGGCTCAGAAGTGCTGTTTTCAGAGTTTCCTTAAAGTACGAAAATGAAAAGTTGTCTTTCTGAAGAAATTTCTCAAAGTTTGTCTTCTTTCCTTTAGCACTTAGGTACTTTTCTTTTCTTTTTTTGCAGTAAACGATCTCTACAGTTTATCTATGTGTCTTCTGGAATGGACGTGATTTAAAGTGTCTGGAGATTTCCTTTGGCGCAAAAGTGTATTTCGAAAAAAGATTCTGGGTTAAAATATTGATAGAATTTTCCGAATTGAAATAAGAGTTTTTAAACTTCGAAATTTTTGCGAAAAGGTTAGTGAAGTAACCTAATTTTAAAAAGAATTCTTTTATTAGATAGTTATCCAGAGAAAACGCAATGTAAAGGAATAACTCCAAATTTCTGTTTTTGTATGTCGTAAAAAAGAATCTTAGTCTAGTATTAATAGAAATTTGTAAATTGAACTGAAAAGTTTTAAACATCGAATTACTTACAAAAAAGATTAGTGAAGCAACCTAATTTTAAAAAGGAATCTTTTATTAGGTATTTATGGACATGAAGAGAATACATAATGCAAAGAAATAGAAAAGAAATGTATTTTAAACACTTCGACGATTAAGGTTTAACATCAGCTTGTCGCTCTGAAATTTAAAGTTTTTTCAATAATTTTTTTTAATTAAATTCAACGACTTTATAAAATTTTATTTATGCAAACTAATTATACATATATTGAAAAAAAAAAAGAATTTATTTTGAGTTCATATATTATAAAAGGGTGGTTTGACAGCTTATGAGCGGAAGGGCTTAAAAATTTTAGGGTCAAGCGGTAGGTACGATAACTCATCGTAGACTTTACTTAGAACAAAGAAATGAAACAAAATACTTATTTTAGTCTAAAAGCTAGTGAAATACGATGTCTTTTTTTTTGCGAAATGATATTAATTCAATATATAATGAAAATAATAACTCAAAACATTTTGCCACTTGCACAGAAAAGCAGGCTATAAAATAAAATCTTATGTATTTCATTTGAAAAATGTGCGACGATTAATTTTCAAAAAATGTCAAATGGATTGATTGAAAATCAGCGGAATTGGAGTACCTACCGATTCTTAATTTTGAGCTAAATTACTAGATATACAGGGCTTTCGGAAAGTCTTTCACCCGGTTATAAAATTGATTCATATCCGCTATATATAAAACTAGCAGGTTTCGCCTGCTACAATGGTCGGTTTCTCATAGGATTATATGCATAGGATAAATGCATCTCATAGGATAAATGCATATCAATTTCGTTATGTTTGAATTAGTGCAACGTCATTAAAATGTACTTGAAACGATTTTTCCCTCTTACAATAATGTAACGTAATACTTTGACTACCCCTGTAAAAGAACCATAAATGCTACAAACTTCATTTTCGATAGCGATCGTGATATAGTAAACGTCAATAACATATAAAAATTACAGGGTAATCTGATTATACGTACGCGAGTTAAAACATGGACAGACAAACCGAACTCATAAACACTTTTCAACTATGTTGGAAAATGTTAAAAATGAGTCAGTCACTAACGGTACCTTTATGACGATGTTGACAACGGCCTGATTTATCGTTTTCTTTTTCATCGTACATATACTCGCTTTCAAATGTCGCATAATTTCAATAGAGTAGACTAGTTGTACCATCGAGTAGAAAACAATTTTATTTTGAAGCATAAATGTTTGGGAACTATCACAATTATCTGTGATTTTTCAAAATAATTTTCAAGCATGAATTTTTAATAATCTATCACAACAATGTATGATTGTTTGTTACATAGGATTGTTTGATTATATGGGACTTCCTCCTCAATTTATAAATTATTCCTGTAACTTTTTGAGTTTTCAAGATAATTCACTGATCTTTTTATATGAGTTGCCCTATAGTATTGACTATCCAATCAAGACAAGAAAATCTTTGCTGTAGTTTGCGCATTCACAGTTAAAATTTATTTCATACAAATACCCATATATCATCAAATATTCAATATATTAATATTTTAATTGTAGTATACTATTTCTATAATTTTATGTCAAATTTTTGGAAAGCGGCGTTAAATTCGGTTGAAAACTCTGCATGCTATAAAGAAAAAAAAAAGAATTTTTCACAGAAACGTTAGCATGTTCACGAATACACGTGGTATGCTTACACAAATGCACACAAATGTTGAACAGGCTATACATAGTCATTTGCTACAGTGACAGACCATTTTTTAGCATTTTCTGTTACTTGGGTGATCGAAAATATTAGTTTATTATTAAAATTATAATTGCCTCTCCCCACTAATTGTCCTCGCGACAAAATCTTCACTGAACAACATGAAGTCAAACATGTTCTTTACATCCTCAAAGTTCAAGGGCATTTCGGGCATTTCCTGACGAGTTTCAGTAGATATTCAACGAAACGTCTGAAATTGCCCACTGTCCCTAAATTTCTGGACATCAGTGTATATACACAAAACCCGCAGCTTTGCTTTTGCCCACGTAATTGTTGAAACATTCCAAGGGGTATTCATGGTCCTATTTTTATTAGAGGAAATTATACGGATAATTCTAAAATCACTAATTAAGCCACATTGTGAGTAAACTTCATTCTTATCGAACATGATATTTAAGTGAATGAGAAGAGATAAAATTAATTCCAAATTAATGATAATTTAGAATGTAATTTGAAGGTTTTCCGCTCATTTCATTTCTCATTTGATATTTAGAAATATTTAAAAACTGTTCTAAGCGAGTATTTAAATTTTAAAAGTAAGCACCATGCCAAATTCCATGCTTCTAGTTAAAGAAACTTTTATAACAAATATATCACAGAAATCGCAATTTTAGAACTTTTTTGTTCCTGCACACATTAAAATTTCTAAATTTAAAAAAAATGTTCTGTGTATGAATTTATGCCTATAACGTAACAGCCATATAAAATTTCAAGTTTCTGTCCCTAACAATTTCAGATAAATCATAGTTTCGAAGGTTTTTAGAACGTTTTTTGCTCATTTCACTTTTTGAATTTCGAATTTTTTTTAGAAACTGTTGTTAGCGAGCCCTGAAATCTTAAAAATATCCACCATGCCAAATTACAAGTTTCTAGACCAGCAGCATCACTAAAATCGCAATTTTTGAACGTGCTTTGCTTCTGCACCTTTTTAAATTTCAAATTTTGTAAAAACTGTTTTGTACGAGCATTTATGTCTAAAAAATAACAGAAATGTCAAATTTTAAGTTTCTGTTCCTAACAATTCTGAAGAATCTATAATTTAGAACGTTTTCCGCTCATTTTACACTTTTAAATTTCGTTTTTTTAATAAATGTTTATACCGAGCGTCTGCATCTTAAAAGTTACCACTATACTAAATTTCAAGTTTCTAATCCGAAAAAATGCAATTAAATCCAAATTTAGAACTTTTTAGAACGTTTTCCACTTTTTTCTCCCTTTTAAATTTCGAATGTTTTTGAAAACGTTCCTAATGAGCATTTTCATTTAAAAAATATCCACCATGGCAAATACCAATCTTCTACCAACTGTACCAGATAAATCGAAATTTTAGAACTTTTTTGTTTTGCTCTTTTAAATTTTATATTTTTAGAAAACTGTTCTGGGCGAGCATTTACGTGTCTAGAGTAACAGCCATGCCAAATTTCAAGTTTCTAGCCCCAACAGTTCTAAATAAATAGTCATTTAGAACACATTTAGCGCTTTCACTCTCTTATATTTCTATTTTGTTAATTGTTCTGTGCGACCATTTATTTCTTAAAAGTAACAGCCATGTCCAATTTCAAGTTTCTATCCCTAACCATTGCATAGAAATCGTAATTCAGAACGTTTTTAGAACGCTTTCCGGTCATTACATCCCCTTAAATTTCGCATTTTTTTTACAAACTATTGTTAGCGAGCATTTTTATTTTAAAAGTAACTACCATGCCAAATTTTAAGTTTCTAATCCTTTCAGTATCACAAAAATCGCAATTTAGTGTTTTTTCTCCTTCACCTTTCTAAATTTCGATTTTTTAGCAAAAGTGTTCTGTGTGTGCATTGTGCACCTGGAAAGTGTAGCATCCATGTCAAATTTCAAGTTACTGTTCTTAACAATTCCATAGACATCGTAATTTAGAACGCTTTTCTCTCATTTCCCCCTTTTAAATTTCGAATTTTTCAGAAACTATTTTTAGAGAGCATTTACATCTTATGAGTAACTACTTTGCCAAATTTAAAGTTTTTAACCCCTTCAGTACCACAAAAATTCCAATTTTGGAACGTTTTTCGCTACCGCTCCCCCCTGGTGTAGTGACACCGACATAAAATATAGCCTATGTTAGAGCAGAAACTGTCACTATAAATTTGACACCATTACGTTTGAAATTGGTTCGGTAGTTCCACAGATTCCATAGAAATTGTAATTTAGAATGTTTGTAGAACGCTTTTCGCTCATTCACCCTGTTAAATTTTGAATTTTTTAGAAACTGTTCTTAGATAGCATTTATATTTTATTATAACTACCTACCATGCCAAATTACAAATTTCTAGCCCCAGTACCACAAAAATTGTAATTTTATCCTAAAATACTGAAATTTTCAGTCAACTAAATTTTCTTTTTTGTATGCATGTCAGCTCAAATTTCATACGGATTTTTTTTAATATCTAGGTAGAATCTTCAAATTACTAAAGTTTGGAAAGTATCAAAGTGTATACCAGTTTACTAACTCTCCTTGTCAGAAGTGCTGTTTCGACAATTTTCCTAAAAATGAAAAGTTGTCGTTATGGAGAAATCGCCCAGTTAGTTTTCTTCTTTCCTTTAGCACGAAAGGTTTTTTTCGTTTTCTGAATAAAAAATATCTATGGACGGGATTTAAAACTACCGGAGATTTCTTGGGCGCAAAAAAGTATTTTGGAAAAAGAATTCTTGATTAAAATTTTGAAAGACATATGTTTGTATTTATTAAACCCGATCATGGAATTGGTATTATTTGCAACTTAACTTTTAAAGAATGGATTTCAAATCTAATTGCATTGTTAGTTGGGTGATTTTGGGAATAAGATTTTAGAATATGAAACATATTTGTCTGATGTTTGATTATAGAGTTATAGTATTATTTATAAGGCAAGTTACAGAAATCCTACAATGGACAATGACATGCATATTAGCAGCCAGACTCAATCACTGATCCCAAAATCGTATAATTTAGAGGATGTTACCTGTTATAATATATGTTCCAACAAAGGTATAATTTTGAAAAAAAAAACATTTAAAATACTGTTAATTGAAAAACGCAAAATCTTTTATTTATTATAACCACTTTGATGCGGATATAAAATTTGACAATAAAGCAGTGTGTGAAATGGGCATAATTTGAAACGTCTTTTTTTCGTGCAAAAGATTATTTAGAACAAAGATTTTTCGTCAAATATTAATCATTTGTTGCATACTGTTCACCACTGTGCAGAAAAATGATATTTTTTTCCCTATCCAAGAAATGTGATTTACAGTTCCTATTCAAATCTTATGCTACTCTGTGACATCTATGCTTTCAGTAGAAAAATTGTGATAGCGCCTCAACATTCGATAACTTAGTTGTTGAGACATCATCAATATGGATATCCTTTCAGAATGATGATAAGTTGTTCTGCATAAACTAAAATTTTTCTAAACCTACAATAATGTTATTTAAATGTTATTTTGTTTATTAATTGTTATTTTTAAATTTCTTGTCCTAATGCATAATTGAGGCACGAATATAAAAATACTTTATTTGCTTTGTTTTGCCCTATAGTGGACAGGCTGTAATTAAACAAATAAAATCATTATATTACATGAAATAAATTTTTCCTCATTCTGTGTGAATTCAGTTAGAAAAATAGCATATTTAAGTTTGGGATTAACCATTTTTAAAATATGTCACAAAGGGTTAATTTTAACGGGTATGTGTACATTTATTGATCCCCAGTCATGCAAAAGAAACATAACTTGCCACTTAACTTCTACAGAGCGGATTTCAAAAGTTTGGGAGATTTTACGAAGAAAGTTTTAGTGTAATGAACATTTTCGTATATTATTTGAAAATAGCATAATGACTATAAATTTTATGGATAATAGTCATAGAAAATTGCACAGTTAACAATAACGTACATATATTAACTCCCATTTGCAATCATTCATAAAAAATCGCAAAATTTGCAAGATAGTTCCTTTTATAATATAAGTAACCAACAAAGAAAGAATTTTGAAAAACGTTTAAAATAAAGTTAATTGAAAAAAAGTCGCAAATTTCACTTAAACACTGTGGCGCCGAAATATTATTTAACAATAAAGCAATGTTTTAATGTTTATTTATTTATTTGTTTATTTGTATTGTTCGAATGCATGTATAAAGTCAAAAGTTATTTTTTATAAAGGAATAAATTAATTTAAAAAACTCAGTAGCAAAATTGTCACATTAAATTTAATTTTTAAACCTTTCGATCAACTTACATCGATAGAATAAGCGAAATACATTTAGAATTTCGTCGTAGAAGTGCTGTTTCGACAGATTCCCTAAGGTGCAAAAATGAAAAGTTGTCGTTCAGGAGAAATCGCTTAAGAGTTTGTCTTTTTTTTTCCTTTAGCACTTAAATTCTTTTTTTTTATTTTCATTCTTTCTTTTTGGAGAAAAAGATCACTTCAGCTTATCTATCTGGCTGGTGGTAAGGGCGTGATTTAAAACTCCTGGAGATTTTATTTGGCACAAAAGTGTATTTTGATAAAATGATTCTTAGTTAAAATATTGATAGATGTTTTTGAATTGAAATGAAGGGTTTTTAAATTTCGATTTTTCTGAACAAAAGGTTAGTCAAGTAACCAAATTGTGCAAAGAATCTTTAATTAGATATTTTATTGAAAGAAAGCATAGTGTAAAGATGTAGAATCGTCTGTTTTTTAATTTTTCTCTACAGAATTCAGTGATTAATTCTATTTTTGTTATAAAATGTTTAAGATTGTTTTGATTTGTCTTTCGAGGGAAAATGAAGAAGGGTCATACCGTGTCAGTATAGGCAGGCTTAACCCACTATCACAGATTCACGGTGTGTTTATTCTTATTATTAAGATATAACCACCAGTAACATTTTTTGCTCCTAGGTAAATTAGTTTTTGGAAAAAAAAAAATACCAAAATTTTGAAAAATTGCCATCAGCTGACATTCTTGACTGTTAGATTTTTAAAGGTAATGTGTCATAAGTAAATTAATATCTAATCAACAAATCATCTTCAAATAATTTATGCATGATAAATTGGGTACATAGATTATGAAAAAAATACTGTTACGTTTGAAACATTCTAAGTGTGTTTAAAAATATTTAATCTTTAAAATCAAGATATTTTTAATGAAAAATAATGAATTAACAAAAAATGCCTTATCAACAAAAGGCGGGGGTGCTATTAAACTTATTTTTAAGGCAAAATGTACGTAATAGTGTCCTTTAACACATTATGAAATTAAAATATTGGGATATTGGGTGTTTTTAGTAGTATTTCACAATAACAAAATATTTTCTGTGGCATTCCAGATCAAATTGCCCAGAGTCCTTCTATATCAGATCATCCAGGCCATGTAACCCGTCATCACATATTTCAATGACACAGGGTGTGTTTGTTGTTAATATTAAGATATAATCATCATTATTTGACTTTCTCCTTGGTGAAGTAGATTTTGAATAGTTGTTTTCATTTTATATATGAGTTCTTCATTTAATCAGCAGAAATCACAAACATTGTAGTGAGCCTTATATGTTAACTGTTACGTTACCTTTATACCTATCTTCTTGTTAACTTTGTTGCTTCTCCTCTTGACTGGTAATAATCTCCGCCATGCACTTATAACAGGATATTTTCAAGAAAAATCTAATACAAAGGAAAATCTTTATAAAATGTGGTACGATTAAACATATAAAAGTATTCACCATCTCTGGCTCATAAAACAAAGGGTTAACAAAACTGATTGATTCATGACCATCTGCTACCAATATCAAATGATCAACAATCCTAAAATCAGCTGCCGCATGAATATGACTTACTGAGCTTCGTTATAAAACCAACCTTGTTACTCATGTCTTACAAGGAAGGTATCCTTAAAGTGCATTTTTAGAATATTTTGAAAAAAAAAATGCTAATGGAACTACTTATGCACGTAATAAAGGATCAGTCAAATTTTGCTGCGGATACAGGGAAAAAAGAACAAAGAAGCATTTCGGATTTTGTAAAGAAAGTGTCTTCGTTTATTTTGGCATGAAACTGAGGGATCGAGACAAGCCTTGAGCTCCACACAAAGTTTTTTGTATTTGTGTAGAAGAATTAAGGTGATGTTTTCAATGTAAAAAATAATTTTTTCAGTTTGATACACCAATGGTTTGGAGAGAATCGTATGCAACTATTTGTCAAGGTTTTACCAAAAGAAGGTGAATGCTTCAAATACCTTTGTGACAGTTCCCGGGTTTATCCGAAGCAAAACTGAAGGAAGGTGTGTTTGTAGGACCAGACATCAGGAAAATGTTGAAAGATGAAAAGTTTGAGACTAAAATGGAAACAAACGAAAGAAAAGCCTGGAAATCTTTCAAACTGGTTATTAATAACTGGTAATAATGTATTTAAATCATGACATATACATTACAGTAAAAAGGAAAAGAAATAGAAGAGCAGTTAGAAAAAAAATCGAACATTCTTCTCAGAAAACGAAGTTTTTCATTTTTTCTAAGTAAGGAGGTTCAACAATACACACTACATAGGCTACGTTGATGGACGCCTCATCTCATCCAAACTCCACCCATTGGCTTTCGTTCTAAGGTATGACACCTCAAAGTCTTCATGTCCGTAATAATAAGTGATTTTTGCAGCATAATGCTCTACACTGTTTTTCGCCAAAATCTTAACGATCAACCTTCAACTGTATGAAGTTCTTACCATCTTGTGCAAACTTGATGTCTTCAGTCATTGATAATGTCCTGCACTCTTCAATGGGTTCTTCAGATTGCTTGTGTTCTGCTTCTTCCTCCGGTACTACACCATTGTTCATATTCTGATTCAGATGTGCCATGCAATGAAAACGCGCAATCCGATATATCAAAAAATATGAAAGAATCTAGGAAAAATACAAAATTCTATGTTGGCAAAGTTGTCTCACTCTTCCCAAGATTCCTGGTGCAACTTTGCCAAATAATGTTATAAACCATAAAAATAACATTAGGTCAAGTTCCAAAATCGATTCCGGAAGCTTATTATATACTTTATCAGACAAAATAGGCAGTTTTTACTTAAGTTTGGATTAAAAAGATGAAACGGAAAAATTTTTTAATCGTCCAAAATCACCTGTTTCCCAGTTACAAAATACTTTCAGTGATAACGACCATAAAACAACTAATAAGACAAACGAAAACACTAGTGCCTATTTTAATTAAATGTGGAACTTCTAAGAGCGCCAAAACATGTTTACAAAACATGGCAAAGTTGTCCCGGTTTACGATACTATAAGAACTTGTAACTTTCTAGATATACTTATCAAGTACTTGAACTAGGATATAAATGTTATTTTTATGAATTCACGAATTAAGGAAATTTAAATGAAATGTAAAAATTTCGTGACTTCAATTGTTTCCTTCAAAATATGCAATCACTTTGTGAAAAATCCTTACGTGATATAAAAAAATGAATTTCACTTTTGGAATGACTAGAAAGCTAAAATTTTCTGTTTAGAAATTTGCAATGGAAGCTTTACTACAAATTATAAAAAAGAAAAATTTGCGTTCTTTATGACTTAAGAACGTGTCCCTTCTTTCTTTTGTGTTTCAATGAGAAATGAGGGCAAAAATCAAGAAAAAATCCACGTCAGAAAAAGAATGGACAAACCTTAAATTTCTTTGGACAGATATGATATTTTCTAAAAAAACTGTTGATAAAAGTATTGAAGGATGCGAATAACGAAACATTTTTGCAGTTAATGGAACTTTCTATATTCGTAGAAAGTTTGGAATGCGTCTTTTAAAATTTTATAGATCTACTTTTATATTCACTTTACAAAATTTAAATAAACAGCAATATGTTTAGAACGTTTTTCCATATATCTTTTATACATAAAATGTAGTTTAAGACAAGTTTTTTTGAGAAGGGCAAGATTGCTTATAAAACCTGAACCATGAGGAGATAAATATGTATCTGTCAGAGCGTTACATACAGGGTATCACAAAAAAGCGTTAGAGGGAATTAAATAATACCAGCGGACACGTGCGAGAATTTCACATTGGAGTCTAATATTTTTTAGTAATATCTAATATTTTTTAGATACAGGTTTAAACTTCTAAAGAAAAATTAAGGATAAAAATATCTGCAAACAAGATTAGTCAAGCCAGAATATCATCTCATTCATACATTTAAGGTTGCAGTAAAATCTGATCGAAAATAGCAAAAGGCAAGCGCGAAAAAAAAATAACAATCGTATTTTAACTGTATTAAAGGATGACGTCTACACGTGAAATGCGACTGCTTTAATCGATCGATCGTGTCTTTTTTCTTCTAAAAATTGGAATTTGAATTTTGCCTTTTTAATCATGAATATAAAATAAGACCGTGCATAGACGTTCCACTTTTTCTTTAGTATAATATATATATATTTTTTATAATCATTGTTGAGCACGATATAACGCGGTATTTTATTTTTGTGGCAACGTTGATTTGAAAAAACCTTTCATTTCATTTATGAAAACAATGCTGATTTAATTTTTAATTAACTGCAATTTTTAATTAAAAAAAAACCTGTTTTAACGAAATGCGAGTGTACTGTGTCAGAAGCCGGCTCTAAAACATTTCGAATGATACCTCGTTCGTTGTTGTGCATTTTGATAATGCATAAAAAAGTGATGTGCACAACTGAAATAATATACATGATAATTAGAGTAGGCTATTAACGGTATATTTTCAAGTGCCCATATTTTTAGTGCAATAGATGGGATTAAAGATGATGATATTTACGAGCAATCCAGATATATAGATACAGATAATGGTTCGTTTAATGAATGCTGCCCCTTTCCTTTAGATTACAATATAAATAAAATGTGATGAAATAGACAAGGATATATCTAAGAACACTGAATACTAAATTTGGAAAAATATGGGGAACAAATAAAAGGATTTGCTATATTTCGTAAGGTACATTTTTTTCTTTTTGTAATTTTCTTGCTGATAATATACACGATTTAAAGAAAAATCCTTATTTTCATAGCTTAGAAAGAAGGCCCTTTTTAGATTCGAGTAAATACAGTATTTAATGTCGTTCATTAATTATTTTTTTTAATCAAATTATGTGTGACCTGTTTTGTTTCATTTAACTATTAATTACTAGAAATATCGCTGCCAGCAAAAGTGAGTTTAAAAATTATCTTACTCGATTACTATCTAAAAATAAATTAATAAATAGAGCTGCATTGTGAGATCATATGACGTAATTTTCATACTTATACACTTTATAGGGGTATTTCGAAAAAATATAGTAATTAACTAGAAATGTATACTTTTTGACCTTCAATCGCAAAAACTAAAAAGCAATATACCAAATTGGCGTCTCCAAACACGCCTTTGCAATCAGAAAAAAAATTCAATGTATTTTACAGATACAAGTACAGTGAAACTTCCATTTAACGAAGTCTCATCGTTACACTTAAAAACTTCGTTATGAAGAAAATTCGTTAAATAGAAATCAACTTAAATTCATGAAATTTTACCTTCAGATATGCTAAACAGGTATTTGATTCAGTTTCAATTATGAAACCGTCTTTTACAAAACATTTGTGTACGGTCAATGAAATCACGTTACATTCCCAAGGTTTCATCAGTTCTGATACACAGATTCTCAAACTAATATTTTCACTACATTGTCTTTTTTTCTGGCTCTTTCGATAATGTATTCAAGATTTTTTATTATCCCTTAGACTAATGGCTGAAATTTAGAAGTTGTATTAGCAGGAACAAAAATAACTTTGATGTTGTTCTATTTGCATTTTAAAACACATTCTTGTGGATGTACAAAGCAATTGTCTAACAGCAATGGAAGGTCAGAATGGTAACTGTCTGTCTCTAATTGATATTTTTTGTTTCAATGCATTTGACGCCATTACGTCACTGCATCTTCTATATCATTGAATGTAAAAAGGGGATTTTAACTTCCCCCAACTGTCAGCGCTGGAGTGTCGGTGTGAGAGAGTAATTATAACAAGTGTTTTTTTTTTAGTGTGAAAAAAAAATTGTTTTATTTAGTACCAAACAGAATGATAATTATTTAAATGTGTACATTTTCTTACAATCTGCTGAAATAAATTCGCATATCCATCGCAACAGCAACCTCTTAGTTTGAATTCTGTACATGTACAAAAGTGGAATAAACTTCGTTATATAGAATATATTTTTCGTAATATGGAGATTAATTTACATGCTAATGGTGTTCAAAGTCAAAGTTCTGCAGAAAATTTCGTTAAGTAGAAAACTTCGCTAAATAGGGACTTCGTTAAAGGGAAGTTCTACTCTATAGTAATCAACGGTTAAACAGTAGATTCAGGAGAGTAGAGAGCACATAGGGAAAAAAAAGGAAAAACTGTTTAAGTTCCATTTTTAAATAAGCAGGTAGAAGCTTACTTTTGGAGTTTTAATATATATATTTAATTTATGTTTTTAATAAATTATTTGTTAATGTATAGTTTTAAGGAATATGGAATAAAAACATTGACTTAAATATTATAAGCTGAATTAAAAAAAAAAAAGCTACGCACCTTGATTTGTGCCAGCAGTTCAGACTCCAAGATTCATTATGCAGCGCTTTACGTATCCTTAATCATCTAGTCATCTTCGTAGAATAACACAAATTTTAAATATATTGATTTGCTAATCAGGACTAAATTTTTAGTTTGAAGCACGGAATAAAATTACAGCAGATTCCTTTAAAAACAGTAGCACTTTCTTATAAATAACTGTTTTCTTAAAATAAAATAATAGAGGCATAATTCACCATAATCAGACTCGAGATTTTCATCTATTTTACATTTTTAATAAACAAGAATTCACACTTTCGATTTAGATTTAGACTTCAGAATATTTACAACACTCTCAGAATCAAAACAAAACGTCGAACTTGATTTTTGATGACAACAGGTTCTCACACATACAAATAATCTAATAAAAAGAAATGAAAGAAAAAATAATACATATATAAGAGAACATATAACCGAATTTTTAAAACATAATAATAATTAAAGTTATGGAAATTAAGCAATTAATCGAAAGTTCTTTCTTTCTTTTATTTTTCTGACGTAGTAAAGAGTTCTTTGAAAATGGTCAATTTCACACTTTTTGTAGTGCTGTCATCTATCGTGATTCGACGAAATCAAAACTGTACTGTTACAATTCTGTATTATTTTTTACATTGATATGTCTACAAATTTTCTAACTTTTCTGATCCGGTTTTTATACAATTTTCTTCATAATACCCCTTCTGTTCTTCTGATTATGGAATTATCTTCTGTGATTGGCTGATGCCTTCTGCTTTTCTATTGGTTGTTTCCTTAACTTGCCCCTCTCCCCCTTCCATTTTCTTTCAGTCTTGTTCCTGCCTTCAAAATGGTGGCACATCTTCTTTGTGCCTGACGAAGAAATACAAAGTTCGTTTGAAAGGCTTAGCGCATTCCTTATTTCATGGTACTAATAAGACGTTTTTATGCTTTTATTGCCATACAGTTTGATAAAAAAGGGTTTAGCTTATTTCACGTTTATATTCTTTATATTCTTTATAAGAAAATGCGCTGCCTAAAATGTGGAGCTGAAATTTATTAAACTTGCAAATCTTGCTTTTTTTCTGGATTTCATTCTACTGGCGCCAATGATAAAAAAAAAAAACACATTCTGTTTAGAAACTTGCAATGGAATCTTCATCACAAATGATAAAAGTGAAAAACTTGCGTTCTGCATAACTCAAGAACAGGTCCTTCTTTCTTTTCCGATTAAATAAGAATTTGAAAAAAAATTTCAAGAAAAAATCCACACGTCACAAAAAGAATGGACAAACCTTAAATTGCTTTGAGATTTTTTTGCACAGAAATAACATTTTCCAAAAAACTTTTGATAAAAGTATTTATGGATACAGAATAAGAAGAATAAATAAAAAAATTGTCCTCCAAATGGAATTTTCTATAATCGTGAAAAGTTTCGAATGTATTTTTAAGATTTTCCAGATCTATTTGTATCTCCATTTGTACTATATCTGAATAAACAGCAATCCTTTTAGAACGTTTTTTCATATACTTTTTTTCATAAAATGTATTTTGAGGCAATCATTTTAGGAAGTGCTCATAAAATGTTAATACTGAGGGTGTAACAGTAAGTCTGCCAGAGCGTTACATACAGGGTTTCCTCAAAAAAGCTCTAGTGGGAATTAAAAAATCCATACGTAAAACATGCACAACTGACTTTTGAAAACCGTCATGTGGAAAACACTTGTCTGTTATTTTAGCAGCTAAGTCGGTGTAGCGTATGAAGATTACACCAATATCGATAAAGGAGAACGCGTGTCCACGTTAACTTTTCTTTCAAAATACTTTACATAATATACAGAGTTTTACAGAAGAATTCGGCTAGATTTCCATATATTGGCGATAATTGGTAAAAGGGAATTTTATAACTGAATACATGCTTCCCTTTTAGCATGCTATGTAGTAGATGTCCTAATCTATAGATCATAAACAACGCTTCCCAAAATAATTCGACAAGTTTTTTCTCTATGAAAGAGATAATTGCTAAAAATGGATTTTTAAATGCGTTATATGTTTTCAAGACTTATTTTTAATGTATGTTTTTTCACCGTAATTAATTGTGAAGTTTCGTTAGTTTTCTGGATGTGTTGGAAAGTGTTTCATAATTTATGCTTGATGCAGGATTTTTCGTTTTTGTTTATCAGATTTCTGCAATGTCTGATAATTGTCCATTATCATTAAACGCACGAAAATGATTTTTACTTTGTTCAAAAACCATTTGGAGAGAGGCCCATCAAAAACTTCAGAAAACAACTGGTTTCCAAGATTTACCACAATATTTGTAAAATAAAACAGTCCTCTTGGTACCTATTAAGTTTGGTAAAGACATTTGTGTTAATTTATGAAATTATTGGTTTCTGGCGTTTCTGATTGGTTCTTCTCCTCAATGCAGGGTGGTTTTAAAAAGATGAGAGAAACTTTAAAAAGCAGTTGCGCACACGCATACAAAAAAATGTACAGGAAACCAACGTCGTAATCCATTTTTTTCAGTCACACACCATCATCATCAACAAACTTACTCGAATAAAAATAAAATAAAACTATCGTTCATAACTGTAACTAAAATAAAGATATTTGAAAGCAATTTTCAGCATAATTACCTTGACTTACGGAAAAGCAATGTTCTGCGTCGATCGAGATTCTTCAAGCAGATCCAGAAATGAACGACCCAAAGTTCTTGTACTTATTGTTTGTTATTTAAATAATCACGAAATATTTCGAACATTGCTTTGTTCAATAAGGACAGATTAACTTCCAGTCAAAACGTACCGTCACAAACTGAGGTCCTAACGAATGCTATTTATGTGTAATTTCATAATGTATTGATTACTTCATTGTATTTTAATTTTTTTTTGTATTGTTGTAATGTCGTATTCAGTGTTTTATATTTATCTCGTACGTCATGTGTGGCGAGTCACTATTAACAAATCTTTACGACAACTGCAAGCGATTCTCTGACACTAAAGTCCAATAGTTCTTGCTTTCGATTAATGAGAGGTATGTCCAAAATATATAGACGAAAGACCAATTAAAGCCATGTCAAGAACTCACCAGTCATGGGAAAATCCCCCTTCCAGATATGACTTGTTGCCAGTGTTGCTTTGATATGTAAATATTGGAACTGCAATATAGTACTTTGTCCAATACTCATCAGTCTAATCTTTATGAGTCTTTTGGTATCTCTGCAGCACATATTCATTCATTGAGAGACCGAATCCATCGATAGGAGTAGCCTACACGCCCCTAAATGTGAGAACAAGGAATGCAAATATTAAAAAAAAATACATTATGCATTATTCTCGCTAATAAGTTAGTAATCTATTTTTAGCTCTCTCATCTTTCATAATAAAAAATAAATGGTTAGAACAGAAAGTGAAATCGGAATTTTTGACGAAAGTTGTCAAAATGACCCTATCTAATTATATATAAAATAAAAATCGTTTTTGTAAATGACAAAAATCGATGACTTCATAGTAGAGTACGAAATGACTTTTACCGGAGAGTTATTTGTGACGAATTAATAAAGGCGTTATTTCGTCATTGTAACAAATTAGACCTTTTGGGACGGTTGTGACGTCATAGTGACATCACATCGACTGACTGTGAAGGTGTCTTGAGACGCAAACGAGAGAATAATTTTTTCTTGGAAAAATGATTTTTCTAATAAACGGCTTTGAGTATGACATCAGTCACAGAACGTATCCCATATGTGTACAATATATAAAACCTTTAGACATATGAATTTTTAAATAAAAATTTAAGTAAATTAATATATCCTTAAGCTTATAATTTTTCAGTCAAAAAAAAATATTTCTTTACAAAAAAGAAAAAAAAAAAAGGAAAAAAAAGAAGAAAAAAAATTATTGATAGATGAATTACAATGAATTCATTGGACGTGTAAATTACAATGTTTCGTACTTAACGGCATTAAATCACTTCCTTTCTTTTATATAAAAATCTTGGAAAATTTTGCTTTCCCGTAAAATCGTTTCCAAGACAGCCTAATGGTAATTTGTTACATTATATATTTTTTTTATTCTTTTTGACTTTTTATAGGAGAATTTGTCTCACAGCTGAATATTGATTAGAATTCTTCGTTCGGATTGAATTTATAAGACGAAAATGGTCTTTATTTCTTTCAGACAGAAATAAAAGCCCTTTTCGAAGAAGAAAAAACGGGTTTTCACATTCAAGGAGAAATTTTAAGACTCCTGGAGTTTCAAATGTGCAATGTAAAGTGACAAATTCAAGGACTGTCTTTCTTTCTCCTAATAAAATTTAAACCTTAATACTTTGCTATGTATATTTTTTCATATAAAATTACACTGTTTGAGAACTGTTTTTATTAAAAGAACGATTTTTTTTAATTGAAGAGAATAGTTATTTTTAGTAAAAAAACTGTTAAATCCCACTAAAAGATATAAAAATATTTAATATATTCAAGTGAACAGATGTTTAAATTTAGTAAATATATAACAAAAAAATTCTTTGGTTCAACAATTTTAAATATAGAAATGATTTTCGCTTATATATTAATTTAAGCAAAACGGTAGTTTTATAAACCAAGACAAAACAGTTGGTAGATAATAAACATATATATTGTATATTTAAAAACGTATTAGCCGTATGTCAAGATTCGTTCTCCTCACCAATATTTCCGCACTCCAAATTAGATGTTTTCCATACATTGTATGTGGAAACCTATGTATAAAAGAATAAAAAAATCATTTACAAAAAATTATCTTAAAAATATTTTTAATTTAGAGAGTGTCCAATAATGCTAGTTTGTAAGGTTTTACAAAATTCAGAAGCTTGTAAAATCTTCCACATTTTTTAACCAATAGACATAAACAAAAAATTGCAAAAAGATCCAAAACTTGGACGTATTTTTTCTAATATATCATGTGATGGTCGTGAAATTATGTTTATTTTTTTAAATGAGTACTTTAAACATACAGAAATATTTGTCAAATGCCAGTTTCTGAACAAATTATATTTCTTGAAAAGAAAGAGACAACAGTATGCATTTTTTATATTTGTTGTTACTACTCTAAAAATATACAGAAAAATGCAGTCGGTTACCTTCGGAATTATAACAATTTAATGTTGAAAATTTTCAACAAATAAGCGTTTTTGAACGCTTGTAGCTCAAAACAGGGAAGTCAAATGCATATGGATTTTGACAAGAAACGACGTTTCTATATACTGTCTGTACTCTGTCATTCCAACTGTTCTATGAGATACGGTTTCTTGAAATTCCAGATATGATATCCAGCGCCAAATTTGAATGATCATTAATCACTAAAAACTATTTGTTAAATAATTTTTCTGGATTTATTTAGAGAAACATATCTGGAATCCATTGCACTTTTGTTTTATATTTAAAGGCTTAGAAGTCATAAGAATTTCTATCCAGGAGATTTGATTTCTGTATTACAGTATTTAATACATGAAGTTACTAGAGATATATCCCTATGTTTATGCAATGGGGGTCCATGAAATCTCCTTTACTGAACACTTTATTGACGGCAAAAAACATTAAAATCAATACATAAGAAATATTTTGATTCCCCGAATAATATGAATATGCGGATATAACTAAGGGTAACCTCGTGTATTCAATAGTCTAATACAGGGATCAAAAGTCTTGGTAAGAAATTCCTAACACTCTTGAATCTTTAATTATAATGCGAAAGTTCAGTGGATTTCAGAAATATGTCTTTATATAAACTCATGTGAGGAATTCATTAAATCTCTCACAGTTTGCTAATTAAGCATGATAATCAGGTATAGGAGTTCCTATGCGTTTGAGACTTCCATCATATTTTTCTTCTAAATTACAAAAATGTCGCCAACTACAAAGGTATAGATAAGTCCACTATCAATCTTGCCACCTGAAACTTCGTGAGAGTGGACGAGGAAAGGAGCGGTCCTCTCATCTAGCAGACATCGTGGGAGGCCCACCCCGTGAGAATTTTACACCGTGAGAACTTTTGGGGTTGTTTCGTATAGCAGTAGGACCTCCCAAAAGGAACCCATATCCAATCACATGAAAACTTTACCTTATGACGTGAACTAAAACTTCTTTTAGTGGTGAACGGAGATGCTATTGTTCGAGGAGGTGATCGTAGGTCGGACAGAAAAGAGGGGAAGCAGTCAAAGTTTGGAAGCAAGGTGTTGGGGAGCAACACTTGACTCGGGAGAAGGGATTCTTAACCTGGTAGGGACATAAGTCCTTGCTGACAGATTTTGAACAGAAAGACTATCTCTCTTAAGTCAACGCTGAAGCCGTTGAGTGAACATTTATGAAAGGTGAATGAGAACCTTTGCTAGATTGTGATAATACAAAACGCTGTATGAGGCTGGACACTTTCCCTTGACCGCGAATAATTACAAGTCGAACGAACTCTATTAAAAATTGTTGTGAAAACTCCGAGCTATTTCTAGATGAACTGTAATTTTAGTAAATTTGAGATCGAGTTTATAATAAAATTATTTTCGAAGTATATCTTGAAGTTGATCCATCCTAAAAGGTTTCACGCTACCCCTTTTTAAAACTTACAACATCTTGGATCTATCACACCCAGAAAAATTATTTCAACAAAATGATTTTGGGCCTAAATGTCCTTTTAAATCTGTGGATTGATGTAATTTGTCTCAATTTCCCGATTCCGTATCTCATAGACCAGTTAGAACGACAGAATGCAGACAGTACCTAGAGAGGTACTTGCTTGCCAAAGTACATGCGAATACCACTTCTCCCTTTTGAGTTAAGCTTTTTAAAAAGCAGTTTTTTAAAATTTTCAAAATGAAAATGGTTATAATTCAGAAGGAAAACAGATAAGCTTGCCATTTTTTTAATTTTCTGGACATGTTTAAAAATACACACATAGTAGCGTAGCACACATAAAAATGCATATTGTTATCTATTCCTCTTAATGAGACATAATTTTTCAAAAACTAGCATTTTGGATAATATTTAAGTATTTTTTTAAAAATAATCAATAAAAAAAAATACAGATGAATCTACGAGTTCTAATAGAAAATATATGTAGATTTCAGTTCTTTTTAAATTATTAATTTATTTTTATTAGTTCAAAAGCTATGCAAGAGTCCTTAAACCAATGGATTTTGTAAAAACATAAAATCGCACTTTTTGACCATTCTGTAATTTAAAGATTTTTAAGATAGATATTTTTTACAAATAGATTTAATCTTCTTTTTATTTAGGTTTCCATGTACAAAGTATTGGAAAAAATCAAAAATGGTGTGGTGGCCAAAAATAAAAGGAAAATTTTGTTTAAAGTATTATTTGTGTAAAGCATCTATTGCGTAAAAAAAAAAATCTGGCTTTATTTTCTATATTTTTCGCAATATTTTTTTACAAATGAAATCTTTTTTTACAATGTACAACGTTTTCAATTTTTACCTCGGGGTATATTGTATTTGACTTACTTTTGTTTTTACCATACACTTTTTTATTTCTTTTTTATTCTTCAGTCGATTTTCCTGTGTTGTCGCAAAATATATATTGAATATCTTCCTGTTTTTTCAGTTTTGGCTAAAGTTCTGTTAAATATTTTTTGTTTGACCACGTACAAACAAACAAGCAAAATAATACTCGTAATAACTCAGCGTGAAACAAAAATAGACCTTTAAAACGTGAAATAATTAATATATCTATTGCTACAGAACCCGAGCGAAACAAATTTATTAGTCACAAAACTGTATTGGGAACCGGTGAAAGAGCATTTAAACCAAAGTAGAAAAAACAATTATGAACAACAATGACCTGCAGAGAATTTCAGTGCCATATTTGAGAACAGTTGAATAAATATCACTTCTTTCATGCTAACTCACTAAACACCTATTATAGTTAAAAGTTTTCTCCATTTTTATACGACTTAGTAAACGTTGTTTTGGAATTTTAAAATGTTTTCTCAATTGCAATAAATTTTTGGTCAATCAAGTGCCCCTTCAATGGAAGTTTACTATTCTACCCGTTGCAACAGAAAAGGAAAAGGACATAAATCCATTTAATATAATTAAATATTCTAACAAGTTTTTCATAATATGTGTTATAGTTCATTTCAAATAAATCTATCATTATACAAAATACTGATAAATTATATTTAATAGCTCTATATCATGAGACTAGTTATTAGTGCTGCATTATAGATAATTTTTTCATAAAGTAGATGGAGTTTTATTGCCCCTTATATGCCAATAGTTTCTGCATTTAAATGTATTATACGATTATACTATTTTATGTTTCTCGCATCTTAAGAAAATTACAAGGAAACCTTTAATATATATATAGGGTGGACGCAAATTAGTTTTGCTATTTCGTAATTGAATAATGTACGAAATATAAAGTGTCTAGTACCAGTTCAATGGCAGGTTACTAGTGTTATCATAAGTTTGCGGATATATTTGCTTAGATAAAATTTTAGATCTGAGTTTGGATTGAACGAGGAAGTAGCCAAAGCCACGACGGTCACCAGTCCTTTCGCTCCTAGTATGATTTTTATTAAAGGACAGGTTTAAAGACCGCCGCTTTCTATACTGAATTGAAATCACAATTCAGCACTCACTTGGTTTGATTATGTGAATATGCTCATAAACATATGGCATTAACCGATTTATCATTGGGACATTTGCACATCGAACATTTGTAAAAAAAAAAAAAAAAAAAGAGAAAACATTGTACTTTCATGTTTATCAGTTTATCAGAGAAAAAAAAATGTATTTTTTTTTGTTGTTGTTAAAGCCACTATAAAAAGCATATATCAAATCCAGATATATTCCAAAATGCAAGAATGTATTTATTTATATTGGTAAAATACATCATGTGAAGTACATTAAATGAGAGAGAGAGAGAAAGGAATTAATTAAAAAGTTTGTATAGCGTCTCAGTAATTTTCTAAAACTGTATCAGAGTTAAATAATGATAAATATTCGGTCGTCTCATAAAATACAGAGAGTTGCATTAAAGTTATAACTTAAATAGGAATAATGTCATCATAAATATATGAGGATGCTAGTTATTATTGTCGCACTGTGCCAATGATAATTGTGTTTGCATATTTTGTTATAACTGCACTGTGTCGAATATTTAAAGGGTATAGAGGGAATTAGAGTTATTTTAGTATTTCTTCCATTTAAATTACCAACTATTTTTGGCCTGGTATCTATTGAGAAAATTGAAACGACAGCCTCGTAACATATTTTAATTGATTTGTAAAGACGTAAAAAGAAAAATCTTTGTGATAAATTAAGTAACTGTAATAGAAATACTTAAATTATCATAAAACTGATTCAGATATAGATTCAAAACCTATTTGCTTATTTGTATTTAACAAATGCATCTATAAGGAGAAATGTTTTTAAGTAAAAAAAAATAAATGCAGATAAAAATAAAATAAAAACTCTTTGGTGTAAGTTGTTTTTAATAGGATTTGTTTCGTTAAATTTTAGGAAACATATCGATTATTTAGCAAAGTTGTCATGTTAAATTAAATTTTTATTTAATTTAAAATGCCAATTTACTTACTTAGTTGTATGTTTATTTCCATTAATCAAATTGATTTGTAAGTGTAAATTGTATTTACAAATAAACTGAACTATTTGAAATATTCGTCATATGAAATATTTTTAAAAGGATTATAATTCAGCTAAAATACGAGTAATATGTCAGCAATGTAACGAAGCTGTCATGATAAACTAAACATTATTTAATTTTAAAATATAAAAAATAATTATTGAATAGTATTAATGGCATGTACCTTCAAGTATAAAGCTTTTTTTTTAATAATAATAATTTTTTTTTAAAATATCTAAGTAGCATGAGATGTTTGTCATACGATGTGTTTCAGATAAATTACCCGAAATATGTCATGTATTTAACAAAACTGCAACTTTAAATTTATTTTTTAAACTCTTTCATCCATTTACATCTTTAGAGTTAGCAAAAAAAAAAAAAAATAAAAAAAAAAATTGAGATTTCGCCTCAGAAGTGCTGTTTTCAGCGTTTCCCTAAGGTACGAAAATGAAAAGTTGTCTTTCTGAAGAAATTGCTCAACGTTTGTCTTCTTTCCTTTAGCACTTAGGTACTTTTTTCCTTTACTTTCTTTTCTTTTTTCTTTCTCTTTCTTTTTTTTTCTTTAGTAAAAGATCTCTACAGCTTATCTATGTGGCTGGTGGAATGGACGTGATTTAAAACGCATGGAGATTTCCTTTGGCGCAAAAGTGCATTTCGGAAAAAGATTCTTGGTTTAAATATTGATAGAAATTTTCAAATTGAAATAAATGTTTTACGCTTTGATATTTTTGCAAAAAAAGATTAATGAAGTTACCTAATTCTAAAAAAGATTCTTTTATTAGATATTTATTCAGGGAAAACGTAATGTAAAAAAATAACTTGCAATTTCTGATTTTGTATTTCGTATAAAAGATTCTTGGTTTAAATATTGTTAGAAATTTTCAAATTGAAATAAATGTTTTACGCTTTGATATTTTTGCAAAAAAAGATTAATGAAGTTACCTAATTCTAAAAAAGATTCTTTTATTAGATATTTATTCAGGGAAAACGTAATGTAAAAAAATAACTTGCAATTTCTGATTTTGTATTTCGTATAAAAGATTCTTGGTTTAAATATTGTTAGAAATTTTCAAATTGAAATAAATGTTTTACGCTTTGATATTTTTGCAAAAAAAGATTAATGAAGTTACCTAATTTTAAAAAAGATTCTTTTATTAGATATTTATTCAGGGAAAACGTAATGTAAAAAAATAATTTGCAATTTCTGATTTTGTATTTCGTATAAGAGATTCTTGGTTTAAATATTGTTAGAAATTTTCAAATTGAAATAAATGTTTTACGCTTTGATATTTTTGCAAAAAAAGATTAATGAAGTAACCTAATTTTAAAAAAGATTCTTTTATTAGATATTTATTCAGGGAAAACGTAATGTAAAAAAAATAGCTTGCAATTTCTGATTTTGTATTTCGTATGAAAGAATCTTGGCCCCAGTATTGATAGAAATTTGTGAATTGAAATGAAAAGCTCTTAAATTTCAAATTTCCTGAAAAACGATTAGCGAAGTAACCTAATTTTATAAGGGAATATTTTATTAATTATTTATAGGGAGAAAAAGTAATGTAAAGAAATCTATGTATACATTTCTCTTACGTAGAGAGAAAATAAGACTGAATTTGTAACTTGCCGTATGGCAACAAACATAGTAACATAAAATTAATTTGCTTTATTACATTCCACCAATCAGAAGCGTTATTTCACCTTTGAATCTTGCGTCATATTAAAAGAAAAATTTCAATGATTTTCGTAAAATGATTCCGTTTAATTACGCACTAACCGCAGAAGAGCAGAACACAAATTATTTATCAAGAAATAATATTAATTAATCCTTGTAAATAGAATAACAGTAAATAATCTATCATAGTAAGTAATATGTATAGCGAAATGTTTCCGATGAAGAAAATGACGTCATTCGAAAAGGAAAATATGTATTTACATCCATGGATTTATTTTTCTGTGATGACGCCATTGTTATTGACGCTTATTCCTGCAGCTAAATATACTGAACTCTTTCTAATTGTATAAAGATCCTTGGTATGCACAAAATAAATATTTGTGAAAATTATATAATTTCCAATTAATTATAATAAATATTTAATGAAAATCGGGAATTTTAAAATAATTTCTTAAATAACGCTCTAATCTCGGCAGGGATGAGTGGTTCTGATGGTGAAAATGATGTCAGATTTGAAAGAAAGGATGTATTCTGATATAGACTCCAAAACTATGATGGCACACGGTAAAATTGTTTCAAACAAACAACTGATTTCTGAGTAGGCTTTCTATTGTGTGAAGCAGTTACCTGCAAGAAAAGCGTAGCAACAGCCAGAAAATGCATAGCAACGTTTGGTTAGGGCCACTAGAGATACGAGCCGAAGCATCCGCCATTGATGTGCCTTTGGGTTTGTCACATGTACCCAGCGCCCAATAGCTTCTATGTAAACTCAGAGCAACGGTGCTACATTTTGACAGTTATTTTTTATTAATTACACGTTATAATTAGTTACGAAGTTTATGATGGGAGGTTGCTTAGCGACGAATTGTTCACACTATTTTAGAAAAGGACACAGAAAGTTCAAATTTCCCGAAGAAAACACAAAAAGAACAAAGTGGAACAAATTGTCGTCGAGATAAATGGCGGGATTTATGAAAGCGCCAAATTTAAAAGTCTGTTCAAACGTGTAAAAATGATTGATGATTATGATTCTTTTTAAATTTAATTATTTATTTATGTTTATAATATTTGCATAAGTGTATAAATATGCATAAAAGACAACGATTATTTATACTCTTTTAATTTTTTTCAAACTTTTGAGAGTTATTAGTCAATATTTATGAGATTTTGAATTATTTATTTTCTTATTAATCTCATTAATTACTTATTTATTGTCACTACAAAATCCCAAATAGAGAAAAAAAAATCTGAACTTCATGTATTGGAGAGAAACAGATTTTTCTTACTTTTGTTTGCGTAGGGGGAGGGGGAGGGGGGTTAGATAACTTGCTATTAAACATGTAGGACATATATTATTTAAATTACAGTTTTAAATATCAAACTGTTTAATGAGTCGAAGGGGAAAATCTGGAATCCGAATTTTATGAGAATTGTTTTTATTTAAGTGATGCTTATATAACTTTAAATCTTTCTGCACCTTTTTAATTCTCTAAAAAATTCATAAATAGGTTAAACAATATATATTATTATTATTACTATTATTTTACAGATTTAGAAATTTATAATAATGCAGAATATTGCTTTTTTTATATTTAAAATATTTTAGGGGGTTTCATAAATTAATCAATTGATAATATAAACAGCGAGTTAATGTATAAAGGAGAGATATAAATGGCAAATTTCAGTTAACAGCGGGGGGGGGGGGGGAGAGAAAGAGGTTGATTAGTTATTTATCGACTCAGAAAGAAAAATTACAGTTTTGAAGACTAAGTTTTGCATAGTAGGAAAGACCGGGGGAGAAGTAATTTCAGGTGGTGGGAAGATGTTAAATGATTATTTAATGTTATTGTTACAATAACGTAATAAATAGAGCAAAGAAAGTTTTAAAAATTAAAAACGTTTGAAGATTTAAATTTTGTGAGTAGGGGTGCCAAATGAAGAGAGAAGCAGAATTTTATGGGTGTGTGTGTGTGGGGGGGGGGGGTAGTAAGTTCATTAGATGACTTATTAATTATAGTTACTAAAGATTTAAAATTATACAGAAAAAAAATAATTAAACAGTTTAAAGATTTAATTTTTTGTGTGCTAGGAATAAGAGGGTTGGCTAAAGGGGAAGCGGCCATATCAGATGGAGGGAGGGTTGGGTTGGGTTGGGTGGATATATGTCGACCAATTATCAACACCACGCGGGATATAGGCCCTGGGGGGGGGGGTGCCTTCCCTGGGGGTCTTTTTAAGGGATCCTAACCCGTATTTACGGGAAGGTTCGAAGAAAACCACGGAAAACTCCGAACGGTTACAGATGGAGGAAGGAATTTAGGTGATTAATTACTTATTATTACAATAAAAGGACAAATAGCAGAAAAAAATACTTTTAAATATTTTAAACTTTACGAACAGGGAGGGGCAAAGGGGAAGAAGCAGATATTTTTTTGAAAGCGGGGGGGGGGGAGATAATTAGATGACTTGAAATTTATTTACTTTACTAAACATTTTCACATAGAACAAAAAAAGTAAGATATTTAAAGATTTTAAATTTTGTGTGCTTGGTATCGGGGGGCGGGGAAGGGGAGGGAAAACGTGAATTTTGGTGGAGAGGGAGGAAAATATTATATGATCGGTTATTTATTTATTGTTTTAATAAAGTGACAGATAGAGCAAAAACAAAGTTTTAAAAAATTACAGTTTTAAAAATTTTAAACTGTACTGGGTTTTGTGAGAAGGGGGGAGGGGGTAGAGAGGGAAGCAAAATTTTGGGATAGAGGAATATAGATTTATAATAATATAAATATAAGATAAATTTTAACGAAATTTGTATGATCATATTGTTACAATAAAATAATAAATAGAGTTGAAAAGTTTAAAAAATTAAGGAATTTTAAGAATTTTTATACTTTGGGTACTGTTTGACCAGGGGGGAAGCAAAAGGGGGTGAAGAAAATTTCGAAAAGAGAGGGATTTAGCTGATTATTTTTTTTATCGGAAATTCACTGAAATGCAGAAGAGTTTCACATTTGATTAAGAAATAAGAGTTTAAAATTAAGGACTGTTTGCAGATTTTTCATAAAAATAAGGACTTTTAAGGACGAAAAAATATTTTTGAAAAATGTAAAGATTTTCAAGAACAGTACGATCTTTATAATGGGAAAACTTTTCTTCTTGGGCATACTTGCATGATGCATCGACTTAGTTCAAATAATATATGATAAACAAATTTCTTCAAATCGCCAATAAGGCGCTAAAGTCGCCAAGAAGCAAGGGTGTACCCAAAGTGTACCTAGATATGGCGGTGATGCTCCGGCCCGTAACTTTAGAGGCTCTACGTTTGGTATGAACTTCCAATGACGTCATGATCTTTAGTGTCTATATAATGCTTAAATATTTTAGTAAACGATTTTGTCAATGGGGCATCATATTCAATGGCTTTTAGTTTCAATTCAGCAAATCCAAATTCAGCGCAAGAGCTCTTTTTACGAGGCGTGTTTTTTAAGTAAGGGCCGTTTTGCTGTATACACTAATAGGCGGCGCGCGCCGCAACGAGTGCTTGCGTCGTATCCCGACATGCTTTGTGAACAATTATGCTCAGTTGCAGCTGTGTAAGTAACCTGTACGGTCTGTTATGTGTCTTTAAAATGTTCAAGATTATCGAATAGCCCACCCCGTGCGAGGTACGGTCAAACCCTGCGAAAGCTACGTAGAGCGATTCAAAACTAAAGACGCGGTATGCTGACAGGGGGAATTTTGCTACTCCATTACGATGCAAGGCCACACACCGCAGCTCAGACCCGAGCTTTATTGGGCTCTTTTGGCTGGGAAGTTTTGGACCACCTTCCCTACAGCCCCGACCTTGCGCCGAGCGATCTCCAACTTTTCCACTATCTCAAACATCATCTCGGCGGCAACCACTACAACGATGACGAAGACGTGAAAACGGTCATGACCTCTTGGTTATCGGGGCAGGCGGCAAGTTTCTATGAAGAGGATATTCAAAATGTAGTTGTAAGGTATGATAACTGTTTAAACAAACTTGGCAGCTATGTTTAAAAATAGAAAAATGTATTTAGAATCTGAAAATAAATTTGGTTTTGGAAAATTTTCTTTCGTTTGTTTTTTATTTTCAAAAGGACCTTACTTAAAAAACAGCCCTCGTATATACAGTACGATCTTTTTGCCGATGTATGAATAGCAATGGTAGTTGGTTCGTTTTATGGTCATGTGATGCATTCAGCAAAACAGCTTTTTGATCAAGAGTTTCTTTTAAACACAGCATAAAATGTGTTGTTTACGTTTTTTAAATTGCCAAGCGTCTGAGAGATATTTTATTTTTCACGTGGCGCGAACTTTAGACGATGATTAATGATTTATATTTTGGACTATCTTGCTATCATGTAGTCTTTTTCTAGGAGTTTTTCAAAATGAATTTAAGCCACGCTGTGCAATATTATAGGCTCAATGAAAGAAGTTTTAAATTAATTGTGTTTGCAAGGTAATTTGTTCAGTTAATTATTTTAAATTTAAAAAAATGTAAATTTCATAATGTTAAAATGATATATGCCCATCGGTAGCACCAACTAAATGCAATTTTAATTGTGTTTTCAACGAAGTTTTCAATAGCTTTTTTTTACATTAAAATAATTTGCAAATTGTATATGTTAAAATGATTTACGATAGTACTACTCATTCTGGCTGGAGTAGCCGCAAAAAGTGGCGAGCAAGCGAAGCGAGCTGGGACCGCGTAGCATTCCCAATGTGAATTGCGCCGCAACTCACAGGTGTTGAGGTGCATTAGCGAGCAGGGTGTAGAACCTCCTAGTAGCTTAATAAATGTCTAATTTTGTATTGTAAACAATTTAGTGATTAAAGGTCAACACCAATTTGTCGTACTGAAATTTCAACTTTTTTCCTTAATTTTTTTAATTAAATGCGGAAAGTTTATAAAATTGTATTTACGTAAATTGATCATATGTATACTAAAATTTTAAAAAATGTAATAATTTTGCGTTGCTATATAAAAAATGGTGAATTAGCGGCTGATGGCTGGGAGGGCTTCGAAAAAACAAGTATCAAGGGGTAGGCACGATAACTCATCGTAGACTTGACTTACAACCAACAAATAAAACGAAATAGTTTTTTTAGTCTAAAAGCTATCCAAATATGTAGCTGATTTTAATAAGATGCTTTTTTTAGTTGAAAATTGTTTATGAATTCAGTCTGTCTGCCGTCTGTATGTCCGTGCTGTACCTCACGTAAATCTAACATATATCAATGTTATTCCGAGTAATCATGGTATGTGCAGTAATGAAAATGAAGTGAGTAGAATTTATAATTTGTTTAGAGGGACACTCAAAATAATTCCGTTACGTTATGTCTATTGGGAAATGTCGTTTGCAGTGTATTTTAATGATTTTACGCTATTTCAAACTTATTGAAATTGATATGCATCACTGAGGTGCAGTACAAGATGGACTAGCAAAAAACATTGGATAACTTTTGAACGGAAAAAGTTTTTTATTTCAAATTTTCAGGATTTACATATGAGAATAAAGGAAATTAAAAGATGAAGTTCTCAAAATGTTGACCATCTAAGGAGACGCCGAAACGAAGTTTCTTCTAGAAATTCGCGATAACCAGCTTGAGTTGGTCTGTTGGAATCGACATTATCACACTTGTTATCTCTATTTTCTGCTTTCTATGGTGTTTCGTCAATGTATGTAAACTTGATCTTTAATATAGCTCCATGAAAAGACGCCTAGTGGTTATAATGCAGGGTTATAGGGGGGCTAAAAAAGTCCATTGCCAAAGTGATTCGGGAAACCTCTTGCGATGACACGATTGTCATAGTGACGTCCAGGACGTCTCGTTGAATGTGGAGGACTTCCAACCTGCTGAACTCATGTGTCTTGGATCCACTATCCGTGGTGAATCTGTTTGTCAAGAAGTCGAGATAGAATTTAAAATTCACTGTCGGAACAAAAAAAATACGGACCCAAAATGCTATCAGGACACAAACCACACCAGATAATAACATTTTGTGGACCACGAGGCTTGACAACGACAAATTCTAGCTTCTCGCTGCCCCAAATCTGATAATTTTGACGACTGACATCCAAACAGAAATGTGCCTCATCGGAAAAAACGATGTCGCCACAGTTGAAACCAGTGTCGATAATTTCGCACGTGATGTTGGCGAACTCGTCTTTTTTCAATAGCATCTGAGCTGAGAGGTTGTTCTAACTGAATTTTGTAAGGGAAAATGTCAAGATCTTTGCTAACTATTCTGCATGCTGTGGCTGCACTGAAGTCAATCTATTGAGATAAATGTCGAGTTGATGTTGATGGCTCTTCCTCCATTATTGTTTTAGCAGAAGTAATGTTTTCGAGGTTCCCTACTGTCTTTTGTTTGGTCTTTTGCTTGGTTTGTAATCAGCCACTGAACGTGTTCGTTCAAACTTGGTAATTAATACTCTTAAAATGCTCCAAGAGGGCTTTTAACTGTTTTGCAGTGTTTCAATAAAGCCTAATAAAGGAAAATCTTTAATTTTATGATGAACATAAATAGTGTCCCACATGAAAACTTTAAGAAACGTTCATTTAACATTTGCATACTCTAATCAACGCTGTGTAAACTGCATATGATAACATTAGAGTATTTTTTAGGTACGTACGTAATTATATAAATACGTAGCATCTATATTCGGCGTCTGGTTCGTCCGTCTGTCCGTCTATCCGTTTACCCGCATGTAACAGCGCAAAAACTACCCAACCGGAAGGTTTGAAATTTAATATGTATAATCGTTGCAGAATTGTGCCGTGTAATTTCAAATTTTATGAAAATCGAATCAAAACTTAAAAATATCTTAATACAACTTTTCTTCTATTAAATCCTATCATACGTACTTAATTCAATGATATCCCATGACAGGTAATGATTCTAGGTTGCCATGGTGATTACGTCCTATTTAAGATGGAATCATATTATTTCCGTATTACTGAATTTAAAACCGAATTTGTATACTATTTTTTTTTTAATTGTGGCAATCATATAATCTACCGACAGTTTTTTGCATAGATGCTTCCGAAGAAATAGATATTAAATAGAAAAATAATCTAAATATGGATTTCAAGTTCTGAAATTTTCAAAGCTAGGCTTAAATTTCCCATTGAAATTTTCAGTAATTGTCAACAAAAGATAAAATGTTGCCAACTTAAAATGTACTTATTTTATTACGGAAATTAATCATATCATAATAACAGACTATAAAAACGATGATTTTTTGTACATTGTCTTGTATTGGATATTTGCTCATACAATAATTTTAATGTAACAAAATTGTAATTAATTGTTTGTAAAAGTGTATTGAAACTTAATTTCATAAAAAAAAATAACATCTGTAATATGAAAATCTGCACATAAAATAACTTTTGTATTCATGCATTTTTGCATAAGAGTGCAACAGCTATTGCACTAAGATCTGAACATTTATAAAACTAGTTATAGTACGAACGCTCCGCATTTGTCACGTTTGACGTGCAATTTCCTATTTGTTTCATTTTTGTATATCCGTGTGTAATTTTACCTGATGTTAATTTAGTGTTCCGTTTCGCATTTCTTCTTAACAAACTGTAACTTGTAAATTGAAAATCTTGTATGACTTATGTACTTCATTAATAGTATTTTTAAATTTAGAAAGAATATTTCAACTATTGCACTTTTGTAGACTTGTTTAGAATATATGTAAAAATGGTATGCAAACATTTGATTACAAATTTGTAAAACGCAAAATCATCCCTGTAATGTATGATTGTAAGCTTGCATGTTAAAGTAAGCAATGGGTTTGTGTCTTGCCACCGGGATTGCACTTATAATATAAAGCGAAAGCTGAGTTCCCGGAACGGTCATCCGTTGCTTACTTAGACACATTATATTGCACCCTATTAAATGACAAGGTTTTGTTACAGTATTTTGAATGCGTTGGAAAGCGTTTCATAATCTATGATAGACGCCTGAATTTTCTTCCTTGTTTGTGAAACGGCACCGATTCAATTTGAGTGTTTGATTATGTAAATAATAACCCAAAAATTTTGCTACTTACACAGAAAAGCAAGATATCAATATTTAAAAAAAATAAATAAAATCCATTAGAAAAATATGTCACAATCAATTTAAGGAGACAAGGCACCTTCAAAATCAGCAAACTAAAATTTTCGAAAAAAATTTCTTGTCCCCAAAAAATAAAGCTCCAAGTAAGCTTTCATCTTCAAGTTAAATAATTGCAATCAGATGATTTTTTCGGATTTTATTTACATTTTTATAATTAATTAAACGGCCCTCGCGATCAGCTGTATTTACAAATATTTGCAACTGCATTTTTTTTCTTCTAATTAACTGTTAACGGGGGGGGGGGGAGAGAATCGAGAATTTTGCTAATCTGTCTGAAAATGAAACCGAAAAATTTATTAATTGGCTGCGAAGAAAAATCTCAAACTTTATTAGACAATTGCAGAAAAAAATGAATTTTTTCAAGTGTGTATGTGTGTGTGTGTGTGTGGGGGGGGGGATACAGAATTTTAGTAATCTGTAAAAAGATTAAACTGAGAAATTCAATAATTGGTTGCGTAGAAAACTCACAAAATTTTTTAGTCAATCCCACTAAAAAATGAATTATTTCAGGCACTCAATGGGGGGAGGGGGGAGAATAGACAATCTTGGTAATCTGTCGCAAGAAGAAAGCGAGAAATTCATCAGATGGTTGCGAAGAAAAATCTCGAAATTTATCAGTCAATTGCAGAAAAAAATGAATTTTTTCAAGGGGTGAGGGGGGGGGGGGGGGGGAGAATGCAGAATTTTAGTAATCTATCGCAAGATGAAACCGAGAAATTCATCAGATGGTTGCGAAGAAAAATCTCAAAATTTATTAGTCAATCGCAGTAAAAAATGAATTTTTTCAGTCACTCAACAGGGGATGGGGAGTGGGGGTTATAAATAATTATTTTGGTGCAATCATTCATTAAACATGTAAAGGTTTTGCATATATATGATTTTAGTCCCTTTCAGGGTATATTTTATTATGTTTGCTAATACTAAAACTTTAAAATTGTTTTTCTCTTTTCGAAAATTTTGTCGGTATCCATTTTTTAAAATGCTCCATGTGCATACTATTTCCTCTGAATAGTTTGAAATTTTTTGTAGCTGTTTGTCATTATATTTGTCATAAAACTGTGCATGGTTTTTTGAAATGAGATATAATTACAAATTTAAATGTAGTTAATTGCAAAAATATGATGCAAAAATGCAAAAAATTAAAAAAAAAATAGATTTTTTTTTACTTTTATCTTTAAATATATAAAATTTGATGCACAGTTTTATTTGTATAGATAAACCAAACCTGCATAAAAAATATTGATGATATTAATTGATATGGAATGATCATGGGACATTTTGAAAAATTCTACGTAACTGTTAAAATATTCAGAAAAATTCCTTATTTTTCTGCAAATTTTTTTTTTTAAATTTCTGGAGTGATAAACCCATACCATAATGCATATAGCGTGCCTTTGAATAGTAATTAAAGTGAAATAAAAAAATAAAAAAAATGAGTTTTCCCCCTTAAAAAATATATCAAGTTGATCCACCGAAAATTGGTGGAAGCCCTTTACTACAATAGTTCCAAAATTTTTCTTCCACTTTCGTAATCGATTTCTTACTAATAAAATTTGATTTTCTTGTGTATAAAAAGAACTTTCAGAAAAACAATTTTTTTCTTCGAAATTTGTAAAAGGTAAATTTGGTTACTCTTTAAGATCGCTTAAAATAATGCAAAACAAATTCAGGTATAACTTCAAAATATATTCATTCTGTAATCTCTATTGATCAAATGCATCTATGAAAATCAAAGTGAATTTTTGTTTTCTGAAAGAAATAAAATTAACTTAGAATTACAATAGCATGAGATTTCTTTATCGTATGTGTTTGAGCTAAATTACCAAATATACAGTGTTTCTGAAAAGTCTTTCCCTGATCACAAAAGTTATTCAGATCCGCTATATATAATATAGACATGTAAAACTGGTGCCAAAATGTAGGAAAATTAACCAATTTTTATTTTGTTGCAGTTCTCTGTAACATGACTGTTGTGTAACAGTGTTAGTGCCCAGATAACAAGACTATTTACCGAGAACTGGCTGACCATTAACCTCAGCTGAATTGGTGGAAAAAGTGAAAAAGTCTTTCGTGCAAGGTCCCAAGAAATCAGTGCTTACGTCCTCACGTGATTTATAGATGCCAAAAAGATCTCGTGATACCAGAGGACACAATGAGACTTTTCCTGATTTGTAAATATTTCAAATTTCCTGGTCGCTGACACTGATATACTACAGCCACGTTACGTAAACCTGTAACAACAACAAAAAAAAACTTTGTTAGTTTTACAACATTTTGGCACCAGTTTCTAATGTCCATCTTATGCATAGATAATATGAATAAACGAGCAGGGAAGACCGAGCTAGGCTCGGTCAAAATTAGATTTGAGTTCAAATATCATGACCCATAACCAAAATGACCCACAAATCAAAATTTTTTCGAACATGTGACCAAGCCGAATTGTCTTTTCGTGCCTGAAACCTGTAGGATATAAAATTTAGTCAAAATAGCCGTTATTTAGATAAAATTAGCTTGACCCGAGTGACCCAAAAATGACCCAGTAATCAGACTTTCTCGAGCATGTGACCTAGCCCAATGATTTTCTCGTACCCAAAAACCGTAGGATACAAAATTTAGTTCAAATCGTCTGAGCCGTTTTTAAGATAAAAATAGCTTGACCCATAATGACCCATGACCAAAATGACCCACTAATTGAAATTTCTCCAATATGTGACGTGGTCCAATAGTCTGTTCGTTACCGAAAACTGTAGAATACAAAATTTAGTTCAAATTCTCTGAACCGTTTTTAAGTAAAAATAGCTTGACCCATAATGACCCATGGCCAAAATGACCCAATTATCGAATTAATTATCTCGAACATGTGACCTTGCCAAACAGTCTTCTCGTGCCCGAAAACCATAGGATGCAAAATTTAGTCTAAATAGTCTGAGCCGTTTTTTAGATAAAATTAGCTTGACTTACAGTGACCCGAAAATGGCCCACTAATGGAATTTTCTGGGACATGTACCATCAATGATTTTCTCGAGCCCGAAACTCGTAGGATACAATATTTAATCAAAATCGTTAGAGCCGTTTTTTAGATAAAATTTACTTGACCCGCGTTGATGTAAAAATGATCCACTAATCGAAATACTCGAACATGTGACCAAGCCCAATAGTCTTGACGTGCCCGAAAATGGTAGAATGTAAAATTTAGTCAAAATCATTTGAACCATTTTTTTAGATACAATGAGCTTGACCCTGACTCTTGATGACCCAAAATAACCCACTAATAGAATTTTCTCGAACATGTCTCGAACTAGCCCAATGGTTTTCTGGTGTCCTAAAATGGTAAATTAGAAAATTTCATCAAAATCGTTAGAGCCGTTTTTAAGATAAAATTTGCATATATAACCTTATGATTTTGTAATCAGGGAAAGATTTTTCGGACACCCTGAACATCTGCTATCGGATAAGCTGTCACGTTAAATTTTATTTTATTTTAATTGAAAATATAAATATTAACTAATTAATTGTGTTGATCAACTGCAAGTGTAATGTATAAAACTAAAAAAATAATTTGAAAACTCAATTGCTTGAGTTGTTAATTATAAGAGGCGTATAGGTACATTACCAGAAATATGTAAGTACTCCATTTAACAAAGCTGTAACGATAAATTTAATTTTAAAACTTTACCATCAATTTACTTCGTCACCAGCATAAAAAATATTTAAAATTTCGTCTCATAAAGATAATTAGTATAGTGGTACGCTTTATATTAGTACGATATTTTGATAGTATTCGATCTTTTGTAAACATTTTAGAGTTTGAAGTATGGAATTTGAAGCGCTGATCGAGTTGGTACCTAACACGAATACGAAATTTCTATCCAAAACCAACTCGGCACCGACAAAAAAATAAATAAATAGATAAAAAATAAATAAATTCGTTGACCCGAAACCCGAATTGAACTTGAAATAATTCAACTCGAATCCGACCCGAAATCTGAAATCCAAGATAATTTATTTATAATTGAATACAATTATGAACACATAATCTAAAATCATATTTCTAAGATCTATTTTACATTTTCTGCAGAAAATAAACATGTAAAGGCTCATTCATATTCAAATATATAGTTTTACATGTAAGAATTATTCTTGACTTTCTGTAGAAAAATTTGGTTAACCCGAACCACAATCCGACCTCTCAAAACCAGCCCGAAACCGACCCGAACCCAAACAGTTAGGTTCAACCCGACGCAAAATTTACATGCAATGCAAAAATTATTTCGAGCCCAACCGGGGTTAAATTGGGTCACTCGAAAAGATGCACGAGCCTAGTTTGAAGCCATCAGCTATGTACAAAATATCCCATACGAAATTTAGGCTATTAGGCATAAAAAAATTAGTAACAGCTAACTGAAATTTTCAGTACTTTAGGACCTTTATAAATATGCCTTACCTTGTTTTATTGAAATAAACTTCTGGATTTCATTATAATCTGTCATACGACTTTACAGTAGTATACCTCCATTAAAACTCTTCTTAAGAGGCTATTTCACTCACGCGAAAACACTCGCTCGCTAATGTTAATCCTATGATAGAAAGATTTAAGAATATCTCGTTTGCTTTTCGATATTTTTAAATGATTTTTTTGCATTGGATAACTGAGGTCGATCTCTACACAGGCCCTTTTTTACTTTTTCGATTTTGTTAAAATGTTTTTTTTTATTAAGATACTTTTACTTTCGGAACTGGTTTCGAAAGTGAAAGTATCCCCATGAAAAAAAAAAAAAACCTGCAAACAAAATTTTAAAAAAAGTAAAAAGTTCCTTCATAGAGATCGACCTCAGCTATCCAATGCCAAAAAAAATCATTTAAAAATATTAAAATGCAAATGATCATTGCAAATGATATTGTAAAAACTTTCTACCATAGGATTTACTTTAGCGAGCGGGCGTTTTCGCGTGAGTGAAGTAACCCCTTAATTAATGACATCTCTATATTATTTAATGCTTTATATGAACTTATGTAAACCGATCTAGAAATTATGAAGAGGGAAACGAAACTTATTCAAGACAATTTTTTAAGTAATCTGGCAACAACTATGTTTAAGAATTTTATTATAGTTTGAAATGTTAACTTTATTACTGTAATGCCAGTAATTGTTAGTTATTCAGTATTTAACTCTGTTCAAAGCAGTTAAACACCAATATATGATAATAGCATCGACTTGCAAATTTCATTATTTTTGTATCTTTCACCACTCCTCACGAATAACATGAAAGACTTTTTAGATGCCATTTATTAAAACAGATTTAAAGAAGTAAAACCAACTCCAACATAAAATCATGTGACACATCATAAGAAAAGCGAGAAGATGATTTCATCGAGAAAAAGACGTACTTTTAAAACTCATAAATACTCATATTTTCAATCAACTAAATTTCCTTTTTTGTATGCATGTCAGCTCAAATTCCATACGGAATTTTTTATACCTAGGTAGAATCTTCAAATTACTAAAGTTTGAAAAATATCAAAGTGTATACTAACTCTCGTTGTCAGAAGTGCTGTTTCGACAGTTTTCCTAAAAATGAAAAGTTGTCGTTATGGAGAAATTGCACAAGAGTTTGTTTCTTTTCTTTAGCATTAGGATTTTCTTCTTTTTCTGGATAAAAAATATCTCCGCTGCATATCTATGTGGCTGGTGGTATGGACAGGAATTAGAAGGCCCTGAGATTTCTTTGACTCAAAAGTGTAATGTGAAAAATAAATTCTTGGTTAAAGAATTGGTAGACGTTTATTTGTATGTATTGAACCCGATGGTTGAAAAGAAGACTCAAAATCAGAGAAAAGGACACAAAGAACTTGCAACTTAACTTCTGTGGAACACATTTTCAAATGAAATTGCATTGTTAGTTGGGTAATTTTGGAATAAGATTTTAGAATATGAAACATCTTTATATGATGTTTGGAACCCGATGGTTGAAAAGAAGACTCAAAATCAGAGAAAAGGACACAAAGAACTTCCAACTTAACTTCTATGGAACACATTTTCAAATGAAATTGCATTGTTAGTTGGGTGATTTTGGGAATAAGATTTTAGAATATGAAACATCTTTATATGATGATTGGTTAAAAAATTATAGTACAGTAATCAATCCCTTAACATTCGAGGTTTTAACATTCGCGAGTTTTGATTATTCGCGAACATGAAAATGCGGAAAACTTAACATTCACGAGAATCTGACTTGATTATTCGCGATCTTTTTTAAAATTACATCTTTGCTTTTTCAGAACTTACAGTGGTTAAAGATTGTTTTCCCTGTGTTTTCTCAGTATGTATTTACAAATCAATTTTCAGTTGTCTACTGAAAAAGGAGCAAGTGTTGTAGGAAAAAAATAATAATAACAGCAGGAGAATATACTCATTGCAATGGGGATATTAGAAGTAGTAAGGTAACGGTATCTTCAATCTAAAAATTTAAAATGTGCTTGTGCAGGTTCTCGTAGAGATTGAGCTGAAGCTGGTTACATTATCATCTCTTTGAGAATCGAAATTACTTTATTTAAAAAAAAGAACTATGCTTTTTAGCTGTAATTATTTCTCCAGTCAGTTAATTTCAATTATCTTCATTAAATAATTTTCATAAATATGAATAAGTGTGTACATTCATACATATATGTTATGCATAACGTACTGTTAATTCATATATCATTTTGTTTTCTTGAAATACTGTGCCCCTCTAATTAAACTTTTATAGAACGTTACTCCTTTTTTAGTGCAGAGAGATAGACTCAACATTCGCGAGGTTTTCCTGGAACGTAAAACCTCGCGAATGTTAAGGGATTACTGTATTATATGAAAGGCAAATCACGGAAATCATACAACGGATAAGGAAATATATATTAATGCCCTGTGTCAATCATTGATCCTAAAATCGAGAAATTTAGAGGATAATATGGGTTATACGGTTCAGAGAAAGGTATAATTCTGGGGAAAAAAATGTCAATTGGAAAACAAAAAATATCTTCTATTTATTTTAACCACTTTGGCGCGGAAATAAAATCTGATAATAAAGCTCTGTGTAGAATTGGCATAATTTGAAATATCTTTCTTTAGTGCAAAAGAGTATTTCAGACAAAGATTCTTATTTAAAATATTTAAAAAAATATGTCTATATTTATGGCGCCACAGTCATGAAACATAGACATAACTTGCAACTTTATTTCTATAGAGCGGATTTCAAACGGAATCACACGGGAGATTTTACGAAGAAGGTTTTAGCATATTAAGCAGCTTCGTATGATATTTGACAATAGAGTTATGGCAGTAAATTTTAAGGCAAGTCTTATAAAATTATACGATAAACAATAACGTACATATATTAACGCCCACTGATAAGAAAATAGTGAAATTTGTAATATAGGTAACCTACCTTTTGTAATATAGGTAACCCACCTTTTATAATATAGATAACCCACAAAGGAAGAATTTTGAAAAAAACATTTGAAATAAAGTTAATTAAAAAGATTAGCGTCTATTTTATTTAATCACTCTGGCGCGGAAATATAATCTAAGAATAAAGCAAAATTTTAATGTTTTTTTTTTTATTTATTTGTCTTTTTGTATTGTTCAAATGCATGTGTAAAATCAAAACTTTTTTTTTTATTATGAAGGAGTAAATTAATTTAAAAAAACTCAGTAGTAAAATTGTCACATTAAATTTATTTTTTAAACTTTTCGTTCAACTTACATCGGTAGAATCAGCAAAGTACATTTGGAATTTCATCATAGAAGTGCTATTTCGACAGTTTCCCTAAGGTACAAAAATGAAAAGTTGTCGTTCTGGAGAAATCGCTCAAGAGTTTTTCGTTTTTCGATTAGCACTTAAGTTCTTTCTTTCTTATGGGCGTGATTTAAAATGCCTGACGATTTTATTAATCTCCAAATTGTATATTTCGAAAAAAATATTTTTAGTTAAAATATTGATTAATATTTCTGAATTGAAATGGAGGGTTTTTAAAGTTAGATTTTTCTGAATAAAGGGTTAATCAAGTAACCTAATTTTAAAAAGGAATCTTTTATTAGATATTTTATTCAAAGATAATTTAGTGTAAAGATGTAGAACCGACTTTATAAAAAATGTATTTTACAGAATTCAATGATTAATTCTATTTTTATTATTACATGCTTAACATTGGTTTAATTTCTTCTCCAGGGGAAAATGAAGAATAAATATAAATTACAATATATATAAAAAAAAAATTGGAAGGGTTTTTCAACTGAGTGAAAATTGCAGTTAGTTTGATAATAAAAATGATGATCATATGATCATATGACTATCATCGTGGATCATATGATCGTCCAATCAGTATCTCTGTGTTAAAGTAATAAAGTATGCAATTACGTATTCAACGTTTATTGGAATTCTATTACCTGAGATTTATTCTGTTGATCTGTTTCAGATAACAGACCAGATGTAATTATAAAAATGGTTGGCTGAGTGAATTGTGTCCACTGGATTTGTCCAGGATAGCTTCAGTTGGTAGAGCTTTGGTAGCATAAGCCAAGGTCCAATCCCGGCCTGGCAACTTTTTCACTTAGTTGGAAAATTAAAACTCGTGTGCTGCAGATATGTCTGTAAAATGTTCTAAAACACGGTGGGGATGTTAAATGGCAAGTGTAAAAGCTGCACGGTCCCAAGTGTTGCTGAACTTTGTAATAAGAATTTCAGAAAACAGTGACGATGCTCAGCTAAATATTAATGTTATATCTTTAATGAGTTAAATACTAAATTACAATTTCCTGGTCTCATTGTTTTTCTGGCCCTCTTTACTCTATCAAATAAATTATGTGTGAAAGGAACCTCACAGTAATTATGATTTTGCTACAGGGCTTTCTGTATTCTAAAAGCTTTGTAAATAGTAAAGGCCACATAAGGTAAAATTTTGATGAAAATGTGATTGACGCTGGGGGAACTTGTCAAAGACATACATGTTGAGCTTGTATTAAATATTCGAAATAAGTGCTTACGCAAAAAGAAAATTATTAGATTATAAATCAGTCTATAAATCTTTGACAAATCTAAAAACAGCCTTTTGAGTGCAATGCTTAATCAAATGGTAGATTAAGCAGTAGTATCAAAATTTATTCTTATTTTTGTTTTAAAATTTCAGGATCTGTTCAAGGACATCGTAAGAAAATGTACAACTGAATGAACTGTGATCTGAAAGGTGTTTGATATAGTAGAGCTGTAGCATACGGGTTCATACCGTGCCAGTCTGGCTCAGTCAATACACAGATGTAAGTTTAAAACAGTGTTTATTTAAGATAAACGGACTGGGTTAGTGGCATAGTCTCTATTGATTTGGCTACACTGAACAATTTCTCCCAAATAAATCGGCTATCAAAAATGAACTTCACTATAACTATCAGAATTACTTAAGAAAAGATTAACTTTGGTTTAAATTGTACCTTCCTGGATTTCATTCTTCCGGCGCCAGTGACTAGAAAAGTAACATATTTTGTTTAGAAACGTGCAATGGAAATTTCAAAATAAATGATACACTTTAAAACCTGGCGTTTTTCATGACTCAAAAACATGTCCCTTCTTTCTTTTGCGCTTAAATAAGAAATGGAGAAAAATTTTTCAAGGAAAAATCCATACATCACAAAAAGAATGGACAAACCTTAAATTGGTTTGAGATTTCTTTGAACAGAAATAACATTTCCCAAAAAACTTTTGATAAAAGAAGAATAAACAAAGGATTTTTGCTCTTAATGGAATTTTCTATATCCGTAGAAAGTATGGAATGTATCTTTTAAAATTGTATAGATCTATTTTTATCCTCACTTTACTAAATTTGAATAAACAGCAATCTTTTTAGAACGTTTTTCATGTACTTTTTTTCTTAAAATATAGTTTAAGACAAGGTTTTTTCTTTAAGAAATGAAATATTTAAAAAATAAATTGTAAAACACGCTACTTAAATATGTAGCAAACAGAGTAAGAAGCGCAGTAAAATATAGGAAAAATATATTTAATAGAATCCCGATCAAGTAAAATGAACAACCTATGAATAACGTGTCAAAAAATAATCTACTGATACAGAAAGAGAAGTTAAAATACCTTTGCAAAACAATAAATTTTAACTATTTCAAATAATATTTTTAAGGCAGATTGCACGTGAACACATATTTCAACAATATATTTCTCATAAAGCCACAGTGTTACATACAGGGTGTCCCCAAAAATGTTAGTTGGAATTAAATAATCCATACGTAAGACAAGCGCAAGAGACTTTTGAAAACCACCAGATGCAACACTTGAGTCTGTTATTTTAGCGGCTAAATTGACGTAGCGTATGGAAATCAGAATACACTGTAAAAAATGACCAAAGTTTCTTATTGTATGAAAATATACTATAACCACGAACGAAAATATAATATAATCATCTGAGTAACCCGAAATTCCGAATAGCGTGTTCGATTGTCTTTTGAATCTTATGAAACCAATACATTTCCAAAATTTAAAGACTTATTTATAAAAACAAAGTATTTTTCGCTGTCCGTATTTTTCAGAAACGTTCCCGAAGGGTTTTTATAGTGTATTAATTAGTGTCCTCAGCCTGGAATCCTTGATTTTTGAATGTCATCAATTCTCAAGTAAACGTTTTCAGCCTCATAAGTTAATTTATACATAAAAGAGTAAAGAAATAATCTTAATTTTAATGTTATTGTTAACGCTGTTAATTTTGCATGTTTGTCTGTTAAACATATTTTTTGAGCATGAAAATGTTTACTTGTGAATTGATAGCATTCAAAAAACAGGTATTCCAGGCTGAGGACACTAATTAATACACTATAAAAACCCTTCGGAAACGTTTCTGAAGAATACAGGCAGCGAAAAATACTTTGTTTTTATAAATAATTCTTTAACTTTTGGAAATGTATTGGTTTCTGGGGATTCAAAAGATAATGGAACACGCTATTTGGAATAACTCAGATGATTATATTATATTTTCGTTCGTTATTATAGTATATTTTCATTAAATAAGAAACATTGGTCTTTTTTTACAGTGTAGTGTCGACAAATGAGAAACCGTGTGTACTTAATTTTTTTTTGTTCCGGAAGAGTGTTTTTGGATTATTGAAGTTTAATTTTCTAACAAGAATTCGTTCAAAGAAGTGAGAAGGATCTTTTGTGAGAAGTCTGGTAATCATTATGCGCTATTCAGCTCAACAATTAACCGAATAGTGCATCGATTTTGTAATGATCATACTATAACTTGATATGCTGAAACGAGATTCAAGTGCATTTGAGACTCAAACGACTCGCAACAAACAACCGAATAATGCATCGATTTTGTAATGATGATACATTAACTTGATATGCTGACACTAGACTGAACAACACTCGAGACCCAAATGACACTCAACAAAGTACCGAATAATGCAGTGATTTTGTAATGATCATAGAATAACATGATACAGTAAAACCTGTGTAAGTTGACCACTTGCGGTGCCACACTTCAGTGGTCAACTTAGAGAGGTGGTCAACTTATAAAGGATGATGATAAATTTACTTTTTTTAACGTAATATTCACACCATATCATTCTTTAACACAAAAATTTCATTTATTGACAGGGCTATAAAATAATATTGTATTACCATGCATATTTCTAACACCTTATAAAAGAAAAGATTACCTACAAGAATGAATTAATAGTTTTGTATCAATTTTAAAATCAATTAATATACTACTAGTATTTATTTAAAAAACAATCAATCATATACAGTCAATTAGTGATTCTGCAAACTATACTAGTTATTACACATAATTTATAAAAAAACATTTAAAAAAAACACTTGTTTTTTTTTAACATGTTAAGACACATACACATTCTAAAATTTAAAATTTAAGTACATTACCTATTTGTCCAAGAAAAACTCTGTTATTGTAGTTTGACGCTGGTTTTGGACTTTACATCAGCCCAATGTTTTTCAATGCAAACATGCAGATCCATTATCTTTTCAGAAATATCAGGCTGCTTATCAGAAGCATAGCCCATTAAATTTTGTACACAGACTAAAGCTTCTGAAAAAGTTAAAGGAGTCTTCCTTGTGTTTTCATTAACGATCTCCTCTTCACTGTCTTCTTCTTGATCATCTTCTAGTTCTAGAGGTTTTTTCATCTTTGATAAGATATTAGCAGCTATGTCCTCTGCATTCTCTGCAACTTCTTCATGCACAATGATGTCATTGTCAAATGAGAGAAATGATTTTTCATCGACCAGCTCTTGCTGAATACTTACTGACAAAGCTTGAATATCACTCTTCAAACAAAATTCAGTCTCTTCTTCGTTCAATATTTCATCCACACTTTCAAATCCTGCTTTATAAAATGATTTGGAAATAGTTGAAGAAGATAAGTTTTTCCAAGAATCATTAAGCCAACGAATTGCGTCCCAAACATTTACTGATTTAGTAAAGTCTGAAACATCATTGCAGTGGTCAATTTTTGTAATGAGGCACTTCAACATTAGTTTACGATAATGCAACTTAACTGCACAAATAATGACTTGATCTAGAGGTTGCACGAGTGACGTTAAATTTGGAGGTAAAAATACTATTTCAATATTGGTGAAAGATTTGGAAATTTTATGACTGGATACATTGTCAATAAATAAAATTATCCTCCTACCCTGTTTTTTCATTTGGGAATTAATATCGCGAAGCCATTCTTCAAAAATGGATGAATTCATCCAGGCTTTTTTATTATATTTCCATGTCACAGGTAGAATCTCAACTTTAACACCATTTCTTTTAAAAGCACGAGGGTTAGCAGCGTTTCCAACTACAACGGGTTTCAATTTTTCCCCTGTGACACTACAGCAAAGTAAAACAGTTAGTCTTTCTTTCGACATTTTACCTCCAAAACATTTTTCATTTTTTGATACAAGGGATTTTGTAGGCAATTGACGGAAAAACAGCCCTGTTTCATCTGCATTGAATTGGTTTTCAGGAGGATAATCTTTCACAATTTCAGTTAATTTTGCTTTCCAGTCTTCTGCAGCATTACAATCTGCTGAAGCAGATTCACCACAAAGAGTACGGAAATTTATATTGTTTTTTGATCTGAAGGATTCTAGCCATCCATTACTTGCATTAAATTCAGAAATTCCCAATTCATTTGCAATATCTTTAGCTTTAGCCTGTAGCATAGGTCCTGAAACTGGAATATTTTTGGAACAACATAGCTTAAAAAACTCCCAAACTGCCAGATTAATTTCTTCATTTGATGTTTTTCTCAATTTTCTTTTTCTATCACCACTACAGTTCTCTAACCACAATTTAGTTATTTCTTTCCCATTCTTTGATATGTTAGACACTGTAGTTTTTGAAATTCCATATCTATCAGCTAATTTTCTCTGGCTTTCTCCTTTTCTAATTAAATTTAATATTTAATATTTTTTATCATTTGAAAGTTCAACTAATTTTCTTTTTGCAGCCATTTTAGGTTAACAAAATCTTCCTTGTTAAAAAGCAATTACAAAATATAAATGCCCTGTACTACCTCAACACTCAGTTCACTGGATGAAAATAATAATCCTTCTGTACTACAACACAGTTCTAGTGTAACTCATCACAAATAATTTTCTTAACTGCGTTGTTACAATTGCCACAGACTTTTGCAACTTGTGGATATATTTCTGCTTACCAACTAACACCTGGGGTTATTGAAAGAAGGGAAGGAATGATAAGAGAATGGGGAATAGAAGAATGAAATCTAGAATCAAAGAATGGAGGGGGAGGGTTGAAAAGCCAAATCCACAAGAGCAACAATGTAAGAATAGATAAGCCTTGAATTATATTTCCCTACACCTATCATTACTAAAGCATTTCCCAGGTTAATACTATTTCACCCTTCCAGAAATTCTAGTTAAAAAGAAAAAAAAAATAGAAAAATACTTGGAGAGTTACTTTTTTTTTTATTCATGATTTGTTAGCTTTTTGGGTGGTCAAGTTATAAAGGGTTTTGATGGGCACTTTATAATAGTTCTAGTCTAATCTGAATAATTTCAGTGGTCAAGATACAAGATAGACAGGTGGTCAGGTTACAAAGGGTTTGTCTTATAGTTTTGTATAGGATAAATTTGGTTCCGGACAACAGAGGTCAACATAGACAGGTGGTCAACTTACAAGGGTGGTCAACTTTACAGGTTTCACTGTATGCTGAAACAAGGCTCAACAATAATCGAAAATCAAACGACACTCAACAATTAACGGAATGATTAATGATCATACAATAACTTGATATGCTGAAACGAGACTCAAACGACCTTCATCAATTAACCAAATAATGCATCGATTTTGTACTGATCATACCGTAACTTGGTATGGTGAAACGAGACTCGACAGCACTCGAGATTCAAACGGCACTTAACAATTAACCGAATAATGCATCGATTTTTTAATGATCACACAATTACTTGAAATGCGGAAACGAGACTCGAGAACACTCGGGAGTCAAACAATATTCAACAATTAACCTAATAACTCAACAATTTTGTAATGATCATACAATAACTTGATATGCTGAAACGAGATTCAAACGACCCTCAACAATTAACCGAATAATGCATCGATTTTGTAATGATCATACTGTAACTTGGTATGGTGAAACGAGACTTAACAGCACTCGAGATTCAAACGACACTCAACAATTAACCGAATAATTCATAGATTTCTTTAAGGATCACACAATTACTTGAAATGTTGAAACGAGACTCGGGCACACATGGAGTCAAATGATACTCAACAGTTAACCTAATAATTCAACAATTTTGTAATGATCATACAATAACTTGATATGCTGAAATGAAACTCGGCAACACTCGAGACACAAATGACACTTAACGAATGACTGAATAATGCAAGGAATTTATATGATCATTTTTTTAAAGTACCCTAGCTTTTTTTGGAGACAACTTGAATATATTTATATTAAAAAAAAGCTTTTATTCTGTTAAAAATTAAAAATTGTCCCCATTTTTATATATTTTATATACTTTTTTAATAATATATTTATTTTGAAAATTGTTTAAATCATTGCTGTTTAAAAAAAATTGTCAAATCATTTTTTTCAGAAAATTGTCGTATACAAACGTTTATTTAAGCATTGTTTACAAGTCCACTCACAAATCAAACTGGCTTTACACGAAAGGGTGATACGCTGCAGTCGTACCTGCTTTCATTTTGCCCCTATTTGCAAACGCAAGCATAAAGCCAATCCTCTTCAAAATTCCGGAAGCTGCGTATTTTATTCTTCTGAATTCTGATTGGCTGATTAGTGAAATGCCGCACAAACTTCCGGTGTAAACACAAATAAAAGTCGTTTGAAAGCGTTTTCGCGCATAAATCTTGTTTATTTTTATTTTTCAGAGAATTAAAATGGCTTAGCGCTTTTTGTTAATAATAATAATATGATTTTTAATATTCTAAATAAAACTTCAAATTTCAATTATTAGTTTTCAAGAATCTAGAAATATTTGTTCGTTATAATGAAATAAATAAGTAATATTTTATTTTGAGAGTATTTGTTTTGAACATCCTGAGAAAGAAAATTACATTTTAATGTTTTCTACAAAACTTCTGCATTTTATCCATGTTATTTACTATCTAACTATCATACATGACGATGAACAGTAACAAAATAATTTTCAGTAATTTCAACTTTTATTATTTTTTTCTTTTACATGCATAAAATTTTCCGATTCAAAGCAGGTTAAGAAGAAGAGAGCAATTTCTTCGAATATGAATTTTAAAGTTTGGTTAACTAAACTAATTTTCTAATTTTGCTTTATTTTTAAGTTTTGATTCTAATTTAATTTTTAAGCTAAATATTAATTCTCTAGCAGAACTACTTCCATACTTTCAATTAAGTTTTGATTATCAAGTATAGTGCGGTTTTTCTCTTGTGTATTTCTTAAATGAAAATTTTGACAAAAATCCATTGCAAATTTTATTGTCATGGATTTCTTAAGCTATCGGATTGTAATCTAATGGCATCAGGACAAACCTTTAGGTCCGCGCTCTTATGAGGGGCCACAACGAGGCTAAAATCTAAAATATATTATTTTAATCTTTGAAGAATAAAAGGATTGTATTCTTATCCATACCTATTCAATATTTTACTATTACTAACTGACCGCCAACATTTCATTTTTATCATGCTTCATAGTTCAACTAATCACACACGTTCAATTTTTTTTTCTGATGAACGCTTCACTGGTTAATAATAATATAAATAATTATGATAAAATAAAATAAAAGCTGTTCAATTATTCTGGAATTTGAAAGGTAATTGGATTGGGCCGTCAAATTGATTCGAATTTTCTCATCTCCACATAGGTTTAATAATATTTTAATTTTAATAGATGACCAAAAAAATCTCTTTATCCTTGTTGTAGCCGAAACAAAATTTGCGAAAAAAAATTACACTTAAAATTAATCACTAAAACTTTAACATGCGAACGCCATTGAAATAAATAAGCAATTCCAGCAAGCGCCTCGCTGAGAATGTTTAACGAAAGGAATCATGGGTAAAAACCGGATTACGGACCTAGGTGCTTGCAGGTGTGATTTTCCGAAAAAAATGACCTAGGCTGGATTCTCCTCCAAACTGGCTCGTAGGTTGTAAACACGTCGGAAATAAAAGTATGGTACCGAAGCGGGTTGAAAACGGGATTCCAGTGTAATTGTAAACCGTGCTATACGATCCAATAAATTGCGGAAAATTTTCCGGATTTGTCAAAAACATTTACGAAAACTGACTGTAGCCTCACAGATAGCTATACTTTCACAAACCTTTCTAGCGACAATTACTTAGCGACAAAATAAATTCTTTCACTTCGAAGTTTTCCGTCGTCGTGCGAAAATCATTGACAATTTTTGGACGGCTTCCAAAAGCCTGTTTCTTTTTTTATTTGTTAATACGGCTGTAACGACTAATGTTTTCGGTTACAGTACTGTCTATGACCGATAATTGATTGAAGTGCGTTTTAAACTTTTGTTTCCGTTTATAAGTTAAAATTAATTTTAATTTTTTTGTATGTGGTGTGTGTAAATTCTGTTGACCATATGCAGGGCTGCACAAAGGAATTCGTAAGTATTACTGACTATGGAAGTGATATGCTTAAAGTTGTTTAAAATTTTGTTTTTAATTGTGTTATGCATTTTCCTGCTGAGATATATTTAGTGTACTAATAGAAGATTGTGGAATATAAATAAATTCATATACAGGACTACGCAAAGAACAAGATACAATGCCGTTTATGGTTGGTAATTGCTGGAAGTGGGTTTTAAGTTGTGTTATGCATATTTTATCTGAATTAAATTTTAGCTTAATATGGGATGTGTACAAAAGTGTTTAGATAATATACAGGGCTGTACCAAAGAATTCGAGTATACTTTCATCTATTGGCTAAAATTGGTAAAAGTGAATTTTCTAACTGAACTAAATTTTAGCATGCTATGTACGATACATGCTAATCTATGGATCATTGCTCAAAATAATTAGATTTTTGACTATGAAAAAGGTAATTGTAAAAACTGGATTTTTAAATGTGTCATAAACTGTTTCTTTACGTATCTTTTTTCACATTATTTAATGTGAAGTTTTGTTACAGTTTTCTAGATCCGTTGGAAAGTGTTTCATAATTTATGTTTATAACGCAGGATTTTTCGTTGTTGTTTAGCATATTTCTAAACCATTTAATTAATTAACTATTATCATCACGAAAAATACTTTTACTTTGTTTAGAAACTATATGGAGAGAGACCTATCAAAATCTTCAGAAAACAATCGGTTTCCAAGATTTACCAAAACATTTGTGAAATAAAAGGCTTTTTTGGGACCTTTTAAATGTGTCTTATTTTATGAAATTGTTGGTTTTTGGCGTTTCTCATTGGTTCTTATTAATACAGGTCAGTTCCCAAAAGATTAGACAAACTTTATGAAGTAGTAGTACGCACACACACACACACACACTAGAGTTGAAAAGGCTAGAATAAACTCGGTTTAAACCTGGCAATAAACCGTTTTTTTGGGAATAAACCAGGTCTTTTGACAATAAACCTGGGAATAAACCGGGTCCATTGGAAATAAACCTGGGAATAAAACGGGTCTATTGGAAATAAACCTGGGAATAAACCGGTTTTTTGCAACTCTAACACACACACACACATAATGTATATAATCACCAATGTCGTAATCCATTTTTTCAGTCACACACCAGCTTTATCAACAACAACAGCAAAACAGGGTGTCTTACGCCAATTAAAACATAAATATCATCCACAACTGTAACTAGAAAAAACATATTTGCAAGCAATTTTCAACATACATACCTTGACTTACATGAAATGCTAGGATATCATGAAAAGTGATGGACGTGTACAGTATTGTGGCAATCGAAACACTATGAACTGTCAATTACATTGGGAAATATCAAGAGTATAGTTCAGCGCCTTTTGGATAAAGATGATAGCCATTTTTTCTATTTCTCGCGATATCCTCTGTTTCGCACAAAGAAAAGTTAGTATGTTTTAAATTTCATTAAAATATCTCCATTATCGTTAAAGTTATGAACAAAAAGCAGAATTCGGATTCGAGTGAAACGCCCTGCATTTTTGACTGAGTAAATGGATTGTGATCCTAGTTTCTTATACACTCATGTCTATAAATTAAGGGGAACTGAAATTTTCGCATGATTTTTTTTTTTGCGTGAAAGGATAAGAGTGAGATTTTTTGCGCTGTACAGTCAAGCTTAGCAGAAATGTAGACGCATAAAGAATCACACATATTAGCTGTTATTTTAAATGAATGATAGAAATATAAAACATGCCTTCTTTCGTCATTTGCACACAGGAATAAAAATGGACAGAAAATGTTGATTGCACATATAACGGAAATTTTAATATGGTGTATGTCCTCTTCTCACTGCAACGCATGATTGGCATCGGATGTGTATACTTTTAACAAGAGTGTCCTGAAGTTCCTGAGAGATATTCCTCTAATTTTGTTTCAGCATCCTACAGAGGTCATTTGTTGAACGTGTTGGGAGAATTACGGGCTGCAATGCTCTTCCCAAGGTAATCCCATGCATTTAGATCGGGGGGGGGGGGGTACGCAAGCCACTTCATACGGTCTATTCCTTCACTTTGCAGAAGGTTCTGAACGCAGAATGCACGATCAGGGCGGAAGTTGTCATCCATAAATATGAATCCATTTTCATTAGCACCACGAACATTCCTTACATTAGGTACCAAAACCTCCTCACAATAACGCTTAGCAGTAACGTTCCCTCTTTCCAATACCACGATGCGACGTCTGTACGGCTATTACTCATGACTCAGCCCACACCATTAACCCATATCTGTAATAGTAAACTTCAACAATATTTTCGGCGTTAACGGCAGTGACGATTTCACGCTAGATGTATTGATGTCTAGAATCAGACGAGAAACTAAATATGTTTCCGTCCGTCAAGAGAACATTGCTTCATTGCTGGTCAGTCTAGTTTACGTTCTCACGACACCATCGATATTAATTGCGTTTTCTTGCTCGGGTCAGTGGAATACATTTTCCAGATTTGCGGGCATTCAAACTAACGTCATTCAAGCACCTCGATACGGTTTGCCGCGAAATGGTCGTCATAGTGTTTGCGTGAAACTCTTTTACCATCTGGCCAGCAGTTAAGTGATGGTTTCTTTTCACTGTTACAACCATAAACCTTTCTTTTGTGGCATTGTTTTGTGTGATCTACCACTGCTGCGTCCTGAAATTAGCATTTTTCCACTGCACCTTAAGTTTTGGACATTAGAGTATAAAAATAGTTTGTTGTAGTGTGTGCTACCATCACTTAAAAATGTTACAGTTTTTTTAACATCCTCCATAAGGGAAAGATTTTCAGAAGTGGTGTAATTATCAGATTATATCTAATATATATTAAAAAGGTAAAACATGTCTGTCACTAACGGTGCCATTATAACGATGGAGGTAACGGCCTGTTCTATATCACTTCCGCCTTAACCGCCCATTAATCCTCTTCTATCAATGATATAATTTCAATTTTTACACCATCGATTGAAACAAAAAATCCATTAAAATTTGCTTTCAATTCAAATTTGTTTGAAAACTGTAGGTCAATTTACTGATTGTTGTACGATATTTACGTGTTTTTCAAGCATAATGTAAAAAGAAATTCCGAACGATATATTTTTTTTCTAAATGAATGTAAACACAAAAATATTCACACAAAAATGCTTTTTGCTGTAGCTTGTTCTCTCTCTCTCTCTCTCTCTCTCTCTGTATATATATATATATATGAGTGTTTTCAATTAAAAGCGAATTTTGCCCATATTCTGTACACCTGGCAGTATTTTCTCGGGTAGCCTGAATTGAATAATAGTAAACGAGTGGTAAAAAAAAAAAAAATATTTTGTTTTCGCTTTATACTGTCTAAAAAAGTTAGCTTATTTGTTTTATCGAGTTAAATACTGGAAAATATTAATATTTACTCAATATTTTTACACGAAGTAAGTGCCCTGATAAATTTTCTTTTGAGTCTATTGTGCTTATGCATTTATACAACACATTCTGGCACTTAACGCACACTTCTGGTGCAAAAATATACTTCAACATTTACATGCGCGTGTCATACACCACGTCGTGTATACAAATGAAAGTCTAAAAAGAAGAAAAGTATATGATTTAAGATTTTTACGTTAAGAAATGTTGTACGTACCATTGTAGGTTTTTGCTTCGTATTTTCTGATTGTTTTTTTAAAATTTTTCTGGTATTTATTATACTTTTCAATGTTCTTTATTGGACTTTTATACTACGTATAGCAGAAAAATAATTTTTGCAAAGGAGGGTGTGCCGGTAATACGACAGATATTCTTAGGAATAGAAAAAAATATAGTCTCAAATTTTAGGTGAGTGAAATACGCCGGAATATACAGTGTATGTTATTCATTAAGAAGTTTGCTTAGTTACAGTGTATGTTATTCATTAAGAAGTTTGCTTAGTCAAAAAAGTTGTGTCATTAATATTTTATTAGCCGTCTGAACTATAGGAAAACTACATTATCTTAAAGAAAATCACATGAGAAAAATATTATGCAAAAATATACAAACCATGTAAACTTAGCTTCAGATTACGAATGCCAACATTCATTTTGTCGTCAATGTATAATATCCTTAATGCATTCGTAACAATTTCGTTTGAAGGTAAATAATTTGATTTGTTTTAAATAAAGATTTCTCATATATATAGAACTGATTTGATCTCTTTTTAATATTATTTCACTTTCAGCATGCTATTTTTTCAAATTTGATGTATTCAGATAACATAATTTTGCCGTTGCTAGGTGTCGGCTAATAAAGCACTAAAGACATCAGTCACTAGGGTTAATCATACAGGATGCAAATGAAAGTAAAGATACATTCAAATAACAGTTGAACGAATAACACTAGAATTGTGAGAAAAGTTTCTACCCATAAGAAAACGACTATACAGTATCATAGGGATTGTGCAGTGATGAGAAAAATTGTAGTGTTCCTAGCGACAACATTTTGAAGTTATCGACCCTATCTCAAAAACTATGAGATATAGACAAATGAAGTCGGTTAAAAAATGTATAGCATTCTCAATGTACTTTGAAATGATGTTTTATAGGTAAAAATAGCTTTATTTCAGGCTCTAAAACATGTTTTGATATCTAATCCCGATTATTTAAATGTATCATTAATAGCATCCGTAAGACTAATAGCGTCTGTTTGCTACAAGAATGTAAACACAAAAATATTTACATCGAAAAGCTTTTTGTTGTAGCTAGTGGTCTCTCTGTCCCCCCCCCCCCTCTCTCTCTCTCTCTCTCGCTATATATATATATATATATATATATATATATATATATATATATATATATGTATAGATAGTAGATAGATACATAGATAGATAGATAGATAGATATAATAAAACATTTATATATATATATATATATATATATATATATATATATATATATATACAATTTGCTTTGTAATTGATCGGGCAATTTGAGTTTATAAATTTGGCTCATGCCTATTTACTCAAGCAGAAATCAATTACATTTTACTTATATTAGTGGAATATTGCTCTTGATAAAATGTTCCACTATATGTTTCCAACTGCTTCTTTTAATAATTTTCATCTTCTATACATTGGATTTTTTTTCTCCACATATCTTTAAAGTATTTTTCCTCAATTATTTTAATTTTGAGAATCTTACATTTTTGGATATATATATATATGTATTGTATTATAATTATTGGTTTATCTATTCTCGATTATTTATATGGTTTAATGGTTATTATTAACAAAAGTTTTTTTATATCTATCTATCTATCTATCTATCTATCTATCTATATATATATATATATATATATATATATATATATATATATATATATATATATATATATATATATATATGTAATAGAGAAATCTATCAGTGTTTTCATTAAAAGCGATTTCTACCCGTATTCTATACACTTGGCAGTATTTTTTCGGGTTGCTTGAATTGTTTGGTGGTAAATGAATCGTGAAAAAAAATATTTTTTACTATATACTATCTAAAAAAATGGTTTATTTGTTTTATTGAGTTAAATACTGCAAAAGATTAACATTTAACCAATATAGATAAATTAGCCGAGGTAATTTTCTTTTGAATCTTTTGTGCTTATGCATTTATACCGCACATTCTGGCACTTAACGCTCTCTGATGCAAAAATATTCATCAATATTTACACGTGCTTTTCATACGCCATGGCGTGTATAAAAAGAAGAAAAGTGTAAACAGTTAAGAAAAGTACATGATTTAAGATTTTTACGTTAAGGAATATTGTATGTATCATTGCAGGTTTTTGCTTCGTATTTGCTGATTTTTTTATGTTTTGGTATTTATTATAGTTTTCAATGTTCTTCATTGGGTTTTTATACTACGTATCTATGAAAGGTTTTTTTTGCAAAGGAAGGTGTGCGGGTAATACGGCAGTTATACTTAGAAATAGAAAAAAATACAGTCTCAAATTTTAGTGTGTGAAATACTCCGGAATATACTGTGTAGTTATTTATTAAGAAGTATGCTTATTCAAAGGAGTTGTGTCATTAATCTTTTATTAGCCGTCACAGCTATAGAAAAACTACATTATCTTAAAAAAATTATATTTTTTAAATAAAACACAGTTTTAAATATAACTAACACATGCAAAGATGGAAAATTTATTTTAATAAAAAAATAAATTGTATGGCATGTGTATTGTTGTCGATGATTGACACGCTGACCACATTTAATTTGATTGTCTTACAAAATAAATTGTAACTTGCTTACATTATGTTAACTTTATTTGTAAATGTGCATCTATCTCATGATGCCACATTTCTGAAGGCGACTGTGACTATTTAAGCCGGTGTTTAGATATAGAAAAACAGGGCTTCGAATAAAGTTATTTTTGCATTTTATAGGAGTAGATTTTATATTAAATCAAGGCGGTGCAACATTTTTGTACCTGATTTTTTTCGCTATTTCTAATAATTTTTGAGAAAGTGTACATAATTTTCATATATAATTTGTAGGGGTGCTACAATCACATTCTATTGATAGAGCATTGTCGTTTTATTATAGGTAGACATTTGTTCTACAGCAATTCTATCTTTTCCCATTCAAATATTGTTTGAGAGTATCTGGACTTTAGTTTGTATCCTGTATTTCTTAATAAATAGAAGATACAAACGTGTAAGGAAAATATATTTAAAGAAAAATATTCTTGAGTAAAAGTATTGAAGAAATATTCATATTTTGCAAATTTTTTTCGGACACAAATAGAAATAAAAAAATGTTTTTTAGATAACTAAAAAAAAAAAAAAAAAAAAAAAAAAAAAACTAACCGTTTTTATTTGCATTATATATTCAATAAACATGTTTCTTAGTGTTTTATTAGCGGTTAGTTAGCTACAATAAAATTATATTATCTAAATAAATCAAATATGAGAAATATCATGCGGAAACATTAGAGCCATTGAAACTTGGATTCAAATTACCAATTATTTTATTAGTTTCTTTCTGCAATGCATTAGCATTAGTAGGGTTTGGGGGTAATTGTATTTTAATTAAAAAGATATAAACATGAACAGTAATCGGTTTGTGGTTGATATATTTTTAATCAACTTTAGTTTCATAATGATATTTTTCCTGTTTGATTTATTAGATGATGTAATTTTGCTTTAAGGTGACGGCTAATTAAATAATTAACCAACTTCTCACGAGAACTTTTTTTGAGAATCTTTGCATTTTTAACATACAGATATTTTCCTTATCAACTGTTATTAATGCCATGGGACATATTTGGCTTTTATTGTTGATTTATTGGCTGTTTTTTGCATGGCAAGAACACTTGCCCGTGGGAAACAGCACAGTTAAATGAAAGTTCATGAAACAATGCCACATCTAGGGATTAGACTTTATCTAAAAAAAAATCCCAAACGGCTCGGCCTACAGGCACAGGTAGATTTCGAAGATGCCGACCGTGAGGCGCCTGTTTGTTGGGAATTGCGGAAGAAATGACCTTTTTGCCATGATTCCGCAGATGGGAACCACCCACTTCGAAACCTAACTTAATTGCAGGCGGAGCCGGCAGGGTTTTTTTGTTTTTACTATAAGGGTTGGTCCTATAAAAAACTTGACAGTATAAAAGTTTTAGATAATATTAAGAGGATCAATAATAAATTTAAGCGGATTTGATATCTTGTGAATTGACGAAGTTATGATTTTTTTTTCTAAAACCCCCCTTCCCCCCCCCCGTTTGGGGCCATTTTTAATGATATCAAAATATCTGTCATACATAAATTTTCGGCCCTTTTCCTAGAAGTAATAATAACTTTAAACGGATTCGATACGTATCATAAGTAAGAAATTATGAGGTTTTTTTCTGTTTTCACAAAAAGCCTCCCCCCCATTTCCCCCCCTTGGTTCGATTTTGCCCATTAACGAACTTGACCGAGATTTTATGTATCAGTTTGGAAGAGATTTATGCAGAATTTTTCCAGTTATCGTGTCCATAAAAAAATGACATAGATAGATAGATAGATAAAGTTTTGAACTGGGGGTGGTTTTGGGTTCTGGGAGTCATGATCGGCGTAGATCTGCAAATATTTTTCAAAAATTCCAATTTAGGTGAGAATGTAATAGGTAGTATTTCTTACGAAATCTACCTAAAAAAGAACACAAGAGGTAATAATGGAGAATAAAAAATAAGTACAAAATGAATTGTTGTTTCTTTTACAGAATTGATTCGTACTGTTTCAACTTTTGAACACACTATTTTAAAATAGCAATCTTCTCCTTACTTAATAACAAATATCTATCATTAAATAACACAAATATTACTTTTCGAAATTAGTGGTAAAAATACTGAAAATATATGTCGGTAAGAGATACTCCCATGGCGAACGAATGGGTTAATACCACAATACATTGTGATTAAATTTGTTTGTTAATAAATAGTATATATAAACGAGTAGGCAAATTATTATCAAAGAAAGAAATTTCGAGGCTCTTTGTGTAAATTAATTGGCTAAATACCATTTATCTTTTGGGGAGTTTTAATGAAAATAAATAAATAAATAAATAAATAAAAATAAAATTAAAAAAACATATCTCTACAAGAAAACTGACTACTTACATTTTCATTTTTCATTCTTCATTCAATCATATTAGTGTTCATTAGTATTTTATTTGCCGTCACCTATCAACAGAAAAATTATATTATTTAAAAAAAAAAAAAAGTACCAAATGTGAAAAATATCATGCTAAGATATTCAAGCCATGTAAACTCTGATTCAGATTACCAATACCTATATTGATTTCTTTCTATTTCACTTCAGGTTCTCTAGCGAACAATAGCTATTTTGCTGCTGACATTTAAAACCAGCGACAACTCTCTATTGGTCCAACTAGAGGGCGCTGCAATCGCAACTCAGACGTTTTCTCATCCCCTGTTCGGAAATCTCTCTGCAAAGCTCTCTTAGACATCTCTCCAGATATAACTCTTTCCTCCATCAAAAATAGATACTCTTTGACGCAAATTTTACAAGGCGATAAAACTTCTCTTGCTGGAATTTTGTACCTGGCATCGGAAATTTGTAAAATAGGTGAGTCATGTGATTTAAAAAATTATACTTAATGAATTAGAGCGATTTCTTCGTAAGTAGATGACTGGATACATAGAATGCGTCACGTTTTTCGCGCCGTGTTTCATTTCTTAAAGGAAATCAATAAATTTTCGCCGCCTAGCAAAACAAGAACTATGAATGGGCCGGTCTTGAAGTTCGTTTAGGCTGAAGCGTGAGTGGAGTTTGAATTAGACTCGTACAGTTTCATGACCTTATGCGGCATGAATGTATTATTTGTATCTCAAAATAAAAAAAAAATAACATTAACTTCAAACATGTGTCTAAAAATTTGCATAAGTTAAAAACTGATTTATCTAAATGTTAATTAATTTGATCATGTTATATTTGTTGATATATTTGCAACTTTTTGTATCATATTTTATAGATTATTATATAAAATTTGAAACAAAGACTCGGCAAAATTAAAATTTAAATATCGATTAAAAGTTAGTAATTAAAGATTTGCATTTAAGCAATAGAAATTGTTGTAATAATATTTATCTATTTTTTAATACTTCAAGTATTTTATTACGGATCATTATTATTTTTTAACGAGTTTACATTTTTTTTTTTAATCTGACTATTTATTTATGTTTTTCGTTTACGTTATTTTTCGTTGCATTTCTCGTAATACGTTATACGATATTATTATCAATTTCATCGCTTTATGCATGTATTATTTATATCTCAAAGTCGATAAAATAAAACTAACTTCAAACATGGGTCAACTGATTTTAGTAAGTTAAGGATAGATTTGTTTTTCACTGTATTATATTTGTTAAAGTTTTTACACGTTTTTCAATGTGTTCTCTACATTATTATTGTAAAATTTGAATCAAACTTTGATTAAAATTAGAATGTAAGTATTTGTTAAAAATCAATATTTGCAAATTTGAATAAGGACGATAGAAAATGTTTTACTTATTTTGTTTTACTACAAATATGTACATTAAAACCTTTTTAAATTTTGTTAAAAATTTTTAAAAACTAACTTGAATATTTATATATGTTTTCCGTTTGTGAAATATGGAAGTTGATTTAAACTACTATGGTTTCATACCTTTATATGCAATGAATGTATAATATTATCATAAATAATTATAATTATTATTATTATCTATTATTATTACCATTTATATCTCATATCTAAAGAAAATAACACGAACGTTTCACACGTTTTTAAACATTAACTAGAGTTAACAACTGATTTATCTAATCATAAAATATTATATTTGTTCACATATTTAAAATTTTGTATGTTATAATTTATGCAAAATTTAAATCAACCTCTTTAAAATTAGCATTTAAGAGTCGGGTAAACATCAAAACTGAAAAAAAAAACTGAAAAAAACCCAGATAACAATTGTATAAAAGCTTTCATATTTTTTTACTTCAAATATATATATATATATATATATATATATATATTACAAACATCGTATATTTTGTCAATGAACTTTTAAAAACCAACTGACCATTTATTTAGTTTTTTTTTTTTAATGTGATATGGAGTTTGAATAAAATCTCTGTTCTTTCATAATTTTATGAATGCATGAATGCATTATTTATATTTTCAAATCCAAAAATAACACTAACTTCAAATATTTGGATAATAAATATTATGGAATAAGAATTAAATTCTCTAAGGTATATTATATTAATTGATATATTTACATTTGTTTGTATCATATTCTATAGGTTATTGTAGGCGATTTGTAAAATAGCCCCCCCCCCCTCCTTACCCCCAGCGAAAAAGAAAACTAACTTCAACATTTGCTTACTAATTACCTTGAGTTAAGAATTGATTCCTCTAATTATAAATTATTTTATCATATTATATGTGTTGATATATTTACAGATTTTGTGTTACATTTTGTAGTTTATTATGTAAAATTTCAGATAATGTCTCATTTAAATTATTATTTCAGTATGAAATAAAAATCCGCATTTAAACCATTGCATGAAAGCAATAGCAACTATTGTAATATTCTCCCCTTTTATTTCATTTCTATTTTTTTTTTCATTTTTCTACTTCAAATATTTTTATTACAAACTTCGTAAATTTTGGCAACGAACTTAAAAACTACATTTAACTATCTATTTATGTTTTATTTTGTGCGGTATTAAGTTTGAATTAGACTCGTACAGTTTGATTATCTTAAACAGCAGGAGTGCATTATTTATATTTCAGAACCTAAAAGAAATAGCACTAACTTATACATATGCCTGATAACCAGGTCTTTACAAATTTGATAAAATCTGGTAGCCAGCAAAAAATTCTAGACGTTAGTAAAAAATATTTACCACCCCTTCCTCCGTCATTTATTTTAAAAAAACGCAAAAGTTTTTTTTTATAAATGATAAAAAAGAATAACTAGCGTAGTTTAGAATTATTAATTACATACTGTTTAGATTAGTACATAATTTAGAAAGTTAGTATAAATTAAGTTTCCTAATGAAACTTATCAAAATTATATATCTCTTGAAAGAAAAAAAAGGAAACGAAATACTGTAAAATAAATAATTATCTATCACTGTTAAAAATTTGCAGCAAACTGTCCAGTCATATAACCGTTTTTCGTGAAAACGGTTACATAACCGTAATTTAAAACTTTATTCTAACCATATTATTGCCCATATTATGGTCAAAATCGAGTTAAATTACGGTTATGTAAACGTTTTCTATAAAAACGGTCGAATGACTGGACAGTTTACTTGAAACTTAACTGTGTATGTTAACAGTGTATGTTAAATAATTTGTCAAATGCCGATTTCTCATTCATACAAAATAATTATTTCCTCTTCCTGGATAATTGAGCGTATACTGCATATATTAGAAAGTCTGAATGAATAAATGTAGAGTATCATAAGAGAAGCAATTTTTCTTTACAAAAATCAACTGTTTTGGGAAAATAATTTCAAAATATATAATTTTATGACATTTTTTCTCCACAAATAAAGAGTGGTCTCAACCTTTCGTGTCATATCGACTTAATTTTCAGTGGTCATGTAATTAAAAGTTTTCTCACGCACATTCCTGCCACCACAATTTTCGGAAAAATTAGAAACCGAACCCCTGTCACGAAAAACATTGCTAAACAACCAGTACCAGACACCTGTTTCTAAACTAGGGTGGCGCCGATCTTTTGTGCAGTGTGTGTGATGCACACAGGAGCCAAGCATTTTAAGAAAGGAAGGAATTTTTTAAAAATGCATATTATTCTTTAATTATATTTGAATTAATTATTCTTGAAATGTTAATTAAGTTAAAAAAATTTCTTCAAACGAATTGCTTATAATCATTTATATGTTATTATTCTTTAAAATCAATGAGATAATTTATTATATTTAATTCTGAGCACAAAAAATATGATTTAAAGCTTACAAATATCCTGAAATTTTTTTAGCAATGTATCCAATTATAGATGTCACAGAGGCTGTATTGACACCATTTCTTACCATATTATGAAACCTCCCCCCCCCCAACATTCTAATCACGTGATGTGCTAGCTGGCTAGAGGGGAAAAGAATAGCCTTTTCTGTGCATGAGATAGAAAATGCCTTTTTAACTTAGTTCTGCCATTAGAAGTACGAGTACGAGAAAAGAGGCAGATCACTGCTTGCTACGCTCGAGTAGGAGTGGCGGAGAGAAACTAGTCGTTGGGGGCCACCGTAATACTTACCCATCATGGATATGCATAATGTAAAATATTAAAATAAAAATATGTAAACTACTTATAAAATGCATTGCAATTCAAATAAAATCGTGGCTTGATGACGTCATAAACTTTAAAGGCTCGATTACTGAATTGCTTGAAAGAGGTTTTTCCTTATAACTCCAAAAATAATAATCCTATTAACTAGCGGTTTATTGCATCTGATTAAGCGTCAAATTTCCAATTAAAATGTATCTTTAAAGTGAAATTTGGATGAAATACAGGGTCATGAAAAATCGAAGACTGTGGAAAATAGGATTCCGACTATCTCGGCAACTAATAATCCAATCGACTTCATGCTTTATGCAAAATTTATGTTTTTTTTATTGTCTTTTATATTCATTTCTTAAAATAAACAATTTCGAAAATATTTATATACCTTTTATCAGAACGAATATTTCGAGAGTCCGAAAAAAATAGTTCCGGTTAATCGAGGTTATTGAAATGAAATAGGCTTCTTCCCATTATTACATACTAAGTACATACGAAATTGCAAGTCTCTATCTCAATTTTTTCGGGAGATAGAGCGTTTACAGACACACAGACACACAGACGGACGGCAATTTTTTTTTTTCTAAAAATATGTTTTTCGGAATCTCCAATGTCTGAAACGTGTAAATCCGTCAAATTTTTTTTTTTCGATTTTCAAAACGATTACAAGACTTACCCTATATTACGTATGATGGGTAAGTAATACCCTATACTACGTATGATGGGTATGTAAAAATGCCGTTTGTGTTCCTTTCTTAGATCAATTTTTGTGCAAAATAAATAAATAAATAAATAAATAAATAAAAACGCTAGATTAAATAACTTTGTCGCCGGTGGAGACCTAGCGACCGCAATTACTATTATTCGATAAGATTTGATTTCTCTATAAATTAACTATTTTATCATATTATAATAATCGATACATTTACAGCATTTGTATTAGTATAATTGGAATTTCATTATTAATTAAAAGTTAATAATTGAAGACTTACAAACAGACAAATTGTTAAAACATAATAAATTTTCACTTGATTCATTTTAACACAATTATTATGTTTGATAAATAATTCATATGAGTTTTAAATTTCCAACTGAGTTTAAAAGAGTCCAGACCAGGATTCGGACCAAAAACCTCTTCGCTGAAGCTGACAATGTTCTGCCAACTAAATTGTATTTGTCGGATTCGTCCAGGGTATCTTGACCAGTTGACAGAGTATTGCCAGCTTAAGCCAAGAGGTTCCTGGTTTGATATCCTGGTCTGACGAATCCTGGCCTGCATGCTTTTTCACTCAGTTGGAAAATTACAACTCTTATAATGAATTTTATTTACTTTAATCATTTTACTGCAGATTTCATAAATTTTATTAACGAGTTTAATTTTTTCATATACTTATTAACACATGTTTTCCGTTTATGTTATTACTTTTTTTTATTATTATTTTAATCGAATTTCGTTTTATCCCTTTCGGGTCTGAATTTTTTTCCCAAATTTGGAAAAAAAATATTTTTGCGTTGAGAAAATTAAAAAGTAGCTATCCAAATCACAAAATTTAATGTTTACTGAAATTTAAGGAATACGTCATTTACTGAAATTTAACGAATATAGTTATTTTGCCTACTATTAATATGGTAATAGGATAAAGGAGAATGTTTGTAGACGTTTGGAAAACGTCGTATTACAACATGATTAAGAGGACACAAGAACTTTCTAGTATTTTTACTTTCTTCTATCTTTACAAGAAGAACGTATTGGATTCATGAAAATATTCTACTTCCGGTTTTCGACGGATTTATACGTTTTAGAAGGTCCTGAACACGATTTGACTGTTTTTAGAAAATATCTAACTATGAGTCTATGACTTTGTATGTCTGTATGTATGTATGTGACAAAACTTTTGTGGGCGCTCTATCTCAAGAACTAATGCATGAAATTTAATAAAACTGTATATTCAGTTAGTCCCTGATATAAATTGGTGCTGATTAGTTTTCAGTGAAAATCGTTCAACAGGTGGCGCTGCTATGCTGCATTTTTCGCTATTTCTGCAATAACTCTTTTTCAAGGACTAATACACTTATTTTCATCAAATTTCAGATTCAGTTAGACCTTGACATAAATAGACGCTGAGTACGTTTTGGTGTAGATATCCCAACAGGTGGCGCTGCTATACCACTTTTTTCATGATTTTTACAATTGCAATATGCACGGAATTTCATCAAACTTCAGATTCTGTTTGACATTGACATAAATAGATGCTGCTTACATTTTGGTGTAAATAGCCCAACAGGTAGCTCTGCTATGTTACTATTTTCATTATTATCACGATAACTATATCTCAAGAACTATTGCACGGATTTTTATCAAATTGCGCAGATAAATCTGTTAATGAAATTTGTTTACAGAATATTGGCAATTGGCCTCTATGTGAAAGAAATTTTTTTGCCTTTTTAACACTTTCCAACCTAGTTGAAAAGTGTTTATGACTTCGGTTTGTCTGCCGTCTGCCGTCTGGCCGTGATCTAACTCGCGTAAATATACTGGCATCTCCCTGAAATTTTTGTATGGTATTGTCGTTTACTATAGAATGTTCCTTATTTAAACTGAAGTGTGTAGCACTTACGTTTTTTTACAGGGACAGTCAAAAGTATTCCGTTACATTACAGTTAATGAGAAATAATCGTTTCAAGTGCATTTTGATGATGCTACGTCATTTAAAACATGATGAAATTGATGTATAATTATGAAGCGCATTAAAACATACTTTTGTAGAATATGGGGTGAAAAGCATTCTGTTACACATGAATCTATAGGGAAAAATCGTTTGCAGTGTAATTCAGTGATATTTCTTTATTTAAAACATAATTTAAATTATATGCATTACTGCGGTGCACTATAAATTGCTCTCTTGTGTGCATTGCGTTTATTTACAGGAACATACAAAATATATCGGTTACAGTACATGTGTGATATCTACAGTCTATGTGTAATAAGTGCGTTTTCAATTTTGGTTTGCATTTTTAAGTTTAACTAAATTTTTTCATAGTACATATGTGTATGTACTCGATTGATCCTATACAGGGATACACAAGGGAATTCGTAAGTATTACAGACTATTGGAATGAATTACTTAAGGGTAGTTTTTAATTGTGTTGCGCATTTTCCTGCTGAACTATATTTAGTAGACTAATAGAAGTTTGTGGATTATAAATAAATTCATCTACAGGGCTACGCAAAGAAAAAGATACACTGTCGTTTACGGTTTGTAATTGCTGAGAATGAGTTTTAAGCTGCCTTTTATCTTAATATGTGGTGTGTACAAATGTCTTCAGATAATATACAGGGCTGTACAAAAGATTTCGAGGGCATTTCCATCGATTGGCGAAAATTTCTAAATGTGAATATTCTAACTGAACTAAATTTTACCATGCTATATATCCACATCTATTGATCATATACAGGGCTGCACAAAAGAATTCGACTAATTTTTTGATTCTGGAAGGTAATTTCGAAAACTGTATTTTTTGAATGTGTTATATGTTTTCTAAACTGTTTACATACATATCTTTTTTCACTTTTTTAACGGTGAAGTTTCATTACAGTCTTTTGGCTGTGTTGGAAAGTTTTTCATAATCTATACTTGACACATGATTTTTCGTTCTTGTTTTAAGCTTCACTGAGAATTAATCTCACACTGTAAATGGATGTGCTTGAATATGAGAACGAGAATTTTCTTTTTCTAAATAATTTTGATTCTAAAATGTGTATTCACTTTTCACACAGTTAAGTAGCTATACATATTTAAAACTTCACACATAAATGAAAAATATCAAATTATATTTAACAAATGCTGTTGCTTATGTACAATAAAAAATATTAATACCATTAACACGATTGCGTTTGCATGACCTATAGGGTGCGTGCAATCTTTGATTTTTATACCAGTAATTTTAAAAAGATATATTTGTTTTATTTTATCACAGAGTTTTTGTGATTAAAATAGGTGAATGTTTCTTTTTGGAATTACCGGTGTTAAAATATCAAAAATACGCAGGAGACGCTCGTCGCGAAGGGGTTAAAAAATACGGTATACTTATAATGTTTTTTCAGACTGTGCACGTGGACAGCTTTAGTATAGTCGCCATTTTAAACTAAACGGTATTTCTCGATTTTTTACTTTTTTTGTGATGTGGTTCTTTAACTTTGTGCAAGTGGCTCCATTTATTATCATTTACCATGTTCAGGTTTGGTAAGTTCCAAGTATCTTATAGATATTTTATCTGCTACACGATAGAAAACATAGTTTTTGTTAACACAGTTTGCAAGTTTTTTTCTAATAAATTATGTATATCTAAAAGGTAAAAAAAGAGAAATGATTCATTATCTAGCAGGAAGGTTTAAAAAATATAATGTAACTTTTTTCGAGCTACCTATGGTTCCGAAAAGCGTTTCTTTACATTCAGAAACCTTTGAACCCAATAGATTTCCGATATAAAAAAAAACATTTCTGAAACAAAAGTTTCTTTTGCTGCGCGTAATTTTTCAGAAACGTTACGAAATAGTTTTTACAGTGTATTAATCAGTTTTTCAACCCGGTATCAACAAGAAATATCGGTGTTTCAGAGGCTATCAATTCTCAAGTAAGCAACATTTTCATTTTTTTCAAACATGCCTAACAGAAAAACATGCTAAATTAACATTATGTTTTTACTCTTGCATGTATAAATTCTGTTACACATCTGAAAATGTTTACTTGACAGTATAAAAAATGATATTTTGTGGTGATACCGAGTTAAGAATATTGTTCAATACACTGTAAAAACTACAACGTTTCTGGAAACTATGTGCAGCAAAAGAAACTCTTGTTTCAGAAACAGTTCTTTAAATCTTTGAAATCTATTGGTTTCTGAAAATAAAAAAAAACGCTTTTGGGAATTGCGTGTATAATTCGGAAGAGGTTATTTTGTATTTTTGTAAAATTTCTTGCTATATATAGACACATTTTTCTTTTTACAGTGCAGATTTTTGCAGATTTCTTGTCAAACTTTGAATGTTTAAAAAAGAAAAATAAATGAGCACATGTTGCATAACTTTTGAGAAGAGGTATATCAAAAATAAGAACATGTTTTTTTTTTCAAATTTAAGTAATGTACCTTGGAGCTGTTCTAAGTACACGATATGCTTGAAAATCAGCACTCATGTCTAAATTATATGTAAGTCAGTTTTAACAGTACAAAACGTAAAAATGGATGACTTTTACTGAGATTATAAATTAGGTACAGTAACATTAAATGTAATATTAATAAAGACTTTCGGCTACATATATTTCTTACATTTTTTTTATATACAGGGTGTTATACAAAATAGTTCAAATTTTATTTCAACTTTTTTTTTTGCTACAAAATTTGCACCTTTTTTTCAGATTTTATGGTTCAAACCGTACTCCTATACGGCAACTTGAAAATTTTGTATTAGTTTTTGAAATGCGAACGGACTTACGGCACTCGTTCAATTTTCCTTTTACTTTTGCCACGAAAAATCCCATTTTTTGACAAGTCTTATGATTCAAACAGCTTTCTGATACGACGATTTGTTCTAATTTCATGAATTTTTAAAATCATAACTTACTTTTAGATTTCTGTGAACTATTTTTTTTTTCGATTGCGAAGAAAAATCCGACTCTTAGAGAAGTGGTGCAAACCGGCTCAGAACGACATTTTGTCATTTTTTTAATGAATTTTTTTGAAATGTCAACGAATCTATGGTACACCCAGAACACATTTTACCATTGATAACTAAGTAGTTAGTTTTTTTCTAGTGGTTCGTTCCTTTTTTAACACTTTCGAATATAGTTTAAAAGTGTTTATGAATTCGACTTGTCTGCCTGTCTGTCCGCCCTCGTTCATGCGTAATTCCCGTAAATATAATCAGATTGTCATGTAATTTTTATATGTTGTTGATATTTAATATAAAATGTTCGGTGTTGAAAATGACGTGTGTAGCTTTTATAGTTTGTTTACAGAGATATAGAAACAAATTCCGTTACATTATGGTGTATGGGGAATAATCGTTTCCGATACATTTTAATGTTGTTACAGTACTTCAAACATAATGAAATTGATACGCATCACTGATGTGGATTAAAACATGCTTTTTCAGGAGTATAGAATAGGTAGCGTTTAAAGTTCATTTACAGAAATGCAGTAAAAAATTCCATTAAATTATGATCCATTGGAGAGGGGGGAAAAGGGGGGAGAAAATTTTTGCAATGCATTCTTATTATATAGTATGATACTTCAAACATAGCGAAATTAAAAATGATCACATAGTTCAACTAGAACATGTTTTCTATAGAGTATGGAGTACGTTATAAAGTACGTCTCAAAAGTATATAGAACACCATTTTTTTGGAATTAAGAGTTAACTAAGCGAGTAAGAAAGACGAAATAAATTATGCTAATAATATAGTGATGAAATAAAAATAATAAAATACTCAAGCAACTTTTAACAGTCATAGATTTAATATAAAAAAAAATGCTGTCCCAAAAATATATAGACAACCGGTGTTAAAAGCTGATTTAAGTACTGATATCTAAAATTTGCATATTCCAAGGTCATGTACTTGTGACGAACTAGTTTCCTGAGGTAAAAGCGAATCTGTCTTTCCGTTTCCGACTGATTTCTAAGATGCGTCGCAATGTGCAGTTTTCCAAAATGGAAATTTTGCAAATCTATCGTGTAAGGGCTCGTGGATGGAAAGTTCTATACATTGCAAGAAAAATTGGACGCAGCAAGGTTGGTATTTACCATATTCTGTCAAAAGGTGAAAATTTTGAAACTAAATCCAAATTCTCGAAGGCCGAAAAAACAAAAAGATCTAAACGGCAAGAAAGGGAAATTTTGAGATTAGTTTCAACCCAAAACCTGTCTGCACGGCCAGTTTCTAAAAAAGTAAGCGTTCCAGTATCAAAATCCACGTTCCATCAACGACTGCAGGCACGTACATTTCTTGATTATCGCTAAATCCGTCGTTCGCCAAAATTTACAAAACGGCATAAAGACGAAATCACATGAATTCGACAGATGAATAGTTGAGTGTTCTTTTCAGTGATGAAAAGATATTTAATTTAGATAACCCCGATGGTTGAGCATATCACTGGCACGGTATTCGCAAGAAACTACGAACTTTTTTCAGCTTACAGCAAAGAGCAGTTCACTCTTGGTGTGGGGAGCATTTTCTTATAATGGAATAACCGATATTGCTTTTTTGAAAGGTCGTCAATGTTCCGAAGATTACCAAAAAACTCTTGAAGTACAGTTACTTCTATTTGGAAAGTTGCTAGATGGGGATAAATCGATATACCAGAAAGACAATTGCTCCATTCACGTGTCCAACTCTACAATGCAGTGGTTTAGACAAAACCAAGAATCTGTTATGGACTAGCCAGCCATAAGGCCTGACTGGCACCCAATAGAGAACTTCTGGGGAATATTAGCTAGAGACGCATATGGTAAAGGGCGTCAATTTGCAATGGTTCAATATTTAAAGTTGCAAATTGAACGAAGTTGATTTTCTTTAAAGCCAAAATTTCTTCAAACTCTTGTATTGGATATGCCTTATCGAACTTTTGAAGTAATTAGAAAAAAACGGTTTAAAATTTTGAATGTTAAAGGAAAAAAATTAGTTTTCTATAAACTTTTGGTGCAGTAAAATTTAAGTTTTAATTACAAGTCTGTGATTGTGTAATTTTACTTTTGTATAGTATTATTTTTGTCTTGATATAATTTATAATTATAAAATGTTTTGAAATTTTTACTCCTCTTTTTCAATTGTAAAATAATAAAACCCCGTTGTCTATAAACTTTTGGGACGCACTGTATGGAGTACGTTCATTTATAGGGAAGTAAAAAAAATATCGGTTACAGGACGGACTATAATGGATTTCATTATATGAATAAATTAAATGTCTTCTTAATATTCTGTAAGTGTTGGAAGGTGTTTCAAAATCTGTGCATGATTTTTCGCTTTTGTTATGTTACTAACGTAAGTGAATTTATATAATGAATTTTCTATAATTAATTTCAAAACTTTTACTTTAAAAGTATGTGAGCTTAACGACAGCAATTAATGTATAAGATTACTACAAAAAGTTTTATTTCGTATCGAAAATACCTGACTATATTTCTATATATTAGAAGAAATAAAAAGACCCATGGGAATTTTTATGAAGAAAATATTTATTAAATATTTATTTATTCTTAACTTTAATACATATCATAATATAACACATAATTATACACTATTAATACATATGCACCATATTAAGATAATATTTAGAAGAACATAAAACATTTGAGCATGCAAATTTCGAAACTGGACTTCCGACATCTGTATGATTAATATTCTTCTTAATTTTTGCAACAAAGTGAATTCAGAAAGTTTTCTACAAAAGGCGTTTTCACTTTCAAATGTAGGTAAATGCGATACACATCCAACAGCACATTTTTTTTTCAACGGAAAAATTCCACTTAAATTATGCAGTGGATTATGCATATCCAGGTAACTACATAATTCAAATGTTTCATGGATGAGATCTTTCTAAGGAAAAACAGGTATATTTAATCAAATTTTTCATGAACTTTATGAAGTTATTTATTTTTCCTCTACATTATGTGATTAAATGTGCTTTTTTCACAAATAGAAATAACCGCAGCAGGAGATTCCCGCAGAACAAAATCCTGGAAAAGTCCAAATACTTTAAGAGATATGTCTGTATTTCGCTGATAAGACCGCGTTCCCCTTTTTTATGAAGAATATAAACATGGAATAAAATAAACTAAGAATGTTTTGTCGGAACACAACAAGTATCACATTTTTTAAGCATATCAACATTAAAAACAATGCAGAAATGTAAGAAATATGGTACATTAAAAATCCAAATCTATCGGACTTTAAAAAAAAAATTAAAACACTTAATTATTTTGTCCCCTGAATCTACTGTTCAAAATACTTTTTAACACATAGACGTAAAAAGAGTAAAGCTAAAAGCATTCTTATACGGGGTGTTCGGGGGGGGGGGGGGAGGGGCGCAGGATCTCCTGATAAAAAGTATTTATCTCCATTTTATATTACAGTTTAATTATCTTAGATATTTTGAGACGATTATATATATATATATATATAATATATATAATATATATATATATATATATATATATATATATATTTTTTTTTTTTTTTTTTTCAAAATCATCAGATTTTTAAGCATATCAATGTAAAAAACAATATAGAAATGTAACAAATATAACATATTAAAAATCCAAAATCTATCGTCTTTTTAAAAAAAGAATAATTTAAACAGTCGATTATTTTGTCCCCTAAACCTTCTGTTCAAGATACTTTTTAAAACATAGACGTAAAAAGAGTAAAACTGAAAACATTCTTATACATTCTTCTGGTTCAGGGGTGCGCAGGGAGGCGCTGGATCTCCTGATAAAAAGTCCTTATTTCCATTTTCTCTTAGTGTTTAATATCTTAAATCATTTGAGAAGATTTTACATATAAATGTTAATGTATATATATATATATAATTATAATGTCTTTGAATTTCAAAAAATATTAATCAAGTTCTTGTAACATTCTAACCAAATCTAAGAAGAGATAATTAGTAATATAGAGTGTAGACAGAAAGTTAATAAATTAACCACAAAGTTAATAAATTAACAAGTGCAATCATAATATTACCATAGCATTTGCTTCGATTGTAATCGGCCAAAAATTCTGAAATTGTGAAGAATATTTAAAGAGAGAGAAAAAAAATATATAATAAACCATAAAATGTATATATATATATATATATATATATATATATATATATATATAAACTTATTGCAAAAATTAACCATTGAAACAGAAATATATATATATAATCATGAGAGAAAAATTATTTCAGTTAATTAAATTTTTAAATCCAGTGAGGGGCATTTGTTCTCCCAGGTACCCTCTTTGCGGGCGTCCATGCTAAACACCATTAAATTAGTTTAGACCTATGTCATCTATCATCGTGATTTCTAAAGCTTAACTGCTGTCTCCCTAATGATTAGAAACTAAAACTTCTATGTCTTTAAGTTTTCGAGAGAGATTAGCAGAAAATTTTCTTTCCCCATCAACCAGCTTGATTATAATAATGGGTCAAGTTATAATGTATGATTTAATTAATTGTTCTGAATTTCATTTACTGTCTAAGATTGCTTAAGAACCATTATAAATAAATTAGCATTTTATCAGTAAGATTTTAAAGAAATGTGATAATTATAAAATAAAACTTATATTGATATTTAGATTCAATAATCAACAATTGTACTAAAAGCATTCATTTAATAAAAAATTTAAGCAGTCTGATGCTAGGAAACTACCAATGATAATTTTCCAAGCAAAAAGCAGCTATTATTTTTACTTTCTTCTATCTTTACAAGAAGAAAGTATTGGATTCATGAAAATTTTCGCCTTCCAGTTTTCGACGGATTTATACGTTTTAGAAGGTCCTGAACACGATTTGACTGTTTTTAGAAAATGTCTGTCTATGAATCTGTGACTCTGTCTGTCCGTCTGTCTGTCTGTCTATCTGCATGTGACAAAAATTTGTGGGCGCTCTATCTGAAGAACTAATGCTCGGAATTTAATAAAATTTCAGATTCAGTTAGACGTTGACATAAATAAACGCTGATTACGTTTTGGTGTAGATATCACAACAGGTGGCGCTGCTATGCTACTTTTTTCATGGTTTTCACGATAGCTGTATCTCAAGAACAAATGCACGGAATTTCATCAAACTTCAGATTCTGCTAGACCTTGACATAAATAGATGCTGATTACGTTCTGGTGTAAATAGCTCAACAGGTGGCGCTGCTATGCTAGTTTATTTCGTAATTTTCACGATAACTATATCTCAAGAACTAATGCACGGATTTTCATCAAACTTCAGATTGAGTTAGACGTTGAGATAAGTTGTTGTTGATTAGATTTCGGTCTAAATATCCCAACAGGTGGCGCTGCTATGCTGCACTTTTCAGGATTTTCACGATTTTAGAGATAGTCATATCTGAAGAACTAATGCACGGAATTTAATAAAACTTTAGAATCAGTTAGACCTTGATATAAAATGGTGCTGATTCGTTTTTAGTGCATGCGAAACCTGTGTGAGGTATAAGAAAGTTATGGAATTGGCACATCCGACTAGTTTTTAAAATGGGATAAGCGAGTAATACTTATAAAAATAGTCCGGACTGTAAAAAAGGTAAAAAAGTTTCTTAATCTGTGGGAATATAACTATGAACTAAAATATACAATAACCTTCCGAGTGATCTAGATTCCGAAAAATGTTTTTTATCTTTAGAAACCTCGTAAACTAATATATCTTCGAGAATTAAAGAAGCATTTATAAAATTAACGTTTATTTTGCTGCAACTAATTTTTTGACAAATTCCGAGTAGTTACAGTTATTATACTGTATTAAATAGTTCTTTCAAACAAAAATATTGATTTTTAGGATTCTATCAATTGCCATTTAAACATTTTCAGCTGCGCAATTTAATTTATACATGCAAGATAACAAAAATTATTAATTTTAATGATTTTTGAAGAGGATTTTTAAAGAAAAAGAAAATTTATTAAAATTAAAATTTATAAATTTATCATGCATGTCATCTGTCAAACATTTTTATTGAACATGAAAAAAGTTAATTGAGAATTGACAGCATTCGAAAACCCTATATTTTGGGTTCATAAAACTGACTAGTACGCTATAAGAACTAATCGAAAAGGTTTCCGAAAATCAATAGCAGCAAAAAAAAAAAAAAAAAAAAAAAGTTTTTATAAATACGTTTTTAAATTTCAAAAATGTATTGGTTTCTGAGGTTTCTAAAGATAAAAAACGCTTTTCAGAATTGTAAGCAACTTGTAAGAGGTTATTGTATATTTTCGTTCGTGGTTATACTATATGTTCCTAGATTTAAAAAAAAAAAAAAAAAAACAGTCGTCTTTTTTCACAGTTCTGATTTAAATCACCTATCATCATCACTTCCGAAACTTAACTTCAGCCTCCTCAATGATTAAGAACTAAAACTATTTCTTCAAGCTTTAGAGACTGATTTCCGTATTTTGTTCCTTCCCTAACTGCGACACATGTTAGCTCTTCCAAGACTTTAATAAAGGTTCAAATATATTTTACGTCGTTAATTCACCGTTCTCAGATTTTGTTGCAGTCCTTCAGTAGCGAAACATTATAAATGTTTATTTTTTTTTCTTAGAGACAATTTAGAGTAATCATGTAGAAGAAAATGAATTGCATTGATATTTATATTAAATAATCAATAATTGTACTATGCGTATTTTGATTTTATAGAAAAATACTAATGAGTTTCATAATGAATAGAGGAAAGTATATTCAACTAGGTAAATTATATCCAATGGTTGGAGTATCATAGTTGAGATTTTAACAACAGAGCGAAAGTATGCCAGGACCAGGACTGGAAATCTGTTGGAAAAATATCAACTATGATACACCAACCATTGGATACTAATGAGTTCCAATGATCCAAATTCCATGCAAGAAATCTTTCCAAAGAAAAAGCAATATTCTTTTTTTCCCATTAATCGACAAGCTTTTTGTATTTTTTAAACTTTTAGTTACCGCAATGAGTGTAATATTCTTTTTTCAAAAACAAAATTAGCCCCCCCCCTTCCCCCTTTCCCGCTAAAATAGCCCGGACATAAATCATCTATCTTCGTACTTTAAAAAGTTTAACTTGAGGCTCTCAAATGATTAAGAACTAAAGCTATTCCTTCAAATATTCTGCAGATTGTTCTGAATTTTTGTTGTAGTTCTTCAATTGCGGAAAATTACAAATGTTTAATTTCTCATAGACAACTTAAAAATATATATATACAAATAAGCATTATATTTCGGTTAGGATTAAATAATCAACAATTGCACTGTACATATTGATTAATAAAATTAATAATCACTTCGTTGGTGAGGTATTCCAGGCATGAAATGTTTCCAAAGAAACAAGTAATATTTTAATCAAATATTATGTGAGTTTGCTGCATTTTATAAGTTTCTTCATCACCGCAATAAGAGTGATATTGATTCTTTTTGTTTTCAAAAATAAAATTAAGTCACCACTAAATTAGCCCAAACCTAAATCATCTATCATTGTCACTTCCAAAGCAACCTTTTCACCGCCGTGAACTGATATATGCGTTCAGTATGCTGTAGACTTCACTGCAATAGAAGCATTGTTTAAATTAATATAAATCTACAAATATAATGCAGTTTTAAAACATCGAGTAATGATTAATACTCTCAAGGATTTTACTCATATAGGTAATTAAGTTTTTTGTATAAAGTTTGAAAATACATCTTTTTCGGTATTTAAAAAAAAAAAAAACAGATAAAACAACATTATAAATTTACCCTTTTGCTCATGTTCAAGGGGCTTAAGAACTAAAACGTGCCATGCCTTCAAGCTAGACTGATTTCCATATCTGATTCATTCCTTAACTGTGACATGATCTAGCTTTTCCATGACTATAATTAAGATTTAAGTATATTTTACGTCGTTACTTAATTATTCTGAGATATTGTTGTAGTCCTGCAGTTGCGAAACAGTATAAATTTTTAATGTTTTCTCATAGATAATTTCGTACAATGATGTAGCAAAATAAGCATCACATTGCCATTTATATTCAATAATCAACAATTGTATTGTACATGTTTTGATTTTATAGAAAAACACTAATGAGTTCGTTGGTGGGAAATTTCATGCAAGAAACCTTTCCTAAAGAAAAAGTAATATTATTCTTTATACGATATTAGACAAGATTCCTGTATTTTATAAACTCTTCGTTACCGCAATGCGAGTAATATGCATTCATTTTTCAAAAATAAAATTATTCCTCCAGCCCGTTAAATTAGCCCAGACTTAAATCATCTATCACCATCACTTATAAAGGATAGCTTCAGTCTCCCTACTGATTAAGAACTAAAAACGTGCTATGCCTTCAAATATTCGAGACAGATTTGCATATTTTATTCTTTTCTGAACTGAGAGACGCGCCAGATTTCCCATGATTGTAATAACTATTTAAGTATATTTCATGTCATCAGTTAATTGTTCTGAAATTTTGTTTTAGTTCTTCAATTGTAGAAAATTACAAATTAAAAGTTCTCACAGATAACTTAAAATAAAGATATATAAATAAGCGTTATATTTAGATTTTGATTGAATAAGCATATACATATTCGATTTAATATAAATTAATAATGAGTTCATTGGTGAGATATTTCAGGCATGAAATCTCTTTCCAAAGCAAACAGCAATGTTTTAATAAAATATTGTGTGAGTTTTCTGCATCTCCTACTTTTTTTTTATCTCCGCAATGCAACTAAACGTTATTCTTTTTTCACAAATAAACTTAAATCCCCACTAAATTTAACCTTACCTAAATCATCTGCAATTGTCACTACCAGAGCTTTCACTCTCCGTAATGATTAAGAACTAAAACGTGCCCTCCCTTCAAACTAAACTGTTTTCCATGTTTTATTCGTTTCCTATGCGATATGTACCAGCTTTTCCATGGCTATATGAAAGATCCAAGTATATCTTACGCCGTTAATTAATTTTTCTGAATTTGTGTTCTAGTTTTTCAGTTACGGAAAATTACAAATGTTTAATTTCTCATAGAAAACTTACTATAAAGATAGAAAAATAAGCATTTTAGTGTAAAGATGTAGCAAAATAAGCATTACATTGATAATTACATTAAATAGTAAACAATTGTGCTATACCTATTTTAATTTTATAAAAAATACTAATAAGTTCGTTGGCACTCACGCAAGAAATCTTTCCAAAGGAAAAAGCATTATTATTATTTTTTTAATCGACAAGCAACAAACTGCGACACGCGCCAGCTTTTCCATGATTATAATAACTATTTAAGTATATTTCATGTCGTCAATTAATTATTATAGATTTTTGTTGTAGTTCTTCAGTTGCGGAAAATTATAAATATTTGATTTATCTTAGACAACTTAAAATAAAGGTACACAAATTAGTATTATCTTTAGAGATTAAATAATCAACAGCTGTACTATACATATTTGATTTAATAAAAATTAATAAGTAGTTCGTTGCTGAGATATTTCAGGTAAGAAATCTTTCCAAAGAAAAATCAATATTTTAATCACATTTTCTATGAGCTATAAAACTAAATCACCAGTAAATTATCCCATACCTAAATCTCTCTCATTGTAACTTCGAAAGCATAACTTCAGTCTCCCTAATGAATAAGAAGTAAAACGTGCCATGCCTTCCAGCTAGACTGTTTTCCATATTTTATTCGTTCCCTGTGCGACATGTGCCAGCTTTTCGATGGCTATAATAAAGATTCATGTATATCTTACACCGTTAAATAATTGTTCTGAATTTGTGTTGTAGTTCTTCAGTTACGGAAAATTACAAATGTTTAATTTCTCACAGGGAACTTACTATAAAGATAGACAAATAAGTATTTTAGTGTAAAGATGTAGCAAAATAAGCATTACATTGATAGTTACATTAAATAATAAACATTTGTTCTATACCTATTTTAATTTTCTAAGACTTACTAATAATATCGTTAGTGAGAAATGTCATGCACACTGTTAAAAATAAATACGCTAAAGCACGGTAAAACTACAGGCAGCAAAGTTGCCGGACTTTTTCCGTTCCGTTAGTACATTTTCCGTTTTGAAAGATAAAGGAAGGGAAAACTCCGTTTGAAGAATCGGTAAGTTTCCGTTATAAATAAACTCGTCATCTCTATTTGTGCTGCCATCTGTTGATTATTACGGGAGTATTTAATATTTGATATAATGCAAGAACATTTTCTGCCCGTTCTGGGGATCGAACTGGGGACGTTAGTGGTTTGAGCCGAGTGCTTTACCGTAAGACCAGTGGGTCCTTGCTAGAGTTAGAGTAGGAAACGATGATAGGGGATTTCTTCAAATCGCAGTTTGGGACTTAAACAATTTGGGGTTTAGAAAACTGGTAATTTTGAAGTTAATTGCGGGGATATTTCGTAATGAGATGATGGTTGAAAACTATAGTATTAATAGAGGATAAAACCATGAATTATATATATTCTTAATTTGATTGTTAGATGTAAAATATAAATATTATATTTTGAATTAAATTCGATAATTTTTTTTTTGCTTTTTTGCGAAAATCGATTTTTAATCAACTATTATATATTTTTTAAATGTGTTCGTTTAGAATATATTTTCAGTGTGAGTGTTTTTTATAACTTTAAAAAATAAATTGCGAATAATTTTAAAGGAATGAGTTTAATTCGAAAGCATTATTTTTGTTTGTTGCTTTTTTAAATAGAATCGATTTTTTTTCACTTAATTTAGCTATTTTATATATATATTAATCTGTTTGTTTAGAATATATTTTAAGTGCGAATACTTTTTCATAACTTTAAAAAATGAATTGCAAATAATATTAAAAGAATGGAAAGAATTAATTTTTGCTTTTTTAAATTCGAAAGCACTATTTTCTTGTTGTTGTTTTAAATAAACTTGAAATTTTAATTTATGGAATTTTTAGTTTTTCTGTGCAGCAACATGTCAGTTTTTGAAACATTGAAAATAAACATGAAGCAGGTGACGGAATATCTCCGTTGGCTGCTTTCTTATATGAGGAAATTTTCTGTTTTTAACTGAAAATGCCTTTTTGTCATGAAAAGGGACTTTTTCTTTGAAATTCAGGAAAAAAAATAACCGTGAATTTCAGATTATTTTTAACAGTATACTGTAAAAAAAATTTCGTCAATTTACGGAAAAAGGACTAGCAGCAGAGTTGCCTTAATGTTTCCGTTTTTTGAGGAATGTTCCGTCTTTGTAGTCCATAAATGGCGCGATACAGACGCGAAGTTTAAGCGCATGTGTGGCGATCAAAAATACTGCAATCCCATTGGATGACAGATTTTTACATTAATAATTCCGTATTTGAAACTCTGTAATCTTAAAAGTCTAAAAAGTGTACAATTTAGGGATACAGTTTATGCACTTTCTGTGCACAATTCAGTTTGCAGTTTTTATGCATAAGTAGAGGTGCCAAATACGCTCGGATTTTGTGCACTTTTTTTGCAAACTTTTTCTAGCTGGGTAGCAACAGATATACGGGAGAGATTGCATTTTTCTAACAAAACGGAAACTTTCTGATCAAATCATCGTCTGATTTCACGGAAGACAACCCGTCAATAAACGAAAATTTTTAACAGTGCAAGATCTTTTTCCAAAGGAAAAATCAGTATTATTATTTTTTTATTATTCAACTAGCTAACATGCATGTTATAAACTTTTCGTCGCCGCAACACAAGTAACATGTTTTTTTTTTTTTTTCAAAAAAAAAAAAAAGTTACCCTCTTCTCTCTTATTAAATTACACCAGATTTAAATCCAGATTATCTATCTTCGTCTTAACTTAAGTTTCCCTAATGATTAAGAACTAAAACATGCTATTCCTTCAAATATTCGAGAGAAATTTGCATATTTTATTCTTTTTCGAACTGCGACACGTGCCAGATTTACCATGGTTATAATAAATATTTAAGTATATTTTACGTCGTTAATTAATTGTTCTGAGTTTTTTTAGTTCTCCAGTTTCGGAAAGTTACAAATGTTTGAATTCTCATAGGCATCTAAAAATAACGACACACAAATACGCATTATATTTCGATTTATATTAAATAAGCAACAGCTGTACTATACATGTTTAATTTAATAAAAATTGATAATGAGTTCGTTGGTCAGATATATCAGGCACAAAATCTTTCCAAAGAAAAATCAATATTTTAATCAAATTTTCTATGAGCTTCCTGCATCTTATAAGTTTTTCACCACCACAATGCGAGTAATCTTCATTTTTTTTTTTCACAAATAAAATTAAATCACCAGAAAATTTCCCCAGAACTATATCATCTATCATTGTCACTTTCAAAGTTTAACTTCAGTCTCCCTAATGATAAGAACTAAAACGTGCCATGTCTTCAAGCTAGACTGAATTCCATATTTGTTCCCTTAACTGTGACAAGTGCCAGCTTTTCCATGACTATGATAAAGATCCAAGTATATCTTACGCCGTTAATCAATTGTTCTGAATTTGTGTTGTAGTTCTTCATTCACAGAAAATTACAAATGTTTAATTTCTCATAGAAAACTTACTATAAAGATAGACAAATAAGCAGTTTAGTGTAAATATGTAGCAAAATAAGCATTACGTTGATAGTTACATTAAATAATAAACAATTGTACTGTACCTATTTTAAATTTATAAAACTTATTAATAAGATCGTTGGTGAGAAATCTTATGCAAGATCTTTTTTCAAACGAAAAATCATTATTATTTTTATTTATTCGACGAGCAACAAACTGCGACACGCGCCAGCTTCTCCATGATTATAATAAACATTTAAGTATATTTCATTTCGTCAATTAATTGTTCTCAATTTTTGTTGTTCTTCAGTTGCGGAAAATTACAAATGTTTGTTTTATCGTAGACAACTTCAAATAAAGATACACCAATAAGCATTATATTTAGATTTAGATTAAATAAGCAACTGCTGTACTACACATATTTGATTTAATAAAAATTAATAATGAGTTCGTTCGTGAGATATTTCAGGTATCAAATCTTTTCAAAGAAAAATCAATATTTTAATCAAATTTTCTATGAGCTTCCTGCATCTTATAAGTTTTTCATCACCACAATGCGAGTAATCTTCATTCTTTTTAAAAAATTAAATTAAATCACCACTAAATTAGGCCATACCTAAATCATCTATCATTGTCTCTTTCAAAACTTAACTTCAGTTTCCCTAATGATTAAGCAATAAAACGTGCCATGTCTTCAAGCTAGACTCATTTCCATATATTATTCGTTCACTTAATTGAGACATGTGCCAGATTTTCCATGTTTATAATAAAGATTCATGTGTATTTTACGTCTTCAATTAATTGTTTTGAATTTATGGTGTAGGTCTTCTTTTGCGAAAAATTATAAATGTTTAATTTATCATAGATAACTAACTATAAAGATAGACAAATAAGCATTTTAGTGTACCCTTAGAAAAATTTCTTATAGAATTCTATAAAAAATATTTATAGAAAATGCATTATAGAATCCTATAGAATTATGGCCCGTTCTCCTATAAGCTTGTTTAACGTAAAGCTATAGAAATATCTGTAGAAGTTCAATAGAAATGTCCATAGAGCTCCTATAAAAATATCTATAGAAAAAATATAGAGATTCTATAAAAATATATGCGTAGAATTTTATATAGAATCCAGGTGGTTACTCTCCCAACCAGTAACTCCCATCGATGCTGCTTGGCTTCACTGATCGGACGAAGAACCAATACTTTCAGCATGATAGAAGCACTGACAGTTCCGAAACTCTTATTACAATATTTAAACTTTATTTCTTTTGTGATTTGCATTCCCAATCATATATAGTCTTGTAAAAATATTTAAAAGTCTAATAAATTATTATTTGTTAGAACTGAAACAATTGTTTAAACATTTATGCCTCAGATTAAAATATTTTAATAAAAGTTACAATAATATTAAAGTGAATAAAGTTTATTAAATTAGATGGATGGTTTTTATAAATTAAAAAACAAATTAATGTATTATAATAAAGAAATTAATTAATCATGATTTAATTCAGTAGTTCAACTGATATATTATTACATTGACAATTGGATCACAATGTATTAGAATTGAATTAAATTATATATGTATAAAATCATATTAAATCTATGGAGTACTATTATATATTAAACTAATGTATTACGAAATTGATTATTATTTTTTAATTTTAATGTATAGTTATAAATAAATTACTACACACATAAATTTTTAATGATCAAGAAATATTTTATTGTAAAAACAAACAAAAAAATCTATAGAATCATTAGTGTATAGAACTTAATTCTATAAGGTTTATAGTACTCTATAGAAAAAAAATTCTGCAGGACTAAGAATTCTATAGAAACTTTATATAGATTTCTCTATATAGAACTCTATAGAAATAGTATTCTATAGAATGGTTATTCTATAAAACTTGTAAAGAATTCTATAGAGTTCTATACAGCTTTATGAACTATATTCGTAAGGATAAAGATGTAGCAAAATAAGTATTACATTGAAAGTTATATTAAATCATATACAATTGCACTATACCAATTTTGATTTTATAAAAATTACTAATAAGTTCGTTGGTGAGAACTGTCATGCAAAAAATCTTTCCTAAGGAAAAAAAAAATTATTTAACGAGCTAACATGCATTTTATAAACTTTTTGTTACCGCAATAAGAGTAACATACGTTAAGGTAGGGGACCCAAAGGTGGCCATAGTCAAGCTTTGATGATTTTTTATAATTTTCTGGTTGGGTGTGTTTGGCTGAATTTTGGTTTGTAAAATTTTACACTTATCTCTAACACACATCAGGTATACTTTCCTTTGTAAAATAAAGTGTAATTACTTTTATAATACAATTTCAAAAGTGTAGCTTGTGGGCCACCTTTGGCGCATAGTGTTCCAAAGGTGGCCCATGGACCACCTTTAAATCACTTTTAAAATATCACTTTAATCACTTTTAAAATATGCATAAAAAACTATTTTGCTTACTATTATGCTCTGATGAGCCTTTATTTCTTTTCATATCTTTCTGGTTTTCTTAATCTTCTTATCTTATGACACGAAAAGACCTTGAATCACTTTTTGTGCACGGTAGTCCAGGGATTTTCTTCTGGAAGTTACTGACTTCTTTTGAGAGATCTTTGGTGTTAACAATAAATGGTATTCAGTTTTTTCAGATATTTATGTAGAAATTTTGAATATTACCCTTACTACACTAATTTCCACATTTGTTTTCTATGATGGCCACCTTGGAACACGCGTATGGTCACCATTTGCACGACGTAAAAGTGTTAATCTGATACATTTCTTAGAATGGAAGTAAATGTAGTTAAAGAGAAGGAAATAAGCTTTCAGAAAACGTATCATAGCTCGAAGTTTTAAGAATTTAAACACGTGTAAATTAAAATATCTTCTTACCTGAAAATTAGTACGACTACTCCTCAAAAGTGAAATCACAGCAGAAAATACCGGAGGATCAAGGTGATCTCTTTAAATTCAGCACTGCAGATACAGGATTGACAATGCAGTAGCACCATTTTGTGATTAAAAATTAAATTAATTCTACTTTTCAGGGATGGGCTACCTTAGGGAAAATAGCCCCCTTTGGTTCACCCACCTTAATTGTTTATCAAAAATAAAATTACCCCCCTCCCCTCTTTCATTAAATTAGCCAGGCATAAATTATCTATCATCGTCACTTACACAGCTGAACTTTAGTCTCCCTAATGATTAAGAACTAAAACGTGACGTGCCTTCAAACAATCGAGTAAGATTTGCATATTTTATTCTTTAACTAACTGCAACACGTGCCAGCTTTTCTATAATTATAGCAAACATTTCAGTATATTTCATATCGTTTATTAATTGTTCTGAATCTTTGTTGTATTTCTTCAGTTGCTGTAAGCTACAAATGTTTAATTTCTCGTACACAACTTAAAATAAAGATATACAAATAAGCATTATATTTATGTTTGGATTAAATAAATAATAATTGTAGTACGCATATAAATTTAATAAAAATTAATAATCAGTTCGTCAGTGAGGTATTTCAGGCATAAAATATTTCCAGAGAAAAAAAAATATTTTAATTAATTATTTTGTGAGTTTGCTGCATCTTATATATATATTTTTTAATCACAACAATGTGAGTAATCTTCATTCTTCTTTTTTTCCAAAAATAAAATTAAGTCATCCCTAAATTTGCCCATGCCTAAATCATCCATCATTGTCACTTCCAAAGCCTAACTTCAGTCTCCCTAATGATTAAGGTGGTTCCCCAACAAATATTTTTTCCCGCACAACAACGCGAAACTTTCTGACGCATTTTTAAGCGTAAAAGCTTGAAGGCATGATTATTGAAATGATCTGTTAAACGAAGAGTTTTCTTATTTTTCAGTAAATGAATTACGTTTTGAGGTATAAGTGATTGTTCTCACAGGATGACAGCTTTTTTTCCTTTCCTGCGCAGTTGCGTCCAGAAATTCGGCCCAAAACGCTGTTGAGAGCATTTTCTGAAAGATATTTTACCAAAAAATGTGAAAAACTGTATGATTACATAGTTTCCGAATAACAGCCCCTCCAAATTTCACATATTTGAGAACAAAAATGAATTTAAACTAGTCGTTGGGGGCCACCGTAATACTTACCCATCATGGATATGCATAATATAAAATATGAAAATAAAACATGAGTAAACTATTTATAAAATGAATTGCAATTCGAATAAAATCGTGGCTTGATGACGTCATAAACGTTAAATGTTCTATTACTGCATAGCGTAAAAGAAACATCCTTATAACCCCAAAATTGATAATTATATTAGCTAACGGTTTACTGCGTCGGATTAAGCGTCTCATTTCCAATTAAAATATATCTTTGAATTGAAATTTGACTGAAATACAGGGTCATGAAAAATGGAAGAGTGTGGAAAATATAATTACAAATATCTCGGCAACTCATTAGCCGATCAAATTCATTCTTCATGCAAAATTTATATTTTTTTATTTTCTTTACTATTCACTCTTTAAAATAAACAATTTCGAAAATTTTTATATACCTTTTATCGGAACGAATATTTCGAGAGTCCGAAAAAAATAGTTCCGGATAATCGAGGTTACTGAAATTCAATAAGCTTCTTCCCATTATTACATACTAAGTACATACCAGCTTTCAAGTCTCTATCTCAATTTGTTAGGGAGATAGAGCGTGTACACACACAGAGATAGACGGACGGCAAAATTTTTATTCTAAAAATATGTTTTTCGAATCTTTAGTGTTTAAAACGTGTAAATCCGTCAAAATTTCTTTTATCGATTTTCAAAACGATTGCAAGACTTACCCTATACTACGTATGATGGGTAAGTAAAAGGTGTCAGGATGTTAACCAATTTGGATTTGAAAACAGCATTAAGACCTAAAATGTGGTGTCTTTTAAGCTTTACGGGGGGGGGGGGGGAGGTTTGCATAGATTTTTGTTGTGTTGTTAACCATGGCATGTGCTAGCTTTCCTTTATTATATTTTTTTTTAAAGTAATATTTGTGTTGTTAATTTTGTTCTTTGTTAAAATTCTATTTCTAGATTCAAGGAACAATATAAAAATTTAATGTTTGATCACTGAAAATTTAATGTAAAGATTTCAGCAAAATAAGCAATATACTGACATTTAGTTTAAATAATTCACAAACACACTAAAATTATTCATTCACTAAAAGCTAGTAATCAGCTTGTTAGTGAGAATTTTTTTACAAGAAGAAATACCTTTTTTTTTTTAACAAAATACAGGATGTCCATAAATTATTGTCTGTGTTTCCTTACCTCATAATTTTTTATTTAAGAACATGACGAAAAACATTATTACAAATTCTTAAAATTCAACTCCAAAAGATTTCTTTAACAACACAAACAAAGTTGCATATCCGTAAACTTGCAACTCAGAACGTTATTAATCAAATAGTGATTATAATCAAATCAGAATTAATATTAAAATGTTATCAAATTTATCAAAATATTATTAAAAAATTATGAGCACAAACTTAGATATATAGATATTACATTAATTCAATAATAACTTTAATAATTTTCACAAATTTGATAAAATTTTAACATTAATCGTTTTGAGTTGAAAATTTACGCATATGTCTACCTGTTATTGGTTGTGTTGTTAAAGAACTTTTTGAGTTGTACTTTAAAAATATACAGGGGGTCCAAAAAGTCTGGAAACGGTCAAATAACTCGAGAAATATCCATCGGATTGAAAATCGGCAAAATGCATGTTCAATGTTTTTGAAAAATCTATTTAGGAATATGAAAGTTGCTCCCCCCCAACTTTGACCTCCCGGGGGGAAAGGGGGCAACTTTTAAATCTTAAATGATGACCCCCATTTTTTATTGCAGATTCGGATTCTACGGGAAAAAATACGTAACTTTTGCATTGAACATTTTCTTCGAAACATTGTAGATGGCGTTGTAATCGAGTGCAATGCTATGAGAATCTTTACCATTGCAATGTCTGGAAACGCTCCAATAACTCGAGAAATATACATCAGATTGAAAAACGGAAAAATACGTGTTTAATATTTTTGAAAAATGGCAACTTTGATATCCCTAAATAGATTTTTCAGAACTATTGAACATGCATTTTTCCGTTTTTCAATACGATGTATATTTCTCGAGTTATTCGAGCGTTTTCAGACATTGCATTGGTAACGATTCTCATAGCATTGCACTCGATTACAGCACCATCTACAATGTTTCGAAGAAAATGTTCAATAGAAAATTACGTACTTTTTTCCCTTAGAATCCGAATCTGCAATAAAAAATGGGGGTCATCATGTAAGATTTCAAAGTTGCCCCCCTTTCACCCCCAGGAAGGGGTAAAGTTGGGAGGGCAACTTTCATATCCCTAAATAGATTTTTCAAAAATATTGAACATGCATTTTGCCGTTTTTCAATCCGATGTATATTTCTCGAGTTATTTGACCGTTTCCAGACTTTTCGGACATCCTGTATAATAATATCTACAAAAACAACTTTTCAAAAGTAAAAAAAGGCCAAGCGTATAAAAAAAAAAAAAAAAAAAAAAAAAAAAAAAAAAAAAAAAAAAGTTGTGGCTAAAAAATGGTGTGATATCAAATTTCCAAGCTATTATATTGCTTATTTAACTTTTTTCCATTAAATAAGTTATCATATATATAAGTCGAGCGCCTACGTATATGTTAATAGAAATCGTTTTCTCCTGTACTAAATACATCCTAACGAGTTTCTGAAAATTCAATTTTTTTCAAATTATGCATTGATGGGCTTGGCGGCCATCTTTGCATATTATTCACAAAATTCTAACCACCCAAATCCGTAGTTAAAATCCGAAGTTCAAAATTGTTATGTAAGCAAATATTTAAGAGTTTCATTTATAGACTTGTATGCTCTGAAAATTGTGTCTTAAGATAATTATGACTTATCTTAAAGATTCATCTTATGATTTATTTTTTAGAGTAATTATTAATTTCAAACTAGTAAAAATCAATTTATCAAAATATCAGTCTTATCTAATTTATCTGTCCGTAGTTAGAATCTGAAGTTCGAAATTTTTATAAAAATATTACATTGCAAACATATTACGCTTTTATTTTAGAAATTTGGGTGCTTAAAGATATGGAAAGATGGCCGCCAAGCCCATCATGCATAATTTGAAAAAAATTGAATTTTCAGAAACTCGTTAGGATGTATTTAGTACAGGAGAAAACGATTTCTATTAACATATACGTAGGCGCTCGACTTATATATATGATAACTTATTTAATGGAAAAAAGTTAAATAAGCAATATAATAGCTTGGAAATTTGATATCACACCATTTTTTAGCCACAACTTTTTTTTTTTTTTTTTTTTTTTTTTTTTACGCTTGGCCTTTTTTTACTTTTGAAAAGTTGTTTTTGTAGATATCATTTCTTTTTTTAAATATATTGAACATAATTTAAATAATCTAAACATGAGAAATAATTTAAAATTACATTTTACTTTCAGTCATTGTTTAAAGGGTTAACTAGAAATAGCAGTAGATTTTTCAATTAAATGAATTACACTCTTAAAAACAACATACTAAATGTGGCTTGTTATAATACTTGTTATCCTCCGTTAAAAAATATCACTGACTAATCCATTAAATGAATAAAAATGGAATACGTACATAGCGTGTCAGCGCTGCATTTGAAATCAAACGTGATATCACGCTCTTTTATTATTAGCACTAGCTGGCTTCGCCCGCTAGCGGGCCCCTAATTTACACCGGGGCCTCAATCCTTTTAAAACCTCGAATAAGATAAACCACGATCCTCCGACCTGGTTCCACGCTGCTTTCGGCACCGGATAATCCTTAATTTGCACATCGAATTCTATAAACATCTAAACAAACGAACTTCCGACACGTGTCCCGGCTGCCTTCGGCACCGTATAGCAGTCGTGCTGCGCACGCTCAAGTTCTATCTTCCACCACCGGGTAGCGCAATCTGTTCTATACAAACCTCGGGCACTGAAATCGTTAAGGCTATAGATGTCGAGTCGAATGAGCTATACCCCTTCGTGATCTAGCCCATAGAACCAGAGATAGGAAAGTGCCCCTTGGTGGTGAAAAAACAAACTAAAATCGGAAAGCTCTATAGATGTCGAGTCGAATGAGCCATACCCCGTCGTGATCCGACTCATAGAAACAGAGATAAGAAAGCGCCCACTGGTGGTGAAAGCTAATCGCGTTTGGGGAGCAAAGTGGGGGATGAACACCGGAGATGCGTGATAAGATTAGGCGGTCACAGACTTTTCCAACGATGTATCACATGAGGGATATGTGCAAAATTCAGAAAATACCCCCCCCCCCCCCCCACCTGCATAATTTTATTAAGCATTCACAGACCTTTCCAACGATATATCACATGAGAGGTGCCGGCAAAATTTAGAAAAGTGCCCCCTTTGGGGGGGGGGTGAAAGTGGGAGGATGGACCCCGAAGATACATTATATGAATAAGCGGTCACAGGCCTTTCGAACAATATATCACATGATTAGTGTCGGGGGGGGCGCAAAATGTGGGGGTTTCACCTGTGGTGCATAACATGAATAAGTGGTCACAGTCCTTTGTAACGATATGTGACATGACGGATATCGTTAAAATTTAGAAAAGTGTCACCCCCCCCCTTGTGGAGGCAAAACGCGCTCCGCCCCTCCCTATAATTTTTGACGCAGCTTTATTTTTAAAATTTATGTTATGTGTTATAAAATATCGTAAAGTTTCAAACAGATAGCTTTATTATACTTCCTAATTTTGTTCACGCTCCTCCCCATCCTCTCCCCGAACTGTGACGCGCCATTCTTTTTTATAAATTTTTTATCATGTGTTATAAACTATCTTAAAGTTTAAAACAGATCGCATTGGAATTTAATATATTTGCTGAAATTACTATTATATGTAGAATAATATAAAAATAAACCCTCCTTTAGATTGTAATTGAGATATATGAACAATTTTTAGAATTTATGAAAGCTGATTTTTATTTATTTATTTATTTATTTATCTATTTATTTATTTTTTGTTTATTTATTTATTTATTTATGTATTTGCATTGCCCTGTGCATGTTTGGAATTTCTTAGCAATTTTTTAGATTTACATTATTTTATTCAATTAAACATTGTACTGTTACAATAAATTTAAATGGAAATTTCACTTCTAAAACAAAAATAATTTAACAACTGGATTTCATCAATTTATAGAAAAATGACGTGAAAGGTATTCCTGCGAACGAAATGCCTGTCCTTTACCGTGGTTTTTTTTTTTTTTTTTTTTTTTTTTTTTTTTTTTTTTTAGAAATAAATGAATCACATTTAATTCATTTCAAAAATTTTGTTTACGTTTGGAAAGAAATTTTAAATACCGATAACTCTTAATGTATACATTTTAGAAGGTACATCTTCCCTCAAAAACTAATTTATTTTTAAAGATCTTTCAAAAACGTATATTATATATTTAAAATATTTTTTAAAGCATAAACACTACGTCTGATTACTTTATTTTACAATATTTTAAGAACACGCATTTTATCAGACAATTAAATGCACTAAACAAACACGAGTGAAAAATTGACCTGGGCCAGGACTCGAACCTGGGACCTTACGCATACCGTGCCGACTCTCTGCGACTGAGCCACCCAGATCAATACGCTTTACGGGAATTTCTCATACTTATTCTTGTTGGAAACAGTCATCTGCCACAGTTTGCAGTCATATTTAATTGTTTGATAAAATGTGTGTTCTTATAATTATGAAGTTTTATTATTTTTTTAAATATCTTCAGAAGAAAATGGCTGACTTGCAGATGAAATTTGATGTTGTTATAACTTGTAACTGATTTGTGCTATTATAATACAGACTAGCCGCCACTGGCGACCAGTTTGGTCTCCCTTAAATGTATGTTAAGCACTGTAACACGTTACTTTTATTCATAATTTATTTTTTTCCGTAATCCTTCGCCAAACCGGAAGATTCTAATAGACAAATCAGAAACTTTTGCGATCATGGTAGCATTTCGCATATTTTTTGTTGTTATGTATTTCGTCTTTCTTGACAAAAACCGCTTAACCAACTTAAGCGTTTATGCTTCATATCCGTTTGCTTATCAGTCGCAATATGTTTGCTAATGAGGAGATTCTTAAACATATTAAGTAGTTTTCCGTAATTGGATCCATTGCCAAATTGCGTATTTTAGTTAATACGATTTGGTGCATTGAAGTCTATTTTGTGAAAGTCTTTAATGATATCCACATTCACATTTACACTGAACCATATTGTTGCCAATATTCTTTTGTTTGTTTGTTTGTTTCTCGCTAACTTTGGCTGTAGACTTGATTACGGAAGATTAGAAAATCTATCATTATTCTCATTTAAAACGTCTTGAATAATGTGACATAATCGGGGTGCATATTATAACACGTAATTTTCGAGTATGGTTTGGTGAAACATTGAACTTTTGGAAGCCAGTTTTGATAATCACATTCCTTTTAAACCATATTTGCTATCAGCACTTTTGACCCGTGGCGTAGAATCTGATTAAAATTCACGAACTTCCTTCTAGATGCCGGTCTCTGTTCGACTCTGTTTTTCTCTGCTCTCCTATTTTGATATAGTTCAGGAGTTTTCATAACTGCATAATTCCCTTATTTTGGCATTTCTGCTTAATGTCTACTGACTATTAAGATCCGTAACTTGTAAATACGCCACGCCAACATTACCGCCTATAATTCTAATTACAGCAACCCGTTTTTTCTCTCTATATTGCAACTCTATAGTTAATATAGTGCCTCGGTGCGTCTACGACAGCAGTTCCATCAGAACATTTGATTTCAAAATCAAAGTATCGTTTCTAATTTGCACACGCGAAAAATAAAAGCTGGTATTGGCGATTTTAAATATGCTATTGGCGAGATTTGCGCCCAAATAACACAAAAGTACTTAATGATGTTATGTATTTTGTAAATGTATATTAAATTACTGTTTTGAAAGCGATTGGTCATTAATAATGGTAAATATGATTGGTGATTAACAATCATTTTCAGTGGTCTCTCTTCCTTGCACGTATAATACATAAATACCAAATTAACTGACAATTTGTTTCGAAATTTGATTCATTAAATATCATTACAGGAGTTGTATTTGTTTACATTCAGCTTACATCAAGAAAAGATAAAGAATGAAGTTGAGTTGTACAGCACATAATTATGGTAAACTTTGATTGTGTCACTGGTACGAATTATTTTTTTGAAACCAGGCAGCGCTCCAAAAAATTTTTCACGGAAAACTTACTTTACGAACGATTATCTCCATGGTTTAATGGTTTAATGTTTTAAACCTTCACGACGAATGAATCTTTTTTTTTTTTTTTACTTTCATGGATAGAGAATTTGAACTGCGAGGCTAATTTCAACTGAAGTTATTGAAGAATATATACATAATTGAACGTAAGTCATCTCTCAAATATTAATTTATTTTGAACGATCTTTCTAAAAATGTAACATTTATTAAGTTTTATTCGAAAAAATAATTTTGAATAAAAATGGCCGCCTGGCATATGAAAAAGTGAAGCGGGCATTCCGGAATTGTTGATGACAGTCACATGACTTACGGTTTTATTATAGAGACTAGCCGCCACTGGCGACCAGTTTGGTCGCCCTTAAATGTATGTTAAGCATTGTAACAAATTATTTTTATTCATAATTTATTTTTTTCCTTAATCCCTCGCATAACTGGAAAAATCTAATAGATAAATCAAGAACTTTTGCGATCGCGGTAGCATTTCGCATATTTTTTGTTGTTATGTATTTCATCTTTCTTGACAAAAACCGCTTAACCCACTTAAGAATTTATGCTTCATGTCCGTTTGCTTATCACTTGCAATATGTTCGCTAATGCGGAGATTCTTAAACATATTTGGCGCAAAACAAAAATCGCGTCAGCCCCGGTGCGTCCGTGACAGCTGTTTCAATTTAAAATACATGACGTTCACATTTTTCATTTAAAATAGAAAATAGAAAAATAATAATTATCATAAATCAAAACATTTGATTTCAAATTAAAGTATCGTTTCTAATTTGCACGCGCAAAAAATAAAAGCTGACAATTATTTTCGAAATTTGATCCATTAAATATTATTACATGAGTTCAACCAAGGCAGACTAGATCTACAGGCATATTCAATTGAGATTAATGTATGAAGCTTCCCACCAGAGGACTCTGAAACCCTGCCCAAAATTAAAAATTGACTTTGACCGTAACTGAAACAACCTGGGCAGGGTTGAAATGTAAACAAACACCAAAATTGCGTCACGTCGCCATGGTTACGTTTACAACTCTTCTAACATTCCAATCAAGATAAGAAATGACAGCGAATTCCAATAACTGTTCATTTTTCGATTATTAAAATAGTATTGCAAGGGAAAATATGGTAAATTGTTGCGTTTATAACTGTAAATCTCGAAGTGATCGTAGCTGCAGTGTTGGAGATAACGGCGAAAAACTATCGTTTCATAAATATCGTTTCCTTTTCTTTTCTTTTTTTTATCGGTTATAAAAAGGAAAAAAGTCGCCAAATTTTAAGGATTTTTTCCTTTAGTGGTAACCTGGCAATTGTATTAAGTTACTGGTTTGGCGCGGACTTGAAAATCGCGCCAATCGAAAAGTCGACAAAGATCGATGCAAGAGTGTAACACATCTGTTCCTTTACGAATAAATAACATCTTTATGGGTTAAATTCTTAATATATCGTAGTTTTGCGTAATAATTATTTTCCTGAAGAACAATCTGGTTTAATTATAGGCAAAACCAATATCTATAATTTTTTTTAAACATAGTCAGAAAGAAGTATTAATACTAAAATACAATCAATTTTATTATTACTTATTTTAAGAACACTGTAGAATGTTCTGCTTAAAATAGCAAACTATTGCTTTAAATGTATTCGTGTAGCTAGTGTTCTTCGTAACAGTTTGAGTCTCAGAATTTACATAATGTTCCTGGTGTTTTTTGTTTTTTTTTTAAAGATATTTTTCTTACAGAAAAACAAATGTTTGAAGTGTTTTAATTTTTATACTGCACATTAATCTCATACATTACAGATGTCAAATGGCACATTTTAAAAGATTTCGATTTATGATTTTTCATTGAAACAATTACAAATAATTTTTAATACATTGAAGACCCCTCCCTCCTGTTTTTTTTTTAAAGCTTATTCAAAAACTACAAGCAAAATGAACATAAATAAAAACTTTAAAAAGGTGACATTTGACAACGGTAGAAATAGTGTTAAAGTATCGCATGCAATTATAAACAAATAAGAATCTAGCAATCCTTAAAAATTCACATTTGTTAATGTAGCTACAAAATGCAACAATCTTTACAAAAATATGTTTATAAATAGTGTGAAATTGAATGGTATAACTATTTAATTCGTTTATTTGAAAATACGATTAATGTATCTCAAACTTCGATAATGATCGAAATAAAAGCCGTTAATAAAATACGAGCCGTTATCTGGGCAGGGTTTAAATGTAAACAAAGACCACGTGGTCCAATGAAATGGTTCAGGGTTTGAAGTTTAATCTGGCTTCACATTTTCGGCGGTTTTTGGCGAAATGAGCAGGCCGTATATATATTATAGTAGGCCATGGTTCAACTTACGTCAAAAAAGATCCGGAAGTTGAGTTGTATGGAACAGAATTAAGGTAAACTTTGACTGTCTCACTGGTGCGGATTATTTTTTTTACGCCAGGCAGCGATCCAAAAATTCATGGTTTAATATTTTAAACATTCACAACGAATGAATCTTTTTTCTTTGTTTACTTTCATATATAGAGAATTTTAACTGCGAACCTAATTTAAACTGAAGTTATTGCAGAATGTATACATAATTGAACGTAAGTCATCTCTCAAATATTAATTTATTTTGAACGATCTTTCTAAAAATGTAATTTTTATGCAGTTTTATTTGCAAAAATAATTTTGAATAAAAATGGCCGCCTGGCATATGAAAAAGTGAAACGGACATCCCGGAACTGTTGATGACAGTCACATGACTACGGTTTTATTATATAGATGGTACATGGTCGTTGGCGGGTTTTGTATCTGTTTTGGCATAATTTTTTAATCGCCAAGTTAATTAACAGTTTTTTGCTAATTAAGGATAGAAAATAATATTTTTTTACACTGAATTTTATAAAAGCACACAGATTACGTAATTACTTGTCCAAAAATGCAATTCTTTTTTTATTCTGCCGAATATTAAGGTCTGTAGGTTGTTTGAAAAAAAAAGTTTGACGAAGAAAAAAGTGATCATTTTAAGTAACTCGACGTTTTTAAAAAAAATCTATATCTCTGTTTATAAATCACTTATGAAGATGAGTTTGGTCTTAAATTGAAGAAATTCTTCATTAGATTCTTCTAGTTTTCGTTTTTTATTTCTGCGACGCTTGGTTTATTATATATCTGATATTTTAATCTGGCATGTTTTGTCGATTTAACATTGCGAAGTTGATTCCTGTAAATAAGCAGTAGCGGTCTAGTTCAGTTCTTGGCGTTGTTTGTGTGGCGTTTTTTTTTTTTTAAAGCTTGGCTTGGCAGAGCGACCGCCCTGCTTGATTATTCATCCTGCTTTTTAACCAAACGTTATGAGGTAAGGAAACCTCGACTATAATTTATGGACACCCTGTATTAGATGAACTTCATGGGTTCATTATTTTGAATTTTTCAAAATTACAACGTGGATAATATGCTTTTTCTTTTCTACAAGCAAAATTAAACCACCATTAAATTAGTCCAGACTTAAATCATCTATCATCGTCACTTCCAAAGCTTAATTTCAGCCTCCCTAATGGTTGAACTAAAACTTGCCTTGTCTTTAAGCTTACGAGAGAGATTTGCATAACATTTTCTTTCACAGCTGCGACGCTCATCATCTTTTTCTTCATTGTAATAAAGATTCAAGTTCATTTTATGTTGTTAATTAATTGCTCGGAATATAAATTGTAGATCTAGGTTTAAGCAGCATTACAAAATTTTATTATTTTAGTGTACTCAACTTAATGTAAAGATTTATTGAAACAAACATTATACCGTGGCATTTGGATTAAATAGTCATCAATTGTAAAATATGTTGATTTAATAAAACTCTGTAGTAGGCTTGTTGATTTCAAATTTTATGTATGAATCTTTCTAATGAAAAGAAAATTAATAAAACTTTGAATGAACTCTATACAATTTAAAATGTTTCATCAATGTATAGTCTCATTTTCCCCCCAAGTAAAATTAAGTTGCCGTTAAATTTCACCAGGCATAAATCATCTATTATCATCACTTTGAAAGCACTCCAGTCTCTATAAAAATTTAAAGTTAAAACGTGCTTGCGACATGTACAGTTTTTTGTACTCTACAATAAAAATTGAAGTACAGAATAATCAAAACAAAAGTTAACACCGCATGCACTTTAAGCATCAAATTGCCCAGAAAAGGAAACGGAAATAGTCATTCGACTGGAAATAGACAATCATCAAAATGCATCATCAAAATGCAATTGAAACGTTTTTTCCCCATTGATTGTAATGTAATGGAATGCTTTTGACTGTCCCAGTAAAAAAACTATAACTGCTACGCTCTTCATTTTCATTAGGATCATGCTAGTAAACGTCAATAAAGTACAAAAATTTCAAAGCAATCCGAGTATATTTACATGGGTTAGAGCATGGGCAGACGGCAGACGGCCGAAGTCATAAACACTTTTCAACTAGGTTGGAAAGTGTTAAAAAGCAATTGACGCAATGATAATAAAAGTTTAGTATTTTGTCATAGACAATATAATGTAAAAAATTCGCAAAATTAAGCAATGTATATATAGCGACATTTAGATTAAATAATCAACAATTGTACAGTTTGCGGATGTTTTTTTTTACTTTATTTACGTATAAATCATTTTTGTCAAACAATAAATTATAATATTTTTTATGCTTTATAGACGTAAAAATTGTTGTTATTAAACTTTTATTAAATCAACATTAAGTTACACCAGACATAATTCATCTATCACAGTCTTTTACAAAGCTTGTCTTATTTCTTACAAAATAATAATAGATTTAGATATGCTCGTTGATGAGAAATTATATGTATGTAGCTTTTTCACATAGAAACAATTATTTTCTTTAAACATTTTGTTTTAACTTTCTGTATTTAATTTTTTATATTTTTCTCACCATATTATCAGTAATTTTTTTTTTCAAAACAATAAAACCACCATAAAATTTGTCCAGACTTGAATCATCTATCATCTTCACTTCCAAAGCTTAATTTCAGCCTCCCTAATGTTTAAGAACTAAAACTTGCCATGTCTTTAAGCTTTCGAGAGAGATTTGCATAACTTTTTCTTTTACAGCTGCGACACTCATCATCTTTTCCTTCATTGTAATAAAGATTCAGGCACATTTTATGTTGTTAATTAATTGCTAGGAATCTAAACTGTATCTCTAAGTTTAAGGAACATTATAAAAGTTTGCCATTTTAGTGTACACAACTTAATGCAAAGCTTTATTTAAATAAACATTATTCTGGGACATTTGGATTAAATAATCAGCAATTGAAAAATATGTTGATTTAATAAAACTCTTTAGTGAGCTCGCTGATTTCAAATTTTATGTATGATTCTTTCTAAAGAAAAGAAAATTAATAAAACTTTGAATGAACTTTATACAAATTAAAATGTTTCTTCACCACAAACGTATAATGTTACCCCCCCCCCCCCCCCAAGTAAAATTAAGCTGCCATTACATTTCACCAGGCTTAAATCATCTATTATCATAACTTCGAAAGCTTAACTTCAGTCTCCCTAATGATTAAAAATTAAAACGCGCTTGAGAAATGTACAATTTTTTGTACTCTAAAATAAAGATTGAAGTACAGAGTATTCAAAACAATAGAGAACACCCAATGCATTTTAATCATCAAATTACCCAGAAAAGAACAAAAACGGATATAGCCATTCGATTGATGATTTCTTTCAATTCATGCTACAAAAATAAATTTAGAGGGTCAGCTTCATATTGAATTTGTGCCAAATTCTGAAATTTTCAATACGAATATCTAACTTTTACAACATATTTGGCTTTTCCCGTAAAATATACCTCACGATACGAAACGGGAAGTCATTCGATCAAGTAGCTTAGGAATTATGTAAGTTTAATATTGGAACTCGTAATGTTAAATTCATTTGTAATGATTTCAAAACAGATTGCACTGAGAGTAGGTTTTAAAGGATAACTCAAAAACTACTTGGCGGAATGATGTGATAAGATTCGCATATTTAAATCTTCTAGAAATTGATTTCTGTAAAAAAAAAAAAAAATCAAGTTACTATTTATATTTTTTTGGAAATTTATACTTTTTTAAATTAATTTTCGAAAGAAATATGAACTGTAACCTATATATATATATCTATACTAATAAAAGAAAGTTTCGCTCTGTGTGTGTGTGTCTGTTGGCGATGGCTAGCAAAATCTAGCCCACCTAGAAGCCTGCAAATTTAGATTTAGGTAGTCCAAACCCTCTCCTGGTGCACCTGAACCTCAGATTTTTAATATTTTGAAAATTAGAGTAGTTATTAATTAAAAACTGATCAAAGATCGCAAATAAAAAATCTGTCTTCCGAAAACAACTTGCGCATGCCCAGAAGGCATTTATTCGTTCCTCCGTTAAAAGATGAAACAAAGCGTGGATTATTCCATTTCTTTTTAAGTTTTTCTAAATTCGCCATGGGCGAATGGCTAGAAATACGGAAAAACCGTCTACATATTCTGAAAGAACATACTTTTACGTCTCGAACTATCTGGTTGGTTTGAAAAAAAATTACATTTAACTCTTTCAAAAAAAAAAATAATCAAAAAGCATCGAATTCATGTTTTTTATTTTCTCCTGTTTTCCGAACCTTGCCGAACCTTACCGAAACGAAGGTCACCAAATTAATGATCTGAGTTTGCCTTTTTCAAAGCCAGTATTGGTTTTTAAAAATATGAAAATTAACCCTTCGAAAAAGTATATTTTCTGTATGCCGTTTTGAAATTTTTGCGATTTTGGCAATTTTTAAAAATTTGCATCGGCGATTCAGAGAAAGGTACGAAAAACTAAAAATACCAGACAATACCCTACATTTATTCTCTTTTTGACATCTGTATTTGTTTTTGAAAATACGAATATTAACCTTTCAAAAATAATTCGTGCGCAGGACTCTCTTTTGCAAATTCCGATTTTCTGCGATATATAAAATCTGGCATCGGCTCTCTAAAATAACCAAACAAAAAACAAACACACCTATACTCCATTCGCTGAAAGAAGATAACAGAAGTAAACAAATGCACATGCGGATTGGCGATGCTTAAATCTGGCACTGTGCCAGAAGCGCCAAACAGACTGTCTGAAGTGTTTGAGCTTCTGCTTTTTCAAATCGAATTAAAAAATAAAATTCGCCAACCCAGGGATTTGTGCCAAATGTGTGGCTCCTTGGCGATTTTTCTGCAACCCGTTTGTTTACTTTCGTTATCTCCTTTCCCTGAACAGACTATAAAGACATCTACGTTCTATCGGGTTTAGGCAGAAACCTTTAGTTTAAAAAAAAATCACGTTAACCCTTTCGAAAACTTTTTTTACCGTAAGTCAATTTCGCTTTTTAGCACTTTCCAACCTAGTTGAAAAGTGCTTATGACTTCGGTTTGTCTGGCCGTCTGCCGTCTGGCCGTCTGCCGTCTACCGTCTGTCCGTGCTCTAACTCCCGTAAATATGCTCGGATTGCTCTGCAATTTTTATATGTTATTGTCGTTATCTATAGCATGTTCCCTATTTCAACAGAAGTGTGTAGCACTTATAGTTTTTTTACAGGGACACTCAAAAGAATTCCGTTACATTGCGGTCTATGGGGAAAAATCATTTGCGGTTTATTTAAATAATGTTTCACTATTTTAAACGCATTGTAATTTATATATATTACTAAGGTGCATTAGAAGAAGCTTAATATGGAACAGGGTGTGCATAGCACTTATAGTTACTTTACAGGGACAGTAAAATAATTCCGTTACATGACGTCTATGGAGAAAAATCGTCTGCGGTTTATTTAAATAATGTTTCACTATTTTAAACGCATTGAAATTTATATAGATCACTAAGGTGCATTACAAGAGACTTACTACGGAATATTGTGTGTATAGCAGTCATCGTTCATTTACAGGGACACGCAAAAGAATTATCTACTGTCTGTTAACAATAATTCCTGGAAGTGCGTTTTAAGTTATTGAACGCGATTTTAATTTTAACTTGCTTTTTGTCTATTACGTGGTGTGTATAAATTCTGTAGATCCTATACAGGGCAGCACAAAAGTTCGCGAACACATTTCTGTTTATTGACAAACTCCAGACGGAGAATTTTAAACTGTGCTACGCGTTTCCTAACTGAACTAAAATTATCATCCTATGTAGTATATATACAAATCTATAGATCCTATACAGGGCTGAATAAAAGTATTCGGATATTTTTCCGAATATTGTATATGTTGGAAATTCCTGAAATTATGTTTTTAAATATGTTATGCGTTTTCTAAATTGTTTACTTAGATGTTAGCTTTTAGCTTATTAAACGGTATGATTTGTAAAATTATTTTGGAAGCGTTGGAAAGTGCTATATAATCTATGCTTGACGCATGATTTTTCGTTCTTGTTTAACTATTTCTCCTATCTTTAAAAATCCTAATTGGCGTTTATAAACAAGATACGAAAAACTAAAAATACCGCGCCTAATCTATATCCCTTTGTTTTTTAAAATCTAGTATCCGTTTTGAAAATTTTTAATTTTAACTCTCCGAAAAAAATTCTTTCCAAAACTCACTCACGCGATTTTCGTTTTTCGGTCCAGGTTTAAAAATCAGCATCGACTCCGGAAATGTGAGTACGGACAAACAGTAGATTCCAGATCATAGACACGTTCATTTTCTTCAAAACGCACGGTTGGGTTTAAAAAAATATCTACATTAACCCTTTAGAAACCGAACGATTACGTAACCCACTTTCGCGATTTCCGCTATTTTGGAAATGTTTACCCGTGGTTAAATTTCAATTCTACTAGGAAATTTGGTTGGGTCGAGTGTTCTGAAAAGGCCTCTTCCAGAACAGACTGCGCCCCTTGGCGGTGGAAGGTGGAACTATAGGAGTATATCTGGTTCTATGGACCCGATTACAACGGGGTTTGGCTCAAGTTTCGTATTGAGCAGATTATTAATATTTCCGGCCCGGGCAACGCCGGGCTGCTTAGCTAGTATATATATATATATATATATATATATATATATATATATATATATATATATTAAGAAATCGATTTATTATACCGTAGAAAATAAAATTTAACGATTTTGAAAATGAAGCATTATATAGTGATATTTACGTTAAATAATCCACATTTATACATAATGTTTATTGCGTTTATAAAAAAATAATAATCAACTCCTTATGGAAAATTGCAAGCAAGAATTATTTTCAAACGAAAAATGATTTTATCGTTTCAAATTTTGAATCATCTTCCTGTACCCTTTTTTCATCGAGTTTGAGTAATTTTCATATTTTAGCGAAGTTGAACTAAACCAAAATGAAACAATAAACAAGAATGAAAAATCATGCGTCAAGCATAGATTATGAAAAACTTTCCAACATATCCTGAAAAATGTAACGAAACTTCACCCTTAAATAAGGTAAACGAATATATTTAGAAAACAGTTTAGAAAGCATATTACACATTTAAAAATCAAGTTTTAGCAATTACCTTCCATAATTAAAAAAGAAGTCGAATTATTTTGTGTAGCTCTGTATATGATTTATAGATTTGGATATATACTACATAAGACGATAAAATTTAGTTCAGTTTGAAAATTTCCATTTAGCAATTTTCGCCAATCGATGAAAATGCACTAGAAATCTTTCGTACAGCTCTGTATAGTGTCTGAAGACTTTTTGTATTCGCCACATATTAAGCTAAAATTTAATTCGGGGAAAAATGCATAAGACAACTTAAAACTCACTTCTAGCAATTACCAAACATAAACGACAATGTATCTTGTTCTTTGCGTAGACCTGTATATGAATTTATTTATATTCCACAAACTGCTATTAGTCTGCTAACTATAGTTAAACAGAAAAATGCGTAACACAATTAAAAACAAACCTTAAAAAATTCTCTCCAATTAAGACTTACGAATTTCTTTGTGTAGCCCTGTATATGATCAACAGAATTTATAGAGATCTCTTACTATGCAAAACTTTATTTAAGCTTAACAACGCAAACCAAAGTTGAAAACGCACTTAAGACACATAGTCTGTAATTATTGCACAAAGACTGTAACTGAATTCTTTTTGGTGCGAGAAATTTATAGTGCACCCCAGTAATGCATATAAATTTCATTATGCGTGAATTAGTGAAACATCAATAAATTACACTGCAAACGATTTTCTCGTAGAACAATGTGCAACAGAATATTTTTGCTTTACCTTGTAAATGAATTTGCACAATATGTTCTACAAAAAGCATGTTTTAGTGCGCTTCATATTTGTACATAAATTTCATCTTGTTTCAAATGGCGAAGCATCATCAAAATGCACGTAAAATGTTTTTTAAACATTGACTGCAATGGAATAGAATACTTTTGACTGTCCCAGTAAAAAAACTATAAGTGCTATGCACTTCATTTTTAATAGGGATCGTGCTAGTAAACGGCAATAGCGTACAAAAATTTCTGGGCAATCCGAGTACATTTACACGAGAGTATGGACAGACGGACTGACGGCAGATGCCCAGACAAACCGGAGTCATAAACACTTTTCGACTAGAGATGAGTTCGGGCTCTGTTTTCGGAGCCCGGGCCCGCCCGAGCCCGACGATTTTAAATCCGAGCCCGTCCGAGCCCGAAACATTTTGTGTTTTCAGAGCCCGAGCCCGTCTAAACCCGATACCAAAAAAATTGCATAATATTTAAAAATTGTTTTAAAAGTAATATCTCATTTTTAAAAAAAATTCTATACTTTAAAATAACTGTTAATCTCGTGGGCATAATTAATTTTATGGAAATTCACATTCAGTCTTATCAAAAGAGAAGTTTGGTATCAAATAAAAATATACTTCCTTTAAAGGATGTTCATATTTTTCTCTCCGAACAAGCATATCTGAATGACACATTAACGAAGTGCGTTTTCATGAATAAATGCAGGAAAATTGCAGAAATTACTATTTCTATGCCGAAGAATCGAACAACGTTTTCTATTTCCTATAAAAGGTTTTTTTCGTAAATCATAATTGATCCCTTAATTAAAGCAATATTTCGCGTTCCTGAAAAGTAGCTTAAATTAAAAATTTGACACCGTTATCTGAAAGATCCTAGGCTTAATAAATCTTCGAACTACCTGTTATTTTAGACATTAATTTAATCTTTAACACATATAGACAGGCACTGTACATTCTTAAAAACACATAAAACTAGTCCATACGCTAAAAGTTTCGTAAAAGTAAAATATTTTCGCCTGTTTGCTCAGGCATCTTCAATACTGATGTATCCTATTTCTGCTCTGTCAGTCCGAATTTTCTGAAACTCCCCCTCTATCCCCTCCTAACTGCATCTGGCGCCATCTGGTGTCAATCTTGGCGTGAGTTACGTCGTTGCAAGTTTTTGTATCTGATGTGTATATCTCTATCGCCTCTCTCTGCAATGCATACTTTAGATTATTGTAATTAGCTAACTTCTTATCATTATTAAAGTCTATTTTAATTGGGAATGTATTATATTGGGGATACATTGGGAATACATTAATACAATTATTGGGAATACATTCCCAATTAAAATAGACTTTAATAATGTTAAGAAGTTAGCTAATTACAATAATCTATACTATGCATTGCAGAGAGAGGCGATAGAGATATACACATCAGATACAAAAACTTGCAACGACGTAACTCACGCCAAGATTGACACCAGATGACGCCAGATGCTGTTAGGAGGGGATAGAGGGGGAGTTTCAGAAAATTCGGACTGACAGAGCAGAAATAGGATACATCAGTATTGAAGATGCCTGAGCAAACAGGCGAAAATATTTTACTTTTACGAAACTTTTAGCGTATGGACTGGTTTTATGTGTTTTTAAATGTGTTTTTAAGAATGTACAGTGCCTGTCTATATGTGTTAAAGATTAAATTAATGTCTAAAATAACAGGTAGTTCGAAGATTTATTAATTAAAAATGACATTAGAAGAGATCATGGATTGAAATACAGATCCTATGCTTTTATAGGAAAAGTGAAAACAATGTTCGTTTTATTTCTATCGGAATAACAATACACGAGAATTATATCTACTTACGAATGAAAGTGACTTCATAAATGTGCAGAGCAGAGCTTTAGCATGGGCAGAGTTCATAATTAAAAATAGAATCACTAACATTATTTTCATATGAAGAGCGATTATGACTCGCACACAATAGAAGACTAAAAATTTGCAAGCCTAAGCTATTGCTGATTTACTAAAAACAAACAAATAAAATTATTCATTTCGCGTTAGATCTCTAAAAAATAAAATAAAATAAACGTTCCAATTAAAAAAATATTTACTGCCACAAACGAAAAGCAATAAACATTATTCGCGCCATTTGAACAGTGGCGCCATATCAGCCAGTCGTCAGTCGCGTCACAAATATCGTAAATTTTCTTTTTCAAATAGCATTCTAATACTAGAAATGTAAAAAAAAAAAAAATATGTTTCCTCTTCTATTCATTTTGATCAAAATAACATTAAAACAACTTAAAATGGGATATGTAATTTTTAAAAGGGTAAAAAAGTTTATTTCTATTTTTCCTATATGAGAATAAATAAAATTGTCAGTTTCCGAAAGATTGAGCCCGAGCCCGCCCGGGCCCGAAGGATGGTATAAAAATCGAACCCGAGTCGGGCCCGGGCTCGGACTCGGGCTCGGGCTGAGCCCGTCTCATCTCTATTTTCAACTAGGTTGGAAAGTGTTAAAAAGCACTTGATGCAATGATAAAAAAAAAGTTTAGTATTTTGTCATCGACAATATAATGTAAATAAATAAAAAAAAGTAACAAAATTAAGCAATGTATATATAGTGATATTTTGATTAAATAATCAACAATTGTACACTTATGAGGATGGTTTTTTTTAAATACTTTATTGACGTGTAAAACAATATAGCACGATATTTTTTATGATTTACTGACGTAAAAAGTGTTGTTTTTAAACTTTTGTTAAATCAACATTAAGTTACACCCGATTTGCTTCATCTATCATCGTCTTTTCCTAAGCTTGTCTTATTTCTTACAATATAATAATAGATTCAGATATGTTCGTTGGTGGGAAATTATATGTATATAGCTTTTTTTCAAATATAAACATTTATTATTTTTTTTTAACATTTTTTTTTTCAACTTTCTGTATTTAATTTTGTATATTTTCCTCACCAAATTATGCATAATTCATTTTTTTTTCTCAAAGAGAATAAAACACCATAACATTAGTCCAGACTTAAATCATCTATCATAGTCACTTCCAAAACTTAATTTTAATCTCCCGGATGATTAAGAACTAAAACGTGCTATGCTCTTTAAGCTTTCGAGAGAGAATCGCAAAACTTTTCCCTTCTGCAGCTGCGACATCTGCCAGCTTTTCCTTGATTAAAATAAAGAGTCAAGTACGTTTTATGTTATTAATTAATTTCTCTGAATTTAATTTGTAGTCCCAGGATTATGGAACGTTATCGATGTTTAAAATTTTATTATAGACAATTTCAAGTAAATATTTCGCAAAAGGAGCATTATATTGACATTTAGATTGAATGATCATCAATTGTTCAGTGCATATTGATTTAATAAAAATAAGGGGTACATTGGAGGGAAAATTCATACATGAAATCTTTCCAAAAGAAAAGCAATTTCTTAATCCAATTACCGACGAAATTTCTAATTATAATTGCTCTTCATTATTACAACGCGAGTTATCTTCATTCATTATTTGAAAAGTAGAAAAACACATTGAAATCAGTATAGACTAAAGTCATCTATCATCATCACTTCTAAAGCTTAACTGGAGTTAAGAAATAAAATATGCTATGCGTTTAAGTTTACGAGAAAGATTTGCATAATTTATTCTTTACTTAACCGCGACATGAGCCAACTTCTTCTTGAATATAATAAAGATTCAAGTGGATTTTAAGTTGTTAATGAATTGTTTGTAGTCCTATATTTATAAACTTTCAGCGTTTTATCGTAGAGATTTCAACATAAGAATGTAGAAAAATAAATACATGATGCTGTACTAAATAATCAACAGCTATTCGACTTATATTAATTTACTTTATACATGAATAAATTTGCCGATAGAAAATTGACTTGTTCACAACAAAAATTTGGCGATATTCAATATTAATGTATAGTCCATGAAAAAAAAAATAATTGCACCACTCTCTACTAACTCTGCCGCAAATCTGTACTATTATATAAAGAGAGAACGCCTGTCTGACTGACTGACTGGATGACTCATCAACGACCAGCTGAAACGACTAAAGTCAGGATCACGAAATTTGGACAGTAGATTGCTGTTATGACCTAGGGGAAGCAATTAGAAAGAAGTTTTGAAAATTCTCCCCGAACGGGGTTTAAGGGAGGGGTGGGCGTCGAAAGTTTTATGTCATTTCGCCATATCTCAGCATCAATTTTAGGCAGGAATGCGAAATTCAGGAAAACAAATCTATAAAAAAATGATTAAACAGGTATTTCTGCTATTTTAGAAATTCGCCCTCTAAGGAGATATAAATGGGGGGAGGGGGTCGAACGCTTTAGATCATTTCGCCATATTTCAGCAGAAGTTTTAGTTAGGAGCATGGAATTTATGATAACAAATCTATTAAAAAAATAGTTAAACACGTATTTCAGCGATTTTAGACATTTGCCCTCTAAGGCGATATAAATGGGGGGGGGGGTCGAACGTTTTAGATAATTTCGCCATACCTCAGAAGAAGTTTTAGGAGCATTAAATTTAGGATAAAAAATATCTACTAAAAAAATAGTTAAACACGTATTTCAGCAATTTTAGAAATTCGCCCTCTAAAAACATATAAATGGGAGGGGGGGGGGGGTCGAACGTTTTGGATCATTTCGCCATATCTTAGCAGAAGTTTTAGTTAGGAGCATGAAATTTAGGATAACAAATCTGCTAAAAAATAGTTAAACACGTATTTCAGTGATTGTTGAAATTCACCCCCTAAGAGGTTTAAATGGGGGAGGGGGGGGTCGAGCATTTTAGGTCATTTCGCTATATCTCAGCAGCAGTTTTAGGTAGGAACATGAAATTCAAGATAACAAATCTACTAAAAAAGGGGTTAAACACGCATTTCAGCGATTTTAGCAATTCACCTTTTAAGGGGGTTTAATCGGGGCCTCCGAGATGTCGCTGTGTGTCCTACACCGGGCCTGCTACAGGTGACGTCACAACCTGCTGACGTCAAAACAGTGATCCATAATAACTTAAAAAATTTCATGTACTTTGTTCGTTTGTACGTATTGTTTACGATAGTATTTTGATTTTATTTATTGTTTTATATAGTAATTAATAATATTTTTCAGTGTATTTAGATTATAATGCTCTCAATAATTATTGATTATAATTATTAAAGAAAGTGTAGATTATATCTATAAAATAATGAGAAGAAAATGTTGTGCTCCTAGTTTCTAATCTAAGTCTTCAAATTCGCTACTGATAATGAAAAGAAGAAATTTTAGCTACGAAAATTACCTTGTGATAATTATTTTTACATTTCAACAGAAGTGGTTTGCATTAAATGTTTCGATATACGTTTCATAATTCGTGAAGCTAAAATTAATATGATGGTATTGAACTTGCTGTGCTGAGAAAAAAAATAACCCTAACAACGAATGTCCATCCTACTGTAATGGAAATATTTCGGCATATTTGAATGAATTTGTACTTCCAAATCAAAAAGAGTCAAATGATCTTTAGAAAAAAAAAATAAATAAAAGAAGCAGACGATAAACAGTTTAAAAAATGATTTTGAAAGAAATACTGTAATAAATTGAATGAAATCTGGATACATTTAGTTAGAAGTGAGTGAGCTTTGTTTATAAAATTAAAAGTAACTGATTTACACAATTTAGTAGTTCTACGTAGTTCCATTTAATATTTTAGCTAATTTAAGTGTACAAATATATTATGAAAATAAAACTTTTGATAAGTTAATTTGATTGGTTATTAGGTCCTAGACCCAAGTACAATAAATAGACAATTATTAAAATATTACAAGTCAGTTACAAAGTTAAGATAGAAAATTGGGTACTTTTCGGTTAGCCGGGCGCCAGTGATATATATATATATATATATATATATATATATATATATATATATGTATATATATATATACACACACACACACATATATATATACACATATCTACACACACATATATGTATGAATTAATATATATATATATTTATATATGTACATGTATCACTGGCGCCCGGCTAACCGAAAAGTACCGAAAAAGGCTTATGGCGAGAGAAGGAAAGTTTGCAACATATTTTCTGGCAACCTATTCGTAGTTTCATATAAATAAGTATTTTTTTTTTCAATATTTATATAATTTATTTAATATAAAGAAGCCATATATCTCTTTTTATATGCAGGTAGAACAGAATTGTATATATAAATAACTTTATATATATAAATAAACATAAAAGTTCATTAGGTTTGTTTTCATAATTGTGTATATAATTTAAAAACATACCTAACTTTCTGAAGCCCGGATTACGCCAAAGCGTTAAAAAAAAGTGCCAAGGTCTCTATAGTTAAAAAATGTCGATTTCTCTATTTAAATTGACATTTATTGTGTTTTGATGGTTAAATTATGGTATGCAGTTGTAAAAGGGAGGAATGGGATTGATTTTGTAAAGTTTTTGGTAGATTTATTATATTTTTTGTACGTATATTTATTGTAAAATAATGTGTTTAGGAAAAGGTAAATCAATGGGTTCAATCTGATTTATTAATCTTAGCATTTTTTTAAATTTAAAACTTTTAATTTCCTTTAATAAAACAAGTGTATTGATTCCCTTTTATTTCACGATTATGAAATTTAATATTATTTATGTAATCACAAATTATAAGAGCGGAAATGCTCTTTTTATTACATCTTTCTGCTGCAATACATTGACCAAAGTGGATTACTACTGTGACGTCACTAATACTTGTAGCAGGCCCGGTGAAGTACACACAGCGACATCTCGGAGGCCCCGGTTAAATTGGGGTGTCGAAAGTTTTAGTTCATTTCGCCATATCTCAGCAACAGTTTTAGGTAGCAGCGCGAAATTTAGGAAAACAAATCTACTAAATAAACAAGTTGGAAATTGTACGTCAAACGTGACAAATGTCGTGCGTTCGTACTATAACTAGTTACATAAATATTCCGATATTTTCTGATTTTTAATTCTGTGAAATGAACTATATCGTCTGCAGATTAATTTCTGTAATAAAATAAGTATCTCGGTCGCTTGACGATTGAACTTCGGAAGCTCCTATAACAAAAAAGCACCGATTTAAAAAAAAAATTCAAATTTCTTAATAAATATTTTTATTAATATCTCCTAAAGTTTTGATTCGATTTTAATAAAATTTGAAATGTCTCGACAAAATTCTGCAAAGATAATATATTTTAAATTGCAAACCATTCGGTTGGGTAGTTTTTGCGTTGTTATATGCAGACGGACGGACAGACGGACAGACAGACAGACGGACAGACAGACAGACGGACGGACAGACGGACGGACCAAGCGATGACAATAGGTGCTACGTATTTATATAATTACGAACGCACCTAAAAATGATTAAACACGTATTTTAGCGATTTTAGAAATACACACACTAAGGGGGTTAAATGTGGTGTGTCGAACGTTTTAGGACATTTCGTCATATCTGAGCAGCAGTTTTAGATAGGAGCATGAAATTCAGGATTAAAATCTAATAAAAAAAGTAGTTAAACACGTATTTGAGCGATTTTAGAAATCCACGCACTAAGGAGGTTAAACATCGGATATGAACCCGATTATGGAAGATTAGACGAAAAGACAACTAATTGCTGATTTTTAATTAGATATTTTGCGTAAGACATTTTTAAAATATTTTTTTTTATCATTTATAAAGCTGGGTGATTTAGTACGATTGCGTCAAAATAGCATAGATTTTTTTCTGATTGTCATTTTGACGGTTTATGGACAAGACTGCGAAATTGTGATCGGCGTGTTTTTAGGATATTACATTTCTACTTATGTTACCTGGAAGGCCAAGGTTAACTCTGGCAAAGCCGTGTGGTTCTACCATATTAAAATTAATTTATTAGTTTTAATATGTACATAAACAGAAATAATATATTTATCCCATTTTTACAAACGTTAATTTAAAGTTTAAAATTTGTAAGTACTGCAATTTTGTCTCACTCCCTCTTTTATTCAATTTAGATTTTTTTTAATTACCTACCCATATCTACCCTACATTATAGTCGACACATTTGCCCCCCGCGCGAATCCGGGACGGGCCGCTGGTAATCATATGAAAATGTGACTGGTATCAACCGATTATTAATAAAGTTTATTAATTAATGCTATACGCATACTTTCACTGTGTCACTGCGAGCAACATGTACAGTCGGCCAAAAAATAAAGAAAAACAAAAGAGAACAACACCACATTCATTTTAATCTTTAAATTGTTACACACAAAAAATAAAACAGAAATAGCCATTCAACAGGAAATTTCCTCTTTTTTTCGAAATTAGGTTTCGAGAAAAAATTGTAACTTTTGAAAGTTTTTATAGAAATCAATTTCTGGAAGTTTCAAATGTTCCAAATATAAATTACAGCTCATTACGCAAAGTAGGAAATTATAAATACATTTATAGGCCGGGGAGTCATTTTTCATTATAAAAATGAATTCCTTAATAATGTGTTTTTAAGAAACATTATTTAGAAAAATATTTTCTTAAACACTGGAAAACATGTAAAATAAATTGTTAAAAAATATTATTAAACAGAGATTTGATCGCAATGTTGCTTTGTTTTTTCTTTATGTAATAATCTCGAATCTTCGAGTTTCCTTTTTTATTAAGGTTTCGTTCATCTCACGAAACCCTATTACTCCCGCTTCGTTGCCTGTCTGTCACAGAGCCGGTTCTCAGAAAATATTTAACTTACAGGCATGAAATTTTGTGTATTATAGCTGAATATCTGCTATGAAGCTCAAAATAATAAAATATGAAAAAATCGTGTTATTTTAATATATAGAGATAAAAAACCAAAAATCTAACAGCCTTTTCCTAATAAATTTAAACATTTTTCGTTATAGCAGCTGTCCACTATTAAAAATCCACAATAAAATTCTTTCTACAAAAATTAATTTTCTATTGAAAGATTTCCGCGTGAAAAATGAAAATGAAATAAAAAGTTTCGCCAATTGAAAAAAAGATTAATATGACGTCATATTGGTAATAAAACGGAAATTTTCAAACATTTCTCACTAATACAAGGAGTATGAATATGTGTAAATACAGAAAGCAGCTTAATATGACGTCATTAGAGAATTAAAAAGAAAACTAATCTGACGTCATATTGGAAGTTTAACAGATTTTTTAAATGTTTGAGAATAATACAAAGAGAGTATCAATATGAGTAATCGAGAATAGTATATATATGAGTTTGAGAAACGTATTGCATCATGATAAAAGCTCGATTATGAAAATATTGGCATATTTTAACATTTTGAAGTTCTCTATACAACATGTTTAGTCTTGAAATTGGTTTTTTTTTAATATCGAATTTAGTCCAGATGACAGATATTATTATGACGGAGTATAATAGCGGGCTGCGCCCGCTATCGGACCGGTTCAGATTTTCGAAAAAATGAGAAAAATAGACCTGTAAATTTTTACTTTATAAAAAGCATGACTTTTATTTTTTTAATTTTTGAAAATGAAATTATTTGAATTTATTAAAGAAAGGCTAATGTGTTTCGAAATGAATATTAAACGAAACCCTTTGTGCGATCTTCGAACACACTTACCCACTTGTTTCTTTTCTTGTTTTTCTATCGTTTCAATATAAAATAATTCCCTCTATTTATTATTTCAATGGAAAAATGTCCGTTTCATGGAAGCAACAGTTACTGTAATAAAAGATTAATAGAGATACATAATTATTTTTGTATTAATGAAATAGGTGCGAATCTTAGCAATATCAGCAATCAAATTCGAAGTATCATCATTGACGAAAATTTATAAACGGCAATTGTTAAAAAATTTTTTGAGTCAATTTATGAACTTAGCGTGTTTCTTCGAAAACAAAAAGACAGTACCCCAGAAATAGAACCTATCACGAATTTCTGGATTTTAGCATTGTACGACTGAGTAGAAAAATAAGTTGAGTTGAGTTGAGTTGATTATTGACGGCCAATTATCTACACATGGGATATAGGCCCGGGGGCAGTGCCCTTCGTGGGGGTCTTTCTAAGGGAACCTAACCCGTATTTACGCATGGATAAATCCACGGCTCGAAGAAAACCACGAAAACTCCGAACGATTAGGCCGACGGGCGCGATTGGAATCGAACCCAGCACCTCCCGTCTACCAGCTTCGAGCACCTCGAAAAAAAAAAGGACCTATAAAAAAAAAAAGGTCGCCTCACTTTCTTAAAAGAGTCATTTTATAAAACAGTGATCTGACTTTAAATACACAAGCAATCATGATTAGACTTTCAAACAATGCACAGTCGGCGAGAAGAAAAACAAGAACGAAAAATCATGGGTCAAGCATAGATTACGTAACACTTACCAACATTTCCAAAATAATTTTACAAATCTTTACCGTTTAATAAGGTGAACAATGATATCTAAGTACACAAGGTCAAGGTCAAACTGGGCGAGGAGGCCTGCCTTTCGGCTTAAGCTGAACTAGCCCCATTTAGCAGGTTTGTTTACTATGCGACAAGGCCCAGTCCAGGAACCAATACCCGAAGGACCAATCGAATAAAAGACACCTCACTATATATCTAAGTAAACAAACAGGGTTTTTAAATATGTAATGCGTTTTATCCAAGTAAATAATTAGGAAAACGCATAACATATTTAAAAATGCAATTTCAGCAATTACCAACAATATTCGGAAAAATATCCGAATTATTTTCTGCAGCCCTGTATGTGATCTATAGATTTGTATATACACTACAAAGAATATTAAATTTTAGCTCAGTTAGGAAAAGGGTATAGCAGTTTAAAATTCCTCTTATGGAATTTTCGTCAATAAATGGAAATATACTCGAAAAGTTTTGTGCTGCCCTGTATATGATCTATAGAATTTATACGCACCAAGCAATAGACAAAAAATGAGTTAAATTTAAAAACGCGTTCAGCAACTGAAAACGGCACTTCCAGCAATTATTGTTAACATACAGTACGAATACTTTTGTGTGCCCCTGTAAATGAACGATGAATGCTATACACAAAATATTTTATAGTAAGCCTCTTGTAATGTACCTTAGTGATATACTATGTCAATTTCGATATGTTTGAAATAGTGAAACATTATTAAAATAAACCCCAAGCGATTTTTCTCTATAGATCGTAATGTAACGGAATTCTTTTGAGTGTCCCTGTAAAAGAACTATAAGTGGTATGCACACCATATACTATAGTAAGCCTCTTGTAATATCCCTCAGTGATATCTATCAATTTCAATATGTTTTAAGTTGTGTAGCAGCATTAAAATAAATAGCAAATGATTTTTACCATAGACCGTAATGTAATGGAATTTTTTGAGTGTCCCTTTAAAAAACTATAAGTGCTACATTCTTCATTTTCAATACCGAACATGCCATAGTAAATATTAATAACATATATCAATTACGAAGACAATCCGAATATATTTATGTGAGTTAGAGCACGGACAGACATACAGACAGACAGACAGGAGACAGACAAACTGATTTCATAAACACTTTTCAACTATGTTGGAAAGTGTTAAAAAAGAGAACACCCATGCATTTTGATCACCAAATTGTCCCCCCCTCCTCCTCCCCCCCTCAAAAAACAAAGAAAGAAAAAACAACGTAAATAGCCAATTGATTGAAAATTACATATTTTTTTCAATTTATGTTTAAAAAATAAGCTTAGGGTCATATTCATAGTGGATTTGTAGCCAATTCTGAAGTTTTCAATACGAACATCTAACTTTGACATTATATTTTGCTTTTTAAGCAAGTGTTACTTTAGGATACCAAATGGGAAGTCACTTGGCTAAGTAGTTTAGATATTATGAATGTTTATGTAATGTGGAACGCTTAATGTTAAATTCATAGTAATGTACATTCATTGTAATATTTGCAAAGCAGATTGCAATTCGGTTAGTTTATTAAGCATATTTCATGTATTACCTCGCGGAATGAACTCTGGATTCGCATATTTTAAGCTTATATAGAAATCAATTTCTGTTAAGAAATTCATAGGTTACAATTTACAATTTTTTCAAAAATTTATTATATTTTTAAATTATTGTCAAAGAAGTATCAATTGTAACCGATAAAATTTTTTAATACAAATCAATTTCTAGAATGCTAAAATATGAGAATCCAAAATTGCAGCTCATTCTGCCAAGTAGTTTTTGAATTAAGTTTATAAAACCAACCGCATTGCAATCATTTTTGCAAGGATTGCAAATAAATTTCACTTTCATCTTAAATCGTATTAAAATTTTTAGAGTTTGGTAAAATATAAGTATGAAGATAACCTCTATTTTAAACATAAATTGAAGAAAGACATAATTTTCAGTTAAATGGCTAGTTTCGTTTTTTTTTTTCGTGTGTGTGTGTGTGTGTAAATTTAAATCTATGAAATTATCTCTCTCTCACTCTTTTTTTTTTGGTCAACTGTACAATCTGTTTAGTGAGTTTATTAGACACAATTTTTTATTACACAGTTGTATTGGCTTTAATTTTCTTTCATTTGCGATTTAGTATTTTATGCTGTAACACGTAACTAGTAATTATGTGAAATAAAAAGAATTTTGTAATCAATACTCCTAATTTTTTTTCATTAAATTATCTCAATGAAAGTTTTTTTAATAAACCTCTTTAGCATACAAATAATTAAAAACATTATTAGTATAAATTTAATGATTTTATTGTTGCATTTTCTTTAGCTTGCGATTCCGCATTTTCTCTATAACATATAGCCTAGCTCAGCGTTTCTTAAACTCTGCGATCTCGCGGACCCCCTTTGATGTGATATGCATGTCGGGGACCCCTAACATTTTTTTCTTAATATAAAATAAGAAATTACATATCTTAATCTATGCACCTTATTTATTTTCAATTACACATATTCTGTGTTTAGTTGTTGGAAAAAATCAGCTTCATTTATAATGAAAATAACATACATTTTAACTAGGTTAAAATGTACATGCTACCGTTTCCTATGAGAAAGATGCTGCTGCTTTTTGCTACTAGATGTGCATTGTCTTGTTTATTGTTTTAAACATGTATCCATAAGTCTAGTTCATTCAGTGGAATTATACATTAGTTGTCCCTGTTCACAAGACTGGAGAAAGTCTTTTCACACAAATATGTGGTGCAGAAGTGAAATAATTGCTTGATAGCTTTTTATTGTATTTCTGCATACATATTTTATACGCACAACCAAAAATTAGGAAGGCTATTTACTTGGAAAGCAACTTTGGTGGAACCATCGTATGATAATTACGTAAGATTTTTCCTGCTCTAAGAATGTTAAGGTTTTGATTTCACTAATTTCTTTGAAATGAAATGGATCCATCATCCACTGATTTTCTGATTTCGAAGGAGGAAAATGAACTCTGAAAGTTTATTCCAAGTGCTATAGGTGTACAACAAAAATTTCAATAATATCAGGGTAAATAGTATCGCCAGAGGTTTGTAAGAAATTGAATAATGTTGATAATGATTCAGAAATATTATTTTGAAAGCGATTTGCCCAGAAATCAATATTTTTTTTTTTTGCTCCAACTTTATACTGGACTTTGGAAATGTGGTACTGATGTTCTTCATAACCTTAAATTCAGCTCATTCAGAAAATTAAAAATATGTGTCAAGTACGCCACCTTGACAAGCCAGTAGAAATCATTAAAACAACCTTTCAAATGGAAATTGGAATCCATTAAAAACAGTCTTATTTCATCACTCAGTAATAAAATGAGATTTAAAACTTTTCCTCGTGGCAGCCACCTACTTTCTGTATACAAAAGTAGCTGCTTGTGTTGACTCTCAATTTTTTCGCACAAAATTTTAAAATGTCTCTAATACAATAAACGAGCCTTGATATAATTTATTGCTGAAACAACTTCGTTGAATGTAGCTTTCAAATCTTCAGGCATTTTTCTGTGAACTAGCGATTGACGGTGAATACAACAGTGTGTCCAAATTACATGTAGTGATTTTGCTTTAACCAACCTGATCAAATCATTAACAGTTCCACTCATAGCTTGAGCCTCACTGATACTTATTCTGACACATTTTGGCTATTTTACTGTGTACTCAATATTTTTACACAAGTCTGTTTTGTATGAAATTGTCTCAACATGTGAATAATGCTGCATTTGTTGTGTGAGTTGGATATTATTAAAATCTTCACATACCTTACCACCACATTCATAATGAACGAAAACTAGCAAATGTACATCTAAACTCTCATACATGGGAAATAAGGACTGATTTTTACGTGATCTATCAATTGATCCTCAATATTTTTACACAAGTCCATAGTTGCCAACCTCCCGATTTTTTTCACACCAGTATTTTTATGAAAAAATATTTGTTTTATTTAATCGTGTAATTTCTGGTATTTAATAAAGCGAAAAATTTTGTATGATTTTACTGGCATTCAAAAAATCGGGAGGTTGGCAATTATTCAAGTCTATGATTCTGTCCTTAACGGTATCACTGATAAAGAAGATAAATTTGAATCCTTTTCTACTTTCTCTCCAAACATTATTGTGACCATTGCTTTAGCATCAGCTACAGTTCACTTCTGTGCAATCGTATGAGACGTTGCTACCATCAGAGGCAAAAACGATGGAGGCTGATTCGAGGCAAAATGCTCTTTTCAATATTGCAACACGTCAAGAACTTTTAAATAATATTTCTGACTTGTTTTCAGTTCTTTTAACTTGCTTTTAAAAAAGTCAGTTGGTTTGTGTTTAGTTAGTAAATGTCTACTGACTGTTGCTGGTTTCACACACTCATTTGACAGTATATCGTGTAAAGATAACACAGACAGGCTGTTAAGGGTCTTAATACAGGTATCCTTTAAACTCTCATTCATATAATGAATAAAAAATATATAAGTATGTAACAAGAGGACTAAAACACGAGCAGTGCATTTAAAAATGACATTGGCTAGCTGGAATTCACTCGCTACCGTTTTCATCTCGCAACCTACTAACGCATGCGCACTACACTCGCAATATTAGCAAAAGAAATGCTAATTAGAAAAGCAGGTCTGAAACAACAGGTAAATATTTTGAAAAATACGAACCAATTTCCATTACCTCTTAAAAATGAATTAAATTTCATTTCTGACACATGAATCCTCATTTTTCAAAAATAAAAATTCTTGCACATTTAGAAAAAGAAAAAGTTTGTGAATTCAGGGAATTGTGTTCTAATCTGAAGGTATTTTCCACTTTTGAAAAAACTGTACTTTTCGTAGATTTTAAAACTGTGGATAATAATGGGCTGTGGACTTTAAATAATGGATTTCGCAAATTCGTAGCTTCGTCTACTTTTTTTCGGAAATTTAAAAATGAAGGTTTCTCCTTTTTTTAAATCGGAATCAGAAGTAATTGAAAAATATTCTGTATATGAATTTTTAAGATTTTTTTTAGCGGAGAATCTTTATTGAAAACGAACTTTCCTTTCGTCTTTCTTAATAAGCTGACGTATGGTCACGGGAATGCTACTATGACAACACGAAACAGTATGCATATTTAAAGGGAACTTAGGTAAATGTTAGTCTATTAAGATGCGTAAATTGTTTCATTGTTCCATTCGGTAATAATGTTTGTTTTGTGTAGAGATGAATTAAGAGTGTGGCTCTTGTAGGAAGGGGGCGATCCCCTTCTGGGCATTGAAATATCTCTCCCAAAAATATTTAGGTGTTTATAAATGGTCCTTGACTAATAATTGTAGATCTGCCACGTCCACCCCCCCCCCCCTTCCCAGATGCAGCTACAGAAGTTCCTGCCCAAGAAAAACATCGAATTCAACACTGAGCTTGAGGACCCCCAGCTGTAAGCTTGCGGATCCCCAGGGGTGCGCGGACCACAGTTTAAGAAACGCTGGCCTAGCTACAATCTTTTATACATTTTCAATTAGGATAATCTAATAACCAAAATTCGAAAACAAACAAACAAACAAAAAACTACTTCAATAAATTATATCAATTAAATTCTGCAATTAAATAAATAAAATTTACCCTAAAAGGAGTTCAAAATTTTATAAAAATAGGTTTAATGAATTTATTGGTTTTAATTTTCTTTCATTTGCCAACAAATGTTTTCTGATGTAACATATAACTTAGTAATGATATGAAATAAAGAGAAACTGATAAGAAATACTTCTAGGAAATCTTTTCAATAAATCTTATCAATTAAATGCTGTTGTTAAATAAACCTTTCTATATAATAAAAATAAGTTAAAACGTGATTAAAACAAGTTGAATGAGTTTATTGATTTACATTTTCTTTGGCTTGCGATTCCGTATTTTCTATTTAACACATAGCCTAGTTATAATCTTAAATGAATTTTCTATCACGATAATATGAAAATCAAAAATTCCCCCAAAAATATTATTTTAATAAATTATATGAATAAAACATTTTTCGCACACAAGGAATTCAAAGTTATATAAGAATCATTCTTCTTAATTTCCTTTCATTTTCAAATCAGTGTTTTCTGTTCTACCATTAACTTAGTAATGGTATAAGAAAAAGAGAAATTGACGATCAAAACTACTAAAAAAATTATATTTTTAATAAATCGTATCAATTAAAGTTGTGATCTGGTTTTACTGTATTTATTTTTCTTTAATTTTCTTTAAACATATTTTTAATTTGCCTGATAAGACAAAAAACATTTTTTAACATGAATATAGTTTAAAATAGTATTAAAACAGGTTTAATGAGGTAAATAGTTTAAAGGATCAAGGTCCATAAGACGTGTTTTTGGCCCATGAAATAGACTATAACTCGATTTTTTTATACTGACTTAATTATTTCACTTTTTAATATTAAAAGGTTTATCCTGTACGATTTCAACAATATTTTTTGCATTTTGTTCGTTTTTATCTGACTTACACAAGCTCAAAGTTCGCATTATTCGTAGTTTTTGATGAAAAATACGCAATTTCTCCTAATTTTACCTCAATTATTTATATGAGCGCAATCGTGCAACACTTTCTTCTTTACATAAATTATAAAATACATCCAACTGTACAATATATGTAAAAATAAAAGTGTTGCAAAGCTGCGCTCATAGTAAAATATTAAAAAATATGTTAAAAATTAAAGTAAAATTCGGAAAAATTGCGTATTTTTCATCAAAAACTACGAATAATACGAACTTTGAGTTCGTGTAAGTTATATAAAAACGAACAAAATGCAAAAACTATTGTAGAAATCGTACAGGATAAACCTTCTAATATTAAAAAAGTGAAATAATTAAGTCAGTATAACAAAATTGAATTTTAGTCTTTTTTCATGGGCCAAAAACACGGTTTATGGACCCTGATCCTATTCCTTCGCTGCGATTCAGTATTTCCTGACGTAACATGGGACGTAGTAATATAATCATAAATAAAGTTACAACTAAGACAATGTGTTAAATAACCTTCAAAGAAATTATTATTATATTAATAAATTGTATCAATGAAACGTTATTGTTAAATAAAGCATTCTTATCATACACTCAGTTGAAAATATATTAAAACAGTTTCAATAAGTTTATTGGATTTAAATATCTTTACCATTTTATTCAATAACTTTTATTGCAGAACATAGTAACCAGAAATAAGGTTTCAATTAAGAGAGTGTGATAATCAACACTTCCAAGATATTCTTTCTTAAATAAATTATATCAATGAAATGTTTATGTTAAATATACTTATTTAACTTTCTGAACGCAAAATAGTCTCTGAATAAATATTTGAAGAAATAAATGAATGTTAGAGAAATTTTACAAATCTCCGTCTTATATTACAATATTTTATTTTCTTACAGATTAAAACAACTTGATGACGATAAATTAATGGCTTAAGAGTTTCCTGAAGAATTTTAATTAAAGCATCTTCTTCTTGTATAGTATTACATATGTTATATAAACATAGAGTGTTTCCATTACGTTCTTGCCTGTAAGTTTTTTTTTTTTATCAGGAAGTTAATTTGTTTTAAGGTGCAAATGAATTGGAAATAATTTTAGAAATTTTGACACGGCATTTAGACACATATTTTAAGACACATTTCTTGAATATATAAATGAAGAATTTTGATTGAAACTTAATCTTAAAATATTTAAAAATATAACTGTATGATACTAATGATTTTATTAGGTTATTAAAATGAAATAATGCTTTTTAAGCATTTTTTAATCATAAAAATGCTTTTTATTGAGACAAAAATCTGTGAATATGGAATGGCGAGGAACCAGAAAAACTATTCCTTTATAAACATTTTTCCGTCTTTGCAGGTATAATTATGTGATATTCTTTTAGTTGGAACTGTGGAACTTTACCGTCATAGACAGGCTTTGTTTTATCAGGTTTTATTGTATTTAATTTTCTTTATTTTTTTATTAGACAAATTTTTAATTTGCCTGATAAGACAAAAAAAGCATATACACTTTTATTAATTAAAGTCTACATACATTTATCTACATATCTAAATATATATTACATGAATAAAATTAGAAAAAGAAAAGAAGTGAAAGAAAGTGAAAAAAAATCTTAGTCAATTTAAGTTCACTTTATTATTAATCAGATCCACTGAGTATTAAAACAAATATAATATCGTTATCATAAATTCTGTTTTACCTATTGTAACGTGCAACCACATAAACTCTAACAAAATTTCAATTTACAAATTCTTAAAATGAAAGCTTCTTTGAAATTATTGAATAATTGATATCAATAAATGTTTTCTATCTTGCTGTTAAATAAACCCAATTTCTTAAATGTAACTTTCTTGTAAGTTAGGCATTGTAGTCTCTGAATAAATATTTGTAGACATATATGAATACTTCGCACAACTTTTCTATTTTCTGTCGGATATTGGCATTCATAGATTTATTTATTTTATTTTTTGGCAGAAACTAAATGAATTCAATCAATCAATTGATTCAAGCGTTTTCATGATAAATTTTATTAATGCAATCTTGTACGATATGCATACATTACATAAGCATAGAATCTTTTCATTACATTCTTTCAGGCACGAACTTTCGTCAGCAAGTTAATATGTTTTCAGGCACAAAAGTTAGGTGAAACTTATAGTGACATGAATGTACGGTAAATTCAAGAATATTTACACGTAGCTTATTAGTGGAACTTCTAAGAAATCCCAAAGATATTGTTTTATAATAATTATTAAAGAACTATATTAATAAAAAGTAAAACAGCTATCATAAAAAATATTTACCTTTAAAATGTCTTAAATTTGTCTGAAAATAAAAAAATGTAACTTATCTACTATTATTGTATTTTATTAACCTACAGATAAAAGCAAATTGAACTCAATAAATTAACTAATTCAAAGAGTTTTCAAGCTAATATTAATTTTTGCACCTTGTTCTTCTGCAATATGCATGCATTAGATAAGTCTTTTCAATACATTATTTCAGAGGGGACGCACTTTATTCGGCAAATTAATTTGTTTTCCTGTACATAAGTTAGCTGAAAGTCACTGTCATAAATTTATTACAACTGGGACTATTCTCGTGCAATTCGAACAACTTCATCATTTGGTCATTCAAAACAGTCACTAAATTATTAGAAATATATAAAATTTTGAAACGGTAACAAGGTCAAAGTAAAGAAACAATAACTTGAAAGAGATTAAAAATTTTGAACTAACTTAATATTTATAATTATATAAGCATAGAATCTTTATAATACATTCTTTAAGCAATGTACTTTCTCCAACAAATTAATTTGTTTTGAGGTACAAAAGTTAATTGAAACTTAAGCATCATGAATGTACGTTACATTAAAGATTGTTTATATGTAGCTTATTACTAAAACTTCTAAAACATTCAAAACTCTTTTTTTTTTTTTTTTTTTTTTTTTTTTTTTTGTATACCATTGGTTAGTGAACTATATTAATAAAAAGTAACAGAACTGCCATAAAAAAGTATTTCACCTTTAAAATGTCTTAAATTTGTCTGAAAAAGAAAACGAATTTAAACAGTCTGTTCTGCTATTACTATATTTTATTAAACTGAAGATAGAAACAAAATTATCTCAGTAAATTACTGATTCAAAAAGTTTTCAAGATACTCTTAATTATTGTTCTTGTGCGATACGTATAAATTACATAGCATTAAGTCTTTTCACTATATTATTTCAGGGACACACTTTTGTTGGCAAGTTAATTTGTTTTCCTGTACAAAAGTTAGCTGAAAGTTACTGTCCCGAACACCTTCATAGTTTGGTCATTTAAAACTATCACAAAATTATTAGATATATATAAAATTCTGAAAAGGTAATAAGTTCAAAATGAAGAAAAATGAGATGAAAAGTGGTTAAAAGCTTTGAACTCACCTGTTGTAAATTACAGATATATTTGCTTAAAGTAATAACAGTACGCATAAATAAGGCTTATAAATACCTTTTAATACATAGATCAGCAAGTCTCGTACGCTCAATCGGCGACATTTTCAAGATCAAAATGATAAATAAACTATTTTTTTCAAGCAGTTCTGAAAATGAACTTGATAACGAAAGCCACGAGATTACATGTGTACATGTGATCTCGTTTATTAAGTTTATTTTCAAAACTTCTTATGAAAATAGTTTATTTATCATTTTGATCTTGAAAATGTCGGCTTATAAATACATTTTAGTAGATAGATCAACAAGTTTCATACGCTCAATCGGCGACATTTTCAAGATCAAAAATGATAAATAAACTATTTTTTCAAGCAGTTCTGAAAATGAACTTGATAAACAAAAGCCACGAAATTACATGTGTACATGTGGTCTCGTTTATCAAGTTCATTTTCAAAACTTTTTGCGAAAATAGTTTATTTATCATCTTGATCTTGAAAATGTCGCTGATTGAGCGTACGAAACTTGTTGATCTACATATTAAAAGGTATTTATAAGCCTTTATGTATGTACTGTTATCACTTTTAGTAACTAGATCTTTGCTTTAACCCTTTTAGTGCGGAATTATTATTATTATTATTATTATTATTTTTTTTTTTTTGGGGGGGGGGGTTAATGCCCTGTGCGGAATATTTTGACCAAAAAAGCGATTTGTCTGATTACCGGGCAGAATTTTCCGGTACGAATTGATTTTCCCAAAGGGACACGACTTTCCGAACGACCCAATACGAAACAAAAAATCATATCTTATGGTTATACGAAAAGTACGCTTCTGGTTTTGGTTATAGCCAAATTACTGCAGTAAGCAGGCGCAATACGTCATCACTGCTAAGCCCATGACGCACTACAGTGAGCACAATACACGCCGTGAACGCCTAGGCGACTTTTGTCGATGCTTAATATAGTCTTAATGCACCCAATGCTTAATGCACCCAACTCCTAGATGTCGACATTAGTCGACTCCCGCACTAAAAGGGTTAATGATAATAGGTGATTACCTTTTACAATGATGTAAACCTATTGTGTCTGTTTTTATTCAATCCATATTACTATTTTTAGAGCACAAACCAGCCATGGCCACACTCGAAACATAACTGTATTTAGTAATGTGCCAACCAGTATGTGAACTATGAGGCATGCATATTATTTCACGGCCCGGGCGGTGAAATAATATGCATGCCTATAATAATGCGTAGGGCGCGCCCTACGTTAGAGTATATTCTCACCATTTTTTTTGAGTGAAATAATAAAAATAATTCAAAACAGAAAAACTAAAACATCTATGTTCAGTTAATTTCTTTTTATTAAAAACTTAATCCAATAAACACTAAATGTATACATTATATACAATTATTTCCATGGTTCCAATTAATATACATTTTATGCATTACTAAACATAATTTTGTTTATTAATCTAACTCATGAAGTTTTGTTAATTATACATTTTATATATTCAATAAGTCATATATTATGAAGTTCAGCATTATAAATTGTGTAACATGTGAGCAGGTAATAATCACAAAATAAATATTAATTTGCTTAGTCCTGAAAAATACTGTTTCAGGGAATTTATTTGATAAATAATTAATATTAATAAAAACGTTTTGCATTTTGTTGATAAATATACCCATTTACTTTAATAAAGTGTTATTGTATGTTATGCAAATTAGTCCCCAATAAACATCTGACGATATACACGAATGAACTTTTATGTCTTTATTCGGATATTACCATATTTTATTAACTCGTGGATAGAAACAAATTAGCGAGAATAAATTAATTGATTCAAGAGTATCCAAGAAGCATTTTAATTAATGAACCTTGTTCTTATACGATATGCATATATTACACAAGAGAGGAATCTCTTCATTATATTCTTTGCGTGTGATGCGCTTTTGCCGACAAGTTAATTTGTTTTAAAGTACAAAAGCTAACTGAAACTTACTGCCATGAATATACAGTAAATTTAAGTGGGTTGTGGAAGTACGTTATTCATGAAACTCTAAAAAAAAAATAATATATTTTTTAATATGATGCTGGATAGTAGACTAATTTAATTAAAGGTAATAGAGTTATCATTTAAATGATATTTTAGCTTTAAAATTTTTTAAGTTTTCCTGAAAACAAAAAATTTAAACTTACTACTGTGACAAGAATTTTTATATGAATAAAATTGTAAAAAGAACGGCAAAAGAAGAAGGAAAAACAGCATTTCTGATTTATGTCGATTTTATTATAAGTCAATAAATGTTAACGTCAATATGAAACGTCAATAAACATTAAAAAGACATGAAATTGGTATTATAGTCCTAATTAAGATTTATAGATATAATTTTAGTTATTCCTCTAGTTTATGTAGTTTTTATTATTACTCATATTGTTTATTTCACGAGTAATGTATTTTGAAGTGCATAATCATCAATTTTAAACGTATTAAGCACGTAAAATACTCTATTAAATAAGTTTAATAAGTTTAAATTCAATGTTTCTGAGATATTATTCCATAAATAATGGATAAACATAAATCATATTCTTACTTGTTGGTAAATGCATTCATCTACTTTAATAATTTATATTGAAAATCTTACAATATTAATATCTCAATGAATATTAATTCTGTTTTCATTGTTGAATAATACAATATTAAGTAGTCTTCATTACAAAAAGTAAAAAGCTACTTATTGAAGACGTTCGGAGGAAAACAGTTCCGGAAAATTTCGGTATATTTTCAACGATCATGACCCGTAGACCCGAACCCCCCCCTCCCCCCCGTTTAAATGTTGATATATATATATATATATATATATATATATTTATACGCATATATATTTATGTATATATCGACCTATCTACCTATATCTCTATATATGATATTTGTGATGCTGTAAGTCTCTTATTTCTGAACCGATTTGAATGTGAATATGTGTACATGAGTCGACCACTAAAAGATTTAAAACTAAAAAATATATACAAACAATTTCGAAATTCAAATTTATTTTTTACGTAAGTGTTAGGCCTTGATACAAGGATTAAAGAGTAATTTTTGCTGAGATATAGCCGTTTGGATTTCTAGGGTGAAACAAAACAGCATAAGGTAAAGCCAGGAGAGATGGCGCGGCCGGAGAGATTGCGCACATAGAGGTTTGGGGGAAGGAGTAGAGTGAGGGAGCAGCGACTCCAGGTAGTTGTACAACAGCAGTAGTGGAGTGTCTTTTTGAAAGTGCACGTTGATTGCTTTGAGCATCTAAGATAAAGTATTGCTATTTTGATTTGTTTTCCCAAAGTAAGTGCTTGAATTTTCATAGCTATTCATCAGAATTTCTATACAATGTCAATAGTACAAAATATTTTAAACTTAAGCGATTTCTCATAAGCTACTAATCTAGACTAACAATGTGGACATCAACGGTTCATTTTAGTAGCGGCCATGTTTAAATAAAAGGCCGCGCAATCTCTCCTACCGAAATTGGAGAGTTTGTGCATCTGCTACTGGGGAGAGATGGCGCATTGTTCCCATTAGTTTCCATGCTAGGAGAGATTACGCAGCTTATTGGTAAATTTGCATAAAAAATGAAAAATTTAAATGGACTAATTTTAAGTTAAACGTGTTATTAAGTTACATAATTTAATTTTGTAATCTTATCTGGACTTGCTTTTTCTGATTCTTTAATTTTTTCCCCTTTAATTAAAATTTTTTAATCGTTTTAGAAATTATTTCCTTTTTCTGATTCTTTAAGCATTAGGTTGAAATATTCACTCCCAATACAATAAAATTTGTTCACAAAAACCTTACAGCAATGTCATTTAAGTGTAATTATTATTGTTAACAATTTAATTGTCGTTATTATTAGTAACAATCTCTCCTACCCATGTGCGCAATCACACCAACCCTTCAAGGAGAGATTGCGCAAAATAACTTTCTTGGTTTTATTACAACTGTTCTATTAAATTGCAACATAACAACAAAATAGCAATGGAAATGCATAAAAAACAAATGAAGAAAAAATTATTCATGGATAGTTTTGCATAAAATTAATATTTAGACTTTTTATTGCTATTCTTCTGAATTGTGCGCAGACTCTCCTAGCTTTACCTTATTACAAAAAATCAGGTATTAATGTATGAGTGTTTGTGAACGTGATTTCTGGCAAATTATGATTATCCTTCGTTGTTGTATTCATTCTCCCAATCATACACAGAAAGCTGTATATTCATATCCGTTATGGTGATTCTACGTACTAGTAGGATAAAATATTTGGCGGGAATTATGCTGATCAGCGTTGCCAATATATTGTGTTTTTTATTCAATATATCTGTACCACAATAGTCAAATAGTAATTTTTGTTTTATATAATCACGACATGTCTGTCATTCTATAAATCATTATTATTAAAAAATTCTGGTCGGTATTTTAAATAAAAAACACGCTAAATTGGCAACACTGATTACTGCAATATCCGAACTTTTTTAGTCTATAAATATATACTATATATTGATTGTTCTATAGCCATATAAGCAGAGAACTCTTATATACTTTTTTTTAAATTTCTAAAAGCTTTAAATAAAAAGATTATAAGCAGTAAAATGGGTTTAGTTAGACTGTTGACATATGTTTCAGCTCAATGTGAGCCATTATCAAAACAACCTAACGGAGTACTCTTTTATTAAATTCCTTTCTGGACGCACTTTTGTTGGAGAGTTAATTTGGCGAAATACCGTGTAATTTGGTGACCAAAAATAAGTCTCCATCAATGAAGCCAACTTAGCCATAGCTGACTAATTTGGTGAATTTCTTTTTCAAATTCATTATTAATGAATCTTTTTTAATGGGGTTCTTTACATTTTAGATTGGTGTTTTCGAGTAACATTAGCTAGAATTTTAAAACGAAGGTACACTGTTAAAAATCTTCAGCTTTTGCTGGAAACACATTCCACTGATTTTAGAGAAAACGTTTTTTTTTTTCCATATTATGGAGCATTTTCATTGGTCAAAATAGAGATATTCTATAAAGGCGGTGAAGTGACTATATGTAGCAAAAGCTGAAGATTTTTAACAGTGTATAGGAAAGCTACCTTTTCCTCTCGGTACAGGCCGGGAGGATTTTTTTTTTACTTTCTTCTATTAAACTCAACGTTGTTTTTGTATGTAAATATGGAATTCTGTCATCGATTTTTAAGCCACTTCCTGGTAGGCTAGAATGATAAAAATTATGTCCACAGGTGTGTTTACGACAACAATACAATCTTTTAATATTTTAGAACTTAATTATAAATCAATACATTAATTTTAAGGCATTTTCCGTTAGCTCGCCACAGGTGATAAATCGCCAAATATTCTCGGTAACTTGTACAGTTATATAGGAGTTAAAACAACAATGGATTTAATGCTGCCCATTGCACGCTTGCCAAAATAGACGAAATGGCTGTGAAACTGAAACACTGAAAGATTTAAAGGTCTAAAGAATAGAAAATAAATTATAAAAAAAATAAAGAATGTAATATATTTCTTAAACAATACGCTTTTATCAATTAATAGCTTAATAATAATTAATTTTCAATTCTGCGTTGAGAAATCAATTTAGAAATTCTAAAAAAAAAATAATTTAGATAATGTTTCATTTTTTTTTCTTTCCAGTTGCCCTATCTTAAAACAGAAACAGATAAAAAAAAATATATCTATATATTTAAAACGCTAAGCGATTTTTTTCGACAATCCGTGATAACAAACTACTGCATCAAATTACCTCATTCTTTTTTAAATGAAAGATATTTGGACACAGATTTGTTATTGTGCATTTGTTTGTTCAAAAATTTAATTAATTAGCCGTAATTTTCAATTAAACTTTTACTTCCGCTAATGACGTCATAATCGGAAAACGCCCACAGTTGCAAGGCATAGAGTTTACTCTCTGAACTCAGTGGTTGCGATGATATTAAGAGAAATAATGAATATTAAAAGCTCGCGGCTTTTAGGCCGAATTTTTTAATTAGCAAATTAAATTTCCCTAAAAATATTTATCCGCGTGTTTTCAAAGGGAATAAAACTTCATATTTATAATGACGTCACGAAAATATTGTCCATTGGGTTTATTTCATCATTATGCATTATAACTTTGTTGATGCTATTTTTTCATTCCAATTAAATGCAAAATATATTTTTATTTGTTTGCATGGTGTTTAAGCGTTAAAGTAACGGATATAAAGTACGTGTGAAAAGTTTGCGCCGGTGAAAATCACGTTATGCTTACCTTGAAATGCATTTTAACGTTGATAAAACTGAAGAGAAAAATGTATTGGTTATGATTGTGTCAACATGACTTAATTTTAACTGATTTTTCCACTCATAATTATAAAGACTAGAATTGGAGCCGTCATTGATTTCTTCATCTTGATTGCATACCTTTATTACATGTTGCCAATTACTTTTTTTTTTAATAAACAAAATCACAAACGTAAAGGATTTCAGGAAATTTAAAATGATTAAAAGTAGTGTTATGGTAGAAAAAAAATATTGAAATAATGATTGTATTTTTAGCTAGAATAAACAATGTAAGACTAATATTTCATAGGAATTATTTTGGTAATTTTATTATAAGTTCATTTAACAGTTCCTTATTAGCGCATATTTCTTTCCCTGTGAATTTCTCTTTCGATGTCAAAAAAACGGTTTTCAACTTTTGACCGCCAGCCAAAATACAGTGGCAATTTTTAGAAATGTACAACGGTTGTGACAACAAACGGCTCTGTCGCTTTAGCTTTTATCGCGGTTACATCACTTCTAAATACTCCAAATTTCTATTTTTTACTACATTTTACAACATTTTACAATTTCAATTCTTACATCATCAATTCGAAAAAAAAATAGATTTCGATTGAAATTTATTTGAAAACTGCCGCTTAATTTAACGATTTTTTAAATAATTTTCAAGCATGAAAAGTTTTTCAATTCTATCTTATCAATGACCACCAGTTTGCTTCAGTAATGTAAAATAGCCCCTGGGAAAGTTGCCACAATTGAAAATAGAATTTCCAAACCATCATAAAAAGTGAATAATAATAATAATAAAAACAGTGATCAAGCATAAGATCAGATTATCCATAAGATAGAGCATTTTAGCTCTAAACAAAAATCTGTCAAAAAAAAAACTATTTTTAGTTTATGAACACAAAATTGATATGTTGAATTCGTTGATGTATATGTTCCATCAGATATCAGAATATGTTAGGAATTGTATTTTTATATTTTACTAGCAAGCTACGCCCGCTACGCTGGTCAATTTCTCTTAACGAACCTTTAATCAAACAAAATATTGACAATTCATAATTCACTTTTATATATTTAACAGAATAATAAGGATACTATAATTTGTGACTCGTGCTATAGTCAATATACACGTCAGGACACGTCGCCCTTATCATCATCTTTTTACGCTTGAAGGTTTCGCTATGGTACTCTATTGTGAAATTTGGTAATTTTAGAAATTCAATAGTTGAAAAATCGCAGAATCATTAGATCATTTTTCTTTAGAAATTGTTCTTAGAGCGCATTTAGATCTTATAAATAACAATCATGCCGAACTTGAAGTTTCTAGCTCCTTCAGCATCGCAAAAATCGCAATTTTAGAACGTTTTTCGCTTCTGCACCCCCCTCGGGGTAGTGGCACCGACATAAAATATAGCCTATGTTGGAGCAGGGATTGTCACCATCCATTTGCCACCATCACTTTTGAAATCGCTTTAGTAGTTCCAGACATTCCATACAAATTGTAATTTAGAATGTTTTTAGAAAATTTTTTGCTTATTTCAGCCTTTTAAATTTCGAATTTTTTTAGATTTTGTTCTTATAGAGCATTTAAATCTTGTAAGTATACACCATACAAAATGTCAAATTCCTAACTCCTTCATTATTGAAAATATCATAATTTTGGAACGTTTTTCGCTCCTGCACCCTCTGCGGGCAGTGGCACCGACAAAAAATTTAGCATATGTTGGAGCAGGGACTGTCACCATCCATTTGCCACCATCACTTTTGAAATCGGTTCTGTAGTTTCAGAGATTCCATAGAAATTGTAATTTAGAATGTTTTTAGAACGCTTCTTCCTCATCTCACCCTTTTAAATTGCGAATGTTTTTATAATTTGTTCTTAGAGAGCATTTACATCTTATAAGTAACTACCATACTAAATTTGATACTTCTATCTCCTTCAGTACACAAAAAATCGAAATTTTAGAACGTTTTTCGCTCCTGCACCCCCCTGGGAGTGGTGGCACCGACATAAAATATAGCCTATGTTGGAGCAGGGATTGTCACCATTAATTTGCCACCATCACTTTTAAAATCGCTTCAGTGGTTCCAGAGATTACCCCCTACAAACAAACAATCTTTACTACTTTATATATTAGTATAGATAAGGGGGAATTAGCCCCTTGTACCCCCCCTTTATACTTAACCAATCAATCCCGAAAACTAATCAGAGATGCGCCTTAACACAGTGAACCTATAAATAAAATTTGAAGGAAATGGGATAATTCTGCATGAAAAACCCATTTACATAAATTAAGGGGGTATTAGCCCCCCGTTCCCCCCTTTATACTTTATCAATCAATCCCGAAAACTAATCAGGGAAGCGTCTTAATCCAATTAATCTATAAACAACTTTTGAAGCAAATAGAATAATTCTGCATGAAAAACCCATTTATATAAATTAAGGGGGGGATTATCCCCCCGTTCCCCCCCTTTATACTTAACCAATCAATCCCGAAAACTAATCAGGGAAGCGCCTTAACACAGTGAACCTATAAACAAATTTTGAAGCAAATAGAATAATTCTGCATGAAAAACCCATTTATATAAATTAAGGGGGGGATTATCCCCCCGTTCCCCCCCTTTATACTTAACTAATCAATCCCGAAAACTAATCAGGGAAGCGCCTTAACTCAGTGAACCTATAAACAAAATTTGAAGGAAAACGGAATAATTTTGCATGAAAAACCGATTTATATAAATTAAGGGGGGATTAGCACCCCCCCGTTCCCCCCTTTATACTCAGCCAATCAATCCCGAAAATTATCATGCAAGCGCCTTAACACAGTGAACTTATAAACAAAATTTGAAGGAAAACGGAATAGTTCTGCATGAAAAACCCATTTATATAAATTAAGGGGGGGATTAGCCCCCCGTTCCCCCCTTTATACTTAACCAATCAATCCCGAAAAGTAATCAGGGAAGCGTCTTAACCCAATGAACCTATAAACAAAATTTGAAGGAAAACGGAATAATTCTGCATGAAAAACCCATTTATATAAATTAAGGGGGGGAATTAGCCACCCGATCCCCCCCCCCCTTTATATTAACTAATCAATCCCGAAAACTAATCAGGAAAGCGCCTTAACACAGTGAACCTATAAACAAAATTTGAAGGAAAACGCAATAATTCTGCATGAAAAACCCATTTATATAAATTAATGGGGGGGGGGGTGGAATTAGTCCCTTGTTCCTCCCCTTTATACTTAACCAATCAATCCCTAAAAGTAATCAGGGAAGCGTCTTAACCCAATGAACCTATAAACAAAATTTGAAGGAAAACGGAATAATTCTGCAAGAAAAACCCATTTATATAAATTAAGGGGGGGATTAGCCCCCCCCGATCCACCCCCTTTATACTTAACTAATCAAACCCGTAAACTCATCAGGGAAGCGCCTTAACTCAGTGAACCTATAAACAAAATTTGAAGGGAAACGGAATAATTCTGCATGAAAAACCCCTTTATACTTGACCAATCAATCCCTAAAACTAATCAGGGAAGCGCCTTAACTCAATGAACCTATAAACAAAATTTGAAGGAAAACGGAATAATTCTGCATGAAAAACCCATTTATATAAATTAAGGGGGGGGAATTAGCCCCTTGTTCCCCCCCTTTAATACTTAACCAATCAATCCCGAAAACTAATCAGGGAAGCGCCTTAACACAGTGAACCTATAAACAAAATTTGAAGGAAAACTGATATTTCTATGAAGAGTTATCGCATTACGTACGTACATACATACATACAGAACCGGCTGCCAAGCTCTCAGGGCTTGACAGCCAGTGTAATAACTGAAAAATCGCAATTTTAGAACGTTTTTTGCTCCTGCACCCCCTGGGGTTAGTGGCACCGACATAAAATATAGCCTATGTTGGAGCAGGGGTTGTCACCATCAATTTGCCACCATCACTTTTGAAATCGGTTCGGTAGTTCCAGAGATTACCCCCTACAAACAAACAAACAAGATTTACTCCTTTATAATATTAGTATAGATTACATTTGCCAACTCTGTAAGAGGAAAAATATCCTCGACTGTGATGGAAAAGGGACAATCATCCTGATTATGTAAAGGAACCGAAGAAAAAATACAAATAAATTACACTTGAAAACATTAAAAATCTCCCTCATCGGCCGACTGATTTATTACTGTAAACAAATTCTTCATCTTTACATAAAAACTGATTAGCTTAAAACACTGGATGCGTTTTAGAAGATAGGATTTGAAACGAACAATGATTAAATAGGACATTTTAAAACTTTTAATTTAAACATTTTAAAACTTTTTTAAGGTCAAATTTCGACGGTGCTTTTGGGCAGATGCAATTCACATGCGCATAGGAGCTCATTCGGTTGCATTATCACAAGTGTGGGAGGGGGGGAGATGTGTTCTTTATTTACTATGTTCTTTTATTTACTGAATATGATATGACCGTAGGGATATACTATTTGTATATACTTCATAGGTCCATGTAATTTTTTTCTTGCCTTGGGGAGTATGGCGACAATGTCAAACTGATTTGCATTACACACTTGTTTACGGATTGTTTGTTGGGAGTTTGTATCGGAAATAGTACTGTATTTGACTGGGGAAAAAACTTTAAAAATAAAATGTTTGAAAGGCTGTTTCATGCGCACCCCTTTTTAAATAATAAAGAAGCTTATTTTGCTGATATTGTTATAGTATTTTTTTCCGTCATATTTTGACGGGTTTCATCTAGTATTTTAATAAATTTACTTGCTTGTGCTTTCTACCAAACGTAAAGAAAACCTTGAACTTTTCATAATCGCGTTCGCTCCCCACGCCAAATTTAATGCATTGTAACATAAATAATTGCGAAAAAACATGAATTTCAGTCAAAAGATTAGGCGTGTTTTTCAAGAAGAACATTGGATGTTTTAAAAGAATGTTTCTTAAAATACTATGTCTACATTTATACTTATTTTAACTCGTCGATAGAAACAAAATAATTTCAACAAATTAATTTAATCAAAAGTTTCCAAGAAAATTTTAATTAACGCACCCTGTTCTTATTCGATATACATATATTATTATACGAGTAGAATCTTTTTGCAACATTCTTTCTGAAACGCACTTTTATCAGTAAGATAATTAGTTTTCAAGTATAAAAGTTAGCGGAAAGTTACTGTCATAAATATACAACAGATTTAAAAGTGTTGAGTTTAACAGGAACTTCAGATAAAGTAACAAAATGTATGGTTGTGTGGTGATTCTATGTACTAGTAGGAACAAAATATTCGGGCGGATACTCTGCTGATCAGCGTTGACAATTTAGTGTGTTTTTTATTCAAAATATCTGTATCACAATATTCGAAAAGTAATTTTTGTTTTACTTAATCAAGGAATGTCTTTCATTGTAGAAAGCGAAAATTACTATTAAAAATTCTAGTAGGTATTTTGAATGTTTAAAAAAAAGCGCTAAACTGGCAACATTGATTACTGTTATATCTGAACTTTTTTAGTCTATAAATACGACGGTAAGTCATTAAGTAACTCAAAAGATAATTAAATAATAACTTACAATGATATTCACTTCAAAACTATTTTTATTTCTCAACATAGTCTCCACCAATATTTATGCACTTATATCACCGTTTTATCAGTGCCCCAACACCAACTGCATACAATTCTTTGGGTTGCTGTGTCAGCCACATTAGTACTTCAAGTTGAACCTTTTCATCATCTGTGAACATCATCTTGCAACTTCTTCAACATCCACCATACAGCTTCTACTTAGCTCCAAGCGATTTTCATCTGTTTAGTCCACTAAAAAACCATCTTCGAAGCAAGATGATGTTCACAGATGATGAAAAGGCTCAACTTGAAGTACTAATGTGGCTGAGACATCAACCCAAAGAATGTTATGCAGCTGGTGTTGTGGTACTGATAAAACGGTGATATAAGTGCATAAATATTGGTGGAGAATATGTTGAGAAATAAAAATAGTTTTGAAGTGAATATCATTGTAAGTTATTATATAATTATCTTTTGTGACTTACTTAATGACTTACCATCGTATATACTATATTAATTGTTCTATAGATATATAAGCAGAGAACTCTTTTATTGCATTCCTTTCGGGACAAACTTTTGTTGGAGAGTTAATTTGTTTTCAGGTACAAAAGTTAGCTGAAAGTTACTGTCCTGAACATACAGTAGATTTAAGAGCCGACACTAGTCGTGCGTAGACGATTGCAAGCTAGTGTTAAATCAAATCATATGGCTTTCAAACAATTACTTCGTAATTCCGTTAATTTTCGTCATAGATCATCGATTTCCATATTTCTATATACATTTTGGCGTTCAAATGGTCGCTAATGTCGTCGTCAAGAAATTCGCCAAATTCATTGCTAAGCTTGATCGGCTAATTATGCTTTGTCGTTTATATGCAGCAGTTCTTTTTCGTTAATTAACATAACTAATTTTCTTATATTATTGTTAGAGGAATTTTATAACAGTACAATTAGTTTATACATCCTATATTGAATATTCAAAATAATCTCAGTAATTTGAGTCTTAAATCCTGGGGATCCGCGAAAACAGAGGAAATAGATAAAGGGGTCAGTGGTAACTATAGTTTAAGAACCGTTGCTCTACAATTTTGCAGTTTAAGGTATTAGATAAATATATACATATAATACATATTGAATATTGTAAGTGAAATGTTAAAAATTGCACACTGTAAAAAAATATAAATCTTTCTTAATGTAGGAAAATGTGGTATACACAAAGACGAAAATATTTAATAACCTCATTCGTGTTACGCATGATTCCGAAAAGTGCTCTTTATCTTTAGAAACCTCAGAAACTAATATATAGTAGTTTTTATATTGTATTAATTATTTTTCACTAAATGAAATATAGGTTTTACGGATGCTGTCAATTCTCATTTAAACATTTTCATGTTCAACAATCATGATAAATTAACAGCATTAAAATTAATATTATTTTATTACTCTTGTATGTATAAATTCAGTTACACAGATAAAAATGTTTAAATGAGAATTAATAGCATCCAAAAACCAATATTTCGGTTTGATAAAACTGATTAATACACTATAAAAACTGTTCGGAAACGTTTCCGAATATCAGTGGCAGAAAAAACTTTCATAAATGCTTCTGTATATCTCGAAATATATTAGTTTTTTAGGTTTCTAAAGATAAAAAACGATTTTTGGAATCGTGAGCAACTCGAAAGAGGTTAATGTATATTAACGTACATATTATATTTTAGCAGATTAAAAAAACATTTGATTTTTTTACAGTGCATGCTGTACAATTTCATAATTGTATGAAGATATTGCGATAAATACGCTATCTATCTATATTATAAAGGACAAACGTGTCCGTGCGTAACGCTGACGTCATTTTGCGAATGGCAACACTTGAAAATGAAATTTCAGTTTTGCGACTTTTGCTACTGCAATTTTTTTAATTTCTAAACATCGCACATTCTTAATTGAAAAAAATCTACTTTCAAATGCTATTTGTTTGAAAACTATATCGTAATTTGCTTGAAAACTGTAATGCAATTTAACCATTTTTTATGGTTTTTAAAATGATTGCAGACAATTGTGAAAGATAAATCCGTCTTCACTTAAATTTATATAAACAGTTCAACATTTGTTTCCGGCTTATATTCCATAACGAAAATTAAAACTTCATCAATAAATAAAATGAAAAATATATAAATAAAAGACATGTAATCGAACTACGCACTTAAACCATTGAAATTATCAGAATCAAAAAGACTGCTGTCTAAGCGATTTCTTCTGCTTTTAACTCCAAGCACGAGGCCAATATTGGTATTATTAGTGGAAAATCTTTAAAAATATATATATTAAATGTAAAACATCTGTTAGAGTTTTCAATTAAAAGAATGGTTTTCACCTATATTCAGTAACCCAGAAAGACCGGGTTGAATCCCCTAGTTATAATAAAAGTGCACGTTTTACTGTTTATAATAGATTATATTAAAATCTCTTGGACAACCCAAGATTATTACTTGTAAAGATAATTTGGTGCTTTGATTAGGATAATGACGTATACAGAAACATTTCCTTTTCACTAAGCAGAGTCAATTAACTACAGTGCTCTAGCATTATATCATTATGGTATACTGTGGTGCATGAATATATAATTCCAGGACAATGTGACTCTGGTTGACATTACGATAGGCATAATTGTGATAGTTATCACGACAGCAGAATTACATTACTCTGTTGCATGTCACTGGAAAACGTGACTTGCAGTTATTCTACTCTTTACCTTAAAAAAGGTGCTTCTATAGACGAAATTCTACCACACTGTAATTTTTCTGTTAAGAATAACATGAAATATTATCTGCTTTGTACATTTTCAATATTGCATATTAAATGTAAAATGACCACATGATGCGTAATTTTATAATCACTGGAATATAATATTTCATTATTATGATATACATGCTAATATGATATATAAGTTGTTATTGCTGTATATAATAAAATATATTAAAATCGTTGATCGCCCTAAGAAGATTAACTATAAGGATATTCCGAAGCCTTGCTTAGAATAATGACATACACAGGAATATTTTCTTTTGACTAAGCATAGTCAATTATAACTACAATGCTTTAGCATTACACCATTTTGGTTAATATATTACATGAATACATACTTTTAAGACAATGTTACTCTGGTTGACACTACCGTAATCGTACTGCAATAATATATCACGACAACTGCATTATACTATGCTGTTACATTACAATAGAAGTCGTGGCATACATTTTTTTTAGCATTTGTCTTTAAAAAGCACTTATACTACCCTTATTTTAAATTTTCCATACAAAATAATAAGAAATATTTTCTACTTGTTACATATTGTATATTGTATATAAAATTTTAAGTAATTGCATGATGTCTAACTTAAAAATCGTAAATATGTTATATGTCAGTGTTAGGATATTATAATATAAGTGCAAATTTTAATGTATATGAAATAAAAGATTAAAATCTGCAGAAAAAAATTAAGAACATTAGTTGTAAGGATAATAAGGAACATTAATTGTAAGGAGTCATTGACTGGAAAAATGACATACAAATAAACTTTTTTTTTTGCCTAAACACATACAATTAACTACAGTGCTTTAGCATTACAACATTATGGGTAATGTATTGCATGAATATATATTCCCAGGACAATGTAACGCTATTGTCTTGGACTAAATTGACATTATAACAGCTTTGTTAGGTTACAGTATCACGATAGCACTATTACGTTATTTTTTTACATGGCATTGGGAAACGTGAGATACAGTTATTCCAGCATTCATCTTAGAGGTAAATGAAATTCTTCCATTATATAGTTTTTTATGTAACAAATGAAATAAAATATTTTCTACTTAGGATTTCTGTGGCCAAAATGTTGAGAAAATATAGGCTGACTTGGAGGCACATTTGAATCCAAAACTGTTTATTACAAAGGGGAAAAACCAGAGAAATTGTCGAATAATAATTAAATTTCAGAACTACAACGCCCAACAGTACACTTACTAAACAAATCTGACTCCACTCCCCGACTTTTTGAAGACTGGTGCACGTACTCAGAAAGATTAAAAAAAAAAAAAAAAAAAAAAAAAAAAAAACAGGAATTTTATAAATTTCTCACACGTTGAACTGAACAGGACGATCTACCAAAAATGTTTTACTTACATCCCTGCCGGTAGTTAAATTTAACTGCGAGCCACAAACAAGTGCAAAAAATATTGAAAACGAAGACTTTAACTGTCACTGCCAAGGACGGAATGGAATCGGTTTTATTCGACTTCCGTTTTGTAGCTGGAGACGTTACATCCACGCTACGAATGTCTGATGACATCACTGCAATATTTATCAATTATGCTCTGGCACATTTTTTTGGGATTGTTCATATAGAATCGGTCTCAAAACGGTTTTAAAATGGTTTAAATACCTAATCCATCGGTCGATTTTTACGAAAATCTATACAATTCTTGGAACAGTGGTGAAAAAATATTCGTCAAATGGGAGCTCAAATGGAAATAGAAATAGTGTTTGGGAGTTATTGTGTTCTCTCTCTCTCACACACACACACCATTCTTAATTACAATACTTTCATTACACTATGTGTTCGGAAAGTAAAAATTTAATTGCATTTCATTCATAATTTTAATGTTCTGCAATTGCGAATTCTGTTTATTTTGCGTCAAAATATTTTCTATAACTGTGAAATTATTTTTCTGCATCTAATGATGTTAATAGTGCATGCTTGAATTTAAGCCACATATTCAAAAGCAGCAAACTTTGTAACGTCACTATTCTTTTATACATTGACTTCATGTTTTCTTTTAGCAAACCCGTTTGATCATTTATCTGTTTGAATAATATTGATTTGATATTTTTTAGGGATGTTAGATTTTTTTGTACGTTTTTGAGGTTTATTATAAAATATATTTTAAATATAGATGTATAATTTAAATTTGAGATACTTTTTAAGTTTAAGAACGATATATTGACTAAAATTGGTGAAAGAATGAATTTCAAAATATGGGCTCATGTTTAAAATTACGGGCATATATGGGATTACAAAAATCATTCTTTTCTATTTTTAGGTATATCTATAAATATTATAGGAGAAGGGGTAGTAGTATGAACCTCCCTTTACTTTTCAGTGTATAACATCCAAAATTGCAATGTTTCTTATACACTCCGGGTATCAATAAACTTAAAATTTTGCATGTGTTAGAATTATTTTAAAATAAGGGAATTTAAAATATTTAGCGACAGAAGACAAAAATGTAAACGTCTATCTCAACTACACACTATGAACAAGGGAACCACTTTTGATGCATCTCGCACCTAGAATTTGAGAACGGGTGCGTTTTAAAGCCCTATATTACGAAGTTTGAGAATCGATACAATTATTCTGTTAGAACATATTTTTTGATTTTACAGCAGCACAACTTTTTGAAAAGGAAATTTTAGGGACCACGTATCAAATTGGTAACATAGAGGGTTTTTTTGTTTTGTATTGTTTTAGAAAAAAAAACAGTTCAAAATACAAATTAGTCAATAATAAATATAAAATATTGAAAAATGTTTAAACATTCCTTCAAGAACATACGAATTTGATTTTGAAAAATTACAACATTATATTTCCATTTTTGGCGAGGAAAAAGTTGGCGTTTTTTCCCCCGTACAGTTTCTGGCAACCCTAGCCGAATGCCGTAGCTGCTTGTCGTGTGTGAGCAGTGGTTTGGACTTCACTGGAAATCGTAATGTCCGACGTTAAAATTCGTAGCGCCATATTTGGTGACTCAAGTCACTTTTGGCGTGAAATTAATAATTAAAAATCCAATAATAAAAAATTAATAGTATAAAAAAGTATACGAAGTGTGATTTTTACAGAGAAATTTTATCGGTTCTCTAACTTTTATGTATAGGGCTACAAAATGCCCCAGGTCTCGATGCTAGGTGCGAGCCGCACCAAAAGTGGTTGCATTGTTAGTAAGGCAGTATATGACTATCTATTTCCCTCGGCAATAATCTTTGAATGCTGACTCACAAATCATGCAGACAGAGTCGTCTTGCTTGAGTCCTTCCTCTCCCAGTGAAAGTTGGAACTGTAAACAAAAACTTGTTTGAAGGTGCCGTATCATATTCGTTAGAGTCACTTTCATTTTTAAGGAATTTGCTTTTGATATCACATTTTGACCCACTGCTGATGGTAAGTGGAAGCAAGAGATATTGAAGGTTGTGCTTCTTGAGCCTTGGTCTCGCCTCTTACTTTACCTCTTCCACGATCACTCCCTCTCAGAACCTGTCATGACTATTCAATTTAGTTCTCGAGGAAAATATTGAATGAAGAGCTACTTATGTGGTAAGCTAGAACAGGTTTACTTCTTCATGTTAGAATATTTTTGTGACTGAAGAACTGGCAAAATGTCTTGAGGTGAAACTTAAATCAACATGTTGGATGGCAGTGCTAATGAAGATGATAGAGTAGAAGGAATCTGATCTTGACCTCAACTTGTAGTCCTTGGAATCTGAAAAACTGAAATTACTGAATGGAGTATCAAAACATAATGTAAAATAAATTTCATTAGTATATAATAGCAGTTGCTACATAATGTGTCCATATTAACTGTCCATTATATTGGTCCATATTAACTTCATCTAAAGAAGTCCATGTTCCAAAAAATGCTATCCGAACAAAATACTTGTTTACCACTCAAATATTGAAGAAAGGTATGCTACAGTTACAAAATTTGACAGCCTCAGATAGTAGTGAATCAATAACTAAAAAACGTGGTTCCAACAACAGGGATATGAAAAATCAACAAAAATCACTTACCGTGCAAAACTTTTCAAAACTATGAAAACACGAAAATACACCTAACTATCTACTTCATGACTAATCGGCTGGTTGGTATCACCTTTTTTGTGGTCCTGGAGATGTAGTTCCTGTCATAGTCGGTTGAATGCACCATATAATTTCTAAAAACTTGAAAGTGTCCATATTATCAACAAGATCCATTTTATTATCCTTCTTCTACTATTTTCAGCTAAAATTTAGTTTCATTTAAAAAAAATACTGGCAACCCATAAAAATATTGTCTACTTACTATATATTCAACATTGTATATATACTATATTCCAGATTATCCCATACTCAATACCCATTGAACTATGATTATAGCACATAATTGATATGGTCGGATAAATTCAGGATATATTCAAAATTTATATAAAATGCTACTTTAAATGCATAATGTAATTTTTCCTTCTTTATCAATTATGTATCATAAATTTAGTTCATTGTGCGTCGGATATACGGAAGTCTACTTTAAAATGTTCAATAGTTACATAATGTGTAATTGAATAAGTGCAATAACTGTATGTATCAATATTATGCTATGCATACTAATATCATATAAGTGCATCTTTCGATATACAGACTCATTCTACACAATATCTGGGGAAATGAAAGAGAAAATCAAGGTACGGAAACAAACAAAAAGATACAGAAAAACATTGGGTTTCAATTCACTTATATATTAGAAATATGAGTTACTGCACTATTAGTAGAAAGTTAATTTTAAATCATAGATTTTGCATTAATGCAGACATTTTAACATTAAGTTTACCTTGGGTTTTAATAAATGGATTAGATTTACAATAAATGCTGTAAGTATCCATTATCCATGTTCAAATAAAACTGAGTCAGACGCTCCGTATATCGTAATGTAGCTTTAGGTATGTATATTGTCATTGATGGAATTACCTGTTACTTCCAGAATTTTCCGTGATGTTACTCCATTTTACACAAAACAAAAAAAAAATTAAAAAATATATATAATTTGTTGAAAATACAATATCTTCATTATTGTTAAAGTTGTGAATAGAAATTCCGATTCTGCTTTGAAAGAGGCAAACGTCTTAATTCCGTTATTTTGAACAAAATAACGGAATTAAGACGTTTCTAAGAGATGTTCGTATGTTGTCGCACTTCTGATTTGGCCTTTAATGTTTGTCAAATTCTTTAGAATCATTATATAAAATAATGCATAACAAAGCTTTAGTCACTTCAAGAACATTAATTGGTAAGCTAATTAGAGGGTCCAATTAGAATAATGATAATATAGAAAAGTATTTCCTTTCAACTACGAATTGTCAATTAACTATAGTGCTTTATCATTACATTATTACAGATTAATATATTAGATAAATAGGTATTTCAGAACAATGTTACCATGTGAAATCAAAGTAACAGCACAGTTATAGTGTCTGGTGACAGAAGCTTTTATGTAGCATAAAATTTGAAACTATGACATGCATATATTGTATCTTTCCTTTACATGAACTCGTACGACAGTAATTTCTGAAATTTTATTTATTTATTATTTATTTATTGAAAATTATTACTTTATGAAACCTTATAGTGTCAAGTTTTTCAATCGACATTATAAAGCAACAAGAAAGAAATATTATGCATCAAGCAAAGATTATGATACACATTCCAACAATTCTAAATTAGAGCTTTAATTTAATACTTTAACAAAACTTCACTGTTTAATAAGGTAAATAAAATACCTAAGTAAACATTTTAAAAGACGCATAACGCGTTTGAAATTCACGTTGAACAAATTTCAACAATTACAGTCCATAGCCGGAAAAGTACTCCAATTTTTTTCTGCAGCCCTGTGTTTGATCTACAAATTTGTATATATTCTACATATAGTATGCTAAAATTTAGTTTAATAAGAAAACGCATAATAGATTGAAAATTCATCTTCAACAATTTCTACGAGTAGGTGTATTTATACTTAACTTCCTTTGTAGTCCTCTGTATGTATCTACAAATTTTTATACACGCCACATATTAATCTAAAGTTTAATTCAGGACAAATACGTTTAAAACTACTGAAATCACACTTCCAGAAGTAATCTTCCATAGGCGGCCATGTATCGTGTTCTTTGCGTGGTCCTGTATATGATTTTATTTCTATTCTAGAAACATCTGTATTATAGTATACTAATTATAGTTCAGTTAGAAAATACATAACCTAATTAAAAACTACCTTTAAGCAATTCACGCTCATACACAGTAATGCATACGGATTCTTTTGTGTAGCCCTGTATATGATCTATAGCAGTTATACACACAGCATGTAAAAACTCAGTTAAACATAAAAACGTATACCGTAACTGAAAACGCATTCCCTACAATTATCGCTCACAAACAGTACTTTCGGGTATAGTACTGCATCCAAAATCTTTTTGCGTCCCTGTAAATGAACGATAAATGCTACTCACATCCTATTCTACAGCAAGTATCTTGTACTGAACCTCAGTAATTTATATCAATTTCATTATATTTGAAAAAGTGTAGTATTCATTTTATAAAAACGTTGCAAAATGTTTTTCCCCGTAGACCGTTGAGTTACGGAATTATTTTATGTGGCCCTATAAATGAATAATAAATGCTTTTCACCCCATATTCTACAGAATGTATATTTCAGTGCACTTGATAATGCATATCAATTTCATTATGTTTGAAATAGTGCAACGTCATTAAAATGTACTTGAAACGAATTTTCCCTCTTACCCTAATGTAACGGAATAATTTTGACTGTCCCTGTAAGAGAACTATAAATGCTACAAAATTCATTTTCGATACCAATCGTGCTATAGTAAACATCAATAACATATAAAAATTACCGGATAATCCGAGGATAAGTACGAGAGTTAGAGCACGGACAGACAAACAGACAAACCGAAATCATAAACACTTTTCAACTATGTTGGAAACAGTTAAAAATGAGTCAGTCACGAACGGTATCTTCATGACGATGTTGGCAACGACCTGATTTATCGTTTTCTTTTTCATTGTACTGATACTCGCTTTCAAATGTTGCATAATTTCAATAGGGTAGACTACACTGTAAAAAATGACAAATATTTCTTAATCTACGAAAATATAATATAATCACGGATAAATTTATAATATAAACTCATCCTTGTTAACCATGATTCTGAAAAGTGTTTCTTTATCTTTAGAAACCTCAGACATCAATGGCATTTCAAGATTTAAAGAATCATTTACAAAAACAAAATTTCTCTTGCTGCCCGTAATTTTCGAAACGTTTATGAGTAGCTTTTAAAGTGTATTAATCAGTTTTCAAAGCCTGGAATATAGTTTTTTCCGATGCTATCAATTCTCAGGTAAACATTTTCATGTTAAACAAATGTGTTTAACAGACAAACATGCAAAATTAACAACGTTAACATTAACATTAAAATTAAGATTATTTTTTTACTCTTTCATGTGTAAATTAATTTATGCAGCGGAAAATGTTTACTTAAGAATTGGTGACATTCGAAAAACAGGTATTCCAGGCTGACGAAACAGATTAATACACTATAAAAACTATTCGGAAACGTTTCTGAAAAATACGGGCAGCAAAAAATGCTTTGCTTTTACAAATAATTCTTTAAATTTTGGAAATGTATTGATTTCTGTGGATTCAAAAGACACTGGAACACGCTTTTCGGAATTTCGGATAACTCAGAAGATTATATTATATTTTCGTTCGTGGTTATAATATATTTTCATAAAATAAGAAACATTGGTCATTTTTTACAGTGTAATTGTACCATCGAGTAGAAAACAATTTTATTATAAAACATAAATTGATTGGGAACTATCACAATTATCTGTGATTTTTCAAAATAATTTTCAAGCATGATTTTTTAATAATCTATCTCAACAATGTATGATTGTTTGTTACATAGAATTGTTTGATTACATGGGATTTTCTCCTCAATTTATCAATTATTGCTGTAACTTTTTGAGTTTTCACGATATTTCACTGGTCTTTTTGTATGAGTTGCCTTATAGTATTGACTATCCAATCATGACAAAAAATCTTTGCTGTAGTTCACGTATGCGCAGTTAAAATTTATTTCATACAAATACCTATATCACATCAAATATTCAATATATTAATATTTTAATTACATTATACTATTTCTACGATTTTTGTCAAGTTTTTGGAAAGCGGTGTTAAATTCGGCTGAAAACTCTGCATTCTATAAAAAAAAAACTTTTGAATTTTTCACAGAAACGTTAACATCTTCACGAATATACGTGCTATGCTTACACAAATGCACCAAAATGTTGAACAGGACCTACATAGTCATTTGCTCACAGTGATTTTTAGCATTTTGTGTTACTTGGGTGATTGAAAATATTATTTTAATATTAAAATTATTATTGGCCCACCCCCTAATTGTCCTCGTGACAAAATCTTCACTGAAAACATGAAGTCAAACATGTGCTTTACATCCTCAAAGTTCAAGGGCATTTCGGGCATTTCCTCACGAGGTACAGTAGATATTCAACGAAACGTCTGAAATTGGTCACTGCGCCTTAATTTCTGGACATCAGTGTATTTTTATAGGGTGTCGTTACTCTGTCTCTTTCATTTACCATAATTGTGTAATGAAAGCTCACTCAGCGATTAAGCCTTAGTTTTATAGAGATTTTAAAGTTATCTTTAAGTGGAATTCTTTTTGTGTACCTAGTTATGGTAGTAGGCAAACCAATCTTACTTTTAGTCATTCCCCTGTCATTTGCCTTGTTATTACTCTGTCTAAGTGTCGTTCCTCTGTCTCACTTTGCCACTGCTCTACCGACATGAAATTTAAATTTTATTTTTGAGTGTTTAACATTGTGAAAGATTTTTGGTGACAGTATTTTATTACTTAGAGACAGTTCCTAAATATAATAGAACACAATTTTAAAAGCGAAAAAAAATATTAACTTTTAAAAATAGATAATGCTCAAATTGTTCTGTTAAAAGAAAATGACCCAAATATGTTTTATTTCCTTTTCTTACTTTATATAAAGAGTATCAAGTAATATTTTGTAACAGCAGAAAACTAGTATGTTTTGACCAATACAAAATTTTGTTCTACATAAATCAAATCGTCTGGAACTAAAATTAAATAACAATATTTTCGTTCTTGAGATATAGCTATCTCGGTAATTGTGAAAAGCAGAGCGTAGCAGCAACACCTGTGTACTCCCAAACCTAATAAGGATCTAATTATTTCAAGTTCTAACACAATATGAAGTTTGGTGAATTTCCGTGCATTAGTTCTTGAGATATAGCTATCGCGGGAAGCGGTAAAAATGCAGCATAGCAGCGCCACCTGTTAGACGATGTACAACAAAAACTAATCAGCAACAACTCATTTTAAGTTCTAACTGAATCTTAAGTTTGATTAAATTCCGAGCATTAGTTCTTATGATAGAGCGCCCATAAAATTTGTGTGACATACAGACAGACGCACAGATATTTTCTAAAAGCAGTAAACTCGAAAAAAGTACAAGGTGTTATAACATACTTTACTCCCAAGATCTTTCGAACGTTTTTTCCCCTTGACACTGAACGCGTGCGTGTTCGAAAAATCTCGGGAGTAAAGTATAATATAACATCTTGTACGCATATGTTTCTATTTTTATTTGAATGCACCTTTTTAAGTAATTTTAATAAGTATTTTATCTATTTTAACTACAAGGTGAATTTGTCATTTCACTTAAAATTCATTTGAGTTTTTCAGTAAAATCGTGTTCATGACCTTCTAAAACGGATAAATCTGTCGAAAACCAAAAACCTAATTTTTGCTCGAATCCAATTCCTTTTTCTTGTAAAGATAGAATAAAGTAAAAAATTATGTATAAATTACGTTTTTATTGAAAAATCGAGATCTGTACAACATCACCATACTCATGGTGCTAAATTCTGCACCTTATCTTGACAGAAAGAAAGGAAGTTCTACTTGCGGGTTAAAAATGTGCAATTTAAAAGCTTTCAATAGCCCTGTTCGCTTATTTTAGAAACGAAGGGAGAATTGTAGAATAAACAGTTAAGAAGGTAAAAGCATTTTGCAATTCACTGAAGTGTAAAGGAATATCCAAATAATGAAGAACATCCTTTCGAATAGTAATATAAATATTTTTTGTTCTTCTTTTCTAAGCATGTTCGGATACATGTGGATATTTCGAAAGATTATATATTTCAAGATTTTAAAGATGTAGAATATATATTTTATGAGGAAAAAATTTCTGCCGAAAATACATTCTTTTTAAAAAGTCGCTGCAAAATATATTTACGAATAAATATATAGCAGATAGTAGAGACCAAAAACAAAAAAAAAACAATAAAAAAATGCATCATATATATCGTATTTACTCGCTTATTTATTGCATTTTTTTTGCCAGGTTTGCGACATTAAAAAGTAGGGAGACGGATGCAAAAAATTATGTGTAAAAATAAAAATTATCTATAAATCAGTGCTGTGTATGTTTCTTATATAAATCTCCAATTCTTGTCCTATTTAGACTAAAGTTGATATACATACGTTTTAAAACAAGAGTAAAATTACTGAATAGTTTAAAACGTTCTCAGACCATTCTTTACCCTTTTTTCAGCCATCTGCCATAATGAATCTTTATACAAATCTTTTTTTTTTCTGTGCAATTTCTTTTCCTGTTTCCACAAAAAGAAACTGTGTATGGACAGTATTTTTATAAGCCAATATATATTCAGACTCAGTCACTATATTTTCAAATTTGAAATTGACATCATTCTGAGTATATAATGTGTTCCTATATAAAACATAACTTTTACTAAATGTGCGTTAAAATGACGTAGTATATTAATTTAAATAAATTTGGAGTTAAAAGGTCTACTATAATACAGATATTTCATTTTCAAAAAGAAAAATTCAGGAAAAAAGTAATTCAAAAATAATTTACTAAATATGACATTACTTTCTGTAAGACACTTTCAGTGTGGTGTCAAACTTACTCCAAACAAGTGGTTGCTATGTTTTACTCTACATCCTGTTTGTATATACTTCTTAGCCAAGTGCTTTAATATTTTAGATGCAGTGGTAACATTTTCTATAATTTATGTTAAATAGGAAATGAAAACATAGCAATCGTTCTTTTAGAGTCCATTCTTTCTCTTTTGGAACGAAACTTCACTACTGACGTCACATCTGATGGTGTTTAGGTAATGATTTCATTTTGATATAGTTTTCATTGATATAGTTTTTATGAAAGAAAATATAAGTTTCCATTTTTAAAAAATGCCATACAAAATAGCATTTAATAAAATGCTACGTCATTTGGTTTAATTTTTTTTCTCATATTGTTCGGAAAATCACATATTTTTTAATTACACTCGCCAGAAAAAAAAAAAAAAAAAAAAAAATATATATATATATATATATATAGAAACTTACATTTTCTTTCATAATAACTATATCTATAATGATTACATGGAAATGAAATCATTATCTAAACACCATCAGTTGTGACGTCAGTCATGAAATTTCGTTTGTCTTTTATCGATTTATGGGCGCGAACGCGCATAAATTCATGCTACACATAGTTATGACATGAAAACACAATTATTCATGTAAATTTAATAAGTTATATAAATATGCAAAAACAGCAAGTCATGTTAAAACCAAAAATTTTCTATATATTTCGGGATATTGCGAAAGATGATAAAAATAGCCAATAAACATTCGTACATAAACAACCTTCGTCCTAGTCGCAGCTGTAGATGATTTTGTTTCGCAATATTTCTTCTGATAGCGTCTTTTACAGAATAGGAAAATATAATAGAATAAAAAATAATAAATGTTGCATTTTCACATCAACTGACTACATATTGTTTGAAATTGCGGAATATTATATGCTGAACAATATAACGATGCTCTGAAAATTTAATAAATTGCATAATTACGCTAAAGAAACAAGCAATGTTAATTTTTAAGATTCCTATATATCTCAGAATATTGCATTAGATAATAATACCACTCATAAACATTTATGTATAAGCAATCTCTCCAAGTAAATTTCCAACTGCAATTGATTATAATTTCAAGTACTTTTACATTAAACTCTATTCCCGAATAAAAAAAAGACAATATTATTTATTTTTTTCGAAATTTTAAATAAATATTATGGCTAAATATTTTCATATCAATTAAATAACTAGTATTTAAAAAAATGCAGTTAGTATGTAACAGTACCACATAAATACGTTCATATAATTTCATAATAGTATTATTTGTGAAACATGATAAATAATAAAACATAACATTTTATTATTATTTGTTTAACAATCTTTAAAACAAAAAAATAATATAGTATTTTAAAAAGTGAACAGCACTATTATTTATCTACTTTGCTAAAAATTGGTGGTGTTGTGGTGTTTTATTATGGTCGATTAATCTGCATGAGTGATATAGGTCGAGGAGGCAGAGGGGGAGGGGGGGTTGATCTCCTTAAGGGTCTTCCTAAGGGAACCTAACCCAAAATTGGGGAAAGGTTAGAAAACAGAGAACAGATATGCCGACGAGCACAACATAGGTTCGAGCCATTCCCTTTGCCAGCGTTGAGAACAGAAGCTCTCATCCGTTGGTGATGTACTCTAAAATTCAAAGAATAGTAAAACGCGATTGTTAGGCGTTTCCCTGTTAAAAACACGAAAATTGTTGCGTTTTCATGTAAAGTAATAAAATTTGGAAGCCAATTTTAAAATAAGCTAACATAATTTCTTAACAAATATTTTGTTTTTGAAAGCGTAATCGATAAAACAAAAAGTTTCCATATCAATTTACAAATATTTAAAACATTGAAACTGTTATACTATTCATGTAAGTTAAAAAGATTAATGTAAGTGTGCTCATATAATGTGATAACAGTCTCCGTTGTGAAACTTAAATAGTTAGTAAAACATAACGCTTCCATATGTATTAACTAACTTAAATTTGTATATTTAAAATATCAAAACTATTATATGATTTATGTAACAAAAACAAAACTAATATACAGAACTAATATGCAAAACTAATATACAAAATTAAGCAAAACTAATATTATAAATATGGTAATTTAATTCGATAGGACTTCACGAAGCTGGAATAGCTAGTAAATCGAAATGCTTCCACATCGATTGCCTAACTATAATGTTTAAAAACTGAAACTATTGAAATTTTTATATTATTCATTTAAGCAAACAAAAATAATGTAAATTTATTTGTTTAATTTGAAAACAATGTTACTTATGCACTGTAGATAACTGATCAAATGTAATTATTCCTTTTCATTTGGCTAAATAATGCATAAAATATTAAATCTGTTATACTATTCATGTAATGAAACAAAACTAACGTAAGTATGCCCATATAATTTGATAAAAGTCTTCTTTTACGAAATTTCAGTAATTTTTAAAACGTGATACTTCCATCTCAATTGAATAATTGATGTTTAAAACACCATAACTACTATATTATTCTTGAAAATAAACAAGAGGTGTTATTCTAAAAAAAATAACAATAGTACATTTATTAAAGTAAGCATGCTAATTTATTTGCTTATAACATATTTTTTTGAAACGTATAAACTTACACTTTGATATAATTTCATAATAGTAGTCTCCTTTGTGAGACCCGATTATGATATGACATTTTCATATAGATTGAATAACTAATACTTAAAATCCCAAAGACGTAATATTATTCATACAAGTGAGTAACAGTATTATTTACATCTGCTTATATATAATCTGATTATATTCTATTATGCTAAAATTTGAATAAATAATGAAATATAAAATTTTCAGATCAATTGAATAACTAATATACATCTTTTAATTTCTAAAAGGTGTAAAATAAAAAAATTATAAACAGTAAAATAGGTTTTATTAGACTGTTGACATGTGTTTCAGCTCAGTCTGATCCATTATCAAAACAAACAAAAATATTCTATAAATGCACGGTCATTGAAGTTTTTTGAAATGCAATCATTTATTGTTTCACGTACTTTTTTTAAAGTTACGCACGTTATTTTAATTTTATATTTCGATGTTTATTTTCATATTTGTAACCATGGAATAACTCCAGCTACAATTTTGGTAAATTAAATAATGCTGCATCGTTACATTTTGTATTTTTACGTGTTACGTTATTTCATGATTACAAATATGGAAATAAATATTCGCATAAAAAATTAAAATAATGTGCGTAATTTTTAAAAAGTACGTGAAAAAATAAATGATTGCATTTCAAATAACTTCATTGACCGTGCATTTATAGAATATTTTTTGTTTGTTTTGATAATAACTTAGATTGAACTGAAACATATGTCAACAGCCTAATAAAACCTTATTTTATTGCTTATAATCTTTTTACTTTACACATTTTAGCAATTAAAAATCATATTTCACATCTTATATATATAGTTATATATATATTTACATATATATAATTACAAGGTGTTATGATTTGTTATATTTGAAAACTAATATTTAAAGCACTAAAGATATTAATCTAAAAACTAAAAATATTAATCATGTAAGTAAATAAGATTAATATAAATATGCTCTTATAATTTTATAATGTAATTTGCACCAGTTAAATAAATATTGTAAAATAAACATCCATGTGAATTAACTAATGTTTATAGCATTAAAAAGTTGTGTTATTTTTATAATTAAGCAACAATCCATCCAAAATATGATCATATAATTTTATAATAGTCTTCTTTGAGAAACGCAAATTTAATAATAAAACTAAACATTTCCATAACAATTGACTAACATTTATTTAAATCACCAAAACTATTACATTATTCATATAAGTTAATAAAGCAATTTTAAATCATGTTCATATAATTTGAGTTTCTGTACGAAACTTGAATAATTACTAAAACGTAACGATCACTTTTCAATAAAATAATGTTTAAAACACCAAAAGTGCTATATTATTCACTACGCAAACAAGACAAAATGTAATGTAAATATTTAAGTTGACAATAATAGTTTTTCGAAACTTGACTAAATTATATAGTATAAATATCCAAACGTATTAACGAATGTTTAAAGCATTAAATTCTTAGAATTAAGCAACGTATTAATTTAAATATACTCATCTAACTTGATAATAACCCTCTTTTCAAAATTCGAATAAATAATGAAACGCAACATTTTCATAACAATTGACTAAATAATAGTTAAAACACTAAAATTGTTATGTTAATTCATGTAAGCAAACAACGCTGTTAAAATATTCACATTTGGTTTTGAAATACTTAATATTAGTCAATATTCATTCTTTAAATAAGAATAAACTGGGAGTAAGTATATTCAAATGAATATACCCTAAAGCAATTCAGATACAATAAATATATTCTATTTTACAAATATAATAAAATCATAAAATCATAAAAGCTTTTGTAAATATGTTATATGAATATACTTTATATACACCAGGGGATCCCATCCGGGTTTCCTGTATTACAGAGCATGTTCGATGTACGGAACACATAGATGAAAACCATTTTTAATTAAAAACTAATTAAATTATTGAAACCATTTAATTGAAATAGATTTTTTTATAATGAACAAAGGAAAATATTTTCAACTAGGTAAATTATATTCAATAGTTGGAGTATCATACATGAGTTTTATTTCAACAGAACGAAAAATGCCAGGACCAGGATTCGAAACTGGGTACTTTGGTCTGTAAAATGTTATAGTTATAGTTGGGATGAATGAAATTAGTGCGGCAGTTCGCAGCCATGTCCAACAAATAAGAGTGAAATACGCCAACCAGGATATCGTTGGGACAGCTTAGTAGGGAGAGCGTTGGCACGGCAAGCCAAAGTAACCAGATTCGAGTCCTGGTCCCAGCATTTTTCGTTATGTTGGAATAAAATTCATGTATGATACTCCAACCATCAAATAGAATTTTTAGAATTTTTTTTTTATTTCCCATTAACAGCACCAAAAAACAATTTCACAAGGTAACTATCACCAAAGTATTCAAATAAAGTTTTGGAATTTATTAAAAACAGTGCTTTGGTATTAACCGCAAGAAAATATTACCCCAGTTAGGTATGTTGAAATATTTTGGAATTTATCTTTTAGCTTATGCACGGTATTTAAGAAAAAAGATGGCACAAAGTTTAATGGTGCTATCACACGTACTTTCATATCATAGTCAATATCAGATATTTCATCCGAAACACGTTTTTCAAGAGGAAAACGCTCGAAATCGTCTCGTTTGATAGATTGCCTCTCGTAATTTCTTAAAGATCTAACTTACAGTAGTTTGTATCCTCTTCGATAGATATCAGCTCGAAATCCACCAATCAGAGCACTCTAAAAATTCAAAGATGGCCACCGTCAGTAAGTCAACATCTTATGCTTAGCGTGGTCGCAAATATTGAAACCAAAAATAGAGAAGAATTAAGAAAAAAGCAAATCTTTAGTAACACAGGGACCAATTATACACGAAAAGAACTTTAAAAGTGTGCAGTTATTTTGAAATTAAAGAATTACATATGCGTTTATTTACTAATTTAAAGTTACTTATTGCGATTATTTTATTTCAATTCCTTATATTATTTGCTGTATGTTATAATTGTATTGTCGTAGTCACTTATTTACTTCTTAAACTGTAAACGTGCTCGAAATCCGTTGTTCCCAAAAAGAAGCAAAAAGATGAGGGGTTGTATCAAATATCTGTTGATTAGTGCCAAGATAGCGTACACAATATTGCACGTACTACTATATTTGGATACAACCCCTCATGTTTTTGCTTCCTTTTGGGAACAACGGATTTCGAGCTTATTCTATCGACGATAATTTACAGAATTTTCAAGCTATGATTTTGAGACTTTCACAAAAGTTGCTCTATATACTTAGCTAATACATTATGCATATTATATTTTGATTGCCTTCACGCATGCGCAGTGAAACATTTTTTAGTAAACCTGCTCATTTTTCATCCAATTTTTGTTTTTTTTAATTCTGATTGCAGAGTATTAAGTACAATGTTGTTTGTCATATTTTCTGAAAAGAACTTTTTTTTATATTAAAAACTTTGCAAATTATAAGCAAAAAACTAATCGAAATTTGCGACTGTTTTTATAAAAACCTTAATTTCTCTACGAGTATACATGCTATCCTCATAAAAATGAACACAGTATATTAAAGTAAGCAACTTATTAATAATATCGAGTTTGAACGCTTTTGCTACATTAGTTTTTACAGAGTTATCCAAAAGATATTCGTCCTTTTTCAATTTGTTGACAGTCCCCTATGGGGTTTCGGGAAAACATCTTCACGGAAATATATAACTTATACTATACTGTTTACACACCTGCAGTTTCAGGTTAATTCCTCATGTATTTTTCTAGATATTGCTCTTTTCACCATTTTTCATGAGTGTTCGTATTATTTTGTCCACCCCCTGTAACTAAAACTTAATTTAAAATTTTTCTTTGTGTTACAGATTTCGGCTTAGCGATAAAGTGCGGTTCCAATACATGTGACAAAAAACTAGTTAATATACTATTTTTTTCTAAATCACTTAATACTAATAGTTGAGAATTCTTAATATTTACAGGTAATGAAAGACGTAAAGTGAAGCTATGGACTCTATAATTTAGAATTTTAATGTTATATTAGTGAGAGTATTGTTTCTATAATCTTGCAATTTTAAGTAAAATGATCACAATCTATACTATTATATAAAGAGGAAACGGTGACTGACTGACTGACTGACTGACAGACTGACTCATCAACACCCAGCCGAAACTACTAAAGTCAGGATCACGCAATTTGGACTCTAGATTGCTGTTATGGCCTAGGCAAGCAACAAAAAGGGATTTTTGAAAATCCCCCCCCCCCCCCCGAAGGGGGTTAAAGGGGGGTTCGAATGTTTTAGGTCATTTTGCCATATCTTAGCAGCAGTTATAGGTAGGAGCTTGAAATTCCAGAAAATAAATCTATTAAAAAATGATTAAGCACCTATTTCAGCGATTTTAGAAATTCCCCCCAAAAGGGGGTTAAAGGGGGGTGGTCGAATGTTTTAGGTCATTTCGCCATATCTCAGCATCAGTTATAGGTAGGAGCGCAGAAATCAGGAAAACAAATCTACTAAAAAATGGTTAAACACCTATTTCAGCGATTTTAGAAATTCCCCCCAGAAGGGGGTTAAAGGGAGGTGGTTGAATGTTTTAGGTCATCTCGCCATATCTCAGCCGCAGTTATAGTTAGGAGCACGTAAATCGGGAAAATCAATCTACTAAAAAAATGATTAAACATATATTTTAACGATTTTAGAAATTCCCCACCCGAGGGGGTTAAAGGGGGGTGGTCGAATGTTTTAAGTCATTTCACTATATCTCAGCAGCAGTTATAGGTAGGCGCGGAAAAATCAGGAAAACAAATCTACTAAAAAATGATTAAACATGTTTTTCAGCAATTTCAGAAATTCCCCTCCCGGAGGGGGTTAAAGGGTGGTGGTCGAATGTTTTAGGTAATTTCACCATATCTCAGCAGCAATTATAGGTAGGAGCGCGAAAATCAGGAAAACAAATCTACTAAAAAATGGTTAAACACCTATTTCAGCGATTTCAGAAATTCCCCTTCCGGAGGGGGTTAAAGCGTGGTGGTCGAATGTTTTAGGTAATTTCGCCATATCTCAGCAGCAGTTATAGGTAGGAGCGCGAAAATCAGGAAAACAAAGCTACTAAAAAATTATTAAACACGTCTTTCAGCGATTTCAGAAATTCTCCCCCCCCCCCTGAAGGAGGTTAAAAGGGATGGTCGAATGTTTTAGGTCATTTCGCTATATCTCAACAGCAGTTATAGGTAGGAGCGCGAAAATCAGGAAAACAAATCTAATAACAAAAGGATTAAACACCTATTTCGGCGATTTTAGAAATTTCCCCCAGAAGGGGATTAAAGGGGGGTGGTCGAATGTTTTAGGTCATTTCGTCATATCTCAGCAGCAGTTTTAGCTAGGAGCGCGAAAATCAGGAAAACAAATCTACTAAAAAATGAATAAAACATGTATTTCAGCAATTTTGGAAATTCCCGCCAGAAGGTGGTTAAATGGGGGGGGGTCGAATTTTTTAGGTCATTTCACCATATCTCAGCTTTTATGTAGGAGGGCAAAATTAATTAAAACAAATCTACTAAAAAATTAGTTAAACACGTATTTCGGTGATTTTGGAAATTCTCCCCAGAAGGTGGTTAAAGGGGTAATCAAAAGTTTTGGGTCATTTCGCCATATCTCAGCAGCAGATTTAGGTAGGAGCGTGAAATTCAGGAAAACACATCTACTAAAAAATAAACACGCATTTCAGTGATTTTAAAAATTCACCCCGAAGGGTTTTAAAAGGGGGTGGTTTCGAAAATTTTAGGACATTTCGCCATATCTCTGCAGCTGGTTTATGTAGGTGCGCGAAATTCAGTAAAACAAATCTACTAAACAAATGATTAAACACGTATTTCAATGGATTTAGAAATCCCCCCCCCCTCAAAGGTGGTTAAAGGGGGATTCGAAAGTTTTAGATCATTTCGACATACCTCTGCAACAGTTTTTGGTAGGAGCACGAAATTCAGGAAAACAAATGTACTAAAAAATTGCACTGTCTACCCGTGCAAAGCCGGGACGGGCCGCTAGTATTATATATAGAGAACAGACACGAAAAGAAACTGCAATATATAAAATGTTAGTACGCGATAATGCTTCCTGTGTATCAATCGAACGCTACACTAAATATTAAAACACCTGCTGCAATTACTCGCCAAATGTTACGCCCTCTCCTTACATTAGCAGATAACTTTCAGAAGGAAAAATAACCCTAGTTGCAGCGTGAAAGTGTAGCTCCAAGCAAGCGAGAGGCAATAGCATATACTTCATATCGTACGGTCGTCCGTGTGATAACAGCTTAAGAGGTGGTAGAATCTGCTATAACAAACAATTCTGTGTAGGAAACCAGGACCGCTATTATTTTATTTAATCAAAAATACAGGGTATCTCACTCTAAGCCAAATCCGGATCTTCGTTTATAACTTGAATATTAATGAAGACATTTTAGTGATGTTTTATGTAGACTAACTTAGCTTTGTGTGAAATATGATGACAGCATGTGCACAGCAGTTCACAAGCGGCAGTAAATATTGTCGACAACGTTCCAAATTATGAGACGTCTGGTTCAGTGTTGTTTGGACGAGTGATAACAAATTCTAGTATTTCTCATGTTGTCATCACATTTCACGTAAGGCAATGTAAATCTGTTGAAAATATCGTTATAATATTTCCACTGTTGTTAAAGTTATTAATGGAAATCTGGATTTGGTTTGGAGTTAGATACCCTGTATTTGCATACATATTTACTGATTTTTATAATGCATGTGATCCGGATTCTAGTTTATGTTTTATTCTCACATCAATTTATATTTTCTTTTATCTTTTCTTTTAAATATTTGAATTTTTAAAGATATATATTTTATATTTTTTATTTTTGATATATATACACTTGAAAATCAAAATAATTCATTCGAGTAAAAATAAACAAACGTATATTTATATAAAGAAGTAAGCCAAATCAAATTCGGAAATCTAATAAATTCTTTAAATATGCAAAAGAATATAATATGGTAAAGCTAAATATATCTTTAACTTTACGGAGGAAAATGCTCAAACGACCCATAAAACAACTGCATAAAGACTTGTTCCAAATAAGTTCACAGCTGTAGATGATGTTAGTTCGCTAAGTTTCGTCTGCTACCTTCTATTTCAGGATAAAGAAAGAATTTACGTCTACTTGTAAAAGATCGAAGAAATAATAAAACGCAATATTTTTATAGGAATAAGCCAACTAACATCGAAAAAACAAACACCATTGAGTTTACCATGTTAGTAAAGAATGCTGTTATTAGAATGTACTCACATTACTTGACTTTTAAATATGGAATATTAAAAATGTATTAATTTTTTAAACATGTATATTCTAGCGTCTAGCCGTATCTATGTATATAAAAGCCGTTCTTGGTATGTATGTATGTTCCTAATACAAATCTACAGTTTTGTCCGATTTGAACGACACTTGATGTACATACGTTTTAGAACACAAGTAAAATTACTGTCAACTTTTAAAAATTCCCACAACATTCTTTATTAATTTTTCAAACATCTCCCATAGTTTATCATTACAGAAATCTATTTATTTTTCAGTTTGTAATGCAATTTCTTTCCTGTTGCAATAAAAAGAAACTGCGTATGGGCAATATTTTTATTAACCAATAAAAATTCAGATTCTCTCACTATAATTTGAGATAAGAAACTGACGTCATTTTGGGCAGATAATGTGATTTTTTTCGCATATTACAAATATTACTATAAGTGTGTTTAAATACAATAGTACATTTATTTAAAAGTGTTTGGAGATAAAAACAATAATAATTAAGCTCCTAATTTTACAAAGGCAAATTCTTTTCACTGGTTTTAAAATATCTCTCTCAAATAATTGCATCTTCAGTGAATATTCATTCTACTTTCATTAAAAATAAACAAATGATGCTAAAAAATTGCAGGAATGAGATTAGAGGGAAATCAATTTTTTTATAACAACAACAACAACAAAATTGATTCAAAAATTACTAATAGATAGCGCTGTATGCATAATATGAAGCAGATATATGCAAATCAGGTTGTCAATAAAACCCCACACTGCACACAGATTCTTCATTCGATGCCAGCAGTATGCTATCGTTACCAGATCAAGCGCTGTTGGTTAAAATCTTTTACAAGAACGGGAAATTGGCAACTTTAAAATTGCGAAAAAATTCTTTCCGGAAAACGTCTGAAGACGGGAAAAGGGCCTATTTGAGTGGGTAAGAATGACAGTGGAGTAAGTCAAAAACTTTTAAAAATCTAGATAACCACATTTTTACTGAAAGTATATTAATCTCTGTTCAGTGCGACAGTCAAATAAGTCATAGTTCACTTAAGGAGTCGTTAGAAGGCAAAACAAGTTGGACCACTTAATTCATCGGCAATACGACAAGTTTCACAAAACCCTTCATTTCTCAAATTACTAAATATATAGTGACTTACTCCGCTGTTATTCTAACCCCCTCATTTCATATTCTGGGATACAATATAGCATTAATCTAAATAAAATATTTTTTCAAATATGCCTGTCATTTTTTAGACATATGGTATAGAGCATTACATATAGATCTTTCAACTTTAGTTTTCTTTTTTTCTTTAAAAAAAAAAAATATTTGTTTCGAACACACGCATAAAAATCTATTAAAGTATAAAATGCATTTTTGATATTACAAATAAACGTAACTCAAATTAAAACTGAAAATTTAATTATTAGTCCTAGTCCCGTATTTTAAAAGAAAGTATTCTACTATCTGAATTTAAAAGAAAATAAATTTAGCTAACATATATTAGTTTTTTTTTTTCCCTTAAAGGATTGTGATAAATTAGTTTCAGGAAAACACAACTCTTTTCTTTCTTTTTCTTAAACCCAAAAGCTGAAATAAAAATATCGGTTTTCTTTGGACAACGTGTATTTTTGTCTCAAAAATCTATTATCTTCTTAATGCTCTTAAACTTTCGAGTAAAACTTATTTTTGCAAATCTTGTCAGCTTTAAAATCGAGATTCAAAACTTTCATTACAGCAACAGAATAGGAATTTTTCGAAGCAGGGGATATAAAAGGGGAGCTATTTTTTGCGTAAGAAAATTCGAAGTCATCTCGTTCCTTTAACGTCTATTACAAAAGAGGAAAAATGAAGAAAATAAATTCGAAGTTTAAACAGTGCTTTGTAAGTTACAAAAGAAAGAAAGAAGGAAATCAATTAAATAAAAAGCTTGGTGACAAAAAAAAAACTGAATGAAAAAACTTCAAGGTGGCTGAATCTCATATAGATAGATGGAACAAATAGCATTAAAGTTTCGTCGAAATAAAAAGAATACAAGTCGATGGTTCCCAAAAATTTGTAGACTAAATTTTGTTACAAAACTGAATAAGTATTTTCGAACCGCATTCATTACACAAATGAAACTTACAAACAGAAAAAAAATAAGGCATGGAAAACTTCTTTGTGGGCAGATTTTATTCGCTCTCTAGAATAAATAAGATTAATAATAATTTTTTAATTCAAAAATTAGTTGTATGCTGGATGCTTCCAATTTAATACACTATCTATACTTACATGCTACATTTACTAATTTCTAAGTTTAAATACATACAGCAGATAAATAATTTAAGTTAACAATTAGATAAGCATTTTAGATTAATAATATTGCAACAATTCTTGGTACTTACTTTGACCAGATGCCAATTATACTAATCGCAGTAACCCTTATTTTTTACAACTATAAGTATATAGTTTATTTATTTATTTATTATAGTTTCTAGTTTTTTTTAAAATTATAATTTATAGTTTATATAGCTTTTCGTTATTTATTTATTATAATTCATTTATTATATTATATCTTATTTATTTTATTTATTTTATATTATTTATCTTTTTTACCATGTTATGTATTTAATAATTTTAAATTACTGTTTTGAACAAGATTGGCAATTGGAAACCATTTTTGGTGATCTACCTCTTAGCCCGGATAATAGGTATACCAAATTCTTTATGAAATTAACCCATTGAACAGGGATCACCATGAAAAGCCTTCATTGGCACCTGTTTAGGAAACACCGATGTGAAGAGTTAAGATTGTTTCGAAATATATATTATTTGAAATTAATATTCGAAAAAATATGAATTGTAACTTATACATTATTTAACAGAAATCGATTTCTGGAAGCTTCCATTACGTTAATCCAAAATTACAGCTCATTCTTTCAAATAAGTTTTGATTTATGTTTTAAAACCTACATGCTCATCAATTTGTTTTGCAACATGAATAATTGTTCAATTGAACATGAATAATTCAATTTGTTTGTTAAACATTATTATAGTAGTTTATAGTAGTCTGTATATATTAGTATATACAGTTTATTAATATATATTTATTAATTTGTCTGTAGTAGTATAGTATTATAGTAGTTTAATTTAACATTAGGAATTCCAAACGTTAGATCTGCACATTTCATACACAACTTCACTGGATGGCTTAGCGTTTGATTTTCGGAGGTTTTATATGTTTAAGAATCCAAATATTACATTAAAATTCGATTTAAATACTGAAGTTTGTTATAATTTCAATATAGAAATGGCCCTGTAAAAAACGCATTTACATTTATTGTTTCTGTTTGAAATTATTTACTAAGAAATCTAATGTAACACATGCAATGTACACAATATATAGAGCGATAAAGGTATTAATGTGTACATATGGCTGTATATTACAAACTGTAGTCGATCCAGATTTTTTATGGTTATATTCATGTTACACGAATTTTTCGAGAAATTTTTTTCATTTGTTCAGAAAATGCTTCAAAACCACGTGGAATCAATTTTCCGTTGCTGATTCTTGGATTATCTTTCAAAGCTGAGTACCTGTGCCTTAATCTTTATTTTGTTTATAAAGTTCATTTTCACAAAAGAATTGCGATATTAGTTTATTTGCTATTATTGACGTTGAAAATGTCGCCAATTAAGCGACATACTGCAAAAAAAAAAAAAAAAAAAAAAAAAAAGTGTTGATTTTACAATATAATACTGGCTTCCCCGGTAGCGTATTATTGCCTATTTTACTGTTTATTACTGTTAATTTTACGGTATTATACTGGCAGCTGGGATACCAGTATTATGCTGTAAAATCAACACTTTTTTTGCAGTGTACGAAACTTGTTGATCTGTTTATTAACCGCTTGCCTGATTATCCCGAGTTATCTCGTGTTTGTATATATTGCAGTTAATTAATATCCCGAGAAAACTCGTGTGATGCAGAATTTGTCACTACGTTTTGTTTTATCACGGTTTTACTAGGGCTGGAGGAAATGAAAGAAAACATTCAGTTTTGATCGGCAGTTTGCCAAGTTTTGTTGGTTTCGCGGCTCTTTTGACGGGACTGGTCCCGTGTTTTCACTATTGTATAGTATACGTTGGCTTGTAGATTAGTAATGTATAAAGAAGGATAGTTGCGTTGAAAAAAAAAATAATGGCGATTATGCAAAATAGCGAAAGCGACGATTTTTCAGATAGTGATTATGAAGTTGTAGACTTTGAAAATAGTGGAAGTGATTCTTCTGTATGTAGCCTTATTGAAGACGATAGAAAAGAGAAAAGAGATAAAAACTCCCGTAAAAGAGATTCCAGAGGTAAGCCAGTAAGAAAAGAGACCAGATACCAGTGTACAGAATGTCAGGTATCACTTTGTGTGGTCCCTTGTTCCAAAAACTATCATACAAAGACTAATATTTAACTTTTTCCAATTGGCCGAGATAACTCGGGATAGTAAACTAATATTAAAACTAAATGCTTTTACACCTGTAAAAGAAAATAAAAATTTAACTTAAAAGCTACATATTTTGTTTTCTTTCGTTTCCTTGTAATAAATAATAATTTTTTTTAAAAATGTGAGGATTTCTTGCAATTTTTTTCAACAAAATTTGTAAGGGAAGCGGTTAAAAGGTATTTATAGGCCTTTATGTGTACTGTTATCACTTTATGTATACACATTTCCACTTTAGTGATAATAAGTGATTTCTTATGGAATTCTGCATTCCTTGTTAAACTGTGAAAAATTGTACCAAAGTGTAACAGTTTTGAAATCGGAACAACCAAAAATTATAGCTTTCTTAGTCTGAAACAAATGTTAATTTTCATTATGCGTATTTTTTTAATGCTTTCAAAGAAATGTTTATTTTCCGTTTTAAAACTGTTTAAATAATTAAAACGTACAATATAAAGTTAATATTTAGAGTTAAACATTTCAAAATCTTAGTTTAACGCCTGAAAAACATTTTTTTCAAAATTTACACATTAAATAGGAATGTTTTCGTTATTCTCTATATAACGAGATTCTCTATATAACGAGCTTTTCTATATAACGATTTTTTGAAGGGAACAATGCATTTCGTTATATAGAACTCGACTGTAGTTATAAGTTTTGTTTGTACAATCACACCATTTTTACATGTGCCTCACGAGTGACACGGAGGACGTCCAATGAGGATGGCCAAAGAATTGGACCACCTCTCCCAAATCCATCTTTGTGGGAATTCGGCAGTCAGTGTGTTCCGGACTTCCAATTGCCAGTGTGGAGGTTTTGCATCCTGCCAATGGACCCAATTCTGCATACCATCACACGGTTTGTGCTTTTTCAGAAATCGTTGTCAATTTTCAATTTTTCCGATTTTCAGCACCTGGAATAAAAATCATTGCTATTACATAATGTAAATTTCCACATCTAAGATACCAGGTACCACCAAACAAAATTGTCTTGGTTGTTTATTATCTTCATTATAAGTATTTAAAATTAGAGCGTTTCGTCTCGGACACCCTGTATAATTATGGAACGAATTATCTTCGTTAGTCGAGCTATTACTGTATATAGAATTTCTTAATTTACTGTTTTTTTTAAGACTTTTTTTTAACACTGGCACAAAAATCTTTTAAAGTACAAAATGCACTTGAAATGTTCCGAATATAAAATAAAATATAAATATAAATATAAATATATTTTTAAAAAATTGCAGGAAATTTAAAATTAAAGTTCAAATTTTATTAGTTCTACTCCCTTATTTTAAACGAAAATATTTTACTAACTGAATTAAAATACGAAAACGCAAAATTATTTCTATTTTTGAAATATTCTGATAAATCAGTTTCAGAAAGATCCGAAATTTTATTTTTATTCTTTTACTTAAATCGAAAAGCTAAAAAAAAAGATGTAGATTTTCTTTGGACAACGAGTACTTGTGTCTTGAAAATATATTATCTTTTTAATGCTCTTAAACTTTCAGGTAAAACTTATTCTTGCAAATCTCGTCAGCTTAAAATTTGAGATTTAAAACTTTCATTACAAGAACAGAATAGGATTTTTTTCCAACAGGGGATATAAAAGTGGGGCTATTTTCTTCGGAAGAAAATTCAAGTCATCTCCTTCCTCCTACGTCTGTTATCTATGGGAGAAATGAAAACAAAAATTCGAAAAACTTTAGACAGTGCTTTGGAAGTTACAAAAGAAAGAAAGGAGGTAACCAATTAACTGAAAAGAGTGGCGACCAAGAAAGTTTCAGATAGAAATGAATGAAAAAACTTCATGATGAGTCAATCTCAAAGATGGAACAAATAACATTCAAGACGCGCCGAAGTATAAATAATATAAATGAATGGTTCTAAAGCTTTCATATAACGAAAACAAAATTGTATTTGTTTTGTTCTGCCATTGCTGGTATTCAAGAAAATAAAACATACAAAAAACAAGAACGAAAAATCATGTGTCAAGCATAGATTATGAAAAACTTTCCAATACATCCAGAAAACTGTAACAAAACTTCACCGTTAAATAAGGTAAAAGAATTATTGTAAGTAAACATGTAGCCGAATCATTTTGTGCTGTCCTGTACATGATCTATAGATTTGGATACATACTACAGAGTATGATAAAATTTAGTTCATTTATAAAATTCACATTTAACAATTTTTGATAATCGATGTTGTAATCCTATGTATGATGTATGATCAACCGAATGTATACGCACCACGTACTATGCAAATATTTAGTTACACTTAAAAACGCAAACCAATGTTGAAAACGCACTTACCACACATAGACTGTAATTATTGCACCTATACTGTAATCGATGTGTGTCTTCCTGTAAGTCAGCCGTTCCCAACCTTTTTTCTTTCACGTACCTCTTGATTAGTCTTTTAATTTAGGAGTGCTCCACCTTTTTCCATAAACATGCCCCTATACTCACCCGCATAACACAAACATACTTGTTTTTTAAAATTATTAATATTTTTAGCATAACTAAATCGACTCAAATTACATTGACATATCTAAACTTTTTATTTTATCTCTCTCTCTCTCTCTCTCTCTATATATATATATATATATATATATATGTTACGTTTCTTAATTATTTTACTTTTTACAATATTAACTTAACATCCATATACCATTAAAATAAATTATTTTGAACATTCTTCGTAAGCTATTTACAAATCTCCATTATGATCTACAAGAAGTCAAACATGGCTTTTCATACTCTCATTGGGAATCGTGTTTCATGGAGCTGAGTTTTTTTATATCAGGTTCAAACGAAGATAGTCAGTAGCAGAGTCAAGCTTATTACTATATTTGTTCTTAATATATTCACAAGATAAATGCTCTTTTGACAAGCTACGCATTTGGGAAAGACTACAAATATCTTAATGCTTTATCATTGAGTTCTTGGTTCTCTTCAATTTTTGCGAAGATGGGTGAAATCATAAGCAATAATACAATATGATTAGAGATGGGCGAAGCTAGTAACATTGAATTATCAATGCATTATTAAATCTAGTGGGCCTTTTTCCTCACTTTTCTCACTTCACACATGAGATTTATATATTGAAGTTACGCATGAAAGTAAATTTGTATTCTAAAATCGTCAGCTTTGTTTATATGTTTCAATTGAACAATTTTTGTGAATTCTGCCATTACTGGTATTATATTTATGTACCCACAACAGGCCTGCCACGTACCCCAGGTTGGGAACCACTGCTGTAAGTGAATGATAAACGCAATGCACACCATACTTTTATATGAGCAATTTATAGTGTACCTCAGTAATGCATATAAATTTCATCATTAAATTACACTGTAAAAGTATTTTCCCCGTAGAACAATGTGCAACAGGATTCTTTTGTTTGATCCTGTAAAGGAATAATAAATGCTTTGCATCCCATATTCCAAAAAAAGCATGTTTTAATGCGCTTCAGAATTGTATATTAATTTCATCATGTTTGAAATGGTGTATCATCACCAAAATGCATTTGCTTTTTCCCCCTTTGACTGTAATGTAACGGAGTACTTGTTTTGTTCTGGCCTTATTGGCAATAAGAATGGTATGCATTACTACAATATATGTATCAATAGAAAGCTTATTTAATAGTGCTGGTTTTATTGTAAATAAATTTAGAGTAAGTGTACATCCGGAAAATGCAAATGTACTCGTTTCTTTCAGGGACTGTAACTGTAAAAAAAACTATGAGTGTTACACACTTCATTTTCAATAGGATCATGCTATAGGAAACGACAATAACATACAAAATTTTTAGGGCAATCCGAGTATATTTACGCGAGTTCGAGCACGGACATGCAGACAGAAAGCAGTCGGCAGAGAGCCAGACAAACCAAAGTCATAAACACTTTTCAACTAGGTTGTACAATAATACACTAGGAAATGTGGAATTCCTTATGGGAAGCACCTGCACCCTTTAGATTCCCCCAAATAGCGTCCTTGACAGAAAAGTCTACAAAAATGTTGTTCGATACAAGTCCCTGAAAGAAACGAGTACATTTACATTTTCCGGATGTACACTTATTCTAAATTTATTTACAATAAAACCAGCACTATTAAATACGCTTTCTATTGATACAGATATTGTAGTAATGCATACCATTCTTATTGCCAATAATGCCAGAATTCCAACTTGTTTTAGTTGGAAATTGTACGTCAAACGTGACAAATGAGGTGCGTTCGTACTATAGCTAGTTATACAAATAATCAGATCTTGATGATTTTTAATTCTGTGAAATGAATTATATCGTCTGCAGATTAATTTATGTAATAAAATAAGTATCTCGGTCGCTTGGCAATTAAACCTCGGAAGCTCCTAAAACAAAAAAACACCAATTTTTTAAAAAAATTCAAATTTCTTAATAAATATTTCATTAATATCTTCTAAAGTTTTGATTCGATTTTCATAAAATTTGAAATGTCTCGACAAAATTCTGCAAAGATAATCTATCTTAAATTTCAAACCATTCGGTTGGGTAGTTTTGCGTTGTTATATGCGGACGGACGGAGAGACAGGCAGACAGACAGACGGACGGACCAGACGACGACAATAGGTGCTACGTATTTATATAATTACGAACGCATCTAAAAAATGGTAATGTGTATTTTCAACCAGTCGAAATGATTAATAAAATCATCATGCAATTCAGCTATTTCTTCTTATAACTTTTGTTCATTATCATAAGGGCACGGTGTTTGATGTGTTTCTACATGTGTTTCTACTCTGCAAAGACTCAAAACATAGTTTTCTTTGTTTAGCTTGGTTATCATTTCCCTTGCAACTGTGTAGTATTCCCTAATTATTTCACCTTCTGCAACACATTTTTCAAATTATACCTCTTTTTTTTTGAGGACATGCAATTAAGAAACTTAAATATTGGATAGAGAGTTGTAAAAATGTCGTACTTATCAAGATAAGATCAATTATTCATTCTTTCTTCAATATCATTAATTGAAACAGTTTTAAAATGAGCGATGAACCCCAGGTCGTCTTTAGTCATTTGCATTTGTGCATATAAATATGAAATGACTGGAAACGCAATAATTTTTTAGATATATTTGACACCTCTTTTATGGATCAATTATAAATGTCGACCCCCAATGCATAAATGAACCAAGCATTTAGATTATCCCTGTTTCCTCCCTTCTCTGCATAAACAAATTCATTGCAATTTTTTTTGTAGTCTTTTTATATATCATTTGACCAAGTTTTTAGAATATTTTTTGGTGAAATATTGAAGAAAAAGGTTTCGCAAAGAGAAATACATTTTTAATTTTTATATTAGTTTGTTAATTTAAAAATTTTAATGGAGTTTTGTTTTTTTAATCGATTTATTCAAACCGATTAACTTTATTTAAAAAAAAATGAAAGTGACTATAACCATTCATCGATTAATTGGAATGATTAAAATATTAATTGGTACAGACATAATATACGCTTTTATTTTTACGAATATTTTAATTTTTACTTTAGGCGTAAAAATCTTTTATAATATAAAATGCACTTGATATGTTAATAAAAAAAAAAAAAAAAAAAAAAAAAAAACATTTTTTATACAGAATTAAACTTGAAATTTTATAACTTTTATACGTTCAAGAAAGTATTTCACTGCCTGAGTTAAAAATAAATAAATAAATAAATAAAGCCAAAATGCAATTTATTTTGTTTCAAAAAGAACTCTGATATATTAGTTTTAAAAAAGACCCAACTATTTGTTGTTGTTTTTTAGCTTAAATAGAAAAGCTAAAATATAAATGCAGATTTCTTTTGGACAACGTGTATTTCAGTCTCAAAAATCTATTACCTTCTTAATGCTCTTAAACTTTCAGGTAAAACTTAGTCTTGCAAATCTTCCCAGCTTTAAAATTGAGATTCAAAACTTTCATTACAGTAACAGAATAGGAAATTTCTGAAGAAAAGATATAAAAGTGGTTCGATTTTCTTCGGAAGAAAATTCGAAGTCATATCATTCCTTCAACGTTTGTTATAAAAAAGGGAAAATGAAGAAAATAAATTCAAAGAACTTTTAGACCATGCTTTGAGAGTTACAAAAGAAAGAAAGAGGGGAACCAATTAAATGAAAAGCGTGGCGATCAAGGAAGTTTCAGATAAAAAGTAAATGAAAAAAAAAACTTAGTAGTGAACCAGTTTCACAGACAGAACAAATAACATTTAAGGCGCGTCAAAGTAAAAATCATATAAATTAATGATCCACAAACTTTTATACACCGATATTTCTTATAAAATTGGATACGTTTTTTTAAACCTCCTGCATTCAAGAAAGTAGAACTTACAGTAATAACAGTAAGAAAAAAGAAGAACTGCTTTGTGGGGAGTTATTTTTACACGTCAGAGTGGTTAAAATTTATAAATACTTTTAATTTTTAAAATTATTTTCATGCTTTGTACATTTTATACTACATACATACATCTCTACATGCTTACATATATACGTTCTTTACGTATGTGCTTATATACATCAAACATTTCATTAAGAAAAACAATATAAAGTATTAGTTGGAAAACTTACATATGCATTTTTGAATTTGCCGTGTAATCTAATAAAAACATTCAATAATAAATGCAGTATAAAGCATACATAAAAGATTTGTAATTTAAAGCCGTTTCAGTTTTAGTTTTGTTCAATAATTTCTTTCTAACATACGCATAAAGGTATTTTACAACATAAAAAGCTCTTGGAGTATTAAAGAAGGGAAAAAAATCAGGTAAAACTAGATGCGAAATTTGATAACTTTTTTTTTTTCTAGTCCCTATGATAAAAATAATTTTCTCATTACCTGAAATAAGAAAAAAAAAGCAGCCAAGGTGAAATTTATTTCGTTTTATATAAAAAAATGTGATAAATTAATTTTAGAAAGATTATCCTTTTTTAAACACTTTTATGTTTTTACGTTTGTTGTCCGTTTGTATCGGTCAAACTTTGCAATCGATTTTTAACTGACTTCCGTCATACCCATTTGCCTCAAATAATACACACGAGTTCATTTTCGGCGGCAATGTAAAATTCAAGTATTTTTAGGGTCGTAATTCGTCAGGGGCAGGCTGTAGGGGCAAGGAACCGCTTTCGGACAGGCCGAGAATATTACTGAAAAAAAAAATGAAACGAGAGTGATGCTGGCAACAATGAAATTACAATCGAATCAAAACAATGGTTACAAATATTAAATTAGTTTTGCGGCAAACTACACTTTCTGTAATACAACAACAACATAGTTCTAAATCTATACGAATTACAAGAATAGGTAAAACAAGGAAATTGGACGAAAACGGCGTGTCACTATATTTCTTTCTGTCAATTGTACAGGATGATTACAAATGAATATCCCAACTTTACAGAGCTATTAAAAGAAAAAAAACTACAACCTTGTTGTTCATTTTAAATCAAATATAACAGTTGAAAGTTTAAATTCAACACAGTTCAGTTATACGTGTTAAATACGAGCCCCTCCAGGAACACGAACAATATCGAAGCGGTACGATAACTCATCCCACATTTTTTTTCAGCATGTCTGGTGTCACTCTTTGAATGGCTACAGATATGCATGTCCTAAGTTAATCAACGTCGATTTGTAGTGATGGAACAAACATCTGATCTTTGATGAGGCCCCACCAAAAAAATCACATGGAGTCAGTCATGAGTTATCGTACCGCCTCGATATCGTACGTGTTTCTAGAAAGGCTCACATTGAACACTTATAACTGTGTTGAATTTAAACTTTCAACTGTTAGTTTTGATTTCTTGTTAACAACAAGGTTGTACTTTTTTTTTCTTTTCTTTTGAAAGCCCTTCAAAGTTGGGATATTCATTTGTAATCACCCTATACTTTCCAAACTCATAGTGTAAGGATAGTATTATTATCATGATGTATGTGTGTGTGTGTGTGCGTGAATGAACAGGATATCTTCCAAAAAATACTTCATATTTGGTGAATGTATTATAAACCACTCTTGCAAAAACTGTATAGAGTTTAGTTCAAATCGTCCGATGTATTAGGTATTAAAATCATTTTTATATCATTTTCAAACATTTTGCGACCGAGTCTGTAGGATAAATGACCCAAGAAAGATGACAGGGTATTTTTGATAAATATTGAGGCGATGTAGTCAAGCATTAGTGGCTCAGAGGTAACGTCTGCAGTATCAAAACGGAAGGTTCAGTATTCGAAGCGAGCTGAATTTACGGTATTCTATAGTCTTCGAAATGTCAAGTGGAGTCACTTCAGATTTTTCTTTTTACTTAAATCGAAAAGCTGAAACATAAATATCGATTTTGTTTGTACAACATTTATTTTAATCTACAAAATCTATTACCTTAGCTATTGCCTTGAACTTTATGGTAAAACTTAATTTTGCAAATCTTCTCAGATTTAAAATCGAGATTCAAAACTCTCATTACAGGAACAAAATAGGCATTTTCTGAAGCAGGGATATAAAAGTGGGGCTATTTTCTGCGGAAAGAAATTCGATGTCATCTCATTCTTTCTACGTCTATTATAAAAAGCAAATAGGAAGAAAATAAATTCAAAGAAGTTTAGATGGTACTTTGGAAGTTGCAAAAGAAAACAAAAAGGAAACCAATTAAATGAATAGCGTGGTGACTAAGAAAGTTTCAGATAAAAGTGAATGAAAAGAGTTTTATGGTGAGTCAATTCCAAAGGTGAAAAAAAATAGCATTTAAGACGCAACAAAGTATAAAGAAGTATAAAGGATACAAATCACTGGTCCTCAATCCGTTTTAAACCGAGATTTGCTATAAAATTGGATAACAATTTCCGAATCAAAAAAAGAAAAGAAAAAAAAACTGTCTTGCGGGCAAATTTTATTTTCACCCCACAGCAGATAAGATTTATAATTACTTTCCAAATTTTAAAATTATACTTCTATACCGGATACTTCCTGCACTGTTAAAAAATAATGCTGAGTTGGACCAACTTTTGGTTTTGTTATAAAATGTGAAAGTTTGTTACAACTGTTGGTTATTCGGTTGAACTGTAAGCTATTGCAGATTCACCCCAGAGTAGATAAGGTTTATAATTACTTTCCAAATTGTAAAATTATTTCTATACCGAATATTTCCTGCACTGTTAAAAAAATTGATGCTAGGTTGAACCAACTTTTGGTTTTGTTATAAAAAGTGAAAGTTTGTTACAACTTTTGGTTATTCGGTTGAACTGTAAGCTATTGCAGATTCACACAAAGTAGATAAGATTTATAATTACTTCCCAAATTAAAAAAAATCTTCTATACCGTATACGTCCTGCAGTGTTAAAAAAATTTGATGCTGTGTTGAACCAACTTTTGGTTTTGTTATAAAAAGTGAAAGTGTGTTACAACTTTTGGTTATCCGGTTGAACTGTAAACTACTGCAGATTCAACCCTCAACTGATAAAATGCTGAACCTTTAACTCATAAAATGTTGGACAGAGAACTTCTAAAATGTTGATAAACAATTTAGTTACTACGGTTATTCCACATCTCCCTGAAAATGACGCTGCACATGATTTAAAAGATGGTGTCTGTTGCAGGCGGACTTTTCTCAGAATGCATACTGTCGCTTGAAGAGTGTCAATATTTCTTAATATTATTTAATAGCAGAATTTCTATCATTAAATAGGGCAAATATTATTATTCAAAATTTGTTATACAGATTCAAGGAACCATGTGAAACTGGTTAACCTGTAATTCCGTGCACTAAATATATCACCTGAAGAGTGGAATAGGACACCAAGAATAAGGGAGGTATGGGCATGTGCCATCTCTTTCTTCTGTGTTTCAAATTGCTACAAATAATCATTTTCATAATTTGATTTTTTTTATATTGAGTAATTGTTGTAATATTTATTTCGTGAAAAGCAATTTTAAATTCAAATTCGCTATTTCATTTTGATCTACAAAGAGTAGATTTTTCAATTACAAAAAATTTTAATCGCGTATCTATAAATTGCATAGGAAACATAGTAATAAATAAAGCCAAATCATACTTTATTTTAATGTCATTTAACTTAGATCTGTAAAATACTTGTTACAAGGACATGGCGTGGAAACTCCTTCAGTACACAAGAGAACAAAAGTTTCACAATTTTCAATAAAAAAAATTGTAAAAAATTGTTCAAATATTTTGATCTATCTTACATTTTTGTAGTTTAGATGACATTAAACATTGTAGCAAGATTCCCCACCTCTCAAGTATACAAAGAAAAATATGAAAATAGCCAATTTTATAGTTGAATGTCTATTCGAAAGGAAAATAAACTCATATCAATCACCACGTAAAATTAGTCGGATGTGCCAATCCCAAAACTTTCTTCTGTCTCCATACAGGTTTTACATACACATAAAACGTATTAACGCCAATTTATATCAAGTTCTAATTGAATCTAAAGTTTTATTAAATTCCGTGCAATATTTCTTGTGATATGACTATCGCTAAAATTGTGTAAATTCTGAAAAATACGACATATTTGCCACCTGTTGGGAGATTCACACCAAAACATAATCAACAAAAACTTACGTCTAATCGAATCTGAAGTTTGATGAAATTCTGTGCATTAGCTCTTGAGATATAGCTATCGTGAAAATCAAGGAAAAAGTAAACATAGTAGCGCCTCCTGTTGAGCTATGTACACCAAAACGTAATCAGCGTCCATTTATGTCATGGTCTAACAGAATCTGAAGTTTGATGAATTTTTCTGCATTAATACTTGAGATTTAGCTGTTGTGAAAATCGTGAAAAATGTAGCATAGCAGCGCCACCCGTTGCGCGATTTACACCAGAGCCTAATTAGCACCAATTTATATCGAGGATTAACTGAATCTAAAGTTTTGTTAAATTCTATGCATTAAGTCTTGAGATAGAGCGCCCACAAAATGTTTGCACATACAGATCAGACTGACTCACGGACAGATATTTTCTAAAAACAGTCAAATCGTGTTTCGGACCTTCTAAAATGTGTAAATCAGTCAAAATCTGGAAGTCGAAAATTTTCATTCAATACTTTCTTCTTTTAAAGGAAAGTAAAAATCAAATAATGCGCACATCAAATCACATTTGAATAATCACAAATATTGATCGTCTGAGAAACATACTGTTGCCCGAACGGACGAGGAAGGGCTATTAAAGTGCGTACTTAAAATATCTTGCAAAAATAAATAAATAAATAAAATAAAAATATGCTAATGAAACTACCCCTGTACGTTATAAAGGATAAGTCAAATTTAGCTTCGGAATTCCTGTAATTAGAAAGTCTGTAAAAAAATAAAGCAATTTCGATTATTTGACGCAAAAAGACGCGAGTTGGAGAGCAACACTTTTCCACGCCAAATGTAAGCGATTTCAATGCATTTGGATATTCCGAGTTCAATGGGTGCTTAAATGTGCAGAATTTAACAAATTTAAACTTGAACGATGAAATAGTTTGTTATTATTTCTTATATAATATGTATAATTTGCGTGTTGCTGTGGTTATTTAATTTTACACAGTTTCATCTTCACCGGTTGGACAAGTTTTTAGTGTATTTTAAAAGTAACTGCCTGATTAATAATGCTGTCGTTATAAATTTCGAATAAGTCATTATTTCCATGGCAACAATACCGTTCTCTTGTTGTCATCGAAATCTAATCGACAGTGCTAAGAATCGGACTTAAATATTGAGTTTGGAACACTTTTAATCAATTAAAATTTGGGTACTTACGTATTATTCGGGCCAGGAGATAGGTCGCCAAAAATGGTTGCCAATTGTCAATCTTGTATTTCGTTTCCAATCACATTCAAAACAGTAATTTAACATTATTAAATACATAACGTTGTTAAAAATGGTAAATATAATTGAACAGTAATAAATAAATAACAAAAAAATATAAACTAAATAAAAAAATAAACTATAAATTATAATATACTATAATAAATAAATAAGGGTTACTGTAACTGTATCTGATCTGTCCCGGATAATACGTAAGTACCAAAATTTGTTCTAATTCGTAAAATCTCATTATGATTATGTATACATATAAATTTATATGACAAAAATTGTAGTTATAGAAGGGCATTTGTTTAAATTAAACTTACCTAAATTAGTTCAGTATGAAGAGAGAAAAAGTTTTCCCTTAAAAAGTATTTATTAAAAAAAAAAAAAAAAAAAAATTAATTGCGCTGCAAATCTACGATAAATCGTCAAAAGAACGAAATTTTCACCATTTTTTTCTACGGACGCTATATTGAGGTTCCGCAGATTTTTTTTTTTTATAGCCATGTATATCCTCTCGACAAGAATATGATCTAATTTTTTCAACTTTTTCTGAACATGAGCTTATGGAGACATTCTCTGTGAGCTCAGTAACACTGGTAAGGATTTAAAGTTCAATTGTATCCGAGACTGAGTAGAATATATCGAGTAAAAAATGTTTTTATGAAAATTCTTCCATCCTGATCTTCTCTACTATACTTTAGTTAAAGAATTAATGGAATCTATATATTTAAAACGCTAAGCGATTTCTTTCGACAATCCGTGAGAACAAACTACTGCATCAAATTACATCATTCTTTTTTTAAATGAAAGATATTTTGACACAGATTTGTTATCGTGCATTCGTTTGTTCGAAAATTTTATTAATTTACCGTAATTTTCAATTAATCTTTTACGTCTGCTAATGACGTCATAATCGGATAACGCCTACTGTTCCGAAGCACAGAGTTTATTTTCTAAACTCTGTGGTTGAATAAAAGAGAAATAATAAATACTAAAAGCACGCGGTTTTAAGGCCGAATTTGTTAATTTGCAAGTTAAATTTCGGTAAAAATACTTATCCGCGTGTTTTATAAGCGAATAAAAATTCATATTTATTGTGACGTCACGGGAATATTATCCATTGGGTTTATTTTATCATTATGCATTATAACTTTGTTGATGCCATTTTTTCATTACAATTAAATACAAAATATATTTATATTTGTGTGCATGGTGTTTAAGCATTAATGTAAGGTATATGAAATACGTGTGAAAAGTTTGCGCCGGTAAAAATGACTTTATGCTTAGCTTGAAGTGCATTTTAACATTGATAACTAAAGAGAAAAATGTATATGATTGTGTTAACATGACATAATTTTACTGATTTTTGCATTCATAATTATAAAGATTAGAATTGGAGCCGTCATTGATTTCTTCATCTTGATTGCATACTTTCATTACATGTTACCAATTGCTTTTTTTTTTAAATTATAGGATAGAAGATTTCCCTTTTTAATAAAAAAAAATCACAAAAGTAAAGGATTTCAGGAAATTTAAAGTTATTAAAAATAGTGTTATGGTAGAAAAAAATCTTGAAATAATGATTGTATTTTTAGCTAGAATAAACAATGTAAGACTAATATTTCTTAGGAATTATTTTGGTAGATTTATTATAAGTTCATTTAACAGTTCCTTATTAGCGCAAAGTCCTATTTCTTTCACTGTGAATTTCTCTTTCTATGTCAAAAAATGGTAGTCTACTTTTGAATGCCAGCCAAAATACAGTGGCAATTTTTAGAAATGTACAACAATTGTGACAACAAAGGCGCTATCGCTTTAGCTTTAATCGCGCTTACATCAATTCGAAATACTACAAATTTCTATTTTTTACTACAATTTACAATTTCAATTCTTACATCATCAATTAGAAAAAAAAAATTAGCTTTCGATTGAAATTTATTTGAAAACTGCCGCGTAATTTAACGACCTTTTAAATGATTTTCAAGAATGAAAAGTTTTTCAATTCTATCTTATCAATGACCACCAGTTTGCTTCAATAATGTAAAATAGCCCCTGGGAAAGTTGCCACAATTGAAAATAGATTTCCCTAACCATCATCAAAAGTGAATAATAATAATAATAAAACCAGTGATAAATCATAAGATCAGATTACCCATAAGATAGAACATTTTGGCGCTAAACAAAAATCTGTCAGAAAAAAAAAAAAAAAAAAAAAAAAAAAAAAAAGACTATTTTTAGTTTATGTTGAACATAAAATTGATATGTTGAATATGTTCCATCAGATATCAGGATATGCTAGGAATTGTAGTTTTTTATTTTTTTACATTTGCCAACTGTTCAAGAGGAAAAATATCCCCGACTGTGATGGAAAAGGGATAATCATCCTGATTATGTCAAGAAACCGAAGAAACCATACAAATAAATTACACTTGAAAACATTAAAAATCTCCCTCATCTGCAGATAGATTTATTACTGTAAAAAAACTTCTTAATCTTTGCATAAAAATTGATTAGCTTAAAACAATGGATGTGTTTTAGAAGATATGGATTTGAAACGAACAATGATTAAAGAGGACATTTTAAAACTTTTAATTTAATCATTTAAAAACTTTTTTAGCGTCAAATTTTGACGGTGCTTTTGGGCAGATGCAATGCACATGGGTATAGGAGCTCATTCGGTTGCATTAACACCAGGGGGGGGGGAGATGTGTGCTTTATTTACTATGTTCTGTTATTTACTGAATATGATATGAACGTAGGAATATACTATTTGTATATACTTCATAGGTCCATGAATTTTTTTTCTTGCCGTGGGTAATATGGTGGTAATGTCAAACAGATTTGCATTACACAGTTATTTACGGATTGTTTGTTTGGAGCTTGCATCGGAAATAGTACTGTATTTGACTGGGGAAAAAAATATTTGAAAGACTGTTTTATATGCATCCCTTCATAAATAATAAAGAAGCTTATTTTACTGATATTGTTAAAGTATTTTTTTTTTTTTTTGCGCCAAGTTTTGACGGGTTTCATCTAGTACATATTTAATACTTTAATGTGTTAATTATGGAGCATTTTGCATTAATTTAATTTTAAAGTTACATCGTGTTTTTATTTATTAACCACTCTAACTTGTAACCGAAATCTCCCAGTAATGCAATTTTTTTCTTATCTTGTTTTCTTTTTACTTTTACAGCAATGGCTTCACAAATGAAAATAAAATCACTTTACTATTTCACTTTAATATTTTACACTTCACTTAAATATTTTTACATTCACAAGTAATTTTTTATTTCATTTTTTTTTTCAGCGTTTTCACATGGATTTAGAAAAGAAACCCAACGGAAGCTCCTTATCTTATTACTATTAATGCATTTTTTAAAAAATTAATGACATTTGTGTAATCTTGTTTCTCTAAATGTTTTAATCATTTCAAAATGTTATGCGAACATTTTTTAAAAGAAAAATTATATTGCTCTTCGGAAACAGAGGACTTTTTAATTTTTAATAATATTTTATCTTCGGGCGAGAATGGATCTTTTTATAAATTGTAAATTAATCTTATTTTATGGTTAAAAACTAAAAGGAGAAATGTTTTAGAGATTAATAAATTTGTGAAAGCCATTTATATTAATATTTTTCTATAACGTGACAAAGTTATCACGAATTATTTTAAACAAAAAAAAAATCATTTTCCAAGATCGAACACTGTAAAAAAAGTTTCTTAATCTAAAAAAATATATTATAACTATATTACGAAAATATACAATAACGTCCGCAGAGTTCCTCTCACGATTCCAAAAAGCGTTTTTTATTTTTAGAAACCTCGGGAACCAATATATTTTCGAGATTTAAAGAAGCATTTATAAAATAAAATTTCTTTTGCTGCCACCGATTTTCGGAAACGTTTCCGAGTAGTTTTTAGCTCACTCGCTATAAAAGCCTGAGAACTAACGTGCCCGCCGGTTCTTTATGTGTCATTCTGTATGATGTACGTATTTATATATATAAGTAACGCGATAACTCTTGATAGAAAGATCCGTTTTGCATAAAATTTTGTATATAGGTTCATTGTTATAAGGCGCTTCTCCGATTAGTTTTGGGGGCTCATTGGTTAAGTATAAAGTGGAGGAACGGGAGGATACCCCCCCCCCCTTAATTTAGATAAATGGGTTTTTCGTGCATAATTATATGATTTTGTATATAGGTTCACTACGATAAGGATCTTCCCTGATTATTTTTCGGGGTTCATTGTTTAGGTATAAAGGGGCGGAACGGAGGGCTGATTCCCGCATAATTTAGATAAGTGGATTTTTCATGCAGAATCATCAGATTTGCTTTAAATTTTGTGTATAGGTTCATTGTGATAAGGCACTTCTCTGATTAGTTTTGGGGGGTTGAATTGTTAAGTATAAAATGGGGGAACGGGGGGGCTAATCCCTCCCCTTAATTTATTGTTGATTTCTTTATTTTACGAGGGGCATTATTCTTTGAAATAAGAGTATAATATACAATTAGTTTGAATAGCCTGTGAGCTCAATGCCATCTGTTTAACTGGGCACTTTTTTTTTTTATTAATATAGTGTGTTAATCAGTTTTCTCAATCCGTACAATTGGTTTATAGGATACTATCAATTTTCATTTAAACAGTTTTAGCTGTGTAATTGATTTTATGCATGTAAGAGTAACAAAATAATTATAATGTTAATGTTAATGTTGTTAATTGATCATGTCTGTAAAATATGTTTGTTGACCATGAAAAATTTTACTTGAGAATTGATAGCATCTGAGAATCATATATTCCAGATTGAGAAAACTGATTAATACACTATAAAAAGTACTCGGAAACGTCTTCGAAAATTAATGGCAAAAAAAGAAACTTTATTTTAATAAATGCTTTTTAAATATCACAAATATATTAGTTTCTGATGTTTGTAAATATGAAAAAAACTTTTATAAATCATGGTTAAATCGGAAGAGGTTATTGTATATTTTCGCTTGTAGTTTTTTTTTTTTTTTACAGTGCTTATAATAAGATTTAAGCATCACAAAATGACGTAATATAAAAAAAATAATGGTAAAACAAACTCAACACAAAACACTCTCATGCATGATAACCTCGTATGAGGTTGTATCGTAAAACAACATCCAAGAACTGTGTTTTTTTTCTTCCTTCACTACATGCACTACACTGTACTACACTGTTACTACACTGTAAACAAAGATAGATGTTTCTTAATCTAAGGAAATATAATATAACCACAAACGAAAATATACAACAGCTTCTTACGAGTTACTGCCGAACCCAAAATGGATTCTTTAAGATTAGAAACTTGAGCAACCAATATATTTTTTAGATTTAAAAAACATTTGGAAAAACAAAGTTTCTTTTGCTGCCACTGATGTTATAGTGTATTAATCAGTTTTCTCAAACTGGAAAAGAACTTTTTTTTTCGATGCTACCAACTCTCAAGTAAACATTTTCTTGTTCAACAAACATGTGTTACAGAAAATATTATAAATTATTAACAGTAACATTAAAATTAATATCCTTTTGTTACTCTCGCATGCATAAATTCTGTTGCGCAGCTGAAAATGTTTACTTATTTATACTACAAATTTTTAAATCAGTTCGGTAATTTCAGAGTAATCGTGACATTAGAACGTTTTTAGGTCATTTCACCCTTGTAAATTTCGATTTTTTAAAAACTGTTCTTACTGAACATTCACGTCTTTAACGCAACCGGTATTTGAAATTTTAAGTTTCTACCTCTTAAGAGTTTGAAAGTAATCGCACTCACGATTCTCGTTATGTAGGGATAGTCACAATTTTAATTCTCAAATAATTTTTCAAATTGGTTCAATAGTTTGAGAGTAATCGTGATTTTAGAACATACATTACCTGCTGATTTCATCCTTTTAAATTCCGAATTTTTAGAAAACCATTCTGTGTGAGCATTTATATCTTAAAAGTAACCACCATATCAAATTTCGAGTTTACAGACCCAATACTTTTTAAGAAATCGAAATTTTAAAATGCTTTTTCTATCTTGCACACACCCGGAAGCAAAGATCTGGAGATAAAAATAATTTATAATGTTTATGCAGAGATAGTCACCATTATATAATAGTGAAAGTATTTTAGAAATCGACTCGATTCGAAGTAATTGGGATTTTAGAACGTTTTCTGCTCCCCCTTTTAAACATCGAAATTTTGGGAAATCTTTTTTCGTCAGCATTTACCTCTTAACAGCAACATTAGATCGAGCCATGTCAAAAAATCGTTATTCTAGAACGTTTACGCACTCTCTGGGGTATAGGGAGTCCAAAATAAAAGTAGCCTATGTTGGAGCCACCATCAATTTGTCACCAGTATTTTTTAAATCTGTTCAGTTGTTCCAGAGTTTACTTCCTACAAACAAACAAAAAACTTTTCCTCTTTATAATATTAGCACATATAAATCTCATGTGAAGTTCAATAACTCTTCTCCAATACAACAATAAGTGATAGAATAATTTTCTTTTCAAATATTCAGTTGGAAAATTACCTTTGAAAATTTTATCTTTGTTTTGTACGAGAAAATATTTTCTCAAATAATTTCTGCTTTTTTATCTAAAAAAGAATATACGTAAAAGTGTTTTTTTCTTTTGCATTTTAATTTGCGTTAATATATTCAAAGTTTAAATGACCACATTTAACAATTTAATAACCTTTATTACTATTATTTTCTGCACTTGTAAATATCATATGAGATTTGTTTTGTATTTTTATTAAATGCAAGTTTTTAAGAATACTACATTACTTGTTCCTAATAATTCCTTTTAAATCTATTTACATAGGATTTTTTTCATCCATTTAAAAATAAATGCAAGCAAGAAAGATTTAAATTACATGAAACATTTAGCCTAGAATTAATGAGCATTTTCTTAAAATTTGTATATGTGAAATTTTTTTGCATCTTCTTTGTTTTTTGTTCTAAAATAAAACAAAATTAAATAATAAATTAAATAGCAAAATTCCGATAATTCATTTTTACAAAAGATATATCATTATTTATTTTTACAAAACACATACGTTATAAAGTGTATAAACATTTTATAAAGTTTAAAATAGCTAATTTTTTATTATTATTCAAAGAATTTAAAATTTCACCATATTGAAAAAACACAGTTGTCAACAAAAGGCTTCAAAATTCTTTTATCAGAAGAATTGTTTATTAATGAAGCACCATACCTTAAAACCAATACAGAAGAAAAATAAAATAGTATATATTATGATTAATGATAACTTACAATAGATAAGTATTTTCTATTCTTTTCTTTTTTTCCAAAGAATAATTAATGGCTTGACAAGAAATTTTTAACAAGTTTAATTTTTTGGTATAGGAGTTTTTAAGCTCTTAAAATACTTGCAAAATGTGAAGTATTTTTTTAAACCTACAACAATTCCTTCAATTACACATACAATTCGCTCGTGTGTTGTTTATTTTTATGTATCTCCACGTATAACTTCTTAATGTATGCTGTGATTTGTTGGACAAAGGTCGTTCTGGTTGTAGGCACGTTTCAATTTAGATATTAGGAAGTTAGGTGGCTTTTTAAATTCCATTAGCCAATTTTAATGAATGAAACAGTGGTAAAATACACACATTGCTAAATGATCTATTACTTTAAAATATATAAAATTACATTAAAATCAAATATCTACAGTTACGACCTACGTATGAGGCCATCATCAGGATAAAAGTCAGCCACAAGCCACAAGATGTTCGTTGAGAAATCAAAGTCTCGAACACTTGGCCAATCAGCTTCAACTTAAATAAACTGTATTACCGGACAGTGAACGCCATCATCTATTAATTTAAACTATTTCTAATTACTAAGTTGAAGGAATCGGATTATTCCTTCAATAAAAATGATTATATATATATATATATATATATATATATATATATATATATATATCATCACTTGGATTTCTAGTATTATTTCTTCAGTTTAGCAATTAGAATTTAGCAATTAAGTTAATTTTACATCCAAGACTTTTTCATATGCATTAGCCAAGCTTTTTTAAAAATTTTGAAAATACAGCATGAATAAATAAAAGTGGAAGCTTTAAATTTAAGTCATTTTGGAGCTTCTCTCAAATTTTTAAGGGGAAGTTGTTTGAGCTGCTGCAGACTTTTTGTAATCAGACCCTGTACACAGGGGTTCTACTTTACGTTTTTAAAATAGTCATTCGCGTCGTATATAGAATTTAAAAAGTGCATGTTGAAAAAAGTTAAATCCTAATATATTGTGCTAGCAGTCTTCGCCCGCTACGCTGGTCGGTTTCTCCAAACGAGCTTTGAGTCAACCAAAATATATTGTTGAATTTGACCCTGTGTATAAAAGCTATATGGATAATAAGCAATAAAATTACACATTATCCATATAAGGTATAATAAACCGGTAATAAACACCATCATGTAATCTGACTTAAGAACCTATAATTAAAGAATAAGAAAAAATTGTACGAGGGAAAGTCATTAAGTAAGTCACAAAAGATAATTAAATAATAACTTACAATGATATTCACTTCAAAACTATTTTTTTTTCTCAACATATTCTCCACCAATATTTATGCACTTATATCACCGTTTTACCAGTGTCCCAACACCAGCTGCATACAATTCTTTGGGTTGCTGTGTCCACATTAGGACTTCAAGTTGAACCTTTAAATCATCTTTGAACAACATCTTGCTTCCAAGATGTTTTTTTAGTGGACTAAACAGATGAAAATCGCTTTGGACTAAGTCGAAGCTGTATGGTGGATGTTGAAGAAGTTTCAAGATGATGTTCGCAGATGATGAAAAGGTTCAACTTGAAGTCCTAATGTGGCTGAGATAGCAACCCAAAGAATCTTATGCAGTTGATGTTGGGGCACTGATAAAACGGTGATATAAGTGCATAGATATTTTTGGAGAATATATTGATAAATAAAAATATTTTTGAAATGAATATCATTGTAAGTTATTATTTAATTATGTTTTGTGACTTACTTAATGACTTTCCCTCGTAAAATCCTACAATGTCGATGTATGTGTTAGAATTTTTTACTCATCATAATTTTGGAATAGCGAGGATGAAATATTTCTGCAAATACTTTTATTGGACAGACAATTTAAATAAAAAACAGTTTTACATTTTTTAAGAGGTATTTATTCGCACAGTTTTGTTTAAACAGTTGATTTTGAACTTACTCCTCTTCGAAAAGGCAAAGCAATTTGTTTTTATTACGACTCAAAGAAAATAATTAATATTAAAATGGATTTTAAATATCGAATTCATCGAAACACAGATTGAACTGGAAAAAGAGACAGTAAAACTTTTATTAAGAAATATTTTTGCTTGACATACTTTTTAGAGTCAAAATAATGTTGAACTCTATAGCCAATGGCGAGGCGGGGATCAAAACCATAACCTGAAAAGCAGTGTTGCCAGTTTGGGAAATTTTTTATTCAATTATCTATCACTATTTTAGAATCGCAATCTTCGTTTTTTTTTAACGGCATGCATTCCATGATTAAATAATGCGAAGATTACTAATCAGAAAAGTGATAGATATTATAGATAAAACACTCCCCAATCTGGAAATATTGCTTAAATGAAAGCAGCCCAATTGAAAAATTTCTAAAAAAGGCCAGCCAAGACAGGGTAACAAAAGTTCATTTTTTTCTACGCACAAATTTAATTAATATTAGGGTGTATCGAACGAATTATCGTTTTTTGAAGGTTTATATATATCAAAGTCTGTAGCTGGTACTTTCTGACCCTTATCATTGGACATAATATGTTGTTTAAGCGGATATATCTCCCTCTGTTTTCTATAATTATACAGGCGTCTTTCTTTCATTTTAGGAGACATAAACAGTGACAGAAATGTTGAGATTTTATACATCTTAAGGCATTATTTTAAACTAGACCTTAAAACCAGCAAATCTGTTCACAAAATTCGTGCAGTTGGAGGCAAGGACAAGTGTAGAATCCGCACACTTCAAAACAAAACCAAACGTTTTAAGGAAGGGGACCTCCGCTTGAAATCAAACCCAGAAGTGACATGCCGTCAGTTGGAAATTTTGACCTGTTGAAGTGGAAAGTAGAGGAGAATCCACCCACTGACATCCTAAAACTGACGGAAGAGGTAGGACTCACGTAGAACGCCACATGACAAGTTTTCTAAAAGTTTAAAAAAACTAGCAAAGAGAAAAGTTTATTATGTTGATACACCATAATAGTATATCAAAAATATATAGTATACCTTAAAATATGTTTAGATCAGTTTTAATATGTAAAATATCGGCATTGATATTTTTTTTTTTTTTTTTTTTTTTTGTGAAGTTGAATATTTTGAAAATTAATGGTCAAAATGATGTACCGAAAATTAATCCTTTCTGGCGATATTTATTAGTATTTTGTGATAAACTGTGTTGCAGGAAAGTTTCGTCAGTAGGTTTTGGTCGTAAGCATTAACGAATTTTCGAAAAAGCCACCATAGAGTGACCACTTTCATATTTCAATACTTTATGAAAGAAGATCGAAATCCAATCGAATCCAGTCGAATTAATAAATGAGAGAAACAGTTTGTAATCTTACTTTTACAACATGATGATTTTTAATTGCTACTTTTTTGATATTTTGAGAAAAAGCGGCCGTTTTGTTATTTAATTATTTCACTCAGTAAATGCACGAAATGATTTGGCATATGCAGTAAAATCCATAAAATTACATTATATGGCACCATTCTGAGTATTAATTTGCTCTCGAAGTAAATTAAAAAAGATGGGGAAAAACGATTCAAGTTTTGACCAAGATTTGAGGAAGATATGCCTCTCTCCACCATTTCTATCACTTCTAGCGACGCACACTGTGATAAGTGGCATTTTTCTTGACACTGCCCGCATACGACGTGCGAAAACCTAAACGTATGTTTCAATATGCTGTGCTATGTTCTTTTTTCCCGTAGAATCAATTTGTGCCATTGAAAATACCGAAAAATTGTAACTATAATGAATTTTTTTTTCGAGTTTTATTCAAATATTAAATGATTTTTTTAAGATGAGGTTGATGCAAAAGTATGTTTTATTACGTGCACTTAATTCAATCGAACAGGCTAACTGCCGAAGTCACACAGGGCGTCGATAATCTCAAAGTTTCTCACTCCTCAAATGCCGACAGAAGAGGAATATACCAACGATTTTGCGAAATATAGAGGGTTATTTACTTTATGAGACAAAATGTTGAAAATTATATAACAATCAAAACCATGTTACATTGGTAAACTACAAAGGTTTTAAGTTTAAAACGTATGAAAAGTAATTTTGGCCAGAATCTTGCCTCAAATACTCCACTGTGCGGCGTCATGGTTGACGTTTTTTTTATGTTAAGTCAACAGATTGCTTTACAGACTATTTATGACATTATTCTTCGGATCACTGATGTTTCATCAATGCTCATAAACCAGATTTTGTATTATCTTGAAATAATATTGATATATACATGATATGATATAATGTGCTATAAAGGTAATATAAATATATAATACTTCGGTGTCAGTCTAGTATAAATATAATAACTTCAAGTATATTTTAGCACATTTAATAATACACCTCTACGAAATGCTTCATTTTCACGAAGATCAATTTTCTGCTTCCGTTATTCTGTTACCTTACAAAGAGCCGATGATATAAGGTAGTTTTATTGATTTTTAAATCATCCTTTAGCAACTGCAGAAGAATATTGAGGTTTCAGATTTGCTTCGCTAAAACCTTATTCATACTACTCCAGGCAAGGGAAAGTTATAAGTTTCTATCTTTTGAAAGTATGTCTTAGCAATTTAAGCTAGGCTAGTGGAATACATTTGGGAAAGATCATTATAAATCAAGAGCACTGCCTTTGAATATGCAGAGTTCAATCATTTCATAAGCTAAAAAGTAATTTTTGAGAACATTATTTTAAAATTAATGGTAATATATTGTTAATAATATAATGTTTTATTATAAAGTCTGTTTTTTTATTGTTTGGAAGTAGAAGGATTTTGAAAAACATATCTTCCATTAAATTTTTTTAATTGTTTTGTTAGAAATGCTCGCTGTTAGAAATATTTGCTATGAAATGACGAAATATTTCTTAACAATAACACTCCACTATTGGAAAAATATATACAAACTAATGTCAGGGCAATATTTCATTATTGTTAATATTGGCCAGGAAATAGCCATGATATAGCCAGTGCAAACAATATGGTCTTTTGCTTACATTACAATCAATAACGCATTATGTTTCTATATTTTGAAAGTATGTCTAGTTAATTAAATATTGGCTTTATTTTGGACATGTTTTTAATGAAATGCCATTAATTTATAAATATTGGCATTTCATCAGAAATATTTGCCATGAGACGTGGGTTTTGTAGAAATGTTTGCTTTATATTTGAAATATATTGAAATTCGCGAAATATTTCTTTAAAAAAAAAAAAACTATTGGAAAAACATAAACAAACTATTGTTGGGGAAATATTTCATGCCATCATTGGCAATATAACTGGCTATAGCTAAGATATAGCCAGTATAAGGCAAGTTATAACCAGTATGAACAATATGGTTCTAATATTCTTTTGCCGACATTACAAACAATAATGCATTATTTTAGTTCTAAGCTCACACTTTTACTGTAGAAATTTTTTGCTTTATATTTGAAATATATTGAAATTCGCGAAATATTTCTTTAAAAAAACTATTGGAAAAACATAAACAAACTATTGTTGGGGAAATATTCATGCCATCATTGTCAATATAACTGGCTATAGCCAAGATATAGCCAGTATAAGGCAAGTTATAGCCAGTATGAACAATATGGTTCTAATATTCTTTTGCCGACATTACAAACAATAATGCATTATTTTAGTTCTAAGCTCATACTTTTATTGTAGAAATTTTTTGCTTTATATTTGAAATATATTGAAATTCGCGAAATATTTCTTTAAAAAAAACTATTGGAAAAAACATAAACAAACTATTGTTGGGGAAATATTTCATGCCATCATTGTCAATATAACTGGCTATAGCCAAGATATAGCCAGTATAAGGCAAGTTATAGCCAATATGAACAATATGGTTCTAATATTCTTTTGCCGACATTAGAAACAATAATGCATTATTTTAGTTCTAAGCTCATACTTTTATTGTAGAAATTTTTTGCTTTATATTTGAAATATATTGAAATTCGCGAAATATTTCTTTAAAAAAAACTATTGGAAAAACATAAACAAACTATTGTTGGGGAAATATTTCATGCCATCATTGTCAATATAACTGGCTATAGCCAAGATATAGCCAGTATAAGGCAAGTTATAGCCAGTATGAACAATATGGTTCTAATATTCTTTTGCCGACATTACAATGCATTATTTTAGTTCTAAGCTCATACTTTTATTGTAGAAATTTTTTGCTTTATATTTGAAATATATTGAAATTCGCGAAATATTTCTTTAAAAAAAACTATTGGAAAAAACATAAACAAACTATTGTTGGGGAAATATTTCATGCCATCATTGTCAATATAACTGGCTATAGCCAAGATATAGCCAGTATAAGGCAAGTTATAGCCAATATGAACAATATGGTTCTAATATTCTTTTGCCGACATTAGAAACAATAATGCATTATTTTAGTTCTAAGCTCATACTTTTACTGTAGAATTTTTTTGCTTTATATTTGAAATGTATTGAAATTCGCGAAATATTTCTTTAAAAAAAACTATTGGAAAAACATAAACAAACTATTGTTGGGGAAATATTTCTTGCCATCATTGTCAATATAACTGGCTATAGCCAAGATATAGCCAGTATAAGGCAAGTTATAGCCAGTATGAACCATATGGTTCTAATATTCTTTTGCCGACATTACAAACAATAATGCATTATTTTAGTTCTAAGCTCATACTTTTACTGTAGAAATTTTTTGCTTTATATTTCAAATATATTGAAATTCGCGAAATATTTAACGAAATTATTTATAAATAAATTATTTATGAATAAATTTTAACGAAATTATTGCACTATTGGAAAAATATAAACAAACTATTGTCGGGGAAATATTTCATGCCAACAATGTCAATATAAAGGACTATTTCCAAGATATTGCCAGTACAAACAATATGGCCGTAATAATCTTTTTCTGACATTACAATCAATAATGCGTTATTTTAACTAAGCTTATATTTTTATTGTTTGAAAGTGAAGTGATTTGAAACAATTACTGTATATTTCTTAATTTATTTTTCTTCTTTCTTGTGTTTGTATCAAACAGGTGATGTTACATTGTATATATATATATATATATATATATATATATATATATATATATATATATATATATATTATATTTTTTTGCATGAAAAAAGTATTAAAGGTTATTAGATAAAAATAAAATTATTTTAAGGGGACTCCGTACCTTTTCGATTTTTTTTTTCATTTCAACGTTTTATGGTATGTTTTTGACTTTATTAAACGGTTTTATGAAGGAAAATGATTTAATCCGAAAACTGCAATTACTGTGGTAAAATTTTAAAAAAATTTATTTTAAAAATTAAAATTGTCCTACAACTTTGAATTATTTTAATTTATTTTTGAATGATTTTTTTACAACTGTCTTCTATAACGCTATGGATCAGATTTTCATAAAATTAATTAGTTTAAGAAAAAATAATGTGTCATGACATATGTATCATAAAAATAAAGTATAGTTCACTATTTGCTTAAAATTTCTATTTTTAAAAAGTAAACTATTTATATTACCGAAATTCCAATTTATTAAGGAACATTAAGGATCATCCAAAAGAAAAAGCTATTCAATTAAAAAGTATATGTTGAAGTTTTATCATTTTGATCATAGTGATATATTGAAAACACAAAAACTGAGAAAATAAATTAAACGGTTGGAATTCTATTACATTTAAAGGAAAACAGATGCAGTAAAAAGCCAGCCTTTTCCAAATTTATAATAATCGGATCTTTACATAAATTTGCCAGAATATACTAGTGATGTCTACATTTGGGAAAATCCCTCATAAGTCAAAAGCAATACCTTCAAAGATTTGCAAGTAAATACTTTAATAGGTTGAAAGACTTTATTCGAAAATGCCCTTGTATAAATACATACGTACATAAACAGGGTGTTCAGTTAATATGAAAACTCGGGGCATGATAGTACAGATCAAGATAAACAATTGTTGCGGTGGAACCTGAGGTTGCAATTCATTCATATAGTAAAAAAAGAAACAAAATGGTTGTAGAAGTGTCTAGCTAATATTTTATGAAAGTAGTCAATGGTAAAATAGGTTTTGAGTTTTTATGTGCTACTATGGTGTCTTGAATAGAAACAAATGGACAGAAATGAGCTACCTATTCAGTCATCTCTTTAAATTTCGTAAACTGTGTCTGAATCTCCGATAGTCTGATTTTCACAGTTATTTTGTGCAATGAGAGGAAAATTAGGTACTTATGGTTGCCTAGTTGCTATATATATTGTGGTAGGAGGTAGAATCGACGGATTTAGACGCATGTCGTCCATAATGGTAATCTAGTCTGGATTTTCTCCGATTTCTGCTTTAAACGTCGAAGTTTCCAAGTTGTGAAGAACCAGTGAATTTTTCATTAGCTGTTATTTTTAACATTGTGCCATAGCTACCTATCAAGCTGACAGTTCGCAACGGTGCTTCCCAAACGTGTTCCGCCCTTACCGAGTTCGAGTTTCCCTTAATAACATTGAGAAAGGTAAGCATGTTTTGATTGGAATATGGAGACACTTACCTTGCTTTATTTTCCCGAAAAGTACCGGGAAGGCATCGTAATTAAATCGATCATATCGTAATTCGTAATCGTGGCAACCACATTCCAATATATATTGTGTCGAGTGCATGCTATTTGGGAACGGATAGTAGACATTTCTAGCACTTATTTGTGATTTTATCACATTTTGCACAAAGCAAGATAATAAATCGCTTATTATTTTATTTATTTTTATTTTTAAAAGTCCTTCATCCAGAGAATTCCATATTTAACTTTATAAAAGTGATGTATACATTAAAACAATGAAAGCCACGAGATAACCTGATATAACTAGATTTTGATTATTTTTAAGTACTCATTTTTAATTCCATATTCACATGTAATGTATTATATTATATTAATATCTCTAAGAGAAATTTACAAATAAAAATATTTTAATAATAACAGTCTTTTTAATTAAAAATAACATACAATAACAAGAATTTGGAACTTGAATAACAAGAACTAGGAATATAGGCTTGCTTCGTTGAAAGACATTCAACTTAAATACCTATTCAAATAGCAAAATACCTCGAGATAAAACTATTTCGCAATGCATAATGCATAGATTATTTTTGGTTTCTATTGAATATCCTCTGCAAGATAAGATACTTATTCAATTAAATATGTTTTTGTTAATTATAGTCAGTAAAGATGAAAGAATTCTTCACAAAACATTCTTTTATTTTCTTTACTTTGACGAAATCTATGATTAATTTATAGTTAAACTAGAATGAAATTATCATCTAATTTCAAAACAAGCATTATTAAGCTAATAATATATTGAGCTTAATATATCCTTGCTCGTAACTAAATGGCATTTTATTTATGCAGAAATCTCAAATCTTATGATATATATATATATTTAATCTTACACTTTTATAACTGACGCATAACGTGCACATGTTACATATTCCAATTAATTTCCTTGTATCAAAAGTGAGCATTATATACCGAAATGTACGGTATTTGAAAAATGACTGATCTTGAACCTATGTAGAGAGTGCCTAGTTCTGCACACGTGTGCTGAATTAGACACTACTGACGGTCTACTGTACAAATATAGGTATTTAATGCAATATATTTTTTTAATTGCAATAATAATAATAGTAATAATAATTAAATCCTTTGAAAAACTTTTAAAAAAATGGTGTTTTTGTTTGTTTATTTGTTTGTTTTTATTTAATGATTTTTCTAATCCATACATTTTTTTCCTTTTCAGGTATGTGATTCTGCAGGTTATTTTTGTAAGTAATTGTTTATTATTTTGTTTCATTTTGTAACTTTAAGTACATATATACTTTGTTAATTCTAAAAGGTGTTAAATAAAACAGTAAACATTTATGGTACTTCTTTATGATCCCTTCGACCACTTTTAATAACAAAAAAACTATCGCCAATCTATAACGCCAAATAAAAAAATGAAAGAATGTTGCCATTGGAATCTCAAAAAAAAATAAATAAATAAATAAAAATAAAAATAAATAAATACAAGAAACTCGGGAAAGCCCCACTCACCAATGTGTCAACTTAGTAAGTTTAAACAATAAAATTTACCTTATATTAATGAAAACAGAAAAAAAATCCTAGATATTTATTTATTTACATCATTTTTCTTAATTATCCCTGTCGGCTGGTGAATAAATGTTTGTGACGTCAGTTTAAACTAATCTCTTGTTGACATGATTGTAACTATGCATCGCAACATATTTTCAATACTTTTTCTCTTTCAATTTCAGGGCATTCCCGTTTAAGGACGCAATTGTTATATTTTAATTAGTGAAATAACTAATAAATCAGTAAAACATAATGAAAAATACAGGTAAATGCTGAATTAAAAATTACTTGATGACATAACAAACATGTGTAATGCTTTTGACGTCAGGTGAATGGGACTGCATTTAAATTCTATAGTTTGGCGATATTTTTTAGTTATGAAAAGTGGTCGACGGGATAATGGAGATTTACCACATTTTTATATAAAAAAAGTGTCTTCGTGTTTCAACTGCACCTAATCCATTTAGAAGGGCAAATGAGAATAATCTACAGATGCACGATCTATAACTGATCGTGAACTGATATATCCGTTCACTATGCTGTAGGTTGCACTGCAATATTACCATTATTTAAATTATTATAATTCTACAAATATAGTGTAGTTTTAAAACATTAAGCAATAATTAATAGTTTCAATGATTATATTCACTTACGTAATTAAGGTTTTTATATTATGTTTGAAATATCATATTTTTTTTACCATTAAAAAAATTATAGAGAAAACAATATTACAATTTTGCCTTTTTTATGGACGGTCAAAACGTTAAAGGCTAAAAAGTAGTTTCAAAAATTTTCAATTTTCCCATTTAGATAACAGTGGGATTGTTTGAATTATTAATTGAAACATTAGCTCCATTGTTGTAACTTTTATGCATTCTAACCTCGTTTTTGTCCGCATCGTTATGACGTCAACGTAACTGACGCTGACATTTGTGATTGTAGATTTACTTTTAGAAGTTTTACATCTTACGTACGTAAGGACAACTTTTTTTTTTTTTTTTTTTTTTTTTTTTTTGTGCGAACTGATAGGGAGCCAAATTAGACTTTTGTAATTTCCAAATCGATGTATTTTGGTTTGGATTTTATATTTAAGAAAAAGGAAAGAAATCTTAAGCGAATACAGAGAATTCGAATTTGGGTTCTTCCGTATTTGCCGCATGCCAGCGGATAAGACTACTGTTGAATACGACTTTCTACTTATGCTCTAGCTACTTTTTGAATAGGAAAGAGAATAAAGTGAGAAGTTAAACCAAAAAACGCGCCATTTCATTTTTGTTTCAAATGCTAACAATATTTGTAAATTTTAAAGGTCATTGGTAAAATTTTGAGGGTTGGAAAAGTTCAGTCGCCATTTAAATATCGCGTTAATGTTTAAGATATATAGATCTAGCGCAACTGGTGGTGGAAGACGGAACTGATTTATTTTTGCAACGCATGTTCAGCACGCCGCCGTAGGCAGCTGGGACCTGTTTCGGAGGTTTGTTTAGAACAGAATGAACCCCCTGAAGGTGGAAGGTGGAACTAAAAGATGTTTTAAACATTTGATGTTCGTTTGGAAAAATCGACCAGTGACGCGGTCGTAGCCTGCTAGTTTTTAATAAATTCACTTGCTTGCGTTTTCTATCAGGGCGTAAACGAAGCAGTGCATAATTGAGTTCGGTGCCCACGCCAAATTAATGTATTGTCAGGAAATTTTTTGGGAAAAAACATGAATTACTGTCATGAAATTATGTGCGATTTTAAAGATAAACATGGAATGCTTATAAAAGAGTGTTTTTTTTAAACTAATTTTTCTTTACTTATTTCTGTTTGTGACATAAGTTGCAACAAGTTGCGTGACAGATATGATATTCTGAGAAAATTGGGTTGGTATCGAACGAAAACTTGTATTCTTTAATCATCAAAAAATAAATATTCCAAAAAAGTTAGAAATTTGGAAACATTTTGGAAATATAAGCAAACATATTTCAAAAACATTAATAAAATGATAAAAAATTTCTTGTATACTCATTACTATACAAGTTTTGTAAATTCCAATAAAATCTGTCTAACCATTTTTTTGAAATCGGCCTGCAATCTATAACATAACTGTTTTGAGTAAAATAACTTAAAAATCAATGTTCCTGATTCCTTATAAGGCGATAATTGAAGTTCCTTTTACCATAACTTTTGTTTAATGCAAAGTTTAGAGTGTTCTTTTGTTTAAAGTATTGTAAATATAATGCATATTTATAAAAGGGAATAAAAGAATAATTTTTTCGCCAATTTTATAGCTACCTGATCCCTTAAAAGAGATTCTAATTTTAAAATATTTTTCAAATTCACTCGAGAGCGATAACGTGAATTTCTATTTTTAAATCATATCAAAAGAACTTCTATCTTAATCTGAACTCAAATACTGAGTAAATTTCAGATCCGATCGATGTCGATCATTTTAGATACTTAAATCCTTTCCTGGGATTCTTGAAAAAAAAAAATTCGTAGTTAGTAGAGTCTCTAGTACCTTCTAGCAGTGTTGCCAATTTAGTGAAATTTTTCATTAAAAATCGAACACTATTTTTAAAAATTAATATTCACCCTGTTTAAACTGTCATTTAACTTCCAGCAAGATCCCTCTCGCAAATTTTACGACAAATGTGATTTTTTCGAAATTTTGTTCTGACAATTGACACCGGCATTAAAATTCGAATTTTAGCAGTGATATGTACAGGGTGCTTCAAAAAGAACTATTCGATATGAAATGTGTATATTATGAGAAATACTGAACATAGACACTTAAGATTAATTTTATATTACTTGGCTAATCATAAAGTTTTGTTTTTACAAACCAAATTAAAGGTGATCAATATGGTGCTCAATGGGTGCACTCGGAGACGCAACCATACTTAAATGGCTTAAACATTTAAATCAGTTTTTTAATCTTTTAAATTTGGCACTGATGATGGAGCTTTAGAACCTCCAAAACAAGCTGTTTGCCATTTTATACACCCAGAAAAAGGAATTGATTAAAACTACAAAACATGTTTCGTTGAGTACATTTTGGTTGTTTTAGCAAAATTCAAGTAAAATTGAACCATTTTACATGAATTAACAAAACATGTTTTGCTGACGATACAAATTTATTTTTTTTGGAATTGCAAAAAAAAAAAAAAAAAAAAAAAAAAAAATTGTTGATTCAAACAAAATTTTCATTGACTTATATTTAAACAAAAAGTTTTGTTGCGTCAACCAAATTTTTGTTGATTCAACAAAACTTTTTTCTGGGTGTATATTTTTATTTGTGCCATTTTTATGTTGATCATTTATTTTAATTTAAATGAAATACCTATTTAAATAGCAAAACACCTCGGGATTAAACTTTTTTTGCAATATAGACTGAGAAGTCCGAAGATCTTGGAGGCCAGTAATGTTTAACTAAATTGTCAGGTCCCGTGCGGCCGATCAATCGTTGAGGAATGCGATCGTTCAAAAATTCTCGAACGATTTTAGATTTTTAAGAAAAATTAAACTACATTAATTAATGTTACAGTTAAATCGCATGACTCCTTTCGCAACACCCTGTATAATTGCCCTTCTCTTATTAGTGTTGTGTGTTAGTGTCATCTTCCATTTGTAATAGTATAACTGTTTTGCGAAAAACTTTCATGCGGTCGTAGTGAAAACAATTTAGCCCCCCCCCCCCACTTCAGATTAAATAAGGAAAATATTACTTTGGAAATAACGTTAAATTTCTGAACAAAAAATCCGTTAAATAGGCAACATTAGTTCGAGCATTTGCTGTAAAAGAGTTTATATTTTGACTTTAACCACTTGCAAGTGCTGTCTGAACTGGCTTCGGACAGCTCAAACGATCAATATTTGTGATTTTTTAGAATGCAGTTTGTTTTGTGAAATATTGTATCTTGCGTGTATCGAAATGTTTCTCCTTTCCTTTCCAATAGACATTTAAATATATTATTCTCTATTTCTATATTAATCTTAGTATACTTGGAAGTTGACGTTAAGAGGGGGGTAGGGGATCTTACGACACTGTTAAGTGTTTAAAAATCAAAATAAGAGATGATTTTTTAAATATAGGCTAAATTAAAAGAAATATATTGCAAACTTTTAATTCATCTTAATAAAATAAAACGAAAATAAAACAAGAACGATCCAACTACAATAAGACTCCAATTGTTCTAAATTAAGTCATCTGGATCGTCAAATATCCGCATTCATATCAAAAAGAAACAAAAGGACGAAAAATCATGTATCAGGTATAGACTATGAAACATTTACCAACACACAGAATACTGTTGAGAAATTATTTTTTTCATAAAATTAAACGAGATATATAAATAAACATTAACAAAATAATAATAATAATAAAGCAGTAAAAAATTATTTTTAGCAGTTACTGTTCATAACCGGTAATATTTCTATTTCTATTTCTTCTATGTCTGAAGTTTCAGAACATGACTAAAATACACCGCAAATGATTTTTCCAAATATATCATGATGTACAGAAACTATTTTACACATGCCTGTAAATGAACTAACAGGGTTTAGTCCAGCACTTATAGTCATCCAGTCTTTTTCATCTAGCACTCATAGTTAGTACTATAAGTGCTAATTATTCTATAGTCCACAGAAAGCATGCTGTAGTAAGTGCTAATTATTCTATTGTCCACAGAAAGCATGCTGTAGTAAGTGCTAATTATTCTATAGTCCACCTCAGTGATGCATAGCAATTTCATTATATTTGAAGTATTTTAACATAATTACTATCATCGCTGCCCACCTCTCAATATGTTTCCGCAAAATGTGGGTTAATGTGGCGCATATTGAAAACGTTGTGAACGAGAAATTCATTTTAGAAATAAAATCAAATAAGTCCTCCTTAGAAACACGAAATTAAGTAAATAAAAATATAATGCAAAAGCATTCTTTTGTGTATACCTGTAAACTAACTAGAAGTGCTACGCACTTCATTTTCAATAGCGAACATTCTATAGTAAACAACAATAAAATATAAAATGTACATAGAAATCCGAGTTTATTTATGCAAGTTAGAGCATGTCCAGCTGGCAGATAAACCAAAGTCTTAAACACTGTTCAACTATGCTGCAAATTCTTAAAAAAAGAACAACGTTATTGGTAAGTTTTATTTCTGCACCAATGTGGGTAAAATTAATAAATATTTGTTTTATTTTTTTTAAATTACCAACAAATGAAAGTGTTTGTGATTAATCAGACAATTCGCATCATACTGATTTAATTGATAAAAGAGGGTACTGCTTAAATTTTATTTCAGATGAATTGCGTACGGAAATTGGTATTTTTTTGTTATAGGGGCTTTGGCATCTTTTATGAAAGATTAGCGCAAGAAAGTTAAATTTGTTGCCAAGTGCTATCAACAGGTATGATAACGAGCATGAGAACTATAATGCTTGTTTATGCATATATTAAAATAAATTGCTTCTTATTAGATGTATCACATAAATCATTTCTGTTTGTATATAATCTATCTATCTATCTATATTATAAAGGACAAACGTGTCCGCGGACAAACGCTGTCATTTTGCGTATGGCAACACTTGACGATGAAATTTTGGTTTTGCAATTTTCGCTACTGCAATTTTTTTTTAATTTCTAAACATCGCACATTTTTAATTTTTAAACCGTTACGTAGGGGAAAAATCTACTTTTAAATGCAATTTGTTTGAAAACTGTATCGCAATTTACTCATTTATTATAGCATTAAATTAAATTTCAAGCATGATTTTTTTTTTTTAAATCCATCTCTGTCGCTTGCAGACGATCACAAAATATTAATCCGTTTGCGTTTTAAACAATATAAAAAGTCTTGCATTTGTCTCCACGAAATTATATATACGAAATTAAAACTATATTATACGAATCTAGAATAATATTCGATATAACGAAATTAAAACTTTATTAAGCAATAAATAAAGTAGTATAAATTAAACACAAATTTAATAGACATGTAATTGAAATAAGCTCTTAAAACCGCTAAAATTATCAGAATTAAAAATAAAACTGTTGTAGATAACGAAATTTTTAGCGATTTCTTCGGCTATTAACTTCTGGCACGAGGTCAATACGAAATTACTGCTTTTAATAAATTAAAAATTTTATTCGAATATAAAATTGACATATTTCATATAAAATGTTCTTTCGTGTTGTTAGGGGGCAATTAAAAAATATTAAATAAACAAAAAATCTATTAGAGATTTCAATAAAAATAAATAAGTGTTTTTCACATATATTCTCATTCTTATATACCCCGGAAGCCCGGGTTGGATGCCCCTAGTATATGTAAAATGCAAATGGGAATTTCGTTCTGGCTGCTTATACCGTAAGTTCTGTGATGAATAGGTTTTGATGGGTCTTGTTCTGTTAGACATATGCTTTTTCAAAGGAAATTTTAGTACGTAACATATCGTTCTACGTTGCTTCGGTATAGAGCTATGAGAGATAGTTCTATAATCAGATAAACCCAATTATCACAAATTAGCCTTTTTAAAAAGTTCTATTGGGTGGATTGATGAAACTGGCATTGTTGGATAGATAATTTTTCAGGGATAGTTTTAGCATATTCCATATTGATCTATGTTGCTTAGTCATAGAATTATGGGACAAAGTTTTATAATAAGGTGAACCCGATTATGAAGCATTAACTTTTTAAAAAGTTATACAGGATGGACTTTGATGAGACTTGCATTGTTAGTAAGATACATTTTTGGGATGGTTTCAATATGTTGCATATCGTCCTACTTTGCTTAGTTATAGAATTATTGGGGATAGTTATATAATCGCGTGAACCCGATTATGAAAGATTACCCTTTTTAAATACTTCTACTGGATGGTTTTTGTGAGTTAATTTATTGGCATTGTTAGTTAGATAATTTTTCAGGGAAAATTTTAGTATATTACATATTGCTCTTCAATATCATTCTTTACCAAATTCAACTATAAATGAACAGCTACAGAAGTTGATCCTTAACAGCTCAAATTTTGTGTGCACTTTAGAAAATATAATAGCACAATGACGTTCGTATCTTTTTCAGCAATGCGGAATCGCATTCCTGGTAAAGATCCATATTGCTTTGAAACACGTGTAGAAATTCACTGGTATATTGCGTCTGATTCAAGGTTCGTTTGAAAAAACCAACCTTGCGTAGCTGGCGAAGCCTGAAAGTAACAGGTAAATGGCTTCTGTATGTTAAATAAACTATATAAATATTGAAAAAATTCCTTGTGTGTATGAAATAGGGAATAGGTTTCAAAAAATATGTGTGAAATAAGATATATATATATGTGTGTGAAATAATATATGACTAAATGACAAGGCCAGTTTCTCTATCACCCGTATGTAATATAACTATGTAATATAACTGACAAGTAACAAAATGTATCAATATTTGGTTTTCTACCACTATACAGCAGTGGTACAACAATGGTTTCTTTCCATTACCTACACAGTTTCCCTTATAATGACCAACAATTTATTTGGTGATTGAAAGTAGTATGCAACTCTGTGTTTTAAAAATATTTTGTGTAAGCAACATTTCTTCTTGAATTCTTTTAAAAACATTAATTTTGTTTAACGAAAATCTCATTCCAAGATAAACCTGTATCAAAAATCACTCTAACGCGATAACATCCATTTATATTCTTAAATTATATTAAAAGGCTTTCTGGCCTCATCCGAATTTAAAATAAAATTATCAGTAAAGTACTATTTCAGATTCGATCGATATCAACTATTTCTAAAACTTAAATCACTAGAAAAATCTCTTCTTTTCTCGAGTCTCAAATACACACTACAACATTTTCACACTGTACTCGAGTTTCCCTAACTAAAATTGAACATCAGAACTGTATTTTCCATTGTCTAAACACAAGTAAAAAAAATCTCTTCTGAAATTATAGCTCATCTTAACACTTCACTGCATGGTTTTTTAAATCTACATAAAGGAAAAAAAATATTTAAAAAAATTGTCAAAAAGAGACAAAATTGGTTTAAAAAATAAACTTCTTAATTTCCAGTCAAAATTTTGAATTTTATGTTCATGGTATCAGTGACACACAAATAATTAATAAAACATTATTATAATAAGTATATAATATGTGTGTGTGTGTGTGTGTGTGTGTGTGTGTGTATGAGTGTATATGTGTGTGTATTGCATCGAATCATTCCGATTATGGACAACTTTCTGGAAACTTTGTTTAAATAAAGTTTTCAGAAATAACACAAAGAAAATAAGTGAATTAAAGGAATTTGTAATGTAAAATTATGTTTATGAGAATAAAATAACATTAAAGCTACTGAGCTGGTGAGAATAAATAGATAAGTACAGTTACATAGGAGAATCTGTATGTTTAATAATTTCGCCATTTTTTGGATTTTTCTTTTGTTTTTTTGACATAGGTTTTATTGTTGCCATCGAGTTCGGCATCGCTTTCCAGTCCTCTCAGAATATCTTTAAGAGTGATTATGACAGGTTGACCAGACTTGGGTTTTACCTGTTGCAGCATTTACGGAACCTTCAATTACTTCAGTTGCGATTTTCAGTTGCCCGTCAGAAATGCTGAGAATTCTGGTTCAACTGTGCCATCAAAGACATCTTTGAGCATGTAATGCATCGTTCTGACATCAAAATAAGTTTCTCTTCCAGCATCTTGAAACACTATGTATTTTCTGAACGTTTGCCTTGATTTGTTTTTATCTGTGTCATGATCCTGAAATTAGACTGGTTTTAGTTTCAGTACTAAGTATAAAATTTGAAACAAATCGCTAACAAAATTTTGAAATTTTCAAAGCGTTATTTGCTACTTTATCAATCGAATAGAGAGTTTTGGAATTCATGCTTTCATCTAAAGCGTCTAACGAAAGAGTGCAACTTTTAAACCAAGACTTCGTTTTCAACAATAAGAAGGTAGAGAGCTGCTGCTGATGATATATAATTCATGACTGATGATTGACGATGATGATTTTTAGTGACGTTTTGTCATGAATTTCGCGCATTTTTATGGACGCAACGATTTTGCTAGATCCAGTCATGTTTTGTTTACATGGGCGCCAGGCGCACATTAGTGATCGCGGCATTACCGAATTTCACTCATTTTTGTAATTCATGCACAATGAGGTTGCTTCATTCAGTGATATATTTTTTTGTTTCCGTGGACATGAAACACACATACATGCGTTTTATTCTTCGAGGCATTACGCCTTTTCACTCATATTTGTGATTTTTACGCAACAAAGATGTTGCATACAGCAATCTTTTTTTTGTTTTGTTTTCACGAGTGGACCTTCGGTCATATGACTGATGATGGAGACTGATAGGTGGTTAAAAGTATGCAAATTCTACAAAATAGCTTTAACAGTATTGTCGTATGAAGCTCTGTTGCCTTCTCTTGCAGAAAAAGGGAAACTTATCTAGCTATAAGTAAATAAATTTAAGTGGTGGAAGAGTAAACGGAAATTACATCATTTTGATTTAAATCGTAATAAAAACGTACAATTTGAGAAGTAGAAATACACCTCTTTGCTATTCAAGGCGTCATTTATAAAACTTATAAAAATTTGGTACTTATCTGTTATCTGTGCCCTGAAGATGCAACTGCGCCAATAAAGTTAATTCTAGTGTTTGATAACTATATAATTTATTTATTATTGTTTATTTATTTATTACAGTTTATAGTTTAAGTTTTTTGTTATTTATTCAGATTAGTTTTTTTTATTTTATTTTATTGGTATATTATTTAGTTATGCATTTAATAATGTTAAATGACCGCTTTGATCGTGATTGGTGAGGATAAACAAGATTGGCAATTGACAACCATTCTTGGCGATCTATCTTCAGGGCATTAATAATACGCAAAAGTTTCATCACCAACTTATGTTATTGGAAAGGAGCGAAATTACAGTAATATAAAGATTATGCTGGACTTATTCAATGGCTGACAATCTAAGCAACTAATTCATAAAATCTGAGGGAAATTACTTTGCATCTGAACATTTTTCACATGCTTCAATGAAACTTTCAAGCTATTCTTCATAACGTGTAAAAATAGCAATGAATGTCTTAGGTAGACTCAGGTTTTCTGAGTTATTCTTTCTGTTTTTATAGTTAACATATCTCATATACCTCCATTAATTCTTGTATATCATAGTCTGAAACATCCTTCAGATTATCTTCAATTATTTTCTGTTGAATTTTACGATCTATTTTATTGCGATCTGATTTATTGCGATCTTTGTATTGCGCTTTCGTTTCTTTATTATTATTATTATTATTATTATTATTATTATTATTATTATTATTATTATTCATTTTGTCCACCATTTCTTGTTTGTGCTTTTTATGATCCAATCAAATTTTCCCTAAAACAAAAACTTTTTAAATGCGTATAAAAAAACTGGGTTGAATATTTGCTCAAATTTGGAAAAAAGTAACTGCAAATATGAAAATGATTAAGAAAGTTTTAGTACATATACGAGCTCCGTTTTTTGTGAATTATTGCAACGAGCTCGGTGAGGATCAAGGACCAAAAACCGTGAAAATAAATTTTAATTTTTTTTCTAGTGGTATACATGAACATTTTGACCCAATCGCATAATGCAGTTCTCATTCCATAATCCATTGATATGTCTCAATAGATCTTTCAAAATGAATGATAATATATCTTTTAAAATGTGTAGGAGAATTAAATTCAACTTCCGGGTTACAGAAGATAAATGATGTTTTGCGATGAACCTTATAGCTGTATCTCAGTTTCTACGGGTATACAGTGAGCTGCCCTGAGAATTCGTCAACAGAAATGATTTATAACATCTGAGATTGGATTTTATTTCACACTGCCCAGTATAAATGGAGTCTCGGAGTGGGACGTGAAAATGAGCTTTTTCTTTACTAGAAGTTTAAAATTAGAGATAGTAACTGTTACAGTGGTCGCGGTATTACCGAATTTCATGTGCTTTTGATGTTCCTGCATGCAGAGAGGATTTTTTTTCTTATGAGTACAAAGCTCGCATGCATACGTTATAGTGATCGCGGTATTACCAGTTTTTTATGTTCTTGCATCCAGCGATTTTTTTTTGTGAACAAAGTGCACACGCATACTTATAGTAGCCGTGGCGTTACCGAATTCTATGTACTTTTGAGATTCCTATATAACGAGGTTGCTGCATCCAGTTATTTGTGCATGTTTTGGAAAACGTCTTTTAAACTTGGTTCTTCTATTAAAAATACGAGAGAAGAATAAGATGACCGCTTGCCGAGCACAAGTAAGGGTGGGGTAGAGAAAAATGCCATTTTTGCACATTTCTTAGGTCAGTTTCGTAAAAAAGAAATGCCAGATTAAATAACTTGGTTGCAAGATAAAGAAATACTTTGTCGCCAAATCAAAAAACTTGGTCGCCATTAGCGACCTGTCTTTCGCATTTGTCAAGCTCTGAGCATGACTTTGTGCATTCATTTTCCGTATTTATTACTTTCCAGACAAATATAGAGTAAGAAAAGTGTTGTATTCGTGATATGAGTGAACACGATAACGTCCAAACGGTGTGTTCGATTAAGCTGTCGATTGGCAAATATATTATAGGCCCCAGACGCAAGAACTGAATACACCTACGGAAAAATCGGTCGATGGATTTGGTATCTAAACCATTATTTTAAACTGTTTTTCAACCACATGTCAGCCATTTTGTGACCATAGGTAACTGATAAGTACCGTTTCGATAGGGAAAGTCATGAAATAAATTTTGAGTAATACGTGCATGTAGACAAACATGGACGCACACATATGTACGCCTACGCCAAAATTATCTCCATGCTTGGGGATAATTGGCGAAATATCACCAAATTCGGCTTTAAAAAAAATAGCCGAAAACAATGTCAATTTGGTACTAATTCAAGAATTTGGAGAAATTCCGCTTAATACCAGTTATTACAATAACCATCTTCTGTCTACACACAGACTATCCTGTAAGTGGGTATTCTTCGTAATTGAGTCCACAAACAATCAGTGTATGCAAGCGAGCGTGTTTTTTCACAAAATTAATTAAAATGGTGTAACTATTCTTGTAATTATCATGTGCTTGAATGTAATTGCTGCCAGGATTACTCATGTTTGACGTCAGCTTAGGCTGAGGATTCAAGTCCGGGATTACGAAAGATTAGCTGTATAATAGAAGTATTTTAGTGAAATAAATTGCCTATGTTGCGTTACATATTTTTCAGTTACTTTTGGATTATCTAATATCTGAATGCAAATTATTCTATAAAGTGTGGTGAAAATCGAGTGAAGTATCTCCCTACTTTTCCTTTTCCTTTTTTCTTTTTTTTAAGAGTCACAATTAGTTTTATTTTCATCGCTGAAATAGACCAAATTCGTCATTTATGATAAATGTACCATACTATGTAAAATACTATTGTTGTAACGATTGTTGTATATTGGACCAAGATCGCAGCCAACGAAAGAGATATCCGGGTACCAGCTATATTTCACCTTACCTACACGGCACTTCGATGATTGATTAAGCCAATCTTATTTTGATCACGTGACAGCCAAGATGGCTCGAAGTATCGCGGCCTGTGAATTTTGTTAGCTCTGATTAGGATTGTGAAACATTTCTCATTAATCACTATTTCTTATACTACTTTCATTTGTTGAATAAAGAGTGTTATTAATTATCGATGTATTTTAAGTTGATATATGTAGATAAATGTATTATAAGATGGGTATAAGTAATTTAAGTGAAGTTTCTCAGATGTATGTATGTAAATATAGATGGAAGGAAAAAATGCATGTATGCAAATATATAAAGTAAGATAAATATGTATGTATTATAAGCCTTATAAATAAAGAAAAGATGTATGTAAATTTAGGTAAGATGCATTAAATATGAAGCGTTAGCTATTTTTTTAGAACACAGAGAATCTCACTCAAAAACAATAAAATAATGTTTTGTTGTATAAAATCTACATCAAATTCAGTTAGGAAAAATAATATGAATTTCTATACTATATTTAAATATCCCTGGACAAAATACGAACTCAAATAGATCATGTTTAGCGTGCTCAGAATGCCTCCGTAAGGCACTGTTTAAGATTCGATCGATATCGACAATATTTCGGACACTTAAATCATTGGTCTGCGGTTCTACAAAATATCTCTTCCTTTCCAGTCTCTAGTACCCTCTAGCAAGGCTGAACACGTGATATACTTCAGGTTAAGATAGTGATATTTTTGAAGCAGAACAATATAGAACTATGTTTATTACTTGACATATTTTCCGGTGACAAACTATAAGTCAAAATTGTACGTTACAAAATTTTTTTGTTTATCCAATAAATAAATAAATGAATGAATGAATGAATTGTGAACTACTGAATTGTGAGTTTAAGGGGAAAAAAGGATAACCCCGTAACAACTTTCGTAGAAAAATGAGACTGGTACTAATCTATTAGCAATAATGTCTACTAATTAATCCTATACTTAAATTTTGTTTAGGGAATTGTCTACATATAGACATTGTAGCAAACTCTTAAATGTTCAATACTAATACTTAATTTTGACATCATATTTGAATTCTTGAGCAAAATTTATATTGGGATACCGAACGGAAATTCATTCATTCAGGTAGTTTGGGCATTATGAAGGTTTAAAATTTGGAACTCAAAATATTAAATTTACTTTAAATCGTTTCAAAATACTTTGCAATGTGGGTAATTTTTCAAAAATAAATCTAAAACTGCTTCGTAGAAAAAATATATATCAATATATATATATATATATATATATATATTCGAAATTAATTTTCGAAAAATTCATAAATCGTAATCTATCAACTTTTTAAAATAAATCGATTTTTAGAAGCTTCAAATATGCGAATCCAAAATTAGAGTTCACTGCGCCAACAGATTCAACGTTATGTTTGGTAAATCTACCCACATTGCAATGAGTCTTGCAACGATTAAAAATTAATTTAATATTAATACTGTAAACATGCATCATTCGTAAACTACTTGTCCGAATGTCTTCCTTTTTGTTATCTGCTTTTTAAATTTACCGAAGAATCCAAACATGCTGTTGCCTACCAGCGTCTCAGAGGTTCTGTTTTGAAACTGGTAAACGAGAGGTGCTAGTTTCAAACACAATCACGCCCGTCGAGCTAATCGTTCGGAGTTTTCCGTGGTTTTCTTGGAACATTGGGTAACCAGCGTAAACACGGGTTGAATTCCCTTAGAAAGACCCGCACGGATGGCACAACCCCCTCGGCCTATATCACCCGCGTAAGTGATCGGCCAAAATAAACAACACCAAACATGCTGTCAAAATTAGGTGTTAGTACTGTAAATTTTAAAGTTTGCTGCAATTTTTATATGTGGACGGCCCCTGTGCAAAATTTTAGTATAGCATTAATTAGTAGATGTTATTGCTTCATATTTTTATACGATGATTTGCGACAGAGTTACTACAGGAGTATCCTTTTTTTTTTTTTCAAGGCTGTGGAAGCCAGGGTTAGTATGTGAAACGCAAATTAAATATATTTTAGTTGACAGCGTGGACTTTTTTTCATGTATTATGTTATTACAATAATAAATCTTTCAAATAAGTGTCTGCATCACAAATTTATTAAATATTTAAAAAAAATTTCTAAGCATTTCATTTTTGTTAAAACTACTATTAAGACTTTTTATTTAAAAAAATTTCTAAGAATTTCATTTTTGTTAAAACTACTATTTAGACTCTTTTTTAAAAAAAATATTCTAAGAATTTCATTTTTGTTAAAACTACTATTTAGACTCTTTTTTTTAAAACAATTAAAATGCTCCATACGTTCCAATTTTCAAAATATGTTCTCCATTTTTTCACTTTGTACTCAAAAGAACTTTAATAAAAATATGTTTATATTCATTTTTTAATTCGAAAAGCAGTTTTTTAATTAAAAAAAAAATAAACATTTTTTATTAAAAATTTACATGTTAATAATTTTTATTAATGATGTCTGTATCGTATTAAACCAAAATCTCAAAACAGATGCGTTTTAGTATATATCAACATTCTCCATTAAAAATACTAGGGGATCCATTCCCGGCTTCCCGGCTTACAGAACATAGGTGAAGACCATTTTCTTTTTTATTGAAAACTGTAACAGTTGTTTAACATTTAATATATTTTTTTATATTTCCCCCCTAACAACACCAAAGAGAATTTTTATATAAAAAATATCAATAATGTATTCAAATTAAGATTTGAACTTTATTAAAACCAATAATTTCGTATTAGTCGCATGCCAGGAGTCAATAAGCGAAAAAATCACCAAGATTTCGCTACTTTCACTGTTAAAAATTTGCAGCAAACTAACCAGTCATTCGACCATGTTTATTGAATACCGTTTCGCAATCGTAATTTAACTATATTCAGACCATAACACCGTCAATAACATGGTCAGATGCGCTTAATAATATGGTCAATTAACTGCTATATTTAAAAACGGTCGCATGACTGGACAATTTGTTGCATATTTCTAAGAGTGTATACTGTTAAAAATCTGTAGCAAACTGTCCAGGTTTTTATAGAAAACGCTTATATAACCGCGATTTAATCCTATTCCAAAATAATTTTTAGATATTTGTCTACCTAATAGTTATGAAAATCCTGCCATACTTGATGGGCTTGTTCCTAATAATATCAGCAAAATGCAATAAAAAATTAATATAGAATAAAATCTTATATTTTTTTCCCTTTAAGTTATTTTAATTAGCTGAAGCTCTTAAATATACAGAACCTCATTCTTAATTTACAGAAATTTATTTCTTGGCATATTAAAATTCTTTTAAAACTATTTTCTCAGTTGTGCTAATGAAAAAAAAATAAAGAAAAGAAAACTCCATATCTTATAAATATGTCGTTAAAAACGTTTATTTCTCTTTTTATTATCCTAATTTTGTCGTTTCCTAGAAGATTGATATGAAGATTTTTTACGAGTTTCATGTCTTAGATATTATTTTTTTCGTCATCAAGAAAAATAGCAAGAGACTATTCATTATTAATTATTCCGCAACAGAATTTAATTACATGTTTTAGCAATTAACTTTGTATAAATATTAAAAGATTGATCCTACAGTTAATACACATAGTAAAAGATGTTTGTTTACCTGAACAAAAAAGATGAAATAACTTTACACATAATTTCTCTTTAGCAAATAATATTAATATAACATTTGTAACAAACAAGTTGAGCAAAAAAAGCACTGCTTCACACCCATGAATTTTACGATTGAACAAGAAAGTTTGTAAGACAGACAAGAAACGTTGTCAATATTAATTGTTTTTCTTTTATTATAATTTGTTTGTTTGTTACTCTAACAAGTGTTTTGCTTTATTGGTTCTTTCTTATATTTTTTAACTTTGGATATTGACTGTTATAGCATTCATTTATTGATATTTAATGAATAGCTAAAGTGACTCTTGCACCACTTTACCCAATGTGCGTTTTACAAAATTATTATTTGGAGTACTCGGGGCTGACATTAAACCCTGAAAATAAACAAAAATGAGTAGGGGAAGGTGGCCTAAAATGATCCTAACGGGCTAAATAATCCACATATGTTTTCTTCCAGACAGGTCGTGCTAGCTACAGGGTAACACATAAACTAGTTGTGATAAGTAAAGAAGAAACAATGGCGGTATTCAAGCGATCGCAGTATTACGCGTCTGAATAGAATTATTTGAAAATTGGTTTTTATAACATCTTTCGTAAGATAGGCACAAACTTTCATATTGCTTTTGATTACAGTCTTTTTATGTACAGAAATATGACTTGGTTTACTTAATGGAGTATGTTTTTAGATGTGACTTACACTTATGTATTGTTATAATTACTTTTATATCCTTTATTTTGCCGATAAAAAAATAATTTACAATTATTTTTTAAATGAAGGATCATTTTGCTCTTTGGTGAGGGTAAAACGATCCTTTGAACACTTTTTAAAAAATCTATTTTTTTCATTACTCTAGTTGTGTTTATAATGCAAAATATAGTGTAAAACATACTAGCAAAGATCTAAAGTTTTATTTATACAGTTACGTTATTTTACACAAGTTTTTTCCTTGAGGGGATCATTTTAGGCCACCTTCCCAATATATGTTTTTTATTTTTAAATATCCATATTTAATGGTATACTGTCATTTAAATTTTCAATTAAAAACTAATTAAATAAATAATAAAATCCAGATTTTATTTATAAAATATGATTACATGTAAAGTATTAAATAACGCAAATAACCCGTTGAATACAACTTTCGAATTAAAATATTAGAACTCTCAAGTGACAACCCTTTACCTAAACTCTAAAATAATTAATGCCGTTTCATCAAAATAAACAGATACTTATGCAAGTTGTTTTGCATTTTTATTATAGTAGGATGCCTATCTTATTACTTTCTAAATAATTAAGTATACATTATTCCATAATAAATATTCATGAATTCCAAGTAAGATACATTGTTTCTAAATTTGTGAATGTATCTCTTGTAGAATTTTAAAATGTCAGCTCTCTACTTGAAGCAAAGTGTATAAATTGACAAATTTTAATTAGTTTTTTAAAGTTACTTAAAAACATAATAAAAGAAACCTTACTTTTTGGCAGATTTATTTAAGATTAATAAATACAGTTGAACTCGTTTAATACAAGCACCGCTAAAAAGAAGACACGGTTAAAACGAGCAATTTGCACGTTAAGAATAGTTCACCATTTAAACTGTATTGAGATTTTCACACTTTTTACGAGCTACGAAAGCAGGGTAATACAAACTCATGGCTAATACAAACTAGTCGTTGGGGGCCACCGTAATATTTACCCCTCATGGATATGCATAATATCAAGTATGAAAATAAAACATGTGTAAACTACTTAATAAATGAATTGCAATTCGAATGTAAGTCTAGCTTGATGACATCATAAACTTTAAATGCTCTATTACTGAATTGCGTAAAAGAAACATCCTTATAACTCCAAAAATGATGATACTATTAACTAAGAGTTTACTGCGTCGGATTAAGCGTCTCTTTTCCAATTAAAATGTATCTTTGAATTGAAATTTAAATGAAATACAGGGTCGCGAAAAATCAAAGAGTGTGGTAAATGTGGTTACAAATATCTCGGCAACTTATTATCCGATCGATTCTATTCTTTATGCAAAATTTATGTTTTTATTTGTCTTTTATATTCACCCGTTAAACAAAAACAATTTCGGAAATTTTTATATACCTTTTATCCAAACGAATATTTCAAGATTCCGGAAAAAATAGTTCCGGATAATCGAGGTTACTTAAATTCAATAAGCTTCTTCCCATTATTACATACTAAGTACATACCAAATTTCAAGTATCTATCTCAATTTGTTCGGGAGATAGTGCGTTTAGAGACACACAGACAGACGGAGGGCAATTTTTTCCCCCTAAAAATATGTTTTTCGGAATCTCCAGTGTCCGAAACGTGTGAATCCGTCAAATTTTTTTTTCGATTTTTAAAACGATCTCAAGGCTTACCCTGTACTACGTATGATGAGTAAGTAATATAACATCTGATCATTTCAATGTCATTTTCAGCGAAAAATATTGTAAAATGAGGAAAGAAATCCCTTTCTTATCGGACACAGTTCAACGATAATATTTCTACATTTCAACTGTCTGCCAAGTTGTAACAATTTATCATTTTTACCAGACAGAATTTCAATTTTGAAGGAGATCCCCAACTCCCACCAAAGAAAATGCAAAGGAATATCCTAAGTTTTGAAAGAATGAATGAAAGAAAGAAGTCAGATATACGGATGTTTCAAATACCGCTCGTTTGTAAGATTTACAACTGAGCCATGGACAGGAAGATAATGTAGAACAAAATTTTTACTTGTTTCTTTCTGTAACTCCAAACTGTGGCCCATATTAACCAGCCTTTTCATGGTTTCTTATTATACTGTTAAAATGTAAAGGCTGTGTGAAATCAATAGCTCGAAAAATGCAGTGACTATTGCGATGTTAGCGGATTGTTTCTCGAAAAAAAAAACGAAGGAAACATGATCAGTTGCATTATTGTAAATCGTTCATATCCTTTGGAATTATTAGTTCTTTAGAGGCTTCGACTTCAGTACTGTGAATTTTTCTATAGAAAAGACTAGTCTTAAGAAAAGAACATTCACAAATGTACCACTAAATATCTTATATTAACTTTATAAGAAGTTAAATTTAACACTCCGATCATTAGAGCAATTAATAATGGTAATTAGTTTAATTATGCGTGTGTTAACAATATAATAAATTATAACACCTTGTAACAAAAATTTTTGTTTTTGAAAATAGCTCGGAATGAGCCAAAACATGTAAACAACATAATAAAAGTTATTTTACTGTATAGTATGCTGTTAATTTACACCTTTTAGCATTTAAGGTATCCGCACACCTTCGGAGGTATTTTTTTTTTTTTAATTTTTTGAAATTTTCTCTTTAGAACAATTTTTCCTAATGACATTTAAGTTAAAACTTTGAAAAAATATATAAACATTTTAGAAATTACACAGAAATAATTTTTTTTAAGTGAAAAATTGTCAAAATTATGTGAAAAATTTATATTTGTGCAAAACATGATAATTTAAAATCAAATCAATGCATTCACATTTTGTAAATTGCATAATAAAGAGAATAACTTTCTAGGACATAGACTATCCGCATTATAGTAATATCTCTATCGCAGAAGCCATGACACTTGAAGTACTAATATAATGAAAAATTCGTAAAATTTCTTGCAACTTTTTAACTTATACCAGTGTAAATATAAAACTAATTAATATATCATCATGATTGTAGTCTATTCCCTCAATAAACATTTGTAAAATAAGTAAAAAAATTTCAAGGCATTTCATGCATAATTTTTTGCTATAGGATGTTTTGCGTACATTAAAAATCTGAAAAATTTCATTTTGAGAAAAAGCTAAAAATAACTTTTAAGGGCGGTTCTTGCTACAAAAATAATTATTAATCTTTAAAGGTTTAATTATATATTCCATATATTTTCTTGAACATATAATCCAATTTAAATGATAAATCTCGAAAAAGAAGTATATAAACATACATTTCAGCTTACTTGCTGTTTTCAGAACGATATTCCCTGTTGTAAAATTCTTCAGCAAGCTGTAATAGATGTGAATTTAAACGGTTGTAACTCGGGTTCAAATTCAGATACAGACACAATTGAAGCAGAATTTGAGAGATAAAAAATCGGGTTTTTTTATTATTATGGCATTCAGAAATATCTCAGTAATAAATCTCCCTACAATGCAAGAGTGGTAAAATAATGATTTATTTTATCATAAATGGCATTATGTTTTTCAGGAGATTAAAATCACTATGGAAATCTGTCACTGAATAATAATTTACTATATTGCATAAGATAAATATTTTAATCATAAACAAATGATTAAACTTACAGACACACAAATACAAGAAATAATCAGAAGATTAAAAAAAAAAAAACATCAAATAAAGTCAATTAATTTGTTTAATGTTTCTTTATGAATCCAAGCAGTGAAACTTAAATTCCCAACAGAGACAACTCATTACCCAATGTCTGATAGAGTGAAGGCACTATTACGAAAATAAGCAAATACCGGTGGAAGGTTATTTAGCATTTTTATTACGGTAGAACAGCTATTTTATCACTTTCTAAATAATCAAACACTCATTATTCAGTAATAAATATTCATGATACCAAAGTAAGGTAATTTGTTTCTGAATTTGTGAATGTGACTGTCATAGAATTAAAAATTGTCAATTACCTACTTGTAGAAAATAATTATTTTGCATAATTAAGATAGCTTAATTAAAAAAAATACTTTCCAATTAAATTTTTTTTTAATGTTTTATTAACTTCTTAAGTTAATAAAATAATTAAAGAGATTTATATACAGTTAACTGAGTCTAAGGCTTAATCGATCGAGACAAATAAAATTTTCCGCCTTAGACAGTATTCCGCATCAGTTTTCTATATGTCTATGGATCTGACGGGATTATAAAGTGTTTCTGCGTTAGACAGATTTTTGACGTTAACAGAGTCCGAATTTTGACAAAGTTTACAGCACATTTTGCAATGAAACAAAAACATATTTTAAAATATTTAAAATGCGACATTGCACCCACACACACGGACAAACATCTTTCTTTTATTGTATAGATGATAACATATGTTCGCAATGTTACACTAGGTAAAACTACTGTTTATTTTTCTATTTATATGTTCTGTTGTAAAATATAAACACGACTATACTCACATAAATTTCACTATAGACTTTACTTTATTGATACGACGGATAAATTTCCATACCTATGTTTTAGGTGGTAAAAGCCTTAAGGTGCCATAGGACATTTAAAATGCCGAAAAGTGAAAAAAAGTACCCTTTTTGTCATTTTATTACTTAAAAGTATACATTACGAAAACACAATTTTTGAAAGTAGTAAGTTATCTAACTCCCATCTTTGTCAATACCAGACGTTGATATTTTAGGTGACGGATAATATTGAGCATATTTTTTTCATGTCCCTCTTGTAGGTTCTCTTAAACTGATTTGATTAAAACTTTAATGAGCATGATTTGTGGCGCTTTACCTCACGACTAATAAATGTACATTTCATCAGCAATTCCCCGCTTTTTTTTTCCACGTAACCCATTTTTAGGCATTTCATATACATATACCTTTTCATGAATACACTCGGTCCCAAAAATATCTATTTTTGTTTCGTTAGTAATATTCTTAGGTTAGTCACTAATGCCAATTGCAGCTCTTTTAACTATTTCAGCTTTAAACTATTTATCCATTTTTATACACAAAAATATAACAATAGAAAATCGTTAAAAACAATAAGTATTAATTAAAGACTACAAATTAAGCACTCAGAATAAAAAGGGAGGGAAGCAAAATCCTTTAATATACGTATGTTATTGACCTGACGCCGCCCAGTTGAAAATTAAAAGGCGACTATTGGATTTTTTTCTTCTCATATTTTTATAATCACTAGATTAACATCACATTGTTGAACGTTAAAAGAAAAGAGTAAGGAGAATAAAAATATACTGCAAAAAGTGACAATTTTTTACACAGGTAATACATACGTAATCTCACGATGTATGCGAGTCTTGTGACACCGAGTTATTAATTAATTACTAGGTTTAGGCCTTTTTTCTTCATTTTGCGAGCAACTCATTGTATTTTTCATCCTCTCTTTGTAAACGAAAGTTCTACCATATTTTTTAAAAAGTTTTTATTCTAACCTTTTATTTTTTGCATTTTCCGGCTATTACCGATATATTTTTCACTTACCCTTACCTAGTCCGATTCGTTCCCCAGGTTGGGAAAAGCTAATCTAGATCTTTGGAATTCATACTGGATGGCAGCTCATTCGAACGATGGAATTCTTCAATATACTCAGTCAGTGTTCCATACCATACCTTATTACATTGTTCAAAGTTCTTGTTGTAAGATGTACACACAAGGTTATCATTTCTGTTTTGCTGACACAAACAATATCTCCTCCAGTCAATTGGTCTTGATGGCGATGGTCTGCTTAGAAGCTCAGCAAATGCTATTTTCCGTATTTTAGACGATTTTCCAAACATATCAAAGTTCATACGTCGCAATCTGAAAAATAAATAATGATTGGGTTACTACTGTGAAACAAATTCTTTTAAGTAATACAAATACCCTTATGTTCACCATATTGCAATTGTGCGCTATTTTGCACTGTTGGTTTGTAATTATACCTTAAAATGAAATACCAGGTGGTCCATATTTTTCGTTTTGATTTGCGATTCATATTGTACGTTAAAAACATTTTGAAATGACACCAAACACTATACAACTTGAAAGTTTTTGGAAATTTTTGGGCGCAAGACGCCATTTTGAAAAATGTCTGCCTTCTTGAGTTTTAGAAGGAATCTTGAATGACATAATACGAATCAATAATACGAATGCTATAATACACCAAAATACTTAAATGGCATACTCGTAGAATAAGAATCTCCTGAGACATTTGTATTATACGAATCAAAACATATTGAAACGACACCCAAACCATTATAGAACGCGAACGTTTTTGGAAATTTTTCAACACACCATTTAGGAAAATGGCCGCCATCTTGAATTCTAAGGAAAATTGTTGCCCCTTTTTAAATTGTTATATTAGGTTCTAACTACATCTGTGTCCAAAAAGTGCTGTATAAATTCATGTACTGTATTCACTGTGTTGATTGAGTCCAGTTATATTTTGCTTTTATTGTAGTCATTGTTAATTTCCTTATTTTGTTTTATTTCTGTCTTATACTGTTTTTTAGCTTAATTATACTTTTTTTTTGTCTTATACTGTTTTTAACATGTCCCAACTGGGACTTTGCGCAAATAAAATCCATGCAATTAACCAACCGTTTTATTAACTAATCATTTTTTTTGTATCAATTTTATAGTTTTTTATATGGTTCACAGAGTTCTTATGAGAATTCCATTGAGCATCATATATTACAAAATGTTATGCTGCATGTCTATGGTACTTGTATACATAATTTTTAAAACCAAAATATCTAATTAATCCAAAATTTGGTTGACCAAAAATCAAGAGTCCTAGGGGCAAGCACCTATCGGCCCCGTGCTTTAGTCAAGCCCATAGAAAATAATACTCTAATATGGTAAAACCAATATGGTGAAACCGAAATAGCTGAACCAAAACAGCGGAACTGAAATGTCATTACCGCTTTAAAAGAGCTTTAAGATATTCCGTTCTTTGTGAATCAATAACTGTTAAACATAACTTTGTTTTCAGCATACGAATAAATAGCATTATAGAATAAGAGAAATGCTAAATAATAATGAAAGATGACTGTGCCAAAAGAACTACAAACATATACTTACTAGTAATTAAATCATTCTTTTGAATGTTGATGCAAGAGTCAAGTATCACACATTTATGTTTTGCCAAAAATATCTATCTCATGACCGCAACTCAATTTAAAAAGCCTTATTTATAGAAATGGCTATAAAAATGATAAATGTTTCTCATTATAAAACTTTACACGAACTTTGAAATATCACGCATTTTATCAATCAGCAAATACGAAACGCAACTTGGTTTTCTGCATGCATCTAATACGCATAATTACAAAACTGGAAATCAGGATGATAACACAACTATACTGTGTCAGAAAAATTATAAATTACCCTATTTGCAAGCATATATTACTTATTTTATGACCCAATATTGTGCCAAAATTCTATTCATCGGAAATATGTCCACTTAAATACTAATATTGGATAAATAATGGCTTTGCACTAAAATATTTACACTGAAATATTAATATTACAGAAATATTGATTTTGTATTTAAAATTTTCCTATTGAAATTCTACTGTTTCAGGAATTTTTATTTTAAATGTCAGTATTTTTACTGAAATATTCTAATATTTCAGAAATATTTGAGGCAATAAATTGGTAAAATGTTTCTTACGAATATTGCATCACCAATAGCTAAATGTAAATACAAATGTTTGAACAATACTTCGTACCAATATTGTCATTATTTGCTCTAGATATTTCCAAGATACATCCAGTGTTGCCCACAACATATAGCAAATGAAAAATATTGACCCAGTATTATTTTGCTCTAAGTGTAGTGTATTTATTAGGAACTAAGCCCTTTTCCTGTAGAGTCAACGTAGGAATCAACCATCAACTATCTCATACTCATTTTTTTTAAATAAATATCTATTTCATGGCATCATCTCAATTTGGAGAGCCTTATTTATACAAATTATGAGCTTAGAAAATTACATTTTCCTCTTGTACCAATAAACCGCTGCCACTAAAGCTTTAATAAATCATTAGAAGTTCTCATCTCGTATTATTATTGCCCACATTGTTCTCCCAGCCATAAATTGAGGGCATTAAATCCTGAAAGACTACCTGCATTAATGAGTCATTTTAAATGACATCCGACCCTCCGATAATAAATTTTATACCTTAATTCAAATTAAGGCTGAAGTAAGTTGTAATATTAGTACACATGTTTTATAGCTAAATTTGCGGGAAACCTGAATTATGAATAAACAATTTAATGTATATTTTTTGGTTGTAAAAGTTAATAAAAATAAGATTCTATTCTTTTAGTTTAGAAAAAAATGTAGGAGTAAAATACCTTTTAAACTATGTATATGTAAGTAATTGATATATAAATAGTCACTTTACTGAGCCAATATGACAAATAGTCGATGAACAACAGAATACTAACTTTAATTTCAACTAATATACACACTTTTGGTTAAAACTATATAACAAATTTACATTACGATAATCCAGCCAGGCCTAAGTACACCTTTTCCGGCTAATTTCCTTTATATCTCGCTTCAAAACAAAAAATAGAAAACTGGCTCTTTGCCAAAACTTGTGATCCAAAGTATTTTCAGCTCACGTATTTAAATCATGGACAATAGCATTAGAGTATCAGTTCATTTAATGATGTGAAGCGTTCAAACTGAAATCCTACAAATCGGTCATCCTGACATGATGGCGTCTCGACATCAGCATCTTGATTTGTTTTGTTTTTTCATACCTATTGCTTCTGGAATGATAAGAATTTGAATAAGTTTCTCGTCCACTATAATCTTCTTTAAATCCATGATGAGAAAAATTTTTATGTGATGGTTGTGAATATTTTGGTTCATTATAACTAGCCTTGTATGATCGTTGGCCACCATAATTATAATTATTTTGACCATGATAGTAGCCTCTATTCATGTATCTAGGGGGAAAATCTGGATTGTACCTTGCTTTTGAATTATGTGAAGTATTTTCTGTTATGTCTTGAGGTTTCAAAGAACTCTGTTTCCCATATCTATATTTATTGTAATTTCCACGTTTAAATAACTGTTCAAAATATCTCTGGCGATATCTATTATCGCTTCTGTTATCAAATGGTCTATTAAAATTTCTGTTCTTTCCCTTATGATCGAAATTCCTATTGCGATCTTTCACATAGTCTTTTCTACCATGTGCAGGACTACTACTTTCGTAATTTTCTTCTGGAGATGGATAGTCAACATTCCATTCATCGGATAATCTTGCATCTTTTGTTTTATTCAGCTTACATGGTTTTATTACTTTTCTTATTTTTTCTCTTATTTTAATGTATCCTACTCTTACTGTGTTGCCGCTTGTTATTCTAACACCTTCTTCCGTTACTTTTAACGTCATGCCTTCTACTTAGAGTTGCAAAAATCCAGTTTATTCCCAGGTTTATTTCCAATAGACCCGGTTTATTCCCAGGTTTATTCCCAAAAGACCCAGTTTATTGTCAAAAAACCCGGTTTATTCCCAAAAAACCCGGTTTATTCCCAGGTTTAAACCGGGTTTTTTCTAGCCTTTGCAACTCTACTTCTACTGCTTCTCTACCTATTATTAAATCGCAGTCCGTCTCTTGTACCACGTAAAATTTATCCTGGATTTCTATTTCATCCACGTAGACTTTTATGCCAGAAAAAACCTGTTGGCTTAATTTCTTCTCCACCTATGCCTGATATGTATATATTGTCGCTGGTTAGATTTGGCGCATTTATTGCAGTATGATATCTTGAACTGGCGATTGAAATATCGCTTGCTGTATCGATTATTACGTTTGCTTTTACTACGCTAATATCTAAGATTCTTCCTTTTTTACTATTTAACATGCCCATATTAACTATTTTTTTTTGCGTGTTTTGGGTCTCATTTTGGTATTTTGTTTCTCGCCAATTTTGATTATGTTGCGGGTAAAAATTTGAATATTCTTGTTCTGTATTATTTGTCATGGCAAATTTCGCACTCACGTGACCAGGGTTGCCACACGTAAAACAGATTATATGCGACTCTTTGCCTCCATAATTCATACTGTGTCTATTGTCAATTTGGCGTCTTTTCAAATTGGCGTAATCAGCCACTCGCGATCTTCTGTCATCAAAATCGCTACTTGTAGCCTTAACTGATTGTTTATTGTAAACCCTTTGTGCTATTTCGTAATTATCTAATTTATTAACTAAGTCATCAATTTTCTTTATTACTAATAATTCCTCTATGAAATGTGTTTTTGTTTCCGTAGTAAATTATGCCTGATTTGATTAACAACATTTAATTCTGCTAAATCTTCAAAGCTATTTACTTGAAGACCTTCAATCCATTGCTGAAAATACACCTTTATCTCATAAGCGAAATCTCGCCAATTGGCTGATGGCTCCTTTTTAGATGAGAAAAATTTCAGCCTAAACTCCTCTGGTGATAGCTTGTAGCGTTTTAGTAGAATATTTTTTATATAATCGTAATCGTGAATTTCAGGTTCGTTTTCCCTTGTTATTATATTGATCACATCTAACGGCATTAGATTAATTAAATAATTCACCCATTCTTTTTTATCAATGCCCGTTTGCGCCATTTGCCTTTCGTACATAGCTAAGTATAAACTGATATCATTCGAGCTATCATATTTAGTTAATAATCTAAGCAATTCGAATTGCTTACCTGGATTTGTCCTTGGGTTATCCTCAATGTGTTCTCTTGAATTTTCTTGTATCTGCATTTTCTTGATTTCAAAATCTCTTTCGCTTTCGCGGTCTTTTTGCTCCATTTCTACTTTCCATTTTCTCGCTTCCATTTTCAGTTTATTTTCTTCAATCTCTGCTTGTAATTTCTTCTCTTCTCTTTCTCTTTCTGCTTGTAATTTCTTCTCTTCTCTTTCTCTTTCTGCTTGTAATTTCTTCTCTTCCAGTTCTGCTTGTAATTTCTTCTCTTCCAGTTCTGCTTGTAATTTCTTCTCTTCCAGTTCTGCTTGTAATTTCTTCTCTTCCAGTTCTGCTTGTAATTTCTTCTCTGTCTCTTTCTCTTCTCTTTCTTCTTTCTCTTTTCTACTTGCTATCACTACTTCCAATCGATCTCTTATAAAATCTTCTTCGTAACTCTCCCAACTCTTGATCAGCTTTATTAGGACAGGAATTGTCGGTTTTTCTGGTGCTTCAATTCCGCATTCCTCGCAGAGGTTTATTAGATCAAATCTCTTGGCTTTATTTAGAGTTCCCATCTTTCAAAAATTGTGCTTGAAGTGATACGATTACGGTTTCACCTTGCTAATTCGTAACCTAACTTTTGATACTGGCGTTTTACAATACTTTACGTTTGGTTTCCATTTCACTACTAGTGGCTCTTACTTTTAATAATCCCGGCATCCGAGCCCCCAAAAATGTAAGTAATTGATATATAAATAGTCACTTTACTGAGCCAATATGGCAAATAGTCGATGAACAACAGAATACTAACTTTAATTTCAACTAATATACACACTTTTGGTTAAAACTATATAACAAATTTACATTACGATAATCCAGCCAGGCCTAAGTACACCTTTTCCGGCTAATTTTCTTTATATCTCGCTTCAAAACAAACAAGAACGAAAAATCATGCGTCAAGCATAGATTATGTAACACTTTCCAACGCTTCCAAAATAATTTTACGAATCATACTCTTTTATAAGCTAAAAGATAACATCTAAGTAATCCGAATACTTTATTCAGCCCTGTATAGGATCTATAGATTTGTATATATACTACATAGGATGCTAAATTTTAGTTCAGTTAGGAAACACGTAGCACAGTTTAAAATTCTCCGTCTGGAGTTAAATAATACGGAAATGTGTTCCCGAACTTTTGTACTTCCCTGTATAGGATCTACAGAATTTATACACACCACGTAATATACAAAAAGCGATTTAAAATTAAAATCGCATTCAGTAACTTAAAACGCACTTCCAGGAATTATTGTTAACATTACAGTAGAGAATTCTTTTGTGTGTCCCTGTAAATGAACGATGACTGCTATACACACAATATTCTGTAGTAAGTCTCTTGTAATGAACCTTATATAAATTTCAATGCGTTTAAAATAGTGAAACATTATTTAAATAAACCGCAGACGATTTTTCTCCATAGACGTAATGTAACGGAATTCTTTTGACTGTCCCTGTAAAGTAAGTATAAGTGCTATGCACACCCTATTCCATATTAAGCTTCTTCTAATGCACCTTAGTGATATATATAAATTTCAATGCGTTTAAAGTATTGAAACATTATTTAAATAAACCGCAAATGATTTTTCCCCATAGACCGCAATGTAACGGAATTCTTTTGAGTGTCCCTGTAAAAAAACTATAAGTGCTACACACTTCCGTTGAAATAGGGAACATGCTATAGATAACGATTATAACATATAAAATTTGCAGGGCAATCCGAGCATATTTACGGGAGTTAGAGCACGGACAGACGGCAGACGGCAGACGGCCAGACGGCCAGACGGCAGACGGCCAGACGGCCAGACGGCAGACGGCCAGACGGCCAGACGGCAGACGGCCAGACAAACCGAAGTCATAAACACTTTTCAACTAGGTTGGAAAGTGTTAAAAATAGAAAACTGGCTCTTTGCCAAAACTCGTGATCCAAAGTATTTTCAGCTCACGTATTTAAATCATGGACAATAGCATTAGAGTATCAGTTCATTTGATGAAGTGAAGCGTTCAAACTGAAATCCTACATATATATATATGTATATATACTAGGGGGCTCAGCTCCCTACTCGCTAACGCTCGCCAACCCCCGTGAATTACGAAGCAATTCACATTGAGACCGCTAGGCGGTCCCGGTTCGCTTCGCTCGCTCACCCCTTTTTATTTTTGGAGCAATTCTAGCCGAATAAGTACTACCATAAATCCACCATAAACCATCATAAAATTGACAATTTTTTAATGTAAAAAAGTAATTGAAAACTTCGTTGAAAACACAGTTAAAAATGCATTTAGTTGGTGCTACCAATGGTGATAAATCATTTAAATGCTATGAATAAAAGATATTTAAAACACAATTAGTTTAAAACTCATTGCACCTATAATACTGTACAGCACGGCGAATTACAGCACGGCTTAAATTCATTTTTAAAAAAAACACTACGTGATAGGAAGATAGTTTATATATATCATCAATCATTGTTTAAAATTCGTAAAACTGTTCTAATTGATGATTATAGATATTTGCAAAAGAAATTATTTTTTACTACAATAATTTGCATTTACAGCAATAGATGGCAGCAGGTGCAATCTAGACAGTTGTTACTTTTATTCTCTCCGATTTCGTCTGAGTGAAATTCATAAATAAATTCTAAACAAGAACGAAAAATCATGCGTCAAGCATAGATTATGTAGCACTTTCCAACGCTTCTAAAATAATTTTACAAATCATTACCGTTTAATAAGCTGAAAGATGACATCTAAGTAAACAATTTGGAAAACGCATAACATATTTAAAAACGTAATTTCAGGAATTTTCAATATATACAATATTCGGAAAAATATCCGAATACTTTTATGTAGAACTGTATATGATCTATAGATTTGTATATATACATAGGATGCTAAATTTTAGTTTAGTTAGGAAACGCGTAGCACCGTTTAAATTCTCCTTCTGGAGTTTCTGTCAATAAACGGAAATGTGTTCGCGAACTTTTGTGCTGCCCTGTATAGGATCTACAGAATTTATACACACCACGTAATAGACAAAAAGCTTGTTAAGATTAAAATTGCGTTTAGTAACTTAAAACGCACTTCCAGGAATTATTGTTAACAGACAGTAGAGAATTCTTTTGTGTGTCCCTGTAAATGAACGATGACTGCTATACACACACTATTCTGTAGTAAGCCTCTTGTAATGCACCTTAGTAATATATATAAACTTCAATGCGTTTAAAATAGTGGAACATTATTTAAATAAGCCGCAGACGATTTTTCTCCATAGACGTAATGTAACGGAATTATTTTGACTGTCCCTGTAAAGTACCTCTAAGTGCTATACACCTACTATTCCATATTAAGCTTCTTCTAATGCATCTTAGTGATCTATATAAATTTCAATGCGTTTACAATAGTGAAACATTTTTAAAATAAACCGCAAATGATTTTTCCCCATAGACCGCAATGTAACGGAATTCTTTTGAGTGTCCCTGTAAGAAAACTATAAGTGCTACACACTTCAGTTGAAATAGGGAACGTGCCATAGATAATGACAATAACATATAAAAATTGCAGAGCAATCCGAGCATATTTACGGGAGTTAGAGCACGCACAGACGGCCAGACGGCCAGAGAAACCGAAGTCATAAGCACTTTTCAACTAGGTTGGAAAGTGCTAAAAAGAGTTGAGAATTCATTTGAAATTAACGATATTACTCATAATTGAAATGAGGAATCATCTAAAACGCTTTAGATTGTTATTTTATGCACATGTTATTTTATTTTTAATAATTGCTAGTTTGAATTTCACAGCTCTTTCGCTGGCCGCCACATTGGAGATTCTGGAAACTACGGTTGTTGCCAAGCAATAATCTAGAAATTCAGCCCTAACCGCGCCACGTAAGAGAAATATAGATATATATATATAGAAAGTTGTTTTTCTAAACAGGATTTACGTACATAAAATATGTTTATTGTACGCTGTAAAAAAATATATAGAAAACTTTCCTGATATAGCAGAATATTCGCTTAATAGTTTAATGTAGCTTAATTAATTAGTTTAATTAGCAGAATAGGTTTACTTCGCAATTTCACATGAATTTGGAAATAATTTCCATAATTTAAAAACCATTTAAAAATACATTTCAAAATCCTTGGCGAATAAAATATTTTCAAGGTTTACGTAAAAAATTCTGAAATAAACGGTCTTCATTTTGTCCGTAAATTACGGAAACTTATAAGTTTCCAAAAGTTTTGATTGGCTTTTTTTTATAAAAAGACATATAAAAATGAGGGAAATGTTTGTTAAATCGTGGGAACGATCCGCAGATCGTTCCTTTAATTAGCTTTAGTCCTGCTAATTAGTTTAATTAGCATAATATGTTTACTTCGCAATTTCACATGAATTTGGAATAATTTTCCATAATTGTAAATTTCCAAAAGTTTTGGTTGGCTTATTTTATAAAGACATATAAAAATGAGGGAAATGTTTGTTGAATACGATGTTTGTTGTTAACGAGCTTATTCTGACTTTTCGTTCCTTTTATATCTAGAAACATGTCCACAATTTACCACAACGTATATGCTACACGGAAGAAGGTTTTGATTAAGATTCTCGATTTCGCTCAATGTTTAAATACATATAGTTTATACTGGTACGGTCGTCAAATCTTTTACCATCATTGGTGCATTTTAAATTTCAATTGTCCTTACGGGAACATCCTGCCTCTTCTCATATATTTATTGCACACACGTAAAAAAAGATAAATCTTTTTTAATCTATGAAAATATAATATATCCATGAACTGAAATATGGAATATCCTCCTCCGAGTTACGAATGATTCCGAAAAGAGTTCTTTATCTTTAGAAACTATAGAAACCAATATATTTTTTAGATTTAAAGAAACATTTATATAAAAAAATTCATTTGGTGTCACTGATATTTGGAAATGTTTATGAGTAGTTTTAAAGTGTATTAATCAACTTTTTAAAACCGGAATATCATTTTTAGTATGCCCAATTATACATTAGAAATTTTCTCAATTATACATTTTCCGCTGTGTAATTGAATTTATACATTCAAGAATAATAAAATAATATTCATTTTAATGTTAATGCTGTTTATTTATCATGTCTGTAAAATATGTATGTTGAACATGAAAATTTTTACTTGGGAATTGATAGCATTAAAAAAATATATGTATTCCGGGTTGAGAAAACTGATTTATTAAAACTGACTATTAGAACTACTCAGAAAAATTTCCGAAAATCTGGTCAGAAAAATAAACTTTGTTTTTGTAAATGTTTCTTTAAATCTAGAAAATATATTGCTGCCTGAGGTTTCTAAAGATTAAAAAAATGCGCGGGTAGCTCGAAAGAGGTTAGTGTAAATTTTCTTTCTTGGTTATATTACCGTAATTTCCGGCGTATAATCCGCGGATCAAACAATTCTGTTTCACACCCAGAAATTTTATTCAATAATTGAAGTCAAATATTTACAGCGATCTAGTAAGTTACATTTTATGAAATAAAATTTCCGGGGTGAAACATAATTGTTTGATCCGCGGATTATACGCCGGAAATTACGGTAGATTTTCCTAGATTAAGAAACATCTCTTTTTTACAGTGCACTGTAAATGTATGTATAGTGTATTTGTAGTGTAGTGCGTTGTAGTAATGTAGTGTATAGCGTTTATGTATAGTGTATACATTGCATGAACATGCAATACAATAAAGGTAATTATAATACAATAAAGGTAATTATAAGACTTTATATGTACTGCTATCACTTTAAGCAAATACGTTTTTACTTTATTGACAAACCTTGTTAAATATATATCACCGTAGTTAATATTTATTACTTCCAACTTGTCTTATAACTTTACAATGAAATCTATACCAGTTATTGGTTCCATGAAATAATACGATAATAAATAATAATGCGATAATGCCGCAATTACGATAATGGCACCACTGTTCGACAGGTTAAGTAATCACTCAATCACACTATTTTGCACACATTTTTCTACTTGTTTGAAGTGGACGTTCATGCTTCCTTTTTTCTTATGAATCAGAATCTTCTATAAAAGGACGTATAGAAAAGGACCAGTTGGTAAGTTAGAAACCGCGCTCAGATAATAAACCAATAAAGTTAAATACGTTAAAAATATATTAAACTAGTAGACATATTAAAGAATTAATTAAAAAATTCATATTTCCTTAACAAAATTTGGAAGAGCTATTCTCTTCTTCGGCAGCCAAAGGTGGAAATATGTTTTCAGCTATTCATAAATTATGAAACAGTTCATTCGTTCCGTTTCCGTTTTCTGTACCCCACGTAAAATGGATACGGTGGGTAATATCTGGTAGAATTGTTTTATAAATAAACAATGGATGGTAGAATTAAAGCACTATATCAGACACTGAAAAATATTATGAAAAATGTGCTTTAGTATTCGACATTATCCAATACCTCAATATTACACATATTAAAACTTCTAAAGCTGTATTCGAAGGTATAAATTTCCCCAATGGCAAATTGGAAATCGTTATATAATTGTTGTTAAATTTACTACAAAAAAAATCAAAATTTAATTTCAACACATTGTAACAAAGGAATTCAAACGACTGACAAAAATTGCTGATTTATGGTTTTTTCCTACCAAGTAATTTTTACAAAACCAGTGTGATTAACCTTTCATTTTCATGCAGGGTTCTCACTGGCTTTTGACTAAATAATCCCTTGTAATTTGTCTAATAATTAAAGAAAAACTACAGCCAAATTCAAATAATGTTAGGGATAGATTCGCCCTGATACACTGATTCTAAAATCTTTCTTTAAACTCTCCAACGTTTCATCTTTTTCCTTTTCAATATACAGTGAAACTTCCCCTTAACGAAGTCTCTACTTAACAAAGTTCTCTACTCAACGAAATTTTCAGCAAAACCTTGACTTTGCACATCATTAACCTGTAAATTAATCTCCATATTACGAAAAACTTATTCTATAGAACGAAGTTTCTTCCACTTTCGTGCGTGTGCAGCGTTCAAACGGAGAGGTTGCTGTTGCGATGGATGTATGAATTTATTTCAGCGGACTGTATGAAAATTAACACATTTGAATCATTTAATCAAAATACACACATTTAATCCATTTTAATGAAAAAAGAAAAGGTACGCTTCGGTTTTTGTTTCCTTCTTCTTCTTTTTTTTTTATGTCTTATTCTAATTAAATTATTCTCATATCTGCATTGCATAAAAAAAATGACTGCCCGAATTAAAATAAGTGTTTCAAATATTTCCATTTTATGTGTACTTTTAATTTTATGTGGGTTATATGTATACAAATTTCATAAATTTAAGTTGATTTCTATTTAACGAATTTTCTTCATAACGAAGCGTTTAAGTGTAACGATGAGACTTCGTCAAATGGAAGTTTCACTGTATGTTCCTTTTTTTTGTATTTGTTAACACTTTCCAACATAGTTGAAAAGTCTTTATGAATTCGGTTTGTCTGGCCGTGCTCTGACTCAAGTAATTATACTCGGATTGCCATTCAATTGATATGTAATATTGATCTTCACTATGGCTTGTGCGGTATTGAAAATGAAGCATGTAGCATATATAGTTCATTTACAGGGACGTTCAAAAGAATTGCACTACATTACGGTCTATGGAGAAAAATCGTTTGCGGCGTATTTTAATGATGTTCGACTGTCCCAAACATATCGAAAGTGACATATCATTGAGGTTCACTTCAAGATACTTTCTTTAGAATAAGGTGTGCATAGCATTCATCGCTCATTTACAGGGATACTCAAAGGAATGCCGTTACATTAGGGTCTATGGGGAAATCGTTTGCGGTGCACTTTAATAATGTTACACTATTTCAAAAATAATGAAATTGATATAGATAACTGAGGTTCACTACAAGATACTTACTATAAAATAAGGTGTGCATAGCATTCATCGTTCATTTACAGGGATACACAAAATAATTTGGTTACAGTACTGTATATTAACAATAATTACTGGAAGTGCGTTTTCAGTTGTGGTACGCGTATTTGATTTTAACTACTTTTTTTGCATATAACTGGATGTGTATAAACTATATAGATCCTATACAGCGCTGCACAATAGATCTCGAATACATTTCGGTTTTTTGACGAAATTTGCTGTAGGAGAATTTTCTACTGTGCTATTTGTTTCCGAACTGAAGTAAATTGTAGAATACTATGTAGTATATATACAAATCTATAGATCCTATACAGGACTGCACAAAAGAAATAGGATACTTTTTCGACTATTGACGATAATTCCTGACATTGTGTTTTCAAATGTGTTATGCGTTTTCTAAATTGTTTAGTTAGACATACTCTTTCACCTTATTAAACGGAGGAGTTTTGTTACAATATTTTGGAAGTGTTGGAAAGTGCTACATAATCTATGCTTGAGGCATGATTTTTCGTTCTTGTTGTTTTAGGCAGTAGCTGATTCCATAAAGCTGAAAAAATAAAGCCACATTCAAAAGCCAATCAATTAATATTTTTTTTTCTTGCCTTTTTATAATATTCTGAATATTTTGGTAAATGTTTATAATCTACGATTGACGCGTGATTTTTCGTTCTTGTTTTTAGAATAGTTGTTGATCTAAATGCAACTATCGGTTATAGAAATTAATAAAACAAGTGTATTAGACAGCTTTGGAAAACCGAGAAAAAAAATTCTATCACGATTTTATTTTTATATAGCTTTATGAAAGAAAACTAGGGTTAACTCTGAATTCAGGATTGCATGTTAGTGGGTTAAATAAAAAATATATACAAATAATTTTTTTTTAATGTAAACGAGTTCTGATAAATTTCAAAAACTAATAACAATAAATGTCACAGAAAATTTTTAATTGTACAAGAATATGATTGAGAGTGTCGCTGAAAGAAAAAGAAACGTTCCCAATTTTTTTCCTATTTTAATCTTTTTATTTTCTTTCCAAATGCAACATTTTGTCACGATTTGGTGGGATGGCAATTAAGTGCGAGAATCCTGGTTTCATGTAGAAAAATTATTTTGTGCGTCCTGTAAACGAACTATAAATGCTACTTATTTTATACACCTTAGAAAGCACATTTTAGTCCACCTCAGTGATGCATATTAATTTCATTATGTTTGAAGTATTGTAATATATTTAAAATGTATCGGAAATCCTTTTTTTCCATATATTATAATGTAACAGAATTATTTTATGTGTCCCAGCAAACGAGCTATAAATGCTACACACTTCACTTTCAATACCTGACATTCTATTGTAAACATCAATGACATAAAAAGTTCGGCACAGATGTCATATAAGCACCACGTTGGCGCGATTTTTTTCACCCCGCCAATTTGGCGAAAACTTTGTTTTTGAATATTAGTTACAAATAGCAAGCAATAAATAATAGCACGCGATTTTTTATTTCAATATAAAAATAAAATAACGTAATATATGAAATAGCTTCTATTATTTTAAAAAAGGAAATAAAAATAAATAAATGATAGTTTGATATAAATAAATATTGATATACATAATAAAAATAATTTATAGAATTAAAATAAAAAAATAAATTAAATAAACACAACAAACAGTTTTCGCCAAATTGGCGGAGGAAATAAATCGCGCCAACGTGGTGCGTATATGACATCTGTGCCAAAATTTCATGGCAATCCGAGTATATTTACGAGAGTTAGAGCACGAACAGGCGACAGACAGACAGACAAACCGAATTCATAAGCACTTTTGAACTGTGCTGGAAAGTGTTAATAAATAAATAAATAAAATCAAAAAAATATATTTTATTTATGCATTGAATTATAAATTACACACAGCTGTTGTCCTTGGGATATTAATGTTTTTTTTTTTTTTTTTTTTTTTTTACATTTACAACATTCAAATGAATAAGATCATATTTAATTTATCATTTTTAAAAACTTCTTTGGCCTTATAATGTGACTTCTATTTCGTGAAACTTTAATTGAAACACCTCATTGAATTATCTTTTAAATAACATATCAGATTGCATTTTCATTTTTAGAGTAAAATCTTCTTAGATTACATGTAATCATGGGTAATATTTCATTACTTACGAATTGTCTTGTAATTTAACAATGTAGTCGATACCAGTGAATGATTGAAAGGAATAAAATTCTGGAATTACCTTAAACTTACATTTACAATTTTTTTCATGTTAATGGCTAGAATTTCTATGTCAATCATTCGTCTTGCTTCGAAATATACAGTTTGATTCCAGAATAGTGCATTGTTACACTACACCAAATAGATTGAAATTGATTTTTTAAACTTTAAAAAGGATTAAATGCTGAAAAATAATTTACGTTTTGATGTATAATAAAAGTGTTGCCATAAAAGATTATTCGATTATATCAATTAGTTTTCTTATTTTTAACGACCAAAATCCTTTAGAATATGGCTCAATTTTTGGATCATTTAATCTGAATGGCCAGGAATTTGATGTTATTCATTCATCGTACTTCATAATATTCAGTTTGATACAAAAGAGTATTAATACTATCGATATTGATTTTTGATTCTTTAAAAAATGTCTTCAGAGAAGTAAATTCAAGTTTTTTAATGTAGGTGAAAAAGTTTTAACATGAAAGATTATTCAATATTTTATTGAGTGCTTTCATTCATTTTTATGAAAAAAATATATACTCACAATAAGGTTTAATATTTTTTTCTTCCAGAAGAAAAGTATGCTATTTTGATAGCCAAAAATTTAAAAAAACATCATTGGATTAACATCCTATATAAAGATTATATTTTGAATAACATATTAGTTTGCATATTCGTTAATTTTAGAGACATGTCTTGTCAAATCTCTAGTCAATCTAGGTAATATTTCAATATTTCGCAATTGCCTTAAAGCTTAACAATGTAATCAATATCGGTGAATGGTTCAAATGACTGACATTATGCAATTACCTGAAGCTTTCACTTTTGGATCTTTTGATCTGAATGGGTAAAACTTCGATATCGGTTATTCGTCCTTAATTGGTAATATCCAATTTGATCCCAGATAGCGGTATTGCTTTCGATATTGATTTTTTGGTGTGTAAAAAGAATTTGTCTCCAAAGAAATAAATTCACATGTTACAGTGTGAGTTAAAAATATCAACATAAAAGATTATTCGCTTTTATTTTCAATGCTTTAATTTTTTCAACGAAAACAAGATTATTATATGGCTAAATTTTCACTACTAAAAAAGAAAGATTTCCTTATAGACAAAAACTTTACAATAACTTCAATAGACTGATATTCCCTTTCAAATAGCGAATTAGATTGGATTTATATTCATTGTAGAGTTAGGTCATGTTTTCATACTAGGCAATATATTATTGTTCTCAAATTATTATATTAAGCGACAAAAATGTTAATTGTTTTTAATAGTCAGAAAATAGTCAGAGATTAGTCTTTTGTGATAAAAGACTCCCTATTATGAAAATAATTATTTATTGTAGAATTGTTATGCTGTTAATTACAGTTGTGAAAGGCTCCTTATTTGTCATTATATTTTTCCTCTATTATAAATAAAAAGGTTACTACGCCCTTTTGTATGTATTGAATCCCTGTAAATTCAAAGGGACATAAATTATAACTTAATTTTTAATGCAGGATTTTCAAATCTGTTTGTACTGTTAATAAGGTAATTTCACGAGAGACATTTTAGTAAGTTTAAAATCATTATATGGTGTTTTGTTACGGAGTTAGAGCGATATTTGTGGGGCATGTCGTAGAAAAATTATTTAATAGACATATCGATAACTGGTACTGACACACATATTAACCTTCAACCTCAACCATTGGTTGTAAAACCATGACAATTTATGATAGGTATCTTTTTTTACATAGTTTTCTCCAACAGAAAAAATTAAGAAAAGTATAAAATATACATAATTACTAATCAAAAATATTTATTTATTTTAACAACTCTTCTGCGTAAATAAAATCGGTCAGTAATACTAGTTTATTTTATTTATCTATCTTATATGAATGAAATCTATCAATTCTTTAGTCACTGAAAAGGAAATATCTATTGGGACGTTAATTGTCTGGCATATAAGCAAAAAAAAATTTGCCTCTATTGTTATTAGATTAAATATTAATTTATTTTATTGTTTTTGACGGCAACAGCATAAAAGTTCATTAAATCTTCACTTTTGAATGAAAACCACATTTCATTGTAGCAAAAGCATTTACGAAAACTGAATTAGATGGGAGTTCTCTTTTAAATTACATATAAGGCTACAATTTGCTCTATCGAGCATTAATTGCTCATTTGTCTTTATTCTTTAACCATACAGTTGATAACAGTTATTTAATCGCTAAAAAAGGAACAGCTACTGAGAAGTGAATTTAAATGATTCTAGCAATAGTGATATAATAATAGTTAATTCGGAGAGAGCAATTAATGCTTAGTATAAAATCTTGTTGTAATAACTGTTATTTTCAATAAAAATTGAATTAACACATTTTGAGTATTTTTTCATTTTTAAAAACAATGGCATTTTCTTATAGCCAAATATTTTTTGAAAAATGTAATTAGATTGAACATTTTATGAAATATTAACATTTTGTGGACGATGAAAACTGAAACAGCGACAATATTTTCTTCCCCAAAAGACCAAAGAAGTAATATAATTAAAACATAAATTTACAAGTTTCAATAAATGTTTCAAAGATTATCTGTAATTAAGCAGGGTGATTCATAACTCATGATACAAACTTTAGAGGATGGTAGATCACACTACAACATTTTAGTATGGAGTAACTGGAGTCGTTATTCCGTTATTTAGTCAAAGTACAGCGTATCTCACTCCAATATAAATCCGGATTTTTGTTAATTACTTTAACAATAATGATGCTATTGTGATGATACAGCCTTGATTTGTGTGAAATTCAATGACATTACGAAAACTGTTGGCAGTCCGGTAAGTGACACTGTATGAAAAGAGAACTGCTTCTAATACATTATGCGTCTATTTCAACACTGTTTGGATACTGAGTGTGGAAATTTCCACCGTTTCGGAATATCCTTACACTCCACACAAACCAAATTTGGTCTGTTGCAAATTTCACCTAATAATTTCAATTATTGTTTAAGTTATGAACTAAACTCTGTAGACACCTTTTATTTTGACTGAATAAATGGAAAGCGACCCTAGTTTTCTATACAAAAATTGTTTGTCGTAGTGTACTGTATCACCCTTTAAAGTTTTTTTTTTTTATGAGTTCTGAATTTCCTTGTATAGTAATTCTAAGTCTTTTATTTGGTATCTCAATGTTGGTCATTAGTCATTCTTCTTAATCAGCAAAAATAAAATGATTTTATTGCTTTATTACTGAACCTTACAATCGATATCGAGTATTTAGTACACTGTAAGAAATAAATATCTGCTGAGAAATGCGTTTTAGTTATTTTTTCCTTGCTTGTGAGCGATAAAAATATTTAGAATAAAAGTTTATTAGCAGAAGTATTGATTGGTCCCATCCTTTCAGTGACGAAGGGAGGGAGAGACGGGTGGAAAAAACTTCCAAAGTTCCTGCTATAATATGCTTTATACAATTTTGTAAAAAGAATATTTTTTTGGAACTTGCAATTTTCAAATCCTATTTTTGTACAGAATATGAATGAAAAAATTCACTGTTCAAAATTACAATTTTTAAGTTTATTCATACTTAAAACAATGTATTTCAAGACACATGGTTAATATAGAGCTCTCAAGAGAAAATTTCAACCAAAAATAATATAACGCAGAAAATATGCCATACCCCTGTCCGGGTTGGTGTTGAAAATTATATCCAATTTTCTATATCTCATAAAACAAACATACATGTGCATATGATTATATTTTGCATATAAATAGCATTTGGTACATAATTCTTAATTAAATGTTGCTTTGATTTAAAAATGAAATTAATTGAAAATATTAATTGAAATTACTTAATTAAAAGTAAGTTGTTATAAACATAAATTATTCAAAATTACTTTAATTAAAAAAATAAAAAAATAAAAAATAAATGTGCCAAATAAGGCAACATTAAGGATTGAGAACACTATAAAATGTGTTATATCAGCATTGACATTTTAAATGTTATTGGATGTAATATTTATACACATTCACACAATTTAAATCATTCTTACACTTGCCGTTGTTGAACTTCGAAAAGGAGACTTCCAAACAAAAGACACTTTAAAGTGGTCTTATTTAGAATATATGTTCTAAATAAGGCCATAATTTGCGAAGTACATTGTTTAACTTAAATTAATAGATATATTATAGATAATACACCAAAATAGAACAAAATAAAGGAAGTGCTTTTAAATTGCATATTTTAACTGTTGAAACTGAAATATGTAGGTATAAAAAAGTGAAAATAAAGTCTTTGTTTTAGGAAAAAATCCAAATGAAGTTATTCACATTTGGAGCAGAAAAGGGTACGTGTGTCATTTCGAGTCAGTCCTATGCATTCTTCATGGACATACTTCATGCACTTTGAACAAAGATGCATGTCTAAGACACGATTCTTTTGGCAAATGAAGTACAGTAGAACTCCAATTATCCGAATCAATTGGGACCGGACCCTATTCGGATAATCAAAAATTCGGATAATTGGATTTTTTCAAAAAAGGGGTATGTTTTAATTAATTACTGTATGTATGTTGAAAATGGGAGAAAAAAATATTTTTAAAGAAAAAGAGCTTTTTAATTAATTAAATGAAAAGGCAACACTGTTACATGTTAAGCGTATTTATAAGTATTGTACATTAGCACAGTATGTACGTACCGTACTGTAAATGAAAGTCATTGCTTGCTGAACATTTCGGTCAAAGTAAGCTGTTTGACAGTCTTCATTCGTTTTCGGGGAGCCAAGTCGCACATCCGGTTGACAGTCAGAAGTTACATGTGGTCACCATCGGGCTGACGCTCCATCCACTTCAACACAGTTTCGAGGCCGGCAAATTCTTCACTAGCTGATGGTCCCGTGTATGCTTCAACTTCGACATTAAGATCATCTTCTTCTTCGACACCTTCTTCTTTCACACTTTCAATGAGTTCATCATCATTTAGAATTTGAATCCCAGAGTCTTCGCGGCGGGAAAGACAGTAGCGCGCGTAGACAGAATCATTATTTTGGGAATCGCAGTACGTTTCCGTCTTCATTTGTTTTTTCTGAAATTCTGAAAGCGATTCGGATAGTTGGAGTTCCGATAATTGGAGTACTACTGTAATCCTTATTAGGAAACTTCTGTTTTTCAAACATTACACATTCAAACAAAACAGTATTAGAAATACAGAATATTTCAATATACAGGGTGGTCATAAAGTCTTTCCCTGATTACAATAATTTATTACAGAAAAGATAATATAATTAGGCATATGCTTGTTTCAATATATTGTAAAGACATTTATGAAGTTTTAAATACAAGTACTTACGTCAGTAAATGTCGATGAAAGCACCCTTAGTAAGTCGAAGAATGTCAAGGCTGTGTTCCATTTCTCGCCACGTATTGCACAACATTTGGGCTGTCACATTAGACACAGCATCTGTGATCCTGAGCTTGAGTGTCTCAATATCTTTTACTGGTGTTACAAACACTTTGTCTTTTATGTACCCTCAAAAGAAAAAAAATTAGAGGAGTTGATCCATCCCGTATGATTCATCTTCCAGGAAATTTGTCAGCAAGGAACTCATGAACGACGGTAGAGAGTAGACTAAAAAAAACTTAAAAACATGACTTTACCAAAATAAAACTTTTACAGTATTACATTCAATGGTTATTTCGTAATAATTCTTCGTAAACAGGGAAAGACTTTATGATCACCCCGTACATTCTAAAAGATCGTTAAACTATCTCTTGAATCATACAAAGGTTGTAAAATTCAATTAATAATTTACGATGATTCCATATAAAATTTCACTTATTGTTTTTAATGTGTCTGTAGGTTCAATGGTCCGGAAATAACGAAGAAGGCGGTATCGCTTGTGGTTGAAACTATCCGCACATCTCAAGGACGCATAAACTGTCAGTTATGTAATACATTGTGCCGTCCCGAGATCATTCTCTCAAAGATATAACCTGATGATTTTATTAAGAGTATGGCCTTATTTGGTACAAGTACCTCATTATTAATATCGTTTAACGTTTCATCCTCTTGTGTGCATACATACATGGGGACACCCAGGAAACGTTAATCTCGGGCTCAAGTTGGTTCTCTGCCCTTCTTCCTCATTTTCAACAGTAAAAAAAAAAAAAAAAATACTCTCATGTAATCTTCAATTCCAAATAGAAAAATCCTCATTCTTTTCTCATAATCTCGCACTATTGCCACGTAATCAATAATATTCTGAAAACTGCATTAGATAGGATTTTCCTTTTAAATATCATAATAAGACTACAGTTCAGTCAAGTATTATTCAGTCCTTCGTCTTTCTAGGCAATATTTTATTGATCACAAATAATTTTATTCCTTAACCATACAATCGATATCAGATGTTTAATCACTAACAAGGAAATATCTGATGGGAATTCAAGTATTGCAGAGTGAGCAATAAAAGCTTACATAAAACGTTATTGCATTAATCATTATTTAGCTTGTTTTTCACCGGAAAACGAAATTTATACAGTTTATATAAGTTTTCATTTACAAAAGAAAATTATATTTACTTTCAGCTTTTACAGAAAGCTGTATTAGACATGATATTTCCTTAAATATACAAAAAATGGTGGATGATATAAATTGGAAAACAGCATTCCCCCACGAAAAGAAAGAAAAAAGAAAAGATAATGAGAAAATGTTATTTAAGTATAAACTTATAACATGATTTCGGGAACTATTCCAAAGAATAATTTTACTTATATGATATAATATGACCCGAATAATATGTGCCCGTTTAAAATCAGTGTCGGATAAATCGAACTTTAAAAAATTCATTGAAAATTGTAAATATTTTTCTTGTTTTTGAACCAGTGTATAAGGAACCTTGCAAATTTTGCAAGAATATCGCATATAACAAATTTATAACATAATTCCAAAAAATAATTGCACTTATATGATATAATATGATCCGGATAATATGTGCCCGTTTAAAATCTGTGTTAAATCGAACTTTTAAAAATCCCTTAAAAATTATAACATTTTTTTTCTTGTTTTTGAACCCGTATATAAGGAAGCTTACAAACTTTGCATGAATATCGTATATAACGAAGTTTTGTACGAAAATAAAAAACTAACCAAATGCAAAACTCATTATGGTGAGACTGATAAATCTAATCCCTTCGCGTTCCATTTTTTTTTAAAATATAATTTTGGTGAAAAATTATTTAGAGGTTTCAAAAGTTAAAAGTAAATATCCAAATGACCAAAAATTAAGATTTACCGTTTTACGAATATGTTATTCACGGAAATGTGTCTAATGTAGTTACTTTAAGCACTATTAATATGACAATAGGCAATAGAAGAATATTTGAAAACATTTGGAATATGTCGTATTACAGCTGTATAAACAGACAGAACAATTTTCATGTGTTTTAATATTTTTTTTATCATAAATGATTGGTTTAGACAAGTTGCCCTATTTTTAAATTTAAACAATGAAACATATTTCAAATAAAAGAATCAGTAATAATATAAAGAGATTTAAGTGAACTATATATTTTTTGAATTACTAAATCCTGAAAATAAATGAAGTGGTAATAATAAATGTATTGACATATATTATCATTACACGCAGATAATAACAAAAATAATTCTTAAGAATTAGTAATAGTCAATGTAAATAACCAGACATGTTCTATTATTAGGACGCCAGACGCAAACGGGTTAACTAAAAACTAATGTATTGGTATTATAGCAGTCAATAGATTACAAATCAATAGAGTAAACGTACAGTTGAATCTTATTGACCACGAATAAGATTTAATAATATAAATATTGTAGAAAACATTGTTGTAAAGAAAATTTCGAGCATTATCATGATTTAAATTTGGGAGGGGGAGAGGATTAAAGCAAAAGAGTTTCAATGATAACGTTGCTACTCGGGGCAGCTAGAACAGTGCAGTTCACTGTTCCACATTTTTACTTTCAGATTTAGGTTTTAAAAATAAAAAATATCCTTGCAGATTCTGTTGTGTTCTGGTTGCGTTAACTATTGTCTGCTATTAATCACCTGATGAAGAGAGAAAATAATTTACTGCTCTGCTATATTTGTTAATTGTGTTCGCTGCTTTGTAGTTGTGTGCTGTACTCAATATGTACAGAAAAGAAAATCCACTTCTACGTACAATGAAGCCATCAAAGTTAATTAGCTTATTCCATAGTTAGTTATACGTAAAAAGTATGTATATAAAAATTTCAACATAAAAATTGAGTTTGTTTAGGTTGCTTGCAGAATATTTTATTAGATACTACATCTTTTTAAAACTTTATATATACTCATGCAATGATGTCGTTGTTCTAAAGTGGAATCTATATATATTTTTTATTAAATTAGTTCCATAAGAGCTGTGACATAGTATTAAAGGTCCAAATTAAGAGAATTCTACAATTGTACATCTAACATCTAGTAAGCAATGGCGCAGTCATAAAAATACTAGAGGGTATACGATACAGGCAGAAGGTATACGCTAGGAGTATATGCTACAGTTTTACTTGAGATGGAGGTTTTTAAAAAATATAGAAGGTATACGGCGTATACTACTGTATACCAATGGGTAAAATCCCAGTGTGTATGTTCTATAGGCAGAGGGTATACGGTAGATAGCACACAACTTGGTTTTATTTGAGAATTAGACGGTATACGGAGATTCTTAAAAACATGCAGAAGGTATATGGCCTATATAACCGTATATCCTTCACTACAGTGCTACTGGTAAGCATGGTTCTTTATAATTTTAGTCCGGGAGCGATCAAGCGAAAGTGAGGCAGTTTGGTGACACTTGTTTGGTTTCGCTTGTAAACACACAATAAACGTTCGTATAATTTCCAATTGGTTGGTTTTGTATGAAGGTAGAACAATTTAACATGGCTACGTGGTGCACTAATTCTGGTCTAGTTTGGAAAACCCTTGCTTGGAAACTCACAATAAAACTTGGTGTAATTGAACTTTGGTTATGTTTGTAGAAAAGGAAGGGATAGAAGATTGGCAGGATAGGTTGGGAGGTAGATTGGTAGGAAGGATAATAGTAGGTACAATCTAACATCTATGTATGGTATACCGCAGTAGAAAATAGTTAAAAGTATCAAAGCATTTTGTGCCCTTGAAATAAAAAACTAAGAGCTTTTTTATTTGAAAACTTATTTAATTTTAACAAGTTTATGAAGATTTTAAAAAATAAGGCTAAAAAAATAAAAAATAAATTTGTAAAGTGTTCGAAATTTAAAAAAAAAATTAAAATAGCGTTAACTTATAGAGATATATTAATTGATAGTAATTTTTTACCAATAGGATCATGCATGAAATGTGTCATGTGGGGTCCCTTAAATGTTTTCATGCCCTGTTCCACGACACATAGAAAGCGCATTAATTAAGTCCTGATATTAAGGACATCTTGCTCCTTTACATACACTTTATAGATTTATTTAAAGTACTGAGAGCGGCTGGATAGTGGCAGAGGACATTTTGTTTCTGCTCATGAAACAAATATACCACTCGAAATAAAATTAGTAACCACATTTTCTTTAAAGTTCGAATTAACCCTGACTTACATATTTTTAAGATAATTTTATTTACTGAATAGCAGATGTTTTGTGTTCTTCATAATCTTTTTATAATAGTTCAAAGAAGGAAAAAAAAATCAAACTTTTTTTAACAAAATTTCAGATAGGATTGTTTAAACAACAACAAAAAAAAAAAAAAAAAAAAAACACTAACGGTTGCTTCGAAGATTATGAGTCGCGTGGTTTATTTCAAAATATTATACATAACAACACCACCACCAACAACAAAAATCTAAACTACCTCTACGGAAATCGACTGAAATAATATAGGTTTCACGATGTTTCTGGGCACTAAAATTGCTTTAAAATGGAAAAGAACACCCCTTATTTCTCCTTATCAGTTACAATGAAAATTACGGTTTGGGTACTTTATGAATTTTATTTTAGAAAATACACTCCATTTTTTCAATGAGAAATGCATTAAATTTAGATCATCATAAAGAAAATATAAGCCGTTCAATCCAGAAAACCTAAGTTAAGGAACACATTTCCAGAAGTTCTTATGAATCACCAGATTGGGGGGAATGGTGGAGATTGAAAAAAATATATATACAGATAACTAAAATAAAAATCCATTATCTGTTGAAAATATTCTAGTTCTTTTGCTTTAAAGCAATTTTCCTTATGATGTTCAAATACAGTTAACTACCTTGAAGAGGGGAAAAAATAGTAAACTTTATCTAAAGAGTGTACAATTTTTATGTTTATTGACATTAAATTCCAAAATATAAATGTTGTATTTTTTAACATTACATTTGCATCACGAAAGTATAGACAGTTTATTCCAGGATCTCTATGATTAAAAAACAAACTCTTATAGATGTTTTACATTTAACACATTTTTGGATTGCCCACCAACTGTACCAAAAATCATTTTTATGTGAAATATATGAATTATATAGTCAAATATGATAAAGGTTTGAAATTTAATTAAAACTACGTGTTTTAAAAGCAGCCTTTGTCGAACTATCATTTGTAATATCTCAATATAACAAGTTTCAAAGGATTTTATTTCAGCCATTTTTCCATTTTATAAAAGAACATACGCATTTTTTTGATAGAAGTGGAAAGTAAGAAGGCAAGTGTCGATAACCAATTGACAAATGCGATAACACTGCCACTTTTGCCTCAATTTTGACTATTTATTTCTATTACTACGATTTTTAATTTACATTAACCCATTTTCGGCCAAATGTGCGTAAACGCACCATTTCAATAAATATATTTTTATTAACACTGCGATGTATATTTTTCACTAATTTTATTTTTCTGCTATTTTTAAGGGTTCTGGAGACATCTATAAAATATTAGTAATTAAATTGAAGTAATCCCTTTCTGTTGAGAAATTTTCAAAATACGCTGGTTTTTTACTTGAAACGGTTATTGACAAATTCGACTTTTTGAAAATGTATAATTATTCCACTTGAGATTAATCATATGTTTTTATAATGGAGTAAATTTGCAAGTTCTGTAAATAAAATAAAAATAAAACAAATGCCATAAAAAACTTAAATTTTTTTATTTAAATTTAATGGTAAATTATTAATAGTAAATTAATAATGGTAACGTCAAATTAAATAAAATATTATTTTTCTTGCACGAAACTTTTTTGGTGTCTTAATGAATGTAATTTAAGCAAATTTCAATGCAAATAATACCCCATTTTATAAAATTTCTATGCTTGGCCTAAAATGGGTTAATGTACATATGCTTTACATATGTTTATTGCTGAGATAGTTTTTAAAAAGCCACATTTCAAAATTATTTAAAAAGTCATTGAAAAAGGTAAATTGAGCTGCAGTTTTCAAACAAATTCCATTTGAAAATATATTTTTCGTTCTTTTCGATGGTGTAAAAATTGGCATTGGCTAATATTTTGAAAGGAATATGAGTGAAATAAAAACGATAGTTCAAGTCTTTGCTATCATCTTCGTCATCGTTAATGACATTATTTTTTTTTTTTACAATATAAATTATATTTGTATAAATATAATTTATGTCAGGTGATTGAAGAAACACGTAAGTAAAGTTCTGGGAAACTTATAAAGTAGCCAGTAATTTTTGCAGAGTTTTAAAACTTGGTTGTGTTACATTTTGCGCAAATCGATGAAAATTACATAAAGAACATACAAACAAACTTTCGCACACATATATACAGGGTTACTTTTAATTAACCTACAACTTTTAACTGAAATAACTCTTGAGTCGTTGTAGGTAGCACTATAAACATTTATTTATTGAAAATAACGTGGAAATGGAATTCAATAGATAAAATTTTCAAAGTGAGAACCTTCATAGGTGATACAATAGCGCAACTTAGTCACAAAGTTGTCAGTAACAAAATCGAGCGTTTCTTTTTTTATGCTTGAAAATGTGTCAGTTATGGAACTTTTGATGCTAATAAGGTCTGTCGGCTTCTTCTTGTAAACCAAATTTTTCTTATGACCCCAAAGATAGAAATCATATAAATTCATATCTGGTGAATAAGGTGGCCAATTTTCTTATCAGATCTCTTACCATTGCTCTAGAAGGCTTAGGTCGGTTTCTGAAGGTTGAGCAACCACTTTCGTAGAAATAGTGTTGCATTTTCACCATATAAATACCATTTTTTAACAATAAAAATACGATCTTCAGTTGAATATGACGCTTTGGGAGACATTTATTAATTACTTTAAAGTGACACTAAACAAATTCCTTTTATCAGAATCTCGTCACTGCACGCATTCGTGACGAGGCTCTGAGAAGTTATTTCAGTTTAAAGTTGTAGGTTAATTAAAAGTCACCCTGTATATATATGTGTGTGTATTTAGTTTGTAAATTGTTTTGAAATATTTTTTTAACAAAAGCTGATTGTTTCTCTTCTTCTCAATAATTGTAACAAAAGCAGAAATAATGAAAAGCAATAAAAATTATAATTTTTATTTTAGGATTTCCTTAAAATATTTTATAAAAAAAAGCAACAATTTTCTTCAAAATAAAAAAAAATCGAAAGCTAATCTTTTTACTTTTAGATGCATTTTAAGAGTATAGCATATTGTTTATTTAAGTCACAAAAAACCTGTTACCTTTTTCTTTTCATAAATTACGAATTAAATGAAAAAAATTATCTTGTTGTTTACCTGTATGGGGTTAACTTTATATAAAATGCCTATTTCTATATATTATAATTGGAGAACATTTATCCTCTCATCTCTGTCAATATAATATGATGTTATAGCCGTTTTTATGTATGTAAATTTGTTACTCTTATTGGTATGGTGTTAATTTGTTACACAGAGCATATAGCAATTACATGTACAAAAAATTAATCATCTCACCTCTAACGTAATCATCTCATGCCACCGCTACTCTAACGTATTATTAAAATAGCTCATTGCATTATTAGTACTTTAATGTGTAGAAAGCCAGACATTAAAGCCATTCAATCTAAAATTAATGTTTCTTTAAACAGCAACCAGTTTTATAATTATAAATACTTACCTCAGTTTAAAGTAAGGATGGATTATTTGTAATAACTTTTTTTAAATTTTATTCAGCCGAAATTATGGATGATCTGCGTAAACCGAAAATGAATTTTGATGATGCATAATTGTAAAAAGAATTGCAGCTCGAAAAGCGCACACTAACAATGATTTGATTTGCATTGTTGAATTTTACACATAACATTTTACCTGCGAAGAGAATATCAATTTCAATCGCAGAAAAATAGGATATTATATTTTTTCGCTTTATACTAATTAAGTGTATTGTGTATGTAAATGTGTTACTTACTGGTATGGCGTAAATTTGTTATAGACAGCATATTTATAGAAATTATAAATGCAGAAAAATAATAATCTTATCTACGTCATAAACATGTGATTCCACCGCAACTCTAACATATCATTAATTAACCTCGTTGCATTATTAGTACTTCAGAAGTGTAGAAGTCAAAAATTGTAGCTATTAAATATAAAAGTATTGTGTCTCTTCAAACGATAGTCGGTTTCAACGTTTTAAAATACACACCAAATAGAGTAAGGATAAATTTGTTGCAATAACATTTTTTAAATTTTATTCCGCCGTAATTATGTCTCATTTTTGTAAACTGAAATAGAGTTTTGATGATACATAATTGTAAAAAAAATTGCACCTCACAAAATGTATAACAAATTATTTGATTTACATTGTTGATTTTTATACTTAAAATTTTACCTGCTGAGACAATATCCATTTAAATCGCAGAAAAGTCCGACATTATATTTTTTCGCTTTATACTAATTCAGTGTCTTGTGTATGTAAATTTGTTACTTACTGGTATTGCATTGCTTTGTTATAAAGTGCCTATTTATAGAAATTATAAATGCAGAAAATTAATCCTCTCATCTCTGTCGTATCATCTGATGCCACCAAAGCTCTAACGTATCATTTAAACAGATCATTGCATTATTAGTGCTTTAATGTGCAGAAAGCCAGACATTGTAGCCATTAAATCTGAAAGTAATGCGCCACTTCAAATGACTTCCGGTTTCATCGTTATAAAATACATGCTCACTTTAGAGTATGCTGGATTAGTTGGATTAATATTTTTTTTATTCAGCTTCAATTATGGGACGTTTACGTAATCTAAAACCGAGTTTTGATGATAATTTAAAAAATAAAAGGATTGCATATCGAAAAGTGTATGATAAAATTTCTTTTATAAGAAAAATCTTTTGATTATATACTAATTGTTGATTTTTACACATACATTTGATCACATTTTTGCCTCCTATAATACATTAAATATGTTTTTATTCTTTCTAGTGTAAAAAAAAATGTAAAACACTATCATAAAATTTTCACCAACAGTTCCATGTAATAACTTTTCTAATTCAATGTGTAATTAAAACATGTATTCTAGGGTTGTTTTTTACTATATATCCTTGTAGTATTGTAAATATAGTTCACTTTAGAAAAAAGTTATTTAGTTGTCTAAACCTTTTGTGTTCAGCCATAAATTTGGGTCTTCTGAATAAACCGAAAATAAATTTTGGTGATAAATATTTAAAAATTATGTTTTATATTTCCTAATGTTGTAAATATAAAAAATTTTACTACTGTTACATCGGTATCTTGGTATAAGTTTTACATATACAAAATGGAAATACATATTCAAGATGTCCCAAAAGTTGCAACCCGTCGTAATTTTTTACCAGCTAAGGATAAGTAGGCAATGGAAGTCACACATGTTCAAATTAAGATTGGAAATATATTAATGAAATAATCTTCCCATTAACTTTCGAAATGTTAGACTTTTCAAATTTTCATTCAAATTCCCAGATGAAATTGGCCAATTGTATTTTTTTTCTTTTTATGCAACAAGATTATTACAAGAAACCGCATTCATTTAGCTTTAAAATTTACTGAAATATAATAAATGGAAAAAACTGACTTATTACTTTTTTGTACCGTTTTTTAAATAAATAATTTTAATTTTAAAAATTCCTAATATTTTGAAGAAAACAGCCAGAAAATCATAAAAATAAAAATATTTTTATAATAATAAAATCTTAAGTTCACTTAATTCTTTTTATTGTATAAATATTTAGAAGTCATAGTATGATATTCCATTCATTCTGTTACTTTCTCTCCTTTTCGTACATACATTTTGAGTATTGAAACAGAGTTACAATCAAAAGAATATTACTCAAGTCATATCACTCAACTTTCATAAACTCGACAGATAAAATATGAGTATAATTCATACGTGCTGCTTACGTTTTCAAAAAAGAATGGAAGTGTGTTTGTAACACTTTATTTTAGAAACTTTACAAAATAAATGGTTGTTTCATCGTATAAACTATTATAATATAGATCGTGAACCGTTGTCTCTGCTATAAATTTTGATCTCGTGATGGCAAATGACAACTAGTTATATCGATTAATCGGTGTGATTGCTCTGATAGCTTACAATATAGTCTCTTAATTATTGACTTTCTACTAACATTAATCATGTCTACTCAATAAAACAGTAAAGGACAATTCTTTAGATATGAATGCAAAGATAAATGGAGTTCTTTCAGGTTTTTTGCATGTTTCTCGATTACTGGAACCTTGATCTATTTATCTATGTATTTTAACTGTAAAAAAAGACAGATGTTTCTTAATCTGGGAAAATTATATAATCACGTGCGACATTAAACATTAAACCTCTTCCGAGTTATTAACGATTTTGTAAAGCGTTCTTTATCATCAGAAGCCTCAGACACCAGTATATTTTCGAGATTTAAAGAAGCATTTTGGAGAAAAAATTTATTTTTCCATCACTGGTTTTCGGAAACGTTTCCTAGTAGTTTTTATAGTATATTGATCAGTTTTTTCAACACGGAACACATGTTTTTTTTTAATTCTATCAAGTGTGAAGAATATAAGGTGGGATTTCCCACCTTATATTCCACACCCTTGAAGTAAAATGGTTTGTTCCGGGTAAGCTAGAAGACAAGCAAAGACAACAACTCAACTTAACTATTAGTTTTTCATTGATGATGACCGAGTAAGTTCGGTTGAAAACGTTTTGATTTGAAAAGGACTTTAATGTGCTTTTAAATGTTTTTATGCATGTTTTTACGCCCCTTCAAGCAGTATATTTACATTTATTTGTATCTTTATGAATTTTAATTAAAGATTGTACTGTTCAACAAATATGTTTTACAGACAAACATAATAAATTCTAAGTAAAATTAATAAAACATTAACATAAACATTCAAATTGATATTATTTCGTTACTATTGCATGTATAAATTAAATTATGCAGATGAAAATAATTAATTGACAATCAATAGCATCCTAGAAACCGTAATTTTGAAATGAGAAAACTGATTAATACACTATAAGAACTACTCGGAAGCGTTTTCGAAAACAGTGGCAGCAAAAAAAAACTTTGTTTTTATAAATGATTCTTTAAATCTTTAAAATATATTCTTCGTGAGGTTTCTAATGATAAAGAACGCTTTTCGTTATCCTGGTTAACTGGGAAGAAGTTATGCTATATATTTTCGTTTGTGGTTATATTACATTTTCTTAGATTAACCAAGAAACATTTACCTTTTTTCATAGTGTATCTATCTATGTGTAAGTATTAGTATAATGCAAACACGCCACTTGAAAAAGGCCAAAGAAAATTAGATACGCGAAGCCACATTAAAAATTATCATATAAATAATAGTGCAATTTTTTTTCAATTATTAGGAAGGTTTTAATCAAAAGACAAATAAACTATGATATTGAACTTTTAAAAAGATGAAACATGAGTATTATATATATATATATTTTTTTTTTCCCCTTTCTCTCTATTTCTTTTTTCAATATTCTTTTGGTATGAGTAAAATTTGGCTAATTACCATTGAAGCATCAGCTATGGTAATATTATGTTTGCACATGGTATTTATTAGCTATGTGGTATTCTGTATACACAGTATCATTGATTATCTCTTTGGAGATTTAAGTAGAATAGAACTTGATATGTTTTTTGAAATTCATAGATATTATAATTATATATATATATATATATATATATAAAGAAAATTGTGTTTATAATAACCTTCTTTTAGATTCTTTACTAAATAAATTGCTGTATCATTAAAAAAATGACTGTAATACATATCGTTCAGCATTGTTTCCAATATAGGTTTGGATCTTCTGAGGCCAAAAGTAAAGGTGACGACAAACTTATATCGATGATTCTACATAGTCTAGTATCTCAGATAGCTTAGGGTATTCTCTTTATTATTCCCTTTCTCAAAACATTAATCATATTTTTCTATGAACATAAAAAGGTGATTCTTTACTCATAAACGTAAAGATAAGTAAAGCTTTTTTAGACTTTCGGGGTTTCCCAATTATTGGACTTATGATCTGTTTATCTGTGTTTTTATCATCTATTTCTAAGTATGTATGCATAATTAAAACATACGCATTTATATGTAAATGTGTAAACATTGCGTATAAAAGATCTTTAGGATTAATATTATTCACGTTTTAAAATAATTGCCATAAAATTCCGCTTGACTTTATATGGACTGACGTTTCTAAAATTCAATAAAAAGAAAAATGTGACAGCTCAAGAAGTTATTTTTGAAGGAGAGTAATTTGTTAAACCGTGAACTTCTTGACTACATTTATTTCATTTAGTTCAAAATATCACAGATTGATGGCACTGCAATGTCCCAAACTGAGAACTTTGCGATTTTTAAACGAAAAATATTTTTTGGTATTTCTACAACTAAACCGAATGGAGAGTGATAACTTTAATTTTTCTTAGTACATTAGTTTCAGCACTCTAAGAGTTTGAGATAGCATAGCACCATGTATCACTGGTAATTGGAACTAAATCAAGGAAGCGATGTAAAAAAATTCCCATCTTTACTCATTACTCTCCAGCAAGAATAGATTCAATAGCTGCCTATTCTGTCTATTTTACCCTGTATATCATAACCCTGCATATCAGAACTCTGCATATCAAAATACTTCGCTCTAAAAAGTTTATTGATACGCTGCAAGAGCTAATGTTATAAAAAGTAGTTTCTCACATGAATATTTATTTTAAATGTATTATTGAAAAACTTTAAGTTCATTTCCGATTATTTGCCATAACATTAAAGAAAAGATAATCTGTAATAAAAGATAAATGTTTCTAATATACAAAAATATAATATAACTACGAACAAAAATATACAATAAACAATTTCGACCAGCGATTTCGAAAAGCGTTCTTTATCTTTAGAAATCTAAGAAACCAAAATATATTTTCAATATTTAAAGAATCATTTATAAAAATAAAGTTTCGTTTGCTGCCACTGATTCTTGGAACCTTTTCCGGGTGATTTTTATAGTGTATTAATCAGTTTTTTTTCAAATCGAAATATCGGTTTTTAGGATTCTACTCATTCTTAATGTTACCTGTGTATCACATTTTCAGCTGCGTAGTTTAATTTCGATAAGCAAAAATAACAAATTAATTTTAATTTTAATGCTAATGCTGTTAATTTATTATGTTAACTGTAAAACATGTTTGTTGAAAATGAAAATGTTTACCTGAGACTTTTTTTGCATTCGAAAAGCCTGATTACTAACTGGTGAGAAAACTGATTAATACACTATAAATCTACTCGGTAATGTTTCCAAAAATCAATGGCAGCAGAAGAAACTTTATTTTTACAAATTGTACTTTAAATCTTGAAAATATATTTATTTCTGAAGAAGATTGTTTCTAAAGATAAAGAACGCTTTTCGAAATCGTTAGTAACTCGGAAGAAGTTATTGTATATTTTCGTTCGTGATTATATCATATTTTCCTAGATAAAGAAACATATATATATTTTACAGTGTTAATTTATTAGAATCTATTATGTGCTAACTAAACTTGTTTCTCTTTTATTTCTTAAGAAAGTCATATATTTTTAACAAAGTTATTTTCGAGTTAATTAAAAAAAAAAAAAAAAAAAAAAAAAAACTGAATATATTTTAAAAAAATTATTATTAAAAAACATCTAAAGAAAAAAAAAATATTTTTTGGTAAAAAATTAAATTTTTGGAAGCTATTTTTTTTTTATTATTATTGTGTAAAAATTTGCTTACGGTCAAATTAAATGTTATTCTTTCTACACTTTTTTTTTTTTTTTGCTTATTTTACGAATATTGAAAATGAATTACAATTAAAAGACATATGTTATATTATTCAAGTTTTACAAACTTTGGACAAAAAATATGTGTATAATTTACATGCTTTATTTATGACGTCTAGTAAATTTAACTATGCTAGTGACACTTTCTTCTGAACTCTTCCAAAATAATTAACAATAATGTATATCGTGCATCATTGTCTCCAAAATAACTTCGAATCCGTGAGGGCGACTTACATCTAACCTAAATAGGTTAATTCTGCACGTTCTGGTAGCTCAGATAACGTAGGCTATTCACAAAATTATTGACTCACAAGTAACATTAATCATGTCTGCTCTATACAACAACAACAAAAAATACAATTAGTTACAAATGTAAAGATAAACTAAAGTTTTTGCAAGTTTTTCGGGGTTTCTCGATGATTGAAACTATCGTCTATTTATCTGAGTTTCTGTCTTTGTATAAGCAATTACATACTACAGACAAACACATTTACATGTGAGTGTGTGCACTGCCTGTGGAAAAGAAAAAGAAAATTAGATATCTGCATAAAAATTAATATTTCAGTTTAAATGAAAAAATAAAGTAATAAGAAAAGAAAAATATTTTTGGGAGGGAGATTGTCCGGGTTTCTTCATTATCGGACCTATCATACTTATCTATGTATATATGTAATGCGAACATCTATAGTGTATATACAAAAAAGAAACAATAGGCCTTTGCATAAAATTTAATAATTTAGTTTAAATGAAAAATTATGGTAGTGTTTGTTACGGCCTATTATTGATCGAAGGATATAAGCCGATTTCCGGGAACTGCCAATTGTGGAAGTCTTTCCAAGAGAAACTAACCCGCATATACGGCAAAGTTTGAAGAAAACCAGATGAAAAATACGAACGATTAGGCTAATAAGCGTGACATCGTACGGACCCAGCACCATTCGTCTGTCAGCTTTGAGAGGAAATCTCTCACTAACAGGTGAGGCTATATAAAAATTAACAAATGAAACAATCCAATATATATATATATATATATTTTCATTTGGAAATTTCTTGCGAACAAAAATACAATATTGTAATACAAAATATAATTGGGAAAATATATAGTTTATTTGTGTTATTTGTGTAATACAGAGAATGGAAGTGTTATTGTAACCCTTCTTTACAAAATATATATAGTAAAGTGTATAAGAAAAAGAGAACGTTCCTATTCATCAAAATAAATGATTATAATATATTAAAAAAAGGTGTTCATTTGTTAATGTCTATAAATTTACTATTTATTGTCCATTTTATCAATTTTCAATCAGACATTATTTAAAAAAACATGGTCAAAAATTTTCACTAAAAAACTGATGATGATCTAGCTAGGGCGAAAGCGCTTTTGTGGAGTGGTGAAGATTTTTTATTCGAAACTGGTTTTACATTTATCAAATAGGGGACGTTTTTAGGGGAAAATTTTGACTAAGTTTTTTTAAATAATGGCTGAATGAAAATTGGTAAAATGGACAATAAATAGATTATAATATATTTTGTACAGCATTGTGTTCAATATATGTTTCTATTGCGAAGAGCCATTGAGAACTAATTTTTATCCATTAATTTTGCGTGGTGTGCTAGCTCATATACGTAGCTTACATTATTCTTTTACATATTTACTTTTCATAAAGATCAATCATGCCTGCTCAAACCAAGAGAAAAAATAGCTTTAATCATAAAGGTGAAGATTTTTTTTTTTCACGATTTTAGGAGGTTACTCGATTAAATCTACTGTACACTATAATTTCTTCCGTTGAAAAGGCGTATAACTGTGATATATGAAAAGCTAAGACTTCAGAAAGTTTCTCTCGTGAACTTTTAAATGTAAGATAGAAAATCGAAAAATCTATTTCCAGTTAGTTATGATAATTTGAATAAAAGAAGATTTCGTTAGAAATTAACACAAACTAAACTTCTTTTTTTTTTTTTAAGAAGATTTTGTAAGCATAATCATACTCCAAATCGTCTGAAAACGCTAAAACTTGCCAAAAAAATCATACATTAAACTGTACATGTAATGAAATATTTAGCTGTTCTGTTATTTGATTAAGATTTAACCGGCAAGATAAGCAATTTAATTTATTTTGCATTTTTCTATTTTTCTTTTTTATTATTATTTATTTAAAAATTTTTACCTTATTTTCCAGTATATAATACTGAGTTACGAACAAAAGATAAATTGGGATATTTTACTCATCTTTCACAAATTCTACAGATAAAATATAATGTATAACTGCTTCGTATAGTGTCAGAACAAGGAAAGTGTGTTTCTCTACGCATCCTTATAGGTTCTCAATACAATAAATAGCTATTTCATCAAATAAATGACTATAATATATTATGTGCATTACTGTTTCCGATATATGTTTGGGTCGTGTGAGGATGGTTGACAAACTAACCTATATTCATTAATTCTGCATGGTCTGCTCGTTCATATATCTTGCATAATTCTTCTAATTATTGACTTTTTAGTATAATTAATTATACTTGCTCTAAGTAACGGAAAAAGTCTCTAAAGTTACAGAGGTACAAGATAAAGATATTTTTCACGTTATTATTTATTATTATTATTATTTTAAGGTTTTCTAAATTGAAAAGCTAGAGGGAAAATATTTTATTTAAAATAATAATAATAATAATTTCGTGAAAATTCAAGTGAAAGTTTTTTGTTGTTAATTAGATTGATTTAATTTCTTTTTTGAACCATATGTTTAAAATATTAACAAGTGGCACTAAACTCGCTGAGAAAATATTATTAGCATTTTATTTTCAAATATTAAAAATTATAAATATTACTTAATTTATTAAGTAGTAAGTTATTAAATACAAATTAATAATGTCTCCAATCTTCAAGACTGATTAGAATCTTAGTATTTTATTTTTATCATATGATAGCATTTCTCATAAAACTTTCATACATAAAATTAAACAATTTTTGGTAAAATGTAACATAACATGTTCTTCCACTAAGCTCTTCAATTAATGTCTAATCGTCTAATGTATAACATAATCTTTTAATGATATATCAAATTTTATTTGCTTAAAAGGCGTATAGCCAACAGAGTTAAAAGTATCCAAGCCAGGACTCGAACCCAGGTCATCAGTTCAGAGCACTGACGTTCTACCAACTGAACCACTAGGAACGAAACCCAACTTGGCACTTTTGACTATCACATGTTGCCAAGGCTACAATCGCAGCACACGATGGAACATTTTTCCATGAGCCACCAACCCTGGGACAAACACGAAACTAAAGAGAATACAGAAGCGATAATTGAATAAATCTATAAATCTAAAAGTTTTATTCAATTATCGATGCTGGATTCTCTTTAGTTTCGTGTTTACCCCAGGGTTGGTGGCTCACGGAAAAATATTCCAGCTTGTGCTGCGATTGTAGCCTTGCCAACATGTGATAGTGAAAAGTGAGAGGTTGAGTATCGTTCCTAGTGGTTCAGTTGGTAGAACGTCAGTGCCCTATACTGATTAGAGCTCCTATAATACAGGCTGAATCATACCGCCATTTAATAACTCAGCGGACCAAAAACCAAACTAAAACCGGTTAGCTTACCGTACTAGTGGACGGCGAGTGACAGTAACAGAGCAGTGACTAGAAATATAAATAAACAGCCGGCCAGCAACCCTTTCTTGAAGAAAATATGTCCTTTCCTCCAGCAGGTGTGGAGGAAGAATATTATGCCAAACAGGTTTTTTTTTGCGCCAAACTGTCACGGAAATTCCACAGCTCCCGAGAAGAAAGAGTTTATTACGAGAACGGAAACAGAAAGTTGCCAAGAAAGGGATTACCGCCAGAAAGCGGCACCCTTTCGCCTTTTTTTTTGGCGATGAAAGGTGAAAGATATTTTCTTCAAGTCTGTCGGAAGAAAAGAAAGGAGTCCGCTGTCCATTTATATTTCTAGTCAATGTAACAGAGACGACAAACACCTGCTCATGCGGTTTCCTAATGCTGAGCTAGGTTGCAATATGGCGGTTATTTTGGGCAACAGAATGAATATGGGTCAGCTCTCCTTATAAGAGCCTTAATACTGATGACCTGAGTTCGAATCCCGGCATGGATACTTTTTCACTCTGTCGGTTATATGCCTTTTAAGCAATTAAAATTTGAAATATTATGAATGCAAGGTGTGATAAATTTTCTATAGAAAAATTTCCAAGTATTAAATAGATTTATAATATTTTCAGTTTAACATTTTTGATAGATAAGTATCAACAGCTAATGTTTTAAGAAAAAGTTTCTTACTTGAATTTCTTTTTAAAACCCTTTAAGCGTCCGGCAGAATTTTTCACGTATTTTTAAAAACTTACAAAATAATAGATATGAAAAGAATTGGTATGAGGATTTATATTTAATAATCTTACATATCTATATTTCTTATGCACGGGAAAAAAATTAACATTAATATAAAAAAAATTAATTCAGCTTTTGAATTCAAAATTTACTTGACGGAATAAAGAGAAAGATGGTAAATCGTATACTGTAGAAAAAAAAAAGACATATGCTATCTTTATTTCGTTCTTATCTTTTTTTAGGTTTACGAAAATGTACTATAACCTCTTCCGAGTTACTCGCGACTACAAAAAGTATACCTTTATTTTTAGAAGCCTCTAAAACCAATACATATCCGAGATTTAAAGGAGCATTACTGAATCAAAAGTTTCTTTTGCTGTCCGTAATTTTCGGAAACGTTTCCAAGTAGTTTTTACAGTGGATTAAACAGATATCTCTACCCGGAATATCGTTTTTTCGGATGAAATCAATTTTCAAGTTAACATTTTCACCTGCCTAACAGGATTATTTATTCTTGCAGATCATAATTTATTGAGCATACTAGAATTGCTTGTATGTATAACAGAATTTATACATACAAGCGTAATAAAATAACGTTAATTTTAATGTTAACATTAATTCTCATAATTTTAATGTTAATGTTAATGCTGTTAATTTATCATGTTTGTTGAACATGATAATGTTTACTTGAGAATTGATAAAATTCGATAAACCGATATTTCGGGTTCAGAAAACTGATTAAATCACAGTAAAAACTACTCGGAAACGTTTCCAATAATTACGGACAGAAAAATATACATTTGTTTCGGAAATGCTTCTTTAAATATCGGAAAGATATAGGTTTATGAAGTTCCTGAAGGGACGTATTTCGGAATCGTTGGTATCTCAGAAGAGGTTATGTTACATTTTCGTAAACCTTAAGAAAGATAATAATTAGTTAAAAACGTTTGTAATGTTGATTTATGAATGGTTATAATAACCTGAATGAATGATAATTACGTTGGAAAGCTATACAAACGAACCTTTTTATTTCATTTTGGTACAAAGTCTTCATATTTTTTCAGGAAATTAAAATTAACTTTGAAATTATTTATAAAAAGTCGAAGATCTTTTAAGCATATTATTATTATAAAAATAGAAATTCTATAAGAAAATAGGAAAATCATAAATCATCATCTTATGTAATAAAATCTTAAGTGCATTTAATTTTTTTTACTGGGTCAAAATTTAATCACCGTGATTAGCAACTTAATCCCTTCTGTCGTTTCTTTCATTTTGCTCCTTTATTTTTAACACTTTCCAATATACTTGAAATGTGTTTATGGATTCGGTTTGTCTGTCTGTCTGCCACCTATCTGTCTATCTGTCAGTGCTCTAACTCGTTTAAATATTCTCGGATTGTCATACAATTGATGTATATTTTTTATGTTTACATGGCATGTTCGTATTGTAAATGAAGCGAGTAGCACTAAGAGTTCCTTTACAAGGTCACAAAAAAGAATTCTGTTAAATTACGGTCTATGGGGAAAAATTTGTGCGGTTTATTTTAATGATGTTACATTATTTCAAACATATTTAAATTGATATGTATAAATGGGGTGCACTTACAAGAGGCTTATTATAGAATATGGTGCACTCTAAAAACGACATTTTCAAAACTGAGCAAAAAATACTCAAATCTGAATATGTCGCATAGTCAAAATGGCTCCGAATCAAAATTACTCAAGTTTGAAACATGCATATACTCATTTCTGAAACGTGCACATACTCAAGAATAAAACATCATGTGCTCATATTAGAGTATGCCCATGTTTAAAAAATGAGTATGAACTGACTTCTATGTACTCATTTTTGAGTATGTCCATGTTTCAGAAATGAGTATGAACTAACCCTAATCATTTCTGAGTATGTTCATGTTTCAAAAATGAGTATGAACTCACCTCTATGTGCTTAGTTTTGAGTATGTCCATGTTTCAATATTGTGAGTCTTTGTGGTATTTCAGAATTGAAATCATTGGGTCGTTATATTTGAAATAAAAAGTTTCATAACTAAATGAAAACATCGATTTATTCAGATTTGAAAGTGTTATTTGTCTCAGTGTGTGCACAGCATTTATAGTTACTTTACAGAGACACTCAAAAGAATTCCATTACATTACGAGATCAGAAGAAAAATTGTTTGCTATTTATTTTAATAATGTTTCGCTATTTCAAATATATTAAAATTGATATAAGTCACTGAAGTACATTACAGGAGGCTAACTATAGAATATTGTGTGCATAGCATTTATCGTTCATTTACAGCGGCACACAAAAAATTCGGTTAAAGATTTGTGTGTTAACAATTTTTGTATTATGCTGGAAGTGTGTTTTTAAATGTAACTAATTTTTTGTCTATTACTTGGTATGTATATTCCTTATAGATTATATACAGAGCAGCACAAAAGGTCTCGAGTACATATCCGCTTACTGACGGAAATTCCAAAAGAGGAATTATAAACTGTGCTGTGCGTTTTCTAATTGAACTAAAATTTAGCATTCTATGTAGTATATGTAGAAATCTATAGATCATACATAGGGATGCACAAAACAATTTGGATATTTTTTTTCAAATATTATAGGTAATTCCTGAAATTGGGTTTTAAATGTGTTATGCTTTCTCCAAATTATTTACCTAGACATTATTTTTCACCTTATTAAACAGTAAATATTTCTAAAAAATATTTTAGTAGTATTGAAAAGTGTTACATAATCCCTGCTTGACCCATGATTTTTTGTTCTTGTTTAATTATTGAAACTGAGCTAACATTCATTAGATAAATGTTGAATGTGACGCAACTTTTACAAACTCTACAGATAAAATATGAGTATAATTTATATGTTCTGTTAATGTTGTCAAGTAAATGGAAGTGTGTTTATAGCACTTTCCTTTAGATTCTTAACAAAATAAATAACCAGTATTTTGTCAAATAAATGACAGCATTTCGACTGCAGTATCTATCGTGTCACATTGCCTATAAGTTTGGATCTCGTGAGAGCAACTGACAACTAACTTATATCGATTATTTCTGTACGGTATGCTAGCTCAGATAAATTACGTTATTTTCTTAATTATTTACTTCTAAAAACATTAATCATGCCTGCTCTATAAAAGAGAAAAATACAATTATTTAACAGTAAATATTAAAAGAAAAAAGTTTTTTAGTTTTTATTTTTACGTTTTTAATGATTTCTCGGTTATTGGATCTGTCATCCATTAATCTATGTATTTATCTATGTATAAGGAAATATGTACTGCAAACACACACATTTAATTTGTCAGCTTATGTGCGTTTCGTATTTTAAAAAATCAAGTAACAACGTCCGTATATGTAAGAGAAATACTGGCAAACAAGCTATTTTTTTAGATTTATCGGTTATTGGACTAATCATCCATTTATCTGTGTATATTTTTGTATGTAAGTAAATATGTACTGAATTCATACACATTTATATTTGAACAAGCGTGCATTCGTTAAAAAAAGAAGAAATAAACATGTCCGCTATATGCAACAGAAATAGGATATACTTTGCGTTTTCATGGTTTCTCCATTATTGGATCTATTATGTATTTATTGTTAATGCAAAAGTTTTCGCCGTTTTTGGCGCTAGCTCTCAATACATCCAAAACTTACGTTTTATACTTATTATATATTTAATACTGATTATATTAAATTTATCATGTTACTTTGTTATACAACTTTTGTTATCTTTCTATTTTAATTACCCTTATTTTACGTTTTTACATAAATATAGCATGTTGCCGCCCGGCTATCGTAGCAAAATGGTTGCGGCCAGCGATAAAAAATTATTGAGTATGGCTCATTTAGATGATAAAAATTTGAAAAGTTCTTTAGCTTGCAGCTTCAGATTTTTCATGACAGCAGGATTATGCATCTACCAGAAAGATGAAGAAAGTTCATAAAAAAGAACGGTACATACCATATTGATTAAATGCAATCTTTAGTAAATAAACTTTTCTTCAATTTCTGTTAAGAAAAGTGGATATATTTTTCATCAATCTAACATTAATCTATACATCAACCCAATATTTATCTATGCATCAACTTGTGTGTAAGTCCATATATACGTACTGGAAACATAAACATTTATGAATGAGCATGTGTTTATTGTGAAAGATGATAAGAAGTACGTGTTTGTATGAAACTTAATTTTTCAATTTTAATGAAAAATAAAAACATTAGGAAAACATATAAAGCAATGGGCTTGTGAGAGGCTTTCGCACTGCAGTCTTTTAGATTGTTTACTAATATTTGTTTCCTTAGTTTTTAATTATGTACAGTTTTTAACCAAAAAACGTGTTTTAACGAAATTTGAGTGTATAGCTAAAATATATAAATTGAGTATATGGCATTCATCCTCTTGTATGTACATAGAAAAAGGATGCTGGCATCAGAAATAACATATATGATTTTTCCCAGAGATTTCAAGTTTTTTTCATTATTGGATACATGGATTCATTTATCTATAAATAAGCAACTATATGTAAATACATATCTGCTGCAAATACACATGCATATGTGTGATCATTTGTGTATTACGTATAAAAAATAAAAAAATAAAAAAATCATTAAATAAAGTATATGATATCAATTTAAATAAAAAAATTAAAATATCATGAAGCTTTTCCATGTTTCACATGAAATTTTTTTTTATAATATTCTGATTCAAAATATACTTGATTAAACATAAAACTTTTTAAAAAATCTATAAACTATTTTTTAGAACTTTCTGTGTTTTAAAAATATGAGTTCACCTTCAGTCTTAAAATCTTCGCCATGATAGTATTACAAAAGAAAAAGCAGGAAAACCTTCCTCTTGCCCTTTAATAGCAACATGGCATATTTTTTAGATTGAAGGAGAAAGTTCCATTATTTCCGAATGCATATTTGTTTCTTGACTTATGGTTTTTTAAAGAAATTTTTTGCTCTAAAATGTGATACATAGAAATAAATAACAAAATCAAAATTATATGACTATGCTGCGAAAATTAGTAGTTCACAGCATTCTTTAGAGGCATTGTGTTATTCACTTTAAAAATATATTTTTTACTTTTAATTAATTTGAGATAATAATTACTAGTACTTAATAATTTAAAGTATGTTTCCTCCGACAGAAAAGAAATGGATAGAAATCGCCAATCTTAATATTTCTTGAAGTATAATGTATAATTCTCAGATAATGGTAATTTTTTTTCTTAAAAAAATGTATTGTTTTAATTGCGGATTTTTAGCTAAAATTGTTCCATATAATAAAATGATGGTAGTTTTAGCCAAGGAGTAGCATAGAATTTTTAGAGATATCTGAAATTGCCATAGCTATGTTATTACCTGAAGCGTTGATCCATAACTCCAAAACGCCGTGCTAATAACATTTTTAACGTTAAGCCCATTTATAGGCTAAACAATAGATATTGAAGGATTACGGTATATTTATTCTAAAAGCAGTCCCAAATATTTTTTTAAATTATAATTCATTCAACAAAGTTAAATAATTAAACATGTATTTCATCAACAATAAACTGGATAATACGTAATAAACTGACGGCACATAATAAACTGACGGCACATAATATACGACTGACTAAACTTTTGGAACAAGAGGAACAAAATGAAGTAGCATTTACAGGGTGTCTGAAAATGGACTGGCTGTTTTTAGAATTCGATAACTTGAAAACGGTGAGAAATATTAAATAAATTCTTTCAAAGAGCAATGTATCGTGTCAGGAACTTTTGTACTGTGGTTCCTGGTTTTAATTTTTATTTTGAGAGATAGATGGCGCTGATGTCAATAGGTGCGCCATCAAGACAGAAACAGAAATCTCCCAAGCGTGGTGCCAACAAAGGAGCTTAAACATGTGGAGTAAGTTTATCCAGCCACACTTGCTCAGCCTCAAAATACGTTCAAACACACATAAATGCATTGTAATAGCGTTGAAAGAAAAAAAAATGTCAATATTCAATTTGGGTGGATGATTTTATATTTATGGAATTTTATTTTCACGGATTCCGTTCTAAACTCCGTTCTAACTAATAACCCCCGTTCTAACTAATATCCACTTCTCTCCATTTGCCCAACATTGACCCGGATAACAAAATTTTAAATATTTAAAATGCTTTAAAACATTTTTTTTTTTTTTTTTTTTTTTTTTTTTTTTTTTTTTGTAGCATTAAATTTACAATTAATCATCTAAATATCCTTCCGGAAATTTCAGCTTTCTCTTAACTCAATTTTAATCGCTAAAACTCTATTTTAAATTCTATAAAACTCTATTGTTTTATTTTCTTCCCTATCTGCTACTTTTCAGCATCAATAAATAAACGATCAATTATTTAACTCCCCCTTCCTTAAATTTCTGTTCCTCATTTTACCCTCCCTCCGAGGGTGTAATTTCTATATATGTGAGGAAAAAACAAAAAAAAAAAACCTGTTTTTTTTTTTCCTAAATCTTATGCAGTTATTTTAGAATTAATTATTTTTTCAACATTGTATGCTGATACAAAACAATATCTTATTATAGTACAGGTTAAAAAAAGTCCTTATAAATAGAAAAGAGATTTTTTTAATAGATATAAATACTTTATATGTAAAAAAAAATTATAACGTCTCAAAATGTAACAATTTTTAGGAAATTTTTAGCAGAATAAATAATGAATATTTTCACTGGGGATTTAAAATGGGCCATGTAAAAAATATTCAAAAATATTCGAAATAATACAATAAAATTACAAAAATATAAGTTAAACCGTGTAAATAAAATTCCTTAAGTATAAAATCATACAACAAATCGAATTGTGCTTATTAGAATTATTTTTTTGCAATGCTTTTACATAACATATCTCTGAGTCCTTGAATGAGGCCTCGATTAAATAATAGAATAAAACCTACTCCATATAACCTCTTTGTTTGGCACTAAGTTATGGCTGGTATTTGAAGGGTGATTTCTAATTCTTCCTAGATGGTGCTTAATCTCAGCAACACCTATCGCTCAAAATTGAAAGTTAAGCCAGGAATCCCCATATAGAGATTCCTGGTATCATAAATTACACTCCTGCAAGAATATTTTCAGTAGCTCTCACCGTCACAAGTTATCGAGTTTTAAAAATTGTCAGTCAATTTTAGAACACCCTGTACATAGTTTCACAACAACAACAACAACAAAAGTATCACTACTTGTATAAACATGTGGAATTGTACAACCTAAATTGTACCTAAAATGTACATTGACTTAACTGATTTTGGCAGGGAGATAACATTTATAATTATTCTTAGGCTTTTTTTATGTGTGTGGGGGGGAGGGGGGGGGGTTGTTGTTGCAGTGGATCAATCGCTTCACAACTTACTCTTTCCTTTTCGTTTCCTATATCTTTGACAACTGTTGCTGTCAGTGATGTTTTTCTTCCAGACTGTTTGTCTGTGTCGTTATCACTTTTTTTTTTTTTTTTTACTCACTTAGTTTTAATAGGTTCCATGATTACTGTCTCTGACTTCTAAATCTCACTAGCAGGAGAATTAACGGTTCTATCCGCAATGTCTATCTCCTCGTTAGGAATAAGTACAGAAGCAGCTGAAAAATTGTGACTTTTAAAGACATGCCTGTTAGGAGGCCAAATGCCGCTTTTTTTTAAAGCTTGGACAGTGGATTCAACGGTTGCTGATCTGTTGTAAGCGATAGTTAAAAGATGGGGGACTTGCAAATTTGTTAGAGGGAAACCTTTATGAGCTCGAAGTTACGATTTTTGTGCCTCAACGTAATAGGTGTATTTAAGGGTTCAAAGAACGCAACATCCAAAAGTTGCAATCTGTGCCGTATATCTAGTCCAATTTAAGCAACTCAAATTGGTCCAATTAAGGCAGCTATGCCATTTTAAAGAAATATAATCTCAAGTCTAAGAACAAACGAAAACAAACAAATCCTCGTGAAAAATATGCGCAATAAACACATGAATTTAGATATGTATATGAAAACATAACAACTTACCTTAGTTTTAAAATATTCTCTTACGTTTAGAAGGAAAAAATTAGATCAAAACAGCTAATTTTAGGTTTTTTAATATTGTCTGAAAACAGCACGTGGAAGGCGGGTGCTTCTTATAATCATAAATGACGTCATTCGGATGAGTACAATTTCAGCAGTAGATGGCGTCGATTTCTGTAATTAACGGCAGAATTGCAGCTGTCCATTTAAAGCGGCTGTCCAAATATCGCTACTCTCCCCTATATGCATCATATATACGCATATATGTTTATATACTCCAAACGCTCATATATTCGCCATATATGGCAATATATTCGTATGATATTTTCGTCTTACATGTTATATATGCATCATATACGTCTTGTACACATGTGATATATATACGTCATAAATACAGTATGCCCACTAAAGTGCCTTGCCACCCTCTTAACTTCGGAACGGCTGCTGCTATATTCATAAAAGTGGTGTCTAGGTATAGTAAAGTAGCCATGCGCTACACAATGAAACCGCCTTCCTATCTCGAAAACGGAAAGAGATAGAGAAAAAAATGATTTACAAAGTTGTAGAGTATCATCGATTTAGTACGAAAAGACACCTTGTGGACATTAATGCGAATAATAGAATGGTTAAAACGCGAATTTGTTTTTTGTAATTTACTACACTGTGACGTGACAAAACGATCTTAGAAAGAAAGAAACAACCAGTTATGAAACAGCAGGTCTGTGCGACTCCTCCACAAACATTGCAGGACATAAAATGACGCTATTAAGGACGCTTGTGCCAACGTGTTACCATCTATGCTCCAACGTGTGCAACGTGAAATTCAAACAAAAATCCAAATATGCATTGCAGCTGATGGTGAGAAGTTTGAAAATCTGAAATAAAGGTATATTATTATAACTGGTTGCTTTTTTTCTTTCTAAGATCGTTTTGTCACGCACAGTGTAAGAAATCACGAAAAGACAAATGCGTGTTTTAACCGTTCTATTATTCGCATTAATGTCCACAATGTGTCTTTTCGTACTAAATCGATGTATGCCCTACAACTTTGTAAATCACTTTTTTTCTCTATCTCTTTCCGTATCCAAATTAGGAATGCTAACTCCGCAACATTCCACCAGGTGGCGCCGTAGGCGGTTTCATTGAGTAGCGCATGGGTATTTTACTATACCTAGACACTACTTTTATGAATATAGCAGCAGCCGTTCCGAAGTTAAGAGGGTGGCAAAGGACTTTAGTGGGCATACTGTATATAACTATAACGTGGACATATGCGCCATAAAACGTCATACATATTATATGTGATTATAATATCTTATTATGTCGCAAAATTTGACAGTACATCTAGGTCACTTGGCGATTTATCCTCGGGGGCTGCTGTAACAAAGAAGTACCAAAATTTGTAAAATAACTTTAACATGTAAAATATGTTTTAAATAACTACTGTTGGCGAAAATTAGTTTTATTTTCAAAGAATTTTCGGAGTTTTTTAAGAAGGCTTATCTGCTAATATTGATCTCTTTACAGCATTAAAATTGCATTTATTTTAAACTTGGAAAATATTTTACTTAAAGGATTGGCTGGAAATCCTGATTTCTGGAATAGCATATTCTGTATTTATTTTAAAGTAATGAATGGGTGGTATCAGGAATATATTTAGGAAAGTAATTACGGTAATGTGCGGTGATATGCAAAAGATTGAATTAAGCTGAATTGCATAAATAGATCGCTTTCTGTTCGATATAAGAAATCCATGCCACGCAAAACTTTGAGCATCGAGCTTACTACCAAACTTCAAATTGTGCTTAATTAAGGAGTGCAAGCAAAGCTTTAATTCTTCCACCGCGATGGTTTCTTTATGATGCTACTCGTCCTAAACTTATCGGCAGATGACTGTCGAATTCGACACAGTAATAACTGGTGTGGCCATCATGACTCGCGTAAAGAAAAAAAAAAATCTATCACAAATTGTATCCTTGAAAAATAATGATAGATCATGTGACATAGACTTAACGCTGAAACCTTCAATTGAAACCTGCGAGAGCGATTGTTTACATAATTTTTAATGTGCAAGGCTTTGACTAGGGAACTCTGCTCCATGTGCCAAAAATAGTATACCAATAGTTCATTCAAGGTCTTATGGCCAAACATACCTTTCAGGAAGATACCTGAAACGCACCAAAATTTTATGGTTGCAGTGCAAGTATGAAAGGTCGAGTTTCTGAAATGCTGGAAGACCGAACTAATTTTAATGTTTTACGTGGTGGGTTTAAATTATGTAGATTATATACAAGGCTTCACGAAAGAATTCGTGCACATTGTCAGCTATGGAACGCAATCGCTGAAAATAGATTTTTACACCGTTATGTGTTTTTCGTTATGGTTTTCACTTTTTTTTATTTATGTAACTCCTTTCATAGTATAAACAAGAACGAAAAATCATGCGTCAAGCATAGATTATGTAACACTTTCCAACGCTTCCAAAATAATTTTACAAATCATTACCGTTTAATAAGCTAAAAGATAACATCTAAGTAAACAATTTGGAAAACGCATAACATATTTAAAAACGTAATTTCAGGAATTTCCAACAGATACAATATTCGGAAAAATATCCGAATACTTTTATTCAACCCTGTATATGATCTATAGATTTGTATATAACTACATAGGATGCAAAATTTTAGTTTAGTTAGGAAACGCGTAGCACAGTTTAAAATTCTCCTTCTGGAGTTTCTGTCAATAAACGGAAATGTGTTCACGAACTTTTGTGCTGCCCTGTATATGATCTACAGAATTTATACACACCAAGTAGTAGACAAAAAGTGAGTTAAATTTAAAATCGCGTTCAGCAACTTAAAACGCACTTCCAGGAATTATTGTTAACAGACAGTAGAGAATTCTTTTGTGTGTCCCTCTAAATGAACGATGACTGCTATACACACAATATTCAGTAGTAAGCCTCTTGTAATGCACCTTAGTGATATATATAAATTTCAATGCGTTTAAAATAGTGAAACATTATTTAAATAAACCGCAGACGATTTTTCTCCATAGTCGTAATGTAACGGAATTCTTTTGACTGTCCCTGTAAAGTAACTATAAGTGCTATGCACACCCTATTCCATATTAAGCTTCTTGTAATGCACCTTCGTGATATATATCAATTACAATGTGTTTGAAATTGTGTAACATCATTAAAATAAACCGCAAATGATTTTTCCCCATAGACCGTCATGTAACGGAATTTTTTTGAGTGTCCCTGTAAAAAAACTATAAGTGCTACACACTTCAGTTGAAATAGGGAAGATGCTATAGATGACGACAGTAACATATAAAAATTGCTGGGCAATCTGAGCATATTTATGGGAGTTAGAGCACGGACAGACGGTAGACGGCCATACGGCAGACAAACCGAAGTCATAAACACATTTTCAACTAGGTTGGAAAGTGTTAAAAATGCTATTTCTTAACAGTATTCTGTTAGTGATGTGATGTGATCTCATGATCAAGTGGTTCAGAATCTATGCCTTATTCGTGATTTTTCATTTGTTATTTTCATTTAAGTTGTTTTGTTTGAGATCGTTATTTTTAAAACTGTTATTAAAAATCTTGAGATATAATTAACACGAATTTCATATTTCATTAGTTATTCTAACGAAAAAGAAATCAGTTGAAATGCTTTCACAAGTATAAAGCAGAACAATTGGCAAAAGGTCATGCGTGTAAAGAAAATATGTCAAGATTATTTTATTTTCGCTCAGATCTTAAAAGTAACTGGCGTGAAGGAAAACGTGTCTGTCATACTGCTCTGCAAACATGACAGTTGTTTTGTCACCAGCTGATAATTTTCTGAGACGATTGTCTTTTCTTATATTGGGAATGTTCGACATATTTAGATTGTTTTTTCTTAAACACTTAAGGAAAAAGAATGACTATGTAAAGAATCAAATAAAATATAATTATTATGTAATATATATTTTTTAAACGTTTTCTCATAATACGTGGATGATTACTGCTTTGGAACTTGCTTAAAATGTGTAGTTTAAAATATGCAAAAGGTACTCAATTCTGAGAATTTTCTCGGTGTTTTGAAGCTTAGAATATGTAAGCCTTTTTTTTGAAAACCACATGTATAATTTACTTTTTTAGTTTTTTTTTACTTATTTTATAATTTACTTTTTTTTGCTTAAATTTGAGTGTCGCTTTAATGACAAAAATAAATTACTTAACTTTCACATCTATATACTATAAGAGATGTAAATACGAGGATGAAAGAATTATGGAGAAGTATTCTTTACTAGATGAATTTAAAAAATATTATTTACCAAAATTATACCAATTTTATTTTTCTATTACATGTGCACACTTTTACTGATATATTGGGAGGTTTTTATATTCTTGTAAAATGAAAAGAATAAGGACATGTATGAAGTCATTTACACAAATTCTCTGACCTTCTTCATCTGGTGAAAATCCTTCTCCTCTTAATGCTTTTATAAGAAGATAAAAAGAATGTCTAGTCCGAAGATTATAAATTCGAACTATAAGGAGGATAGTTGAGTATTGTCTAGTGATATTTTTGTTTTGTTACACCTGTTGTGTGAGGTCTTGCCTTGTCGAGGAGAATAAGAACTTTTGAATCGGAATAGAGCCTTTTTAGGACCAATGTTATGCTTTTATGATCCCAAAAATTTAACATTACTATACTGAATTATATGTACACTGTTCATGAATAAAATGGACGTACACAATAGTTAGAAAGTTAGTGAGAATTTTGACAGTTTCCGTTTTAGTGCAGTAGTTTTAAATTTTTTTACGCCATTCCATACTCGATTTCACCTTCTTTATGGCCATTTTAAAACAACTTGTAGCACTAAAATACTTGAAACCATGATAGAATGTCATTTCCAAACTGTACATTCAATCGGCGCCAAATTAAAAGAGGTTAGTTATTTTCAGTTGTTCAAAGTTTAAAAATTATACTTTATGCAACTGCACTACGTTCTAATGTTTAATCCATTTTACTAATGATTAAATAAAGGAATGTATGCGGAACAAAATGATGACAAAAGAACTTTTAGACCGTATACAAATTATCATGATTGTTATGACGACAAGTATAAAAATTTTATATTGATATTAAAAATGTCACCTTTATATTTGATTCCTCCTTGTATTTGTGCATTTTCTCGAATGCTCTTTGTATTTAAATCAATATTGAAATACATACTTACTCATTTATAATATATATTTTGTAACTCTATAACTCCTCTTTTGCAAATGTCACCATGATAAATCGTTGTACTACGTAAAATATAAATGAAACGATACACAATGTTATAAATTGATTTTATACATCTGCCTTAAGTCTGTTCGTCAGTAAATTTACTGATTCTCGATATCTCCTCAGGAAATTAATATTTTGAACTTGTGTTTCCTGTGTACACTTCTTAAAAGATGTCTCTTTTTTTCTTAGTTGTCAAAGTGTTTTTAAAATATAAACTAATTTTATGTGTAGTGTTAAAATCTTATTCAGTTTCGCTAAGATTTTAAGACATAAAATTATAAATTAAGCACATATTTTAGAAATATTTTGATAACTAAGAAAAAAAGGAAGCATCCTTTAAGAACAGTACTAAGAAAACTAAAGTCAAAAATATTAGTTTCCTGAGGAGATATTTTAAATGTACGAATGCATTCTACGGACATAGGTTTAACATTAGCGAGGGGAATCGGGAAAGTCACTGACGAACAGCCTTAAGACTCGACGAACAGCCTTAATCGACGAACAGCCTTAATCTCGTTATGTTTCATGTGCGAAATTTTTATTCATCAAACTATATGGTCAAAATACTACTGCATTGTTCATGCTCACGCTTATTATACAACATTTCTTGAAACTAACAAAATCTAAAATGGTATAATACAAAATTATATAGATATTTTTTTGACACGGCTACTTTTAAATATGCATGGTTACTTATATTTAAGCATTCCATGTACTTAATTGTGATGCAATTGTACTCAAAAATGCAGATTTAGAATCCATTCTTATTTTTGAAGGGAGTTTCCTTTAATAGTATATGAATGCACTAAAATTTAAAATGTATTGTTTCCTTACTATTTTCACTTGCTAATAATTTTTACAAGCGCAGTAGAATGTCGGTTCTCGAATGAACCAGTTTATCAAAAAATTCAGTTTTCCTACAGTAAATTCGAACGCTATTTGATTCGGTTCTCGACCAGAGAATGTGTAGTCGCCAAATCGACAGGATTAAAAAAACGACCAAAAAGTACCTTTTTTTTCTTCTTTTTTAAACGCAAAGCGAACACACATAATGTAAAGTGATGACAGTGTTAATGAAGTCTGTGCAGTTTGAGATTCCTGTACAGCGACTTTGCTGAAACCACGGATTTCGAATTTTGTTTTATGTTTATGTTCTTTGGTTTTCATGACTTTGCATGGTTTGTCTTCAAAACCACTTTAACTTTTATTTTTTAATAAACTTCTCAAATGGGTTTTTCCATTTCGGCAAACATGATAAAACATAAATATCCTTACTTAAAATTCCCAGAATTTTCACACACTCACAAATTTATTCATCTGCTCAACTGTAATCTTATTTAAACATTTGTTCGTATATCGTGGTCGTTAAGCGTTATTCTCATTTTCAGTGATTATTTTTTATTTATTTGCATTTAATTTGCAACTGATTTATCGAAAAATTACATATTATTTGTTTATGCTTCTCAGTGAATCGCAGATCTACAGTTTTATTTTATTGTTTGAGATTTAAAAGCTTTGAATATATTATGCGTCTTTTGTGTCCTTCCTAATCATTATAGTTTTTAACCCTTTTTTTAATGATTCAGTTGTACTGTAATCATAATAAATCCTCGTCTAGTAATTTCTCGTGTGATTATCACGGCAGAGCAGGCCTTGCGACAGCTTATTTTAATTAAAAAAATTATATTAAAAGTTAATTATATATTTAATGCATGCTCATGCATAAATTTAAATTGGTATATTGACTTTGATTTTATTTATTTATTGTATTTCGCATAAATGTTAAGTTTTTTTTCTGCTAATATGCTTGCCTGTTCCTTTGAAGACTAATCTTTATAGTATATTCAGAAAACAAGAAATTTAAATATGGCTTCATTTTTTAAATTTGAAAATTGCTATAGTTTCTTATACATATATATATATTTAAAAAGGACATTTAAAAAATGAAATAACTCCATCTAACATCTCTATAAAAATTCTGTAGCAGCGAAATAAAATACGAATTAAAATACACTAGGCAATACAATAGGCAATATTCTTTAGACAATCATATTACCTAACAATTTGTTGCTGTTATTGCACGTGTAATACTTGATATTTTGTCATGATGACACGTGTTACAATAAAGACAGCCCTGCTATATGACAGAGTGATCAGAAATATGATTGATTTAAAGTTCAAATAACAGGTTAAGCGTAGAATAAAGAAAAGTATTTAATGTTAGTTATTCAATGTTTTTAAAAATTAATTACGTGTATTACTGAATGCTCATTATTCCGCAGAGAATTAAAGTTGAATATCAAATCTGGTGACTTTGTCCGGTACATTAATTTTCAAAAATTTGCGGATGTGTTTTTTATTTTGTAAGATTCAACTGAACAGCAAATATAAACAAAACGCAAACTTCCCGAAGAGCTCTCTCTCTCCCTCGATAATTGTATGGAATAATTTGCGAACGCAAGATCTTTTTATTTAAATAAATATTTATAGATATGATCTGGTGACTTTCGGAATAACATTGCAGTTTTATCAATACCGAGAATCATGGGATTTAACATTGTAAATCTGGCAATTTTCGGGACAAGAAATCATCAGCTATCTGTGGATTTTCAAATCCTGAATCCTGGAATTGGAATGTGTGCTTGGGACACTTTTTATTTCAGGAGTTGTGATACAAAATAAGATACAAAACTGTAGGGAATATCGTTTGCGGGACATTTTAAGGGTGTTAGGGTACATTAAAAATAATTAAACGAATATGCATCACTGAAGTGTAATATAACTTATTTTCTACAGATTATGGAATGCATAGCATTTATAGTTCATTTACAGAGACACACACATACACAAATTCTGCCACAGAACAGTAGTACGTAGCACAGTGTAGTACATAATACAGCAGTGTATAAATAGTACTCATAGATAGTGATAGATGACTGATAAATCTACTCTTGAGTCTTTTAGTATCTACAAATATATTAATATACAATTATGATACGTTCCAATGCCTTAGTAAATAGCTTAAATAAATAATTTATCGCTTAATGATTCTAATTTCTTATTAATTGACTGGTGAGTTTAATTATCATATATCACACGGTCAAAACCTTCTGTACTGAATAATGTATCTCATTTAAATAACATGTAATACAGTATTCCCAGAACAGTTGAAGAAGTGTATATTTATTTCAAATAAACTTTTCCTAAAGGCATTCATTTTAGTCACCTATTTTTTTTTACTAAGCGAAGGGATCAAGTATTACGTAGTTCATTAATACGTAAAATCATTAATCAAAAGTGTTACAATCACCCCTACTCTTCCCTAAGTTAAAAATTTACTTATTTTAAACATTTATATTCCTTATACATTAAATAGCCATACTATACATACTCCATTTTATGTCTAGCTACTTCAAAGAGAAAATGTAGGTAATTCTCTGGGAAATTACAATAGACTAAATATTATGCCAAGTTAATATCTTTTGAATATGACAGAGCCATTCTGTAATTGGAAACTCAAAAAGGGACGTCCTAAAGTGAAAGAATAGTGAAGCTATAAAACTGTAGTTTTCAGATTATAATCGTTATCTTTACGATCTTTAGTAGATATAAAAGCAGAATTTCGTTAAAGTGCTTTAGGAATTTACGAATTTACGAAGAGGGAATTGCCAGTTTTGTAACAATTTCGTTTTCCATGTATCACATTCATAGCAAATATTTGAAAAAATGATTTTCTCTTATTTTTCATAGTGCTTAATTCAATTTCTCATGCTATAAAGTTTGAAGAATCTGAATAATAAAATTAAATATTTATTGCATGTATACAATAACATATTTTCTAAAAATAATTTTAATAGAAAAATAAACATGAGAAGACATCTTTATGGACAGTGTCATCCAGCTATGTTAACGCTGTTAATTTGAAGTATTTGTATTAAAAAAGAAAAACCGTTGATTATAACTTAAATTGTCTTTAATGTGTAATTTTAAAGAGACTTAGAGGTTTTCGAGTAATATCGCTATCAATTTTTAGATAGATGAATGAGAAGAATGATCAATAACGGGTTTTTTTAATGTAATTTATCTTTTGTCTTGTTAAGTTTTAGAATTTAAAACAAGCAAACAAAAATGATAGATGCATGCATTTTGTAAGATTCGACACCAATGGAATTACGATATCGTCTGTCATTAACCAATTTCAAAGAAAGTGTGTTATAAAATTGAATACATAATGCCTGGTCGTTCTAAAATCAGGATCGCAATCATTTTTTTCATTCAAAAATGAACAGCATCTCTCTCCAATCAGAGACTAATTAACGTTCATAACTTTACATGAAATAAGCAATCATGTTTCAAAGCAATTTTCAGACTTATCAATTTTAAAACTTTGCGTGTAATGATAAAAGATCATGATATTATGAAAACTTATAGAAATGTACTCTATTTTCGTAAGGTAAACAGTAAAAAATATTTATTACATTCGGAAATAGGTAGCACCTTGTTCAGTATTTTTTGATAAAGATGGTATCCAGTTTTATCAATTTTTGTAAGATCCTTACGTTTAATGTAAAGAAAAGTTACCGTATTTCAAATTTCTATAAAATATCTCTGTTATTGTTAAAGTTAGGAATTCGAGTAAGACATTTTGTATTTTTTGACTGAATAAATGGATTGTGGCCATAATTTTCTGTACAAATTTTCTTTGTTGTAGTGTGCACTACTACTGCTTAAAATTTGTCTTATCTTTTTTAAACATCCTGTATATATTTTTAATGTATGTCCACTTAAAACATTTCAGCGGAGAGCTAGATTTTAAAATTTCCTTTTTTTTTCTTGGAGGAGTAGGGGGGGGGAGAGGGGTTAGTGCACGCTTTGATGGTTGTACCATATATAAATCAAGATCCAAAAGAAGTATGTTTGTCGGTCTAAGTTTGTTACTACGAAATTTGGACCTGTTGTTAAGCTACACATTAGTACTGTGTGTTTTAAAAACAAGTTCTTTCGGCTCAGACGTAAGAGTAGGTTGATTTTTTAAGGTGAATACATAATATTCAATAAAAAAATAAACAAACAGGTCTCACGTGTTCCCTATTTTACCAAGAAAGGAAATTTGCGGATTTTCGACCATAGGCGGTAATATACCCATTCAATTAATGCCATCGAAATATTTTGTTTGTCCCCGTAAACAAACTATAAGAGCAACATAATTCATTTGCGAACTCATTCAAGCTATTTTAAAGGTCAATAAACTGTTCCAATTAGACTCAAATTGATTCAGTATTTAGTACTTTCTCGTTTTGAGAAATTTTGCCTAGTTTTTATTTGATTTTGTGTGTTTTTGTAATTAAACTATAAGAGATACATACATGGTTAACGAACTCAAACAAGATACTGGTACGATCAATACACTGTCCATAGTAGGTTCGAATAGTTTCAGTATTTCGGAAGTTATCATGATGACACCTTTTTTTCAAGTTTTTTATTTTGTGTGTCACTGTAAACAAACTATAAAAGCTACATACTTGGTTAATGAATTGATTCCCAATGAGACTCGAATTGGTTCAGCATTTCGGTAGTTATAGTGGTGGTCAGATAACATCATTCATTCATAGATATATAAATTAGCAGATGGATTTCTAAAGAAATCAGCTTAATAGTAAATATTATATCGTGTATAGATTTTGTTATAGATAAATGTCCAAAATGTTAATATATTACCATCTTGCATTACGTCAAACATGACTTATTTTGGGAACAATGTAGTTCAAAGTAAATGTGGATACAATAAAGGTTTGCCGCAAAAAATACTATGCTGTACCAAATACTCCCGTGAATATACACCAACTGGCATGTAATAAGCAAATAAAAATATACGAAAAACATTGGATGCATTCGGAATTATCTTCATGTATCTGGATCCAAATTTTGAAATCTTTACGTGCGATATATTTCTCCAGTCATCGTCAACAAACAGACAGACAGACACACAAAAAATAATTTTCATTTATTAATATAGATGCATCTTATGATGGGTTAGTAAAGGTTTCACAATTTATTCGTGATGCATGATTTTTCTTTTTTGGTTTATTTTATCCAAATGCTTAGCTTAGAGGATCGTACAATAATAATATATGATTTATCTGCCGTATGGTAAAAAGAACAAATATATCTTACTTGCGTCTATTTCTGCATTAATAATAAATGAAACAGCTTTTGCGCCAGAATAACTCTATTTACAATTTTTCATTAGAAACGTCTAGGATATTTCATAGTATATAATAAAACTTGCTCCTTACATAATGAATAATTTTAGAATGTTTCATGTAAGAAAGCATCAAACACAATAATGCATAAAGAGCCCATGAAACCTTAAGTTAATTAAAAATTTCAGTCATAAATCTACATTAGAGAGTTGTCTATTCATGTGAATAATTTTTCCTCTGAGCGGTTCCGTAGATCTTGAATGCTTCTAAGTCACACAAAAACATTCCCTAATTAATGATGCATTTCTCTTTAGTCACTTAGCTTCATTCTTATTCGTACTCAAGCCATAGCTCTCCCCGTCTTTCCTTTCGACTTTCTCTCCTTATAAAACTTTTATTAAGGTTTATGTAAGCAAATACTAAAATGGTACTGGATTCTTTAAATAACCCATGAAATGGAGGGAGATAATTCCGGCCTGGAGTGGTGCTTCACTTTTATGTAAAAGTGCATTTTATATAAGCATATAAAGATATTTAAACTAATGTGACTTTTGTAAAAGACCTTTTTTATGGTTAAACAGAAACATATTAAAAATACGAATTTCTGATGTGGTTTCTATTGAAATGATCTCAGAACTTTTATAAAATTATGTTATTGGTGAATACAGAAGATAATTTGAATAATTATTGGAAAAATTGTTTTTTTTATTCTTTATGCCCTGACGTTATTTTAAAGTACCATAAATAATTTGATAAAAATTTCACTTAATACATAGATGGGCAATAATTCAATTTAGGATGAATTCTATATGCTTTACTTTATCATCTTCTAAAATCATCATTCGTTGGACAAAGCATGTACAAAGCAAATATCTATATTATAAAACAAAAACATGCCCGTGAGTAACACTGACGTCATATTCACGGTGACAACACCTGACCAATAAATTTCGCTTTTACTGCAATTGGTTTTAACTTCTAAAACATCGCATCTATATTATAAAGAAAAAAACATGCAACCTGTATAACATATAGCTCCTCTTGTCTTTCCTTTCCAACTACTCTCCTTATAAAACTCTTATTAAGGTTTATGTAAGCAAATACTAAAATGGCACTGAATTCTTAAAATGAGCCATGAAAGGAGATAACTCCGGACTGGAGTGATGCTTTAATTTTATGTAAAAGGGAATTTTATATAAGCATAAAAAGATGTTTAAATTAATGTGATTTTTATCAAAGACGACCTTTTTATGGCTAAATAGAAGTATATTAAAAAAGGGAATTTTTGATGTGGCTTCTATTGAAATGATTTTGGAACTTTTATACAATGACATCATTGTGAATGTAGAAGATAATTTGAATAATTATAGGATAAGGTTTGGTTTTAATTCTTTATGCCCCGACGGTATTTTAAATTACCATAAATAACTTGTTATAAAATTCACTTTGACTGGCAATAATAGAATTCAGGATAAGTCCTAGGTACTTTACTTTAGCATTTTCCAAACTTATTATTCGTTGTACAAAGCAAATATGTTTTAAATTGATATTTTTTTACTCCATTTACAGTGAATTCCCCTTAGTGCGGACATCGAAGGAGGCCATTTTCTCCTCGCACTAACCGAAGTCTACATTAAAGGGTGTGAACATTTTAATGTTGTAAAATAATCCTTTTCATTGAATAAATTGAATTTAGTTTATAACCGAAAATAAATAATTTATCAACTTAATGGAAAAATCAATTTAGTAATTTTAATTAAAAATGCAGTTAGTGACAATTTCTTAATACAAAAGAATAAATTTCTGGGGACAGACCAAATATTCAAAGAAATTGCCGTACTTACATAATTTTAATTTAAAATTAATCTCTCACTTTGCGTTACTTGAAAAAAATGATATTTTGTACGACATCATTTTGCAGTTTTGCGACAAACTCGAGAATTTTGTCTGTTATATCACATTTTGAATGGTACTGTGGGTGAACAGCCATTAGCAATTATTGAACCTCTTACGTTTCTGGTGGTAAAAAGCTTTCTTTCTCTTCATTGTTGTCGCAGATTATTTGATTTCTCCGTAACCAAAGTTACGTCAAAGTTGCTTTTCAAGAAAAATATGTTTAAAATCAATTTTAATTCTGCTCAAACAGTCTGTGAAAAAAATTTCCGCATTATCCGATGAGTATATGCTTGCTTTAAGCGATATCTGTAACATTCATTGCAAATAGGAAACTAGTCGTTGAGGGACACCGTAATACTTACCATCATGGATATGCATAATATAAAATATGAAATAAAACATGTATAAACTATTTATAAAATGCATTGCATTTCGAATAAAATCATGTCTTGATGATGACATAAACATTAAATGCTCTATTATTGAATTACGCAAGAGAAACACCCTTATAACTCTAAAAATGATACTCATATTAACTAACAGTTTACTGCGTCGGATTAAGCGTCAATTAAAATATATCTTTGAATTGAAATTTGAATGAAATGCATGGTCATGAAAAATCCAAGAGTGTGGAAAATGCGATTACAAATATCTCGGCAACTCATTATCCGATCGACTTCATTCTTTAGCAAAATTTGTTTTTTATTGTCTTTTATATTCACCAGTTTCAAAAATGAATTTTGAAAATTTTTATATACCTTTTATCAGAACGAATATTTCGAGAGTCCGAAAGAAATAGTTCTGGATAATCGAGGCTACTGAAATTCAATAAAATTCTTCTCATTATTATATACTAAGTACATATCCAATTCCAAGTATCTATCTCAATTTGTTCGGGAGATAGAGCGTTTACAGACACACACACATTCGCATAGATAGACAAACGACATTTTTTTTAACATGTTTTTCAGAAACTACAGTGTCTGAAGCGTGTAAATCCGTCACTTTTTTTTTCGATTTTCAAAACGATTACAAGATTTACCCTATGCTACTTATGATGAGTAAGTATGGAAAAGGAAATTGTCCTCATTAAACGGGGGTGCATTAACGAGAATCCACTGTATAACTGTTCAGCTTTCTTGATGTTCAAAGACATGGAATGGGAAGATTCAGTTCTAAAAATTTCCTATATTTATATTGTAAACAGTTATTATAACACATTTTTTAATTTTATAAAATATTAAAAGCAATTTTTAAATAAATAGTTTGAGTAGAGTTGTATATATTCTATAAAATACCTATAAAAACCGATTTAGTTTATTAATTTTAACTAGGGCTTCCAACTCGGCAACGATGAAATAAACATATGTGAATCTCAAGAGAACATAAGTCAAAACCATTTTTTAATGAAAACTAATAGATTTTTTAAAGTTAATATATATATTTTAGATTGTACACATAAAACACAAAAAGGCACTTTTATATGAAAAATATTAACATTGTATTCAAATAAAAAATTGAAATAAATTAAAAGCGATAGTTTTGTATTAACTACATTTTAGAAGTTAATAGCCGAAGAAATTGCCACAGATGTCGCTATTTACAGCTTTTTCATTATGATAATTCCAGTAGTTTAAACGAATAGATAGATTACATGTCTGTTAAATTTGTTTTTACCTATAATATTATATTTACTTATTGATGAAGTTTTAATTTCGTTACCAAATATTAGCCGGAAACAAATTCTTAAATATTTAAGTGCAAACGGTTAAACTTTCGTAATCGAACTGCACGCGATAGAGATAGATTTAAAAGAAATTCATTCTTGAAAATTATTTTAAAAACCATAAAATGTCAGTAAACTGAGATACAGTTTTGAAACAAACTGCATTTGAAAGAACTTTTTCCCCTATTCGACGGTGTAAAAATAGAAATTGTGCGATGTTTAGAAAATTCAAAAACTGCAGTAAAAGGGAAATTTATACGAGCGACTATGTATAGCTATTCCTCAGTTAAACGGCGCATGCGTCATACCTTGGCGATAATCTCATATCTGAGAAGTCGACTAGTTTGGCAATTTATCACTTGTTTTGGCGAATAGACTTTTACTTTCTAGTCAAAATATGATAAAAAATTCCAAAACAATATAATATACGATATGACTTAATTAGTTAAGTTATGAGAAAATAATGAGATTGCTATCACAAGATGTATAAAGTTTTTTAATTGTTTTCACAGATGTATATAATAAATGCTAAGTTTCTAGCAGTGTAACTAAAAATAAGTTTTTGAGGCTATTATATGAAAATAGTTTTCTATATCATTTTATGAGATACTATTATAGCATTTAAATGGATATTTTATTTTAATTATTTAACAATATCTCTTAAATAGTACTAAATATTAAAATTTCATTAAAAGTATTTGATTTTAAATAAAAATTACAAGGCAACTTATAACAAATTAATAAGTAAAGATAGAAAAAATAAAACTCTTCATAATGATAATAATAGTCATAATAATCAAGGATAACTTTAAAAGAAGAGAACTTCAAATTTATTTCTGCAAATTTTATATCTTCTGCAAGTTTTATATTTATAAAAGGACTAGCTTAGGAGGTTTATTATTGCATTTTAATAAATGTTTATTTTAATTATCAAAAATAGCTTAAATGAATTTTAAAATTTAATTACTGAAATTTATTTAAAATTAAATTCTATTTAATTTAATACAATTTAAATTTAATAAAAAATTAATTTAAAAAAAATTAAACGTAATTATAATTTAAATTTAATAAAAAATTAATTTTAAAAAATTAAACGTAATTATAATTTAAATTTAATAAAAAATTAATTTTAAAAAATTAAACGTAATTATAATTTAAATTTAATGTAATTATCTAATTGACAATAAAAGTAATAAAGATCGACTGCTCTTTATTAACTGACTTAATAAAAATCAAAACAAAAAACTAAATGCGTCAGCGAGTACAGAACACGCAACCTTACGATTACAACTCCAACAAAGCCTCAAACATCCCATGCTTTAACCACTAAGCCAGATCGTCGACAACACGATTCTATCAACAAAGCAGGTGCCTGCTATACACAACACAAGTCGACGGCAGAAAGCAACCCAAGAATTAGTTGACCAGGCCGTTGCCACCGTCAATGTGACGTTAGAATTATTCCCGAAAGTGTTTTTGCTTTATAATATGGATAAAGAAAATATTTCTAATATTTATTTAATGATTGAATAATTTTTCTACCGCATTCTTAAAAATTCAAGACAAATGCTTTGAAAGGTGAATTTTCGTTAATTCATATTTGCGATCATAAAGGATTAAACTAAAAAAATACCTCTCAAAATTGTTTATAGATAAAAAATAATCGAGAAGAAATATTGAAATTCCTCATTTTTAGGCATAAGGATTTTTTCCCGCTATGTGTGCCAGGGTTGCCACTTTGACCTCCTTTATTATTCAGAAATTCCGAATTCATACCAGAAATTCCGAAAGAAGAACGTTTAATCTATTTATAACCACAAAATGTCTGTAATTAAATTACTATTCGTAATTTCTAGTATGAATTCCGAATTTCTGAATAAATAAGGGAAGCCATGCTGCCAACACTCATGTGTGCGAGAGGTTTTGCATTTTAAAACATTTTAACAAACGTTTAAATCGAGGTGTTTTTTTTCTAAATACTTTGCGACATTTTGAGTATAAATGGGATCGAAGAATTAAGCCTGTTTAGTTTCTATGAATTGAATAGTTCGTGTTTTTATACAAATATGAAATCGGCTGGGTCTTGTGTTGAACATTTCGGAATCTCTTTGATTTGATCTCGACTTTTGGAAATCCGATACTATCTCGGTAGCTTCAGTCGTGCTTTTACAAATCTATCTTTAAAGTAAAGTTTGAATAAAGAGATCGTTAGTGAAGTTTGAAAATGTGAGTTCATTTATAATTCATTGATAAACTTACATGGCGTTTGTTGTAAGAACCTTTGTAGGCATTGAGATTGTAGAGGACTAAGAGTTAATTAGAATAATAAATGGATTTATTAATCTAAATTGAGTACTAGTGTGAATGCTGGTTAATTGAATACTCGTGTGATTCTTCAAGCAATTGCAAAATGACTGAGGAAAGCACTAAACGAAAACTTTCACACGTTTAAAATAAACATTTTCAAACTATATAATTCAAACTATATAATTCATTGATAAACTTACATGGCGTTTGTTGTAAGAACCTTTGTAGGCATTGAGATTGTAGAGGACTAAGAGTTAATTAGAATAATAAATGGGTCTATTAATCTAAATTGAGTACTAGTGTGAATGCTGGTTAATTGAATACTCGTGTGTTTCTTCAAGCAATTGCAAAATGACTGAGGAAAGCACTAAACGAAAACTTTCACACGTTTAAAATAAACATTTTCAAACTATATAATTCAAACTATATAATTCATTGATAAACTTACATGGCGTTTGTTGTAAGAACCTTTGTAGGCATTGAGATTGTAGAGGACTAAGAGTTAATTAGAATAATAAATGGATTTATTAATCTAAATTGAGTACTATTGTGAATGCTGGTTAATTGAATACTCGTGTGATTCTTCAAGCAATTACAAAATGACTGAGGAAAGCACTAAATGAAAACTTTCACACGTATAAAATAAACATTTTCAAACTAAACTCCGACTGTAATATGATGATTATTCTTATTTTAATAAATGGTGTTTATTGGTAAATTGTCATGCAAAAACATCTTGAAAAATATTTACTTATATTTTCATAGAATAAATATAAATGTTATACTATGCTCTACTAAATTACGGCAACGTGATGTTTTTGGAAATTATTTTGAAAAAGCTTTAGTTATATTTTGGAATTTATTCTATTAATTGTAAGACATGTTACACGTTTGAATAATTATTTAATTGTATTATCTTCTTTTAATAGGTGAGTGTCTAAATATGATGCTTCTCTACAAATATGCTTTGAAAAATGTAAGTAGAAATAGCATTGTGTTTGTAAATAACAATAAATGTGTTTAAATTACTTTATTTACTAAAGCAAAAGTTAAATAGAAATCATAACAATGATAACAGAAGGCTATAAATCTACATCTCGTCATAATTTCTGTATCGTGATCTAATTGCGAAAATGCAGCCAAATTTTGTATAGTGATTAAAAAAGACGGGGAACGAAGGATTTCACGATAAATATAGTTCCAAAGGTTACCGCTAGGTGGAAATGTGGCGCTGTGTAATAGAAAATAGAGTTTTAAAAAGGCAGAATCAATACTGAAATAAAAATTATTATTTAGCACGTTAGTTTTATTTCGGTATTGATTCTGCATTTTTAACTCTCTTTTCTATAGCCAACGCCATTTTTCTACCTAGCGGTTACTTTTAGAACTAAATTTATTTTCGCGGAATCCTTTGTCTCCGTCTATCTACAAAATTTGACTCCTCTCTCACAATTAGATCGCGCTACAGAGCACGCTGAGTACCGCAACTTTAATTATGGCCACCCTGTATATAAATAAAGAAAGATATCGACCTTATTTTTATCTTTACTTTGATGTTTTATGTTTATTTTTAAGGAATTAATTAAAAATCATCTATCAACAACAATGCATTAACGCCAGCAAGACAAATCACGAATCTTAATTAGATTCATATCATTATGAACAACAATGCAATTCATTAGATGTAAAGAAAATACATAACGCAATAAAGTTATTTCTAAATTAGTAAAAGTATTTCGTATTCAGTTAAAAATTGTGAATGAGAAATTTTACATTTTCTATACTCTTGGTGTATACTAATGAAGTACGACAAATTATGTTTTAAAGTAACATGTACTTCCAGAGGAATTCGTGTAAAAAATATATTGTATCTATAGTGGAATAAAAGATTGATTCCGAACCTAAAAGTGTATCAAAAGTAACGAAACATGTGAAAATTTTTGTAATAACTTATTTTTGTCAAGTGCTGCACATGTGGGAATGATCGTACGACCGGAAGGAAAAAGGATTACCCGCTGCTAACTCTGTCGCAAATCATCATATAAAAATATCACTGGTATTAACCGATTAGAAATAACGCCTACTAACTAATTATATATTTATTGAGATTGTAATAAGCGTTAAAATGTTGATTACTAACATCTAATTTTGACATCATATTTCTCTTTTCGCCAAATTTTATCTGCGGACACCAAACGGGAAGCCGTTCGGTCAAGTAGTTTACGGATTATGCAGATTATCTGGATGGTGCTACCAGTGTCCGATATGACAGATACATTCAAAATTAAAAAAATATATATATATTAAAATAATTAAATCTAACTACAATAATTTTAAAAGTAGAATTTTTCTAGAAGGTTGGTTTACAAGATTACAGCGATCTCCGCTAAATGAAGCATACACAATTCAACCAGAATGTATGGTCTTACTATGACATATACTTTGCGACCTAATATCTTGGCGATTTAATATTTCAAATGCATAATTTTGAAGGTGAACATGTGTAAACAACAGCTTAGATTTGAGATTGATACTGAAGAGTGCTTGTATAAAGCTTGAAACGTCTACTGTAATTTTTTTTTAATATTTGTTATTAATGTGTTGTTTTTACTTTTATTAAATGTCTGATTTTAAACGTATTTTTCATTTTGAGGTTCTTATGCAGACGTAATATCATTAGTTATTTTAAATTGTTAACAGCTAAGTTGGAAAGTGTTAAAAATAAGCTGAAAAATAGCATCTTGTCAAAAATTTATTTCCGCGTTTTATAATGTTGTTTCTCTAACTTAATGAAGAAAATATATTAAATGTAAGCTCAAAACAAAAACTTTTAGGATATATTCACATCATTATCATGAACAAACGCATTCCCTGTAGGTAGGGGGAAGCGCATTACGCAATACATTTGTTTCTAAATTAGCTAAACAGGATTTTGAAGTGAAGCATTTTATATTTGTCTTACAAACTACTAATGAAAAATTCTTTCCTATAGTGTAAAATTTTAATTTGTGCTCAAGATTTTGTCTGTGTACTTTTTTAAGCGACTGAAAAAAATGCAGAAGCTTAACTTTTCGGAAGCTTTGTTTATGTATGTATACATTTTCGAAAATTTCTCAACAACCACAATATAACTTTTTACACTGAAAGTTTCGTAAGAAGTTTTAATCTGAAAATAGGCATTGTATCATATATAACTCTTTTATAAGAGACACGTCAAATATTTTATTACATGATTCTCTACTGCGTGAGCAATGATGGAAGTTATAATATATTTAATATATAATTCTTACCCTTTTATTTCCAAAGAATACTCTTTTATTTATAAAGGCTAAGTGCATTTATAAAAAAGAGCTCGGCGACATATGACCAATGAATTTGAATTATTTAGGAGGGTTTTGTACAAATACTAGCGAATCTGACGTTCTTTTTCAGATTGACTGATTAGAACTATAGATCTGAAGCTAAAAGAAAGAGTCGTCATTGAATTTCTAGCAGAAGAAGGTTGTCACCTAAGGAAATCCATAATCGCTTGAAGAATATTGATGAAAAAATATGTGTGTTTTTATAGTTTATGTGAAAATAAATATGTATAGAAGAGAAATAATTTTTGCTATAACAAAATTGGAGAAAACCATGAGGGAGGGATTTTAGTGCAAAAAATTTTTTCAGCGACTTTCAAAATTGGTGTTATAGACTTATGACTATATCATTTTGATTTTGTTTTTCTGTCCATACAGTATCTATCAGAATCGAATAAATATATTTAAAGTGAATTAAAATATATATGGAAATATATATTTAGAGTAAACGAAACTAACCTTGGAAAACCGAACTGAAAAATAAAATTATGCAATATCAAAAATATATAAGAGGACAAAAGAGATACAACAAAATAGAAATATAGAATTAGAAATATAGAAATATAGAAATCAAAAGTATATTTAAAAGTACTTTAGTAGTTTGGCAGGAATTAATTAAGTTTATTAGTACATGTGAAAATGAATATTAGTATGAATATTAGTACTTTGGGATGAAATAAACTTTTCCTTCGATCTTTAGTATTTGAGTTACATTATGCGATATTTTATATTTTTATTTTTTATTTTTTTGCAAACAGTAGGAGAAAAAATTAATTAAACATTCTGAAAGTAAATAAATAGATATTATAGGAGAAATACTTAATTTTAATCTTAGTTTAGTGTTTTATAATTTCACTTTAATATATAAATTCACTTATAATCCGTGATATCAGTGATAATAGATTTTTCGTGATCGTTAGAATTTCTTATCTATAAAAATAGAAGATTTTACTAAAAAAAGTAACATATTTTCCATTACTGATAAATTTACGGTAAAGTCTGACATCGAATATTAGAAATCGCTTCGTTGGAATGAAAATTGTTTTATTATTATTATTATTATTATTATTATTATTATTATTATTGAAGACATTTTCCGAGGTTGACACCTTTGCCTTAATGACTTAAGAAAGAAAATATGTGGTAATCCAAAAGACATTTAAGAAATAAAAATTCATTAATTTTAAAAAATTTAGAATCATGTTGTCACATAAATACACAATAAAACAAAATTTATTGCTACAAAAAAAAAAGAAAAAGAATGAAAAAAGAACAGCTACATTTATCACTGTAGTGGTCCTAAAATTGCTGTCTGGCATTATTTAAGCCATTATATGACAGAAATTACAGCAAAATTCTTTTTCGGTTCTCTGCAAAAGACCTTGTTGTGTCTGACATCTATTTGCATAGTCAAATCAGCCACATCCATCAAATGGAACACATGTAACCCTAATTGTGTTGAGAGCAATCTTGTGCCGCTGTACAAACTACCAACACAGCTGAAACGTTACTTGTTCATGACAAATGTAATTATATTTGAAATGTAACACCGATATTTAAAAAAAAATACCATGTCAAGTGCCATATCAGCTACATTCATCAAATGGAACATATGTAATATTATATGTATTGAGATATATCATCTGTCGCTGTACAAACTACCAACACAATTGAAACGTTCATGACAAATGTAATTAATTATATTTGAAATGCAGTACTGTTATTTAAAAATTGTCTGCCAAATCCACCACATCCGACAAATGGAACATATGTAACCTTAGTTGTAATGAGAGCTATCCTGTGCTGCTGTACGAACTATCAACACAACTGAAACGTTACTTGTTGATGGCAAATGTAATTATACTTGAAATGCAATGCCGTTATTTTAAAAATGCCAAGCCAAATGCCTGTCAAATACGTCACATCGCCAAATGAAACATGTCTAATCCTAGTTAATGCTGTACAAACTGTCAATAAAACTGAAACCTAAATTGTTGATTGCAAATGTAATTATATTTGCGATGCAATACCATTATTTTAAAATTACTATACTATTCTGTACGTTTCTTTGAAAATCAAATGGTGGTACTGTCTATACTTTTTAAACTGTTAAATTATAATTTCTTCTGTGTCTTTTGCATAACTCGGTACATAAAATGTCACCTACTACAAAAATAATCCCAAATTATAAAATCAAATAATTCCAGGCAATAAAGACATTCTCTGCAGGTAGTGAAAACATATTCGGTGTTTCTAATTTAGTAAAAGTGTTTCCTACTCCCTTAAGTAATCTAAAGGGAGACATTTTATCGTTTGTTCTACAGACTATTAATTAAGTATTCTCATCTACCTTTAAAAGATTTTCAATGGAGTTGAAATTTTAATTTATTTTCTTTCTTAGACAATTCAATTTTACTTACAAGGGAACGTGTTCCCAACCCGGGAATTCTAAAACTTATACACTGTAAGAATATGTAGGGCTCGTTGGAGATATGTAATTCGCAATTATTTTTTGTTTCCAAATTCATTTTAATGGGATAAATTTTACGCCGGAATTTTTTCCCACTTTATAATATTACTCTTTAATGGTAAGAGATAGACAAAAGTTTTGCATTAAAAGTTGTTTCTTTTTAATAGTTCTGTCAAAAGCTAACAAATCATCAATTTTAATGACATCTAAAATTTTTTGGACCAAAAATTTTAAAAAAAATCAAAATACACATTTTGTAAACTACCAGATACAGTAAAACTTCTAAATAACAGACACCTCGGGAGCGCGGAAATGGTCCGTTATTCTGAGGTGTCCGCTATTGGGAAAACCTCAGAAATTCAAAAGAATCATTAAAAAAGGCTTAATATTTCATTATTTGGCTTTTATATGTTTGAAAACCCCTAATATATGATTAATTAAAAATTTAAATTATTTTTTAAGCAATAAAACTGAAATGAAATTGTACATACATTTATCGACTGTAGATTCTTGCGAAAAATTCTGGTACAAAAGTTTGCTTTTGCTTGCGATTACATGTATTTTGTTTTTCTATATGAGGTTTTAACTCTGTCAGTAATTTTAATCCCTCTGGATCATATTTTTTAATTTAAAAAAATGTGTAACTGCTCACTGAATTTTGCCGCTTCTTGGCAATTATCGATATTAGAGGAAACATCTCCAGTTTCAGTACCTGATTCATCATCACTAATTGAATCAACTTTTATCGAAGATTCTGATATATATATGACATCCGTCATGTTGTAACTCTCTTATTTATGAACCGATTTGGGTATAACTGAGTAGGTGCTTGGGACATACCAAGGTCGTTGGCGAGCTTCATCCGCCACCTTGTTTCAAAATGGCGGCCATTTAAAAAAATTTAATTTTTTAAAAATTCAAAAAGATGTACAAAAAAATTATAAATTGAAAAAATTGTTCTATTAAGTCTTAGAACGTGATTCAAGGATTCTGGAACATATTTTATTTTGGCTATATCTTAACAAATGGCTTAGATATGGCCGTTTGAAATTCTAGGGTGGCTGAGATTTTGAAACAATCTGATATTTGTTATGCTGTAACTCTTGTATTTATGAACCGATATGAATGTGACTGATCATGTGTACAGAACATACAGACTAAGGTCTCGACCAAGTTCGTTGGCCAGCTTCATGTGCCATCATTTTTCAAAATAGCGTCAAGTTAATTTTTTTTTATTTTATAAAAAATTCAAAAAGATGTATGAAAAATTATAAATTGAAAAGGTTCCTTCCGTTAAGTGTTAGATCGTGATACAAGGATTCCGAAACATTTTTTGTTTTGGCTTTATCTGGCTGAGATATGTCAATTGAAATTCTAGGCTGGCTGACCTTTTGAAACAATCTGGTTTTTGTTATGCTGTAACTCTCATGCTGAAATTCACATTCAAATGCAGTATTAACGGAAACCGGGATTGAATCTTCTATAATCAAGAACCAAGCATTTTTGCTTCGGGTGTTTGAGTAAAATGAGTGGAACTTTTAAAAACATGTACTATGAAAGCTACCTTTTCCTCCCGGTACCGGCCGGAAGGACTTTTTCACTTCTTTTAGGTAGCTTTCATTACAAAAAGCTATAAATTCATAAATTAAAGTATCTTGTTAAATTACTCGCTCTGTTCATTATTTTGAATCATTTTTATGTAGTTTTCATTACAAAAAAGCTGCCTATTGCAGCCGTTCGCAGGAAAGCAATTCCAAAAAATTTTGGTATATTTTCACTGATCATGACCCCCAGACCCCGAAATCATACTCCGTTCAAATGTATCAAATGTACCGTTCATATATATATATATATATATATCTGACATTTGTCATGCTGTAACTCTCGTACTTATGAACCGATTTGGATATAACTCAGTATGTGCATAGGATATTCCAAGGTCTCGACCAAGGTCGTTGGCCAGCTTCATCCCTATCTTGTTTCAAAATGGCGGCCAGTTAAATTAAAAAAAATAAACATAAAAAAGATGTACATAAAATTATAAATTGAAAGAGTTGTTTCTTTTAAGTGTTAGATCGTGATACAAGGATTCCGGAGCATATTTGTTTTGGCTTTATCTTAAAAAATGGCTGAGATGTGGCAGTTTGAAATTCTAGGGTGGCTGACATTTTGAAACAATCTGATTTTTATTTTGCTGTAACTCTCGTATTTATGAAGCGATATGAATGTGACTGATTGTGTATACAGGAAATACCAAGGTCTCGACCGATTTCGTTAGCCAGCTTCATCCGCCATCTTGTTTCAAAATGTCGGCCATTTAAATATGTTAAAATTTTTAAAAATTCCAAAAGATCGACAAAAAAAATATAAATTGAAAAAGTTGTTTCCCTTAAAGGACACAAGGATTCCGGATCATTTTTTCTTTTGACTTTATCTTAAAAATGGCTGAGATATGGAAGCTACCTTTTCCTCTCAGTACACGCCGGAAGGACTTTTTGTAATGAAAGCTACCTAAAAGTACTAATATAAAACTATTTTTTGTTCCTTTTCTAAAAAAATTTATTTCTCTATTTACTTTTATTTAACTTTTAATGGCATTTTAGAATTTTTTTAGACATTATTTTTATAGTTCAATTTTCCATAGTTTTAAGAAACAAAATAACAATATATATATATATATTGACTTTTTCAATTTATATTTTTTTTGTCGATAACATATAATATATATATATATATATATATATATATATATATATATATATATATTGGTATTATACATTTTTTTAATTGTTTAATAAAGAAACTATTAAAAATACATACAAAAACAAAAAAAATATAAATTCGCATGCTCGTCATAAAGTAAAAAACTTCTACAAATTATATATATATATATATATGTGTGTGTGTGTGTGTATATATATCGCGTGGTAAAGCTTTTTCTAAATTAACAAAATTATCACCTGCTCACTTCAGCGATATGAAAGAAATTATTTTACATCGTGTTCCGCGGTCTGGGCATGAAATAATACTTAAATGTACTTTTTTAAGATTTTCATTTAAAGTATTAATTTTTGCCTTTATTAGACACTGTTATAGACAAGTAAAACTTATTTAAATAAACTAAATCCAGTTTATTTTATTAGATTAGGCTTATTGTTAGCTTCAGTCGGCAAACATTCTGAGTGTATTTTTTAATCTGATAGATAGAATAATATTTACCTAAACAAATTTCGAGAAAAACAAAGTGCATAAGAATTGCCACTTTATTTTAGAATTTTGCAACGTTATTCTAATACCTGAATAAAGATACCATACAAAAATGCTAACTTAAGAAAATATCAGACATATTTCTTCAGGTGTAGAAAAAAAACATATTATGCGATAAATCTCTTCTAAATTAGCAAGAGTGTTTACTACTCACTTTAGAAATCTGAACGGAGACATTTTAAAACTTATCTTTTAGACTTCTAATGAAGTAATAGTTTCTAGGTTGTAAGATTTCCATTTAATTTAAAACTTTCATCTGTTAGATGTTTAGACAAATGAAATTTATTCGAACGAAAAATAAAAATTATTTTTATTAGATTATTTGTATTATTAACTTCACACTCTGTAAAAATTTTCCGCTTTATCTTTAATCTCATAAACAAAATAATAATTGATTAAATAAATTGTGAGGAAAAGAAATTAAACAGCAAGTTCTCTTTTGTAAATTCTTTCCTAAATATTTTACAATATTATTTAATTCGTTTCATGAAGATAACATGACAAATGCCATCTTAAAGAGAATAAGTTTAAATTCACATTATTTTTATCAAAGAAGGCATTTTTTTCTCCATATAGAGAAAATGGAGAAATGGAGCGCAATAAAACTGTTTTTAAATTAGCGATTGTGTTTCGTATTCAATCCCAGAAATCTAAAGCGAGACATTTTACATCTTGTTCTTCAGCCTATTAATTAGACTACATTTTCTGTTGTTGTAAGATTTTCCTTCAAGTTAAAACTTTTGTCTCTTTAGGCAAATTAAAAAAATAAATGGAATTATAGTATTAATTTTATAAGATTGTTTTTATTATTACATTCTGTCTGTAAACATTCTTCACTTCATTTCAGATAGAAATTACCAACTTAAAGCAAAAATCAGACATTTCTCTGCAGGTGTATAAAAAAAATATATTATGCAATAAAACTGTTCTAAATTAGCAAGAGTGTTTACTACTCGCTTTAGAAATCTGCCGGCGATATCTCTTTAAATGTTAATGTATATTAAAAATTAAATTATTATAATATGAGCAAATCGTGTGTATATGGAAATTTTATCTTAAAAACGACTCTAATGATTTTGATGAAATTTTTTAATCTTAACAGTTCAGGGTCAAGCTAATTTTATCCCAAAAACGGCTCGAACTATTTTGACTAGATTTTGTATCCCATTGTTTTGGATTACAAGATGACCACTGGGCTGGTCAATTCGATAAGTGGGAAATTTTGAGGTCACTACGGGTCAAACTAATTTTATTTGAAAAACGGATCTAACGATTTTGACTGAATTTTATAACTTACAATTTTGGGACTGGGTTCAATTTTGGGATTAACATGTTCGAGAAAATCCGATTGGTTGAACATTTTTGGGTCACTACGGATCCAGCTAATTTTTATCTAAAAAACGGCTCTAACGATTTTCACTAATGTTTTTGTATTCTACCGTTTTGGGGTACGAAAATACCATTGGGCTGGATCACATGTTCGTGAAACTTCGATTAGTGGGTCATTTTGGGGTCATTACGGGTCAATCTAATTTTTTTTTAACCTAACGATTTTGACTAAATTTTGTATACTACCGTTTTCAGTTGCGAAAAAACCGTTGGGCTAGGTCACATGTTCGAGAAAAATCGTACCGAGCACAGCTTCGTTTTCCCAGCTAGTTAATATTAATTAATTAAATAAATATTAAGAAAAAAAAAGCAAAAAATATATTCTTCGCTGTGAAAATGTACTTTCAAATTTACGATCTTATTTCAATGGCTTAGTGAAGATAACATACTAAAAATTAAAACTTGACGAAAAAAAGAACGAAAAATCATGTATCAGGCAAAGATTATAAAATATTCCCCAACCCTAACAGAATATTATTAATTGATTTAATAAATTTTGAAAAAAAGAAAATAAATAATATATTCCTTCCTCTTTGTGAAAAATTTCTTTCAAATTTACAATCTTATTTCAATGGCTTAATGAAAATTTCACAGTGAAAATAAAAACTTGAAGAAAAAAAGAACGAAAAATCATGTATCAGAAAAAGATTATGAAACACTTTCCAACACTAACATAATATTATTAAGAAATTTCATTGTTATACAATGGAATCGATCATAGTCCGTCCTGTAACCGAATTCTTGTGTACGTCTCTGTAAATGGAAGATGAATGTCACGCACGCAGAGAACATTATGTAGTGCACCGCAGTGATCCTTTTTAATTTCATTATATTTTAACTATCATAACATCCTTAAAATGCGTAGAGAACGAGTTTTCTTCTTCGTCATAATGTAATAGAATTTTTTGTGTGTCCCTGTAAACGATCTATAAATACTATTTATTAATTACCCCGGTGAAAGCATGTTTTATAAATACTACTTCAGTGATGCATATTAATTTCATTATGTTTGAAGTATTGAAACGTCATTACATAGCAACCGGAAACGATTTTCTCCCTTGACCATAATGTAACGGAATTTTTTTGTGTGTCCCTGTAAACGAACTACAAATGCTACACATTTCACTTTTCATAACGAACATTCTACAGAATCATATATTTTGAATAAAGCATCAATAACATATAAAAATTACATTGAAATGCGAGTATATTTATAAGAGTTAGAATACAGCCAGACATTTTCAATTTTGATGGAAAGTGTTAGAAACAAAGTATAAATTCACATATCTCTGCTAAGAGAGTTATTTTCTTCAGATAGGGAAAACTTATAATGCAGTAAAATTGTTTTTAAATTAGCAAAAGTGCTTGCAACATAGTTTAGCTGTCTGAAAGTAGGCATTTTATATAGTGTTCTTTAAACCAATGTATTTCCAACATTATTACCTCACTGGACACTTAAACCAATAATTAAACCATCAATAGTCGCGTGTCGGTCTTTTTGCTGCCCATATCAAGAATTTTCTCTTAGCCCACCTCCCCCCCCCTTATATATATATATATATATATATATATATATCGCTAACCAGTCCCCTACCTACCGAGCATGGGTGCCTAGCTTGACGAATTAGTACCTGGGCGCGGGGCGATATTCGCCTGATCACAGCGTGGCTGTGATCCACCTGACAAGAGCCTTGTTGTCATCGCTGCTGTGCTATCAAGTGGTTTGCTACAGTTTCCTTTGTCTGCCAGTTCAAGGTTTCTATTTAACTGTTTTGAATTGGCAGATTAAAATTGAAAAAAACCTAAAGAAGAGACAGGAATTGGTTTCGTAATTTAGAACCTTGATCAGGTAAGAAGACCTTCATTTGACTAGGCACCTCTGGAGGCATAATTCATAGGAAACTTAAAGACTTTGCTCTCACGACTTATTTTGCATGCACCATGCGCCATTAGCGCAAATGGCTTTACATATTTACAATGTTGGTTGGCTTGTCACGTTCATGGGAAGTTGTCGCTGTAGTGTGTGTAGCTTCTATGGGCTCACCCCTGTTGTAGTTTTTTTTTACTATTATTATTGGTTGGGTTTTTGTTTCTATCTTGGTGAATTGGTAACTCTACCTTGTGCTAGTACTGGTTATCACATTTTGAAACTTGGTCTTCTTGCGAGAGTTTCACTGGTTATTATTTCGTGTGTTTTGTCACATTGTAACTTTTGTTACTGGTGGTTGTCACATTTCTGGATGTTGCACATTCAATTTAGTTGGTTTTGTCACTTTAACTCACCCGTGCATTATAGCTGGGAGTTTTTATTTTTATTTTTTCTTTCGTGAATACGCGTAATGGGATCAGTTCATTGAATCCTAAGGGTTGTCATCACTGCTTTTGAATTTTGTGCAACTTGGTTGATTTGTTATTTGAGAAATTTGACGTACTAATGGAGTGGAGCTTGTTCCGTGACCGTTAGCTCGTCATTTACCTATGAGGCGACATTCACTGGATAAGACACTATTTTTTTCTCTATTATCTTTCTTTGGCAGGTGTGCTTTTTGCATTCACCAATTAATTACATTGTTGTGTTTTGTTCACTTTTTGTTGATTATTTGACTTCATCAGTTGGTGACACTCAGTCCGTCACTGATGACTTCAACTTCTCACTAGTACTGAAAAGAAACGAATGTTTTGACGTTGCAAAGAGGTTCCGCTGCTACTTTTTTTAAAAGATATATTAGAATGTATACTTACCAAAAGGGGGCTTTTGAGGGTGGGTAATGCTATTTAGAATCTCGCTTCTGGGACGGTGATATGAGATAGATGTTTTCTATTAACCATCTGATCACTGCTCTTGCATTTTTTTGAACAAGGTTTTTTTGTTCGATAACTTGTTGTGCCATATTCTTTCTTTGCTCGGTGTGATATGGATCATATGGAATGACTGAGTTAGTGAGCAGGTTGAAAGATAGCGTTTGTGGTTTCCCAATTCCACACATGAGTAGTTTGGTGCGTCTTTGCGCTTGAACTTTTGCAGGTTGTCCGGGAATGCTCCGCTATCCGTGTACATTTGACTTAGTAGATTGCAGCTGATGATTCTGCGAGAGTCTGCTTTTGTGAAGTACTCAAATGTGTTTTTGCTCGTCTCCTCATAATTCGACTAAAACTATCATTGTTTAATAGTGAGTTCTTTTAGCTTTCTTTTTAAGTTTGATATCAGTCTTTCTAGGTGGAATGGTATTTGTTTAGTTTGGAGAGCGGTTAAACGAAATACGGAGGATGTGCAAAAATAGGAGTAGTTAGAGAAATGAGTCAGTTAGAGAAGGAAAGTGACTTCGGGATTTTGCTTATGGAGCACAGATTTTGGAAAGTTTTAACTTTGTAAAAGTTATTTTATTTGGCGTAAGTGATTCTTTAGCGGACTTCTACTACACTGTTAAAAATAATCTGAAATTCACGGGTATTTTTTTCCTGAATTTCACAGAAAAAGTCCCTTTTTGCGACAAAAGGGTATTTTGTGTTAAAAAACGGAAATTTCCTGATATTTCCTGCAAACAACAGAACGGACGGAGACGAAATGGGTCAACGGAGATATTCCATTATCTGCTGCATATTTATTTTCAGTGTTTAAAAAACTGACACGTTGCTGCACACAAAAACTAAAAATTCAATAAATTAAAATTTCGAGTTTATTTAAAACAACAACAACAACAAAATAATGCTTTCGAATTAAAAAAAGTAACAATTTTCCCATTCTTTTAAAATTATTTCCAATTTATTTTTTAAAATTATAAAAATATAGTCGCACTTAAAATATATTCTAAACAAACAGATTAATAATATATATATAATAGTTAAATATAGTGAAAAAAAAATCGATTTTACTCAAAAAAAGCAACAAATAAAAATAATGCTTTCGAATTAAAAAAAAAATAATAATAATAATAACAATTTTCTCATTCCTTTAAAATTATTCGAAATTTATTTTTTAAAGTAATAAAAAGCACTCGCACTGAAAATATATTCTAAGCAAACACATTTAAAAAGTGTATAATAGTTGAAAAAAAAAATCGATTTTCTCAAAAAAGCAAACATTTTTTATCGAATTTATTTCAAAATATAATATTCATATTTTACATCTATCAATCAAATTAAAAATATATAATTCATGTTTTTATCCTCTATTAATATTACAATTTTAAAACATCAACATCATCTCATAACGAAATCCCCCCGCAATTAACTTCAAAATTACCAAGCTTCTAAACCCCAAATTGTTTAAGTTCTAAGCCGCCATTGTGAAAAATCCCATATCATCATTTCAAACTGCTACTCTAACCAGCGCCCACTGGTCTAATCGGCAAGACACTTGATTCGGGGCATTGTCACCCCTGGCTCAAACCCAGTGTCGGGCAGAAAAGTTCTTGAACACAATAGTCCTCAGATGGCAGCACAAATAGCGATGTAATTTTTTAAAACCGAGTTTATTCAAAACGGAAAATTTATTTTCCTGTCAGTGCTGCCAGAGATATTTCCGTGATTTCTGAGAGCGTTAACGGAAAGTTACCGCTTCTGAAAACGGAGTTCGTCCTTCTTTTATCTTTCAAAACGGAAAATCTACTAACGGAACGGAAAAAGTACGGCAACTTTGCTGCCAGTAGTTTTACCGTGAATTTGAGGATTTATTTTTAACAGTGTATCATGGAAACTAATCTGTGGTTTTGGGGTAAGCTATCTTGTATGCCATAATTTTCGAGGTGCTTATTTATTTAGCAGTATAATAAAATTAATTATTAAGGCATCCCTAAAAAATTATAATAAATATATTTATTTTGAAGCATGGTTACATTTTTAGTTGCAATTTTACACAAAATAACTGATCTGTAGAGCTAATGTACTCAGCTCATTCTCATACCATCAGCAATGATTTTTTTATAACAAATATATTTAATGTATTTAAAACTTGAGTTATGTTTTTAATTTGTTGAATTAACTTATTTATACTTCTGCGATAACTGGACTGCCAATCGATTCCAGGGTTCACATTCGATCTGGCTAAGATTAATATAAGTTATAATTAAACTTAAGCAAAATTATGACTAAAATAAAGCTGAAAGGAAAGAACCAAAAGCGTTGTCCAGCAGCTGGTTGTACATTAACTGAAAAATACGAAAATTACAAATTTCAAGTTACAAGATTTTGATGCAATTGCATAGTAAAATACTTTTATAGAAAGTGACGACATACGGGCACTAAAATTCCATTGGTTGAGAGGATATTGGTAAAATTATGGAGAGTTTGCAATTATTGCCAAGTTAATGTTTGTTTATTTGTCTAACTCGGCTAGTTATCCAGCCGAGAATCGTCAATTTGTATAGTATAGGTTGTTATGGTTAGGACAAAAACTTTTAATACGAGCTTACGCCCAGTACGTATGTTTAGAATTTATGCTCAAAATTTCACATTCTATCATAGTTTATTCATTTACTTTTTTTAAAAGTGCCGAATATATAATTTCATACCGATCAATAATATTAAAATCTTTGAGCTTTTTGATAATAATTTTAGTATTTGTGAAAGTAAATTGCATGAATATTCTTTACATTACATTGTTTTAAGATAACGTAATCTAAAACGTATTAAATCGGTTTATTCAAGCAAAACAAATATAAAATTTATTCACGATTTTGGATATCAGACGATATTCCATTATTTACTATTACATTTCCTATTTCAACAAATTGGAGTAATTTAGTTGCCATCTTTAGAGAAAATGTGTTAAAAGTTACACAAAAAAATTAATATCTCGGAAACCAATTCAAATTTTAAAATCCTAAAAGATTTGATGACATCATCCTTGATTACATGCAGATAAAGGGTGTTTATTTCATTGCACTGCGTTCCGTATTCTAGGAGTATTACTTGCGAAATACGCACAGACAGAATTTTAATATAATAGATTCACATAATCTCAATCAAGAAAGACATTTTCTCCAGATTCAGACAACATACTGCACAATAAAAACTGTTTCTAAATTAGCAAAAGTGTTTCCAACTCACTTCAGAAATCTGAAGGGAGACATTTCATATCCTGTTCTTTAGACTACTAATGAAGTAATAGCTTCTACTCTTGTAGCATTTTTATTTGTGGATAAACTTTTGTCTGTATTTAACAATGTGTCTATGTTTTTGTTTATGTCTATAGCTGGACAAATAAAGCTCATTTATATAAGAATTATTTTAATTTATTTTTTATCACAATTTGTTATTGTCTACACAGGAAAGATTATTTGGTCTGTTGTATTTTTTACTGTTTTGGCTTTTTTTTATTTAAAATATTATATTTACGAATCAAAATGTTGAACAGACTGGTGTGATACATAAATAAAGGATAAAAACTTCTTAACAACACCATACAATTAAGAAATGTGCAAGGCCTTCCGAAATAATTTTATCTTTCTTCTTCACACGCATAGAATATATGCTGCTAGTTTGAAGGAAGGGGCAAGACTATTGTGCTCCTGATCTTTCAGGTGGCCCCTTCTTTCAAAGTGGTACATGTATTTTTTGCGTCTGAAGGTGAAAGAGAAAATTCTTTCAAAAGACCTTGCGCATTTCTTAATTTCATGGTGTTTTTTATAAATTTTTTGCCTTTATTTATTATATTTATAAATATATATTTTTAAGTAATTTTACAGGTGCATATATTTTTTAACAAATCGTAAAAAAAGGAGAAAAATAAATATCTCCGGATAATATCGCACAACTGTAGATAAAAAAATAAAAAGAGGACCTCATTATGTCCGAAAGCATTAAAAAGGTTAAGAATGGGGATAACCTACAATAAAATATTCCACATTTTTCTCTAAAAGTTAGTTTACTTTGAGCAAAAAGTACCCGTAATAGTGGCATAAAACAAAAGGTATCAATTTATTGGTCAAAATTTAATACATCATCTTCAAATTAATCTCCTCCGACTGCAACGCATTTCTGCCAAAGTTTTTTCCAATCATTAAAACATGCCTTAAAGTCGTTTTTGTGAAACCCTTACAGAGTTCATAGAGAATTTTCTTTTGTCGAATTAATGGACTCACAATGTTGACCACAAAGAGGCAATTTCAACCGTGAAAATAAGAAAATGTCACTTGGTGCCATATCAGGTGAACACGGAGCTTGTTGAGTCTTATTTGTTGAATGTTTGGTTAAAAACTGACGAATAATACTTGCACTGAGAGAAAGCGTTATCGTGGTGCAAAACCCATGAGTTTTCTCACCACATTTCAGGCTGTTTTCGACAAATTTCTTCAAGGAAGCGGCGCAAAACACTGAAATAATAATTTTTATTGACAGTCTGGTCAGTTGGTAGGAGTTTATAATACACAACACCACGACAATCAAATAAAACAGGCAATATTACCTTGATTTTTGAGCGACGGATTCTCTACGATTTATACCAATCAAATATTATTGTTTTTGATAAACAGCCGTTTTTACAAGCTTTTTGCAACATTTCAAATGCTTTTAGATCAGAAATTTTATTGCGAAAACAAAATATAATGCATGTTTTTTGCTCAATAACATTCGCCATTTCGCAAAAGCAACAGAGTAAAAATTCTTATCTCGTTAAAAACAAATTTATTTTCCGTACGATACAATGAAATAAATTCCACACTATTGTCAGATGTTTATAGAAGTCGTAAAAATGCTTGATAAAGTTTGCAGACGATATCTACTATAGATGTATTTTAAAGAAGCATTTCCATACTTTTTATCACAGTAGTATACGCATATTGCAGTTTAAAAGTAAATTATTGATATTGTAATACATGTATACAAAGTAACTTAAAACAATGTGCGGTTAAATTAGAACTTCATTTTTTCTCGGGCAAGCACGGAAAAAGGGCAATATATCCGAAAATAACGAGGAGATACTGTACTACATTCACATCGTATAATAGCGACGGAATGCGATAGTAAAATGATAAGGCCGTTTAGCCATGAAACTTTAATTTAGACCTATAAAGACTTTGTTAGACTCGCTTGAAATGCCACCCCGCATATAACGCCAGTTTCTTAAAGTCTCGGTCAAAGAGATAAGGAAATAGTGCTGAAAAATCCCAATAAACTGTCACTCGGAAATATGAAATCCAGAAAAAACGCCAGAAAAAATATGATTTTTCTTATTTTACAAATGATAGCTGCAAAATCCTAGAAGAAACGGAAATTTGTGATACGAAACTAAGTGAGAGTGATAGCGACCTCGTTGAAGAATAACTGACAACACATAATTATAAATACGCTGTAGCTGCATTATATACCTTAGGAAGATTTTTAATTTCTTCAGAAAAAAATGAAAAATAGAATTGTGCAATGCTAATAAAATAAAAATTTTATTAACGAAATCAAAAAGAAATTGACTGCCTTTTTCATGACAGATTTTTTTAAATATATAAATGTGTAATTTTCCATTATATAAATGCATAATTTTTCCATTTAACAACAATTGTAAAAAAAATATTTTGTAACAATCAGTTCTAGATAAATTTTCTCTGTTAATTGTTTCTTTTCTGGTTAATTGTATTGAAAAATATAAATGCTTTTCTATTAAAAATTAAACTAATTTTAAAGCTTAAAAATAAGATTCCATAGTATGCTCATTAAAATGTGAATGCCGCTAATTTATGTACCGTAAATAAAGTAATTCTCGCTTAAAGCATTACGATTGTCAAATCACTAAGTGTGACAATTTAATAAGGTTTTTCTGTATAAATGAATAATTTAAATACATATTAGGTACAAAATTTACGTTTTGGGTTTCTATATGATTCGAATCTTTTGTCATAACACAGACATAAAAAAAAATAAAAAAAAATCTGCCAGTAAATGTCTCACTTTGCCATATTTTAGACATTTATCATTCTGAAATTTTAAAGGAACTATAAGTTAAATTTAAAGTTTTTGAATCCGAAAGCACTGAAATTTATGAGACAAGTTACCCTCTCGTTAAACCTACAGTGCATGAATTTTTCTTTTAGAATTGTGTTTTTTTTATACTTAAATTAAGAATTCGACACCAGAAATTTTAAAATAGATTTTTAACCTTTATTTAGCAGCATATTTATGTTATTTTTACTGGATTAATATTTCTATATAAATATAGTGGTTGCAAAGAACTTGATTTATTTATTAAAAGTTAAATAGAAAGTGTTGTCAATTGGCCACTGTAGGGTTAAACACTTAAAACATATAGTTACTAAAAAAAAAAAAAAAACTTTCACGATTTTTTTCTATTGTTATTTTTATAAATAATATTTATGAAAGTTTCAAATATGAATCCTTAATTAATTAACTCTTCTTTACAGTTTTTGTTCTTTTCCTTAAAACACTTCTTCAGAATCTTTGACTGACAAAATTCAGAAGTGTTTCGTGGCATTTATTTTGTATTCGAGTCACTAGTGTGTAAACAGACACAACTTGTACTAAAGCTCATTAACTAAGACGTGACGAATATTTCATGTTCTTTTCATTATACGATTGCCACTTCCAATATATTAAAGTGAAATGTAGTTATTACTCTATTTTTCTATAAGTGACATTGTGTTTTTGTGGAAGGAAGAAATGTTGCAAGAAACATCAATTTGTTTTATTACAGAGAAAACAAATATATCGATATTTTTATAGCCTTGGAGCTTTAATCACAGAGGGGAATCTAGATATTTGCCGATGATGAAAATGGGCTAACTATTATAAAAACAATAGTTAAAAAATTATGTATTAGTAATATTTTTAATAAAATTGCTGAATTCAATAGGATAAAATTAAAAAGGAAATTACAATTGTCCGTAATGTTTATTTTCCATAAAATCAATTGCTTTTTTTGGCAGGAAGATATATTCAAAAATATACTACTTTGGTTTATTACTAGCAAAAACATCAATATTTTGTAATCTTGGAGTTTTAATAACAAAAGTGAATCCAGATATTTATTAATGTCGAATATATGTGTTAAATTTTTTTGTATATATGCAATTAATAATGAGATTGATCCTATCAATATATTATCGAAAGAAAAGCGAAATGTAAGTATATGTAGTATTTTTAACACTTTACAACATAGTTGAAAATGTTTAGGAATTCGGTTTGTCTGTCTGTCTGTCTGTCTGTCTGTCTGCCGTCTTCCGTCTGTGCGTGCTTTAACTCTCGTAAATACACTTGGATTACCACGCAAACTTTATATGTTATTAATGTTTACTATAGAAGTTTTGCTACTTAAAATAAAGTGTCTAGCTTTATATCTCGTTTACAGGACACGCAAAATAATTCCGTTATATTATGGTCTATGGGGAAAAAGCGTTCCGATGCATTTTAATGATGTTAAAATACTTCAACAATAATGAAATTGATATGCATCACTGAAGTGGACTAAAACATGATTTCTTAGATGTATATAATAAGTAGGATTTATAGATCGTTTACAGGGAAGCACAAAAGAATTCCGTTACATTATAATCTATGGGGGTGAAAATCGTTTTCGATACATTTTAATGATATTATGATATTGCAAACATAATAAAATTAAAAAGGATCACTTAGGTGTACTACAGCATGTTTTCTATAGATTAAGGAGTGCGTAGTATTTATCTTCATTTACAGAGATTCACAAAAGTAATCAGTTACAGGAAGGACTACGATAGATTTCACTGTATGGATAAATGAAATTTCTTAATAATATTCTGTTAGTGTTGGTAGGTGTTTCATAATCTATGTGTGATGCATGATTTTTCGTTATTCTTTGATTTCGTAAGTGAGAGTGTGTTTTTGTGTAAGGAAGACATGTTAGAATGAACTACAGTTTGTTTTATTAAATACAAAGTTATCAGTATTTTGTAATCTTGGAGTCGTAATCACAAATATGAATAAAAATATTTGTTAATATCGAAAATATTTTAAGCAAACGATAAAGGAAATGTGTAAAAATTTATATATGAAGGGCCCGGATGTAACACAATCTAACTATCAAAATGTAAATTTGCTTATATTCAAAATTCTAGTTACTGAAGAAACTACAAACAAAGCAATTGTGATTTCTCCCTCTTAAAAAATTGATTTGCTAAGACTGGGTCTTCAGCTAACTTATGTGCCACATTTTTTTGTCTATTAGATTTTATTTTATTGGACTTATCTGCAAAGAGTTTTCGTTATTAAAATTCATAACTAAAATTTATATTCGATTATTATGGTGGTCGAATGAGGTTGATTCATTCAATATGATAATATAGTAAACAGAAAAATTAGTTATTCATACAACTTGATTTTTTCAAAAGTGAGATTTTTTTTCTTTTTTTCCTGGGTGGGGGGGGGGGGGGGGGGGGAGAGAAAGACAATCTCCGAATTAACATCAGTTGGTTTTATTAAATAAAAAAGTATTGGTATTTTAATAATCTTGTAGTTTTAAGCACAGAAGGGAATTCAAATATTTGTCAATGTCGAGAATGTGTTAATTATTATAAAGAAAATAGTTTAAAAAAATATTTATATCTACAATTTATAATGAGATTACACCTTGAATATGTTAAAGTAAGAAAATGAAAATATAATTATCCGTTTAGTTTTCTTTTCCCATAACTGAGATTATGTATTTATCTGAGAAAGACATGCTCAAATCAGGATTTCCAGTTTGGCCTCTGTTTTTATTCAGAAATTTCAATTTGATACCAGAAATTCTGAATAATAAATTTTGCTTTATTTAATGACAGACATGTCGTGATTACATAAAGTAAAAATTCTTCTTTCTGAATTTCCTGTATGAATTCGGAACTTTATAAAAAAGAAGGCCAAACGAGCAACCCTGGTTCGAATAAACACCAGTTGTTTTATTTAAAAAAAAAATAACTAAATTTTTAAAATGTTCAGTTTTAATTACAAAAGTGAATTCAGATATTTTCGATGAAATTAATCTATTCAATATGGTAAAATGATAAAAGTGAAAATTTGTTATTCAAAGAAATATTTTTTCATAAGTGAGATTGCTTTTTTTTTGTATGTGTGTGTGGGGGGGGGGGGATGAAGATGTCGCCGAAAAAAATTAATTTGTTTCATTAATGACAAAATTATCTATATTTGTATAACCTTGGAGTTTTAATTACAAAAGTGAATCCAGATGTTTCTCGTTTCGTTGTCGAGACTGTGTTAATCATTTTAAAATAAAAGTTTAAAGATTTATATATCTATGCTATTCATAAAGCAATTGCTTTTTTTATAATTTTTTAAAAAAAGTAGTTATTTGTATAATTTTTTTTTAATTTATAAACGAGATTGTGTTTTTGTGGGAAGAAGATATCACCGAAAGAACATCAATTTATTTTATTAATGACATAAAATATCGTAATTTTTATAATCGAGAAGTTTTAATCACAAAATTGAAATCGGATACATGTCGAAAATGTATTAAAAATTCAGAAGAAAATGTTTAGAAATTTATGTATAGATACCATTTAAAATGTGATTGCTCTTTTCAGTATGTTAAAATAATAAAACAAGAAAAATAGTCCGTCCACGGGAAGTTCGACGATCGTTAAGACAAATTTAGATTAATTTAAGTGTTAAATAATGTGTCAATCCAGTTTCTTCTTAAATAATGTGTTTTATCATCATTTGTGTCTGTTAAGTTTTTTTTTCTTTCCCAGTATCAAACTTTTACAATGGCATCTTTCAAATTTTCGTGATCCAAGTATACGTATACCGTATTCTTTCTCTCTCTTTTTTTTTTTCCAAATGAGATTATTTTATTATGGGACAAAGATATATTGCAAAAAACCTCAATTAATTTTTATAAATAGGACACAATGTAGTTTTTTTATTCATTTTTTAAAGATTATCTTGGAGTTTTACTAACATAAATGAACCCAAATATTTGTCAGTGAGTAAAATTTGTTATTTATTAGAAAGGAAATGTTTACAATTTATGTATTTTTCCTTAAATATGGAACATTGTATGTTTGACGATTTTTTAACGTAATGAAAGAGGTAACTCACACGCATGTATTTTCCCCTTAGTGTTTCTATATTAAAGTTATTACAATTATTTCATTTATTTTTATCGTAACTACAAAATAGTTGAGAAATAATACTATATTTTGCCTCTTTATGCTATGAAGTAATGCAATAGTACAGCCTTATTGTATTAATATAATCTTCTCATACATGATTATTTTTTAATGAATGAAAAACATATTTTGCAGTAGATTTAAAATGTATTATTATTGGTTTATGGGTTTAAATGGATTAATGGATTAATATATTTAAATGATTTAAGGAATAAAGGATTTTTACATAAAATATATTTTAAATGGATTATTAAGAATAAATAATACTGAAATTAAAAAAAAAATCACACAAGTATTACAAAACTAAGAAAGAATCCTAATATATCGTTTCAAGTACAAAAGGAAATACATTATTAAAAGTTATTAATTAGTTTTTTGTGATAATTAAAGCTTTTGACATCTTAACACAATGTAAAAACTAGAAAAAAATTAAATTGTCAATATTTTGTTTAGACCGAAAAACAAACATTCTTTGAGAAAATATTCTGGCGAGCAGAACATAACAAAAATTATCAAAGACGGATATTCCAAATGGATGTACAAAAAGGAAATGGTTCAATTTATTGCTGTATTTTACAGGAATTATTTGATGTCATATGTGATACAGGAATAAAAATAAAACATTAGCAGTTCGCTTAGGGTTTTATTTCAGTATAACCTTACATGATGTGTCCATGTCTAAGATAGTTAAATTTACTTTTATCGAACAAATTGTAATAAGCCAAACAAATCTCCTTAATTAAAAAAAAAAAATCGATGGTATGGAACTGCTATGGAAATTCAACCAAAAAGCCTCATTGGAAAGAGCATAAGCAAAAGTAAAGCTTTGTTAGAAGGCATATCTGCATTACTCTTTAGCAATGAAAGTATGCCTTTATATAGATATGTGAATTAACAAATGCGGAATGAAACGTTTTACTTTTTGTGCTTTTTCAATTCCCTGCTTTGACAGCTGGTATTTTATTCAATTTAATTTATATTATTTCAGTGATTAGAGACAATTTATTAAGTTAATTCGAACAAATTGTAATAATTTAAACAAATCTCTTTAATTTTTTTAAAAAAATTGATGGTATGGAACTACTATGGAAATTCAACCAAAACGCATCACTGGAAAGAGCATAAGCAACAGTAAAGCTTTGTTAGAAGGCATATCTGCATTACTCTTTAGCAATGAAAGCATGCTTTTATATAGATATGTGAATTAACAAATGCGGAATGAAACGTTTTACTTTTTGTGCTTTTTCAATTCCCTGCTTTGATAGTTGGTATTTTATTCAATTCAATTTATATTATTTCAGTGATATAGAGACAATTTATTAAGTTAATTCGAACAAATTGTAATAATCCAAACAAATCTCCTTAACTTTTTAAAAAATCGATGGTATGGAACTGCTATGGAAATTCGACCAAAAGACATCACTGGAAAGGGCATAAGCAAAAGTAAAACTTTGTTGGAAGACATATCTGTATCACTCTTTAGAAATAAAAGTATGACTTTTATATAGATATGCGAATTAACAAATGCGGAATAAAATGTTTTACTTTTTGTGCTTTTTAAATTTCCTGCTTTCATAATTGGTATTTTACTCCATTCAATATATATTATTTCAGTGATATGGAGACAATTTATTAAGTTAAAAACTTATTCATAAATATAACTTAAAAGAAGTAATAAATCTAGATTTGTATTGATAACTGCTTTTTTTTTACAAATACAATTATGTAACATTATACTTCTACTATTAAGCAATATTATATATGCATTGGCTATTGTATTCCACTATTACATTTCCTTTTGTATTATCACGGCGCTTTATTTGCATTCACTAAATTTGTGACTAGAAGGTCTTCCCATTCACAGCCAACTACTAATTTAGTAGTGTCAAATCATTTCTCTATTCGTGTGAAGAACGTTTCCAATCTCTCTGTATTTGTTCAGATAACTGCAGAACTCTCCAATCTATTGATATTAATAGATAAATGCTCAGGAATCGTTCAGATTGACACCGTTCTGTTATTTTGTGCCGTATCGATCTGTTTATCTAATATGTATCACTAATGTAATACTCAGTGAAAATATTACTGCTGGAAATGGACATTCATCTTTCATTCTGAGATTAATCTTCAGTCAACAGTGATTGTGGTTCCAAACTGTCTGAAACCAGAATATAAATTGGTTGTTCTGTCCTTCTAAGAATCTTGCATAAAATATAAATATACAAAGTTGTAAATAGTGGACGAATATTTGAAGGCATATTCGTTTGACATTAAAATAAATCTCTTTTTACTATGTAGTAATTTTTAGTATTTTTGCCATGCAATGAATTGCAACTGGATATATATATATATATATATATATATATATATATATATATATGTAACCATGAAGTAATATCACAGAAACATCATACAACAATTGGAAGAAAAGTAATATGAAAAATGAACACGTACCTGTTTGAATAATATCCATAAATATGTAAAAAATAAATAAATCTATACTAATATTATAAAGGAGTAAAGATTGTTTTTTTTGTTTGTTTGTTTGTTTGTAGGGGGTAATCTCTGGAACTACCGAACCGATTTCAAAAGTGATGGTGGCAAATTGATGGTGACAACTCCTGTTCCAACATAGGCTATATTTTATGTCGGTGCGACTAACCCCAGGGGGGTGCAAGAGCGAAAAACGTTCTAAAATTGCGATCTTTTCTATACTGAAGGAGCCAGAAATTTGAAATTTGGCGTTGTAGTTACTTATAAGATGTAAATGCTCTCTAAAAACAAAATTAAAAAAAAGAAATTTAAAAGGGTGAAATGAGTGAAAAGCGTTCTAAAAACATTCTAAATTACAATTTCTATGAAATCTCTGGAACTACAGAACCGATTTCAACAGTGATGGTGGCAAATTGATGGTGACAACCCCTGCTCCAACATAGGCTATATTTTATATCGGTGCAACTAACCCCACGGGGGTGCAGGAGCGAGCAACGTTCTAAAATTGCGATCTTTTCTATACTGAAGGAGCCAGAAATTTGAAATTTGGCGTTGTAGTTACTTATAAGATGTAAATGCTCTCTAAGAACAAAATTTAAAGAAAATTTAAAAGGGTGAAATGAGCGAAAAGTGTTCTAAAAACATTCTAAATTACAATTTCTATGAAATCTCTGGAACTACAGAACCGATTTCAAAATTGATGGTGGCAAATTTATGGTGACAATCCCTGCTCCAACATAGGCTATATTTTATGTCGCTGCCACTAACACCAGGGGAGTGCAGGAGCGAAAAACTTTCTAAAATTGCGATTTTTTTCATACTGAAGGAGCTAGAAATTTGAAATTTGGCATTGTAGTTACATATAAGATATAAATGGTCTCTAAGAACAAAATAAAAAGAAATCGAAATTTAAAAGGGTGAAATGAGCGAAAAGCGTTCTAAAAACATTCTAAATTACAATTTCTATGGAATCTCTGGAACTACCGAACCGATTTCAAAAGTGATGGTGGCAAATTGATGGTGACAACCCCTGATCCAACATAGACTATATTTTATGTGGGTGCCACTAACCCCAGGGGGGTGCAAGAGCGAAAAACGTTCTAAAATTGCGATTTTTTTATACTGAAGGAGCTAGAAATTTGAAATTTGGCATTGTAGTTACATATAAGATATGAATGCTCTCTAAGAACAAAATAAAAAAAATCGAAATTTAAAAGGGTGAAATGAGCGAAAAGCGTTCTAAAAACATTCTAAATTACAATTTGTGTAGAATCTCTGGAACTACAGAACCGATTTCAAAAGTGATGGTGGCAAATTGGTGGTGACAGTCTCTGCTCCAACAGCCTATTTAATAAAAAACTATGCGTTGCTGACTACTGGGTTTTTCACTAATTGTTGCCACAGATTAATCTCAGAAAATGAAACATTTGAAGTTACTGAAAAAAAAATAATAGCTCGAAAAGTATTTGTCAGGCAAACTGCGTTTGAAAGGTAAAAAATTGTATTTTTCTTGATATAAATTTCAAATCTAATGATTTTGCCATTTTTCAAATATTGTATTTGAAAAATTACCAAATTTCACAATGGAGTACCATAGCAAAACCTTCATGCGTAAAAAGATAATGATAAGGGCGACGTGTCTTGGCGTGTATATTGGCTATAGCACGAGTCACAAATTATAGTAGCCTTATTATTCTGTTAAAAAATAAAAGTGAATTATTAAATGTCAATATTTTGTTTGATTAAAATTCGTTATAAGAAATTGACCAGCGTAGCGGGCGTAGTTTGCTAGTAAGTAAATAAATAAATATAATTTAAAACAAAGATAATGTAATACAGATTGGGGGGGGGGGGATGAAGAGAAAAATAAAAACTTGAAAGATGAAACTAAAATCTGTAAAATTTTGTTATAGATGAAATAGTTTGAAATTATCGTGGCAGAATTATCGAGTTCATATATATATATATTAAAAAAAAAAGGAACTTGCAAAGCAAATTAAAAAAATAAATTTATTTCCAAAATTTTAAGCCCGAGAAGGGACAGATATTAAAATTATTTTATTTATTCAATGCTACAATAATGTTGCATTTTTATATTAAATCTTGCTCAGTCTATTTAATCTTAAAAAATTAAATTTAAATTTGAAACATGATATTAAAGCAACTTTAAAACATTTCATTTATAGAAATCTAAATAAATCTTCAACTTTTAAAATTATTTGAACTTCTCATGTTTCTTGTCTGTTAGAATTTGCTACAATACAAATTTTGCATAATGCATGTAAAACTGAAAAAAAAAAGTTGAAGATTTATTTAGATTTCTAAATGAAATGTTTTAAAGTTGCTTTAATATCATGTTTCAAATTTAAATTTAATTTTTTAAGATTAAGTAGACTGAGCAAGATTTAATATAAAAATGCAACATTATTGTAGCATTGACTAAATAAAATAATTTTAATATCTGTCCCTTCTCGGGCTTAAAATTTTGGAAATAAATTTATTTTTTTAATTTGCTTTGCAAGTTCCTTTTTTTTAATATCTCAAATTTTTTAATAACAATTTAATATGAAGCAGATAAGATTCAAACGAGAAAAGTATGTAAAAGACTGCACATATCAAAATCAGTATTGGTAATATGAAATATACAGTTCAAACATTGATTATTCTGTAAACAATTAAAATAATAAAAGTAATTTTTAACAAAAAAATGTATATAACGGACTTTAACGGATTGCTTCTCATCTTCATAATCATCTTCATCTCATCTTCATTTTATTCCATCGTATAAAACACATTTGCAACCACTTTGGAAAGAAACACTAGTAAGCGTGTGTGAAAGCTATTAATAAAATCTTATGTTGTTTTAACACATAAGAAGCATAAAAATAATAATGAGTATATATGAAACAACTGTATTCTGATTTTGTTATAAAATGTGTAGTTATGGAGGATGAAATTTTCAGCAAAATATTTCTTTTTGTAGCTGAATAAATATTTTACCTTATATTGACAATTTCTTAATTTAACATTTCTGTAGAAGCAAAATGTAAACATCTGCTACGATCTGTTATTTTCATATCGTCACAAACAGTCCATTTATTGATCTCGTTTTCATTTGAATGCACCATTGTTATATAATGGCCTGAATCAATGAACTTTCCTTTATGCAAAATAGCAGATTTTGTTTTAAAGTTTATATTATTTATTAAAACCTTTTGGTTTGAAAATCCTGTCATAGGGCACGTAATTTTAAAAGTTCTATTCGGACCCATAGAGACATTTGTTGAAGAAAATCTGGCTAGTTGCACAAACAAATATTTTCCACAAGAATTTAATCGAGTTTGACACATTTTAGTTTTGTTTTTGCAATGAACACAGGCAATGTTTTCAGTCTGCTATCGTGTTAGGAGATCATTGAAATCAACTGCATCTTCCCTATTATTAAAGTCATGTGGAAATCTCACAATAAATGCATTAAATGGTTCTGTACTAATACATATATCTCGATAACTTGGGCAATTACTACATTTCTCCCAAAGATCTTGCTTCAGTTGAAAAAGATCTGTGGCATTGACATTTTCTTTTGACAAATTTTCCAGTAGGTAATCAAGAAATTCTAACGGGTCTTGATCAGTACCATCATGAAACTTTACATGAAGTGTTTTTCTGACTTCAAGTGTATCTACGGTTTCAATCTGTGGATTTTGCAAAGTAGTGAATATTTGTTTCAAAGCTTTTGTTGTAGGACCAGGATCAATAACTCTTTCCTGAATTTTTTTAACAAATTCTGGGATACAGAAGAGAGTTTGCAACATAGCATTTGCGTAACACGAACGATCTGTATTTGTAAAGCCTTTAAAGACAAAGTAATTTAAATCAGTAATATGGTTTTTATTATTTTTTTCACTAACAATTACTGATATGTCAGATGAAACAACCATTTTACTCTCAGAGTATTTTCTGGAACATACAGCTAATTGTGGCAAATCAGATCTGTATTCCTTTCTAAGACGATTATATTCCTTAATAGCATTTGGTGAGGCATAAACCTTACTTGCATCAAATTTAAGAAGATGTAAACCTTCTAAACTTGTGACTCTGGATAAAGCAACATAAGACATGCCATTTTCAAAAATGTTAGGACCCAAGTTAATCATTACACAATTCAGGTTCATTCCTTGACTTTTGTGAATAGTTATACCATATGACAAAACAATGGGGAATTGGGATCTTTTAACATAAACATTTTTCATAATTTCAAATTTGACATTTACTCGTTCAATGTATTTTTCGGTAGCATGGTTGTCAAATAAAATGCATATTGATATAATTTTTCCTGATGAATCTTTTTTAAAGCCTTTAACAGTACCCATTGAACCATTGACCAGACCTTTTCCTATAGAAAGATTTCTACGCAACATAATTCTGCAGCCCTCACAAATTAAAATCACTGACTCTAAACCAGCTGTATCAGATGATTTTTGTTTCAGTTTTTCCAATTGTGTCTTTACTGTACGAGGCATTTCCTGAAAACCACTAATAGTATCTTCAGCATGAATTTCTATAACATTATTTTTAGCCTTCTGTAGCATCACAGAGTTTATTTCCAGGCATAATTTGTTTGTAGGTAACAAACATACTGGATTCAAATTTTGATTCATGAGGTCAAAGTAATAATCCGCTACATTTTCAATGTTATCAGTATTAGGGATAAGCCTTGTTTCAAGTACTTTGATGTCATCAGGAGTAACTTCACCAACTCTGACTCTGTTGAGAAGTTCTGCATATACCAAGTCATTTTTTTGTCTTTTATTTAAAGTGAGCTCATCATAAAGAAAATACTCTTTCCAAATATTAATGGCACCAACTGATCCAATTAATTTCCGTGCTTCAGTATGAGTTAATTTATAATATGGTGGATTTCCTTTTACTGGTTGAAGTTGGAGAAGATCTCCAAAAAATAAAACTGAAATGCCACCAAACAGTTCATCTTTGCCTGTAATTTCAACTAATCTTAAATGAATATACGATAAAATTAATGATGATACCATAGATATTTCATCCACTATTAGAAGTTTTAGATGTGCTAGTGTCTTTTGCATAATAGCTAAACTATTCACCCCAAGTTTATGATATTCGGCTGTTTTATCATGCTCTACAGGTAACATTAACAGTCTATGCAAAGTCACACCACCAATATTAAGAGCAGCTAGGCCTGTTGGAGCTGCAACAGCATTAGTGAAACTATTATTGAAAAAATTTGAAATCATATTTTTGATTACATGAATGAGAAAACTTTTACCTGTTCCACCACATCCGCTAACAAACATTGTTAGTGGTTTGCTTGATTCAGATTTAGAACAAAAATGTTTTTGAACTGTATCAAATATTTTTTTCTGATCAGCATGTAATTGTGAAACTTGAGTGGCTAAATTGGTTGAGTAGGGAACTAAATTTTGTATCATAGCTGCTGTTACTTCTGCCATGGCATTACCAGCCTCAATAATCTCATGACCTTGCAAAGCATTTTGCATATCATCCTGAACAATGACATTTCCACAATCAGATTGTGTACTTTTTCTTAGAGCTTCCTGTAATTTTTTCTCACCTTCTTTTAACACTTTAAGCCTATCATGATACTCCGTCATTTGTTTCAGTTTTGGAAGATGATTTTCAAAATATTTCTGATAGTTAACATGGTCACCCAAAAGTATACTTTCATCACGCCAAGGAAGAAAAAGCATCAAAAGACTGTGATACTAATTTTCCCGTTCAGTATCAGATTTATCGGGATCATGACGAGTATGCTGTATTAGAAAAGGCTTACATCTTTTCTTTAATAGCCCAATATTATTTTTAAGTTGTAAATAATTTGGCCTTTTTTCATTTGATTTTTGTGGCACCCAATAATCAAAAGCTGAAAAATCATACAGGGGTATATTTTCAAGTTTATCTGGTCTATTGGGATATACACCATCAACCATTTGAACCATAAAAATATCTTCACTGGTAGGGTCAGTTTCCTTAAGTTTTTGAGCTCTTTAAATGGTTTTAATAAACGTTTTCTTTTTTCTTTTTTGGTAGTGTTGATGAAAAGAATAGATTCTGATTTTCCGTAAAGATGATGTCCAAGAATTCTATCAGCAACTTCATAAGCACCACACTCTCGATGTGAAATGGCTTTTAAGCCAAAACTAAAAAGACGACTGCGCAAATCTTTGTTTGCCAATTCATTCCAGAGATCTTCCATGTCAGATTTTTCTTTTTTCGTAATATAAGATGTTATATAACGAGCCACTGCTATTTCTTTATCTGCAATAAATTGGACATCAACATTAGCTTTCCATATATATAAAAGCAATGGATTATAATCATTAATGTACATTTCAGCAGATGTTCTGGGGAGTATGTAAAGCCGCTTTTTTGACTTGGAAGATAAATGGTGTCTTATACTAGAATGCACATCATTTAATTTTGCAACTGTAGCTGTTGCTCTTGGAAATTTAAATCGACATCTGGTAAGAAATTTATCTCCAGATTTGTATTTTCTTTGACAAGTTGGATTGCATCGGTGCATTTGATACTTCTGAACATATTCATGCAAAGTTGGACTTTCAATTTTATCAGGAAGTGAGCATGTGACATATTTTTGAATAAATGCTAATATTTCTTTATCGCTGGCATTACCAATTTTTGGCGCATCTTTTATCCAAAGTACCATATGAATATGAGGTGTCCCTCTTCCTTTATATTCCACTCTCCAGAAGTAATGTTCTACTTTGCCAAGAATGGCATTTTCTTGATTCATAATAAGGTGTTTCCAAAGAGCTTGAAATCGGTTGTGGTAATGCAGAGAAACAGCAACAGGATCTGAGGAACACAACTCTGCGATACTGTTAGGGGCAATTTTATCAGAATGTGACAATCAAAGGTGCTCATGCAGTTCGAACCAGTCATATTCTGCACAACTTAGAGTCATAAACCATGTTGGACTACCAAAATTTTGCATCATTGTCTTTAATTCTCCTTGTCGTTTGTACCAATATTCCTGTGTACCTCTCATGTTTTGCATAAAAACTGATAAAGCAGTTTCGAGTTCTGAATCTTTGGCAACAAATTTATCAATCAGAGAGTTGACTGGCATTCTTTTGTTGCCAGTCATTCGAAGCATAAAGTTAATGCAATTGGTCATAGATTTTATCTCACTTTCATAAAAGCAATGAAAAAGGTATTGTTCATTGAGGGAAAACCTTCGATCTTTATTCAGTATTCTAGTAGCTCTATAATCAGCTTCTGTTAAGTCACCAAAAGGCCTATCAGAATATCGGCCACCTTCACCTGTGTGGAACAAATCAGGAAAACACATAAAGTCCAAATATTTTTCAAATAAACTAACAGCTTCTTTTTCAAATTTTTCATTTGAAATACTTCTAAAATACCTGTAAGATTTTTTCCATTGACAGGATGGATTGTATACTGATCAAAGAGCATTTTTTGTTGAGTTTCAGATAATCTATACAATAAAGCATCTGGTTGCGTAGAAATTCGATTATCTATTTCACTACAATTACCACAAATATAATCAGTGTTACACTGAGAAACATGAATATCAGCATACAAAGGATTAATTTCTTTTAACTTTCTCAGTGCTTTCATTATCTTTTCAAGCCTAACAATTGATTGCCAAACTATTTTATTTTTAGTTGGTTGGCCATTAACTAATATATGAAGTTCATGATTATCTGGTAAACCTCGAGGAATCATGTCAATATTATTTTGCAGAGGCAAATGTAAATAAATAATTTTACCTTTAATTGCCTTTGTTAAGCCAGAATGGTTTAAAGTCTTTAGCTTGGTTCCTAGTCTAACTACCACTTGAAATGCTTTACACTTCTGAATAAGTATTTTTTCAAACATATTCAAATTTTTAATTTCATCAGGTATTGGATGCACTTGTAATCCATTGAGGAAGGATCGCTCAGGAACTTTACCTGATATAATTCTCTTGTAGCAGTAATCACAAAGATTTAATTCCTCAAACAGTTCTATATCAGAGACGGGTTTTTGCAAAAGCCAAGCTGTTCTTAATATATTGAATGCAATATTTTGTGTATTTTCTAAGTCATGCTTGGAAACCAGTTTAGACACTGGTGTAAGTTTTATTTTTTGGTACAATTTTTCACAGGAATCGCAAGGTGTGTCATGAAATTCATGCATTTCTCGAAAACAGTGTAGCAAGGGCTTTTCAAATTGTTCTAACAATTCAGCTTCTTTCCAAATAGGTCTTATGACAGATGTATTTGAATTTGTTTCACAATTGTCTTTCTTTTTTTCTTTGTCTATGAGACCTCCCAATTCTTCGACTACCACTTTTAAATCAATAAAATCGGCCTTAAGAATGGCTTTATCAATTAAATTGTATGCATCAAAAAGTTTTTTTATTCGATACACATGTCTAAGAAGAGTTCTCAAGCCACTATAGTGAGGTGACAATTCAGTCATGACTCTCAAAATGCTTTTACATTTGCAATTGTCTATGCAATGAACTGCATGACCCAACTTAACAGCACACATTTGATCTTCTTTTATGTAATACGATTTATACTCACAACAATCTATGTTTGAAAATAATTCCTTTGTAGAACTGCCCTGAGAAGAAGCAAATATATGAAGAATATGCAATAACCTTCGAACTGAATTCTCTCGAATGTTACAGAGAGTTCCACATTTCCACATTTGAGTTTTGGGATGATGACCATCAATGTTTTTCTCGAAATGTAAATCACCTAAAGGAATATGTTCTATTTTAGAATTGGAATGACTACTATAATTATGATCTAAATGTATGTGAACTAATGGGTGATATGCTATTTCCCAAAAATAGGGTTCTGCATTGGAGTTGTGAATTCTGTCGCCACCAATTATTTCACATAAATTTTCTGCAGTGATATTTTGAGTTGATTTTGATAACATCTGTTGACATTTGTTTGAAAAAATTTCTGAAGCCGATAAACTCTTGGCATACAAAACATTTTTAGTATGAATAGCTTTACGCGCAAGTAATTGAGCTTTTATTTGAGTTTTTACAAATTGAATATTTGTTCTTCTGCTTTGCTGAGCTATGTTTGATTTATAACTCTTTAGCAGATTTTTCACTAAAGCAAGCTGTCGATATCTTGAAGGATTAATTTTCTTAGAGGTGAGAATCCTATTATGATTTGAGTACTTTTTTTTGTTCCAGTATTTTAGCTTATATTTATTAGCCTTTGATTTATTTCGCAAACAATATGAAGCATTACGCTTCTGTATCTGGCTTTTACATTTTTTATAATATGCGGCTCTTTTATTTTTGATAATTTCACGATTTCCTCGATAATATCGTGAATGTTTATTTGATGTATCACTTAACGGTTCAGACAGAGATACTCTTTGTATAGGGTTAGGATACTCTTCAGTTGGGCCATTTAAATCAATGAAATGCCGAGAGCAAACATACCAGTCTCTAGTCACCGTTTCTGTATTTGTTATACTACAAGCAGAAAGCCATTCGTTACATTTACTCAAGTTTTTCTGTGGTTTAGGAAAAGGGAAAAACAAAACTCCCAGCATATAGTCTTTGTAAAAGTATCGTGCATCACTCTTGCAACCAGAAAATTTGCATTTTTTCACCATGTTGAATTTTAGTAATCATCGATTAAGAGAGAAATTTAAAAACGCATTTCGTAACATCACAGGATCACTAGATAAGTAAATATCGAACATTCATCCAATTTTGATAAAGACAGTAACATCTAAATTAAAGTCCAAATACTGCTTAAAGTGATAAAAACATAACACGGAATATTTAAAATACCTTTTTAATATAGATCGTTCACAACTATTGGTGACATCTTCGGATCTTAAAGATAAATACAATATTCTCGCATATTTTTGAAATAGTAAACATATACCACGAGATCGCATGTCCAAGGCTAGCAGGTGCTTAAATTGGCCAAAACTGAGAAACGTGAAAAATTATTATTTGTTTTTATTTTTATTGCTTCTTCAATCTATCGATCACCGCGTGCCAAATTTTAGCGAATTATTTTAAATATTCCGTGTTATGTTTTTATCACTTTAAGCAGTATTTGGACTTTAATTTAAAGACTCCACGTTTACTACATTTAGAGTTTTTTGATTGGAGGATTTATTTTTTTACAGAATTAGGTGTTTTGAAGAAAATTTGTGGAAGCGCGTACAAAAAGTCGGAAAAACTCTAGTAAATTAACTCGTTCAATGGGATTTCCTGTGTTAAATTAACATTAGGATGTCACACTAGAAATAAATTAGATGTGTGGATAGGTAAGCTTAATACAGGGTGATTATAAAAAAACGATCCCGATGTATGAGCCCATAACTGTCATACCGTTCACAGAAACTGAATGAAATTCTGGCCTAAAGTATTTTGAGGTATGCGCTCAAGAATCACGTGAAAAACAACAGCTAAATTCTAACAGTTACGGTTACAGTGACAAAATTTCGAAAATTTCAAATGGCAACACCTACTTGTTTTTATTGGAATGTGATCTTCGTAGTGAAAAACCATAAAAAGCGTTGGAACGGTACCTGTAGATCGAAAATCGCCGGCACTAGGCAGACTAAGAAGAAAAGTGAAAACAACCAATAAAGGATAGAGAAGCAACAGAAAGTAAAACATTTTATTGTTCAGTGCTATCCACCATCTGCCGCATGTAAAGTGTCGTCGTGTGTAAAATGGAAAATGTATGAAACACAATAAAATGTTTTGTTTTCTGTTGCTTCTCTGTCCTTATTGGTTGTTTGCACTATTCTTCTTAGTCTGTCTAGCGCCGGCGATTTTCATGCTACATGTACCGTTCCAACGCTTTTTATGGTTTTTCACTATGAAGATCACATTCCAATAAAAAAAAGTAGGTGTTGCCATTTGAAATTTTCGAAATTTTGTCACTGTAACCGTGATTGTTAGAATTTAACTGTTTTCTTTCATATGATTCTTGAGCACATACCTCAAAATACTTTAAACCAAAGTTTCATTCAGTTTCTGTGAACGGTATGATAGTTAGGGGCTCATATATCGGGATAGTTTTTGTATAATCACCCTGTATATATATGCTACATCTGATTTCTTTATGACTATGTCACTTTAATCATTTCATGAATCGTCACACTTTATTATGTCTAATTTTTCTCTAATAATTAATAGTTAATAATTGTTCTTGCATCATACTTTCTTTCTATGAAATAGCAATGAATTTATATCATCTCACTGGCAGTTTTAGTTTAATCTACAAAATTTTATTTCCTTCTCTGATTCATGGGGCACAATGTCATATCTTAATAAATTTATTAATCATCTTTCTTTATTACTATCTTTGTCCTTTTTAAATATTTTCCTTCACCACTTTGCATTTTTTTTTTGTTATTACTACTTGTTTATTATTATTATACAATGACACTATATAATTTTATTTTTATTTTTATTATTTTTTTTACATAATATCAATTTAACGTTTTCACATTCTTCTAAACTTTTCATTCATTTTTTACATTAAATTTTATTAATTTATTAATTTCTCTCTTAATTCCAATTTCAATAACTAATTCATGTTATAGTTTCTTAAACTGACACCAGCTGGCATATCCATAAATGATACTAAAAAAAAATTCCTGAATTTAATACTCTTTCTTGAACAGCCAACAGGTGGCAACATTGATCCTTAATGTTGCTTGATTCTGGTATGGAACTAGTGTAAGGTTCAGTCTGCACTACACATGTTATTCATCTAATGAATTAGTAACTGTTGTATGGTAACAGGCGATGTTTTGTTGTGTCATTATACACGACGTTTTCCATTTAGCCACGTCTCTTCCAGTATAAGTGTGGATAGGTTCTCCTCACTTTTATTTATATATTTTTCATTTCATTTTCATTTTATCTTATTCATGGGTTTTTTTAATGTATGATAGCCCAAATTTTGTACAATTTTAACTTCATAGTTTGTACAAAGATGAATTCATACTTTTTTGTGGAATTTATGGCAATTTGTTTTTGACAATTCTACAAAAGTTCCATAATAATTTCATTTTCATATATTTCAAAATTTCACTTTTTTCTTTATTTGGTAATTTTGGATACATTTCATTAAAGATTTGTGTTTCATGGTTCAGGTTTTAAATTTTCTTTTCATTATTCCCTCTAATCTATATTATTCTCTTTGTTTTAAATTCTATTCATTGGCTTTTCTGTGCATATTTATGATATTGTTCAAACAGATACCTGTTCATTTTTACTATTTAATATATTTATTTATTTTTCCCCCAAATGTTGTTATATATATATAAATGTAAGAAAATGATATGTAAACAGTTTATTTACTTGAACAATATGTACGACTAGACGTTAATTACAAAATATAAACTTTAATACAGTCCTAGACAGATAATTCTACAATACTTTACTAACAATTTCTCCACAGTTAATACACTTCTCGCCCAACATTTACTATATATTTATTTTCTCTAAAGTCCAACTAGGCCTAACAACGCCTTTACTGGCTATTTTCCATTTCAACGCTTGCTTCACAATAAAAAATTAGAAGACTGGCTCTTTTTCAATTTTGAAAATATGCTGATTTCGCGATCTAAACTGTTTTATAACTCATGCATTTAAATCATGGATAATAATAGTATTACAACGTCAATTAATTTCATAATCATGCACGTACGTCACAAAGGAAATGAAGTGTTTAAACTGAAATCCTAGAACTGAAATATATATATATATATATACATATATATATATATATATATATATATATATATATATATATATACATATATATATATATATATATATATATATATATATATATATATATATATATATATATATATATATATATATATTAAGCCTTGCGCGGTAGCGCAAGGCTTATTTATTTCTAGTGTGACATCCTAATGTTAATTTAACACAGGAAATCCCATTGAACGAGTTAATTTACTAGAGTTTTTCCGACTTTTTGTACGCGCTTCCACAAATTTTCTTCAAAACACCTAATTCTGTAAAAAAATAAATCCTCCAATCAAAAAACTCTAAATGTAGTAAAAGTGGAGTCTTTAAATTAAAGTCCAAATACTGCTTAAAGTGATAAAAACATAACACGGAATATTTAAAATAATTAGCTAAAATTTGGCACGCGGTGATCGATAGATTGAAGAAGCAATAAAAATAAAAACAAATAATAATTTTTCACGTTTCCCAGTTTTGGCCAATTTAAGCACCTGCTAGCCTTGGACATGCGATCTCGTGGTATATGTTTACTATTTCAAAAATATGCGAGAATATTGTATTTATCTTTAAGATCCGAAGATGTCACCAATAGTTGTGAACGATCTATATTAAAAAGGTATTTTAAATATTCCGTGTTATGTTTTTATCACTTTAAGCAGTATTTGGACTTTAATTTAGATGTTACTGTCTTTATCAAAATTGGATGAATGTTCGATATTTACTTATCTAGTGATCCTGTGATGTTACGAAATGCGTTTTTAAATTTCTCTCTTAATCGATGATTACTAAAATTCAACATGGTGAAAAAATGCAAATTTTCTGGTTGCAAGAGTCATGCACGATACTTTTACAAAGACTATATGCTGGGAGTTTTGTTTTTCCCTTTTCCTAAACCACAGAAAAACTTGAGTAAATGTAACGAATGGCTTTCTGCTTGTGGTATAACAAATACAGAAACGGTGACTAGAGACTGGTATGTTTGCTCTCGGCATTTCATTGATTTAAATGGCCCAACTGAAGAGTATCCTAACCCTATACAAAGAGTATCTCTGTCTGAACCGTTAAGGGATACATCAAATAAACATTCACGATATTATCGAGGAAATCGTGAAATTATCAAAAATAAAAGAGCCGCATATTATAAAAAATGTAAAAGCCAGATACAGAAGCGTAATGCTTCATATTGTTTGCGAAATAAATCAAAGGCTAATAAATATAAGCTAAAATACTGGAACAAAAAAAAATACTCAAATCATAATAGGATTCTCACCTCTAAGAAAATTAATCCTTCAAGATATCGACAGCTTGCTTTAGTGAAAAATCTGCTAAAGAGTTATAAATCAAACATAGCTCAGCAAAGCAGAAGAACAAATATTCAATTTGTAAAAACTCAAATAAAAGCTCAATTACTTGCGCGTAAAGCTATTCATACTAAAAATGTTTTGTATGCAAAGAGTTTATCGGCTTCAGAAAATTTTTCAAACAAATGTCAACAGATGTTATCAAAATCAACTCAAAATATCACTGCAGAAAATTTATGTGAAATAATTGGTGGCGAAAGAATTCACAACTCCAATGCAGAACCCTATTTTTGGGAAATAGCATATCACCCATTAGTTCACATACATTTAGATCATAATTATAGTAGTCATTCCAATTCTAAAATAGAACATATTCCTTTAGGTGATTTACATTTCGAGAAAAACATTGATGGTCATCATCCCAAAACTCAAATGTGGAAATGTGGACCTCTCTGTAACATTCGAGAGAATTCAGTTCGAAGGTTATTGCACATTCTTCATATATTTGCTTCTTCTCAGGGCAGTTCTACAAAGGAATTATTTTCAAACATAGATTGTTGTGAGTATAAATCGTATTACATAAAAGAAGATCAAATGTGTGCTGTTAAGTTGGGTCATGCAGTTCAATGCATAGACAATTGCAAATGTAAAAGCATTTTGAGAGTCATGACTGAATTGTCACCTCACTATAGTGGCTTGAGAACTCTTCTTAGACATGTGTATGGAAAAAAAAAACTTTTTGATGCATACAATTTAATTGATAAAGCCATTCTTAATGCCGATTTTATTGATTTAAAAGGGGTAGTCGAAGAATTGGGAGGTCTCATAGACAAAGAAAAAAAGAAAGACAATTGTGAAACAAATTCAAATACATCTGTCATAAGACCTATTTGGAAAGAAGCTGAATTGTTAGAACAATTTGAAAAGCCCTTGGCACACTGTTTTCGAGAAATGCATGAATTTCATGACACACCTTGCGATTCCTGCGAAAAATTGTACCAAAAAAGGAAACTTACACCAGTGTCTAAACTGGTTTCCAAGCATGACTTAGAAAATACACAAAATATTGCATTCAATATATTAAGAACAGCTTGGCTTTTGCAAAAACCCGGCTGTGATATAAAACTGTTTGAGGAATTATATCTTTGTGATTACTGCTACAAGAGAATTATATCAGATAAAGTTCCTGAGCGATCCTTCCTCAATGGATTACAAGTGCATCCAATACCTGATGAAATTAAAAATTTGAATATGTTTGAAAAAATACTTATTCAGAAGTGTAAAGCATTTCAAGTGGTAGTTAGACTAGGAACCAAGCTAAAGACTTTAAACCATTCTGGCTTAACAAAGGCAATTAAAGGTAAAATTATTTATTTACATTTGCCTCTGCAAAATAATATTGACATGATTCCTCGAGGTTTACCAGATAATCATGAACTTCATATATTAGTTAATGGCCAACCAACTAAAAATAAAATAGTTTGGCAATCAATTGTTAGGCTTGAAAAGATAATGAAAGCACTGAGAAAGTTAAAAGAAATTAATCCTTTGTATGCTGATATTCATGTTTCTCAGTGTAACACTGATTATATTTGTGGTAATTGTAGTGAAATAGATAATCGAATTTCTACGCAACCAGATGCTTTATTGTATAGATTATCTGAAACTCAACAAAAAATGCTCTTTGATCAGTATACAATCCATCCTGTCAACGGAAAAAATCCTACAGGTATTTTAGAAGTATTTCAAATGAAAAAAGTTGAAAAAGAAGCTGTTAGTTTATTTGAAAAAAAATTGGACTTTATGTGTTTTCCTGATTTGTTCCCCTGATTTGTTCCCCACAGGTGAAGGTGGCCGATATTCTGATAGGCCTTTTGGTGACTTAACAGAAGCTGATTATAGAGCTACTAGAATACTGAATAAAGATCGAAGGTTTTCCCTCAATGAACAATACCTTTTTCATTGCTTTTATGAAAGTGAGATAAAATCTATGACCAATTGCATTAACTTTATGCTTCGAATGACTGGCAACAAAAGAATTCCAGTCAACTCTCTGATTGATAAATTTGTTGCCAAAGATTCAGAACTCGAAACTGCTTTATCAGTTTTTATGCAAAACATGAGAGGTACACAGGAATATTGGTACAAACGACAAGGAGAATTAAAGACAATGATGCAAAATTTTGGTAGTCCAACATAGTTTGTGACTCTAAGTTGTGCAGAATATGACTGGTTCGAACTGCATGAGCACCTTCGATTGTCATATTCTGATAAAATTGCCCCTAACAGTATTGCAGAGTTGTTTTCCTCAGATCCTGTTGCTGTTTCTCTGCATTACCACAACCGATTTCAAGCTCTTTGGAAACACCTTATTATGAATGAAGAAAATGCCATTCTTGGCAAAGTAGAACATTACTTCTGAAGAGTGGAATATCAAGGAAGAGGACACCTCATATTCATATGGTACTTTGAATAAAAGATGCGCCAAAAATTGGTAATGCCAGCGATAAAGAAATATTAGCATTTATTCAAAAATATGTCACATGCTCACTTCCTGATAAAATTGAAAGTCCAACTTTGCATGAATATGTTCAGAAGTATCAAATGCACCGATGCAATCCAACTTGTCAAAGAAAATACAAATCTGGAGACAAAAATCTTAGCAGATGTCGATTTAAATTTCCAAGAGTAACAGCTACAGTTGCAAAATTAAATGATGTGCATTCTAGTATAAGACACCATTTATCTTCCAAGTCAAAAAAGCGGCTTTACATACTCCCCAGAACATCTGCTGAAATGTACATTAATGATTATAATCCATTGCTTTTATATATATGGAAAGCTAATGTTGATGTCCAATTTATTGCAGATAAAGAAATAGCAGTGGCTCGTTATATAACATCTTATATTACGAAAAAAGAAAAATCTGACATGGAAGATCTCTGGAATGAATTGGCAAACAAAGATTTGCGCAGTCGTCTTTTTAGTTTTGGCTTAAAAGCCATTTCACATCGAGAGTGTGGTGCTTATGAAGTTGCTGATAGAATTCTTGGACATCATCTTTACGGAAAATCAGAATCTATTCTTTTCATCAACACTACCAAAAAAGAAAAAAGAAAACGTTTATTAAAACCATTTAAAGAGCTCAAAAAACTTAAGGAAACTGACCCTACCAGTGAAGATATTTTTATGGTTCAAATGGTTGATGGTGTATATCCCAATAGACCAGATAAACTTGAAAATATACCCCTGTATGATTTTTCAGCTTTTTATTATCGGGTGCCACAAAAATCAAATGAAAAAATGCCAAATTATTTACAACTTAAAAATAATATTGGGCTATTAAAGAAAAGATGTAAGCCTTTTATAATACAGCATACTCGTCATGATCCCGATAAATCTGATACTGAACGGGAAAATTACTATCACAGTCTTTTGATGCTTTTTGTTCCTTGGCGTGATGAAAGTATACTTTTGGGTGACCATGTTAACTATCAGAAATCTTTTGAAAATCATCTTCCAAAACTGAAACAAATGACGGAGTATCATGATAGGCTTAAAGTGTTAAAAGAAGGTGAGAAAAAATTACAGGAAGCTCTAAGAAAAAGTACACAATCTGATTGTGAAAATGTCATTGTTCAGGATGATATGCAAAATGCTTTGCAAGGTCATGAGATTATTGAGGCTGGTAATGCCATGGCAGAAGTAACAGCAGCTATGATACAAAATTTAGTTCCCTACACAACCAATTTAGCCACTCAAGTTTCACAATTACATGCTGATCAGAAAAAAATATTTGATACAATTCAAAAACATTTTTGTTCTAAATCTGAATCAAGCAAACCACTAACAATGTTTGTTAGCGGATGTGGTGGAACAGGTAAAAGTTTTCTCATTCATGTAATCAAAAATATGATTTCAAATTTTTTCAATAATAGTTTCACTAATGCTGTTGCAGCTCCAACAGGCCTAGCTGCTCTTAATATTGGTGGTGTGACTTTGCATAGACTGTTAATGTTACCTGTAGAGCATGGTAAAACAGCCGAATATCATAAACTTGGGGTGAATAGTTTAGCTATTATGCAAAAGACACTAGCACATCTAAAACTTCTAATAGTGGATGAAATATCTATGGTATCATCATTAATTTGATCGTATATTCATTTAAGATTAGTTGAAATTACAGGCAAAGATGAACTGTTTGGTGGCATTTCAGTTTTATTTTTTGGAGATCTTCTTCAACTTCAACCAGTAAAAGGAAATCCACCATATTATAAATTAACTCATACTGAAGCACGGAAATTAATTGGATCAGTTGGTGCCATTAATATTTGGAAAGAGTATTTTCTTTATGATGAGCTCACTTTAAATAAAAGACAAAAAAATGACTTGGTATATGCAGAACTTCTCAACAGAGTCAGAGTTGGTGAAGTTACTCCTGATGACATCAAAGTACTTGAAACAAGGCTTATCCCTAATACTGATAACATTGAAAATGTAGCGGATTATTACTTTGACCTCATGAATCAAAATTTGAATCCAGTATGTTTGTTACCTACAAACAAATTATGCCTGGAAATAAACTCTGTGATGCTACAGGGTTGGGTTGGGTTCATTATTAGGCCCGGGGGTAGTGCCCTTCGTGGGGGTCTTTCTAAGGGAACCTAATCCGTATTTACGCATGGATAAATCCACGGCTCGAAGAAAACTACGAAAACTCCGAACGATTAGGCCGACGGGCGCGATTGGGATCGAACCCAGCACCTCCCGTCTACCAGCTTCGAGAGCACAACCTCTCAGCCACTGGTGGGGCCTGTGATGCTACAGAAGGCTAAAAATAATGTTATAGAAATTCATGCTGAAGATACTATTAGTGGTTTTCAGGAAATGCCTCGCACAGTAAAGACACAATTGGAAAAACTAAAACAAAAATCATCTGATACAGCTGGTTTAGAGTCAGTGATTTTAATTTGTGAGGGCTGCAGAATTATGTTGCGTAGAAATCTTTCTATAGAAAAAGGTCTGGTCAATGGTTCAATGGGTACTGTTAAAGGCTTTAAAAAAGATTCATCAGGAAAAATTATATCAATATGCATTTTATTTGACAACCATGCTACCGAAAAATACATTGAACGAGTAAATGTCAAATTTGAAATTATGAAAAATGTTTATGTTAAAAGATCCCAATTCCTCATTGTTTTGTCATATGGTATAACTATTCACAAAAGTCAAGGAATGAGCCTGAATTGTGTAATGATTAACTTGGGTCCTAACATTTTTGAAAGTGGCATGTCTTATGTTGCTTTATCCAGAGTCACAAGTTTAGAAGGTTTACATCTTCTTAAATTTGATGCAAGTAAAGTTTATGCCTCACCAAATGCTATTAAGGAATATAATCGTCTTAGAAAGGAATACAGATCTGATTTGCCACAATTAGCTGTATGTTCCAGAAAATACTCTGAGAGTAAAATGGTTGTTTCATCTGACATATCAGTAATTGTTAGTGAAAAAATAATAAAAACCATATTACTGATTTAAATTACTTTGTCTTTAAAGGCTTTACAAATACAGATCGTTCGTGTTACGCAAATGCTATGTTGCAAACTCTCTTCTGTATCCCAGAATTTGTTTAAAAAATTCAGGAAAGAGTTATTGATCCTGGTCCTACAACAAAAGCTTTGAAACAAATATTCACTACTTTGCAAAATCCACAGATTGAAACCGTAGATACACTTGAAGTCAGAAAAACACTTCATGTAAAGTTTCATGATGGTACTGATCAAGGCCCGTTAGAATTTCTTGATTACCTACTGGAAAATTTGTCAAAAGAAAATGTCAATGCCATACATCTTTTTCAACTGAAGCAAGATCTTTGGGAGAAATGTAGTAATTGCCCAAGTTATCGAGATATATGTATTAGTACAGAACCATTTAATGCATTTATTGTGATATTTCCACATGACTTTTATAATAGGGAAGATGCAGTTGATTTGAATGATCTCCTAACACGATGGCAGACTGAAAACATTGCCTGTGTTCATTGCAGAAACAGAACTAAAATGTGTCAAACTCGATTAAATTCTTGTGGAAAATATTTGTTTGTGCAACTAGCCAGATTTTCTTCAACAAATGTCTCTATGGGTCCGAATAGAACTTTTAAAATTACGTGCCCTATAACAGGATTTTCAAACCAAAAGGTTTTAATAAATAATATAAACTTTAAAACAAAATCTGCTATTTTGCATAAAGGAAAGTTCATTGATTCAGGCCATTATATAACAATGGTGCATTCAAATAAAAACGAGATCAATAAATGGACTATTTGTGACGATATGAAAATAACAGATCGTACACGTTTTGTAAAAAATCTTGCAGATGTTTACATTTTGCTTCTACAGAAATGTTAAATTAAGAAATTGTCAATATAAGGTAAAATATTTATTCAGCTACAAAAAGAAATATTTTGCTGAAAATTTCATCCTCCATAACTACACATTTTATAACAAAATCAGAATACAGTTGTTTCATATATACTTATTATTATTTTTATGCTTCTTATGTGTTAAAACAACATAAGATTTTATTAATAGCTTTTACACACGCTTACTAGTGTCTCTTTCCAAAGTGGTTTCAAATGTGTTTTACACGATGGAATAAAATTATTTGCAAAAATGAACATGATTCGTTTATTATTATCATTATGAAGATGAGAAACAATCCGTTATATACATTTTTTTGTTAAAAATTACTTTTATTATTTTAATTGTTTACAGAATAATCAATGTTTGAACTGTATATTTCATATTACCAATACTGATTTTGATATGTGCAGTCTTTTACATATTTGCCTCGTTTGAATCTTATCTGCTTCATATTAAATTGTTATTAAAAAACTTGAGATATTAAAAAAAAGGAACTTGCAAAGCAAATTAAAAAAATAAATTTATTTCCAAAATTTTAAGCCCGAGAAGGGACAGATATTAAAATTATTTTATTTAGTCAATGCTACAATAATGTTGCATTTTTATATTAAATCTTGCTCAGTCTATTTAATCTTAAAAAATTAAATTTAAATTTGAAACATGATATTAAAGCAACTTTAAAACATTTCATTTAGAAATCTAAATAAATCTTCAACTTTTTTTTTCAGTTTTACATGCATTATGCAAAATTTGTATTGTAGCAAATTCTAACAGACAAGAAACATGAGAAGTTCAAATAATTTAAAAAGTTGAAGATTTATTTAGATTTCTAAATGAAATGTTTTAAAGTTGCTTTAATATCATGTTTCAAATTTAAATTTAATTTTTTAAGATTAAATAGACTGAGCAAGATTTAATATAAAAATGCAACATTATTGTAGCATTGACTAAATAAAATAATTTTAATATCTGTCCCTTCTCGGGCTTAAAATTTTGGAAATAAATTTATTTTTTTAATTTGCTTTGCAAGTTCCTTTTTTTTAATATATATATATATATATAGGATTGGAAATAATACCCATCTGTAAATTAATATTCTTAAGAGTTCAAAATAATAGACTCAAGGTTTCAATACACGATATCATATTGAAAGAAAAATTAAACAATAGTAGAGTGGGGAAATCGTAAGATTATTATGAGGCTTGTGAAATGTGAAGTTTAAACAGAAAGCGAGACAAAATAGTTGTTCCATATTTTGTACCTCATTACGAAGGTTGATAATCCAATATATATGAAATAAAGTATTCAAGCTAGAATTCTAGGTGAATTCCTGTTTATGTTTACAACGATATTACAGTATTGATGGGTGCGAAAAATATTGATCTCATCATCAAATTGTTTGGTTGAGTAAGTAATGAAGATTGTTTAAAGTTAAATTGAAGAGCTGTAGTCATTTATAGTTATAAAAAATTACATACATACATACACACACACATATATATATGATATCATTTACTTATATATATATATATTTCACTTATGTATATATATACATATATATAACCATGCGGCAGCCAACAGAGATTTAGTATTTAATCTGAAAATTGTTAAACTTTCACATCTATTGATAGATAAATGCTTTGAATTTAGTCGGATTATTATTTTGTTCCGTATCGATTAGTTTATCTAATATCATTATGTATATCATGTATAATAATACTGTGTACTCTTTGTATACCGAGTAAAAATATTACTGCCGGAAAAGGATATTCATCTCTCTTTGTATGATTAGTGATTGTGTTTTGAGACTAATACATAAATTGGATTCTGAATTCTTCTAAGAATCTTAAATAAATAATAAATATGCAGTACTGTAAATACAGGGCAAAATTAGAAACAATAATATGAGTACATATCCTTTTAACAAAAATAGGAAGGTTATTTTTATCATATAGTGAACTTTTATAAAATTTATCTTATTTAGATTAAGTTAAATTGTTCAATTTGATGTATTTTTGTAAAAGTTGGGCACAACATATGGAGTGTTGTAACGATAGAATGTAAATTTTTCGTAAATAAAGAATTGTAATTGGATTTATACAGTACGCCCACTAAGGCCCTTTGCCACCCTCTTAACTTCGGAACGGCTATTGCTATATGCATAAAAGTGGTGTCTAGGTATAATAAAATAGCCATGCGCTACTGAATGAAACCTATGGCGCCGCCTGGTGAAAAACCGTGGAGTTAGAATTCCTGTCTTGAAAAACGAAACAGATAGGGAAAAAAAGGGATTTACAGAATTGTAGAGCATCATCGATTTAGTGCGAAAAGACACCTTGAGGACATTAATGCGAAGAATAGAACGGTTAAAACGCGCATTTCTTTCGTATACTGTGATGTCACGAACCTTGAGTGGAAGGAGAAATGATTATCTTTCGGACAAAACACGACACCGCAATGTTTCACAGTGGTATCGCTTGTGATTCTCAACCAAAAGGACTGCGGTTCAAACCCCAAGGGTTGCACCCTTGTACTTATTGTCTTATACACAGAGTAGACAATATGCAGATCGTGTAAAGTAGTGTCCTATCAACACAACGGAACTTGCACTTGGTGTTCGAAATTTTTGCTGTATATAAATACGTAAGAAACTTCACGCCAGTTACCTAAGAGAACGATAAAAGAGACATGTTCTTGGGGTTGTATGTTGATGCTCATTGCCATGGAGTGAATTTCCACACCTGGGTATTGTGAGATGATTTTTCTTTACGGTGAATGTGGACGTAAGGCACGATCGACAGCAAGGTTGTACCGGCAACGTTTCCTTCAGGCCCGCATCCATCTCATCGAACCATGCTAACTGTTGTAAAATGTTTAAGGGAGACAGCCTGTGTGATTAGTCGAGCTCGATGTTGCAGACCAGCTAATGTAGGACGGTAAGTTCAACCGTATGAGGTATTAGCATTCGCCCTCGCATATCCGAAATGAAGCACAAGAGAGATCAGTGAACACTGTGGCCTCTCAAAAAGTCAAGTTTGGAAAATCCTAAGAGAATTAAGCACTCATCCATACCGACAAACACCTCAACAGGTTTTACTGGATAAGGATGCCGAGCGACCCTATGCATGGTGCAACTTCGTCATGAACCAGATACAGGTACAGACAACATTCTTGGCGGGTATAGTACGGGCAGATGAGGCATGCTTTTCACGTAATAGCATGTACAATAGGCAGAGCAATCATTACGATGGAAATTAATAGATGTTTTACCGACATTTGACATCAAATACGGTTTACTATGAACGTTTGGTGTGCAATTTACTTTAACAAGCTGATCGGCCCAGTATTCTACGATGGCACGTTGACGGGCGCACGATATTTACAACTGCTACAGAATGTAATACCCGATTTTGTGGAGAATATGCCGTTGGTTAAACTTTGGAATCTATGGTTTCAACATGACGGCGCGCCGCTGCTCACAAGACATCTCCAGTGAAGCAGTACCTCGTCAAGGAATTCGTGAACCAAATAATTGGGTATGGCTGTTTCGAAGATTGGCGTCCAGGTTCGTCTGATCTGACTTTACTGGCTTTTTCCTGTGGGGATACCTGAAACAGCAGGTGTATGAGACCCCTCCACAAACATTGCAGGACGCTAAATGACGCATTACGGACGCTTGTGCTAATGTGTCACCTTTTATGCTCCAACGTGTGCAACGTGAAATTCAAACAAGGATCCAAATGTGCATTGCAGCTGACGGTGAGAAGTTTGAACATCTCAAATAAAGGTATATTGTTATAACTAGTTATTTTTTTCTTTCTAAGATCGTTTTATCACGTTACAGTGTAGGAAATCACTAAAAAAACAAATGGGCTTTTTAACAATTCTATTCTTCGCATTAATGTCCACAAAGTGTCTTTTCGTACTAAATCGGTGATGCTCTACAACTTTATAAATCACTTTTTTCCCTGTCGGTTCCGTTTTCGAGATAGGAATGCTAACTCCGAAGCTTCACAACAGGTGGCGCCTTAAGCAATTTCATTCACTAACGCGTGGCTACTTTACTATACCTAGACACATCCTTTATGAATATAGCAGCAGCCATTCCGAAGTTAAGAGGGTGGAAGGGACTTTAGTGGGCATACTGTGTACGTATTGTATCTATCTAACTATATACATAAATATGAAAGCATATATTCTTACACAGACAGAGATGTATACATACAGTGAAACTCTTTGTAGTCCAACAGTTAGCTGGCAATTTGGAGCTGGTATTTGATAAAAGCAGAAAATTGTTTGAATAGTATTTTTACCTTACCGCATTATGAAGTCGTTGGTCTGCCAGCTAGAAGGTGAAGTATTCGCGACTTACGCATTTCAAAACGTGAAATTTTTCTATGAACAAAAAAGGTTCTTGATAAAAGCTACAATTTACATATATGAAAAATGTTTTTTTTAAATGTAAAACGAAAGTTGGCAGACGAATCTGTGAGTACTAAATACATGGCAGACGTCTTAAAAGTTGTTACAAAAATAATTGAAAAAAGTTTTTTGATAAACCGTTAAACTTATACATCACATTCCATATATTAATATTGTATGTTAGTGTCATGGCAGGCCTATTAGCCCGAGAGCCAGCAGGTAATTTGGAGCAGGTATTTGATAAACGCTGAAATTTTGTAGTATAATATTTCTACCTTACCGCATTGTGAAATCATTGGTCTATCAGCTAGTTGGTGGTGCATTCGTGACTTACGCAATTTGCAATTTTTCGATGGAAAAAAAAAAGGTTCTCAATAAAAGTTAAAATTTACATATATGAAAACACATGTTTTTGTAAATGTAAAAATATAATTAACAGACGAATGTGCCGGTACTAAATACCTAAATACATGGGAGACGTCTTCAAAGTTGTTACAAAAATAATTGAAATCGATCACTGTCATATATCTTCTGACTTCCTGACTTTTAACATTGAAATTGTCGGTAGTATGACTCTGCATTAGCCAGAAATTAGAATATAGAGCCGTACTAAGTACTCATTTATGATCTAATATTTACAGCATTTTGATAATTGATCATTGTTTAGAAATAACACGTAATACATTTTTTGGTCAAAATTAACTTGAGATTATGACAGTGATTGATTTCAATTATTTTTTAAATAACTTTGAAGACGTCTGCCATGTATTTAGTACCGGTATAATCGTCTGTCAATTATAATTTTACATTTACAAAAATATGTAATTTCATATATGTAAATTGTAGCTTTTATCGAGAACCTTTTTTTTTTCACCGAAAAATAGCGAATTGCGTAAGTCACGAATCCACCACCAACTAGTTGTCAGACCAATAATTACATTATTACATAATGCGGTACGGTAGAAATATTACATACTACCAAATTTCAGTTTTTATCAAGTACCTGCCCTTATCTGCTCCAAATTACCTGCTAGCTCTCTGGCTATAATAGTCCTGTCATGACACTAACATACAATATTTAGTATATGGAATGTGCTGTTTAAGTTTAGCGTTTTATCAGAAAACTTTTTTTTTATTTTTGTAACAACTTTGAAAATGTCTGCAATATATTTAGTACCGGCAGTTCGTCTGCCAATTATTGTTTTATATTTTAAAAAGCATTTTCATATACGTAAATTGTAGCTATTATCAAGAATCTTTTTTGTTCATAGAAAAATTGTAAGTTGCGAATTGCGTAGGTCGTGAATCCTCCACCTTCTAGTTGGCAGACCAACAACTTCATAATGCGGTAAGGTATAAATACTATGCTACCAATTTTCAGCTTTTATCAAATACCTGCTTCAAATTGCCTGATTTCTCTCGGGCAATCGGATGTAATTCGATTCATGTGGACCATATGTACTTCGATAATTGCGGCTGTCTTAAAAACAGTTAAGTTATAAAAATATTCTCTAAAATCACTTATATTTAATAAAATCTAGTCCTAATGTATTCTACATGTATTAGAACTACTTTTTCACACTATCTCTTTTATTACAAACCATTTAAAAATATATATGGTACTTATACATTTAGATGCGTCATCATTTCCCGCAAGAGTAATTGTTTTACTGTAAACTGTAGATATCCAGTTAAAGCTTTTATTTATACTATCCAAATATGTCCTTCAAAAATTTCATTTAAACATAAATTTTAACGTTATTAAAGATTTAAGTAGGAACTCCAAATAAATTATACTTTTTCGAACGAATATATAAGTGAGCATTTCAATATATTTATTCCTTAAATACAGTTTTTTGCTTCATTTTATCGATTCGCATATTTGTCGATCCGAATGATTGGATTTTCAAAAATTAGAGATTTAATGTATATATGTATATGTACATATAAATATATATACCATATATAAGATGAAAGCATGCGAAAGTCAATAGTTATTCGATATTTATTATGAAAATTCTGTAACTTCCCAAACAATTGTTATTAATGGAATTATGCTCGGAATTCAGACACTTTGACACCGTTCTGTTATTCTGTCTCTTATCGATCTGTTTATCTGATATGCATCACTAATGTACCATTCAGTGAGTATATTACTGCGGCAAGAAGACATTTATCTTTCAGACTGAGATTAATCTTCGGCCAACTGTGATTGTTGTTCAAGAAAATCTGAAACGAGAATATAAACTTAATGCGCATTTCTATAAAATTTATATTAAAAATAATATATATATGCAGAATTATAAATGATGGAAGATTCTAAAAATGATTTTGATAACTATATAACAATAATAAAAAATAAATAAAAATCCCAAGTATATTCTGATGCAACGTTTACTTTAATCAATTCAATCTAACTTGGTATTATAAATGTTGTGTTCAACATAAAATAAAAATTTGGAATTTAGTTGACAGATTTCAGTTTGGCGCCAAAGTACGACATCTTATGGTTAATCTTGCGTAATCAGGTCCATAGCCAAATGCCGTATTTAAGCAAATGTGATTTGGCTTAAGATTTTATTTAAAACTTTTAACTATATTATCATTCACTTTAAAGGATATTTTATTCAGAATGGAAACGCTTAGAAGTGGACTCAAGTACTGTAGATTAACAGAGTGTAATAAAATATTGTGATACATTTAACATTTTCATACTTGAATATTATTTAAAAAGTCACAAAAAAATCACTAAAATTGAGCTACTGTAAACAAAGGAATTTGATTCGGAAGTAAATTTTTTTCTGTTAGTTCATGATGTAAAGATTTAAATTATGCGATATTTAGAAATGAATGTATGAACGATAAAAGCGAAAGCGATAGCGCAGGTTGCTACAACAATCGTTTTTACATCAGTGTACCGTACTATTATGTATTATTATGAGATGATGGTATTCCATATAACCCGACACCGGTGGTTTGGGAAAAAATACTCTATGTTTATTGGTGCGAATCGCAAGCTAAAAAACGAGTATTACATCATAAACTGTTAGTACTGCGGTATACATTATGCTTAATTTGAATGTAAAAAGATTACTTGTAATAATGAATACAAAATATTAAAAAATTATCTCCTTAAATGTTCCAAAGACGGAAAACAAATAATTATTCAAACAGCTGACGCTGACCCACGAACTGCGCGTACTACGGGGCATTCTGGAAACGTTCTACAGTAGTTTATGATATTGCTGATTGCTGGCAGCACTTTGCCAAACAGATACCTTGGTATTCCATATTACCCGTCTATTCCATAATTCACCAAGTTCCTCTACATGATAAACTATAAAAAACTGCTGAAACATTTCTTGTTAAAGCAGAAACTTTTGCGAAAATTCAACGTAACTTCCCTATTACACACAGTTTCGGACACATTTCTCTTCTCTTTTTGATCTATTTGGAGGAAAACAGAGAAAGAATCTCAAGAAATCGTAGCTTTTACAAGGTTTGCGGGAAAAAAATTCTGAAATAAATGTGTCCTTTGCTGCTCGCAAATTTCGAAAAAGAAATTTCTCTGTTAATTTTGTAATTGTACTGATTTTAAAAGTTTCTGAATTGTTCTTCTCCCAAAGGTTTCTGAAGAGAAGATAAAGCTTTTAAGTATCGTGGGTAACTACGAGATTACACTGAAATTTTGTAAATATTCCCACAAATCCTGGAATGTAACAATTCTATCATTTTGACATTGCTATCTTAATCTGTGTCATATCGGTTGGGTTATGTGATATACCTTGCTAATACTGCATTCACTAAACTTGCATACCACATGGTGGACATTTATTTGTACTCTACTTTTTTTTAACCTAACTTGGATCACGGATGTAAAAGTAGAATTTTGTAATCAATTTTCATTCACTTTATCTCACAAAATTTTCATTCACCGTTATGCTACAATTATACAAACTAGTAAATCTACAGATCAGAGGCCTCAACGTCAGCTCAAAAAATCATTGTTCTTACTAATTTTTAACATTATCTGAAAAATATTTGACACACTAAAATTCAATCTTTTTAAGTTATTTATACATTGATAAAAATATAAATTTATCGAAAGTTTCGGAAATTTTAGAAGTATCCCCTTAAACACAATGTTATGCAATGATAGGATAAACTACTTGTTACTGTATTTTTTCAGAATAACAATACATTATTTCAGGGGGGCGGAGCCCCCCTGAACCCCCCGTTGTCGCTTTAATATTCTATTCTCAATTTCCAGTAATTGTGCTATTTTATTTCTTGAGTATATGTCTGAATGTATTTGAAATTTTCATTTCATTAGAATAACCATCTCTTTGTACAAGAGATTTTATCCTATCCTTAAAAGAATAATTATATTTCAACTACTAAACATCATATGTTTCTGAAGTTGAATAAAATTTCGTGTATAAATTATACTTATACAAATTTAAATTCCTCTTATTTGACCTATATTCAATTTACGCATTCAACGTTTTTATTATTTTCATTTGGAAAACCGATTTGGTAATCATTTTTTAGTATACTTAAAATAAATTCTCATCTATTTCATTAAAAAAAAGTATATTAAAAACTTAAAACCCGAAAATTGGCAATTTTTAATAAAACTTCGCGTAAAAATAATGCGATTCACTTGAATTTTCCTTTGTTGATATTCTTTGAAATATAGTTGCTTAGCAACCATTTATTGAAAGAGAGAAAAAAATGCACTGGAAATTTTTGTAAAAAATGATAGAATAAAATGTATTATATTATTAGAGCAGATGTATAAAATTGCACCAAACATTGTACACCTAACTTAAAAAATCTGACGAATGTATTAACAAAATTTCAAATTAATTTGAATAATTTAAGACCTGACTTGATAAATTTTAGCCTTCATAACTTACACATTAAATACATTAATCAAATGCGCCATTTTATTTCAATGGATGAAAATTTTCAAAATCGTCTGAATTCCCATAGGAAAGCATTATGACCTAAAAAGAGATGTTTTCCGTAATCTTATTAAATTTATATTCGTGATTTCCTATTGTTTGTGTGAATGATTCTAGTATATCTTGGATTTCGTTCTACACAGTGGTTTTATTAGGATAAGCAAAAATTCAGAAAATAATTTCATGTTATCCTAGTACCTAAATAGAAATATTTACTTACCTGCCAACCACGAAACACTCATATCTGATAGATAAGTTGAATAATATCTCGTGTACAAAAGCAACTTATGGAAATGTAAACTGAATCTACTGTATTTCACTTATATCCATTGCAGAAATCTAGTGTTATTACAATTTTTGTTTCGGAAAAACAGTTTTGATGGTCATTCTATAATATTTATTTTACATACGTACATCTTCATCTAACTCGATGGCAATAGCATACTAAAATCTCTCAATAAAATATTAAAATCACCCAATAAAATATTAAAATCACCCAATAAAATATTGTAGCAAAATAGTCTGAATTATTTGAATTTTATTATTTTGATATTCTTTAAAATTTAGTTGCTAGGTTACGGTTAAATTAAAGAGGTAAATAAAAATAAATGCATTTTAAAATTTGCAGAAAATGATAGAATAAAATGTATTATATTATTAGAACAGATGTATAAAATTGCACCAAAAATTATACACCTAATTTAAAAAATCTGACGAATGTATTAACAAAATTTCAAATTAATTTGAATGATTTAAGAACTGACTTGATAAATTTTAGCTTTCATAACTTACCGTTTAAATACATTAATCAAATGCGACATTTTATTTTCAACGACTGAAAAAATTCAAAATCGTCTGAATTCCCATAGGAAAGCATTAGGATCAAAAAAGAAATGTTCTATATTTTCCGAGCGAATGAACCAAATGTAACTAAAAACTATACAGCTAATTCCGGGTATCTCACCAACACACCTACCAAAAATCAAACTAATCGGATCATTTTTACGGCAGTTATCGCGGAACAGACAGACAGACAGACAGACAGACAAACAGACAGAAACCAAAAACTTTTCGGGTCACAACAGTAAGCCTTCACTGACGTTTCGGCAATTATGTACACACTTTATTTCCGAAGACTGCAACATTTTAATATTTTTAGAACTTTTTTATAAATTAATAAATTAATTTTAAAGCTTTTTTCCGCTAGCCGTGTTCAGGTGATAAATCGGCAAATAATCTTATGTACACAGCAGGGTTGCTACTGGTCAGGGAATTTTTCAAGGAAGCTACCAATATTTTCTTATAAAAAATCACCTTTATGTAATTGGGCAACTACATAAGGCGAATTTTTTGATAAGAAGATACCGGTACTATCCTTGAAAAATGCCCTGACCCGTAAAAACTCTGCACAGATGTATTTCCGATGACAATATAACATTTTAAAATTATTAAAAGTAAACTTGAAATTGATAAATTCGTTTTAAAGCATTTTTCCCTTACCCGGTGCGGATGATAAATCGCTATCTTTATGGTTAAATATATCAACAGCAATGGAGTTAAATATGCGCCAAACCAAATTGCACCAAATGCACCCATTGAGACATTTGTGTATCGTTAAATCTAGCTGAATTTTAATGTGTTATTTATAGTGTTCAAGCATCATTATTATGATTATGTTACATATTATTTGAAGTTATGTTAAAAGATTTTACTAGAATTGTTTGGACGGAATTAGTACGAAGATTACTTTGTATTTTTGATTAGTCTGACAATTTCTTATATAGACAAAACTTTAAAACATATTCTTAATGCTATATAAGAACTTCAGCTATCGAAAGTTATTAAAATCAAAAATCTGATATATTATTACTGTATTAAAAATTTATTATTTATTATTATTATTGTTGACATTTTGAAATTGTGAAAATTTTAAAATTTTTATACTTTGAAATTGAGGGGGTCAGAGCAAGAAAGTACCAAGCCACATTTTTGGTGAAATAAATATAACACTGTAATCTGTTGCTTAATATTATAAATTATAATATCCAACAGATAATTTGTTTCTAATGTCACTTGGTGGCAGCATATGTGACAAGTTTCGTTTTTGCCCCAGATGTTTATGCCCCCAATGAAAATAGCTTATTTACAAAAAACGTAATAATAATATGACTAAAGTAATGCCATATTGTTACTTAGAATAACTCAAATGACATTAAGACATTGGCGAAAAAAACTTTAGGTTGTATATCTTGATTTGAGTATTTAATCAAATTTTTAAATTGAAATGTCTCAGAAGTTCAAAAATGTGGCTTGGCACTTTCTTGCCCAGACCCCCTCAATTATTCACCTATAAAACTGATGAAGAGAAAAGTTTGTGTATGTTGCAAATAATAAGAACTCTTACTGCTGCTAATTCAGCAACTGTCTTTCAGTAAGTTACCTTGCTATGAACATACTTTAATAATAGGAGTTATGATGCTTTATAGAATAATTAAAAGTTAACTTGACAAGTTGGATGGCAGGGAAGGAAGATTCCATTGGGACCTTTCCTTAGAATGAGACAAGATGTTGTGTTAGTGTTTATTATTTTTTATATGATATTCTTACTTATTTTAGTTATTATGTAAGTATTCGTTTTCTGTATTTACAATGATGGGAGATGATAATTTTGACTTTAATTAACAGGAAGTGCTTATATCCTGTACTTGGGAAATTATTCCCAATCTTGCCCACAGTGAATTGATGCAATTTAGCGAGCGTGAGTTTTTTTTATTTGTATTCACGTATCATTTTAATTCTATGCTAAATTCAAAGAAAGGGACTATACTTCATGTCCATATTTCTTGCTATATAAGTGTGCTATTTAAATTAATGCATAATAATGATATAAAATAATGTTTTGTGATGGCTATAACATTACTCTTTTTTTTTTTTTTTTTTTTTTTTTGTTAAATGCAATGCTTTATTTACTGATATCGATCCGGATAACTAGAGTTCAGACAATAGGGGTTTTGCGGTACTAACAGCTCTATGAAGCAGTTTAATAATAATACTAAAATCAACCCATGGCCTCATTATCAGGCAAAAAATTCGTTTTCTACCCTAGAAATGATTCTTATACCAATAAGTTTTTTTTTTCTCTTCTCATTTAAGAGAATTTTAAACCAGTGCTGTTTTTTTTTCAGTTTTAAAAGGTATTCTTTTACAGCTCATTTCCTAAACGAGCATCATTTGAATAAAACATCTGAGCCGTTTTCAAGAAGATTTTTAATATCCTATAGAAATATTGATCGTTGTTAATGCAATATTTACAACAATTTCTTCATATGAATACTGGATATATTTCTTTATTTTCTTTTAGGAAATTTTTCTTAATGAAGTACCTAATTAATGCATCATAAGATTTTTTTTATTAATAAAAATATTGAGTAAAATCTTCGTTCTGCCTATGAAATGTTTATTTTACAAGCCGTCAAGTATTTAATGAAATTTTTAATAGCTTGTAGCAATGTTGATCATTTATATGGTATATTGATAATTACACTAGATCAATTTTAACATAATTATTGAAATTGGTAAAGAAATCATATGAGTTGTAATTTTCAAACTGGACTAAAAACGACCGGGGTGGCTCAGTTGCTAGAGCATGGCAGCCTCAGCCAAGATATCCCGGCCCGGACATTTTTCGTCCAGTTGGAAAATTACAACTCATATATTAATAATTATCTGTTCATAAGGGTGCGGCAAATCTATGTTTTTAACAGTGTCCAACATAGTCGAAAAGTGTTTATGACTGTGGATTGTTTGTCCGTCTGGCTGTCTGGCAGTCCATCCTTGCTCTAACTATGGTACATATACTCCGATTTCCATGTAATTGATATATGGCATTGAGGTTTACCATGGCATGTTTGGTATTGAAAATGAAATGTGTAGAATTATTAGTTCGTTTCTAGAGACATTCAAAAGTATTCCTTTACGTTAAGTAAAAAGGGAAAAATATTTTGAAATACATTTTAATGATGTTACACTATTCCAAACATAATGAAATTGTTATGAATTTCTGAGGTGCACAATTTTTTTTCTGTAGGATATGGAGTGCAAAGCATTTGTCATTCATTTAAGGGTCGCACAAAAGAATTACGTTACATAAGGGTTTACGGGGAAAAATCGTTTGCAGTGTATTTTAATGATGTTACATTATTTCAAACTTAATGGAATTGATATACATTACGCACGTGAACCACAAGATGATTACTGTAAAATATGGTGGGCATAGCATTTGTCGGTCATTTACAGGGACACAAAACATTTATTCGGCTAGAGTACTGTCTGTGAAAACGATAAATGTTTGAAGTCCTTTTTCATTTGTAGTATGTGTTTATATATTTAACTAAATTTATGCATATTTCGTGACGTATAAATTTTATTGACCATATACAGGGATATACAAGAGAATTCGTAAGTATTGCTGCTTATGGGTATGAGTTGCTTTCATACATTGGTTTCATTTCAAGGGTGTTTAATAATTGTGTTATGCATTTTCCTGCTGAACTACATTTAGAATGCGCGGAATTTCATCAAACTTCATATTATGTTAGACCTTGACATAAATATAAATAGATGCTGATTCAATTTTCACTTTGATCAATCAAGATCAATCTGTTGTATCCTGTGAGTATCCTTCCTTCGCTTGTATTATTACCTCCCTAAGAGAAGTTTGAGGAATATAAATAAATTCATATGCAGGGCTACGCAAAGAAATAGATACATTGCCGTTCATGGTTGGTAATTTCTGGACGTGCGTTCTTAACTTGTGTTATGCGTTTGTTACCTGAATTAAATTTTAGCCTAATATGCGATGTGTATAAAAATCTCTAGATCATAGATAGGGTCGTACAAAATAATTCGAGTGTATTTCCGTCTGTTGGCGAAATTCTTAAAACAAAATTTCCAACTATGTATTCTAATTTTCTATGTGTAATTCTATGTATTCTACGCACATGCGTAGCTACAACCTTCAACTCGAAAACGAATTAGCCTAGCCATTTTGTTTGATTATGTGAACATTTGAAGTCATCGTTTGCCAGTAATCACGTTTAAAACAATCGATCGGCCCGCTAGCTGTGAAATAAGAGCCGTTATGAAGTTTTTGAATGCGAGAAATGTTCGACCTTGTGAAATTTATCGTCATAAGTGAAACTTACGGAGAGAATGCGATGAGGGAATGTATGTTGCGAACGTGAGTTAGGATATTTAAAAAAGGTAGGGAAAATATCCAGGAAGAGGAGCGCTGTGGACGCACGTCGTTGATCACCGAAGAATTGGTACACTGCATCGACAGACAAGTTCATTTGTTTTCTCATCTCAAGAAATTTCTTGCCGGTCAGCGCTTTGCAAGTGATGATGAGATCAAGGTAAACGTCCAGAACTGGTTCAGGTTGCAGGCGGCCGAATTCTATGAAGCGGGTATGTTGCAATTAGTACCAAGATATGACACATGCCTTAATTCGCATGGTGAATATGTCCAAAAGTAGTTTAAGGTGTACAGATTTTTCTGTAATAAAATACAAATGGAAACAAATTGCTAAACTTTTTTCAGTATCCAAACGGTACTTACTTTCTGGACGAGCTTTGTATATGCAAATCTATGGATCATATATAGGACTGTAGAAAATAATTCGCCTACTTTTCTCGCTACGCACGTAATTGTTGAAAATGAATTTTTAAATAATGTGTTTTCTAAATTGTTTATTATTATATCTTCTTTCACCTTATTTAACAGCAAAATTCCGTTTGTTTTCTGTGTGTGGTGGAAAGTGTTTCATATCAATGCTTGACTATTGATTTTTCATTCTTGTTTACTTTTAGAAAATGCTTCTTAATGACAATAACAATGATGCATCATAAGGAAAAGTTTTCCTGACGGAAAAAGGGAACAAGCATTTTTCTTTGTCTCTTAAAATCTGTTTTTTTTTTCTTTTTTTCTTTTTTTTTTTTTTGCATGCCATCAAATATGTAACAAATATTCCGTAGCCATATTGATCGGTTTTAATGTTATATTAATAACAATCTGTTCACACGTGTACGGCATTTATTTTTTTCTTTTGTTTTACGAAATATATCTATATGTAATTAATAATGCATCATAAGGAATTTTTACTAAAGGAAAAACAAATTTCTTTTACAAATGAAATGTATATTTTGCATGCCGACAAAATATTTAACAATATTCTTTTTTAGTTTGTATTTAATATATTTTTTAAAGCAAGCACATTTTATATTAAAAAATAATAAGTTTTCATTTTTTATATTTCCAGCTTTCCTTTTTCAGATATTAAAGTAAGTAAAAAATACAACAATAAGTTTTTAAACACTATATGTGTTGATTGAAATTTTGTGAAAAATATACCTATCATTAGTAAAATATCCTCCAACATTTACTTTGAACTCCATTACTGGAAATTCAATTACAGGCACATGCATTAATATCGGTAATTAGTTTATTAGCATTTGTGTCTGAGACGAGAGCATAAAGTGGATATGCATTTCTAAGAAATTAAGACATAAGTAAAAATTTGTAGTATAATTAATGTTTAACATGTCTAATACTATTATGTTAGACTTTGCTTTCCAGGCCTAAAAACAGTTAGACACGTTTTTCGTGCCGTAAAGGTCCGAAATTTCATAAAATTACAAGTAGGGGAAGTTCGGGTAGCCCGGGACACTTGGATAAATTGCAAATAAAAAACAAATGAATGAAATTTCTGTCTTTATTTTATACTTAAAATGAAATTACGAACTTCTTTAATGATTTTAATTAAACATTGCTAATAATATCGAATTATTTAATGAAATATACTGAAAATAGTTTGGCCTTATTTTTTTGGTGTCACATGAAACGGCGGGTAGCCCCGGACATATTAATCAATGGTGTCCCAACCGTTTTTTGGCCTTACAAACATCGAAATTATAATAAAAATCCGATGCATCTATATAAACACAATCTTAATGTCGAATAAAAATCATCTAAAATAAGATCTAATTAATCTGATTAATCTTTCGTAATAACCTGCAATAAAGTTTTGACAGGAGAAACGAAAATTTATTAACGAAAACAAAACACGCACTCACGACTAACTTACTCGGCACCCACGTCGCAATTAAACTGTATTTGTTTCGACTGTAGATGGCGTTCATTTACAATAGCTCTTTATTTACGCAACACTGAATATCTCAGAAATTGAAATATCCGCGGTTACCCCCGTCCGCGGCTACCAGACCTTACCCCTATCATACACTGTTAAAATTTGCAGCAAACTGTCCGGTCATTCGACCGTTTTTGTAGAAAACGGTTACATAATCATAATTTTACTATATTCTGACCGTATTATTGCTTATTTCATGGTCATAATATAGTTAAATTACGGTTATGTAACCGTTTTCTACAAAAACGGTCGAATGACCGGACAGTTTGCTGCAAATTTTTAACAGTGTAATTTAGGGATTTTTGGTCGTAGATGAATGGAATTACTAATGTTGTATTTGTGAGAGCACATAATTTTTTTTTTCTAAATATAACGTAGAGGACACGGAGACCGTATAAAAATTTAAAAGTGTAACTTTTTCAAATTTAATTGCTAGAGTATTTCATCAGCATCATTTTAATTCCTACCTTATTTTGCTCCCTTTTATATATTACATTCCCTAAATATCCCCAACAGTTAAAAAAATAAAGCCCGTTTCGACCTTTTTGGGACGCCCTTTATTTGGGTGTTTCATTCAATTGACAGTTAAAAAGTTCTCTAAAGTCAATATATTCTATAAAATGATAAAATTATATCTCTCATTATCAGTGATAAAATAAAAACGAAAAGAATTAAAAATCAAACGTATATGAAAGGTGAAACGGGGATAAGAGATGATAGTTCACTATTACTGAAATTTGAGAGAACACAAAGTAATCTGTTATTTTGGGAGGTGCGTTATCGTTTAGCAGCCTTGAGTAGTGGCAAAAATGTAGGTAATTTTTTGAAAATGACAGTTGAAAACAAGTGTAAAAGAGGAAGTCCATGAATGGCTTTTGCAAAACACAGTTAAATATATCTATAAACGGAGAAGAACGGTGAAAATGGGCACACGTACAGGAAAAAGAGATAAATAACTATTATTTTGCTATCTGAGGTTATTATTGTTATCCTCTGTGAGCCTTCATATTTATAACAATAAAAGAATATTATTCAATCTTAATATTAACAATAGCATGTAAAAAATTTACAAAAGTAATAAGTTTTAAAATGTTTAAAAACTTTTGCGATTTTTCGATACTTTGTAGATTATAATAAGTTCGAAAAAAAAAACTTAACAAACATTTCAGCAATTGCGAACAATATCACCCCTAGAGAGATAAAATATTAAAAAAATTTACTAGGATACTCTAAATTAAATAATATAAGAAAAAACTATAAAATAAAACTTTAAATAAGTAGTAATATAAAAATATTTTATGTTATTTATTTTCATTGTTTCTATTCTGCATAAAAATGTTCTCTTATTTGTTTTCCTTTTATGCGAATTCACGTTAAATCTCTTCAAAAATAATGTTAACACTAACGATATATTAGAATAAAACACACATTAAATACTTTTCAAACAATGATAAAATCTGAAAAAGTTATCTTATCACTGAATGTTAAAACGTGTCTTGTTTTTTCTTTATTATTATTTCTCAGTTCATAATCGTAAAAAGTCGCGATTTTACATTGTAGAGATTTGTAGTTTTATAAATCTTAATTTTTTTTTAAAGCATCCCTTTATTTTCTTTTAGTTTACCATGTTTATTTGTATTAAGTTCTCTTTTTAGTTTGAGCGCTGTCAAAATCTAAAATAATAACTTTTAAAAATAATAACTTTGTGCCTATAAAGTCTTAGAATATATTTTATTTAGTTAGTTATTTAAATTAAAATATGTTTAAAAAATGAAGAACCCAAACACACTTGAAACATTCAAGTTTTCTTGTTTTGTTCAACATAAGTTAATAATAATAATAAAAAACTTCAACAAAAATTTCAGCAATTCATGAAAAATCTTACTTCTAAAAAGATAAAAGATTCAAAAGTTTTATTGGAATTCACAGGAAAAAATTCTTTGTGATATTTATTTTTATAGTTTATCTTCTTCGTAAAAAAAAAAAAAAAAAAAAAAAAAAAAAAAAAAAAAAACTCATTTTATCTTTCCCTCTTATGAAAATTCTTTTAAACTCATTTAAAAACAGTGTAGCACTAACAATATATTGACATATAACACATATTAAATACTTCTCAATCAGTAAAATAATCTGAAAAAGTCTTATTATTATTAACAGTTAAAATGTCTCTTAATGTTTTTATTTTTATTTTTTCGAATCTTTCGCATATATACAATTGTATAATCGACATTTTATGTAATACAGATTTGCAGTTATACGAATCTAAAATTTTTCAAAAACTTTCTTTTAACTTATCACGTTTATTTGGATTATGTTACTTTTTTGTACGCTGTCAAATTCTAAAATAATAAATTCTGAATGAGAATAAATTTTATTTATTTTTTTATTAAAGTTAATTTATAAAATAAGGAAAGCAATCAGATTTAAAAAATACAATTTTTGTTATTTTTTGCGACAAAATAAATTTTAAACAGAATTTAAACAAACATTACAGCAATTTGTCAGACAGTCTGATCCGTGACAAGATGAAAAATTAATTATTTAATAGGATTTAGAGAAAAATATATTTTTTTTCATAGATTATTTCTTCGGAACGAATTATTTGACATTTTCCTCTGGTGAAATTTATTTTTATAATCCTTTAAAACACAATTCTCTTCTATCAATAAAATAATCTGCAAAAGTCTCGAATATCTGGAAATTAAAATGCTTTATACGATTTTTTTTCTCATTTCTTGTTTCATAAAGTAGAGATTTTAGACTGTGAAATTTTACAGTTTTAGGAATATTAATTTTTTAAAGCCAATTTAGCTTAGTTTTAGTTTAATAGGTTTATTTGCATTGCGTACTCTTTTTCGTTTGAATACTGTCGAAATCTGAATTGTTCTTAATTTTAAATGTTTAAATCATTTTGAGCTTTTAGATTCTTAGAATAAATTTTATTTATTTATTTATTTTATTTAAAGTACATTACAAAATGAAAAAGCTAATGCGCCTTCATCTTTACTTGTTTTTGTATACACATTCTGCTTTTCACTTGATAAAGATAGACGTTGATTAATTTCTCTCTAATATATAATTGTATAAATTGGTATATAATTTAAATAAAGTTTCCCTTCTTAATATAACATTCCACTCTCCAATTTTTAAATCACTTGCTCTCCCTGTAATTCTACTGGCTGGTTCGCTTTCCTTAGCTGCAATTTTGATACATCTATGTTTCAACTCTATTCCTATCCCTTATACAGGGTAAATGAGAATTATTTTCACCCTATTTTATTTAACTTAACTTCGTGTATGTATGTAAAAATGGAATTTTGTAATCGATTTTTGCACTGACTTCCTGATATGCTAGAATTATAAAACTTATGCACACAGATGTGTTTTTGATGGCAATACAACAATTTAATTTCTCTACAACTTAATTATAAAATAATAATTTCATTCTAATGCATTTTACCTTAAGCAGGGCGCAAATGATAAATCGTCAAATATTCTTTAGCGTTACAACCGTATCCTAGTTACAATGAATTAATTATGCATCAAACGAGTTAATGTAGTTTTTGAATCTCTATAGCGTGTAGCATAAGTCCTTGGAACGTTTATGTGAGATTCGAAATATTTATGAAGTTACGGTCAATTGAAAGCCAGCGCGGACCGGCTGAAAAGCAGGTATACTGGACCAGGCGGGATACAGCTACACGTGTGCTGAATTTTTTACTTCATATAAGTATAGGAATTGCAGACAAACTGTAACTTGCAAAATATAACGATTAACAAACAAAATGTATACTATTTCCTTCTTTAATAAGACTTCAACCGCATTTTTCTTGAAACGACATTTTTGATCGCACGGTGTAAAGTAGCGTTTAAATGGCTCAACCAATCAACATTTTTCTTTCGGAAATTAAAGATTATTTATTTTGTGGGGTCATGAACTTTTCATACGTAAAAAAAAAAAAAAAAAATGACAATATTTTTAAGTTAGAGAAAAAAAGACGAAAAAAAGAACGAAAAAAATGACTTTTTTTTCAAACGACTACCTTTTTAGCAAATTTCGTTCAGTTTCACTAACAAGAACGAAAAATCATGCGTCAAGCAGAGATTATGAAATATTTTCCATCACATCCAGAAAGCTGTAACGAAAATTCACCGTTAAATAAGTTAAAAGAAGTTATGTAAGTAAACAGTTTAGAAATCATACACCACATTGAAAAGTACAGTTTTCGAAATTAACTACCATTTTAAAAAAGTAGTCGAATTATTTTGTGCATTTCTGTACAGGATCTGTATGTTTGAATATATAACACATAGCATGAAAAATTTAGTTCAGTTAGAATATTCACATTTAGCAATTTTCGCCGATCGATGGAAATGTACTCGAAATATTTGTACAGCCCTGTATATTATCTAAACATTTTTTTACAGACCACATATTAATCTAAAATTTAATTCAGGTAAAACAACGCATTAGGCAGCTTAAAACTCACTTCCAGCAATTACCAACCGTAAACGACAATGTATTTTGTTATTTGCGTAGTATGTATATGAATACATATTAATATAAATAATAATATTCAGCACAAAACCCTGTATAATAATTTATATATATTCCACAAACTTATATAAGTCTACTAAATATAGTTCAGCAAGAAAATGCATAATATACTTAAAAACTACCCTTAAGCAATTCCCTCCCGTAGTCTGTAATACTTACGAATTCCCTTGTGTAGCCCTGTATATGATCAACCGAATTTATACACACCACGTAATATGGAAAAATGTAGTTAAACTTAAAAACGCAAACTAACCTTGAAAACACACACATAACACATAGACTGTAATTATCGCACGTATACTATAACCGATATATTTTGTGTGTCCCTGTAAATGAACGATAAACACAGTGCTCTCCATACTTTTAAGTGACCAATTTATAGTACTGCATATAAATTTCATTATGCTTCCAATTGTGAAACATCATTAAATTACACTGCAAACGATTTTTCCCCGTAGAGCAATGTGCAACAGAATTCTTTTGTTTGACCCTGTAAATGAACGATAAACGCAATCCACACCATACTTTTAAGCGAGCAATTTATAGTGCACCTATGTAAAGCATATCATTTTCATTATGTTTGAAATAGTGAAACATAATTAAATTACACTGCAAACGATTTGCCCCCGTAGAACAATATGTAACAGAATTCTTTTGTTTGACCCTGTAAGTGAATAATAAATGTTTGCACCCTATATTCTGCAAAAAGCATGTTTTAATGCGTTTCATAATTATATATCAATTTCATCATGTTTCTATGGCGTAATAACATCACCAAAATGCACTTCAAACGATTATTTTCCATTGACTGTAATGTAACGGAATACTTTTGACTGTCCCTGTAATAAAAGTATAAGTGCTACACACTTCATTTGCAATAGAGAACATGCTGTGGTAAACGACAGTAACATACAAAAAATTCAGGGCAATTCGATTATATTTACTCGAGTTAGAGCACGGACAGATGGTAGACGGCAGACAGCAGATGGACAGACGACAGACAAACCGAAGTCATAAACACTTTTCAACTAGGTTGGAAAGTGTTAAAAATGGATTCATGGCCCCCAAAATTCAATATGTTTTTTGAAAAAATTAATTTTATGTGTTTCAGATAACTTTGGCAAGTTGTGCACTACATGGCGCAGAGTGATGCGCGCACAGAATAGCATATGCAACTGGCAATATTTTCATTAATTTTAATAATTACTCTATAATAAAAATATTTCAATAGCAAAAGCTATGAAAACTAAGTGGCTAAATTCAGTTTGGTTGTAACTTTATTAATTCTATAGAAATAAAAAATCCCGGCGCTGACCCGCTTTTCGGGTCGATGAACGACCCGAAAAGACCCCATTAAGATAATCTCCTTCAATTCGTTACATTTGTCATAGGTGTCACAAAATTTTAAAATCATTGTAGTGCTTTTTCTTGCTCTAGAATAAAGATGTTTCACTCTCTCCCTTTGATTATAACATTTTGCCTTGCACACTGCTTCTGACTGCATCCTACTATCAATATTCTGCTATCATGTATACTTGTTTCAAATGCCCATATAATAAAATTTCCAATTTACGAATTAGAAATTATGGTGTTTCATGGCTAAATTTATAATTTAGAAACCACACAGAAATTCCCGATTTGGGTCAAAACTATACTTGATGGAACGTTTTGAGTAGTCTTCCAAAATCAGAATAAATCTAGTGGGATGTGCCAATTCCAAAACTCACGCAATCTCCCAATCACACAATCACGAAATCCTCTCACACAGGTTTCGCATACACTAAAAAAATCAGCACCAATTTATATCAAGGTCTAACTAAATATAAAAGTTTTATTAAATTCCGTGCATTAGTTCTTGAGATATGATTATTGCTAAAATCGTGTAAATCTTGCAAAATGTAGCATAGCAGCGCCACCTGTTGGGAGATTTAGACCGTAACCTAATCAACAATAACTTATGTCAATGTCTAACTGAATCTGAAGTTTGATGAAAATCCGTTCATTAGTTCTTGAGATATAGTTACCGTGATAATAATAAAAAAAAGTAGCATAGCAGCGCCACCTGTTGGGCTTATTACACAAAAACGTAAGCAACATCTATTTATGTCATGTTCTAACAGAATCTGAAGTTTGCTGAAATTTCGTGCATTAGTTCTTGAGATATAGCTATCGTAAAAATCATGAAAAAAATGGTATAGCAGCGCCACCTTTTGGGATATCTACACGAAAACGTCATCGGCGTCTATTTATGTCAAGGTGTAACTGAATCTGAATGTTGATGAAATTAAGTGCATTAGTTCTTCAGATAGATCTATTGCGAAAATCACGAAAAATGCAGCATAGCAGCGCCACCTATTAGGCGATTTTCACCAAAAACTAATCAGCACCAATTTCTATCACGGACTAACTGAATATACAGTTTTATTCAATATCATGCATTAGTTCTTGAGATACAGCGCCCACAAAATTTTTGTCACATACAGACAGACAGACTCACAAACAGACATTTTCTAAAAACACTCAAATCGTGTTCAGGACCTTCTAAAACGTCTAAATCCGTCGAAAACCGGAAGTCGAAATTTTTCATGAATCCAATACTTTTTTCTTGTAAAGATAGAAGAAAATAAAAATACAGAAGAAATGTCTTTAGATTAAAGTAAAAAATTGCATTTCAGGTCAGTGTTATTTTCACAGTTTTAATTCAAGTATAAACTTAACTTTAAAAAAAATAACATTACAGCAATTTTGGAAGGTACCACTGTTAACTATATATGATTGAGATAAGGAAAAAGTACTCTATATAAAAAACTCTTGTAACATGAATGATTTTGCTGATAAAAACATGGAAGTTGCACTCTTTATTTGAACATGTCTGATATATATTCAAAATGTAAACTATCCTATTGCTCAATTAATAAAAAAAAAATCTGCGAAAATACTTTTTACAATATTTTAGAAATACATAGAAAGATTTTACAATGTTTGCAGACACTAGTGATAACACAGACTCGATTTTTATACCAGTCTTCGGGCTCGGGCTCAAAGTAAAAATTTTATTTATTCACAAATTGTAAATAAAATAAAATAAAATAAAATAAAATAAAATAAATAACTTGCTATTAGAAAAACAAGAATGTAGTCCAAATTTCTTAAAGATTGTTACAATCCTTAAAAAATTTATTTGAAATATAATTGAATTGTTATTTGTGAGATGTAATATAGAGAAATATTCCATCTGATACTGAACCTTTTACACAGCCAGAGTTGGTAACATAAAGAAGAAATAGGATATCCCTTCTCTAACACCGTTTTCTGTTTGAAGTCGTTTTCCAGAATTACTGAAAACAGAACTCATGTCTTTCTGCCATAAGAAGTGCAACTTTTGCAAATTTCTGCTAGCGGTTGAGTATAAGTAACAAAATTGCTATTTTAAACAAATTTTCAGGGATACGAAAATCACGAAACATTGTTATGATGGAGTATTCAGGATTAAACATTTAATTAATTAATATTTCTATGTGGGAAAAAAATTTAAATGAGAAAATTAATCTATAAACAATTTCAAAATGTTCTTAAATTTTTTCTACTGCGTACTTTCGATATCGGATTCGGACTCTGGTGAAACAATATGTTTCGGACTCGGGTTCCGAATAAAAAACCCGAACTCATCTCTAGTAGATACCCCTGACAAAAACGTAAGCTTACCTTCTTATTATTATTCCTTCCATTCTTCCAACTAAACGCCATTTCTCAGAATTCGTCAAATGATTTCTCAACGATATGTTCCACATTCCACACGCGAAACGTTCATCAAATTTGCATATTTCTGTACAGTGAATGTAAATACCATCAGACTACGTTATAACGCTGATCTTGAGCTAAACAACCTATTAATTTGTATTGCACTTAACGTTCATCGAATTTACATATTTCTGTGTAGTGAATGTAAATACCATTGTAATGCGTGATATTATTGAACTTTAGTTACCTTTCTTTGGGCTTAACGTTCATCGAATTTCATATTTCTTGTAGTGAATTGTAAATACCATTGGAATATGTGATAGCGTTGAACTTGAATTACCAATCTATTACCTTTCATTGGGCTTAACGTTCATCGAATTTGCATATTTCTGTATAGTGAATGTAAATACCATTGGACTAAGTCATAACGCTGGCCTTGAGTTGCCAACCTACTACCGTTCATTGTAATTAATACAAATAACATAAAGTACTTTTATATAGAGTTTCCTTTATTTTTTCAGCCAGTACATTAATAAATCTGTCCAATAATTAAAGAATGTATTCATTCAAAAATAAAAAAATCAATAATGGTGAAATATAAGTATTATAAAAAGTTTACATTTGGCCTATCTAAAATATCAAATTCACATAAAAACTTAAAACGAAATTGAACTTTTTTAAACTTTCGATTTCTTACATAGTTCAGATACTATTTGCAACTTAATAGACTTTTAAAATATGTTTATAGCAATTTTGAAAAATACCAGCCTCTACTTATCGCATCAAAACATCCTCAGAAATTGATATAATGAGCTTAAAATTTAAACATAACTTTATTCGCTCAAGTATAAACAAATGAAATACAATTACTGAACATGTTTTATCAAGAGATTTTGTTACGCGTGAAATGTTTCGATCACTATTTTCAATGAATTTTCGAAGTGGATAATTGCTCGTAACCATAGCAACTATTGCTTTTCTTTAAAAAAAATGATAAATAACGTTTGTTTCTCTTAACTTCTTTTAGAATTCGATTAAAGAAACTGCATTTCATACAATAACAAGGTTATTTCGATATCTGATAGTGAACTTTATCTACTAATAAAATAAGGTAGCTAAGTATTATGGATCTAAATTGCAAGAAAGTAACTTTTTGTAGCAAATTTGAAATATACTATTTTATTTTTTTTAACTACAGAAATAGCATTCAGCGAATCAGAATACCCAGAGTATTTCTGTATTACGAAAACCATATTGTTTTTATGAAACTTTTATGAAATTTATATAAAATTAAATATTTTTTTCGTATTCCATTTAAAAAGTTTTTATTATTAAGTTTAGAGAATTATTATTATTTATTATTATTTATTATTATTATTATTATTTTACTATTGCACATTTTCCGTCTGATTAATTTTAATATTTTCATTCTAAGCATTCCCTACTATCAAACCAATGTTGCTTATATTTTAACCCAAGATTGAGCCAATATAGCATATTGTAAATACTTTCAATGAAATAACAATAGTTGCTAAATAGTGATTTTACATTAGGTATATTGGAGAAATATTCCCTTTACAATGGGAATATTGCAAAAACACTGGTTTAAGATTTTAAATATTGCAATGAAAAGGCGAAGTATATTTTATTACGAATCTTGACGCAATATTAACAAAATGTAAATACGGAAATTTTGGTAAGAATTTATTAAGAATATGGCCAATATTAGCTAAGCTATAGCAGTACAAACAATATCGGCCCATATTCAGTTGCTATTATATATCTAACTTATCGTTTCCAATTATTCATTTTTTTTATAATTAATCTATAAACAAGCAGTGCTAAACAAATAGGAAAAAATTCGGTAGCCAGCAAAAGTTTTTGGTCGCCAGTAGAAAATGTTTAACCGTTGTCAGTTTTTGCACATATTTTTATTTAATCATGGAATTTTCAAAAAATACTAAAATTATTTAATGAATTGATTGAAAAAAATTATAATCATGATCATAATAATAATAATATATTTAAAATTACCTTAACTCCTCAACTCAATTAATAAATTAATAAGAAAATTAATATAAATTAATTTTTTCGACGAAAATTATAAAAAATTATAATTCTGAAAAAATATACTATATATAAAGTATGTAATATACATTGCAAAGTTTGACAGAATAAAATATACAACATCATAAGGTAAAACAATTGTCTTTTATTAAAATCATTATTTTTTAGTGTTCCGTACTTAAAAATTAAAATGGGAACCATTATAAGATAACTGGTCTGACAGAGCCTTTTTTCTCGAAAATTATGGAACGTGGTAAGTTCAAACTGGGCAGAGTTATAAAGGCTGTTGATCCACATATTTATAGATTATTAGCCATTCATAAATATTTTTAGGAACAATTTAGAGCGGCTAATTAAGTTACTAGAAAAAAATATTCTGTATATCGTGTGGGGTATCATTCGAAAACTTTTGTGACACCGAACTCAAAACTATATTTGTTTTTATTTTATATAATATTGTATTTCAGAGATATCGTCGAAAATGTGCTACAAAAATATGCCTGCCCACCCCTCTATTTTCAAATCTACTGAAACTAAAATTAGGAAAAAAATAGGGATAATAGGAGTTTATTTAAGGAAATTGAACCTTGACGGAAAATTATAGCGATTGTCCTAGTTCACATAGGTTTTGAGAAAATCGCATTTTTCCGTTACACACAAACTTTACTTTGCGGGCACTCAGTGGGTGAATAGAGGAGCACCCAAGGTACGTATCGACGCGGAATCATCCAAAGATTGTAGATAATTATTTTCGAAAAAATTGTATGTAATTAGCCAATATCTTAATTAAAAAGTATCTAGAAAAATGGGGCACGAACAAAGGCGGCATTGCAAATTTGTGACCTCCTTTCAAAGCGGGCTTGGAACAATGACAAGTTTAAACTTTGTAAAAGATCTTTGTTTTAGGTAAGACTAAACGTTCCTTTTATATCCATCTATACTTTGCTGATATATATCTCTATACTCAACCCTACGTTGTACAGTTTTTTACAAAGTCTTATTATTCTTTTAGCAACAAGTTTTTGTAATATTGCAGTTAGTAATTAATAAGTTTATTGCACGGAACCCTTTGTATTCGAGTAAAACTCGCACATGACCGATTATTTTTTATAAAAAAATTATTTTGGAAGAATGTTTTTATCCAAAATACTGACCAATATCCTTGAAGTGTCAGCTTAAGGACATTTTACCTTATATAAGAGTTTCACAAGTACTTTTTACCTCACAGGCTATCAGAGCTAATGTGTCCGCCGGTTCTGTATGTATGTATGTATGCACTTATGTATGTACGTAACGCGATAACTCTTGATTGAAAGATCCGTTTTGCTTAAAATTCTGTTTATAGGTTCATTGTGATAAGGCGCTTCCCTAATTAGTTTTGGGGAACGGTGTCTAATTTCCGCCTTAATTTAGATAAATTGTTTTTTCATGCAGAATTATCCGATTTGCTTCAAATTTTATATATAGGTTCATTGTGATAAGGCACTTTTCTTATTAGTTTTGAAGGTTCATCTGTTAAGTATGAAGAGGGTGAACGGGGGTTAATCCTCCCCTTTATTTATTGTCAATTTCTTTATTTTTCGAGTGGCTTTCTTTGAAATAAGAGTATAATATACAATTAGTGTGAATAGCCTGTGAGCTCAATGCTATCAATTTAACTGGGCACTTTTCTTTTTATTTGTTATGGTTTTTCAAAATCTTTATTTTTTAAAAACATTTTGCTTCTTAACTATTGTCATATGTCCATGTGTATGTCTGTATTTCCTTTAAATCCAAAGAACTTTCTATCTAAAGCTTTCTTTCGTTTATAGTAATTAAATAAACCTACAAGTGAATCATCATTAGAGCATTTAATGTTGATACTTCTAGTCGCCAGTTAAGATAGTTTGGTCTCCAATGGCGACTTGGCGACCGCATTTGTTGAACCCCGAAAATAAAACTATTATGATTCCTTCCTTTTAAAACAGCTGACTTCTTAAGATTGAACATTCAATTAACTATGTATTTACTACTAACGATTTTATCTTTTTATCTAATAGGTTTTATTTTATTGAATTTGTTGAACTTTAATAATGAAAACTCGCTGAATATATCTAAAATATATATCTTTGAATTTCATGACACCTATTGAATATTAAATAAACCTTATACTTTTAAAAATATGTCAGAATACAGTTACACATTTTCAAATGAAATTTTATAATAATAATAATAATAATAATAAATAAATAAATAATGAAAATTACCACGTTTTACACCTGAGCACTCAAATAATTCATTCTGAAAATAAAGTGTCTGATGGTTGTAGTATTTAAAAATAAATCACATTTGTTTTTGCATATCTAAATAAGTTTCATGTAAAAGCTAGAAACTAAATAAAATTTCTTTATAGTGTCGATTTTTTTACAAATTTTTAATTTAATATCTTTCTTAAAAGATTTTTAAAACAGTTTTACAGCAGGTCGGAAGAAACAACCGTATGAACGCATCGTATCAAAATATACTTTTAAATTGATATAATTATCATTAAATTTAAACATAACTTTATTAGTTCAAGTATAAACAAATGAAATAGAATTACTGAACATATTTTCTCAAGAGATTTCGTTTTGTATGAAATATTTCGATCACTATTTTCAATGAATTTTCGAAGTGGATAATTGCTTGTAACCATAGAAACTACTACTTTTCTTAAAAGAACAATAAGTCGGAGTTGTTTCTTTTAACTTTTAGAATTCGATTAAAGAAACTTCATTTCATAAAATAACAAGGTTATTTCGATATCTGATAGGGAACTTTATCTACTAATAAAATGAAGTAGCTAGATATTATGGACCTAAATTGTAAGAAAGTAACTTTTCGTAGTGCATTTTAAACGCTGTACTCTTTTATTTTATTTACTACAGAAATCGCATCCAGAGAATCCTAATTGGAAAAGTATTTATGCATTGTGGACATCATATTATTTGTATGAAACTTTGATTAGTCTTTAGCATATATGATTGTTTAAAGCATTCCCTAAGTTTATTGGAATCCAATATTGAGCCAATATTGCATTCGTCGAAACTATTTTCGATGAAACAACCATAGTGACTAAATAGTGGTTTTGCATTGAGTATATTGCAAAACTATAAGTCTGACATTGGAGTATTGCAAAAATATTGGCTATAAAATTTAAATATTGCAGTAAAAGGGCGAAATAATATTTACGAATCTTGCTGGAACATTGACAAAGTTTATTTACGGCATTTTGGGGGACTTTTTCGTAATAAAATTGCCAATATTAGGTGAGATATAGAAGTACAAACAATATTGGCCCATATTCCTTTGTTATAGATATATAACTTGGAAAATTCCTTTAAAAAATTCATTCTATAACTGAAATACTCAAGAGAAAAATAAGGCAAGCTAACAAAATGCAAATTTCAAATTATCCAATATATATATGTGAAGTTTTTACGAAGATGATTTTTTATTCCACTTGAAAATGGAAGTCTGTCAAAGATGGTGCATTATTGCAGTCGTAATCAATAATCATGGCGAGGAGGTTAGGCAATGATGAGACACCACAAGAGTTTCGTCAATAAGGAGCAGCCAATTTCCGGATAAATCTTTTATTAATGAACAGAAGCGATGCAAGTAACAGTTCCCGCAGTATCCGGTATAAACTTATAGCCCTCAGGCTAGACGATGGCTCACTATATCGTTTAATAGATCGTAAAGAGCTGTTATGAAAATTCTACGTGACTTCAACGCCAGATAACCATTAGGTCAGCACTTCCAAACAGGACAAAAATCTGCTCTCCAAATGCCTGCTAGCGCATTTTGTTAACCGCGCCTAGGGTTACTGACGACGACGTAACGAGGGCACGAACCAATGAGTGAGAGGCGAATTCAATGCAAGCGAATGAGGCGCGAGGGAGAAGATTCAACACGAATGAATCCCCCTCGTAGCCACGCATTGATTTTGAAGTGAAAAATCCCCAGCGCGCGAAGCAAAGCATGGAATAAAAAAAATGTCTTTTAATAGCATTCGAAATGACAAAAGCGTCTCTCAGAATTTTATAGATTGGGGAGTTGATAAAAGTTACGAATGAACTTAAAGTTTTAGATTAAGATTTGGAATAAGATAATTATTAATATACGGGTTATTACTTTTAAAAGGACATTAAATAGGAATAAATATTATTAAGAATTAAGGAAATGCTGACTATGTCAGAAGTTAGATTAATTTAAAGGACTAATGCGAAACAAATGAGAAGGATATGCGAAGGAAATAATTTTTTTATATAACATATATATATATATATATATATATATATATATATATATATAAACAAAACTAACATAATCGCTTCCTCTTTAAACAGTGATTTCTTAAGATCGAATCTTCAATTAACTATGCGTTTACTGCAAAAAGCTCGTTGAACACTTGAAAAATATATCTTTTATTATCAAAACATCTATTAAATGCTAAATATATCTTGTATTTTTAAAAGGGTATCAGGATGCACTTAATCAATTTTACATGAAAATTAAGAAAAATTAAAAAATGTAAATTACCATGTTTTATACTCGACCCCCTCATATAAATAAGTGATTTACTTAGACATGCGAAATTTATAAGATTCTTTCAAGAAATAAAGTATCCTATGAATGCCGCATTTAAAAATACACCCTCAAAAAATCCGTGAATTGAACACATTTTTCCGTCATCTTTTTTCGTTAAAACACGAAAATTTCCTCTTTGATTTGCTTCTCTTCCCGCAAAATACGGAAAACTCACCAATCTAACATAAAATATACCTGAAATTCTCCAATCTAAGTCTGCAATTTCTTCAAACCACAGGAGTGTATCGGCAACTGTGCTGCGTGCTACTTTTCCTTATTAGAAACGGAATTTTTACGTATGTTTTTTTTCCTTCAAAACACGGAAAATTAAAGAAACGAAGGTCAAAATTTCCTGAAGTTCCCCAGTCACAAGACAGGGATTTCTTCAAATAACAGAAAATTCTCTTCCAATCACAGGGATGTTCCGGCAACTTTACGGTTTTTTACAGTTTTTGACGAAATATATTTTGAAAGTGTAAATGACACTTGTTTTACTTTTAACATATCTAAATAAGTTTCATATAAAACTAAATAAAACTTCTTTAGATTGTCGATTTTTTTTATTTTTTACACTTAAAACAGTTTTACAGTTGTTTTGTTGAAAATACCATATGAACTTATAGCATCAAAATATCTTTTGGAATTGATATAATGTTCTGAAAAAAATTAAACATAGATTTTATTTGTTCTAATACAAAGAAATGAAACTCAATTATCGTGCATATTTTCTCAAGAGATTTACTTATGCGTGAAATGTTTCGATCACTTTTTCAATGGATTTTCGAAGTGGATAATTACACATAACCATAGCAACTACCGCTTTCCTTGCAAAACAATGGTAAATCACATTGGTTTTCTTTCAACATTTAGAATTCGATTAAAGAAACTGAATTTCATACAATAACAAGATTGTTTTCAATGTCTGATAGTGAAATTTATCTACTAATAAAATGAGTTATCTAAGTATTATGGATCTAAATTGTATGAAAGAAACTTTTCGTAACACATTTTAAAGGTTATATCATTTTATTTTATTAACTACAGAAATCGAATTAAGATAATCATAATGACCAAAGTTTTCTTGTAGTACGGAAGCCCTGTTATTTGTATAAAACTTTTAGTTGTCCGAAATCAAATATTCTAATTCCATTTCTTATTTAATAGGCTTTTATTATTAAGTTTTGAGAATTATTCTCTCTTTTTTTTTTACTATTGTACATTTACTATGTGATATATATTTTTAAATATTTTCATTCCAAGCATTCCATAGTAGCAAACCATTGTGGATTATATTAGATTTCAATCTTGCGTCTACACTGTTAAAAATTTGCTGCAAACTGTCCAGTCATTTGACCGTCTTTAGAGAAAACGGTTACATAACCCTAATTTAACTCTATTTTGACCATAATATGGACAATAATATGGTCAGAATAGAGTTATATTACGGTTATGTAACAGCTTTTTATAAAAACGGTCGAATGACTGGACAGTTTGCTGCAAAATTTTAACAGTGTACTATACTGCATTCGTTAAGAATACTTTCAATTAAAGATCAATATTAGCTAAATATTGACTTTACATTGAATATATTGGAGACATATTGGCTTTACATTGGAAAAATTACAAAAAATATTCACTTTACATTTTATATATTGCAATGAAAGGACCGAATATTTGTTGCCAATATTGGCAAAATGCAAATATGGCAATTGTGGATAATGTATCATAACAATATTCCCAATACTCGCCAAGATATCACCAATATCGGACAAGAGATAGCAGTACAAACAATATTGGACTAAATTACTTTGCTACAGAGTTATAAATTACAAATTATAAAATTCACTCTATAATTTAAAAAAATCCATCATTCTAAGAAATAAGGAAATTTATGAATGTAGTATTTCAAATAAATGTACCTTCCTTTATATTTAGCGTATCGGCGTAAGTTTCATATAAGCAGTAAAAATTAAAAAATATATATTTAGATTGCCGATTTTTTTTACAAAGTTCTAATTCAATTTCTTACTTAATAGCCTTATCAAACAGCTTTGTTTTGAAGAAAATATGATATTAATTTATAGCCTGAAAATATCCTTAAAAATTAGTATAATATTCTTAAAATTTAAACATAACTTTATTTCCGCAAATAAAGAAATGAAATAAAATTTTTGTACTATATATTTTCTCAAGCAAATGTGCCATGCACATTTTTCAATGGATTTTTGAGTAGGATAATCGTTTGTAACCATAGCAACCACTGCTTTCCTTGCAAAACAATGATAAGTTCCATTTGTTTCTTTTAAAATTCAGAATTCGATTACAGAAACTAAATTTAATACAATAATAAGATTGTTTTTGACATCTGATAGTGAAATTTATCTACTAATAAAATGAAGTACCTAAGTATTATGGATCTAAATTGTAAGAAAGAACCTTTTGGGGGGACATTTTAAAGGCTATACTTTTTTATTTTATTAACTTCAGAAATCGCATTAAAAGGATCATGACTGAAAAAATATTTTTTGTAGTACGAAAGTATTAATATTATCAACAAACTTTTATAAAGCAGTTTTTCGAAATTCAGTAAATTATTAGTTCTCCTAAATCTGTTTTTTTTTTTTTAAATACAGGGTGTCTCATAAGTCCATGCACCTTTCCAAAAAATCATAAAAAATAACAAATTATCGTATTGGGGTGCAATTTGTTCCATAAAGCGTATAAAATATTAAAATATTCCAGCATTTTATAGCAAACGAAAAAAGAATATTTTTTATGAGACTCATGAGTAAGTTTAGATTTCCAAGTTTCATAAATTTTATGTCTTACCGGGGTGCAGTTTTTGCCGTAAGATTTGTCAGAAAAGTGGAATTTTTCATGACTATTAAAATAAAAGTTTCAAATGGTCTCATAAGCCCTGTTACCTTTCAAAAATTCATAAAAACTTTAAATATTGTCGTACCGAAGTACAAGTTGCACCAGAAAACTACGCAAGTAATCGTTGTTAAAAAAAAGTAATAAAAAGCAATTTGAGCTTTTTTTTCTAATAAAACTTTGACATGTCTAATGGTGTACGCCCCACACCACACTCCGATACTACATCTTGTTCATTATTTATGAATGATCGAAATCTGAATTGTCTAATAGGATACCTTATATTCACCATATCATAAATTTTCATATAGTACTTTATAGAAATATTTATATTCAAAGCATAGTAAAAACATATTGATATTACTGTCTTCTTGCTCCATTTTAAATACATTTTATCAAAATATAAAAAAAATAATAATCATGCGTTATATATACACTTTTCAATACTTTTACGATAAATATGTGTTGACATCTATGCGAAGCTCGACCTTTTTGTGAGTCAACATTTTATACTTTTTATACACAAATGCCTGTAAAATTTCTGTTACTGCAATAATTATGGAAAACTATTTCTGACATTTTGTAGCTTTAATAAAATTGTGTACGGTTTAAAACTTATAACACCACTGAAAATTATTTAATGTGTAACAACTCAAACTATTTTAGAAAGGTCTGTAGAAATACTATATAGACCTTCAATACATCAATATAAGAACTACACAACTGGATAAGAACTATATAGATTTTAAAAAGTCACTGTTTAGTAGATTTTTTAAATGGATAATTGCCTGTAACGATAGCAACTATTATATTCCTTGCGAAACAATGATAAATCACATTTGTTTCTTTTAACTTGAAATTGAATTTCATACAATAACAAGGTTATTTAGATATCTTGTAGTTAATTTATCAACTAATAAAATGAGTTATCGTATTATGGTTCAAATTGTAAGAAAATAACTTTTCGTAGAAAATTGTAAAGATTATATATTTTTTTACTTTCTTCTATCTATAACAGAAGAAATTATTGTAATCGAAATTTTTTCGACATCCGGTTTTCGACGGATTTACACGTTTTAGGGGTCAGAGATTCCGAAAAACATGTTTTTACAAAATGTCTGTCTGTCCGTCTGTCCGTCCTCATTGTATCATCGAAAAGTGAATGAAGTTATGCTTCAAATAGAACCACATTTTTTTCTATGTTTTTGGCTATGGCAAGCAGGTTCTAGTAGAATTTGGGGATATTTCTACGAAAGGGGGTGCTGTAATCGATATTTTTGTTCCATTTTCACTATTGTATCATCGAAAAGTGTATGAAGTTATGCTTCAAATTGAACCAAATTATTTTTCTATGTTTTTGGCTACGGCAATCAGGTTCTATTAGAATTTAGGGATATTTCGACGAAAGGGGGCGCTGTGATAGCCATTTAAAGGTTTCAAATTCAAAAAGATGTACAAAAAAATTAGAAATCCTAAAAGTTTTTTCCGTTAAATGTTCGGCCTTGATCCAGAGAATCCGGAACAATTTTTGTTTTGCCTCTATTTTAAAAAATGGCTGAGATATAGCGGTTTGAAATTTTAGGGTGGCTGACATTTTCAAACAAGACAGCAGAATTCATCCATAAACGGGTTTAATTTATGAGTTTTAGTTAACACGGTTTCGGCAAATTTTCTTTCATTGCTGTAACCATTGTTCCTATATTATATGCTTATCACTATATATTTATATTCGCCAACGTCAAATTCTCGCCAAACTTGGCGACAGTTGGCGAAATATCGCCAAATTTGGCGACCAAAATGGGTTGCCATAACTGAAGCCAACTTGGCTGTAGAAGACTAATTTGGCGATATTCTCATTCAAATTCAATGTTGACGAGAACTGGGATTGAATCTTGTTTAATTAGGTTCCACGCATTTTACCTTCGTGTTTTCCAAGGAATAGGGAGGCTACCTGTTCCTCTCGGTTCAGACCAGAAGGACTTTTCGTAGTTTAGTATACATCAGTTGATCGCATCCCGGTAACCCGACGATTCGCAAGCAGCTGACGTACAACAGAATGACGAAAAATATTGATTTTATTGGCGATGTGATAGCGAATTTTGAAGTATTAACATGACTGAGATAGAAGAAAGTTTTGGGATTGGCACATCCGACTAGTTTATTATTATTATCTACACATTGAGATAATCATAATTGTCAAGTATTCTTATAGTACAGAACTCATATTATTGTTGTGAAGCATTTAAAAACGTTTTCAAAAAATTGAATTTAGTAAATTGTTGTTTCTTTTTGTTTCTAAAAATGTAAAAATGTCTAAGTGCCGGGAAAATCCAAAATTTCATAAAATCCATAACTCGACTGATGGCTCTATCATAATCTATTGGCTTTGTTATAGCTTGGTAAATTTTGGTCGTAAAATAATGGTGGTTTTTTTTTTCAATATTTTTCTAAGACGCCGAGTAATATATTTCTATACATAAGATTTTGGAAAAAGGATAGGCCTTATAAAAAAGGATAGGCCTTATAAAAAAGGATAGGCCTTATTAAATTTCGTATTTCAGTATGCATTACAGTCTTTTGTTAAACAAATGCCATATCTAAAAGTTATACTTGATTTCCATACTTTTTGTAATATAAATATGTTTATAACATCAAAGGTTTAAGAAACAATTGTCACAACCAATTTATTTTGATCCATACAGTATATTTAGCATTTCATATATTTTTATTGAAGCGCAGCGAGCCGAAGACAATCGAAGCTTTCTAGGTATCCACTTCAATCTGTAAATTAAATGAACAAAACTTATCGGCAATGGTTCAATCATTTATTATGTAATTTACCACAATACATAGATTTTAGTTTAGACGTCATATTCGAAATTCGATCTGTGGTTAAAAGTTAAAATTTTTCTGCAAACTCTATGAGGATTTCGATTTTTAAAAACAATTCAATCATTTAAATGCATTTTTTTCTTTCTTGTTTCCACAACTTAAAACGAAACTGCACAAGAATTAAAAAAATGATAAGAATCTAGAGACAATTTTCAGACAAGTGACTTTATAAACTTATTTATTTATTTTTCATCTCATATAACATATTTAAACATATTTAAAAACATGTGCTTTTTTATAAGCCAATAAAAAATTATAATTTTATTCACCGTAATACGTTACGAGAATAATGTCCATTAAATTAAAATTTAACTGCAGCGCAGCGAGCCGAAGGGGAGCTTATCCACTCCAATATATATATCCACTTCTAATATGACAACGAACTCGTTTTCTCGGTAATTGCTTGACCAGTTACAGTGTAATTTACCATATATCGTAGTAAAACAGATTTAATACCATGGTCTAATTTTTGAAATTTGATCCGTGACTTCAATAATTAGAGGTAAAATTTCGAATACTAACCCTACGGGCGATACTGTGTATCTGGTATATGCCATAAGGATTCGTCGATCACAAAGACTTTATAAAGCAGTAGTGGACATTAATAAAAACGAATTTTCACTTGGTCTAACATAAGTCAGATGATCACGTGCAAGAAAACTAACTTACCAGTTATTTGACTCGTTTACTTCAATATTGATCAGTTGCTGAAAAATATATGAACTGTAAAAAAAAAAAAAATGCAGTAAAATTACGGGCAGAGGCCGGCAGCAGAAAATCTAGTCATACCCCGTAAAAGAAAAAAAAATCCATGCCCATCATTTTGTGCAGCCCGTAATTTTACAGGGCAAAGTAATACAGCATTAAAATGCAAGCATATGATACACTTTAAAACACAATAACACTTTGCTTACTGTTCCGTAGCACGTAGCACGTTAGATAATCATCACAGAATCGCTGTTTTGGCGGGTTAAAATTTTCGAAACACGAGTAAAATGAAGGGTTACACCCTAGCGGAGGACAATGTATGGGGTCGTACCGTATTTTTACTAACATATGGGGGTAGAACTGTAAGAATATGTGGATCGCTCTCAATTTTCTAAGTACCTAAGGGATAAGGCCGCTTATTTAGTGGATCAGACCACCGTTTTTCATCAAATAAGACTGTTGCCCGTGAAAATTGAAGGGCAAACGTTCATAAATTTACAGTTTTTTTCTGAGAGTGTGATACAATTTCCGTAACCGGGTTTACAGTTAAGTTGGGAGTCAAACACAAGCAATGTTGGCAAAAATATGGTCTGAGATGTTTGAGATAAATTGTATAAAAATGTATGCAAAAGTATTTATTCGAAGGTAATTATATAAACATGGTTTATATAATTACACAAATATCAGTTATATAAACAGGAAGATAAATATTTAAATTCAAAGTAAATGTTTTCCAAGGTCATAAATTAAATGAAACTTGGGCCAAGATCCGTTCGCTAAAATATGCCAGTTGGCTATAATCTCGATTACGGAACTTTACCCAAATAGCTCGAAGAAGTCATTGATTCCACAGCTTTAGAGCGTCTTTAAAATTTACCTTAAAATCTATATGATTTTCTTTTGTAATAAAACTTTTGGAATTTAAAACATGCACAAGTTTCTCCATCGAAAACTTGGAGGGTATTTTATTTTATTCTTTTATTTTACAATATTTTCTTTTAAATTCGGTATTCTTTTACGAGATACTTTTATTGTAGTACAATTAGTTCTCTGAATTTCATACACACAAGCTAATCTACTACGCAAAACCTTAATTCAGTCTAGTACATATATATATATATATATATATATATATATATATATATATATATATATATATATATATATATATATATATGTTACCGTGAAAGACCGAAATTTGAGAATGTCGACTTTCACCGGTGAATGTCAACAAACACCAGGTGAAAGATCGAATATTTCATTACATTCTTGTACATTCGGACCCTCACCGGTGTATGTCGACAATCACAGATATTCTCTGGTGGAGGTCGAAAAGAGAGGAGCTTGAATTTCTTTCTCCCTTGCGGTAGCTAGCGTGAAGGTGTGACGTCATGATCCGTACATTCAGGCCCGGAGAGAAGTGTTACTGACCTGTGCGCACAGCGCGATCATCGAGAAGGCCCTGAGCCGACAAAGAGGCGACTGGCTGTTTCCCGCCAAATCCTTTGTTCTGGTGGAGTCAGTCAGCTTTGTCAGTCTTATGCAAGGTTTGATGGTGAGAGCAACGTTTTCTTAATTCTTTTTCCGATGCCCTAATTTATACAGAATGGATACTGCAGTGAATCGTGATCTTTTTCTTGAAAAGTTAAATACATTAATTGCGGGTAAACGAGAAAACAATTGTTTTTATTTTTCTCAATAAAAATACTCTAAAATACTTTCTGAAGTGGTTTCTGCTAAAACTAAGTGCAACACACGTTTGGTTTACAGACGATTAAAACGTTTTGACGTTTTAAAAATTAATGATGAAGAGAAGTTAATTGTACTATTAAAACCAGGAGAAACGAATATACAGTATTATGTTACCAATGATGAATTGTTCAGTATACTATATGAAACTCACACCAGAATAGGCCACGGAGGAAGAACACGTATGCTTAAAGAGTTGCAAAACAAATACAAAAATATTACATATGAAGTTGTAATGTTGTATTTAAATTTATGCAAACAGTGTCAAATGAAACACAGTGCACCTAAGAAAGGTATTGTTGTGAAACCAGTGATCAGTTTTGAGTTAAACTCAAGATGTCAAGTTGATCTTATAGATCTGCAGTCAAACAGAGATGGCGAATATAAGTTCATAATGGTGTATCAAGATCATTTAACTAAGTTTGTCCAGCTACGACCTTTTAAAACTAAGTGGGCGGAAGAAGTAGCGTATCACGTTCTTCCAATATTTTTAACATTTGGTGCTCCAGCAATATTGCAATCAGATAATAGTAGAGAATTCAGTAATCAAGTCATATCCGAAATATGCGCTATGTGGAAAGATGTTAAGATAGTTCATGGAAAACCTCGTCACAGTCAAACACAAGGCTTAGTTGAAAGGGCCAATCAGGATATACAGAATATGCTAACTGTATGGATGAACGATAACAATACAAATAAATGGTCAGAGGGTTTACCCTTTGTTCAATTTGCCAAGAACACTACATACCACGAAGGAATACGCCAAAGTCCTTATGAAGCCATGTGTGGCATTAAATTGAAAAGAGGCATAGCATCTTCTTTTTTGCCTAGCGAACAAATCGCAAATATCGAAACTAAAGAACAACTTGAAGAAATTGCCAATACTTTTGAAACCGAAGAACAGCTTGAAGAAATTGCCAATACTTTTGAAACCGAAGAACAGTTTGAAGGACCTGGTAATACTTCTGAAAAAAAATTGAGCGGTGGTCATACAGAAAACCATATTCCAAAGAAAAATATTGAAGAGGACTTGCAATCTATCACGTCTTCACATCAAGTTCTGACTGAAAAACACGAGTTAATTTCTATACAAAGAGCGGCCGCGAAAGAGAATCTTCTACTGCAAGCAACTAAAATATTACGAACCTCACAAAAACAATTTCCTCCTGCTCAAATTGGTGATACTGTACGAATACAAGTCCCTGATGTCGACCGTGGTCGTACAGATAACCGAAATGTGTTAGCGGTTGTTGTTGGAATAGAACTCCTATAAACTTGCAAATGAAAATGGTACGCTCAAGCAGCTTTACACACTTAATCAGTTCGTAATTTGTAAAGAAAAGTTACTTTCCATAGATGAGATTTATTTTAAAGAAATTTCGCTGAGAGAAGCAGCTGCAGCTAATTCGAGAAGCGGTGGGCATGGCTATACATGCTGTCATTGCAAAAGGAAGTGTTCCACAAATAAATGCAGTTGTAAAAGCAAGGGCCTCTTGTGCAATTCAAAGTGTCATAATAGTTTAAGTTGTTGCAATAAATAAGATTTGAATCACATAATTTAGTAAGTTTTTTATTACTATTATTTCATTTTCTCATTTAGAACGTACTGTATAATTAAGTAAGTTTTTAACTTCTATTATTTTCCTTTCTCATTTTGAATGTACTGTGTGTTTTAAGTTCTTAGTCATTCCTCTCAGAAAGACAGGCAAAAAATTTATCGCGACTGAATTACGGAGAAAAAAATATGAATCTCGGACATGTTCAACATTCACCATTAGTGCATGGTGAATGTCGACATTTACCGGTGTAAGTCAGAAATAAGGGTATTTACCAAATATTTCGGACATACACCAAGCGACTATGTGTTTGTTGACATTCACCGGTGAAAGTCGACATTCTCCAGATTTCGGTGTTTCACCGTAATATATATATATATATATATTAATATGTGCATTCAACGTGATTCTTAGAAGCAGGCCAAAATTGGTTTTGTTGGAGCCCAAAATTTATCTAGTAGTGCATTCAAATTCATCGAAAATACTTCCAATGAAATATCAATATTCGTTAAATATTGGCTTTACCTTGGAAATAATTTTAAAAAAGCATTATTAGAGAAGTAGTCTTTTTACTTTGTGAATTTGTTCAATAGAAAGCCGATATTGCAGATATAGTGGCAATAAACAGCGAAAATTAACAGCAGTAGTATTTCATCAACATAGTTTCAATTCCTGCATTATTTTGAAAACTTTTGCAAAGTACATTGTCTACGTATCTCTATCAGGTACAAAATTAAAGCGCGTTTCAATCTTTTTAAGACACCTTGTATATTTCAATGCATTGAATTATTGAAAATACCAGTTTTGTATCAGAATACAAAGCTACATCAACAGATTTCAACCGTTAAGACATTATTTTAATATTTCAATAATTATTAATTTTTTAACAGTCATTAGAAAAATAGTCTAAAAAATTAATTTTAATAGTTTTTCAAATAATAGTTTAGCAGACTTTAGAAAACTTAAAATAAAACTAATATCCTAGATTGGAAAAAAGAAAGCAAATGTCATGTAATGTTTATCTCAAAATACATTCGTAAGCCTTTAATGAAATTTGTTAAAAATAAATATTTTATTAATATTAAACAAAAAATATTTCTAAAATATCTTCAAAGTGTTTCAAGCAACACATGGAAGGAAGTATTTGAAACCTTAAGACTTTTATTATGTACGTCTATCATTAATTAGGATCTATAGTTTAAAAATATATTTTTCAACTAGGATTTAAATAATGACTCTACATATGTTTTCTTTCAAATGCCGTTTAAAAATCAGAAACCAGGTGTTAAATAAACGGAAGAAATTTAATCCATCTGAAGTTTCAGATATCTAAGTTTGTTCACGAACGTAGTTTAAAAGAAAGTATACACTATAAAAGCATCTTTAAAATTTCCTAGCTGATTTTTTTTTTTAGCTAAAAATGGAACACTTTCGAACCAAAGAATTTGAAGCCATTGTGTGAAAAATGAAGTACTGGTTACTATAGTAACTGGAAACTGCTTACCTTTAGAAAGTCGTTCAAAAGTCAGTGAATCGAAAGATGAGTAATAAAAATTACATTGGTCAAAAGTACTAAAGGTTTACATTCTTTGATATTTATAAAATATTTCATTTGTGTCACCTTCGAAGCTAGCAATTTCTTATAAACTCTATACCAAAGCGTTGCAGTATTATTGTGAAAAAAGCAGACAAAACTATCCATTTTTATTGTTCGGTATAAAATTGAAATTCATGTTAAAATATTGCTTTTCAATACACAAAACATATTAAAATATCTGTATTTTAAAATGTAGTATTTATATGTATTATAACTTTGCACCTATTATTGTGCCACATCAAAATACCGGATGCGCCATAAATTGGTTAAAACTTTAAAAAATCATTAAAAAGCTAAATGATGCTAAATAATTGCCGTTTACAGGAGATCGGATTTTTTCTAATAAATTAAAAGTTGTGGTTAAAAAAAATTACCGACAGATGGCACTGGCATGTATAATATGAAGCAGATATATGCAAATCAGACTGTCAATGAAACACCTCGATACACATAGATTCTTCATTCAATGCCAGCAATATGCTATAATTAACATATCAAGCGCTGTTGATTAAGCTAAATTGCAAGAACGGGAAATCAGCAACCTGCGTATTTCGAAAATTTTGCAAGACGAGAGAAACTCCCGTTTCATATGCTGAGATACTGAAGCTTGTCAAATGCTTCGAAGAAACGGTTCTTTTACTATAAGTAGCCTAATTTGTATATATCGGATTCCTATTATGCATGCAGAGCCATCTATCGGTAATTTTTTGAACTAGATTTTTCTTGTTATTAAAAAAAATCCGATCTCTTCTAATCCCATTCGTGCAAACCATAATTTATTTGCATCATTTTAGGTAGATTTTGTAAGAAATACTACCTATTACATTCTCCCCTATGTTGGAATTTCTAGAAAATTTTTACAGATCTACGCCGATCATGACTCCCAGAAACCAAAACCACCAACAGTACAAAACTTTATCTATCTATCTATCTATGTCACTTTTTATGGACACGACAACTTCAAAACGTATGCCCAAATCTCTTCCAAACTGATAGATAAAATCAAGGGGCATAAAATCTTGGTCAAGTTCGTTAATGGGCAAAATCGAACCAATGGGGGGGGGGATTATAGAAACCGTTTAAAGTTCTTATTATTTCTTGGGAAAGGGCCGAAAATTTATGTATGACAGATTTTTGATATAATTAAAAATGACCTCAAGGCGGGGGATGGGGGGAAATAGGGGTTTCAGAAGAAAAAAAATTCATAACTTTGTCAATTCACAAGATATCAAATCCACTATAATTTATTATAAATCCTCTTAATATTATCTACAACTTTTATATTGACAAGTTTTTTATAGAACTAACCCTTACAGCAAAACAAAAAAAAATAATAATAAAAACAAAAAAATTCTGCCGGCTCCGCCTACTTGACACAGGTAGATTTTAAAGTGGGTGGTTCCAACTGCCGCATCATGGCAAAAAGGTCATTTCTTCTGCACTTCCAAATAAACATCCACCCCACAGTCTGCGTCTTCGAAATCTACCTGTGCCTGTAGGCCGAGCTATCGGGGATATTTTTTTCCTTTTTAATCATTTTTAATAATTCCTTTTAATAATGTAATAAGTTTTTTAATAAGTTTTAACGAATTTATGGCACACCCGGTTTTTAATAAATCAATTTGAAATCTATTAATTGTAGTTTATATATGTTTCGAAAAATAGCTAGACCATTAATCTATGCTTGAGCAGTGTCAACTTTCGAAAATATGTTTAATATCTTTGTTTTAAATGTAACGTAAGAGACAAAACGAAAATTTCCGTGGACGGTGCACTATAAAATACAACAAATGTTTCTTAACCAACGAAAATATAACATAACCACGTACGAAAATATAAAATAACCTTTTCCGAGTTACCCACGATTCTAAGAAGCGTTGTTTATCTTTAGAAACCTCAGAAACCAATGTATTTTTGAGATTTTAAGAAGCATTTATAGAAACAATGTTTATTTTGATGCCACAGATTTTCAGAAATGTTTCCGAGCAGATTTTGTAGCGTATTAATCAGTTTTCTCAAAGCGGAACATCGGTTTTTAGGATACTATTAACATTTTCAGCTGCGTAAATGAATTTATACATGCAGGAGTAACAAAATAATATTAATTTTTATGTTAATTATAATGTTTTATTAATTTTGCTTATAAATTCAAATTCATCATGTTTGTCTGTGAAACATGTTTGTTGAACATGAAAGTCTTTACAAGAGAATTGACAGCATCCGGAAAACCTATCTGCCATTTTGAGAAAACTGATTACTGCACTATAAAAACCACTTGGAAACGTTTCCGAAAATCAGTAACAGCAAAATAAATTTAATTTTTATAAATACTTTTTTATATTTTGAAACATCTTTTGGGTTTCGGCAGCTCTAAAGATAAAGGAACGCTTTTTTGGAATAGTGGGTACAACTCGGAAGAGGTTATTATATATTTCCGTTTTTCGTTATAACTAAGAAACATTTGTCTTTTTTACAATGTATCCATGTGTAAGTATTAGCATAACGTACACCATATAAAAAAAAAACCAAAGACATTTAAACACACGAAGCAACAAATAAAAAAATATCATACAAAGTCACGTGAAAAAAAAAGCAACCTAATACCCCAAACTAGAAAGCAGATAACAAAATTTATAAACTATTTAACTCAAAATAAATGGTGAAATCTTGAATAAAATTAGTTTAAAATGCCTACTTTAATAGTGTTAAGCAAAATTGTTTGAAAAAATTTTCAAAGCATTTGAACATAGCACACTAAAGTATTTCTAATCGTTTTTTTTTTTTTTTTTTTTTTTTGGAAGAAATAGCAACTTTATTTTTAGAATCTTATTGTCTAAAAAAGAAAATTTATAATTAGTTTTTGATGATGACAATATAAAAAAGAAAATTTTTAATTAGTTTTTGGTGATGACTATATAAAAAAGAAAATTTGTAATTAGTTTTTGATGATGACTTTATAAAAAAGAAAATTTATAATTTGTTTTTGATGATGACTTTATAAAAAAGAAAATTTATAAGTATTTTTTTATGTCATCTAAAATTTTAGATATTTAAGTTTTTTTTTTCAAGAAAATAGTTTTAAAGTAAGTTCACACTGTAAAGGTAACTTCAAAACTTCCCAACTGAAGATTTTATTTGCTAAAAATGAAACACTTTTGAATCACAGAATTTTAAGCAATTGTGTGAGAAATGAAGTATTGGTTACTATAGTAACTGCAAAGTTCTTACCTTTAGAAAGTCATTCAAGAGTCAGTGAATCGAAAAATGAGTAATAAAAATTGCTTTGGTCAAAAGTTTCGAACGTTTTCATGCTTCGATATTTATAAAATGTTTTATTTATGTGACTTCAAAGCTAGGAATTTCCTACGAATACTATACCAAACTTTTACAGTATTGTAAAAAATAGCAAACAAAACTCTCGACTTTTATTATTCTCTGTAAATGTTAAATGTATGTAATCATTTATCTGGCTTTAATATATGTAAAAAATTGAAAAACCTGCACAACTACTTCTCCAATTTATTTTTAAATACTTGACACAAAAGATACTTTTTCAAAATAATTTTAAAAATGATTTTTTCAAAGGCAATGTATGATACCTTGTTCTACATTTTACATAACGGTTTGTGTACAATGAAAAACTGCCCTTTTTGCATGCTACTTTTGCTGTAAAGTTAACTCAAGCTGGTTTTTTGTAAAGTTGGTTGGTTGGTTGATTGGGGTTTAATGGCGTAAAGTTCCCTTAAGGGCATGCTGCGCAAAAAAGAAAGAAAAAGGTGACCCAAAAACATAAAATTACATTTTTAACAGTTATCTTAAAATCTTGTTATGAAAACAAGATAATCGAAAACAACACACTTTAATGAAAAAAGTAATGCGATGATATGTAATTAAAATCATTTAATAATGTCAATATACCGTATTTAAAAGACACAATGAAAATATTTACACTTTAAATCTGTACAATCTGCAAAGTAACCTTGGTTAAGAAAACAAAATATAAAATGCCCAAATAATACAGCATAAAACAGGTTTATTTAAACCACAAAAAACAATGTGAAACTACGTAGCCTCAAATTCCTCAAAATCAGTATATTTTTTCATCTGTGTCCGAGGCATAACTTTTAAGATTTGATTCTATAACCTCTTTCACATAGTGGAGCATCTATTTGGAATACTTTAAGTATCAAGCAATGTGTCAAGACACAATTTCTTGGGGGTTTTCTCTTCACAGACTTTCACTGCGAAGAGGCTTGCGTTTAGATTTTGCTTGAATCTTTTTTTTATGCGCACATGATTTTTGTTTTTCTTTCTGTGTTGAGGAAACATCAGGTTTTTGTAATTTGTTTGCAAATAAAGCAGAAGTTTTCTCCAACTCATGTTTAGTTGTCTTTTTAGTTTGACGTGAAGGTTTTTGCAATTGACTAGCAAAAGGGTAATAATGTTTAACCAGATCAAAATATTCTATTTTAACTGGTTCTGATGAGGGTGGCAAAAGTTTTAATGTAGGCATAAGTCTTGTACTAGCAGTAGAGTATGCCTCACGGTTTTGTTTCTTTGTAGCGCTGGAGGATAGTGTCACAGGTGAATTATTGAGTAGAAAAGAGGATTCAGTTTTAATGCTTATGTGCATTATGAATTCTGATTGTTGCTTGAATAAACTAGAGTAAGAAATCCCGGCAGATGGAGTTCTGGATTGAGCAAGTTTGCAAGCTTCAGGGTAAGAAATGTTTTGATTAATTTTAGTAGCAATAATTTCGTGTTCATGGTTCCAGTTTGGACAAGATCAGCGAGAGTATGCTTAACGTTGCATTTACAGTTTGCGCTACTTTCAGCTCTTTCACAAGATTTACTGTCATGGCCGGCTTCTGAACAGGTAACGGAGCCACGACAGGTAGTGATATTATGGCTATAATGCTGACACTTAAAACAACAGAGAGGATTATATATATAAGGCAGGACAGATAAGGTAAGTAGTTGTAATTCTAGTTGGTAAAGTAGGAGTATTGAAAGTCAGAATAATGTGCTCCATAAGGAGCACTTACCCATTCGGACGAATAGTAATACACTCTAAAATTGGGACCATATTTAAACCATACTTTTACCATATTTACTACCATATTTAAAAGTGTATAACGAAATTGTGTACCGTTTGGATGATGCTTGATGTACAAAGAGTCGTACTCTTTGAAATATAGCATTAGATTGTAGACAAAAATGGTCTTTAAGTACTTATCGTGAGTTTTTAATGATTCTTTGGAGTTTGAATATATATATTCATTTTTCGGTAATTTAAAGAATTTTTTTTTATTATTTAGCAAAACTTTCGAACATGAAAATCATTCTCGTGTGTAAATTACTTGAATGCTTATTGAATTTAAAATGTGTAAAGGACTCCCGCCCTCCTTTATATTTATTAATTTTAAACAGCCTGGCTCGTAAATATATTCTACCATTAAGTTAATTTACAATTTTTTTTTCAACTAAAAATTTTTACATGTTTGCCATGCACATTATAAAGTATATCAAAGCCTCAAGGTAACGAACTACAAACTATATATTTTGTACAATTTACTACCATATTTGAGCGTGTATAATGAAATTGAGTACTGGATGTTGGATGTTGTTCGAGATGCAAAAGGCAGCACTGCAGAAAATATAATAATAAATTGTATAAAAGTAGTGGTGTGCATGCAACTGCTTAGTTTTTGATGGTTTTTCGCAGATTTAAAAGTATTGTGCCATCTGTGGGCCATTTATGGAAAAAAAATTTCAGAGTTTTCTTAAACGAAACTTTTAAGCATCAGAAGCTTTTTCGTCCAAACACCACTCTCGTTGTGCCAATTACTTGATTTTTTATTGAATTTTAAAATGTGTCAAGAATTTTTGACCCCCCTGTATTTATTAACTTTAAGCACTCTGGATCGTAAATATATTCTGCCAATAAGGTAGTTTACTTTTTTTTTCTATTTAAAAATACACTGTAAGCTTCTCTAATTGAAATTAGAATCCTTAATACAGCCAATCTCATAAAATAAACATCTATTGTGTATCAGAAGAAATGGATTACTTTACTAATAAGTGAACTTTGAAGTGATAAAAAATAGCTTTTCTGCAAAGTAGTTCTTATTACTCATCATAAATTTTCTTCATTTGACGATACCTTCAGAATAGTAAGCTGTTTCCAGTTGTCATGGTGACAATTCTTCATTTCTTTCACAATGATTGGGCGTCTTTAGATTTGAAAGCGTTCCGTTCTTCACTGACAAAAATTATTGGCAGAAACATTTAGAATTCTCAAACATTTCTGCTCTTAGGAGAAGTGAAGCGGATATTGAATTCTTTGTACTATGTAATAGTTTTCGTTAGGGTAATATTTGTTGTCCTGGAAAATTTCCTCCTTTGAACACTTGTAGTTATATTCTGTTAAGGAAGTTATATTTCTTTATTTGCTTCCTGATGTAGAGCTTTTCTTATGTCAGTGAGTGTCTATACAGTAATCCCTTAAGATTCGCGAGGGTTACATTCGAGGAAAACCTCGCGAATGTCAAATTCGCGAATGTTGAGTCTATCTCTCTTCACTAAAAAAGGAGTTACGATCTATAAAATTTTAATTGGAGCGACACAGAATTTCAAAGAACAAAGAGATATTATGTATTAAAAATATATTATGTATAACATATATTGGAAGGTGAATGTACCACATATTCATAAATAGGAAAATTATTTATTGGAGATAATTCAAATTAACTGACTGGAGAAATAATTACTGCTAAAAAGCATAGGTTTTTGTACAAATTTTGTCTCTCTCTATTCCCAAAGAGATGATAATGTATTAGTGGGTTAGTATGCGATACAATATTAAATTACGATATTTAAATACAGCTAAATGTTTCAAAAATGCTTTTATTTTCTAAGTGCGGCCTCAGCTCCATTTCTACGAGAAACTGCACAGCTTAAATTAGTTGAGTGAAAATGCCGTTACCTTACCACTTCTAATATCCACATTGCAATGAGTATTCTGCTGTTGTTATTTTGCTTTCCTACAACAATCGCTTCTTGGTCAATTGGCAACTGAAAATTGATTTGTAAATATATACTAAGAAAATAGAGGGGAAATAATCTTTAACCACTATAAATTCTGACAAGAACGAAAAATCGTGCGTCAATCATGGTGTATGTAACACTTTCCAACACAACCAAAATAATTTTACAAATCATTACCGTTTAACAAGGTGAAAGATGATATCTAAGTAAACAAGGGATGACAAAGTGAAAGTCAAACCGGGCGGGGAAACAAGGGATGACAATTTGAAAAACGCATAACATATTTAAAAACCCAATTTTAGCAATTACCAACAGTAATCCAAAAAAATTTCCGAATCCTTTTGTGGAGCCCTGTATATAGCCCTATGTATATGGTCTATAGATTTGTATATATGCCACATTAAATGCTAAGTTTTAGTTCAATTAGGAAACGCGTAGCTCAGTTTAAAATTCTTCTTCTGGAATTTCCGCCAAGAAACAAAATTGTGCTCGAAAACTTTTGTGCTGCCCTGTATATGATCTATAGAATTTATATACACCAAGTAATAGGCAAAAAATGAGTTAAATTTAAAAAACGCGTTCAGCAACTTAAAAACACTTCTAACAATTATTGTTAACAGATAGTACCGAATACTTTTGTGTGTCCCTGTAAATGAACGATGAAAGCTACACACACAGTATTCTATAGTAAGCTTCTTGTAATGCACCTTAGTGATATATATCAATTTCAATATGTTTGAAATAGTGAAACATGATTAAAATAAACCGCAAACGATTTTTCTCCATAGACCGTAATATAAGAGAATTCTTTTGAGTGTATTTGTAAAGGAACTATAAGTGCTATGCACACCATCTTCCATATTAAGCCTCTTGTAGGGCACCTAATTGATATATATCAAATTCAACGTGTTTTAAAATGCGTAACATCATTAAAATAAACCGCAAATAATATTTCCGCATAGACCGTAATGCAACGGAATTCTTTTGAGTGTACCTGTAAAAAAACTATAAGTGCAACACCCTTCATTTTCAATACTTTGTTGGAAAGTATTAAGAAAGAAAGAGATAATAGATAAAATCGCGAATAACCAAGCCAGATTCTCTCGAATGTTACGTTTTTCAGCATTTTCATATTCGCGAATAATCAAAACTCGCGAATGTTAAAACCGCGAATGTTGAGGTATTACTGTATAATTAAAGCAAAGAGTTCGTGTGTCTGTCTGCTTGTCTGTGTAAGCTGTCATGCTGTGTTGGATAAGGCTGACACTGAGATACTACAAGGTGTTCCCAAGAAACCCCCGAAGATTTTTTTTTTTCAAAATTCGATTTAGATTTTTTTAAATTAAGTCTTAAGATATTTTTTTACTGGATTTATGACCTAGGTATTTTCTTTCACCATGCACATTTTTGTTTCTACATATTGCATAATTTCAGTTTCTACAGCACAGAATAGAACAAAGTTTGCGCTCACAGATACACTTTGGCTCAAAACTGTTACACAACTTGAAGATTTTTATTGATTTATAAGTTATATTTATTTATTTATTTATTTATTTATTTGTAAATTTTTCGAAAATTCCAAATACTGCTAAATATATGCACAATTTTGATTTTTTGTATCACGATAGGTATTTTTCTACTAAAATGGCAGATTCGGGAAAATTAAGATTGGTAATTATCTGAAATAAATCCAAGCATAAATACAGGGTGACATGTATTTATGCTTGGTGACATGTAATTTTTTGCGTTTAATTTGAAAACGGTTGTTTTGTTTCTCCATTTTGTTTCTTTGCACAACAATGAAATACTACTAATAATATGTTTTTATTTTTCACTCTAAATCTCGGGAAAATAAAAAAATTCCGAATCATATATACTGCATTTTGTTTTTGTTTTTCTTATCATTATAGGATAAATTTAACTGTTGCAAAAAAAGCAATGTAGCCAAAACCGCACCTCCTGCCACTATTTGATGAAATTTCTGTGTTTGACTGTGCGTAACTATAATCAATTACATACAAGTGTATACAATATTGTAATTACATTGCAGATAACTGCAATTACAAATTTGCCCAACTCTGGTTTAGGGTTTTTGTTTTTCATTCTCTCCGTTTGAAGAACAGGTTTACTGGTATAGTTAGAAATTTTAAAAATACTGTTTTCTTTACCCAACAAAACATTACAGCATTAGGGGCGAATAAATTTATTTGAATTGCAGCTCATTCGAAATTAAAATTTTAATATTGGGCGTGTTTGATATGATAACAATCAAAAATAAAACAGCAGTGTTTTTAAATACGACAAACGCAAGCTGTAACACTCGTGCTTAGTCTGCATACATCATTAGTGAATGTCTTCAAAATGTAATAAATTAGCTTTTACAATTAGGGTATATAAAAAAATTCGTTTTTAGAATTCTTTTATACCAAAGCATGTAGCTGACACTTTCTCACCCTATAGTTGAATATAAAATGTTATTTAAGAGGATATACAGGGTATCCAAAAAGTCTGGAAACGATCGAAGAACTCGAGAAATGTGCATTGGATTGAAAAACGAAAAAATGCACGTTCAATAGTTTTGAAAAAATTATTTAGGGATATCAAAGTTGCCCCCTCCTAATCTGGCCCCTGCGGGAAAAAGGGCGAAACTTTTATATCTAAAATTATAACCCCCTTTATTATTGCATATTAGGATTCTACGGAAAAAAATACGTAACTTTTATACTGAACATTTTCTTCGAAAAATCGTAGATGGCGCTCTAATTAAGTAAAATGCACCGAGAATCATTTCCTTTGAAAAGTCTGGAAATAGTCGAATAACTCGAGAAATATACATCGGATTGAAAAACGGAAAAATACGTGTTCAATATTTTAGAAAAATGGCAACTTTTATATCCCTAAATAGATTTTTCTAAAATATTGAACACATATTTTTCCGTTTTCCAGTCCGATGTATATTGCTCGAGTTATTCGACCATTTCCAGACTTTTCAATGGAAATGATTCTCGGTGCATTTTACTTGATTACAGCGCCATCTACGATTTTTCGTAGTCTTGAAATTAAACGGAGAAGTGGCACGCCATCAGTTGTGAATTTTGACCAGTTGAAGAGAAAAAACAGGAGAATCCAACCACTCGCATCCGAAAACTGTCGGAGGAACTGCAACGCACCAAACACGTCACATGACGAGTTTTACATAAGCTTAAACAAACTTTCAGGGAGTCCAGAAAAGTCAAAAAACGAAAATACTTTTGACACACACTAATATATACAGTTTTGATTAAAAAAAAAAAAAAAAAAAAAAAAAACAGTTTAATAAAATACTTTGTTCAAAAGTTTCAATCTCAGAAAAAAATATTCAAAAGTTTAGAAAATGCTTGGACGATTTTGAATATTAAATCACAATATTTCGGTAATCTCGTGCTCAGAAAGCAAAGCAATTCAAATCGATAAACACTGGAGTGTTTTTATATACGTAACGAAATACACAAAAGTTGCATGCTCAGATTCGAATATTTTATTCAAACTACGGGAATTCACATTACAAATCTTAGCTCTTTGACGAGTTCATCTGTGAGAAAGTATCTTTCTCACTAACACTACAAATTTCAATTTGTATCTTGGTGAATCACATATTTCCAGAAACATTTCAAATTCTCAAACATTTCTAATATCAGAGGAGTGAAGCCGATATTGATATCTTAGTATTACGTGATAGTTTTCGAGAGGTTAAAATCTGTTCTCTTGAAAATTTACGCTTCTTTAGATACTTGTAGTTATAGTCTGCGAAAGTAGTTGTGTTTCTTTATTTTTTTTCTTCATGTAAAGCTTTTCTTGTGTAAATATTTGAAATAAGATGATATAGTTTTCTTCTACTAACAAAATAATACAGCATTCGAAGATAATAAATTTATTTATATTGTTCAGTCGAAATTCAATATGTAATACTGAATGCGCTTGATATCATAATAAGCAAAAGCCAAAACTACAAAACTTGCTCTTAGTCTAAATAACACATTAGTGAATGCCTTCAAAATGCAATTAAATAATATGTATTATTTACTATTATAAAGGAAAACAGTTTCAAAAAAGACTTTGTTCAGAAAAGTTTGAAATTCAGAAAAAGTTCAGAAAATATTTGGACATTTTCGTAAATCTAAATCACAATATTTTATTAATTTTGCTCGCAGGAAGCAAAAAAATCCAAATCGTTTCATTTACTAAATACTACAGTAACTTATGTAAGAAAGTAGCGATATACGCACAGGACATATGTTCACGTTCGAAGTTTTTATACAAATTATGGCAATTCACATTACAGAGCGATATTCACTTAGGACAGTGGTTTTTAAGAGGCTACTTCACTCACACGAAAACAGTCGCTCTCTAATGTTTCGAAAGAAAAATTATCCCGATAAAAAAAAGCCTGCAAACAAAGTCGAAAAAGTAAAAAGCGGCTATCCTAGATTTTCGTAGCAACCCAATAAAAAGTTTTTGAAAACATTTAAATTCAAAATAGATATTTTAAAATAACTGCCCAGTTAATAGTAGCGAGCAAGTGTTCTCGCGTGAGTGAAATAGCTTCTTTAATTTTGAGAAATTTCGCATATTCAAACGCAGTCGATCTTCCAAGTCATATCTTGGTGGAAAACACGTGAAAACTCGATTTTAGAGCTTGATCCGTAGGTTTACCATTGTGTTTTCCTGCACCCAAAAGTATGAAAACATGGAGAACTGGGTGCAGGAAAACACAATGGTAAACCTACGGATCAAGCGCTAAAATCGAGTTTTCACGTGTTTTCCACCAAGATATGACTTAGCAGACCGATTGCGTTTGAATATGCGAATCGAGTTTTAACTAATTCTGGAATTTCAGCCGTGAACTCGATGAGGTGATTGTATGTGCTGCCGCCTCCCGGTCTAAATCCTTTTGTCGAGATTTAGCGCAATAGTGATAGGCAACGAGAACCCTGCCCCTGGTTCTTACGTAGTCGGGTGCTGTTTTAACTCTTTGATTACGGGGTCAGGACATATGTCACCCCAGAGACTATATTCTATTCGCACATCTTTTTGAAAAATAATCTGCCATACACTTATATTAGGATACTTTAAAAAGAAATCTACCACAAAGAAATTATTTTATAAATTTTGGATGTTCAGATTTTCACTTTCCTGTAAATTTGTGGGCTCTATCCATATTAAAAACTTTTTCTAAAAGTATTTATTTTTAGTGTAGTCAAAGTCAACATTCCTAGGCTTTATATTTAGTACCAGACTTGCACAACAATCTAATAATATCCTTGCACCGTTTCCTTGTTATTTAATTTTGAAATCGTTCAGTCCTCTTTTGGATGCCCTGTATATAGGGTGATGTTGTATAATTATGTAATATGAATGTATGAGCATATAAATAAGACAGATATTCATTTCAATATGCTGGTAATATATAAAATATGGAGTATTCAGCTAATTTAAAATTAAATAGTATGTTGTAGCTATCACAAAAGTTTCTTCTATATAAATCAAATCATCTAAATTATTTAAATAGTACAAGAAATTACATCGATTTAACAAATATGATTTTTATACAATGTATTCCCATATTCACCACAGTAAGCGTAATCTCTGTGCATTTAAACTGGTGATATAAGCATTGGATATTTCAAGCAAAACATCAAATTTAGGCACTCGATGACCGAAACCAAAAATTGTATTATAATCTATAACTATCATGAGGATTCTAAATTTGATGTTTCGCTGAATTCTGCTCGCATAAACTGTTGGCATAAGCATCACATATATCGAACAAATTGTCGATTTGGGGAAACCCCTCTTGGGGGATTTTACACCAAAACTAATCAGCACAAGTTCACATAAGAATAGAAATTCAAATGATATTTCATCCTATTCTACGCAGTAGTTTGTGAGTTAGTGTGCCCAAATGTATGTCAGATGCAGACAGACACAAACTCATGGACAGATCTTTTCTAAAAACAGTTAAATCATGCTTACGACCTTCTAAAACGCATAAATTCGTCGGAAATCTGAAGTCGAAATTTTTCTCGAATACACTACTTTTTTTTATATAGCTAAGTAAAAGTAGAAGTTGAAAGTAAAAAGTATGTGATAACCAATCACCCTGGTCCAAAAATAAAAGTTTTCGATAAGGAGTTAATTTTATTTTCTTGTATTAAACGCAATATCATAGTTCTGGAACAGTATTTTTCTTTCAAATCGGAGAATATATAAAAAATACTCATGAGGCAAGTAAGGATTTGGTTGCTATAGCAATTGGAATCAACCAACATTGCTGCATGTTCTTGCAAGCAGGAAAAAATTGCACCATTAATAACAATGACGTAAATGAATCATAGCAATTACTGCTACATGTTCTTGAATATGTATGAAAAATTATTGTATGGCTATTTAATTACAATGGTAAAACTAAAAGGTAGGACGGAGTTAGAAGTTCTACATTCACGAAAACTTTTTTTCATTGCCGTTAATACACACACATATATATATACATATGTGTGCATCTATTTCTATATATCTGTAAGCTACACAAAACATTATATAGAAAAGACGAAAAGTACTTTTGATGACGAAATTTAAAAACAATGAAAAATAATAAATATGTATATACAGGACTCGACAAATGCGGTCACTGTATTTTCGATACTTCAACTTTTGTTTTTATTATTATTTTAGTTTTTTGTGGAAAAATAGTGTTAAAAATAAGTGTTCTAATAGTAACCTACGGCTACACTTGAGGTTTTTTTGTTTTTTTTTAATCTTTCAAAGTAATTTTCTTAAAAAAGAAGAATGTAGTTAAGAAATATTGTTTTTCTTATTATGTGCATACTTATTGCATAATTTAATCATTCACATTTTGTAATATAAATTATGTTATATATATATATATATATATAATTTTGATAAATTTTGTTAAAAAAATTATTTTGCTTTTAAAATTATTTTATTAACTGAGCTAAAGTATTAAGACAATTCAAGATGTATTATTACTATGCTTTTGATTGGTCTTTCTCAATCAGTTCATAAAAACACTTTTGTGCTTTCTGAAAATCTTTAACTAAATTAACAAGAAAAAAAAGTCATGCGTAAAGCATAGATTATGAAATATTTTCCAACACTTCAAGAATATTTTAACAAAACTTCGTCGTTTAATAAGGTAAAGAAGATACCTGAGTAAACATTTTAGAAAACGCATAAGACACTTCAAAGTCAGATTTCAATAATTACCGCCCACAGCCGGAAAGGTACTCCAAGTCTTTTGTGCAACTCTGTATATAATCTATAGATTTGTATATATTCTACATAGTAGGCTTAAATTTAGCATAATAAAAAAATGCATAACGCATTTGGAGATTCATCTTCAGCAATTTCTTTCAATACACGGAAACGTACTTGAATGCTTTTGTACAGCCTTGTATATTACAGATTTTTATACACGCCACAGATTAAGTTAGAATGTAATTGAGGCAAAAACACACTGAAAACTACTGAAATCACATTTCCAGAAATTATCATCCATAGACGATCATGCTGGATAATCCTGTATGTGATTTATTTATATTCTACAAACATCTCTTAGTATATTATAAATATATACTTAGTATATACTCTATATACTAAATGTAGTTGAGCTTGAAAATGCATAACTGAAATTAAAAAACACCTTGAAGCAATTCACACTCATTCTCAGTAATGCTTACGAATTATTTTGTGTAGCCTTGTATGTAGTCTATAAAATTTAAACACATCACGCAGGATGCAGAAATTTACTTAATTTTACAAACGTATACAATAACTGTAAGGGCACTTTCAGTAAACGAACTTTCCTAAATCTTTTATGAGTCCCTGTAAATGAACGATAAATACGATGCACATAATATTCTACTGCAAGCATCTTTTAGTAAATCTGAGTAATGTGTATCAATTTCATCATGTTTGAAATAGTACAACATAATTAAAATACGCTGCGAACAGTTTTTCACCGTAGACAATTATATAACAGAATTATTTTGTGTGACCCTGTAAATGAATAATAAATGCATTGCACCCATATTCTACAGAAGGCATGTTTTAGTACCATCTGAAAAATTCATAACTATTTCATAATATTTATAACAGAGTAACAATATGAAAATGCGCCGCAAACAATTTTTCTGCACAGACCGCATAATATAAAGGATTACTTTTGAGTCCCCCTGTACACGTAGTGTAAGTTCTAAACATAACATAGTCTATAGTAACCATCTTCTATTGCACCTCAATAATGTATATAAATTCCATTATGTTTAAAATAGTGTAACACCATTAAAATACACTGCAGATGATTTTCCCCCATAGACCATAGTGTAATGGAACACTTTCGAGTGCCCATGCAAATGATCTATAAATGTTGTACATTTCATTTTCAAAAAAAGGTGTGCGTATGTGTGTATGGGGGGGGGAGGGGGATATATTTTACTGGCTACTGGCTTTTTTTAGGTGCGTTCGTAATTATATAAATATGTAGCACCTATAGTAGTCGTCTGCTCCGTCCGTCCGCATATATTAGCGCAAAAACTACCCAATCGAATGGTTTGAAATTTAATATATGTTGTCGTTGCAGACTTTTGTGGAGCATTTCAAATTTTATGAAAATCAAATCAAAACGTAAAAAGATATCAATAAAAGTTTTCTTTATTCTATTAAATCCTATCGTACGTAATCTATATAATAAATTCGCAAGTCATGTGACTGAGGAAAACAAATACGGGATAACCATTTCTGTTTTAGTATTCCAAGCTGCCATTTTTATTCAAAATTATTTTTTCGAATAAAATTGCATACAAGTTACATTTTTAGAAAGATCGTTCAAAAAAATGTTATTGCTTGAGAGATGCGCTACATGCAAAAATGTATAGATTCTGAGATAACTTCATTGGAAATTAGTTCAACAGACAATTATCTCAATCCATTAGAGTAAATAAACACAGGAGATTCGTGCATTATGAGTCATAAAAATATTAAACCATGGAGGTAATCATTCGCAAAGCAAGATCTCCATGGTGAATTTTGCAGCGCTGTCTGGTGTAGAACAAAAAATTTGCATTTCTAAACGTGGCATACGTAATAAGAAAAAAAAGACATGCTCATTTTGCTCATAGCAGACGATATAATTATTTTCACTGAAATAATAAGAATGATTTTTTTTTACATTGTGAAACTAGTTATAAAACGAACGCACCTCATGTGTCACGTTTAACGCACAATTTCCAACTTGTTTCAGTTTGTAGAGCCTTGTAATGTATACTATATATGCAATTCAGAACATATGTTGATGCAACTTTTTTTTTTTTTTTGCTAATTCGTCTTAATCTTTTATTGGGGTGTTTTAAAACTATTTTTGCTTTTTCAATGCTTTTCTACCAAAGCAATTAGCTGGCACTTTCTCACCCCTATTTTTGAAGATAAAACGTTATTTAAGAGAATATATGTCCCCCTGTATTCTTTATAATAAAGTAAACGTGTCTTTCTCAAAAATGAGGAAGCGCCTTACCGTTACAGTTATAAAGTTAGGTTCTTCAGCAAAGAAAATATTTGTTTTTGATGTGATCTTTCAAGCCATATCTTTTTTTGAGGTACTACTTATCACACAAAGCATATATAATCTATAGATTTTTTTTGTGCGTAATAGCTTATTCAAAATTCCTATGTATTTTCGATAAAGTTCTGAATATTATACAAATATTTTTCTTTTTAATTTCCTTTTGCAAAGTGTGTAGAAACAAAAATATGAATAACTTTGTGCAAAAATCACCTCCAAATCTCTTCTATTTAATTCCTTCAAAGCGAAAGTGTTCTCGAAATTTGATTAACTTGAATAGCGCCAGAATATTGAATTTTCTTACTAATGTAATGAAATTATTTTATTATATCTATAAAAAAATCTATGCTAGGAAGATAAAGTAGTAATTAAATAAACCAGCTTGAGAAAACTGCTTAGGTTTTTTTAAGCATACCTTACTTCTGCATGGATAAATATAGGTAATTTTTTAGCCTATGAACATAAATGTTTAAGCATTTCAGATAATGTACATTAAAAAAAGGAATATGCGCGAGCATAGCGTATGCATATAGGTGTGTTTTCTAAATTTATTCATATATATACAGATGGGTGACAAAATAATACGAACACCCATGAAAAAGAGTGAAAGGGAAATATCTAGAAAAATATATGAAGAATTATTCTGAAACTTCAGGCATGTAAACAGCACTGTTGGTGTCATATATTTCCATGAAATTTTTTTCAAAAAACCCCATTAGGGACCGTCAACAAATTGTAGAAAAACGAGTATCTTTTGGATAACCCTGTAAAAAGTAATGTCACGTAAGCTTTGAAACTTTAGCACATGATTAAGAGGCTTATTGTGATAAACTGTGTTTATTTTCATGAGTACAACATATATATCCGAAGAGAAATTAAGGTTTTTATAAAAACAATCCCGAATTTCACCAAGTGTTTTGCTTATAATTCTTAGAGTTCTTAATACAAAAGATTTTTTTTTTTTCAGAAAATATGACTAACAACATTGTGCACAATAAATACCCCGCAATCAGAAATAAAAAATAATAAATATTGGATGAAAAACGAGCAGGTTTATTAAATAATGTTTTCCTGCGCATGCGGGAATGTTATCAAAATATAATGTGCATAATATTTTACCCAAGTGTATGGAGCAACTTTTGTGAATGTCTCAAAAACGTAGCTTGAAAATTCTGAAAGTGGCCATCCATAGAATAAGTTCGAAATTCGTTGTTCCCAAAAAGAAGCAAAATGATCAGGGGCTGTATCCAAATGATGACAAGTAGACAAGTATTTCTTAAGAAATACTTCTGTACTTGTCGTATTTTTGATCTAACCCCTCATATTTTTGCTTCATTTTGGTAACAATGGATTTCAAACTTATTCTATAGACCACCACTTTCAGAATTTTGAAGTATTATTTTTGAGACTTTTGTAAAAGTTGCTGTATACATTTGGGTAAAATATTATGAACATTATATTTTGATAACATTCGCGCATGCGCATTGAAACATTATTTAAACAACCTGCTCGTTTTTCATCCAATATTTATTATTTTTTATTTCTGATTGCGTGGTATTGTGCATAATGTTGTTAGTCATATTTTCTAAAAAAAAAACATTATTTTATATTAAGAACTCTGCAAATTATTAGCAAAAAACTTGGCGAAATTTGGGACTGTTTTTATAAAAACCTTAATTTTTCTACGAGTATAAACATGCTATACTCATAAAATTGAACACAGTATATTACAATAAGCCACTTATTAATAATCTCGAGTTTGAACGCTTTTTCTACATTAGTTTTTACATGGTTATCCAAAAGATATTCGTTCTTTTTCAATTTGTTGACAGTCCCCTATGGGGTTTCGGAAAAAAATCTTCACGGAAATATATAACCTATACTATACTGTTTACACACCTGCAGTTTCAGGTTAATTCCTCATGTATTTTTCTAGATATTGCTCTTTTCACCATTTTTCATGAGTGTTCGTATTATTTTGTCACCCATCTGTATATATATGTGTGTGTGTGTGCATATTTATACATACATGCAGGGCTCGGAAGTAGCGCGCTACAAGTAGCGAAACTACAGTAGCCGCTTCTTTTTCCAGTAGTTTGTAGTGTAGCGCGCTACATTAAAAAAAGTGTAGTGTAGCGAGTAGCGCGATACAAAATATCAGTAGTTTGTAGCGAGCATCGACGCTACTTTTGACGCTACTTTCGGAGGGAGGAAAAAAGGTCCCAAACTTCAAATCACATGATTATAACTCGTTTCTTTTGTGCGAAATATGTTCTCTGCAACAATTTGCGAACGTCAGTGACAAATCTCATTTGCAGTGTCATATATTTCTCCATAGACGACGGGCACGGTCACAAATTAACTGTCATTTTCACAGTTTGGGTGTCAGAAACTTCGTGTACTGTTATTTAAATCCATAGAAATCTTCTCAATATAATGTATTTTTATACGACTACGATTTTTTTTACCAAAATATAGTCGTCTGGCTATGTTAAATCTTTATCTGACTAATTTCTTCTACCTTTTGCCTCCCACCCCCAGCAAGCAAAGAAATGTAAAATACTTATTAAAAAAAAGAAAAAGAACGGATTTATCTAAACAGAAATCCTCTAAATTATCCCTAACCTCTCAAATTCACGCTTCCCCATAGTAGCATACAAAGGAGTTTAAAATATTTTTAAATCTTTATTTTTATACAAATATAAAATCTTTCACTCCATTTGTCTAATGACAATAAATAAAAATTATTTCCTTGTCCCCAAAATTTACGCTTCCCTTTTTTCCCCTCCTCCAGCATACAGTTTCAAATATTTAAAACTCTTTATTTTTAAAAAAATGTCCACATTTGTTTCTACCTAATAATAATATATAAGTAACTATCTAAATTGTCCTCTACCTTTCCATAATTTACTCTTCTCCCCCCCCCCCCCCAGCATACAAATAAATCGAAAATTTTTAAGTTGTTTTTATTTTTATATAAAAAAAATTTCTGCACATGTTACATGTGTAATCACATGCACATGTTACGTGTATCTAGATTTAGAGGTGGCCGCTATTCAGAGATATAAGCGTTCAAATATATAAATTTTAGGAATTAAAAAGTGGCGCTAAGTAGAGGTGGCCGCCTTTCGGGAGAAAAACCAGAAATGAGGTCTTATTGTACATAGATTTTTAACCTGAAAAAATATTTTGGATATTCTTTTGAAATTCGGGTCAACTCGACCCCGACCCGCTAGAGTCAAAACCGAACCCGAAACCGATCCGAACTCGAAATAATGAAATTCAACCGGATCCGCAGTAAAAAAGTGGAAGTCAACCCGATTTGAATCCGACCTACAACAAAAAAAATCTAGAGCCGGGTCGGGTGCGGGTCACCCGACCCGATGCAGGACTCTAAACGGTATGAAACTAAAAATGTAATCTTTAAATGATTTTTTTTAATTATTTGCGGTTTCAAAACTTCCACTTATAACGAAATACTATAACAGGGATGAGAGCGCTCCGACCAAAATGTCCGATTGTCACCACTAAATTTTAAAAACATTTGTCACCTTATTTAATGACAGAATTTCTGAAAATCAATGCGGTGGAGAATACTATTAAAATTTAGTGGTGACAATCGAACATTCGGGTCGGAACGCTCTCATCCCTGTATAAGCAGCAAAACGCTAAATGATCGTTTCCTGTCTTCCTATCGATCACACAGTTTTTTGCCATAACAAAATTAGAAGTATCAAGAATTAGAACTGTAACTATTCAGCAGAAATGTTTCAGCTGTGCAGGAGCATTCGTTATAATCGTTATCGTACCAGTAGTTGTAAAAGTATGTTTACATTAACTTCCTGATACAAATTCTAAGATTAACAAAACAGACAGGCACTCATTTTGCTTTTGTGAAACTGTGATCTGCGGTTTATATAGACTTTTAACGGGAAAAAATATTTTGGACATTTTTTTAAAACATCGCGTCAACCCGAACCCGACCCGCAAGGTTCAAAAAGCCAACCCGAAACCGAAAGAATGAAAGCCAACCCGACCCGCAACAAAAAATTTGAAGTCAATCCGACCCGAACCCGAACCGCAACGGAAAAATATAGCTCCAACCCAACCAGACCCGAACGGCGGGTCGGGTCGGGTTCGGGTAAAAGCGGGTAACCCGACCCGATGCAGGATTCTAAGCGCTACTGTGCTATATCACTCTCATAAATGTGTAAGATTATTACAGTCTTTGTTTTCAAATTTCCTCTTTTAAAAAATTTTCAACATAATTAAAAAGTGTCTATGAATTTGCTTTGTTTGTCTGTCCGTGCTCTAACTCTCGTAAATATACTCCGATTGCCATGAAAGTTTTATATGTTATTGAAGTTTACCATAGAATGCTCAGTATTGAAAATGAAATGTGTAGCATTTATATCCCGCTTACAGGGACGTTCTAAAGAAATCTGTTACATTATGGTCTATCGGGGAAAAGCGTTTGCGGTGTATTTAATTAGCGATGATTACTAAAGTAGCGAAAAGTAGCAAAGTAGTGACTATTTTCGGAAAGTAGTTTGTAGTCGCTACTTTTTAAAATAAGTAGTTGTAGTTGTAGTTAACTACATTTTTCATAAAGTAGTTGTAGTTGTAGTTCGCTACAAAAAAAAGTAGTTTTTCCGACCCCTGCATACATGTAATTGCATATACACAAGGTGTTGAACATTAACATACACATTTTAATATTCATTATAAAACCGCGTAATTGACGCACGAGCTTGCGCTTTAAACTAAAAAACTTTCAGGGCTGAAAAATGTTATTAAAGCAAATAAAAAAAAATATTCGAAATAAGCGATAGATGGCGCTTTATTTAAGGAAGAAAAGAATCATCAAAAAGTCAAACCAAGTGTTACAGACCATTTACGTTGTGGAATTTATCATCATACTTCCACGTGTGAGTCTTGGAAGATTTTTCCAAAATTGTGCTAAAAATAATTTTGTTCAACAAAATTTTGACCGATTGCAGAATTTGCATTTGTTACAAAATTTTCGGAGAATAAAAAAATAGTATTTTAAGCGCACAACTTCTTAACATTAAAGTTAAGGTAATTCGTTCTTGTATTTTATAAAACTGCAAGATCAAAACAAACTTTTTTATCAAGGTGAAAACCACCTAATTCTTTAAGAGAAGATGCCGGTATAACATCCGCTAAATTACGATATTTTTGGGATATATGTAAAAAAAATAGCGACTTATTTTCACATTGAAATCACCATTATATTAAAAAAAATTAGAAATCAGTTTCCAGAAAAAATACAATTAATCTGATCATCAGGAAGCTCAGAATAACAAAATGGTTCGTAATCTTCACCAGAAGACCCTTCTGAATGGTAGATACTGCTTTTGGTATGGTGGTTCTGAAACTAACATATAACGGCTTAATGTTTTAAACTGAATGTAGGAATCTGACAAACCATTTATTTTCACAGAAAATAATTATATTATCATTGATTTTTTTTCATTTTAATATTAAATTTTGAAAAAAAATGACAAATAATGTTTTTAGTTTGTCGAAAAATAGGAATTATAAAAACAAATTTCTTGTTCATCAGATAAATACCTGTCTCAAGTAGCTTCATTCCATAGTTGAAATCGATAGCTTAATTACTAACTTTTCCACAATGTCCACCAATTCAGATAATACAATTTTGTGTAAAACGCATTTAAAAGTTATAGAAAGTGGTATTGACGCTTCGGTAGACGGCGAAAATAAGACCTGTATTAACGTTTTTTTCTCTTTTCACTTTGCAGACGGTGTTGGAGATAGAAAAATATATAACATTTTTCTTGCTGAAAAGTTTATTTTTTACACCGAGAAATAGTATATATATATACAGGGTGGCTATAATTAAAGTGACAGTACTCATCGTGCTCTGTAGAATGATCTAACTGCGAGAATGAAGACAAATTTTGTATTAAGATTTTTAAAAAAACGGGGGGGGGGGACAAAAGATTTCGCGAAAAAAAATTGTTCCAAAATTCACCACTAGATAGAAATGTGGCGCTGTATAATAGCCATATTAAGCCCCTGTTGACATATTGAGATAATTTTAATCGTTAAATGTGCTAAATAAAAGCGATGACATTTGGAACTTTTTTTTTCACGGAATCCTTCGTCCCGATTCTTGTTTAATCATAATATAAAATTTGGCTCCATTCTCGCAATTAGATCGCGCTACAGAGCACTCTGAGTACTGTCACTTTAATTATAGCCACTCTGTATATTTATTTGTTATTATTTTTTTAAGGGCATGTGTTATGTCACTTATATGCAGCATGTATTTAAAACATTTCCACCCTTATCAAACATTCACTTCGAACACATTTCTCTAAATTTATCCCTTTAAAATATTTAAGCTTGCTTCATTTATCATACTGGCTAGAAATACATGTACTATCAAGTATCCAAACTCCAGTCAGATTTGATTGATATGATTCCTAAAACATAAATGGCTATCATTAAATCTCTTCTAAAATTATATGTATTAAACTTTATATTTTCAAAAACGTCGTACCATATTTATAATTTCTAATGAAAATAAAATTAAAAACTTTTAAATATTTTTCTTTGTAAACTGTAAAATACTATTTTACAATTATATTATTAATAAAAAGAAAGATCTCCGTGCTCAAAGAATGGTAAACTGACGGCCGCTCAGGGCTGCAACAATTAGGGCGGTTAAAATTTTATAGTGCACAAAACAAAACAAAAAATGCATGAAGTTCCAGCCTTTAAATAAGTTCGCTAACATAAAACAGACATTAAAAAATACAATAATTTATATTAATATACCAATTATTCATCAGACATTATCATATAATGAGGATAGAACAAATTCTGTATATCAGCATCTGTTCATATTATTTTTACTTTAAAATATACTATTTTTCTTTTACTAAAACCTTTAAGTCGGTCTTTAAAAACATACATTTATCAGAACACTTTTAAAACTCACTTTTTAAAAAACATAGATTTAGTCTGACGTCTAATAAGATACAATTACATACATATTAACTTGTAAAAATTTATTAAAATCCTTCCACTAATCTCTTCTATTTTCATTTGTAAGTCCTGTGCATAATAGTCCAAATCATAGTAGCAATATACAGTCCATAATTAAACGACCCTACTTTAAAGTTGTCTACAGACGAAACTATTGGTCAGAAAGTTATGAAATTTTGTAAAGGACATAATGAAGGAATGGGAATTTGTTTAAGCGAAAAAAAAATAGTTCAAAATTTCGCCGCCAGAGGGCGTTTTTAAATGAATTACACATTTAGCATACATTTACGATAGGTTACAAATTTCATTACAACAAAACATGTTGAACAAAACATTTTTCTCGACATGTTTTTAGCATTTCTTAGAACACACTGCGGTCAACTGTGGAACATGCTATCTTACGATTCCAGATGGTTGCTGAAAATGATGGCCGTCATGTGGAACATGTTTTGTTGCAATAAAATGTGTAAACTATGGTAAATGTATGCTAAATGTGTAATTCATTAAAACGCCCTCTGGTGGCGAAATTTTGAACTATTTTTTTTTCTTAAACAAATTCCCATTTTTTCATTATGTCCTTCACAAAATTTCACTACTTTCTGACCATTAGTTTCGTCTATAGACAACTTTAATGTAGAGTCGTTTAATTATGGACACCCTGTATGTAGATGACATTTTTCTGATTGCGGAGAAGGGACATCTGGTCGACATTTTAGGCAAGGCAAATTCAATAGCTAGATCAATCCAATTTACTATTGAAATTGAAGATATTCGAACACTCCCCTTCCTGGATATATTACTAGAGAGAAGTTTTGTCAACAATATTCATGTTTTAAAAGCTTCCGTTTATAGAAAAATTACTTCTTCCGGTCAATATCTAAATTTCAACTCTAATAGCCTTCTTTCACATAAAGTTGATGTGATAAGGTCATTGTATAATAGAGCATTGAGATTTTGCAATAGCGAGGTCAGTTACAATAATGAGATTTGTAGAATAATTGCTGATTTACGTCTTAACGATTACCCGCGAAGATGGTGCCATAGAGTTTTATCGGAACTATCGAAGAGATTGGATAAATATCCCACACCTTACCAACGTGCCACACTTGTGGGAACGATATCTTTATCATATTGCGCCTACATTTCTGAGAAGATATCTGCTATTTTTGCGAATGTGATCATTAGGACTGCTTATGTGCTATTAAATCCAATTAAACATTTTTGGGGTAACTACAAACATAAATATTCAAAATTTGTTCTTACAGGTGTAGTTTACCGGATTCCTTGCATAGGTTGCGGATCTAGCTATATAGGCGAGACTGAACGATCTTTAAATGTGAGGTTGAAAGAACATAGGGATGCATTTAATAGAGGCACTCTAACATCGAGATTGGTTTCACATACATTGGAATTTGACCATGTGCCTGATTTTCAAAACGCGCAAATTGCCTGTGCCGTGTACAGCAGTCGTATCTTCCTGAAGGGTTGGATGATGGTTTTATCTGAATCTCTAACTAACGAGGCTGCACAGGTTGCAGCAGAATACAATGTTTTAACTAAACTGTGACTTTAACTATTTTTTCTTGTTTTGGTTTTGGTGGCTTTGTAGTTGTGTTCGGAGTACTGATGAGGTTACGTAAATGTACGAAACGTCTAATCATTGATAATTTTAATTGTTTTTAATTATGTTTTTTAACATTAAAGTCTGTGGTTTAATATTCTTTTAATGAATTTTAGTTTTATTCAGACGTAATTATGTATGTGTTTTTGAATTTTTATGATTGATTTCTTCTAGAAATTTTTCATGAAGATTATTGTTTGGAAAGAGTGGTAGATAAATTAATAAAAAATAGTTGCATGTAGTAATCCTGAATCCTATTTTTTTTTTTTTTTTTTTTTTTTTATTCAAACACAATAACATTTCTTTTATAGTAATTATTTAGAAGCTAAATATAATTTGATTTTATAAGCTATAACCTTTTAATGCACTAGTATTTGTATTATATACAAAATAAAATATTAAAGAAAAATTCGAAAAAGCAATTTATTTCAAATTTCTCAGCGAAATATTTCCATTAATTGACTTTTTTTTAATCTCAAAGGAAATATTATATAAAGTATTTTATTTTGTAGCCAGAAGAAATACAATAATATAGTTTTAAAAGCAGTTATGGTGTAACAGAACTGTTAGATTTTACAAGAAGTATCTTTATTATAATGTATTTTAAAAAGACTGTTTTACAAGAAAGAATGTTTGTTGCTACTTTTAAAAAGTAATAATTCCAAGTATTAATTTGTATACTTGAAATGTTTATCTGTTTTTCCTGTGTTTTTGATTTAAAGAAAAACGAATTGTTTAAACGTTACTAAATCAAATACACCATTCCTTCCTGAGCATTTAATTACGTATTTCAGCATTACAAATTAAACATTGGAATGGTGAAATTTCAGCTTAAAAAATAATATAATATAAAATAAGTACTTCAAATATGAAAAAAAGTGTGAGTTACATTAAATAGAAATTTCGCAATTATGTTAGAATCCTTTTAAACTGCTGTTTATTTAACGATTTCACTTACAGTTTGCAAAAACTTTCCTTCTCTGTATTTATTCTGTAGTTAAGATCAGATATTAAACAAATAATTTAATTAAACATAATTTATTTCAAGTTTTCATTTATTCTCCAATGACTGAAAACTTTCTGGTTGTTTTTACTTTTACCATGTTAAAAAATCGAGCCAACAAATAATTAGTTTATAGCGAGGCAATAATTCTGGACTTCGTGTTGATATTCAAAGAAAGAATTTGCTGAAATTTCTTTTATAAACAAAGTGAGCTTAATAACTTGAATAAACATCTTTCAGTTACGCAGTCTATCAATTTTCGAAAAACATAAAAAAAATATACTAGATTACGAACAGAATTATTCGTTTGAATATCATTATTATTATCGTTATAATTTTATTATTTTGTGTTTTTGAGACAGTAGTGTTCTTAATTTATTTAAAACAGTGAAGTGAAAATACACTGTATAATAAAGTTACGTATATATTTGGTGATTTTATGCGAAATTTCTATACTGTAAAAAACGACAAATGTTTCTTAATCTACGAAAATATAATATAACCACAGAATGGAAATATTCAGTAACCTCTGCTGAGTTAACCGCGATTCCAAAAAAGCGTTCTTTATCTTTAGCAACCTCAGTAACTTATATAGTCCGGTTGCTAGGAGTGAAAAAACTGCAAATCGTGATACAGTTATACCGTTTGGTCAGTATCTACTCTATTTTAATACAAAACATATAAGAAGGGAGGCATCGCGGAAAGTGCGGGGAATTCAAGATGGCGGCCGTTATTCAAAATGGCGTCATTTTCGGGAATTGGTGCAATTTTGTTTCTATTCATCGTATAAAAGCATGTTTGATGGAAATTTAGATGTTTTTAGATAAAAAAATATTATTTGTAACACTTTATACAGCACATTCGAAAAGTATTTATGACGGATACCCAGATAATTAAAATATGGTATTGAAGTATACCGTAACAAGTTTGGTATTCATTTTCAAGCGTACATCATTCATAGTTCATTTACAGGGGCAATAAAAAATATTCGGTTACATTATGGTCTGTAGACAAAAATCGCTTGCAATGTGTTTTAATGATGTTATACTCTTTGTAACATATTCAAATTAATATACATCAGTGCGGTGCAGTACAAGATACTTACTATAGAATATGCAGTGCATAGCAGTTTTCGTTCATTTACAGGAGCTCACAAAATAATACAGTCACAGGACTTTCAATAAGCACAATGCTGTCTATGTGCATTTTTAATTATATAATGTGTTTTTGAACTTTGCTAGATATGAAAGAATTGCAAATTGTCATATGAACATTTTCTTTTATATAAATGTACAATGTAGCGTGTATTTATTTACAATGTAATTCTTATGACGAGGCACCACCCAAAATGAGAGGTATTCAATATGGGGTTTTGTTCCATATGGGGTTTTGTTATAAAATTCCAAAACATATTTCATTCTAATGTTGCGATTAATTACTCTACTCTCAGACTCTTTGGTGCGCAGACGACCAGTCTGACAATTGAAATGAAAAGATTTTTGTTTATGAAAGATTTGTTCTATATATAGTTTTATAGCGCGATGCACGATTATATACTGAAACGCGTGATAAAGATGAATTTTGTAAATATTCAGTGTCAGTATCTGTACCATTTACGTTTTCATGTTAATTCCTCATCAATATTTCAACCTCTGAAAAAAAAAAAAAAATTTCTCTCATTAGTACTCCGGCAAAAAACACCAGCCTAAAAATGCAACCCTAAAGGCTTTAAAAACAGACGTCCAGCTATTTTCCATGCTTTTAATAGTTGCACAGAATCGTCAGTCAGACCTGCAAAATTTTGTCAACTATAAAAATCAACCATTTCCCCCTGCTTTTTCCAGTAACGGTGAATTTCTACCCAGCCATAAAAGTGATTTACCACGTATTTTAGAGGAAACTATTGAGAAGAATAGAAATAAATTCCAGGAACATGCCATGCTTTGATTTATGATGGGCCAGTTCTTATTAACATTTAAAGCCTCACCAGTCTTCAAAAACCTTTAATGATTACTACATTACACATTTCAACCCCATTTATTTAACGATATTGAGAGTTTTAGTTGCCAAAGAATAGATTTGATATGGGATAGATACATTACATCAAGCATTAAAGGTGAAACCAAAAAAAAAAAAAAAAAAACGGGTGCAGGAACCGGGCGGCAAGTGCTATCGCATGTCAAACTACCTAAAAATTGGCAAGATTTCTTAAGAAATTTAAGTAATAAAGAAGAGTTATTTAATCTGCTTGTAACACTAGCTATAAATACCATAAAAAATACACAAGTTATAACCACTTCAGGTGAAGAAGTTAAAGGAAATAATATTGCACTAAGTTCCTTAATTGGAATGACTTGTCCTGGTCATGAAGAAGCTGATACAAGGATAATCTTGCACCTCACAGACATGGCTGAGAACGGATTGAAAAATATTGTTATACGCTCTGTAGATACTGATGCATTAGTTTTAGCAATTACTCATTTCTTTAATCTGTCAGATAGACACCAGCAAACTGTTTGGATTGCATTTGGAACAGGGAAGAATTACAGACTTATTCCCGTCCATACTGTAGCTGCAGCAATTGGAAAAGAAAAAGCAATGTCGTTACTAGGATTCCATGTTTTCACAGGCTGTGACAGCAATCCTGGTTTCACAGGTAAAACAAAAAAGTCAGCTTGGAAGACATGGATTCTCTATAAAGGTACTACTATCGTATTTTCATTTTTATCAAAACCGCAAACTTCCATACCTGATGATATTCTAAATATTTTAGAAAAATTCGTAGTATTGTTGTACTGTGCAACATGTAACAGAATAAGTGTAAATGGTGCTAGACAGGAATTGTTTATGACAAAAAATCGTCCTATTGAACATCTTCCACCAACCAAGGGTGCACTAGAGCAACATATTTTTCGGAGTGCTTTCCAAGCTGGACACATTTGGGGACAAACACATGAGCGGGAAATATATCCCCCCTCTCCAAACAAATGGGGATGGTGGTTGGATAATTTTTCATGGAAATTAAAATGGCTGGAGCTACCAGAGATTGCAGATTTTTGCAAAGAACTAATAAAATGTATGTGCAAAATCTGCATAAATAAGTATATTTGTAAAAAGGTTGGTCTTTCTTGCACATTACTGTGCAACTGTAAAAACGAATGTGAATGAGAAATAATATGCTATAAACTGAAGTTTATATATTCTGCAATTTTATGTCATTCATTTGTTATGTATTCTTCATGTAATTTCATTCTAATATGCTGTATAAATAAGGCATTAGTAAAATGCATTTTTGTTATTTATTTATTCCATTCATTTTACTCACTATATAATAAAATATACTTTAATAATTGAACTAGTTTCATTTTAAGCAAATTTCTGATATTAAAAAGAAAATTTTTGATTAAAAAATCGAAAATAACATCAAAGACACTTTTATATGACGATGACGAAAACGGAAAAAATTGAATAACAGCCTAAATCTTAAATTCCTAAGACATTTCGTTATGCCTCTCTTATATGCATTGTTTTAATATAAAAAAGATACTGACCAATAGGGATATTATTATTAAAAATTGCAGTTATTTCATACCTATCACCTCCCTTAATAACAATCGATTTAGCTGATGATCTATAAAATTTATACACAAGTTATAAAGGCACTGTGCTTGGAGACATTAATGTAACGGTAACCGCATTATTTTGTGAGCCCCTGTATGAACGAAAACTGCTATGCACTGCTTATTCTACAGTAAGTATCTTGTACTGCACCGCACTGATGTATATTAGTTTGAATATGTTACAAAGATTATAACATCATTAAAACACATTGCAAGCGATTTTCGTCTACAGACCATAATGTAACCGAATACTTTTGATTGCCCCTGTAAATGAACTATGAATGATGCACACTTGAAAATGAATACCAAACTCGTTACGGTATACTACAATACCATATTTTAATTATTTGGATATACGGTTATTTTTTTTTTGAGTTAGTGCGCGATCAGACAGACGACCAGACAGACAGACAAACAGGCAAACTGAATTCATAAATACATTTCGACTGTGCTGTAAAGTGTTACAAATAATATTTTTTATCTAAAAACATCTAAATTTCCATCAAACATGATTTTATACGATGAATAGAAACGAAATTGCACTACTTCCCGAAAATGACGCCATTTTGAATAACGGCCGCCATCTTGAATTCCCCGCACTTTCCGGGATGCCTCCCCTTCTTATATGCTTTGTATTAATATAGAGTAGATACTGACCAATCGGTATAACTGTATCACGATGTGCAGTTTTCACCTTATTTTTGTCGTGTAGCACTTGGACTAATATGCTTTCGAATTTTAAAGAAGCCTTTAAAGAAACAAAGTTTATTTTGTATCCACTCACTTTCGGAAACGTTTCCGAGTAGCTAGGTTAACCCACTAAGGACGGAATTATTTTTCTCTTTAAAATAAAAAAAATGCAATTCATACCAATTTTTCAGAATAGCAACTTTTGTCTCCTTGTATCACGAAGTTTCTGCCATCAGATAAAGATAATATTTATCTTAAAAAATACTGGTATTCAAACAACAAAATGACTGACAGCTATTCGTGGACCATATGGTACCGCCAGGTCTTAATGGGTTAATTTTAACACAATTATGGGTATAGAAATCATGAGTTTTAATTTTCAAACTGTCCGAAAAATGTCCGTGCCAGGATATTCGTATCATGACCCATTTTTCGGACAGTTGGAAAATTAAAACTCATAGCTTTTATAGTGTATTAACCCGTTTTTTGAATAAGGAATGTAGGTTTTTCGGATGCTAACTCTCAATTAAATATATTCGGGTGCGTAATTGAATTTATCCATGCATGAGTAACAAAACAATAGTGTTTTTAATGGTAATTTTAATTCTGTTAATTTATCACGTTTGTCTATAAAACATGTTCGTTGAACATGTACGTGTTTACTTAAGAATTGAAAGGATCCGAAAAACATCTTTTCCAGGATGAGAAAACTGATTAATACACTATAAAAACTACTCGAAGACGTTTGCGAAAATTAGGGGCACCAAAAGAAACTTTGCTTTTATAAATGCTCCTTTAAATCTCGAACATGTATTTGTTTCTGAGGATTCTAAAGATAAACAACTCTTATCGGAATCGTGGGTATTTCGAAAGAGGTATTTGTATATTTTCGTTCGTTCGTATATTATATTATCCTAGATTAAGAAAATTTTGTTTTTTAAGAGAGTATCTTTTATTAAAAACTTCCCATTTTGAGTGGAAATCGCAAATTTTCCCTAAATAAACCGAAAATTACCTTTTTATACTTACTCGTTGAATGTTAAATAGGGAAATGTTCCTTCCAAGACAGACAAACGGGAATTTTCCTTTTCAATTGATAAAAACTGAAAAGTCAATTTAAATTTTCGTAATTGATGTTTTGACATCTAACCAAGTCTTTGGATGTATGACCGACTGGTGTAAGTGGATAGATCATTTATCCTCTCAAGTACAGGAGGTTGGAATCAGGAGGAAGTCAAGTTGACAAAAAACGAGTGTGATATTATTCAATAAAAACACCTGTTCCGCGTAAATATGCATTAGTATTATATAATTTGTGTGTATATATATATTGCGATGATTTCATATTTTGCGTTATAAAAATTTGAATGGTAGCGATAAACGCAAAACTCGAATCTTTAATCCTTAGAAATATTTTTATTTCTTTGTAAATTAACACTAAAATCACTTTTGTTTTACAGAATGTAAATAAATGTAAATAGTTGGTTCGATGTCTATTTCCATTAACTAATTGCCAGTATTACTTCTAGGATGCGAGTTCTAGTTCCGAAGAAAAAGTTCGAGGTAACGAAGTCTCGGTTAACCCAGGTTTCTCTCGCTCAGCCAGCAATCCGAAGAAAAGTTCAATTATTTCGTGGTGACAGGGTGTCCCACCAGTTCCAATCACACTGACGGTGAACTGCAACAATTTCCGAATAGAGAAGTGATGTCTCTGTTATTTTTCCCACTCAGCTGGTGTTCAGCAAATTTCACCCCCGGTACGTGATGTCCGGACGAAGATCCAATTTTCTCCACCGAGAGATGATTCCCTCTTCTTGGCATGTCAGATCATCCCCGACCTCCTCTGTTGATTCCCAACTTTCAACTCTCTTCCCCCAAAGTCCTCTTTTTTGCTGCTCGCCGAAGGAGAAGGGGGTGGGTTTTTTTTCGGGCGTTTACCGCTTTCTCAAAGCCCAATAAAATCCGCTCACCTTCTTTGATTGGTAAATAGGAGTTCGTAACTGGCTCCTTGTTGCCAATTTCTGTCTTCTCATAAAAACAGGGGAATCCCCTCGCTACATTGTTCCTAGAGAAGAACAGATCGATCAACTTCCCGCCATACAAATTCTCGATGTCACCTTTCTTTTGAGCACCCTAGACACCGCGTCGGCGACTTGGTCGTGGGAAAAAACCTTACCTAGCCTGAAGAAAATAAAGTCTTGGATGGAAAAGTTTCATTCGATATTCCCACATAATTTAATGAAATCTTTACAATATATATATATATATATATATACAGAGAGAGAGAGAGAGAGAGAGAGAGAGAGAGATTTAAATATTACGCCGTTGATCTCAATTATTTCTATAAACACATATTTTCCACGGAAAATTAACATCTTGAAAAAGGGGGAATACCAAAAGGGAAGTTTTGTGAAGAAACGGAGAATAGACGACAAGTTTGTTTTGTTGCCAGTACATTTTCCGTTTTCTCACGGAAATTTTTTAGAGTGCTTAGTTAAACTTGGATAGCTTTTTTTTAAGAATTTACTTAATAAATTTACCTAACTGTTTAACAACTCTATTTAAATTATTCTGTAGTTAAACTGTTCAGTTATAAATTTGTATTTCTAGAACATTTTATTTAATTTGCCTTGGGTGTCCATTCGGCTCAAATCTTGCAATCTATTTTAACATACACCCTGTGCTATAATTGACCGAATATTTCATAGTGTGGCTTATATCCGATGGTAATTCAATATTCTGTACAAAAAAAAAAAAAAAAAAAAAAGAAAAACCCCTTAAAATTGGCCTCTGCCGCCCCTCAGGGTCAAAAATCTAATAAGTGTACTTAAATGTCATCACACATGTGATGACATAAATGTCATTGATTGCTTTAGAAATAAGCTGATGTTCTTCGATTGAACCAAGACATGTTTGGTAAATGAGCCATCTATCAGTTTCGCGCAGAATCTGAATGGATGTGGGTTGGATCCGCACTAGGACATTGATCACTATTTTTTCTTTCCATGAAGCTGTATTTAAAATTCTATACCCATTTCATTATTTTAAATACAAACTGATAAAAAATCCACTCACAATTTAATTTATTTCCTTTAAAAAGGTTTTTATTTCAATCAATTGTCCTTCAACATTTTTTTTTCCTTTTTAGTACAGTATAATAAAAGCCTGTCTTTAAAACATTTTTTTTTTACTTAAAATTTATTTTATTAGCTCTGATTTAAAGCAAATAATTTTGTCAGATTCCCTTTTTATTAGATTTTACATTTGTTTCCAACGCTCGAAATGCATCGAATTCAAAAATAATTATTTTATAGCGAAGCAATATTTCTGAACATTAAAACAAAATAGAGAATTGGATGGAGTCCCTTCAATAAATAACTTACAACCACGCAGTCTATCAATTTATGAAAATCATTCATACTTAACAAATTGAATTAATAATAAGAGCTACATTTTAAAAATAGTTTTGAAGCTGTAGTTTCTAAATTTAAAATGTTGGTATCATTATTTTAGATTGATTTTTTGGGGAAACTGAAATTTGTGTAGCTGAATAGTTGTGTAACAATTTTGTATATTTCAACAATGAGATTTTAAATGAAATATTCTAATTGTAAGTTATTTTACTAAAATCAAGCTTGATTTTTTTTATTGCAAAATTGTGAAGATCACTTTTATAATTGATATATTAATATCCTTTAACTGCTGTATAACAAATTAAAGAAAACCTGATTTTAAATATACAAGCATTCTACGTCTGAATTCCGTTATGAATACTAGTGATTTAAGATCAGACAATAGCATATGTACTAGCAGAATATTTTTATAAGGTTGGTATACTAAATTAGATAAATCACGCCTGAATGAAGCTTGTGCCGTTCCCAGAAAAATATAGTTTTGCTCAATATGTAAATTCAACATTAACTCTGAATAACTTGTTCTCTTGCAAATGTTGATATTAATGTTTTTACTGATGAGGTGCTAGTTTTATATCACGAAACGTCTAATTTGTTTTTAATTGCAATACATCTCTTTGTTGTTTTTATTTTAAGTCCGATTATTTATTGTTTTAGTAAAACGTGATTTGTTTAAATTTTAGAAAATAAATGACATATCTTTTACTTTCATTAAGTAATCCAGAACTACCATATTATAAATAAAATATCAAAATGATAAAATTACACCATTAATTATAATATATTATACAATAAATACTTTAACTACATAAATAATGTGCTAGTTTGAGTAAAAGAAAAACGTTAGAATCATGTTATGATGCTTTAAACTACTGTTTATTTAGTATCTTCATTTAAATATTCTATAATGAAATTCTCTATTCTATGTATTTATTCTGTAAACTCTTATATTAAGCAAATTATTTAACTAAATTATATATTTTTTTTCCGATTTATCACCCATTTCTTAAAGAACTAAAATCTTAGGCTGGTGGCATTTTTCAAATATTATGAAATCGAACTGAAAAAAAAAAGTTTATAGTAAAAGAATTAATCTGAACTTTGTGTTGGCATTTAAGAAAAAGGGAATTTGCTGAAATTTGCTATGAAAACAAAATGAACCGAATGACTTGTGTAAACATCTTTCAGTAACGTATTCTATCAATTCCTGCAAATCATATTAAGAACATACGAGTATATGATCAGAATTCTTTTTTTTTAACAGTATTTTTTTAAATTGTTTAAGATGTAAGATTAAATGTTAAACAGATGGTTCAGTTGTCATTGAATTTTTTAGGAACTTAACTATCAGTAACGGAATAATAATATTTTAAATGAAATAGCCTTATTATAACTTTTAAAAAAAGTGTTTCAAAATTTTTTATATGTGCTAATGTTTTACATGTTTAAGTTACGTCAAATCAAAATCATATCTTTTTTAAAGTTAAGTAAACAAAAATTTCAATATTCTAAATACATTGAAATTTCAAATTATATCGCTAAAATATAGCATGTCATGCCATATATAATTCAAATATAATATGCAAATTAGAATAAAAACGAAACTTTACAATTCTTTAAACTAATATTTATAATGAATGAATTTATTTAACAATATTATAATTAATTTAATTAACAATCTCATTCACATATTCTGTAATTACATTCTATTTATTTATTCTGTAAACTCGGATATCAAACAAATTTTCGTAACTGAATAATTAAGTTTTAAATTAAATGCATTTATTGTATTTTATTTTTCTAAAAACAACGTTTGATGCTATTTATTTTTCCTTTTATCTTTAGTATTGTTTTCATTATCTGTATTTTTAATAGAAAACATAAAACAAATATACCTTTTTCCTCAAATAATTGATTAAAAACATTTTATTATAACTAAATAAAATATATACAGAAAAAGAAATTACAACAGGAAAACAACACGTTATACAATGTATGCTTTAAGTACTAAAATATTATGATAATAAATCTAAACATCAATTGTTTAATTTTTTTATCAAGCAAAAAACATATATTTATCTGTTTAAGTAATTAAGAATTTCAGTATTCTAAATAAAATGCATAAATAATGAAATCACAGCATTAAAAATAACATGCACAATAAATACTTTAAATACAAAAAGAATATACAAATTAGAAAAAAAAAACTTTAATGATTTAACATTTTCAGAAGCAAGTAATTGGTGTTTATCTAATGTTGAAATCACACCCAGTTCTACCGGTTTTTTTTTCCACGAAGGTTATACAAGTAAAATTTAGTTCAAAATTTCTGGTACAAATCTTAAATAAAATTTAAGTAGTATAAAAAAATATCGCACCACCCTTCAAGAGTTAACAATTTAATTTAATTTAATTTTTCTATCATTAAATTCTTCAATGTATCTATTAATTTTGCTGTTTATCTCTGATATTAAATAAATCATTTAATTTAAAATTTTTGTTTTCGATTTGTCATTCGTTTTTTCATGTACGAAAATCATATTTGGTTTCAAATTTTCAAATATCGTAGAATCGAACTAAAAAATAATTATTTTATTGCAAAGCAATAATTCTGAACTTTAGTTTGCTTTCTAACAAAAAAATATTTGCTGAAATTTCCTATGTAAACATAGTGAATCGAATAACTTAAGTAAACAACTTTTCAGTCACATAGTCTATAAATTTCATAAACAATAAAAATGTAGTACTAGACTATGAACAGAGTTACATTATTTTGTGTATAATTTTTAGATAGCTATTTTCTAAATAAATTTAAAATAGCAGCTATGTTAGCATGCTAAGATTGAATTTTTTTCGTAATTATTTAAAAAAAACCGCTTAATTTATGCAGCAAAGAAAATATTTAAAAAACATCTAGACATCATGCATAATCTCAATAATCGTTTTTTTTATTATTTTTTAAAGGTTAAAAAAGTATAATATAATTGTGCATAGAAACTAAAATCTGTTTCTTTGAGAATAATCAATGAAAAATTAAGTAAAAAAACTGCTTTATTGACAGATTTTGTTTAAGAACCAGTGCGGTTAGTTTTAATAAATACTTTTTAATTTTTTAATTACCTTCATTTTGAATATTCCATACTTCATACATCCATTAATTTTACATTTCCTTCTCTATTTACATCCCTCTTTTATACGTACATACATTTTAGAACATGCCTACATACATACGACAATTTCAATTATATAAAATTCAATATGCAAATTCATTTTTGAACAAATAAAAACAACGAGCAAGGAAGAAAGAGCTATGCTCGCTCAAAATTAGCTTTGAGTTCAACTCGATATATATTTCTCTCTGTATTATTACAATAATGCCCTTTATTTTTATGAAAATAGCTTGACCCATAATGACGCATAATCAAAATTACCCACTAATCAAATTTTCTCGAACATGTGACCAAGACCAATTGTCTTCTCATGCCCGAAACCCATAGGATATAAAATTTAGTCAAAATACTCTGAGCCTTTTTTAGATAAAATTAGCTTGACCCACAGTGACTCAAACATGACCTACTAATCGGATTATCTCGCGCATGTGACCTAGCCCAATGATTTTCTTGTGCCCAAAAATCGTAGCATACAAAATTTATTTCAAATCGTCTGAGCCGTTTTAGTATACAATGACTTGACCCATAATGACCCACTAACGAAATTTCTCGAACTCGTGACTTAGCCAATTAGTCCTCTCGTTCCCTAAAACTGTAGGATACTAAATTTAGTTCAAATCCTCTGAGCCGTCTTTAAGATAAAAATAGCTTGACCCATAATGACCCATGACCAAAATGATCCACTAATCGAATATTCTCGAACATGTGACCTAGCTCAACAGCCTTCTCGTGCCCGAAAACCATAAGATGCAAAATTTAGTCTAAATAGTATGAGCCGTTTTTTAGATAAAATTAGCTCGACCCACAGTGACCCACTAATCGAATTTTCTCGGACATGTGACCTAGCCCAATGATTTTCTCGTGCCCGAAACTCGTAGGATACAAAATTTAATCAAAATCGTTAAAACCGTTCTTTAGATAAATTTAACTTGACCCGCGTTGACCCCAAAATGACGCACTAATCGAGAGTTTTCGAACATGTGACCCAGCCCAGTAGTCTTCTAGTGCCCGAAAATGGTAGCATACAAAATTTAGTCAAAATCGTTTGAACCGATTTTAGATACAATTAGCTTGATCCACAGTGACACAAAAATGACCCACTAATCGAATTTTCTCTAACATGTTACCTAGCCCAATGGTTTTCTGGTGCCCCAAAACGGTAGGATACAAAATTTCATCAAAATCGTTAGAGCTGTTTTTAAAATAAAATTTGCATATATATATATATATATAACCACACACAAGATTTGCTCGTATTAGAGTATATGATACTGGCTTATGCTATTTGGTTTGATTTGTAGAGTTACTTTGAGATCCTACGTTACCAAAGCAGTTGTTCCGAATGATCTCTTTGTTGAAAAATTTCCTTTTTAGGTGCGTTCGTAATTATCATAAGAGACGGTAGTTTTTTGAGTGACGCAGCGAAAAACCGAAAACCATAAGCCCAAAACCGAAGATTCCGTCACTCTCATATATACAGCTAGAAGGACATCAAAGGAAAATCAAAACGCCGACATTTAATATCCCAGTAAATATGAGGCATACCGTTTCGATTTTTTCACATTAGCCTTATATCTATGGCCTAACTCTATCCTGAAATTTATAGATTTCTATATGCAGTAGATTTTGAGATCTGGAAACCAATTTTTAAGCGAAAATGGGAGATGTAATGGTGTAATGGGCACAGAGGTGTTATCTCCAAAACGGCTCGAAGTATTTTTTTTAAATTAATATATTATATTAATCGGTTTTAGATAAAGCGTGTAAGATTTTGAGCTAACTTAGGAAAACTCTTGTTTTTTATATAATCCAGTTTCAAAATCGGACTCTTTTCTTATGCTTTTTCTGGTAGACTAACATTACAGATTTTCGGCCTTTTTACCCTTTTTTATTACTGCGCAGTAAGGATGTTCATGGCTATCACGGTTACAGTTAAAAGTTAAAGCATCTCCATATCGTTAAAAAACTATTTAGATTCTTTTTTTTAATACGAAAACAGTTTATTATACATTCCAAAATATGTATTAAATTAAATTATGGTTAAATTTTTTTCTTTCTTGTTCGGATGCAAACAATTCATATTTTTAATCTGCATTTGGTCGAAAAATGATTTATCTTTAATTTTAAAAACGAGAAATTTGTAATTACATGTATAAAATTCGATTGATATTTATTATATTGGTATTTATGATTTCAAAATTTTTAATAAGAAATTGTTTTTTTGCTAGTATACAGTGGACAAAGTCTCTAGCCTCTAGACATGCCATGCCAACCAACCAATCTGTTGCTGGACATGGATCTGCTTATATCTTATATCGCTTATTCGTATAACTTCGGCTTGGCTGTCACTAGTTTGTCTTTGGCTTGCCTCTTGTTAGTTAGTCTTGACTGCTAAATTTTTATATTTCACAATTTAATTACAATACTTCAGGTAAGAATGCTTTTTAACTTGATTATTTCCTGTATTTATAATTAGTGCAAAAACCCTTAACGGGTTAAAGTTTGTGACGCAGCACTTTACCTTTTGTCTGTAAGAATTTCAAATACGGGTCTTAAAATTAATGATATCAAATTTTGAGTGACGGTATGCTATAAATTAAAAATCTTCTCTTTTTTTTCCCCCCTATTGTTATATTGATATTCAGTGGTGCAAATATTATTTTCTACATGAAAAAATATATATAAGTTTTTTGCACATGCTTGTCATTCACATCTCTGATAAGTTCAAAATATGAATTTTAAAAGAAATGATATCAAAATTCAAGTGACGCCTTCATGTGACTTTAATGGGTTTGTTTTAAAATCCAATTTAATTTATTTTTGGTTTGTCTCCTTATGTATATTTACACATGCTAACAATAATTTTAGTTTTCCAATACATCATTAAATATATCACTTGCAATAAGCCTGTATTATGCATTGAAATGTATTTATTTCAATAAATTGATTTATCTTTTGTGCCATGCTGTCGAAAATTCAAAGAAAAATTTGTGTAAATGGTTTTTTTTTGCATCATACTATCCTTTTGCATACATTTCACTTAGTTTGGATACTATGATGCAAAATAAACCTTTACATAAATTTTTCTTTCAATTTTCGACAGCATGGCACAAAAGATAAAACAATTTATTGAAATAAAGAACCTTTAGTAGCTTTTTCGCCAATCTTAAATTTTGCACCCATTAAAACATAAGAATGTTAGTAACAAAAAATTATTATAAATACAGGAAATAATCAAGTTAAAAAGCATTCTTACCTGAAGTATTGCAATAAAAATTATGAAATGTGAAATATAAAAATTTAGCAGTCAAGACAAACTAATAAGAGGCAAGCCAAAGACAAAATAATAACAGCCAAGCCAAAGCTAAACTATATGAATAAGTGATATAAGCATAAGCAGATCCATAAGCAACCGATTGGTTGGTTGGCATGGCTAGAGACTTTTCCCACTGTATACTAGCAAAAAAACAATTTCTTAATAAAAATTTTGAAATCATAAATACCAATAATAAATACCAATCGAATTTTATACATGTAATTACGAATTTCTCGTTTTTAAAATTAAAGATAAATCATTTTTCGACCAAATGCAGATTAAAAATATGAATTGTTTGCATCCGAACAAGAAAGAAAATAAGGAGACTCATAAGGTTAGACCTCTTGACTCATATTACCTTTATTTTTAACCTCATCGACAAAATTAATACTTTTTATGTACCGGATTGACAATACATTTTTTTATCGCCCGATAGACAAAATTCTTGATTTTTATGCACCTGTTTGGTGAAATTTGGGATTTTTACGTGCAAACTTAACGAAATTAGAGTTTTTTCATGCCCGATCAACGAATTTTTTTTTTTTATGCAAGCGTTTGATGAAATTTGCATTTTTCATGCGCTAATAAATGAAATTCATGATTTTTACCTGCCTGTTTGACGAAATTTATAATATTTTCTCCCCCTATCGAGAAAATTCATGTTTTTTCTGTGCCTATCGATGAAATTCATGATTTTTGTACATTGATCTACGAAATTCCTGATTTTTATGCTGCTAAATGACGAAATTTGCAATTTTTTCAGAGACTAATTGGTATCTAATGCAGTTTAATTCATTCGACTCAACAATTTTTATGCACCTCATCAACAAAATTCATACTTTTTACGGGCCGGATTGACAAAAAAAATTTTATCACCCGATTGCCAAAATTCTTGATTTTTATGCACCCGTTTGATGAAATTTGTGATTTTTATGTGCAAACTTTACGAAATTAATGATTTTTTCATACCCGATCACAGAATTTTTTGATTTTCATGCGACCGTTAGATGAAATTTGCGATTTTCATGCGCTAATAAATGAAATTAATGATTTTTACCCGTCTGTTTGACGAAATTTATGATCTTTTCTCCCCCTATCGAGAAAATTCATGTTTTTTCTGTGCCGATCGATGAAATTCATGATTTTTGCACATTGATCAACGAAGTTCCTGATTTTTATGCTGCAAAATGATGAAATTTGCAATTTTTTCAGAGACTAATTGGTATCTAATGCAGTTTAATTCATTCGACTTGACAATTTTTACGCACCTCATCGACAAAATTCATACTTTTTACGAGCCGGATTGACAAAATTTTTTTTATCACTCGATTGCCAAAATTCTTGATTTTTATGCACCCGTTTGATTAAATTTGTGATTTTTACGTGCAAACTTCACGAAATTAATGACTTTTTCATACCCGATCATAGAATTTTTTGATTTTCATGCGACCGTTTGATGAAATTTGCGATTTTCATGTGCTGATAAATGAAATTCATGATTTTTACCCGCCTGTTCGACGAAAATTATAATCTTTTCTCCCCCTATAGAGAAAATTCATTTTTTTCTGTGCCGATTGATGAAATTCATGATTTTTGCACATTGATCAACGAAATTCCTGATTTTTATGCTGCAAAATAATGAAATTTGCAATTTTTTCAGAGACTAATTGATATCTAATGCAGTTTAATTCATTCGACTCGACAATTTTTACGCACCTCATCGACAAAATTCATACTTTTTACGGGCCGGATTGACAAAAAAAAAATTTATCACCCGATTGCCAAAATTCTTGATTTTTATGCTACGGTTTGATGAAATTTGTGATTTTTACGTGCAAACTTGACAAAATTAATGTTTTTTCATGCCCGATCAACGATTTTTTTATTTTTATGCGAGCGTTTGATGAAATTTGTGTTTTTCATACGCTAACAAATGAAAGTCATGATTTTTATCCTCCTGTTCGACGAAATTTATGATCTTTTCTCCCCCTATCGACAAAATACATGTTTTCTCTGTGCCGATCGATGAAATTCATGATTTTTACGCTGCCAAATGACGAAATTTGCAATTTTTCCCGAGATTAATTGGTATCTAATGCAGTTTAATTTATTCGACTCGACATTGACAGGATATATTGATTTTAGTTTCAAAATTCACCACCAGGGGCCGCTTTCCTCTCTCGGGTTCTATGTGCCCAATCACCACGCAGTATGGCTTATTCGACTTGAAATCCACAGCCTCAAAGATTTCAGCTATGTCTGCATAGTACAGAGTGCGCCCCGTGATGGTGGAAGATGGAACTAACGGATTTTGCAGCTAACTCGAGTTCTATGGGTCAGATCACAATGCAGTTTCTTCGAATCAACACCGACAGGATATATCGATTTTAGTTCCAAGTTTCACCACCAGGGGATGCTTTTCTATCTCGGGTTCTATGTGCCCGATCACAACGCTGTACGCCTCATTCGACTTGAAATCGACACCTCGAACACTTCAGCTATGTCTGTAGAACAGAGTGTGCCCCCTGGTGGTGGAAGATGGAACTAACGGATTTTGGAGCTAACTCGAGTTCTATGGGTCCCATCACAATGCAGCTTAATTTATTCGACTCGGCATCGACAAGATATATTGATTTTAATTCCAAGTTTCACTACCAGGGGGCGCTTTCCTATCTCGAGTTCTATAGACCCGATCACGACGAGGTATGGCTCATTCTACTCCAAATGGACAGCCTCAAAGATTTCAGCTATGTTTGTATAGAACAGAGTGCGCCCTCTAGTGGTGGAAGATGGAACTAACGGATTTTGTAGCTAACTCGAGTTCTATGGGTCCCATCACAATGTAGTTTGATTCATCGACAGGATATATCGATTTTAGTTCCAAAATTCACCATCAGGGGACGCTTTCCTATCTTGGGTTCTATGGGCCCAATCACGACGAGGTATTGCTCATTCGACTCCAAATCGACAGCTTCAAAGATTTCAGCTATGTTTGTATAGAACAGAGTGCGTCCCCTAGTGGTGGAAGATGGAACTAACGGATTTTGTAGCTATGGGTCCCATCACAATGCAGTTTAATTTATTCGACTCGGCATTGACAGGATATATCGATTTTAATTCCAAATTTCACCACCAGGGGGCACTTTCCTATCTCGGATTCTATGGGCCCGATCACGACGAGGTATGTCTTATTCGACTCGAAATCGACAGCCTCAAACAATTCAGCTATGTTTGTATAGAACAGAGTGCGCCCTCTAGTGGTGGAAGATGGAACTAACAGATTTTGTAGCTAACTCTATTTCTATAGGTCCCATCACAATGTAGTTTGATTCATCGACTCGACATCGACAGAATATATCGATTTTAGTTCCAAGTTTCACCACCAGGGGGCGCTTTCCTATCGGGTTCTATGGGACCGATCACGACGAGGTATGGCTCATTCGACTCGAAATAAACAGCCTCAAACATTTCAGCTATGTTTGTATAGAACAGAGTGCGCCCTCTAGTGGTGGAAGATGGAACTAACAGATTTTGTAGCTAACTCTTCTTCTATAGGTCCCATGACAATGTAGTTTGATTCATCGACTCGACATCGACAGGATATATCGATTTTAGTTCCAAGTTTCACCACCATGGGGCGCTTTCCTATCGGGTTCTATGGGACCGATCACGACGAGGTATGGCTCATTCGACTCCAAATCCACAGCCTCAAAGATTTCAGCTATGTTTGTATAGAACAGAGTGCGCCCCCTGGCGGTGGAAGATGGAACTAACGGATTTTGTAGCTATGGGTCCCATCACAATGCAGTTTAATTTATTCGACTCGGCATCGACAGGATATATCGATTTTAATTTCAATTTTCACCACCAGGGGGCGCTTTCCTATCTCGGATTCTATGGGCCCGATCACGACGAGGTATGGCTCATTCGACTCGAAATCGACAGCCTCAAATATTTCAGCTATGTTTGTATAGAACAGAGTGCGCCCTCTAGTGGTGGAAGATGGAACTAACAGATTTTGTAGCTAACTCTATTTCTATAGGTCCCATCACAATGTAGTTTGATTCATCGACAGGATATATCGATTTTAGTTCCAAGTTTCACCACCAGGGGGCGTTTTACTATCGGGTTCTATGGGCCCGATCACGACGAGGTATGGCTCATTCGACTCGAAATCGACAGCCTCAAACATTTCAGCTATGTTTGTATAGAACAGAGTGCGCCCTCTAGCGGTGGAAGATGGAACTAACAGATTTTGTAGCTAACTCTATTTCTATAGGTCCCATCACAATGTAGTTTGATTCATCGACGGGATATATCGATTTTAGTTCCAAGTTTCACCACCAAGGGGCGCTTTCCTATCGGGTTCTATGGGACCGATCACGACGAGGTATGGCTCATTCGACTCCAAATCGACTGCCTCAAAGATTTCAGCTATGTTTGTATTGAACAGAGTGCGCCCCCTGGCGGTGGAAGATGGAACTAACGGATTTTGTAGCTATGGGTCCCATCACAATGCAGTTTAATTTATTCGACTCGGCATCGACAGGATATATCGATTTTAATTTCAATTTTCACCACCAGGGGGCGCTTTCCTATCTCGGATTCTATGAGCCCGATCACGACGAGGTATGGCTCATTCGACTCGAAATCGACAGCCACAAACATTTCAACTATGTTTGTATAGAACAGAGTGCGCCCTCTAGTGGTGGAAGATGGAACAAACAAATTTTGTAGCTAACTCTTTTACTATAGGTCCCATCACAATGTAGTTTGGTTCATCGACAGGATATATCGATTTTAGTTCCAAGTTTCACCACCAGAGGGCACTTTCCTATCGGTTTCTATGGGACCGATCACGACGAGGTATGACTCATTTGACTCGGAATCGACAGCCTGAAAATTTTCAGCTATGTTTGTATTGGAAAGATTGCGCCCTTTGGCGGAGGAAGATGGAGCAATCGGGTTTTGCCATGCATTTTCATACTTCTAATTGTGTTACTCTCTCGCTGTATAATTTAAAAGTTGAGTCTTGGATTCCTCTCCCTGGGCCACCACCCTCATATTTTGATTGGGGTCCAAGGGGGTCTTTTTAAGCATTTCTTTAAAATTTTATTCTAATGATTAATTTATATATGCTTAATTTTGACTAATTGACATTTTCATCAATAACCTTAAAAAAGTAATGATATCAGTACAAAAACCCTTAACGGGTTAAAAGTTGTGACGCAGCACTTTGTTTTGGCTCTATAAATTTTAAATATGGGTCTTAAAAGCAATGATATCAAATTTAAGTGAAGCTATGTTAATACTTTTTTTTTAAATCATAATTTTCTTTTTAGTTTTATTTATATTCACAGGTGCAATTATTATCTTAATATGAAAAAAATCTATAGAATTTATTCGCTGATGCTTTTTCATTCACATCTCTCATGAATTCAAAATATGGGTTTTAAAAGAAATGATATCAAAATTTGAGTGACACCTTGACGTAAATTTAATAGGACACTTTTAAAATTCAATTTAAATTATTTTTGGTTTGTCTTAAGATAAATTGATTTATCTTCTGTGCCACGCTATCCAAAATCATAAGTAAAATTTATGTAAATGATTATTTTGCGTCATATTATCCACTTGAATACATTTCCCTTTGTTTGGATACTATGACGCAAAATAATCATTTACATAAATTTTACTTATGATTTTGGATAGCGTGGCACAGAAGATAAATCAATTTATTGAAATAAATATATTTCAATACATAATATAGGCTCAGTGAAAGTAATATATTTAAAAGTGTATTGAAAAATTAAAAGTATTGTTTGTATGTGTAAATATACTTTAGAAGACAAACCAAAAATAATTTAAATTGAATTTTAAAAGTGTCCTATTAAATTTACGTCAAGGTGTCACTCAAATTTTGGTATCATTTCTTTTAAAACCCATATTTTGAATTCATGAGAGATGTGAATGAAAAAGCATCTGCGAATAAATTCTATAGATTTTTTTCATATTAAGATAATAATTGCACCTGTGAATATAAATAAAACTAAAAAGAAAATTATGATTTAAAAAAAAATTATTAACATAGTGTCACTTAAATTTGATATCATTGCTTTTAAGACCCATATTTAAAATTTATAGAGCCAAAACAAAGTGCTGTGTCACAACTTTTATCCCGTTAAGGGTTTTTGTACTGATATAAATACGTAGCACCTATTGTCCATGGGGGTGCCATTTTCCTTTAGTTCTGGTATCAAGTTTTCGGTTTCTCTGACGTCACTGAGCGTGCTAAGAAGGATTCTTTCAACGGGAAAGAATGCATTTTTTTTATTTAAAATAGTATTTCTGCTTTAAAAAAATTGTTTCTTTGGGCATATGAAAGCATATTTCTTCTAAATAAAACATTTTTCATTAGCGAAAGTATTTTCTTCTAATAAAGCGATTTAGAGGGATGTTTTTTCCTTCAAATGAAATAGTCGTGTATCTTTTTTGCTAAGATATGGATTTTTTATTGCTTGTTATCTTTGGTAGATCTTTGAAAGAGACGGGAAGGTGAAGTAAACATTTAATGTCATTTTCTTTGACAGACAGGGCAGTTTTCCCTCACACGAAGCTTTAATTGCTTCTCAGAAAGAGAGACTTCCGGTTACTTTTGCTAAATACATGGTAAATATTTCCCAGAGTTAGTGCAACAAATCTTGGTTTTAGCTCTTTAAAATAACGCATTCTTTGCTTTGATTTTCCTGAAAATGCCCAGTACTCGTGCTATTGCAACATGTACTAATCGTTCGGATAAAACGCGAAATGTTCTATATCTATATCATACATTTCCGAACAAACCTAATATAAAGAAAAGAGGGATCATTACATGCAAAAGAGCAGATAATAGCTTTAATGCTGAAAATTGCCGAATTTGTTCGGATCACTTTCAAACGAATGATTACATGAGAAATTGAAAGCAGAACTTTTCGGTTACGCTCCTGCTAAAAGAATATTGCAGGAAAGTGCTGTGCCAACTTTAAAATTGGCAGAAACATGTGCTGTGAATTCTAAAAAAGAAACTTTACTCGGAATTAATTCTTCTTGCAGCAGTTCCTCTCCAAGCATAAAAGAAACAACTAGACATACTAGGTTATATAAGTTTATATTTTAATGAGATTCACGGCAGTTCACTTTCGGAAGAATTTAATGTTATCGAAAATGCGTGCAAAAAAGTCCAACTGTTTTTTTCAATTATGCACAAAATATAATAAAAACATTTGTGAAAACCAGAACTTTCATTCGATTGAGACATAGTAATCATATATTCATCAGAAATAAAAAAGAGATACGCTGCCAGAAAATCAAAAATGTGGAGTCAATCAACTTTGATTGCACGATAAAACGAAAAATAGTAAATAATGGAGCGTACATCTAAAATGCGTCTTCAAAATGCACCCTGAGATGAAATAAATTGCTTGAAATGAAAGCATGTTCTGAGTGTAAAAACCTAAAATATAATAATTATTAAAATATTTGTATATAATTTTTTCATCATACAGCATTAAAATATAATTTTATATAACCCTTTTGGAAGTTGTTTATAAAAGTATATTATTCTGAATTTCAAACATCATTTTTCTATATCGCATAAATCTGTCAGTTTAAAAAATAAAGCAATTTAAAAATTAAAGTTTCAATTTTTTTAGTATTTTAAATCTTCCTTATAAATACTGCTGTCTTCCTTTTTATTCTAATATATATATATATATATATATATATATATATATATAAATTTGATATTCAATCACATCAACTATCTGAATGGAATCTGAAGAAACAACATTAAATTTTAAAATTGAATTTTAAAACGCTAAAAAGAGATGTAATTTTAAATTTTAAATATTATTTGGAAATAAGAAAATTTGCTTAAAAGTTAAACGCTCTTTCACGCATCAATTTACCTTATTTGTTAAATTATTTTATGTTTATTATATGCATTTATGTTTATTATATGGCATTAAAATAGTATTTTAAATAAACTTTTCGGAAAGTGTTTATAAGACATATTACTCCGAATTTAAAATTTTATTTCCTCTAAATCATATAATTATATCGCATGAATATTTTAGTATAAAAATATTAAATATTCAGCTGTTTACTTATTAAAATTTCTATTTTATTTGTCTTTTAAATCTAATCATGCAAAACTCAATATTCTGTATCTGTGGTGTGAGGTTGAAATCTGAGTGATTATTATTTTTTTTTTACTTTTTATTACTTTTTTTATGAAAAACATATCGAAATTACAATAATATTAGAATTATTATAGATTTTAAATTGAATACTGATAAAATATTATAAATATACTATATTAAAAATTATTAACTGCAATCATATAAACATTAAATTTGATGCTCTTGTATGTCTTTAAGATTTTATTTATAATAATTACTATTTTGCATTTTTATATTTATGAAAATGAACTTTTCATATTGAGTCGCAAGCGAAATGTAATGATAAAGACAGCCAATTTAACAATCAAATTTCGGCAAATTGAAAAGAGATAATAGTTTAAATTTTAGATGTGATGTAAGTCCTCAATTTAACAATCAAATTTCGGCAAATTGAAAAGAGATAATAGTTTAAATTTTAGATGTGATGTAAGTCCTATGTATAAAGAATATATTTTAATTTTTAAATTTCTTTTCACATGAAAATTTCGACTGTTACTTTTCAATTAAAAATAGCGCGTTTCTAATTCAAATCAATTGGAAAACTGAAGAGTGCACGCTGAGTGACGTCAAACAGCGAGGGGCTCCCTATTGGCTGCAGAGGGAAATGGCTCAACCTTATGATATAGTAACCTTGCCTATTGTCGTCGTCTGGTCCGTCCGTCTGTCTGTCCGTCCGTCCGTCCGTCAGCATATAACAACGCAAAAACTACCCAACCGAATGGTTCGAAATTTAAGATACATTATCTTTGAAGAATTTTGTCGAGACATTTCAATTTTTATAAAAATCGAATCAAAACTTTAGAAAATATTAATAAACACATTTATTAAGAAATGTGATTTTTTTTTTTTTAAATCGGTGCTTTTTTTATAGAAGCTTCCGAGGTTTAATCGTCAAGCAACCGAGATACTTATTTTATGACAGAAATTAATCTATAGATCGATAGAATCTATTAATCTAATAGAATATTTATATAAGTAGCCATAGTACGAACGCACCTCATATGTCACGTTTGACGTACAATTTCCAACTTGTTTATACTAATTCCACAGAATACACAATTCTTGTTACGGATCTTTTCTCTACCTATATCTTTATATCTTCAGAAATCCATATGTACCCTGACAATCCTTAATACTTATGATTCTAAAGATGGATAGTACAGGACAGAATGCAAAGCACACTTACGCAGAATCTTCCATAATCCAAATTCGCAATATAGCAATCGCTACAGTAATGTTTTTGTTTTCATGATTAGTGTACGTTTATCATAAATGAATCGACGTATTTTCAGGATTGAAAACAATAAGCAACTGGTGTCGCATAATGAAAAAAGAATGCTGAAAGGCAATTTTTTACTATGTATGACTTCATGTTATCGCTTTTTTTATTTGTAATATGCTTGTATTTTTCAAATGTGTGATGTAATTAAAAGCATTTTTGTCTTAAAGTGAATTATACAGATATGTTTATATATTTCTTTTAAATGCTAAAAGGTGTAAATTAACAACATCAAATAACGGTTATTAGGTTGTTTGATTACAGAAAAAAGGAACATATAGCTGATATTAAGTATAATAGAAAAACCACATCCCTGGCAAGATTATATCAAGAAGAAACCATCCAAATAAATTTCAATGAAATTAAAATAATCTTTACCTCCAGTCTGTACTAAACATCCATAATAAGAGAAACCATAGAGATACTAACACACAAAAATACAATATGTTACGATGCTGCATCTTTTAACTTACCGAAATTGTGGCTCAAGTTACTCCATGATCACAGATATGAAAATAAACAACCAAGTAAAAACAAAAGATAACATGCGTAATTTTTAAAAAGTACGTCAAAATTAAATGATAGCATTTGAAATAATAACTTCAAAGACTTCAATTATGGAATATTCTCATTTGCTTTTGAAAATGGCTCGGAGTGAGCCGAAACATGTCAAACAACCTAATAAATTGATTTTATGTTGTTAATTTACATTTTTCAGTATTTAAAAGGAATATATTATTACAAGGTGTTATAATTTATTATATTCATCTTTTTGCGTTTAAGAAATTTGTATTTACTGATTTTTCTTTCTTTTTTTCTTTTTTAGGTAAGTCGAATTATCCTACTGGAAAATTTAAACGGGTACTCACTGAGACTCTAATGGATTAAAAGTAATTGTTTTATATACAAAAAATATTTATCTATTTTCTTTGTAGAATTTTATTTTTAATTAATTATTAAATGTAATTTATATATTTAATGCCCAACTGTGTTATGTTTTCGTTATAATGTTCCATGCTTTACACTTAAGGTGGTTCTTAACTAACCTGATCAACAACGTAATCTTTTCTGACTCATTTTTAAACCCAAAGGCATAAAATTGGCAGACCTTACTACTGAAGTGATTTGGAATCGAAATGAGTCTTCTGTTTTTTGATAAATAAATTACTTATCGAGTTATAAGCAGTTCGTGTCACGTGGCCACACATTTTTCACCTTTTTCGGCCTGCCGCGTGGGGAATTCGGTACAAAACGCCGATTTTGACTATATTTTCTCCAGGATCTTCTACTTTTACAAAAAAAAATTGCTCTAAAATATCATAAAGAATATTTTAAGATTCTAAAAAATGAGATTCTAAAAATATACGATTTTATCATCTCTATAATAAAAGCCTAAGTCATGTGACTGTCATCAACAGTTCCGGGATGCCCGCTTCACTTTTTTATATACCAGGCGGTCATTTTTATTCAAAATTATTTTTTCTAATAAAACTGCATGGAAGTTGCATTTTTAGAAAGATCGTTCAAAATAAATTAATATTTGAGAGATGACTTACGTTCAATTATGTATATATTCTGCAATAATTTCTGTTAAAATTAGGTTCGCAGTTCAAATTCACTATCCAAGAAAGTAAACAACAACAAACAAAAAAAAACATTCATTCGCCGTAAATGTTTAAAATATTAAATCATGGAGGTAATCGTTCGTAAAGCAAGTTCTACGTGAATGATTTTTTGGACCGCTGCCTGGTGTCAAAAAATAATTCGCACCAGTGAGACAATCAAAGTTTACTATAATTATGTGCTCTACAACTCAACTTCCTTCCGTATCTTTTCTTGACGTATGCTGGATGTAAACAAATAAAACTCATGTAATAATATTTAATGAATCAAATTTTGAAACGAATTATCAGTTATTTTGGTATTTATGTATTATACTTGCCAGGAAGAGAGATCACCGAAAATTATTGTTAATCACCAATCATATTTATCATTGTTAATGACCAATCGCGTTCAAAACAGCAATTTAATATAGATTTATAAAATACATAACATCATTAAACACTTTTATGTTATTTGGGCGCAAATCTCGCCCACAGCCTTTTTAAAATCGCCAATACCAGCTTTTATTTTTCGCGTGTGCAAATTAGAAACGATGCTTTGGTTTTGAAATCAAATGTTTTGATGGAACAGTTGTCGTAGACGCACCGGGGTTGGCGCGATTTTTGTTTTGCGCCATTTTGGCGCGAAAATCCCATTTTCAAGTACCGGTTAGAGATTGCTAAAACAGCATGTTACTTTTATTTTATTATGAAATAGTTTATTTTATATTAAAAAACACATAATGTTATTATAAAACATACACAATGATTAATATATTATAAAACACACAATATTTAATTTATTATAAAACATACGGAATATGCTCTACCGGGTTAACATACGGAATAAAATCTAGCTGAAACAGCCGGGTTGCCCAGGCATAAAATCGCCATTTTGGAGCCAAAATGATACCCAGGTTTGTCTGCCACAGCTGTACCTAAAAGCACCCATCATTAAAAGTGGTAAATAATATAGAATCAAAGTAAAATATACAAAAAATAATTTAGTATACATTTATTAAAGACGTAAAATCATATCGATGGCTTTTCTACACATTTACGACGGTAGTTTTATTGGCGGTATGTTATATCCATCGGATAGGAGATATATATTTTAATCACATACTATATACCTACGAATATAATATATATATCTATATCTACTATAGCAATAAAAGCGTCTTTAATTGTCTTTTATATTTCTACTACATAATATGAACTACAGAGTTACAAAATAGAGAGAAAAAACTGGTTTTCTGTAATTAGAAGTATAGGCGCCAATGTTGGCGCGGCTTATTTACCTGTTACAGACCTTTATAGTCAGTAATAGACATTAAGCAGAAATGCCAAAATAAGAAAATTACGCAATTATGAAAACTCCTAAACTATATCAAGAAATGAGAGAGAGAAAAACAGAGATCGGCATCTAGAAGGAAGTTCGTGAATTTTAATGAGATTGTACATCATGGGTCAAAAGTTCTGACAGCAAATAGAGTTTAAAGTGAATGTGATTAAAACTGAGCTGCGCCTGTCAGGCACATCAACCGCCTTAACCAAGTCCTGAGGGACTTTTAGCGCGCATGACCAGGAGATTTCCTGTATGGGCTACGGGGGTGGGAGCGCCGCCACCTGCTGACCACCTCCATTCTCTTCAAAAAGTTCAATGTTTCACCAAACCATACTCGAAAATTACGTGTAATAATATGCAGCCCGATTATGGCGCATTATTCAAAACGTTTTAGATGAGAATAATGTTAGATTTTCTAATCTTCCGTAATCGAGTCTACAGCCAAAGTTAGCGAGAAACAAAAAAATATTAGCAACAATATGGTTGAGTGTAAATGTGGATATCATTAAATACTTTCACAAAACAGACTTCATTGCATAAAATCGTAATAACTGAAATAAGCCAATTGGCAATGGACCCAATTACGGAAAATTATTTAATATGTTTAAGAATCTCCACATTAGCGAACATATTGCAACTGATAAGCAAATGGACATGAGGCATAAATGCTTAAGTTGGTTAAGGGATTTTTGTCAAGAAAGATGAAATACATAACAACAAAAAATATGTGAAATGCTACAATGGTCGCAAAAGTTCTAGATTTGTCTATTAGAATCTTCGGGTTTGGCGAAAGATTAAGGAAAAAAATTAAATTATGAATAAAAGTAACGTATTACAATGCTTAACATACATTTAAGGGAGACCAAACAGGTCGCCAGTGGCGGCTAGTAATTAAATGTTTACTTTGAAATCTATAAAAAAGAGAACTATTGAACCAAAAGTTACCAAACTTGGAAATATTATTTAAAAAGTTGATAAGCCTTTACATCCTGAAAAAAAAAATTATTATCAGGATTAAATTTTATTATTAATAATTATAAGAACCATGTGTTTCGGCTTTTCCAATAATAAATTATAATGCAGCGAACGTAGTTCTGAAAACATAAAAGCAATTTTTCGAATATAAAAATTGTATAAAATATATAACGCTTTTAAAAGGAGTAATGTACTGAAATCTGATTTAAGTTTCTTTACACACAGTCAAATATTTCATCACATAGTATTTATTTGTTTGGCAGATATGTGAACAGTAACTTGCCATTTTACTAAAATAAAACCTATTTTATGGCCAAAGCGTTCTACATATTCAGAGTATATAGGGTTTTGTTGTAGAGAATATATATACAAAAAATATATGTTCTTACTACATATTTGGAGATTTATAACCATCCCCGGGGACAGGAAAGCCTCCAGAAATTCAGTTTAACTCCCGAAACACGTTTTTCAATCCATACTCAAAAATTTCACTAAAGAAAATTGAAAAAGAATTGTATTCAAAGATACTATTCAAAGTACAAATTTTTATAGATGCAAGCGGGGGATTTTGATGGGCTGTAAATATCAAAATTTAGAAAAAACTATTATTAAGAAATTTCATTTATTCCGTACACTGGTAAAAAAATAGATGTTTTTATGTAGGTGACTAAAATATATTGCATGCCATTGGAGATAGTTTTGTGTTTATTATCACATGTTAGGTGAACTTGGTAGTATGCCCGTTTTTAACCTTCTGATTGTACAGCAAAAGGACAAAATTGTAATGTTGTTTTCTCTGTACTTGATCTTAAATGTTAAAAAATATAATTATTCCAAAATTATATAAAAAAAAGAACTTAATTATATATATGAATGTAATCCTTGAGAGTATTGATCATCACACAATGTATTAAAAGTGCATTATATCTATAGAATTATATTAATTTAAATAATGCTTGTATCGCGGTGAAATCTGGAGATTAGTGAACGTATTAACACGGGCTTGTCAGTGAGAGGGTTTTAAAGGGGTACAAGAATTTTTGGGTTTGAAAATAAACTGCGCGAGTCTCCGAAAATTCTATTTCTAGTCAATTCGAAACACGACCCAAACTCTACAAAAAATAAATCTTTTACCCGAAACCCGACCAAAAAAATTTAATCTACCCATAACTCGACACACTTCAATCTGAAACCGAGCCTGAACTCGAAAGGGAATAAAATTATAATTCATATTTTAATACAAATATGGAAATGAAGTCAACAATTATATATGTCTAATATTAATTTTATCTTTTATGTAAAAAACTGAACATATTATGTGCTCATTAATGTTCAAATGTATAGATTTTTCCTCTGTAAATAATTCATGCCTTTCTTTTAAAAAAAATCGGGTCAACCCGAACCTGTTAGGCAAGAGTCGAAACAATTAAACTTAATCCGACCCGAACCGTGGGTCGAGCATTTTTTATTCGAAAAAAAAAAATAGAATATTGGATTCGCTTCTATAGTTCTGCAGAAAAGACAGTTGTTGTATGTTAATTATTTTAATTGCTAAATCGCGTAACTAATAGTAGTCTAATTGGATAAGTAGTCTAATTGGATGCAGCTTCCAGATTGGGATTTTATATAGTAACCCGGTTTTATGTTAAACGTGCAATTCAAATTTATACCATGTTCTACAATCTATACTTTCTCCCTTCTACTCTTTTAAAATAGCAACCTAACATAAAAAAATAACTAAAATAATTTTAAAGTCCATTAATTGATAATGGAAATTAAAAAAATATATATTCATCTTGATATGCATGCATTCAAATGTATCTCTTAATCTTTTATTTAATAATTTTTAAATACTTTTCTAAACGTCATTTCTCAGTCGCGACCGAATAGATTCATCGTGCTAATAAAAACTACGTTTCACGAAATTTTATTTACGTATTACGAAATAAATACGTTTCAATCTCTGGACGTACACTGGTAAATGATAAAAATATGCTACTTTTTATGCATTACATCGTTAAAAGAAATAGCCTGGAACAGGCTCTGGGGCATAGAACACAAAAAGGTTTTAAAAAATTAGCTCTACACTGTTAAAAATTTGCAGTAAACTCTCCAGTCATTCGACCGTTTTTATAGAAAACGGTTACATAACCATGATTTAACTCTATTCTGACCATAATATGGGCAATAATATAATCGGAATAGAATTAAATTGCGGTTATGTAACCGTTTTCTATAAAAACGGTCGAATGACTGGACAGTTTGCTGCAAATTTTTAACAGTGTACATTTTACTTCAAAGATAAGTAATTTTTTTTTTAATGTACTAACTTTTAATTAATAATCTATAACAATATTGTAGGATTTTATTTAATAATCTTACAATTGCTTAAACATTCACTTCTCTTATGCCTATAAATGACTAAAGCTCTTCAACGTAACTTTAAAGAGTCTTTATTACTTACTCAAACAAACAATATACTGATGAGATCACAACATTGCATACCTGTCAAAATTATAACATCTTTGTAAACATAAATAAGAATTCACCTAAAATTCTACATTAAATTTTTTACTTCACACATATTGGATTTTGCGATATCGTGTATCTACTAATTGTACCCTTGAGTATATTATCTTGTACTGTTGATCATATTAATTTACAGATGGGTATTATTTCCAATCCCACATACAGAAAAAATTAGCTCTACATTTTACTTCAAAGATAAGTAAGTTTTATTATTATTTTTTTTTTACATAAATGTACTAACTTTTAATTAGTAATCTATACTAATATTGTAGGATTTTATTTAATAATCTTACAATTGCTTAAATGTTCACTTGACTTATGACTATAAATGACTCTTCAATTTAACTTTAAAGAACCTTTATTACTTACTGGAACAAACAATATACTGATGAGATCACAACATTGCATACCTGTCAATACTATAACATCTTCGTAAACATAAATAATAATTCACCTAGAATTCTACAATATTTTTTTTTTACTTTACACATATTGGATTTTGCGATATTATGTATCTACTAATTGTGCCTTTGAATCGATTATGCTGTACTGTTGATCATATTAATTTACAGATTGGTATTATTTCCAATCCCACATACAGAAAAAATTAGCCCTACATTTTACTTCAAAGCTATAAAGAGTATGAAAACAAAACAATAAGTTCTAACCAACGTACATTTTTATTAGGAGATTTTAAGCAAAGTTGTAAAAATTAAAATCACAAAAATAAAAATTATTCTCGACGTTTCGGTTGATTGTTGTTTCCATTTATTTTGAAAATAGCTTCGACTATGTAACATTTAAATATTTTTTCGCCTTTTTGTATTTAAGAAAATTAACTCCTGATGATGGTTTTAAAAATTTTGTTTTCATATTTGAGTATACAGTGTAAAGTCCTTATTTATTAGATAAATAGAGTTTTTTTTTAATTTGAACATAAATGTATTAACTTTTAATTAGTAATCTATACTAATATTATAAAGAAATAACGTTTGTGTGTTTGTCCGTTTGTAAGGGGTAATCCCAGGAACTATCGAGCCGATTTCAAAAATACTGGTGGCAAAATGCTGGTGACCATCTCTGCTCCAACATAGGCTATGTTTTATGTCGGTACAACAACCCCCATAAGGGTGTAAGAGCAAAAACGTTCTAAAATTGCGATTTCTGTGATGTTATTGGGGCTGGAAACTTGTAATTTGGTCTGGTGGTAACATTTTACTCTTTATGAATGGTTGCAAAAAAGCTCGAAATTTAAAAGTTAGGTATGAGCAGAAAACTTTCTAACAAGTTCTAAATTACGATTTACTTGGAACTGTTAGTATTATAAACATGAAATTTTACATGGATGTTACTTTTAAGACGTAAATGCATGAACAGAACAGTTTAGAAAAATTACGAAATGTAAAAGTGTGTAGGAACAAAAAAGTTCTAAATTTGCAATTTTTGTGGCACAGTTGGTGCAAAAAACTTAAATTTTTTCATATTAGTTACTTTTAAGATGTAAACACGTTACTAACGTTTTCTAGAAAAATCGAAAGTTAAAAGTGAAACAAGTGAAAAATGTCCTAAAAACGGTTTATATTCGATAAATTTGAAACTGTTAAGTATAGAAACATGAAATTTGACATGATTGTTACTTTTAAGACTTAAATACTCGCAACAGAACAATTTACTAAATTACGATTTATTTAGAATTATTAGGCTAGAAACTTAAAACGTATAATGAAACTAGATTTTGTTTACCCCGAAACAATCTTACAACTTCATGCAATTTAAATGCAACACAACGGATTGCTACGCAGTTAGTTTATGGATAAAGCTTTTAATCAAATCATCATAATATACATACATGTTCACATGAGCCTATTACATGTTGTGCTGATTATGACCTTTATTATTGTTATTATTGCCATAAGCAGCAAAATAAATGAATAATATAATTAATTTAAAATTATTTTTAAAATTATGATTTTAATGTAACAATTTAATTCTCTCTGATTGAGTTTTGGATAACGTATTATCCACAAAGAAATGAAATGTAGGTCTCTAACAACTTAATATTATCTTTCCTTTTCAACTGATATATAACCAAAGACGTTTCTTTCAATATTTCCCTAATGCCTTTTGTCTATGTGATGTAAATGGAACTGTCACGCTAGGAAAAGCTTTGAACACTCTTCAATGGATAGGAATCCCTAAATTTGTCATTATTTATAACAGAGATTGACAATTTTTCGATGAATGATTAAAAAGGAAATTTTTGGTACGACATTAAGATATCACAGATCAGGCTAAATACGTAACACATAAATACGTAAAAGGTTTGAATTTTAAAATTTAGTTTTGCAACAGTTTATATTAATATATATATATATATATATATATATATATATATATATATATATATATATATATATATTTGCTATAAAAAATAAAACCTATGAAACATGCAAGTAATTTCAATTTTTTTTATTACTATTTTAATATAACTATTAATTCTCGCTGATTCAATTTTGGATAGCATATTATTTATAAAGAAATGAAGTGTAGGTCTCTAATAACTCAAATATATCTTCCTTTTTAAGCTGATATGTATCAAAGATTTTTCTTTCAGTACTTTCGTAAATGTCATTTGTCTATGTGATGTAAATGGAACGTCACGCTAGGAAAAGCTTTGAACACTCTTCAATGGGTAGGAATCCATAAATTTGTCATTATTTTATGGCAGAGATTGACAAATTTTCGATGCCTTTTTACGAATGACTACACTGACCTAGAAAGGGAATTTTTGAAGAGACACTAGGATCAGGCTATAAACACATAAATACATAAAATGTTCGAATTTTATGATTTTATTTAAATATAGTTTTCAATATTAATAATATTGTTATTGCTATTATTTTGCTATAAAGAACAATACATATGAATATTGCAATTAATTAAAAATTCCTTATACTTACGGTTTTAATGCTACACTTTAATTATATCTGATTGAGTTTTGGATAAAATTTTACATCCAAAGAAATGAAATGTAGGTGTCTAATAACTCAAATATATCCCTTCTGAGCTGATATATACCAAAGATATTTCTTTCAATACTATCCCAAATATAGTTTGTCTGTATGATTTAAATGGAACCGTCACTCTAGGAAAAGCTTTGAACACACTTCAGTGGGTAAGAATCTATAAATGTGTCATCATTTATGGCAGAAAATGATAATTTTTTTCGATATATTTTCATGAACGATTACATCGACCTAAAAAGGCAGTTTTGAACAGACGCTAGGATCAGGCTGGCAACACATAAATACATAAAATGTTTGAATTTTAAAATTTTGTTTTGTGACAGTTTATATTAATATATATATTATTTTTGCCGCAAAGAATAAAACATATGAAACATGCAATTAATTTCAAATTCTTTATCATTACGATTTACATTAACCCGTTAACGCCCAAAATAATAATAATTGATCTACATTATTTTATTACTCATCATACGTAGTATAGGGTAAGTCTTGTAATCGTTTTGAAAAAAAAAAAAAAATCACGGATTTACACGTTTCAGACACTGGAGATTCAGAAAAACATATTTTTAGAAAAAAAATTGCCGTCCGTCTGTCTGTGTGTCTGTAAACGCTCTATTTCCTGAACAAATTGAGATAAATACTTGAAATTAGGTATGTACTTAGTATGTAATAATGGGAAGAAGCTTATTGAATTTCTGCAACCTCTGTTATCCGGAACTAGTTTTCTCGGACTCTCGAAATATTCTTTCGGATAAAAGGTACATAATATTTTTCGAAATTGTTTATTTTAAGGAGGGAATATAAAGGGCAATAAAAAAACATAAATTTTGCATAAAGAATGAAGTCGATCGGATAATTACTTACCGAGATGTTTGTAATTATACAGGGTGATTTTTTTTTAAAGTTGTGAAAGTAAAACCATATAACAGAAGAACCACTGATCCAACTGACCTAAAATTTCACCAGTATGCTCCCAAAGCAATGGGGATTTTTTAGGCGTGGTTAAAAAAAAAGCTTAAAATCGCACCGACAGATGGCGCTGTACATGAAGTAAAGTCGGGAGATGAACTTGCGCCCGGGACACGCACATTGGCGATAAAAACGTGAAGTACGCACGTCTCGTGTTCATTATTCTACGGAAATCCTCGCAATGACTGCGCCATTGACGAACCGTGCGTTGTTAGTGAAACTGTATTATCAGAATAATGACAGCGCAGCAACTGCTCTTAGGAGATTTAGGACACTTAAGAATTTAAGAAAAGGTCCAATGACGACAAAAGGTTTACGGGAGATGGTTTCTCAAAGTACCGTCTATTGTTTTCCTCCCACAGACGATATTCTTTGTTTCTGCTACCTTACAGCGCCATCTGTCGGTACGAATTTAAGTTTTTTTTAACCATGCCAAAAAAATTCCCATTGCTTTGAGAGCACACTGGTGAAATTTTAGGTCATTTGGATCAGTGGTTATTTTGTTATAGTGTTTTACTTTCACAACTTTAAAAAAAATCACCCTGTATTTTCCACAGTCTCCGATTTTTTATGACCCTGTATTTCATTCAAATTTCAATTCAAAGATATATTTTAATTGGAAATGAGACACTTAATCCGACGCAATAAATTGTTAATAAATATGATTATCATTTTTGGAGTTATAAGGATGTATCTTTTAAATATAGCAGTTAAAGTTTATGACGTTATAAAGCCAGGATTTTGATCGAATTGCAATGCATTTTATAAATAGTTTCCACATGCTTTACTTTCATATTTTATATTATGCATATCCATGATGGATAAGTATTACGGTGACCCCCAACGATTAGTTTACTTACCCATCGTACGTAGTATACGGCAAGTCTTGCAATCGTTTTAAAAATCGAAAAACAAAACTTGACGGATTTACACGTTTCAGACACGGGAGATTACGAAAAACATATTTTTAGAAAAAAAAAATTGTCCTCCGTCTGTCTATGTGTGTGTCTGGGTGTATGTCTGTAAACGCTCTACCTCCCGAACAAATTGAGATAGAGACTTGAAATTTGGTATGTACTTAGTATGTAATAATGAGAAGAAGCTTATTGAATGTCAGTAACCTCGATTAATCGGAACTACATTTTTCGCACTCTTGAAATATTTGTTCTGATGAAAGTTGTATAAAAAACTTCGAAATTGTTTATTTTAAGGAGTGATTTTAAGAAACAATAAAAAAACATAAATTTTGCATAAAGAATGAAGTCGGTCGAATAATTAGTTTCTAAGATATTTGTAATCGTATTTTCGACACTCTTCGATTTTTCGTGACCCTGTATTTCATTCAAATTTCGATTCAAAGATATATTTAAATTGGAAATTAGACGCATAATCCGACGCAGTAAAACGTTAGTTAATAGGATTATCAATTTTAGAGTTATGAGGATGTTTCTTTTACTCATTTCAGTAATAGAGCATTTAAAGTTTATGACGTCATCAAGCCGGGATTTTATTCAACTTGCAATGAATTTTACAAATAGTTTATATATGTTTTATTTTCATATTTTATATTATGCATATCCATGATGGGTACGTATTATGGTGGCCTCCAACGACTAGTTTTAGTATATAAACGATTCTGAGTAAGTTAAGCGAGAAATTTAAGACATCCATCGTTTACTCTAGATTAATTTTAACACAATTATTCAAATTGATAGATTAATAATATGAGTTGTAATTTTCCAACTGGACGAAAAATGTCTGGGTCAGGATTCGAACCTGCGATCTTTTGGCTGAAGCTGCCATGCTCTACCATCTGAGCCCTCCCGGTCGAATCTGGAGGACCTAATTCATCCAGTTAACCTTATTGATCATAGCATCTGGTCTGATATCTGAATCAGCTAATAACAGAATAAATCGCAGGTAATTTAGAACTCCAGTAAACGCTGGATACGTGATTACACTAGATTAATTTTAACACAATAATTCAAATTGGTAAAAAAATCATGAGTTGTAATTTTCCAACTGGACGAAAAATGTCCAGGCAAGGATTCGAACCTGGGATCTCTTGTCTGAAGCTGCCCTGCTCTACCATCTGAGCCATCCCGGTCGAATCTGGAAGATTTAATTCATCCAGTTAACCTTATTGATCTAAATTAACTGCGATTTATTCTATTGAGCTGATTCAGATGATCAATTAGGTTAACTGGATGAATTAGGTCCTCCAGATTTGGTAGGGATAGCTCAGATGGTAGAGCATGGCAGCTTCAGCCAAGAGATCCCAGGTTCGAATCCTGGCCCGTACATTTTTCGTCCAGTGGGAAAATTACAACTCATATGATCCATCCTTTAGTTTTAATTATAGACAATCAAAATTGGGTGATTCTAAAGTAAAAAACTGTGCTCTAAATAGGATTTTATATCTGTCCTCTAATTAGGACGCTAAGCGTTAACCAGTTAATATATTAGTTAGCTATAAAGAATAAAGCATATGAAATATGCAATTAATTTCCAATTCTTTATAAATACGATTTTAATGTAACATTTTAATTTTCTCTGATTCAGTTTTGGATAATATATTATCAACAAAGAAATTAAATTAAGGTCCCTAATAACTCAAATATATTTTTCCTTGTGAACTGATATATACCAAAGATATTTCTTTCAATATTCCCCTAAATGTCATTTGTCTATGTGATGTAAGTGGAACCGTCACGCTAGGAAAAGCTTTGAACACTCTCCAATAGTAGGAATCCATAAACTTGTCATTATTTATAGCAGAGGATGAAAATTTTTGATACTTTTTTATGAATGACCTAAAAAGGTAATTTATGAACAGACGCTAGGATGAGGATAGCAACACATAAATACATAAAATATTTGAATTTAAAAATTTAGTTTTACTATAGTTTACATTGTTGTTAAAATTTATTCATTTCAGAAAATGCCTTTTGTTTATCCTTCAACTGAAATTGATGTAAGCATAAAATAATTAAAATATTTAAGCTCATTTATTTTCAAAGTTATATTACATATATTATCACTTTGAAGAAGAAATGTAGTAAATACTTATCCTCATATAATAACAGTTTTTATCCGTTGCAGCTTAAATCTTTATTCCACATTATTTATGAGTAAATGAAAGACATCTTTCCTTCAGAAAGAATATCCAGCAAATATATTTCTTTCATTAATTTTCTAAACATCATTTGCCAGACTCGTCTAAAAGAAAAAATTGGGAAATTTTGCATTGAGTGGGAATTTTTCAAAAGTCTTTATTTGTTAAGTTCCAATGAACATAAAACAATTGATTTGGTATTTTTTATATTTAACTGTTGCAACATTAATTTGAAGAACATATTATTTCACAGATATAGCATCTAAGTCTCATATAACTTAAATATATTTTGTAATAACTTATAAAATAAAAGGATATTTAAGATTTTTTTTTTTTTTTTTTTTTCTAAAGGAATCAGGATGCATTGAAATTAAATATATAAAATTTAACACTAAACGATAATTCATTGATAGAATACACATTTAAAACATGCTCAAAAGGTGCCGAAAAAATATGTTAAAACATATTTATTTACATCTGAGATCTTTCGAACGCAAAAGAGCTCATCGTCAAGTGGAACTTTTGACTGAACTGATCATACAATTGTCGCTTTCACTGTGCCTTGAACAAGGGTCTCTTTTTTTTCGTCACCTTTTGAACATCTTTTTAATGTGCATTTTATCGATTTTAACTACAAGGTGATCCACTTTAAATTCGTTTTTCGAAATTTTTTCTGTGATAATTCGTTTTTTTTGTAAATAATATTATTACGATTCAGCATATTACTACTTCAAGGTGAAAAAAAAAGTTTCAGACTTATCCTATTAAGATTACAGTTTTTATTTCTTATAGCTTAAATCTAAATGACAAATTACTTACGTAAAAATAAATGTAGGTTTCGGTATCTCAAAAACATAACACGTGGGCTGATAAGTTCCCGGTCTGGCACACAGATGGCGTTGCAATCGCCGAACCGATGTTTTTTTTTTTAGTAAATACTAACCTTTAAAAGATAGCAGAAAAAATGTCATGACCATTCGCCGTGTGGATAAAACGTTAGAGTGGTTTCAGTTAAACGACTTTGCTGATAAACAAAAAAATGGATAAACAAGAATTTCAAGAATTGTTATTTGATGGGAAAAAACACCATTCAAACAAAAGCGTGGCTTGATAAGCGTTATCCGGACACTGCACCAGGTAAATCAACCATTATTGACTGGTTTGCTGAATTTAAACGTGGTCGTACGGGCACCAGTGATGCACCACGCAAAAAAGGTGGTTACTCCGGAAAACACAAAAAAAGTCCACAAAATCGTTTTGGGGAACCGTAAAGTGAAGTTGCAGGAGATAGCAATACTGCTGAAGTTGCAGGACTCTGAAGATATCCAAGGATCGTGTAGGTTTTATTTTGAATGAACATTTGTCTATGAAAAAGCTGTTGTCAAAGTGGCTGCCGCGCGTGTTGACTTTTGACCAGAAACAACAACGAGTTATGAGCACTGTTTGGAGATTTTTCGTTACAAAATTATGTTATTTATTATTAAATTATTATTATTATTCATTTATTAAATTATTGTTATAAAATTATTATCATTAAATTATTATTATAAAATTATTATTATTAAATTATTATTTAAAATTATTATTATAAAATTATTATTTTTAAATTATTATTATTATTATTAAATTATTATTATTTATTATTAAAGTTATGTTATTTATTAAAGTTATAAAGTTGTAAAGCTTTGTTAAAAAGTTGTGTTTTCTTTATTAGACCGGGAACTTATCAGCCCATGTGTTACTAGTGACGTGAAGACGCACTGGTGTGAAATCACACAGTACATAAATATGGATAAAAAATTCAAGCTTTTATATTTAATTTTATATTGCTTTATTGGTAATTAATTTGTAAGAATTCGTTACAATTAATTTGCAAATATGCAATTAATTTGCGATCTTATTTAAAAACTAGTTGACCACCCGGCGTTGCCCGTAGTGATGATAATAACCTTAAATAAACATAAAACCTGTATGATTTTATATCTTTAACCTGATTTTGCATGAATTTATATTTTAAAATGAAATATTCCCCAAAATATTGATATTTAGTGGTAAAAGCGCTCGTAAGAAGACATTTTCTTGTTTTATCACGTAGTGTCGTGTCATAGTTTTAAAAATAAAAAAATAAGAATAATAACAGTTATTGTTCTCCGAACACTTTGAAATTTGTATCGATTATAAATACAACGGTTTTGCAATCGGTGTAAAAATTCCGTGTAAAAATATTGATACCTAGTTGCAAAATAAATATGTTTTCTTTTAGCTTTTGTTTTGTTTTGTTATCAGGTAGGTTCCTTTAACATAAAAAAAAGAAAAGAAAAGAAAAGTTCACTGAAATTACTGAAACTTTAATCAACTATAAATATAACTGTATCTGAACCCTCTTTAAAATTTCGTGAAAACATATGCCTATTTATTAGTGAAAACATGAGCCGAAGCCAGACCGAAACAGTTTTCATCGAAATTTTCTCAGATTTTATTATTTTTTAAATATTTCTACTCGTCCGAACGTTTCGAAATTTTTATAGGTCATATATATCGGGTCTGCCGAGATACTCTTAAACGATTGCGTCGAAATGACAACGATTGATTTTCAAAAGGGTTGAAATTTGTATTTTTCAAAACCAATTGCACATTCGAAGAGATCTCAGCTTTAAATAGCTTTTTTTGTGTATGTGTGTGAGTGAATCGGTACCTCTGAAATCGACCACCAGGAGAGCATAACCGAAAGACTTAAAATGTCAACCGCGAAATCAACCCTTTAAAAAAAACCAAAGGCTTAGCAACGATATTGTTTCAAAATGATTGCGCTGTTTAAGACGCCAAAGTACGAAATTTAAGAATATGTCTTTCTTTTTACCGTATCCCGAACGCTTCGGCTAACAAATGTTATGAAAAACGGCCAAAAGAGAACAGTATTTGGTTCTTCCTTGTATTCGCTCTAGAAAGCAGGGATTAAGTATATGCGCACGCGTCTCCGATGATTTACAAAAAAAAAATCTTTTTTATGAGTTTTTAATTAATATCTCGGCTAATTATATAAAAGAATTCTTATCCCCGGGTGCATCAGAGTCCGCCTTGTCCTTTTGTACAAACTTTGAGATCCCTGCGCACGGTAGATTTTCCTAGCCATCGCCAACAGTCACACACACAGAGAGAGGCAGAGCGAAACTTTCTTTTATTAGTATATATAAGATATTATCTTTTAACTAGAAATCTACCTTGCAAAAGATGATTGTATTTATAAATTTTTATAAAATTTGAAATTCTAAAAATAAACTGTATGAAATAAAGAAGGTTTGACATATTATTTACATTAGAAATAAAAGTAGGTCTCCAGTAACTCAATGACGTCTTTTCTTCGTAATTAATAAATACCAAAAGTCTTGCTCTCAATAATTTCTGAATGTCATTTGTCAGTCTAATACAAATAAATCTGCCATTCTAGAAAAAAAGTTAGACACTTTTATAAGAGTGTCATCCATAAGATCATTATTTACGCTAGAAAAAAAGAATTTCATTATATTTGTATGAATAACGATTCACCCGATAAAAAAGCAATAAAAAGCTGGAATTGAGTACATAAAAGATAAAAATATTTGAGTTTTATATCTTAGTTTTATGTTCTTTTAAAAATAAATTAGACTTTATCTTATTTAAAAAGAAGATTAACTTTTAATTAGAAATCTATCAATCAAATGTTCTTTAAATTTGTGAAATTTAATTTACGATCTAAACGTCTGACATTAAAGAAGTTATATATGTTTTTTGGATTATGTCTGTAATTTAAGTTTAGATTATGTCTGTAACTTTAAATCTCTATACATACTTTAAACTAGGACTTCCCTCAAAGGGATTAGTCTGAGTGATATTGCTGAGAACATAGGGTTAACAATTACAATATAAAGAAAAAGAGCAAATTAAATGATAGAATTACAAAATATCATATATAAATTCATATACACTGTTAAAAAAATAGAAAAGAAGTACCGTTCATCAGATGTGTTGTCATAATTTATTTTAACATGTGGCAAAGAATCTCATTTTCATAAGCGCGTGTTGCGCAAAACTTGAAAAAAAAACGCCGGATCTTTTAAAACGCCAAATTTTTTAAAGTTACGTAATTGGATTTGCAGCCATTAGATTATTCTATCAAGCGTGGCTTAACGCAAATTTAATTTCATTGTTGCACCTTTTTTTGTGTGTGAATTTAAATTTTTCTTCCTTGATTATATATCTATTATTTGTATAACTGTTTATAGAAACTCTTACACTTCAAACCACATTGATAGCATGCTTTGCTACAAACCAGATTGCAAAACTATAGTCTAAATTACTGTTAAAGTATACAAAAAATCTTTCGATGACTTCTGTAAAATAACTTTTACATTAAATCTCCATATTCCTGTCTACCGTTGTTGCTACCCGTCTCGTGACCCATCTCGCTACCCTTCTGTCAACCCTCTTTTTACCTTTCTCTCTAGCCGTCTGTCTATTCGTTTCGCTACCCGTCAGTCTACATATGTCGCTACTCGTCTCTCTACCCGTCTGTCTACCCGTTTGTTTACTCGTCTTTCTACCTCTCGCCACCTCTTCCCAATATTCGGCAAAATTGAAAAATTATATATATTTCAAAGTTAAGCTTAACAGATACTTCTTTATTATTCTATAGGAGGCTGTGCACCCTGCGCCTTTACTGCGCCAATCCGCAGACTTTTCTTTTGCCTGTCTTTCTGTCTCTCCACAATCTGTCTGTTTCCCTATCCGTTCTTCTGCCCGTCTCTCTAACCGATTGTCTATCTCTCTACACGTCTCGCTACCTGTCTCTATATTTCTCTACCGGTCTCGCTACCCGCCAATTTATTTCTCTAACCGTCTGTCTATCCGTCTAATTACTTGTATGTCTAGCCGTGTCTCTATGCACTTCGCTACCCATTTGTCTATCTGTCTCTCTACCCGTCTGGCTATACGCCTCTCTACCCATCTTCTTACCCATCTCCGTACCCATCTACTGTCTCTCTACTCGTCTGTATACTCGTCTCACTATCCGTCTGTTGCACCTTTTTTTGTGTGTGAATTAAATTTTTTCTTCCTTGATTATATATCTATTATTTGTATACCTGTTTATAGAAACTCTTACACTTCAAACCACATTGATAGCATGCTTTGCTACAAACCAGATTGCAAAACTATAGTCTAAATTACTTTTAAAGTATACAAAAAATCTTTCGATGACTTCTGTAAAATAACTTTTACATTAAATCTCCATATCGGCAAAATTGAAAAATTATATATATTTCAAAGTTAAGCTTAACAGATACTTCTTTATTATTCTATAGGAGGCTCTGCACCCTGCGCCTTTACTGCGCCAATCCGCAGACTTTTTTTTTGCCTGTCTGTCTGTCTCTCCACAATCTGTCTGTTTCCCTATCCGTTCTTCTGCCCATCTCTCTAACCGATTGTCTATCTCTCTACACGTCTCGCTACCTGTCTCTATATTTCTCTACCGGTCTCGCTACCCGCCAATTTATTTCTCTAACCGTCTGTCTATCCGTCTAACTACTTGTATGTCTAGCCGTGTCTCTATGCACTTCGCTACCCATTTGTCTATCTGTCTCTCTACCCGTCTGGCTATACGCCTCTCTACCCATCTTCTTACCCATCTCCGTACCCATCTACTGTCTCTCTACTCGTCTGTATACCCGTCTCACTATCCGTCTGTTTTTGTACCCGACTCGCTACCAATCTCATTACCCGTCAGTCAACTCGTTTCTGTACTCATCTCTCTACTCGTCTCTTTATCTACCACGCTACGCATCTCGCAACCTTTCTCGCTACATTCCTGTCTACCGTTGTTGCTACCCGTCTCGTGACCCATCTCGCTACCCTTCTGTCAACCCTCTTTTTACCTTTCTCTCTAGCCGTCTGTCTATTCGTTTCGCTACCCGTCAGTCTACATATGTCGCTACTCGTCTCTCTACCCGTCTGTCTACCCGTTTGTTTACTCGTCTTTCTACCTCTCGCCACCTCTTCCCAATATTTAAACAATTTATTTAGTATACAGAAGCCGTTTATCAGTTATTAAATGCAAACAGAAATAATTTTTCTAATAAGTGTAATCAGATGCAATTTTTTTAAAAATACATATACATACATAAACCTGAATAATAATTCATCAGTTTTGTGTTCATAGTTGTTTATATCATTTGACAGTAAATCTCAACTTCTTAAACCTGAATTGTCTCAAGCTTTTTAAAAAAAACCACAAGGTCTGTATAACTGCAAAGTACCCTGAGGGCTATATTAGCTACATGTTATTAAGTTAAGTGAAAGTTTCGTTATCGCGTTTGAAGCCAAATGCTTATGTCAGAAAGCGCGGCTTAACGCCATTTTAAATTCATTAATGTAACTTTCTTTTCTTTTCTTCTTTTTTTTTGGGGGGGGGGGTAGAGGGGGGAAAGGGTTTTAAATATATACATTTAAATTAAAACTTTTGCCTTCATGCCATTAGTGTTTGTATTATTAACTAATACCTTGTACACCGAGCATCATTTGAAACAAATGTAAAAGACTTCTTCTACAGTTTTATTTAGGAGAAACTTTCGTAATTGGGCCCAAAGCCAATCGGAGCATTTAATATCATTATTGTAACTCTTACAGAGTTAAAACAATATTGTTGCTAGCTTTACTCTTGTTTGAGACCAGCCTTGCCTATGTATCTGAAGAGGGAAAAGTTTCGTATCCTATGTCGGTTGGCGAAAAAAAAAATTAAATGGTGCCAAAAGGTAGTTTTAGCATCTTACAAAATTTTTCAAGAGAGCGGTAAAACATGTTTTTCAAATATTTACAAACATACGTTTATTAAAGCATGTTTTTGCACCATCTTAAAAATTTAAGCACGATGCTAAAATAAAATTTTATCGCCATAGTCGGTATTTTAATAAGTAATGAAAATACATAAACAAACTTATTTAACAAACCTAAGAGGCATTTTTGTGATAAATAATTGTTATTGTCAGGGGGGTAAATTGTAAACAATTAATAAACGGCTAGTAAATAATAAATAGCATTTAAAATCTAAAAATGGAGAAGTGGACCGTATAAAAAGGCAAAACATAACATTATACGCTTGATATATGTAAATCTTTTTTTATTTTTTAATATTTCAGAAGGCACAGATAAAAAGGTAAAAATCTCTTTTCAACATGCCAAATAGAAAATATACAAAATAGAATGCCAAATATACAAAATAGAAAAATATCTGCAAAAAAATATATTTACCTAATACTACATCTGCAAAAAAAATAAGATTTAGAAAAAGTAAGCCAAATCCTGCAGATCCCAACAATCACATCGAAAAACTTATCACCAAAAAAGAACTCGCCAAATCTTACGGCACAGGAGATGGATTTTCCCCTCTGAATGCAGAATATTAGTCTTTTTTCTTTTACGATGGGTGATTATAATATAATTGTTTCATTTCACATACTACATACCGTTTGATATATTGGTACTTTTATGTTATCCTGGCGCAGTTGATAAATCGCCAAATATTGTTCCTATAACATTTTCATATTGAATTCATTTCATTTAAATATAAACCTTTCACTCATTTAATTTAAAATACATGCCTTTCATTAATCCCATTTAAAATGCTAAAAAGAGAAGAAAAAAAGAAATAATGCCATAAATCGAAACCTTTCATTTAAACACCAAAGAATTTTTTTTTTTTTTTTTTAATTTACACACGCGAAATAAAACAAGTTGGAAATTGTACGTCAAACGTTACAAACGAGGTGCGTTCGTACGCACGTTTTAGAATTAAATTCATGATATCCCGTGCGTAGAACGGGTTAAACAGCTAGTTAAGTATATATTTTATGACACTGTTCATACAAATATCTTAACTAGTTATATAAATATTCAGATATATATGTATCAGCTAGTTATATAAATATTCAGATCTTGATGATTTTTAATTCTGTGAAATGGATTATATCGTCTGCAGATTAATTTCTGTCATAAAATAAGTATCTCGGTCGCTTGACGATTAAACTTCGGAAGCTCCTATAACAAAAAAGCACCGATTTAAAAAAAAAAATCAAATTTCTTAATAAATATTTTTATTAATATCTCCTAAAGTTTTGATTCGATTTTAATAAAATTTGAAATGTCTCGACAAAATTCTGCAAAGATAATATATTTTAAATTGCAAACCATTTGGTTGGGTAGTTTTTGCGTTGTTATATGCGGACAGACAGACAGACGGACGGACAGACAGACGGACAGACAGACAGACAGACGGACGGACAGACGGACGGACCAAACGACGACTATAGGTGCTACGTATTTATATAATTACGAACGCACCTAAAAAGCTGCTATCGCTGAGATTTGCGCCAAATCTCTAATACCAAGTCTACCAAGTTATTGCGGGCTTTTTCTGTCAAACAGAAAAAAATCCAAATTAATTTTCGATTTCTACTAAATTGAAATATATTTTATTGTGCTGAATATTAATGCGTGCATATTTTTTTGCTCCATGTACTCCATGAACTTTTCCATTCCGATTGTCTACGAAAATCTTCCGCCGGTGAAAATGACGTACGCACAAAATTTCGTGACGTATGTACTTTAATTGTGCTTTTTTATCTATTTTTTTAATATAATTTCAAAACGGTTTGACATTTATTATTGGTAATAAATAGACGTCGTTGTCACCTTTATAGGTACCTGCTGTAAAAATTTGAACGAAATCCGTTAAATATTTTTTGAGTTATGCTTGACGAAAGGTTTTAATATCCATCGTAGCTATATATGGGCAAAGTAATACTGCGCTGTGTATGAGTCTTCGTTGCACTCAGACAATTAACGAAAATTTATGTGAATAAAATGCTAACTTCTAAAAAGAAACTGTATGAAATAAAGGAGTTATGACACATTATTTTTAAGAAGAAATAAAAGTAGTACTCGAGTAACTCAAAAAGCTGAACTCATATATACCTATGATATTAATACTTTATTAACCATTGGGGTTGTAGTTTTCGGTTGAGAATGGATCTTGATGTTCGCATTTTACTATCTTAATCGTTTTTAACAAAATTTTGTAACTTTAGAAGAAATTTTTAAGCGTTTTTAACGAAATTCTGTAACTTTAGAAGAATTTTTCTTTGAATAGACAATAGAAATGCATAAAATCGTTACAAAAATGTTAAAGTTACAAAAAGGATAGTTGCAAACTATCAGATATGAAAAAAAGCCAAATTCAAAAATTGACGTCGGATGAGAAATCGTCTTATAAAGCAAAAACGTGGTCTTCAACTTTAATTTCCTCAAAATTACTTTTAGCTCAGACATCAATTTAAACAAGAGTTAAAGCAATACTTAAATTTTGCTTAGGGGATGGTCTACAAATAGAAATTGTACCAAACTGTCATTTGTAAAGATTCATTTGTCTGTCTACATTAATAAAAAAGATGTTAATCTAGGAAAATATAATATAACCACGGTCGGAACAACCTTTTCCGAGTTACTAACGATTCCGAAAACCGTTCTTTATCTTTAACAACCTAAGAAACCAATAAATTTTCGAGATTTAAAAAAGCGGTTTCTAAATGATGTTCTACTATAATCTCTTCATGTTCTCCTGTCTCTAGTTGTAAATGGTGTTTCTTTACCTGCCACTGATATTCGGAAAAGTTTCGGTGTAGTTTTTATAGCGTATTAATCAGTTTCCTGAAACCGAAATTTTGATTTTTAAGATGTTATTCATTCACAATTTAACATTCTCAGCTGCGTACACTGTAAAAAATGATCAATGTTTCTTATTTTATAAAAATATACTATAACCACAAACGAAAATATAATATAATCTTCTGAGTTATTCGAAATTCCGAAAAGCGTGTTCCATTGTCTTTTGAATCTCCAGAAACCAATACATTTCCAAAATTTAAAGAATAATTTATAAAAACAAAATTTCTCTAGCTGCCCGAATTTTTCAGAAACGTTTCCGAATAGTTTTTATAGTCTATTAAATAGTTTCCTCAGCTTGGAATACCTATTTATCGAATGTCATCCGTTCTCAAGTAAACGTTTTCAGCTGTATAAGTTAATTTATACATGAAAGAGTAAAGAAATAATCTTAATTTTAATGTTATTGTTAACGCTGTTAATTGCATGTTAGTCTGTTAAACATATTTGTTGAACATGAAAATGCTTACTTGATAATGGATAGCATCGGATAAAACTATATTCCGGGCATAGAAAACAGATTAATACACTTTAAAAGCTACTCGTAAACGTTTCCGAAAATTACGGGCAGCTAGAAAAATTTTGTTTTTCTAAATGATTCTTTAAATATCGAAATGCCATTGATGTCTGAGGTTTCTAAAGATAAAGAAACACTGTCCAGAATCATAGTTAACAAGGATGAGTTTATATTATAAATTTATTCGTCATTATATTGCATTTTCGTAGATTCAGAAACATTCGTCATTTTTTACAGTGTAATTGAATTTATACATGCAAGAGTAACAAAATTATATTAATTTTAATATTAATGTTAATGCTGTTAATTTATCATGCTTGTAATGTATCTCTAAAACATGTTTGTGAAAATGTTAATTGAGAAATGATATCGTCCTACAAACCTATATTCCACAGAATGGGAAAACTGATTAATACACTATAAAAACTACTCGGAAATATTTCCGAATATCAGTGGCATCAAAAGAAACTTTGTTTTTATAAATGCCTTTTTTAATCTTGAAAATTTAATTGTTTCTGAGGTCTTTAAGAACCCTTTCCTGAATCGTTAGTAACTCAGAAGAAGATTTTCGTTTGTGGTTATATTATATTTTCCTAGATTGAGATCTGTCTGTTTTTTCAGCGTAATACAAATGAGTCTATCACGCTATAAAAAGCTTTGAACATTTTTCAATAAGTCAGCATTAATGAAAGGGTTTTATTATTACGCCAAAGAATGAAAATTGTTTTATATTTTCATGAATAACGATATTACCTTTTAAAAAATGAAAAAAAGTCTGGAATAAATTACATAAAAAGATAAAAATATTTGAGCTTTATATTTTATTTTGTTATTATTGTTAAAGAAAATTAAGATTTGTTCCTAATTTTAAAAAAGAAAAAATATATTTTAACTAAAAATCTATTAAGCAATAATTTATTAAATTTATGAAATTTACTTTATTATCTAAATATCTAATACTGATGGACTTTTATGCTTTTCAGAAGATTATATCTATAATTTTAAATCTTAATACATATTTGAATTCTAAAAATGTGAAATAAGAAATTGCACGTTATATAAGATATTTGACACATTATTTATGGAGACATAAAACTAAGTATCGAGTTACTCAAATGCATAATATATATTTTTTTAAATACCAATGATATTGCTTTTAATACTTTCCTAAATGTCCTTGATCAGTCTGAAACCAAATGAATCTATCATGCTCGAAAAAGCTATGAACGTTTTTCAGTGTCTGATCAACCATGGAAGCATTTTGTTACTCACGCTAGGGATAACGATTTTATTATATTTTTCATTAATGACGCCATCACCCTCAAAAATATTAAACAGTAGAATTAAGCCACTAATTAAGCCGAGAAAATGGAACATTGCATTATTATATAGGAATGAGAACTGGATTAAAAGAGCATATGGCAGGTATCAAGTATGACAGAAGAACTACAGTTTTGGAAAGACTACATTGAACCGAGACTTTAAAAATTGATTTTAAGAATAGTAAAATAATTTATCCATCAAGACTTTATTTCCCATCTATTATCTGTGAAGCAATAGAAATCTATATGCGTAACGAGAATATATACAATGAATTAGCCTCTTTTGAATTACTTAAAATTTGGCACGAGATGTTTTTCAATTTTAAAAAAGCAATAAAGAAATATTAATTTTCACATTTACAGTCGACTATTTTTAAGCACGTGCTTTTATTACACATATGATTTCGTGGTTTATGTTTTTCAAATTTATTTTAAAAAATTGCGAGAATTGTTTGTTTATCGTGTAGATCTTGATAATGGCGCCGTTTGTGCTTTCAAAACATGTCGATCATTATATTAAAATGTTTTTATAAGCCTTTTTTGTTCAGTTTTATCACTTAAGCATTTATATCTGTATTTTAGTATAATTAAGTTCATAAAAATATAAAAATATTTTAGCCTTGAAATTTAGTCTAACGTTAATTGTTTAAGAAAAGTCAGTTTTTGTCATTTCAAAATGATATAACTATTATGTAACAGAGTTTCTATAATTGCTTTCAATTGTGGGATTAAAGTCGTGATATTTGTGATAAAAAGTTATTTAAAAAAAAAAAATTCAAATCTACTTCAAGGGATTGTTTCTAAATTTCGTATTTTTGTGACAACCCTGTATTGTTTTAAACAAGCTAGTCTTGCTCGGGTCAGCTCCGAACCCAAAAATTAGATTTGAAGTCAACCCGAAACCTGACCCAACTGCCAGTCTCCAACCCGAAACCCAAAATGAAAGAAAATAAATACATACATTTTATTGTTATAATGATACAATACAATGTACTTATATTTCAAATATATTTTTTATTTTTATACTGGAAAATAAACATATATATATATATATATATATATATTGCTAGAAACTGGTTAACAATCCTAACCAGAAAGAGTCAAAGCCCAATCCGAAGTCATCCCAACCTCCCAAAAAATTAGTATCAATCTCACCCGCAACCACAACAACAACAAAAATATATATATATTGCCAATCCGACCCGACTCGGTTCGGTTAAAATCAAGTTACCACACTTAATGCAGGACTCTAATCGATATTCATTTTACATCTCATTGTTGCTAATGCATCTTATTTTGACGCGCAGTAGTTATATTAGCAAGTACATATTGAAATTTTTGAGGTGTCCATGTAAAACAAAAGAAAAAGAAAACTATACTCGATAGTATGACTATTTTAAAAATGTAAAGTATTGCTGTATACCTTAACATCATATTGAAATTTGTGGCGATTGGTCATTTTTAACGAAATTTAAAGCCTATAAAATAAAAAAACAAAAGTACATAAAAACAGACAGAGAGAACAAATATATGATTTTTAAATTTTAAATATATTGCAACTAGACCATCTGCAGAAACAGACCTTTCTAACAAAAAAAGTATGAAATTGAACTGGCCATTGAAAAGTTAAACGTGGACATACAAAGGCAAAAAACATACAAACGAATTGCATGACCTCATTCGTTATGGAGATGGGTTGAAAAACCTCCCGATCATGGAAAATCCTTTTTTGTACCATTGTTTCAACATAAATGAGAATTTATTACTGGTTCATTTTAGTATACTAGTCACTGTAATAAAAATTAAACTGTTTGATATTTTGCTTCAACCTAATAGAGGGACGGCGGCGATAAAAATGACAGTTATCGAGTTTCGAGATGAAATTATGATGTAGAATAAGATTATTAAGAGCACATGAAAGAATGACTGGTCTGTCCCACAATGCCTTGGTACCATATCAGCAGCCAGGTACACCAATTCGTCATTTTGGCACTACTATCACGTTATCGAATTTTGAGATGAAATTGGTGTCAAATTAAAGCTTAATCAAAGTAGTTAAAAAAATATTTAGGTCTACCTGAACATATCCTGGTACGACTTTCCGGCATTATTCAATTTAAGACAGAAAATGACGTCATGCAGTTCTAGTGAGATTCAATAAATATAATATTTTACATTACGCTGAACTAAAGATTATAATGTGATCGAATTTCACGATTAATAAATTATGTAGGAACATATTATTAAAACTACGTAAAAAAACGACTGTTGTGTCTTGAAATATCTTGCTAAAATATCAGTAAAATGTGGCGACGATTGTCATTATGGCGGTACTATGACGTCAACGGTTTTCAGAATGAAATTTTAACATGTTGTAGATCTCGACTAGTACAGTAACAATATTTCACTCTGCCTCGTGATATCTGGGTGCGTATGAGCAGAATGCGACACAAATTCTTCATTTTCGCAGTATTATTATTTCATCGAATTCCGTCATGAAATTTAAACGCATTAAATATATCGATCAGTACAATACAAATATTTCAGTCTGCCTCGTGATATCTTGGTACAAATAAACGCCAATTAATTATTTTAACAGTACTATAATATGTACTAGTTATAGCAAAAAAATTTAAACTGTTATAGGTATCGAATAATACTATAAAAATATTTGTCTATTTCGTGATGTCTTCGTACAATATAAACAGAAACGGGTATTCCCAGTTGCTAGAAACTCCACTCCCTGTATATGAGTATTTCTGTATCACATCTTAAAGGAGCCATGAAAAAAAGCGTATAAAACTAGCAAAAATGCACTGTAAAATGAAAAAAAAAAAGCGGAGGATTTTACCGTCAACTTCATCAGCCACTCCGAAATAAATGAGATAGCCAGTCAAGATTAGCTTGCGTAAAGCAGCCAATCACATTCCATCCATTTAATTTGTAGTTTAAGAAAGGAAAGGGGGGAAATAAATAGAAAAATGAGTAGAAAAACATTAAATAAAAATAATTTCAGAAAAAAGATAAGTAAATAGATGATGCGAAAATATATTAGACTGTTTTTAACGGAGAATTTTTCGCTATAATGGTAATGTAAAGCAGGAAGAACGTAACAATATAAACAAAATGCTTGTCTTTAAATTATTGGATTTTATTTTGAACTTTTCCGGTACTAATATAGGTTTTTCGGATGATATAAATTCTCAAGTATACGTTTTCATGTTCAACAAACATGTTTTACAGACAAATATGATAAATTAATGTCATTAACATTAACATGAAAATCCACATTATTTTAGTATTCTTGCCTCTATAAATTCAATTAAGCTATTGAAAATGTTTAAATGAGAATTAAATCCATCCTAAGAACCAATATTCCGGTTTGTAAAAATTGATTAATACACTAAAAAACGACTCGAAAACTTTTCCGAAAATCACTGGCAGTAAAATAAACTTTATTTTTATAAATTCCTCTTTCAATCTGGAAAATGATTTCTGCAGTTTCTAAATAAAAAGAACGGTTTTCGAAATTATGGATAACTCGGAAGTCTATATTGTATATTTTCGTCCGTGATTATATTATACAAACCCTAAATTAAAAAAAAAAAAAAAAATTATCTTTTTTTTACAGTGTATGAGCAGTCAGCGATGGACGTTTGATAAGGGTTAATTTATTTCTACTTAACATAGCATTTCCATCGTCGAATACTAAGACATTAATATTCGAACTCACTAAATTATTCCATACATCATTTAGAAAATTTCCGTATCAGCTTCATTATTTCACAAAGTTTAGCAGAATTCTCTCCCAGTTACCGAAAACTTTATTATTATTTTTTCTTTTCTTTTCTTATATTTTGTGTCAATTAAATGACTACATCAGTTAAACTTACCTCCCAATCAATCGAATTCTACTGTACATAATTAATCCAAATATTCTCCCTTAGAAACATTTATTAATACATAAACCTATAATTTCAAGACTAAACTAAAATAATTTATTCAGTATTTAAGCAAACAAAAGTTATAATGACAATGACAAATTTTCCGAGGCATAAAACATTTTTCAATTTCTAAAATAAATCAACTAACACGTACATTTATTTAGATTAGAAACTGTGTCAAAATAATACATTATATGCTATAATATACAGTTATTGACACTTAAACCAATAATATCAAGACTAAACCAAATTAATTTATTAAATATTTAAGCAAACGAATTCTATAATGACGATAGAAAAAATGAAGAATTTTTCGAGACATAAAACATTCTTCAATATTTAAGAAAAATCAAGATAAACATCTAACACATATATTTACTCAGATTAGAAACTGTGTCAGAATAATATATTATATGCTATGATATACATTTCTTGTATGACTGCATATTCGATCAATACCCCTATCTCATCTATCCTGCGCAGTGAGTCAGGCAAAAGGTAATGAGGCATTCAATTTAGCAAATCTATCATTTTGTGTTTCGTACATTTTGTCTCTCAAAATGACGTATTAATATATGTTTAACAAAATTGGTCATTTGTGCAAAATGATTATTTTATAAAATATTTTGCGAAAAATATTGGATAACTGTTTTATAAGTTTGCTTTATTAAGCACGTTTTCGTATCTTGAAATTCTCTATATATTTGTTTATATAGCAATTTAAAAAACGTAATGCATTAATTTTTCTTTTATACCTCGCTTAAAAATTAACAGATTACTTTATTTTAATCAACATTCCTTTTTTCTGACACCCAGGGCCGTGCGAAGACGGGGGCGAAGGGGGCGGTTGCCCAGGGCGCGGAAATTGTAAGGGCGAAGATCTTATACAACCAACCACGGTTTTATTTATTATTTTATTCATTTTTTGGCCGTCGATCAATTTCCGGGGAATTTCTTTTACCCCCTTAGTATTATTTTTTTTCCCTGCCACAAAACATAATGATATCTCTAACAAATAAGTCCAATTTTCTCTTTTGTTATTAAGTTGTTTAAAATTTCTGAATTAAAATTAAACTTTTAAAATAAATGCGAAATACTTATTCAATAGAATTTATTTATGTTTCAGCACTTTAATAATTTTGTGATACGTTCCACAAAGAGAAGGAGTGTGTGTATGGGGGGGGGGGGGGGAACGGAAACTTTGCCTTGGGCGCAGTTTTCTCTTCGCACGGGCCTGCTGACCCCATATATAGAGAGAGATATCTCGGCTAATGAAAATAATTCGTTCCGAAATTAAATTCCTTAGTCGAAATTTTCGTTAACTGGAACGTTTTTTTGACCAAATGCAATGCAACAACTATGCATTATGATAGCGCATGCATATAATACAAGTATTGGAAGTTAGAGATTTATAGTAATTAAAATAATAATTTATTAGAAAAATACAATATTTATAGTATATGCTTTATTCAACGTTAATACATTATGAGGAAGCGTTCTTTATATTTAGAAACTGAAAATAAAGTCCTAGAACTATCGATGCTAACAATTAAGTATGCTGGATAAGTGCACCATCAGCAGCAATAAAGATTCGTATTCGGGATTTAAAATTTCGTTAGTCCTTCTATAGCATTTCAGATGCTACGTTATTAGTCAACTGGACGGCCACACGAGAGTCCATTAACGAAATCTTAGAAGATATAAGCCAAGAGGTAAAACTACCAAGTATTATTTATTGAAACTCTACAAATATTTAGATTTTACGCTACTGCACACTTGGATAAAACGAGTCCATACACCTTTAACATCGCAAGATCTCAAGTTGTATATCTCCACCTTCAAAAGTCCAATGAGATTATATCGTGAAACGTCGGTGCTTACTGCACTTAATCTTCGTATCCAATTCTCTTCTTCCTGAAATACATCTTCTTCCCACTGACGGCGTATAAGAAGATCCGTAATAACGTCATACTAAATGGGTTTTAAACCGTTGTCGTTCTGTAACCACACAGAAAAAAGACAGACCAACGGCTAGCCATCTATGAAATGGGGCATTGTAGTATCCTTCTACATTTAAGGTTCCATTATTAAGCAGAATGAGGCGTGTTCTCCAAATCACGCAGCCATTGAGGGATCATTTTATAACAAACTTCGTGTCTTCATGATGAATTTTTAAGTTCACAACAGGATGAGTTCTGGTGGTTTAACATTCCACTACGAAAGTTCTTCCATCGTTCGTCAAGAATCCCTACTGCTCGGTCAGTGTATTTCTCAGTAATCTGCGTGAAGTACATCTCTGTTACTCTCTAAGCAAAACTTTTTTCCTGTGCAGTATTGTAAAGGCACCACTGTACTGTAAAGGATCGCAACCAACTCATGCAAGTTTTATTATACCTAAAAAATTGAAATATCCCATGCGGCACAGATGTCTCTCATACTGCAGCATAAGTGGGCTAACGCAAAAGTTTAGACATCCACCGCACCATGTACATATTTTCAACTGTTGATCTACCTAAACATGAGCAACTTACAATGCTTCTGTAAACCAGTCAACAACATTGTTAATAAAAATTGCTGTAAGATACAAATGATAGAGAAAATGTAATATATATTGTCTTTCTGGTGGTTTTGCCCGACGACACCATTAACTGGGCATCAGAACCGTCTTGTAATTCTCGTCGTTGAAATAACTAGTCATGTTTAGGCTTAAAAACGCGCAACTTGAAAACTTTTTCTGATCGTCAAATTACACTTCTCACTGAGGTATGACATAGCGTTTTCATTTACAAAGTATAATCTGAATTATCATCAGGTATCATTGTTTAACCCTCTGAGCATTTTGAAAAAGGGTAAAATTGTAATATTGTTTTCGCTGTATTTTGTTTTAAATGCTAAAAAAATATGATTCTTTCAGCATTATAAATAAAATTTAATTACAAATATGAATGCAACCCTTGAGAGTATTAATCATTCTTCAATGTTTTGAAAATTCATTAAATCTATAGAATTATATTATCTTAAACATTGCATATATTGCAGTGAAACCTGGAGCTTAGTGAACGGAATATTACGTTCTACACGCTTAGAGGGTTAAAGGGCGAATTTCTTTGAAAGATTTTTCATTTCGTTCGTAAATTTTATTGTCCTTTGTGACTTATTTTAACTCCTGTTTGAATGCTTAGGGATATGCATTTTCTTGTTTCTGTTCACACTAATTTTGTATATCGAATGTCAGACTCTACTAAAAATATGACGTTCTACACATTTGTCATTGTACGATGATTTTACCAAAATTTCATGCTTTTAGCTGTAGGAGCATTTATTTTTAAAATTAATCTGTAGATTTGCTACAACTGATTGCATATGATAGTGCATAACTATGACAACCCGTGGTTTGAAAAGCAGGTGAAAATCAACAACTTCAGTCGGAAAATGTCTTAAGAATTAAAAAGTGTCTGTAAATAATAGCCTAGTTGACATGTAAAGTATATCCATGTCTAAGACTTATTCTTATACCAATGTTACTGAAACTACATTTACAAAAATGTAAACAAAATAACATTAAATCAATGTTTACAGGACTCAGCTGTTAGAAAACAATATTAATAAAAATACCTGTATAACAAAAATTTTTAATAAATTAATATGAAATCTCAAGTTATCGATTCTTCCACTTTATAAATATAGAAAAATGTAGATTATGCTATTATATACTAATTATTTTTATCAACACCAATAAAACGTCTTTCGTGATTGAAATATTTGCCAAAAAAAAAAAAAAAGATTTGCAATATTGTATTTTTGCAAAATGTCTTTATTTTTTTAAGACAAGAAATATTTCTATGCACGGACAGCTTGAGGATGGAAGTATTAAAATTATTTACAACAATTTGTGCACAGGTGGATAAATATCTCCATTTCCCTGATTATCTCACAATAGTACTTGATGTGATAAATTACACAAAGAAGCATTTTATAAAACAATTAGCATATAGATTTTAAAATCAACGTTTTACGATTTGACTATTTATTGTGTTCTTCGTCTTGTCTTTTCCTCTTTTTTTTTATCATCACTTTAATGGTGCAGTTCTTTTATGACAAAGTGTATCGCTATTCATCTTCATCGTTACAGAAATTAAGTAATGTTTATAAAAAAACACACATAATAATATTAGCTGAGTGCTTACTAAAATTTCTAATTTATAAAATACATACGACAAAAAATATAGTTTCTACAATTTAGAGCAATCAATAAATGAAAATGGAAAAAAACATGTCGAAGTCAATTTTCAATTGGCAGTTTCTTCAAGCCACGATAGTTCCACTGTAGAATTTTTGCTCTGAGCCAATTAGCTGCTCTCTTTGCTCCCTAGAGCATTTAAAAAACCCAGCTGTTGACGTCACGTCGTCATTGCAAGCGGACAAAACTAATATAGTTCTGGGCATGTTTGCTTGCATCTCATAAACTTCCAACCTCAAAAACTTTCGTCCATATTTGCCGATTTTCACGAATTAGAGAAAACATGTTCAGATGAATAAACAAATCGTAGACATCAACAAATTTTAATTATGTTTGAAATCAGTGAAAACAGAAATCTTAATAACAATAATTTTATGAATAATAACAATTCATATTGAAATTTTAGCAATAATTTTACGAATTGAGAAAATCCTCAATATGTAACAAATGATGTCACTATACTTACATACTAGCATTGCCTTATATTAATAAAAATTAATTATGTAGCAGTATATATATATATATATATATATATATATATATATGTAGCATTTTGACGAGGTTGAGATATTACGATGAATAATATTCGATGAAAAGATGGCAGTCCTTCAACTATATAGCAAGTTGCAGTCGATATTAGCAAGTATGGCGAAGTAGAAGGCAATGAAATGATTCCACCAAAGTTTTCCAATAAATCCAGCCAATCGCCAGACGAATAATTTTATTAGAAGACGAACAACACAGAAACGATTCCCAAAGGTCTAAAACTTATAGCCCTCGGGCTAACGTTGCTTCACTTCATTGAATTCAGATGTTACTGGGCCAGTTGAATATTCTACGGTCATACAAATACCAGACACATACTTGTTTAGCTTCCGAAAACGTCAAAAATCTCTCGTTCCGACCGGTGCAGTCGAGTTTTGATCTCTCCGCGGAAACATACACAGAATTACGTCACGAGCGCTCAACCCAATGAGTGAGAAGCTAGCTCCAGCCCAACGAATGAGGCTAGAGGGCGAGGCTAAAACATTAAAGAATCCCCTTACTTGGGTGCGGACCAATTTAGAAGTTAAAATCCCAAGCGCGCGAAAAATTCAGAGCAATAATAATAATAATAATAAAAAGAAAATGGCTTTAAAAAACATTCGAAATGAGAACGCGTCTCAGAATTTTATAGATTGGGGAACTGATAAAAGTTACGAATGATCTTAAATTTTAGATTAAGATTTGGAATAAAATAATTATTAATATACGGATATTTACTTTTAAAAGGACTTTAAATAGGAATAGATATTATTAAGAATTAAGGAAATACTGACTATGACAGAAGTTAGATTAATTTTAAAAGATTAATGCAAATAAAATTGAAGGATACGAAGGAAATAAATTTTTATATAACATATATATATATATATATATATATATATATGCTCTTTATATTTTAATTTGCTGTAAATTAAAAACCGACAGAAGTAGGAAAATGAAAAAAATAATCGAGGAAACTTTCAGAGAAGTTTTATTGAAATTACCGTCTCTAGAGAACGTTCTTTTCTAAAAATTACATTCATACATTCAGAATTACATGTGAGGGGTCAATGTTAAAACTTAATTAAAAAAGTTTCTAACTCATAATTTAAATAAAAACGAGAGTTTTCCTGAAATTAAAAGGCAGAAAGTTTCACATTCTATTGTTGAAATCATGTGTCATAATTTTATTGCGTTGTAGAATGTCACAATTCACTTTAAAAGGAAAGATTTTTATATTTTTTTCTAATTTCTTTTCACCCTAATTGAAATTATTATTAAATACAATTATTTTATCAGATCGTGTCCTTTATGATCGAAATTATGTATAGCTGTTTTATTAAATTAATATGTACAACATGTTCATTCTCATAATCAATAGTTTAAAAAATTTTTTTTTTGGAGAAATTGCAAAATGAAAAGAAATGTATGCATTTTTTTTGTCTAAAGTAAAGTATAAATTTTTCAATATGTCTCGAATTTTCTACAAAATATTTCTGATTAATTCCAACACAAAATTTTCCAAAAATCACCTTTAAAAAACAACGTCTTTTGAGGTACAGAATAATAAAAAAGGATGTTGTATTACATTAACAGGGGGAATTATCGGAGCTGACGACGAGAATCCTCACGGACCTTTTAGAGGAGAGCAATCATGTGAACAAAACCAGAAATGCAACATGTGTTAATTATCAATCGTTTGCAATCCTCATAATAGGGTATGTAAAATGGTGCCCATCTGCAATTTATGGAACTATAAACTGGCAAACATAATGTATCTGTGAGCTACGAAGCTTTCTAATATAACCATAGTCTACGCACTTTATCAAAAAAGTGTACATGTCACACATATTTTGAATGATAGATTACCACGTTATTTTTAGATGGAATCATAAGGTATTAACCAATAGAATATTTTTCGAACGTAAGCTTATAAGAAATGTATTAATTTTATCTCTCTACGTACGTCGTTACTGAATATTTAATTCGGAGCTACATTGTACATTCTCTAAAATTTTGTTGGCTTGAATGTCTGCATATTCATTACAGAATTTTTGTGGACTTAAAAGTTTAAATGAGTTGTTGAGAACCTGAGTGGACCAATCTCGCCAACTGTGATTTCGAGAAAAATGCTTTTCAAAATTTGTACAAATTTTTCTCAAACTGTTTTAGGTCAGTTCCTGTCAGATCCAGGAGAGAACAAGCTTCATCAGCAAGCACATGGTTATTAAGTTGACATTGCCAGAGTGGATCAGGCCACTTGATCCACTCTTGCACTGACAACCTGATATCCAAGTTACGTTAGACATCTATTAAACTGGCTCTATCTCTTGAATAGTTTCGAAATTGATAAAATTCATTATACAGCCAATAGATGGCATGACATACAATGATTTGACCCTTCAAATGCATTTTTCACAAAAATGTGGAATAGTCCACTTTGGTTCCCAACGACTCATATGCCAATTGTAAAAATTTATATCTATATGTTGTAACTTAAAAAAAAAACGAGAAGGGAAGATCGAGCTATGCCGGTCAAAATTAGCTTCGAGTTCAAATATCATGACCCATGGCCAAAATGACCCACTAATCAAATTTTCTCAAACATGTGACCAAGGCCAATTCCTTTCTCGTGCCCGAAACCCGTAGGATAAAAAATTAGTCAAAATAGTCTGAGACGTTTTTTAGATAACATTCGCTTGACCCACAGTGACCCAAATGTGACCCACTAATCAAATTTTCTTGGATATGTGACCTAGCCCAATGATTTTCTCGTGTCCAAAGCCTTAGGATACAAAATTTAATTGAAATCGTCTGAGCTATTTTTTAGATAAAAATAGCTTGACCCATAATGACCCGTGATCAAAATGGCCCACTAGTAGAAATTTCTCGAACATGTGACCTAGCCCAATAGTTTTCTCGTTCCTTAAAACTATAGGATACTAAATTTATTTCAAATCCTCTGAACGGTTTTTAGGATAAAAATAGCTTGACCCATAATGACCCATGACCAAAATGAACCACTAATTAAATTTTCTCGAACATGTGACTTAGCCCAACAGTCTTCTCGTGACTGAAAATCACAGGATGCAAAATTTAGTCTGAGCCGTTTTTTAGATAAAATTAACTTGACCCACAGTAACCCAAAAATGACCCACTAATCAAATTTTCTCGGACATGGGACCTAGCGCAATGATTTTCTCGTGCCCGAAACTCGTAGGATGCAAAATTTAATCAAAATCGTTAGAGCCGTTTTTTAGATAAAATTAGCTTGACCCACAGTGACCCAAAACTAACCCACTAATCAAATTTTCATGGACATGTGACCCAGCCCAATAGTCTTCTCGTGCTCGAAAATGGTAGGATACAAAATTTAGTCAAAACCGTTTGAACCGTCTTTCAGATACAATTAGCTTGACCCTGACCCATGGTGACCCAAAAATGACCCACTAATCAAATTTTCTCGAACATGTGACCTAGCCTAATAGTTTTCTGGTGCCCCAAAACGGTAGGATACAAAATTTCGTCAAAATCGTTATAGCCGTTTTTAAGATACATTTGCATGCATATATATAAATATAACCACATACAAACAAGATTTGCTCGTATTACAATATATGATAAATGGATATGGGTTAATCACAGAATGTTTAAACATCATAGGTTGGCAGCTCTACTTGTTCTGACTCTGACCCACTTCGAATTCCAGCTTTGTAGTTCTAGAAAATATTTATGTCATCCATCGATTAAGTCATCCACCAATACGAAACTTAGTTTATAACATCCTTCTAAATTGTGTACTATTCTAAACTATGTAACTAATAATTCTAAATTATACTTTTTTTTGGGGGGGGGGAAGGGGGGGAGTAAATATTTTTATTGGCAACTAGAAATTTTTGCTAGCTACCAGATTTTACCAAATTTGTTATACCCTCTTCATAATAAATCTTAATAATTTTTTGTTCAATGAAATTAAATTCTGAATTTTTTATAAATTCATACTATGTTCTCATAGATTTTCTTTTCTAGCCAACTTTCATTTAAAGAGCCATCTCGTTCCTTTACAAACTTTATAAAGCCGAAGAAGAAAAATATAATAAAAAAAAAACAGAGTTCTTTGCTTGTTGAAAAGTCAATTTCATTATTTTTCCTTTTTCTTGCCCCTTTTTTCTTTTCCCGAAACTGTCTATATACATCTTAAACTCCACTCTTGCAAAAATCGTGTTTATTAGTTATGGGAGATTTTTTTACCTCTGTCTTGTAACATTTTTACATCAATTGAAAAAATTTTGTTGTTCAAAGTACATGTATTTAGTTAAAAAATAACTTTTTTTTTTATCAGGTACAGCACTTTTTATCTTACTTTGTATACTTGCGAAAATTATTTAGTTATTTTCTAATAAATTAAAGATAGTAACTTTATGAAATACTTAGAGATAAAAATTCTGCAATAAATTCGGGAAATCATAATCTAATTTACTACGAATGACTTTCCAATAAAATATAGGTAGCAAAATTTAGAAAAATATGTAACTGAATAATTTTTATTTAAATGTGAAATGGGTTAATTACAGAGGGTTTTTCTGTAAAGAATATAAAGGAAAAAATATATAAACTAACTTAACTACTTTTAAAAATCTCATGGTGAATACTCCATATTTAATATACAGGGTGCCCGAAAACTCTTTCCCTGTTTACAAAATGTATTCCTAAATATCCGCTATAGATAAGATACACATGTGTAACTGGTGACAAAATGTTGGAAAACTAACGCAGTCTTTTGGTTGTTGTTGTTGCAAGTTTCCGTAACATGGCTGTAGTGCAGCAGTGATAGTATCCAGGAAACCGGACCGCGTACCGAGAACTGGCCGACCATCAACCTTAGCTGAAAGGGTTGAAGAAGTGAGACAGTGTTTTGCGCGAAAACCCAAGGCATCAGTTTGCACTGCCTCACGTGAATTAGAGATGCCCAAAGGGTCTCGTGATACTAGAGGGTACGCTGGAGTTTTCCTGATTTGTGAACATTTCCGGTTTTTTGGGCACTGATACTGCTACACCACAGCCACGACGTTATAGAAACTTTCATAAAAAAACTTGGTTAATTTTCCAACATTTTGGCTCCAGTTTCACATGTCTATCTTTATACACTCATTGCCAAAAATTAAGCACGCAGCGGTAAAATACGGAACAGTCAACAAGTACTGCTTAGATTGACAAGAAATACAACAGGAAAGTAGCAAATATTTATGTATGGAACAAAATAAAGAATTACATACAAAGATGAAAACAATATTAAATTTTCATAAGTTATAAGTTGAAGACCTATTTGAGTCATTAACAAAAACATTTTTAATGCCAAAACAAACAAAAAAAACCCGACATTAATAGGATATGTGAGCACCTCTCACCTGCAAACAAAGCTTACAGCGTGTGACCATGCTTTCCATGAGGCGATTAACCAACGTAGATCCAAGTAATGTCCATTCCTCCAATTGACCAGTTTGCAACTCTATGCGAGCGGATGGGGGTTGGAAACGTGTGCACACAGCACGGCCAAGGGCATTCCAAAGATTTTCAATGGGATTAAGGTCGGGCGAGTATGCCGGTTACTGCGTAATCCCCTTAATCTCCCGGTACTCTTCGACGAGGACAGCTCTATGTGGACGCGCATTATCATCCATTAAAGCGAAAGCTGGACCAACTAATGCGGTGTACAATCTTACAGTGAGGTATAGGACTTCATCCTGATAATAGACAGCAGTCATAGAACATCGTCTAAAGGTGTGCAGGTCAGTGCAATGTCCCAATGAAATCCTTGCTCACACCATGATGCTTCTACCTCGGAATGCGTCATGTTTGGTGATGTTCTGAGCCGATTTCGTGTGACTACTTCTCTCCAGACCCTTACATGCTTGTCATCTACTGCCCTATTTTTATTACACATGATTCCCCATGTTCATGCAAAATTGTTAGCGCGCGCCCAGTGGCTGACTATTTTTGGAACACTAAATACATAACTGAAAGATTTATTCTTTTCTTACCACTATTTTTTTAAATGAAATCCAATGTTTATTTAATTGCAGAACTTTTTGACCAAAACATAAGGCGAAAATTTCTTTTAATATACAATATAATGGTACGACGAGAATAAATTTGGCAGACACGCATTTAGTGACACAAATAAAGCCAGCCGCGAGCCGCCAATTTATCGATTTCCCTATAACCATGGTTTCTTTATGTTTAGGGGTTATTTTATCAGTAACTCCTTTTTTCGAGAAACATCTTTTGATAATCTTTGCATTTTCAACATACAACTCTTTCTCTCGCCGCTCATTATTAATGCCTGAGGACATATTTTGCATTAATTGCTAAATTATTAATTGTTATTTTATTTCCCAGGCAAGAAAACTTAACAGTAGAAAACAGCCTAATCAAAGGTCGCGAAAATTCGTGGAACAACACCAATTCGAGTAATTATACTTTATGCAAAAAACTAAGATTAAAAGTACATTCTAATGTATATTTCACACGGGTGCAAAAAACAGGATTCGCACTGTTTTCACTTTCAAATACGAATATTTTAAATCTGAAATCTTTTGTTATTAAATATAACAAGTATTATTTTTTGAAATTAGTGGTAAGAATCCTGAAAATATATTTTAGAAGCAAATCCTACAAATCCGAACAAATGGATTAATGACAGGTCATTTCTCCGACGACCAAAGGCAATAAGTAACTCTGCCACAAAACAATTATTTGCAAGAGTGGGCGCATGCCGTATTTTGCATGCACAGTTGATACGCTATTACAATTCAAAAATATTTGATAGTAACAAGATACGTGTTAGAAGAGCAATTATGCATATAAGTAGTAAAAAAATAACAATTGAATTTTAATTTCGACGCCAATTTTTGAGAACATAGTATAAGAAAAATTATGTTTGTCATACAATTTACGACAGTGCGCTCCTAACAGAAAAAAAATAAATTCTTTAACACGTATATCTGAATTAAATGACGTAAAATTCTTAAGCACTTTATTTTAATTTCCCCAGCTTATGCAAACAATTTTATTTGAAAATAATTCTAGCAAATCTCATTAGCTTTTGATTCGATGAAAGAAAAAAAAATTAAAGGTTCTATGAATTCATTGTGCCGTCTCACCGAAGCTTCACTTCACCGTGTATTTAAACAAAAAAATCTTAAAATATTTATAAAAGCAAAGGCAGACAAAAAAATCAATAAATAAATAAATACGATCAGCTCAATTTTCTTGGCTTGAAGGAAAGTCAATTTCATTCTTTTCTTTTTCTTTTTAATTAAAACGCCTACTTTCCTGTTAAACTGAAAATAGCCTATTGAGAAATAGTGTTTACCAATTACGGAATATTTATTTTTCTCTCTGCGTTATGGCGTTTTTATCTCAGGTAGAAATATTATGTTTTTTTAACGCGTATATACTCTCTCTCTCTCTTTGTTAAAAATATCTTTTTAACAAGTGCAGTTCTTTTTATCCTTGACTTGCATACTTATGGGAATTATTTATTTTGAAATAGGTTTAAGCTATTAACTTTATAATATACATATTAGCATACAAATCCATCAAAAATTTCTGAAAAAGCTTAATAAAATTGACTATGTTTAACTTTTCAATGAAACTCAAGTAGTCAATTTAAAAAAAAAAAAAATGTGTAACTGGAAGTTTTTATTATTATTATTATTTAATCTCTTTAAGAGCTGTGGCATATTTTTTATAACACATAATGTTAACAGAGATTTGTAGGAGAATTTTTTACAAAATTTTACTCTTATAACTCTAGTGGGAAATAAACTGTAAAATTGTATTTTTTTATTATCAAATAAAATTTTCGAGAATTTTGTTTTGAATTCAACATAACATAAACATATGATTACTTACCCCTGGAAGGGTAAAGTGTCAAATACGTTTATTACGGTGTGTTAGATAATATGAAATAGAACTTTAAAAATAATCCTTTTTTACAGATTTTACTTATGCGCCAGAGTGATTAAAACTAATGTTTTTTTTTTCATTTTTTAAATTGCCTTCCGGTTGACTACTGCATATTTAACACCGTTATCTCCATATTTACATACATTATGTATAAAAAGTACCCGGAATCGCTAAATAAAGTATAAAAAAATAATTTTTTAATCAAAATTTATTTTGTCGCTTTCACCGTAGGTCCCATAAAATCCAATACAACTATGCAAGCCCTGATCCAATCCTCTTTAAATTTTTCGTAGGTTTATTGAGCAATGAAGAATACAGGAACGAACAATATATGAATAGAATTCGCCATTGACGTGTGGTGATGTTAATTTTTTTATGTTATAAAGACGAAGTATTAAATGTACCTTTGAGTTTCTAAATAGCGCAAGGCTTCAAAAGCAACAAGCAAAATATATTTGTTTTCACTTGATGAACGCATTGGTAAGTGTAGATTGCAGTTAGGTTTTCAATTTGGGCATTTCTTATCAATTTGAAGAGTCATATGTGATAGTTCATTTTCTGTAGTAAGTAATGCATTTGGATAAAAAGTTTCAGAATATTGCGGACTATGTCCGTGTAAACGTAAAGAGATATGAGTCTCGCCCGAGAAAACCCGGACAGCCACTCGAAATTGGGATTGCCTCGACCAATCTGTGATGTATCGTAAAGTTTATATTCACATACAACTTAATACATCTGTCTCAATACGCACATAGAATAACTCTGAATACAAACAATCTATATATATAAAAGAAAGTCCTTTCTGGGTAGATGATCAACACACAGCCAAAACTACAGGACCTAATAACACAAAAATTCGGGAAAAAATAATTCTTGGGATGAAGAGGCGCACTAAGACGGGGTTTTCAAAAACTCCACCCCTAAGGGGGGTAAAAAGGGGAATAAACTTTTAAAAAATTCCTTAAAAATCGGGTATTATAGTTATGTGACAAATGATAACAAATTTAATGTATTTTTGTATGCTGAATGGAATAGTATCAAGTACGACCTTCAAGCCCGATAGTTCGGGAGAAATTGCATTTTTTTCTAACTTGGCGATGTGTTTGGCGCCAAAACATCAAAATTCTAATAATACAATTGCTTATTTCTAAAAATACATTACAGCAAGTGGAGAAATTCAAACGGTCGATAAAAGGCGAGGGACTTCCTTTCATTGTTATAAGTTAATGTGTCGAAATCTATTCGCGCAAACTGTTAACTATATGTATAAAAGAAAGTACTTTCTGGGGAGATGATCAACGCACAGCCAAAATTACAGGACCTAATAAAACAAAAATTGGGGGGAAAATACTTCTTGGGATGAAGAGACGCACTAAGACGGAATTTTCAAAAACTCCACCCCTAAAGGGGGTAAAAAGGGGAACAATTTTTTTTTAAAATCCTTTAAATCGAGTATTATAGTTATGTGACAAATGATAACATATTTTAATGTATTTTTGTCTGCTGAATCGAATGGTATGAAGTACGTTCTTGTATCTATATAAAACCCTTTTTAACAAATGATAATAATAGTTACTCTCAGAATAATGAGTAATCACACATAATCTTTATCCACAACTCAACAATCACTGAAGCAATGGTTCCAGTCTTTGATCACGTTGTTTTTATCATAAATAACACAACCCACGTTCGAAAGCAACTCTGTTAGTATAATCTTAATTTTAAAAAACATATTAAATTTAACTAGTTTGATTTTTAGCAAAAGAAAAAAATAAAAGCCAATGAATTTTTTAACATGTGTATTAAAATTAATTTAAATAAAAATCTTTCTCACTTCATTTATTTTAATTTCCTCAACCTACGTAAATACATATTTCTGAAAGTAATTTTAGCGAATCTTATTCATTTTTGATCCAATAAAAAAAAATTCGAAAGTTTTATTAATTCACACCGTTTTCTCTACGATGCTACTCCACTCCAATCTTCATTTAAAGAACGATCTCGTTTAAAAACTTCATAATGGCGGAGAAAGAAAATTCAAAAAAAAAAAAAAAAAAGAAAAAGAAAAGGTAATAGGAGAACGACCTAGTTTTCAGGCTTGTATGAAAGTCAATTTCCATCATTTTCTTTTAATTTTTATAATTTTTCTTTATACTGAACGTTGTATGTTCTTTTTAAACTTTCCTCTTAAAAAAAGGTGTTTATCAGTTTTTTTTCTCTGCGTTAAACAGTTTTTATCTCAAGAGGAAATATTATGTTTTACAAAATGTATATACTCTATGTTAAAATAAAGCTTTTTATCAGGTATGCTTTTATTATTATTATTATTATCTTGTATACCTACGATAATTGTTGAGCAGTTTTGAAATGTGTCTAAACTATTACCTTTATGATATACCTAAGGATACAACTTTTTCAAAATAAAATCGATAAAAGCTTATTATAATTTACTATGAATCACTTTTCAATTGGATATAGGTAGCGAATTTCATAGAAATAAGTAACTCTGTAAATATATTTATTTAAATGTCAAATACTTTATATATAGTCCGTCAAACACCATTTTCTATCCCTATTTTTTTTTTTCTGCGGCTTTGCGCACGTAAATAAATGTCATGGATCTACCATAATCTGAGCTCATAATTAAATTGGCATGCTTTGCGAAACATTAATTGCAAAAAAAACTATTATAAATTCTAATAAACATTTACTACATTAATTTTACTGAATTACTCACATCTGTCACCAACTCTTGATATACACCCCGATTATGGAAAATTACCCACACAATCTGAAATATGATTCAATATATATACAGTAGAGTCTCAAAAATCCGAGTCTCACAAGTCCGAGGTTCCGCTTAATTCGAGGTGTCAAAAATAAAGTTCATAGCTTTCGTTCATAAAAATTTTTACGGATTTTTTTTCCTCGCTGAAAGAATGCCAGTTCTTTTCGTTTCTTCCTGTAAGGAATGCAATTGCCGTTTTGAATCACCCACCACCCTTTGTTCTCTTGTTCAGACAGATGGCTAAGAGTTTGGGTTGGTTTGAAGGGGTTTCTAAACTAGTTCTACAAGATATTTGCTTTTCCACTTTCACTTCGGCGCTAGGGGTGTACGTCAAGGTTACTATATCATAAGGTTGAGCCATTTCCCTCTGCAGCCAATAGGGACCCACTCGCTGTTTGACGTCACTCAGCGTGCTCTGATCCGTTTTCCAATTGATTTGAATTAGAAACGCGCTGTTTTTAATTGAAAAATATCAGTCGAAATTTTCATGTGAGAAGAAATTTAAAAATTAAAATATATTCTTTATACATAGGACTTACATCACATCTAAAATTTAAACTATTATCTCTTTTAAATTTGCCGAAATTTGATTGTTAAATTGGCTATCTTTATCATTACATTTCGTTTGCGCCTCAATATGCAAAGTTCATTTTCACAAACATACAAATGCAAAATAGTAATTTTTGTAAATAAAATCTTAAAGACCTACAAGAGCATCAAATTTGATGTTTATATGACTACAGTTAATAATTTTTAGTATAGTATATTTATAATATTTGATTGGTATTTAATTTGAAATCTATAATAATTCTAATATTATTGTAATTTTGACATGTCTTTCATAAAAAAAAGTAAAAAAAATAAAATAATAATAAACACTCAGATTTCAACCTCACACACAGATACACAATATTGAGTTTTGAATGATTAGATTAAAAAGACAAATAAAATAGAAACTTTAATAGGTAAACAGCTGAATATTTAATATTTTTAAACTAAAATATTCATACGATATAATTATAAGATTTAGTGGAAATAAAATTTGAAACTCGGAGTAATATATTTTATAAACACATTCCGAAAAGTTTATATTTAAAATACTATTTTAATACCATATAATAAACATAAATGCACATGCATAATTTAACAAAAATAATAAGGTAAATTATTGCGTGAAAGAGAGTTTTACGTTATTTTTTTTTTCAAATAATATTTAAAATTACATCTTTTTTGAGCGTTTAAAATTTAATTTTAAAAATTAATGTTGTTTCTTCAGATTCCATTCAGATAGTTGATGTGATTGAATATCAAATTGATATATATATATATATATATATATATTAGAATAAAAAGGAGCAGTATTTATAAGGAAGATTTAAAATACAAATAAAAATAGAAACTTTAATTTTTAAATCGCATATTTGCTTAAAACTCACAGATTTATGCGATATAGAAATATTATATTTGAAATTCAGAATAATATACTTTTATAAACAACTTCCAAAAGTGTTACTTCCATAATATTTTAATGCTGTATGATGATAAAATTATATAAAAATATTTTAGGTTTTTACCTTCAGAATAGGCTTTCATTTCAAGCATTTTATTTCATCACAGGGTGCATTTTGAAGACGTATCTTATATGTGCGCTCCATTATTTGCTATTTTTCATTTTACTGTGCAATCAAAGTTGATTGGCTCCACATTTTTGATTTTCTGGCAGCGTATCTCTTTTTTATTTCTGATGAATATCTTTGATTACTATGTCTCAATCGAATGAAAGTTCTTGTTTTCACAAATGTTTTTATTATATTTTTGTGCATATTTGGAAAAACCAGTTAAAGAGCTAAAACCAAGAGATGTTGCACTAACAAAAGCTGGGAAATATCTGCTACTATCTAGCAAAACTGACCGGAAGTCCCTCTTTCTGAGAAGCAATTAAAGCTTCGTGTGAGGCAAAACTGCCCTGGCTGTCACAGAAAATGACAATAAATGTTTACTTCACACTCCCATCTCTTTCAAAGATCGACCAAAGATAACAAGCAATAATAACTCCCTATCTTAGCAAAAAAGATACAGGACTATTTCATTTGAAGGGGAAAAAAATCCCTCTAAATCGCTTTATTCCTAGAAAAAAATACTTTCGCTAATGAAAAATGTTTTATTTTGAAGAAATATGCTCTCATATGACCAAAGAAACGATTTTTTTACAACAGAAATACTATTTTAAATGAGAAAATGCGTACTTTCCCATTGAAAGAATCCTACTTAGCACGCGCAGTGACGTCAGAAAAACCGAAAACTTGATACAAGAACTAAAGGGAAATGGCACCCCCCTGTACTCCGTGACCAGTTGCATTGTAAGTTGCTCTGTCGTTTATTCAAAATCAGCTTTTTTCACATTTTTAAATCGACTATTGTAGAAATGATAGAAGATGAGTAGGAATGTAATGATACAGAAGAAAACAACTCTCTTCCATTAAAAAAAAATCTCTCATAGTGAAAGTTCTGCATCTTTAGAACTGGCTTTAAAATATGTAGAACAGCAAAATGAAGCCTCCGCTGCTGACGTTATGCTTTTTAAGCGGTGAGTAGATATTGCATCTAAAAAGAGAAGTAATGTTTAACACATTACAGCAGCATAAAATGTATTAATTTTTTTTAAATTATAAAGTATGCTGTATATCATTACAAAAGGAATAAAAGTATGTACATTCTTTCACATCCTAACTGAGTAAAATTATAATTGGTAAGAATTTTCTACTTTTTTGGAAAATCCGAGTTTTCAGTAATCCGAGGTGGTGTAAGCCCCAATTACCGCGGATTTGCGAGACTGTAGTGTGTGTATATATATATATATATATATATATAATGTAAGTAAATGATATATAAATAGTCACTTTTACTGAACCAATATGACAAATAATCGATGAACAACAGAATACTAACTTTAATTTCAACTAATACACTTCTAGTAAAAACTATATAACCACAATTTAGCTTACAACAATCCGGCGAGGCCTAATAATACCTTTACCAGCCATATTCCTTTTATATCTCGCTTCATAATAAAAATTAGAACACTGGCTCTTAGCCAAATCTCGCGATTCAAACTATTTACAACTCGCGCATCAAAGTCATGGACAATAATAGAGTGTCAGTTCATTTGATGATCATTTACGTGAAGTGTTTCAACTGAAATCCTACATATATATATATATATATACATATATTTCAACTATCGTACAAAGTTTAAGGGTTGGTACAAGACATTGTACCTATCATTTATTGTATTGGAAACCAGCGTCAGAAATCCATTTATTTTGTCAAAATTACAGGCCGTCTCACTTCAATTCAAAGTCGCGCTTTCGTTCATAACTTTATTAGTAGTGAGGATACTTTAGCGAAATCCTTACAATATGTTTACAATTCATACAAAGATTTTGTTAAAATATCTTCACTGCTGTTAAAGTTATGAACGAAAACACGACTTCGGATTGAAGAGAGACGCCCTGTAATTTTGACTAAATAAATAGATTTTTTACCCTGATTTCTTATACAATAAATGATTTTTACAGTGTCCTGTACCAACCCACCGTAAAAATCATTTATTGTATAAGAATCCAGGGTCAAAAATCCATTTATTTAGTAAGTGCGCTTCACTCCAATCCGAAGTCGTGGTTTCATTCATAATTTCAACGGAGAGAAGATATTTTAACAAAATTTGCAACAGACTCATCTTTGTATGAATTGTAAGGATATTGTGAGGATTTCACTATTAGGTAGCTTTCAATACAAAAAAGTATAAAGCTACCTATTGAAACCGTTCGGAGGAAAGCAATTCCGGAAAATTTCGATATATTTTCACCGATCATGACCCCCAGACCCCAAAACACCCTCCGTTCAAATGTTGATTTATATATGTATATATATATATATATATATATATATATCTGATCTATGTCATATGATATCACTCGTATTTATAAATTAATTTGGATGAAACTAATTGTGTGTATTAAGCTCACCAATGCCTCGATCGAGTTCGTTGGCCAGCGTTGTCCGCCACCTTGAAACAATTACCACGGCCACTGAAAATTTTAAAACTAAAATAAATATACAAAAAATAATAATCCAAATTTATTTTTCTATTAGGTGTGAGGTTTTGATACAAGGATTCCAGAACATTTTTTGTTTTACCTCTATCTTAAAAAATGGCTGAGATAGAGTAGTTTGAAATTCTAGAGGGACTGACATTTTGAAACAAGACAGCACATTACAAAAAAACAACGATTAATTTATAAGTTTTAGTGAACGCGATTTCTCGCAAATTATTTTCTTTCAGTGTTGTAATCATTTTCCCAATCATACGCATAAAACTATGTATTCATATCCGTTAGCGCCAAACTTAGCGACATTTAGCGAAATATCACCAAATTTGACGACCAGGATAAGTTTTCATAAATGATGCCAATTTGGCTATAACTCAATAATTTGGCGAATTTCTTATTCAAATTCAGTATTAACGAATCTTTTGTAAACGGTTTTTTTGCATTTTAGCTTGCTATTTTCGAGTAACAATAGCTAAAATTTTAAAACGAAGATATAGGAAAGTTGCCTTTTCCTCCCGGTACAGGCCGGAAGGACTTTTATTAAAATTATGAACGAAAACACGACTTTTCATTGGAGTGAGACGCCTATAGGACTAATTTTGACTAAATAAATTAATTTCTTACCCTGATTTCCTATACAATAAATGATTGTTACAGTTACACTTTCAAAAAAATAGATAAACCTTAGTAAAATTTACTATGAATAGCTTATGAATGAAATATATGTAGAAATTTTTAGGAAAACGCATGAAAAACTGTGTGTATTTTTATATGAGTATGGAATATTCACCTCCTCAAGAGAGGGAAGATGATGAAGTAGTGGTACCACACTGGCTTGCAAATCAAAGGGTGGCTGCGTCCAGACTGCATCTCGGCTGCATAGGACTTCACAAACAAGGCTAATGTGCCATAGCTTTCCGCTCAATACTGAGCATTAGCGGCGATAGATTACTTCGAGATCCAACCGTCGCAATTGTACCCAGCTCATGAGTACGTAAGGGGCCGGATAGGTTCGGTCCGCAGGGTGGTGTCCATGGTATCATCGCCCCCGGGCACCTCCGGAAGTTCATAGGAACAACCAGAAACCCAAAAACTAGCCAAGGGGCTCTCTCTTGAGAATTGCTATATCCCCTGTCGGAATCGAGAAATTCAAATTCCTTATCTAAATTTTCCAAATGCTGGTTATTCATAAGGTCGAAGAGCATTTATTTTAATATAATATTCATTCCAGCTATAAATTTATTAATCAGATACAGAAATTTGGACTCTTTTATGTCTGCATAAGACAATTTGGGGTTAAATTTGCAATTTAGCTATCGTAGAATACATTTTTAAAAGGGAGTAAATGAAAACATCATCATTTACAGAAACATACACATTTGCGTTTAAAAGAAATTCTATATTAGATGATGTTAGCGGCTATTGTTTTCAAAGTTATTAACTACATATATTGAACTCTCAATTCATGTAAACAGTATCATCGTATTTCATCTGTAAGGTTAACTAAATCCTTATGGAATATTTAATTTAACAACAAAATTTTTCAAACTATACGATACATTTCATGTCGCTTAATCATATATTTTAATTAAGTAAATATAAACATATTCATGTGAAATATAAACATACTTACCTGGTCTTTCATAATCCGTAACTATTTAATATAAGTAAAAGTTTCGAACAAAAAAAATCACACAGAAGTGAACAGTCACAAAAGTTGTTACATTGTAGTTCAGAGCACATATAAACAACCTACTGCTACAAACAAGTTTGAACTTGCCTGGCACTAATTTGAGTGCACGTTGAAAATTTTTATAACTGTACTGAGATTCCTCAACTATTTTCCTTTACAGTTAGCTACATATTTTTTTCCTCAACTGTATTTTGAAAAATTGATTTTTGGCCCGCTAAATCTGCCAAATGCCCCACTGTGCTGCAATAGAAATAAAAAATTAGGAAAATTAGTTCCCCACCACCGTCATTAAAAAAAACCCATTAAACTTTGATTCAATTAATTGACTTTTAAAATTCAAAAATATGATATAAAAGAGTTAATATATTTTTTTTCAGTATGCGTATTTTAAATTAGTTTAAATAAAAAATTTTAGAACTGTCTTTTAATTTTCTCAGCTTACGGGAAACCGGGAAACACTTTTTTTTTTTCAAACTAATTCTAGTGAATCTTATTAATTTTTGATTCAATGAAAGGAAAATCTGGAAGCTTTATAAATTCATCCGGCCATCGCAGCGAAGGTACTCCACTCCAATTTTCATTTAAAATTTCATCTCCTTTAAAAACTTTATAAAGGAAGATAGGTGAAAATGAACGGCCCAGTTTTCTTGGCATGCAGAAAAGTCAATTTCAGCATTTTCTTTTCTTTCCTCTTTCTTTTTTCTTTTCATTGAGCTATCTATGTTCTTTTTAAATTTTCTTCTTGAAAAATAGTGTTTATCAGTTATGGAAGAATTTTTTTGTTTTTTTAATCTCTGTGTTAAAGTGTTTTTATATCAGGTGGATATATTTTGTTTCTTTATGGTGTATATACTTTGCTAAAAAAATGTTTTTATCAAAGTATATTATTTTTTCCTTGGTTTGTATACTTACGGTAATTGCTTAGTTATATTTGAATAAGTGAAAGCTATTAACTTTACGATATACCTGGAGAAACAACTCTGCCAAAAAATGAAGGAAAAACTTAATCTATTTTGCTGCGAATAACTTTTCGATGAATTAAAGTAGGTAGCATGTTTCAGCACATGTGACTGTACGTTGTTCATGGCATTTTACTATCCGCCTGTGTGTCTGTCTGTCTGTCTGTGCTCTAACTCTCGCAAATATACTCGGATTGTCAGGAAATTGTTATACATTATTGAATTTTACTATGTAGTGGTTCGGTTACGAAAAAAATTGAAAATGAAGTTTATTAATAGAAGAATGAAGTGCATGATTCATTTACAGGGACACACAAAAGAATTCTTTTTCATTATGGTGTGTGGGGGGGGGGGGAATCTTTGCGGCGCATTTTATTGATGTTGATATATTTCAAACATAATTAAATTATTATATATTACTGAAGTCGACTATAGCATGCTTTTATCGGAGTATACAATTAGTTGCATTTATAGTTCAATTAGGGATATACAAAATAATTCCTTTACATTGTGAACTATGGACAAAAATCGTTTGCGGTGCATTTCGAACATGTTATTAAACTTGAAACATAATGAAACTTAAAAGGATCACTAAGGTTCAATACAACTTCTTTTGTATAGATTATCGAGTGCGTAGGATTTATCGTTCATTTACAGGGACGCACAAGAGAATTCGGTTAAAGGACAGACTATGATAGGTAATTTCTAGAAGTGCTCTTTCCGCTGTGATATGCAATTTTATGTAATTTTTAGTGTATTACGTGTATTCAGTATATATAATTGTTATATAGATTTTTGTTTTAATATTGCGTTATTGGTCATATTTATTTGTAAGAACAAAAATTTCCGTCTTGAATAGCGGAAAATGTCGATCTTGCAAACAGGGAATACAAAAAGTTTTATGAAAAAAACAGAGAATATATATATTATATACGACAACTTAGATTCCCGTCCATTTTCCGTTTTTTTTTACTGATTTTTTTTTATTTTTTGCAGTGAAGACAATGAATAGGGAGACAGAAAAACATAACATTTTATACCCAGTAGAAACTGAAACGCGGACAGCACAAAATTGAACTTTTTCCAGCAAAAAGCGCAAAATCCGCTCAAAACTTACGAGCGGACATAGATACAGAAAACGCAGAACCAAACTGCATAACCTCTTTTATTGAAAATCGATTATAAATACCAGACACATGCATACAGCGAGAGAACAAAATATCCTTTATTGGCAGAATTTTGTAAACACAGTTAACTGTACCTCCATACGGTAGATAAAACAAATCAAACCTTTAAAATTGGGTTTATTATTATTAGTAGTAGTAGTATTGTTCAAAATTATTTTCTCTTTGTGAATACAAAAATTGTTTTATTAATTTTTCATGATTTGAAGACCGGTATTTATTGTTAAGCGTTTATATATATATATATATATATATATATACGTATGTATATGTATGTGTGTGTGTTTGTGTGTAATTTGAAATTCTTGATATTTCGAGTTGTTTAATTTTTCTATGATTTCGTCGCCATAACTTTTCAACCAACACATAAAATCAAACACCAAAAACACTTTAAAAAAAACCATTAAAACATTCGTCGCAAAATTGCCAATTATAAGAGAACATTCAGACACTGTTAAAAAATTGCAGCAAACTGTCCAGTCATTCGACCATTTTCATAGATAACGATTGTTTAATCGTAATTTTAATTGATACTGACCGTAAACAGGTCAATAAAATAGTCATAATGCATTCAAAATCATGGTCAAGTAACCGTTACTTGAAAAAAAACAATCAAGCGACTAGACAGTATATTGCAGATTTTTAACAGTGTAAGTAATAAATACTCATATTTTTAACACTTTCCAAAATAGTTGTAAACACATTCCAACATAGTTAAACAGTGTTTATGAATTTGGTTTCTCTTTTCGTCTGTCTGCTCCAACTAGCGTAAATGTGCTCGAATTGCCTTGTAATTGATATATATTATTTAAGTTTACCTTGGCATGGTCGGTATCGAAAAAGAAGTTCGTAGCTTGTAGCATTTATAGTTCGCTGACAGGGACACTCAACAGAATTCCGTTACATTATGGTCTATGGAAAAAACTCATTTGCAGCGTATTTTAATAATGTTACATTATTTCAAACATATTGAAATTGTTATACATCAAATGAGGTGAATTACAAAATGCTTAGTATAGAATATGGTCTGCATAGCATTTATCGTTCATTAATAAGGACACACAAAATAATGCGGTTACAGTATTGTCTATGAGCAATGATTGCTGAAAGTGCGCTTTCAATTGTGGTATGCGTTTTTAAAAGTAACTATTTTTTTGTATATTACATGGTGTGTATAAATTCTATGCATCACATACAAGGTTGAGCGAAAGAATTCGAGTACATTTCCGCTTGTTCACGGATATTGCTGAAGGGTGATTTTTAACAGTGTTATGCGTTTCCTAACAGAATTAAATGTTTGAATACTATGTAATATATATATATATATATATATATATATATATATATATATCATATACAGAACTGCACAAAAGAATTCGGATATTTTTCTGACTCTAGATGTTAATTGCTGAAAATGGGTTTTCAAATGTTTTATGCATTTCCATATTGTTTATTTAGACATCATTTTTCACCTAATTAAACGGTGAAGTTTTGTTGTATCCAAATATAGTAGTACGTGCAATATTGTGTACGCTCTCTTGGCACTAATCAACAGACATTTGATACAACCCCTCATATTTTTTGCTTCTTTTTGGGAACAACGGATTTCGAGCTTATTCTATCGACGATAATTTTCAGAATTTTCAACCTATGATTTTGAGACTTTCACAAAAGTTGCTCTATCTACTTAGCTAATACATTATGCATATTATATTTTGATTGCATTCGCGCATGCGCAGTGAAACAATTTTTAGTAAACCTGCTCATTTTTCATCTAATTTTTATTATTTTTAATTCTGATTACGGAGTATTATGTACAATGTTGTTTGTCATATGTTCTGAAAAGAACTTCTTTTTATATTAAAAACATTTATATTAAAAACATTTATATTAAAAACAAATTATAAGCAAAAAACTAGGCAAAATTTGGGACTGTTTTTATAAAGACCTTAATTTCTCTACGAGTATACATGCTATTCTCATAAAAATGAACACAGTATATTACAATAAGCCACTTATTAATAATCTCGAGTTTGTATGCCTTTGCTACATTAGTTTTTACAGGGTTATCCAAAAGATATTCGTTATTTTTCAATTTGTTGACAGTCCCCTATGGGGTTTCGGGAAAAAAATCTTCGCGGAAATATATAACCTATACTATACTGTTTACACACCTGCAGTTTCAGGTTAATTCCTCATGTATATTTCTAGATGGTTAACAAAACGTCTAAAATCGCAAGTGACCAGTCACCTTTGACAATATAGTGTATTCACCTGTTTATTTATCTGTTTTTTTTTTTTTTTTTTTTTTAATTCTAAATGGAGTTTCTTAGCCTGAAACAAAAAATGTATGATTAAAGAAAGGGAAAATGCAGAAAAATAGTAATAATGCAATATTTTTATAACAAAAAATTTTATTCAAAAAATTTCTCATAGCATATTGCGATATTAATAGTCCGGAAAATAAATACTGGTATAATCTTTAGATACAATATACCTGAATATTTGCATTTTGTATAGCAACTTTAAAATTTTTAAACTAAAAATAATTTTCACAAAATTTAAAGACATAATCGGACCCGAAAGGGAAAATAATAAGAAATAAAAGAGATTTTATGTTACCACATGCCCGCCATTTTCGTACACAGAAAAAAAAAATTAAATGTAAGCAGAAAAATTGTAACATTATCTCATATGTAAGGCTTAAAAATATGAAGCATCATATAAGTAATGGAATATATATAATACATTTCTTGTTAAAAATTCTAAATTTCTTTGAAATTATTTAATAACGGTTTTTAAAGGGAAACACCATTAAATCATTCATTAAAGCCTGTTTTGTTACCTCAACGTATTTTTGCTAAACAACATACTAGAAAACAAAAGAAACCATATTAAAAGTTTAATAAATTCGCTATATACCCTAAAACCTTTTCAAACTTTCATTTTAAAAGACATTCTTTTAAAAATCCTTTAAAAGCAATGCAAGTATGTAAAAAAATAAATAATAAAAATAAAAGAACAAATAGTAAAGGGGAAGAACTTCCTTTAGATGTGGGTGAAATTTTCTTTTTCCTTTTTTTTTTTTTTATCCCGACTTCTATCATTTTCTTTAGCTGAATTCTTCCGCATCTCTTTTTTCCGTACGTAAAGAAAATTTATCAGGTCGAGCGCAGAAAGGCACCGAAGCATTATTCTCTGACGCAAACTTTTTGCGCACTTCTTTTATAAATTTGATTTTTTAAACTCAGTTTATGTAAATTCATACCTCTATTCCTATTAAAAGTATATGCGTACATAACATACTTTTTAAAAAGAATAAAATATACAGGATATCTCCTAAATCCTTTCATAGTTAAAAAAATTCATTAAAAAATTCAACAAATTGTCGTATAGAAGTGTGGTTTTCGCCATAAGTTTTGGGAAATAGAAGGAATATTTTAAGTAAAAACCTATTCAACGAAACGTTAAACTTTTTTTTGTTTGCTTTTCCACAAACGTAAGACATTTTAGCAAATATTATGGTGCAAGCGGCACTATAGTATGACAATTTGTTATTTTTTTCTACGAATTTTTGAGAGATTTGGAGGTATTTATGTGACACTCTGTAAATACAAAAGTTGTCTACTAATAGAACCTAGGAACAAGCGGAACCGCAGGTCTTTTCAATACTGCTTGGAAGGGTAATGAACCCGATTACGGAAGATTCCACCGATAAAATTTAAAAGCGAAATTCAATAAGCTTAAGACACACAAAAAAGGGGTTCAGGATGGCCGAGTTATTTAACACATCGGAGTATATACATATGTATATACAGGGTACAACAGCAAAAACGCCACAACTAAAGTGCGATAATGCATGTCAAATAAAAGACACTACTATCCGAACTTAAATTTTAAAATGATGAAAATATTTAGTGAAATATTTGACAAATTAACTTTGTTTTTTTGGAAAATATGATAGCATCGCTAAATGTGGATCCTGATTTTGCCAGTGGCATATGTATTATCAGACACATCTTGAAATACCTCACTTCATATAAACTCAGAATTTTATTCTTGTTAAAACTATGCGTACATAATATAATTTTTAAAAATGAACAATATACAAATGTAAAACTAATCCATGTATGTATACAGAGGGAGTAATATCAATAATATTGCAAAATGAGGAATGATAATAAGTGCCAAGCCGAACGTAACAATAAATTAATGAAGCTATTTTACTAAATTTTCTACAAATTAACTTTGTTTTGTGGGAAATGTGATAGTATCGTGGGAAATGCTAGATGTAAACCCTTTTTTGTTCAGTGGCATATCTACTATCAGACAAATCTTGAAATGCCTCACTTAATGTAAATTCATATCTTCATTCTTGTTGAAAACATGCTTGCAAAATATACATTTTAAAAATGAACAATATACAAATGCAAAAGTAATCCATACATGTATATACAGGGCGTAACAAAAACAATTTCGCAACATTAATGTGAGAAAACAGAAGTAAAGCAAAGACACGACATGCCGAACGTAACTTTAAAAATAACGAAGATATTTAACGATTTTTTTTTTTTAATTAACTTTTCTTGGTGTGAAATGTGATGATAATATCACGGAAATTGCTAGAGGCTCACTCGCTGATCTCTTAAACAATAACAGTGTGTCATGACGTATACATACCATACAGTGTACATATCATACATACAGTTATGACCTTCTTTTCTGTTACACTAAGTAAATCTTGAAAAATGCTCTTAAAAGATGTTGGAAAAAACACGAATAAAATGAATCGACTTAAAATCGTTGTTTCAGTGGGACAGCAGAACATTATTGGTCGATGACAACAAGTGTGAGGGTAAGATATGATCACAAAAATAACTTCTAACAATATGACTATAAAACCGATGCTATGCATGTTAAACATAAATTATATTTAATTCATTAAATCGATTTACATAAAGAAATATAAAATATCACAAGCAATATAAGGTCAAAAAAATTATTATCATAGATTCTGTAACTGAATTCCGAAATCAAATGAAGGTTGAAATTAATTGAAGACTGGCTGTTATGGCTTACAGTGCAGATACAATATTAAAAGCTTTCTCGTCCAATAAAACCCTTACTCCCAAGGCTGCCTGATTAAAGATTTTCCAGAAAATCTAAGAAAACAAGCTAATTAAAGGATCGACATGCGACCAATTCAATAAGCGTACAGTGTTAAAAAATTACTTTAAAATACAGAAATTTTTCCTTAAAATTTTACAGAGTACTTTCAATTTTCTAAAAAAACAGTACTATTTCCGTAAATGAAATTTTCAACTTCCAAATTCGTAAAAATTCAGGAAGTTTCTCGTAAATTTTAATTAACATTTCCGTATTGCTTTCAAAACAATACAATTTTTGTCAATGATATTTAGAAGTCACTGTGTTTGGAATGCGAAGTAATTGATTGTTGTATATACTTGTTTTATATTGAAAATAGTTCCCATGAAATTTCAATATTGCACAAATATTGGCTTTATATTAGAAATATTTCCAAAGGAACGCAAAATATTAACTCTCGATTACAAATACGTTTAATGAAGCAAGGAAATATTTCCAATGAAACGCCAATATTGGCTAAATGTTTGTTTTACGTTGTAAAAATATTTCCATTAAAACCAATAAAATTTATGGCTCCATCTATAGAACGTACATTAAAACAACACGCAATAATATTTTTCTTTCCTTTTTAAATAAGAAGCTAACATATTTTTATGACAATTTAAAAAAGTTAAAATCTAATTACTTTTTTTTTTATCTGCAGCAGTTCAAAAGGAAATATTATAGCTTCTTTTATTATTATTAGTTTGACTTATCAATCACAAGGTATTAAAAAAATAAAGACTCTAAAAATAGAATTACACACACACACACACACACACACACACACACATATATATATATATATATATATATATATATATATATATATATTAATCCATTCAATTTAACTGTATCGTGCACAAAAAATTTCAGAATATCTCAAACATAATAATTTAATTTTTTATAAAATTCTTGTGTATCTATCTAAGTTATAGTAAGCAATAACTAAAATGTATTTTAGTACCATGCAGCAAATGCTTCTTCTTAGTACAGTTATAGTTTTCATTGGAATTTATAATTCATCATTAAACAAATAATTTTAAAAAGTACATGTTTGAAAAAAATAATCTTGCAAAAAAAGAAGCAATTCTTACCTTACTCTTAATACAATTTTTATGCGTGTAATACATAATAGGCTAAAATTTAGCTTATACAACGCATGAAATAAAAAAGACAAATCTTTAAAATTATGGAAAGAAAATATAAACGTTCAGATTTATACTCAGTTATGGGAAATCATTTATCTCTACTGAAATCACTTTTCTTTTTTTTTTTCCATGTATGTCATAAAATGCATCTAAAATAAGTGACGATATTTGAAAAAGCGGTTTGTATAATAGCAGCTGAGGGTCATGGCTATTGGATAATTGAATTATAGGTTTGTCTTTGATGAATGATTTTTTGTCCTATAAAGATCTTTTTAATGGAAATGTTTAATCACGAAGTATGTAAAAAGCAATAAATTTGTGAAACAGTTTCTGAAATTTGAGGAAATAATTCGTTAAAATACGGAAATGGCACAGGCAGATTGCCAGTACAATTTTGGTGTTTCAAAAAAAAAAAAAAAAAAAAAAAAAAAAACTGCAGTGCACTAATGAGCATCTACAGTTAACGAACCGTTGACACGCTTTTGTGTAAAAGGCTACAAAAATCCTGGTTTTTAATTTTGAATCAACATAAAAAAGAAAGAAGATTCTGTTTTTGGCAATTATGTATGTATGTAATATCCACAATTTTCTCAACAACCACTGAACGGATTTGAATGTAAGTTTTTACACTACAATTGTAGTTAAACAGGAAAGGTTTTAAGATTAAAAAAGAAAAAAAAAAGTTGTATCGCGTATAGTTTTTTTTTTTTTTTTTTTTTTCCGAGAGGTCAAATATTTAAATTCATGATTGTTTACTGTGTATCAAATGTGTGTTATGATAGAAACTAGAGTGACTTTATAAATATGAGAGTAACGATATACAAAAAATAAAATTCAATTGGTCGGGAAAATTTTGCCCACAAACATTGTGCGGCTGCAATTATCGCCAGTTATTTTGTTGTTTATTTGCCTCATTCGTCTAATCGAATTTGTCTAAGAAAGTATTTCCAAGCTCTTGATTATAGGTTGCCAGAGTTAGGATACAAACTTTTAACCTGAGCTTATGCGAAGTGTCTATATATGTCGCCACTCTCTTATTTAGAAAGGCACTCTACTGGCATCAACATAGACGATAACAAATGTTGACATTAAAAACACTCTGTTGCGCCAGCTACTCCCGCTAAAATGCTCTGGTGCGCAATAAATTAAAAAACAGGCAACATTTTAATAACATGAGTGTTTTTGGTTAATCTTTCTACAGTTCTTTATGCATAATAAAAAAAAATTTGCCCTATGATGCGGTATTTCAGTTTTGCTTTTTATACGAAGTAAAGAAAATAAATCGGTCAAGTGCGATTATAACTCGCTTTCAAAGGGCTCCACACATTAAATTTATTAATTACTATTTATTATTTAACAAACTCCTAATACCCCCAATTTTTTCATAATTTTAGTTTCAGTAGATTCGGAAATATTGAGGGGAGGAACATATTTTTGCAGTATACTTTCGACGATATCTCTGAAAATATAATACCAAAATTAAAACAAATACATTTTTGCGTTCGGTGTTACGAAATCTTTCGAACGATACTCTACACGATACATAAAATAATTTTTTTTAGTAACTTAATTAATATATCTGCTAATTACCGACAATTATTTTCGAAAATCATTATCAAATATCCTTGAATGATTCTGCGTCATCAGTAGATATCTCGAGCGCCCGTCAACTCCCCCGCTGACCGCCCATAATGTAAAGTTTGTGTATAACAGAAAAATGCGTGTTTCTCAAAAACTATAGGATCTAGGTAAATCGCTATAGTTTACCTGCAAGGTTTAAATAAACTCCTACTACCAATTTTTTCATAATTTTAGTTTCGGTAGATTCGGAAATAGAGGGTGGAAGGGGGATATATTTTTGCAGTGTATTATATTTTCATTAATATCGCCGAAAATTCGACGAAATATCTGAAAATATAATGTCTAAAACTAAAACAAATGTATTTTTGAGTTCAATATTACGAGATAATTCACATGATACCCCACACGATATACAACGAGAATTTTTTTTTCAAGTAATTTAATTGCACCCCCTAAATTTTTCCTTAACATATTTGTGAATGGCTAATAATCTGGAAATATGTGGGTAAAAAGGCTTTATAACTTCCCCAATTTTGAACTTTCCACGTCCCATAGTTTATGACTAAAGGGGCTCTGACAGACGGACATACAGACACAGGAGTGATCTTATAACTTTTGAAATACGGAACCCTAAAAAATATTTTAAAACAAATTGTAAATCAATCATAGACCACTATTGTTTTTATTGGCTATTTATTAGCCAATATTGACAATATTATTATAAAATATTGACTCAAATTATTTTTTTAAAAATTCCACTATTGGTAAGACATATTCCGCCACTTCACTGCCAATAAGCTCCTTGTAAATCAAATCATGTTTCATAAAAAAAAAAAAAAAAACATATGTTATTATATAAATATCTGAGTGAACTGTTTCAGCTGAGTGTCGTCCAGGTTTCTCAACTGGTAGAGCATTTGCAATTTAATCCAGATATTCTGGGTTTGAATCTTAGGCTGGACTGGACACTTTATCATTTAGTTGGAAAAATTACAACATATCATTTTTTTTACCAATCAGTATTCTCGTATTAAAAATAATAAATAGTAAATGAAACTTTTGTGCAATATTTGCGTTTCGTTGCATATACTTCTGTTGTATGGCTAATATATTTAATCAATGTTAGTATTTCATAGGAAGTATTTATGATTAATGCAATATTCGTTTCCAATGTAACCAGTTTTGGGTTCTACTAATATTGTCTGTAGATGTAGTAATTTAAACAATTGCACTTTTTCCATTTATGTATCGTCATTTTCACAAACAAACCCCATAAAATTAAAAATGTATTTCCATCAATCGAATAATAAATATCCCCAAATTATTAGGTGAGGAATTATATTTAAATGGAAATTGATACGTTATTCTAGTATTTTTATCACCTTATCCATGAACACAGATAAAACTGTTCATGTTCAATGTCATTTCTCGATTTTGCTTTTATGAATTTTATCATGAGGAGATCTCGAAGTTGTTTAAATATTTTCAACCAAACAGGCAAAATAAACCAAAAGTTAGTACACCGTTGACATGCTTTCTGTATAATAAGTTTCCACAATCCTGCATTTCAGTGTTTTTCTTCACTTCACCCGATATACAAATTTATGAAATGAATTAAAATGAATAAAAAAAATCGATCACGAAGTGAATATGTATTATTATTTTTTTTTTACTTTATAAAAAAAATATTTTTCATATGACAGTGGATTTAAGTTTCGCTTTTTATACCAAGCAAGCAAAATTACTCGAAAACTGAAATTTTTTTTTCATTGACAGATTTCGGTTTAGTGCCAAACTACCATATTTTATGATCTATCTGATGTTATGATTAATATTCCGTAATCAAACACATATCGAAATGGCATATTTCAGGAAATGTAATTTGTCGCAAAAATGCTGTATAAAATTTTTAGTGTAATTCATATTTATTTAAAAGATATTGTATCCATGATGGCAACGAGTAGAAGTGGACCCAATTACGGAAAATTAATGTAAAATATAAAAACCGAAAAAAATCGCTTTTTAATGTGCTCTGGAGAATCAATTGCAAGTTATCACAATTCCTTTGTCACTAGTTGCTATTCATTATTGTAGAAAACAAATGTTCATAGTTGAGATGGAGTAAAACAGTTCATGCTGGAAAACTATTTAAAATAACCATAAAAAGTCACAAAATTGATATACAGATTTTAGACGTTTCATTTGAAACTACATTGTTTCTCTTATTCGATGACGTAAAACTTGAAATTATGCAATGTTTAGAAGTGATATAAGAACAATAAAAGCGAAATCCATAACGCCGGTCGTTGCCACCATCTTCTAAATTTCTGAAAATAGCTATTGATTTTTGGAAGTCGTCCAAATATGAATTACAAATTTTTGGAGACGGCCGAAGAGTCCAAAATGAAAGAAATAGGACTTATCAGCTAATAATAAATGAATAAACCCATACATATATAAATTTAAAATTAAAAAGAGAACTATAAAATGTTTGTGTGTGTGTGTGCAGTTTTTAAACGAGACCACTGTACATAGAGATACGAGATTTGGACAGAAAGGTACCTACATGTTTGCAATTGTTCACCTGAAAGCCACTTTTTTCATTTTTGATTAGATGTTTAAATTATTAATTACGTAAAGGAACTTTTATTTTCTCTAACTGTAAAGCTTGCTTTTTCTAGAACTCCTGCAAGAATCTAGGTAAAATTTCATTCGTTAAAAAGAAAAACCGCGGAACGAATTTGGACACCATCCAACACCCAGTTACTATAACAGCAATGGCAACAAATACAGTAGAAGGTTAAAGTTGGACGTAGAGTTTTGTTAAAGACGCGGACGAATACGAAAAAAACGCGTTTTTAGTGTCAGAGAACGCTGAAAATTAATACAATTCAAAGAATCATAACTAGGTGAGTTTAAGTCGTAAAATAATGGAATTTTTACTGTTTTATTGGTTAGAGCGTGGACAAGGTTCTTTTAAATAGGTTATTGGGCATAGAGACCGTAGATAAATTTAAATTTCGTAGCTTAAAAAAAATAACTATTTTGACGTACATAATTTTTTATATGATAACAACATTTGAAAGATTGTTTGGAATTGGAACTATACTTCTAACACTAACGGTTTAGGAATTAGCTATTAGTAAATAATGAGAAGGGACATCGTGTATAATTCCATTAGAAAAATCGTAATAATTTGTCGTTACTTTTTAAATCAAATTGCAATTTGCATATAAACTAATATTTTGGAGATAAATATCAAACATTTTCTAATACTTTATCAGCTTTATAAAATTTAAACACCCTTGGTTATATCACACATTCAGATATACCGTGTTTTTTCCGTGTCTTCTAGTATGCGCGATACAACGAAGGATTAGTGCGATTGAATGAATCTAGATCTCTTTCATATATTTTATTCAGGGTGCGTATGATCTTTACTTTTGAACTCCACTATTTCCAAAAAGTAACTTTCACTTTCTTTTTCTTCGTAGAAAATTCACAAAATCTTACAAAATGCACCAATTAAATAAGGCAAATACATCAATTCTTAAATAGTGATACTAAAATGAAATGCTCGTAAGCACCCTGTTATTAATCTATCCCATGTTATATGAAAGGGTTATCTCGTCTCTTCAGTAATCATGTTTTTTTTAATTAATTTTTGAAAAAACAAGAAAGAAAAATCATGCGCTAAGCATAGATTATGAAAGAGCTTCCAACACATTCAAAATAGTGTAACAAAACTTCACCATTTAATAAGGTAAAAGATGATGTCTACACTGCAAAATAAAGTGTTGATTTTACTGTATAATACTGGCAGCTGGGTTGCCAGTATTAGACTGTAAAATCAACACTTTTTTTTTGCAGTGTAAGTAAGCAATTTGAAATTTGAAAACCCAATGCCAGAAATTACCGTCAGGAAAATATCCGAATTATTTTGTGCTTCCTTTGAAAGGATCTGTAGATTTGTATATATACTACATAGTATTCTAAAATTTACTATAGTTAGAAAACGCATACTACAGTTAAAATTTCTCCTGCAGGATATTTCGCCAATATAAGGAAGTGTACTAAAGATCTTTTTTGGAGCCCTGTAAATCTATATAATTGATATACACCGAATAATATACAAAAAATGAATTAAATTTAAAAACGCGTACCACAATTGAAAACGCACTTCCAGCAATTGTTATTCAATTTTTATTGATAGACAGTACTATAACCGAATTGTTCTGCGTGTCCCTATAAGTGAACGATGCACACCTTATTCTATAGTAAGCATCTCGTAGTGAACCTTGGTGATATATATCAATTTCAATATATTTCCGGGCAGTTCCTGCAATAAATATTGCAGGAACTGCCCGGAAACTCAGATCATACCGAGACACATCTTCGAGTGCCCATCCATTACCGCAGATATCTTAAAACTTGGCTGTTTACCACTGATGGATCCATTTCGGGAGATCCTGTACAGTTCTGAAGCACCAAGGCTGGCGGCAGTGGCCCTCCGGACTTTCGACAATATCTGAGGCTTTCTTTCTTAATATTTTGCATATCCATGAACACGATAACAACAACAATATGTTTGAAATAGTGTAACATTATTAAAGCACACCGCAAACGATTTTCTCCCATAAAAGCGTAATGTAACGGAATTCTTTTGAATGTCGCTGTAAATAATATCACTATAAATACTACACACTTTATTTTCAATACTGAACAAGCCATAGTAAACCTCAATAACATATATCAATTGCATGGCAATCTGAGTATATTTACGGACAGATGGCAGACAGACAAACTGAATTTATAAACACTTTTCAACTATGCTGGAAAGTGTTAAAAAAAAAAGCTCAAATTCAAATCGCAGTGAGATACGGAGTTAAAGAATAGTAGAAAATATATAGAACTATTTGCTCTGTTTAGAATAAACATCTGTTAAAAATTTTATTTTACTTCATTTTATTTTATTATTTTTATTATTTTTATTTTGTAGTGATGATTCTAGGTGAAATACGTTAATGTGTCAATGTAATAAAATTACATTCTTTTTTTTTTCAAAGAAGATGAAAATATAAATATCTTACATGCTTATGAAAATAAAAAGGATTTCAATAAACCTTTCTACGATTATTAAAACACTTTTGAAAGAAACTGGAATAATAAAAAAAAACTATTACATTGAGGCGTAAAAAGCGTTTATTCAAGCAAAATACATTTCAATAACTTATTTTTTTTCTTTTAATATGAAAGAGAGATTTAGATGTCGACGATTCTAGGATGAAGTAAAATGAAATCCCAGGAGAAATTTTAATCTTCAGAACATGTGGACTGAAATCTTTTTATTCGACTTCAATACATCTATTCGAAACGAGTTATGAAAGAATTGAAGAGGAAAATATATTTGGAAATTGTTTAGTGTATGTACAATCAAAATGCTCATAGCTTATGTCAACGTGCATAGCCAAATATTCAAGAATATTCCTCGTATTCAATAGTGAATAGTAGCCGAGTTTGTACCCCTTTGCTTATTTTTATGTGCAACTCAGTTCAGTTTGGGAATCGTTTCAAAATATCAATACACGTGGTAAACCTATTCCTCTACTAAGTAATTAGTTCTTTAGAATAAGTTCTTTTTGAATCCTAAGCTTAATTTGAATTTGAAAAATTTATCAAAAGTGGTCCAAACGATTTTTACATGCGATACATATAACTTATTAAACAGAACAACGTCATAATTGAAATGTTGATTCGAGCGTTAATCAGCGATATGCATCACATTTAAAAATCGTTGAACACATATAAGCACTGACTCCCGATAATAGAGACTTCCTAGGAAGGGCAATTCTTGTCCACACTATCTGATGTTCGCACTAAACGTCCAAAAGAAAGAAAAAAAATTCTCTTGCATTGAATAAAAAAAAAATTATTTTTTACAGAAATTAAATAGTTTACCAAATTTAGGCTAAAAGGAACAAACTTTTCTACAATTTAGTAATTTTACTGAAAAAGAAAGTTAATGACAATTTGCTAATACAAAAGAATAAGTTACTCAATAGAAAGGTAATGGGCAAAGTAGATTGATGTACTTGCACAATTTTATTTTATTTAATTAAAGTAATCTCTCATTTTTGTTTGAGATAGATCAACAAATGATCTTTTTAGGTCTTCCAGATTCGTTCGGGATGGCTCAGTTGGCAGAGCATTAGCGGATTTAGTCAAGAGATCTCTGGTTCGAAACTTGACCCGGATATTTTTCGCCAAGTTGGAAAATTACAACTAATATGATTTACAGTGGAACTCCAGATATACGTTACTTGAGTTTTACGTTTCCCTTAGTTATACGTTTCAACTCAGTGGTCCCGGCCGCCTACCATTAAAAATTAGCTGAGTTATACGTTTTGAGTTATACATTTCCCTCAGTTATACGTTACGTTTTTGTGTCCCCGGACGAAATTTTGTCTCATTTATACATTTTGTAACCGGAAACACCGACGACGCGTCAGATGAGCCTGATTTGAAAAATCCCACTCAAACTTCGGGGCTGCTCCGAGAGCTTTTCACGTAGTAAAGAGCTTCGTCAACAGTAAACGCAGTAACGATAAGGCGGCTGCATGATTAACAGAAATGCAAAGTGTTCTGTTCAATGTGTGATCAAATGTGTTCAAAATGTTCAATGTGTGTTCAATTCTGTTCAATGTCGGCTCCGCCGGAAAGAAGCAATCGGGGATTGGTAATTATTTCAATAAGATTCATTGAACTACTGAAATGTATTTTGATAGATTTACATGCCAAGGCGATTTCAATGATTTCTTTTAAGTACTCTATGTGTATTAAAAATAATTTTAATCAAGCTTTTATGTTAAAAATAACATCATGTGTACTTTTATTATGTACCTTTTTTCTACTCTGTTCCATTTCCGAAAATGTATGTCATGGGTGCAGTAATACTTAGGAAACTTCCGTTTTCGAAATAAAAAGTAACTGAACGCCTCAGCCGCATAAAGTTTTCACGATATATTTAAAAAAAGGTTCCGGTAGACCATTAATTTAGTTATACGTTTTACTGAGTTATACGTTTGTTGTCCGGTCACGAGCAAAACGTATAAATGGAGTTCCACTGTATTTACCAATTAGAATAACTGTGTTAAAATTAATCTAGTGTAATTACGTATCCAGCGTTGACTGGAGTTCCATTACTTGCGATTTATTTTGTTGAGCTGATTCATATATAAGTCCAGATGCTATGATCAATAAGGTTAACTGGGTGAATTGGGTCATTCAGATTCGTACGGGATGGCTCAGTTGGCAGAGCATTGACAGCTAGAACTAAGTGATCCCTGGTTCGAATCCTGGCCCGGACATTTTTCACCCAGTTGGAAAATTACAACTCAAATAGCCTTTTTACCAGACGATTTTTCAGTTTTGCGACACACTTGAAAATTCGATCTGTTAAATCACATTTTGATTGGTACTGCGAATCAGCCGTTAGCAATTTTTGAACCTATGACGTTTATGGAGAAGGGATGTTTTCTCTCTCTTCATCCCTGTCACTGACAATTTCTTGATCACTCAAGAACCAAAGTTACTCCAAAGTTTCTTTTGAAGAAATAATGTATAAAACTTGTTTCGATTCTACCCGGTCAATGTGTGAAAAATTGTTCGTATTATCCGATGGGTAGTGCGCATTAAGCGACGTCCTTAATATCAAATACAAACAGAAAATGATGAAGAAAATTAATTTGTTCTCATTAAAAATAGATATGCCTAACAAATGAAGATGCATTAACGTGTGTTCACTGTATTCTTGAATATCTGGCAATAAACATTAAAAGGAGCTATCAGCAAAATACTATCATTTTCACTCTGTACTGAACAATTCCTAAGTATATTTCCCTCTCTCAGTTCCCTCATAACTCGTTTCGAATAGATATTTTGAAGTCGGATAAAAAGATGCCAGTCCACATATTCCGAAAATTAAAATTCATCTGAGAATATTTTTAAATTGTTTCGTATTAGAATAGTCAGCATCTAAATCTGTCTCTGAGGTTGAAAAAAATAGTTATTGAAATACATTTTGCTTGAATAACGTTTATATTCTTCAGTCTAATCAATTTTCACTCCCGTTCCTTTCAAAGGGTTTTAGTAATCATAGAAGGACTTATTCAAATTGAAAATTTTCACGTTTATTCTTTTAATTTGTATACACCAACGGTGATTGGTTCTATTTCAAACATGCATCAAAATGCAGGTATATGGATTAAATAATGTTTAAGAGCCGAAATAACATGAACCCCCTCTCAGGTTAATGTTAAACCAATGTCAACGTTCTTTTCAAACTTCCTGCAAGCGTTTCAATATTTTTAAAAGTTTTCTTTTTTTCTGCATAGCACACCTAAAATCGATGTCTAACCGGGTATCTTCGTACTTTTCGATCTTGGTTGCAGTTTTTTTCCTTCTGAGGGCACCTTCGGTTTCAATTCGTGCACCGGTTCCGAAATGTTACTGGCGTTGGCTCTTATTTAACAAAACTTTCCTATTGTTGCTTTTGTTAGTCTTTTTTGTTAAGTTTGTTCCAATAGAAAAATACAGTAAAATGCTTCGTAAAATATTTATGCGTTCCAAATTGATGATTCCAGTTTAATATAGAAATTTCATTCTAAAATAGGATCTGATCAAATGTAGGGTATTCCGACCAGTTATTGAACAGCGCCCAGTGAATAAACAATTAGTTATTATTTTAATAGAATAAGGTTTGAAAAACTCCTCACTAGTTAAATATCATGCTGGGTTTTAAACAACCCGCAATTCAGTAAAAACCTGTTATAAGTTATTTATACAAGTTGTAAAATAAATAACATAATATGAAACTTAAGTCTTTTTAAATTGCTGCCTGTCCATTCATTCACTGAAAATTTTTGCGTTCATTCACTGGTAAGAACTGTTCATTTACTTGGTTTTTGTAATAGTTTTTTATTAAGACACTCCTAACATCACAAACAAAGGAAATGTAAACTTTATTCTATTACTAGCTAACCCGCCCGGCGTTTCCCGGGCCCGAGATAATAACAATCTGTTTTATACAAATATGACTGAAATCTGTAAGGCTATCGAAGTAAAGTCGAATGCACCAAACCCCATTAAAATCGGGCCCATAGAACCAGAGATACTCCTATTGTTCCACCTTCCACCGCCACGGGGCGCAATCTATTCTGAAAGAGGCCTTTTCAAAACACTCGACCCAACCAAACTTCCAAGTAGAATTGAAGTTTAACTACAGATAAACATTGCCAAAATAGAGGAAATTGCGAAAGTGGGTTACGCAAACAATCGGTTTCGAAAGGGTTAATGCAGATATATTTTTTATAACTCAACGGTGCGTTTTGAAGAAAATGAACGTGTCTATAAATCCGGAGTCTACTGTTTGTCCGTATTCGCATTTGCCGAGTCGATGCCGATTTTTAAACCTGGGCCGAAAAACGAAAAGTGCGTGAATGAGTTTTGGAAATGTTTTTTTTTTTCTTCGGAGGATTAAAATTAAAAAAATTAAAAACAAATACCAGATTTTAAAAAGCAAAGGGATGTAGATTAGGCGCGGTGTTTTCAGTTTTTCGTATCTGTTAGTAAATTGTTTCTAAACTAATTCTAATTGCTTATAAACAAAGATTCGAATTTTTAAAGATAGGAGAAATCGTTAAAAAGGCGAAATTGACTGATGGTAAAAATCGTTTTCGAAAAGGTTAACGGGAATTTTTTTTTAAACTAAAGGTTTCTGTCTAAACCCGATAGAGCGTAGATGTTTTTTGGTGTGTTTGTTTTTTATTTGGTTATTTTAGAAAGCCGATGCCAGATTTTATATAACGCAGAAAATCGGAATTCGCAAAAGTGAGTCCTGTGCGCGAATTTTTTTCGAAAGTTTAATATTTTAATTTTTCAAAAACAAATACAGATGTTAAAACAAGAATAAGTGTAGATATTGTCTGGTATTTTTAGTTTTTCGTACCTTCCGCCGATGCGAATTTTTAAAAATTGCCGAAATCGCAAAAATCGCGAAACGGCAAACAGAAAATTATACTTTTTTGAAGTGTTAATTTTCGTTTTTTTTAAAACCAAGGGCAAAGTCAGTTCTTTAATTTGGTGACCTTTGTTTTTCCGTATCTGTTGTAGTCTGGTGGATGCAGGACTCGGAAAACGGGAGAAAATAAAAAACAGATGAATTACATACTTATTGATTTTTTTTTTTTGAAAGGGTTAAATATATTCTTTCAAACCAACCAGATCGTTCGAGACGTAAAAGTACGTTCTTCGAGTATATGTAGATGGTTTTTCTGTACTTTCAGCCGTTCGCCCATGGCGAATTTAGAAAATCATAAAAAGAAACGGGTTGACTCGTGCTTTGTTTCTTCTATTTACGGAGATACTGAGCATGCGCGCACGGATTTAGGAAGAGTGATTTTTTATTTGTGATCTATGATCAGTTTTTAATTAATAACTACTGTAATTTTCAAAATATTAAAATTATGAGGCTCAGGTGCACAAGGAGAGGTTTTGGACTACCTAAATCTAAATTTTCAGGCTTCTGGGTGGGCTAGATTTTGCTAGCCATCGCAAACGAACAAATAAACAGACAAACACACACACAGAGCGAAACTTTCCTTTATTAGTATAGATTTTTTAATCATTTGTATACCAACAAATGTATTTGCATTGTCAGACACCAAAAGGTGCTGTTTATTAAAATATTATCAATCTTTTTAAAAAAATAAAAATAAAATAAATGCGTTTAAGTGTTCATCTATTGGTCGGACTACCGTATAACACGTAAAAATCATAAAACGTATTCACGTATGGACGAAAAATGTTCTCGAATATGAACATTAACATAAGCTTTTAGCAAATCGCAGAAAAGTATTGAATATAATTTTGAGAGTAGATAGAAAGAAAAAAAAATCCGAATACATTTTTCCTTTCGGTTTTTTTACAACTGGTTTCGAATAGATGTATTAAATTTGGGAAAAAGGCCATTCCACATGTTACGAAGATTAAAATTTCTCCAATCATTTTTTTTTCTTTCATTTCTAGAATCGTCGGCATCTAAATCTCTCTCTGCGATTAAAAAAATACGTTATTGAAATGTTTTTCGCTTGAATAAATGTTTTTACGCCTCGGCGTAATAAAATTTTCACTCCCGTTTCTTACAAAAGGGTTTTAATAATCGTAGAATGACTTATTCAATATCCGTTTTCTTTTATAGACATGTGAGATATTTGTATTATAATTATTATTATTATTATTATTATTATTATAGTATTAGTCAAATACAAATTGTATCATAAAATCATATTTATATATTTTGTTGTCAACATTATTTTTCCGATGCAAAACACAAATAAAAAACGCACAACGATGAATGGGACATCATTCGAAATGTTATTGAACGGGATTACTATATTATTACCGTGAGTACACTCACATTTCGCTAAACACGTTGTTTGAATAAAAGTTGCAGTTAGTTAAAAATTCTTATAAATAAAAGAGGAATGGAAAAGTGGAATGTGTTCTGGCACAGCCAAATAGCATCGATCTGCTGAAATAACGTCATAGATACCGGGATCAACCAAAGTCATCAAAATTTCTGAATTAATTACTTTTAAACTTTATAAACGTGGACTGTAAATGAAAGCAGCAAGGACACAAGCTGCTTTCTTATCCCATTTAAACGCGTAAATTTGTATTAAATTCAAATTTCGTTATATAAATGCGCAATAATTCATATTTTTCAGATAAAATGTTTTTAATATGCTGTCACCACACCTTAAAAAGAAAGTAACCAATGAAGAAAAATGTTTTGAGTAAACTAATAATGGTTTTTAAATGCAAAAGTCACATCATATTTCTTTATAAAACGTGCATCGATGTTTTAAATATTAAAATGAAATGTGGTTACTTTTCTGCTAGTCGGACGTCAGTGATATATATACATACACACACACACACACATACACACACACACACATATATATATATATATATATATATACATTTTTATACATATATATGTATTATATACACACACATATATATATATATATATACAGATATATATGTATATTTATGTGTATATATATCACTGGCGCCCGACTTAAAGAAAAGTACCGAAATGTGGATTTAAATTAATAAAAATAATAAAAATAATAAATTACTAAATAATGTTATTAAGATGGCATAAATTGACGTCATTTTCCCTCATTTGCTTTTTAACAAGCACCAAATTCTTCTGCTACATATTAAAGATAGCATTCGTCTGGAAATGCCGTTTTTATCCTATTATTGCGATCTTCGTTAAAATATAAATAACAAGAATTTTAGTGTTAGGAAGATCAAAATGAAACAGGAGAAATATGAATTCATTTAATGCAATTATCATACTTCACCTGTTAACATCCCTGTTTCAATGCACTCTCAGAAATAAAACACTCACTTTTGACGATTCCGCAATCCTTAGGCCTCCTTTCGTTATTTTTGACAATCATTTCGTCACAGAGTCACGAGGTTTTTGGCGATACGTGAATCCTCAAATATCTGACGAAACTGTTTCCTCGCTGTCAAAAAAAAAAAAGACTCTCACTTTTGACGATTCCGAAATTCTTGAGCTATATTTCAACATTTTTGACAATCATTTCGTCGTCTCAAAATTAAGTGATTTTTAATGAAATGAAATATCTCAAATGTTTGACAAAAATGTTTCCCCATTCCCAGCCAGATTATTTTTGTTGTTACAAAATCGTTCAAAAAAAAATAAAAATAAAAATAAAAAAACACAAAGGTACTAAATTTACAATATATTAATGAAAACAGAAACAAAAATATTTCATCCTTGGGGGCCGCTATAACACGAAAGTACCAAATTTCTACTTTATTTATCATATCTGATAATTTGCGTCTATCCTTTTTGTAACGATTTTATGCATTTCTATTGCCTATTCAAAGATAAATTTTTCTAAAGTTACAGAATTCCGTTAAAAACGCTTAAAACATTCTTCTAAAGTTACAGAATTTCGTTGACCGAAAACAACAACATTTTCCCAATGGTTAAAAAAAAAAAAAAAAAAAAAATTAGGAGCTCTTTTTTATTTAAGAAATATATTCATATAACAATCAAATTTAAAATATGTATAACTGACCCCTTCCCCTCTATAAACAGTAATCTTATCCGCTAAAATTGATGAACTCGCCTCCAAAATATGCACTTCAAAATTAATTATTTCTGATCAACAAATTAACTAGACCATATTTTAATCATTCTTTGAACAAAGGAAATTTCTCTAATAAATTATATTAATAAAAATATGTAGAAAATTCCTTATAATACGAACGACAAATTCACCTTCTCAAAATTATAAAGCACAATGTAAACACATTGATAATTTTTGTTACTACAGAGGTGCCATAAATCAAAACACAGTTTTAAAACATTAAAACTATTAGATGTTAAAAATCCATAAGCTTTCGGCTAAACATTATTATAAGACAATAAGAAATTATATATCGGAAGTTCAACAAACTTAAAGATAATATGTATTGTAAAATACCACAGAAAAAACCAGTACAGTATATCAATCTTACCAATCTTGACCTGAATAAAAGACTACACAATACTTTAATTTTGGGACCTAAACATATGTTTGAAAAACAGCCAAATATAATGAATATCATTACAGATTGTGAATTGATTGTTAACAAAATGGACAATAACAATAAAGATGAAGTTAGGAGCATGTTATATAATAATGTCCAGCGGTACTTAAAGGAAAAGACTCATAAACAAGATAAACATACTAATATTATTAAACAATCTAAAAATAGGTCAGATATTACCGTTATACAAACAGATAAATCAAATAAGTTAGCAATTATGTTTACTCGGGATTACATTACTAAAATGGAGCAATGCATTACCGATATGAAGTGTGAAAAATTGAACAAGGATCCTAATACCAATATTAATAGGAAAACTCAAGAACTGATTAAACATGGTACATGGCCAAGTGACATTAAAGTTAAACTGGCTATTAATAAAACTGCAGTCACCCCCCGATTACAGGGGCGTTTAAAAGACCATAAGAAAGATTTCCCTCTCCGCCCTATTGTTTCAAAATGTTCAGCACCAACATACACAATAGAGAAATCATTTGTAAGACTACTTAAATCAATGCTACCCCCCACTGAGCATGTAGTCAATTCTACTACAGAGTTAGTTAGCATAATTAAAAACTTTAAACTGGAAGATAATAGCATTCTAGCAAGTTTTGATATTAAATCTCTGTATCCTTCTATTGATGTTCAGGAAGTAAAACATATCATTGAAAATAGCATTATAAATAACCCAGCTTATAATGACAGCATTAAACATTCTCTGATTTCAAGTATAAACTTATTTACTAATAGCAATGTTTTCTTATTTGACGGATGTTATTATAAACAATCTGAGGGAGCCCCTATGGGTTCACCTATATCTGGATTACTGGCAGAATTAAAATTACGACCTCTGGAAAAACTTATCATTTCGACATCCTCCTTTAATCCTGCATTATGGGTTAGGTATGTCGATGGCATACTGATCATATGGAATCACGGTATCTCTACATTAAATGTTTTTCTGGCGCATGCCAACAGTACAGATAGAAATATACAATTTACTTGTGAAATTGAAGAAAATAGTTCATTACCATTTTTAGATATAGAGCTTATTAAAAATATGTCAACACGTAGCATTGATAGAAAAATTTATAGAAAACCTTGCAGATCTAATAACACAATATGCTACAATAGTAATGTACCGTTTAATTACAAAGCAGCAGCATATCGGTTTTATATCAAAAGGGCGTTTGAGGTTAGTTCAGAAGTTTATTTAAATGAAGAGTTGAATAAAATTAAAGTGATTGCATATGAAAATGGTTTTTCAAACAAATTTATTAATAAGTTAATTTATGAGTATAGAAATAAACAAGCTACAATAGTTAAAAAAGATATGCAATCTTCAAAATTCTACAGTATTGATTATATCCCACATCTGTGTGAGCGGATTAAATACGCATTAAAGAAATATAATGTAACTCTTATCGCAAAGCCCCCAACAAAGCTAAAATATCTGGTACATAGAATGATTGACCCCATTGATAATGGAGATAAGTCTGGCATTTATATTATTCCTTTTAAAGTTAATGACAGTTCTAAAATATATTCATATATAGGCATAACAACTCGCAAATTAAAGGAAAGGATTAAGGAACATACAGCTGACATGAAAAAAGGTAAATTATCCACTGCTTTATCCAAATTAAATCAAGCTAAAGATATTGATATATTTCTCAGTAAAACTAAAATAACTAAAATAATTTCACATTGTTCACAGTATAATAGTTGCATAATCAGAGAGTCCCTAGAAAATTTAAAAAGAGGTGATAATACATGTAATGATGTATTATCTTATCAGATCCCTCGTATATGGTATAATGTACTGGGTGTCACTGGGGTTTTTGGTTTTTGCTGACCCCCCCCCCCCCCCAGCTTGTAATGGTATCATCCCAACTTCCTTCACTCCCTCCATTTCATAGTGGATTTGTTTCGCCCATTGTGCACCTGTCCAGAGCGCACCGGTCGGAATTCGGAGCTGCGTCTTCTCGACGGCTTGTTCTCATCTGAGGAAGGCTAATGTTTAGCCGAAAGCTTATGGATTTTTAACATCCAATAGTTTTAATGTTTTAAAACTGTGTTTTGATTTATGACACCTCTGTAGTAACAAAAATTATCAATGTGTTTACATTGTGCTTTATAAATTATATTAATCAAGCCATATTTTAATTATTTATTAGGGTAGGCCAAAAAAAAACTTTTTTTTTTATTATTATTCGCTATACCGCGGAAAACTTTGCTTTAGGGTTGCTTAGTAAAATAAAATGAAAAAAAAATTAATTACATTTTAATTTTAGCGGCAGAGCAGCTCAAATAAATTTATTGGAGAGCAATAGTTTTCTTTCTTTTTTTAAAGCTATAAAAGAAAAAAAACTGCTATAGTAAAAAATCTTTAAAAGAAAGATATAAAAATACATTATAATAAAAAAAGAAGCAAAATTACTTCATTTGAGGTAGCGGAAAGCATTTAAAAAATCCTTAAGTTAACGCAATCAAGTTGTATTCACTCAGTGAATGTTGGCCGGATTGTGGGTCGGGTCTTTTTTTCTGTTTTGATTCGCTATACCGAAAAAGACTTGTGTCTAGGGTAGCTAAGTAAAACGCAAAAGCAAAATAAATAAAATTTTACTTCTGGTGGTAGCGTAAAAGGCCTAAATTTTGAGAAAAAAGGAAGATGCCTTTAGAAGATGCTGTTGACAGCAACCTGATGTTATTTGGACTATATGAAAGTTTGTAGACTAAAGGACTGGCAAAGTGAGATAAGTAACACCACCACCACCACCATAATAACTGCATCTATATAACAAAATAGATTTTGACAAACTGTCACATAATATCTTCTTGTTCTAAGTACTACTTTCTTACTAATTCTTTCATAGTTAATTTCAAATAGATCTATTTAAGTCGAAAAAAAGAAAGAAGAAAGAAAGAAAAGTGATACCAGTCCAAATGTTCCGACAATTAATTTTTCTCCTCGATTATTATTATTATTATTATTATTATTATTTTTTTTTTTTTTTTTTTACTCTAGAAACATCGGGAACGAAATCCCTCAGCGAGATTCAAAAGAAAAAATAATTATCGAAATGTATTCCATTTGAATAAATGCTTTACGCATCAACGTAATAATTTTTAAATCCTTCTTCCTTTTTTTTCCCCAAAAGGGTTTTTAAAAACATAGAAAGATTTATTGAAATCAAATTTACTTTTATAGACAAGTAGCATATTTGTATTTTAATTAGCTTAAAATTAAGAATTAAAATAATCTCGTAATACATATGTACATTAACAAGCTTCAATGTCTGTCATCACAATAAAACTAACAAAAAAATATTTTAAAAATATACAAAAAAAAAAAAAAAAAATCCTTTTTATATAAAAAACTAAAATTTGTTATCTAAAAAACTTTTGTTTCACAAACTTATTATTGCACAATATTTAAACAAAAAATTTTGTTAAAAACTTAATGACACAAAAATAAAAAATTAAAATTTCAGTGCAAATTCACCTTGTTTAATAATTAAAATTCATAAAGATACAACTAAATGTGAATATATTTCTTGCAGGCGCGTAAAAACATACATAAAACATTTAAAAGCACATTAAAATCCTTTTAAAAATTCAAAACATTTTCAACCGAACATACTCGGTCATCATCATTGAAAAACTAATAGTTCAGTTGAGTTGTTGCCTCTTCGCGTTTTCTATCTTGTCCGGAACAAACCATTTTACTTCAAGGGTGTGGAATATAAGGTGGGATGGTAAAAATCATTCAAAAATAAGTACAGGTTAATCACTCATGTATTAATTCATTCCATACTGCGTGAATATCATATGATAATACATCGTTACAGACTATTACTTTTTTAGATATTATTTCCAGAGACTCTCTTATGATAGCTTCCTGGTGATTAGGGCACAACAATATTTTTCTACGCTGAAAAAAATTGTTGAAATGACAAAAAGGTGTTTAGTACAAGAAAAATTTCTGTTTAAATATCGTCTAATAGAATTGTATTGAAACCGGAATGTTTTGCGATTTTAATGACAGAATACATCGGACATTTATAAAACTTAAATTAACATTACTCACTAAGTTTTGTCATAAAATATTGGGATTTTTAAAAAATTGCTTCTTAAACGAAGACAAAATTTTTCTAAATATAAGTTATAGGAAAAGAAGATCGTAATAGAAAAATTAACTTCATATTTCAATACATATACCGCTTCTTCTAAAACAAGTGACATACCTAAAAACCGAACTTGAGTTGAATACATTTTGCAACAATCTATCATCATCAAGTTAAGATATAATCGCCATATCCTCCATTTTAAATTATACGGTATATTCATATATGTATGTTTCATGAATTTTTTCAAATTATTGATTACGGTATGAAAAGTTTCATATTTATTCTTTCTTATACACCAATGATCATCGGTTCTATTTTCAAGCATTCATCAGAATATCGGTATATGAATTAAATAATGTTCAATTAACCAAACATTCATATTGTCTTTTTTATTAATATTTTCTGCAGAATTTGTTACAATGGTAAATGACAGTGAAATACGCCATAAAGTATGCATACGTTCCAGTTTAATAATTCTAGTTTAATACTGACATTTCAGATACACAAAATCAGATATATGTATAATATGTAAAAATCGTAAAACATGCAAATATTGACGAGAAATTTTCTCGAGTATGAGTATGCCACTAAATATAAGCTATTAGAAAAAAAAATACAGAATATCCTTTTGACTATACATTTAAATAAATCTAAATAAAATTTTCCCTGCAGATATTTCATAACTTTTTCGAATAGATGTATTGAATTAGGGATGAAAAAAAAAATAAGTCAGTCCACATGTTTCGAAGATTAAAATTTTTCCTGATTTTTTTTTCCCTTTTACCTCTAAAATCGTTGGCATCTAAATCTCTCTCTGAGATTAAAAAATATATATAAAGAAGTATATTTCGCTTGAATAAAAGTTTTTACGCCTCAATTTAATAAATTTTTATTTCAGTTTCTGTCAAAAAGGCTTTAATAATCATAAAAGAATTTATTTAAATCCTTTTTATTTTTACAGACATGTTTTATTTTTATTTATTTATTTATTTATTATTTTTTTTTTTTTTGCATTTCCATTTCTTTTAATGGAAAAGAAAGTAACATAATACATACACATCAACGTAATTCAACTTCAGTCATCGCCAGTAACTTTACAAAAAAATGCTTCACAGATATTTATGCATCTAATATATTTAAATCCGACAATGTGTTTGAATTTTGCAATTCCTCCTAGAATATGGAACGTTGCAAGATAAAAGTAACAGCAGTTATTCCCATGGATACAAGGACTTCATAATGACTCTTAAAATTTTAAACTTTAAATTAGTTTCTGAGATATTATCTTGTTTTGTAATTTTTAATTATACTTCTCTAGTGATAGCAACAATAATACTCTGTTGTGATAATAAAAGAGTAAATAAAGGATTATCAAAACATTTTTTGCCATTTTTTCATTTAAATTGAAAACTAAAACGTTTTTAATTTGAATATATAGTATATCACAATTATCGTCTGCATCCGAAATTGTATAGATACATCTTTTGTTGATTGTATGGTGTTTAATAGCATAAAGATTATTTAGGAACATACTGCGCTAAATTTGCTCGTAAAGTATTAGTAAGTTATTTGTTAACACTTAATTTTATTAGAAAACGTTCATCCGTCTTATAATGAAACATTTCTCTGTGCAGTAAGTGACCTATTTAGGTTGTGATTGGACAAGAAAAAGACATTTCAGGGCCTCTAATAAAGCTATTTATACTTATAAGACACATTTCATAAAAAATAAGTTATTAGAAAAAAAATTACTGAATATCATTTTTACTATGCATTTAAATAAATCTAAATAAAACTTTCCCTGCAGTTCTTTCATAACTATTTCGAATAGACACACTATTGAATTAGGGAGGAAAAAAAAAAGAAGTCAGTTCACATGTTTCGAAGATTAAAATATTCCTGGTTTTTTTTTTTTCTTTCACCTCTAAAATCGTTGGCATCTAAATCTCTTTCTGAGATTAAAATATATATATATTGAAGTATATTTCGCTTGAATAAACGTTTCTACGCCTCAATTTAATACATTTTTATTTCCGCTTTTGTCAAAAAGGCTTTAATAATCCTACATAAAGGAATTTATTTAAATCCTTTTTATTTTTATAGACATGTTTTATTTTATTTATTTTTTATTTTTTTATTTTTTATTATTTTTATTATTTTTTATTATTTCCATTTTCTTTAATGGAAAAGAAAGTAACATACATAGGGGGACATGGGGCATATGTATGTTAATACATATGCCCCATATGTATTATGGATGTTGAATAGTATGTTGTTAGTATGTTTAAATACTTAAAAAACAATTACAATTTTCAATATGAACAAACAGAAAATTTATTTGAAATTTTACACCACGTAATTTTTAATACCCTTGCCTTATAAAATTAATGTTTTTCAAATTTTTATTCTTTAATTTTTATGGTATATTAAAGATGTAATACAATAGTAAAAAATTATCACTTTGCCCCAGGTATGGGGCAATGTGATATTGAAAGTGAAGTAATGGACAAAATGAAATGGGACAAAATGAAATATAAACAAGTTCAATTCTTTAAATGATTTTTTGCTGTTCTGTGATAATTATGCTAATCCGCATAAGAAACGAATTCGTCCATGTCTGAGTTCTTTCGCTTTACACAATTTTCCCAGTATTTCTGTATAGTATACAAGACTTGTATCATCAGTTATAGGCCACACATAAACATTCTTTTTTTGTATGTATGGCCGCAGGAACTTAACTGAAAGTAAATATTGTCCATCATGTGAGGGCAACGAAATCACTTTACAAACAAACTGCTTCTTTGTACCTGGACCTTTATTTGAGTACAACTCAATCAAGAGAAAATCCAAATTATTTATTTCACTAAATTCCACTTTTTCTGTAACAAGCTGTCCTTACCATTATACACCTGATGTATAATATACCTTACGTCCTTACCATTATACACCTGATGTATAATATACCTTATGTCCTTACCATTATACACCTGAATATGTAAAGAAATTGATTTTACACTTTTAAAATTATAAATATGTTGTAGGGGCAAAGTGAAATAAAATATTTCAGTTTGCCCCATCACTAAAAGTCCTTCTCACTTTGCCCCGCATGTACATAACAAATCTTTTTAAAAATTATTAAAACCAAATGTAGATCTAATAATAAATAAACAAATACTTCACTAGGCAGCAGAAAAATCTAATTTATAATTACAATATTAATAATTTTGACTTTATCATTATATAATTCAAAAAATGTTATTTACTTACCTAATAATATTACAATATATTCATCCAATTTGAAAAATAGTCACTAACATCATATATATTGATCTCTTGAGGTGATTGTTGCCTGACAGTAAGCAATTAGATGTGAAATAACATAATTAAAATATCGGCTGATAGGTGACACTGCTTACAGACAAAATTTTTAACCATTTCACTTTGCCCCTCTATTTAATTTTGCCCCAAGCTCTGCTACATAGACATCAACGGAATTTAAGTCAGTCATCGCCAGTAAAATTACAAAAAAGTGCTTCATTTATGCATTTAATATATTTAAATCGGGCCTCTAATAAAGCTATTTTTAGTTATAAGACGCATTTCATACTAATAAGAAGACACTCGGTTTTGTAATTAGTTTTTTTTACGTACCTCTTACCGTATTCGACTTAGGAATACTATCTCCGATGTTTGCCACTAGGAAGCACTACAACATACATATCGTTAGTAGCAGCTTTCTATTTTACTATCTTGAGACCACATTAATGACTCAAGCGAACTCGGTTTAGAAGTTATTTGAGGCAAAATGGAAATAAGGAATAATTCTATACATATATAGAGATATATAGATAGATATAGATGTATATTAGATACAGGTTTATAAGTGATTTATTTTCTACTTTCATAGGTTTAACATTTCATACATTTAAAAGATGTATCGCAAACGTGATTCATAGATTTTTAAATGCTAAAAATAAATTGTGATTGCATATTACTAAAAATAGTGAAATAAATTTCATTAATAAGTATATCTCGAACAAGCACTAGATCCATATTTGAATTTTCTCTAATGGTAACGCCCACTGTTTGCTCATTATTTGAGTTTCAGAAAAGGTATAGTTTATGTACTTTTCCTTAACTGTGAAAATAACTTTAAATAAACTACAAATTTGTATTATTTTATATTTTTAACCCGATTTTGTATGAATTTATATTTTTAAATGAAAAATTCACGAAAAAATATTTATATTTACTGGTATAAGTGCTCGTAAGGAGACATTTTATTGTTTTTTCACATACATTTAGATACCTATAATATTAGGGAATAGATGGCAGCACTGCCGATTCAATCTGAAGGTCTATTTCAAATTTCTCTCTCCTCTCCGTTTCAAATAATGATTTTCACTATCTTTATATTTTATTTTAATGTTTCATAAACTATAAACTAAAAGTTTTTTCTAGTATTACTTAAAGTTATAGATTATAATGGAATTTTTTTTAATTTAAATATTTTTAATACAAATATTTTTTATTTATGTTATATTTTTAATAAAAACTTAATTTGAAAAAATATTGTTGGGTGTTTAACTTTGCTTAATTCAAAAGCATTATAATAAAAAAAATACAAATTATATACGTAACTTCTTTTCCTGAAAATCTGACAGTAATTGAAATGAATTACAGCCAAAAGTAATGCAAAAATCATTCTCTCGGAAGCGGGATTCGAGCCCACTTTCTTTACAGAGATCCAGAGCTTAAACTAACGCCCTAGACCACTCAGCTACGCTGATAAATTCAAGTATACCTTAAAACTAAACGGGTTTTAGATTTAATTTCAGGCATGTGCAAAAATATTGAATTTGCACTGAACTTTTTAGCTTGTGGCTTTAATATATAGGATTTTTTTTTAAAATATATTTTATCTTTATTTTTTATTCATATTTTTAGTGCTTAAAATAGTTTTATTTTGATAGTGTTTTGCAGTCATTTGGCCTGTTTTAGCGACCATAGTTCAACGCATCATCAAAACAATTGTTATTATAACTCGTATACAATTGTAACCCTAAAAAATATTTGGTGATTTATCATTTGTGGCAGGCTAACGAAAAAACGTGTAAAAATTAATTTATTAATTTATAATTCAGTTCTAAAAACATTAAAATATTGTATTGTCATCGGAAACACACATGTGAACATAATTTTTATAATTCTAGCACAACAGGAAGTGAATGAAAAATCGATTACAAAAATTCCATCTTTAAATTAAAAAAACCAAGTTGAGTTAAATAAAACAGTGTAATAAATAAATATGAATCCAATCAGATAAAATACACACAAGAAGAAATTGAATTTCGAAAACAAAGTATGTCAGTAATGAAATTTATTTTGCATCATACTTTTACTACACCGACAAAAGGGAAAAAAAAATTGCACGTAACATAAACGAATAATCGATCTATCTAAAACATGTTATAAAATTGTTTATTAAAACAGTATTTTGTTATTTATTTTTAAATATTTGTGTACTAAAAAAACCATGGAGCTTTATTTTTTGGGAACAAGAATTTTTTTTTTCGAAAATTTGAGCGATTTTGCTGATTTTGACGGTCCCTTGTCCCTTTAAATTCAAAAACCAAGTTGAGTTAAATAAAAGAGTGTAATAAATAAATATGAATACAAACAGATAAAGCACACACAAGAAGAAATTGAATTTCGAAAACAAAGTATGTCAGTAATGAAATTTATTTTGCACCATACTTTTACTACACCGACAAAAGGAAAAAAAAAAGAAATTGCACGGAACATAAACGAATGATCGATCTCTCTAAAACATATAAAATTGTTTATTAAAACAGTATTTTGTTATTTATTTTTAAATATTTGTATACTAAAAAAAACTTTTCCCTTTATGTTACGTTTGAAAATAAAAACTCTGTCAGGTCTATAAAATTTATGAGCGCTTAAAAAAAAAAATCTATTATCATCGGGGAAAGAATATTCCACATCTATTATAATAAGTAAGAATATGCAATTTTTTCTTAAAATATATTCAGAACAATGCTTTGAAAAATCTATACTTTGAGCAAAATGTGAGCTTTGGAAAAATCAGTATAATGACCCAATAGCAATTTTTTGTGCAAATACAGAGAAACCTGAAATTCTTTTGATATCACACACTTTCCGATCGGAAATTGAATATTTCACGGAAGATTCAATTTGTTCCGGAATGGAATAAAAGACGATATATGGAACTATCGGTTTTATAAGAATATGAAAGTTACAAGAGTTTGATGTAATTTTACTTAAGTTGAAACTTCTTTAGTTGTTTTCCAATATTATTTAAAATGCAATTCAAACTATATAATGTTTTTTTTTTATTGTAAAATACATAAAAAGTAATATTTCAGAGGTATTTCTAGAATTTTTATCAAGGAGTGAAAATATTCCTTGAATTATTTTGGATAGGTGAATTCAACATTATAAAAAGTACAAAAACAAAGGTGAAATTACCCACTATTATTTAAAACAAGAACGAAAAATCATGCGTCAAGCATAGATTATGTAACACTTTCCAACGCTTCCAAAATAATTTTACAAATCATACCGTTTAATAAGCTGAAAGATAACATCTAAGTAAACAATTTGGAAAACGCATAACATATTTAAAAACATAATTTCAGAAATTTCCAACGTATACAATATTCGGAAAAATATCCGAAAACTTTTATTCAGCCCTGTATATGATCTATAGATTTGTATATATACTACATAGGATGCTAAATTTTAGTTCCTTTAAGAAACGCGTAGCGCAGTTTAAAATTCTCCTTCTGGAGTTTCTGTCAATAAACGGAAATGTGTTCGCGAACTTTTGTGCTTCCCTGCATATGATCTACAGAATTTATACACACCACGTAATAAACAAAAAGTGAGTTAAATTTAAAATCGCGTTCAGTAACTTAAAACGCACTTCTAGGAATTATTATTAACAGGCAGTAGAGAATTCTTTTGTGTGTCCCTGTAAATGAACGATGACTGCTATACACACAATATTCTCTAGTAAGCCTCTTGTGATGCACCTTAGTGATATATGTAAGTTTCAATGTATTTAAAATAGTGAAACATTATTTAAATAAACCGCAGACGATTTTTCTCCATAGACGTAATGTAACGGAATTCTTTTGACTGTCCCTGTAAATTAACTATAAGTGCTATGCACACCCTATTCCATATTAAGCTTCTTGTAATACACTTTAGTGATATATATAAATTACAATGTGTTTGCAATTGTGTAACATCATTAAAATAAACCGCAAAGGATTTTTCCCCATAGACCGTAATGTAACGGAATTCTTTTGAGTATCCCTGTAAAAAAACTATAATTGATACACACTTCAGTTGAAATGGGGAACGTGCTATAGATAACGACAATAACATATAAAAATTGCAAGGCAATCCGAGCATATTTACGGTAGTTTGAGCACGGACAGGCGGCAGACGGCAGACGGCCATACGGCCAGACAAACCGAAGTCATAAGCACTTTTCAACTAGGTTGGAAAGTGTTAAAAAAAAACTAAAGTTTCCCGTACGGAGGTGTGTGTGTGGGGGGGGGGGGGTGTTCTATTTTTACTTTACGTCTTAACATATATAATGATAAAATGTGTACATCAAGTACAAATTATACAATAAGGAATAGCCTATTTTAATAATGTTTTTACTTTCATTATAATTTTTTTTTAAATATAATATCTAAACTTCATAAAATGCACAAAAATATCACTTACCACAAAATCTTTTTTAAGATAAAAGAATCCTCTCTAATGGCTTCTTTTATGTAAGAAATTAAATCAATATTTTAACAATAAAATATGCTAAATTATATTTTAATTGTAAAACGAAAAATATTTAAAGCATATTTTTTAAATTATTATTTTGATGTGTGAAATACGTTTGTCGAGGCACAAAAATATTTCTATACGTATAATGCGATTGTAGTTTTCGTGTTTAACTACATTTTTTATTTAGTCAAAACAGAATGTATTTTTATTCATAATAATTAAAAACATATATTTGTTTACTTAAAAGGTAATAAAATATTAAACACATGTAAAGATGTTAGGTTTACATAATATGCCTCAAGACCTTTTGAAACGTTCAGGCGCTCATTTTCAAGGGGAAGAAGATTATGACTGGAAAAGAAAATATGAAAAAAAAAAAAAGTAATGTTACACATGTGCAAACGAAACAGTCTATTACTCTAAAAGAGGGGGGGGGGGGATATAATTTGAATTTTCAGGTGCTAATCATCTTTAAATACCTAGAATGTTGAACCAAATCGCGGGAGCATAATGAGAAATGACGTCGTTATATACCATAGGGCTCCTATAATACGTTAAAGGAGCATTAGCATACCCTACAATCTGTCCTATTAAAATCCGTGAGCGTATCTATCTATGCAACCTCAGAAACTAGGAAACCACAGGGTTCAGGGTTACGAACTTTGGCACACGTTTTTTTGCTTCAAATTCTGGGACTGTCACATTGGCGTTTATCCTATCAAGCATTTTGATAGTTTGTATTCCATTCATTCATTAATAATTGTAAAAATGCATGCATTTTTAGTAATTATAAGAGTTCATGTATTTGTCGTAGTCGAAACCGGTATAATTTATCTAACAGTAATTATTGTTCAAATGTAAAACTTCATTGTAACTACTGACTGTAAGTATCTATTGCTAAATAATAAACAATTCACTGGTAGTTTCGACTCTAGGGCTTGCAATTTCTGAGGTTCCGTTACTGGATTCTCCATTGGCTGTCCAGTTGTTCAGTTGCATTGTTATCTGCGTAAATTCAAATTGAACTTCTTCCACCCCCTCTTTTAGAGTAATAGACTGGTTTCGCTTACACATGCATAACATTACTTTTTTTTTTTTGCATATATTTTCTCTTCCAGTCATAATCTTCTTCCCCTTGAAAATGAACGCGTTGTACCTTTTGAAAGGTCTCGGGGCATATTATGTAAACCTAACATCTTTACATGTATTTAATAAAGATTAGGTTATCCGCGGATTATAGACAGGAAATTACGGTATTTTGAAATAAATGGCGTTGAATGTTAGGTACACTCGTAGTATATATTTTTTCAACAAAGCTACTTCAGAAACTTTTTAATACACTTTTATAAATTTTTCAGATATAAAAGTGTATTTAAAAGTTTCTGAACTAGCTCTGTTCAAAAAATATATACAACGAGTACCTAATATTCAACAACATTTCCTTCAAAATACCGTAATTTCCTGTCTATAATCCGCGGATAACCTAATCTTTTGTTTAGATCCCGAAATCTTATTTAGTAAAATGTAACTTATTTCTCAGTGGTACTCTTCTTTGAATTCAATTTTTAAATACGATTTATGGTTCTTGATTCTCTGATTATAGGATGGAAATTATGGTATTCGTCTTATGTAGCAAAGCATCGGTTAGAACTTTCCTGCCTCTACTAGAATGTGACTTCGTTGCCATTTCACGTAACAAAAGTCTATATTTTTTTGCGATTCCCGCCAGATATCTTCGATATAGTAAATTGATAGGAATTCAATCGACTAAAATACTGTAACATTTACTACATTCGTAATCTAATGTTATCGATTCAAATATTAGTTTTAAGAACTAAAATGAATAAACAATACAGACATATACGCACAAAAAACTCTTTTTTTCTCAATCCTTTTAACAAATTGGATATAGAAGAAATTGTTAAGAACGATGAATGAAAAAACATTTTCAACTGGCTCCTGGGAATATGTTACTCCCCGTTTAAATGATATAAGCAATATTTTGTGTGAAACAAATAAAATATAGAGAATTTCTTATCACCAAAGGATTTTTAGTTATAGAAATTCCTTATTTTTCAATTTGATATCGACACATTGTTCCCCAGAGTATTTCAGGAAAAAAGTTTGAGAAAACTCCAGAGGCTTAATTCGCGCCATTCATGTTTCTTTTTTCTTGTATTTTTTCATAGAAATCCTTACATTTTTCGTTTGTACAATGGTTAAAGTTATATGCAAAATAATACTTTAAAATATCTCTAAGGTAAATTAGACTTTAGAAATTTTTGATCTGTTATAACAAAATAATTATTGTAAAAGATTTTGAGAATATTGATAAAATATTTTCTGGATAATTAAAAATAAATATCCACAAACTGATTTTTTTTTAATTAAACATTTTAAGTTAATATCAATTATATTAATGATTCGTTGAAGTAACGTAGTACATTTTCCAAAATATGACCAACTACGCTTCGCAAATATAAATAAGTTTAAGGTAAATAAAGCTTGAAAACTTCACATACAAACTTTAAGAGAATAGCCCAGTCATTTTAGGAAAAATAGCGGAAAAAATTAGAACAAAGCTGGATTTTGGCACAGGTGCTAGTTAGGGTATGTAGTTTAACATACTAAAAGTCCTCATCGATCCCGTGTGAGCTTTCACCGCCAGGGGGCGCGAATGATCCTGAAAATCGGTTTTTTTAGAATATCTCATTAACGATTACATCTAGAAAAAAAAAGTTCAATTGCAAAGATGTAGAAAATTTAATTTCCTACAAAAGTTGTGCTTAACATTTTTTTGTTTCACCAATACTTCTCTGTTAAAAATCAAGAACACTGAACGTACTTGGAAGAAAAGCGATAAAAGTACGAAAAACTTGCTGCTGTTTTCAAAGAAATTATATTGAAAGGTGTAAAATTCTTACTTTTGAAGAAAAGAGGTGAATGTATAATATAATGATTTCCATACCACCCTTCAGGTAATGCATTCAGTGCATTTTTTTAAATTCTGGTTTTCCTCCTATGCCTAATCAACATATAATGACTGGCTTGTTCAAATCTCAATTATTTGACTGCTTGAGTAGTCGTTTGCACATCTACAACTTTTTCATTCGATTTAGATTTGTCATCATCTGTATTTTTTCTTCAGTTGTATTACTTTCACTATTTTCTGGTTGGCCTTCGATATCATCACTAAATTCAGGTGTAGCGATTCCCTCATTCCTTGCAATGGACATGATATTGTCAGTATCCTCCTCATCTTCGAATTCAACTTAACTTGCATTGTGGCATGAAACTCCGTAACAATTTACGCAAATATAAGAACACTTGAATCCAGTTTTTTGGCATCCACACGCTTTGCAACATCCTTTGGAGAAAGTACAAAAATGGATTAAATATTATTTTTTGGAGCGGGCAGTAAATAGCTGGAATTAGAGACAAAATAAGTGCATTTTGCCAGCCCCAGTTCTCAGGAAGAAGTTTATTGCCCAACCAGTATTGTATTCGATGATAAACACATAAACTGTGCAATCTAGCTGCGTCCACGGTAAGCGGTAACTATGAAAACCTTTTTCTACCAACAGCAACTCCTTTCTTGAAACATGTGTTCAGAGAAATTTCTGCTTTATCACCATATAAAGCAAGAAAAAAGTTTTCCCTTTCTCGAATATTTGAAATTGGAATGTGCCACTTTTAAAAGTGCTGGTATCTGTATGTTACGGTTTCCTTCCCCTTTCTAATTTTTTAATAATGACCTCAAAAAGCGTGAAGAAACAATATATGATCTTTCTGAACTGCATCATTATTGAGACTGAGCGACGAATACAAGGTGGTTGTAATTCTTGTTCTTCGAGGCTTATTAACAATATCTCTGTCTCTGGAGGTGCTAAGACAGTCAACAATACGAGCAAGTCAGCATCGTCGCCTGCAATCGCAGCCTGCGCACCAGACTTTGCTACTTCAATGGCTGCATTAAAAATAAGTGTGTCAGTATTTCCCTCTGCCTGTTTCGCTCCGAAACCATTCTCCATAAATTTCTCCTTCAGAATAGAGATAAGGTGTGACTTTTTTTGATGATTAGATAAAAACTTTTGATTAATTGACACATTCATTTCTTCGTTAATATCGATATTGAGAGTTAAAATTTTCGAATACCGATGAGTTCATTAGGCCTCTTTTGTATTATAAACTTCTTCAGAGTAAACATCGAAAAGGGTTACACATTTACCAAAGTAGTTTCTTAAGATATAGGAAATATAACTTTCTACGACACTCCTGTATGAGGAAAGTGCAGCTGACGTCACTGTGAGGAAGCAAGAAATACCTGACAGTCGTTAAGACTACTATTGTTCACAAGTGTTCAAGCGGTCTGATTAGTCTACGATAAAAAGATCTGTGATATTATTGGTCTGCATCGCTATGATGATTTCTGCAATGATCGCTAAGGAGAAAATGTAGATTGGTTGATGGAATTGTTTGTAAACATGTCCTTTCCTTATTTACTGGTTTCCACTTACTTGGTAAAAAACCCTTATAAAGAATTTGTGGTGGTACCTTGCTTCAGCTGCAACCAAGTCAATAACATTAGATAAACGCTTACTGACTTCTTTGCCCCATTTATCTTCATTGCAGACACAATTAGACTGTTTTTCACCTCCAAGATTTAACTATTATCACTTTTTCGCAATACTTTAGAGATTTCTTTTTTCCTTCCGTATAAAAGTTTCATCCAATGTATCAGAACATAGTACAAAGTTTTCTTTGAATTCAAACAAGCGACTGTCTTTCTCAGTTTTTCATTTAACGATGTAATTTTGTGGACGTTGATGGTTTTATGCAACAGATTTCTTGTACGATTTAACAGAATTCTTGTATAATTTTTTTACACGTTGGATGGACTGTAATTCCACTATTGTTTTCTGCCATTTCTTCAAATGCTGTCCAATTATTGTCACTTCTTTCCAAACTGAGGTCACAAGTGACTTCAGTGCCTTTTTTCCAATCATTCACAACGCAGCTCTCACCATATACAAGACAAAATACTTCGTCAATCTCCATTTTAACGCTCTCGATCAACAATCAAGAAAAAGTCATTTTACACTCTCAAAACTATTTAAAACTTTCTACAATACGCGTGGAAAATAACACTATTTACTTTCTAAAAACTCACAAAGAATTCTTCATTCAGTAAGTTAGGGTGATTTAATACCAGCGAAATGCTCATCAATAAAACACGGCAAAGATACCAGCACGTGGTATATTTCGACATATAAGCATGGAATGCCACGACAAAGACTACCAGGTTGCGAAATCAGTCTACAAAGAAAAGGACAGAAGAAGAGGTGTAGGGTTAGAAAGTAGATAGGTATTTGTTCTGTTTCTTGGACGCGTTCAATACAACAGTTTCCCTATTTTTTCCAGTTATGTTCACTGTTTCTGATGTTTGACAGAAAAGGGTTGCTGTGACAAAAAATGTTATGGACCCTTTTTGTAGGAAATTAAATTTTCTACATCTTTTAAATTCAAGTTTTTTCTCTAGATGCAATCGTTAATCAGATATTCACGAAAAACCAATTTTCAAGATCATTCGTGCCCCCTAGCGGCAAAAGCTCACATCGTATCGATGAGGGCTTTTAGTATGTTAAACTACATACCTTAAAGAGCACCTGTGCAAAACTCCAGCTTTGTTCTAATTTTTTCCGCTATTTGTCAAAAAAAGTACTAAAATGACTGTAGTAGAAGGTATACAGGATGATTCTAAGAGGATTTGACAAACGTTTAGAGGTGCGCACGGAACAGTGTTATATGGACAGCGTTTCGAAAAATCGAAATATGCTATAAAAATGACATGTTCGTATTGAAAATTTGAAAGTTTTATGTAATTTCAGACCAATTAGCTTTTTGTAAGCATAAATTGAAAGAAAGACACAATTCCCAATCAACTGGTTGCTTTCGTTTTTCTATAAAACAATTTTGCGTTAAAAATGTATGGAGTGTTCTGTTTTTCATTTTGCCGATGAACAAGAATTGCCATCACCTCTGCACATACAAAACTTCAGTTATCTTTAAAAATGCTTAATAATTTATGCAGCATAGTGTCGATTCCAAGCATATCGACAGAGATGAGCAGAGATGGACAGAGATGACCGCCCCGAAAACCCAGCTTTCGCTTTAGAGTTGTAGTGCAATCCCGGGGAGAGGGGGGGGGGAATTTAAATATTCTCGTAGCCAGTCCACAGCCAAAAGACCGGACTCAGAGAACAATGAAGGGTGGAAGAACCCAGCCGACTCCGCTGAACTCCCAAGAGAGTCCGAGATGTAAGCGACTTGTTTTCGAACTGTTGACTAAGAGTTTTGATTTATTTAGACATATACATTCAAGCCTTTGAAGTTCAGCATTATTTAAGGTTAGTTGCAATTGGCCAAACAGAGTATATCTGAATTAATTGTAAAAAGTTAAATTAAAAGTTTTTAGGTCTTTTCTTTTCTTTTTAACATATCACTGTGAATTTCTATGTTTTTCATAATTTAGTACAGAGTTTAATGTCATTTTGAGATTACAGATGACCATTGCCTTATGTTTCCATTAAATTAAGAAAAACATAAGTTATTCAATACCAATATATAAAATTAATTATCATTACAAATACCAAAACTACAATACAACACCAGTACTATATAACAATAAAAATACTATACAAAACACAATACCGATATAAAACAAAAAACAATGGACATATATGCAGTGACTTCACAAGTTGTTTTTTCAATAAACACATAGAGTAAGGTGCGAACGAGAAAATATAGTTATTTAAATGCACACACACTTTAATTTCAAAGTCCATATACACAATTTGCAACTGAATACTGAGCTTTGAACAAATTTTAATTTACGGAACGTACAATACCAATTAAAAACAAAAATCAACAAACATATATGCTGTGACATTATGAGTGGTTTTTCATTGCAATAAACACATAGACCATAACATATAGGTGCAAATGATAACGAATAATATACTATTATATAGTACACGTACTCTGCTAAATTATTTGCAAAAACTTCACATTAGTACCAATATCAAAACTAATAAAACCACAATGTCAATATAATAAATGCATGACTTAAAGCTGAATACAAAAATTGAAAACAAATTCCTATTTACATATTTAAAAGCACCAAGCCGCAAAGATCACAACCAAAATCCAGGCCAACCGGACCAAACCATGGCGCAACGGGTGAAATGACTCAGAATGGAAGAGTGTTCGTAAATAAAAATTCGTTTCTCTCTACAAATTTTATACACTATTATTTTATTTAATAGAACGGGTCTATCTAATAAGTAGGTCTGCCAATTTTCTAATACATGCCGTCTGGTTTTTTAGTAATGAGAGATGAGTATATAGCTGAGAATATAATGTAAAGAAGTAGAGGGAAAACTACAGACACAAAGAGAAGAGTCTCTTTTGTTAATATTATATAAGTGTTGCTGAAAAGAACCATGATTCGTTAAAAATGAGTACAGGTATCTATTATTAATGAAAAGTTATGTTGAGACTTGTGGTAGAAATTCTTTTGTGTATCGTCCTACGGCTGATGTTGTCCATCGCTGTTGCCAGCTCCGGAGAAGATCAAGTTTGAGATTCATTTTTAATGATGAAGCAGGTAACGGTAAGAATGTATAAGGTAAAGTAGTGTCTGAAATTGCGGATTTCGCTAATTGGTCCGCCAGCTCATTACTCTCTACTGCTCCTGAGTAACCTTATACCCAATTAAAAAGAAAGGATTTCGTTGTATGTTGTAATTCTTGTATTATGTCTAGTATTATGTAGTTTGTTACATCAAATTTGTTCATTGCATATAGGTCAGATAGACTGTCTGTTAAGATTAGATAAAGGGAATCTGAGTCAGACTCAACCCAGCGCATAGCTGAGAGAAGCATGTCGACATCATTAACCAAGTATGTAGCTGTTATACTAGGATTACAGGGATTCACAAAAGCAACACATTCAAAATTTGACATCAATATAACGGCCGATATATTGAACCAATTTGAACCTAATTAGAAGAGTTTATTGCTCTTGCAAGCATCTTGAATCTGTTCAGTAATCAAGTATGTATAGCGCTTATAGTTAGATTTCAGTGACACACAAAAACAAAACATGTCATCTCGATAATGTCTGAAATATTGATTCGAACTGAGTATTGTTCTCGACAGCATTTTTTGATGCATTCATTAATCATGCATGTAGCACTTGTAGTTCGTTTACATGTACACACAAAAACTAAACATGCAACATCTGTCATTACGGTATCGTCCGAAATTCTGAATCAATTCGAATCTAATTTGGTTAGTGTATTGATATTGCATGTATCTTGGATAAGTTCGTTAATCAAGTATGTAGTTCTTACAATTCGTTTACAAAGACGTACAAAATTTTCGATGGTATTCATGAATCGCTTCAAACCTCGTTTCAGCGTCACACATGCGATTTTAAACTATGATTTCAACAAACTTTTAAATAATTGTCTATATCCATTCAATTACAATTGGTAAGTTAAACTAAAAATTTTCCTACAATGTCTTGCAGAAATAGCTAATCTAGAAGTAATTATGCCAATTTGCTTTAAATCTGATGTATGTATCTTATTATTTAAAAAATATATCCGACTGGTCCGGAAAGACTAGCTTTAATATGAAGCGCTCATAACGTCATTGTAGTTTTTACATATGAATATACAGTAAACTCTCTCAAATCCACATAGCTTGGGACCATAGGTTGTGCAGATTATAGAATTTTGTGGATTTCTGGTCACTGTTTTTTTACATTTTTCAAACAGTAATTTGAATGCAATAATGCTCTCGAAAGTATAAGGAATGCTTAGAATAAAGCAAAATATTAAAATAATTAAGTAAAAAATAAAAATTAAGGAAATTTAAAAAATAATTAAAATATTATAAGTAAATGTCAAGTAAGTAATTAATAATGCATAGCTAAATATGCATAATAATAATGAAATCTTTTTTTCTTGGATTATTTAGTGAAACTCGCTTCATAAAGGTACACTGATAATTTACATCAAAATCGTAAAATAACAGTTTTATTTCATACTTATCCAGGCTTAATAACCAAAAAAGCTTGATTAATACATAAATGTATTTGATAAAAAGATCGCGATCGCCACAGATATCAGCACTATCTTGAATTTTTTTGGAAATAAATGGATAATCCCTTCATGAGAAAGCATAAGTTCAGTCATATTAACTAATATTACATATTAAAATGTGTATGGATTGATATACAAATTTTTAAAAAAATCGTGAATTTTTCTCCTATATCTTAACTGTTAGCTTCACTGTTTACATCTGCAACGATGTGCGGATTTTCGGCGTTTGCTGGTTTTAGGGAATCTACTGTATATTAAAAATAGAGTAAAACATACGGAAAAAAATAGGATAATGTTATGAGTGTTTCATAGGAAAACAATCATATTGATATAAAAAAGTTGAAGTCGAAGTACATTAAAATTCGCTAAATAAACGTTGTTTCTGATCTTGTATAGTACATTTAAACAATCCTCAAACCCAAAATAAATCAAAGAGGCAATAAATATAGATCCTAAATCATATGAATCAACTAAAGTATCTTACAAGGAGAGTGCCAAGCTTGGTAATCACAGATTTTGATTATTTTTATATATGTTGTGGGGTAGAAGCCCCTTAGTCTCAGGTTCAATAGATTTTATACAACGGTCTTTAGTTCTCGAGAAATGGGGGGGGGGGTCTAATATTATAACACAACTTAAATACTTACTTTGTAACAAATTATCTACGTTGGTCGTAGCTCAGTTGGTATGGCGTTTGCTCGTTGTTCTGAGGGCCCGGGTTCGATGCCAGAACGTGCTACGTTTATTTTTCTCATTTTTTTAAATAAATATATTTGTAATTAAAATTTAACAATCTCAATAAAAAATTTTGCTAACATAATTAAATTTTAATTTAGCATTTTTGATTTTTAAACCATTATTAAACATTTCTCATCATCTAAAGACCTTTTAAAAAAATTGGATCTATTATTGTAGAAAACGAAGATATTTCAAATGCTGGATTATTTGTAAAAAATCCATTGTTTTGCAATAAAATTTTACAGTACTTCAACGCATTTGTGACACCACTTTTCTGATTTTTCATCGAATCCCGACACTTCAGATTGATCTTCTTGTGAATTACAGCTTGCTTCTTCCATTTTTATATGATTATAAGCTGTTATAGAATGATACGCACTTGTGCGATAAAGATTGAAAACAAAAACCAATAACTGCACCAAACTAAAAAAAAGAAATAACCAAAGTCTGTTGTGGCACCCTCTAGTTACAATAAAATAAAACAAATATGTTGTAATTTAATTTTTATGCTAAATTTTAATATAATTATGCTTCTTACTTTAAAACAGAGTAGTACTATTATCATGGCATTGACTTCCCTTGTTAAGGCAATTTATAAATGATGTTTCTTTACAATCACGAATTGACAAAATTGTTCAATATCGTTGCATTGATAAAGCATATATGGAATACATTTTAAAAGTGATTTTAAAAAAAATCAAAAATGCTAAATTAAAATTTAATTATGTTAACAATTTTTTTATTGAGATTGTTAAATTACAATTACAAATATATTTATAAAAAAAATTGAGAAAAACAAGCGTGGCGCGTTCCGGCATCGAACCCGGGCCTTCGGAACAACGAGCAAACGCCATACCAACTGAGCTACGACCAACGTAGTTATCGTCTTACAAAGTAACTATTTAAGTTGTGTTATAATGTTAGACCCCCCATTTCTCGAGAACTAAGGAGCGTTGTATAAAATCCATTGAACCTGAGACTAAGGGGCTTCTAACCTACCACATATACAAAAATAATCAAAATCTTTTATTACCAAGCTTGGCACTCTCCTTATTAGAAAATAATAAAATGTTTTATCCTACATGACTAACGAAAATGTAACCTTTTCTACCAATCCAGGATTTTGCGTAGTTGTTTAAATTAACCCTTTTCTCTTATAAAGACAAAAATAAAACAACAATTTAATAATGAAAGCAAAAATTTGTATTTCCCGCATAAAATTAGATATTAAAAATATATAAATTCTATAAAATACGTTTCGTCGTACTGTACGAGACGAGGCTAACGAAAAAGACAGGCTACCGCGGTGCATTCCACTTATCTTTTTTTACAGACCGCTAGAGTGACGTGATGCTCTTTTCGTACACCTTCATTGGTGCATTCGAGCATCACGTGACGCCGGCGGTCTGTTAAAAAAGATATGCGTAAAGCACCGCGGTAGCCTTTCTTTTTCGTTAGCCTCGTCACCACGGTAGCCTGTCTTTTTCGTTAGCCTCGGGTACGAGACTAATGACGTGCGTGTATACGTCACTACAATTCAAAGTATTAAACAAAGAGAAATGGTAGTGATTCGAAATTCCGCTTGAGTTGGCGAGTTTCTATAAATATGTGTTTTCAATGTTGATATGCTAACTGTTGAGCCATTTTACTGCAAATTTAATTATCAATTAGAGGATTATGCCCATTTGTCTTAAATCAGGTCGAAGATTCTTTTGAAATTACGGTGTTAAAAATGCGCCAAACCGCCACGCTTAACCTCCATTGGAAGTGAAAAAATGAACATAAAATAATTTTTAGAAACAAATAAATGGTCCGAAAATATTATGCAACCAGATGCTCCGATTTGCGTCAGTCAACATATGGCAATAAATATTTGACTGATAAGGATAAGTCATCATTCTTGAATGTAATTATTACACATGCCTGACTATATTGAAAAAATCGTAAATAACAAACAAACAAACAAAAACACTATTATGTGTCTATAATATGACCTACTACATTACATTCTATAAATAATATAACAGAATCTATACACAAAGCTATTTGCAGGAAATCATTATTATTTTTTATTAAGAGGAGATATCCGTTGAATATACCGATAAATCCGTTAAAAGTATTTCCATTAATGGGTATTACTTTTGCATAATATGATATTCATTTCCTAAATCTATTTATAATAAATGAATTCTTTGAAAGCTATTGTATTTTATGTTATATTATACATTTAAATGGCCCTTGCAGATAAATAGGTTGCATTTATATGAATACTACCAAGAGATCGGAGTTAGATAAATAAGAGTCGAGTAGTGATTAGAAATTTAAAAAAAAAAAGAAAGAAAAAAGGAACAGAAAAGGAAAGAAAAAAGAAAGAAAACGGAAAGGTTCTTTTAAATGTCAAGAAATAGATGGTGTCCCTTTCAAAATTACACATTTAAAAAAATCGGAAAACATAAAAATAATAATGTTCTAATTATATCAACTACGAAAAATGACCATCAAATGTCTATCATTTACGCTGAAAAACATGGAATCGCGATTGCTTGCATGCGTTCTTCAATACTTCCGCTATAAAAAAAAATTGGCATTTCCGCAAGGAAATGCGTGTGCTGTTCTTTTGTTTGCTATATATTAATCAGTAATTTTAACGCAACGGGAGTTCAGATGGGAGTTTCTAAAGTATAAACCTACAAGGAAAATGTTACATGGTAAAAATGACATACTTCTAGTAAAAGGGTTGGTTGGTTGGTTGTATAGGGTTTAATGGCGCAAGGTCCCATTGGGGACAAGCTGCGCCAAAGAAGAAATATATTAAAAAATCCGCAAGTATCTAGTAAAAGGAAATGTTTGGTGCGCCATGTTCCACGACCAAATTATCTGTTCTTTCTTTTTTGTAGAAAAGACAGTAATAGGAGAAATTTATCTCGATATGCTTAAACAAATTTCCATTCCTCAACCTGACCATCTGCACCCTTCATTATTTTTCTTCAGGATGATGCTCCATCTCTTTGGAGTTTACACCTCAGAGAAACAATAAATGCGATTTTCACTGGCAGGTGCATTGGACGTAATAGTCGAAGATTAGATCACCTGGTCTGCCGGACATAACTTCCCTTGACTTTTTATTATGTTGCTTTGTAAAATATAAAGTTTATGCCAAAAACAAGTTAATTCTTTGGAGGATTTCAAAGCCAAATTTCAGATTCAATTTTATCATTAACCTCTTCGATTCTATAGAATAATAGACTTAACTTTAGCTGTAGACGTAATGTAAAAAAAAGAGAGTATGGCATGTAGACGGAATGTAAAAAAAAGGAGTATGGCATGTAGAAGTGTGTTGATTTTTTTTTAATTAATGTGATGAGGTATTATTCTTTCCCACTATGTATCTTCTTCCCTTTACAAGCATAATATTTGTTGTACTGACACATTCAAATAAGATGCTCTTGAACGGGACACCTTGTATATCTTACTATTATATCTTAGTAAAAGTATATCTAAGTTCTATATTCTTCAAAGCGTTTACACTCGCTGTTTTTTAGCTCCACTTGACAGTGACATGCATTTCTGTTTCTACTAATTAGAACATTAGCTTTTACGTGTGTTGCTTAAGTATGAATAATTTATTAATATCCATCTTGAATTTCCGAAACGCGGTCTTTAGCAAAATGACATTTCTGTCCGCTGTTACCAGGTAACAAATATACACCTATGCAATCAATTCGCGGCATTCAGTGTAATTTTGAAAAGGCTTCCAAATGTAACAGTGAACGTCCGTTAGTGCGGACTTCCAATGAAGGTGATATTTCGTGCGCAATAATCGCAATTCTCATTAAACGATGTACAAGTTTGAGTGGCCTAAAAATTGTTGCCTGCTCTAAAGTAACTGAATTCAGTTTTTGAAAAAAAAATTAAAGAAAGTTACAATTTTATGCTAAAAGAAACAACGTTTAAAAAAAATGCGAATTAATGTCATTATTGTTAATACAAAATAAGTAAGCACTCAGTACAAACGGAATATGCAAATAAACTACAGTACTTACATAATTTAACTTTATTTAAAGTAATCTATCATTTTTCTTTGATGTAATTGAACAAATTATCTTTTTTTTTCTGTGCACTGTTTAGTTTTGCGACACATTCAAAATTTTGGTCTGTTACAACAGATTCCTATTTAGTAATATCGGCGAACAGCCTACAGCATTGTTTGAAGAACTTCTTATGTTGCCGGTGGTGGAATGTTTTCTTTCTCTTCATCACTGTTACAGCTAATTTTGTTATCTCTTAATGAAAAATGTGGCACCGAAATTCCATGGTAAAGTACAATGTGCAAAACCAGTTGTCGGATTCCTCTTCTCCGTCCACACAACTTCGAAGTATAATCCGGTCTTTTGATATGCTGCCACCACCGATATGAATACGTGATATCGGACACGTTACGTGATGTATATTTAAAAAAAAAAACTAACTCTTTCAATTAAACTTAAACTAACACTTTATTTACAACATTTACACTTAAACTCGGATGTAACTTATCCGGTTCAACATTAAATAAAAAAAATACAGAAAACTACTTTCTGTGTACCGTTAGGCTACGTTAATTCACTCAGAACCGAGATTTCTATTAATCTCACACCCGCTATATCTCTTCCTTTCGAGAGATCTCCCTTCATACACGTGTCTCAGAGCGCAATCTCTGAACGACCTTCCTCCTTTGCTCCTACGTTCAAAACTCCCTTCACTCTCTCGCCATCCACCAGAGAACCCCTCCCTCTACGGGGCTCGTCCCCTGTTCCAAAGGGTTCCTTGACAACACTTCATCCCCTCTTGATGGGTCTGTCTTCCTAAATAATGGGTGGAATATCTGTCTTATCTATACCTTTACAATCACAAAAGAAACACTTCTTCCACAATAATAAACATTCCTTCCACTCACATTCAGGTCGTTCCCCACCGGATTAAGATTTTTCTTAAGAAAGCCTTTAACAGTACACAGCAGATACATATACAATGAGATAATCCCTTAAGAATAGTTTTAAGTCTTGCAGCTGCCAGGGAAACCTGACACCAGTATCTTTTGATTATGACCGATCAATTTACGAAACATTTGTCTGCATTATCTGATCTGTCGTATGCATCAGTGTTGTCCGTAACGTTAATTGGAAATAGAAAATAACGGGAAAAGTGAAATTGTGCTCATTAACTGAAGATGCGTCTAATAGAGACCACTGTACCCTCTGTATTAACCACTGTACTTCATTTTATGAGTTTTGTTTTGTTCATGTATTGCAACGCAAGTGTTATTTCACTTTTTTTTAATGACTCTTGTATGCGTTATAGTATTTAACAAAATATACTCACAATAGTGATATCTATACAAATACAGTGATACCTCGATTGCCGATTATTGTTTCCCTGTTTTTTTTACTCGGCTAGTGGTCTTGGACTTGACTTATAAACGTTTTGTTGGATATACGCATTAACATAACGCATCAGCAATGCATTGAAATTGGACGAGAAATCAGTTTTGGTTAACAAATATTTCGGCTAATTAGTGTAATTCTGTAAAGAATTATGTTCGTTAGCCGAGGGTATCACTCTACCTGTATTATGCAATTAAATAAATTTGTACGAACTTTAGCTTGATTATTTTTTTTTATTTATTAAATAAAATCGCAAACAGGGAGTATTTTTAATGAGTTATGCAACATGCAAAATATCAACTGTGAATTGAAACCTGTCTCAATTTTCAAATTTCTTTCTTGAATTAAATTTTAAGTACAATTATATGCCACGTAAGCATGTTTTAATCGGTACATTTTTCACTCTGAAATCAGTCATGTTTATATTTAAAAATTAATATCAATATAAATACATAAGAAAAATTAACATTATTTAAAATTATCATATGTTTATATTTAAACAAAATATTTCTTTTGACCTTTACAATGATAATCTGTGTTGATACATGGTCGAATTCGAGTTAAAAATGTCCTTTTAAATCGCGAAATATCTTAGTGTTTTAAAATATTTGTAATTTTACTGCCTGTTTACACGAGCATTTGAAAGTTCTGATGTTCTGCATTTGCACGGAAAATCTTTAACAATAGAAGTTATAGTAATAAAAGATGGTTATCTTTTATCCCCATCGTCTAAAAATTGAATGCAAATATGACAATGTATTATACTAATTAAATTATTTTAACTTAGAAAATATGCATTTATGTTAATAACATGTATTTAATTTATTTAACTTTTATTTCATAAAAAAATTACTAGCGAAATAATAGGTGCCTTTTGAATCATACTGCACAACCTGTAAAAAATATGATATAAATTCAGATTTCAAGCAAAATGTTTTCTTTGGGATTTTTCAGTATTAAATTTTTTTACAGCAGCTTAAGACATTTTCTAATGTTTTAACATAAGGAAAGGTGAAATTTAAAGACTGATATAAAGGAATTTTCATTTCCCCCCGTAAAGTGACGGTTTTAAGAGACAACTTTAAACTGCTTTGATAAAAAATGAATGAATTTTCCATTCTAACTAAGCTTAAATTTACGGATTTTGAACATTAAATCAGAAAACTGAGATATTCCCAAAATATAATAGTGTGGTTGCCACTTTTGTACAGTAAATTATACGGAAATTTTCTTTGCTTCTTCTTCATTCACTTAAAAGTATTGACGCTTTGAAATTAAAAAAATCAATCAAAAATACCAATTTTTGATTTTGTATTATTAGTTTGTTAAAATTAAATATATATACAGGGTGTCCGAAAAGTCTGGAAACGGTCAAATAACTCGAGAAATATACATCGTATTAAAAAACGGAAAAATGCATGTTCAATAGTTTTGAAAAATCTATTTAGGGATATCAAAGTTGCCATTTTTCTAAAATATTAAACACGTATTTTTCCGTTTTTCAATCTGATGTATATTTCTCGAGTTATTCGAGCGTTTCCAGACATTGCAATGGTAACGATTCTCACAGCATTGCACTCGATTACAGCGCCATGTACAATGTTTCGAAGAAAATGTTCAATACAAAAGTTACGTATTTTTTTCCGTAGAATCCGAATCTGCAATAAAAATGGGGGGTCATCATTTAAGATTTCAAAGTTGCCCCCCCCCCTTTCCTAAATACATTTTTCAAAAATATTGAACATAATTAAATTAATTTTAAAGCTATTAATTTGTTTCTTTTAAAAATAATTTTCAAATGACCAAAAACTTCCGGATTTTTTTTTTTTTTTTTTTTTGGTAAAATTAGAAAATAAAGTATTAAATGTATTTGAAATGTATTGTTTTGTGAAAACAAATTTTTCGCTACCTATTCATCGTTACAATGCGTTTCAAAATTTTTTTGTTCAAAGCTCTCAATATGTCTCAAGGACAATCTTGATACACAGTACTACAAATGTTGATACACAGTAGAACAAATACACATTACAACAAATCTTGATACACAGTACAACAAATCTCTATTTCCATTTTGGAATGTTAATTATCTAATGTCCTCAAATCAGTAATAAAGTGGGACATATGATTTTTAATGAAAATTCAGTTTCGTTGCGTTTTTTTTAATAACTTTTTGTCGGATTAAGAACTTGATATAATATTTATTAAAATTTTTAATATAGTTCTTTTATTATTGAATTATGTAATAAAGCCCTTTTCAGTCATAAAATGAAGAAAATGGAACACATGGAATATTTGAACGTCTGTATTTTAATAAAATCGATCTGTATTTAATAAAGAATCTCATAGAATTTATGCTTATCCAAAAAATAGATACAAGAGTAAGATATTTCAGATTTTTAAATGAAAAAGGCAGAGTATGCTATTGTAAGGAACATAATGTATTTTTTTTATTAAATTTAAAGTTATAAGAAAGTAGAAAGTACAAAAAAAGACAGCGAGAATTATAAATCTTGGGTACTTTTAGAATTTTTAACACTCATAGTAAACAGAAGCTTTCAAAATTATTTTTGTCTTTAAAAAGAATTCATCAAACATTTATCAAAAATTGAAAGCTTTATAAAAGCAAAAGTTTCTTATAATTTTTTTTCTAAAAGCTACATAACACTAAAACGTTTTGCCTAAAAAATGAACTTTTAGATAAATACTTTTAAAAACATTAATTTGTCCACTTAAGGGTACACAAGGTTTAAAACGCTTTTAAACCTTGTGTACCCTTAAGCACATTTACCCTTAAGTGTGTACCCTTTTGTGTACCCTTAAGCTTTTTAAACCGCATAAATTTAAACTAGATGGAACCCGTCAAAACTTGACGGAAAAAAAAATACTATAACAATATCAGTAAAATAAGCTTCTTAGAAGGGGTGCGTATGAAACAGTTTTTCAAATATTATATTTTAAAAGTTTTTCCCTCCAGTCAAATACAGTACTATTTCCGGTGCAAACTCCAAACAAACAATCCGTAAACAACTGTGTAATGCAAATCCGTTTCACATTACCGCCAAATTCCCCACAGCAAGAAAAAATTTCATGGACCTATGAAGTATCATACAAAAAGTATATTCCTACGTTCATCTCATATTCAGTAAATAAAAGAACATAGTAAATAAATCGCACATCTCCCCCCTCCCACTGTGATAATGCAACCGAATGAACTCCTATGTGCATTTGCATTGCACCTGCCCAAAAGCACCGTCGAAATTCGATGTTAAAAAAGTTTTAAAATGTTTAAATTAAAAGTTTTAAAATATCCTCTTTAATCATTGTTCGTTACGAATCCATATCTTCTAAAACGCATCCATTATTTTAAGCTAATCAATTTTTATGTAAAGATGAAGAACTTTTTTACAGTAATAAATCAATCTGCAGATGAGGGAGATTTTTAATGTTTTCAAGTGTAATTTATTTGTACATGCAAAAAAAATGCAATTCCTAGCATATTCTGATATTTGCTGGAACATATACATCAACGAATTCAACATATCAATTTTATGTTCAACATAAACTGAAAATAGTTTTTTTTTTTTTTTTTTTTTTTTTTTTTTTTTTTTTGGACAGATTTTTGTTTAGCGCCAAAATGCTCTATCTTATGGATAATCTGATTTTATGATTTATCACTGTGTTTATTATTATTATTATTATTATTCACTTTTCATGATGATTAGGGAAATCTACTTTCAATTGTGGCAACTTTCCCAGGGGCTATTTTACATTATTGAAGCAAACTGGCGGTCATTCATAAGAAATAATTGAAAAACTTTTCATGCTTGAAAATTATTTAAAAAATCGTTAAATTAAGCGGCAGTTTTCAAATAAATTTCCTTTGAAAGCTAATTTTTTTTTCTAATTGATGATGTAAGAATTGAAATTGTAAAATGATGTAAAATGTAGTAAAAAATAGAAATTTGTAGTATTTAGAAGTAATGTAACCGCGATGAAAGCTAAAGCGATAGCGCCACTTGTTATCACAACCGTTGTACATTTCTAAAAATTGCCACTGTATTTTGGCTGGCGTCCAAAAGTCGAAAACCATTTTTTGACATCGAAAGAGAAATTCACAGTGAAAGGAATAGGACTTTGCGCTAATAAGGAACTGTTAAATGAACTTATAATAAACCAACCAAAATAATTCCTATGAAATATTAGTCTTACATTGTTTATTCTAGCTAAAAATACAATCATTATTTCAAGTTTTTTTTTTTTTTTTTTTAACAATAACACTATTTTTAATAATTTCAAATTTCCAGAAATCCTTTTCTTTTGGGATTTTTTAAAAATTAAAATAGGAAATTTTCTAACCTATGATTAAAAAAAGGGTAATTGGTAACATGTAATCAACGTATGCAATCAAGATGAAGCAATCAATGACGGCTCCAATTCTAAACTTTATAATTAAGAATGGAAAAAATCAGTTAAAATTACACATGTTGACATGTTGACACAATCACATACATTTTTCTCTTTAGTTTTATCACTGTTAAAATGCATTTCAAGCTAAGCATTATGTCATTTTCACCAGTGCAAACTTTTCACACGCACTTTATATATGTTACTTTAATGCTTAAACACCATGTATACAAATAAAAATATTTTTTGTATTTAACTGTAATGAAAAAATGGCATCAACAAAGTTATAATGCATAATGATAAAATAAACCCAATAGACAATATTCCCGTGACGTTACAATAAATATGATTTTTTATTCTCTTATAAAACACGCGGATAAATATCTTTACTGAAATTTAACTTGCAAATTAAAAAATTCGGCCTAAATTACACGTGCTTTTAATATTTATTATTCCTCTTTTATCTTCGCAACCATAGAGCTTAGAGAATAAACTTTGTGCCTCGCAACAGTGGGCGTTATCCGATTATGACGTCATTAGCAGAAGTAAAAATTTAATTGAAAATTACGAATTAGAATTAATTAAATTTAGAATTAGAATTAATTAAATTTTCGAACAAACGAATGCACGATAACAAATCTGTGTCCAAATATCTTTCATTTAAAAAAAGAATGGTGTAATTTGATGCGGTAGTTTGTTCTCACGGATTGTCGAAAGAAATACTTAGCGTTTTAAATATATAGATTTTGCGTTTAAAAAACATAGAAAACTCATGATAATGTATACTCTATATAGTTTTATAATATATAACTCTTAAAACAATGTTTTTAAAATCCTAATAAAACAATGCCACGCATATGTGTGTATTTTTTTTTCAGTTGTTGTTAAAATGCATTTTTAATAGATTTAGGTACAATGTTTATAAAATATACTAGGGAGTTGTAAGTACGTTTTGATATTTGTATATACAGCGTGTCCACGTATAACCTGACCGACCTTTATTTTCGCAACCGTTTGTCCTAGATGCATACTTCCAATTACAAAAATGATTTAAATAAAGTATAGAATTATGTTTAAAGCGATTTTGGTCAAGAAAAACATTTATTAAAAAATTACGAAACTTAAATTTTTATACGGCCCCCCGGTCCTATAAGTGATATTTAGTAAAAATTTACTGTGACACTAACAAGTAAAACAAAAAAAGTCCCATTCATCTAACATTAAAACTCACCGAGTAATAGCTGTTTAAAGTTGGAGTATATTTTTTGCTGCGAAATAGGGGTCATTCACAAATGTAGTAGAAATAGAAATAATTTTCAGATATATCAAAAAAAAAAAAAAAATAGTTGAGAGCAAAATTAACATTGCAATCTAATATGAAAGTGAAATCTATAATCATTCTGACATATTAATGCAAAATATACAATTTCTACTGAACATATAAGAGGATAAAAATAACTGAATTTTTGTTAAATAAAAGTATTTAAAACAACAGCCTCAATTGTTTACAAAATGATACAGATTATAAAATGCTGTTAGATTGCACTGTCTTTCAAATTTTGGGTTGTGGCTTGTTTTTTAGCTTTTGAAAATTGATTCTTATGTATTTTTTAGCGCTGAATCCGAAAATGACCTTCATTTTAAACCATCACGTCAGGATTTTTCTCAAATCGCAAATTTCAAAGTTAAAATTGACCCTCCTCCCCTTCCAACCTCATCGGACCTCTGAGCTGTTTAGCTGTAAGAAACCTAGTATAAGTCGAAAAATTGAATAAATTATTGAATTAAATAAAATTAAACTGAATAAAAAAGTCTTACATCTATTTTATAGTAACAGATTTTTCGCTATTTAACCTTGAAATTTACGATTTGCGAAAAATCCTGACATGATGGTTAAAAGTGAAGGCAATTTTTTTATTCAGCGTTAAAAAATACATAAAACGTAATTATAAAAGTTAAAAAACACAACCATCGTAGGTTTATATTATCTAATCTAAAACTCTTTCTTAAACTTGTTGACGATAATCTATCCGAATTTTTTTTTTGTGTTATCCTCTAATGTAAGTATGTATAAGATAGTAAGCGTCGAAAATCATAATAATATTACATTGTCGTCGGATTTAAGTCAGTATGTAAAATTTAACTTTGATCGGACATTTGAAAGTGGGTTAAACTTCGAGTACAAATTTTAAACTGGAAAGACGATCGTTGCAAGTTAAATAAAACCTTATGAAAATAACATAATTTTTGTTAAAAGAAATCATAGCCTCAAATCCTTTCAAAATAAAACATATGTTAAAATACAATTATTTTAATTAATCTGAAACTTAATTAATAAAAATTAACTCAATCGTAATAGTTTCTTCCGGAACGATTTCTTTCAAAGCGCAGATACCTTGAAATAAGTTTAAGTACTTTATATACGACCCCTGAAAGCATGGCCGAAATCATCTCTTTTTAGATGCAAAAAAGTGGTATAAGTCATGCATTTCAAAGTTTCATAACTCGGTCAATTTTAATGTTAGATGAATGGGATTTTCTTTGTCGTACTTGTTAGTGTCACAGTAAATTTTTACTAAATATCACTTATAGGACCGGGGGACCGTATAAAAATGTAACTTTCGTATTTTTTTAATAAATGTTTTTCTTGACCCAAATCGCATTAAAAGTAATTCTTTACCTTATTTAAACCATTTTTGTAATTGGAAGTATGCATCTAGGACCAACGGTTGCGAAAATAAAGGTCGGTCAGGTTATACGTGGACACGCTGTATATATATTTTTTTTAACTTTTTGAAATTATAAATGTAATTATAACATTTCACAGATATGCAGGAATATATTGATTTCTTTCTATGATTTTCTCAATGTTTTAGTAATTAGTTTTTAAATTAATTTTGTTTTGAGAAAATTTTAAAACAGTTCTTATTATTGAATAATATACACAGTTTGACCAAAATATAAACACTCCTCTGCACAAACTGATATTGTGATAAACCTTTTGTGTTGTGTCATTTTGAATGGGTTTTATAGTAGGATGTGCTTCAGCGTGATCCTGAGTTGTATCACCTACAATAAAATCACTAAGAAATTTAAATTTCAAAAAAATATTTTCGTATATTTTCTCCAATAATTTATAATGAGATGTATAATCTTTATCACTAGTTCAAATGTTCCTGCTGCATTTCTAAAGCTATTTTTTCCAGAAGTTAAAAAGAAAATAAATCTCAAAAGGAACTGAACTTATCGGAAGAAAATAAATCCAAAGAAGTGAAGCCAATTTCGTAATTTTCTCGCATAGTCTTATTACGAATATTCAAGTGCCGAAATGAACCTTTAAGAAATACTACTTTATTACTCTAAATCTAATCCTTTAATAAATCACATAATTAGAACATAATGTCATTAAAAAAAATCGGCCTACAGGCACAGGTAGATTTCGAAGAAGCAGACCGTGGGGCGCCTGTTTATTGCGAATTGCAGAAGAAATTACCTTTTTGCCATGATGTGGCAGTTTTGACACCCCATTTCGAAATCTACCTGTGTCTGTAAACCGAGCCGGCAGGGATTGTTTTGTTTTTATTTTATTTATTTATTATATTATTATTATTATTATTATTATTATTATTTGCTGTAAGGGGTGGTCCTATAAAAAACTTGTTAATATAAAAGTTGTAGATAATATTAAGATAATTTATAATAAATTTAAGCGGATTTGATATCTTGTGAATTGACAAAGTTATGTTGGAGTCAAACGACTTTTAAATAAGTTTTAATGTTTCCGTTTTACACTTCTTTTAGCAAAGTATCAGTACAATTATGTACTGTTTATATTTTTAACTTGTATATGGGTCGCCCAAATGAAAGTGGCACTACAGTCGGTTTGAGAAATGGTTTAATGGTATTAATATAAATTAGTATACAAAAGAAAGAAGCAACCACAGAAAAGTGAATTGATTAAAACTACAAAACATGTTTTGTTGAGTACATTTTGGTTCTTTTAGCAAAATTCAAGTAAAATTGAACCATTTTACTTGAATTAACAAAACATTTTTTGCTGCCGATACAAAATTTTTTTTTGGAATTGCAAAAAAAAATTTTTTTTGTTGATTCAAACAAAATTTCCATTGACCTATATTTAAACAAAAAGTTTTGTTGGGTCAACCAAATTTTTGTTGATTCAATAAAACTTTTTTCTGGGTGTAATACAGACGTAACAGATAGGCTAGACAAAGTCACCTTGTAGGTCATTGGTGATAACCACATGCGCTTGACCAGGTCGTGACCTGTCGTCAGTACTGCTTCTTCCACTACGAAAATCCCTACACCATCGGAATACCGATCTGCGTGACATACACTCCGTGCCATACACATTTTACATTCGACGATAGATTTCACTAGCACTCACATTTTCCGCTGTTAAAAATTGCACGACCGCGCGCTGACACCATTTGGAGGTCTCGATGATGCGAAGGATGCCTTTTAAGGTGCTCCCACGCTATCATACACGCATCTGGCGAGATCTGACGATATCGCATGCATTCCCAGAACACTGCGCCCTCTACAGGATCATGCGCAGTCATTTTTCTCTTCAAATGGCATAGTTTTTACAGCAATGCCACTTTCATTTGGGCGACACTTGTATATTAATCAACGTTGTAACGTCCATCTTTAATACTTTTATTAAGTATATTTTAATTAAAAGATTGATGCTCGGGAATTAAACAATGTCTTGTTTAATTCTTTTCCGTTATATTAAGTTTAATTGATGTAGGAATGTGATTACAATGAATTAATAAATGTATTCCGTTTTGACAATCATTTTAATTTCAATATATATTTTTTTCCAAGAGAAGCTAGAAAAACAAATTTTCACAAATTGCCTCTAACTATTTTTAATGTGAGAAATATTTCTATATGAGCTTCATATTTTATTTAACGAAATCATTATTTTGTTCAAAATATTAGATACGGTAAATTAAACAATGACTTTTACTGTTATATGTTACCTTTACCTTAGATTGCCAATAAATATTTTCTATGCTCATGTTAAGTCGCTTAAAAAATTAAATATATATATATATATATACATATATATATACAAAAAAATGTGAAGTGAATTAAATGAAATATTTATTTCTTAAATCTGAAACGTCATTTTTATCCATATAACCTTCTTATATTATTCGCATAAATCTCATTATTTAAATAAACTTCCTTTAACAAAGAAATTAAAATCATATATATAGTTAACTCAATCAAGAGATAAAAGTCCCTAAAATAAAAAAATAAAAAAATAAATAAATAAGCCTGTAGATATTCTCATTAATGCTTTCGCCCTAAGCTATTTTATTTTGCGGATGTTTGTCAGTCTCATTACTTAAAAGACAAGACTCTGCTGATAAATTTTCATCTAAATCATAATCTGCACTCCCGTGTGACTTATATTCAAGTAAATGTGCAGGAACTTACCTGACATAATAGAAATAATGAGCAATTTAAAAGTTAAACAAAGAGCAAATTTAAGTTTATTTAACAGATAAAAGTAATTATAAGGAATTAATGAAATGTCTTATTTTGCTGGTTAATTTAATATCAATAAGATTTTTTAAAATAAAAATCAGTTAATTAAATCGCACGAATCGCTTCTAGATACTTCTTTATGTATAAAAACATTTTTATCTAAGTTTCAGTGTTTAATTAAAAAAATCAGTATTTCATTTTGAAGATACGTTATAAAAAATTACACTCATGTTCCTATTATTATCCATTATTTTATCCTTATTTTATTAAAATGTGTCATTTTTATGTTCATTAAATACTGCCACGTTTAACAGATTTGCATCGGGAAAGGAGAATTCTCGTTTTTATTTTTTTAAAAAAACATCATTGACTAAAGGCGTGGTTTCTACCTTAGAGAAAATGCATTTATCTCACATTGCTCATATATATTTTTTTTTAAATTGTAAAACATTTTATAATAAATCCGTATATTAAATTATATTTACTGATGCATAAACTTAAAAAAACTATCTAGGGAACAATTTACTAACAATGTTTTGAATAAAAATCACATAATTTCAAAACGCAGTTTTAGCAAATTCTGTTTAAATTACATTGTAAATATAATTTCGGAGTTAAATTTAGTATTTACTAATATTAATGTTTAAAATTTTTCTATGAGCAGTCAGTACACAGTATACAGTAGTATTCTTTAAACGCATTCATGTTTTAAATGAATAATGTGCATGCGACGTCACGCTTTCAAGTAAAGGCGTTTTTCTCAACTAATTATAGACGAAAAGTAAATATTCTTGCAGCATTAGTAATTCATAATGTATTATTCCCTACACATAATATAATGTATTCTAACTACTTGAAAATTACGAGAAACTTAGCGAAACTCCAAGCAATCTAGCTCAGTGTTTTGCGTACGTTAAGTTGACAAACATGCACATTATTTATAAACGTAAATGCATATTTGTACGTGATTCATGAAGTGAAAGATTTTTTAAAAAACTAGACAAGTATCGGTTCATAGCAAAATCCATCCCAGGTGAAAGTGTCGTCATATTTTATATCATGTGCCAGTTTTCATTCAGAAAATATCAGTATTTTATAGCAATTGCACGAAGTAGCGTAATATCCACAGAATGTATTAGTCGACAAAGCGTAAGTTTAACATCCTTGTACCGCAAAATCTTCCAGAATATTAAATTTCGATAAAATTTAATAAATACATTAAAGTCGATGTAAAAGTTGTTAGCATATGCAATTTTAATTGAAGAATGGAATTTGTATTTGACATCGTTCACGTGTAATTTAAAGAAGGGTCGATGCCACTAATTAAACAAGAAACCCCCCCATCTATTTTTAAAGGCACCATGATTATGGAAAAGAGCAAGAGAAATGCCAATGAAAAATCAAGGTATTATTAGTTATATTTCCTAATATTTATATAATTCCTTATAATTTTAAAATATCTAAATATATAGTTTAAAATATCTCTGCAGGGTAATTTTTGCCCCTCATTGAAATAGTTTCCTGTCAAAACTCTCACAATCCTAAACTACAACATAACAATCAATATGACAATTATTTATAATTGGGGAGCTTTTTTCAGATTTTTTTTTTTTTTTTTTTTGCCATTCAAATAAAGCAACTCAGTTGCTTAACAAATAAACATTTAGGCTTTGAAAGTTTTTGGAGCGTGAAAAACATTTTGATTTTATTGGTAGAATCTAACATAAGAAGAATTGGTAAAATAAACATAATTTATGTGTATTTTTAGATTATTCTATTCAAATAAAACTCGTATCAAAAGTATCATATTAATTAACAAATTTTCTGAATAATATTTACTAATATAATCATTTTGAAAAATATTCTTTGACACAAAAACTTAAATTAAATCAATTTCTATGAACAGAATAAATGTAAAATCGAATAAATATAAATACTAAAATAGAATAACAAAGAAAAAAATCCCTGACAGCTCGGCCTACAGGCACAGGTAGATTTGGAAGACGTAGACCGTGAGGCGCCTGTTTGTCGGGAATTGCCGAAGAAATGACCTTTTTGCGATGATGCGGCAGTTGGAACCGCCTACTCCGAAACGTAACTTGTTTGCAGGCGGAACCAGCAGAAATTATTATTTATTTATTTATTTATTTATTTATTTATTTATTTATTTATTTTTTTGCTATAAGAGTTGGTCCTATAAAAAACTTGTCAATATAAAAGTTTTAGATAATATTAAGATGATTTATAATAAATTTAAGAGGATTTGAAATCTTGGGAATTGACGAAGTTATGAATTTTTTTCTTCTAAAACCCCCCTTCCCCTCCCCCTTAAGGCAATTTTTAATTATATTAAAAATCTGTCATACATAAATTTTCGACCCTTCTCCTAGAAGTAGTAATAACTTCAAACGGATTCGATACGTATCATAATTAAGAAGTTATGGGTTTTTTCTGTTTTCACTAAAAGCCCTCCCCCCTCCCCTTGGTTCGATTTTGCCCATTAACGAACTTGACCGAGATTTTATGTATCAGTTTGGAAGAGATTTATGCAGAATTTTTCCAGTTATCGTGGTCATAAAAAAGTGACATAGATAGATAGATAGATAGATAGATAACGTTTTGAACTGGGGGTGGTTTTGGGTTCTGGGAGTCATGATCGTCATAGATCTGCACAAATTTTTCAAAATTTCCAACTTAGGTGAGAATGTAATAGGTAGTATTTCTTACGAAATCTACCTAAAATGTGTTCCACACTTAATCTTAGTGAAAGAGAATGAAATTTCAAGTTCATTAAAGAAATTTAAATGATCATATATATAAAAAAATACGCAAATTGTGATTATCAGAAGTATTATCTACCATAAAATATGATAAAGAGTTTGTTAATTGTATATGTTGCTTACATAATGCATTAATTTTCTTTATACGTTATGTGAACGAAATCACGGGTAATAGCTAGTAATATTATAAATGGGATTGTGTGTGTGGATGTTTGTCTGAAGTAAACGTGAAAACGGATGATTTAATGGCTCTGTATCTTTGCACATAGATGAATTATAACCCAGAAATTAAAATAGGGTAGGTGTTATTTATTATTTTCAAATATTTTTCTTAATAATTCAAAATTTCCTTTTTTTTCGTAGAGAATCGATGAATATTTTACCTGTAAAATTTAATTAACCATTTTACGTTGCTAACCATTATTATCGTTGCCAATAAGTACATACCTGGAATAATAATTTTCCTCAAAAATTAATTGTCAAATGAAAAAAAAATAAGAAGAAGAATTACAAATTAAATTAAATGATGTCATATTAGAAATAAAACATGCATTTTCAAGTATTTAATAAGAATACCAGGTGCATGAATTTGAGTAAGTACGGGAAACAAGCGAATATGGCGTCATATACCGAAAATGAAGCGGATATGCGTTGATATTAAAATAAAATGATCTTTTTTTTTTTCGTTTGTTTGTCCTTTTTTTCTCTCTTTTGTATTTCACATGAATGAGTGTCTTTTAAATGTATGTAATATATATATTTTAAATGACTGTGGGTAAAATTAAAAGTTCTGTATTTTAAATTAAATTAGTGAAAGGTTTGCATTTTATATTAAATTAATGTAATACTAAATGTGTCGATGGGAACAATACTTGGCGGTTGATCGTCTGCGCACGTCTAATATAAATATATCCTATTTTAAACTTAAAATTTAAAAAAAATTTAAAAACAGTATGTTTGAAAAGAAAATGGTTAGTAATTATTGATAATATGCAAAATTATACATGTCGAAAATGTCATGGTTAACGGTAAATTGTGATTTTCATTTCTAAAAACTAAAAAAATTAACTCGATTGTTTGGAAAAAAAACTATTTTTGACGAATGTTGATAAAGTTGCGTTTTCATTCACAAAATCTAAAGATTTAATATGATTACATCAAAGTAACACCATTTTCCTTCTCCCAGTATTAAAAATAAGGCTGAAGATTTTGAATTAATATTGGTACAATCGAGACGCGTTTGTAAATTATTGTTTGACAACCCGATTTTTAGTCCACATTTCTTTTAGTTTTAAAATAATAAAAAAATGTAATTATTTTAAAAAATAACTTTTTTTTTTTAATGTTCTTTTTTATAATAGATTTTTGTGAAGTTTTATAGGATGAAAAAAAATGACATAACTTTTAATGAAATGTTTAAGTAAATTTACAATATTTTTAAAAACTGGAAAAACAAAACAATGTTATCAAAACGAAAATCAAATTGATCGAAAAATTCGCATAATTTAACAGCGAAGAAATCAAATGTAATGGAACTGTTCCTCAAGCCGAATGGCGTAGACTTAAACAAACCGATCGTTCCAATTTCTGATATTATAAATGCGAAAGTGCATTCTATGTAGTAGATTTTTTTTCATATATAAGTAGAAAATAGACGATAATAGGAAGATTATGCTCTGTAATCGGGTCCATAGTCAATTTGCTTTTTTTTAGCGGGCGAAATTTTGCGCAAAAGTAAATACATTTTTGTAGCCAGATTTGTTTTTTGCATGGTAAACATTTTTTGGTTTTCGAGATGATCATTTCGTCCCTCACCTGTGACTCCTATTTTCATTGGTTGTAGTTTCATTTTTGCAATTGTTTTAATATTATTTAGCACAAATTTTTCCTTTTTTAAGACAGAGTTATGTCCAGGTCTTTATAACAAGGAAATACAGTATTGTGTCCTATAAAATGTGAAAAAGGGTTGGTTCATTACAAATGTTTTTAATTATCATGGTGAAGTGTTTTCCTTAATTAATGCATTTGTTTTTCTTTTAATGTTACGTGAACGTCGTCACGGGTAACAGCTAGTAATGCCATAAATATTCAAAACAACAACAGATTAATGTTTTCATTAATTTAGATATATTTTTGTTAGCCTGTTAAGGACATAACGTCACTTCTTACCTATAGCATGCATTACCTATATCGCATGCATTTTAATCTAGTATTAAAATACCACAAATATTTATTAGTAGTATTTTAATTTAACTTGATACAGAGAAAAAAAATAAAGTGAAATAGATGGTCGTGTCTATCAAGAGATAAATATTCCTAGAAGTAATCTTTTTCGGTAATGCCTCAAGATGTTCTCATTAACACTTCCTTCTTCAGCTGTTAAAATTTTTGGATGTTTGTCAGTCACATTACTGAGAATAGACGCTGTTGATAAAGCTAAATGTGTTATCTACATCGTAATCTGCATTGCCGTGTAATTTATTTTCAAGCGAGTGTGCACGAACTTATCTGGCTTATAAGGAATAATGAGCAAGGGAAAAGTAAAATAATGATCCAATTTTATGTAGGTTCGTTTGGATAGAGAAAATTATTACAATAAATTGAAGCGTGTAGAATAAAAGTGCCTAAACATTATTCATAGAAATTTGGATGTAAAGCTCGTGATATCGCATGCATTTCATTCAGAATCATAGATGATTAGCGTCATCTTGTTGCTCACATTTTCAACTTAGATCTGGGTTTGTTACGGCATCAAACAAATTATTGTCTATATGGCAATAGTTCATCTTAGATTTAATTGAACGAAAACAATGGGCTTAATACACTTTGGTTTTGAACGGATAAATTAATGAATGTATCTAATTTCGTTTGGTCATTTCCATTTGTAAGAAACTTTTTTAAAGATATACTAGTGAATTTAATAGACATAATATTTTTCTATTAGCTTCTTTAAGAGCAAAATTATTTCTCAATGTGATTCAATATCTAATGCAAGAAATATATATATATATATATATTTAATTCAAAGATCGTCTGAAAGAAATCAAACAATGCCTTGAAGTATTATGAACAATTTGTTTTCTCTTTTGGTATAAAGTATTATTTTTATGGTGTTTAATTATCATTATAAAAGGTGTGCCATAAATAAATAAGGAACGTTTTACTTTAATAACTTTAGGCAAATGTCTTTATATTTATAAAAGTTACAACAAAATGTAATTCAAAAAGTGTAATTTCTTTTACAAATAGAAAATAAATAAAACAACAACTTGCTTTTCTTTCGGGGTTTAAAAATTTTGTGTAGTTTTTTTTTTTTGTGATGTTTGTTTCAGTTTCCACTAAAAAAATTAACAATGAAAATCGAAAATTCATTTGTATTATTCTGAAGTTTTAATTAAAATGTTCTATAGACGCACAATGAATAGATTCCCATAAAATTTGCATACATTTCATTGGCAGAATTTTAATGAAACTTGATTAAGCAAAGAAATTGAACAAAAATATATGGTCACTTCTAATAAAGAGATAAATGTTTTTAGAAGTAATCTTTTTCGATAATGCCTCTAGATGTTCTCATTAACGCTTTCTCCCTGAGATGTTACATTTTGCGGATGTTTGTCAGTCTCATCACTTAAAAGACGCTGCTGATATAAGCTGGGAGCAGGAGTGCAGATAAATCGTAATCTGCACTCCAGCTTTAGTTTATTTTCAAGTGAATGTGCATTAACTTATCTGGCTTAGTAGAAAAAACGAGCAAGAAAAATGTTAAAAGAGGATCCAATTTTATTTAAGTACTTTTGAAAAAGGAAAATGATTGCAATGAAAGAAATAATGCAGATATCTAATTTCATCCGTAAATTTAATTTCTGTATGTTTCCTTAAAGATTTTTTTTAATTTAACTTACACGAAATGCTTCTAAATACTAGTTTCCATTCTTGTATATGTTATTTTATAGAGTGGGTGTAACATGTTAAACCATCCCTTGTATATATATATATATATATATATATATATATATATATATATATATATATATATATATATATTGGGTTATTCGGAAAGTTCTTTCCGTTTTGAAAAGTTGGTTGTTACCGGAAAATTGTATCATTTAATTATTAGATATTAATTCTGATATTTAATGTCTAATAATTGACGGGCAGAACTTTCTAGTACGAATTAGTTTTCCTAAACGGAAAAAACTTTGTGAGAACAATCCAATATATATTATATACTATATATATATGTATATTACAAAACTTAATATTTTCGAAATCTGCTAAATTATTTTATAAATTTTTTCCATTTCGTAATGTTCCGTATATAACCCCGGCTTATTAAAATAATTCTTATACTATCCAAATGTAAAGCCATTTTATCCTAATCCACTTAATAATATTTATTCGAAAGTAGTTAGATCTAAAAATGGCGATAGCTTTTTTAATTTACTCTTTAAATAGAACATCTTTATTTTTAATTCATTAATTCTTAAAATTCATTATTATTATTCCCGTGTAGTCAAATTGCTATAACTTCTTTATTTAAATGCTAAAATATCACATCTCTTAAATTATTCCGCTCAGAAAACCCTATTCCTGTAAAAATATTCTATTATTAAATATTAAATGTCTATTAAAATATTTCCAAAATGGTTTTGTTCTTTTTTTTTCTACGTCAAAGATTCATTTTCTTTCTTTCTTTTTTTTACTGCGTATTAAATTCGAAGTTTTTATCACAGTCTCGAAGCAGAGACTTTGATTTGTTGACACGTCATTATCGAAGCCTGTAGAATTTTTTTTTTCCCGCGCCGAAGTTATATCGCCAAAAATAATAGCGCCGGAAATGCCAATGAAGTTCTTTAAAAAAAACCTTGTGATTCGATGAAGGTCGGTCACGTGACGTTTTTTTTGTGCTCTTGCGCAGGCAAGGTTAAAACTGCTCGCACACCCTGATTCAGTGGAATGCTTTGACGGGTGGCGTTGACTAAATGAGCGGCTGTTCGATTAGACGATGGAATTTTTGACGAGCGGCGTTGATTAAAAAGAAGCGACTGTTCGACGATGAAAATTTTTGGCATTTGATCTGAAATGAATTTTATCAGAGCATTTCCCCGAATTCTAAAGATGATTGTTTTTTAATAAATGAATTGGGTGCCATTGTGTTTTTCTTTCCTTCATTCTACATACTGCTCGGCCTATTACTGCTTAAGGTTCCAATTGCGACTGCATTAATTTGGAGAAGTTTGTCATCTATTTTCTTCGACTGCTGTTAAATTCAGAGTGTGCCAGAAATTCCTCAATTTTGTGACATGTATGTGTGTGTGTGTGTGTTTGTGTTTTCTTGTTAAAGATTACAAGGAATTTATGTATATATGTAATTTCGTTGGTCGATGATAGTTCTATATGATTTTGAAAAGAAGTACTATTGAATTCAATTTACAGGAAATGTTTTTAAACACTTCTATATCAGGATTCGTACGCCTCGAGGAATTAAGTGGATTTGAATACCAGATTTTTCGTAAAGTAGTCGCCATATTTAAACGCAGAGTTTCGTCATTAAATAAGGTAAATATGACTTTACGAAACATCTCTTTATCAAATCGCCTGAGGCGTATGAACCCTATTGATGTACAAAAATATTTCTATCTAATTTTAAAAACCAGTATTTTTATTTTAAAGTTTGGTTTTAATGAATTAATCAATGTCTTGTTTTATTTTTTTTTTCGGCTACATTAAATTCATTTAAAATATTAAAAAATGTATTAATATATTAGGTAGATTTCGTAAGAAATACTGCCAATTACATTCTCCCCTAAGTTAGAATTTATGAAAAAATTTTGCAGATCTACGCCGATCATGACTCCCATAACCCAAAACCACCCCCAGTTCAAAACTTTATCTATCTATCTATCTATTTATCTATCTATCTATCTATGTCACTTTTTTATGAACACGATTTCAATAATTCTGCACAAATCACTTCCAAACTGATATATAAAAACAAGAGGCTAAAAATCTCGATCAAGTTCGTTAATGGGCAAAATCGAACCAGGGGGGAGGGAGCTTTTAGTGAAAACAGAAAAAAACCCATAACTTCTTAATTATGATACGTATAAAATCCGTTTAAAGTTATTATTACTTCTAGGAAGAGGGCCGAAAATTTATGTATGACAGATTTTTGCTATCATTAAAAATGGCCCCAAGGGGGAGGAGGAAAGAGGGTTTTAGAAGAAAAAAAATTCTAAACTTTGTCAATTCACAATGTATCAAATCCGCTTAAATTTATTATAAATCCTCTTAATATTATCTAAAACTTTTATATTGACAAGTTTTTTATAGAACCAACCCTTATAGCAAAAAAAAAAAAAAAAATCCCTGCAGGCTCCAAAAGGAATTAGATTTTAAAGTGGGCGGTCCCAACTGTGGCATCATGGGAAAAAGATCATTTATGCCGCAATTCCCAACAAACAGGCGCCCCACGGTCTGCGTCTTCGAAATCTACCTGTGTCTGTAGGCCCAGCTGTCAGGGATTTTTTTTGCCTTATCTTTCTTTTTTACATTAATCACCAATTTTTATGTATTGGTCAAACTGGATTTTCTCTTATAAAAAATATTTATAACACAACATATAACTTCATTTCCAATGAAGAATTCTTTACTCGCTTTTATACTCCACAATTGAATTTAAAATATTTTGCTGTTTTTTTTTTTTCCATTATTGTTGTTGTTTTAACTTTGTAATATCCCTCAATAATCAGAATGATAAAAAAATAATAATTATAATAATTATAATTGTAAAAATGAGGATGATGATAGTGATAATAATAACTCTTATTATCATTACCATCATCCATTATTTTAGCGATAGTTTAAAATACTGAAAATAAAAGATACGGAACATCTGGCCATACATTTGTCAGAATTTTAATTTTTCAAGCGACAAGATATATACAGGGTGCGTCATAAAAATGTATACACACATTGAATGATTATAACTCCAGTTTTTATTCACATATAATTAGTATTTAAATTGTAAAAGAATCTGTATAAAATGTATAACTTTTCCTAATACCGCAGATGTTCAAAATTATTACCGTTCTGATCAATACACACTGCTTATAAAGGTGGGCTACTGATTCATAAACTTCAACAAACATTTCATTTGGTGTTGTGGCGTATTCTTGCTCCATTGTGGTTCCGAAAAGATGTCTGCGAACATCCATTCGTTTCAGACGTATCTTCTATATGATGAATTAATTGTAAGTCGTATAGGTGGATCTGCCCGAAACTCCCTGCGATGTTGTTTTTGTACTTCTGCTACATTTTCATACTTACAATAGCATTTTAAAATAAACTAACTGACCCGCCCGGCGTTGCCCGGGCAGACTGTCATTGAAAAGTATAACAGTGGAGTGGACTTCATAAAAAAGAAGACTGAATGATATTTATTTATATTAAAAACTTGTAAAAAAATTAATTAAGAGCTAAAATTTCAAATGTATAACAGTTACGTTTAAATTGTGAAACGGTCAGGGAAAATACATTTTAAATTTCATATTGCTAATTATATTGTTTAAATTATAAATATTAAATGCTTTATTTTATATGGAAATGTATAAAAAATATATATTTAATTGTTAATGTTGACAAATTATAATTACAATTTGAAATCATTGTTTGTTTCGCTTTTATTCCTGTAGATGGCATCACCTAACCAATGAGATGCATTTCGTTCTGGTGTTGCCATTAAACAATTAACAAATAATCACGATTTCTGTTCCACGTAACGATAGCGTAATATATATATATATATATATATATATATATATATATATATATAGATTTTCTTTTTTCAAAAGTTAATCTTGATCCACTCATTATTTCCAATTAATTACACTTTGAAAAGAAAGAAAAATTAGAAAGTTATGTCCCGTTAAACAGTGTATGAATACATTTTTCTAACACACCCTGTATCTAGCCTCTATATATTCTCATTAAATACTTGGCCTTTAGATGTTAAATTTCGAGGTCCGTTTGTCAGTCTCATCACTTTGAAGACGCTGCTGTTATCATAAATCGTGACAAAGTGCCTTTTTTTGGCAAACTTTTACAAAACGGTTTCCAGTGTTTATTTAGTCGGTTTACAATTCCCAATCACGGCAATGTTTATTAATTTGATACATTTATAATTAAAAATGTAAAATTGCAGTTATTTTTACACGTTGAATGCCAGATTTAAATAACTAAACATGCCTGGGGAACACAAGGTTCTTTTTTTTAAATACATGGTAATAAATTACCACTAGTTTCTTAGCAATAAATTGTTAAAAATTAAAATTACACGTAATACGTTTTATTACTTAAAATATGACAAAATTCTAAAAAGATTTTAAATTACATTAATATTAATTACTCAAGCACTTTCGGATATACACACAACCATCATCAGGGAATAAAATACAAACTGTTATTACCAACGGCTTACTTTCAAAATCACCGCTTCACTAAAAAAAAAAAAATACAGTATGATACTGGCATCTCAGCTGTAAGTATTATACCGTTAAATTAACAGTAATAAACAGTAAAATAAGCAGTAATACGCTGCCGCGCAGCCAGTACTATACTGTAAAATCAACACTTTTTTTTGGGCTTATTCAGTAAATTGTTTTCAATTAAAAGATTGATGGCATACGTATTAGGCTCCCCGGGAAATATTGCTGGCAGACATATTTGTGTGGCATGGCAGTCAATGTGTTAAAAGTAAAAGTACTATGTGTTATCAAAATCGCAGTCTGTACTACTGTGTAATTTATGGTCAAATGAATGTGCACGAACTTTTCTGTCTTAATAGAAATAACGAGAAAAGTTAGAAATGAGAAGCAAGTTAAGTAAGGATCCCATTTTTAGGTGCGTTCGTAATTATATAAATACGTAGCACCTATAGTCGTCGTCTGGTCCGTCCGTCCGTCCACATATAACAGCTCAAAAACTACCCAACCAAATGATGTGAAATTTAATATATATAATCTTTGCAGAATTTTGTCGAGTCATTTCAAATTTTATGAAAATCGAATCAAAACTTAAAAATATATTAATAAAAATATTTATTAAGTAATTTGAATGTTTTAAAAATTGGTACTTCTTTGTTATAGCAGCTTCCGAGGATTGATCGTCAAGCGACCGAGATGTATCATTCTGTTAAATCCTATTATACGTAATTAATTCAATGATATCCCATGATAGGTAATGATACTAGGCTGCCATGGTGATTATGTCCTATTTTAAATGGAGTCCTATTATTTCCGTATTACCGAATTTAAAAACCGAATTGGTATAATAAAATTGTTTAATTATAGCAATCGTATAATCTACCGACAGTTTTTGGATAGATGTTTCCGGAGAAATAGATATTAAATGGAAAAAAAGAGTCTAAATATGGATTTCAAGTTCTGAAATTTTCAATGCTAGGCTTAAGTTTCCCATTGGAATTTTCAGTAAATGTAAACAAATGATAAAATGTTGGAAACTTAAAATGTACTTATTTTATTACGGAAATTAATCACATCATAATAACAGAAGATATGGTTAATTTCACTGTAACTAGCTATATTACGAACGCACCTCATTTGTCACGTTTGACGTACAATTTCCAACTTGTTCTTATTTAAGTACATTTGTAACAGGAGAGAAATTGCAATAAATTAATGAATGTAGTTCGCTTATAAGATTTCCAAAAGAAGAAGTAAATTAAATTCGTACAAAGGTGTTTTAAATACTTCGTTACGAAAGTATTTCTATGTGAGTCGTAGTATTTAATTAAAGTATCGACCTATATTTTTTTAAAGATCGATTGAGACGAATTAAACTATTTCTCATGGTGTTATGCATTGTTCTTTTCGTTAATTTAAGTTTATTTAAAAGAGGTAATTGATTATAATGAAATGATGAATTAGTTTTGTTTCGCAGGTCAGTTTAAATTATATGACTTTCTAAAAGAACAAACTGAATGTAATTTGCGTGAAATGCTTTTTAACACTTCGTCAAGATTATTTCTACATGAGATGCAGATTTTATATAAAGAAAGCAATATTTTGTGCTAAAGATCGATAGTGTATAAAACTTTCTACTGCTCATTGGTAAGTTCATGGTGCTACTGATTTTATTTTTTATATTGGCAACAAGTTTTATTATTAATTTGTTTTAATTTTTATAATAACTTTTGATCAAAGTAAAAAAGTAATTCACAAAAGTTTATTTTAAGACGCACACAAACGATTTTTCCCTTATCGCCGGGAAAATTCCTTTGTGGAGCATTTTAATGACGTTACGATACATCAAATGCAGATAAATCGGTATACATCGCTGAGGTGGGCCACAACATGCTTCCTATAGAGTTTGGAGTGTGTAGCATTTAACGTTCATTTTCTGATGCTCACAAGATAATTCGGTGATACCGACTAGGAGCTATAATTGCTGGCAGTGCATTTTCAGATGAAGTAAGCATTATTAAGCATAACTAAATTTTAGTGTATTACACTGTGTGTATAAATTCTATAGATGATGCACAGAGTTACACAAAAGAGTTCGATCGATGAGGGAAGAATCGTTTGTGGAGCATTTTAATGACGTTACGATACATCAAATGCAAATAAATCGATATGCATCACTGAGGTGGGCCACAACATAAACTAAAGAGTTTGGAGTGTGTAGCATTTATCTTTCATTTTCAGATGCTCACAAGATAATTCGGTTACAGTACCGACAACAGCAATTTCTTGTGTGTCTCTGTAAATGAACTATTAAAAACTACATCTATCATCTTCAATAAGGAAAATACTTACAGTAAATCTCAATGCATGTATCAGTATCTTAGAATTCCAAGTAGGTTTACTAAAGTTAGAGCACGGCCGGATGTCGAGACATCCAGATAGACGTTTCGAAGTCATAAATACACATTTTTTAACTATATTGGAAAATATTAAAAACGACTGAATTAGTAAGCATTTTTTTATCCTTCAGTGTTCGCGTAGATTTTTTTAATTTTAGAATTTATCATTTGACATGTGCTAAAACAAAGTAATATTGAGAATTTAAAAAAAAAAAACTGGCAGTATTTTCAAAATCTTTTAATTAAAGATTCCGTTTGATGCACAACAAATATCGTATTTATACTGGAGCATAATGCAAGTGCTGTAATTGTAAAACAACGAGAGGGCATTACGCTAAAGGTAGGAGCTATACCCCGAGAGTATACGCAATAGATTTATTTAAGTAACAGAGAGTATACGGAGTTTGTATAAAAAAATCCAGAAGGTATACGGCATCTACCACTGTATACCTTCCATTAGACCCCTGCATAATGCGCATTATTGTTTCAAAATTTTAGCTCTAAAAAAATACGATGTGCATTATACATAAAATATTTCGGGCAGCTACAGCTATATAAAGGGACACATACTTTGAGAAAGTCGCTGATGATATATGCGAAGTAGATATTTTTGTAAGATTGTACGAATGTAGAAAAAGTAAGTAAAATAAAGGAAATAATTGCACTGGTACGTACCGTAGTTTGTTTATTAGAACCATATATACCGATTTTTAGTGTAGATAAATATTTTAAAACGAACTTATGCAGAAATTGTGATATTTCTAAAAGTAGAGAAAATATACGTGAGTAAAGTTCTGGGAGGGGGATGGTGGGTCAGGATAACTACAGAACTGTTTCCACATTCCCAGACTTTCGATCATTAAAATAGCACGCCTTCATTATTGAAGAGATTTAATTTACTCTTTATTTTTTTTCTTTATCACTGACAAAATGCACATGATACACATGTACGCATTATATAAATGAGCAAATGAAGTAACTTCGTATGAAATTCGCATAAATGTCATTTAAGCATTTCAGTGGAATTTTATTCAGTAAAAAAATTATAGAGAAATAAATATATGGCTATATATATCAAAAGAGGAATGCTTCTAAGAATTAATGTTTCTCAGTAATACCTTTAGATGTTCTCATTAGCGCATTTTACCTTAGATGTTGAATTTCGCGGACGTTTGTCAGTCACAATTATTTAGAAAGCTGCTGATATAAGAAAAATTACTATGCTTTATCTTGGTGGTTCTCAAATGATCGGCTGAACAACGCAAAATTTTCTGACTTATTTTTAAACGAAAAGGAATAAAATTGGCAGACCTGACTATTGAAGCGATTTGGAATCGAAATGAGTTTTCCATTTTTTGATAAATAGATTACTTATTGAATAATAAGCTATTCGTGTCACGTGACAACCCGTTTTTCTCCACTCTGGCGATGAAGTATCGGGAATTCGGTTCAAAACGTCGACTTTGACAGTATTTTCTAAAAGATCTTCTGCCTTAACCAGAAAAATGGAAAACGTGTTTCGATTACAAAGTTTCTAAATAACAACACCTGCCTATTTCATGTGTTTCTGAACAAAAATAAATTGTGTTCGAAAGTAGGCCCTTTGGATTTGAGAACAGCCTTAATCGTCTTCTGTTGTGTATCTTAGTTTCAAATGAACGTGCATGAACGTTTTTGACTTGATAAAAATAACGGGCCACGGAGAAGGTAAATAATTGATAAATACTGAAATACTGAAAATACTGAAATAAAAGAGTTTTATTTCAATAATTTTGTTAGAAGAAAGTGATTAAATGAACTAATGAATGTATCTAGTTTTTCAGATTAGTTTATTTTCTAATGAAAAAGCAGTGACTTTTATTCACACGAAATGCTTCTAAATAATTATTTATATACAAAAATATTTGTAAATGAGCTGTAGTATATAATTAAATTAATTAATATATTTTTCTAAAGATAGTTATAACGGATTAAAATATGAGTTCTGGTATTATTTGATAATTTTTTCCTTAAATCGGCAGCAAGCATTAGTAATTACGGGTGTCAATAGTATTTTCGTATGCTCGTAATCATATATATTATTTCTATTGTCAACATCCTTTTTCTATGCGTTTACAAAACGCACAACAATGATTGAGGTATCATTATATAGGTTTTTGAACCGGCTTCTGACATAGTACACTTACATTTCGCTAAAACATATTTTCTGATTAAAAATTTCAGTTAATTGAAAATTAAATCATTATTGTTTTCATAAATGATATGAAAGGATTTTCTGAAATCAATCTTGCCACAAAAATAAAATACCACATTATATCGTGATCAACAATGGTTATAAAAAACAATAAATAGTACAAAAAAGATAAAGTGGGATATCTCTAAACGGCTTATTTTATAGTTAGGATTAAAACCAAAATTCAAATTCAAATGTTTAGAAGAAAACGACACACCGATCAATCGAAGCAGTGGTATTTCACGTGTAGCCTAAATTGTATGCTTTTTTATAATAAATTAAATTGTATTTTATATGTACTCACTTTTAGTCCAGTAGAAATAGCATTTTACCTTACAAAAAATTGGGGTAGTTCTGATTTTAGGATATGTTGTAAAGGTTGACCCTCTAATAAAAAAACCAAGTTTTCGACCTTCTAGAGCTTGTGCGTTTTTCACAATATTGAAAAATCCAATATTTTTCGTCACTTTTTTCGATTTTTCATAAATAACTCGATTTTAGTGCATTTTACAGAAAAATCACTTTTACCATTTTGTAGAGCATAAAATTCTCTACAACATGCAGTATTCATGTTTGTAAGTTGTCCAAATAGGGGGTAAGATACGGAGCCGGGAAAATAGAGTAAAATTTGCAAAAAGTGCAAAAATCCACAAATGACGTTAGTTTTTGCTTAATAACCTACTTTTAGTGCGTTTTAGAGACAAAAGTGTCAATATAAAGTTTGTAAAGCATGAAGTAGTCTATAAGTTTCATTTATTAGATCATTAAATATCTATAATAGACTCTAAAAAACAGAATAATACAATTTATGGTTAAAACAAAAAAATACCGCCTGACAAGTCATTAATTTAAAAACGAGCTTTTATTTTTGATATTGATTAAACGATGTAATTAATTAATTATAGTATGTACAATAATAGGTAACTGTTGAATAGTTGAGGGGGGGGGGCGAAGTTAACCAAAAACCTAGTCGGTAGACATAGGTGCAGGGCCAAGAATTCAAAGTCGAAAGTAAAATTAATAGCTGGGAATAATGTAAAAAAATACTTGAAAGATAAATAAGTAATAATTTAGAAATTTTAAAAAGGAAAAGGAGTATCTAAGGCCGAAACTAAGGGAGGTAGGAGCAAAAGGAGCATGTGGCCCGGGCGCTAGAATGGAATCGATTTTTCTTAAATAACTCAATTTCAGTGCATTTTACAGAACAGGCATTTTCACCATTTTGTAGAAGATAAAATTCTCTACAACATGCAGTATTCATGTTTGTAAATTGTCCAAATATGGGGGGTGAGATACGGAGCTGGGAAATTAGGGTTAAATTTGGAAAAAAGGCAAAAATCCACAAATGACATTATTTTTTGTTAATAACCCACTTTTAGTGCATTTTAGAAACAAAACTGTCATAATCAACTTTTTAGAGCATGAGATAGTCTATAGTTTCATTTATTAGATAATTAAATATTGGTAATAGACCTTAAAAATCACAGCAAAAAGATTCTGGGTGAAAACAGGAAAATACCGCATGACAAGTTATTAATTTAAAAAACGAGCTTTTATTTTTGATATTGAAAACACGATGTGGTTAATTAATTATAGAATGCACAATAAATTAATCAACAAATACATAGTAAGTATTAAATAGTCGCTTTGTCATATATGTTTCCTTTTTCTGCTGCTTGGCCATGGTAATGATACCATCGTCTCAGATACTTTATCGTCCGTCTCTGTACTTGACTCGATTGGTTGTTCTAGGTCATCAAAGTCCTTAAGGTCCAGTATAATATCAGGAGCGTTGTCACATAGTTGGTTGTGGCACTTCATAAGATAACTGAGCACTTCAAGCCTGCCTTTCTAGAACTGCAATTCGTACTACAATTTTTTTTCCTTTTGCATTGGCAAGATATGAAATCGAGTAGAGTTTGAGGAGCTGGTCCATTCATCATGGTGACTGGAATGAGCCCATGACCACTCCACTTCCAGCCGCATTCGAGAGGATCCTTTTCGTTTCCCAGCCTTGTCTGAATGCATGATATTCAGCAGCATCACGAGTAGGTGGTAGTCTAGCTAAATTTAATTTAATATTGTTAGCTGCTCTAGCGAAGCTGACATACCGCAATACATTCAAGTTTTGGTTGTGATCACCTCCATACAAGGCAAGAAGTACACCTTCTGTGGCTTCAATAACTTTGTGCCTCTATGCATTTGAGTTTTTAAAGATTTGAACTTTTTGGTTCAGGGATGGGTTCTGAAGAATTCTGCAATATTTCATTTTCCCATGGCTGTAGAGCACAGAAGTGGTGTCACAACCACTTACTTCAGGAAGAAAAAGAATATTTTGTGCATATATACTTCCTTAAATTTGAAACAGTCTTTGAAATAGAGATCATCAGGCAGTTTCCCTCTCCTGGCCCTTCGGAAATAAACATTGTCTGCAGCTAGAGAAGCCACAAGAACTAGTACGTCCATGTCTTCACCATTGACAGTGACAGCATCGTAATCACGGGCTTACGAAATAACTGTGTTCACTATTAGCACATCTGCATCTTCAATGGCCTGCGTAGTGATCATTTGTGCTTTTTCAAATTCATTTCGAAGCATATAAATGAAAAGTTCTTTATTTTTTTTCATTCCACAACAATTTTTCTTGTGGCATATGTGGAAACATAGTCTCATTGAACTTTACCTCAGCAGAAGTATGACTCTTCAAGCGACGAGCACTTTCTGCACTTTTTATAGTTTTTTGATTATGTTCAGAATAAGTTTCTAATATTTTCTTTATTTTAAAATTTAAAACTGAATTCAAAACACCGGAAAACAATTCTCCTTTATACAGATTTCCATCTTATCAGGTATAATTGTTGTTATTCTTTCTGTTGGGACTAACGTTCTCAAACTGAGATACATTTACCATCAATGTAAACTTCGACTAACAAAAATATGTGGGACAAATGAATACAAACACGACAAACCAAATCTTCATTGTGCGCCCTCTTCTCCTTCCATTCTAGCGCCAGGGCCATATGCTACTTTTGCTCCCACCTCCTTTAGTTTCGGCCTTAGATACTCTTTTTCCTTTTTAAAATTTCTAAATTATAACTTATTTATTTTTCAAGTATTTTTTTACATTATTCCCAGCTATTAATTTTACTTTCGACTTTGAATTCTTGGTCCTTCACCTATGTCTATCGACTAGCTTTTTTTGTTAACTTCGCCCCCCCCCCATTAACTATTTAACAGTTACCTATTATTGTACATACTATAATTAATTAATTGCATCGTTTAATCAATATAAAAAATAAAAGCTCGTTTTTAAATTAATGACTTGTCAGGCGGTATTTTTTTGTTTTAACGATAAATTGTATTATTTTGATTTTTAAAGTCTATTATAGATATTTAATGATCTAATAAATGAAAATTATAGACTACTTCATGCTTTACAAACTTTATATTGACACTTTTGTCTCTAAAACGCGCTAAAAGTAGGTTATTATGGAAAAACTAACGTCATTTGTGGATTTTTGCACTTTTTACCCTATTTTCCCGGCTCCGTATCTCATTCCCTATTTGTACAATTTACAGACATGAATACTGCATGTTGTAGAGAATTTTATGCTCTACAAAATGGTGAAAGTGATTTTTCTGTAAAATGCACTAAAATCGAGTTATTTATGAAAAATCGAAAAAAGTGACGAAAAATATTGTTTTTTTCAATATTGTGAAAAACGCACAGGGTCTAGAAGGTTGAAAACTTGGTTTTTTATTAGATGTTCAACCTTTACTACTTATCCAAAAATCAGAACTACCCGAATTTTTGTAAGGCAAGGCCCTTTTTTACGCTATTTCTACTGGACTATTTATTTTTCTTTGCCCCGTGTTTTTACTGGAGCGGATGTCGTCATCCTCTAATACAGTTAAAATACGATTGTTATTTCTTTTTCTCACGCGCGCCTTTTCTTTCTTCGACCAGTTTTTACTGTAACTTTCAACGAATCACTGATATGATACTCTGGTTTGACTAATGTTGTTTTCTGATATTTTTAATCCTTCGTTTTTCTATAGAAGTTTAAACCTGCATCTAAAAAAATATTAGATATTTGTAAAAAAAAAATATTCGATTGCAGTGCGACATCCTTCCACGGGTCTCCTGCTATTCTCTAAAAGGTAAATTTATTGTGTATTATTTCAATCGTAATTTGTACTGCTGTTAAAGTATGAATACTTTATTCAAATAAAAAAAATCAATATTTTATTCGCAAAATTAATCATTGCAGTACAAATAATTTTTTCACGATTTCATATTTCATTTATACCATCACTTTTGTTCATTAATAATCTACTTGTGTGAGATTATTAAATAAAAAAAATAACTTCACCACAAAATGCTACAGTTGATTTTGCTTGACTGTATTCAAAGACCTCACAACCATTTAATAAACACAAATAACATAAGAAAATAAGCAGTAGAAATTTAGACAATAAGCTAACACAGTTTAAAATGGCCATGTGCGACATTTACTAGAACAAAATTATTGAGAAGTACGTACTTATACATTCTCTAATCAAGCAAGAGAGCCAGCCACTTATGATAAGCCTTTTCTTAAAACTAAATTGGAAACTTAATCTCCTTTCAAACTAGCTCGTGCCTCTTACATACACAAAGTTGAGATGTTGCACGTTTTTCTCGCATTTTTGATATATGCTATAAATATAATCTGTAATGATTTGAAAAATAATAATGTTTTTAATTTAACACATTAACAACCCAGATTATACCCGTTAACACCTCATTATTTATCTTATAAGAAGATTCCCATTTCTTCAAAAAATACGTTAATATTACCAAAATACATTTTTTGTAAAATTTTTAACAGCAAATAATACTAAATACTAATAATAATGCATTATATACAATTATACAATATATATGTATAATACAACATATATATTAATGCAATATATATGTATATAATACATTATATACATTATATAAATTATATACTAATACAATCCTCTTTAATAAAAAGGTATGCGTTGCTGACGACTGGGATTTTCGCTAATCGTTGCCACAGATTCATCTTGGAAAATGAAACATTTGAAGTTACTGAAAAAATTAATTGCTCCAAAAGTATTTGTCAGAAAATTGTTAGACAAACTGCGTTAGAAAGGTAAAAAATTGTATTTTTTCTTCATATAAATTTCAAATTCACTGATTATGCCATTTTTCAAATATTGAATTTCAAAAATTACCAAATTTCACGACGGAATACCATAGCAAAAACTTCACGCGTAAAAAATAATGATAACAGCAATATGTCAGCACGAGTCACAAATTATAGTAGCCTTAAAATACACTGCTCAAAACAATTAAAGGATATTGCAGTTTTAGGTGGATTTTGTATCTGAGAAACTTTTTAGCTGATTGATACATGGTCGACAGACATAGTAGGTTATATGAGAATAAATTACACATGTTTGGCAGAAAAAAATGCATTTTATTGCGCATTTGTGTACAAAAGGAAAAAAACACAATTTGTGCGTATGAGAAAAAAAGAATAAGAAAAGGTGTTTTCTTCAAAGAAAATCATTTTCAGTAGGGGGTATGGTTTCCACGGGCGGCCAGCAACGTTGAACACCTTTGAGGCATGGACTCAATGAGGCTATTAATGACGAGTTGGGGTATTCTGCCCCACTCTTCCAGAAGAGCTCTTTCCAGTTCTTGGAGAGTTTGTGGGGGTTGTTGGCGGCCAGAAACTCGTCTTCCTAGAGTGTCCCAAACGTGCTCGATTGGATTCATGTCTGGAGAACACGCTGGCCATTCCATTCGAACGATTCCTTCCTCGAAAAGGAAATCCTCCACCAGGTTTGCACGGTGTGGCCTGCAGTTATCGTCCATTAAAATGAAGTTATCTCCGATTGCTGTAGCGTAAGGGACTACAATAGGTCTGAGGATCTCATCCCTATATCGGCGACCAGTCAGAGCTCCATCTCGAATGATGTAGAGGTCAGTGCGCCCGTCAATGGAGATGCCACCATACACCAACACTCCTCCACTGCCAAATCTGACACTTTCGTGCACGAACGCAGTATTATTCCTACTGCCACGGTCCCTCCAGATGAAAATACGCCTATTATCCGGATGCACAGAAAAACGGGACTCGTCAGAAAACAGAATATTGCTCCATTCATTTCTCCTCCAGTTGACATGCTCGGTTGCCCACTCCCTGCGGTCGCGACGATGCCTTGATGTTAATCTAACACATACCATCGGTCGGCGAGCATACAGACCTACAGCATGGAGCCGGTTTCGGACAGTCTGAGTTGAAATCGTGGTGCCTGTAGCCGAGCGAAGGTGCTGTTGGAGAAGAGTAGCGTTCATGTTTCGGTGTCTCCGAGCTGTTAACGCTAAATACCGATCTTCATTGGGCGTTGTTGCCCGTCTACGACCTTGCCCTGGTCTTCGGCCTGCACATCCACTCTCCAAAAAACGGTTCCAGATCCTGGAAATGACACTTTGTGACACTCCAATGGCTTGCGCTACTTCGGCTTGAGTTTGGCCCCCTTCTAACCTACCAACAATTCTCCAAGCTTCTGAATCTGTCAAATGACTTCGCTGAGACATCGTACTCATCGAAACAAAGCAATCACTGAATGCCGATCATCCTTGTCTTCATTCTCTTTTATCCAGTTGAAAGTCAAATTTCATTCGCTGCCGCTGAAGCGACGTTTTTGACGTCGAACTCAAAATTTGCATACTCCACAGTTTGAAAACCAGAAAAATTTGCATTTGTGATGCTCTTCTTCTATTTTCGGCAAAAAAAATTTCGTTTATATCTTTATTTTATATAAAACTTCAAATATCCTTTAATTGTTTTGAGCAGTGTATAAAAGTGAATTATGGTGTCACGAGTGCACGATTTTTATTTAATTCTCGACAAATACTAGATGCGCCATTTCTTTTTAGTTATGAATAATATAGGTTAATTCACGTTATTAAAAAATGTAGCTATAAAACATATAAATCAATGGAAAACAGTAAGTAATAAATTGTACACGTAACAGTAAACCGTATTAAAAAAACACAACTTAGTGAAATAAGTATACGTTTTTATGTTATTTTAGGATATTCCAGGTAAAGGTACAGATTACTTTAAAATACAAGGTTAAATTCACCAATATATTTCGTTTGATTCAAGGTTCTTTTGGAGAAACCGACCAGCGCAGCGGGCGTAGTCTGCTAGTACTAAATAATACTACACTAAAAATTTTCATTCTATACGAATATGATTCTAAATCTCACATAAATCTCCACTTTAAAGGAATTTGATTCAGAAAAGAAATTAAAGTGATATATATGATTATTTCTATGAAGAGATAAATGTTCCTGCAACTAATCTTTTTCGATAATACCTCTAGATGTTCTCATTAACGTTTCCTCCTTAAGATGTTAAATTTCGCGTATGTTTGTCAGTCTCATTACTTAGAAGTCGCAGTTGATAAAGGTAACTGTACTATGTGTTATCTAAATCTCAATATTCACTCCTGCTTTAATTTATTTTCAAGTGAATGTGAGCTAGCTTTTCTGGCTTAGCAAAAATAACGAGCAAGGAAAAAGTTAAATAAAGAGTGAATTTTATTTAAGTTCAATTCAATGAAGAATGTGATTACAATACGTTAATGAGTGCATCCGGTTTCGTCGGTTAAGTTAATAAGAATTTATATAAGAATTGTTTTAATAAAAATAATGAAATTAATTCATATGATATTATTTTAAAAAGTAATAGTTCTTTTTAATTAAAACTTATTATGGAATAAAATCAATTGACGTTTTATTACTTACCCATCATACGTAGTATAGGGTAAGTCTTGCAATCGTTTTGAAAATCGAAAAAAAAAATTGACGGATTTATACGTTTCAGACACTGGAAATTCCGAAAAACATATATTTAGAAAAAAAAATTTGCCGTCTGTCTGTCTGTAAACGCTCTATCTCCCGAACAAATTGAGATAGAGACTTGAAATTTGGTATGTACTTAGTATGTAATAATGGGAAAAGGCGTATTAAATTTCGGTAACCTCGATTATCCGGAACTATTTTTTTCTTACTCTCGAAATATTCGTTCTGATAAAAAAAATATAAAAATTTTCGAAATTGTTCACTTTAAGAAGTGAATATAAAGGACAATAAAAAAACATAAATTTTGCATAAAGAATGAAGTCTATCGGATAATTAGTAGCCGAGATATTTGTAATCCTATTTTCCACACTTTTCAATTTTTCATGACACTGTATTTCATTCAAATATCAATTCAAAGATATATTTTAATTGGAAATGAGACGCTTAATCCGACGCAGTAAAGTGTTAGTTAATATGATTATCATTTTTATAGTTATGAGGATGTTTCTTTTACGCAATTCAGTAATAGAGCATTTAAAGTTTATGACGTCATCAAGCCACGATTTTATTCGAATTGCAATGCATTTTATTAATAGTTTACACATGTTTTATTTTCATATTTTATATTATGCATATCCATGATGGGTAAGTATTACGGTCCCCACCCCCCAAATTACTAGTTTTTAATAGCAATCATAACGAATGAAACTATGTCCCATTATATTAGGCGTTTTCTTATGTTAGTATAATTAAGAACAGCTGAAATGCATAGATATCGAGAATCTAAAAAATCTACAATATTAGGCGTTTTCTTATGTTAGTATAATTAAGAACAGCTGAAATGCATACATATCGAGAATCTAGAAATCTACAATACATAAAAGCCGGTATGCTGGTAGATATCTTGTATTTTCTATTTCTTATATTATAGAAAGTTATTCAATCGGAAATAAACAAATAAGATTTAGCATTAAAATGTGCCATTTCCTTTTATTAAACTGAATGCAAAATCGATAATAATAATAGAAAAACATTTATTTATTTTATGTAGGGGTGAAGGACCCTGACTAAAATAATTTCTTTAAAGATCTTATAGAATTGAATGTTTCATGAAGTTAAAAATAAGTGTTGTTGCAATAACATTTTGAAATATAAATGTTTTTAATATTTTAAAATATTAAAGCACGATACATTTATTGTGATTTAAGTAATTTAAATTATTGTTCACCTAAAGAGGTCTAGTTTCTACTACGTTATTGAATTAAAAAAATATTTTATTTATCCAGAATAAATCGATGTGCCAATAAAAAAAAAAAAAAAGTTTTGTTTACATGAGTCTTGGCAGGGGATAAATTTTAACATTTCAGTCAAGCATTCTTTTTCTAATATTATTTTTGAAAAAAAATGGAGGATTTTTTTTTTCCTAGTTACTTTAAATAATTAAAATGTATGACTGAAATGTAAAGGTTTTTTATCATTTAAGTTTGTTTTATTATTATTATTATTATTTATTCTTATTTGATCATCTTTCCCTATGGAGAGATAACATAGATTCATCCGGTTTTGGTCTAAAGTACGTAATTTAGACTCGCCCATATTACGGTTGTTTAAAGTCATCTATATTTCGTCCCGATGTAGGGATGTTTTGTGACAAAGTTTGGACGCCTATATTACGGCTGAAATACGTCTATATTTCGTCACAATATAGGTTTTTTTTTTTTTTATGTTTTATGGACAAATTTTAGATGTCCATATTGTATCCATTTTAGGTTCATATTACGTTCATTTTGTTGTCTAAAAGACGTACTTCTTACGTAAAAAGTGCGGACGTTTGGACGTAAATCGATGTGATTTAGATGAAATACAGACTACTTTTGAACGAACATTCAGCACATCCATTCGTCCAAATTACGTACTTTAGGCCAAAATTGGAAGAATCTGTGTTATGTGGGTTAATGATTAATATCATTATTCTGCTCATTAATACTGAACAACTATAAAACATGAATATGTAACATGTCCCTGAAAAATTTTTATTACATTACTATTATGATTTTTAAAATGTTGGATTCAATAATAATGAGAGGAAAGTTTTTTTTTTTTTTTTTCAACTACGTAAATCATATTCTAAAACTATCATATCACTAACTAATATTTTATAAACTATATGCTGTATGTGAGTGACGTAATTTACATTTATTTACATTAACATTTACTGGGTTGTTCGGAAAATTCCTTCCGTTTGGGAAAATCATTTCGTATCGGAAAATTTGTCCCGTCAATTATTAGACATTAGATATTGGAATTAATGTCTAATAATTAAATGATAGAATTTTCCGGTACGAACCAACTTTGCCAAATAGAAAGAACTTTCCGAGCAACCCAATAGTAGTGTATATTTGCGGGTTCTGCGCCACCTGAGTCGAGCAGCGGTGGCGGTGGACAGCGGTGGGGGTGCGGTGGACAGCGGTGGAGCAGCGGTGGACCAGCGGTGAGCGGTGGAGCACAGGGGGGAGCAGGTGAAGGTGGCGATAAGAGCATGAGCACTGATAAGAACGGAGGGTTCGATGGGAGGGGGGTGCGATAAGGATTTCTACTATAAGATAAGGGGATTATTTTAATGAATTTTAATTGGGGACTTGAAAATTTTCGATTTTTTTTTTTCGGTTTGTAGCAAAAATATGAATTAAAAATGGTCATTGATTAATTGTAATTGGGGGACTTAAGAAATTTTTCGACGCATTTTTTTTTTCGCGGAGAATTGGTGTACGAAGTGAATGTCAACGGATTTATTATAGCGAATTAGAAATTTAATTAATTTTAATTTTAATTAATTTTAATTGGGGAACTTAGAAATTTTTCGTAGCAAATTTTTTTTTTCAACGAGAGTATGCAGTTTGATTATGAGTATATGCAGTAGAAGTGAATGATTAATTAATTAAAAATATTAATTAAACATAGTAATTAATTAATTTTAATTGCAGAACTTAAGAATTTTCGCGAGATTTTTTTTTTTTTTTCAACGAGAGTAGGGTATTCGATATACACATTAGTGGAGAATTTTAAAAGTCAATAATGGTTTAATTAAAAATGGTGATTAATTTTAATTGGGGAACTTAGACATTTTTCGAAGCAAATATTTTTTCAACGAGAGTAGGCTATTTGTTATACATGTTAGAGTATATTTGAGGAGAATTTTGAAAGTCAATAATGGTTTAATTAAAAAGGGTCATTAATTAATTTTAATTGGAGAACTTAAGAAATTTTGGCGAGATTTTTTCCCCCTCAACGAGAGTACGCAGTTTGCATGTGCAGTAGAATGGTAGATGCTAGTAATTAAAAAGGGTCATTGATTAATTTTAATTGGCGGACTTCAACATTTTTGGGGCAAACAGGCGCGTTTTAATGAATTCGATATAGGTTACGGTAAAAAATACAGGGTCCCGTATGAATTATACTATATTCAATTTAATAGCTCCCCCCTCCCCTTTCCCCTCTCCACTTTTTTTACCCAGAGGGCCCCCTTCGATAGACTAACAATACGCACTTCAAAAAAATACATAGTGGTAAAAAAGAAGAATTTTAACGTATATATAAAAGTGTAAATAAACAAATATGAAAAATCAGGCATAGTGGCATAATTCATGAATCACTTTCCAACATTAACGAAATGGTATGTGAACAAAGTATAATTTTACCATCGAGTGCATTAGTTAATTAAAAATAGTGAACCGATCCCCTTTTTAATAAAAAGGCCTAAGGCCCTTCACAAAAAATCAAAAGGATTCAAGAAAAAGCTTTACCCTACTGATAGCCAAAACATATAGGATTCTTAAATGGATTGAAGTATACAAATAGGTTCTACAGGAATACATTTATTTAGGTTAGCATGCAAAAATAGTTAAAAGTTATAGGGAAGCCTTCGAATGGAGTGATTATACGTTTTGGGGACCCTTCAAAAGAAACTGGAAACAGTTATAGATATTGAACCCTTCACAAAAAATTGAACAAATCCCCTTTTTAATAAAAAGGGCCCCTTCACAAAAATTCCAATGAATTCAAATTATGCATAAATACTAGAACCCTTCATACATTCAGTTCATCGATCCCCCCCCCTTTTTTTTTTACCCTTCGAAGTGTGAACTCGCATTAGACAAAAGGGCCCCTTCATAAAATAAATGAGATACGTGCCCCATTCAAATAAAAACCCTTCACAAAAAAATTGTAGGAGACCCCTTCACAAAAATTGAAATGCGTGTTAGAGGAATCATATGATATAAGAAAATAATTAATATATTTTTTTTTTAACTGGGCCCTCCTCCGCCCGCTATTTTTTATATAGCGCCCCAGTATTTTTGCAGCAAACTCTTTTTTTTTTTCAAGAGTATATGAAAACTGTTAGGCTCATATGAAAAATTCGCACTTAGGCAAAAAAAAATGCAACTTATGAAGAAAAAAAAAATATTTTTTAAACTGGGCCCTCCACCGCCCGCTATATTTCTTATAGCGCCCCAGTATTTTTGCAGCAAACTCTTTTTTAATTCAATGTTTCATATATGAAAAACTATTATTCTCATATGAAAAATTAGCCCTTAGACGAAATAAATGCAACTTATGAAGTAAATAATAGTTATTATTTTTTACTAAAATCATTCAGAATTAATATCTAATTTTTAATTATTAATTATCTAATGTTTTATATGTGAAAATTAAATTCTCTAACCTTTCCATGCTACACAAGTCCAGGTAGGCTTTCTTATCGCTATTGTCATCAGAGGTAATCCCCAATACTGAGTCACTGATAACAGATTGTATGAAGCCTGGTTTAAGGGCTTTCTCAAATCCAAAACAGGCTACTTTCTGACACATTTTTAAATTTCATTTATGATCGCAAATGCATGATATTGGCAGATTTCCTTTTTCAGAAACTATATGTAATCGAAACATTTTTTTTTTTATTTTTTTTTTTAATTCTTCAAAAGATATGAATAAAGCACATATGTTTTACACTGAATACATTATTTAGCATAGCATGCAAATAAAATCTTGGAACTTTTCGAATAAACGTTACTAACATATTCTAACTTCTAAGAAATAATCGCTTGCCTCAGATTTTTTTTTTTTTTTTTTTTTTTTTTTTTACTAGTGAATCAATAACACTTTTTTTAATTAGAATTCAAAATAATATGATAGGAATGAAATATTTTGTTTAAAATTTTGTGAGAAATCTATACAGTTTAGTTTTAGACCGACACTACCTTACATATTAATTAGTAAAACAAAATTCAATTTTATGCTTACGAATACAGAAATTTTAATAATACTGCTTAAAAAAGATTTTTAAGTAAACTATATTTCTGTTTATTGAAACTTTACACTAATGTTTTCTCAAGAATTTACACTAACTGAAACAGTGACAATTAAAAAATATTAATTACTTATGCAAGAAATTATGTATTTGGAGGTTTGTCTTTTTCATTCAATATGTAAACTTATAGCATTGATTGCGTATGTTATGAAAAGAAAACATATGCAAATAATTTTACTTAAAATAAATACTTTAAGATTAGAATTTACATTTAACTTACCCTATAACATAAATAGTTTACACCAATGGGATTATAACAGCACGAAAATAAATTCATGAATAATAATAAGTACAAACTATGTCACTATAATGTGGGCATATTTTAAACTGTAATAGGTTAACAGTTATATTATATGGCATAAAGATTTACATATGAATATATCATTTTACTCCGATATAAAAACACAATTTTAAAATAAAACATACATTATTAAAAACACAATTTAAAATAAAACATAATTATTAATAAAACATGTATTATTAGGCTACAGCGTGACCATAAATTAAAAGAGGTCCCATTTTTTTCCTAAAGGGCTCATTTTTCTAAAGGCCCCTTTGAGCGTAGTGAGACTAGTTCTATACGAATATATTTTAATATATATATATATACATACTATAAAAAATTAATTAAGATACATACATATTTGCAAAATTATGAAAAAGAAATCACATTACCTCTTATTTTGTTTTCAGAAAACGGTAGAGGATTCATTCCCCACCGAACTAACTTGATATATGCCTTAGAGAGATAACACATACTTATGCTTATCGCATGACTAATAAGTGTATCACCCCCTATTCACAAGTAGAATTTCGTGTAAAGTTCTTCTCAAATACATACAGACCCCTTTCTGACACATTTTAAAATTTATTTTTGTTCGCAAATGCATAGATAAATTAATACATGATTTTTCTATTATTTCGTAAAACATAGTACATATGCTATGTATTACGAAATAATACATAGATAAATCATGTATTAATTTATCTATATATATTATATAAATCAATTAGATGTAAATTGTTAATTGCAATTAGTAATTGGTTCTTTTATGACCTAGTCACGTGATCTCTGACGTCACTGGTGACATACTGAATGATACCACATGGTCACGTGATATCACTTAAACAGTGACGTCACTTGTTTAAATCTTATCACTGATTATATTAGCTGATAAGGCCCTGAACAAGCATTCACTTTTCTCAGAGTCTTGGTGTGAGACGATTGGGTGCTTAGCTAGCTGGCGTGTTAAGTAAGAATAGTATTTGTATATATATTTTTTTAATATGACTTTAAATTAATTTGATACCTACTATGTAAAACGCTATGAATATGTTTTGAATATTATAACTAAAAAATAATACTTTGAAATAATAGACTTACTAAACAGTAAAATTTAAAGCTATGTAGATAAATTTCCTAAAACTAAGTTTAAATGAAAATGGTAAAAGTTTAGTCAGTCTGATGTTAATGTTTATCATATTAAATCTACAAAAGAAATGTTTAAGTGTGAATACTAATAATCCAAGTTACCATATAGATATTATAGGTTAGTAGATTCATAAACTAATAAGAATGTATATAATTTTAATATACTATGCTGATTTCTACAGATATTTAATAAAATACAAGTGAGTTTTCGAGGGAAATGTATAGAGTTTACCAATTTACTTCCGAGCTTTATCTTACCATAGGCAATGGTCTAAATCAAGTCAGGACATATACCTTGGAAATCATATTCATGTGACTAAATAACCTGGGGCTCACTCAGTCCAGTAGTTAGCGTAATGGCTATAAAATACCTGGGGCTTAATCAGCCCAGTAGTTATCATGGTAGGTATAAAACAGCCTGGGGGTCACTCAGCCCAGTAGTTAGCGTGGTGGCTATAAAATAAGTGGGGGCTCACTAAGCCCAATAGTTAGTGTGGTGTGTATAAATTAGCCTCGAAAACTCGAAATGGGGCTCACTAAGCTAAATAGTTAGCAGGGTGACTATAAAATAAGCGGGGGCTCACTTAGCCCTGTGGTTAACGTGGTGGTTATAAAATAAGCGGGGGCTCACTGAGCCCTGTGGTTATCGTGGTAGCTATAAAATAAGCGGGGGCACACTAAGCCCAGTAAACGTGGTGGGTAGAAAATAGCCTGTGGCTCACTCAACCCATTAGTTAGCATAGTGGGTATAAAATAGCCTGGGGCTCACTCAGCCTAATACTTAGCATGGTGACTATGAAATAAGCGGGTGCTCACTTAGCCCTGTGGTTATTATGGTGGCTATAAAATAAGCGGGGGTTCACTAGGCCCCAAAGTTAGCGTGGTGGGTATAAGTTAGCCTGGGGCTCACTAAGCCCAATAGTTAGCATGTTGACTATAAAATAAGCAGGGGCTCACTAAGCCCAATAGTTAGCGTGGTGGATGTAAATTAGCCTGGGGCTTACTAAGTCCAATAGTCAGCGTGGTGACTATAAAATAAGCGGGGGCTGACTTAGCCCTGTGGTTAGCGTCCTGGTTATAAAATGACAAGTCTGATTATATGTTTGTGGGTTCGAAACTTGTGCGGTTTAGACGATGGGATTTCGAGTATTCAGAAAAGTCGAAAAAATCATGATGGTGCTCCATATCCTTATAAATATTATGTGTTTGAATATGATAAGTTAAGGAATCTATATCCGTAAAGAGTAAAACTGCACGATCTTTGTATGATTTCTTTATAAAATTGTAATGAAAATCATACATAACTAATTTAGATAATTCTAAAATTGTGAACCCGACGTAAATAGGTCGATTCATTAAGATACTAGTTTTTAGTCGTTCTGCAGCGGTTAAATCTTCATCACATGTCTTGAATGATTTAAAAGTATGCGAAGCTACTAATTTAAAAAAAAAAAATACATTTCCAGTATGAATTATTAAATCTAATTCACTTATTTCAAATTCTTAACGATAGTCCCATAGCATTGGAAAGTGTTTCATAAAGTATACCATGATTCATGATTTTTCCCATCAAACCACGTGGTGAAGAATCTAGTTGAATTTGGATGAAGTCCAGTAAATCGTGCTTGAATATTTTAGGTAACGATAAAAATTATATATATATATATATATATATATATATATATATATATATATATATATATATGTGTGTGTGTGTGTGTGTGTTTTATAACCAATATGTTTTAAATCATCTATTAATAGTTCATGTCTTGTCAATATATTTTTACAGGACTTGTTAATATATTTTATGCGATAACAAAACGCCGACTTTGATAATATTTTGTCTTTACCAAAAAATGAAAAACTTGTATCGAATACATAGTGACTCAGTAAGAAAATCTGTCTATTTCATGCATTTGCGAACAAAAATAAATTTTAAAATGTGTCAGAAAGGGGTCTGTATGTATTTGAGAAGAACTTTACACGAAATTCTACTTGTGAATAGGGGGTGATACACTTATTAGTCATGCGATAAGCATAAGTATGTGTTATCTCTCTAAGGCATATATCAAGTTAGTTCGGTGGGGAATGAATCCTCTACCGTTTTCTGAAAACAAAATAAGAGGTAATGTGATTTCTTTTTCATAATTTTGCAAATATGTATGTATCTTAATTAATTTTTTATAGTATGTATATATATATATATTAAAATATATTCGTATAGAACTAGTCTCACTACGCTCAAAGGGGCCTTTAGAAAAATGAGCCCTTTAGGAAAAAAATGGGACCTCTTTTAATTTATGGTCACGCTGTAGCCTAATAATACATGTTTTATTAATAATTATGTTTTATTTTAAATTGTGTTTTTAATAATGTATGTTTTATTTTAAAATTGTGTTTTTATATCGGAGTAAAATGATATATTCATATGTAAATCTTTATGCCATATAATATAACTGTTAACCTATTACAGTTTAAAATATGCCCACATTATAGTGACATAGTTTGTACTTATTATTATTCATGAATTTATTTTCGTGCTGTTATAATCCCATTGGTGTAAACTATTTATGTTATAGGGTAAGTTAAATGTAAATTCTAATCTTAAAGTATTTATTTTAAGTAAAATTATTTGCATATGTTTTCTTTTCATAACATACGCAATCAATGCTATAAGTTTACATATTGAATGAAAAAGACAAACCTCCAAATACATAATTTCTTGCATAAGTAATTAATATTTTTTAATTGTCACTGTTTCAGTTAGTGTAAATTCTTGAGAAAACATTAGTGTAAAGTTTCAATAAACAGAAATATAGTTTACTTAAAAATCTTTTTTAAGCAGTATTATTAAAATTTCTGTATTCGTAAGCATAAAATTGAATTTTGTTTTACTAATTAATATGTAAGGTAGTGTCGGTCTAAAACTAAACTGTATAGATTTCTCACAAAATTTTAAACAAAATATTTCATTCCTATCATATTATTTTGAATTCTAATTAAAAAAAGTGTTATTGATTCACTAGTAAAAAAAAAAAAAAAAAAAAAAAAAAAAAAAAAAAAAAAAAAAAAAAAAAATCTGAGGCAAGCGATTATTTCTTAGAAGTTAGAATATGTTAGTAACGTTTATTCGAAAAGTTCCAAGATTTTATTTGCATGCTATGCTAAATAATGTATTCAGTGTAAAACATATGTGCTTTATTCATATCTTTTGAAGAATTAAAAAAAAATAAAAAATAAATGTTTCGATTACATATAGTTTCTGAAAAAGGAAATCTGCCAATATCATGCATTTGTGATCATAAATGAAATTTAAAAATGTGTCAGAAAGTAGCCTGTTTTGGATTTGAGAAAGCCCTTAAACCAGGCTTCATACAATCTGTTATCAGTGACTCAGTATTGGGGATTACCTCTGATGACAATAGCGATAAGAAAGCCTACCTGGACTTGTGTAGCATGGAAAGGTTAGAGAATTTAATTTTCACATATAAAACATTAGATAATTAATAATTAAAAATTAGATATTAATTCTGAATGATTTTAGTAAAAAATAATAACTATTATTTACTTCATAAGTTGCATTTATTTCGTCTAAGGGCTAATTTTTCATATGAGAATAATAGTTTTTCATATATGAAACATTGAATTAAAAAAGAGTTTGCTGCAAAAATACTGGGGCGCTATAAGAAATATAGCGGGCGGTGGAGGGCCCAGTTTAAAAAATATTTTTTTTTTCTTCATAAGTTGCGTTTTTTTTGCCTAAGTGCGAATTTTTCATATGAGCCTAACAGTTTTCATATACTCTTGAAAAAAAAAAGAGTTTGCTGCAAAAATACTGGGGCGCTATATAAAAAATAGCGGGCGGAGGAGGGCCCAGTTAAAAAATATATATTAATTATTTTCTTATATCATATGATTCCTCTAACACGCATTTCAATTTTTGTGAAGGGGTCTCCTACAATTTTTTTGTGAAGGGTTTTTATTTGAATGGGGCACGTATTTCATTTATTTTATGAAGGGGCCCTTTTGTCTAATGCGAGTTCACACTTCGAAGGGTAAAAAAAAAAGGGGGGGATCGATGAACTGAATGTATGAAGGGTTCTAGTATTTATGCATAATTTGAATTCATTGGAATTTTTGTGAAGGGGCCCTTTTTATTAAAAAGGGGATTTGTCCAATTTTTTGTGAAGGGTTCAATATCTATAACTGTTTCCAGTTTCTTTTGAAGGGTCCCCAAAACGTATAATCACTCCATTCGAAGGCTTCCCTATAACTTTTAACTATTTTTGCATGCTAACCTAAATAAATGTATTCCTGTAGAACCTATTTGTATACTTCAATCCATTTAAGAATCCTATATGTTTTGGCTATCAGTAGGGTAAAGCTTTTTCTTGAATCCTTTTGATTTTTTGTGAAGGGCCTTAGGCCTTTTTATTAAAAAGGGGATCGGTTCACTATTTTTAATTAACTAATGCACTCGATGGTAAAATTATACTTTGTTCACATACCATTTCGTTAATGTTGGAAAGTGATTCATGAATTATGCCACTATGCCTGATTTTTCATATTTGTTTATTTACACTTTTATATATACGTTAAAATTCTTCTTTTTTACCACTATGTATTTTTTTGAAGTGCGTATTGTTAGTCTATCGAAGGGGGCCCTCTGGGTAAAAAAAGTGGAGAGGGGAAAGGGGAGGGGGGAGCTATTAAATTGAATATAGTATAATTCATACGGGACCCTGTATTTTTTACCGTAACCTATATCGAATTCATTAAAACGCGCCTGTTTGCCCCAAAAATGTTGAAGTCCGCCAATTAAAATTAATCAATGACCCTTTTTAATTACTAGCATCTACCATTCTACTGCACATGCAAACTGCGTACTCTCGTTGAGGGGGAAAAAAATCTCGCCAAAATTTCTTAAGTTCTCCAATTAAAATTAATTAATGACCCTTTTTAATTAAACCATTATTGACTTTCAAAATTCTCCTCAAATATACTCTAACATGTATAACAAATAGCCTACTCTCGTTGAAAAAATATTTGCTTCGAAAAATGTCTAAGTTCCCCAATTAAAATTAATCACCATTTTTAATTAAACCATTATTGACTTTTAAAATTCTCCACTAACGTGTATATCGAATACCCTACTCTCGTTGAAAAAAAAAAAAAATCTCGCGAAAATTCTTAAGTTCTGCAATTAAAATTAATTAATTACTATGTTTAATTATTATTTTTAATTAATTAATCATTCACTTCTACTGCATATACTCATAATCAAACTGCATACTCTCGTTGAAAAAAAAATTTGCTACGAAAAATTTCTAAGTTCCCCAATTAAAATTAATTAAAATTAAAATTAATTAAATTTCTAATTCGCTATAATAAATCCGTTGACATTCACTTCGTACACCAATTCTCCGCGAAAAAAAAAAATGCGTCGAAAAATTTCTTAAGTCCCCCAATTACAATTAATCAATGACCATTTTTAATTCATATTTTTGCTACAAACCGAAAAAAAAAATCGAAAATTTTCAAGTCCCCAATTAAAATTCATTAAAATAATCCCCTTATCTTATAGTAGAAATCCTTATCGCACCCCCCTCCCATCGAACCCTCCTTTCTTATCAGTGCTCATGCTCTTATCGCCACCTTCACCTGCTCCCCCCTGTGCTCCACCGCTCACCGCTGCTCCACCGCTGCTCCACCGCTGTCCACCGCACCCCCACCGCTGTCCACCGCCACCGCTGCTCGACTCAGGTGGCGCAGAACCCGCAAATATACACTACTCCCAATATAAAATATCAGTGTGCTCTCCCTCCAATTGTACAGATACTATTTAGCATGTAGCTCAATTCATTCCTTGAATGTCTCATCACTGAGTTCATAGTTGTTATATGCCTGTCACCGCAAATGTTATATGCCTTTCTGTTTTTTATTAATAACTTTGTAATGTTTCCGTTTATTGCAATAAGTTTTGCCAGATATTTAAAAATGATTATAATTAGTGCTGCGTGTTAGAAAGTGTCTAATGTTTTTTTTTTTCAATCTACTGAAATCTCTAGATTTTACAGCATTAATTTTATATTTATATAACTTTAAATTAATCGTGGACAGAAGGTCTTACTTCTTAGACCGGTAAAAATATAATCAAGTGAAATATCTACATGGAAAAAAACAAATTATCTTCAAATATCTTCTTTTTTTAAAAGAAAAAAAAAATTCACAATATAATGATCCAACTGTAGGCAAATTTTCATACCTTCTTTCGTTATAAATGACCTTTCAATAGAGGATCTATAAGGGAAAATTTTATTTCCTCCCCCAATACCTCCCTTCCTGTAATGGATATCAGTCGCTGATTCAATTTTCCATCTTTAGAAAATGAAAAACGAACGTCTATCGTTAAATGGTAAGCAAAAGAAAGGTCACATGCTTGGATTTTGGCCAAATAGAAGTCGATAGTAAAGTTACTTATAAAACGAATAAAATCTGTAATTCATAAGAAGGACATTATCAGCATTTAACAAAAGGGGATTGAAAGGTCCATCGGTTATTTTCTTATATATGTCAGATGTATATTTTTTTAGTGAATTTGAAAGCTTACTAAGTATTTGTCACGCAAACATAGTATCATTTATGCATCATTAACCAAAATTTGGTTACATGCCATTTGGATTCCTTGGCATAGTGAAATAGCAAAAAAGTATATTAACATATAAAAGTAAAAAAAAAAAAAGAACAATAAAAAAAAAGAACAAAACCGACAAAAAAACAAGATTGGTAGAAAAACGAAATATCATACGTCAGTCTTTAATATATCTTTGCGTAATGTGGTTTAATAGACGTGTGTGCCCCTATATTTCACTTTGCAGCTTAAACTACCCAGCGCAGACCACTGGTGTTTGTGTGTGGTAGTAGCTTCGAGTCTCCCATCCTGCACTATGGTGGTTGCATGTCGGTAAGCTGTGGGGGTGTGGGAGAAAGTTGTCTACCTAGAGCATTTTCATAATTCAACCAAAGTGTTCTAAGAAATGTTTGGAATCTTCTTCAACGGGAACTGGTTCATTCAACTTAACATGAACTAATTAAGATATAGATAAAAAAGTAAGATGATTCCACGCCCCTAGCGGTAAAAATTGAAACTAAACGATATTATAGCACGCCTGGTATACAATGCCGTAGGTATTGGGGACAAGTGCCGGAGTTTCCTTCGGAAAGAGGTTTGTTTGGATCAGCTAGTATTGACTATTATTGGTGCATTACTTAACTATTTTCTCTCTAATTTGAATTTAAAACAAATGTTGTGATCTATCTGCCTTGATACTAGGCTTTAACATCGACGTATGTAGACTGTGAGTTCGATATTGCAGTTATCTTATGATATCATATTTAAAATGGGAGACAGCGGGAGGTCCACATATGTGGAGCTATGATGCGAAGAGGTTTCATAGATGTAAATAAAAAGAAAACAAATTAGATAGTTTATCCACTATAGAAAACATTTTTATACTCTCAAGTAAGGACAGTATTAGTATTTAACAAAATTATTCCAAAGGTACATCGGTTATTTTCTTATACGTTAAATTTTCAGTGAATTAGAAAGTTTTCTAAGTATCTATCACGCAAACTTTGTATCAATTAGACATAATTACCCAAAATATTTTTTCATGCCCTTTGAAGTTCCTTAGTAGAGTGAAACATTTGTAGAGAAATGTACTAACAAATTAAAGTATTAAAAAAACATTTGTAGATGTATTAAATATTATATGTCAGTTACAAAAGACTCAATATACTGGTATATTTTCGTAATATGAGTTATTTAAGATAATGTAAATTTTAAAAGAAATAAAAAAAAAAAAACTTGTTATGCGCTTATTAACAAAAAATTTATTTACATGCCATATAATGATTTTTTTAACCCTAAAAGAATTTAAACAGCGGCGAATTACAGCTTTATCATATACTGAAAATTAATTGGTCCATACAGATTTTTATATTAAAAATGCCACAATTGAAGGATCTACCAGTAAATTTGTAGAACTTCTGTTGTTATAAATGAACTTTTAAGTTGAAGATCAGGTTTATCGGAGAAAGTTTTATTCTCCCAATACCTTACTTTGAATAATGGATATTAGTCGACAAATCAATTTTCCATCTTAAGAAATGGAAAATGATCCATATCGTTGAAATGTTAAGCAGAATAAATGTCACACATTTCGCTTTTGGACAGATCGAAGTCAATAGAAAAGTCTCTTAAAAAACGAATAAAATCTGTAATTTATAAGAAGGACAATCGGTTTCCTTATAAAAGGAATTGAAAGATACATCGGTTATTTTATTATATGTGAGATTTGCAATGCTTGCGTAATTTAAAAAATTTCCCAATTTTATTTTCATTTCATTTTGACTTCGTTAGTACAGTAAAACTTTTGCACAGAAATGTGCTAAGAAATTAAAGTATATTTTTAAAATGAGCAAAGATTTACAAATATATTAATCAAATTACTATAAGTCAGTCGCAAAAGATATAATATAAGTTATTTAGACAGACGTAAATAAAAAAAACCTTAGATTAACTCCCCATACAATATTTTTTTTTTTTTACCCTAAAAGAAAAATACCCTACAATTTAATCATCTACCAAAAATTAACTCGTCCGTTAAACAGATTTTAATTTTTAAAGTACCACAATTAAAAGACCTAACAGTAAATTTCTAGACCTTCTGTTGTTAGCAAGGAAAATTTTATTTCTAGAATACCTTCCTTCGGATGATGCATATCTTATATCGAATGGAATTAGAAATAGATATCGAATAATGGATTCAATTTTTCCTCTTTAGGAAATGAACAAATATTTTTTTATGAAGAAAATTAAAACGACTTCAAGGGATTGTTTCTTACCATCGTGTTTTTGTGACAATCCTGCATTGTTATCCACATTCAAATCCTGCATTGTTATTCACATTGGAAACCAGCATTGTTATCCACATTAGAATCATGCAAGAGTTGTACTCGACCTGAATCCGAAAATATTATTTGAAATTAAGCCAAAATCCAATAGAAAACTTTCAACCCAAAATCGACTCGAAATAAAAGAAAATTAATCCATATCTCAATGGAATTATGGAATAATACTTTATAACAATATCTTTAATATAATCTTTATTCTTTATGTAGAAAAACGAAAATATCCAGAATGTCCCGCAACTTCGTGTTCAAACTTGGAGGGGACGTAGAGAACATCGTTAGAAACTATAATTACAAAAGAAAGCATGGGCGGAAATCGATAGGTGGCGCTGTACGTGAGTTCTCGAGGTCGGCACGTGTGGCTTCCTCATTGTAGACGCCGACTGCATGCGATCATCATTAATCTTTTCACAAACGCCGAGTTGACTGATATCCACTTCGTCTATGGCCTAGCCAACGGAAATGGACGCGCTGCTTTCCGATTGTATCGGGAAACATATCTAACGAAGAGCCAACTAAATCATCAAATTTTCGTTCGGGTATATCAGAATCTTACGGAACGTGGATCCTTCACAGCAACGGTGCAGGATACAGGGCGCCCGCGAACAGCATGAACAACCGTATTGGAAGAGGCATGCTGTGGGTCGAAATCCTTGAACCAGTGTATGGGCACTTGTTTCTGATACCAGAACGTCTCTATCAACTGCCCATCGCGTTCTGCAGGGCGTAAACATACATCCCTTTCATCTTCGCAGATTTCAATTACTACAGCAGGATGATCACCCGCGACGTGTCGCGTTTGAACAGTCGTTTCTTCGCAAAAGTGTGGCCGACCCGCAATTTTCGAGTTCCGTTACGTTAAGTGATGAAGCAAACTTTTCATCTGAATGGGGGTTCAATACGCACAACGCGACCATGTGGGCCTTAGACAATCCACAAGGAACCCGACCACGAGATACACAACAACGTTTCACTGTTAATGTGTGGGCGGGTATCGTGGCGGACAGTTTAATCGGGCTATACATCTTACTACCACAACTGGACGTTCACAAATATCTCGTTTTTAATCAGTAGGTCTCTTTATTCAGTAGGAAATGTGGTTTCAACATGATGGGGTGTCATTTCATTACGCAAGGTGCGTGACCATTTAGACCGGACATTTGGAAACAATTGAATTGGGTGTGGCGGTCTCGTCGCATGCCCCCCTCCAGATCACTTGATTTATTTCCTCTTAATTATTTTCTCTGAAATGACATAAAGAGCATTGTGTACGACAAGCTCATGAATTCTGAAATGGACCTGGCGACACGAATCTCCATCGCTGCTGCTACGATCAGCGAAACGCCAGGTATCTTCGAAAATGTTTGCCAATCCATGTCGTGTAAGTGACATGCGTGCATGAATGCCAATTGGCGCAAATTCGAATACCTGCTGTGATACTTGTATGTCATATGTTGTAATCTTTTGTTGTTTAATAAAGCGTTTTACACTGATTTCTGTACTGTGCCCTTACTGTGTCTTAGTCTCTTTATCACGCGAGGGTGACGTTTTCGCTCATGCTTTCCTATGTAATTATGTTTCTTAACGATGTTCTCTACCTCCCCTCTAAGCTTGTAAACGAAGTTTCGGGACAATATACATATTTACATTCAAACATTATTTATTTTTCCATCTGAAACAATACCATGGACTTCCTTTTGAAAAAAGGATTACCAAACCCTTGACTCGCATGAGTCAAAATGCAACCGGAAACCAACCCAACTGAAACGCGACCCGCGACGAAAACATATAACGCCTACCCGATCCACTTTTTGGATCTTCTTCGGACAAAATCAAGCTATCGATCCGATGCCGGACTTTAATTCACATTTATTTTAATACAAAATATTCACTTTAAATTGTCCCTTTGTTGAAAATATCGCTCATTTGGGCGCGTAGCAGACGAGTAGATATAAATATTTTTGACATGTTCAGTTATATTTCAATGTTTTTTTGTTTTTTTAAATTGGAAATAGAAGCTGTACGCATGTGTAAGTAAACCTATTGCGTGAAGATGTTAAGAAGGTGTAAATCAAAAAATCGTTTGATTAGCCTTCTATACTATTAGAGTAAAATGAATTTTTAACTCTTAATATTTTATTAAACCCCAAGTAAGCACATTATCGATTGCCAACAAAAGGAATTTAACGGTATGTCAATTATTTTATAATGATACAAAATTTATGATATTTAGAGGCTTTAGAAAGCACACAGCAAACATTGTAACATTTAATGCAACATTTTCCAAAAGTTATTTCTTTTTCATTTAAAGTTCTTGAGTTAATACGAAATAAATTCTTAAGCAGAGTTAAAAAAAATAATTCCTTTTTGTGCTCTTTCATAAAATATAAAAACTTAAAAAACAAAGTTTTTTTTTATATAATATTCTTGAAAAGGAATATAACAAGAAAAATGTTCTGAATTAGATTACCACTTAAAACTTCTTTAAATATAAAATAATATTCAAATAGTAGTTAGTAAATTTCATGTTAAAGTAAATTATCAAATGATCCATTCTAGTTCGAAACATGATTTCATAATCTCGCGAAAATCAGACACTATTTGACTGTGAATTAAAATATCTATAGCCATATTCCATTTCACACTCGGACACAGCGTCGCCGACTACGTCGACATATATTTTTAGAATAACGTTGCAAACTATTTTATAGAGCTGAAAAGGATTGTCGCGAACAGTTTCCTTGCAGTTTTCACTCCTTCGAATGCTCATTTAAAAAATATCTAAACAATTTGTATTTCTTTTGAGAATATATGTCTCTGAATTTTCTAAAAATGCAATACAAATTGAAATATCAATAACATTCAATAAATGAATCTATGTCATGATTGTAAGAAAATATGAAGCAAGAGATGATATGAAATATAATAGTGTAACATATTTATTATGTATATACTAATTGCTAAAAGCAAAATATTTGAAAACAAAATTAGAAAAAAATATATAAAATGTTTTTCAATATTTATTTACGTCCAGAATTTTACGGTTTGCGATGCTAATTTAAAAATATCTAAGCAATTTGTATTTATTTTAGGAATATATGTCTCTACTGAATTTATGTAAAAATGAAACTGAAATATCAGCAACGTTCAATAAATGAATCTATATCATGATTGTAATAAAATATGAAGCAAAAAATTGATACGAAATAGAATAGTGTAACATATTTATTATATACACTAATTGCTGAAAACAAAATATTTCTAAAAACAAAATTTGAAAAAATCATATAAAATATTTTTAAATACTTATTTACTTCGAGAACTGTCCATATAGATAAGCATCTGCAATTAAATAAATTGACATTTCAATCTAAAGGTTATCTGTAAAATATTACAGCATACGTTGTGAAAACACATATACCGTAACATATTATAAATATGTGCATTATATACATTTTCAAATCAAATATAAATGCAAAAAAATATTATATTATGAGACAGTTGCTTGAAAGGTTCCATATTCTTTAATGGAAGGGTATGGATAAGTACAATTAGGTAAGTACAATTCGAATTTGTAGTAAAGTGATACTTGTATATTTGTAAAATATATTTTTACTTAACTGATTTCTATAAATTGTGCCTTTTGTTTCTCTAATATCTGTAACACGCATTTTTATAGCCTGTTTTCCACGTATCCTCATGTATCGTCATGTAATTAAAAAAAAGAATGACGTACCTCCAGTAATTGTAACTATTATTCAATTATAAATTTATTGTAAAAATTAACTGTAAATATCTATAGATATTTAATAAACAATATACTGGTTGTTTTATCTCAGCCTTGCATGCTCTAAGATCACGTTACCGGACTCCGAGTACCTGTCCAGTTGTATATTTGTAATATATTATACGTACTTTATTACTATGCTTTCTCTTAGATAAATATGTTGTAAATATTTATTTATACCTTTCTCTGTTAAGCCAGAATATTTTCAAGATATCCTCATACATTTTCCTAAAAAGAATAGGGGGCCCATTTATGAGATTATAAAAGTAAAATCATTTTTACAACTGTTGATAAATGGTTATAATTTCGATGAATATGTGATTTGCAGAAATATAATAAAATAATTAAGGAAATAGATTTTATTAATTTATATAAAGTTAAATTCTTACGGATATTTTTTATAAACACAGTATGGTACATAACTTTATGTATAGCCCACTATGCATTTTAAGCAGGGAAATCTTCAATTCCTCGTCTTACATTTTTGTAAGACCTTAAAAACGTGCTAAGAATTTGTAACTTTTTTTATTTAATTAAAATCAATTCTACTTTTTTTTCTGCGCAAAACCCAAAACACATCTTGTCTACGGTAGGCAATGTTTCGAAGAATTACTCAAATACTTAGCATTTTAGGATAGCATAAGGAATTTTTATTAGTAAAAAGTATTTTTAAACGTTATTATATAAAGAATATAACAAAGAATCTGAATTATCATTTACTACAATCAGTTATGCTGAAAAAATTAATTAGACGTTATTATATATATTTTTAAAAATAAAAAATGAAGTTTTAATATCATGCAGTATACAGATACTTGAGTAATTTTCCCAGACACATATATTTTCAAATTCATTTCCAAGCAGATTATAGGCGTGAAGAAAGTTCGCTAAATTTTGTGTAAAAATAGATTATGTTGTTGTTGTTGTTTAACTTACTGTATCTAAATAAATTTCTATTAATATTACTTTATCTAAATAAATTTCTATCAATATTACTTTATCTAAATTACTGTCAGTATTTTACATAAATTTAATAATTCAAGATAAATATCCCTGATACCCACTCATTCCACATACATTATTATATATATATATATATATGTATATTTATTGTGGACTAGCTTACCCGCCCGGCGTTGCCCGTGCCAACAACCTTAAATGTACCTGAAATCAGTTATGAACATTTTTTTTATTTTTAAACAAATCTAATGTTGGGGGGCCCCACTACCTTAGACAGCAAACACTGGGCGTGCCAGACACACTCCCATATATTACCGTAAGTCGAGTCGAAAGAGCCATACCCCTTCATGATCCAGCCCATACAACCAGAGATAGAAAAACGCCCCTGGTGGTGAAAATCGATAAGCTCTATCTATGTAGAGTCGAATGAGCCATACCCGTCGTGATCCAGCCCATAGAACCAGATATAGGAAAGCACCCCTGGTGGTGAAAATCCGAACTAAAATCAGTCAGCTCTATCGATGTCAAGTGGAAAGAGCCATACCCCATTGCGATCCAGCCCATAGAAACAGAGATAGGAAAGCACCCCTTGGTGGTGAAATTCAGAACTAAAATTGATAAGCTCTATTGATGTTGTGTCGAATGAGCCAAACCGTGTCGTGATGTGACCCATAGAACCCGAGTTATCTGCAAAATCCTTTAGTTACACCTTACACCACCAGGGGGCACAATATGCTCTATACGAACATAACTGAAATCATTAAGGTTATCGATGTCGAGTCGAATGAGGCATACCCCATCATGATCCAGCTCATAGAACCAGAGATATGAAAGCGCCCCTTGGTGGTGAAACTCGGAACTAAATTCGGTAAGCTCTATTGATGTCGAGTCGAATGAGCCAAACCGTGTCGTGATGTGACCCATAGAACCCGAGTTAGCTGCAAAATCCTTTAGTTACACCTTCCACAACCAGGGGCACAATATGCTCTATACGAACATAACTGAAATCATTAAGGTTATCGATGTCGAGTCGAATGAGGCATACCCCATCATGATCCAGCTCATAGAACCAGAGATACGAAAGCGCCCCCTGTGGTGAAAATCTGAACTAAAATCAGTAAGCTCTATTGATGTCGAGTGGAAAGAGTCATACCCCGTCGTGATCCAGCCCATAGAAACAGAGATAGCAATGCACCCCCTGGTGGTGAGAGGATGTTGATGTAGAATAAATGCGATATTTAATAAAAAGTCGTTCCCCCCACCCTCTTTATCTCGCCATTTTCGCTAATTATTACAAATATACAAATGTTTCTTAATTACATCTAATGTCCCGATCCGATAATGGGGTTTCCCTATCTACCTATCCTAATCCGTTTTTCTCTATCATTATAGAACAAAGCATATTTTATCAACGAATGGCTGGTAAACGCGAATTTTGTCAAAGGTTCGCGAGAAAAACACGAATTTCATCAAATAATCGCTGAAAAAACACGAATTTTGTCAAAGGATCGCTAAAAAAACATGAATCTCGTCAAAAGGCAGCAGAGAAAACATGAATATTGTCAAAGGATCATTAAAAAAGCAAATTTCATCAAAGAATCACGGAAAAATGCGAATTTCATCAAAGGATCGCGGGGAAAACGCAAATTTCGCCAAAGGATCACAGGAAAAATGTGAATTTCATCAAAAGATCGCTGAAAAAACACGAATTACGTCGTAGGATCACTGAAAAAACATGAATCTCGACAAAAGTATGTGGGAAAAACACAAATTTCGTTAAAGGATCACAAAAAAAAAGCAAATTTCGTCAAATGATTGCAGGAAAAACTTGAATTTCATCAAAGGATCGCAGAAAAAATACGAAATTCGTCAAAGGATTGTGGAAAAAATGCTGATTTAGTGAAAGGTTCGCAGAAAAAACTTTCGTGAAAGGGTCGCGGAAAAAATGCAACTGTCTTTATTAAAAACAGCACACACACAAACCTCTATACAAACAAACCTATTATGTCTTCCTGCCTGAGGAAAGCACCGTAATTATAACACCTAGGCCTGATATTTTAATTTCAATTTAGATTTTTTTTTAAATTAAAACATGCATACGGAATTCTGGATTCGAGGCTATTCCATGCTCTCCGCCAATCCACAGCAACAAAGCAGACAGCCAATGAGAGCAGGTGTGAATATGGGATGATCCAGGATCCAGCGACGGCAGTTCAAGTTCACAGCTGAAAGCGGCTAGCCACAGATTTCATTGTTTTGTTTATGTTTGAGTTTTATTTTAAAGAAAAGGTATATATTTTTGGCTAATTGAGGTTCACATAAGTTAGTTTAAATTGTATTCATTCTTTGTATGCGTAGTTGCCCCCATATATTGTGTGTTTAGTAAGAATATATTTTGCACTTTACTGAATGTTTTCATAGCGCTAGACATATCAGCTCATGTTTTTAAATGAAACAAACTGCTTTCAATAACAAATCTTAATGAATCAAATTAATCTTGCACTTTACTATAAAATGTACAGTTCTACAATTTATCGCATATTACAACGTTCTTGGGAACTAAAAATGTAGTCCAATAACAGTAACAGAAAGAAAAATTGTAAATAACAATAAATAAATAATCATAAATTTCACATCATTGAATTAACAAACTCATATATAAGATACAACTTTAAACTGATATGCCTCATCAACTGTTGTCGAAATCAATATAATGTAAATAATTCTTAAACATTATGAGTTTGCTAAGAAATTAAAACATTCAGTGCAGTGTAGGATGTATTTTTTCCTCAAAACAATTTAATTTGTAAATTTGAAGTAAAAAAAAAAAAATAATCCCCGTTTTCTCATATATTATGAGTTTTATCAGCAAGTTAAAACATTAAGTAAATATGAAAGATTTGCGGAGCTGTTTCTATCAAAAATTCAATAACATCGCCCAAAAACTCTCAACAAAAATAATTATAAAGAGTGCGATGACAACATAAATTTTATACCACATTGCATGTCCGTTCTTGGGCGATTCTTATAAAACTCAAAATTTCACACAAAATGGTGATTTTTTTACAACATGCTTACAAATTAAAATGGTTTATAATTATTTTTAAAAAAACTCGGCCAGAGATAACATTGATTTTACATTTTTAAAGACTTATTCTTTTTAATTATTTTGAAACAGCTCCGCAAATCATTCATATTTATTTATTGTTTTACTTTCTGATGAAACTCATTATGTGAGAAAACGGTGATTTTTTTTTACCTCATACTTACAATCCTCAAAACAATTTAATTTTTAAATATGAAGTAAAAAAAAAATCACCGTTTTCTCACATATTATGAGTTTTATCAGCAAGTTAAACATTAAGTAAATATGACGGATTTGCGGAACTGTTCTATCAAAAATTCAATCGCATCGCCCAAAAACCCTCAACAAAAATAATTATAAAGAGTGTGATGACAACATAAATTTTATACCACATTCCATGTCCATTCTTGGGCGATTCTTATAAAACTCAAAATTTGTCACAAAATGGTGATTTTTTTACAACATGCTTACAAATTAAAATGGTTTATAATTATTTTTTAAAAAAACTCGGCCAGAAATAACATTGATTTTACATTTTTAAAGACTTATTCCTTATAATTATTTTGAAACAGCTCCGCAAATCATTCATATTTATTTATTGTTTTACTTTCTGATGAAACTCATTATATGAGAAAACGTTTATTTTTTTTTACCTCATATTTACAATCTGCAAAACAATTTAATTTGTAAATATGAAGTAAAAAAAAAAAATCAAATTTTTCTCACATATTATGAGTTATATCAACAAGTTAAACAATAAGTAAATATGAATGATTTGCGGAGCTGTTTCTATCACTAATTCAATAACATCACCCAAAAACTCTCAACAAAAATAATTAGAAAGAGTGCGATGACAACATAAATTTTATACCACATTGCATGTCCGTTCTTGGGCGATTCTTATAAAACTCAAAATTTCACACAAAATGGTGATTTTTTTTTACAACATGCTTAAAAATTAAAATGGTTTATAATTATTTTTAAAAAAACTCGGCCAGAAATAACATTGATTTTACATTTTTAAAGACTTATTCCTTATAATTATTTTGAAACAGCTCCGCAAATCATTCATATTTATTTATTGTTTTACTTTCTGATGAAACTCATTATGTGAGAAAATGGTTATTTTTTTTTACCTCATGCTTGCAATCCGCAAAACAATTTAATTTGTAAATATGAAGTAAAAAAAAAAAAAAAAAAAAAAAAAAAAAAAAATCACCTTTTTCTCACATATTATGAGTTTTATCAGCAAGTTAAACAATAAGTAAATATGAATGATTTGCGGAGCTGTTTCTATCACTAATTCAATAACATCACCCAAAAACTCTCAAGAGTGCGATGACAACATAAATTTTATATCACATTGCATGTCCGTTCTTGGGCGATTCTTATAAAACACAAAATTTGTCACTAAATTGTGATTTTTTTACAACATGATTACAAATTAAAATGGTTTATAATTATTTTTAAAAAAACTCGGCCAGAAATAACATTGATTTTACATTTTTCAAGACTTATTCTTTATAATTATTTTGAAACAATTCCGCAAATCATTCCTATTTATTTATTGATTTACTTTCTGATGAAACTCATCATGTGAGAAAACGGTGATTTTTTTTTTTACCTCATACTTGCAAATCAAATTGTTTTGATGAAAAAATAGAATCTACACTTCACTGAATATTTCCAATTCTTAAACAAAATCATAATATTTAAGAAATATTTACATTTCATTGATTTCGACAACAGTTGATGAGGCATATCAGTTTAAAGTTATATCTTATATATATGAGTTTGTTAATTTACAATCTTTCTGTTAAGAGTTTTTTACTACATTTTTAGTTCCCGCGAACGTTGTAACATGCGATAAATTGTAGAACTGTACATTTTATAGTAAAGTGTAAGATTAATTTAATTCATTAAGATTTGTTATTGAAAACAGTATGAACGCTACTATGAAACCATTCAGTAAAATGCAAGTTATATTCTTACCTAAAACATAATATATGGGGGCAACTAAACATACAAAGAATTAATACAATCAAAACTAACTTACTTTAATCTCAAGCAGTCAAAAATATATTCATTTTCTTTAAAATAAAACTCAAACATAAACAAAACAATGAAATCTGTCGCTAGCCGCTTCCGTAAAGGAAGGAAATGCTATCGCTCGCTATATCCCGTAATAACCGCTGCTCTCATTGGCTGGCTGCTTCGTTACCGTGAACTTGGCGTTGAGCTGTAAAAAGCCTCGAACCCAAAATTCCATATACACATTTTAATTAAAAAAAAAAATCTAAATTAAAATTTAAAAATCCGGCGCCGAAGTGCACTTTCCGGTGACAACATTATTATATATTGAACAAGATACTTAAATTGATTTAAACATATCTGATATCACCCTAGTATTCGCTATGAAGTTAGAAAGTGGTTTAGAGACAAATAAAACAAAGGGGAAAGGGACTGTCCACGAAGGTGACAAGCATGTCTTCGGATATGTACGTTTTTCAGATATAAGGCAAATAATTTGATTGTTAAATCAAATGAATATCTAATTAAAATCTCGTAAATAAAATCATAAACACAACACGTATTTAGAGAAGAGTGTGAAATCATTAAAACATTTTTAATATTTAAATTCTTATTTTTCGCTTATAACGAAAACGACTTAGTTCTCTTAAATAAAATGCTAAACCTGTTGTCTAAAGAAGATTTTACTTTTATTTTAGTGAAGCTGTATTTCGTAATATTAACAAAAACTACAAAGTTATTAAAATGCATTTTGTAACATTTCATGAACTTTTATATTACTAAATTATTTTTTTTTTGTTTTCATAACATGGTATATAATTAATTTTAACAATGCTCTTTTTATTTTTTCAGGTAAGTTTGACCTTTATATAACTGCCCGTAACTAGGAGGAAAATGATGTACTAAGTTCAGGTGAATAATTGCAGACATATATTTATACATATAATATTTGTAAAACAACATTTCAACAAGCTTTAAAACATTAAAAATGCAGGAACAAATTTTCATTTAAATCTTATGTTAAAAAGATTATCGTATACTTTTAGTGTTCACGAATGTGTAAGATATGGCAATAAATCATATTTGTATCTAAAGAAAATATATACAAAACACACATATACTTATGTATATGTACGCACAATGTGATCATAAAATATATTATAAAACATAAATGAGCTCTAGTTTAGGGTGACGAAATTTTATAACGAGTGTTTACTTAAAGCTGACATAACTTTAAAATTTACATATTTTTAAGCTTTATTTTCTTAAACACCAAGAACTTATCAGTTTCTTAACGCGACTTTCAACCACGGTACCTCGCAGGGTGGAGGTCTGAACCTCTGATCAGTTGTCTCTCATTGGTTTTTTGTTCCTTAATATATAAGCTGTGTTTAAAACTTTATACTGGTATCCGTAAGTAAAATATTTTGATGAAATTTGTAGCTAACTCCACTGACTACTACTATTGACAGTTAAACTTAAAAAAAATAATAATAAAAAAAAAGGGTTCAAATGTGCTATTTTACCAATTTTATCTATTTGAAGAGTACAGTTCATAATAAATATAGAGGGTGATTAAGAATAACTGTTTAATAATTTGCACTGGGATGAGGAAGAAAAACATATAGCAATAAGAACGTAAGGTCACAAATACAAACAAAGGTATAGAAACTAGAAACGGGCTGTTTGTCACCCGGCGAGTTGGGCAGAAAGAAAGGAATAAACAAAGATTGTTAGTTAAAAGGTACGGAGTAGTATACACCTGTTGATTCCAACATGGGTATTCATGTTGGTGATCTGTCACCAGGGGGAACTGGTAAAAGATAGAATTGTTAGTCCACCAGGCACATTTGCCCACGTTCGCCGAGCTATGTGACTTGAAAGTACAGCTTGTGTTACTTCGCGAGGTCGCAATTTCGAACACTCACTGATCTAACGTTGCGATTATTGTATTTGTCACCACGCAGCGCTACTTGTTTGCAGTTTCGAATACATATTACTGTATATATATATATATATATGTTGCATGAACAAAAATAATGCATTATTTTTAATTGTAGAATGTTTCTTAAAATTTAAAATTCAAACTAACTTTTGAAAGCTTAATGGTAACATTAAATTCAGCATTAAAAAGGCATTAAAAATTTCATCAATTTTAAAACTGCGATTAGTAAAATCTAAATTATTAAATTTAAATCAATTACGGTTAGAGAAACACCTGTTAACACTTTACCGTCCGGCGACACCACAGTGGTGCCGTCGTAAAGTAACTTAATTTTAATCCTTAAATACTACATTGGCACCAGAATTTTGGAATGAAAAATTACCTTTTATCGAGTACATGAAGAAAATATTTTACTTATTTTCGAATAAATTTGTTTCTAAATTCTGGTGTGAATCAATCATTTCAATTTTATTAATAGAAGTATATTTACTGAGCATGCGGACGGCAAAGTGTTAAGTACGTATAGACGCTAAAATAATTTAGGTTGTTGTTTTACCTGCATTTTTGTAAAAACCTAAATATAACACCCATGTTATTTAACTTTTTTGAAATATTAATTATTAATGAACAAAGTAGTTGTACAAAATCCATGAATACAAACATATTTTTTCGTCATCGTTACTAGAAGCAGCATGATCGAATATCCACTTCACCATTTGTTTTTCATTCTGAATTTTGGTTGTCACATTATGATCGAATATTTTAAAACCGTAATGTTAAAGTTTCGTGTATTGGATTAAAATGGAAAATGCAGCTCCGGCCATTTTAGATATGCTAAATGTTAGCAAAAAGTTGTTTTATTACTGAATTAACATATAAAAAAATTTCTCTCGTTAGAAAATGATAGATATATTCTTAACTGAATAGCGAAAACAGCATATTTAGCTTATAAAATAATTTGGTACTTCTCCATTCTCCCGTCGACCACTTTCTGCAAAACATCTATCACCAAATTCTTCGCCAAACTGTAACTCCCAATAAACAAATAGAAGAATGTTGCCCTTGGAATCTCAAAAATAAAGAAAATTCAGAAAATCTCACTCACTAAAGTGTCAACTATCAGTAACTGATAAAATTTACAATATATTAATGAAAACAGAAAAAGAAATCTTGGATATTTCTAACTGACATTATTTTTCTGAATTTTTCTTTCGGTTGGTGAATGTTTGTAACGTCATGCGTCAGTTGAAACTGAACTATTGTACGTAACCATAAGATTATCTTCATGTACGTAACTATGCTTCGCAACATTTTTTCAATGATTTTTCTCTTTTAATATCATGTCGTCGCATTTTAAGGACGTAATTGTTATTTTAATTAACGAAATCTATATATATAAATGAAAGTCCTGATTGGGGAGAGCATCTCCGCGCAGCCCAAACTACTGAACCTACAAACACGAAAAATGGGGGCAAAATACTTCTTAGGATGTAGAGGCGCACTAAGAAGGGATTTTCTAAAACTCCACCCCTAAGAGAGGTAACAAACTTTTAAAAAAAATCCTTAAAAATCGGATAATATAGTTATGTGACAAGTCATAACATATTTTAATGTATTTTTGGATGCTGATTCGAATGGTACCAAGTTCATTCTTATAAGTCCTATAGTTCGTGAGATATTGCATATTTTTTTCTAATTTGGCATTGTTTTTGACGCCAAAACCTTAAAATTCTAACATTAGAAATGATAATTTCTAAAAATATACACGATCTTATAGCAACTGAAGAAATTCAAACTGTCGATAAAACGCGACGGATTTCTTTTCATCGTTATAAGATAATGTGGCGAAATCTGTTCCCGCAAACAGTTATCTCTCTCTATATATATAAATGAAAGTCCTGACTGGGGAGAACATCAACGCACAGCCTGGGCCCACCGTGGCTGAGTGGTCAAGGCATCACACCGCTAATCCCTTGCGAGTGTACGTGGGAGCAGGTTCGAATCCCGCTGGCTCCGTTGCACATTCTTTGTGAAGCTACCGGCTGTATTTCAGTGTGTTGTAAATTTCCTTGTGTATGCTATCTCGTCCCTGTATATATTGACGATGACTTATAAGCGGGCGCTTGACGCCAAGCACACAGGTCAGATGTATGCTAATAAAATGTCAAACGCGCAGCCCAAACTACTCAACATAGAAACACGAAAATTGGGGAAAAAGCACTTCTTAGGATGTGGAGGCGCACTAAGAAGGTATTCTCTAAAACTCCACTCCTAAGGGGGTAAAAAAAGTAACAAACTTTTAAAAATTATATATTATAGTTGTGTATTAAAGTTGTGTGACAAATGATAACATATTTTAATGTATTTTTGTATGCTGATTCGAATGGTACCAAGTACATTCTTCTAAGTCCAGTAGTTCGTGAGATATTGCATATTTTGTAACGATTATCGTATAATTGTACGCTGCTTACGTATAGAATTAAGGGGGAAAGTTCTATAATCAGTTAAACCAATGAAACATTAGGTTTTTTAAAAAATATGGATTTCGATGAAACTTGTATTGTTAATTTTCCAGGGATAGTTTTAGCATATTGCATATTGTTATATCGTTCTTTAGCAAATCCTACTGTAAAGATTAAATAAACAATTTGGTCTTTAGTAGCCCAAATTTTGTGTAAAATTTAGAAAGTATAACAGCGCAATGGCGTTCGTTTCGTTTTACAGCATTGCGGCAGGACAATCAAGGTAAACGTTCATACTGCTTTAAAACAAGATCAAATTCACGGTATAATTCGTTTGGAGAAAATGACGAGCATAGCGGGCAAAGCCTGCTAGTAACTAATAAATCAATAAAACGTCATTAAAATTACAGATGAACGTCGAATTAAAGATCACTTCATGACATAACAACATGTATTATTTGACGTCAAGTGAATGTAACGTCACGTTCATGCGTTTTTGGTGTTAAATCTTATTGTTTGGCGAGAGTTTTTTTTCTTTTGCGGAAAGTGGTCGACGGGATAATGGAGAAATACCAATAACGGTATCAATAGTGACATACTCCAAAATTAAATTTAGCTCATGTTTAACGCAAATTTATTTTCTCGCTAAATAAATCATGAAAAAAAAAAAAAAAAAAAAAAATTGGACTTTGTATTGAAAATATTAAAGTTCGAAATAAAATACGTATTCCAACAAAAGTCTTCTGTAAATATGGGAAATTATAAACAAATAAATTTGACATCTGATTCTGTGAGTTTTATAACTGAAATTATAGCTTGCGTCCGCTATTTTTTTTACTATATATGTTATATAAATGAAAAGTTTTCCTGTATTTTTCATATGAATCACCAAACAAGAAAACTTTCCACATATAAAATTATACCCTTTAATATTTGCTTTTAATAACTTTGCTTTAAATATCAGTACGTCAATCATGTGATAAATAAAAAAATAAATTACATTTTCATTTGACATGACAAGAATTTTATATTTTTATGACAGGTTTTCCGTGCAATCAGTCGAAAAAACTTTGATGCTTTTAATAGTAATGCTTCTTAGTGAGCTTTTTTTCTGCCAATTTAAAAGTTACTAACAAGTCTGAAAAAAAGTTCTAGACGTTTTCGACTGAAAATTTGGAGAAAAGATAACCGCAACTTTTAGAATAACTTTTTTCTAACGGTATAATTGGCAGAAATTTACTAAAAAAAAGTGGGGGGAGATGACTTAAAAGCATTATGATTACTTTAACCTTTTCCGGCACAGTGGTCCCACTCCGGGCACACCTAATTTTAATTCCAAACTTGCATACGGCACCAAGAATATTTTAATAAAATTTTGTTTCTATAATGAAAGCTTACTACTTCGAATAAAATTTATCCAGGTACCAAATGCCACACACACCCCGAAAGCTTAAAATAAGGAGTTCGTATTTTCTAAAAAAGTCGTTTGTAAATTCCGGTGTCAGTCAGAAATTTCTCATTTTACTCATAGTGCCGGAAAGGGTTAACATTAAAAAAAATCAGGGGTCTTCCATGTTAACTGGATAGATGAATTACTAAGCAAAAGGATCTCAAAGCAAATTCGATGTAAAAAGTTTTAAGAATTTTAGTGCATCAAACCAATATTAAACAAGAACGAAAAATCATGTATCAGGCATAGATTATAAAACATTTTTCAACATTAACTTGATAATATTAAAAAAAATCATTTTTTCATACAATGGAATGAGATATCTTTATGAGCAATTAAAAAAACCCTCACATAACTCAGTAAAAATCCATTTTCAGCAATTACTGTCATTTTCCGAAAATATATTCGAATTATTTCGTACACTCTTGTATATGATCTATAGAACTTACACATGTGGTATGTTTAAATTGAACGTAATGCATTCGAAAATTCGATAAGTTTGAAAATGCATACCAGGATGGAATTACCACGGTCCAGCAATTATAGATCATAATTAGTTCTGTAACTGTATTATTTTGTACGTCTCTGAAAGGAACGAAAAGTGCTATGCACTAAATAATCCATAGAGAAGTTGTTGTAGTGCACTTTAGTAATCTTTTTTCTAATTTATTTATGTTTGAAGTATCATAACATCATTAAGTTACACTGCAAATTTATCTTCTGTTTACCACCCCGTCCTCTATAGAGCTTACCGGTGGGCTCAGCTTCGGCTGAATTTTGTATTTTTTAATACCTCACTCAAGGGAAGCGGGAGGGACATCTATTCTCTATAGACTTGGTTTCCTAGTCTGAGCAGTCCCTCTCCTATATCCGAGAATAGGAAATATCCTAACATCAATAAAATGAACGACAAACGATTTTTCCCCATAGACCATCATGTAACAGAAATCTTTTGTGTGTCCCTGTAGATGAACTATATAACTGCTCAACACTGAATTTTGGATACCAATTATTTTAAAATAAACCTCAATAACTTATACAATTTACATGGCAATCCTAGTATATATACCAGGGTTAGAGAACGGAAGGCAGACAAATAAACAGAATTCATAAACACTTCAACTATGATGGAAAATGTTAAAAAGTGTCTTAAGATTGTGAATTTGAATTTACTTTTTTTTTTATCATAACTGAATGCATGATATGCTCAAATAATATAAAACCTTTATAACAAGACTCCCGAATAGAGGACACTCTTATTTAGAGAAAACCTTTTTAATCCCCAAGATCTATATATTTGTATTCTTTTACCTCTAAAGAGTGGACACCTCTTAATATTGTACGAATTCCGCGGTCACAAGGTGTCACTGTTTTGTTGAATAAGAAACATTGTCCATTTTACGTATTACACATTTCAAAAGAAATTGACTAATATATGTGCTGTGCATGTACAAGTCAGAAATATTTCGTCCGTACAGTTTAACCTTTTCTACTATTTGAAAATTATTAATTCGAAATAGCAATCAACATTTTGCTACCACTTTGCACGCTATAGTATAATCTTCGTGATATATTCCTCTTACAAGTGTTGTAAAAACATACTACGAAGCTTATTTCTTCTAAATTAGTGGTAGCCAAGGCTTAATTCAGAAGTAACAGTAGCGACAACCATTGTCGAGACACATTCGCAAAGAAGTGGAAAGGGTTATAGAATATACAAAGATTTGCGCAATTCAAACTCAATGGATTACCGTATTTACTCGTGTATTTTGCACACGTTTATTCACAATTTCTTTGGTTCTGAAAGTAACGGTTGCGAAAAATGTGCAATTTTTTTATAGTATTAATTTTTTTCAAGAGATAATTTAGAATAAAAAAGAAGTGGACCTTCTATCAATTAAATATAACATTTTAATAAATTTATAATTAAGATTAAACAAAATGTATAACAGTTTCAAAAGTTCGTAGATAATTTATGAACTGGGAATATATATATTTTTTTTCTAGTTTCTGGAGCATTGTACAATAAAATATGAAAAAATACCTTTAGTGCTTTAAATAATGAAAAAAAAACTACTATGAAATGTATTTCCCAGATTCGAAATCACAAATTCAGTTTTAATTATTTTTCTCAGCGGATATTACTGTTTATGTTAATATGAAATAAATGCATCATTCTCTCCAAAATCTCCTCCATTTACCCTTTTACTGTTTTAGTCAACAAAACACTCTAACATAAATAAGAAGTTTTCAGTATACATGTATTAATGGCATTGCTTTATCAATTATAATACCAACTGAATATAGTTGTGCTGTGTTTGAGAGAAAGAGATCACGGGTAAAAAATAAATGAATAAATTTATTCTAATTAACGAAAATAAAAATTAAAAATTGAAAACTATGAGAATGGATACGGTTTTAATATCTCAAATTATCTCACAATCTCGATGCGAATCTTTGCTGTACACCCAGATTTCCTTTTTAAAATAGGGGTGCATAAAGTACGTTGGAGCACAAATTACGCGATTAAATGCAGTATATCTTGTGTCAGGTGTATTGAAACTGTGCGAGACAATATGCGTCCTGTTCAGGGAATGCAGTCCCGAGATGAGGTTCTAGGTCCCGGGATATTTCTAGTCCAAAATTGACGGGATTGCGCCATGTGAAATCTCGAAATGTACAGGAGATTGAAAAATGAATATCATTATCTACCATTCTACCATCTACTAATTCACATTTGCGAAAATTAAAAAACTCATCAAAATTGTGAGAATGTTTATCGGATACAATTGCCGTACACTGTAAAAAATTTCCATTCAGTGTTGAAACGATTTATGTGTAGCGAAAAAAAAAGCATCAAATCATAATTCATATGATTTTTCCTTACTCCTGATTATGGTGAAACTTAATCAATAGTTTAAGATTTCATCATCGTATAGAAAGTAATAGCCAATCAGAACAAATACCTATATGCGCTCTCAATATGCTTTAGGGCTGTGATATTCGCTCTTTTTAACACTTTCCAACCTAGTTGAAAAGTGTTTATGACTTCGGTTTGTCTGGCCGTCTGCCGTATGGCCGTCTGTCCGTGCTCTAACTCCCGTAAATAGGCTCGGATTGCTCTGCAATTTTTATATGTTATTGTCGTTATCTATACCATGTTCCCTATTTCAACGGAAGTGTGTAGCACTTATAGTTTTTTTACAGGGACACTCAAAAGAATTCCGTTACATTACGGTCAATGGGGAAAAATCATTTGCGGTTTATTTTAAGGATGTTACACAACTTCAAAGACATTGTAATGGATATATATCACTAAGGTGCATTACAAGAAGCTTAATATGGAATATGTGCATAGCACTTATAGTTACTTTACAGGAACAGTCAAAATAATTCCGTTACATTACGTCTATGGAGAAAAATCGTCTGCGGTTTATTTAAATAATGTTTCACTATTTTAAACGCATTGAAATTTATATATATCACTAAGGTGCATTACAAGAGGCTTACTACAGAATAGTGTGTATAGCAGTCATCGTTCATTTACAGGGACATACAAAAGAATTATCTACTGTCTGTTAACAATAATTCTTGGAAGTGCGTTTTCAGTTGTTGAACGCGATTTTAAATTTAACTCACTTTTTGTCTATTACGTGGTGTGTATAAATTCTGTAGATCCTATACAGGGAAGCACAAAAGTTCGCGAACACATTTCCGTTTATGGACAGAAACTCCAGAAGAAGAATTTTAAACTGTGCTACGCATTTCCTAACTAAACTAAAATTTAGCATCCTATGTAGTATATATACAAATCTATAGATCCTATACAGGGCTGAATAAAAGTATTCGGATTATTTTTCCCAATATTGTATATGTTGGAAATTCCTGAAATTATTTTTTTAAATATGTTATGCGTTTTCCAAATTGTATACTTAGATGTTATCTTTCAGCTTATTAAACGGTATGATTTGTAAAATTATTTTGGAAGCGTTCGAAAGTGTTACATAATCTATGCTTGACGCATGATTTTTCGCTCTTGTTTAAGTGATTTGAACGTTGGCTACAAGTTAAGAAATGTTCTAATTTCTGCATAAAAAGAATGAGCGTCGTACAAAACACGGTTATGTGCTTTTACAACAAATTCCTATAATTTGTTGTCGAAATATAGAAAAATATTAGATTCCAATGAGCTAGTATAAAGGAGCATCTACACAAAAGAAAATCATAAATTATCTTAGAAAATCTTTTTTTAATTTTTTTTCCTTAAAACAGAAACAGTAAATTGTTTCGATGGGATTCCCAGTTGTTAACAACTCCACTCCCTGTATATAAGTATTTGTGTATCACATCCTAAAGGAGCCATGAAAAAACAGAGTATAAAAGTAGCAAAAATGCACTGTAAAATAAAAGAAAAGCAGAGGATTTCACCGTCAACTTCACCAGCCTATCCGAAATAAGTAAGATAGCCAATCAGGATTAGCTTGCGTAAAGTAGTCAATCAGATTTAATTTGCAGTTTAAGAATGGAATTTTTATAAAGTTAGTTTCTCTTATATTTAATTGTTCTATATAATATATATGGTAACAAATAAAATATTCCCTGAACTCTATGAAGATTTCAGAAAAAATATATTAACCAAGACTCCCTGATCAGACTTGACAATCCAGAGAAAGTCTATGGGAGAAAATGTCCGCGGTAATTGCCAACTTATTAATTGACTTTCTCCGGAAAGTATCGCCGCCTGGTGGATACTATCGATACTAGTTCATAAGCAAATGCTTAGAACAAATGGGGTTGTGAAAAAATTTCGAGTTATTTCGTGTCGTAAATACTCCTATTACTGACGATTGATAGCGCTAGTAGCAGGACAACCATGTGGTTTTTAACCACGTGTATAGCGGTCAAAGGAAACATGCTGATTGTGAGGTCTGATACTATGATAAGGAGGTCTTGATATTAACTATACCTTTTTCCGGTATGCTTCCATTTGTGGAACTCAAATAGGGTGTCAAAAGTGGGTGTTACTATTTGAAAAATGAAAGTTGGAACAATGTTTGATTAGTAGTTTGATTGACCCTATTTCAAAAATTGCATCCACATTTGAAAAGAAAACACAATGCAGTCGAATGGTTCCTTTCACATCTCTCTCTGCCATTTAATAGTACAATAGCATAGGGTGGTGGGTTTTTTTACCCCATGACTGTATATATGATGTAACTTGTGAGTTTAAACAATTTAACAAAATAACTAAAATGTTGCGTTCTGTTTGTATTTTGAATTAATATACATCATAGCAAAGCTGTACAACACGGGATAGGTCTTCTCTTTGAAATATGTTTCCCCTAAGAAAAATTGATATGAATTTGCTTAATGAAACGTTGGAAAGGTCACATGAAATTCTGCATTTTACTTACTCAATTCAATAAATGTGTTGTTACGAATATATATTAATTAATACATGATATATATTAATACATGATATGTATAATAATACATGACATATATATTAATACATGACATATATATTAATATATTAGAAAAGTCAATTTTGTTACCTTAAAAATTTGATTCATATTTCTAACCTAAAAATACCATAGCCTTTTTTCTATGTTGATAATGACGTTTTAAAACAAAAATATGGATGAATGCATAACTGGCTAGTTTCAAAATTCAACATACATTGAAAAGATAAATAAAAATACGTAAAGCAAACATTTAGGACCGATAATTACAGTATACTTGTAAGCATGAAGTAATAAAAAAGTGGAAAACAAGTAGGACTATGTAAATAATTTTGATTAGAAATGTAGAAAAAGTATAGTATAAGTTAGTCATTTTTTAAATTACTATTAACGATATTGCATTTCATCTCTGCAGTTTATTAGTCACCTACACAGAAGCTACAAGTAGAGTCAAGCCTATACATATTGCTTTTATTAATTCCAATCTAGTGCTCAAATGGTCGTGCAAATTTTGAACTTTGATGTATCGTTGGACTCGTATTAAAATTCCAAAAGGATAGAATATATGCCCCAATGAAAAATCTAACATGACAGATGCTAGTTATTAAAATGTCTATTTAAACATTATTTTTCGTTGTATTCCAGTAAAATAGACACCATGTGATAGGATACCTTCAGACGTTTACTTACATACATAATTTATTTAATTCTTATATATTATTTTTATACCAAACTTATCTAAGATATAAACGCTTTTATACTTATATATACATAGTTTTTGATACGGGAAACACATTTTTATATTTCCAAACTCACAGTCAAAAGAAACCGAACATTTGTAGTATTAGTAGCTTCATTAAGAAAAAGTTAATGTTCAAAGCACGATTTTTAAATAAATGAACCTGATATTTTTATTCACGATGATGAACAATAAACATATTTCTAATATGTCGTTAAAACAAAATTTGCAACAGCATAGGCATATAACATTTTTTTTTATTATTATTATATAGATTTTATGAGTTTCTTCATTCCAAGCACAGAAAATTGTTATCCAGGAAAAAATTCTATATTCACGTATCTTCACGGAAGAAGAAGCACCATATTTTTATGACAGCTTTTCGGTGCGCTCAACCAAAAAAGTTTGAAACAAGCGATCAATAAAGTGCATTGCAATAAGTGTTTATTATTATTATTATTATTATTACTGGAACAAAAAGAGGCATGCCCTAATACTTGTATTAGCATGATGTATCACACCACACATTGTTGTACGTAAATGCAGTGCATTATAGTGTTATTTTTTTCTGTAAATTCTGGTATTAATGTATAAAAAAAATCTATTTTTTTTAATGTTGGAGGTGTACAATTCATTTTAGTTTTAGTAAACTGCTTGCGATTAGGGTAAAATGGAAGATTTGTGCATACAATCATTGACAGTTACTAATATTCGGGAAGGTTACTAAAAATCAGGAAAATTTGAGATATTTTGGTTAATGGCAGCTGGTGGTCAGATACGAGCCACCCCCCAAATTTTAACAAAATAATTTACAATTGGTAAGGAAAAGACATTATTATACGAACTATTTTTCAGAAATTAATGATTGATCTTATTTTGTAATGTACATATTTATGAATGATTTTTTATGGATTAGCTGTTGATCCTATTTTCTAGCATGCATAGTTATTTTCGTATGAGGAAGCCGAACATCTACATTTTACATTGGTATTTTTCTACACTTGTATGGGGAAAAAAAGCGGACCACCCATATGGTCGTTTTTTATTACTCTCGGAGTCACTAGTCTGCGAGTCGAACAATGATAGCTCTTACGGGGGACAGTTTTACATTTTAAGAATTTATAGCTTGCTGGATGAAGATTGCGTTTTTATGGACATCAGTTTTACGAGAGGGGGCGGAGACATGAGACGACGGTGCAGATGGTGTATTTATGGACAGCATATTGCTTTTTTTAAATCTGTCAATTCAACAGAGTTAAATAGAAACCTTGAACCAGCAAAAGAACTGCAGTGAACCATTAGAGAGGAAGCACTACCGCGATGCCAACAAAACTATAGTCAGGCGGATCACAGCCATGTTCTTATCAGGCGATTTTCGCCCCGCTCCCAGGTACTAACTCGTCAAGCAAGGCACTCATGTCGGGCAGGTAGGGGCCTGGTTAGCGGTATAGAAAAAGAAGAGACGGCGTACCCATGAGAAGGGGCCCCCAAGGCTCGTGAAGGCGGTTGCCCGAGTGCAGGTTATCCAAACCAATAAGATGTGAGGCGTGAACTTCGGTTCAAAAAGAAAAGGGACAATGGAGATGGTCAGAGATGGGGGAAAAAGTTAGCTCCAGAGTTTCGAGAGGGGTTGGAAGAAAAAAAACGGCAAAATAAGTGTATGACGTAAGCATTAGGTTCCAGATCGAGGGAGATGAAACATCAAGAAAAAGAGTAGTTCTCCAGAAGTTAAAAAAAAGGATGTTTTAAAAAATAGCAGCAGTCTTGTGATAGATGATATGTCCCGGTTAATGTTACGCCATAGAGGTCCTATAAACGTAGAACCTTAAGATGTGTACCAAGAGTGGATCCGAGCTTATCCCGTTTACTGTAAAAGAATTGTCATCCAGTCCGGACGGACTCTGAAAGTTTCAGGTACCGATTGGCTGTTCCCTGAGTTTTTTTTTCTGTGTATTGCCTAAAAGGTATAGGAATGTTAGGGTTGAATATGTATAATATAGGGAAATTGTCCAACCAGTAATTTATATATTTAGAATATTAACAGACATTTAGGGACTCATTTAATATAATTTTTGATCCCGCACATTTTTAAGTGCGAGTATGTTAAAGCACGAAGGTTTTGTAGTAGGGTACATAAGTGACTCATTAATATTTTAATGATTTATTCTTTTATAATTTTTTCCTTAAATTTCATAATTCTTGATATTAATGTTTTCTTTTCTTTTTATGTTTTCTTGTAAATATTTGGAAATATATTTTTTTCATTTATGTTTAATTATCTGTTTTAATTTTATATGAGGTAACACGCATATTGCATCGAGTAGTTGTTTTTTTCCTTAATTAATTATTTATTAATTTTTAGTTGATTTATCAGGCTCACTAGTTGGTAATTTCTATGTATGTTGGACATTCATATACTTTGTCTAGTCAGGCTTCATACGACGTAGGGTGGCGTAAAAAATCACAACGTAGGAATCTTAATTTTTTCAATTCGAGTAAGTTAATTAATGGAACTCAATAGTATGTGTGTTATTCATTGGATTACTCTAATTTTCACCTACGTCCAGAAGCAACGATCACACCTAGTACCTGCTAAGAAAACACCCAGCGGTTCCGGAGAGAGGTATTAACCCGTGTCTCATTTGGTTAAATGTGGATAGTTATTATTTAATTGGCCTAAGTAACCTACTTCAATTAGGAAGCCCATAATTTACAGCAGCAACATTGTATCATATTTTAAAGCAATTGAAAGTCCAACACTTGATAAGCGAACGTTTCAAATTAGATTAATTGATATTGAAACATATTAGGCCTGTGACAGTCGCTTATGAAATATATTTTAGGATAACTTCATTCCGAGCACGGAAATTTGTTATTAAAGTAAAAGTAGATATTCACGTTTCTTTATGGAACAATTAGTGCAATTTTGTTAAGACAGAGTTTGGTGCACTCAACCAAAAATATTTGAAACTGGCGATTAATAAAGTGGATTACAATAGGTACTCTTTTTTTCTAATAACTGAAAAACAAGAGGTACGTTTTAGTAGTTATAAATAGCGTAATGTATCACGCGAGGCATCTTTATTGATGTAGATTCAATTATTCATTATATTGCTTCATTTTTCGCTTATATATTCTCTGACATTCAAAACATATTAATCAGTTTTGCAATAATTTCAGTGAGGTATAACTCATTTTCAATTCAGCACAATGATTCAGGAAAAAAGGTTTTATACACAATATTCCTTTTTTAAACAAAATCACAGATATAGTATGAACTTCACAATTAACTGTAACAATTGACCCAATATAATAGAAATCATAGAAGGTAGAATAGAATGCAATAGAAGGTGCAACTGAAAGAGTTTGAAGCAGGTGATCAATAAGGTATATTCCTCTTCTTTATTTACATACCTTCTTTATTTATACCAGGCGTTTCCCTGAATAGATACTATGGGTAGGTACAGTTTTTGAATTAAAGTATATTTCTGAATAATAATATTTCACTTATTTAATGACAAAAATTCTGGCATTAGATAAGATGAAGTTTACTGTTCAAAAATAGTAGTATTGAAATTCAAGGACTGGTGTGAATTATGTGTAACTACACAAGGCAACATCCGGTGCCAAAATAAGAAGGGTATTTTACTATTTATGTTAACATATCAGGCTAAGTACCCTTACTGATATAACCTTAATGTGTCATCATATTCCTTGTTACTTACAATTCTGGTGCATTATTATCTTAAAAATAATCGATTTTCCAAAAACAAAACTGGTGAGTTCTATCTTTACGCTTTTTTTGCTGTAATTCTGGTAAAATGGTCTTGCATAGAAATATTTGCTTTTAGAAGATTTTTGTAAAAATTCATCTCAAACTGTCAGTTATTAAATAGCCGTGATGAGTAAATTAAATATCTCAGTGAGAATCTTTAATTAACTCTAAGTTAAGAGATGTTTTGACATTTTGCTGTAAAGCAGCCGTATATCTAACAACAAAAGGCGAATGCTTGAGATTAGATTATATCGTAGAAAGACGCTGATCTTAAAACAAAATTGTGAACAGTATTTAAAAACAAGTCAAAAATTTATTTTATCATTTTTATGGACTTATTTTCTGAGCATAGAAAATTGCTAATAGAGTAAAACAGTTATTCCTGTTTCTTCTTGGAACAAGTAGAACCATATTTTTATGAAAGGTGTTTGGCGCACTCAACCAAAAAATTTGACACGGTCGATAAATTAAGTGTATTACAATACGTGTTCCTTTTATAATAACTGTAAATGAAGAGGCGTATATTAGTTGAATCTTATATTAGCGTAATGTATCAAGTTAGGTATTATTTTTATATAAATGTACTATATCGTCATATTATTTCATTTTTTTATCACGAAATTCTGACACATACATCTTCATTTACGTATCACTGACTTTTATTAATTTTCATTTTGGTCTAATAATGCAAATAACATGGCCTTTCACAAAATCGTATGTTTTTAGAAAATCTCTAGAAAAAAATATTGTGAAACTCACAGTTACTAATAATCATGACACATGAGTTAATTTAAATCTTCAATAACAATAAAAATTTTGAGATGTTATAGCTAAGCTTAAGCTAAGTAACCTACTTCAATTAGGAAGCTCATAATTTACAGCAGCAACAATGTATCATATTTTAAAGAAATTGAAAGTCCAACACTTGATAAACGAACGCTTCAAATTAGATTATCCTCAGTGTAGAAATACATTGATATTGAAACATAATAGGCCTGTGACAGTCGCTTATGAAATATATTTTAGGATAACTTCATTTCGAGCATGGAAAATTGTTATCAAAGTAAAAGTAGATATTCACGCTTCTTTATGGAACAAATATGATTTTAAAGTAATTGTATGATTTTAAAGCAATCAAAAACAGTATATTCCAAAAGAATAATTTAAATTTTACTATCTAGTGTGTGGAAAGACACTGACATTAAATCAAACCTTAGGAACAAGTGATCGATATCAGATTTGGGAAAATTTGTAATTGAAATTATCGGCAATGTAATTACAATGTATGCAATTAATTATAGTTACAATTACATGCCGTAAAAAAATCTTGAAATACTGTAGAAAGCACTGCCCCTCATCCGGTTATTTGACAAAAATTCTGTGCGTGAATGTGTATAACTATAATCAATTACATACAATTAAATTGAAATTACATTGCATATAATGGCAATTACAAATTTGTTCAACTCTGATCTGAACTAAAAGTTCTATCTTCATCAACTGTATGTTCTTTATAAAAAAAACTATATTGCCGTATTTTAAGTCTATTCTCAAGAAAATATTTTCCCCCACTAAACTTTTTTACACATTTAGGGACTTATTTTTAAACTTTAAATGCATGACACTTACAGACATGACTATTAAAGGGATTTAGAATCAATTCTTTTTTTTACATTTCTCGATAAATGAATTGAGGGGGTTGGGGCAAGAAGTGTCAAGCCACATTTTTAGTGAAATAAATCTAACACTGTAATCCGGTGCTTAATATCGTAAATTATAATATCCTGTATATAATTTGTTTCTAATGTTATTTGTGTGGCCGCACATGTCCCAGGTTTCGTTTTTGCCCTAGATATTTATGCCCCCAATGAAGATAGCTAATTTACAAAAAAACGTAATAGTAATATCATTAAAGTAATGTCATATTGTTACTCAGAATATCTCAAATGTTACTAAGACATTGGCGAAACAACTTTATGTTATATATCTTGATTTGAGTATTTGATCAAATTTTCAAATTGAAATATATCAGAAGTTCAAAAATGTGGCTTAGCACTTTCTTGCCTCGACCCCCTCAATTACATCTTGAGTTATAAGTGATAGTTTCTCTGACAACATATTATGAAAGATCCACATCCTGTATCGTAAAATTGCAAAAACTATTCGATTTCATAGTTTCTTAATAAGAGCGCCTGCTAATCGCATACGTTTACGAACAAAAATTAATTCGGGAATGTGTCAAAAAGTATCGGACATAAGATCAGACTTACGAAATAATCTGAATTGCGTAAAATGTATATATATATATATATATATATATATAAAATATATAAACATTCTGAGTAGAGAGATATCTAACAATCAAATTTTCTGCACTGTAGATATTTACAAATTTCAGTCAAAGAAAGTAATCCTTAAACATTTAATGAAAATTGCATTTAGAATTGCTATTTCATGTTGTTTAATTCAGCTTTTGTTAAGATTAATCTTTCGTTTACGGTTTAGGACTAACGATTATTTTTATAATCAACCACAATTTACAAATATTTTCTTTGCGGTAGATATTTATTGAAAATATCATAGTATAAGTGTATGGCAGCGATTATTTTTTTTTAAGTGTTATGAATAGAATAAAATAAATAGTCACTAGGACATACAGTGTCCCAATCCCGTAATTTAAATGTTGAAAGTCTTATTTTTTGTTGTAAATTGAATTATCTTCTGAAGACTCAAATATACCAATCAAATATATATACTGGTGGTCTAACACCACCAGTCACTGCCAGTTGGTTTTCGATAACCAACTGGCATTACTATTGTGGTAGTTGGACGATAAGTTTTTTTTTTGACACTGGAATCATGTTAATATTCCAATAATATATATAGTGATTCATCAACCAGAATATAACATCAAGTACACTGTGTTAAGTCCGCAAAAGACCACGCCGATATGACAATCATTATTAAAAAATGATTCGTTAAAATAAATATTTATATAAATTGATAATCAAGAACAATGAAGATAAAAGTAGAAATATTACCTGAAGTCATCTAAAAAAATAAAACAGAGCTGAAATTACGCTGTAAGTTACGCTGGTAATGCACGTGGTGCGCTATACTAAGGGATCTGGGATCGAACCCAATCTGGACATTTTTTCACTCAAATGGTTGTAAGCTGTTTAGTAAAGTGATAATTCATATTTTTTTTTCATTAATTTACAGCGTAGTTTCAGCCCTGCTGAAAAATTAATTAGTGTATAAATATTCACCGATACTGGGTTTAATTTGTCTCATGCATGCCAACGGTGTTGTCCTCATGGTTGACTTTCCATCTTGTGCTGCGGGATTGTAGCCTTGCTATATAAGAGTGAGAGAATGCTTGACTGGATGTTGTTTGGATAGCTTAATTGGTAAAACATTTGGTGCGCTATACCAAGGGATCCGGGATCGAACCCAGGTCTGGACATTTTTTCACTCTAATAGTTGTACGCTATTTAGTAAAGTAATAATTCACATCTTTTGTATTTCATTAATTTAAAGCGTAATTTCAGCTCTGCTAAAAATTTAATTAGTGTATAAATATTCACCGATACTGGGTTTAATTTGTCTTATGCATGCCAACGGTTTTGTGCTCATGGTTGGCTTTCCATCTTGTGCTGCGGGATTTTAGCCTTGCCATATAATAGTGAGAGAATGCTAGACTGGATGTCGTCTGGATAGCTTAATTGGTAAAGCACTTGGTGCACTATACCAAGGGATGCGGGATCGGACCCCAGTCCGGACATTTTCTCACTCTAATGGTTGTACGCTGTTTAGTAAAGTGATAATTCACATCTTTTGTATTTCATTAATTTACAGCGTAATTTCAGCACTGCTGAAAAATTAATTAGTGTATGGAATAATTGTTTTCAAAATATTATTAAACAAAATGGCGTAAATCATAACAAATCAATCATGTACTTATAAGTAATAAAATTATTTTTTTAAACTCATCTTATTTTGTAAATAACATCATAAACAAACATTTCTTAGTAATAAAATGTAAATGTTCCATGATTATATTATGTAGAATCATGTAAAAACGTTTTGTTTTCAAAACAAAATCTTATTTTAATTCTAGAATTTTTAGAATAAAATTGCATTTTCCTCATAAAATTTTCAAAAATATGCATTAAACATTACTAAAATGACTTGTCAATAGCAAATAAAATACACAATGCAATTATCTGGCAAAATTACTTTAAATCTTTAAAATACTTAAGTAAGCCAGTTTTCCGATTATCAAATATTTCAATAAGAATGCATCAAAACAAAAATTAATCAAATTTTATAATATATTAAAATATAATTTAATAACTGTCATGTCGTAAAGGTTTCTAAAAGTTCAGGCACCAAAGAGGGAAACTGTGATGGTTGGACGATACGTTCTTTTTTTTAACACTGGAATCATGTTAATATTCCAATAATATATATAGTGATTCATCAACCAGAATATAACATCATGTACACTGTGTTATGTCCGCAAAAGACCACGCCGACATGACAATCATTATTAAAAAATGATTTGTTAAAATAAATATTCATATAAACTGATAATCAAGAACAATGAAAATAAAAGTAAAAATATTACCTGAAGTCATCTAAAAAAATAAAACACAAGTGGTGGATTTGAGTAAAAGAATTGAACTGCAAAATTTCAGCTTCTAATAAATCTTTATTTATAAAGAATCTTGAAAAAACTATATTTATGATAGAATCTCATTTTTATAAATTCACTTAAAAAAAAAAAAAAAATCCGAAGTGCACAACAGACGTTTTAAATAAACACCCATCATGAGAAAAATAATGGACTTTTCTCTCAGTAATTACGGAGATATTGGTTTTAAAAATTAAATCACCATATTATTTTATCAAGCAATTTGAATACACAAAACGTATCACCATTCGAATGAAAATAAGCCACTACTGCCATATATCATCATAAGGTTCCAGCGACCTAGCATCACTCATAACCGTCAATGCATCTACGCTGGTGTAACAGTTATCATACTTGCCGTAAAATGAGAAGAAAATATTCATCCCATCAAAACATCATAAATTTAAAAATTTTCTTTCGTTGTTACTGTATTTCGCTGCATGCTCGTGATTTCTTCTCAGATGGCAAGTGCTACTACTATCCGCATCTGTAGTTAGAATAAAAAATAATACTGGTGAGCCGAAAGCGCCACGGCAAAGCAAGAGAGAAAGAGGGGGGGGGTTGCCATAATTAAAAAACGCCAATCGGCAGTGATAAATAGCAACCTTTGAAATTACGTATCAAATTGATTTGAATTTGATTGGCGAGGCGTAGAGGTACCATAGGAAGTGAGCTCACGATTAGAATGCTGTAGAATGTTCTGGCAGAAACCAATGCCGGAAGTATATACATCAAAACGATCATTATCATTTTAAAATAAAGCGAAATGTTACGTAAGAAAGAAAAACTTACAGGGGAAGTTTTAAAACGGTAAGGATTAAAATAATTTGAGAATGCAAATTTTAATATTAAATGAATAAAGACTAATAAAATATTTCTTAAATTAAATTAAATAAAAATATGACAGTGGTTGTAAGAAACCACAACAACTATATCATACATCTACAGCATAATTTGAAAATTTTACCGATATGCTTAACACATGAGTATCAATTTTATATAATTTGTATACTGTTTTACAAAAACAAGAATTACATGCGATTTTTATATTTATGCAATAACTACGATCTTTATAAAATGGTATTACTAATAATTATAATCACATACCATTGTTCGATTAGTAATTATTTGATTTTAGAAATAAAAATGTGATATATCCGAAAGCGAGGATAACTAAGGACTTTAAAAATTAAGAAATATGATAAACCTGTTTATAAATGATTTAATTTTTTTTTAAATATACATTTATATACATAATACAACTTTTTAATAAAATTGACTGTAGATAATTACATTTCATATGAATAAAATTTGAAAATGCTTTAAAATTTCGATTAAAATAAAACCTTTTTCAAGGGGAGAAGAGATGAAAATGTAATGATTTAATAAAGTACGATATAACAGGAGGTACTACTATATTTCATATTGAAATAATTATTTTTCTTCAATGATAATTAATATATGTTGCGTAAATGCAATCTGAGCATCGCAGCAACAATCATTTGCAGCCTGGTGTAAATTATTTTGGTTATTTTCTCCCCAATTTTGGTGCATCGGTGCCAATAACTCAGCGCACATATGAAGCGCGTACCTTGTGTTTGAGCACTATCCTTACTACCTCTCTGAAAATGAGATACATAAGCCTTAAAAGTCAATTTATAATGTTATTAAATTCGTTAAAAAAAAAAAGCTACACTTTTTATTAATTAAAGCCACAAGCAAAATATCAAGCCAAACGTTTTATAATAAAAAGTTATCACATATATATCTTAAAGTTAAACGCTTCCATTTAAATACGATTTTAGTATACAGTGGACCCCCATTATACAGGGTGTCCGTAAATGGTTGTCCCGCTTTCCTTACCTCATAACTTTTGATTTAAGAATATGACGAAAAATATTATTGCATATTCGTGAATTAAAACTAAAAAAAAAATTTTTTTTTTTTTTTATTACACATACAAAGTGGGTAAAGTTACAACTCAAAACGCTATTAATCAAATAACGATTATAATGCAATAATAATTAATATTAAAATTTTATCAAATTTATCAAAAAGCTGTTAATGGATTATGAGTACAAAGTTAGATAGATAGATTTTACATAATTCCTTAATATTTTTTTCATAAATTTGATAAAGTTTTAATATTAATTATTGTTTCATTATAATCGTTATTTGATTAACAGCTTGAGTTACAACTTTAAAAAATATGTAACTTTGTTTGTGTTATTAAAAAAACTTTTTGAGTTGTAATTTACGAATATGTAATAATATTTTTCGTCATATTCTTAAATAAAAAGTTATGAGGTAAGGAAACCGGGACAATCCTTTATGAACACCCTGTATAGCGCCTAACGGCAGACAAGAGAGTGGCATGATATAACTAAATGTGCGAGGTGACCGAGGGTATTAAAGAATAAAAGAGATGATAATATATATGTAAATATTTTATATTTGTCTTCAAGAACGTTAATTTAGATGCATATTGGAATTTTCTTGTAAAATTAATCAATTAAAGACTAGCAGTAACTATATGATCACAGAATAGCTGCCAACCCTCCCTTTGTCTGAGCACAAAACATCTTTTGCATTTATTTATTTATGTTTTATAAAAATAAAAATAATTTTTAAATTATATATAATAACTATAATATTAATAATAATAATAATAATAACAAGTTTTAACATTATACGATAAAATTAATCTTGAAAAACTAGTTTTACCATGATTTTGAAGTCCAGGTTTTATATTTTTGAATCGTCATTTCTTCTTTATACCGCTTATTACAAAGTCTCTTGAGTATACCTAAGCCAAAAAAATTTTGAAAAATTATAATAAAAAATTCAAAATCCATACAAAATTATCATATTTTCGCGATAACTCGAAAGGAAAATTTTGTTTGTTTGTTTTTCAGTTATAGTTTGAAAGAATTTACTTTCTTGTTTTTTGAAGGAAAAAAACCCCTCTAAATTTGTTAATTTGTTCAAAAGTTATCGTGGCAAAACCTTTGAAAAAGAGCATTTCCAGATAACTGAGGCGCTTAAAGTTTTTCCCTTTTGCAATAATCGCCAGTTTGCGCAACTAAACTTTTACGGCTCGTACAACCGTAATTTTTTCGGCATTTCCAAACATTCTGGCCCTCTTAATGGGTGAAAGATGGAGAATTACACTTATTGTAATTGAGTTTAAGTTACTTAAAAGTGTGGATAAGGTAGAATTTTAGCGGGACACAAGAGGAAAAGAGCGATACATCCAAATAAGAGATGTAACAAAGTGCAATATAGCGAGAAATTATTGCATTAAGAAAATGTAACTAATAACTTAAAACGGTAGGAAATTTAATCATAATAAAGAAAAAATTTACCTATCTTAATAATTCAAATTTTTAATATTTTAATAAAAATTCAAATTTTCAATATCCTTTTTTTTAATATTCTATGTTAATATTTCCTACTATAATATTATTCGAATTTAAAATTACATCGCAATAATTTTAGAAAAAAAATCTTTATAATAAATTCATTTACCAATACTTATAAATAACAAAATATAAAAATTAAATCTGCACATTTGAATTTGAAATGTGTTGATATTCAGTCTAAATTTTATTAATATGTTATTCATAAGTTTAACAAGCAATGTTTGTAATCTAATAAAGAATGAATCTTATATTATTATAAAATTTTTTGAAAGGATATTAAAAGATGAGAATATCTTTATATGTATCATTGCATACAAGAATTCATCACGCTATTTAAAAAACAAAAATACTCACCATTAAACATATTGCGTGTGAGTTCCCGAATTGTAATTTTGTATTCTCTCTGATGTATTTATTTAAACGACATGCATAAGGGAAGTTGGATTAAAATTTATTTTATCTGGAAGCTTCTTCAAAATTTCTATAAAATAAATTCATAGAAAAGCGTTTATCTTTACGCAGTATTATAATTGTAGATACCGTTAAAAATTTAATTAAACATTTCATCAAAACATGGTGTTGAAAAAGTTTCCTTTATAATACTGTGAAATCTTGATTCAAAACTTCGTACTTCGTTTGAACCATGAACTTCTAAAATGTTGAACCATGACTTGGTAAAAAAAAATCTAGAGTGACTCACTCCCTAACTTTAGTATTATCATTTCATACTCATATCCCGATGTACTTGACTGTACTAATGGAGATGAATCCAAAATCATATTTATTATAAAAATGTCGTTAGTATTTTTAACAATTATTGGATTATTATTTAATCTGAAAGTACTCATCTTTTTTTCCACATTTTCGACTAAATCAACAAAATCCTGTATTTTATCGCTTTCTAAGAATGTCTGCATAGCCTTATCAGCCAACTTTTGAAGTTTTTCGTTCGTACTGGGTCTGTGAATAGGCTGTTTTCTCATAAATGTTGAGGGCAATATTGAAATATACATGGATTTGCATTTTCTTTCAGCTTGGGACAGTTTCTTGTTACTTGTATTTTTTGTCAATTCCTGTCAGTTAATTCATCGATCCTAATAATATCAGAATTTTTAAAATGTTTCGCGCAAACAACACTATGATCTGGCGGATACCAGTCATTCCTAGGAATTTTCCGGGACCGCAGTTTTTATTTGACTGCATCTTTTGGAAATTTGAAGACAGAAACATAATATGGATATGAATTGTAATTTTTCAACTGGACAAGAAATGTCCGGTCCAGGATTCAGACAGAACAGAACAGAAACATGTCTTAGTCTTGTGGTAACTTGAAAAACATTTGGTAACGCAGCAACGGTCAGGCATTCCAGAAATGAAATAAATAATAATTAGTACTATTAAATAGAAATTATACTAACAATGCGATAAGCATAGCAAGCAAAAAGACGAACAACGAGCAATGGCTATCACAGCACACGAACTGCATCGGTAAAAAATTTGTCCTCCCCCCCCCCCCCCCCGAAAAAAAAAGAGGCCGGAGTTCATGACGTCAGATCACGTGGTCTCCAGCGCTTTCGAGACCACAATTGAAGTCGGCCGTGAGTTACTCCATTTGGCTTTTTGATCACTAATGTATGTGTTCAGAGTGTTAAAAAGAAACAGAAAAAAGGTTTTTTTTTAAAAAAATTTCTCAGACAGGGGTGAACAGAGATGACCACCTCGGGAACACAGCTATCACTTTAGTAATAGTGCAATCCCGATGGGCAGATCAAATCCACTAGTAATGGAATTGGCTGAATTCGAACGCTGAACCTCCTATTTTTAAACTTGAGACGTTACAACCGCGTTACTAATGCTTGATTACATTGCCGAAATATTTATCACTTATACTCTGTTATATTCCCTTAGGGATTTTCTCTAGGGATTCTTCTCCTTAGGGATTTCAGTCGCAAAATAGTTTGAAATAATAAAAAAAAAATATTTAATACCTAATCCATCTTCCGACTTTTCAAAAATATATACAGTTCTTGCGTCAGTGGTGTACAACATATTCGCCAAATCGGAAGTACCGTCTGGAAGTTACCGTGTACACTTACACACGCACACGCAAATAATGCTTACAGTACTATCCTTACACTAATGCTCAGAAAGTAATGAAAAGTCATAAAGTTATCATTTTACAAAAAATAGAGATAAAAAGACCGAAACCTTTGTTTAAAGTGGAATCCAAAACACTATGGGCATCCAAATCTGAACGTGTCCTTGGATCTGTCACATCTTGACTTGTAGTCAGTGTTCTTAAACACTAGACAAACAAACGGATATCGTAATTCTTTAAAGCAGCATATTGATATATAAAAGTACATTATATATTTTTTTTTTAAATTCTAATTGACAGTTACATATTGCCATAGAGTGGTGAAAAGTAGAACCGTTGTTGAAATTTCACCATAATCAATAGTTTTGAACATTCACGTGAAGATTCTGGTTCTTATGCTTTTTTTGCACCATCAAATGTTTCAATGTTGAACGGAATTATTTTACTGTTTACGATTGCGAGAACATGCGTACTCTTGTTTTTCTACTGGAAAAAAGTCAAAATTACTTTTAGAAATAACAAATACTAATATAATAGCAAAAATATTTGAAAAACCTAAATTGAAAAAGAAATTCATGAGCGATTATAAATTCAGTCGCATGGTATCTTAAAACATTCGCATCGGGCAATTTTTATTTAAACTTCCCTATAAAACGTGGTATTTTAATTATATGCAAATATTGGTAGCTTCCCCTTCTTTTGAAAGGCTTCCGTAAATTGTTTTCTGAAGTATTATAAAATGTCTTACGATCTTAAACTAGTCATTGGGCTCATCATGGATATGCATAATATAAAATATGAATATAAAACAACTATTTATAAAATGCATTGCAATTCGAATAAAATTGTGGCTTGATGACGTCATAAACTTTAAAAGCTCTATTATTGAATTACTTAAAGAAACATCCTTATAACTCCAAAATTGATAATCATATTAACTAACGATTTACTGCGTCATATTAAGCGTCTCATTTCCAATTAAACTATATATTTGAATTGAAATTTGAATGAAATACAGGGTCATGAAATATCGAAGAGTGTGGAAAATAGGATTACAAATATCTCGAAAAATACGTATTCGATCGACTTCATATTTTATGCAAAATTTGTGTTTTTTTTTTTCTTTTATATTCACTGCTTAAAATAAACAATATTGAAAAATTTTATATACCTTTTATCAGAACTAATATTTCGAGAGTCCGAAAAAAAATGTTCCGGATAATCGAGGTTACTGAAATTTAATAAGCTTCCTCCCATTATTACATACTAAGTACATACCAAATTTCAAGTCTCTATCTCAATTTGTTCGGGAGAGACAGCGTTTACAGACACACACACAAACACACACACAGACAGACGGGCGGCAAATTTTTTTTACTAAAAATGTTTTTCGGAATCTGCAGTGTCTGAAACGTGTAAATCCGCCAAAATGTTTTTTCGATTTTCAAAACGATTACAAGACTTGCCCTATACTACGTATGGTGGGTAAGTAAAAATATGGCCGACAGGATAAAAATGCATTTTCTGTAAGGTTGACTAAGGCCACGCCCTTAGCCAATCATGTTTTTTGAATAAAAACGAGAATTCTCGTTTCCCGATGACAACGCTTATTTTTTTTTAAACGATATTTCTCGTTTCCCGATGCGAATGTGTTAAATTGAATTGCCGAAACATGAAAATCACAATAAATATATACATATAAAAGAGGAAAAATCAGAGAGACAAATTTTACATTAAAAATACAATTAAAAGTAAATTACAGACGTAGATATGGGTTTATCTTTATAAATTATTTCCCAAATGTTTATAAATAAAATAGTAAATGAAATAAAATAAAATGAAACTTATGCCATCTGATTTTGAAATATTAAGCTATTCAAAGTGTATTTTATTAATAATTTCTTCAAATTTTAACAAATTAAGGTTGTAATCTAATGAAATTTCTAACATCTATTTTTACAAAAGGTAAATTAAAACTGTAAAATTTTGTGGTACGTGTTTAATGGCATCGTATAGAAGAATTCCTTTTGCTATATTAAAGCATTCCTTACCTTTAAATATATTACATATGAGTTCTAAAATTGTAATGTAAACATTTCTGATGCTTTCATTTAAATTAAATAGAACAGGAATGTTGATTAGAATTAATTTTACATTGAAACTTCGTCAGCATTAATATAAATAGATTCACAGGAAAGAGTTGATCCTTATGCAATATAGTACCTGTAACTTAGGAATGGAATGTGAGAAAATGCTTACTATTGCATACAATAATGAATCAGGTCAAAAATATTTTTATAAGAAAACAAATTGTAAGCCAAAAGGAAGACTATTTCAAGAGCATAATTTGAAAAGAATGATTTTTATAGTCAATCATAAATTGTGACATATTTTTTTTAATCCATAAGTAGAAATATCAAACATGTATAGTGGGCAAAAAAATAAGACGAACGATGGCTATTACTGCAATTCTATTTGACACAAGAAAAAAAAGTGTCATTTTAACTCTTTCGAAATGATTATAACGTACATAATTTCAAAACTACCAGTATTTTTAAATAGAAATCGTTAACTAATTTAATCGTAAAAATTCGGTGATTAAATATGATGAGATTATATTATTAAAAATTAGTGGTAGGAAAAATTAAGAGTCGTATGCAACCTATACGTCACGTGTATACATGATGATCATGACGAAGGGATTAAATCGTAAAAGGTCATTTTTAATTGACTGTGGTTTGTTTTATGATAAAAATTCACCTACGAATGAAAATTGAATCCCGATTCCCCACAATTAAACAGAATGTATACAAGTTCCGATTTTCAAATGGAAGTCTTTCTAGCGCATTTATTTAAATTACGTACGCCAAGAATGTTGAATTAGAATTAATTTTACCTAGAACATTTATCAGAATATATATCAAACAAGATCGAAGCTAGAATGATATATATGGGCGAGAAAGTACACTTTTCAATTTTTTTTGTTTTATAGAACTATACTAATGCTACCTATCGATGATAGAGTGGAGTATTTAACATTGGTTTTGCATCATACTGATGGCAATGGATGAAATAAATATTTTTATAACAATATGATTTTAATGGTACTTGAAAAGTGCGGCCCAAGTATAAAAAGATTGAACGATGGATAATTAAAATGGCTTAAGGAACAACTGAAGCGTTCGTGAGTGAGAGAAAATGCACGAAAATATGTAATGTATAAAATTGGTCTCAGCTTGGTAGGTTAACAGCAAACTGGAATTTAAAACATAATGAAATAGCTATCATTATGAGGAATATCTATAAAAGTTCTGTATAAATACAGGTGGATTTATAAAATTGTCATTTGTTAGGGTCGATTATCTGCGCTTGGGATATAAGCCGTACCTGAGAAGGGGAAGGGGTAGCCTCTGTAAAGATATTTCTACAGGAACCTAACCCATATTTAGAGCAGCGGTAGCATGTTCAAATCAAACAACAGAAAACTCCGAACGGTTAGATCGACAACCGGGATATGGGTTCGAACCCAGTACCTCCCTTCTACCCGCTTTGGTAGCAAAACTTCTCAGCTACTGGTGGAGCTCGGATTTATAAAGCAAACGAATCTAAAAATAAACTACATACAAGTTAAAAAATAATAAAATACAATTCCGGGCGTATTCTGATGCAACGTATTTTTTAACTAATTCAACTTTAATTTTATATTAATTTTAAGTTCAACTTAAAATGAAAATCTGTCTTTTGACTGACCGATTTGGTTTAGTGCCAAAGTACAGGATCTCATGATGAACCTTACCTACATTATCTTATGATAATCGGCTTTTTTTTTTTTACATTTCTAAAAATAGCAACTAGTTTTGACAAGCGTACAAAAGTGGACAACGATTTTTTTATGACGACCAAAGAGTCCTTAATTACAGAAATAGGACTTTGTTGCTAATGAATGTAAGTAAACTTATCTATCATTATACCTATAATTTTTTTAATGGAATGTCATAACATCCATCATTCATTCATATTGGCTACAATTACTTTTCGAAGCAAACAAATTAAACAAATATTAACCGAAAATCAAGAATATTTGAGGCGCATACATTTTATAAAAAGTTTATATTTATCAGCAGTTGTAAATCCTGTCACGTGTAATTTGAAGCGCGTAGCCGAAATATTGAAATGAACATACACATGAGAGAGATCAGTTTTATATTTAAAATTAAATTTGAAAGGCAACTACAGTTTTATACAATCTTAAACAATACGATCGTAATAAATGACAATTCAACGATAACTTGAATTGAAAATTACTAAAAATACAACAAAAATCACAAGATTTTTTCTTTCTTATATTAATATTAATTTGGATGATTTGTTCATTCTACTTGCATAAATTAATTTCAAACATGCGTACATATATTGCCAAAGCAAACGTATTTGGCTACTGATGCAATATTTTGTGCAGCGGAACAAGAAAGTTCGAGAACTTCAGTACACTGTAAAAAAAGCACAAATGTTTCTTAATCTACAAAAATCTACGTTTTTTATCATTAGAAGCCCCAGAAAATAATATTTTTTCGAGATTTAAAGAAGCATTTACAAAAACAAAGTTTCTTTTGATACCACTCATTTTTAGAAACGCTTCCGAGTAGTTTTTATAGTGTATTAATCAGTCTTCTCAAACAAGAATATATTTTTTAGGATACTATCAATTGATAATTAAATATTTTCAGCTGCGTAATTGAGTTTATACATGCAAGAGTAACAAAACACTATTAATTTTCATGTTAATGCTGTTAATTTATCTTATTTATCCGTAAAACATGTTTGTTGAGCATAAAAATGTTTATTTGAGAATTGTTAGCAACCGAAAAAGCTATATTCTGGGTTGAGATTACTGATTAATAGACTTTAAAAATTACTCGGAAAGGTTTCGGAAAATCAGTGGCAGCAAACGAAGCTTTTTTATAAAAAAATAAATGCTTCTTTAAATCTTGAAATTATATTGGTTCTCGAGGTTTCTAAAGATAAAAGAACGCTTTTCATAATCGTTAGTAACTCGTAAGAGGTTATTTTATATTTTTGTTCGTGATTTTATATTTTCTTACGTTAAGAAATATCTGTCTTTTTTTTACGGCGTACTTTTAATTGACTTCCGTTTGAAGAGCCTACTTTTTTCGCCAGCAATAATATACCGGGTGCGTCAAAAGTTCGTTAAAACTTTAAAAATTCATTAAAATGAAACAAATGATGGTAAAAAATTGCAGTTTACAGGAATGGGATTAGAAGAAGATCGGGTTTTTTTAGTAACAAAAAAAAAAGGCTCAAAATTTACTGATAGATGGCGCTGCATGCATAATATGAAGCAGATTTATGCAAATCAGGCTGTCAATAAAACTCCTCAATGTACGCAGATTCTTCATTCGATGCCAGCAGTATGCTATCGTTACCAGATCAAGCGCTGTTGGTTAAACTCTTTTACAAGAACGGGTAATCGGAAACTGACGAATTACTAAAATTCCGCACGGCAAAATGACTGAAGACGAAAAAAGAGTCTGTTTCATGTGATGGGATACTGAAGCTTGTCAGAATCTTTGCTGAAATGGATATTTTTCTATAAGCCTGATTTACATTCATCTGCTTCAATAATGCATGCTAGTGCCATCTATCGGTAATTTTCTAAGCACAACTTTTTTTCTTATTAAAAAAAAATACGATTTTCCTATAATCGCATTGCAGCAAACTGCATTTTTTTACCATCATTTGTTTCTTTTTAATGATTTTTTAAAGTTTTAACGAATTTTTGGCGCACCCGGTATATTTATTTTCATGCTTACTGTATGAGCAGTAGAACGTATTTTATGACAATGTAACGACAAATTGAACATACTCTTCGTACTAAAACAAGTAACCGTCTGAAAAACAGTTGATGTTTTATTAAATTTAAAAAAAAAAGAAAAGAGAAGAAAAAAAAACTTTTTCCAGGGATTTTTTTTTTTTTCAGAATACTCGATGTAACGGAAAAACGTACGCCTGAAAAAGTTAAACTTACATATAAACATACAGGGTGGTTATAATATAAATATCTATATTTCGAGCTGTCTGTAGTTCGAAGGAATGAAACCAAAATCGGTACACTTAGTATTCGAAAAGGGGGAGAAGAATAGAACAATAAAAAAATAATTGCACCCGATAGAAAATCACCGATAGATGGCGCTACTGAATGTTAAATGTAATGTGTAATACAAGAACAAAACATTAAGGCGTCAAACCGGATGGCACACCTAATTTATTGGAAAATGTCACAGTGAACGTGTTTACTCTTTTGCATGGTGGTGCCGATCATGTTCAGGTTCCACGTGGTCATTGTGCTGGAAGACACAACCCAGGCGGTGCACGAAGTGCTCAGAAGCGGAATGTAATGCATCAGGAGTGATGTTTCGCACATGTTGTGATATGCGGTAAAGTCATTGAGGTTTGCGACACCTCCACGGTACACAATATTACACATTACATTTCACACTCAAAAGCGCCATCTGTCGGCGATTACTGCAATTATTTTTTTTATTTTTCCGTTCTTCTTCCACTTTCTCGAATAGTAAGTTTACTTATTTTGGCTTCATTCCGGTTATTCCTTCAAACTACAGACAGATCCAAATAGAGATACTTATATTATAACCACCCGGTATAAATATAATTTTAATGCGTTATGAATCTGTAATTAACGATTTGAAACGATTGAGATTTCATTTACTATCAGCATTTACGATATTTCGAGAATTTTGAATTTAAGTTTACGTTTGAAAAACTTTTTACCAGAATCTTTAAAACAAAATCTTTATAAAATAGTCTTCCAATTCTTTTAACTAATGAAACAAAATCAACATCACTTGAATTCGAATATAATGACACTCAAACTAAATTTTATTAATATATTCTTCAATTTATATCATGCAATGGTTGAAATCTAATGAAAATTCCATCTTCTACTGTTACAACATGTTTTGAAAGGAAATTAAAATACAGGAACACTCGGTATCTGATTAGTCATTGTACAGAAGAATCCCTTTTGCTACATTAAAATATTCTTTACCTTTATGGGTTCCGAAATTGTAATGAAAGCCTTTCTGATGCTTTCATTTAAATTAGATACATCAGGAATGTTGGATTAGAATTAATTTTACCTAGAAACTTCCTTCGAATTTAGTTGAAATAGATTCACAGGAAAGGGTTGATCTTTGCGTGGTATTATTCTTTAAATTTACGAATGGAATGCGATACTTTTGTGTTTATACAGAACACCGTCAAAATTACTTTTAGATACAAACAAAGTCATACAAATATCAGCCCATAATAAATAATGCATAATTTGAATAGGATGACACTTACAAACAATTGTAAATTCAGGCACAGGTATTTTAAATTCAATAACCGAAATATCAAAATGGATGAAAAATATACTTTAACAAAGGGGGAGGGCGGATGATAGAGATCAGTTTTAGAATTAATCCTTTTCTTCATAATTATGTAAAATCTTTGTAAAAAAAATTATTTAACACTATAGAGTAGTGTAGCCTAGATAATTTCTAATAGTAATATTAAAAATTAACATCTATCTGACTGTCTTCTTTTGCTACTGTGTAAAACGTTACATCTACAGTTTTTCGGATATACCGAATTTATTTTTATACACTAATAATATTATATTTTATATGCTTTATGTGTTTAATATTTTGACGTAATCAGTGCTTTTATTTTTTATAATATTGTTATTTTTATTAAAATGTTTTGGACTAATTTCCTCATGCTATTGAATTAGTTGAAAAGGTGTCAAAACAATAGAGGTAGAAGACCGTCTCTTGTGTCAGCCGATATAAGTGCAGTCATTGGTAAATAACTTTCTTTGTAAAAGTGAATCATTCGTTGTTATTGTTATACCGGCAAAGTTGGTTGCATGAGATTGGATGTAAAGAAGTATCCGTTTCAATGAGGAATTATAGTTAGCAAATTGTTGAACCAATTTAAAAATACATTACATGGCACATGGTTATTACAATTAAACCCTAGATATAAGAAGCAAAAATATTAAAATACACAATAAAAGACCTGTTTTATACTCCAATTCTCCTTAAGGAAAATATTTCATTTCGTAGCGCTTCTAGATTATTTTTAACCGACTTCAAAAAATGAAGGAAATTCTCAATTCGACGCATATGTATTTTTTTTATATGTATGTTAACCGATAACTCCGAAACTACGCGACCGATTCATGCGATTTTTTGTTGTTGTTGTTGTTGTTGTTGTTGAATGATTATATTCTCGAATTAGCTCCCATTTCAATTTCATCAAAATTGGTTCAAAACTTTTTTAGAAATTCAAGAAAAACCAATATATATATATATATATATATATATATATATATATATATATAAACAGGCTTAAAATATTTTATTTTCAACGATTTTTATCAAGTGACATAGCGCTATTTGTTTGGCAAGAAAGTCACTACCCGACGATTACTTTTTATACGGTTTTATTTCTAGGATCGTTGTACAGAAAATCAAAAAGGAATGTTTTAATCATTACAAACTTTAATGACGTAAACAATAAATAAATCAAAATTGCAAAGTGTTTAAAGGATCAGGGTCCAGAAGTCGTGTTTTTGGCCCATGAAATAAGACTAAAATTTGATTTTGTTATACTGACTTAATTATTTCACTTTTTAATATTAGAAGGTTTATCCTGTACGATTTCAACAATAGTTTTTGCATTTTGTTCGCATTTATATAATTTACACAAGCTCAAAGTTCGTATTATTCGTAGTTTTTGATGAAAAATACGTTATTTCTCCTAATTTTACCTCAATTTTTAATATATTTTTAAATATTTTATTATGAGCGCAGCTTTGAAACACTTTTATTTTTACATATATTGTACATTTTGAAGTATTTTATAATATATGCAAAGAAGAAAGTGTTGCACGATTGCGCTCATATAAATAATTGAGGTAAAATTAGGAGAAATTGTGCAATTCAAAATAATAATTTTTTGACAAAATATTTCTATATTAAAAATACTATCATTAAACAATAATTACAGAATGTTAACGATAGTGTGACATTCTGTAAACAAATTACAGACAACACGCAAACGGCGACAATTTAACACACGTAAATTATTTTAGCTCAACTCTAGATTTACACAAACTTATGGAATGCATTTACTACGCCTCTATTGATTTCCTCAATATGTAGCGAAAGGCAGTGTACTGTACAGCACGCTTGACATCTACCCAGTCAGAAACTCCGGAACTTAGACTATGTAATATGTTTCTGTAATCGATGACTAGAATTTTCCCGTGCTAAATTTCAATAGTTTGGTAATAAATATTTCATTAAAACTTTAGTAATACTCAAATGGTACTGAATATATTTCACTGAAAGGGATTTTTAAAATGCAGTTACGATGTTTAAAAACAAACATTTTCAAGCATAAGTGCACGAGTATCCTGGGTAAAATTTCACACACAGCAAATGTACATTTTTAAAATATCGTTTAATTAAGATAACGAAAAATTCATTTTTGTAGAAAACTGCGTGATATATATACCTATTTTTAAATCAGGTGAAAATCTGATGAAAAAATATTTATACATAAGAATTATACGCACAGTGAAACGTGAAAAAACAGAACCTGTAAGGAATTCCTGTATTAAACGGGAAATTTCCTTGGTTCGGCCGGAAGAAACACCATACAGTTTTTGCTCCTAGGACGGAAACCTTTCTAAAAGGGAATTTAATCCCGGTTCCCATTCAATGATTCCGTTTTCATAAGTTTACTGTGTAAGACTTTTTCTTTAGAGAGGATAGTTTAAAATGACGGATTCAATTCCATACGGTTCTATTTTTTTACTATATTTCTACATTGTTTGTTACAAATGTAAATTACATTTGATTGTACTCATATTAAAGTTTATTTATGAGCCATTCTTTCATAATTTTAACTTTCAGAAATAAGAAATTTGTGAAATTCAACTTAATAAAATAGCATTTTAAAACTGACACTTTTAAACTTTTTCTTCATGTTGCTATAATTAAACATGTTCTTGTTCAGCATTAACGTTTAATACTATACTATCCCTGTCAGACCCTTACCATACATTTAATAGTGAAATAGAACAGCGACGGGAAGGACAATTCAATCCTATTTTTAGTTAAGTCCTGTTATGTCTAGGTGGTAGCCACAATATTCTTTTATTTTCAGAAACAGTTATTTATTTTGAACTAAATAACACACAAAAAAAAATAACTTAGGTACCTCTAAAAGTTCAGGAATAAATCTTGGAGACAGTAAGACTACCAATAAAGCCACAATGTTTGAAATTGATATTTAAATGCTGATTTAAAATTTGCAGAAAATTTCCTGTCAAAGAACTGCAGCCATTTTTTCTATAGCATAGTTCTGTATGAGAAAAAAGTTGAACAAGTTGGAAATTGCACGTCAAACGTGACAAATGAGGTGCGTTCGTACTGTTATTATTTCAGTGAAATGAATTATATCGCCTGTTATTATGATATGATTAATTTCCGTATTAAAATAAGTACATTTTAAGTTGGCAACATTTTATCTTTTGTTGACATTTATTTAAAATTCAAATGGGAAACTTAAGCCTAGCTTTGAAAATTTCAGAAATTGAAATCTATATTTAGACTTTTTTTTTTCATTTAGTATCTATTTCCATCTATCCAAAAAACTGTCGGTAGATTATAGGATTGCTATAATTAAACAATTTTAGTATGCAACTTCGGTTTTTAAATTCAGTAATACGAAACTAATATGACTCCATCTTAAATAGGACATAATCATACCTGCAACCTAGAATCATTACCTATCATGGGATATCACTGAATTAATTACGTATGTTAGGATTGAATAGAATGAATAGCGTGACTATAATTTGGTCATAGAGGTTATAAAATGTCATATACGTCATATATGACTACAACTTGCGGTCATAGAGGTTATAAAATGTCATATACGTCATATATGACTATAACTTGGTCATAGAGGTTATAAAATGTCATATACGTCATATATGACTATAACTTGGTCATAGAGGTTATAAAATGTCATATACGTCATATATGACTATAACGTCATACATGTCAGATAACTTGACGATACATCTCGGTCGCTTGACGATTAAACCTCAGAAGCTGCTATAACAAGAAGTACAGATTTTAAAAATATTCAAATTACTTAATAAATATTTTTATTAATATCTTTTTAAATTTTGATTCGATTTTCATAAAATTTGAGATGACTCGAAAAAATTTTGCAACGGTTATATATATTAAATTTCAAACCATTTGGTTGCGTAGTTTCTGCGTTGTTATATGCGACAAACGGACGGATGGATCAGACGACGACTATAGGTGCTACGTATTTATATAATTACGAACGCACATTTTAAATTGGCAACATTTTATCTTTTTCTTTTACATTTACTGAAAATTCCAATGGGAAACTTGAGCCTAGCTTTGAAAGCTTCAGAACTTGAAATCCATATTTAGACTCTTTTTCCGTTTAATACAGGGCATGAAATTTCAGTTGAAAAGATACTAGACAGACTAAAATTTTTGCTCGCCACTATTTTGCATTCATTCAAACAGTAACGTCGTCCACCACACCTGCTCAGAAAATGACCTATTTATGACAAACTGAATTGAAATTGACCATTGTTAGAAGGAGCTGTCTGTTAAATCCAGAATATTTTACATTTATGAAAAATATTAACAATTTTTAGAATGTTAAAAATTCGGGAGATAGCTAATAATTTTTACCGTGTTTCAAGCAGCTGAGCTGAGGTGGCGAAACCTGATTCACTTCGCGCAGGAGTGAAGAGCGATCAGATTCCGCCTCGAAAGCGAAAAAAGCAGCCTTAGCGCTTGAGCGGTGCGAAAGCAGGGAAACGAATGCAGACGGGGGAAGTTCGTTCCTCCGTATGAGAGAAATGGAAGTGGGTGACGCTGCATTTTTTCTTCTTTTGGAAGATAAATGCCGTCGCTTGATTTTAAAACACTTCCGTGTGACACTAGATTGAGGCATGATATTCTGAGCGTATACAGTTTGATTTGAAGCACAACATCTCAAAAGACGAAAATTACTCGCCAACCTTAAATAGCTGGCGAGCGAAAATTTCGTGCCCTGGTTTAATATCTATTTCTCCGGGAACATATACCCAAAAAACTGTTGGTAGATTATAGGATTGTTATAATTAAACAATTTTAGTATACAAATTTGGTTTTGAAATTCAGTAATACGAAAATAATACGACTCCATCTTAAATAGGACGTAATCAAAATGGCAACCTAGACATTACCTAGCATGGGATGTCACTGAATTATTATTTTTTCAATTTATTCAATTCAAATTTAATATAAGAATGAAGAATGTAACTATAACTTGATCATAGAGGTTATAAAATGTCAAATATGTCATATATGACTATAGCATCATACATGTCAGATAACTTGGTACATCTCGGTCGCTTGTCGATTAATCCTCGGAAGTTTACTATAAACAAGCAAGTGCCTATTTAAAAAAATTTCAAATTACTTAGTAAATGTTTTTATTAATATATTTTTGAGTTTCGATTCGATTTTCATAAAATTTGAAATGACAAAATTCTGCAACATTTATATATATATTAAATTTCAAACTATTCGGTTGGGTAGTTATATGCGGACAGACGGACAAACAGATGGATGGACCTGACGACGACTATAGGTGCTACGTTTTTATATAATTACCAACGCACCTAATAATAATCGTAAAATGTGTGCAGCCTAATTTTTGTTTCATATTTATATAAAACAATCGTTGCAGTTTTATCAAAAAATTAAGTAGAACTATTTTTCTTGAAAGCATTTTCTCCTAACTTAAAAATCAGCATCAGGAGCAAGGGACGGTAAGGAATTTAATGCTGCATTTTGGACAACCACAATCGTTCAACACTTATTTATTTCATTCATATTGTTTTACAATCGTGCAATGGCATGTTTTCCAATAAACGAAATAAAAGAAAACCAAGAAGGTGTACTGAAATAAAAAGCATTTTTAAGGTACTTAAAAGCCAAAATTATGGGAGAATCGATCATATGCTCAATATCCACCACCTCCAGCTACATGAATATTACCTAGGCGGTCGCCAAAATCATTCTACACCCGCTGAAGAATTTATCCGTCACCGATATAAAAGCAGTTGTAATGCTGCTCTTATATTATTCAAAATTGTTTCTTAGAGTTGGTACATAATCATCTTCTTTTGCGAACTCTCACAAGAAAAAACATCACTGCATTCCTGAACTCAGGAAAGCAAAAATCTTGTGTATATATATGCAAAATATCCATCTTGTTCATAATTGAAGCTACCAGGGTAAGCCATTAAGTTAGTCACAGAAAAAAATTAAATAATAACTTGCAATGATATTCACTTCAAAACTATTGTTATTTCTCAACATATTCTCCACCAAAATTTATGCACTTATATCACCGTTTTATCAGTACCCCAACACCAGCTGCATAAGATTCTTTGGGTTGCTGTCTCAGCCACATTAGGACTTCAAGTTGAATCTTTTCATCCTCTGTGAACATCATCTTGTTTCCAACGTGGTTTTTTAGTGGACTAAACAGATGAAAATCGCTTGGGGCTAGGTCGAAGCTGTATGGTGGATGTTGAAGAAGTTGCCAACCAAACTTTTGAATTGTCTCCTGTGTTCAACTTGAAGTCCTAATGTGGCTGAGACAGCAACCCAAAGAATGTTATGCAGCTGGTGTTGGGGCACTGATAAAACGGTGATATAAGTGCATAAATATTGGTGGAGAATATGTTGAGAAATAAAAATAGTTTTGAAGTGAATATCATTGTAAGTGATTATTTAATTATCTTTTGTGACTTACTTAATGACTTTCCCTCGTACTGTTCACTAAATTTAATAACGTTCAAACGGTTACATTTTAAACTTTAGGATATCCTATTTTAAACTGTCTGTAAGTCATTCACATATAATCTATGTTTTGGAGTTGTAGTGGTGTAAAATGGCGTTCATTTGTTAATCACCTTGCATTTATAAAAAATACGTTGAAAATCTCAAGTACATATAACAGAAATGTTCCGAAAATCCATTGTTTCAGTAATACTTTATAGTGTATTTGGTTCAAAAATTGAAAAAAAATGCCGCTTCATTAAATTTTTAACAATTTTTATATTTAATTAGACTTTGCGATACATGTATTTCGAGACCGTACATATCAAAAAGTCCATGACTGAAAAGTCCAAAACCATTTAAAATGGTTTCCTTTAACTTATCATGGTTCATGCATGTAAAGGTGGAATTTATCTATTCATTTTTTACCCATTTTCTAATGTGTTAAAGTTCTAGAAATTATTATCGTTTCCGATGGCAATGCAATATTTTTAGAACTTATTTATCAATTTACGGATTAATGTTAACTAAATTATGATTATACGTTGCGAAAACAATTTAGAAATCCTGAATAGATAGTTTAAATAATGCTTTCATTTTTTCCTGTTATCCAATATTAAAACGAAATTTAATAAAAATTATATATTTTTAATAAATTCACTAGTTTGCGCTTTCTACCAAGCATAAGTAAAAGCGGCGAATTTCCCCAAATCGGTGTCCACGCCAAATTCACGAAAGGTAACGAAAAGGTTTTAGAACAACATGAATTAAATAACATAAACAACTGAAAATATATTCATATTTTCAGAACTTAATTAGCATTTTATAGATTAATATTAATTAAAATATGACTATAAGTTGAGAAAAACATGTAGAAATCCCGAATCGATAGAAAGCCGGAAATGAACAAAAAAAATTTTATTATTAAATAAATTTACTGGATTGCGCTTTCTACCAAGCATATATAAAAGCGATGAATTTTCCATAATCGGTGCCCACGTAAAACTCGTGTATTGCTAGGGAAATGATTTGGAACAACATGATGAAGGCATGAAATTAGACAATATTTATAAGATAAACCTTGGATGCTTATAAAAAGCGTGCTTTAAAAACTATTTTCAGTTTTATATTTATTACATCATCTCTATATTAATAAAAGAAAGTTTTCCTCTGTCTGTTCGCTCTGTCTGTCTATGGGTGTGTCGGCGATGACTAGCGAAATCTACCAAAGGTCAAATATAGATGTTTCTTGCAGTGCGTAATGGCTCCGTCTACTTGGAATCTAATATGGATATTGTCTAAGCCGAATTCATCAGATGATGAGACAAGATATACATTTGTCTCGCAGCGGGTTGCGGTGGAGTTGAGTTCTTTCACAGGAGCATATCTTCAATGCTTTGACGGTTGATGAAGTAGCATATAGGGGGGAGAGGGGGAAAAATCTTACAATGTCATACATTTTTTTTTTTTTTTTTTTTTTTTTTTTTGTAACATATGGTGCAAACAATTTTAATTAAGAATTAAGATACAAACAAATTCAGATACTAAATTAAGAAAAGACATTATATAAAAATACCAAATAAGAATTTTTTTTCAAACAATAACTAAGGTTAAGGAAAGTTAACGGACCCGATGCCAAAAGCAAGGCGGGAAGACGTCAATAGCTGGAATTAGCGGAGTAAGCCAAAGGAGAAAAATAATGCAAGCACACTAAAATTTTGAATTTGGAAAAACACAATGATGCGTTTAGGGTAGCTCTCTCTTCCTTTTTTTTTATGAAGGCGGTTCAAAGCCATCACCTCTGCTCAAGATGCCAAGCGGTCGTTTTTTACCTCGATGAATATCAACTCTTTAAGGCAAAATGTACCGCAACGCTTCATTTGGTATTAAGGTGCGATCCCTATGAGCGAAATCTACCGCAAATATAAGTCTGAAAATTTGAGTGAGGATAGTCCAAGGGCAGGTCTTGATGTCTTGAGGCTCAGATTTTAAATTTTTTGATAATTAACAGAGTTATTAATTGCAAACACATCGAAAACGCATTATTTTTTCTGAAAATTGTGCCCCCGAATGTTCAGTGCCTGTTTTTTGCAACGCGTAGAAGTGAAGAACCAAATGCGTTTTTTTTTTTTTTTTCGTTTTTTTTTCTTGGCAGAATATTGTAATGATCATTGACCAAACCGTTCTGGGTACAGAAAGAAAGAAAATATACTCTTAAATTTCGTACTTTTACGTCTTAAATGACGCAATCAATTTGGAAAAAATATTGTTGTTAACCTTTGAAGAACATTTTCAAAAGGGACGTTTTTTACTATTAACTTTTTCTCCCTTTTGGCGATGCTCCCCTAGGGTACGATTCCAGAGGTAGCGATTCTCAAAAATACCTATTTAAAACAGATACCTTCTTCTCAATTGGTTTTGAAAAATAGGAATTTTAACACTTTCGAAAACAATTGGTCAATAAACCTTTGGTCAATAAATCTGTTCCTTGAATCCATTTCTCCTCTCTATATATGGGCAAAATTCTATCCTTCTCTGCACTGATGACGGTACGCTGAATACTACCAAAAATACTTTGAAATTAGTTAAAAAGTTCTGATTCTTACAATGTTGTTTTATCTAACTTACATAGTATTGTGCTTACATAGTACTATCGTTTTAATTGTCAATTATATGGTGCCTTATTCCACGACATAAGTGTGAACAAAAATTCGGTTTCTATTGTAAAGGATTATATGCACTAAAAATTAATACTTGTTCCCAATAACATTTCATGCTTTATGCAGAAATGTAGTCTGCTACCTGAAAACGGTAAATAAATCATTAAAAAATTCTAAAATACTTCTTTTCGAAACAATTTGTTGTATGCAAATTAAACGCAGTTTTCATTAAAAACTCATAAACGTATTAGGGAGGTGTGAAGTGGAATTACGAAAAAGCTGATTTTTAAAATGCATTTTACTACAATATTGTGTCATGGAAAAATATTTGATAAAATATATTTACTTGTGATATATGATATATGCTGTCTGCATACATTCATCTTTATACGTGTCACAGCAGATATCCTATATTATATAATACCTGTGAAATGCATTTATTTATGGTATATTTTGTCGACATACATGCGACTGTCACATGTCATATGATTGATTTTTTAGGAAAACTACTTTTATTAATTAAATAGAACGCCTAGTAACATTTTAAAACAAATATATAAGAATATTATCAAATATTTTGCTGATTTATTATTACTTTTTATCATTTGAATATTTTTCTTAAACTATCAAAACTTGTGAAATTATTTGCATGGTAGAATTCATGTTTCATTTGAATTCATATGCACGGCTTCCATCAATGACTAATTTTTTATTATTTTTACTACCACTATTTCAAAACAATAATCTTCAAGTTACATATTATTGTTTAGAAATAATTGTAGATAAAATAATAATAAAAAAATAGGTTCCAGTAGCAGCCCTGTGGTAGTTTCAAAGTAACCTTGCAAAATAATATCTTGCAATCTTCAAAATATAAAGTACTTTTTTAGGAATTTAAAAAAAAATAGAAAAAAACCTGAAACTTTCACATATCCAAGAATGGAAATTTGTATTTTTGTTAGAAAAATTCACATTGCTGAACAGGAAAATGAAAAGTTAGAGAGCTCCCTTTACAGTCAGTAACGCTATAATTATACATTCAGTTCCTGTTTTAATCTCTAAAGGGTCTATACATTCATTTTCATTTGTCTAAAAATTTCGGTTATTAACAAAATTAACAAATGTTTCCTTACACTATTTTTCCACGATGCTGTTAATTTAGTAAATTGACTTTTGCTAGAAAATTGAAATCGATCATTTCATTGAGTTAAAGAGTTCCAACTTCTGGCTTACAGCCAAACACATGACCTATTTTCGAATCGTACAATTTCATTCAGAAAAAAAAAAGTATTATTTTCCATGATCCTTCAACATCAAGAGAAATAATTTTCAAAAGTGACTTCGAATTTTACGGATAACTCAAATGTTTTCTGAGGATTGTTACCTTATGAATAAAAATAACATTTGCATTTGCAAAATAGCATTTAACACATTGCTTAATATGATAAAAAAAAAAGACTGAAGGTGCAACATTTTCTCTCAAATAGATCTATGTAGAAATTTCAAATGAAATTTCAAGTTCACAGCCAATCATTGTAACTCCTATGAAACATATAAGAAATGTCTCTTTTTTTTTTACTCTATAATTATTGAAAACACATGCATTCACCCCACGAGACCATCAAAATGTACCTTGTTGAAGGTTTGAGATTTTATGCTTATTAATGTTGTAAAAGTGTAAGTTCCTTTTCGGAACTGCATACTTCCCCCCAAAATAAATAAATAAAGCATCAGAAATCCCTGCCGGAGAAACGTGTCTGAATTCAACATTGATTGAAAAAATCCTCACAAGCATCCATTGAGGCTGTTGATATCTAATCAACAGTTGTTGTGGCAGGTGCGTTTTGTAATTAATACTTTGAAACGTTCTAAACTACATCGTGCTCTTTTGACTGGCGACGCTTCGGCGTTGCCTAACTGTTGTGTTTACTATGACTTCTAAACTGCAATCGCACGTATTATCCTAGCATAGGAAATGTCAGATATTTCTTCATAAACAGTTTTTCAAGATGAAAACTACCGAAAACGCACTGAGTGACTTTCAAAACTTTGGTAATGACGAACTTATAGATAGATAACACAACAATTTAAGCCTTCAAACGTTTTATCTAATAGCAGACTAGTTTCGGTATTATTCAACGTGTCGTCATCAATGCAAAAAATGGTGGAAATTTGCACATATATATGGAGAAGAAATGGATTCGAGGAATAGGCTTATTGACCAATAGAATTACAGGAAATTTCAGGGAACAGCCCATATGAAATTTGATTTGATTCAATGGCGGTGAGGTTTTGAATAACTCACCGCCATTGAATCTTGGGCACGTGCGAGAGACGCAAGCATATTTACATTGCTTAAACTTTGAATCGATTTTTATCTTTTGAATTTGGCACTGATGATAGAGCTTTAGGGGCTCCGAAACAGTTGTTTGACATTTTATATATCTTTATTTTTGCTATTTTACGTTGTTCATTTATTTTTAATATAACGGCACAAAGTTAAATCCACCTATTTTAAACATATAAAATTGTATAGGGAAAGGAACTGGAAATGGAAAAAAATTAAAGCCTAATTTCTACTAGCATTTTTCCATATTACCTGTTCATTTCCCTATACAATTACCTAATGACTGTTCCCTGTAATTTCCTGTAATTCTATAGATCAATAAATTTATCCCTCGAATCCACTTCTTCTCCATATGTATGGGCAAAATTCCAATCATTCCTTGCACTAATGACGGTACGCTGAATGCTACCGAAATTAGTCTGCAATTAGTTAAAAGGTTCTGGTCCTTAAAACGTTGTTTTATCTATTCTATACTGTACTGAGCCAAATATTATCTAAAATGTCAATGAAATTATTTCTGTTTGCACCTCCTATGATAGATATGAGTTTCAGAAGCCTCCTGCATGAAAATTGTTAAGGAGTTATTGCTTCAGTGGCCAACGAACACTGCAATGTGCAGTAAAATAGCAGACAAATAAAAACAGAGGTTAACTTGCATATATAGCTAAAAACAATATATTTAATAACATGTATAGCTAAATATAAAAATTGTTCCTGTAGATCTTGTGTAAGAACTGAACGGTGAAGGCTGTTCTGAAATACAAACTGCCTATTTTTTAACACATTCATCACTGCAAAAAAATAAATAAATAAAAAAAAAATATTTTACAGTATAATACTGGCACCCCAGCTGTCGGTATTATACCGTAAAATTAACAGTAAAATAAGCAGTAATACACTGCAGTGCATTAATTCCATTTTTAATGATAAACGCATGACCTTTGCAGGTATTCTTATTCGGGTGTCAAGCAATCGAACAGTTTTTCGCATTTTTCTATGTGATTTTCTATTTTCAGACAGTTAACTTGACTTTTGCTAGAAAATTGAAATCGATCATTTCATTGAGTTAAAGAGTCCTAACTTTTGGCTTACAGCCAAACACATGCACCATTTTCGAATCGTACAATGTCACTCAGAAAAACAAAAAGTATTCTTTTCCACGATCCTTCAACCATCAAGAGAAATAATTTTCAAAACTGACTTCAAGTTCTACGGATAACTCAAATGTTTTCTGAGGATTGTTACCTTATAAATAAAAATAATATTTGCAATTCAAAATAGCATTTAACACAGTGCTTAATATAATAAAAAATAAAATAAATAAATAAAAGACTGAAGGTACAACATTGCCTCTCAAACAGATCTATGTAGAAATTTCAAATGAATTTTCACGTTCACGGCCAATCATTGTAAAGTTTTCATATGGATTAACTCATAATTTTCATATGGAAGTTTATTTTGTTATAATAAATAAATAAAAGACTGAAGGTACAACATTGCCTCTCAAACAGATCTATGTAGAAATTTCAAATGAATTTTCACGTTCACGGCCAATCATTGTAAAGTTTTCATATGGATTAACTCATAATTTTCATATGGAAGTTTATTTTGTTATAATAAATAAATAAAAGACTGAAGTTACAACATTGCCTCTCAAACAGATCTATGTAGAAATTTCAAATGAATTTTCACGTTCACGGCCAATCATTGTAAAGTTTTCATATGGATTAACTCATAATTTTCATATGGAAGTTTATTTTGTTATAATAAATAAATAAAAGACTGAAGGTACAACATTGCCTCTCAAACAAATCTATGTAGAAATTTCAAATGAATTTTCACGTTCACGGCCATTCATTGTAAAGTTTTCATATGGATTTCATAAAATGCATCGAAGTTAGCATTTTCACTCAATTTTTGGTATACAACAGTTAGAGAAAGTAGTAATTAGAGAGCTATCAGTTATAATTCGTATCATGTATCTATTTTAAGGGGATAGAAAAAAGTATGTTATTTTAAGGCATCTGCAAATTCTAATGCTAAAATACGTTCGTGATTATTTCTTTAAATTTCACTTTGTTGAGCAGGGGAAAGAATTAACCCCTTCGCGACGAGCGTCTTTTACTGAATTTTTAATCTTTTACTACCGGTTTTTAAAAACAGAAATTTTCGCCTAGTTGAATTGCAGAAATGCTAGGATTACATAAGGCAAAGTTTACAATAAAAAATAACTGGTGGGAATAATCGAGGATTCTGAGCATCTTATGCGTCACGTATACGTGTCGCTCGTAACCAAGGCGTTAAGACCAACACAAATCTTTCCGCTTTTAGTGACAGAAAACAGTGAAAACTCATAAAATTCAAAGTATCATAACTCGGTAAGTTTTTATCGTAAAATAATGGGATTTTTTATGTCTTTCTTAGAAGCAGAACAACATTTTTCTAACTATAAGAAAAAGAGACCTTACAAAAATTTAAATTTCGTATTTTAAATATACATACAGCCTCTTGTAAAACAAGCGCCATATCGCAAAGCTATATTCGATTTGTATTTTTTTTTAATTAGAAGTTTGTTTCTATCATTATAGGTTTATGAGACAATAGTCATAACCTCTATTTTGAATCACACATTATATACACAAATAGATAACTATACAGATACTATAAATAGATAACTATACAGATACTATAAATAGATAACTATACAGATAATATATAGAGATGTATATACCTTTAAATGCATTAAAATTATTATATATATAAATATTCTTTTATTTATTCTGACTAGGTTCTAAGAAATGTAAACTTCTTTAAATTTAAACTACTGTATGTAAGGAGGAATCTGTTACGAGTTTCAGATAAGGACCCTCCAAATAGTTTTCATAACAAAATAAAATAAATCCAAAAATAATGCCTCCAGTAAATTTTTTTGCATGACTTAAAAAAATATATATATATATATATATATATATATAGTTGATTGCACGCAGACTCTAGTGTTTTGAAATAAAATTGTATCATACTTTATTTTAATTTTTTTTTTTAATTTATTTGCTACTAGTACTATTATACTCTTATTTCATGCATAGTTTTTAGTTAGATACTGATAGTTTCTAAAAAAAAAATACTGAACTAGAACATAAAATAATTTTTGCCGTCTTGAAAATTTTTGTCATATAAATCCTATGTCGATCAGAGGTCGCAATGTCTTATTGAAGTATATAAATGCATATAGGTCGGTATCTAGTTGGTAGATGGTATTTCTACTATGTATTTTGCAGTGTAATGCTTCTTTCTATGTGGTATTTGTAATCCCTCAATCTGATCTGAAACTCTTGCTAGAATTTGTTATTTCATTTTTAACACTTTCCATCATAGTTGAAAAGTGCTTATGAATTCGGTTTGTCTGTCTGTCTGTATGTATGTCCGTGTTCTAAATCGCATAAATGTATTCGGATTGTCGTGCAATTGATATATGTTATTGAGAATTACTATGGTATGTTCGGTATTTTAAATGAAGTTTGTAGTACTTATAGTTTTTTTTTTAGGATACTCAAAAGAATTCCATTGCATTATGGTCTATGAGAAAAATCATTTGTGATTTATTTTAATGTTGTTACACCATTTCAAACATATTGAAATGGATATACATCACCGAGGTTCACTACAAGAGGTTTAGTATAGAATATGGTGTGCATAGCACTTGTATTTTTTTACAGGGACACTCAAAATTATTCCGCGACATTACGGTATATGGAGAAAAACCGTTTCAGGTTTATTTTAATAAAGTTTCACTATTTCAAACATATTGAAATTAATAAAGTATATAACTAAGGTGCATTACAAGAGACACACTATAGAATATTTTGTGTATAATAGCAATCATCGTTTATTTACAGGGGCACATAAAAAAATTCGGAACTGCATGTAAACAATAATTGCTGAAAATACGTTTTCAGTTGCTGAACACGTTTTTAAATTTTACTCATTGTTTGTCTATTACTTGGTGTGTATAAATTCTACTGATCATATTCAGGGCATCACAAAAGTCCTCGAGTAAATTTCCGTTTATTAACGAAAATTCTATAAGTGGAATTTTAAACTGTGCTACGCTTTTCCTAACTAAACTAAAATTTAGCGTTCTATGTAGTGTATATACAAATCTATAGATCATATACAGGGATGCACAAAACAATTCGGATATTTTTCCGAATTTTGTTAGTAATTCCTGAAATTGGGTTTTTAAATATGTTATGCCTTTTCCAAATTATTTGCTTAGATATCATCTTTCACCTTATTAAAAGGTAAAGATTTGTAAAATGATTTTGAAAGTGTTGAAAAGTGTTACATAATCTATGCTTGACGCATGATCTTTCATTCTTGTTTTCTTTAAAATGAATTTCTTTGCAGAAAAAACCTTTTTAGTTTATTCCATATGATTTTTGTAGTAGTAGTTTGCTTTATGCAGTTATTAAATTTAAATTATATTTCTCCATCAGATCTACGTAACATATTTAAGAAGTATTTCATGGATTAACAGCAATTATAAATTTATATTTAAAATAGTCATAGAAAACAGAGAATTATGGCATAAATGTTGTTAATAAATGTTGTTAATAATAAGACCCAGTGTCTTATTATATTTAACCCAACAGTTGCATTAAGGCTTATTTTCAGTCGACGTCTATTTTAAATCTTGTAAATACGTTTTTTTTTGTTTTATTTTTTTTTTTTACAAATTTTAACAATTCTATTTGAAATATTTTAATATATAAACGACAAGTTTCTTCGTGTTCTATTTATTGTACCTTTCATAGTTGAGATGTCTTATTTCATTGTAGTATGAAAAAATAAATTTTCTTAATAATAATGAATGGTGCAACTGACATAGAGTTTTTATAATGTGTTTTCGAATATACTGGGCTTGCTTATAATTTAGTTACGTTATATGCCAATGTTGTAATGATTTCTTGATTTCTTATTCTTTAGTATAATATGCTTTATATGCAATATACCTTATCTAATTATATAATTCTTGAATTTAAATAAGGCGAAAAAAACTGTACGGAATTACTGGTATCAAAAAATTATCTTATACCTTAGTAATTCTCGTAATATGGAAATGTTCAAAGTGTAATTATGTATAAATATCTTCAATAAACTGTTTTCGTTTTAAAAACAAGTTTGTTTGATTTCTCTGCAGCAAAAATTGAGTTTCTATCAGTATATTTCAGCATATCAGTATTCAAGAGGCAGAGTCTTTCCAGCGTAACTTCTCCATCACATCGTCACACAAATACAAACGTTTTATGATTTTTTTCTGAATATTAAATATCTTAAGAAAGTGATATATATAAGCGGTGTGCATTTTGGGAGTAGGTCTTATTTTTAAGGTAGGGCTTCCGAAGTTGCCCAAAATGATTGGGCCAACATTGCGTTGGCTAATCGTGGGCTAATTGTTGTCCCACATTGTCCCTCAGTAAAAAGTGCCCGCCTTGACGTACCATTAGCTAACAAACAATTTGCCAATAAATACCCAACAATGGTCCAACTGTTAGCTGCTCAGAATCCTCTTTAGATACGCTCCAAATTAGAGAGGACTCTGTACCCTACCATTTCCTAACAATTTCCCAACCTTTCCATTCCCAACCATGCCATTTTCCAACGATTTTAACAAACTGTCAACAATGGGCTTACAATCTAATTACAGATAAAAAAGCATATGTTTTTTTTTTCTTTCAGTAATTTCGAATATCTCTATTCGCAAAGAGATGATAATGTATTAGTGGGTTGGTATGTGATACAATATTAAAATACGATATTTAAACACAGCTAAATGCTTTAAAAATGCTTTCATTTATTTTCCATCTAAGGGCAGTTTCAGCTACATCTCTACGAGAACCTGAACATGCTAAATTAATAGATTAAAGATGCCGTTGTCTTACCACTTCTAATATCACTATTGCAATGAATATTATGCTGTTATTATTTCACTCTTCTATAATACTCGCTCCTTTTTCAGTTGACAACTGAAAATTGGTTTGTAAATACACAACGAGAAAACATAGGGGAAGTAATCTTTAACCACTACAAATTCTGAAAAAGAAAGAGGTATAAAGAATTCGCGAATGATCAAATCAGATTCTAGTGAATGTTTAAGTTTTTCCGCATTTTCATATTGGCGAATAATCAAAACTCACGAATGTTAAAACCACGAATATTAAGGGATTACTGTACTTAATTTCCGGTTCGGTCTTTTTTTCAAAAAACGTGGTGCAATACTACGAGTTAAAAAGTGTCAGATTTGAATCCTGGTTCTGGCTTCGATGTTTGCATGTTGTTATCCTCATGTTGTGCATGATCCGCATGTTGTGCATTCCTCCTTTGCAAGATGCATCATTCTGCTTAAACATAGTAAGCAGAAGTAACTTTAACTACTTTTATCCTCCAATCTACTAATATTAAACTTCAAATTGCCATTTTATAAATAACTAAAATTAAAAAATAAACACAGAACCTTTTTATATGCCAATTTTAGTTTTTCCATGGTTTAAAAAAAGTATTTTTATTAATAACAGGAAGCGGTTTCATCACCATATGTTTAAATTTTGGTAACTCCGAAAATTTTAACAAACTACAGCTACCTTTTTAAAATTTGATTAAGCAAAAATAAAATTTTGAAAATGACTCTTTTACCACCAGTATAAATCTAGAACCGACGAAACTCAAAATTGAAAATACGTAAAAACTCTATATAAGTCCAAAGTTCATTAATATATTTTTTTAAAATAAATTATTCAAAAACGATCCCTTCAAAATTTATTACTTTGATAAATAAATTAGCATATATTGGGAGCGAATTCTGGCTAAAATTTTATATTAACAGTGATTTCAATTCTGGAAAAGAGCCAAATTACATAACTCGCGTTCCGGGAGCGGGAGGTATAAAACGAAAGAGTTTTTTATGATCTGTAAAATTAGTACTCCGTAACGTTGGTACCAGCAAACTAGAAAAAAAGTTAAGATAGGCAAATAAAGTTATTAAATGAACAGAAAATCGCGGCAAATGAGGGAAAATTAGACCTGTATAGTGATTTATATATTTCCTAATTTTCATGATAAAAAAGAAGAAAAATCAACTCAAAAATGATAACCTAATTGCTGTCCTTTTTTAAATTAACTAATAACTGATATCTATAATATATTTTCTTTTTAGTGCATAATATGCTCAAATATAAATATACATACATACCTAAAAATAACCTTGTCGATAAATATATACGCACCAGCAAACTAGAAAAAATAGTGAACCTATTTAATTAAAGTATTTTTTTTACTTACATTTACCTTAAATTTCTTTTTAATTGGTATTTTATAAAAATAAATAAATAGATAATATAAATACTAATAGATAATAATAGATATATAGATAAATAATATATATTATACTTTATTTTCAATTTTACAGTCGGTTACATCTAAAAAAATAAAATTGCATGGCTATTACTGAAAAGTATCTTGTATTATGGGGCTTTTTTTTCTTCATTTTGACTGTTATGAACAGTTGAACTTTTTAACATTTTGCTTTATTCACCTTTTCCATGCAACTACTATATTTGTTTTTAAATGTTTCTCACTTTTAAACTTATTCTAAACGTTTTTCTATCTTTATTACTTTCTCCTATCTTTACAAGAAGAAAGTATTGGATTCAGGAAAATTTTCGACTTTCGGTTTTCGACGCATTTATACGTTTTAGAATGTCCTGAACACGATTTGACTGTTTTTAGAAAATGTCTGTCTGTGAGTCTGTGACTCTGTCTGTCTGTTTGTCTGTATGTATGTGACAAAAATATTGTGGGCGCTCTATCTCAAGAACTGATGCACGAAATTTAATAAAACTTTATATTCAGTTAGCCCCTGATATAAAGTGGTGCTGATTAGTTTTTGGTACAAATTAGTTTTTGGTAAATAGGTGGCGCTGCTATGCTACATTTTTCGCGATTTCCGCAATAGCTCTATTTCAAAAACTAATGCACTTATTTTCATCATATTTTAGATTCATTTTGACCTTGACATAAATAGACGCTGATTACATTTTTGTGTAGATATCCCAACAGGTGGCGCCCCTATACAACTTTATTCATGATTTTTACAATAGCTATATCACAAGAAGTAATGTGCGGAATTTCATCAAACTTCAGATTCTGTTAGACTTTAACATAAATAGATGCTGCTTATGTTTTGATGTAAATAGCCCAACAGGTGGCGTTGCTATGCTACTTTTTTCCTTATTATCACGATAACTACATCTGAAGAACTAATGGATGGATTTTCATCAAACTTCAGATTCAGTTAGACGTTGACATAAGTTGTTGTTGATCAGGTTTTGGTGTAAATCTCCCAACAGGTGACGCTGTTATGCTACGTTTTGCAGGATTTACATGATTTTAGCCTATCTCAAGAACTAATGCACGAAATTTAATAAAACTTTAGATTCAGTTAGACCTTGATATAAATTGGTGCTGATTCTTTTTAGTGTATGCAAAATCTGTTTGAGATAGAAGAAAGTTTTGGGATTGGCACATCCGACTAGTTGAACTTGTTTTCTTAGACATCATCATCTTTCACCTTATTAAACGTCATCCGACGAGGCACATCCGACTAGATTATATTTATAATTAAGCTCACTTCTAAGTAGTTTAGACTACAGTTTGACTACTTCTCTCTTTCGTCTACCTAAGTTTTAAAAATACAGCTACTCATAAACAGGATGTAAAGTTAGCGTCAACTAGGAAGTTCATAAGATGCCTCTAAACTGGTCAACCATTCCACTGTGCAGAGCATTCTCCAGTTTTTCTTTCGTTACGTATTACTAAGGCTGGATACCTTCGTTGACCTATTGCATATATTTATTTGTATATAGTATTTTGTTTTATTAATTTAATTTTTAACTGTAAATATATTGTAGGCTCATTTTTTTTAATTTTATTATTTATTATCATTATTTTAATTGTAATTTATTTATTTTTGACGGAAAACGTTCTTTGTGATTTTTTTTTCTTTGTTGCTCCTATTGGGCCCCCTTAATTTTTTCCCCACTGCTGTTCTGGATTTCGACTACGGTCATAATTCTAAGATCCACTTTTCTATTCCTATGGAGATACGGACCTCATGGCTCCAGGGATTAGGTGAAATTATCTCATTCGGAGCCGAAAATGAAAGAAAATAGGAAAAAAGAAAATTTGGCATAGGCAGTGATTTTGATATTTCTTAATTGTACACTATAAAATAAAATCTTATCAAAATTAATAACCTGAACTATTACTATTTTTTTTTATTAATTATAATTGGCATATTTAGCAAATTTTGTTTTTATTGTATAACGTGTTCAAATATAAGTAGACATTACTTATTTTAAAAAAACTGCTCTCTCTCTCTCTCTCTGTATATACTATATATATATATATATAATTATAATATCTATGAATTTCAAAAAACATATCAAGTTCTATTATCATTCTACTTAAATCTCCAAAGAGATAATTAATGATATTGTGTATACAGAATACCACATAGCTAATAATTAACATGTGCAAACATAATATTACCATAGCTTGTATTTCAATGGTAATTGGCCAAATTTTACTCATACCTAAAGAATATTGAAAAAAGAAAAAAAAAATAGAGAGAAAGGGACAAAAAAAAAAAAAAAAAAAAGAAAAAAAAAAAAAAAAAAAAAAAATATATAAATTGGAGTTACAATTAAGTAAATACAAATGGATTAATAAATTAAATATGAACCATATACAATGGAAAATTGGACCACATGAGAATTAAATATGAATTGGATATGAAAAAACACATGCACATGTACTCATCAGCCTGGATGCACCCACATGTGTTTTAAATAATAATTCAGTGTTTCATAATTCTACTGGCATAATGCTAAGATCAGTAGAATCATCCAGGTACACTGAATTATTACCAGACAACAATTGGAAATATTAAAATTTGGAAATATTTAAATAGGAAATAAAAAACCATTAAGAATATACAATATATTTCACTCACAACGATTATCCCAAAAACTGTATTTAACACCTCACGAAATTACCACGAGATAACAGTTTTGAAATAATAAAATTGGAAATATGAACGCGTAAAGTGTAGATAAAATATTTTACTCACAATAATTATACAGAATCCTTAAAATGTCACAACTTCTGCATAATATTCACATCCACATGGCAATGCATCATACATGTTGACTAAGTCGAGTTGAGAGAAATGATTTGAAAGACAAGTTGAGAGCACACTTTTTTTAAAACACAACCCCATCGATGACACCCAAACACAAAATGATTCAAAAACGCACAAAATAATTCTGGTTTTTATACACTTATAACAAAATTATATCCGTGAATATATATTACTCCATCCAATTTTAATTCCTGAAAGTAAAATTAATATACAATCAATAGCTCCCTCTATAGTTAAATTAAATATAATATTAACTATATTATCAACAACTACCTGAAAGGTAAAGTGTCGCCATCTATTGGTATTATAATAATTCATAATTAATATTTAGTTAGATATCCACTTTATTAGTTACATACTCACTTCATTAGATTTAATTATATAAATAAACTTTAAAAAACAATACTAACTTGTAGTTTTACTTTAAATTCAAATAAAATATAATACTACTATATGAATAAATCTACACAGAATTAATTCAACTTGCACAGCATTTCAGATATTCTTAACAAGAATATATTATGTAAAAGAGAGAGATATTATTTTAATTCAAATTGTTTTTTCTGCCAGCTGTGTTAATCCACTGATATTATAGACATATTATTAAATAATTAATGTTTTATTTTTACTACTACTAAAATATATATTAGACTTGTTATTAAATAATTAATGTTTAATTTATACTACATTGTAAATATATTTTATATTTCATAGATTAATTTAAATATCTAATTAAATAATTCATAAACAATTCAAAATATCTCAAAATTTATAAAATTGATAATTAATAGTATTACTACTGTTTTTCAATCAAATTAATGCAATGCAGTAATTAAAATACTTGTTAAATTCAATTATTCATAGACAAAAATAAAAACTATATATATTTATATTTATATATATTGCAAATAGATATGTTTATGAGTTATAATCACCAATGTTATCCATGTATAATTTAATTTGTTATTGTATAAGTTAATTTATAAATGTATGAAAACTGCACATCAATAACACCTTAAACAGAGGTGATCGGCAACGCACAATCACAACTATACAAAGTGTATATAATGTTCAATCAAATATTAAATTTCCTAATATGTTATAATTGTAATTATGTATGTTATAATTGTAATTTTCTATATAAAGTGTATATAATGTTCAAACAAATATTAAATATTAAATTTCCTAATATGTTATAATTGTAATAATGTATGTTATAATTATTATTTTCTATATCTTTTGTTATATGTTATCGCACACTAAAAGAATAATTTATTACATACCATGTTTATATTTAAATTATATAATAAATGTTATTTAAAAGAGTTGATGATTGAATTTATCATAAAAATTGGATAACCATATATTTTTGCTTGATCTCGAATATATCTAATATTTTTGTTTTTATTTATATCTGAGCATAAGTATTTTATACGATGTAGATAATTGATAATTATATTTTTATAAACAGATTTATGTAAACATGAAGCAAAATTGGTAAAAATATTTACTTTAAATGGGAAATCAAATCTCTTATCATAAATATCAAAAATTAATTTATAATTATTAGTAATATTAATTTTTAAGTCAAGAAAGTTTATATTATTATTAATTAAATCATTTTCGCTTAATTTAAGCTGAGTAGGATAAAAATTGAGTGGTGATGTGCAATTTTTTTCATTGAAATAAAATATGATAATGTCATCAATATAGCGATAAAATACATAATCATTGTTCGGACTTATATTTCTTTCATAATAATATAAGTAAAGGTCAGAGGGAATACTAGATGCGGTTCCGCCCTGCGGAATTCCCTGGCATTGTTTATAGATAATATTGTCATATATAATGTAATTATTATGCAATGTAAAATTTAGTAAAGTTTTAAAAAAATTTACTGAAATATGTTCTTTTAATTTTAATTGAGATTTAAATTCTTTAAATATTATACACATTGTTTTATGTAAGTCTTTTATATCAATGTTATTGAATAAATCATTAAAATCCAATGTTTTTATGAATTTTACCGGATTGATATTATGTATTTTATTAATGAGTTGAAAACTATTTTTTAGGCAATGTTGGTTATTATGTTTTAACGTTATATCATATATCTGCTTTAAAATATTAAGTAGTAAATTGCTTGCATTTTTATTATATGTGTTACAACCGATGGTAACAGTGCGAAATTTAATAGGATTTTTATGAAATTTTGGAATTATAACAAGATAAGGATAATTAAAATTATTACATTTGATTTTTAGTAATTTGTGATAATTTAATAATTTTCTGTTATTTATTTCAATATTTAATTTAGTTTTATTAAAAATATTACTTGTGTTGATTGCATTGTGAATTAACACTTTATATTATTCTTTACAAATGATAGCATAATTATTTGGAGATTTATCTACATAAGTAATTATAAATTTATTTTGTAATTCTGATATATGTTTATTTGTTTTTAAAAGCTGCATGTGTAATATGATGATAATTTTTTATAATTTCATTTTTTAATTTATCAATTACAGAAAATCTCCATTCACTGAAATATTCGATTGGTTTATTGTAATCAACAGCAATTTTATATATAAACAAATCAATATCTTGAATAAACTGCAATATTATGGATTTGATATTACACTTATATGGAAGACGAAATTTTGTGCCATTATGCATTAAGTTTTGTAAAATAGGTTGTTCTACAATATTAAGATCACCAGTAATGATATGACCATGTGTTGTATTTATATACTTTTGATATTTTGGGTCATTACAATAACATGGGTAATTCTTTGAAGAGACCAAATTTTTTGCAAAAGAATTGTAATTAAAAATTTTACGTCCAAGTGTGCGATTATATTTATATGTCTTGTGAATGGTAAATTTTTTTATTGGAAAATTATTATTAATGTTGTTTATTATATTGTGTAAATTTATATTATTAAATACATGATTGGAAAAATTTATAATTAATTGTGTATTATTAGTTTTATATTTAGGTTTATTAGAAAGACTTGTATTTAATAGGTTTGCTCTATAATGTAGAATATCATAAAAGATATCACAAAAATGTGGAGAATATTGATTCTTTTTAAATACCTTGAAATATTGGTTTATATATTTCTTTTTTATACTAAAAACATGTTTTCTTATAGCAAGCCAACAATAATCATTACAAAATTGTGCCTCAAGATTATCAAGCTCCTGTTGAATCACAATATCATCAGTGAATTTTTTGTTATTATGTTTACCTCTACCAGATCTTGAAGTTTTTTTTAAGTTTGAAAAATTTAATCCAGAATAAAGATTTTTATAATTTTCATATTTAGTTAAATCTGAAAATACAGGATGTGCTTTTTTGTATACTAATTGATTTAATCCATAAAGATATGTAGTATTAAAATGTCTTATATATTTAGATTCTAGAAAAAGTCGTTCAGTAAATTTTTTTTGTATTTTAAGTATTTTAATAGTAATATTTTTAAAATCATGATTTTTGAAATGAGTATATTCAATATTATGAGTTGTTTGAAATTTAGAATTTTTATATTTATCAATATGAGAACGATGTAAATTTAGCCGCTTATGTAATTTTTGACAAGACTGTCCTATTATATTCCATGTTACACGAATTGCATTTCAATGAATAGATTACATTGTATGCTTTGCAAAATTTTACCAAATTAAGATTGTTATTATTTGAAATCTGTGACTTATCAGCTAATGGACATGTAAGACAACGCTTAGATTCACACTCTCGAAAACATAGTACAGGCTTGGGACAATAGAATAGGTTATCTGATAACGATCCAGGAAGATCCCTAATAATCTTCCTGTACCGAGCATTAGTCCTGGATCCACCAAGGCCTAAAATGCCAGTATCTAACATTTTACTAATAACTGCCATATTTGTTTGATAGCAATAAAAATTGCAAGAAATACATATTAAATATATCTATAACATATTTAAAAAAATTGTTATGAATCAATCTTATTATTACTTGAATATCCATAAAAAAAAATATTAAGATTGAATGTTTAATACTTGATTAAATATAATAAAGCTATATAATAAAACTATTTACATATATACATAAAGTCCCATTAAGCAAACTAACATCAAAAGACAACAATATAAAAACCCCTAGCAGTCATAAGTCAGTACAAAATTAATGTTGGTTAAAAAAAAAAAAAAAAAAAAAAAAAAAATCAATAGAACCTGAATAAGATTTTATAAAGATGCCCTTGAAAATTCAATAGATAAACAAATGATACCAAGAAATAATAGTAATACTAAAATATTATTATTATTAAATTATTATTAAATACACCATTAAAAGCGCAATGCAGCTATAATAACTATGTATTTCAAACAGAAGTTAATCAAAGTGATTTGTGAGCCAATTAGGCTAAATTATGGTATCATATAAAAATCAATATTTTAACTAGCTAATTGTTGAAAAGAATATCGAAAAGAATATGTAAAAACCATTCCATACCAATTTGCGCAATGCAGCATAATTTTATAGAATGTTAAATAATTATAATATCTATGAATTTCAAAAAACATATCAAGTTCTATTATCATTCTACTTAAATCTCCAAAGAGATAATTAATGATATTGTGTATACAGAATACCACATAGCTAATAATTAACATGTGCAAACATAATATTACCATAGCTTGTGAGTAGATAATATTTGACAGTTCTGCGCCAGTGGCACGGTGGCACCGGAAGTTCTGTGCTCTGTGAAGGTCACCGGAAGTCGCAGGTGGGGATAACAGGCATGTTGAGACAGGAAGTGAACAGGAAGTATGATCGGAAACGCGAAAGGAAATTTAACAGGAAATGCGACAGGAAGTGAATGCGATAAGGGAGAGAGGGGGAGGGCTTATTTTTGTGGGAGGCTTAATTTTTTTTTGTTGGTTTTAATCCTTCTAGTCGAGTGGAGTTGAGTTGTAGGAATCCTGCTATCAGAATGAATTTAGTTTGAAAGTAATATTAGCAAAATGTTCGATTTTTATTTTTATTTTTATTTTTATTTTTTTTTCTCACCTGAAATAAAAATTTTATTTGCTAACTAACACCTAATATAAAAATGGAAATCTTTCTGACTTTGTTTTACTTTATAAAAGTTTAACGTGAAATTTATTTTTAGACTGGAAACGCGACAGGAAATAAGATCGGAAACGGGATTAGACATGCTTTTTCCAAAAAGGGTTTTCAGGAAGCAGTAAACATGTTTTAGGAACATGTTTGGGAGCTTGTTGGAACAGGACAGGTGGTTTGTGAGACCGGAAGTAATTAAGATGAGAGAGATAAAGAAGGTGCATGATTAGACACATACATTTTGTTCTTTGTAGAGGGTTAAATTATTTTTAGATGTTATTTATTTTTTAGTGTTTTGAATTTTATTTATTCTTAAACCGTTATAAATTATTTTTTTCTATCATTTTAATTTTTAGTGACACCAATTTTAGAAGTAATTGCTCATTAAAAGAATTATTTTTCAACGCTGGCACAGGCAGGAATTGAACCCACTATCTTATATGTGGTAAACCAATGTGTTTATCCACTGTGCTAGCGGGAACTTGTAATGTTATCTCTTTAAATGCAAGAGATGGGGACTTCAGACATGTATTGAGATATCTTTATCATAGTTTTAATGAACTGCAGGAAATTTTCTTTAGCTATTGAGTAATTCGAGAGTTTTGGTTTAATATGAATGCTATTACATCTATTTGTTTAATTTACAAACACATTTCTTTCACAACACTCTGTCAACAGATCACTTCAATATTCGAAATAATAATTTAGAGGGAAATATTTTAATTTCTATACGAAATTTTATTTATAGAGATTGACGAAGATAGTATACCTAATTCTTTCTTGTATTAACATTATATTCGAAATAGAGTTTTGTTACGAAAAATAACGTGTTTATACATTTTAAAAACGAAAGCAAAGTGATTTTAAAAAATGTAAATATAAGCTATACACCCACGCATTTTTGTTATTGAATTAAATTACAAGGCTTAATATTGTATTCAGCGTACTATTTTCTTATAAAAGCCGTTTCACAAACTTGTATACTAAAAGTAATGTGTCATTTTTAGGGGAAAAAATTAATTCAAGTCATTGAGACTAATCCTTTATGGGGGAAAAATTTGTCATACTTCTTTGTGTTATATTATATCTTCCGTTTTTTAAGTTTACAAATTTGTGGACTAACTTAAATAATCGTTTTTATGCTAATTAAACAATATACTTTTTAATTGACTTGTAATATAGCTTTTTTTCTTTTTTTTTTTTCCTTAAAAGTGTACTGTAGAATAACTTATGTCACAAATACTACATCCTTCTTTAGTTAAATATGTTTCACTTAAGACATGACAAAGTGTCTTAGAAACATTTCATTTTGGAGTTAAGTGATTAAACAAGAAAAATATTATTTATAAAAACACAACACATAAGACCAGAGACTGAGAGGTTCTGGTTTTAAAGCTACTAGACGTTTGGGTTTAAACTTCTCTCGCGCTCGTCGACCTAACCGTTCGGAGTTTTCTTCGAACCTTGTCAATACGAGTTAGGAGCCCTTAGAATGACCCCTAGAGTGACCTATATCCCAAGCGTAGATAATCGGTTTTAACAAATAACCAACCATCCACAACACATAAGACATTTTAGATCATTACATAAGACATTTTAGATCATTACATAAGACATTTTAGATTATTACATTTAGTTAAGAAGTGATTTGACGTGCAAAATATTATTTATAAAATCATACAATAAGAGAATTTTAAAGATTTTTTTCCTTTTAAATGAACAATTTTTAGTGACTATTTAACTTATTAAAGAGAGCGGGTATTTTGTTTAGAGTTATACGATTAAAATAAATTTTCAATAGATTTGACTTTATACAACCAACATTTTAAAAAAAGGGAATGGAATCTAGTTTTTATAAATTAACGTTTTTCAATTTTACAAATACTTCACACCCCGTCTTTTTTCCCCCTCTTTTAGTAGACTTTACATACATAAGACATAAAAAGCGTTTTAGAATACATCATTTAGAAATTAAGTGGTTTGATAAATAAAATATTATTTATAAAAGCAATAGATACGAGAGTAATAAGGATTTTTACTTACATATGTACGAACTTCTGAAAGGTAAGACTTTCTAAATCATTGTGCAAGAATTAAGTGGTTATTGAACTTATAACATTATAGGATGAAATAATCACGTGACGTATTTTTAAACCAATAAAATGTCAGTATTTTCAAACAAATAAAAAGTTAGTATTTTTACACGAGCGCCCTCTATCATTATATAAATTTCAATGAAACGAGTTCATAACATTCTACTGTGACCTGATATCGTTGTAATAGGTTGTATTTTTCATTTTTAAGTTATTGTGGAACGAGTTATGAATTCTTATGTTGGTGATGTAACCAACTTGGAGTGTCAACACTCATCACCAGAGTTAAATAATCAAGAGATGGATTCTACACTTTTATCCAAAGAAGGACTCGTTTCGAATTATGAAGTGAAACTCACCTCATCAGGACTAAAGAAACAGAAGTTACCCCATGTGCGTAAGATGTGTAACACAGCATTTCCTCGAAAAGTTAACTTAGTGTTTCATATGAAAAGTCATCTAAAGGAAAAATATTTTTGCTGTGAGGTGTGTGCTGAAGTTTTTTCACAAAAGAGTGATTTACGTAATCATCAAAAGATTCACAAATTGCCCAAACAATACAAGTGTAGTGATTGCAACGAGATATTTTCAAGAATGTCTGACTTATTAATACACAAGGAGACCCATAAGATTCGTAAACAATATTCATGTGCAAAGTGTTGTGAAATATTTAAGTGTGAATCGGATTTTTTACAACATTGTGATACTTTTCATAAAGTTTTACCTAACATTGCGAAATCACCCTGTTTAAAAGATTTGTTATTTGAACTTATAGTGAAGCTTATAGATTAGTTCGAACTTATAGTGAATTAAAAGACAAAATGATATGCAAAATATATGAACTAGAATTAACAGACCAAAACATACATGTACATGCTGAGAATGCCTTTTTAAAGTTGTACAACGGCTTTGAAGATTTCACAGAACGAGTGTTTAATTGGACATTACGAAAAATTTTGAAATTAGAATTGATTACAGCTCAATATGACAGGCTTATTTGATTTGTATTATTTTAAATGATTAATAAATAGTTTGATTTCGAAAAAAAGTGTTTTCTTTAGCATACACTGTGTGACTTTTAAACTAATTTTGTGTATTTTGAATGTGTCAGACAAAACAGGAGTGTGTTGACATTTAAAAAGATTTTAACATGAGATAAGAGAGTTATAATAAAAATTGACTTACCTAAAGTTTTTTCAAGATAGTCACGATATCCTTTCCATTACAATTATTTTAAGGAAATAGAATTTAATTTTGTTGTGAATAACACTTTGTTGTTAACATCACGTGGTTTGTCTTATCATAACTATGAGATCCTAAGATCACTTCCTATTAACATGATAACGAAGAGTAAAAAAAAAAAATGACTAATGCAAGCCGATTTTCCTGCCTAAACTTGTTATCAGCTTGCATGAGTGACTCATCTTTACATGTTTGGATTTGTATGTTGAAAAAATGATTGCTATGTTTAACCCGTGTAGACGATTTTTATCCGGAAGCTGTTTGAACTACCAAATTTCAGATATCACACATTTTACTAGAACATTTAAATATTTTAATGTCTTTTCGCCCGCAAATTGGAAACTTAGGATTATCACCTTTACATCGAGACATGGAAGGTAGAAAAATAATAACTTTACACTTAGACAATATTTTAATTTAAGAAGAATTAGACTTAACACATTGTTAGAGTTTCTTTGAAAAATATCTAGTTGGTTGTAAATTTTAGAAAATTCGACCTAACGAAATTAACACACTTAAAAATATCTAGTTGGTTATACATTTTATAAAATAAGCAACAAATAAACATTTCGATACATTGACAAAAGAAAATAATTAAGTTTAAGTAAACTTTACACTTAGACAATATTTCAAACTAAGAAAAATAATAACTTTACACTTATATAATATTTTCAACTAAGGAAAATTAATAACTTTAAAAATCAGACTTAACACATTGTTAAAGTTTTTTTAAAACAACACAACATTTTCAAAGCAGTGGAAATAGTATACCTGAAAAAAATTCAACTTAGTGGAATTTAATAGTGAAATTTTTTAACCTCACTCATTTAAAAAATAAAACTTTGTAAATTTTTTCCATTTTTAAAATAAAACTTATTTAAAAAATAAATAAGCAACTATTAAACATTTTGAATGTCTTAGACAAAGTGTGAATAAATTTGTTGAAATTATATAAAACATGAAAAATTTCATTACTTTTAAAAGAAATTTTATTTTTGGTGAAATAAACTCGAGGTATTTATTATATGTTACTTAAACTACATGAGAATTGATTGAAAATGTGTTACTTTTAATCACTCACAAGATAAGACATGATGTTACAATATACACATAGGAATGACCTAGGAATTTCAGATGGGTTTTTCTCCCACACATGACGTCACTGATAACATATTTACTGATCAAGTCATAAAATCATAGTTTAGGGTAGGTTTTTAAGCACGAAGTTTAGTTGAGATTTAAGATATTTGAGAAATATAAACTACAACTTTGGCTACTTTTTGAAATTTCCCCCTACATAAGAAAAAGAACATAGAAAAATAAAATGAAAAGTCGTATTTGAATGGAATCAAATTATTATCCTTTCACTTAACAGCTGAATGCGTCGGTAATTACATCACAAAGGCACTGATAACAACTGATTGAATATATTGTGTTTCTTTTTTACGGTTAAATTGATTTAATATTCAAGTTATTTCTTAATGATACACTTAAAAACAATAAACTTAATTAGCATTCAAAAAGCAAACGATCACATTATTGTGTAAAAAAATCAAATGTTTTAAAAGTCACGAGTTAAAATTTGAAATGACTTAGAGTTTAAGTAGAATTTAGATGTGAACCTTTTAAAATGAAATAATAGTTTTTTGTATCGCCCTCTATCGGTGGGTAATAGAATTAAGAGATAATTAAAAGTTTTAACTTGAATTCGAGCCCACAACAAAAATTATTTTTCGGTTTTATAATTTAGGGTAGGTTTAACTGAGCAAGCCATGATATTTCAGTATTTATAGACGATTTAAGATATTCGATAAAGCAAATCATTTGAATTTTTAATTTAATTGAAGGGTTTACTGCTTAAAGTACTACAAAATGAGTACAACACGATGCATAGTTTTTTAATTAATTATATTTTTCGAAAGGTGACTTATTGATAAACTTAGGATTTATGTTTAAAGTGAATAAATTTGACATGTTAGGTTCACTTAATAACAGAGGGTTGAATAAGTTATTTTTAATAAAAATAAAGTTTACTAAAAGTTTTTAAAGTTAAAAAAATATAGTTTTAAAAAATTTAAAGTTTACAAAAAGTTTAAAAATCTTTAAGTAAATCAAAATTAACTTTTTAATTTTAACTATTGAGAGACTATAATCTAACTGTTTATCCTTGTAACCAACTGGTGCATATCAACTATATACTCTGTATCTGCATATGCGCAGAAAAACATAGACATTTAATCTAACTTGAGTTCGACTTTAAATTATTTGCCAACTTTTAAGTTTAATTACTATACACAACTCGATTACCTTTCCCACAAAACACCTTTCAGAAACAAAACAGAAATTAACACTTACCGGAAAACACGTCCACTTTGGGTGTTAGTCTTCACTCAACTAACGTTTCTCCCTTATCTTTGCTAGGGGGCACTGCAATCGCCGCTAGAGGCGTTAGTAGTCTTCAGGTGTGTGATAAGAATAAACTTTAAATCCAACTTACACTCGCTCAGTCATTCTTGCTTCTCTCTACCTTGCTAACAACCGTTTGCTGCTGGCTCATTGTTTGGTTGTTTAAACTTGTTGAATGACGTCATCATGTGTTTGTCTAAACTTGTCCAGTCTTGTTTTTATGCAGTACGTCTATTTAGATGAGTCATCACTCGTTTATCTTGGTTGACTTGTCCAAACTTGTTTTTGTGTGGCACGTCTATTTGGGCGAGTCATCGTTCGCTTATCTTGCTTTACTTGTTTGAACTTGTCTAGTATCCACCACCTCATGTCTTTTGTCATAGCTTGAATATACTTTACACCAATCACTTAAATATAAAAGTCTTGTCACAACTTACTTAAACTTTGATAAAAATATTAATTATTTATAAATTTCATCAAATTCTTATTTTTCTGATACATTTACTATGTAATTTTCGTTCAAAAATATGGTAAAGCCCGATTTTAAATCGAAGTCTAAGATAAATTCCCCAAATTTGTAACATTTTAACACTAATAATAAATATTGTAAGCACTCAGTACATACAAGTTTTGTAAAAATAATATTACTTATAGCTAACTCGTTATGTCCCATGATACAAAACTTCAATATAACTAAAATCAGTGTTAAACGAAAATCTAATCACGTGTCTTTATATATTATTTTGAAATGCAAAGCATTATATCTAAACGAATGATATAAGGAGTAGTTAGAATAGTTCTTATATTTTTGTTAGTAAAAAATTTATACACATTATCTTACAAGGTTGCAATATTCAACACACGGTTCACCATATTTAAAAACGATTCACCATGATTTAAAAACTTAGTAACATATTTTAAATTTATAAATTTAAATTAAAAATACTTAAGTATTTATAATTGTTTATTTATAAAAATATGTTTTAATTTAAATTTATAAATTTAAAATATGTTACTAAGTTTTTAAATCATGGTGAATCGTTTTTAAATATGGTGAACCGTGTGTTGAATATTGCAACCTTGTAAGATAATGTGTATAAATTTTTTACTAACAAAAATATAAGAACTATTCTAACTACTCCTTATATCATTCGTTTAGATATAATGCTTTGCATTTCAAAATAATATATAAAGACACGTGATTAGATTTTCGTTTAACACTGATTTTAGTTATATTGAAGTTTTGTATCATGGGACATAACGAGTTAGCTATAAGTAATATTATTTTTACAAAACTTGTATGTACTGGGTGCTTACAATATTTATTATTAGTGTTAAAATGTTACAAATTTGGGGAATTTATCTTAGACTTCGATTTAAAATCGGGCTTTACCATATTTTTGAACGAAAATTACATAGTAAATGTATCAGAAAAATAAGAATTTGATGAAATTTATAAATAATTAATATTTTTATCAAAGTTTAAGTAAGTTGTGACAAGACTTTTATATTTAAGTGATTGGTGTAAAGTATATTCAAGCTATGACAAAAGACATGAGGTGGTGGATACTAGACAAGTTCAAACAAGTAAAGCAAGATAAGCGAACGATGACTCGCCCAAATAGACGTGCCACACAAAAACAAGTTTGGACAAGTCAACCAAGATAAACGAGTGATGGCTCATCTAAATAGACGTACTGCATAAAAACAAGACTGGACAAGTTTAGACAAACACATGATGACGTCATTCAACAAGTTTAAACAACCAAACAATGAGCCAGCAGCAAACGGTTGTTAGCAAGGTAGAGAGAAGCAAGAATGACTGAGCGAGTGTAAGTTGGATTTAAAGTTTATTCTTATCACACACCTGAAGACTACTAACGCCTCTAGCGGCGATTGCAGTGCCCCCTAGCAAAGATAAGGGAGAAACGTTAGTTGAGTGAAGACTAACACCCAAAGTGGACGTGTTTTCCGGTAAGTGTTAATTTCTGTTTTGTTTCTGAAAGGTGTTTTGTGGGAAAGGTAATCGAGTTGTGTATAATAATTAAACTTAAAAGTTGGCAAATAATTTAAAGTCGAACTCAAGTTAGATTAAATGTCTATGTTTTTCTGCGCATATTCAGATACAGAGTATATAGTTGATATGCACCAGTTGGTTACAAGGATAAACAGTTAGATTATAGTCTCTCAATAGTTAAAATTAAAAAGTTAATTTTGATTTACTTAAAGATTTTTAAACTTTTTGTAAACTTTAAATTTTTTAAAACTATATTTTTTTAACTTTAAAAACTTTTAGTAAACTTTATTTTTATTAAAAATAACTTATTCAACCCTCTGTTATTAAGTGAACCTAACATGTCAAATTTATTCACTTTAAACATAAATCCTAAGTTTATCAATAAGTCACCTTTCGAAAAATATAATTAATTAAAAAACTATGCATCGTGTTGTACTCATTTTGTAGTACTTTAAGCAGTAAACCCTTCAATTAAATTAAAAATTCAAATGATTTGCTTTATCGAATATCTTAAATCGTCTATAAATACTGAAATATCATGGCTTGCTCAGTTAAACCTACCCTAAATTATAAAACCGAAAAATAATTTTTGTTGTGGGCTCGAATTCAAGTTAAAACTTTTAATTATCTCTTAATTCTATTACCCACCGATAGAGGGCGATACAAAAAACTATTATTTCATTTTAAAAGGTTCACATCTAAATTCTACTTAAACTCTAAGTCATTTCAAATTTTAACTCGTGACTTTTAAAACATTTGATTGTTTTACACAATAATGTGATCGTTTGCTTTTTGAATGCTAATTAAGTTTATTGTTTTTAAGTGTATCATTAAGAAATAACTTGAATATTAAATCAATTTAACCTTAAAAAAGAAACACAATATATTCAATCAGTTGTTATCAGTGCCTTTGTGATGTAATTACCGACGCATTCAGCTGTTAAGTGAAAGGATAATAATTTGATTCCATTCAAATACGACTTTTCATTTTATTTTTCTATGTTCTTTTTCTTATGTAGGGGGAAATTTCAAAAAGTAGCCAAAGTTGTAGTTTATATTTCTCAAATATCTTAAATCTCAACTAAACTTCGTGCTTAAAAACCTACCCTAAACTATGATTTTATGACTTGATCAGTAAATATGTTATCAGAGACGTCATGTGTGGGAGAAAAACCCATCTGAAATTCCTATGTCATTCCTATGTGTATATTGTAACATCATGTCTTATCTTGTGAGTGATTAAAAGTAACACATTTTCAATCAATTCTCATGTAGTTTAAGTAACATATAATAAATACCTCGAGTTTATTTTACCAAAAATAAAATTTCTTTTAAAAGTAATGAAATTTTTCATGTTTTATATAATTTCAACAAATTTATTCACACTTTGTCTAAGACATTCAAAATGTTTAATAGTTGCTTATTTATTTTTTAAATAAGTTTTATTTTAAAAATGGAAAAAATTTACAAAGTTTTATTTTTTAAATGAGTGAGGTTAAAAAATTTCACTATTAAATTCCACTAAGTTGAATTTTTTTCAGGTATACTATTTCCACTGCTTTGAAAATGTTGTGTTGTTTTAAAAAAACTTTAACAATGTGTTAAGTCTGATTTTTAAAGTTATTAATTTTCCTTAGTTGAAAATATTATATAAGTGTAAAGTTATTATTTTTCTTAGTTTGAAATATTGTCTAAGTGTAAAGTTTACTTAAACTTAATTATTTTCTTTTGTCAATGTATCGAAATGTTTATTTGTTGCTTATTTTATAAAATGTATAACCAACTAGATATTTTTAAGTGTGTTAATTTCGTTAGGTCGAATTTTCTAAAATTTACAACCAACTAGATATTTTTCAAAGAAACTCTAACAATGTGTTAAGTCTAATTCTTCTTAAATTAAAATATTGTCTAAGTGTAAAGTTATTATTTTTCTACCTTCCATGTCTCGATGTAAAGGTGATAATCCTAAGTTTCCAATTTGCGGGCGAAAAGACATTAAAATATTTAAATGTTCTAGTAAAATGTGTGATATCTGAAATTTGGTAGTTCAAACAGCTTCCGGATAAAAATCGTCTACACGGGTTAAACATAGCAATCATTTTTTCAACATACAAATCCAAACATGTAAAGATGAGTCACTCATGCAAGCTGATAACAAGTTTAGGCAGGAAAATCGGCTTGCATTAGTCATTTTTTTTTTTTTACTCTTCGTTATCATGTTAATAGGAAGTGATCTTAGGATCTCATAGTTATGATAAGACAAACCACGTGATGTTAACAACAAAGTGTTATTCACAACAAAATTAAATTCTATTTCCTTAAAATAATTGTAATGGAAAGGATATCGTGACTATCTTGAAAAAACTTTAGGTAAGTCAATTTTTATTATAACTCTCTTATCTCATGTTAAAATCTTTTTAAATGTCAACACACTCCTGTTTTGTCTGACACATTCAAAATACACAACATTAGTTTAAAAGTCACACAGTGTATGCTAAAGAAAACACTTTTTTTCGAAATCAAACTATTTATTAATCATTTAAAATAATACAAATCAAATAAGCCTGTCATATTGAGCTGTAATCAATTCTAATTTCAAAATTTTTCGTAATGTCCAATTAAACACTCGTTCTGTGAAATCTTCAAAGCCGTTGTACAACTTTAAAAAGGCATTCTCAGCATGTACATGTATGTTTTGGTCTGTTAATTCTAGTTCATATATTTTGCATATCATTTTGTCTTTTAATTCACTATAAGTTCGAACTAATCTATAAGCTTCACTATAAGTTCAAATAACAAATCTTTTAAACAGGGTGATTTCGCAATGTTAGGTAAAACTTTATGAAAAGTATCACAATGTTGTAAAAAATCCGATTCACACTTAAATATTTCACAACACTTTGCACATGAATATTGTTTACGAATCTTATGGGTCTCCTTGTGTATTAATAAGTCAGACATTCTTGAAAATATCTCGTTGCAATCACTACACTTGTATTGTTTGGGCAATTTGTGAATCTTTTGATGATTACGTAAATCACTCTTTTGTGAAAAAACTTCAGCACACACCTCACAGCAAAAATATTTTTCCTTTAGATGACTTTTCATATGAAACACTAAGTTAACTTTTCGAGGAAATGCTGTGTTACACATCTTACGCACATGGGGTAACTTCTGTTTCTTTAGTCCTGATGAGGTGAGTTTCACTTCATAATTCGAAACGAGTCCTTCTTTGGATAAAAGTGTAGAATCCATCTCTTGATTATTTAACTCTGGTGATGAGTGTTGACACTCCAAGTTGGTTACATCACCAACATAAGAATTCATAACTCGTTCCACAATAACTTAAATGAAAAATACAACCTATTACAACGATATCAGGTCACAGTAGAATGTTATGAACTCGTTTCATTGAAATTTATATAATGATAGAGGGCGCTCGTGTAAAAATACTAACTTTTTATTTGTTTGAAAATACTGACATTTTATTGGTTTAAAAATACGTCACGTGATTATTTCATCCTATAATGTTATAAGTTCAATAACCACTTAATTCTTGCACAATGATTTAGAAAGTCTTACCTATCAGAAGTTCGTACATATGTAAGTAAAAATCCTTATTACTCTCGTATCTATTGCTTTTATAAATAATATTTTATTTATCAAACCACTTAATTTCTAAATGATGTATTCTAAAACGCTTTTTATGTCTTATGTATGTAAAGTCTACTAAAAGAGGGGGGAAAAAGACGGGGTGTGAAGTATTTGTAAAATTGAAAAACGTTAATTTATAAAAACTAGATTCCATTCCCTTTTTTTAAAATGTTGGTTGTATAAAGTCAAATCTATTGAAAATTTATTTTAATCGTATAACTCTAAACAAAATACCCGCTCTCTTTAATAAGTTAAATAGTCACTAAAAATTGTTCATTTAAAAGGAAAAAATCTTTAAAATTCTCTTATTGTATGATTTTATAAATAATATTTTGCACGTCAAATCACTTCTTAACTAAATGTAATAATCTAAAATGTCTTATGTAATGATCTAAAATGTCTTATGTAATGATCTAAAATGTCTTATGTGTTGTGGATGGTTGGTTATTTGTTAAAACCGATTATCTACGCTTGGGATATAGGTCACTCTAGGGGTCATTCTAAGGGCTCCTAACTCGTATTGACAAGGTTCGAAGAAAACTCCGAACGGTTAGGTCGACGAGCGCGAGAGAAGTTTAAACCCAAACGTCTAGTAGCTTTAAAACCAGAACCTCTCAGTCTCTGGTCTTATGTGTTGTGTTTTTATAAATAATATTTTTCTTGTTTAATCACTTAACTCCAAAATGAAATGTTTCTAAGACACTTTGTCATGTCTTAAGTGAAACATATTTAACTAAAGAAGGATGTAGTATTTGTGACATAAGTTATTCTACAGTACACTTTTAAGGAAAAAAAAAAAAGAAAAAAAGCTATATTACAAGTCAATTAAAAAGTATATTGTTTAATTAGCATAAAAACGATTATTTAAGTTAGTCCACAAATTTGTAAACTTAAAAAACGGAAGATATAATATAACACAAAGAAGTATGACAAATTTTTCCCCCATAAACGATTAGTCTCAATCACTTGAATTAATTTTTTCCCCTAAAAATGACACATTACTTTTAGTATACAAGTTTGTGAAACGGCTTTTATAAGAAAATAGTACGCTGAATACAATATTAAGCCTTGTAATTTAATTCAATAACAAAAATGCGTGGGTGTATAGCTTATATTTACATTTTTTAAAATCACTTTGCTTTCGTTTTTAAAATGTATAAACACGTTATTTTTCGTAACAAAACTCTATTTCGAATATAATGTTAATACAAGAAAGAATTAGGTATACTATCTTCGTCAATCTCTATAAATAAAATTTCGTATAGAAATTAAAAAATTTCCCTCTAAATTATTATTTCGAATATTGAAGTGATCTGTTGACAGAGTGTTGTGAAAGAAATGTGTTTGTAAATTAAACAAATAGATGTAATAGCATTCATATTAAACCAAAACTCTCGAATTACTCAATAGCTAAAGAAAATTTCCTGCAGTTCATTAAAACTATGATAAAGATATCTCAATACATGTCTGAAGTCCCCATCTCTTGCATTTAAAGAGATAACATTACAAGTTCCCGCTAGCACAGTGGATAAACACATTGGTTTACCACATATAAGATAGTGGGTTCAATTCCTGCCTGTGCCAGCGTTGAAAAATAATTCTTTTAATGAGCAATTACTTCTAAAATTGGTGTCACTAAAAATTAAAATGATGGAAAAAAATAATTTATAACGGTTTAAGAATAAATAAAATTCAAAACACTAAAAAATAAATAACATCTAAAAATAATTTAACCCTCTACAAAGAACAAAATGTATGTGTCTAATCATGCACCTTCTTTATCTCTCTCATCTTAATTACTTCCGGTCTCACAAACCACCTGTCCTGTTCCAACAAGCTCCCAAACATGTTCCTAAAACATGTTTACTGCTTCCTGAAAACCCTTTTTGGAAAAAGCATGTCTAATCCCGTTTCCGATCTTATTTCCTGTCGCGTTTCCAGTCTAAAAATAAATTTCACGTTAAACTTTTATAAAGTAAAACAAAGTCAGAAAGATTTCCATTTTTATATTAGGTGTTAGTTAGCAAATAAAATTTTTATTTCAGGTGAGAAAAAAAATAAAAATAAAAATAAAAATAAAAATCGAACATTTTGCTAATATTACTTTCAAACTAAATTCATTCTGATAGCAGGATTCCTACAACTCAACTCCACTCGACTAGAAGGATTAAAACCAACAAAAAAAAATTAAGCCCCCCACAAAAATAAGCCCTCCCCCTCTCTCCCTTATCGCATTCACTTCCTGTCGCATTTCCTGTTAAATTTCCTTTCGCGTTTCCGATCATACTTCCTGTTCACTTCCTGTCTCAACATGCCTGTTATCCCCACCTGCGACTTCCGGTGACCTTCACAGAGCACAGAACTTCCGGTGCCACCGTGCCACTGGCGCAGAACTGTCAAATATTATCTACTCTTGTGTTTCAATGGTAATTGGCCAAATTTTACTCATACCTAAAGAATATTGAAAAAAAGAAAAAAAAATACAGAAAAAGGGGAAAAAAAAAAAAATTATAAATTGGAGTTACAATTAAGTAAATACAAATGGATTAACAAATTAAATATGAACCATATACAATGGAAAATTGGACCACATGAGAATTAAATATGAATTGGATATGAAAAAACACATGCACATGTACTCATCAGCCTGATATATATATATATATATACATATATATATATATATAATTCATTCTTTAACTGTTCGAAATCTCCAATTATGAATTTTCTCATGGATTTCGCAGATTCGTAATTGGTGAATAGATTGCATATAAACAACAGCAGATTATAAACATTTCTTTAACAATCTGTTCGCTATATTTAGAATTCTCAAAATATGCAGCCATTATGATGAGCCTAAATTTATTCTGATTTGTTTTGTATCCTGACAACCGGAACATATCTAGTTTAAAATAAATGCAAACTCTTTGACCTAAAATAAAGTGTCCATCTTTAAAATAATTTTTCTATAAACTAAGGTTCAGATTATTTTCCTTTGAACTAACAGGCACTTTGGTTTCTCACCATTTAGTTCTTTACATTGAGCGTAAAAAAAAGTAAATACCCATTTTTTACTCATTAAATGTTTTATTACAAACATATTATCGACTTATAATAAAAAGTAATATTGCAGAATTAAGTAGTTTTTTAGTTAGAGTTTAATATTTTATAAATATAAGAAATTATACAGTTTAAATCAAGTTTTGTCCATATTTACGAGTCACAGGAAAATAAACAGTAAAGGTTGAAAATTGAAGTGTAAAATTAAATTATCTTTATCAATTAGTATAAGGTCTGATTTCATTTGTATTGTAACACTCCTTTATGCTTCTGCGCATCTATTTCACCAGATGTTTTGTTATGCCAGGCATAATTTTTTACCATTCTGCCCCTGCACTTTTCTATAACTCTTTTTATTGAACTCTGATTTTCTCATACAATTTTTCGCGATATATGGCACGAATGTACAAAGGGATTAAGGTCTACGGATTGTCGTAGATAGTGCAAAGGCTTAAGCGTTGGATATAATAGCAATTTCTTCATATCTTCAATGAGTGATTAGCATCGTCGTCGTATTGGAATACCCATTTCCTTATAAATCCAACTTCTCAACGCTTACGTCAACATTTTCTCTCAAAATGGTTATGTAATCCATTTTGTACATTGTTAACGCGATGTACAATGTTAAAAATGTACTTTTATACAATGTTTATTTCCGTACTTGGAGATGTAAATATAAGTTAAGCATATTCTAAGGGCATTAATCTGTTATCTTTGGCCGGCATTTTTAGAATTTTCTCCAGTGTGCGATGTATTTTTCCAATATCAGACATGTTTATGAAGAGCTATCGTAAAATACCTATACTTATTGCCTTTCCTCCTGATTACTTGCCTGATATCCTGAGACGTATTGACCGCACTTGAAGTCTGGATTTGCTTCAAACTTTATTTGCTTTAAACCACAACCCTCATTTCCATATACTTCAACTGTTTCTGTTTTCGTGTAAACTGGAGATCGTTAATCTACTTATAAACGTATTTTTCAATACTCTTCTTTACTATATGATGCTTCTTTTTTGAAATTTCATCTATTTTTCTTAATGACTTTCTTTTCTTTTCTTATTTTCTTTTTCAATTTTGCTGTCATTTTAGTGTTTCTATAGAGGTTTGCTTCTCCATGAAGAAATCCTTTAAAATTTGCTCGAAAATTTTATCAATAAAAACACAAGGACATAACTCAAATAAGATTATAAGATATAAATTAACTTATTTTAAAATTCTATATGAAAAAGATGATGAATTGATCGAAATTGAAAGAAATTTCAAGGAAAGAATTGTCGGTGTTTACTTTCTTTTTAAGGCATAGAAATCGACGCGAATTTCGATTAAGGGAATTATTTTTGGCTGTAGTTTTTTTTTTCTTGATTGTTTATATAGAATTAGAATTTTATTGGTTAACTAATTAATTCCACATCACTACTATATATTTATAGTCAATGATATATTTATTAAACTTTTTATATATGAAAATAGGCGTTTTATTGTTATTATTATTTAACGCTCACTGTATTTTTTTTTTAAGTATTTGATTAAGTTTTCGCTTATTTTTAAATATTTTTCAATTTATTAACTGATCAACAGAACCTAGAAAATAATTACACTGAATTAATTGTATTCATCTTATAACATAATATTCACCATACTTAGGATTTAACATAATATAATTTAGAAATAAGACGACAGAGGCACGGGTTCATCATTGACGTTGGTGGACAAAGGTCAAAATAAATATTATTCTTTGACTTTTTAAAGATAAAATTTTTTACACATATTTAAATAACTTATTTTAACTGCTGTAGTGAAAATCATAGTAGTCAATTCTAGATTTCTAACCATTGAATGTCATTCATGAAAGTTTATTTATATCCATCCAGATAAAATTTATTTTAGTCTGCAGTAGCAACTGAAATACAAAATTTTATCAACTGAAATTAATAATTATAACATTCTGAAACAAAACTTTTTAATAGGAAATGCATATAGTCCATATAGGATTTGAGTGAGTTCCAATTAAATTACATGTTTTAATTTCCTCACCATTTGTTTCTCGTGAACCATTGAATTCAAAACGTGTTACATTTTATAGCCACTGAATAATTTCCTCTTTGCGCTTTCTTCATACATGTAATGCTTCTGATATAACTAGGTTTAAATTCATTTAAAAATCATTAACTCCGATTGGCTTTTCATTTTAATTTAACAAAGAGAGAAAAATTGAATATCCTTTGAGCCATTAATCAGATAAGTAGTAACTCGTACTCCAAATGGCCCATATATTTATTCATCTGAAAAAGATAGCTTTACTAAATTAATTAAACGAAAATTAGCACTGAATTATTTTGTTATTGAAGCAACTTTAGTTGTTTTTCGTAAAACAGAGTTATTCTTGAAAGTAGAACTAATCCAAAGTGCGAGATAAAAAAGATAATGATAAAGTGAATAGACAAACTCACATTTTGAATAATTTACGGATTAATGAGAAGTTCTGATAATTTATTGAAATCAGAATTACTCTTATTTAGACATAAATGATTCTCTTTATTTTTAAAATAACGTATTTAGACAGCTTCAGACTGGTCTACCTAAAACTAGATTAAAAAATTTAAAGTTCGCTAATTATTCTGTGTCGTTTCATGCAAGTTATTAATATTTAGTTTAAAGTTATATTAATAGCCTCAAATATCAAATGAAAAGTCAAATTGTATTGACTTTAACTGAATAATGAACTTTTTAAAATATTTTTCCCCAATAAGTTATGTACAGCGCACGCATTCATTGAACAACTTCCTATTTTCACCACAAGTTTTAATTTCCCCACCATTTATTTCTCTAAATTCATTTAATTCAAAAACTTTTACATTTTATGGTTATTGAGTTAGTTTCTCATTGTGATTTCTTCATCAACTTGATGATGAGCTTTAGATATTACTAGGTTTTAATTTAATTCAAAATCATGAAGCGTAAGTAATTTTTTAAAAATAATTAAGAGAGAGAGAAATAGAACATGCTTTTATCCATGTACTAGATAAATAGTAGCCCGTACACTCTCAGAAAAAAACTGTAAATTTATGAGCGTTTGCCCTTCAATTTCCACGGGCAACAGGCTTATTTGTTGAAAAACGGCCTGATCCACTAAATAAGGGGCCTTATCCCTTAGATACTTAGAAAATTAAGAGCAATCCACATATTCTTACAGTTCTAGCCCATATGTTAGCAAAAATACGGTACGATCCCATACATTGTCCTCCGCTAGAGTGTAACCCTTCATTTTACTCGTGTTTCGAAAATTTTAACCCGCCAAAACAGCGATTCTGTGATGTTATCTAACGTGCTACGTGCTACGTGCTACGTAGCAAAGTGTTATTGTGTTTTAAAGTGCATTATATCCTGTGCATTATAATGCTATATTAATTTGCCCCATAAAATTACGGGCTGCACAAAATGATGGGCATGGATTTTTTTTTTTTTTTTTTTTTTTTTTTTTTTACGGGGTATGACTGGAATCTCTGCTGCCGGCCTCTGCCCGTAATTTTACTGCAATTTTTTTTACAGTGTAATTCAAATGGAAGATAATCACCTGAATGAAGCTCAGGTTCCTTATATTAATTAAACAATAAATGGAATCGAGTTGTTGATATTTGTAGTGTTTAGTGAAAGATATTAACTAATCAAAAGTGAAAGTGTGAGATAAATAAGATAAAAAGTGACGAGACAAAGTGAAATCTTAATAAATTACGGGCTTAAAGAAAAATTCTCATAATGTAATAAAATTACAACTATTTAATCTTTAGAAATAAATAATTATCTGTCTTTTTTTTTTTTTGTTCTTCAAGATCATAAAATCGAATTAACTTTTGATTTTAACTTAACAAAGGAAGAAAAATAGAACATACTCTTAGCCATTAACCAGATAAATAGCATTCTCCAAACTGTGGATAAAGCTTTTCATCTGCAGTGCGAATACAGTTTTATCACAGTTTTTAATAGAATGTTTCACTTTATTTATTAACAAAAAAAATACAAATTATGCAATTAAATAAAGTGATTAAGGATTCTGTGAATTAAATGTTGAATAGAAAACTTCCAACTTGAAATAGGTGTGCCATCCTTCTTTTAAATTCGAAGGAATGTAAGTCATCTTGATCCGGAAGATGATCAAGTTTTTTAAAATTAACTAAACAAGAAATAGGATTTAATTATTTTATCACTGAATGAACCAGTGGATCCGTGCGTGGATTTCGCACCGCAATCTAATCTTTGTTTAGCTATATATAATGTTTTTTAGATGCAAGTTTAAACTTATAAAGAAAAATTAACTATAAAAATACTTGCAAGAAACATTAGTCAAGCCAGAATATCGTCTCATTTATTCGATTACAGTTACAGTAAAAACTGATCGAAGGTAGCAAAAGGCGCACGCGAGAGAAAAATTAACAAGCGTATTTTAACTGTATTAGAAGATGGCATTATCCGCTTCTTCAAAAGATGAAACAAAGAAAAATAAATTGAATGCATTTAAAATACTATTTAATATATAACAAAGCTTACAATTTATTCTACACGTGAAATAACACTGCTACGATCAATCGATGGTGTGTTTTCTTCTAAACATTTCAATTTCAATTTTGCTTCTTAACCATATATATAAATAAACTCAAGCTGAGAAATTACACTTTATCTTTTCTGTCCTATTTATTTATTTTTTTTATAATCGTTGTTGAGCATCGTACGATTCGGTATATTGATTCGTTCAAAGGTACAGTAAAAACTGGTCGCAGAAACCGAAAGGCAAAAAAAGAAGAAAAATTATCAATAGTATTTTAACTGTATTAGAGGATGACGACATCCGCTCCAGAAAAAACACAGGACAAAGAAAATAAATTGAATACATATAAAATACAATTTAATTTATTATAACAAAGCATACAATTTAGGCTACACGTGAAATACCACTGCTTCGATTGATCGATGGTGTCTTTTTCTTCTAAAAATTTTAATTTTAATTTTAATCATAAATATAAAATTTTAACGTTTTTAATCATAAATATAAAATAAGCCCATTCAGAGATGTCCCACTATATCTTTTTTGTACTATTTATTATTGTTTATAATCATTGTTGAGCACGATATAATGCGGTATATTATTTTTGTGGCAACCCTAATTTGAGGAAAACCTTTCATTTCATTTATGAAAACAATGCCGATTTAATTTTGTGATATCCTTTTAATCCCCCTTCCTTCTGGTTTCTCCTCGTACACACCTTTTTAAATTCAAAGGCAAAATTTTATGATTACCATTTTGTTCTTATCTTCTGTTATAAGACAGGAATACAGCTATATTGGACAATAAACCAGTTTATTGTAGACAGGACGACACATTAAGAAAACATGAAGCATACACACAAATATATATATATATATATATAGATGACCAATAACCACAGGAGTAGCAGATACAATATTATTCAGTTCTACCAAACTATTCTATTTATTTCATAACGTGCCCGCCGCACGCACACAACCTTTCACTCTGGCCTCCCACCAAACTCTCCTCTCGTCTCTCCTACTCAGTAGCAGAAGAGAAAAAAAAGGGTTGCCATAAACCTGACGTCACCAGGCATGACACCCCCCACCTAAGATTGAAAAAGGGGTATGCCACTTTAGCAATCTGAAATCCAGACTGGCGACGTCACTACACTTCATCCTCTACCAGTAAACTACTAATGAATAATAATAAACTACAATATATATAAAAAGAAATACAAAAAAAAAAAATACTTAAACATCTCTGAACCATTTCTGGAAACTCTCGCTGGCTACTGCAATATAAAAATACAATTAATGTTTCATAATACTAAATACAAATAACAAATAAAATACAAAATACAAGTTAATATGAAATTCAGTATTATGAAACATTAATTGTATTTTTATATTGCAGTAGCCAGCGAGAGTTTCCAGAAATGGTTCAGAGATGTTTAAGTATTTTTTTTATTTCTTTTACTTACCCATCATACGTAGTATAGGGTAAGTCTTGTAATCGTTTTGAAAATCGAAAAAATTTTTTTGACGGATTTACACGTTTCAGACACTGGAGATTCCGAAAAACATATTTTTAGAAAAAAAAAAATTGCCGTCCGTCTGTGTGTCTGTGTGTCTGTAAACGCTCTATCTCCCGAAAAAATTGAGATAGAGACTTGCAATTTGGTATGTACTTAGTATGTAATAATGGGAAGAAGCCTATTTCATTTCAATAACCTCGATTAACCAGAACAATTATTTTCGGACTCTCGAAATATTCGTTCTGATGAAAGGTATATAAAAATTTTCGAAATTGTATATTTTAAGAAATGAATATAAAAGACAATAAAAAAACATAAATTTTGAATAAAGCATGAAGTCGATCGGATAATTAGTTGCCGAGATATTTGGAATCCTGTTTTCCACACTCTTCGATTTTTCATGACCCTGTATTTCATCCAAATTTCACTTCAAAGATATATTTTAATTAGAAATTTGACGCCTAATCAGATGCAATAAACCGCTAGTTAATAGGATTATTATTTTTGGAGTTATAAGGAAAAACCTCTTTCAAGCAATTCAGTAATCGAGCCTTTAAAGTTTGTGACGTCATCAAGCCACGATTTTATTTGAATTGCAATGCATTTTATAAGTAGTTTACACATTTTTATTTTAATATTTTATATTATGCATATCCATGATGGGTAAGTATTACGGTGGCCCCCAACGACTAGTTTATATATATTTTAGTTTATTATTATTCATTAGTAGTTTACTGGTAGAGGATGAAGTGTAGTGACGTCGCCAGTCTGGATTTCATATTGCTAAAGTGGCATACCCCTTTTTCAATCTTAGGTGGGGGGTGTCATGCCTGGTGACGTCAGGTTTATGGCAACCCCTTTTTTTAATTTAAAGGCGGTGTTTTGCGACTTCTGCGTCATGCTTTTCTCTTTCTATGCGATCTGACACCGTTGTATTTAAAAATTCTTTTATAAATTTAATATCTTTTGAATACTGATCGCTTTGCTCAATTAATGCTTTTAAATCTATTATCCTGTGTTCACTTTCTACTTTAATGCCAAATTCTGTGGCAACAACAATTAGATCTTCTTTTCTTAGCCCTTTAATACTAAACATTTTACTTTTACTCTTAACACTTATTTACTAATACTCTATAAATATCTATATTATCTCGTTTCAAATAAAGCTCATAATATTAAAGTTAACACATTGTTTCCAATCATAAAATATTTCTCAAACATGATTAAATCAAGTTCTTTTCTATTTACTTCAGGAATAAACATAAAGAAACATGCGACTTACTTTATTCAGAAATCCAATCTCTGGTTCTCGAAAGAGAGCGTGTGATATCCTTTTAATTACTCTTCCTTCGGGTTTCTCCTCGTACACATCTTTTTAAATTCAAAGGCAAAATTTTATGATTACCATTTTGTTCTTATCTTCTGTTATAAGACAGGAATACAGCTATTTTGGACAATAAACCAGTTTATTGTAGACAGGACGACACATCAAGAAAACATGAAGCATACACACAAATATATATATAGATGGCCAATAACCACAGGAGTAGCAGATACAATATTATTCAGTTCTATCAAACTATTCTATTTATTTCATAACGTGCCCGCCGCACGCACACAACCTTTCACTCTGGCCTCCCGCCAAACTCTCCTCTCGTCTCTCCTACTCAGTAGCAGAAGAGAAAAAAAAAAGGTTGCCATAAACCTGACGTCACCAGGCATGACAAATTTTTAATTAATTACAATTTTTAATCAAAAATTATGTTTTAACGAAATGTAAGTGTACTATGTCACAAGCCGTTTCAAAAACCTTTCGAATGATACCCCATTCGTTGTTGTGCGTTTCGTAAATTCATAGAAAAAGGGATGTTGACTTTTTCTTTTACTTGCAGTTTATAATGAATGAAATTATTCAAGAATATAAACTAATAAAAAATGAAAGTGTGGTATATTAGGGATATAGGAAAAATTAATAAAAGAACTGACATCTTCAATAAGACATGTTTCCGTAAGTTAGAGAAATATCAAATAACTTAGTTTTTAGTGATAAATAGTTCTCTCTTTTTCTGCGGAGTGAAGACTTTTATAGCTAAAAATCTATTACAATGATATAAAGTTTGTGGATTATTCTATGTCGTTTCATTAAAGTTGATTATCTTACCTTGAAGCTGGTAATAAAAAGTACGATATAATCTCCAACTTAAATTATTATAGCCGTACCTGGGGACAGTGAACTTTAAAAATTATTTTTTGATTATTTGTGCTATTCCATCAAAAAATTCTTCTATAGTGAAATCAAATTTAAGAGAGGAAACAAACAAATAAAAGCACGTGCAAATTGCCATGTCTTGTAGTGCTTTGGTTAGAATCAATGCCAGCCAAACATTTATCGTTGAAACAGCAGTCTTTAATCATTAAAATGATTGTTTCTTTATATAAAGAAAATACAATTTGTAGAAATAAATATTTAATTTGTGCAATTAATGTATCAATTAAAAGTAATTATTATTTTGCTTAGTTAAATTTTAAAAATTATAAATTTCTCAATATTTTTTTCTAAATATTAAAAACAATCCTTTAACTTATTTTTATAAAATCGCCAAATTGGCGAAAACGCGTAAAATTGCAATCCATGGTCTAAATTAGCAACCCTTATCATTTTTTAAATGATCTATTATTTTGAATGACCTATAAGAAGTGTTCTGTACAATGTATTCAATAAACATTTGGAAAAAATTAGAGCTATTAATTATTTTTTAGTTAACCTTTTCCATGCTATCCAATCTTCAATTTCTTTTTTTTTTAAATTTTAATATTTAAAAAAATTATAATTAATAAAATTATATTAATTAATTAATTAATAACATTATATTAATTAAATATTTACATTAGTCTTAATTTAATTCAATATCATAAAATCCGATTAGCTTTTCTTATTTTATTTAACTAAGAGAATGAAAAATAGAATATGCTCTCAGCCATTTACCAGATAAATAATTACCTGTACTTAAAATGGTTAATAAATTAATTCGCCTAGAAGAACAGTTTTTTTATATTAATTAAACAAGAATCGTGATTGAATTATTTTGTCACTGAAGCAATTTTTATTTTCAGCCTTTAATGAAATAAATTGTTTTAAAATTAATCAAAAAGAAAAGTGGGAGATAAATATATTAGAAAAAATTACAAAGTTAAAGAGATTTTCTTTAAATTTAGATAAAAGAGTAGAGAAACAAATGTCAAAGGATAGCTTGACAAATTTACTGAGTTAGTAAAATCCTCATAATTTAGTAAAACCCTAAGTAAGTTTTTAGATAGAATTATTTCTCTCTTTTTTTTTTCTTTTTTTTCCAAGGAGGAAGATGTTTTTGTTAAAAACCAGTTATAACAATGTAAGGTTCACTATTTCTTCAGTGTTGTTTCATTTATTAATGTTCAGTGTAATTGTAGATCTTACCTTAAAAATGAGAATTAAAGATAAATTTTCATCGACTTAAGTAATTCTTGAAAACAAATCAGATTTTTTTTAATAAGAATTGTATAAACATAGATCAATTGAATTACATCCCATTTAATTGTAAGTTAAAAGAACATTATTGAAAAATTGAGTTTCATATTTTAATTCGACCGACATTCAAGGAAAAAAAACTAGCACTAAACTGAAAGTTTATTAAAAATCCAAATGTTAATATACTTTGTTAAAAACTATAAAAAACACGACATTCCGAAATAGATTCAAATATTTATTGTAAAGTGTATCTAGATGATCCCTTAGACACATTTGAAAATTTTAAAGAAAAATTTAAATACACAGAGAATATTAAAAATACATAGACTGCAAAAAATTTCTTTTGAAAGAAAATGCACCTGAAACACATTATTAAATGATATTTTCATTACTATTTTTTTAAGAAGCGATATACTTTCTGTCTAGTATATTGGAATATATTAATTAGTAAGATAACAAGTTAATAATATGAAAACAAAAATTCATATTTTTGATAATTGTGGCTCAAATTCACCAGAAAATACGCTACATGAATGCAATAATTTCCAACTTAATTGGAAGTTTTAAAGTACTCGTTTTTCCCCCCAGAAGACAAAATAGTTTACAATTTTACTTTACTGAAAACGACCTATTTTCTATTTCTATAATATTACTTCAAAACAATTTTGCGCGATTCAAATATACGCATATGCTTGAAAAATGCATTTAAATGTGATGAAAATATGTAAAGTTCAGTACTTTGTATATAATGATTCATGAAATCGTTATTATATTCATGTTAACTCTGTCTTTCACTGCAACAGCAAATTAAATAGAAAATTTAATTGACTGGAATTAATTGTTTGAACATTCTAAAACAGAGCTTTTTAATAGGAAATGTACAGATGATATATGAATTCAATGACTTCCCATATAATTTCAAGCTTTTATTTCCTCACAATTTGTTTCTCGATTTTCGTTCAGTTCAAAACTTTTACATTTTACAGACATGGAACTATTTCCTCTTTGTGTTTTCTTTATATACGTTCTGTCCAATTTAGAGATTACTAGGTTTTAATTCAATTGAAGGTCATGAAATCCAATTAACGATTCGTTTTAAATTAATTATGAGAATGAAAAACAGAACATGCTCTCAGTCTTTAACCAGATAAGTAGTAATCCGTAATCAAAATGGGTCATAAATGAATTCATCTGACAAAAGAACAGCTTTATTATATTAATTAAACTAGAAACGTAATTGAGTAATTTTGTGACTGGAGCAATATTTATTTGCAGCCTTTAATGAAATAAATTATCGTAGAATGTAAATCTAATCAAAAATAAAAGTGTAACATAGAGTAATGGCACCAAAGTTCGACAGTGTATCAGTATTTGACAGTTCGAAAATTTTAAGAAAATGATGAGAGTTTTTGAACCTTTTGAAGTTTTGATGACAATTTCTATTCCTTCTATATGAAAATAAAGGATTCCTTACATTGATGTGTCAAAATTGAAGTAGTACGAGAAATAGATAAGTCATCAATCCTTATCAGTCAATTGAAAGTCTTTCCAACAACGTGTTAAAGCTAAGCAAGCTTAGTTGAATTTGGAATTTTTCAGTCATAAAATTAACGGTAATAATACAAGCATTCATTGTTTGTCATTCGGGGGCAAATTTCACAAAAATTGGGTGCTTACCGAATTGGGTACCAATCGAATACAGAGTTTTAAAACTGAATACGTGTAATATTTGAGGTAAGAGAGGTTATATCGACAACTAAATCACATTTATCATAATGTTTTTCAGTATTCCACATGGTGATGTCGTTATACAATCCATATATTTTTAAACATAAAAAGGATTCTCTCAGATATTGCCCATTCGATATATAACAGCGTTATTACACGGGATAATTTGAAGCGACAAAAATTACCACGATCCGTCAGTTTTCGAAGCATTTCATTGGCTGGTCCGGGCAAGGCTTTTCTCTCGTCAGTTTTCCATGCATTTGATTGGGTGTTCCACGGGATATGTGTCCCTTTCTTACTACATGCCACGAATTGCTCCGACAAATTCAAATCCAACCAAGTCGGAGGCTTACCATATGGCTTAAGTATTACAAGCCCTGCTCGGCAGAACTCGCTCATGGCAGGTTTATCAAATATATATATATATATATATATATATAAATATATACAATATATATATATATATACAAATGAGGCCATTATGCTTTTACATAATTACAGAAAAATATCATATTCTTTAGCAATCCAAAGTTCTACTAATCTTCAAATTGATCTTCAACTGCTATGTTTTGAAAAATAAGTTGGGTTTTTTTCTAAAATCATAATACACTCTATTATGTTCTGTTGTAAATTTGCTCTTTTTAGAACATAGCTAAACTAATTGTGTAGAGGCATGGACACAGGTTTCTTTATATGGTATGTTGATGTGAAAGTGGACTCTAATATATTAGTGAAGAGATGTGCCCCTAAGGCCACATGCGCAGAGACTTGAAGGTGATTTTCCAAACTTATGCAAGTAGGATATAAAAGGACCGTGATTTGTTGTGAAAAGGTATAAATTTCTGTGATGCAGTATTATGTCTTCTTTTATTTTGGAAATAATTGACACGTATACCGACCAGTCTTTGCATTATCCCATTAACTTTGCCATTTTGTGAGAATTTCTTGTTTCATTAATATCTTTAAGTGAGAATGAAGAAATGAATGAAATTTTATGTCGCTTAAAGCAGTTGTTTCTTTCGATAAACTATCGGCTAATTCGTTACCTCTTATTTTTGCATGACTTTTCACCCATCGGAAGTAAATAATTTTTGGAGTTTGTTGTAGTTGCTGAATAATTTGAATTATGATTTGGTTCTTTGAATTTATGCCTTCAAGCGCAATTAGACTGGAAATAATATCTGTATAGATTGCAAAACTATTATAGGTTGTTGAATTTGCCTTGTTTATTGAGTCATGTAATGCCAATAACTCTGCTTGATAAACCGAGTTTCCGTTGTTGATCCTTATTTTGTTTGTATGTTGAACTATGTTTTATTTTTGGGCGCGAAATGCAAATGCTGTCTTTGAATCAATATTGGAGCCGTCTGTATAGATTTGGATCTCACTCATGTCCTGTTGGTCCTCCAGTTTAAATAGATATTCTTTATGGAGTATTATCCATTTTGTTAATACTTTTGATTGGTACATAGTTGGGTCATAGTTATTTGTTGGAATATTAAGTCTCAAGACTTTTCCATGTATTGTTTCTTTTTCTAATTGTAACGACACAGGCGGAATACCCGTGAGTGGACAGAGGTCTGAAGTTGCCGTTTTGCGATATGCTTTTGAAATTTGTAAGAGACATAATGCCTCTATATATGATAAAAGGCGGAGTCCATGTGCTTTTTGTAATACTCAATCTACGTAGACGACGATTTCTAAAAAGACCACCAATATTTAAATTGCTCCAACAATAAAAAATTACTTGTTTTTCTAGCAGGGAAGTAGCGGCAACTTTGACGCCTCGTGCACTAGCACTATAATGCTCCTACTACGGGGAGTATAGGACGATCGAAAACGGGATTGATGAACACCATCTTATTTTATGAATATTCTGGCAAATGTATTTCATTCTTTGTTGCTGAAGAAGAGCGTTCTTCTTCCTAATTTTGTTAAAATAAAAGGTAAAACTTTGTAAAAAATTCTTGTTTCACATTTGCTTATAGTTTTAAGATTTTTTTTTATTGTTTTAATGTTGCTCATTCCTTATCTGAACCCAGTTTTGAAACTTTCAACTATTGGCTCTTTCACTTGTGCCCAACTGCCTTCGAAAACTGTCAAAAATTTTGGAAAAATTCGATTTTTTCGTCTCCAAATCAATATTTTTGGGTTCTTCTGGAGTATCCTGTTAATGGAAATTCGGGTTAATAAGATGAAAGAAAATAATACACACTATTTCAAACATTCATGAAATTTTTATTGAGTGCTTAACCAATTGAACACTGCTGCGTTTATACCACAGAGAAAGGAGATTTAAACAGAGAATCAACTCTCATACACCGCAATGGTAACTTCTTTAACATGGGATTACACATAGACAGTGGCGATAGCTGCGGATGACGCAGAAACTACGGCCATAACAGAAGCGAGGTTTCTAATAACGGCTATATATCGCTTTCTTGGCGACAAATGAGGGAAGGGGGAAAAGTTTTTTTAATCTCATTTTTGATATCATTTAACATCGTACAATCCGCAATTATTATTTTTCAATTGCAGGCCTATTTATAAGCACATAAAATTCTTCGAATGTTCCAGAAATTAGAATCATTAAATTAAACATGGTTTTAAAAAATGATATTGTAAAATTCTGGTGAAGTGCTTATTCTTTTAATTTTTTAAATAAACAGGTATATCAGCAACGAATAAATTAAAGTGGAAAGTAAAAATAAACGCTTTTTAAAATTGCAAAAAATATGAAAAGATGTTTATATTTCCCGAACAGATGCAAAAACATTTTCAAATATTTTAAGCAATTAATTTCTAAATTTTATTAAATTTATCGGCAAAATTTTAAAACTATTGGTAATCCATATCGAAAATTTAGCATTCTTAATTTTACGTCTAAATCCATTATGCAAAAGTTCCATTTTCATTTCAGATAAAAATGAAATTTGAAAAATGGTCTGCATCCCCATAGGAAAACATTATAACCTAAAAAAAATGTTGTATATTTTCCGAACGAATGAACCAAATTTAACCAAAAACTATACAGCTAATTCCAGATACCTCGCCAACATACCTACTAAAAATCAACCTAATCGGACCTTTTTCACGGAAAACAAAAACTTTTCCGTCTCCACAGTGAGTCTTAACATGACGTTTCGGCAAAAATCTGTCAACACTGAATATATATAAAATATTTCAAACATTACAAAACTTGAAAAACAAGAACAAAAATAACACATGAAAATAAATCATAACTTACATTTTGAAGAATTATAATGACCTATTTGATCTTCAAAGAGTAATTTTAATAATAAATATTAATCAAGATTAAAAAATCACATAGCGAACGCCGAAAATTTGTACTTGTGCAAATGACAACAGCAAAAGGAGTCAAGCAGAATAGAGTTACAATTAAACGGAAATCACGAAAAAAATCGCCAAAGCTATGATTTAGTTTTTAAGTCATCCGCTGCAGTCGCTCTTTTCAGGCGAAGTTGGATCTCTGTCTAAATCTCCTTACTCTGTGGTTTATACTAAATAAAATAGGAAAAATCTGGGTATTAAAGAAACGTTTCCATAATTGAATAAAAAGTGTAGATGAGAACTCCAAGATTTTTCGGAGTTTCCACGTTTGTATTTCTTCGTGCTTTTTTTGTTTATCATATTTTTCAACACACGGCGCAGCACAGCATTAGAACCAATAAAGTGATTATCAAAACATTAGTTGGGATTGAAAAATAGTTGTTTTCCGGGGACATGAACCTATTTAATGTAAAAAAATTAATTGTAATTTTTTTCTTTTCCTCGACATTTTAAAATTGGAAAAAATGGTCGATTTTCAAACAATCGCCATTTGGTTTCCTGTGGGTTTATTTAAATGAAAATAAGTTCATGGACCCACAAATTTAACTGGCCTTCATAATCTTTGTCATTTTTGAATTTCCAATAAATCTACAAGGCACAAACCTGGAAGGATATCATCACAGGTTTTTATATTTTTTTCACACAAAAATTAATAAAATAGTTTAAATGTACTTGTTTAAAGGAATTTCTCCTTTAAAAAATCCTCATAATTTAATAAAATGTCAACTCTGGATTTAAATATAAGTTCTTGTTTTTTTTTCCGGGAGGAAAGCATCTCTTTTTAAAAATCAATTTTAGCAATCTAAAATTCACTAAATTATTCCCTGTACTTTTATGAAAATTTTTAATATTTTGTGCAAATTTACCATCCTTAAAAATGGCCTTAAACTGTAAAATGAAAGCAACTCAAATTAACTATTAAATAATTCTACAATATAATTTTCTAATATGAAATATATATGCACAATTGAAATGAATGGCGTGCCATTTAATTACAAGTTTTATTTCATCACCACTTGTTTCTTGAGAGACATTGAATTCCAAATAATTTACAGTTCATGACGACTGAAACAATTTTCTCACAGTGTTCTCTTCATATATATGTTGCTTAATTTCGATATAACTAAGTTTCAATTCAATTCACTATCATAAAATACGATTAGTTTTTTTTTCTTTGTTTAATTAAGAAAATTAAAAAACAGAACATGCTCTTACACATTAACTAGATAAATAATTGTACTCAAAATGGCGGATAAATTAATTCACCTAAAATAACAACATATTAATTAAATAAGAAATGGGATTGAATTATTTTGTCACTGGAGCAATTTTTATTTGCAGCCTTTAATGAAATAAATTCTTCTAAAATGTAAAATAATTCAAAAAGGAAAGTGAGTGATAAATACATTAGAAAATATAGGGAGTTAAAGACATTTTCCTTTAATTTAGAGAAAAAAAAGTAGAGCGACAATTTTCAGACACTGAGATTTTGACGAATTTCCGGAATTAAAATTTCTCATAATTTAGTTATATTTCAATTGTATATTTATGTATAAATACTTGTATTTTATTCTCGGGAAGTAGGCTGTTAAAAACTCTTGTTAGAAATTGTTTTTAACAATGTAAAGCTCTCTAAATTATTCCACGTTGTTTTATGAAAGTTTATTAATATTCTGTGCAAATTTACCTTCCTGAAAATTGTAAATAAAAAGTAAAATGTTATCGACTTAAATTAACTATTAGAGCATTCTACAACAGAATTTTGTAATATGAAATATATCCGCACAAATTAATTAAATAACGTGCCATTTAATTACAAGTTTTAATTTCCTCACCACTTGTTTCTCAAGAATCCTTGAATTCCAAATCTTTTACAGTTCATGACGATTGAGTAATTTTCTCATGGTGTTTCTTCTTTATATACATGCTGCTCAATTTAGAGTTAACTAAGTTTTAATTTAATTCAATATCATAAAATCCGATTAGCTTATCTTATTTTTTTAACTAAGATAATGAAAAATAGAATATGCTCTCAGCCATTTATCAGATAAATAATTACCTGTACTTAAAATGGTGAATAAATTAATTCGCCTAGAAGAACAACTTTTTTATATTAATTAAACAAGAATCGTGATTGAATTATTTTGTCACTGAAGCAATTTTTATTTTCAGCCTTTAATGAAATAAATTGTTTTAAAATTAATCAAAAAGAAAAGTGGGAGATAAATATATTAGAAAAAATTACAAAGTTTCTTATAATTTAGATAAAAGAGTAGAGAAACAATTGTCAGAGGATAGCTTGACGAATTTATTGAGTTAGTAAAATCCTCATAATTTAGTAAAACCCTAAGTATGTTTTTAGATAGAATTATTTCTCTCTTTTTTTTCTTTTTTTTTTACAAGGAGGAAGATTTTTTTAAAAAAACCAGTTATAACAATGTAAGGTTCACTATTTCTTCAATGTTGTTTCATTTATTAATGTTCAGTGTAATTGTAGATTTTACCTTAAAAATGAAAATTAAAGATACATTTTCATCGACTTAAATAATTTTTGAAAACAAATCAAATTTTTTTATATAAGAATTATATAAACATAGATCAATTGAATTACGTCCCATTTAATTGCAAGTTTAATTTTCTCACCATTTGTTTTTTGAGATTCATAGAATTCAAAACTTTTTTGCACTACATAGCCATTGGACAATTTCCTCTTTGTGGCATGTTGTTCAATTTAGAAATTATTGCGTTTTAATTCGACTCAAAGTCATGAAATCTGGTAAAGTTTCAATTTGATAAAACATAAAAGTGAAAAGCAGAACATGCTTTTCAATTGTACTCAAAGAGTCGTATAAATTTATACATCTGTAAAAACACCAGTTTTATTAAAATAATTAAGATATGGGGTTGAGTTACTTTGTCACTGAAGTGGTTTTTATTGGTAGTCTTCAATGAAAAAAAAAATACATAGAATGTAAAATTAATCAAAAATAAAAGTTTGATTTAAATCGGATAGAAGGGAAGAGAATAGACAAAGTAAAATCTGCAGTAATTTATTTAAAGAAAAAAAGGTTGCATAACTTAGTGAAATCTCAACTACTTCATTTTTAGGTATAGTTTTTTTTCTTTAGAGGGAAGGTACAAAATCGAATACTACAATGCATAAACTTTGCTGATTATTTCTATGCCATGGGTGGGGAACCTATGACACGCGTGTCCAAGGTGGTACGCTCGAAACTTTCTGTAGCAGGCGAGAAAATTTAAATTTGAAAAACTTTATATAGATAAATTCCATTTTTTTCGTTGTAATAAATAAAATTTTATTTAAGATATACAAATTAAGAAAAAGTTTACAATTACCTTTTTATAAATTAACACATTTAAAAAAAAAACAAAAAAAACAATGGCACTCCGGGAGTGCCGACAGAAGTGAAAACTTGAACAATTACGTGTGTATTTTTTGAATCGTCAGGAAACGTTTTATTGTGCAGGAAATACTTTTAAATCAAGTGGGGTTTTTTATTCATTATTATAAACTACTACTACAAAAATTATATTACAATTTTCATTTAATGCACTATTGTACATGAAAAATAATGCATATTGTTTTACATACAAAAATTGCAATCTATTGCTTAAAACGTAAATTTACAAATACATGAAATATGAAATTTAATTAATTGGTATTCTTTGAAATGAATACCAATGAAACTTATGAATTTTTATCCACAATTTAAACAACTCTCAATACATTCATCATTTCTTCCATGAGATGTAGTTTCATATCTTTTGTAATAACATTTATCTGCAAAAGACGGTTCCCGCTTCCTATCACTCCAAAAATGATTACTTCTTTGCTGCCTGTCTTGTTTACGGTATTCGTGAACATTATGCTTTTTTCTATCTTCATACTGCGCGTATTGTTTGCGGTATCTATAATTTCTATCAACAAACTTTTCTTTTCTATAAAATGATTTCACTTCATTTCCGTATCAGTAACCACGTTTCTTAAAACTTTCGTGAAATATTTCATTATTTTCATTTTTTCTTTTTATATTACTTCCGTCTATTTCTTTTCTCGCTATTGTTAAATTATATTATTTTCCGTGTTTTGTTATTTCATTTTCATCTTTTGATTTGGTCTCACGAGTTGAGTCACTTTTATCTGTTTTCACCGCACGTGCTAAATTTATCTTGAAATTATTTTCTGAATTATTTTTATTCATAATACCAATCATTTCGTTTTCTGCACGTGAACTATTTCCTTTTGATACTTTCGCTTCATTGTATGAATTGGCAACATAATTTAATTTTTTTATCGGAATTATTTACAACTTTAAGGCAACCTACTTGAAAAGTATTGCGCTCTCCAACAATTTTAATTCCCTCTTCATCTATCGCCAACTTTAGTTTGCTGATCACGTCTTGCCCTATTACAATATCGTATGCGAGAGATTTTAATACATAAAATTTCGTTGATATAAGAAACCCATCGACACGTATTTCATACACAAAATATCCAATTAGATTTACAGTTTCTCCCCCAATGTCAGTTAATAAGATATCAAAAGAAGACAAATTTGGCGACCCAATATTGACATAACATTCGTAACTGAATAAAAAAATATAGCTGTCTGTATCAAACAATAGATTTGCTTCTTTGCCTTTGATATTAATTATTTTACCCATTCCATTAGGTTTAGACTTATTTCTGATTCGAAATGTAGCAATGTTAGCTTTTTCCTGTACATCGGCATTAGGATTGTGATTTTGGCAATTATAATTTCGATAGTTTTCGGTAGAATCTTGACTGAACTCATTAGTTTGACCGTTATTGCTATTATTACACTGAGACGCTATGTGGCCTTGAGAGTTACATCTATCTAAAACACCTAATTTGAGATTTATTTCTTTTGTTTTGGTATTGGGTATGAAAGAAAGATTGTGAATTTTCATTTTTACTTACTTCGGGTTTTCTATCTTCAAAGTGGGGTGAAATTCTATTCATGGTTTTAACGTTACGTCTCGCCTCATCATAATCGTCTAATTTATTTACTAATACGTCTACATTTTTAATTTTTGGAAGATCATCAATAAAATGTGCTTTCATTTCTATAGGTAACCTTTTCTTAATTTGATCTACTACTATTAATTCTTTTAAGGATTCAAAATCAGATACTTTAAGACCGCTAATCCATTCTTCCAAATAATTTCTTAATTCAAATGCTAAATCGCACCAAGTGGCTGAAGATTCTTTTTATGTGACATTAATTTCTGCCTAAATTCTTCTGGCGTCATTTTTAAGCGTTTAAGAAGTAAATCTTTTACGTAATCGTAATAGTTCGCCAATGTTTCTGGGTCTCTAGCTATAATATTGGCGATTTCTAACGGAATTAAACTTAACAAATGTGTAACCCAATTTTCTTTTATTATATTCATTCGAGAAATTTGTCTTTCAAATAATGCTAAATAGAGACTAATATCACTTTTGCTGTCAAAGTGAGATATTAATTTAAGCAAATCTGGTTGCTTACTTGAACGAGCTATTGCAGAATCGTCGCCAAATATACAGAGGTGTCGGTAACAGTAACGGTAACGGTGTCGCGAGTTCAATGGTTTTTTCCCATCTCAAAAAAGGCCCCAGTTATTGCAGAATCGTCGCCAAATATACAGAGGTGTCGGTAACAGTAACGGTAACGGTGTCGCGAATTCAATGTTTTTTTCCCATCTCAAAAAATGCCCAACGCGTCTAAAGAAGTTTTCACTTCAAAAAAAAAACTTTCTTTTCTGTGATGCTATGTAAAATTTTCGACAAGTAACTACTTCACGTTTCAGTATGAATTTTAAAAGTTTTATTTTTTTTTCAAATGAATTTCATAAGACAGTTACTGCAATAAAATGACAAGTGGATCCAATTTTGCTATGTATATTACTTGAGCAAGATATAAAACTTTCTCTACCAGACGTACAACAACAAAAATATTATTATAACTTATTAATATATTTTTTATGCAACTTGGATTAATATAATATGTGGTGTTTCAATGATAAGTTAAAAACTACTAAAATAAAAATTTATATATTTTTTGACCTTCTACATTACGTTCCATTTAAATGTATCATAGTTTCCAATAAAAAATCAACAAATTAATGGCTCATTCCAATTTACGGAAAAATCGCATTTTGATATAGTCATGCAATGCATGAAAGCCACTGATTCTATTAACCAATGTTTCGTACAAGCAACATATGTTGAAATATATTTTATGTAAATCCTCGGCGTGTTACAATGTTGATAGGTTTTGTTTGTTAATTTTTGGCACGCTAAAAAGGATCCCTCTGCTTGTTCTATGTCGTTCATGGAAACTGACTCGTATTCAAGTAAAATTTATTTTATTTTGTCACTGCAAATGAAATGCAAAGTTTTATCGACATAAATTAATTTATCTATATTTTTTACTTTCTCCTATATATAATAACAGAAAGTATTGTAATCGGCATTTTTTTCCACTTCCGGTTTTTCGACGGATTTACACTTTTTAGAGGTCCAGAGATACCGAAAAACATGTTTATACAAAATGTACGTCTGTCTGTGTGTTTGTGTGTCTGTCCTCATTGTATCATCGAAAAGTGTATGAAGTTATGCATAGAATAGAACCAATTTTTTTTATAGGTTTGTGACTATGGCCAGTAGGTCCTTCTTGATTTTGGAGACATTCGGCCAGAAGGAGGCACTGCAATAGCGATTTTTGTGTCATTTTCATTATTGGACCATCGAAAAGTGTGTGAAATTACGCGTAGAACTGAACCAATTTTTATAGGTTTGTGAATATGGCCAGTATTTTCTTCTTGAATTTGGAGATATTCCGCCGGATGGGGGCCTGTAATAGAGATTTGTGTACTATTTTCATTATTGTACAATCGAAAAGTGCATGAAGTTATGCGTAGAATTGAACCAATTATTTTATAGGTTTGTGACTATGTCCAGAAAGTCTTTCTTCAATTTGTAGATATTTCGTCGGAAGGGGGTACAGTAATGGCAATTTTTGTGCCATTTTTATTGTGATAGCGAATTTTGAAGCATGTATGAGATAGAAGAAAGTTTTGGATTGGCACATCCGACTAGTTATCTATTACATCTATTTTTTTAATAAAAATAAAATAATCTTTTAAGAAACACTCTTTTATAAGCATTTGATTTTTATCTTGAAAATCACGCCTGATTTCATGACTTCAATTCCTATTTTTTCCCCAAAATGTCCGTTAGAATACATTAATTTGGCGTGGGTATCGAATTTGATTAGGAAACATTCACGGCTTGTTTACGCATGGTGGAAAGCGCAAGCTAGTAAATTTATTAATATATATGTATAAATTTTGTTCTGTTTCCTTTTTTAAGATAGAGCAACAAGAAAAAAAATGAAACGTCATATAAACATTATTTAACTAGTCGAATGTTCCAATCCCAAAACTTTCTTCTATCTCATACATGTAAATACTTCAAAATTCGCCAAAATTCACACCGCCAAAATAATAACATTTTTCGTCATTCTCTTGTACGTCAGCTGCTTGCGAATCGTCGGATTACCTGGATGCGAACAGTAGCCAAGTTGACTTCATTTATGAAAAGGTATTTTTGTCGCCAAATTTGGCTATATTTCGCCAATTATCGCCAAGTTTGGGGAGAATTTGACGTGCGTTGGCGAATATAAATAGATAGTGTTAAGCATATACGATTTGTTACAACAATGAAATAAAAATTGCCGAAACCATGTTCATTAAAACTCATAAATTAAACCCGTTTATGGGGGAATTCTGCTGTCTTGTTACAAAATGTCAGCCACCCTAAAATTTAAAACTGCTATATCTCAGCCACTTTTTAAGATAGAGGAAAAACGAAAATTGCTCTGGAATCCTTGGAACAAGGCCGAACATTTAATGAAATAAACTTATAAGATTTCAATTTTTTTAGTACACCTTTTTGAATTTGAAATCTTAAAGTGGATATCACAGCGCCCCCTTTCGAAGAAATATCGCCAAATTCAACTGGGACCTACAGGCCATATTAGTCAGAAGCATATACATAAAATTTGGTTTAATTCTCTGCATAACTTCGTACACTTTTCGATGATACAATAATAAAAATGGCACAAAAAGCGCTATCGCAGCGCCCCTTTTCTGCGAAATATCCCCAAATTCAAGGAGAACCTGTTGGCCTTAGTCACATACCCATAAACCAAATTTGGTTCAATTCTACACTTTTCGATGATACAGTGAGAACGGACGGACAGACATTTTGTAAAAACATGTGTTTTGGAATCTCTGACCCATAAAACGTGTAAATCCGTCGAAAACCGGAAGTCGAAAAAAAATTTCGATTACAATACTTTCTTCTATTTTAGATAGAAGAAAGTAAAAATGAAACATTATTTTATTTTTGGTATTTACCAATTGATTTCTCAACGTATATAATCATTATTTAATTAATATAAAACTATTAGATGATTAAAGAGTATTCTTTTAATGTATATATTACACTCTTTATTTTTTATTTCTATTTTCTACATTTTATGGTTTTCATTGGAGTTTCACAATCAGTTGTCCTTTTTGGTCGAGCATGGTTTGCCGTATCATTAAGTCCATTGTTGTTTTATTTCGTATGCAATTGTAACCCTAGAGAATATTTGACGATTAATCACCTGTGGCCGTCTAACGGTGTAAAATACCTTTAAATTAATGTATTCATTTAGAATTAAGCCCTAAAAATATTAAAATGTTGTATTATCATCGGAAACACACTTAGGAACATAATTAGTGTAATTCTAGCATATCAATAAATGAGTAAAAATCGATTAACAAATTGCATGAACCAAGTTGAGTTAAATAAAAGAGTGTACAAAAAGAACTTTTTGCTAGAAAACGTATAGCATGACTGAATGTCTTCACTTTAAATTGAAAGTTTCAATTTCCTCACTATTTACCTCCCATGCATCATTGAATTGAAAACTCTTAAATTTTATAGCCCTTAAACAATTTCCTCTTTATGCTTTTCTGATACATGCCATTTAGATGTTGTCAAACTTTAATTCCATTCCACATCATAAAATCCGATGTTTTTTCATTTTAATTCAACTAAGAGAAACCAAAACAGAACATATTTTTGGTCAGATAAATAGTAACCCGTACTTAAAATGGAGTATAAATTTATTCACGTGAAATAGGAAAATCTCTATTAAATTGAATAAGCAAGAAGTGGGATTGAGTTATCTTCTCATTGAAGCAAGTTTTATTTGCGACAAGAGCTATTTCTTACACTACGGACTTTTCTGACAGAAATCTATGTTCCACTTTTGGACTATGCACTAAACCCGGTTTCTTTCTTTTGTCGCTCATACATCACTTCTAAATATTTCATCATTTAAAATTTTACTTGATCGAATATGCAAAAAATGCACTTTCGAATGGAATTATTTGAAAACTGTACCTCGATTTAGTGGGGTGTTTTATTTAATTTTCAAGGTTGATTTTTTTTTTCATCTCAACAGTGAACGGTTTGATAGAATAATGTAAAAGAACTATTTCAGACGAGTAGTAATATTTCCATCTGCGCTTAAACGTGCCTAGTCTGGGACTGGAAACCAGAACCTTTGGCTTCAATTGCCAATGCTCTTCCAATTAAGCTATCTGGATAGCATCCCAGCTAACACAATATTCGCTGAGAACGGGAAGTCGTCCAGATAGCTCAACTGGATGAGCATTGACAACTAAAGGCAAAAGTTCTGGGTTCCAGTCCCAGACTGGGCGCAGATTCAGTCAGATGGAAAAATTACTACTCGTATGAATTATTTACCAATCAGATGATTGTGTTAAAAATAATTACAACAAATTCAGAGTTATCACAATTAGCAATTGATTGGACAGAGAAAACAAAAAGGATGAAAATCGGATTAAACATTCGATGAGATTAACCATAAGATACTGAAAATTGTCGCTAAACTAAAATATCTCAACGAAAAGACAGATTTTCATTTTATATCGAACTATGAATTAATCCCATGTTAGGCTAAATTGGTTTTATGATTTTTTAGAATATTATTTAGACTATTAGCATTGCTCTTTTAAAAACGGTATGTGTTATTAAAAAAAAAATACTTGGTTAATCTTGGATTGAAGAATTCCTGTTTTTTGTCTTCAGTGAAACAAGTTATTCTAGAATCTAAAATGTGCAATAAATAGCTGTGCAATAAATAGGATAAACGATAACTGAATAGACAATGTAACTATAAAAATTTAAGGAATTTTAAAACAAAATTCTCATTAATTTAATGAAATCTGAACCACTTTGTTTTTAGACATACGATTTTTTTATGTTGAAAGAACACTGTTATAAAAACGTTTGATATACGGAATATATAATTAAACCGTAATATAATACCTAAATAATTAACCTGCCATTTATTACAAGAGAGACGAGACGAAACCAAAATACGAGAAAGATCATAAAACAAAATGTATTGGGAACTGGAATGTTACATATGTACAACCAATTGATCTATTTCAATTGATTAAAATTAGTCAATTCGTTTTAGAGTTATTACACATTTATTAGCCTTTCGGCTACATAGATGGGTTTAGTGAAAAATTAGTAAAAAGCATTTTTTTTCCATCTTTGACATGCGGACTAAAGAAAGAAATAATAAAGAAAGGTGTCTAAGTCATTACAATATATATTTTTTCTTTCTATTTTATATGAATAATGTAATTTATTAATATACTCATTATAAATCAGTAGTTCATTTGTATTTTGATTATTCTGTATATTTACGTGTGGGTCCGAAATGTACCAGATAGGCAATGCTTGCACATTCTTTTTTTTTCGGTATCTGGAAAGTTAAGTGAATTATATTTTCATACCATAAATAATGTAATCGGATTATATCTTCTTTCATTTAAATAAAGAATCCATAAAATGTCACTGTAAAATTAAATCGAAAATATTCCACATTGAAAATGTCATCAACTCCTGCTGATCAAATAAACTCAAAGACATAAATCAAATTAAATAGCTTGAAAAACTACAAAGATAATCGTAGAGGTAATGCAGTAAATGTAACAGCTGAAACAATATTCAGGAATTTAAAAAAGGTTTTATTTCAAACTGTCACAAAAATATTACGCTTTTAATATGTCAATATGAAATATCTAAAATTTTAATAACACCGAGAAGAACATTAATCCATTTATCAGAATGAATGTATTCGGAGCCATTTTTCGAAACCATTTAATGGCATGTGAAATCATCAGTTACGTCTGTAATAAAAGTAATTTCATTTCTTCTATTTCTGCTGCAATAAAAGATAACTGGAAATCGAAATCAATGTTTTTATTTCTTCTAAAGATTATTCCAATTTAACTCACGTTTTTGAAGATTTTGGTTTATAGCTTGTTTTTAAAATATTCTAATGGAGATAAAAACATTTATGACTTTGACATCGTCATGGGAAAGAGGTAAAGAGTGGGATAGTGGCAGCAGTCGGATAACACTAATTTTGTTTAAAATAAACATTATATTTTATGCTTGTACACCGTATACAGTTGTACTTATAAACTTATTAACGATGTTCTTAAATCCAAACTGGCTAATTTATGACAGATCTTTTAATTAGTTTTTGTTCGTAAACGCATAAAATTGGCAGGTCTTCTTATTCAGAAACTTTGTAATCGAAACACGTTTTCCATTTTTAGGTAAATGCAAAATATCTTTCAGAAAATACAGTCAAAGTCGGTGATTTGAACCGAATTTCTGAAGCCGCGGCACAAGAAAGGTTGAAAAACGTGTCGTCACGCTACACGACTAGCTTATAACTCGATAAGTAATTAATTTATCGAAAAATGGAAAACTAATCTCGATGTAGAATCGCTTCAATAGTCATGCCTGCCAATTTTATGCTTTTACGTTTAAAAATGAGTCAGAAAATTTATCAGAAAGTTGCGCATTGTTGAGCAGAACAACCTTAATGCATTTTACAAATTTTACAGTCGCAATTTTAAAAGCATTTGTAGTTTAAAAGTCTCATTTTTACAGATCAAACGTAAATACCGGGTGTCCCAAAAATAACCAGCCTATTTAGAAAATAGATTTTTTTTTTTTAAAAAGGCAAGCGATAGAAATGCATCGCTTGCTGTGATGCACTTGGAAAAACGGAAAATTTTGAGACTGAATAATAATAAAGTAATATGAATTAAAAAAGAATAACAGAAATAAAGTAATATAAATTTTAAATTAAACCCGTCCTTTTTGGGACACAAGGTATTAGGTTCTATTATGAAACTTATTTGACACTTATGAATTTTGTAAAACAAAAGCAATGTATTGTACATTCATTCCATATCTCGTATATTTACAAATCACTAATTAAGTTAAGCCTAAAAGCAGCATAAATGTAGCATTCAGTATAACAAGTCATATATACTGAATACACTACCTGGGGGGGGGGGGATATGAATGAGGCATTGAGAGCGGGTATGCGACGTGTGCCATTTCTGTCTTCTGTGTTCCCGAGCAGCTACAAATATTTAATTTCCTAATTTTACCTTTTTTTGTAGCATTGGGAATTTTTTGTAATACTTATTTCGTAATAAATGTCAAAATCAATTTCAAAAAAGTCTTTTCGTACTGTACTGGAAAAAAAAGGTAGCTTCCTATTTCTTGATTTTAAGATTTTAACTAATTTTACTCGAAAAGACGAGGCTGAAATGCGAGGAACCCGATTATAGAAGATTCATTCCCAGTTTTCGTCAATACTGAATTTGAATGATAATTTCGCCAAATTAGTCAGCTGTAGCCAATTTGGCTGCATTTATGGCGTCCTATTTTTGTTGCAAAATTTAGTTATATTTCGGGAAATATCGCTATGCTTGGCGAGAGTTTAACGCTGGCAGATATCAGTATGTAGTTTTAAGCATATGAGAGTTGGAACAATGGTTAGAATAATGGAAGAAAATTTGCAACAAACCACGTTGAATAAAACTCATAAATTAAACCCGCTTATAGAGGAATCCATGATTTGTTGTCTTGTTTTAAAATGTCAGTCATCCTAGAATTTCAAACTGCTATATCTCAGCCATGATAGAGTTTGAAAGAAAATGGTCCGGAATCCTTGTATAGAAATTGAATATCTTTTTTGTAACACTTGTACATCTCTTTGAATTTGAAATCTTTAATCTTTAAGTAGCCGACATTTTTTAAACAAGACAGCGCATGTAGCTGGCCAACGACCTTAGTCGAGACCAGTCCTGTATATATGCTCACTCAAATCGGTTCATTAATACGAGTACTATTGCATGCGAGAAAATCAGATATATATATACATATATATATATATATATATATATATAGATATATATATATATATATATATATATATATATATATATATAGAGAGAGAGAGAGAGAGAGAGAGAGATATATATATAGATATAGATAGATATAGATATAGATATATAAATCACCATTTGAACGAAGTGCGGTTTTGGGATCTAGGGGGTTATGATCTGTGAAAATATATCGAAATTTTCCAGAATTGCTTTTTTTCCGGTCGACTGCAATAGGTAACTTCTTACTTTTTGTAATAAAAAATACCTACAGTTTTAAAAACTTACTTTTGATGTATAAAAAAGAGATGTTTCAAATACAAATGTTCTTAACACTGTAGCTGTAATTTTTTATAGCAATTATAGTAATAAATAAAACCAAATCACACTTCCCATTTAACTGTAAATTAGATATGTGAAAGTATATTCGTTAAAATGTAAATTCTTCATAGTTATCCTCTGCTTTCCCTATATGTCCCACTCCTCCGACCCATGAGAGAGGCATCAAACAAAATTTGTTTCACAACTTTCTTCATGTTGAACAACACAGAGAAGAACATTAATTCATTTATCAGAATGTATTCCAAGACTATTTAAGTTCTCTTTCATGCTGAACAATACTGAGAAAAACGTCAATCTATTTATCAGAATGTATTCCGAGTCATTCATCAATGCCCTTTAATAAGTCATGTGAAATTATCAGTTACTTTTGTGATAAAAATAATTTCATTACTTCTGCGATGAAAGTTAAATGGAAAAGTCGAAATCTATGTTTTTATTGTTTCCATATATTATTTTATTTAAATTCCTACTTTTGAGCATTTAAGTTAAAAGCTTGTTTACAAAACTTTAAAATACAGATAAAAAACATTTATGAACCTTATGTTTGTTCAGCTTCGACAATTTTCCATATTTATCAAATCGACTTCAAAACGAACCATTTCAAATGCATATTTTAGATTTTCTTTTCGGGATTTGATACAAATAAATTCGGCTATCGAGAAAATTGTATAAAAATTGGTGTGTCCTTTTTAAATATTTTAAAAAATGTAAGATAAAAGTACCAAATTAGAACAATGCATAAAATTAAAAAATATATATATAAATATATTCTGGAATACATAGCTCTACAATTTTGATTTATTGTCATATATAGTACTTTGACCTATTTCTTCAGGTCTTTATAATTCGTTTTAATGCAAAATTTTAAATGACTATGTGTGGATTTAATCACAATAAATATGTATTATCGATTAATATAACTTGATAAATAATTTTAAAACTATTTTATGTGCATAGTATATATATATATATATATATATATATATATAATACGCTTTTAACATGTTAGTATGAAATATATAAAATTTTAATAGCATTGCGAAGAACATCAATCTATTTATCGGAATATGTTTGAAGACACTTATCGAGATTATTTAATGACACGTGAAATCACCAGTTTCTTCAATAGTTAAAAAAATAATTTCTTTTACTTCTGCAAGGAAAGATAACTGGAAATGTCGAAATCCTGTGTTTTCATTTCTTCTAAATATTGTTCCACTTAAACTCTCGAGCTTGCTTTTAAAACTTTATAATGCATATACAAAACATATGTATGACTTTGACAACATTTTTTTTTTACAACTTCAATAATTTCCAATGTTTATCAAAATGACTTTAGCAAATATATATTTCAAAATTTATTTTATTTTATTTTATTTTATATTTTTGTAATTTGCAAAATAATAGTATTAATGTTGATTCTATGTGTTGTGAACGTTTTGAATTTAATTGTGTTTTTTTTTTTTTTTTTAAGAAATTAAAGTTCTCAAATTGATACATAAATAGACTAAAAACTCCAATTTAGAACAAAAATTAAATAAAAAAATACTAATTACTATTTTAGAGCTGGAGTCTGCAAACTTTTTTATTCTATTTCTTGTTGTTGTTTCAGTTTCATTATAAGAACATTTTAATTTTTGGAACCAACTAACCAAATTCTTTTTCGAAATTCTCAGAATATAACTGCAATAAAAATATAAAAAGTCGGTAGAAACAACATTAAACTTCCACTTCCGACATCCAATGCTAAAAATAATCACTTAAAAATATTGAAATGCAAATAACCCCTCCATTGGTTTAACAATAGCCTGCGATTTTTTCTGATGATGGCTAGTGTAGGCTCTTGACATTTCATCCCATTTTGATAAATCGACTTTGTAAAAGCAGATTTTGTAACGAAAGACTACAGTTTGTAATGTAATTTTACATTACAAACTGTATAAAACGAATGGACTGTTAAAAAAGAATGGACATAACCCCAAAAACCAACAAATCGGAGGCCCGCCCGAGATTATTGAACTTCAGAGGACCGTAGATTGAAAACCGTTTTCTGGATTATAAATAAATTGTTTCGAGATTTCGTCTGGATGCCTGGATAGACTGTGCTTGGAACTTGAACTATGTTGAACTTGATAAGACTCGGGCGGCAAACCTATGGCACGCGAGCCAAAATCTTTGAGTGCAACTTAATATTTTCGGCAGTATATTGATTTTACAAATCAAAACACAGTGAAATTGCAGAAAATACATGTATTTATCCTTAGCTGAACTTGTCTACCGCTTTCCAATGCGATTGACTACAATTTAAAGAGAGTAGCCACGTGTAACTTATTTAATTCCAATCTAGTTCAAAATAGGCTTAAAATTTATTAAAATAAAATTTGGAGGATTTCGAAAACAAAAGATTAAGAGACATTTATAAGCAAAAATATCGATCAAAGTAACAAGGAACATAATTCCAGACATATAGAGCTGTTTAAAGAAGCTGAGATTTGCTATTTTAACAATTTTATTTCTACTCTGCCTATGCCTCTGAATCATTATTTTCGAAAATTAGTAACATGAAAAATAAAAGTAGAAACCGCCTATCAGTAGTTTCTAGTACTGCTTGCATTCTATCAAAAATAATTTACTATGGACCCGGTATCATTTATTTGGCATTAGAAATGCAACAACAAAAGTCGCATTAATTTTTTTATTACTGTCTAACACCTACATGTATGCTACCCATATATATTTTTTATTATTTTAATACTAAATTCAATTAATTTTGATTCATTGTTTGAATTTTTATTGTATATTTTATTTTGGTTGTTGGCACGGGCTCATCATGTAAAATATTTTTTGGAAACATTTGGCACGCAGGATGCCTAAAGGTCCGACATCCATGGCATAAGAGATGGTGTGACGTAATATTAACACACTTGAAGATTAGAAAATTGGCCTAGCAAAATGGTGTGAGTAATTCTTATTATAAAAACTTTAAGAAAATTAAGAAGAATAAAAAAAAAATGCTAACAATATTAAACAACATTTTTTCTAATGCAGCACCATCTCTTATTCAGTAACTTCTCTGATTCATACAGGATTTTTTCGAAAAAGAAAAAGATTTCACGATCAAATGGGTCAAAAGCATTATAGGAATAAAGAAATTTTCAAAGAGCTTTATAGAACCATTCGGTTAAGCATATTAAAGGAGAAAAGGAATTTTCCAAAAACTTTCTAAAATAAATGGATTAATTATTTTCATAGCATACTAAATAGAACTTCTTAATAAGGCTTATTTTAGTAAAAAGCATAAAAAGTAAGCCATGTTTTATTTTTTATTTTTTTAGATTTTTTTTTTACTCCAAATTTTATAGATACAAGAAAGTTCAATTTTGATAATAATATTTCAACATTAACTGCTGATTTGCATCTCGTTATATCTTATACATTTTTTTTAACTTAAAATTGAAATCATCCCATATCTAACAGGATTCATCATGGTTGAGTACGTTGTCTAGAATAAAGTATATCCAACAGAACGTTTGTGATTAAAAAAGGTACTCAGTTTTCGTTGCACTCTTATGATCCGTAGAAAAATTTATATACAAGGAACTTCATTTTTAACACTTTCCAACATAGTTGAAAAGCGTTTATGACTTCAGTTTGACTGTCTGTACTCTGTCCTGACTCTAATAAATTTTATAAACATGCTCGGTTTGCCATGTAATTGATATATGCGTTTGAACTTTACTATGGCATATTCGCTATTCAGAATGAAGTGCGTAGCATTTATAGTTCGTTTATTGGAGTACTCAAAATAATCACTTTACATTATGGTCTTATATAGGGAAAAAACATTAGCGGTGCATTTGGTGTTACAATCTTTAAAACATAATGAGATTGATCTGTATAACTGAGGTGGACAACAACATGATTTCTCCGGAGTACATAATAAGTAGCATTTACAGTTCGTTTACAGAGACGTAGAAAAAAATTATATTACATTATGATCTATGAAAGATTTGCTGTGCATTTTAATGATGTTACGATACTTCAAACATAATGACAGTAGTCACTGAAAGAGTCACTGAAGTATACTGCAACCTTTTTCTCTATAGATTATGGAGTGCGTAGCATTTATCATTCATTTACAGAGAAGCGCAAAAGAATTCAGTTGCAGGACTGACTATGATCGATAATTGCTGGAAGTGCGTTTTCCGCTGTGATATGCATTTTTAAACTTATCTCATTTTTAGTTTATTACGTAGTGTGTATAAATTCTGTAGGTCATATAAAAGGGTGCACGAAAGAATACACATTGCATTATATGGACAGCAATTTCTGAAAATGGATTTTTACTGAGTTGTGTTTTTAAAATTGTTTATTTAGGTACCTCATTTCATTGTATGAAAAAAAAATGAAATTTCTTAATGATTTTCTCTTAGTGGTGGAAAATGTCACATGCCTGATGCATGATTTTTCGTTTTTGTTAAATTTGTTGTTTATTTTTTTCTGAAATCTGCTAAATTATTCCATATTTTTTTTCCATTTAGTAATGTTACGTATATAACCCCGGCTTATTAAAATAATTCTTATTCTTAAAATAATCCTTTACTATCCATATGTAAAGCAATTTTGTCCTAATCCACTTAATAATATTTATTCCAAAGTATTTAGATCTAAAATTTTGTCCTAATCCACTTAATAATATTTATTCCAAAGTATTTACAGTGTCTCACATAAGTGATGGGACACTTGTGCTTTACAAAAGGAAACTAATCAAATAAATTAAAAAAACATGTACACATTTTTTTTGTGGGTGTGTTTCATACTTAAATTTAGTAAAGATTATTACATAACATACATTTTGTCAAAATATTAAAATATTAATTTAATAAAAATACAAATGTTTAGAACGGAGCAAAAAATAGCTCACATAAGTGATGGGACACCATTATATATGCAACAAAAATCGCCTGAAATAAGCAATAAAAATATTTTTTGGGGTTTTATTTTTACTTAAAAGCAATTGGCAATAATTTATAAAATCGTCTGCAGTATTTCTCTCCAGTTTGTTTTGGAATTTTTGTGTTTTTTAGCTCTGTGTAGTCATGAATGCTAAACGAAAAGAAACTTCGCCTGAAATTCGAAAATTAGTTATTAATTTGCATATTGAACGTGGAAAATCTATTAGAAAAACTGCTGAAACAGTTAACTTGAGTCGTTCAACAGTTTTCAATATCATTAAACGATGTAAAAAGAATCATATGATTCAGGATAAAAGAAGACCTGGCTGACCATCAAAGCTATCCAATGGAATAAAGCGAATTATCGTTCGAAATATTAAAAAAAATCCAAGAATTAGTGCTTCAAAAGTTGCTGCTGATTTACAAGCATTATATGGAATAATTGTTAATCCTGAAACTATTAGAAGGGTAATTCGATCTGCTGGATATCACGGTAGAGTAGCCAGGAAAAAATTCTTCGTAAGTGAAAAGAATAGAAAACTCAGACTAGCTTTCGCAAAATCCAACATAAATAAGAATTCTGATTACTGGAATAAAGTTATATTTGCTGATGAGAGTAAATTTAATATATTTGGTTCTGACGGTAGAATCTTGGTGTGGAGAAAACCCAGGGAAGAACTTCGCAAACAGAACTTGGTACCAACAGTAAAACATGGTGGAGGAGGAGTTATGGTATGGGGGTGTATGTCGTCCGCTGGAGTTGGTAATTTTGTTTTTATTGACAGTATAATGGATCAGTACAAGTATATTGATATTTTAAAGCAAAATTTGAAATCTTCAGCACGAAAATTGAACCTTCATAACGATTTTAAATTCTACCAGGACAATGACCCCAAGCACACTGCTCTGAACGTTAGACTCTGGCTGCTATATAACTGTCCTGAAATAATAAAAACACCACCACAATCTCCAGACTTAAATCCCATAGAGAATATTTGGCAAGAATTGGAATCAAGAATTCGCAAACACACCATTTCTTCAAAACAACAACTAAAATCGGTGCTTCAAGAAGAATGGGATAAAATCACTCCAGAAATCACAAAAAAATAGTCGAATCCATCCCAAAAAGATTAAATCATGTTTTAAAAGTAAAAGGAAATCCAACAAAATATTAAAACCTTTTAAAAAGTAAAATTTGTGGATAAATATTTGATGGAAAAGTAAGTGTCCCATCACTTATGTGAGCCATTTTTTGCTCCGTTCTGAACAATTGTATTTTTACTAAATTAATATTTTAATATTTTGACAAAATGTATGTTATGTAATAATTGTTACTAACTTTAAATATGAAACACACCCAAAAAATTTTTGCACATGTTTGTTTATTTATTTTATTGCAGTTTCTTTTTATAAAGCACAAGTGTCCCATCACTTTTGTGAGACACTGTAGATCTAAAAATGGCGATAGCTACTTAAGTTCATTCTTTAAATAGATATTTTTTAATCCATTATTACAATTCATTATTATTATTCCCGTGTAGTCAAATTGCTATAACCTCTTTATTTAAATGTTACATTCTTTCTTATATTAAAATATTAAATGTTTCTTAGCATGTTTCCATATTTAAATATTTCTCACTTTTAATCTGTGTCAATTATTAAATTTCTTCTCTAGTATTCTAAAAAAATCGTCTGCAGTTAAAGAATATTTTATACCTATTGCCGAAGCTAAAATATTACTTCATTTTACCGATTTTTTAGAAGCTTTCAGAAAATTCCAGTTCAAACCAGAAAGATTATTTGGCGCCAAAAAAAATCCCGGAAATTTAATCACTGCGATCTCTGTACGCCGGAAATTGGATTAAGTCCTTCGAATTCAGACTATGATTGGCTAAAACAGATCACATGTCGCGTTTGTAACCTTCCGCATAGCTCCCCTTAAAATCGCTTGCAATCCCAGAAGAGGCGGAGAATTTTGACGTTTAGCGTTGGCTAAAGAGCAGAGTAAAAATTTAATTGGCTTCTAATTCGCAACATCGTCTTTTTAGTGAATAATGTAGAGAGTTTTCATAAAGTTTTAGAAGGGTTTCATGCCCAGTGGATCCAATCCATTCACCTAAATAAAAGTCTTTAAATTTGGAAAAGACTCGTGAAAATTATTGACTGTCGCAACGGATCGTACTGATGCATAGATTTAACTACAGTCTACCGAGCATTCCTCCTGACTTGACGTTTTAAAATGTCAATAAAGTCTTTACTTCTACTAAAAATTGACTGAAATCTGATTTGTTTTTGGTGATACCACACGGCCTCCTGATGCGATCGAGAAGGGAAACCTTGCACAGAGTTAAACATGTTTATCAACGAGCTTCCGACTGCCATTCAGACCGAATTCGAACTTGAATTCACAACAGATATATATATTATTATTAATAATATAAATATATAAAAACATATCAGTTGTCATAAAAGTACCCTAATCATGGAAAGAAATATCTTTGTGCCATTGTTGTACTATGGAAGAGAACTTACTATTTATTTATTACTGAGTCATTTTCGCATGATATTCACCTCAACATAACAATCTCATAAAGGATCTCCCATGGTAGTATACATGGTACGATACTTTCACTCTTTCAAGGTCGATGGTTTCACGTAGCGAGCACTTTTAATTCCAAGCTGCCAAATCGCACACAGAATTTTTAAATACAATTTTAGTTTTATAATGTACGCGAAAAACAGTATTTTTTTTTCTAATCAAATCATTCGTAAATTCTGGTGGCAACTCAATCATTTCAACATTTTAGAAATATGAATTTAGAAATATTTCCTATGAAAGTGATAAACGCTACATTTTTACGGCAGAAACGATGCGAAATGTAATTTTCAAGTCATTATATCATTAATTGTACCTTCAACCTATACTATTAGCAAGTTTGTGGCATAGTTAGCTGCACTAGTTAATAAAAAAAAAATTAGAAACAATACGAATGAGACAAGTAACAAAAGCATGTTGTCAGTGGTAAGTTTTCGCCTTATTATAAACATAATTCATTAAAATAAATATTTAATTGCTATATAATATAAGCATAAACAGAGTTGTTTTTTAAGGATTTTAGATTTCTCAATTATAGAAAATAAGTTTCTTAACAATAATAAAAAAGAACGAAGAAAAATATCTTTTAGATGAAATTTCGAAATAACGTTAATCCTCACTTATTTAACATAAATGCTTTTATTAAATACTTTGTTTGATTCCAAACAACAAAGCTGTTTGTATGTCCTACGTAGAGGAATTTTTACATATTTATATATATAAAGTGGGACAAATATAATACATATTTTTGCTTTTATAAAGAGAGAAATTGTTTTAAAACTTTTCACGTATAAAAATGTAAATTTAAAACTCTCGAAATATATATTACTTATATACCTATCATACGTAGTATAGGATAAGTCTTGTAATCATTTTGAAAATCGAAAAAAAATTGACGGATTTACACGTTTCAGACACTAGATAATCCGAAAAAATTTTGTTTAGAAAAAACATTTTGCCGTCCGTCTGTCTGTGTGTGTGTCTGTAAACGCTCTATCTCCCGAACAAATTGAGACAGAGACTTGAAATTTGTACTTAGTATGTACTTAGTATGTAATAATGTAAAGAAGCTTATTGAATTTCAGTAACCTCGATTATCCGGAACCATTTTTTTCGGACTCTCGAAATTTTCGTCCTGATAAAAGGTATATAAAAATTTTCGAAATTGTTTACTTTAAGGGGTGAATATAAAAGACAATAAAAATATAAATTTTGCATAAAGAAAGAAGCCGATCGGATAATTAGTTGCCGAGATATTTATAATCATATTTTCCACACTCTTCGATTTTTCATGACCCTGTATTTCATTCAAATTTCAATTCAAAGATATATTTTAATTGGAAATGAGACGCTTAATCCGACGCAGTAAACCGATAGTTAATATGATTATCAATTTTGGAGTTATAAGGATGTTTCTTTTACGCTATTCAGTAATAGAGCATTTAAAATTTATGATGTCGTCAAGCCACGATTTTATTCGAATTGCAATGCATTTTATAAATAGTTTACACATTTTTTATTTTCATATTTTATATTATGCATATCCATGATGGGTAATATTACAGTGGCCCCAAAGACTAGTTTTTTAATTGTGAAAATCACTCCATTTATACCTAATCTGTCTATAGTAGCATACATGCTTCAGTTGAAAAAGGCGTTTGATTTCTTTTTTTCATAATTTGCAATCATATTTATTTTATTTAAAAAAGAATATTGTCTCAACCAACAAATATATATTTTTTGTTTTGAAACTTCTTATAGGGAGCACTATACGGTTAAAACTGCACGGAGCCAACTGTTGCATTATTTTTATACATTTAGTAAACTTTAGTTGAATCAGGTTCATGGAAGGTTGCTTACTAATTACCGTTATTTTCATTTGTCGAAAAAAAATTGTTATATTTATCGCATGTAAGTATGTATGTTACAAGATGGATATTAGTAAATAATGTGTATGTCAGCATGCAAACTGGATGTACATATGCAAGATGTATGCATGTCAGCATGTAAAATGGATGTTATATACTTACTTATTTCATATATATGATACTTATATCATCATGTAAGCAAAGGAAGAATATTGTAGAGGTTGGAAACTTGGCGTTAACTTGAATTGAACCAAGGTCCTCTGAACTGAAATCGATCGACATAGCGTCGAGCAGAAGGCTATCTAGTTACTCTCCAGCTAGTCACTCGTTATATATTGTAATTGCAAGATGGCATTGCTACACACTTCACGCTTAGTGAAGAAAAAGTATTATTTAGACATTGGCTTACGAAGTTTAGCTATTTGCTGTGAGGCTTTTCGATCTGGGAATGAATTTGTTGGTGCTGCCATCTGGTGAAAAAGTTGCGTATATGTGTCCGGCACACGAATGAAGAGGTCAGAAGAACGTTGGCAGGAAGTGAACAAGGAAGCTCTCTACAGAAGACGAGCGACATAGCGTCGAGCAAATGGCTAACCAGTTATTCTCTTGCTAGTCACTTGTTATATATTGTTCTTACAAAATGGCATCGCTACAGATGCATTTACATACAACAGACTCCCTATTATTCGACAACCATTAAACTAAAAATACGGCGCATAATTAATATAATCTGATAAATGACAGGCCATATTAAAAGTATGCCCTGCTATTTATTCCACCATATCAATTATGCATCATATTCTTAGTTCAATGAGTGTCTGATAATTAGGAGTCTACTGCATAGTAAAAATTATAATAAGTATGGAGTATTCAAAATGCAAATATTTAATATATATGTGTGTGTGTATCTTAGCAATTCTGGTGCGGAAATACAATATTTCAATAAAGCAGGGTTTTTTTTTTCTTCTTAATTTTAAAAATTCTCTCTTAGAATTACTCTCATTAGAGAACTTTATAATGCAAAACCTGTATTTTCCCACTTCTTTCATGTGTGTGATTCCATGTAATCTGACGTGTATTAAACATTTAAATTTCTGTAACGTATTTAATTAACCACAAAGTGCTGTCCCGACATCATAGTAATGAAAACAGTTTCCTTCTCCGTACGATAAAAAATTTTAAATAGCGGGATGCTTAGCGGCAAGTGGCGCTGGTATTACCTTTTATAAGGCAATTTTATGCTGCTTTACTAATGTAATCAATAGCAATTAGTTTCACGCCACAGTGCTAAGTTCTGAAATAAACCGGTCAGAGATGTGAGGACTTCGTGACTTTTAACCATAAATTTAGACACCGGAAGAAAGTTTCATAATGTTGGCTGGTAAATTTTTCATAACTTGGTAATTAATTCTGTGGTAATTAAATATTACGTTACAAAACTAGTTTTTCTTCTCACTTTTTATGCGTATGAAAAGTTTTACGTTGCTTCTAGAGAATATTATTTTTTCTTTTTCCTTGTCTTGTGTACAAATGATAAGATTTACTTTCGATTCTGCTATTGTTTTTATATAAAGAACTTCTAATTTACTGGAATATTTATCGATGTTCATTAATGCATATTTGATTACACTATCTTCAAAAAATTTCGATTTTTTTTTTAAGTCTGTATTTGATAAATACACACCAAACATTTATAAGTTAAGTTCAAGTAAATGTTAGTAAAAATGGGTGCTTAAGGGGTTACATACGTTCTCAGCGGCAAAAAAAATGACATATTTTAGATTTTTTTTTTTTTTTTTTTGAGAAAGGAAGTAAAATTAATTGAAGTAAACTAATAATTCAACGTTGCGTTTTATTACTTCAAGTATTTAAAAATAATTTTCTTTTTGTTGTTGTTAAATTTGATCACACGCCAGACACCTGCAGCCGCGTTGACCTGCACCAAAATATATTGGCTCGATGAACAGCATCCTAACTTCCTGTAAAAACAAAAAATAAATCTCAGTTTCTTCTGGTAAAATAAAATTGTAGTTAAGAGCCATCAGATCAAATTTTTGAGTTTTTGAAAAATAAGAAAATTGCGCTATTTAAAAAAAAATCATTTTTTGTCTAAAATTTTTACCTTTAAACTTATTGGCAATATATATAAATAAAATATTTTTTACAAAAAAAGGCTCGATAGCCCTTAGACAATTTATTTAAGCGTAGATAAGCTCACATTTTATCCAAAAATATTAAAAATTGTTCAAATTATCATGCTACCGATGTTGAAAAATGTTGTTTCCAGAAAATCGCGTTTAATGTTTTACAAGAAAAAGTATACTGATATGTATATATTTTTTCAACTTACACTTTATTCGCTGTTCCCGTGCCATACTGTGGAACCTAATCTGCCATCTGCAGCTTCAATAAAGAAGTAGAATCTTTTCGGTGAGGTCGGTTTTATCGATCGTGCGAGCGCTCACATTTTTGCTCATAATTTTTTTAATAATTGAGATAGCACTTTAAATCTTTTTGCCCATAATTCTACACACTATAACGATTTAATTTCCGTCAAAAAATCGATTTTCTGAAAATTGAGAACGTATTCCCTTAAAAATAACTACGCATGTACTCATTTTTTATATTTTTTTGGCTATAGTAAGTCTGAGGCAATTTTATGTTGCTTTAATTATGTAAACAATAACACTCAGCTTCACGCCATAGTAGTAAACTCTGAAATAAAATGGTTGAAATATGAAAACTTCGTAACGTTTAGCCATAAATTTAGTCCAAATATAAATATTTATCTAGGAGAAAGTCTCATTAAATTATCTAGTATATTTTAACAAACTTGTAATTAATTCTTTAGTAATCAAATATTAGATACAAAACTAGTTTTCTGATGTTCTCACTTTTTATACGCATGAAAACTGTTATTTCATGTTAAGGGTGTACTCAAATCTAAACTGCTTATTTTGTGACTTATTTTTAAATTCATTTTTGCTCTAAAATGCATCCAATTGGCAGGTTCTCTTATTCAGAAACTTTATAATATCCTTATCGGTCGATTTTTTGATAAAGGCAGAATATATTTCAGAAAATACTGTCAAAGTGGACATTTTGAACCAAATTTCCCGAAGCGATAGCGCTGGAAGCAAAAGAAAATTACCATACTGTGAAAATAATTGTTTGTAAATCAGTTTCTAATTAATTGAACGAAAAATAAAAACACAAGTCACTTATAAATCTCCTCATGAATCAAGGCCACCAAGTTTCATGATTTTACTTTTAAAAACGAGTCTGAAAATGTGTCAGAAAATTTAGAGTTGTTGAGCGTGGAAAAATATTTTTTTTTAAATGACTCCTTAAGGAAAGGTTGTTACGTTTGAATTGCACAACTTTTAGTCTTCAAACTATTTGGACAAAATACTTCTGAATTGTACTTTTAAACTTCTTAAACAATTTCTTTTCAAATCTGTGCTAATAGAGGAAAGATGTTTATATGGCTGTGTGTTTGCAATGGCTAAGAACATCTACCGCACGTATAGGTCTGTAAGTTTGGATGAGAATACTCCAAGGAAAGTCCGAATGCACCTGAGACTCAGATTTTTATTTTTTTAGACCATAATTAACATCGCAAAATGGTGCACTCCCACCGATTCTGGGAATTTCTGAAGAATTCCGATGTTTGGTAGCATAGAATAAAGAAGGGAGAAAGAACGCTCAGTTTTTTCGCGTCTTTACAAGTCTGCATAGGCTTAGCAAATCAAAATACGAAAAAACAAATAGTACCCACTTAACTATCGCACTTTTCCTTTTAAACAGTATTACCAGTTCAAAAAGAAAAATTCAGGTTGTGTAGGTGTGCGGCGTTTTTATTATTTAGGTGTCTTCGGGAACTATTGGTCAAAAAGTTTAATATATCTACATGACGCAAAATAAATCGGCAATCACTATATCGGGGGCCTCTCACTTTGTTTGGAAAGATTTTAATTTAAAAATATAAATTCATACAAAGTCGGTTTAAAGACATAAAGTCATATAAATTTGAGGTTTCGTTGAAAAAACAAACTAGAGCGTGCATTAGTTTTTAAAGCGCACTTATTCTTTTTCTTATTTGTTTGTTTTGTATGTATTTCACATTTCTGAATGTGTCCATGGAAAAATACTCCGCCACAAGAAATAAAAACTTAGAGGTCCACATACAGTCACGCGGGATTCAATATATGTGCTATAAAATATGGTTATTTATGTTTGAATTGCGCAAACTGATTGGACATAATGATTTTGAAAAATGCACTTGCAAACTTATTAAACAATTTCTTCTCAAATCATTAATATATGAAAGACAGTAATATGAAATTATATGTCTGTCGGTTATTTTTATGTGCGCATGAAGGTTATTTTTGTTTCAACATTTTATGTACTTGTTTTGATAAAATTGTAATTAAAAGAGAAAAAAATAGTATAGTCTCCAGCACTTATCTTTTATTTCATATTTTTAAATAGAGAATGTAAACTGATAAGTTGTTAAATGATAAATTTCTCATATTTTATTTATTTACTCATAAATTACTGCTCAGATTTAACAGCAATGAAAAACAGTTTTCTTCTTCCTGCGATAAAAAGTTTTTAATGAGGACAGATGGCGCTGGCATTAACTTTTACAAGGCAATTTTGTGCTGTTTTAATAATGTAATCAATAACAATCAGCTTCACGCCATAGTAGTAAACTCTGAAATAAACTGGTCTGAGATGTGAGGCCTTCGTGGCTTTTAGCCATAAATTTAGGCCCCTATAAATATTTATCTGGAAAAAGACTCATAATGTTGGCTGGTGTATTTTTAATAACTTGGTAATTAATTCCTCGGTAATTAAATATTAGATTGAAAAATTAGTTTTACTGATATTCTCGCTTTTTATGTGTATGAAAAGTTTCACATTTTCTCTAACAAATATTATGCAAAGTATGTTTCTTTTTTTTTGCTTAAATCAATTATGATATGAATTACCTTCAATTTTGTTGTAGTTGTTACACAAAGCACTTCTAATAAACTGGAGCATTTAATGATGCTTCCTGGTAAATTCAATTTCGATTATATAATCTGCAATGCATTTTTGTTTTATGTTTCAGTCTCTATTCGATCAATATATGAAACGTTCATAAAAGTTGAGTTCTATTGATCTATATTAATAAAGGGAAAAGTTTGTATGTTCTCGTTGTGACTACAAAGATACCCCAAAAGAAGACCGAAAATACTTTGAAGATTTTTTTTGTTCCAAAATCGATTTAGATTGCTTTAAATTTAACTTTGAAGTTTTGTACTTATCGATTATCCCATCTGGCGCAGCTGGGATAGAGGATTATTTCTGGGGAATGAGATAACCAATAAGAACCGGAATTTTTTACTGTTTTTATTTATTTTTTATAATCAAGGTATCATTTTTTATGTAATCGGAAAAAATGTTATTACTTAATTATAAACAAACTTATTACTTAATTATAAGATTGATTCTTCTTCGAATTTAACACGAACGAAGTCGCGGCTGTCTATATATTTATAAAAGGAACAGTTTACTTGTCTATTATTAGTATAACACGTTATGACAGGAAGACCAACATTGGGTATTCCAGTTGAACCATAGATTTGTGTAGGTTGAATCATAACATGGTAAAATGCTGAAAACTAAAATAGGTACGCTTAACGTTTAATACCATGGGATAATCAGACAGGAACCGCTTTCTAAAGTGGAATCTGACATTCTATGTACATTTAAGCCTAAACTGGAAAATCGTAGAAAACGTTATGAACCCTAGACAAGCAGGAGATGCCCTTGTGCTCTAAATCAGCATTTTGAATGTGCATATAACTATTTGTTCTGATTGGCTGTTACATATTGGCATAACATTCTGAAAAGCTCAATCATTTCTGAAATTTCACCATAATGGGGACTTTTGAAAAAGCAAGTGAAACATGCTTTGGTGGTTCTACTCTTCTTTTGGTGGTTCTCCACGCATCAAGTAGTTCAATGGGGAATGGATATATATACGTTTTAGTGAAAGACCGAAATTGGAGAATGAAGACTTTCTCTGGTGAATGTCAACACATACCAAAATACCCAAAATACGTCGGTGATTTGGTTATATTCTTATACATTCGGACCATCACCGGTGTATGTCGACAAGCATAGATATGCAGTGTTGAATCAGACGCATTTCTCCGGGAGGGATTTCTCTTGCCCCCGGGGGGACACCGTAGAGTTCCATGGGAGGGGGGATTGCATTTTTTATCCATTAAAAGCATAAAATCTCAAATCTTCCGAGGGAGGGACATTCCAATTCTCCCTGAATTCAACACTGCAGGTATGCTCTGGTAGAGAGCCGACAAATCCTTTGTTCTGCCGCGATTGAGTTCACATGGCATTTATTTGTTAAACTCTGGAACACTGTTTGTCAGTCAAGGTTTGCTGGTGCGTGCAACGTTTTTTTAAATATTATTATTTTTTTTTTATCCGATACGCTATTTTATATTGAATGGATACTCCAGTAAACCGTGATCTCTTTTTTTTTTTTTTTTTTTTTTTAAACGTTACATGCATTAATTGCGAGTAAACAAGAAGACATTTTTTTTTCTCAAGATAAGTACACAAAAATACTTTCGGAAGTGATTTCTGCTAAAACTAAGTGCAGCACACCTTTGGATTATAGACTATTAAAATATTTTGACGTTTTAAAAATTAATGATGAAGATAAATTAATTGAACCATTAAAACCAGAAGAAACGAATATACAGTATTATGTTACCAATGTTGAATTGTTCAGTATATTATCTGAAACTCACACCAGAATAGGCCATAGAGGAAGAACACGTATGCTTAAAGCATTGCAAGTTAAATACAAAAATATTACATATGAATTTGTACTGCTGTATTTAAATTTATCTAAACAATGCCAAATGATACATAGTGCACCTAAAAAGGGTGTTTTTGTGAAACCAGTTCGGAATAAGATAAAGAAATAAAAACCGAATTGACAGTGGCTTTGAAAATTAAAGAAACGTTTATATATATTTTTTTTATCGCACGGATGGGGAGGCCTTTTTTTTTTTTTTTTTTTTTTTTTTTGATATCGCATTTAGTGAACCGCAATCTCTATCGGTTGGTTTATCGTTATTTGACACATTTTTTTAAAAAATTATACATATCTAATGCCCTGATTTCAACAGAACTGATTACATTTAGGATAAAGTTTTTTTTTTTATATGAATATTAAACGAAACCATTTCTGCGATCTTCGATCACATTTACCCACTTATATTCTTATTTCTTCTGTAAGTTCGGCTTCAATATCTGCAGACCATACTAGACATACAATGTTGATATCACTGTATCTAGCCATCTTGGATAAGAACTGAGAACAACTATTTTTAGGCAGTTGGTGGAATTCGATCTGAAATATACCGTAGGAGATACACATAGCCATAACTTAGATATTGACGAAGTTACAAGAGGAAAACTATCATACGGGATATTTTCGACCGTTTTCCTCTTGAGAAACATGTTTCGGAGGAAGTATCTGATATTGATTATGATAGGAAAGTACGTGTGATCGCAGCTTAAATTTTATGTACAAGAAGGGCTGAAAATGCCCATCACCATTATAATTCATTAATACATCAGCTTTACTTAAAATATTTTACATTCTGTACATAAACCTTCTATCTTTCAAAATATTGTAACTGGCATTATATTTCAAGTCAACTAAGGATATTACTAAATGAAATAGTAAGTCTATTGAAAGTCTAAAACAGTTTAACTGTTTCTGTAATGCACTAATGAATTTTATTATTACTGATTAATATTACTTGGTTTTTGTTTCAAAAGGAATGTCTCAATTTTTCTTCTGTAAAAATATGAATAAACGATTTAAAATATTTAAAATTTAATGTTTTAAACCTCTTTAGTTCGACATCAATCTACTTTATGAATAAATATAATTGTAATGTTTAAAATTAATTCTATTAATTGGATTAGTTTAACTCATATAAGAGTCAATATAAATCTAAATTACGGTTTAAAATATACTCATTTTTTGTTCAACTTATTAACATATTATATTTCAATATTTTATGAAATTGGTGTTCAATATTTTACCAAATTATGGGTCAACATTTAACAAGTTATGGTTCAACGTTTAACCAATTTATGGTTCAACAGGAGTACCAAATATTGCACCAAAGTTATACCATCTTATGGTGGCAACTTTTCAGCACCATGTTTTGATGAAAAGTTGAACCGAATTACCATCAGAGGTATTTTCATGCTTTACCAGCCTGTAAGTAACATTTAATTTGGAAATTGTCTGCCAGCAGCTACACAGAATTATTATCTTTATTTTATTTCGGTGTGGTCATTTACACCCTAATGATTTTAAAGTTTTCTGGGAGAACATCCCCTTAAATAACTGCTTTGAAACCAATTTGAAAAAGTCAGGATACGAATATATCAAAGTTTATTGTTATATATATAATATAATAATAATAAATATATTGTTTTTTAAATACGCAATTCAAAAATTTTCCTTTAACTAATAATCATATTTACCAATTTAACTTTTACAAAAATACTGTATCTAATCATCTCAATTACTAATGTTACTCTAAAACTCACGGGCAATACAGATATTTTGATAACAATTAAATATACGAATTAATAAATTTTAAAACATCTTCTACAAGTTAAATTAATTTATATAACGATTAAAACTTCCAAAAAACATTGACAAAAACAATGTAATGCAGTTCTCATAAAACTAAATATCCTGAATTTATTTTTTATATTTTGGGAGACAAAGGAAAAGAGAAGTAAACTGGTGAATTAAAATCAACGACACTGATTTCTTTCAGAACTTGATAATAAGGATAATGCCTAACAAATGTGATGTGTAGATAAATAATAATACTAACTCATCTGTTACAAAAATATTTTATTTAATGCTTTCACTTACTAATGTCATTTAAAAATTCATTGGCATTAGAAATATTTATTAAAAATCAAAGATCGGAACAAATAGCTTTTTAAATAAGTTCTGCAAAGTAAATTCCTCAATGTAATTACTAAATCCTCTAAGCAATAAATGAAAGTATTTTTAAATAATGTACTGCTTACAAAATTTATTTCTCCTGAACTTTGTTTACAGATGATTTCTTTGAGCGCTATGTAATTAATAATATCCAATTCAACATTTCACTTCTCTTCGATTGAAACTAAGACTGCTATCCCATAGGACTAACTGGAGATAATACGCAAAATAAATTTTAATATTCAATTTAATGTTTCGCAAATGACACTTGTTTAACAATTTTATTTAATCAAAATACGTTTCGTAATCTTTTAGTGTGATCTATTTATTACTGACTCAGTCATAAAAATGTGTATATAGAAATTAATTGGGATAACATTTACATGGATAGACATAGATATTCAGATTAGTGGTAATGTAATTTATTTGAAACAAGTAAATTGTTACTATCTATTAGTGGGCTTTTCGGGGAAGCAATGCCGTAATATGATTGTGGCACAACTGCAATTCTTACTGTCCACACTGCTGTCACGTGACGTGAAAATAGTTATTATGTGATGCCGATGTGTCCCGTATTGTGACGAATTTGTAGTCAACTTTTGACGCATGATCCAAAAAATGAATCACGGTGAATTCACATTGAATTCATAAAATGACGGCCACCAGAACAGGGCTGCCACTGGCGACTATTGTTTAATTCTATCTCGCACCACTTTCTCAAAACAAAAATATTTCACATACACTTTGCAAACATGTGCACCAGAAGTGTACTACAATTTTTTTTAAATAGTGGTACGAATATAATTTAAAAATAGTCGCCAGTGGCAGCCCTGCCAGCATCAGAACTGGGCGAATTGAAAGGAACTATTTTCAGGAGGTAAATTCAAGCATTTTCAAAGCAACATATAAGCGAAGTACATTTAAGTAAACATAAGAGCATTATGGACAGATAAATATTATTCTTTCACATGTTTTTATGCGGCTATAACGAGTGGAAAATAAATAGAAAAATTTATTTCAAAATGAAAATTTCAACGCAGCGCATTAATTCAGTTCTTTTTAAAAAGTTTATATTTTCTAAGAAAAATATAGATCTCGAAACATTTAAAATATTCTTTTTCTCAAACGACAGAATATTTCTTTTTATAAAAAGGCGCATCCAGTTTGAAAGATGGAAAAATCTTGAAAATTTATATTCTTTCCCCATAAAAAATATCATTTGAAATATTATTGCTCAGAAAGACTATTTGTTGCAGGCAAAAATGAATATATATATATATATATATATATATATATATATATATAACATTAGATATATATATATATATATATATAACATTAGATAAAATAACTCTAGTAGTATCTATTCTTAACATTTAGTTTGATTTATGAAACATTAAAGTATATTGCCAGTTATGTAATATTATTTAAAATTTATCAGCGTTTTTTGCAGTGTTACATCTAAATGCATATAATTTCGAGGACATTTTAATTTGTTTATTTCATTGTTTTTTAGTCTTCCGATGCTGAAAAAAGTGTGATTGTGGGACAGATGAATGCATGGTGTGCTGTGATATAAATAACTGTGCTTACGGAAAAATATTCTCTCAATAAATTGAAATTGTGTGTTATACATATCTGTGTGTTACCTTTCAGATACCTATAGATTACAAGAGAGGTTTTTATTTAAATGTTCAGTGCGTATGTAATTCGAAAATACTTAGGCAGAATAGTTGGAAAACTAAAAGTTGCAAGCTACAAACTTAATCGACAAGTCTACCCTATGGTAGATAAATGGAATATGTACTATATAACTGCATTTTTGTTTTTTTATATTTACAATTTTGTAGTGCATTGATAAGCGACATATATCGAAGCAAAGTTATATAAAAACAAAGAATATATTCAACAAAAGAGTACTTGTGTTTTTCAAAATTGTCACTTGTGTATTCGTTGTTATTATGAATCCAGAAAATATTCAAAAAGTCCTTCCGGCCTGTACCGGGAGGAAAATGTCGCTTTCATAGTCCTTGTTTTTAAAAAATCAACTCATTTTACTCAAACACCTTAAGCTAAAATGCTTGGAACCCGATTATAGAAGATTCAATCTCGGTTTTCGTTAATGCTGAATTTGAATGCGAAATTCAATATGAGAGTTACAGCATAACGAAAATCAGATTATTTCAAAATGCCACCCACCCTAGAATTTCAAACTGTCATATCTCAGCTATTTTTTAAGATAAAGCTAAAACAAAAAATGTTCCAGAATATTTAAATCACTATCGAACACTTAATGGAAACAACTTTTTCAATTTATAATTTTTTATACATATTTTTGAATTTAAAAAAAATTAGCTTGCCGCCATTTTGAAACAAGATGGCGCATGATGCTGTCCAACGAACTCGGTCGAGACCTTGGTATGTTCTGAACACATGATCAGTCACATCCCTATCGGTTCATAAATACGAGAGTTACAGCATAACAAATATCAGATTGTTTCAAAATCTCAGCCACCTTGTATTTCAAACTGCCATATCTCAGCCATTTTTAGGTAGCTTTCAATACAAAAAGTATAAAACTATTGCAGCCGTTCGGAGGAAAGCAGTTCCGGAAAATTTCGATATATTTTCTCCGATCATGACCCCCAGACGCTAAAACCACCCTCCGTTCAAATGTTGATTTATATATATATATATATATATATATATATATATATATATATATATATATATATATATAAAACCATTAATGAAACATTACCAAAACACCAACTGAAACTTGAAATTATGATTTAGGAAGTAATAATTTATTGACAACGAAATTGTAACCCCAGCACAATGAATATAGATATTAAATACTTATATAATAGAAGTAGAATTTAAATTAAAAATTGAATGAAATAAATAGAATGAATGAAATGAAATTTGTGGAATTTATACAGAATTATCAAGTCCCAAATGCATAAATTCCACAAATAAAATGAGTGGTTTCATCTTCGTATTAGCATTAAAATTGCTAAAGAATATGAATTTGGGACGACCACTCAATGACAATAACCTTCTAGTGAAAAAAAGAATTAAAATTCATAAAACAAATACAAAACTAATACAATACTTAAAAAGAGAGAAACCTTACCCTTAATTATAAGAGAAGAACTTGATGACAGATCTCCAAATACCATAATCTACGCGATGAATGTGGATTCCTGCTCACAACACTAACAGGATACATGAAGACCAATAAAGGCAATGAATTGCAAAAAATAATTTTCTAAATGTTGCCAAAAACATTTTTCGAAGATTACAAACCCTGTTGCCAATTTAGAAAATGAATTACTTGGATATATGGAATTTTTTAAAACATCACAAACCATGGTGCTGCCATCTATGATTTTGAAAATGAACTACATGGATATATCGAATATTTTAAAGCAAACAAGCCATGGTACTGCCATCTATGATCTGAATATGTAGTGAATATACAATGGAAAAATCAATATTAAAAATGAATTCATTATATATATCTGACCTATGTCATACGATAACGCTCGTATTTATAAATCAATTTTGATGAAACTAATTGTGTGTATTAAGCTAACCAATGTCTCGACCGAGTTCGTTGGCCAGCTTGGTCCGCCATTTCGTTTCAAGATGGCGGCCATTTAAAAATTTAAAACTAAAATAAATATACAAAAAATTAAAAGATCAAATTTATTTTTAATTACGTTTTAGGCCTTGATACAAGGATTCCAGAGCATTTTTTGGTTTACCTCTATCTTAAAAAATGACTGAGATAGAGCAGTTTGAAATTCTAGGGTGGCTGACATTTTGAAACAAAACAGCACATTAACGCGATTACTCGCAAATTATTTTCTTTCATTGTTGTAAAAATTTTCCCAATCATACGCATAAAACTATATATTCATATCCGTTAGCGCCAAAATTGGCGACATAGGAGACAAAATTGGCAAAATTGGCGACATTTGAAGAAATATCGCCAAGTTTGGCGACCAAAATAAGTCTTCATGAATGAAGCCAATTTGGCTATTGCTCAATAATTTGGCGAATTTCTTATTCAAATTCAGTATTAACGAATCTTTTGTAAACGTTTCTTTGCATTTTAACTTGCTGTTTTCGTGTAACATTAGCTAAAATTTTAAAACGAAGATATAGGAAAGCTACCTTTTCCTCCCTGTACAGGCCGGAAGGACTTTTTAAGATATAGCCAAAAACAAAAAATGTTCCAGAATACTTGTATCACGTTCTGACACTTAACACAAACATTTTTTTTTTTTCAATTTATAATTTTTTTGTACATCTTTTTGAATTTTTAAAAATTAATTTTTTTTAATTGCTCACCATTTTGAAACAAGATAGCGGATGAAGCTGACCAACGAACTCGGTCGAGACCTTGGTATGTCCTTTGCACATACTCAGTCACATCCAAATCGGTTCAGAAATAAGAGAGTTACAGCATGACAAATGTCAGATATATATATATATATATATTATTTCAAATTATTTCAAATATATATTATTTCATTTATGTATATATATATATATATACATAAATCAACATTAGAACGGAGGGTGGTTTGGAAGTCTGGGGGTCATGATCGGTGAAAATATACCGAAATTTTTTGGAATTGCTTTCTTCCAAACGGCTGCAATAGGTAGCTTTTTGTAATGAAAGCTACCTAAAAGGAGGAAGTTTTGCTTCATTTTAATATACATTTCTGTAGTGTATGCATAACATACCAGTTATTTTTAAGAATTATATTCAAGACACTTTAAACCAAAGTATAACATGTGAGTAGATTTAAGCGAACATAAGAGTGTTGCGGACAAATAAACATTATATTTCTACGAATGCTTATCTGCTTATAACATATGAAAAATAAATAGAATATTTATTTCAAAATATATATATTTTTTTAATGCATCGCATTAATTCAGTTATTTCCTAAAATTTTCTATTTTATGTTAAAAAATGTAGTGTTCGAAACGTTTTTTTTTCTTTTTTTTTTCACGAAAGAAAAAATATTTATTTTTAGAAAGATGAATCCAGTTTAGAAGATTGAAAAAATGTCGTATTATTATTTTTTTGTACATTTCCCATAAATGGCATCGCTTGAGATGTCTTTGTTCAGTAAGAACATTTGTTGCAGAAAAAAGTATATTTGATCTTTTAGTGAATAAAATAAAGAGAATGGAGTATACTCTTAATATTTCTTTTAGTTTATGAAACTTTAAATATGTATATAAGTTTAAAAAAAAAGTCTAAAAGTTCTCAAAGAATTCCATAAGAAATGTTAACAAAGGACTAAGAATTAAAGATATATTGTTGCAAAAAAAAAACTTGTATTTTTCAAATTAGTTCTATCAAAGCTATGCAGCATAAATAATTGTTTGTAGTAAAATTACGAGGGCAGTTCCCCAATGCGTTTAAAGTTACTTAAAATATTGTTTTTTTTCACAAAATTTGTACAATTTCCAATACAAAATATATTTAGTTACATTTCCATTCAAATCAATAATATATCTTTGACTAACAAAATGTGTGAATCATAAGATGAAATATGTTGTTTCCTTTAAAAGGACGTCGAAATGAGCAAACATGTCACTGCATGATATAATGAAAGTCATCTTTATTTTCTGCCAGCCACATCTCCATTTTCTAAAAGTATCGACAAAAGATACACTGCAAATCTTTATACACTTTTCAGAACACTTTTTATAACACTTATTTTGCCACCTTTTTTAGTACACTTTGAAGCGCACTTTTTGGAACAGTTTTTAGAATACTTCTGAGAATACTTCTTTTGTTCAGCACACTTTCTAGAGCACTTTTTGAAAACGATGATTTCACAAGTGCGCCCAAATGCGTTCCCAATCTGTTCTCAAATGTCTTCTCAAATGTGCCCCAAAGTTTAGATTTAACAAATATCTTGAGCAGAACACTTTCGGTACACTTTCGGAACGCTTTCTTTATAGCGGAGCATATTCGGAACACATTTCAGTACACATTAAGGTAACTGGAACACTTTTTTTTATAATTAAAGTGTTCCAAATGTGTTCCCAATGTTTGCCGGGATTTTGCAGTGTATAGGGTGAAATTACAGTATTTTTCAAGAAATATTCAACAGTGCAAGGCTTGTCCCAATAATATTTTCTTTTGAACAGTAATCCCTTAACATTCGCGAGAGTTACGTTCCAGGAAAACCTCGCGAATGTCAAATCCGCGAATGTTGAGTCTATCTCTCTGTACTAAAAAAGGAGTTACGTTCTATAAAATTTTAAATAGAGTGGCACAGCATTACAAATAACAAAAGGATATATGTATTATGCATAACATATATGTATGAATGTACACACATATTCGTATTTCTGAAATTTATTTAATGAAAATAATTCAAATTAATTGACTGGAGAAATAATTACAGCTAAAAAGCATAGTTTTTTTTTTAATAAAGTGATTTCGACTATCTCTATTCGCAAAGAGATGATAATGTATGCAGCTTCAGCTCCATCTCTACGAGAGCCTGCACAAGCACTTTTTAAACTAATAGATTGAAGATACTGTTACCTTACCACTTATAATATCTCCATTGCAATGAGTATTCTGCTTTTGTTATTATTTTGCTTTCCTACAACAACAACAGTCGCTCTTTTTTCAGTTGACAGCTGAAAATTGATTTGTAAATACATACTGAGAAAACACAGCGGAAACAATCTTTAACCACTGTAAATTCTGAAAAGAAAGAGATAATTAAAAAAAACGCGAATAATCAAGTCAGATTCTCACGAATGTTAAGTTTTCCGCATTTTCATATTCGCGAATAATCAAAACTCGCGAATGTTAAGGGATTACTGTAGAGCAAAAAAGGGATTATTTCGTTGTCATATTCCGCGGACGATTCATCAAAGCTGTTTTAAATTTCCCTATTGCCAAAAAAAACCTCAAGTTTTAGTATGTTCTTCCATGTTTCTGAAAAAAAAAAATTCAATTGATTCCCAAATCTTTCAAAAATGTCCAAATACAGATCGGTGTTTTTTAGGTTTGAAGGAAGAGGGTTGTGTACCCCTATGTTCAGTAATATGAATTGCTCCATCGAAATGTGTCTGGAAGAAAACTGTAAGCATCGAGGGTACGGATTCGATCGCTATCTGATGTAATCACATACCATAAAGATAAGATATAAGCTATCTACACATACTCAAAGTTTTACATGGTGTATGCTGTGGGTAAAGCAATGCAGTGAAAATAATTGGAAAATATGAGATTTTATATTGTATCCTAATGGTATAACGAGTATTATGCAATGTTTCTCAAACAACTATGGCATGATTTAAAAAATTGATGCTCGACAGTAACAATCTTTAATTTATTTTAACCCTCTGACTGCTTATCCCGCGATTTCCACGGGCAAGACATTTGTAGAAAAATTTATATAATTTACAATTTTTGAAGCAATTTTGTATTAAAAATTTCACAGTCAAAGGTTGAAAATGAGAATGGTAAATTTCCTACATATTATATATACAGGATGATTTGAAATATGTAATAGTATAGGAGATAAAGGTCGATTAGATATTGGTCGAAAGGATTTTGAAAAAAAACGAGCAGTCAGAGGGTTAATGTTGTATTTTGCATGAAGGAAAAAAAAAACCCTCGTAATATTTCATCAATAAATGATTGACATAAAATAAATAATTCCATGCATTATATTAGTTCCGATTTCTTAATCATAGAGAAAATTATTATGAACAGTCGGAGTCTCTATTTTACATCAATTATTCTCTCTGTGTAACTTAAATATGAAAATATAGAATTTTTTTTTATATTCATATAAGAGAAGATGTTGCTCAATAATTTATATCAGGCAAAATATTCATTGAATATTGCTTATACCGTGTGCCAATATTTTTGTGTAGGGGAAGGAAAACTGTATAATGCAGCAGTTTCCAAAATATATTGTTATGGGATCCACCTTAAAGTTCAAAAATATTTAGCGACCCACCTTATATGTGAATGTACAGGGCCCTTTTGTATAATTATCTTACGAAAAATGTGATATTTTGTACAAAAACATAATTCTAGGGGAGGGGTAGAAATATTCTCTTTAAAAACCAGCAGATTCTTGCGCTTAAAAAATGGTAATATTTCTAATACAAATTAGGGGTAGTCAAAATTCAGGGGACTTGACAACTGTGTACGAATTCCTCATACAAATAGAATAATTATAAAAGAAATCTTCCCTTTACTACGTAAGGAAAAGTACCATTATTAATAAATGTGAAAAATTAGAGTTTAAAAGTCAACACGATTTATGACATTGTTTAGCGCACTGATGTGATAATTTAAATTAGAATTAAAACTTATTAAATTTCGCCTCAAGGTATTCTGTCAAAAATTTGTAAAGCATTCTAAATATATAACAACCAGATACAATAAGTTGTATATGATATAGACTTATTATATATAATATAATAAAACATTTAACTTACAAAAATTATGGGGGAAATTACTCCATGGTTACGAGTATGGAAATGAGCATCAAAATAAAAATAAAATAACATATGTAATCTCAGAGAGAATGCGAAATACCTAATTGATGGCATTTTATATCATTGCATTATAGATCATTTTTTTTAATTTATGAAGATTTAATTTTGTATACATGCTAAAAAAAGGAGTTTAAATATACAGGGAAAATTCCATATAAACTGAGAATAAAATTCTAGAAATTAAAGAAATATCATTACAACTTTAATTGTAGAATATTCTTATTTGTCTTTAAAAGGACTTCGAACTTTTTACTGTTTTATTTAACATGTTTTAGAAATTAACGAATTGTAAAGTATTATATTTGCATAATGTTATTTACCTATATTTTTTAACATTTGTTTTATTTAAAGTTGTAATATATTTTGTGTTCGTTATATATATATATATATATTTTTTTTACTGACTTTAAAATTAATAATATACAGGTTTCTCTCGCTTTATGCAGTTTCAATTAGTATTATCATTTTTGTTTCAGACTATATCCCTCGATTAGTGCGTGGAAAATATCGATTTGTATGCATAAAGCAGGTAACGAATGATCCCATTTCACCAGAATTGTTATGAAAACAAAATAAAAATCCGTCAAGAAATGTCACCAATGGTGCGAGAATCAGACAAAGGTCTTTATTATTCAAAATCGAACTTGTAATCGACTCTTTAATGTTTCTTGATTGTCACTAATTAAATTAGCTCACACGTTAATGTTGATGAGAATTCATATAGCTTAAGGGTAATTGATACCCTTCAAATCGTCAAAAATGACAAAAATATCGATTTTTTTTTTTTCTAAAAATACAGTTTAGCCTATCTAGTATATGTGAGCAAAGTGTAGTGAAAACGATTTTTATTATTTTGCCAGCCTTTTAAATACCACACCCATTACGATAAAATTACAATAAAATGTTCACCAATACAATTGTAACATCTGTAACTTAGAAGTATATAAGCAGAAACGATATTCAGTTAGTATTTAAAAAAAATGGAATAGTTTTTAATAATTTTCTCTAAGCATAAAATCTTTAAATTGATTGTACGGAGTTTTCTCTTTTTGAAAACGTATTTAAAATTTAAATTTTTTTTCAAATGTCTTGATTATTTTTACATAATGATCTACTTAATAAAATTAGGGATGGGTTTTGCAATGTAATGCGAAGGGGAAAAAAATTTAATGTAACTGAATCTGTGTTTATTCCAACCTTTTTCCATGGATAAATGAGGTGTTTTTTTTTCCTCAAAAACTAATTAATTAATTGCCAAATCAATCCTTAAAGTTATAGAGAAAACTCTTATAAAAATATATATAAAAAAAACAGTAAGTTTTATTGTAAGAAGAAGAAAGGATTTTAAAATCGTTGAATATTTTTAAAATATATATATAAATTTTAAATTTTACCAGCAAAATTATTTTTTCAAGCTAATGAGTTTATCTAGTAATAACTTCAAATGATAAGCTTAAGATGTTAGTAAAAATGCATTTGTAAGAAAAACAGTTAAAAAATTACCAAGTCCTCTTAGGTAAAATTTATTTATAACGTTTCAAATAAATGTGTACTTTTTAATATTAACAGATCCAAAACAATATTGCAGTGCATTATAATCATATAGTATATTATTTATGTTGTCAACATCCCTTCTTCTATGCATTTTCAAAACGCAGAACAATGAATGAGGTATCATTCGAATGAGTTTGGAACCGGCTTCTGACATAGTACACGTAAATTTCATTAAAACATGTTTTTTGGTTAAAAATTGCAGTTAATTACAAACTAAATCAGCATTGTTTTAATAAATGAAATGAAAAGTTTTTCTCAAATCAGTGTTGCCACAAAAATAAAATACCGCATTATATCGAGCTCAACAATGATTATATATATTTTAAAAAGTACAAAAAAGATAAATTGGGAAGTCCCCGAATGTGTTTATTTTATATTTAGGTTTAACAAGAAAAATTCTAATTCAAATGTTTAGAAGATAAAGACACCATCGATCGATCGAATCAGTGGAATTTTACGTGTAGCCTAAAATGTATGCTTTGTTCTATTAAATTGTATTATTTATTTATTAAATTAATTTTTCTTTGTCCCGTGTTTTTCCCGAAGCGGATGACGACATCCTCTATTGTAGTTAAAATACGATTGTTAATTTTTTTTTCTCGCGCGTGCCTATTGCTATCTTTGATCATTTTTCACTGTAACTTTAATGAAAAAAATGAGATGATATTCCGGCTTTACTAATGTGGTTTGCAGATATTTTTATCCTTAATTTTTCTTTAGAAGTTCAAGCCTGCATCTACAAAATATTAAATATTGCTAAAAAATATTAGACTGCAATGTGAAATTCTCGCACGGGTCCACTGGTATTGTTTACTTATGTATGTTGGGTTTTAAGAAATCTGGCTGTGGATCTGTTACAGTTGTTACCATTAATTGTATGTTTTGATTAGTTTGATAATGATCAATCATCCAGACTGATCGAGGGAAACCTGTGCAATTAAAGACCTGGACGATTCTTACTCGACCCAACAAAACATCACCCGACACTCGTAGTTTAAGAATCGATGAAATATATTTCTTATTATATAAATTCATTTACCTATAACTTATAGGTTTCTTTTTTCTTTTTAGGTTTCCAATGTCTGCTATTAGTTTAATTTGACACAGTGTGGGCACTGGGAAAGCATGGCCCACGACCTACTATACCAGGACGATTCACTTCAAGCGACTTTCTTCGGAAACCTTACTGCAGTACCTAATCCGCCGTCAAGACTTGTAAATATTTTTATCAGTTCCACCAAAGCAGGTAAGAATGAATCTGTTTCAGAGTTTACATTACACAGTTATTGGTTTTATACAAATATAAAAATGTGTTCATTAAAATTTGCAAAAGTCCCATTTTAACACCAAAAAATTTAAATACTTTCTTTTACTTACCCATCATACGTAGTATAGGGTAAGTCTTGTAATCGTTTTGAAAATCGAAAAAATATTTTTGACGGATTTACACGTTTCAGACACTGGAGATTCCGAAAAACATATTTTTAGAAAAAAAATTTTGCCGTCCGTCTGTGTGTCTGTGTGTTTGTGTGTCTGTAAACGCTCTATCTCCCGACAAAATTGAGATAGAGACTTGCAATTTGGTATGTACTTAGCATGTAATAATGGGAATAAGCCTATTTCATTTCAATAACCTCGATTAACCGGAACTATTTTTTTCGGACTCTCGAAATATTCGTTCTGTTTAAAGGTATATAAAAAATTTCGAAATTGTTTATTTTAAGAAATGAATATAAAAGACAATAAAAAAACAAATTTTGCATTAAGCAGGAAGTCGATCGGATAATGAGTTGCCGAGATATTTGGAATCCTATTTTCCACACTCTTCGATTTTTCATGACCCTGTATTTCATCCAAATGTCACTTCAAAGATATATTTTAATTGTAAATTTGACGCTTAATCAGATGCAATAAACCGCTAGTTAATAGGATTATTATTTTTGGAGTTATAAGGAAAAACCTCTTTCAAGCAATTCAGTAATCGAGCCTTTAAAGTTTATGACGTCATCCAGCCACGATTTTATTTGAATTGCAATGCATTTTATAAGTAGTTTACACATTTTTATTTTAATATTTTACATTATGCATATCCATGATGGGTAAGTATTACGGTGGCCCCCAACGACTAGTTTATTCCTTTTCCAGATATTGAAATTCAAAATGTTGGCGTGAACAATTTTTGTAACAACAAATTTGTTTGAGTCCGTAAATTCTTTTCTGATGACATCCAAATACTTATCCAACAAATGAAAGTTCTTCATACCTTCATACAGTGATTTTTCTGTTCACAAAGTCCCTGCCATAAGTCACTATCATTTTTTCATATTAACCCCTTCGTGACGAGCGACATGTACACGTGCCGTTTAGTACGAAATCCTTTAATTTGAACATCAGTATTTTAATGCAGGAAGTTTTGTCTTATCTAATCCTAGATTTTCAGCGTTTAAATAAGACAAAAATTATAATTTTAAAAAAATGGTGGTTCGGTATAATTGAAAGAAAAGTAAAAGACGCTCCTTTCGAAGGGGTTAAAAAGGGACCTCTGAATGTCTTTTTAACAATAAACTATGGTTGCCAATCTATACGAATTTGTTGCCACACTAGAGGTGACAAATCCAGCTACTAAAGTTTGCAGTTTATATGTGGCGGCAAGGTAAGAACTGAGCTGTATATGAAAGGACGTCCACGACTCATCGACATAAAAACATATTAAAGTAAAATATGATACATATTATTCATTATTAATATATTGGTAATGTTATACATTCACATACTACTTCACTATGTACCACCTTTCCATGTCTCACTGTGTAACACGTCAATTTTTTGATAAAACATGGTTATGTACCTCTTTCTTTGGCTTTGTTAGAATTAAATCGTTCGTATTAAGTGGGAAAATTGTATATATATTTGAACTGAAACACAGTAGAGTCGCGATTATCCGAGTCCCGCTTAACCGCGTTTCGGTTTAACCGAGTCACCAAAAAAAAAAAAAAAAAAAAAAAAAAAATCCCTTTTTCTTATTTTGAATAAAAAATCAGAATTTTATTAATTTTCTTTCATCTCCACCTTACACTTCATTGACAATCAAATTATGAAAATGAAGCATCTGATGACAAATCTTTATTGAGCTTACCACAAACACTTCCTGTTTCTGAAACCCTTACTGAAAAAGACATTGCTGAGTGGATGAATGCAGATGAACAGCAAGAAATTACAAATGACATGATTACAGATATGGTTGAAAATCACGAACAAGCGAGCAGTGATGATGAAAGCTATGATAATCAGAAAAAAATTACGCATTCTGAAGGTCTAAGTTCTATTGAAAAAACTATTTATTACAATGAGCAGCAAGAAGAGGCTACACCTACAATATTGATGACACTAAAAAATGGCGTAATATTGCAGCAAAAAAAACGTTTATCATCCCCCAAACAAACAAAAAATATCAAGGATTTTTTTAAATAAACAATTTCATTACCTGTTTTTATTCTACAATAATTTGCAGTGTACATCACAATGACTGTAAGTATACTATAAAAATTAATAAATTGTGTGTAAATTTATATTTTATGTCTTAAATCAGTGACAATTTATATAAATCCCGTTTAACCGAGTTTTTCGCTTATCCGAGGTGAGCTTGGTCCACATTAACTCGGATAACCGCGACTCTACTGTACCCCATACAGTTAGACTGAAGATAAATGATCTGTAACAGAATTAAGTGAGTAATTTTCATGTCCAAAAATTTACCTTCATTTCATGATTTTACAGCGAAATAATATCCACACTTGAAATATGTTCAGCAAACTCGCCAAAGAGAGCATCACTAAACAGCCTAACATCCTGACTGCGTGTGCAATTTATTACGTCTCAGCGCATATTAAAAAAATCATAAAAAATCAACAAGTTGTCGTATTGGCGTGTGATTTAAACTGCAAGAGTTATCAGGTTTATTTTTCTTTATTTGTCACAACAAAAAAATAATTAGAATTTTTACAGATGGATGCCGATGTACAGTGTAGTTTTTTGAAAATATCCGAATTATATTCTTTTAAAGAAAATGTGAATCAACAACTGATGAAGTTTAAGAACCACGTCTTTGGTAAAAGTATGTACGAACTGAATTACATATTTTGTTAACAAACTTTGCTTGCATCATACCGGAAAACGTATTAACTTCTAACAAAATTCCTATTGCACCATAAACAGAACAAAAGATTTAAACAGAAATTTTCTTGAGGCAAACAAATTTTTGTTGGATTAACAATAGTCTTTTCGATCATTGATCATATTTCAGAAACTTGTTTGATTTGATGAAGTTTGCTGTTTAAATTTCTCTTAAAGAAATTTTGTTGGGTCAACAATATATTTTATGTGTGCAAAATGCTTTGAAAAATTAAATATCAAATATATTAGAATTTGTAAAAAATAAATAAATAAAATAAAATAAAATAAGACAGACTAATTATTATTTTTTTTTATTTCTGTCTTCTCATTACTGCATCCTAGATGTGAATGAAATGCAATGGTTATTTTTTCTTAAAATATATCTGATTGATTTTTAATAGTGGTGATCTTTATTGGTGATATTCTGATTTTTATTTGAAATACAATAATCACACATTTTAAAAGTCCATATTTCAAAAACACATAATTTAACAACCTTCTAATGTTATCACTAACTTCTTTTAGCCACAGAAAATTCCAGTTTATTCGTTTCTCATTATAAAGAAGTAATGAATTCCGGAACATTTCCATTCATTGTGTTCGCTAAAGCTTTAAACATTTGAAGGTATCTTTCTAATTAGCAAGTTCCATTTAATAGTCGCTTTTAAAGCTGCCATCTTATTAACGTACTGAAGATAAAGCAGCATTGCGTCACTGAATCAGATGTATAGATAGCATTATTCTTTTGTAAAAAAAAAAAAAATCTCGGTGAGCGATTGCTCCATTTATTTTAAAAGAAAGTTTAGATTATTAGATTAGTAACATTAAATTATATAACTTAATTATATAAAAAAATATAAACTGTAACATGTTGACTATTGATACTTAAGGAGTGACACGACACTTAAACTAATAAGAAAGAAAAATCATGCATTAGGCAAATATTATGAAACACTTTCAAACAGATTCAGGATACTGTAAAATTTTCACCGTTTAATAAAGAGAAAGATTATGATTGCTAAGTAAACTATTTGGAAAAATCATAACACATATGAAAACCAAATTTCAGCTAGTATCATCTATAGTCGGAAACGTATCCGAATTATTTTCTTCAGTCCTGTATATGATTTATAGAATTGTATATATGTATTGTATATATGTAATTATTAATGTTGTAATTTTATATATGTAATTATTAATATTGTAATTGTATATATATAATTGTATACATGCATAGTATACAAAAATTTTATTTAGTTAGCAAACGAATAACACAGCTGAAAATTCCACTTCAGCAATTTCCGTCAATAAGCGGAAATGCACTCGAACTCTTTTATGCAGACCTGCATATGATATATAGCATTTATACACACAAAGTAATATGTACAGAAATAGTTAAATTTAAAATAGCATACCACTATTGAAACCGCACTTTCAACCATTATCGCTCATGGACAGTGAGTAACAGAATTTTTTTGTGTGTCCCTGTAAATGAACGATAAATACTATACACATCATATTCTAAAGTAAGACTCTTGTAGTGAACCTATATAAATACATTTCAATATGTTTGAAATAGCGTAACATCAGTAAAATACACTACAAACGATTTTTCCCCATAGACTGTAATGTAACGGATTGCTTTTGAATGTCCTTGTAAACGCACTGAAAATCTTACACACTTTATTTTTAATACCAAACATACCAAAGTAAACCGGTATAGTATATGTCAACTACAAGGCAAATTTGGTATATTTACACGAGTAGGAGCGCAAACAGACGGTCAGACAAACTAAATTCATAAACACTTTTCAACTACGTTGGAAAGTGTTAAAATAGAAGGAAATAAAAATATTAGCAGTCTATTTATCAGACTTAATTTGCTCGAAAGTGTGGTTAAGCGGTCGGTTGACTGTAAGAACAGCAAGAATATGAATTTTCGTTTTTTCTGTGAAAATTTATACTTAAAACTAAAAAGTATATGTCAACATGTTGTCATATGCTTGGCAAAGAATGCATTTTGACACTGGTGATAGTTTGGAGACAGTTTTTTTTATGGAAAGTTGTCGACGGGATAATGGAGAACTACCGATTTACCTATAAAATCCGTTTAGTAGAAGCTGATTTATGTGTTTCCTTTTTCCCATGATCGGGGTTAAACACATGCAATAGATATAACAAGATTATATCTAGAAATGAAAGTAATAAACAACTAATGAGAAATCTTCCAAAAAACTAATCAAAACACAACAATTGTTAATACAACAATGGTTTTTTTTTCAATAATCAAGGTGCTTTTATCAGAAACTAGTGGCCCGTCCCGGGATCGCGCGGGTGAACAATGTGTCGACTACAATATAGGGTTGGTATGGGTACTTAACTTTTAAAAAATTCTTCTAAATTGGATAAAAGCGGGAGTGAAGCAAAATTGCAGTACTTACAAATTTTGAACTTTAAATAAAACCTTGTAAAATTTAATAAATATATTTTTTTCTGTACATATTGAAGCTAATAAATTTATTTTAATATAACAGAACAACCCGACTTTGCCCGAGTTAACCTTGGCCTTCTGGGTAACATAAGTGAAAATGTAATATCCTAAAAATACGCCAATCACTATAACGCATTCGCGTCCGAAAACTGTCAAAATGACAATCAGAAAAAACTTATGTTATTTTGACGAAATCATACTAAATCCCTCAGCATTTAAAAAAAAAATTCCTTTTAAAAATATCTTGCGTAATCTAATGAAAACTCAGCAATAGTTGTATTATTCGTATAATCTTCATAAGCGGGCTCATATTCGATGTTCAAGCCGATTGATGAATTTCTAAAACCATAAGCAATAAGGCACTATATCGCTTAACAACAACAACAACAAATGAAATGAGATGAGCTTACGACATTTCCAAAAATTGTCTCTTATTTTAACAATTCTTAATGAAATTATTTAGTTATTATCAATAGTTGTATAAGTACAACTCTATATATGAATTTATCTCAATTAGGTGAAATATCTTATATTTACTGATAGTCAAAATAATAACGAAAAAGCTTGGATAGAATACCACCCTTAAATAATCTACTTCATACATATTCAAATGAAAATGGAAATGGAGAAACAGATATTTACCCAAGATGTAAATTCATTTCCTAAAGCTTTTATAGAGAAAAATACTTATTTAATGATTATTAATAGTTGTATAAGTACAACTATATAGATGAATATATCTTAATTAGGTGAAATATCTTATATTTACTGATAACCAAAAATAATATCGAAAAAGCTTGTATAAAATACCACCCTTAAATAATCTACTTCATACGTATTCAAATGAAAATGGAAATGGAGAGAAAGATATTTACCCAAGGTGCAAATTCATTTCCTAAAGCTTTTATAGGGAAAAATAATCCCTAGGAAGTAAATAAATTTAACCTTTTTGAACTGAATAAAAATAGTCATACGCAGAACAAATTTATTGTTTAGTGAGAGTATAAACACTTGGTTCGTAACTGTAATATATTTACTAGAAAGTTGTACAAGAGATTACGCTAATTTTATTCTATTTTTGCAAGCATTTTTCTATTTAGAAATGTATTTTTTTCTTATAATTTATCAAAGATCAATGTAAGAAGCCAGAAACGTAATTTTCAGTCAAATACTGGGTTTCACAAAGAAAAAAGTAAACGCTCTTTGGTTATTTACATCTTTGAGATGCATATAGGCTATGTAAATTGCGGACGAGTTCAAAATAAGGTAGCAATTACGATTATGTTGATGAAATAGTTCTGCCATTAATTTTCAAAAAGTCACACATTTTAAATTTGTATATGGTGTCTGGGTCCTATACGTAGTAATTTAGAAAAGTTTTCTCGTGCTCTGACAAGAAAAACTGTAAAAATTGTATTCTTCTATGACCTAAACGCATTGAATTATGATATGCTGAATTATATGTAATATCAAGCCTTTCCGGCCCTAAAAACGCACAGACGAATTTTAGTGCTGGAAAGCTCCAAAATTTCATAAAATTCAACGTATCATAACTCGGTGAGTTTTCGTCGTAGAAGAATGGATTTTTTACAAATGCACCTCTCTGAGCACGAAGAAATATTTTTCTAAATACAACTTAGAGCCCATAGACCGTATGAAGATTTTAAAAAATTAATTTTTTCATAATTAATGGCAAGACAATTTTAGATCCTACCTTGTTTTGAACACTTTCGCAAGTTACATTGCCTACGTATACCCAACAGGTAAAAAATTAAAGTACTCTTCAACATTTTTGGGACGCTGTGTATACAGAGTGTCTTACTTCAAGCCGTACCCAGATTTTCGTTTATAATTTTAAAAAGAATAAAGACATTTTAACAAAATTTTCAACAAAATTTGTGTAAAATGTAATACACCGCAAATAATACTAGAAGTACATTATAATTTGGTCTGTGATACTATATGCACTGCCATCTATGATATGAACTCTGGCGTGTACGGCTCAGAGTTATTGGGATGCGAGTGGTTGCCAATTTTCAGCATTTCTCAGAATGTTGTAACACAGTTATCCACTGCCTAACCATAAAGGTACACTGTGGGCGACTCATGGAAATAGTTGTAAATTTTTAGCATTTATCGTGAGGTGTTTAACAGAGTTATTCACTCCCTGACCGTAAAGGTACTCTGTAGACGACTCATGCAAATAGTTGCCAATTTTCAGCATTTATTTTGATGTTGTAAAAGAGTTATAGCCACTGCCTGACTGTAAAGGAACTCTGTGGGCGACTTATAGAAATATTTGTAAATTCTTAGCAATTCTCGTGATTTTGTAATAACGTTATTTACTCCCTGACCGGAAAGGTACTCTGTGGGTAACACATTTGAATACGAACAGGTTGTTTGTGCTAACTCGTATGCATAAGATATTTCCTTCCGACGTCTAAATTTCAAAATTGTGAAAATAATCGTTGTAATTGGACTGTCGTTTGTACTTTGCTCATTTATGTTAATTTGTGTTCCAGTTGTTTGCTTGTTATAACATGTGAATCGTTTTCTGATTATTGCGGGTTAATGCAACGCACCTCACCTAATTAAGGCAATCAGTTGCTGGTCCTGATGGGGGAACATTGAAATAACTTCCTTGCTAAGATTTAGTGGTATCACACCATTTTGTTGAACCTGCGTATTTCGAATCTCTATTGAGTATCGCGTCGTCAGATGTGGTGGCTTTGAGATCTGGAGTAATGCTGATTTAGGCATTTCAGTGATATTTTGTGTTGTATTAAATTTAGTGCAAGAAGCGAGATATAAATTCTGCTCTACCCATTTGAACCTTCTTCTAGGACTAGTGTTGTTAGTTTTTTCCGATTTACGCGGAATATCCCGAATTTTTAAAGATAGCAAGATTTGTTCCACGTAACTATTACGCGGAACGCCAAAAGTTCTGATTTTTACTGACGCACAAATTCTTCTGAATTACGTTTATTACCATGCTATCATTTAGTCTGTATCAAGTGAAACTTAACACAGTAAAACCTGCGAAGACAAAAGCTATCTATAACAGAAAAATTGTATAGTCCTTTACAATGGAATACCTTTTAGATCTACCTGCCTAGACAAAAAGCTGTCTAAAATGTATTTTTTTATGTTCATAGCGATGTCGTTTTCCCAAATTTTACTGTACTTGCTTCAGAAACACTGTGTATGCGTAACCTGCTTATACCAGCATTCTGTTTTAAAAGTAGCAATTTCTTTGTCCCTACTATACAATTAAAATTAAACAACTCACCTACTAAATTGCAAGTATTTTTCAGTCCCTAGCGATTTCGCTTTCACAGGTGTTACTGTATAGGATTATTGTGTTTATTTAGTGTAATAAAACCTGCTATGACAGAATCGCAAGACATAGGCGAAATATTCCATTTTAAATAGGATTTCGTCTTAGCAAGGTTTAATTGAATGATTTATCTACCATAGAGTCAATTAAATATTTACGTTTAAGATAGGATTCCGTTATATATAGGTTCCGTTTTCATAGAGTTTATAGTCTTTTTTTATGTTACGATTTAGAAGCCGTTGTTTCGCTTTTTTGTCTCCATGTCCCTTTTTTGTGACACAGGACTTGGCAGCACTTTTTAGTACAGATATTTTACAGTAATATAGGCTAGAAATTAAAAGCTGTTTTATTTTTTAAATTCATCCTTCTTTAAAACTAGGTTTAATAACTTGATAGATGCAGTTAGTTAAATTTCCCCAAGTCGCTCCCATTGAACTTTTCTTGTTTAAGTAAACTGTTTTATTGCTAAATGTTAAAATCTCTAAATAAATTTTTTTTCTATCTGAAAAATCGACGGGTTAGAAACGTCTTTCACAATGTAAGCACATTTCACATACACTAAAGTAAGTCTGTTGAAAATATCCTTAGAATATCTTCATTATTGGTAAAGTTGTGACGGCCATTGCGGTCAGTAAGAGTGAACCAGGCCGTTCAGACTTAAAGGAGAGCACAAGGGGTAAAGTTTAAAAAGTGAAGTTTATTGAAACTTAATCGGGCTGGGATTTGAGAAAGGACATTAATAAATTTTCCTTACTCCAAAAATAATTCAACGTTCCCGAAACTGTACTCAGTAAAATAAAACTTCAATATATTAAATATAAAGATTTTAAACGAACTCACAACTTTGATGATAACCACAAGTCAGGATGCCTTCAGTAAGAATCTATCTCCCCGCTGTAGACTAGGGGAACACTGATCTCGAGATGTCCGTCCAGACTAATGCAACTGATTATACGCTATACAACTTCGGATTGAAGATTCAGTAGCAGGATCTAACGTACTCTCATAGAGGCAGTATTCGACCCAAGTTCCAACTTCCAAACGCATTTCCGAAAATTATATACCCAAACATCAGTTGACCAGCTATAATAATTTGCATAAATATTGATGAAAAGCAGAAACTCACAAGCTCCGAGATTTTCACAGTCATCCGTCGAAAGTTAAGAAAAATAGCCTTGATCAACTTTTACGCACATGGACAATTAGTGGACAAAAATTACGTTCTCATTCAAAACATCGCCTACTCACATGATCAGAGTAGCCGATCCATCACAAAGTTATGAACAAATTCCCGGTTCCGCTTGGAGTGAGACACCCTGTTTTATAACAGTTTCCAACATAGTTGAAAATTGTTTATGAATCCGGTTTGTCTGTCTGTGTGCCGCCTGTCTGTCTGCCTGTCCATGTGGTAACTCACGTAAATATACTCCGATTAAAATGCAATTGATATATATTAATGATGTTTACTATGGAATGTTCGGTATTGAAAATGAAGTACGTACCGTTCATAGTTCATTTACAGGGACACTCAAAAGAATTCCGTTACATTACGGTCTATGGGGGAAAAACGTTTGCTGTGAAATTTAATGATGTTATATCATTTACACAAAAGAATTCGGTTAGAGCATTATCAAAGCACAAAAATTGCTGGAAATTCGTTTTAAGTTGTTGGAAGTTTTTTAATTAAACTAATTTTTTGCCCATTACTTGGTGTGCATAACATCTATAGATCATATATACATGGCAGAACAAAAGATCTGGAGTACATTTCCGTTTATTGACGGAAATGGCTGAAGGGGAATTACAACTGTGCTATGCGGTTTCTAACTGAACTAAATTTTAGCGTACTATGTAGTATATATACAAATTTATAGATCATATACAGGGCTGTGCAAAATAATTAGGATATTTTTCCGATTATTAATGGTAATTCCTGAAATTGGATTTTCAAATGTGTTATGCGTTTTCCAAATTGTTTACTTAGACATGGGTGGGTATAGTTGAGCTTTAGCCGTTGTCTGCCCACCTAGTTGAACTTGATTTCTTAGGCATCATCTTTCACCTTATTAAACGTGAAGTTTGGTTAAAGTATACTGCACGTGTTGGAAAGTGTTACATAATCTATGCTTGACGCCTGATCTCCGTTCTTGTTTTGAATGAAGAACTGGATTGCGACCTGTTTTATAATATAATATATATATATATATATATATAACAATTTTTTGTCTTAAATTTTAATACCAACCGTAAATATTTGCATTATTTTCTTCAATGCCATGTAACTGTATCTCTACGGAAGAATATTGCTCAATTAAGAGAAATAAATATGTTTTTAGTTTAAACAAAAAATAATACGAAAACTTTGGAATAAAAATACCACCTTTAAATATATTCTAATTCATGGATATTGGAATGGAAATGGAGAAAAAGATATTCACTCAAGATGCAAATTTATTTCCAAATGCTTTTATGGAGGAAAGTAATCTCTAGATAGTAAACAAATTCCCCCTTTTCGAAATTGAATAAAAATATGCATACGCAAAAGCAATTCACTATATAGTGAGAGCATAAACACCTGGTTCGAAAGTGTAGAATATTTTGTAGAATTGCATAAGAGATTGCCTGAATTTTAATCTATTTTGTAAAACATCTATTTATTAAAAAAAAAAGATTTTTTTTAATTTATAAAATTTTTTATCGATTATTTTACATAACGTAATAATACAATATAAAAATAAATACGCAAAAGACAATTTGCTGTTTAGTAAAAACTTATTTTATTCAATCTTTTTCGTTTTTCTGTAAATTGATAATATAATATCCTCAATTGCTATAAATTGTGTATGAGCTGAATAAAAATATTTATGTGCACAAAACCACTTTACCGTTTATTGAGAGTATAAACACATGATTCTAAAGTGAAGAAATTTTAGTAGATTTTTATAACAAGCTGCACATGAATCTGATTCTATCTTTAGTGATATTGTTTTCCTCTATAAAAAAATACTTTGTAATTTATAAAAGTTTCTATCGATTATATTACATAATAAAATATATGATATTGATACGCACACGCAAAAACAATTTATTTTAATAATCAATTTACTATTACAAACAATCAATTACAACCAGATGCAAACAATAAACTTTTAATGAGAGCACAATCCAATGGTATGAAAATGCAGAACAATACTTCATAAAAGGTTGCGTCAGTTTAATTTTGTATAAGTAAATCATATTTACCGTTTCAAGACTATAAGTTGTTGTTTTGTCTGCATAATGTTTTTGTTCAATTCTTGATGATACAATATCAAGAAAACGTAAAATTAAAGAAAACTTTAAAAAAAAATATGAACATTATTTAAAGAATCTTTTTTATGGTCTTTTGTGTGTTCCATAAATTTTCACTATAATATCCATAACTGCCGTAATTTGTATATGAATGTAATAAAAAATATATACATATTTTTTATTGCGTTCATATAAACAAAACCAAATTACAAAATCTAATTTGGTGTTTTATGAGAGCGTAAACACTTGGTACCGAAATGTACAACATTTAGCAAGACTTCATAAGAGGTTACAAGAATATTGTTTTAAGCAATCATTATATGATAAAAAGAAAATGAAATTAATACATATTTTGAAAGTCTTAAACAATTTTATACAAACATTTGTGTCTTAACCCTATATTAAAATTTTCATGTTTTTTTCTGAAGCATTTATAAGAAAAATAGAAAATTCTATTTTATATATGCATCCATAGAACCAAATTACTATTTTGTGAGAACTTGCACAACTGGTATTCTCGTATATATATGCATACATAGAACCAAATTACTATTTTGCGAGAACTTGCACAACTGGTATAAAAGTGTCGAGCGTATAACAAAATTTCATAAGAGATTACATAAGTTTTTATCTGTCTCCTTATATGATAGCTTTCCTTTAAGGAATATAAGTTGATCTGTCTTTATAAAATTTTCGAAATATTTCGTTATAATGCAGTATGAAAGTACGGTAAATGAAAAGTAGACAATGGAATCCCGCAGAGTTTCCGAGCCCGTGGGGTTCTAGAGGTATTACTGTCGAATACTGGAGAATCCCATGGAATTTTAAAAATTGTTCTTCATAAATTATTTATTTTTTAAGTTAAGAATAATATTTCCGAAATTATTTTAACTACCATTGGACCCGTGCGAGGATTTCGTACTGAAGTCTAATATATTTTAGCAATACCTAATATTTTTTTAGATGCAGGTTTAAACTTTTAAAGAAAAAATAAAGAGAAAAATATCTGGAAAAAACATTGGTCAAGCCCGAATATCATCTCATTTATTCCATCAAAATTACAGTAAAAACTGATCTAAGATAGCAAAAGGCACGTGAGAGGGGGGGGGGGGAATTAACAATCGTATTTTAACTGCATTAGAGGATGACGTCATCCACATCTGAATTTCAATTTTGCTTTTTAATCATAAATGTAGAATAAGCCCGTGCTAAAACATCCCACTTAATCTTTTTAGTACTTTATATATATATATATATACAATCATTCTTTAGCACGATATAATTCTACGTTTTATTTTTGTGGAAACACTGATTTGAGAAAACCTTTCAATTCATTTATGAAAACTATGCTGATTTAATTTTTAAATAATTGCAATTTTTAATCAGAAACATGTTTTAATGAAATGTGAGTGTGCTATGTCAGAATCGGATTCAAACGCCTTTCGAATGATACCTCATTCAGTGTTGTGCGTTTTGTAAAAGCACAGAAAAAGGGGTGTTGTAAAAAGAAATAATATATATGATTTTAATTATTACTATTTTTTTTACTTCCAAAATTTTCAGGCAAAGTTCTTATAGATTGGAAAATGCATTTCATAATAAAAAAAACTGTTTGGCTTCTACACTGGTTGGTTCTTTAATATCATGCCATCACCCTCAAAATTCAAATTATTCCAGACTTTTGTTCCACTACGTTGATATTATGTCACTGGATTTTTTTAACATCTTTCCAAAATCTCATTTTTTTTTCATTCTTTTAAGGAATGTGTTACGTTACACTTTTTCTATTTGCATTCCAAATCTTCCATTTATAATTTTGTGAAATATTTTTATTTTCATATTCAGATGTCGTACTCTTTAAACTATCATGATTTGTGTATGTTGTGATTTTAAAAAACTGTTTTAATAGTTTCTCTATTCCGTGACAGTATATTAAAATATATTAAAATCATTTTTGTTTTTTATTTTGAATTTTCTAATTGAATGAATTCGATGGCGAAGATCACATGAAGAGCAGTAGCTGAATACGGCCCAAAAACGTTTTCATGTAGTATTATATCATGATTTTCCACAGAAAATAAAACTGGATCTGCGGTTACATATGTAGATCTACTTAAAAATATTTCGGAAAGATTTTTTAAATCGCAATTAACTCTTTGATTTACTCTTTTTTAGTGAATTGCATCTCAAATGCTACGGTGAACTGAGTTTTGGTTACATACATTTAAAAATGTAAAAACCTCCCAACATATTATGTAAGTTGTTCCAGTGCATTCTGTCGTCCAAAATCAAACTCAGATTTTGTCTACTACTTCTAAAATATATTTGTGTGAATGGTCAACATTTCTGGCTGGCGAATTTTTAGAGATATTAAAAACAATATGTATAATTGGAAATCAGTTCTGCTAGAGATTGATACAAAGTTACTACCAAGTTTTCCGCGAGTAGATTGCATTTTTAAGAATTTTAATGAGTCAAAGGAATAAAGTACGTATGAGTTATAAATTAGAAGAGTTTTCTTTTTTGTTTTATTTCAAAGCAAAGTAAACAATTTCGGGCACTTTAACTATCCATTGTTTGCGTATAAGGTATTCGTTATATCACAAACATCAACAAAGAATAAATAATTTTTATTTTGTTTGAATATTTTACTGAGCATTTGGAGAATTCCGTCCGGATAGCACGGGCTTAAGAAACCACTGCGGGATTCTTCCAGGATTGAAAATGTGTATGTTACCATGGGATTGTAATTTCTATGACAAGAGGCATAATAAAATGTTGCATTATTAAACGCGTGCGTGTCTCAATAAAAATAACGTCAGAATTTAAAATATAGTGTGTGATACATTTAATAAAAAAAATCATTTATCTCTAATCTTGATTTAGTTTTTGTTGGTGAAATTAGTACTTAACTTCGAAATCTACTTGTACCTATAAGCCGATCCGGCAGGGTTTTTTTTGAAGGGGGTTTAAAATGATCATCTTGCTTTTCTTATGTTTGTGTCAAATGACTTTATGTTGGTATTCATTTAATACGTTTATTATTATTTATTATGTCTATTAATATGTTCATTATTATTATTTCATTAAACCTGTTATGTGTTAATGACATCTCTAAATTCTTTTATACTATACAGTGTGTCCACTCTTATCGTTCTCTAATAGCTAATCCCTAAACCGTTAACTTCACCTGTGTAGTTAAAATTGCAAAACTGTCTCAGATGTTGTACTTCATCATATTAAACACTACTTACGTTTAAAAAGTTTTTTTTTTCTTTTTAAGTTACGAAATTTCAATTACTATATATGGTTCTTGGGTCCTATGACTTGTACAAAAAAAAAAGCAATATGAATTCCCTATGCTATCTTGTATCATAACTCATTAATTTTCCTCCTACAAAATTATAACTTTTAATGTTTTACTTATTAGAGAATGGATAAAGATTTTCTAAACATAAATTGAGGGGGTCGGGGCAAGAAAGTGCCAAGCCACATTTTTGGTGAAATAAATCTAACACTGTAATCTGTTGCTTACTATTATAAATTATAATATCCTACATATAATTTGTTTCTAACGTCAATTGGTGGCAGCATACGTCCCAGGTTTCGTTTTTGCCCCAGACGTTTATACCCCCAATGATGATAGCTAATTTACAAAAAACGTAATAGTAATATCATTAAAGTAATGTCATACCGTTACTCAGAATATCTCAAATATTACTAAGACATTGACAAAAAAACTTTATGTTATATATCTTGATTTGAGTATTTGATCAAATTTTCAAATTAAAATATCTCAAAAGTTCAAAAATGTGACTTAGCATTCTCTTATCCCGTCTCCCTCAATTATAGGACCCAGGGACGGTATAAAAATGTTAATTTCGTAACTTTTTCAAAAACATCTATTTCAATTTGAATGGCTTTTAATACGATAGAGAACAATATTTGAGACGTTTTTACAATTGGAATTATACCTCTGGAGCAAATGCTTTAGGAATTAGCTATTGGACAACGATAAGAGTGTACTCCCTGCATAACGTAAAAGATTTTAAAGATATCCTTTATTAAGAACAAGTTTAATGAAGAAACACCAATGTAAAGTAATATGACACATCATACCTAAAGCGATAAGAAAAATTCACTGAAAAAAGTAACAGCATACGTATAAAAACTGTTAAATTACTGAAACTTTCATTCAGCTAAAGTTTTTGCTATCAGCCCGAATTTCATACAGGATTTTTTATACCTAGGTAGGACCTTCAAATCACTAATTTATGAAAATAATTTGAATTTTACCAATTACCTAACTCTCTTTGTAAGTTCTTCAACTCGTGATTGTTAAAAGAAGAAATTATTAACCGAAATATTTTATACTTCAAGCTTAGTTAATTGGATAGTTAGTTGAATGGTTACACGTCCGTAGATTTATAGATGCAATGACAAACTAAAAACTTGCAGCAGTTTTTCAATGCACTAAAACATTTCTTTACTAAAATTTAGTGTTTGATTTCCTTATTTCCTTATGCCACATAATTGCAAACATAATTCAGAAAGAAGTATTTTAACTAAGAAAATGTAGTAGATTAAATTAAAAAGATTCAGCAACAGATACTATTACAATCCAGTGATTTTCTCATAAATCTAAGTTTGCAAAGACTATGTAAATATTTAGTTCTCAACATTATATGCGTGAAAAATATGCTCTTCTTGTATGAAAATTGTCAAAAACAAGCACAAATCTCTGTTAGATACTTGAAACTATTATAAAGTACGCCTATCCAACAAATTATATCTTGCAATAAGTATATTCTTTAAGATAAAACAAGAACGAAACATTTTGCATTAGGCATACATTATGAAATACTCAGTAACATTATTAGAATATTTTTCAGAAATGTCCCTTTTTCCTACAGTGAAATGAGATATCTAAATAAACAGTTTAAAAAAGACATAACGCAGTTAAAAATCCATTTTCAGCATTTGCCGCCCATAGCCTGTAATGTATACGAATTCTTTTGTGTAATTCTGCATATGATCTGTAGATTTTTATACAAACCACATTGTAAAACTAAAATTTAAATCAGCTTTAAATTTTTATAGCTTAAAGCAACTAAAAACGATTTCTGGGAATTATCATCTATAGATGATAATGTATCTATATCATTTTGTTCAAAAATGTATATGAATTTATTTATAATACATTTTACTAACACCGCATACAATGTAGTAGCATTTGGCTCAACTGAAAAGTATAAAAAAGTTGGAAGTGTACTTTCAGAAAATCCCGTTCATAGATATAAATCGGAATTATTTTGGGTAAACCTGCATCTGTAAAATTTATGCACATGGCATAATATATTAAAGGAAAACGCGTAACGCAATTCCGCTTCCAGCAATTATCTCCCATAGACACTAATTATCAAATTTCTTTTGCGCAACCTTGTATATGAAATCATGCGTATTCCACATGCATATCTTAATATACTAAAATATAATTCAGCTGTAAAAGGCATAACACAGTTGGAAACACACTTTGGACAATTTACATCTGTAGTCGTTAATCTTTTCGAATTATTTCGTGCAACTCTGTTCATAGTCTATAAAATTTATACACACCAGGAATACACTAAAATTTAGCTAAGTTTAAAAATGCATACCACAGCTGGAATAAACATCCAGAAATTATCGATCATAGTCAGACCTTTAATCGAAATACTTTACGTGTCTCTGTAATTGAACGATAAATATTACACTTTTCATATAGAAAGCACGCTGTAGTGCATCTCAGTGATGATATTATTTTCATTATGTTTGATATTGCGTAACAATATTGAAATCCGCTGCGTAGAAATTTTCACCAAAATATCATAATGTAATGGAATACTTTTGTGTGTCCCCGTAAACGAACCATCAATGCTACGCGCTCTATAATCTATACAAAACACGCTGTAGTGTAAATCAAGGATGCTTATCAATTTCATTATATTTTAAGTATCATAACATCATTAAAATGCACCGCAAAAGATTTGTCTCCATAAACCAATCAAATTTCTATGTGTGTCAATGTAAAAGAATTATAACAGCTACTTAATTCATTTTCAATTGCAAACATGCTATAGTAAACCTCAATAACATATATCAGAATGTTGGAAATCCAATTATATGTATGAGAGTTAGGTCGCTGACATATGGCCAGAACCGAAGTCATAATCCCTTTGCAAATACTTTGAAATGTGCTAAAAATAAGAACGAAAAACCATGCGTCATACGTAGATTATGAAATATTTTCGTATATTTCTAGAATAAATATTGTAACAAAACTTCAGTATTTAACAAGGGGAAAGAAGTTATCTAAATAAATAATTTTACGTATAATTGAAAGCAAAATTTCAGCAATTGCCATTCATAGTCGAACTCTTTTGGGAATCCAATTTTTCGCGTACCCCTGTATATGAAATAATTTATAATCTAAAAACATCTCGTAATATACAACATATAGTTCAGCTGAAAAATGCATGAAATTATAAAATTGACATTTTAGTAAATCACGCCCATATACGTACAGTAATGCTTACGAATTATTTTTTGCAGCCCTGTGTTTCAGAATTTACACTGTACTGCAGTAAAAACTACTTGCAATGACATGAAAATTTGTGATAATGCGCATATTTCTTTTAATAAAATCATTACAAATAATCATTATAATAATGCACTTTTTTTTCTAGTAGTCAATATTGATTTGACTATCGATTACGCTTATGCTTAGATATGATAAAATTTAAAGAAAACAGGCTCTGCATTTACGATTGTGTGGTTTTTCGCGAAAAGGTATAAATGCATATTTTGGATTTTAGCAGTATATTTGAAGACTTTTTAGAGCACATTTGTATGCATATTTTGACAGTTTTTAAATGCATGTAATACGCTGTCTTATAATGAATATAAAACTTCTGACAAGAAATCATTTAATTATTATAAGATTTATTTTGTGTGTTATTTTAGACTGGGAGCTTGAACGACGTCAACTTCATGATGTAGTTGTGCCTCAACTGCAACGTGAATGGTCTTCGGTTGGAGTGGACATTCAGCTAGTGGACATTCAGAATGGTGGCGAAGAGGACGCTATTATCGCTCCTCAAGCTATCGCTGACCACCTTAGAGACATTGAAGACTGTCACAAATCGTCCTTAGGCTGTTTTTTTCTGGTAAGTCAAATAATATGTTACAAAACATATTTTTACAAGAACAAGTGATGTTAATCCATTCGTTCCGAGGATTATTTATTGATTTTCTTTTTACTTTAAACATGCACTTCTTTCCTTTAGTATGAACTATTGCTGCTGAATTATTGGTCGTTTTTTTATTGGCACGAAATTTTACAGGTAAGAAACAGCACAGGACTTTAAAGTACATAGGTAAACACTAAGTCTATAGTAATTATATTCTATGCAGAAAACTAAATGTAATACTGGATAGTTGCAATTAAGTAGGACGTTGAATTGATGATGCGTTTACATCCTATATATGGCATAGGAGAAAAACAGGAAACGTACGTTTTTTATACTTTTGAATACTACTATTTTGAAATAAAAATCTTCTTTCTATTAACTCGCAAATATTTTTGTCATTAAGTAAAACAAATATTACTTTTCGAAATAAGTGGTACCTCTTTAAATATTGGGTCATCCGGAAAGTTCTGCGGTTTTTAAAAAAGCGGAACGTGGTTTCATCTAGTTATTTTGCTACTGCTGATAAGGAATGACCTTGGATTACCCAGATATGTACATTGGGTCTTTTCTGCTCTAGCTGCATAATTCTCGCTTGTGTTGTGGCATATTCTTTTGTTTCAGTGCAGTGCTAAGAATGAAAAAACAAAAAGTTTATTTTTGTCATGTTAGGGTCTTTTATTTCAAGAAAAGGAAAAAAATTTCAGAGTACTCGTAAAACATATGTTTTCAAAAAAATTTCATTTGTGCTGTATATAGACAAAGTGCCGTTTCAGATGACACAGTTCGAAAATGGTTTGAGAAGCTTAAGCGCGAAAATTTCAGCCTCGAAGATGATGCCCGCAGTGGTGATGTGATGACCATCATCAGTAAAGGAGGATCTCTTAAAATAAATTATCGAATTATCATGCACTGTACTTTTTGAAATATTTAGTATGTATGATATCTCCTGAACTGTGTAATGTGAATTTTCAGCGATAGCTTCTTTTAAGAGGTCCTCCTTTACAGATGATGGTTCTCCAGAGCGGGAATCATCTTTGAGGCTGAAATTTCCGGCCTTAAACTTCTCAAACCACCTTCGAACTGTCTCATCTGAAACAGCACTTTGTCCATATACAGCACAAATTTTACGAGCAGTCTAACTAGCATCATAATATGATGATAATGAACTTTTTGATTCTCCCTCTTCAGAATTACACTGAAAAAAAAATTATGCCACAACACAAGTGATGATTATGCAGCGAAGCAGAAAAGACCGAATGTCCATATCTGAGTCCTTCAAGGTCACTTCTTATCAGCAGTAGCAAAATAACTAGACGAAATCGCGCTTTACTTTGAAAAACTGCAGACCTTTCCGGATTCTCCAATATAATGGAAATCCATCCAAACTGATTAAATGGGTTAAGAATCCATAAAAAATATTACTGTTTTAGTCAATGAATTATAAATTTATATATTGCAAATAGTAAAACAGCAATTAAAAACTATGAGAGACTCAAATAGCTATTTTCAAATAAATTACGCAATTAGCATTTTCAATAATTAATAAAAAATTCGTGAGAATAATTATTCGTTCAATCTCATTATTATTTCAATTATTACAAAAATTTAAAATTTAATTATTTTAGAGAGAAGATTTAAGATACTGAACTCCAAAGAGTTGCGCTAATCATATTTATGAAACAACCGGGAGATCTGTGGTTGGTGGGGAAAGGCAAAACACTAGTGATATTAAAAGCTTTCACAGAAAAAAGACAGTCTTGGATTATCAGAGCACGTAATTGCATTTCGCATTACGATTCACAAGAGTTAAATCTTCTGAGACTGCTTAGTAATATAAGACAACAGAAATGCAATTGTTGGTTGAGTATATCAAATATTAAATAATAAGTTTAAAAAAAAAGCGAGTTTTACAAATAATGTAGATGCATCTGAGCACCAGATTTACACGATCAAACTACAATCAATATTTATAGTTAACTTTTATGTACCAAGTTATTTTTTGAGAGATGAATTATCAAACACTGAAGACAGAAAATAATAATCGTCAGAACAGCTCATGTCCTTTCACAAAATTTTCATTTGAGTGGGGAGAAGTTATTTTCCGTTAACATCATTTCCATCCTCCTTTTCCTAAGCCACTGACAGTAAAAACTTCCAGAAACGTGTTAAAAAATTTAATGTAGCCTTTCCCAATTCTTTAGTCCTTTTTTCTGAAACCTTTAAGAAAAGAGTCAATCAAAAACATCTGCAGCCAATAGTTATTTGGCAGAAAATATCGGAACAGGAGGTAGAAGAAATGTCTTCAGTAAAAATTATAGAACGCAAAGGGACACATTTATTTCTGAAACGTTTCCATAAATCTGAAAAACCTATTACTTTCTGGCGTTTCTAATTGGTCATTGTCCAAATGATATCTGAATACAAGGGAAATGTTTCCGTAATCGTGGATACTACGAAATTTCACTGATTTTTTGTAAACGTTTCTGCTACGTGAAGTTTGCAATTTTTCACAATTTACAAAACACAAAGCAGTAATTTATTTTGGAAATTTCTAAAACTGTAAAACTATGAAAACTATGATAATTTAATAGGGAAAAAAATGCCATGCCATATATAAATATAGAGAAAAGTAACTATTTTAATTAACATTTTTATTTTAAAAAATAAGCGATTTATATTATTGCAAATCTGATCTTTAAATTTATAAAACACACCATAAGAAACGTCAAGAAATAAAATCAAATAAATGAAAAATATTTATTGAAGTTTTATCAATTTAAATATATTGGTATACTGAAAAAACACAGACTGAGAAAAAATATTTTAAAGATTGTACAACTGAAACATTCAAAGAGAAACTAATGCAGTAAAAAGCCCTTTTCGCATGGTTATAATTATTGGAGCTTTATGTAACTTTGGCGAAATGTACAAGGGCATACTGTACTAAAGATACTCTCTATACAAATTTAAGCAAAGAATTAGAATATTGATATTTTCGTAATTTTTCGCCAAATGAAAAGTAGCGACGAACCACTTTTAAGTAATAACTAATGAACTTTGTCATAATGAAGAAAGGAAATTTCGGATGAAGTTATAGTTCGGATGAATGAAATTAGTGCTGCAGTTCGCAGCCATGTCCAACAAATAAGAAGGAATTATGTCATCCAGGATTTAGTTCGGGTAGCTCAGTAGGAAGGGCATTGGCACGGCAAGCCAAGATACTTACGTTCGAAACCTAGCCCAGACCTTTTTCGCTCTGTTACAATAAACCTCAGCTATGATAGCCAACCATTGAATAATGAACTTTGATTTAGATGAGTAAAGTTTTGAAAAAAAATATCAACGTTCGGTTATCAACACCATTCGGTTTTTTTATAATCAATTTAATTTCTGGAAATATTGTTGATCTCATAGGTCAAAGACAACCAACTTTGCGCTAATGGATATCATTACGCCAACGAATCCTCTTTAAGGGGTCTTGTACCTTTTAAACTCGCAGAAAATCAACACAAACTTTCAAACTTTGAATTAGTGTATCTTCAAAACTTTTTGTGTATAAGCATGAAATTTTGACTATTTATTAAGCAAATTGTGCTTTTTGATATAAAATCATTAGAAACTGACTAGTCTTTTACAAAATTTGACATTATTGAAAATGAAGTTGCTCTTTGTTTTATTCCGTCATTGCTACATATTTGAGGTTATATATGTTACAATGATCGACATACGCGCATATAAATATACGTGTATATTTGTGTAAGAGAGAGGGGGGTGGGGGTGCGTCCACATTGGGGGTTATACAATTAACATACCCCTGTTATACTATAAAATAATGTGTGACCCCTGTCGATGATTGCTCTCCATACTATAAATCATTTTTACAGAAGATTTATAAAGTATTGATGTGGGTTACACATTCCCAGACAACTTGCCCAGTAGCTTTAAAAGGCGTAGATAATAATATCAAAAGAATTAGGAAAGCTTTCCAACGAGAGTGTAGCCAAACACCACGTGTCCACTATAAGAGACGAAAACAAAATTGTATTTTGGAATTATATTTATACATTTTATTACATTTTTAAACTTTATTCCCATATATACCATCTAAGAGCTTACATACAACAAATAGAATTTAGCAGCTGACTGCAGAAAACTTGCCAAATGGTAATTAATGGCATTCATTTTTAAGACATCTCAACTTGTTCCTTAATATCGTTTACTTAAGCAAAGAAAATATTTAATCAGCTAACCGTTTGCTGTTATCCAGTTAATATATGCTGTCATTGAGAAAAAATTAATTTTAATACAATTACAGTCTCGTCAAGCATTTATATAGCAAAGAAATTACAGTTGAACTCGGTTAATGAGAGAAGCAAGGAAATTATAAAAGTTCTTGCTTTAAGCGTTACTTGTAATACCCGAGAAAATAATAAAAACTTTAAAAGCACACACTTAATTAAACTAATTACTACTATTAATTGCTCTAATTATCTCAATGCTAAAATTAATTTAATATCATAGAATTAATTTAAAATATTCACACTATTGTATCATTTTTTTACAGTTTTTTTACGAGGCAAAATCACTTTACTGAAGTCAAAGTCTCTAAAGAACTATTAATTCCAAAGGACATGGATAACGTACAGTGCGTAATGCAACTGATCACTTCCCTTTCTTCCGGAAAAACTCGATTAACACAGTAATATTCACTGCAATTCTCGAGCTATTGATTTCACATATTTATTTTTCATTTTGACAGTGCAATAAGAGATAGTAAAAGGCTGGTTAATATGGATTGGAGTCTAGACGTAAAGAAAGAAACAATAAAAATTTCTTCTATGCTCCTTTCTTAACATGGATCAGTTGTGAATCTTACAAAGGGGCGGTATTTGAGATGTCCTTATCTCTCCTTACTTTCTTTCATTCTTTCAAAACTTCGGGACATTCCTTTGTATTTTCTCGGATTGGGAGAGGGGGGGGGGGTTGATCTCCTTGAAGGTTGAAATTTTGTCTGGTAAAACTAATAAATTGCTGCTTTTGACAAACAGCTGTAATGTATAAATATTATAGCTGAGAGAGAACAGTGTTCGATAAGGATGGAACTCTTTCCTAATTCTATATCACTTTTCGTCGAAAATTACATTGAAATGAATAAATGTTTTGCTCGTATTAACCATGATCCTGCTATTGTAGCTCGTAAAAAGCGGGTTTTAGCTGATAAACCATTCTTAAAGTGCAAATTGCTCTATTTAGTCGTTCTCATATTAAACGAGTTCGAACTGTATATGTAATTATTCTTCACCATCGATTGTATATTTTAATTTTAGTTCCTTAGAGATACTTTCTGTTTCATAAAATCAAAGTCATTTACTTCTCCTCAAAATAGCGGTAGGACAAACATGTCCAAGCGACAATGAACTAGACGGTTCTTATTTCGTAACGCTGTTGCCAATATGTACGAAGTAAAGTACAGAATCATTGTGTACTTCCAGCAAGTTTCGTAATGTCATCAGATTTCACACAAAACAAAGTTAAGCTACTGAAGATTGAACTTAAAATATTTTCATTTTTGATAATATTATGTACAAAAATTCGGGTTCAGTTTGAAGTGAGACACGGTGTATTTTTTTACTAAAAGTGTTTTGCAACGCTGGTTTCCTTTACAAAAATTTGTTCATCCCACTAATCTTAAAGGAATTTTCTTTCACATATGTTGCAATAATTAGCATAATATAACAGAAATTTGAACAAACTTGCATTGTTTTGTGTGAAACACCATAACATAGTAACAATTACTAAAAGTGGCTGCCATCCGCGTCCTAAAAATATTGAGTTAGATGCTCCATATTACGGAATGTAGTTGAGAGATTGAACGACGTCACTGACCTAATTACTGTATACGTCTAATAATTCTTATGATGTCTTCGCATTTCGCAAACATTAATATTAGAAAAACTGTTGAAACTATCGTTACAATGTCTTCATTATCGTTAAAATTTGGAATGAAAATACGAGTTCAGATCTGATTTATTTTATTTTTTTATTTCGAAAATTAAAATGCATTATTTTACTTGGTTTCAATTTGTAGAAAAACTGCGGATTTTCATTCTTTCGTTGAAAAATTTTATTCTCTATTTTAGAGTCAAAATAATTATTGTTCAAAAGTAAGTATAGGAAAAAAATATGAAAGTGAAGTCTTTATAATACTTTTTTTTTTCTTTCAATGTTTCTTAAATGAGGTATGGGAAATAAAAATCCAATCATCGTTCATTTCTTCTTATCACTTCTTGTTACTTTCAGAATGACTTTTTAATTACAATCTACAGAACCTATGAAATAAAAAAAAAGTATGCTCACATTCTGATTGTAATAAGAAAGTTTTTCAAAAAGAAACACTTCGAGAAATTTTTCTGATCTCACTGTATTCTATTCACTAATTTGGCATTCATTAATTCTAGATATCTGTGAAAAGATAAAGTTTCTTTTTTTATGCAATGAGCGATTAAAAAGTTTGCAATCTTGTGTAAAGTAAATCTCAGTTTTTTTTTAAACTGCTGATATACGACAACCCAATACTTTTGAAAACTTAATAATTAGTAAATTATGTATCATATACAGAATACAAACAAACAGTCATATTTTAATATTATAGATATACCAAAACAAGTAATAGTATTTTAAAGATTTATTTACCTATATCATACATATTGGTTACTAGCTAACCCGCCCGGCGTTGCTCGGTCCCGAGATTATTACAATCTCAGAGAAAGGCGTTAACCCCCTCCCTCCCCATACCCGCAAATATAATAAATAATTTGTTCAAGAAAACCACCGTCACGTACATTAACGCGATCATTAAAAAAAGAATTACATTTTTCTGATCATTAGAACATAACGAAGACGCTACGCTAAAATAGCCGGCAGATGACACCCCTTCCCGACCTCAATTTCAAATCTATATCTTAATTAGTTACCTAAATTTTTGTTCATTAGTAAAAATTGGCAAGTATTTCCTTTCATTTTCGCAAACTAAATGAGAGGGATCGGCCAGAGAAACAGATCTCTTTGTAGTTCAGTTTTTAATGAAAGCCGATCCCTGTCTGAAAATTTCTCGGATCGTTTTCACTGGCATCGAAAGATTTTTGGCAGTTTTTTGCGTAAATTAAAAAAAAATACCAACCGAATTTTTCAAAAATCACATAGTCAGATACAGAATATTTTTTTACATATGCTCAGAAATTTGCAATTTGATATCTCAATTAGTTTTCTTAAAATTCGCTAATTAGTTAAATAATTTCGAATTCGTTCATTTCCGGTTGCAAATCCAATGCACCTGTCCTTTTCTTTCGCCATTTTGATTTAAAAGATGATATTTTAGAAGCGATGGTTAATGAGAATCTAATTAATATCTAGGCTAATTATCAAAATATTAAAATTCTGAGGCTCAGGTGCACATGGTCAGACCTTGGACTATCCACACCTAAATTAACAGCCTTCTAGGTGGGCTAGATTTTCCTGGCCATCGCCAACAGACAAACACACACACAGACAGACACACACACACACACACACACAGAGAGCGAAACTTCCTTTTATTAGTATAGAGATGCAAAAGTAAGTTCCATTTCTCTAATAGATGGCATAGTAAGTGGTCTTATATGTATTGTGTGAATCTGGCAATGCATGATTTTGAAACGTCTCTTCATAAACTTCAAAACGTAGTATATGACACTTGATTAAAGTGTAAACAACATAGTTTTTTATTCGATTTAAAATAGATAGTTTTGTTCCAAATAATCGTCATTTGCGGGAAGTTTTGTTATACCTTTATAATTTAAAGAAAAGCGCTGCTGAAAGTCATTGCTTACTTTTAGAAGCTTATGGTGAACATGGTTTTCTGTTCGTATGTGTAGAAGGTGGTTCTGGCAATTTAAAGAAGGATTATTCGATGTTGAAGACGCAGAACGTGAAGGTAGACAGAAGCTACTGTAACTGTTACTGGCGAAGTCTACCGACGATAATTAATGCGTTTGAAGCAATCTATTCAAGAAAATCGAATGGGAGAATAGACACAATAAACTGATTTTACAGCATGACAACGCAAAACTACCATACTGCAAACGCAGTTAAAACGTACTTAGAAGGGCAGGACTGTAAAGTTCTATCTTACCAGCAATATTCGCCAGACATTGTTCCTTCGAATTACTATTTATTCCGGTCGATGCAGACAGCCCTTCAAAACATACGATTCACATCTTATGAAAGTATCAAAAATTATCTTGATGAATGAATCGCTTCAAAAGATGACGACTTCTTCAGACAAGGAATCCGTAAATTGCCTGAAAGTACGGCAGTTGTGTCTTCACGGTGTTCGGTAGTGTGTGATGGACGACAGTTGTGTCTTCTGATGGCACATACTTTGAATAATGTACCACTTTTATATACTTGCTAAAAAAACATGTAATTTTAACCAAAAATCGGAACTTACTTTTCAATATACCCAATACAAAAAAATATTTATAGAGTTTTAAAAAAAATCCGTTGGACTTCTTTTAAGATCATAGTAAGTATTTGTTCCCATTCATCACAGAAGAATTTTTTATTGACATGCATTACCAGGAATGAGATAATATTTATAACAGAAATCTGTGATAGTTATAAATTAAATTGCAAAATAATTACTATTTTAATTTAAATTATTATGCATCTTTTTGTTGTTGTTGTTTTGTTCTTTAATTATTTTCTGCAGTTGTTTAAGATTACATAATAAATAAATCTAAGCACCGTTGAATTAATCTTATTTAAAAGTTTTTAATACAAATGTGTTTAAATCAAATTTAATTAAACATTTTGCATTTCATTGTATCTTCATTATATTTTAATAGCGCTAATGTTGATTTCTACAGTACGAAAAGAATTCGTTGCGTAATTCATTAAAATATAATCGTTGCACAATTAAATGCATTTCGCATTTATAAAATGCAAAATAAAATACATCATTTTTTTTTTTTTTTTATCGAAAAGGTAAATTAGGAATTCTTGTATATTTGTCATTTATCGTTATTGATCATTTGTGAGTTGACTTTACATTATACATTGTCAAATGAAGTTTAATTATTACATTACACATGCGTGAAATTATATTTTGTTTGGGCAATTTTCAAATAATATATTGTAAATAAAACCTTTCAAACCGTTTTGACATACACTATTTTATCTCTATTCTTGTTTCGATATAAAAGTCCATTATCAAAAATTTATTTTCATTTCTGACTCATTTTCGAGAAGATATAGCTTATATCATTATTTAATAAAAATGTCAGAACATACACTATAGAAACTTGTAATTTATATGGGCTAGTCAGCTTATTATAAATAAGAAATCGTGATTTGAGTTAATTAGGGGTGTCATTGGCAAATAATCCAAATTCTGTGGTAATTAACTGCACACACAAACACACACACACACACACACACACACACACACACACACACACACACACACACACACATATATACATATATATATATATATATATATGTATTGTGCTTCCTGATTACTATTGTGGTGATGACCTTGGGCTGAAATATATTTATGCTTAAAAGATGAATTCGAATAATTTATGAGCCGTAACTTCGTACATATGCGTTGAAAACAATTACCACAGTATTCGAAATCCATGAGAAAGGTAGACATAAAATATTAAATGAAAGAGAAGTCATCTCAGCTGAAATTTTATGTATTGATATATAGAATACGTAAGATGGTGAGAATATGAAAGTGGCTTCGGCTATTAGAGGACTCAAACAGTTGTTGACAGATTGAGAGCTAGGAGTGATCTGATCTTTGGGTAATAAATTGTCTCGCCAAGTTTCGATGGACATTGAGCCCACAGGTCGCAGACATATAAGAATTTCTTTGTACGTTACGGGTAATTAATGTAAATGTTTGGGTGGGCGGAAGCAATGAAACGGCTACCACATTTGGTGAAGTCGTAATTTTAGTGAATTTTAACGGACACATGCAGGCAACTCCATGGGAAAGGATTTTTAGACAAAGGGAACAGTTTAACTCGTATCTGAGAAATTAAATTGATTTGAACAATTGTTTATGGACAGAAAAAGGTGGGGCGCTCCATGCAGTTGTAAAAATGAATGTCTGGAAAACATTGCATTATATCTGTTATAACCGCAGTTGGAATAAAAAATAGATTTTTAACTTTCATGCTGCATTTAATAAAGATAGTCTTTTATATGAAGAAAGAAATAACATTTAAGGTTTTAGAAAAAAGAGATATTTTAGCGAACAGAATATTAATTAATGTATTAAAAATTAAGTTAGGAATATAATAATTTAGAAAAATATGTATAAATTATTCTATATCATAACTATTAAGCTACATTTAAAATCAATTCCATATATTGAGTTAAAATGTAATCATAAAATCATCTATCCCATTTATCTGCATATATTTTCTAAATACAATCATTAACATTTTAGAAAAAGATATATATTTTATTAAATGTGAAATATTTTTCAAAAAGATCATTATTTTCTTATTCATCAAAAAAATACTCATATTTCGTTCTACAAAAATTGAGCTTATACAGATACATGTCAAGCCGTAAAATTGTTACAAAATATTTTCAACAATGTACCCTAAACAAAATATGTATCGTGATATTTTTTTCAACAAAAAATCGTACATTATACTAAAATCACATACAACATTTTATAAGACATTTTCATATTGTTAATATTCTCAGACATTATCAAGCTTGCTTTTCAATATTTTTTTCATTTTATACCATTATATTACATATGGAATAGATAGTAGAAAGTTACATAACTTTTTCATGTCAAAAGAAACCTTCAAAATATTTTTCTCAAATTTTCTCGACGCATTTCATACTTATATTTCAAACAGCGTCGTAAAATATCAACATTAACTCGTAAAATAGTATTAGGCATTCACTCGGTAGAAATAAGGTTTCATATAAACTAGCGAACAAAAACAAAATGTTTGTAATACAAAACTCATTCAAATCAGAAAGCTTTTAAGATACATTTTAAAAGAAGTAATTTAAACACAATGGGAGAAGTAATTTGCCTCTACAGTTACTTTATGGTCAAGAGAATAATGGAAACGCAATATCATTTTTTTCCCCTTTTATAGATAGAAAATGAATAATTCATATAAATATAATGAAACTCTAAGAGACCATAAATAAACAGATGCTACTCAAAGGGCAATTCTGTTGCTATATCTAATAGTGAACTTTTACAAAATTCTATTGAATATATTTAACAAAGATACGAGAAAATAGAATCAGCCATAAATATTAGTTACAAAAGTTGCCAGCAGGGGACAAAAGGCTTGTTTTTTTAACCGGGTTCCGGAGAATTAGCATAAAATGAAGCTAAAAAACTTGAATACTAATACGATACGATATAGACTAGAACAGTATGAATAATTTGGATTATAAATAGATGAAAAAAATTTAATACCAATTTAAATTACCAGATCTGGTCAATATAAGTGATATGTTACCTCACGTCATGATATTTGTTCTTCATAGATGCAACTATGTACCCATTCTGATTGAGTTTAGTGTAGAAAATGTGATTCTTCGAACGCATTTTTGTGAAAAACGGAGTTGGAGAGCTTGACTTTATCACCAAACTTGTATTTACTTACTCGTCTGACTTGCCCAGATGAATATCGCCAAGCTTTGTTATGTTAGTTATCATAGTTTGCACAAAAACATCCAATCTCAACTTGTGCACTGTGTGTTTGTTTCTTTCTCTTGTAATTTACTATACTATAAGACACAAAAGTTTTCACTACTTTAAAATTCGTTCAAAAACTTTTTTTTTCAAATTTTACAGTTTCTTACTAGAAAAGGGCGGAAAAAATATCAGGATAAATTTACAAAAGATGCGACACGGATCTTTAACGGCATGAAGGAGAGCTTTGGCTATAATAGCAGTGTCCATGGTATCGAGTGGCAATTGCATATGGTTTATTTTAAGGCGTTGAAAATGGGGCAAAACGCTCCTTACTTCTAACCGGACAAGACCATTCATAAATTGAAGAGATTATATAACAAACTTTCATAGTTTGAAAAACACATAGCACGATATTTGTCCGATATTTCATTTCATACTTTTTACCTGACTGTAAGTTGATAAAATTTAGTCAAGAAAAATATTTAGGGACCAGAAACACATTTTCATACGGAATTGTCAATTCCAAAACTGCATCGTGTTTCTTGTACGTTTAGTAACTTCCATTATTGTACAGCAACTTCTTTCTGTTCCTCGGAGTATTGGTGAGTACCAGATTATGCTATAAACTAATTCAAAATGCAATGCCGAAAGCGGAGATCGGCTCTTTGCATTACACCATTTGAAGTTTATTTTAGTAAGTGCCAATTTGCCATAGAAATTGGAAACTACACTGCAAAAACGACATTTTCAAAACTGAGCTAACAATACTCAAATGTTGCATAGTCAAAATGGCTCCGAATCAAAATTACTCAAGTTTGAAACAGGTATATACTCATTTCTGAAAACATGCATACACTCAAGAATAAAACATCATGTGCTCATATTTGAGTATGTCCATGTTTCAGAAATGAGTATGAGTGATTTTTGTGACTTTCTGTACGATTGATATATCTTTTCGTTTCGTTTCTTTATTTTTTGCTTGATATACTTGATTCACACAAAACATAAAATGCATGTAAAACTTGTGTAATATCTTAAAAAGTTAAACCATTTTGAATACAGACAACGAGAGAGAAAAGGCCACGATATTTTCATCCCAACTTGAGTAACACGTGTCAAGATAGAGGTGTTTGCACAAATTGTCGAACTGCCATGTGATCAAGGTAGGCTGAAAAGCAGCCGAGATCGGTGGAGTACCGCAGTTTGTCTCTTTCGTTGCCTGTGATATGAAGGGATTTAATATCATGATGTGACGTCACATCGTACCAAACAGTCACAGTTACAATGGTGACTAAAACAATTTTTTTTTCACATAAAAACTCTCAGGCGATTGCCAGTTTGTGATCTCCCTCTGAAGTTGACGTGACGTTTTTGCAGTCGTTTGGATCTCCTTACATAATGGAACATACTGACTTCCCAGTGATGTGTATGCGATTTATTTTCCACATCATGTGACATCAATGCCGACAATGATAGTTCCATTTCGGTCACAGTGCTTTCACATTTTGCTTACATTTCGGTCGCAATGTATTTAAGGGAAAATTAGAACAAGTATGTATAAAAACAATGAAATACAGGGCGATTAACAAAGATTCTATGGACTTTAAGAAGTTATACAGCATGATATAACAAACAAGTTTTGTATCGAAAATCACGGTCTTAAGCCATTTATACACTCAAGAAAACAGGGAAAATTATCCTCTCTTAACTCCAAACACCACTACTGTTTACAACTTTATAACAAAAACAAAACCATTTAAAAGAAATTTTCAATGGATTTATGTTACTTACTGTAAAATTCAATGGGAGGGAAATTTACAGTATTTCGATAAGTAAAACCGATTAATTAGTTCCTGAGTTTTTGAGGTTTTCCCTGTTTTCTCAAAACTATTTTTTGAAAAATCGGAATGCGACAAGCTACAGGCTGTACACAGAAACATTCTCTATCTTCCCATGATAAGTTTAGCGTTTGTGATGCAACCGTTTCCGAGCCTATTCCGGACAGATAAACTAGAAAAAAAATGCTGTCTAAATAGTCGAATGAACTTAGAAATAGGTGTACGCATGCACGGTAGCGTATTACTGCTTATTTGACTGTTTATTACTGTTAATTTTACGGTATAATACTGGCAGCTGAGATGCCAGTATTATACTGTAAAATCAACACTTTTTTTGCAGTGCCTACTCTTCTTCTTCAGGTTTAAAATTTATAAAGAGCTGAAAATTATACGCTAAACTATAAATAAAAATAATGTTTACTAATTTTCAGGAGAACGTTTAATTTTTATGAAATCACTGGACGAAAATATATGGTTTATCTATTTTTGTCTCTTTTACTATCACTAAAATATTCTAAACAATATTTTGAAGACTGCTACAAAAATGTAACGCAATACTATTTTATTTCATCTTTCATCGCATGATATACGCAGAGAACAAATACATAAATCATTCTTTTGTATTATATCTCCTTATTTGTTCTTTTTTTTTTATCTTCAATAACAATAAAAGAATTATCTTAATTTATTGAAGTAAAGAAATAAGTAAGAGCAAACAATATAAGTAAACATATGTAATATAATTTATTTTGTCTGCGGCTTGGCTTTTTCGGAAAGAAAATGGTTGGTATTTGTTTAATTTTCTTGTTGATTTTTATTAAGAGAATCAAATAGTTATTATAGTTTCGTATTTTTTAGTGGACTAATAGGAAAAAGTAATTCGAAATTACATTTAAGTATTATAATTATAAACTAAAATATAATAATTTTCTTATACAAGGCACGTAGAAGTGTTAATTTTTTAATATCACTTTTTCTTTGGCTTATTTCTTCACAGTATTCAACGATTTAATAAGACAAATATTACTATTCGGAAATAGAGGTAGTCACCACTACGCAGCTTGTTATAAAATAAGTACTTATTTAAGATAATTATATATCTTGGAATTTATTATTAAAATGAGATTTAACTACTTTTTGAAAAGTATTATTAAACATGTACAGTGCGGAACTACAAATGCCTCATCCCAACAATTTTAAGCACCGTTTGTTGTAGATGAAAAAGAAAAGGGCCAATCAGTCAAGAATATCGGCTACTCATATTTGGCATTCGTAATTTTTTTCTTAGTATGCTATCTATATAATAAAATGAACGCAAACTTTACATTTTCCAATAGTAATCCCCAAATGACTCGTTAGCAAAGATTTACATCCGTAAACTAATTAAAGTCAAATTTTCATGGCGTTTCTACGATTAGTTTCAAAGAACTATTTTATAAATAGGCGATTTCAAGAATTCTCTCCAAATTGAAAACCAGTATTAATATCAACTATACAAGCTTTGTGGATACCTCACCTCATACATCATTTCCTTAGTCCATATCAATATTTTTTTTTTTTATATATATATAATTAAAAAAACACTCGCAAGTAAAAGCTAAAATTTTGTATATGCGTATGGAAGCATTTATTAACCGAATTCAAGTAAACAACAAAAAAATAGGTGTTATAAATCAGAATTTTTCAGAAAATTAATTTAACAATTCATATTTCATAGGACAAATATATGGGAATTTCAACAAATAATACATTTGTTTTAGTTTTTAATTCGCATGTTCACAAAGGATTATTATTTTAGAAAAGATATGCATTGAATTCCCGTTAGTGCAATCTTCCAAGGAAGGTCAATTTCCGCTTGCATTAAACAATATAAGCATTTCAATGATGTAAAATAATCTCTTGCGTTGAATAAATTGAATACAGTTTTAACAAAAATTAAATATCTTACCAACTTTATACGAAGAGACACGACTTTTTCTTTAATTCATAATTTTAGTTAAAAAGGCAAGTTAATGACAATTTGCTAATATGAAAGAATAAATTATTTAGGGCAAGCAAATTATCCAAAAACATTGCTGTATTTACATAATTTAACCTTATTTAATTAAAATAATTTTTAACGTTTGTTTGCGATAGTTGAACAAAAGATCTTTTTACCACACTAATTTCTAATTTGCGACACACTCAAAAATGTGGTCTATTGCATGACATTTTGATTGATACTATGAGTGAAACCGTTAATAATGTTTGAACCTCTTAAGTTTTTAGTGGTGGAACGTTTTATTTATCTCACTCGGTGATCAACCTTGACAATTTCGTGATCTTTCAATATCCAAACATTACACCAAAGTTGCTTTTGAAGAAATAATGTACAAAAATTGTTTCAATTCTACCCGATCAGTTTGTGAAAAATTTGTCCGCATTATTCGATAAACAGTATACGCATAAAGTTATGTCCTTAACATTAATCACAAATAAAAATTCTGAGTCAAACGAAATTTTTCTCAATAACCGTGGATACGGCTTAAGTGCAGACGCATTAATGAGAGTCCACTGCATATATCATTGGACACGTGGCACGTTTTCGCACTGTAATCCTTGATATAATTTGCTGATACTTTTTTTCATTTATTTTTAATTAACTGTCATTTTTAATCAAACAGCGTGTTTTAACGAAAACTGAATGTACTATGTGAAAAGCCTGTTCAAAAATTTTTCATATGATATCTCATTTATCGTTGTACGTTTTGTATGCGCATAGAAAAAGGGATATTGGTATATAAGAAATAATATATAACTATAATTTAGGAAATATAAAATTATTTAACATTAGAGGATTAAAGCTTTGAACAATTGTAATTATAAACTTTTTGGTAAAAATTACTTGAAATTTCGTACTATGGTCATTTCTCTCAATCGTAGCAAAAAAATTAATCGCTTTAACGATTTTCCGATTTCTTTTAAATCAGCAAATAGTAAGAGCGTAGAATTGTGTTGCCGATTTTTAAGGATCAATATTTTGTGAAACATTGATCTCAAGAGGTTATGTGATGAATGAAATTACATGATCCTCAGTATTAAATTCAAGTACCTTCGTGCATTTATTCAGTCAAATAATGAAATATTAAACCTGCATTATTTTTCATAAAAGCACTTAAAAGCTGTTAACATTAGTAATTTTGTAAAGTTAATATTACAAATTGTTTGACGCATTCATTATTTCTACGGAATGCAATGAAATTTCAAACTTGTTTGAGAGAAATATATTCCTAAATGTAAACTTACTCATTATTTAACGACTTTATTTAAAAAATCTACACACTTACAATGGAAATCTATTGATATAGCCTTCGAAAAATACAGTTGATCTTGAAACATTAAGATTCGATCTCTAAAAATACATTTTTCGCACTGACTTTAAAACAGTGATGATAGTTACTTATTAAAATTTTAACATCATAAACGTGTGATCTAAAAAAACTATTACGCATTTTTCTTACACCATAAGGATGAACTAAATATATTCTTTGGACAATAACCTGCAATTATGCAAAGATCTGCATGGAAAAAATGCAACTTTTATTTTAAAGTTTTAGACAGCATTTTGGGAAATTTTGCCAGTGTGCCTAAGTTAAAAATATTTTCAAAACTGGGTATTGCTAATGTAAATTTAAAAGCTAGTTCAAATCTTCATATATGGACGTTCCAGAAGCGTAATTCATGCATATCGTTTAAAAGTACACATTATTCCCTATTTACTGGTGTCTTTCTTTTTCTTCTGCCATAAACGATACCGAAAATAGCAGGGGGTGGTGTGTTTTGTTTCGGTTGGCTGTATAGGGTCGTGCTAGGTGTCCTGGTGAATCACACGGACATCAACACGTTTCGATCGACGCATCCAAAGGCATGCGCTGGAAACCCCACAATCCAATACTGTCGTTATTGTGCAGAATATGCAGAAACTATGGATGCTATAATATCAGAAAGAACGATATTTTGACAATTGGTTTAAAGTAGCTTGCAATTATACAGTCCTTTACGAAAAAAACTATTGACGCAACGCCATTGGCGTCAAAGTTTGAAATCATATCAAGGTAGAGTGTTTTGGACGACTTAATGGCCGAGGTTAGTGTTTAGCGATGAGTCTTTGTTTTACGAATGGCAATCGCCAAGAAAAGGAGCTGCGACGGTTTAACATCATACTACTTGGCAACAGTGTTGCAACTGAAGTACTTCAGACGTTTGCACTACCTTACTTCAAGTAGTTAGAAAGTGTGGTTTTGCAGCAAGATAACGACTGCTAACACACGACTATTACTGACAAACAAACCATGAAAGGTACCTAAATGCTTCCTTAGACACCTAAATATCTAGACATTACACCGGTGGGCAAACATGACATAATGGTTAGCTATTGTTTACTTCATCTGCCCCAGCCTCTATTAGAGGACAAACAGTTGCAGATGGTTGAAAGCAAACGGTTATGCATCCCTCAGGAAAATGTCTGCACGTTGATTTTAACAGTTCCTCAAAGGGTTGCTATTTCTATCGCCGCGAGAGGTGCTGCTGCTGCTTCCTACTGATCAACCTGTATATTTCATCATCGTATTGCATTATCTTTTTTATAGTAAAATCACTTGTTTATATATAAATTCTCTGTACATCTGCCTCATTTCATCATATTATACTCACTCTTTCATATGTTTGTAATTTCTCCTCCAGGCAGTGTATTTCGGAGTGTTTCGAAAAAAAAATGCGTGTTTATTTAAAAATTAAGCCGTAAAGTAAATGGACCATTCATTACGCCATGGACAAATGCCGATTCGTGAAAGATAAATTAAAAAATGCTACTGTAGGTAATAAGTACATGGCATGTTATATTTTTATTATTATTAAGAACATTCTTAGTATCATAAAATAGAAACTAACAACTCTGATCGAGATACAAACCATGTAGAGAAAATGCAAGCCAGCCTCAAACGTAGATTTTTCTATGCACCGCAATTTGATAACCAATCGTGGAACTTTTGACAAATTGTAGGAGAGTGCCAGGGATGAGATTTCTGCGCTTTTTTCCTTACCAGTATAATCTTAGAGAAAACATTGTTTTCATAAATCGTAGAATGTTCCAATTAAATAAAAGAACATTTTTTGTAAGATTATAGTGGTATGAAAAAAAGCGGAGAAATCTCATCCCTGGAGAGTGCTACAATTATAGCCGACCAAAGCAACTCAACTTTGAAGAGTTGTTAGGCCTCCCGATGATAATTTTAACGATTTAAACTTAACGAAAATTCCTTTAAAATTTTCCAGTTTTATCTTTCGTGACCGGGCTTCTGTATTCCCAAAACTCTTGAAGGAACGGAGATTCCGTATTCAGGTTTACAGCCAGATGACATATTTTACTGAGTTTAGCTTTACGCAAATCTAATTTCAATATTCTAATCAGGTTTTTTCGTGTGTGCGAAAGAAACGTTTACATTCGAATTTAAATATTTGCCTACATGCTGTTTGTATAATTACCTAAACCAGGTTTATATAATTTGCACATTAACGTAAGCTTTTGCCTTCATGTTTTCATAACTACCCTCATACATTTGAAATCCCATTTTAGTCAACATCGCTCGTCTTCTTGGCTGCAAACCTAACACTGTTAAAAATTGCAGCAAACTGTCCAGTCATTCAACCGTTTTTATAGAAAACGATTATATAACCGTAATTTAACGCTATTCGGACCATATTATTTCCCATATTATGGTCAGAATACTGTTAAATTGCGGTTATGTAACCATTTTCTATAAAAACGGCCGAATGACCGGACAGTTTGCTGCAAATTTTTAACAGTGAATTACGAAATTTTGTCCAACACGTAAATTAAAAAATACATTGAAAAAAGAATTTAAATATATGGTACACATCACATAATACTTGATTATATTAGTTTCTGCAAATCTATGAATTTTCTTTTACGGTATGTTATTATTTTTCATTTTTTTAGATTAACTTGCCAAGCAAACACACCAAAGATCTTTCAATCAATGGTAAAGATTTAATCTATTTACATGCAAAAAAAGGCCAGTTAATATGACGTCACATTGATACAATTGTGGTAAAATATTTCATTTTCATGGATGAAAATCCATTTTTCTTTTCATAATTTCTACATTTTCAGCACGATATCATTGCACGTTTCAGAGATTGGGTCACCATTTAACGCAATCGTTTGAAAATATTGGAGTTTTATAAATGCCAAAACATTTTGTATTTTAAATATGATGTCATTTTCACCAGTGAAAGCATGCGTTATTTCCATTTGAACCATTCTTCGTTTCCGTTTCAACAATGATTTTAGTCTCAAGCGCCAGAAAATAGTTTTCACTACAAATGTATTTTTAAGTTTTAATTTAATTTCAAAGGTTTTTCTTAAATTTTCAGATTATTTTCGGTTGGTATTATCTGTATTTTAGGATTAGCAGGTTCTACTGTATTTATGGATGTTAATTTAATATTTGATTTAAAAAATTCTTATGGCAAAATATCTTTCTTTTTAGTGTCTCATAGGCAATAAATATCGACCTTATCCCCTCCCGGCATCTATAGACTCAACAGACTACTCCCATATACGAAATGCTGCCTCTGAAGCAGGATTAGACTCAACGCTGTTGGACAATCATTACCTACTTGACACAAATCTTCTTCCTACAAGATACGTGCTCAGGCAATCACAATGTCGAACAAATGGCACAACGGGGTGAGTCAAAATAGCCTTGATTTTTGAAAATAAAAAAAATCACTGAATAATGAAATATTGAAACTAACCAGCTACTAATGAAATATTTATAAAATGTAAATATTTAAATTCTTTATAATAAAAAAAATATTATTTTTTCTGAAAACCGTTAGTTTGCTAACGTTAGATCCAAAGTGAACATTGTAATTACAGGAGACCTTATTATGCTTTACCAAATAAATTTCGGAACATTTCTTTAAGATTAAAAATACACATCATTTCTGGAGCTGTATTTGCGTAAGCACCATAAAGGAAAAAAAATAAAAAGATTCTGTTTAATTTTTAATTTTTTATAGATTTAAAAATGAATTTTTTTTTAAACATTTTCTACATTTATTTTACCGTTTTCGGTAAAAAATGACTGTTGAGCTAGTTAAATTTTTGAACATTTATCTAGATTAGTATTTTTTTCTTTTAAACAGTGAAATTTGTATGTTATCATAAAAAAACATAATCTTGCTCTTTATCTAACAAGGAGAGTTGGATACAGAACTCCGATTTTTTTTCAAACTTTGGATTTTTTTAAAACTTTTTTTCAAACTTTAGATATCCTATATATCTATAAAAAAATCCGTATAAAATTTTGGAATGATATGAATAAACAAAAACAGTTTATCTGATTTAAGATTCCAGCAGTTTAGAGTTTTTAAGTTACCATCCCCTTTTTCACTGAAATCATTTCTAGCTTTTGTTATAATGATTCACATGACTTTACGTTGGTTTTCCTTCTTTAAACCTGTTGTTAATTAATTAAATCTCTAAATTATTTTACGTTATACAGGGTGGCCAGAAGTAAAACAGCCTGACACCTAACTCTTTATATATTGAACTATTCAGTGTTAAGCTTCAAATTTTGTTCACAAACTATTCAAGCATTTCTACTATGACATAGAAAACGTATTGCGCAAAAAATGTAGTTCCAGAAATCACCGATAGGCGGCGCTGTACAATTGTACATATGCTTAAAAGATACAAAAATGTATTTTAAACACATTTTATTTGAACGTACCAAACATTCCTGTAACAAGGATCTTACCGACGCAGAGGAATGCTTCTTAATTTGGTTCCCTTCTTGAAGATGTAAAATCTGCATGCTCTGGACAGTTTGTTGAACTGCGGATCGTAACTAGTTGATTGAGATGCTTCTCACATGCAGAGTGATACCTTTCTTTTTTAAGATTGCGGGTGGTAACTGGTCAATTGAGATGCTTCAATGATACCATTTTTTTAAGACTGCGGATCGTAACTGATCGACTGAGATGCTTCTCACATGAAGAGTGATACATTTTTTTTAAGTCTGTCACGAGTAGCCTCTTCGAAAAAGAAAGGTCCAAGAATGAATGTGGCAGTGAATTCAGAGCAGACTGTAGCTTTCGGTGAGTGGAGTGGAATCTCTTCGAAGGTACGGGGATTTTCCGTGTCCCAAATGCGACAGTTATGGGTGTTCACTGTTCCACTGAGGTGGAAATGGTCCTCAACGATCCACAGAATCAGCCATAGACACGATGCATTCACTTCAAATCATGCAAGATATGTAAAAGCAAATGTCAGTCACTTCTCCCTATCGATGGAAAGCAACTGTTGATTATGACTGATTTTTTACGGGAAACGATGGAACATTTTTCTCAGTACGTTCCACACTGTGCTATAAGGAATACCCAAAGGTCGTGACGCTGCACGTGCACTACTACAACCTATAATATTACCGAATGACTTTTTAAAAATAGTGGTGGCAACATCTTCAACGACATCTGAACAAACCAGTTTGCGTCCTCGACCCGGCTAAACTCCAAGAACTCCAGTTTTCTCAAATCGGGCGATCATTCACCTAAGAGCATGTGGAAAAAATGGTCCTTTACGCAAATCCTTAAGTCAATGAAATTATCGAAGTGCAGCTACAGCATTTTCTATTTTCTTAAAACTTCTTCACAAGCAAAGCGCGTTCTAACAATGTGGCAGCCATCATTGATAAGAATGATATTCCCTAGTTTTAACCTCTTTTATACGCAGAACATGACTGTAAACCATGAGTTTATGCAAATTTATGTGTTTAGAGTGCGACATTGCAGTTACAGTGACAGTTTAAGCTTCTTTACGTTACTTTATTTTATTTTTTTTCCATAAGGGTAATAGAAATTAAAAGAAAATATTTCATTTCGCATGTGTGTTCTTTTATTAAATTTTTTTGTCTTTTTTAGGGTTTCGTTCATCTCACGAAACCCTATTACTCCCGCTCCGTTGTATGTCCGTCACAGAGTCATTCTCGAAAACTATATAACTTACAGAGTTGAAACTTTGTGTATAAATCAGAATATCAGCTGTAAAGAGCTGAAAATATTAAAATTTGAAAAATTGAAAAATTCGGAATATTTCATATTTTCTGTTGCACAGCACCATCTATCGATGTTTCTGGAACTAAACTTTGTTTTTTGCATAATCCATTTTACCATGTCTTGATTAATATGTGTACAAAATTTGAGACCTTTACACTGAGTAGCTCGATATACAGGAGGTCAGAGGAGAGGTGTTTTAATTCTGGTACATTACGTATATAAAACTCAATCAAGAAATTAAGAAGATATAAATAAAAATCTTAATAGCATCTGATACATTTAAGGATCTTAATTCGCGATTTAAATGTTAACTTTACGACTGCATTATCATTATTTCTTAGTTGTTCAGCATTATCTCTATTCAAAGCAGTCAAATACACACATATGATAAAAAGGTACTTTGCACTCCATCAACGGAACACCATTATCCGACTTCAATCTTTGGTTTGCTGTAACTGGTTTCAAGTAAGATTATAACACGAAAAGCCAGATGCTTTTGTAAATCCTGTAAATTTTGCTTTTGAATAATGAAATAAACTCTTGGAACTACAGTAGTTTGAAACTTTTGAAATATAGATGGGGTCGTAAATAATTTTTTCTCATCAATTTTTTATCGATTTTCATATGTATAATGAATAAATAGCGTAAACAAAGTAGCGACGTCGTTAATTACCCACAGATTTATCAAAGGAACAACATCATAAATTCACTTGATACATTATCACAAAAGCCAGAAGATGATAATAGTGATAAAAGCTACAGCGTACTTATAAAAGCACTAAAATTCTGAAAAATTCAATCATATGCGTATCAACCAAAATTTCATCCTGGGTTTTTGTTTCCTATGTACATTCTTCAAATCACCAAAGTTTAAATTAGATCGGAGTGTTCTACTTCACTAACTCTCCTTGCAAAAACTATAAAAAGAAAAATCTAGATAAGAATTTACACATAATTCCAGAATGTTACTTAGCAACTTTGTTGTGAACACAAGAAAAATATGAGAATAATTCAATATGAACGGAACAATATTGCAAGTATTGAGACAGGTTGATTAATCACGAAAAAAAAAGAGAGAGAGAGAAAATAATGTTGAATACCCTACGTAAAGAAAAACAAGGGTACACCTTCCAGGATATGTATTCAAAGGTTTAAATGAAAAATATTCGTTTAATTTTTAAATAAAAAGATGGTTTATCTAATTATGAATGTTGAAGCAGTATTCTTCAAAAACTATTTTAATTTTTTCGCTTTTGAACCTTAAAATACACACATTATCATAAAAGATCTAATCTTGTTTTTCTTTATCAAAGAATAATAAAGACAAAATCAAGGTTAACAATTGATTATTGAAACATCTTTATTAATAACAATGATAATAAGTATGTTTTTTGGAGGAAAAAAGAGAATGATTGAATATCCTACATATATGTTGTAAGAACTGATTTTAAATTATTGGTGAAGTAGTTCAATGAATACAAACTAGTTACAGTTGATGCAAAAAACATGATTGTATTTTTCTAATAAAGAATGTTTAACTAAATAAATATCAACAGTCATTTAGATATTTTTGTAAACCATAAAATATATATATTATAGTAGAAGACATAATTTTGTTTTATTTCTCAAAGAACTAACCTATAAAAAGTATCTACATAAAAATGTGCACATTCTTCCCAAAACTTCTTTTGCATAGACAGCAGAAAGATAAAATGAAAATGATTCAACCTGACGTGAGTTATCTTATATTGCGATTATTGAGACAGGTTGATTAATGACAAGGAGAAGAAGTAAGTTTTGTTGGTACAAAATATGGAGAATGATAGAGAATATCTTCAATGGGGTTATTTGGTGAGGCTAGGGTCATCATTTGACACTCATCTCAGGAATTTTATAATTCAGAATGTATCATCACAAGTCAGACAAAAGAAATTTTCAGAAATTGCACAAAAGTTAAAATAACTTGCCAAATTGGACTAAAGCAGAAACATTAGCATTAAATAAACACTTTAAGTTCAGAGATTAGTAATTATCAATATTATTTGCTATTGTATCATTCTCAAAGCGATAATAAAACTGTATCAATTTCTTCTCAGATGTACACAACAAAATTTGAAAAAAACCTCAAAGGAAACTTTTTTCCCCCAAGAAAGTTTTGAAATGCAGGTCCAGAATACTCTTTATGAAAATATATGTAAGAACTGATTTTAACTTTGCTGTGAAGGCGAGTAAACACAGCTGATTCAAAATACATGTATATGATTTTAATCTAGAATGTTGAGAAAAACTTATGTATCATTTAATTTTATTAACGAATTATTTAAAGAATTCAAGTAAGAACAAGAAATATGCTTAGTATATACCGAGTGGCTATAATATAAGTATCTCTATTTGGAGCTGTCTGTAGTTTGAAGGAATAACCAAAATGAAACCAAAATCGGTACACTTACTATTCGAAAAGGGGGAAGAAGAATGGAACAATAAAAAAAATAGTTGCAATAATCGCCAACAGATAGCGCTACGAGTCATGTTGGTGCAAACGTCGTTGTGTACCTTGGAGATGTCACAAAGTCCAATGACTTAAGAAATCGCATATCACAACATGTGCGAAACATCACTCCTGATACGTTACATTCCGCAGTTGAGCGCTTCATGCATCGCTTGGTTGTGTCCTAGAGAACAATGACCATGTGGTACCTGAACTTGATCGGCACCGCCATGCGAAATCTTAACCACATTCATTGCGACATTTTCCAATAAATTAGGTATGCCATCCGGTTTTAAGCAATAAATCTTTGTTCGTGTATTACACATTACATTTCATTCTCAAAAGCGCCATCTGTTGGCAATTATTGCAATTGTTCTATTCTTCCGCCCCTTCTCGAATAGTAAGTGTACCGATTATGCTTTCATTCGGGTTATTCCTTCAAGTTGCAGACAGCGCCAAATAGAGATACTTATATTATAACCACCCGGTATAAATGAGTTTGTTAATATTGTTATGAGATAGCAAATGCAGGCTTTAACGATTGTATGTGAAATGTTGCCTCTATGCAAATAAATTACGATCATCAGCATGAACATCGACGGTGTTGTTTAGTTGACCAGGATAAAAAGGCTTATACCGTTCATGAATTCACTATGCTACGATAAAGCACAATAGCTAAAATGGCATAAATGGTGAGAAAACATAATATTTCATGAAATACTAGTTTTTATACCTATTCATTGTTTCTTTTGTCACCTCTATCAGTGAATACATTCATCTAAAGTTGTATGCTTCATAAGTCAGTTAATCATTGTCGAATAGTAACTGTTCTGAGCTTGATTCTGGATAGTTAAATAGCTTTATTATCAAAAAGAAGCAATGATGTTTGAGACAGCAAAGGAGAAAAGTATTGTTAACATTAAATTAGTGTCTTCTTTTGAAATCAAAATATAAAGTCAAGATTAAGAATCAGACATTAGAAATGGACACATGATGTGTCCATGGAAAAAATAAAACGACCACTGATGTCAGTCTTTTTATAATCTTTTTTCAAGACCCCGTCTCCAGCTGGATCTAATCCAATCTCACAATTTAATGACGGCTATAAACATTCATGTCAAAGCCAAAATACATACAGTCAGGAATTCCAATTAAATTGTTTTCGTAAACGTCAGTGGCTTTTTCCTTTCATAAAATTTGGAGCACGCACCCAGTAGAGTGACGTAATCTCACATTACATCATCTAGTTTTCAGTTCCATTACGTCATTTTAAATAAAATTTATTAGTTGTCCTAATCTTTATTGTTTATCTTATTCGAAAGTACAATTGGCTCTTTTCAAATGCGATATAAAGTTTATAAATATCAGTAATTTTTCTTTCATACTCACTGCGTTTTCGCCTTTCATGTATGCTAGACCTGTTGTAAATAAATGCTTACAAATGCGATCCATCGCACGCTTTAATTAACGCAGTCATATACACTAGTAGCCAAAATTTTGGAAAACTTTTGGAAAAAATACTTTATTTAAGTTTGATATGGATGATATGGTTGGTTTGATATGGTTGATAACTCATACAATTTTTTTCTTTTTTTAGAAATACTATAAAAGTATATATATCACTGGAAAGATAATGTGATCAAGAATATCATGCAACACCGTTCGTTTATTTATTAAAATTATAATATATATATATATATATATATAGTCGAATAATCCGAAAAATACATTAAAACTTGGTTTGGTTGATGTGAAAAATTTTTTTTCATTTGAATATACCCAATGTACATACATGTTTAGAGTGACACACAGCTTTCATTTTGTTTGGCAATGCGTTTGTCAATCCTAAGACAGAATTTCAACTATTGATATAATGTACTGATACTGATAGAACTTTTATCGTTGTGTTTTTTTAATGGTTACCATGTGGGTAAATTTTACGTGTCCTTTCAATTATTGAGCTAGTAAAGCATAATAATTTTCTTAAAAACTTCGTAAAAAGTTGATTTGTTTCCCAGAAAGCGATGTATAATAATACTATTAAGTGAAGAAGGCTACAATTTTGAAGTAGTTCAAGAGAAAATTGGAAGAAAATTAATCAAGGTATGTCTAAATCACACAAAAAAGACTGTTAAAGGGAGGAAAACGTGCACGCGAGCAATTTATGGTAGAAGAGTAAGGATCCTGTGTTTAAGTGGCAGAAAAAATTCATCTGAGTGTGTACAAGATTAAATGACGCAATGCAACGTTGGGAACTTACGCTGAACCTACACGAAGGGTTCCAAAATTGAAATTACCCTCAGAAAGAAAAAACTGCAACCAAAATTGAAAAATAAAACGATACCCGGTTAGACATTAATCTTGGATATCCAATGCAGAAAAATCATCTAAAAATATTAAAATTGCAAACGACAAACTTGTAAAGAACGTTGTCATTAATTTAACATTACCCTACGGAGTATCTGCCGGCGACTAGTATAGGCTCTTAAGTTGAAATAAAGCAGTTGTAAGTCATGTTGCTGCTGTATTCAAAAAATGATCTCAAGATAATCACATCCCACAACTAGGATAGCCTGAAAATTAAGTAGTACTTTACTGAATTGAAATTATTTGGAGAGAAATAAAGAAACTTGTATGTCGGAACCAATTCTACAACTAACAATGAATGAATCTTGGCTTCATAATAAAATATTCAAAGTACTCAATAACTTGGTTCATTCCATTGGAAGGCGTTTTAAGCTGCTATTAACGCTAAATTTCACTCAAGTAGGAAAAAAATGTCTTGGTGATTTTTTTGTATAGCTAATTTTCTCAATATGTTTCAGTTTAAATTTTAACAACTACTATTAAAATAGAAATATTATTTCCGACGATTATTGCATCATATTCTAGATTAAATTTATCTTTCCGTTGATATACAATTTTATGGCTTTACTTCAAAATTAAGTACCGTTATGAACAATCGAGCTTTCGAAATCAAGTTTTTCCAAAAGGTTTCCATAATTTTGGCCACTACTTCATCGTCTTTTATTTTAACATATTTGCTGCCGCAAAATCTCTTCTTAATACATTACTGAAAATAAAAATTGTGAGGCATATTATTGAAATTCATGGATCTTTTTAACAACAGAATCTTCATATGTTGGCATCTCTGTAAAATGCACGTTGTTAAGATGTGGTTCGAAGAACGTAAATTTGAGATACGGATTCAACTACTATTTCATACCGAATGAAAACAAACAAGGGAAAAAATAAAAACTACTCTAAGACATTGAACGAATGGTTTAAAATTTAAAATAATTATAAAAATAAAAATAATAACTACTTAAAAGCCTTTGAGATTTTCGATTTGTAAAGAAAAGCGAAAAGGGAAAACATCATGTATCTGAAAAAAAATTAGTGTTTGTGTTTCAACTTCATCTTATTTTTAATATATGGTTTCATTCAATCCGAAAAAGAATTGAAAAGCTCTATGTTTAGTAATGAATTGATGAGGTAACACGAGAGGGAAAGTGTGCTTCCCCGGAAGATTTCGAATATTCTATTACGTTAATGTTCCAGAAAGGGAACGTTATTTTCCACCAGAACTACAGGGTGTATAGAAATATCCCACAGAAGAAGAAAAATGTTTACATTGTCTACTTTTGTGAGAAGATATCTGGATTTAAAATATCTAAAAGAATGAAGTCTTTGCGTGGCATTTTCAGGATGTGGGAATTTTTCAGATATCACTATCCAACTCTGATTAGTTAGTATTTTATCTAAGTGATTTTAGGCGAATTTATTCATTCTATTAGGTGTAAACTAGTACTTTGATTTTTCCATTATGCAATGCATAGCTGCCATCCGTCAGAGTTCTTATTTCTTGTTTTTTCAAGTAAAACATGTTTTGAACCAGAAATTTTGCTGAATACGTGAAATCAAATAAGTTCCACACATATAAACAAGTCACGTTTAAAAAAATTACTTTTCTGGTTCGAAATATGTATATATGACTCGAAAAAAACGGAAGGTTTGCAGTTATTAGAGTAATGCGTCTTATCCACTAGCTAGCAACTGCAATTGAATGTCATTTACGCTTCCTCCATACCGTAATGAACTCTTGCGAGCTCGAAGCCAACTTATGAGACCAAAACTATACATCCATTTATACTTGCAACAAATAAGTATAGTAAAATTTTATCTTTCCGTTTTTATTATTGCACTCTGTACTGAAATATATACTTTTGCATTTTTCGCTTATGCAACAGAACAGTTGTGAAATAGCATTATTTGCTTCCAGTATATATCTATTTTTATGTATATTTATTTATTTATTATTCAAATTTCAAATTACTATATTCAAGCAGAGTTATTTGAAAGATATTTGCTCATTTATGGCCATTTTACCTTCTGTAGATGCAAAGAGCCTTTAAACAAACTTCACGAAGACACTGGAGAAAGCAACTGGCCAGACGAAGAGGAGAAATTAGTTCAAATTCTTCAATATGGAGCAAGAGTAGCAATACAAGAGGGACTCATCGAAACAGAAGATAAATCCATGCCATACATTTTATCAGGTATAACTTCTTTATTAATAACAAATTAAGTCATACATGAAATAGTATACTTAATTATATGCACTAAACATAGCTTGAAACAATACAAAAAAATTTCATTTTAAACTGATAGTTATTAGTGATTTTTATAAATGAAAATGAAAATCTGTCAAATTAATTTTTAGTTCTAAGACAAATGAACATTTAGATACAAATCTCGCCCTAAATTATCCATTAACTTGCAAATGTATTGTAATAAAAGGAATGTGGAGTAGTTATGGCCTTGACTATATTTAGATGGAAGTAGAGAAATTTAATTATAACTATATGTCGAAAGGTTTTAGGAAACATTATATTCCCTAATAAAATTTTCAGCACAAAAAAATCCTTCTGTGTTAAATTAAAATCTGACTTAAAATGGTAGCAGTCAAAAATATATAAAACTTTACAGTTGAAAAAATATACATTTTAAACGTGTATGGAGGCTTCACATCTCTTACACATATCTTTCTCAGAAGTTTTCACATCTATCATCATTTATGACACTTTGTTAATCACTTCAATCAAGTGAAACTTCGTAAATTTATACAAACTTTCTTCTATACGTCATACATGTTTTGTGTTACAAAGCTGCCAGTCAACGATACCTTTATATTTTAAAGATCCTGCCGCACTTGTAAAACGCTATTAATAATGCGATAGCAATGATTGATGTGAATTGAAACCATATGCATCCTTAAAGGGAATGGAACAAAGACTAATTATAGGACATTAATTGGGTTTGAAAAAAGCGAATTAAAATAAATTTAAAATCACAGGTGTGTTATCCTTCAGATTTTGGGAATGAAGCATGTTCCTGTAGGAAATCAGGACACTTCTGCGTTAAAAATGGAGTAAATAACCATTGAAAGCATACACAGCAGCTGCAGCATACGCGCTATTGCCGATCAAATAGTTTCATCCTTCAACAGTACTCATGATAATGTTCTTAATATGTTATATTACCATACTTACAAAATTAGATTTGTTCTGAAACTTCAACTTATTTATCTTTTTCCAAACGAAGCTTTTCTATTATAGTTTATGTTATAATAAGAACGAGGAAGTTTCGCCCTTAAAACAATTTGCGGTCGCTTGGGGTCTATTTTCACCAAAATGTGACAATAATTTGTAGAACATGAGTAAAAGAAAATACATAGCAGACCTCCTACACCATGGCATCTTAAGCCGCATGATTTTAATGCGCTACATGACTTCACTTTATACTACAGTACACGAATGAAATTATTACTTTTGCACATTATACGAACGTCAACATTATTGGTCAACACTTTCCCATTTTATGTAAACATCTGTGATCATACCTCAACTCTTGTAAATTTTGGCTACAGTGTCATCTCTAATCTGAATGTCTATCGCGATAACATCAGAAAATTGTCCAAGTTAAAAGATACTGAGATATATTCTTAAAATACTGGTTGCTGTAACGTGATATTAGACATTAATTGCTGAAAATGGTGAACAGCATATAGAATATGCAATGCCATGACTGTTACTTGTTATCTGAATGTCTATCGCGATAACATCAGAAAATTGTCCAAGTTAAGAGATACTGAGATATATTCTTAAAATACTGGTTGATATGACGTGATATTAGACATTAATTGCAGAAAATGGTAAACAGCATATAGAATATGCAATGCCATGACTGTTACTTGCAAAATGTTTTATTATGTTTTATTACCAGGATAAAACATTGTTCTTCTCCATGCTAGAGACTTTTTGTACTAATTACTTTTCTGCAAAATCTAAAGTCTTTGGATCTTCTTTATAATATTTCTAAGTTTAAAAACTTTCGACGAATATTTTGTAATTTATAAGAGTTTCAAAGAGAAATTTTAATTATGATCACTCTGTATACTAATGCTTAGAAGAAATGTTTTGTCCTTGTATAATTACAAGATAAACTTCTTGTCTGCTTAACTCTTTGATTAGGTGTTGGGACATATGCGACCAAATGAACTATTTTTTATTTTACCTGTATCTTTTTTTTTTTTTTCAAAATAATCTTTGCTATACACTTATATTAGTATATTTTCAAGAGAAATTTACCAGAAAGAAAAATTTGTGAAATTGTGATACGATTGAATATAAAAATAGTCGTCCGTCCTCTACCGTAATCAAAGGGTTAATGACAACCCATTAAACTTCCTAATCTAAAATTAAATGACGTGAATATATAATAAATATTGCATATATATAAAATATTATGCATGCAACTTTTTTATTGTGTGCAGTTAGTCTACGCAATGATTAATTATTCGATATGATTTTACAGGTGTTCATACTCATCTTCGTCATGCTGTTAAACTGTGCAAAAACGACACAAGTCGGATAGTATGCATTGTTCGCCAGTTTGAAGGTATGTGCTCCATTATTGTTCAAGGTATCCTACTACATTTGGCACTCATTTTTAGTGACAATTCTATCGTCTCTAAAACTGTATAATTCCGTTTTGGATGGCTGCCAAAACATAGTTGCTATTTTTAGAAATGTATAACGACAGTGTCAATGGCAGGCGCTATGGCTTAACTTTCATTTCTCTTACACAATTTCCAAATAATTTCAAGTTTTGCATCATCGAATAGGAAAAATATGTATTTTCGGATGAAATGTACTTGAAAATTGTAGCTCAATTTAGTTATTTTTTATGACTTTTCAAAATATGTATCAAGCCCTTTTTTTTTTTTTTTTAGTTTTTCTCACAGTGAACAAAGTTACCACATTTTGCATTGAGTGTCCAGAGCAAACTGAAAAGTAAAATAAAGCTTAATAATGATATCAGATTAAACATGAGGTTCCGCACTTTTGCGCTAAACAGAAATACGTCAAAGAAATTACATATTTTCATTTTATGTTAAACATAAAATTAAAATTAATTAATTAAATTGGTTAAACGATACGTTGCATCAGAATGTGCTCTTAATTGTATTATTATTTCTTTTAATAAGGCAAACATGAGTATAATACAGAGAGTTTCAAATGAATTAGTTCATGAAAAGACAATCGCGTTTGTTAAATAAATTATTTTTAAGAATCTCCCTCAAAGTTTTAGAATTTTAAGGAAAAATAGGAAATATTTTATACTTACTAAAACTGCTCCCTTAACAAAAATATTCACTGTTTTCTCCTTTTTTTCATCATATGTGTTATTTCAGGTACCAGGAATGTAATGATATACAATTTAAACCATAACATAATTTCCACAGATATACCCATACCCATTCAAATTACAATTTTAATGATTTTTCCTTATTTTCAGCGTGTAAATTTATAGAAATGCCAGTCAAATTTCAGGAAATTCTTAAACCGATAATTTATTACACTCTCACCATCATATAAACAGTAGGCGACCGATTTTATATAAATATAACCACATGTTTTGGAGAGAGTATGTTTTTCGTAACTGATTGTTCATAAAAGTTATGTTTTTCAGAAAACGCATTTAAAAGTTTTTATTTCTTAAAATTTATTAGAAATTTTCTTCTCAAGTTCTAAAAACTGTTTAGATTTATATATATATATATATATATATATATTTTTGTTCCTACATAATTTCAATAACAAAGGTTCTTTTTCTTCTCAAATATCTTAAATAGCATTTTCCGATTACTTAAATACACACTTCCGATTTGTCAGTTGAAACAAAAACAGCCTTAAGTGTACTTGCACTGATCGTAAAAAGAAAGAAACAAGAACGAAAAATCATGCGACAAGCATGGATTAGGAAATATTTTTCCAACAATTACAGATTACCTCAACAAAATTTTACACTTTAATAAGGTGAAAGATGATGTCTAAGTAAACAATTTGAAAACACAGTTTCAGAAATTTCAGGAATAGGCGTAAAAATATCCGAATTATTTTGTGCAGCCTTGTATATTGCACTCGAGATCTTTTGTGCTGCCCTGTATATCATTTGTAGAATATATAAACACCATTTAATAAGGTAAAAAATTAGTTTAATTTAAAAACAAGTACCACAAGTTAAAACGTACTTCCAGCAATTATTGTTCTTAGACAATACTGTAACCGAATTATTTTGTGTGTTCCTGTAAATGAACGATGAATGCACACCCTATTCTATAGTAAGCCTCTGGTAGTACACCTCAGTGATATATATCAATTTCGATATGTTTGAAATGGTGTAACATCCTTTAAATACACTGCAAACGATTTTTCCCCTTAGATTGTAATGTAACGGAATTCTTTTGAGTGTCTCTGTAAATGAAGTCTAAAAGCTACATACTTCATTTTCAATACAGACATGCCATAGTAAGCCTCATTAACATATATCAATTGCATGACAATCTGACTATATTTAGACAAGTTAGAGTTGGCGGCAGGCAGACAAACCGAATTCATAAACACTTTCCAACTGTGTTGGAAGTGTTAAAAAAATATCTTAGATAGCTAATAACACAGCCTTTTAAATAAAATGATAATAAATAATTTTTTATATTTGCCCGAAATTGCCTACAAACGTAACCTTAAAAGGGATATATATTTGAAACAGAAATCCTTTTCTCAGACATTGAATATGATGTCAAAGATGAACAATATTTATGATCTTAATTTGTAATAATTGAAGCAATCTGTAATGGCCTTGACTTATAAAAATATTTTTACTAAAATGAATATTGTTGAATATTATTTATTAACATAATTTTAATTTCATGTTTAAATTTCACAAAAATAGATGATATATTTTAAACAATATTAATCTGTAATAAAATCTGATAAATGTAGTGTTACAAAGTATTACTAAAACAATAGTTACTAAACAACAGTAGTTACTAAACAATTAAAAATGCAATAATTTAAGTTTAATACGTTATAAGACTTTTAAGTCAATAAATAAATATTAATGCTAAATCTGTTGAAATAACAATAATAACATTACAATTTTTTTTTGTGCAAAGTTGATATGGAAGAAAATATATAATGTAATGAAATTTTAAATATACATAACTTTAAAATTGTTTACCACTGTTTAACAATAAATTACTTTATTCCTTTTATTTCACGATCATCACCATCATCATCATTACTATTATTATTATTATTTTATTATGGAAGAATAAAAGTATTACATTATACTTTCGATCATTTGGGTACACATTTTGATCATATAACTATAATTGAAATTTTACAATACATATACAGTGGTCGTCAAAATTATGGTCCTTTTGAGAAAAATGCTTTTTTTGAAAATTGATGGATCATACCATCAAATATTTATTAGTAATATCATAAAAGCTATATACCACTGGAAAGATAGTTTAATCGCGAATGTTATGCAATACAGTTTGTTGAATTATAATTATTTTATCAAGCGTTACAGCCCAATAATCAGAAAAAATCCCTGACGGCTCGGCCTACAGGCACAGGTAGATTTCGAAGACGCAGACCGTGGGGCGCCTGTTTGTCGGGAATTGCGGAAGAAATGACCTTTTTACGATGATGCGGCAGTTGGAACCGCCTACTTCAAAACCTAACTTGTTTGCAGGCGGAATCGGCAGGGATTTTTTGTTTTTAATTTTTTTTTGCTATAACGGTTAGTCCTATAAAAAACTTGTAAATATAAAAGTTTTAAATAATATTAAGAGGATTAATAATAAATTTAAGCGAATTTGAAATCTTGAGAATTGGCGAAGTTATGAATTTTTTTCTTCTAAACCCCCTCCCCCCCCCCTTAAGGCAATTTTTAATTATATCAAAAATCTGTGATACATAAATTTTCGGCCCTTCTCCTAGAAGTAATAATAACTTCAAACGGATTCGATACGTATCATAAGTAAGAAATTATGGGGTTTTTTCTGTTTTCACAAAAAGCCCCCCCATCCCCCCCCCTTGGTTCGATTTTGTCCATTAACGAACTTGACCGAGATTTTATGCCCCTTGATTTTATGTATCAGTTTCGAAAAGATGCGGGAGTTGGAACCGCCTACTTCGAAAAATAACTTGTTTGCATGCGGAGCCGGCAGGGATTTTTTTTGTTTTTAATTTTTTTTTGCTATAACGGTTGGTCCTATAAAAAACTTGTCAATATAAAAGTTTTAGATAATATTAAGAGGATTAATAATAAATTTACGAGAATTTGATATCTTGTGAATTGACGAAGCTATGATTTTTTTCTCTTAAAACCCCCCTTTTTTCCCCCCCTTGGGGCCATTTTTAATTATATCAAAAATCTGTCATACATAAATTTTCGGCCCTTCTCCAAAAGTAATAATAACTTCAAACGGATTCGATACGTATCATAAGTAAGAAATTATGGGGGTTTTTCTGTTTTCACAAAAAGCCCCCCCACCCTCCCCCCCTTGGTTCGATTTTGCCCATTAACGAACTTGACCGAGATTTTATGCCCCTTGATTTTATGTATCAGTTTGTAAAAGATTAATGCAGAATTTTTCCAGTTATCGTGGTCAGAAAAAAGTGACATAGATAGATAGATAGATAGATAGATAGATAGATAGATAGATAAAGTTTAGAACTGGGGGTGGTTTTGGGTTCTGGGAGTCATGATCGGCGTAGATCTGTAAAAATTTTTCAAAATTTCCAACTTAGGTGAGAATCTAATAGGTAGTATTTCTTACGAAATCTACCTAAAAGGCAGTAAAACCTAGTTAGTTTGATGATAATTATTTTTCCTTTTCTTGAATGTGGCCAATGCATATGAATGTTTGGAGTGACAGACAGATTCCATTTTATTTGGTAATGTGTCAATCAAATCTAGGGTAGGATTTAAAAAGAAATATGCTATACTTTGGTACTTATAGGAGGATTTTTATCACTATTTTTTTATGATTGCTATCAAGTTTCTAAAGTTCTTTGTCATCTTTCAATTTTTAAGCTAGTGAAGCATAAGAAAAGCAAGATAACATCATAAAGAGTTGATTACTTCCTAGAAATCAATGTATAACAATATTTTAAGTGTATAAAGCTATGGTTATGAAGAAATTGGAAGTAAAATGTGAAGTAAATTAACAAAGGGATGTCTAAGTCACGCCAAACAAGACTGGTAAACACAGGAAAAGGTGCAGTAGAGCAATTGTCGGTAGAAGAGTAAGGTCCCTGTGTATAGGTCACAGAAAATAATCATCTCGGTCTATGCAACATGATATGGTGCACTGCAATGGGGAACTGAATCAAAGTACGGTTCTGTAGAGAGTGCAGCATTTTTTTGTAAATGCTAGAATTTCATGAAAAAAATTATAAATCAAATAAAGGTTGGAAATATCAAACTGAGCTAAAAGTCATGGTTACCAGACATAGAAATAGTAGGGCTATGTTATTCGGAGTGTTAAAATGTTTTTTTTTTTTTTGTTTTTTTTTATGGAATTCTAGAATTTAGACCAAAATAGTGCACTCTGCGCAGAACTGTACTTTCATTCAGCTCTCCATTGCAGTGAACCATTTCATGTTGCATACACCGAAATGATTGTTTTATGTGGTCTATACACAGGGACCTTACTCTTCTACCGCTAATTGCCCTCCTTCACCTTTTTCTACCTTTATCAGTCTTGCGTGACTTAGACATTCCTTTGTTAATTTACTTCCAATTTTACTTCCAATTTCATCATAACCATAGCTTTCTACACTTAAAAATATTGTTATACATTGATTTCTGGGTAATTAGTCAACACTTTATGATGTTTTCTTAATTTTATTATGCTTTACTAGCTCAAAAATTGAAATATGGCAAAGAACTTTAGCAACTTGATAGCAATCATAAAAAATAGTGATTAAAGTCCGCCTATAAGTGCCAAAATATGACATTGTTTTTTAATCCTACCCTGGCTTTGATTGACACATTACCAAATAAAATAGAATATGTCTGTCACTCTAAACATTTATATGCATTGGCTACATTCAAGAAAAGGAAAAATTATCATCAACCTAACCAGGTTTTATTGCCTTTTTCTGATTATTTGTCTATAACGTTTGATAAAATAATTATAATTCAACAAACTTTATTGCATAATATTCTTGATTAAATTATCTTTCCAGTGATATGTAGTTTTTATGGTATTACTAAGAAATATATTTGGTGCTATGATCTAGCGAACTTCAAAAAAGCATTTTTCCCAAAAGGTGTCCACAATTTTGGCCACCAATGTATATTTATATACATATGTACACATTTACATACAAATACATATGTATTTATTTAATAATACATAATTTCCTCACATTCTATTATGAAACCATTTTGCCAGTTTCTTTTTTTTACTTAATAAAACATACTTTTCTCTCTCAAAACATGTTAAAATAATTATTTAAATTTCTGATGGCTTTTCGCATACTGATATATACAGTAGAAACTCCATTTAATGAACTTCTATTTAGCGAACTCATCTATTTAGCGAATTTATTTTCGGAACTTTGAACTTTGAAAAAATTTACGTGTAAAATAACTTCCATATAGCGAAGCAAAATATCTATTTAACAAGCCAGTCGACGACTATTTAGAAAAAGATTTTGCTTAAGATTCTTGTTTTCCTTTTCCCCACTTCAACATTCCTAAATCTTGAGCAGTCCATAAACTATATCACTTTGCCTTCAAATTACACACATTGCTCGAAACGAAGAAGAGGAAAGAACCTCCACAGGATAACATGATCAAAGCGTTTGAAACAATTAGACTTGGATTATTTTAAGAAAATGTACCAGATGACATATTCATTTCTTTACAAAGATGCGAGTTATTATTTATATATATATGAAATGTTTTTTCCATTTCATAGTGAATTATATCAACATATTAATTGTGATATGCTATGAATTTGTAGAATAACATATGTTTTGCAGTCGAAGGCTCCAGATGGAAGACGATGTTTATGAAATACACTGGGAATTTTCCAGTAAAAATAACAGGAAGCTGCATTATTATCAATACATTTAATGACAATTCACAAAGCATAGACAATTCCACTAATTGTCAAGTTGAGAATTCACAACTAAGCTGTGCTACGCCATAAAAAAAAAGCATGGAGATGTTACATACTATTAGAGATATACATCAATTTAAAGACACTTCTCCTCCAAGTGACGGGTTTTGTTTATCAATTCAAAAAACTTAAAAATTCTGAGCTCCAAGGTTGTGTAACGCGTTTTATACTCCGCGAGGTGTAGGAATCTTGTGCCAATGCAGGGGTAATTTAACCAATGAACGGGTTGCAAGGCTGTGGGACTCTTTATTATACTCGGCATAATTTTGAAGTGAAAAAGTTAGACGCGGGAGTTGAAATGAACCATGGGATATTGAATGATAATTTTAATAAAAATAAAAATGATATTAAAAGACGTTCTAAAGAAATAAAAATTTAATGTCTCAAAGTATGAAGGAATAAATTAGTCGTTTTTACAAAGAAGTGTGGATTTTAACAGATTAAGATTTTTAGAATAAGAATTAAAAGAATATGTTGATTAAAGGTATGGAGTTAAAATATAATTTATTTTTAAGATATGATTAAAAGACAGATAAAAATGGTACAATTGTAAGAATTTGGAATAAACTAAGGTAAAATGGTGAATTTTTTTTTTATTATTACACACACACACACACACACACACACACACACACACACACATATATATATATATATATATATATATATATATACATATATATATATGAAAGTGCTTTGAAAGTCCAGTAGAAAATAACAGACTATTTTTCAGTATGCAAACTTTTTCTTACCTAATTGTACACGAACACCATTTGGGATGCTTTCTTCAGCCTCATCATTATGTAAGTTTTTATATTTAATTGTAATAATTTAAAAGTTGTTTAATAAATCCCGGAAGATTATTAAGAATATTAAATGCGTGTGTCGATATTAATTCAATAAATCAAACTAAAACAATTATTTGAGCAAATATCCATTTTTTAATAACTAACTTCTATATTACGATATCCTCTATTTGACGAAGTTTTGATTGGGATTTAGCTACTTCGTTAACGAGAGATTTTACTTTATACCATAATTTCTTCTTTTCCGTGTTATCTTCAATACAATTGTGAAATTTTCTTGACAGTTTCGTAGCATATTCTTTGATAGAAAATCTGGAGCAGAAACGGTAAAATAATGTTAGAAATATTTATTCGATGTTCGGCGTTTTTGAATGACAGGGCTATTTATTTTCAAATGACACAGTCTTTTGTTTTATAAATGGTATGAAACTTTTTCACTTCAAAAAGTGGCAGCAGTCATGCACTATTCCAAGAAATGTCTAAGGAATTTGTAACCGAAACGATATTGATTTTTTTTCTATATCGGTATTCGTATTTGTGCGTGTAATAACACTTTCAGAAATAATAATATGCTCTGTCTAGCACGTAATGCATGTAATATATACTTGTTTTGTTTACAATGATTTTGTCTTACAATGATTTACTTTTTGAAAATGTTGTTTTATGCCATCCTCTCTAAACCAATATATATTGGTAAGAAAAATATTATTGGTTCGATTACGATTCATTGTTGAGATTATTTTTTAACATGGATGCATTTTGATGTATTTATTACTTTATTACATTGTTAAACATAGGCACTAACATGTTTCTTAAAGGGCTCTGTAACTTCAAAATTAAATAATTCTTCAAGTATAATAAATATAAATGAGACGTTCAAAGGCTAAGTGGTGTAAGTTATTAATTTTGAAAATTTGAGTTAAGTGCATGGATGGCATCTAGACATATCAATCTGTACATAAAAGAATATTGATGTAAGTGATAGTTCTACCAAAATTGCCTCTAAATAACATACGAAGATATTTTTACCCCATAGAAAATCGTTGCGACGATTCAGAACTGCGGATTGAGCACGATTCACTCAACTTTTCAACCCTTCGGGGTCGATAAAATGAGTACCAAGCTTGTTTGGGAACTAAACACTGAGTGTTCCGCATTAGGCTGACCACCTGACCGGGACATACACTCTTAAAACTGTGCCTCTGATTTAAGAGGTACATTCTGAATTTCTGTGCCTCTGAATATTAAGAGGCATGTGATGCCTTTGAAATTAAGAGGTACATAGTGCTTTTGGGATTCAGAGGCACAGCGTAAGTGCCTTTGAAATTAAGAGGCACAGTGTGCCACTGAATTTATATATTCAAGTGCCTCTTATTTAAAAATACATTCTGTGCCTGTTATAATGGTGGCACATGCATGTGCCACCATTATAAGAGGTGCAGACTGTAATTTAATTATATTTTATATTAAGTTTATATCTTTACATTAAATTCTGTCTACTGCAGAAAGATTTCCCAGCATGGCATATCCGAAGACATAGATTAAATTTTGTCTAAGGCAGAATACTATAATAGAAAATTTTCTCACCCCCAATTTATTGAAATAAATATGAAATAAATATTAAAATGTGTGTCCATGTGGCCTAAGTCAGTTCTGTGGTTCAATAAAGAACCTTGTCAACATTTTAATTTATTTTGTGCACAACAAAATACATAAAAAGGCATAAAAGCTTTATTAAAAACAAATAAGACAAACATTAAAACATGAAAAATGATGCAGGCGCGTTAGATTGTTATTTAAATGGCAATTTTTTAGCTTCTATTTGATAACTCCTGATCCCATTGAGATCCTACTCAAAAAATTTCATAATTTAAAGGTTATAATATTACAACAAACATAATTCTTTTTCCTTCAAAAATTAAAAAAAAAAAAAAAAAAATCAAAATTTACTTTTTAAAACTAAACATAGTCAATTTTAATATTAAATTAAAATTTATAAACTCCTCTTTAAAATGAGGGATTATAAAATTTTCTACATTTGATAGAACTTGAGATATTTAAAATTGCAAACATTTATGGAAGCCAAGAAACTGTGATTTTTCAAAATTTCAATAAATTATTATACGAAAATTTAATGCAATAAAAATAAAATAAAAATATATTCTCATTTTTATCAACAGGGAGAATGATCAATGACAGTTTAATTAAATTCTATTTTTTTTAAACAAATAATATTTTTTTAAGGAACTTTTACTTGAAATATACAGATAATATTTTAGAGTGCAAAATCTGAATCAACATTGCGATTTGTGAAACTTTATAAAATGTAGAAAGTAATCAAGGCTGTAGCCAGGTGAGTAGGAAGGATCAATTCATATTATACTTTTATTTAAAAGAAAGGCACTGTAGCTTAACATCTACAAGGTAGCTCCCCCCCCCCCCCTCCTCACACACACAAACACCAGAAAAAAAAATCTGCCATTCCCCTAAACCTTTGAAAATAGTAAGATATAACTTGAATAACTAAGAGTTTGACGAAGTAATTATCGTTGCCCCTCCCTAATCACGAGTGTCTCCATGTGTAAAGAATGATGTTTTACATTATAACATTCACAGAAAAGAATACAAAGTTAAATATAATACTTACTTATTCCAGAGTCATTATTTGCTTCGACTCAACGTTGTTTACAGGCGTATTTACATTGGCGGCCATTGCTTCTGCTTCCCTTCCACTGATCCCAATACATGACGGGTAAACGGCTGTAGCGCATGTCCGTTTCTGACTGTACCTCTGAAACGCGACATGTTTTTTTTTAAAAGGCACCAATCTGTCAGAGGCGAACTCTGTGCTTCTGAGATATTTCGCTGTGTTATGGGTGCCTTTCATTTCATGTTGCCTCTAACGTTTTTCTCCTAATCAGAGGCACACTGTCTACGTGCCTCTTACATTAAAGTAATAGAAGGCACAATGTGCTTGTGCCTTTTAAATAAGCGGTACAGTTTTAAGAGTGTATGCTGTATAGTACCTTAAGTCCCATGGTCAAGAAAACATGACTGGGCACTGTTGGCCAGGATTCTTAATATATTGTAGCATAGCAGGTTAATTTTTTTCATTTTTCATTTCAGAAATTGGTTAAACTTTTGTCAATAGATGGCATTGCACAATGCACAGCCTCAAAATGTCAAAATGCTCAAATTATATTCAAACTTTCAAAATATAAACATTTTTTTTTCTCGTGTCTATAGTTAAGTAAAATACAAAGTAAACGCTGAGATATCTTTGATGAGTTTTACAAATGAATTTGAGCCTTCTAACACTTTGAGTCATAGCAGCGCCATCTATTAACAAACATTTGAACAATTCTTTTATTTACTGCATATAAAACTTGTGATCTACCGGATAAACATTTGACTTATTTCATCTTTAAGTAAAATGTATTCATTTTTTGTGTATTTCCTCAGGCACGCGTATTAAATTCTATTAGCATATATATATATATATATATATATATATATATATATACCTTGCTTTTATATAGCATCTCAATTAGATAACTTATCTCTTATGAATAAAATAAAGTATAAATAGTTTAACATAAAGTGTATTATAGTTTAAATTAATTTCTTGTAGTAATACCCCCATTAAAATGCAACCTGTACCAAATGTGTTTTAAATTTCCTACCATACTAAGCTAAATTTTGAGCTTATAGCATCTCACGAAACTTCTATATTGTAAAGGAAGGGGAAAAGAGATAATTCAGATCGGAATCCGATAAAAAGAACTTTATTTATGCGTAAATAACGCAATATTTATGCAAAGACTTCACCAAACTGTCTCAAAATGTTATGTATTTTAGCAGGAAATAAATACACTAAAACATGTCAAAACAAAAATACTAGGAACCAAAAAAAAATTCAGTTTTAGATAGGTTTTCGTCTAAGCAGGTACAACTGCATGGCATTCTTTAGAATATTTCCGTTTCAAGCAGGATTCCATTATAAACAGATTTCAGTTTTCACAGGTTTTACTGTATATAAAAACAATTCAAATTGTTTTAGTTATACTAATCCAAAATATTTACTAATGTTTCTAATAACTTTCAATTGTTTATTTTTTCTCGTAGTATTTCAAATCTTAAAATTAATATCTCAGCTATATTGATAATTACTTGATCTTTATCAGAATTTGGACTTCAGTTTCCTAAAATTTTAATTAGCTACCTTATTTTGTTAAAAATATTATTTAATTTAGGAGTATTTGAGTAAAAACCATGGAAATAGGTCTTGAGATATTAATACAAAATATATACTTATATTTTAATGAATTTTTGTTGTTTCTTTCATATCCTAGATTTTTCATTTGTAACTGTAATGTCCCTGCATTATCAAAGTTTACTCCTGTTTTACCTTTTTTTACTGCGATTGTAATTCACTGAAAATTGATTTCGAAATTTTACTTTATTAAAACTGTTATACATAATTCAACAGGAAATGTATAAAAAAAGCGCAAATCTTTTAGAAATGTAAATTAAAATATTAATTTTGGGAATGACTATTATTTTTTTTTTCATTCCATAGAATTTTCTTTCATAATCTCCATATCTTGAAAATATCTATGATTTTTCGATTTTCGCCATAAGACTGTATTTCACTTGCGTTTAAACTCCATGTCCTATTTTGTAAAAATTATTATGTAATTCAGCAGGAAATATATAAAAAAAAACAATGAAATCTCTTTTGAAATACAAAATTAATGTTTTTAATGATTTTCAGTTCTTTCTTTCACCCCATATAGTTTACTTTTGTAACTTTAACTTGTGTGTAGTAAATATCGAAATTTACTCAATTTTTACTACAGAACTGCAGTTCACTATAGATGAAATTAGATATCGTATTTTGTCAAAACTATTATAGAACGTCAGTGCGCTAATCTGATGACCCGGGTTCGAGTGTCGGCTTGGGTACTTTTTCATTGTGTTGGCTATACGCCTATTAAGCAAATAAAATTTTAATATAATAAAACTTACTTTAAACTTGTTTCTTATTAATTACTAGCTGACCCGCTGGCGTTGCCCAAGCCCGTGTAATAAACTGAAATCTTTTAAAAAACGAAACTCTGGCCAAGGTTTCCGATGGCTTCGACACCGTATACCGGGCACGCTCGCACGCTCCGGAAAATCTTTTATTTCCCCCTTCCACCGCCAGGGAAGCAACCTCTTTCGGAAAGAACCTCTGGGACAGGTTAACGTTGCCTACGGTACTGTATAGTAGACGTGCGACAAAATCAAGCTGGTTTCGAGAAGATGGGAACATTATAAGCCGAGTTATTGAAATAAGACACAGTTAGAGAAAATAATCATGAGTGAGGTGCCAGGTGAAGGGGATGTTCAAGTGTCCTTCAGAAAATGACTAATTAGGAGGACTACGATGCATCTTTAAACTATTATTCGGAATTAGTGGTAGCCTCTACTCCTAAATTTAGTTTAATGTTATAAAGGGTGTCTATTAAGTTAATTATAATGCTTGGAATCACTTGCATTCAAATCGGAAAGATAGTTGCTGAGATATGGAAAAGGTGGCATAGTTAGGTAAAACACCTTGAAGCAGGGGTCGGGGAGGGAGGGGATGTTCAAGTGCCGTTCAGCAAATGACTAATTAGGACAACCACTATGCATCTTTAAAAATTCGTTCGTTTGGTTAAGCTGGGAACTTAATTAGAAATTTGGCTTAAACTATTTTTCAGAAATAGTGGTAACCGCTACTCATAAATTTACTTTAATGTTATAGAAGGTTACTATTGAGTTAATTATAATGTTTGGAATCAGTTGCGTAGAAATCGGAAATATAGTTGCTGAGATAAGGAAACGGGAAATAGTTAGAGGAAAAACTTTGAAGGAAGGACCGGGGGGAGGGGATGTTCAAGTTCCCTTCAGCAAATGACTAATTAGGAGGATCACTATGCATCTTTAAAAATTCGTTCGTTTGGTTAAGCTAGAAACTTAATTACAAATTTGGCTTAAACTATTATTCGGAAATAGTGTTAGCCTCTACTCAAAAATTAAGTTTAATGTTATAAAGGTCTATTAAGTTAATTATAATGTTTGGAATCACTTGCGTTCAAATCGGAAAGATAGTTGCTGAAACGGGGCATAGTTAGGTAAAAAACCTTGAAGGAGGGATCGTGGTTGGGGGGGGGGGGGAATGTTAAAGTTCAGTTCAGCAAATGACTAATTAGGACAACCGCTATGTATGAAATTCGTTCGTTTGGTTAAGCTAGGAACTTAATTAGAAATTTGGCTTAAACTATTATTCAGAAATAGTGGTAACCGCTACTCATAAATTTAGTTTAATGTTATAAAGGGTAACTATTAAATTAATCATAATGTTTGGAATCACTTGTGTTGAAATCGGAAAGATAGTTGCTGAGATAAGGAAACGGGAAATAGTTAGAGAAAACTTTAAAGGAGGGCCCCGGAGAGGGGGGGGGATGGCGAATGTTCAAGTGACCTTCAGCAAATAATTAATTAGGAGGATCACTATACATCTTTAAAGATTGATTCATTTGGTTAAGCTAGGAACATATTTTGAAATTTGGCTTAGGCTATTATTCGGAAATACTGGTAATTGTTTTTTAGAAATACACCTTGAAGAAATGAATGCTGAGTTTTACGATAATTTGGTAAAAATGGAACTAATTGGAGAAGTTCGGAACATTATTACTGAGATATTACTCAGAAACTGAGATTTAAAATAGCGGTATTCTGTATATAAAACAACAATTAACCGCTACGGGTTAAAATTGTTAAATGTAATTAGACCCCTACCCCTCGCCATTCCCGCAAATATATAACAAATAATCTGTTAAATAAAGGTTTCTGTAATAATAGTCTCTATCATAATAATATAGGTATGTCCTGTTTTAAAAAAATCTTAAACCCAGATAATTATAATGAAGAAAAATGTGCCTGTAAATGTCTTAAACAGGTGGCGTTTATGTAATTTGCCGTGAGTAGATGGCGCTGAATTAGCTTGGCTATATGCAGGTAAGTGCAATCCATGTTGGCAGTATTTCGTTATAAGTCCTTATCTATGCATCGTTACTCTGATTTATTTAATGTGTTCTGAGAAGATATTCTACACAACCAACCAACCGATGAAAAAAAGCGTTATTTTTAATGAGAGTTATTTGTGCATTTAAATTAATATTTCAGAAAGTAATTAAAATATTAAAATTCTGACGCAATGTTGCACCAGGGGAGGGTTTGGACTACCTAAATCTAAATTTCCAGTCTTCTAGGTGGGCTAGATTTTCCTAGCCATCGCCAACAGACACTCACACAGACACACACACAGAGCGAAACTTTCTTTTATTAGTATAGATAGATTGACATTATGCATTTAGCATTGCTTATAATGTCCGATCTCGAGACATCTCCAGATGCAAAAGATTACGTTTCTGAACTTTTATAACATTTCCATGCTCTTTTACACAATTTCCTATTATAACTCAACACATGTGTGTAATTTTTGAATAATAAATCATATTTTACATGAAAATACATTCTAACTTAACACTTTTTCTCGTTCTTTCAGGTATCAAAATACATATTTTTTTATACAAACGCGAAATTCCAAAATAGCAATTTTTTACTGCCACAATTAAACTTTGAAATTTCAATTTATCAAAAAATTGTTTTTAGTGCAACTGATAAATGAAATTGACATTTATTTTAATTTGTGGAAATACACCTTGATGAAAATTTACTCGGTTCAAACACAATGTGCAAATGATTATCAAAAAAGGCCACATAAATTGTAATACATAGCAAATATCTAAGTTTATTTGATTTTTGCTATAAGACTGCGATTCGCTACAATTTGAATTAGATACTTATTTTGTTAAAGCGTTGCTTCCGAACAATCCCACTCAATAAAAAAGTAAAGAAAAAAACATGCATTACTCATAGATTATGAAACACTTTCCAACACTATCAGAATACTATTACGAAACTTCATTTTTTCATATGATGACAGGCGGTATCCAAATAAACAATTTATAAATCACGTAACACAATTAAAATTCCATTTCAAACAATTACCACCAGTATTCGAATCTTTTGTGGAACTCTGTATATGATCTATAGATATTTATAAATACTAAATAATGTACTAAAATTTAATTAAGCTGGAAAATTCATAACACAACCAACAACGCTTTTGCGCAATTAATTTTTATTAGATGGGAGTGTATTCATATTTTGTTCACCCTTGTACATAAATTTATTTATGCTATACTCATACCCCATAGTATATTAAAATATATTTCAACTGAAAATCGTGTAACACAATTAAAAAATACTTTCAACAATTCCTTTCGATAAAAGTTAATCAATTTGAATTTTTGGACATCTCTGTATGTATGGTTTATAGAATTTATGCACACCACATTATATTCTAAAATTTAGTTAAACTTGAAAACGGATAGCAAAATTAAAATACACTTTCTGAAATTATCTCTGTTAGACGATAATGTATTTAACTTATTTCGTAATAGCCCATAAAAGAAAATTAAATGTTACACGGTCTATTTTCTATCTGGAAGCTGTCATCTCGCACTTCAAGACTGTATATCAATTTCATAAAGCACATTTCGAACAATTATTTTATCCTATAATGCAATCGAATGCTTTTTTGTGTCCCTATAAATGAAAATAAATACTACGCACGCTAATTTCTACGGGAAACACGTTTAATAGCATATGAACAATTCATATCAATTTTATAATGTTTGAAGTTAGTGTAACATACTTTAAATGTACTAAAACAATTATCGTCCATACGTTATAACATATCCGCATTCTTCTGAGTGGCTATAAATGCGTGTCTGTAAGCGAACTACAAATGCTACGCTGCAAAACAAATTGTTGAATTTACTGTATAATACTAACACCCCAGCTGCCAGTATTATACCGTAAAATAAGCAGTAATACGCTGCCGCGCGTGCGAGGTAGCGTATTACTGCTTATTTTACTGTTTATTACTGTTAATTTTACGGTATAATACTAGCAGCTGGGTGTCAGTATTAAACCGTAAATTAAACAATTTGTTTTGCAGTGTTACACTCTTCATTTTCAATAAGAAACATACTTCAAGTATTTTGAAGATAGTTAAAAATCGAAAACTAGATACGGTTCTGATAATGTAAATTAAATTTGAATCCTTCGCCAAATTTATTTATGAAAGGAATAAATCTATTATTTACAAAAGAAATAAATCTATTATTTATGAAAGAAATATATCTATTTATTATGAAATAAATAAATCTATTTATTATGAAAAAAATTAAAAAAATCACAGAATACCATTTTTACTTTCTTCTATCTATAATAGAAGAAAGTATTGTAATCGAAATTTTTTTCGACTTCCGGTTTTTGACGGATTTACACGTTTTAGGGGTCAGAGATTCCGAAAAACATGTTTTTACAAAATGTCTGTCTGTCCGTCTGTCCGTCTGTCCGTCTGTCCGTCCGTCCGTCTGTCCGTCTGTCCGTCTTCATTGTACCATCTAAAAGTGTATGAAGTTATGCTTCAAATTGAACCACATTTTTTTTCTAGGTTTTTGGCTATGGCATAAGCACGTTCTATCAGAATTTGGGGATATTTCGACGAAAGGGGGCGCTGTGATCGATATTTTTGTTCCATTTTCACTATTGTACCATCTAAAAGTGTATGAAGTTATGCTTCAAATTGAACCACATTTTTTTTCTAGGTTTTTGGCTATGGCAAGCAGGTTCTATCAGAATTTGGGGATATTTCGACGAAAGGGGGCGCTGTGATCGATATTTTTGTTCCATTTTCACTATTGTACCATCTAAAAGTGTATGAAGTTATGCTTCAAATTGAACCACATTTTTTTTCTAGGTTTTTGGCTATGGCAAGCAGGTTCTATCAGAATTTGGGGATATTTCGACGAAAGGGGGCGCTGTGATCGATATTTTTGTTCTATTTTCACTATTGTATCATCGAAAAGTGTATAAAGTTATGCTTCAAATTGAACCACATTTTTACTTTCTTCTATCTATAATAGAAGAAAGTATTGTAATCGAAAGCTTTTTCGACTTCCGGTTTTCGACGTATTTACACGTTTTAGGGGTCAGAGATTCCGAAAAACACGTTTTTACAAAATGTCTGTCTGTCCGTCTGTCCGTCCGTCCGTCTGTCCGTCTGTCCGTCTGTCCGTCTTCATTGTATCATCAAAAAGTGTATGAAGTTATGTTTCAAATTGAACCTAATTTTTTTTTCTATGTTTTTGGCTATGGCAAGCAGGTTCTATTAGAATTTGAGGATATTTCGACGAAAGGGGGCGCTGTGATCGATATTTTTGTTCCATTTTCATTATTGTACCATCTAAAAGTGTATGAAGTTATTCTTCAAATTGAACCAAATTTTTTTTCTATGTTTTTGGCTATGACAAGCAGATTCTATCAGAATTTGGGGATATTTCGACGAAAGGGGGCGCTGTGATCGATATTTTTGTTCCATTTTCACTATTGTACCATCTAAAAGTGTATGAAGTTATACTTCAAATTGAACCTAATTTTTTTTTCTATGTTTTTGGCTATGACAAGCAGATTCTATCAGAATTTGGGGATATTTCGACGAAAGGGGGCGCTGTGATCGATATTTTTGTTCCATTTTTCACTATTGTACCATCTAAAAGTGTATGAAGTTATGCTTCAAATTGAACCTAATATTTTTTCTAAGTTTTTGGCTATGGCAAGCAGGTTCTATAAGAATTTGGGGATATTTCGACGAAAGGGGGCGCTGTGATCGATATTTATGTTCCATTTTCACTATTGTATCATCGAAAAGTGTATGAAGTTATGCAGATAATTGAACCAATTTTTTTTTCTGTGTTTTTGACCATAGCCTGCAGGTCCAGGTTGAATTCGGGGATATTTCGACGAAAGGGGGCGCTGCCATCGCGATTTTTGTTCGATTTTCACTATTGTATCATCAAAAAGTGTATGATGTTATGCAGATAATTAAACCAAAATTTTTTAATATGCTTTTGGCTGTTAGCCAGCAGGTCCTACTAGAATGTGGGGATATTCCGCTGGAAGGGGGAGCTGTGATAGCCATTTAAAGATTTCAAATTCAAAAAGATGTATAAAAAAAATTAGAAATCCTAAAAGTTTTTTCCGTTAAATGTTTGGCCTTGATCCGGAGAATCCGGAGCAGTTTTTGTTTTGTCTCTATATTAAAAAATGGCGGAGATATAGCGGTTTGAAATTTTAGGGTGGTTGACATTTTCAAATAAGACAGCAGAATTCATCCATAAACGGGTTTAATTTATGAGTTATAGTTAACAGGGTTTCAGCAAATTTTCTTTCATTGTTGTAACCATTGGTCCTATTTTTAAATGCTTAACACTATATATTTATATTCGCCAACATCAAATTCTCGCCAAGCTTCGCGGCAATTGACGAAATATCGCCAAATTTGGCGACAAAAATAGGTTGCCACAAATGAAGCCAACTTAGCTGTAGAAGACTAATTTGGCGATATTCTCATTCAATTTCAATGTTGACGAGAACTGGGAATGAATCTTATTTAATTGGGTTCCACGCATTTTAGCTTCGTGTTTTCCAGTAAAATTAGCTAAAATCGTAAAACCAAGGAATAGGGAGGCTATCTGTTCCGGTCGGTACAGGCCAAAAGAACTTTTCGTAGTTTAGTATACATCAGTTGATTGCATCCCGGTAACCCGATGATTCGCAAGCAGCTGACGTACAACAAAATGACGAAAAATATTGATTTTATTAGCGATGTGAGGACGAAATTAGAAGTATTAACATGATTGAGATAGAAGAAAGTTTTGGGATTGGCACATCCGACTAGTTTTGTTCGTAAAACTATTGCATACAGTTATTGAAAATATTTTTCTTTTTTTTTTATAAAGATTTTGCTTTTCCATCACTTATATCTGATGTATTTTGTATTTTGAAAAAAAAAATATGTCATTTTTAATTTGAACATCATAGATTTTCAGCACACCGCGTTGCCATTAATTTAAAATGGTATGGTCGATATAAATAAACCACTGGAAGATCGGTATACTAACCATTCGTGTACGATTTTTACTGTTACTGAAATTTATATCTCGAGATAAATTGAGGGGGTCGGGGCAAGAAAGTGCCAAGCCACATTTTTGATGAAATAAATCTAACACTGTAATCTGTTGCTTAATATTGTAAATTATAATATCCTACATATAATTTGTTTCTAATGTTACATGGTGGCAGCATATGTCCCAGGTTTCGTTTTTGCCTCAGATGTGTATGCCCCCCAATAAAGATAGTTAATTTACAAAAAACATATTAGTAATATAATGAAAGTAATGTCCTATTGTTATCCAGAATATCTCAAATGTTGCTAAGACATTGGCTTAAAAAACTTTATGTTATTATTAAACTTTATCTTGATTTGAGTATTTGATAAAATTTTCAAATTGAAATATCTCAGTAGTTCAGAAATGTGGCTTAGCACTCTCTTGCCCCGACTCCTTCAATTGACAAAATATCTTGACACTGCAATGCCAGTTTTATGAGGCTCATCTTTCTTACGAATGATCAGGGTTCTATGATCTTTTTTTTTTTTAACTCTGTGTATGATCTATAGATAATTATATTTTTTTACGAATGACAGGATTATGGGATCGCTTGTTTAACTCTGTACGAGCAGGGAAGACCGAGCTATGCTCGGTCAAAATTAAATCTGAGTTCAAATATCATGACCCATGACCAAAATGACCCACTAATTGAATTTTCTCGAACATGCGACTTAGCCCAAAAGTCTTTTCGTGCCCGAAAACCATAGGATGCAAAATTTAGTGTAAATTGAGCCGCTTTTTAGATCTTGACCCACAATGACCCAGAAATGACCCATTAATCGAATTTTCTCGGACATGTGACCTAGCCCAATGCTTTTATCGTGCTCGAAACTCGTAGGACACAAAATTTAATCAAAATCGTTAGAGCCGTTTTTTAGATAAAATTAATTTGACCCGCGCTGACCCAAAAATGACCCACTAATCGAAAGTTCTCGAACATGTGACCCAGCCCAATAGTCTTCTCGTGCACGAAAATGGTCGGATACAAAATTTCGTCAAAATCGTTTGAACCGTTTTTTAGATACAATTAGCTAGACCATGACCCAAAATGACCCAAAATGACCCACTAATCGAATTTTCTCGAACATGTGACCTAGCCCAATGGTTTTCTGGTGCCCCAAAATGGTAGGATACGAAATTTCGTCAAAATCGTTAGAGCCGTTTTTAAGATAATTTTTGAATATATATATATATATATATATATATATATATATATATATATATATATAACCACACACAAGATTTGCTCGTATTAGAATATATGATATGATCTATAAATATTTGTAAATACCAAATGGCGTATCAAAATATAATTCAGCTGGAAAATGCCTGACAGAACTTCTCAAGCAATTATCATTCTTATATGACACTATATCAATATTATTTCTTGCAAATTATTTGATTGTTTGAATTATTTAATTACTCAAGCTTTCCGTGCCTGCTCTAAAAGTGATAATATATGTATATACATTTTTACATAACTAAACATTTTTGGTCTAAATAAGCTATTGCTTACATGATCTATGCATTATATAGAAAACAGTTTATTAATGCTTTTCCGTAGCTTACCTCTGACGCACTTTTCATTTAGAAGAAAATATGTCATTTTTAACTTGAACAGCATAGATTTTCAACACACCACGTTGTCATCAATTTAAAATGGTATGGTCGATATAGATAAACCACTGGAAGATCGATATACTAACCATTCGTGCACGATTTTCACTGTTACTGAAATTTATATGTCAAGTTAAATTGACAGGATATCTTGATTCTGCAATGCCAGTTTTATGAGGCTCGTCTTTCTTACGAATAATCAGGGTTGTATGATCTTTTGTTGAACTGTGTATATGATCTATAGATAATTATATTTTTCTTACGAATGACAGAATTATGTGATCTCTTGTTTAACTCTGTATATGATCTATAAATATTTATAAAGACCACATGGTGTACTAAAATATAATTCAGCTGGAAAATGCCTGACACAATTTCTCCGGCAATTATCATTTAGAGATGACACTATATTCATATTCTTTTGTGCAAATTATTTGATTGTTTTAATTATTTAACTACCCAGGCTTCCCGTCCCTGCTCTAGAAGTGATAATACAGGTATATACATTTTTATATAACTAAACATTTTAGGTCTAAATTAGCTATTGCTTATATAATCTATGCATTATACAGTGTGCCCGCTAAAGTCCGTTGTCACCCCAATAATTCCTGAACGGCAAGAGCTATAGTCATAAAAGTGGGGGTTTAGGTATAGTAAAATTGTCTTCCGCTACGCGAAGAAACCACTTACAGCACCACCTGGCGGCTAAATTTGGAGTTACGTTCTTATTTAAAAAACGGTAAGAGATGCGGGAAAAAAGTCAATTACAAAGTTGTTCAGCATCATCGATTTAGTAAGAGAAGACACCTTCCGTAAAGTAATGTTAAAAGTAGAAGGCGTAAAATGCATATTAATTTAATTCGAAACTTCCAAAATTGTAACGCGACATAATGCGGAAGAAAAGAGAAAAGGTCACACGAAGAGTTTCAATAGTCAGTAGATATACAGTATTCATCTTTACATAAATAAATCTTAATATCACATACCGTGAAAAAGTATTTTTTTCCATTTTGTATAAATGGTGCGGATACATGAAACAGCGAGAGTATGCAATCCCTCTACCAACACTGCCGAAACTTCGAAACCATATTATAGATGCTTGTGCCAGCGCAGCGTGTCACCTGCCATGTTGTACAATGTGCAGCTGGAAGGGCAATCCCGTGTCCAGATGTGTATTGTTGCTGAAGGACACCATTTTGAGTATCACAGATAGATGAGCCTCATTTCCGATAAGTGCAGTTTTGTACAACGCGATCAAACTCATGAGCGCTTTGTGCTTTCCATTTGTATCGTTTTTGTGAGCAATATGTTTTTTTGTAATAAATCGATGACGCTGAACAACTTTGTAATTGACATTTTCTCCGTATCCCGTACCGTTTTTGGAATAAGAACGCTAACTCCAAATTTAGCCACCAGGTAGCGCTGTCAGTGGTTTCCTTGCGGAGCGCATGACAACTTTACTATACCTAGACCCCGCTTTTATGACTATAGATCTTGCCGTTCACAAATTATTGGGGTGACAACGGACTTTAGCGGGCACCCTGTATAGAAAACAGTTTATTAATGCTTTTCCGTAGCTTACCCCTGATGCACTGTTTATTTTGAAGAAAATATGTCATTTTTAACTTGAACATCATAGATTTTCAACACACCGCGTTGTCATCAATTTAAAATGGTATGGTCGATATAGATAAACCACTGGAAGATCGATATACTAACCATTCGTGCTCGAGTTTCGCAGTTACTAAAATTTATATGTCAAGTTAAATTGGCAGTTTTATGTGGATATCTTGACATTGCAATGTCAGTTTTATGAGGCTCGTTTTTCTTGCGAATGACAGAGTTATCTATTTTACGCTTCTTATCTAATTCTTTTGTGCCAACTTTATGAATGTGTTAGATTTCCAGTGAACATAAGCCTGTTCCAATTCACTATTTTCTTTCGAAAAATTTGGTTTGTTATTCTTAATAAGCATTATATTTAAAAGGCGTCGTTATTTTTATATTAAAATATTATGACAAATATTATGAAGAAAATTTATATTAATAAATATAATGAATCAATAAAGATAGCTAGTTATAATTAATTATTTGATTGCTAAAATAAAATAAAGTGCGAAATATTCGGTTTTTTTTTTTTTTTTTTTTTTTTCATTTTTACAATAAACTCACACAATTCGCACATTTTGTCAGCATATTATTAAATTTCTCACGCATTTGTTAAACTTAAGGGTCTTCGTCAGATAAATTCTTGTAAATGTAGTACAAAGTTTGATCTTTTTGTTTGTTTTATTCACGAATGTGCCTTTTTAAAAATTCATTGTACACACTTAAAATTATATTTTGTTTATGAAAATATTTAATTCATGTGAATTATAGATTCTGATATGACGATTATAGCTATCTCCTTCTGAATTATAATTAAAACGAAATTTAATAGAAAAAAATTAAGTACGGTCCATAGGCACGCTTCAGGGTGAGCATCCATCTTTTTGGTCTTCACCCACCACTAAAAATGCGCTTGATCCATGTGCCATTATTATTTCGTGTTTCGACACATTTTAAAATCATATGACGAGTAGTCATAAATTATTTCTCCGGGCTTCTTTTTCTAAAGACTCAGTGGTCATCAACAAAAGACAAAGGAATCCCAACAAAAAAAAGTGAGGTGATAAACATGTCAGATAATCTCATTCTTGATTCTTCCCTCTCTTGTATGAGCGACAGAATATTCACCACATTAAAGAAGCCGACAAGCGAGCCGCCGTCACAGAATGCTCTCTGATCACATCTTTATACTCTTGGACGCCTCTTATATCGATTAACCCCCTTTTAGAGATCTGACCAGATAGGCGAACATCGTGCGACTTCCATGCCTGCTTTAGAAAGGTATAAAAATATACATTTTTTTTTTATCAGCTGTACATTTTGTCTAATTGCTTATGTAATTAATGCATACATAGAAAACAATAAAGACATATTAGGATGAAAAGGATTTAAAAATTAACTAATAGCAGTGCGTCATTCAACTGAAATGTTTTAAAAGAGAAAACTAGACAAATACTTATCTCATTGCAGGCTATATTCCATTTCACTGTAGGAAAATCACATGATATCGTCCAATCAAGTTGGAGATGGTAAAGAAGCAGCTCTAAACAGCTTCTTTAAAATGAATATTCTGTTTCGTGTACTTCTCATTTTTTTTTATTTACTGTTATATTTATGAACAGGTGAACAGTTTAGCTTTTTAATGGGGTTCCATGTTTTCGAGAAACAACCCCCTGGAGATAATTAATTGTATATCAAAACATGAGGGAGCCATAAAAAAAAGTATAAATATATTAAAGTATTGATAAAGTAAAAGAAAAATATTTATTTATTTATTTATAAAATAATCTTTGCTATTTATTTTCCGGTGATTCTCTTTTTTCAATATCCTTTGTTATTGAAATGATGAAAATGCATATGTCTATTTTATTGCCGTCTACAGAACGCCCAGTTTCTAGTCATCTGATTTATATTTTTCTCGATAGAATTCCAATGTTTATCAATCATATTTTCTTATTGGTTTAAGAAGTAAGTATTTTTGGACACCATTCTCTGATCGTTAACTGGCAGTTCGGCTAGCTAATGGGCAAGTTTTGGAAAAAATTAAATGAACAAAATCTATTAGAATTTTCAATTAAACAAAATTTTCACCCATACTATATATACCGGGCAGTATATTCTGTACTCGGATAGATCGGGTTGGATTCCTGACTACAAAAAACTAATTTTTGGATTTTAAAATTCTGGTGTCCAGCGTGTTGAGAACAAACAGTATTATTATTATTATTATTATTATTATACGTAGCATGTATTTCCTTTTATTAAAGCTGCTAAAATTCAACACCAGCTTGGATAAATAAAAAACTAAATATTTCTTAATTAAATGAAAATTTCTATATTAATTTACGTAATATATTTTCCGAATTACCCGATGTTCATTTATAAATGACAATCGCTAAGAAATCCTTTTCCTGTTTACTTTTGTCATCATAATTTAAATTACCACGACTTACTTATTTTACAAAACTAATACAAACACTGTCTTTATTTTCTTCAATATTACTCAGCAGCAGTTTTAATTACTAACCTTGCTATCTGAGATATTTATTCCCGCAAGAATAGAAATGAGCTTAAGAGACTGAAAGATAGCCTCCTCGGGCGATTCTCGGGCGAGAAAGAAAGAGAAAATTCTCCCTTGCGTGAAATTTTAATCACGACTGTCGGTTAAATTTAAGCAAAACCTCGAAGTTAATATGGAATCAGCCGGTTGTAAATAATGGATTTTGTAGCCTTTTACTCTGCAAAATGTTGCCATTCGTAACTTGAAAGACGAAAATTGTGAATATATTCTTAATAGTAATACTTCTGTAATCAGTAACAGGTACGAAGTTAAAAGACATTGTATATAAATGTATAAAGTTATAATACACAATATTAATTCTTAAGTTTTTATAAGAAAATTAAAATGAAAACGGAATACCCTGTTTGTATAAAATTTTAAAAACTTGTTAAATGTTGGAGTACTTATTGCATGGATACTTTTTGCACGTGCATTTGTTTTTATATATATGAGTATATTGCTGGTATGAAATTTTAATCTCGTTAAATTTTAATCGTTTAAATTTAAGCAAAGTCAGTTAAATTTAAGCAAAACATCCAAGTAAATATGGATTTAGCCAGTTGTAAATAATATATTTTACAGACATTTACTGTATTAAATTGAGGGGGTTGAGGCAAGAAAGTGGCACGCCACATTTTTGGTGAAATAAATCTAACACTATAATCTGTTGCTTAATATTGTAAATAGAGCGGCTGCTCAAAGGATGCACACGTTCAACGGCTCTCGAACTTGTCGGAGGACTATCCTCTTACTGTGTGTAATACTTCTTCTTCTACTGCTGGAATTCTGTGATATTTTCCAGTGCCCGTATCACGCCTGGAAGCATAAAACGATTCAATCACGTACAGCTCCCGATGAAGATGCTCAAATGTTCGGCGATCCTGAATCGTTCCATGGATATCTTTTGAGCAGCCGCTCCATTTCCTTGCGCAGCCCTATACATGAAATGCATGTAGACAAGTTCTGCATTGATTTAACGATGCATGTTGCTCGAAATCCGTGCGGGTAATGACGATTCAAGTCAGCGAAACGCTTCCATCAGCCGAATTCAACAGCGTCCTCTACTGCCTCAACGCTGCATTTCCGCACCCACATTCCTATACGAAATCTGCTTATTTAGGTCCTCTCTACTTCCTTTACATTTTTGACATATAGTTCTGAACCTCCCTGTATATATATATATATATATATATATATATATATATATATATATTTAATGTGAAAAAAAAAATCGATTTTTTGAAGGTTTAAAATGAATGACTTTCTTGAGAAGCGTAAAATAAGTACCGCGCATGCGCGGTAGCGTATTACTGCTTGCACGGCAGCGTATTACTGCTTATTTTACTGTTTAATACTGTTAATTTTACGGTATAATACTGGCAGCTGGGTGCCAGTTTTATACTGTAAAATCAACAATTATTTTTTGCAGTGTACTTATAAATATAATGTGAAACTTGATAAAAAATATGTAAAATACGCGTGAATTATAAATGCGTTTTCATTTTTTCCCCATTTAAACATTTACACCAAGAACAAAGAATGTTTCCTTACTTCTTTTGACTGTTGCTTTATTTTTATTAACTTTAGATATTCTTGAACTTTCTTATGTAGTCATTAATACTTGTTTATATTTTTCTCAAACTAAATAGCTAATTACTTAAAATACAGAAAACAAAAATTTTATATATGTTCACTACCACAAAAAACAACCGTCTCAGACACGCACATGCATACAAAAAGACAAAAATATGTATTCACATATAAAAAATATATATATATTAAATAAAACAACGCAACGCAGCGAATGGCATGCTAATTACACTCTGCAGTGAAATAATTAAAAGCGACTACCTTCTTTAAATTTTAAAATAATTTAAAGGGAAAAAAGAAACATTTTCTATGCACTTTTAAATTATTTAAGCGAGCGTGTACTTCTTTACATATAAAAGCGAAACAAATTAACAGCATTAAATAAATAAGTTACTCGTAAGTAAATACTTATGCAAATAAAAACAAAACTGAAATGAACTGATAAAAGGGAATTATTAATCAATTTTCTTCATTTGAAATTCACAAAGCAGGCTTTAAGTGTACTTATTACTAAAAAAGAATTTTAAATAATAAAAGGCTTAAAATAATATGCTTCAAAACCAACTCTTTTCTTCTATTTATTAGAACTAGGGATTCCAACCCGGGCATCCTGGTTTGCAAAGAATATAAGTAAGAATTTTTTTTTATTTGAAAACATTAATATATTTTTCTCAAGTAATATAATTTTTTTTATATTACCCACTAATAAGTTGCAAATTGCACGTCAAACGTGACAAATGAGGTGCGTTCGTACTGTTGTTATTTTCATGAAATGAATTATATCGTCTGTTATTACGCTATGATTAATTTCCGTAATAAAATAAGTATATTTTAAGTTGGCACCATTTTATCTTTTGTTGACATTTACTGAAAATTCAAATGGGAAACATAAGCCTAGCTTTGACATTTTCAGAACTTGAAATCCATATTCAGAGTTTTTTTTTTCATTTAGTATCTATTTCTCCGGAAACATCTATCCAAAAAACTGTCGGTAGGTTATATGATAGCTAGAATTAAACAATTTTAGTATACAAATTCGGTTTTTAAATTCCGTAATACGAAAATAATAGGACTCCATCTTAAATAGGACGTAATAACCATGGCAACCAAGAATCATTACCAGTCATGGGGTGGGTATCATTGAATTAATTACGTATGGTAGGATTTAATATAATGCATAACGTGACTATAATTTGGTCATAGAGATTATAAAAAGTCATATGCGTCATATATGACAATAACTTGGTCATAGAGGTTATAAAATGTCATATATGACTATAACGTCATACATGTCAGAAAACTTGACGATACATCTCGGTCGATTGACGATTAATCCTCAGAAGCTGCTATAACAATGAAGTACCGATTAAAAAAATTTCAAATTACTTAATAAATATTTTTATTAATATCTTTTTAAGTTTTGATTCAATTTTCATAAAATTTGAAATGACTCGACAAAACGTTGCAACGATTATATAACATTAAATTTCAAACCATTTGATTGGGTAGTTTTTGCGCCGTTATATGCGGGCAGACGGACGGATGGACGGATCAGATGACGACAATAGGTGCTACGTATTTATATAATTACGAACACACCTAAAAGGCATTTTTATATGGGAATTATCAATTACGTATTTAAATAAGGTTTTGAAATTTATTAAAAGTTATATTTTCGTATTAGCCGCATGCCATCAGTTAATAGTTAAAGATTTCGCCAAAAATTTCGCTACTTGCAAAAGCCTTTTTAATTCTGATCATTGCAGTGATAATCCGATTACATACCTTCTAAATTTTTGTTTTGTTTAAATTATTTTTTTTATTTTTGAAATTTAATACATATAATCGTTGCAGATTTTTGTCGAGTAATTTCAAATTTTGTGAAAATCGAATCAAAATTTAAAAAGATATTAATAAAAATATTTATTAAGTAATTTCATTTTTCTAAAAATCGGTACTTCCTTGTTATAGCAGCTTCCGAAGATTAATCGTCAAGTGACCGAGATGTCTCGCCAAGTTATCTGACATATATGACGTTATAGTCATATATCACGTATATGACATTTTATAACCTCTATGACCAAGTTATAGTCACATTCTTCGTTCTATTAAATCCTATCACACGTAATTAATTCAGTGATATCCCATGATAGGTAGTGATTCTAGGTTGCCATATGGTGATTACGTTCTACTTAAGATGGGGTCATATTATTTTTGTATTACTCAATTTTAAAATCGAATTTGTATACTAAAATTGTTTAATTACAGCAATCCTATAATCTACCGACAGTTTTTTGGATAGATGTTTCCGGAGTAAGATATATTTAAATAGAAAAATAGTCTAAATACAGATTTCAAGTTCTGAAATTTTCAAAGCTAGGCTTAAGTTTCCCATTGGAATTTTCAGTAAACATCAATCAAAATGTTGCCAACTTAAAATGTACTTATTTTATTACGGAAATTAATCATATCATATTAACAGACGAAATAATTCATTTCCCTGAAACTGGTTATAGTACGAACGGACCTCATTTATCACGCTTGACGTGCAATTTCCAACTTGTATTATTATAATTTAAAAATATAAACAAACAATTTCTCTTGAAATCTATAGTATATAAAATGTAGTAATATGAGGTTATATTTACCGATAAGGTTATTTTTAAGTACATATGATTACTTATATTTGAGCATCATGCATTCGTTTATGATACAACCATACATTAAAAGAACGAGCAAGTATAGGTTCTCATTTTGAAATGTGATTTTTTTTTTTTTAGCAATGTTTAAAAATTATTTTATGTAACTTTTTTAAAATACAGAAATTGTAAACAGATAAATTGGAGACATTTTCAAGACACATGCGAATGCATTTCGGTGCCCTTCAAAATAATAAGTACTTAAAACATAAAATCATAAAAATCATAAAATGCGGTGAAAACAGTGCTGGGGGGATTAGCCCCTGCCGTTTCCCCCTTTATACTTAATCAATGAATCCCCAAAACTAATCAGGGAAGCGCCTTATTACGGTGAACGTATATACAAAATTTGAAGCAAATCGGATATTTCTATCAAGAGTTATCGCATTATGTACGTACATACATACGTACATAGATACAGAACCCGTGGGCACATTAGCTCTCAGACTTTGATAGCCTGTGAGCTAAAAAGAAACTTTTACATAATGAACTATAACAGCTTCTCAATATTAGATAAGTGAAATTTTATAAGTTACCTTTTAAAAAAATGCAATTGGTAAATGTTTACATTTTCCTTATTTGGGGTTTTATTAAGTTTTTGCTTCACTTTCCTTAAATTTTTCCTTTAATTTTTCAAAACTATTAAATAGAACCTATTTTAGAAACAAATGTAAAAAAACAAAAGAAAAGCAGTAAAATTTTAAATTTTCAGCATATAATGCGAATGTACAGGGTGATTTTTTTTTTTTTTTTTAAGTTGTGAAAGTAAAACCCTATAACTAAAGAACCACTGATTCAAAAGAGCTGAAATTTCACCAGTATGCTCCCAAAACAATGTGAATGTTTTAGGCGTGCTTGAAAAAAAAACTTAAAATCACACCGACAGATGGTGCTGTATATGCAGTGAAGTCGGGACACGAGCTTGCACACGACACACGCACAGTGGCGATAAAAACATGAAACACGCATGTAGTTAGATATTGTTGGAGTCCAATTAAATTTTCCAAACTTAAAACATTCAGACTATTTATACAAATAATCGGAAAAGCAGACAAACCAATGCCATATTCAATTTTCAAGAAACATGTTAAGCAAATGAATGAAAATTGAATGCGAAAAACTGAAATTCAGTAAAAAGCTTTTAACATGAAAGTGACCTATAAGTGATAGTGTGATTGAAACATTTCATACAAGTATATAAAAGAAATATATTAGCTAAGTGATTATTTTGAAAATGAGATATGCTGTTTATTATGAAAAGAAGATATACTGTTTATTTCAACATGTTCAAGCTTGTCGCTATGAAGCAACTTGAACATTTTGAAATTCAGAAACATTTGAAAACCGGAACATGAAAGAAGCATAGACATACAGAAAACCGTATGAACTGACCTCGCAAATATGTCTCAAGTAAATTACTAAAGTTCAAATAACTTTAAAATTTCAATCGGGTACACTTCTAATATAAACGAGAAGGCGTTATTGCATTCGAATGCTACAATTCTATGTGGAACAGAACTTTGTTATTTTTTTTTGTTATTTTATGCGTCCACGGTTCCCTGCCATGAAAAATAATGCATGTAGCCGATGGATCTCATAATTGTAACAAGGATTTGTTGTGTTGCCGTTAATCAATATTAGTGGTAAAGAAATCATCTTTCTATACAGTATGTCCACTAAAGTCCCTTGCCCCCTCTTAATTTCGGAACGGCTGCTACTATATTCATAAAAGTAGTATCTAGATTTAGTAAAGTAGTCATGCACTACTCAATGAAACCGCCTACGGTGCCACCTGGTGGAATGCTGCGGAGTTAGCATTCCTATCTCGAAAACGGAAAGAGATAGAAAAAAAAGTCATTTACAAAGTTGTAGAGCATCATCGATTTAGTACGAAAAGACACCTTGTGGACATTAATGCGAAGAATAGAACGATTAAAACGCGCATTTGTTTTTCATTATTTCCTACACTGTGACGTGAGAAAACGATCTTAGAAAGAAAAAAAAACAACTAGTTATAATAATATACCTATATTTTAGATGTTCAAACTTCTCACCGCCAGCTGCAATGCATATTTGGACCATTGTTTGAATTTCACGTTGCACACGTCGGAACATACAGGGTGACACGTTGGCACAAGCGTCCGTAATTCGTCCTTTAAGGTTCTGCAATGTTTGTGGAGGGGTAGCATACACCTGCTGTTTCATAACTGGTTGTTTCTTTCTTTCTAAGATCGTTTTGTCACGTCACAGTGTAGGAAATCACGGAAAAACAAATGCGCGTTTTAACCGTTCTATTCTTCGCATTTATGTCCATAAGGTGTTTTTTGTACTAAATCGAGGATGTTCTACAATTTTGTAAATCACTTGTTTTTCCTATCTCTTGCCGTTTTCGAGATAGGAAAACTAACTCCGCAGTTCCCCACCAGGTGCCGCCGTAGGCAGTTTCATTCAGTAGCACATGGCTACTTTACCATACCTAGGCACCACTTTTATGAATATAGCAGCAGCCGTTTCGAAATTAAGATGGTGGCAAAGGACTTTATTGAGCCGATATGTATACCGATATACAGCCTTAAAGCATAAGCAGGATTGGAGAATTTCCCACAGGGATCACCAAACTCTGTTGTTATCAATATTGAAGGGTTATCTTGTATTCCAACTTGTAAACTAAGAAATTATTCTGCAAACTTCTCAGCAGAAAATTGCATTAAAGATTTTTGCGAGTCAAATTTGACTCACGACGGCGAAAACTTTGAGTTAAATGTTTGAAAAATCATCAATTGACGAGTAAAATGCGGGTCACGGGCGATCTGTGAAATAATCATAATAATAATGATGATGGTGATGATGATCCAAAAAAATGCAGCATTTTCAGATTCACCTATTAGTAATAGATCCAATCAAAATCAATCCAGAAAATAGAAGCCGGACATTTTGATATTATTCATAAAATCACAATTATTTTTTACAGTAACACATATTGTGTTCTCCATCATAGTCTCCAAAATTACTAAGCATGACCACATGTTCAAATGATCTATATAATGCCAATCAAATGTAAAGATATCTAGCATATAATCGGAAAAGGCTAGAGATCACTTTCGAGTCCAAATAAATTGCACTGATTCTAAAACAGCATTTCACTACAAAAAATAAAATATTAAACTAAAGCAATGAAGAAACCTAAAGTGTAGAAAGATTCATATCATAAACCAAGCAAACCCCACTATCATTGCATTTCACTTCATTTCACTTGTCATTCGTGAATGATTCAAGCTATAAGTGTCTGAATTTCTAAACTTTCTGAATGTCTAAACTTTTAAATGTCTTAATTTCAGACATGCCACCATTGTTATACATTTTCTCAATTGTTTTAATTCCATGATCATAGACAATTTAAGACACATTCATGTGTCTTAACCCTCTCACTGGCAAGCCCGTGTTAATACGTTCACTAAGCTCCAGGTTGAACAATTGAAACATCTATTATGTGTGAAATTTCACATTCAAATACTTGGATGTCTAAATTATTTTTCAAACACATTTTTGTTTGAATTTAAGACACCTCTATTTCCAGTGCAAGTAAGAAGTTTGTATTATATTTGTTGATTAAATTGTTGTGAAATTCAGTTTCAGAATTATTAAAGTTAAATTTTTAGCTTGATAAAGATAATTTATTTTAACCCTTTGAGCGTCTGAAGGCTTTCCTGCATTTTCACATAAACGCTCATAAAACTAATATTAATTGAGATTTTCATTCACGGTTTGTTTCTAAAATACACTTCATATATCTTTATCATACATATATCTTAAAATACAATTCCGTTAAAATATTTTTGTCTACAGCCAATTTAAGTTGTTTCTGGGAAACGGAAAAATACGGGCAAAACGTTTAGAGGGGTGTGAAAAATTATAGTGTTTCAATTCCTGGATAAACCTTTCATATTTTTCCTAGATTTTATAAATTATATATTTCTAAAAATAACATTAGAATAGAAAGCAACATGAGGTAACAAAGTAGCTTATTGATTTTAATCGCCGAAGAAAATACGTGTCATTTACGATAAAAGCCCCCTGATGATAAAATTGAAGCATTGCTGTTGGTATTGTTGTGTTATAGAATAGGATAATGGAAGATTGCTCATTAGTCTCTTGTACTTTTATTTATTCAAAGGCTTGTTATATCTATTGTATGTATTGAAAATTGTTGTATGAAAATATGTATGTATTTTATGTATGTAAATCAGTATGTAACATGTATGTAAGCATGTAAGTTGTATCGTTGTATGGATGTAAACATATAAGTAACAAAAGCATGTTTGTACATATGGAGATAATGGATTAAATATATATTCAGTATAATAAATTTAACATATACCGTATCCATTAATGTTAACGACTCATAGTAAGTGTAATGTATGTAAATAAAATTGTCCAATAATGTGTATATTTATTAAATTATTTTTGCAATTATTCTCTGTTAAAACTCTCTTTAAAGCAGTTTAAAACCAATAAGTATAGTCAGGAGTATTTCCGTTTCTTTTAATTAATTGATTTACTTCTTTAAATAGCTCAGGTTTTCCATTACCAAGTATATTTTTAATTATGTGGATAAGTTCTTTAATAACATTTTAAACTTCTTAATTACGTAATAAATTCATCTTTGTTAATTAAATTGTTGAGTAATTTAATTTTATAATTATTTAAAATTAAATTTTCAGGTTCAGAAGGAGAATTTATTTTAAGGAAGAAAAATTTTAGCGATTCGATTTCTAGGCTGAACCATTTATATTTTTCTTAGAATTATCTCTATAATAAAACCGTATGTCATGTGACTGTCCTCAACAGTTCCGGGATGCCGCTTCACTGTTTCATATGCCAGGCAGCCATTTTTATTCAAAATTATTTTTTCTAATAAAACTGCATAAAAGTTACATTTTTAGAAAGATCGTTCAAAATAAATTAATATTTGAGAGATGACTTACGTTCAATTATGTATACATTCTGCAATAACTTCTATTTCAATTAGGTTCGCTGTTCAAATTCTCTATCCATGAAAGTAAACAACAACAAAAAAAAAAGATTCATTCGTTGTGAACGTTTAAAATATTAAACCATGAATTTTTGGACCGCTGCCTGGTGTAAAAAAAAATAATCAGCACCAGTGAGACAGTCAAAGTTTACCATAATTCTGTTCCATACAACTCAACTTCCTTCGGATCTTTTCTTGATGTAAGTTGAACTCCGTGGTTGAACTCATCTAATAATATTTAATGGATCAAATTTCGAAACAAATTGTCAGCTTTTATTTTTCGTGTGTATTAATTAGAAACGATATTTTAATTTTGAAATCAAATGTTTTGATTTATGATAATATTTCTTATTTATCTATTTTCTATTTTAAAGAAAAATGTGAACGTCATGTATTTTAAATTGGAACAGCTGTCACGGACGCACCAGGGTTGGCGGAATTTTTGTTTTGCGCCATTTTGGCGAGAAAATCCCATTTTCAGGTACCTATTAGAGATTACTAAAACAGCATATACTTTTATTTTATTATGAAATAGTTTATTTTATATTAAACATACACACACAATGATTAATTTATTATAAAGTGGGTTAAGCGGTTTTTGTCAAGAAAGATGAAATACATAACAACAAAAAATATGCGAAATGCCACCACGATCGCAAAAGTTCTTGATTTGTCTATTAGATTTTTCCGGTTTGGCGAAGGATTAAGGAAAAAAATAAATTATGAATAAAAATAATTTGTTACAATGCTTAACATACATTTAAGGGCGACCAAACTGGTCGCCAGTGGCGGCTAGTATCTATTATATATTTAAATATATCTTTACCGAACAAAGTAAACTATTTTTAATTTTCATTGGTGAAGTATGCTGATAAAAAAAATCTAATCAAAATTGGTAAGCTGGACTCTTTAAATGAACTATTTTTGTGTAAACATTTTCAGCTGTGAAACAGAATTTATACATGCAAGAATAGCAAAATAATGTTCATTTTACGCTGTTAATTTAGCATCTTTGCCTGTAGAAGATGTTTGTTAAATATAAAAATATTTACTTGAAAATTGATGGCATCCGAAAAATAGATATTTCGTTTTGATACCGGGTTGAAAAAACTAATTAATACATCGTAAAAACTACTTGGAAACGTTTTCGAAAATTACTGGAGCAAAAGAAACATTTTTTCCATAAATGCTTCTTTAAATATCAGAAAACTATTTGTTTATGTAATTTGTGAGATCTATTCGTTTATCTAAATAATATGCAAAATAAAAAACATTTCTGTTTTTTTTTTGTTTTTTTTCAGCGTACAAAATATTTTGCTCGAACACTTGTGGCACACCCTTCGCGCCATTACCTAAGAAAGTGGCCAAAGACAGAAATTAGCAATAAAAACAATTTATTTAACATCGATAGTACAGGATGTTGGCAATGGAGCAGTGCAGTTTAATTACCGATAATCAAATTATAGGATCAGACACTAAAATAACGAGAGACAGAATGTTAACCCCGATAAATTATCCAAATACTAACACTGGCGTAAAATAACATGATTACCTGGTTTGTATTCCAGAACCCGGTAGAAGTTCATCTCAGTTTGCTACAAAAATGTCACTAGCAACCCTGAAATAGTGCTATACACAATGTCACTAATTGAAGGGAAACCCGTAGATTCCAATATACTTTTATTTGAAGCATTGAGCGCAACACCTTACTACGTAGGCAAAGTCTCAGCAGAAGAACCTTATTCAAAACTCAGGTAAAATGGAACGTCACTGATAACGGCACGTGGGCGGTTCTATGAAAGCTGAAATGTAGTCTAGATTTTCCACAAGGGACGAGATTCGATAAAATCCGACGCAACTAACTTTTACCACCGTACTTATACCTGCTAAACGACCACTACCTTCATAAGAGAGAAATAGTCACTTATGCTACACACTATGAAGAATAAGAGATGCGCGTCTAAAAACTTAACGAACTCTATCCTATGGCAGATGTGTCAAATACCTTGTAATCCCTTGCTCAGATGCGCAACTAAATGTTCTCGTTTTATTTACATTTCTTCCCGTACAGTGATTTTTAATAAAAGCATTCGTAAAAGCAAAGTTACAAGAGTGGAGTTTAGAATAATTCTCCAAAAATGACTACAAGCGATTTTTAAAATTCTCCATGCAGAATTTAACTGAACACACAAAAACGCGTTTTCAGTGCCGGACAACTCCAATTTTTTTTTTAATTTTAAATATCACAACTCGATGAGTTTTGGTCGTAAAAAAATTACTTTTTTACTATTTTACTTGTATAGAAAAAATATTTCTAAGTATAACTGCGGAATCCAAAGATCTTCTAAAAATTTAAAGAATGAAACTTTTTGAAAATTAATGGCAGGATTATTCCATCAACATAATCTTAAATCCCACCATATTTTGAATATTTTTGCCATTTACATTGCCTACGTATCTCCAATTAGGTAAACAAATTAAAGCGCATTTCAATCTTTTTGGAAAATCGGGTATCCGGTAAATCGAACATTTTTAAGTGTACACCTTGGATTATCAATTTGATCATCGAAGTTCCACAGATTAAAATATCAAAATATTTAATTTCGAAATTTTTTTATTAACATTTTCCAAACATATTTGAAAAGTGTTTAGGAATTCGGTTTATCTGTCTGTCGTCTGGCCGATCTCTAACTCCAGTAAAAAATACTCAGATTGCCATCCAATTGATGTATGTTATTGAGATTTACTATGACATGTTCAGTATTGAAAATGAAATATGTAGCGTATATAGTTCGTTTACAGAGACACTCAAAAAAATTCTATTACATTATGGTCTATGAGAAAAAATGGTGTGCGTTGTATTTTAATAATGTTACGCTATTTCAAACATATTGAAATTGATATACATCACTGAGGTACACTACAATATGCTTACTATAGAATAAGGTCTGCATAAAATTCACCGTTCATTTACAAGGACTCACAAAAAATTCGGTTACAGTACGTCTATGAACAATAATTACTGGAAGTACGTTTTAAGTTGTGATACGCGTTTTTAGCTCACAGGCTACCAAAACCTGAGAGCTAATATGCCCGCCGGCTCTGTATGTATGTTTGTATGTACGTATATACGTAACGCGATAACTCTTGATAGAAATATTTATTTTGCTTCAAATTTTGTTTTTCGGTTCCTTGTGATAAGGCGCTTCCCTGATTAGTTTTGGGGGTTCATTGTTAAGTATATGGGTTAAGTGAAAAGGGGAGGATTAGTTTTGGGGATTCATTGGTTAAATATAAAGGGGGAACTGGGGGGCTAATCCGCCCCTTAATTTAGATAAATGGGTTTTTCATGCAAAATTATCCGATTTGCTTCATATTTTGTATATAGGTTCATTGTGATAAGGCGTTTACCTGATTAGATTTGGGGGTTCATTGGTTAATTATAAAGAGGGGAACGGAGGCTAATACTTTTTTCTTAATTTATTGTCGATTTCTTTATTTTTCGAGGGGCATTATTCTTTGAAATAAGAGTGTAATATACAATTAGTGTGAATAGCCTGTGAGCTCAATGCCATCAGTTTAACTGGGCACTTTTCTTTCTATTTAATTTAACCAATATTTACATATTACTTGGTGTGTATAAATTCTATAGATAATATAAAAGGTTGTAGAAAAGATCTCGAGTGCATTCCCGTTTTTTGACGGAAATTGCTGAAGGGGAATTTTCAACTGTGCTGTGCATTTCCTATCTGAACTAAATTTTAGAATACTATGTAGCATATATACAAATATATAGATCAGATACAGGGTTGCACCAGAGAATTCGGATATTTGTCAGACTATTAATGGTAATTGCTGAAATTTTGTTTTCAAATGAGTTTTTCAAATTGCTTACTTAGACATCTTCTTTCACCTTATTAAAGTGTGAAGTTTTGTTACATTATTATGAATATTTTGGAAAGTGTTTAATAATCTATCCTTGATGCATGATTTTTCGTTCTTATTATCATTTATTGATGTTTCCGGGGTTGTCTTTCCTTTATTTTAATGTGTTCTTTAAATACACGTTAATCACAAAAAATAATATTAATAAAGTAAAGATTGTTTAAAAAAAAATAGAATTTGTTTTGTTAAATTGAACTAGTTGTATGTAATTGGTAAATTCTCATTCAAAATCTTCCGCAAGAAATTAATCAATGTATGTTATACGTTATTATATCTTTTAAACATTAGAGTTAATTTCTTCCGAATGTGGTTTTATTGTAATAGGGTGAAAGAGTTGGTGCTTTACCTAATAATTGCATTATACTTTCTCGCAAGTAATCTTGTTAAAAGGTGTAAAATTAACAACGAAGCAGCTATTTGAGTGTAGATATTAAAATAAGTAGAATTGAAAAGTTCTTGGATTTCTGTTTTTATTGTTTGAACTGTTGTATTTTAGATTGTTGAGAAAATTATTTATTTTATATTGTCGAGAGAATTTCGATCAATTCTTTATTGTTAATTAGCTGAGAGATCTCTACATAAATTGAGAAATTAGTACTTTTGCAGATGTAAAAAGCATGTGATTAAAATAACTGTTTCTATACTCTAGCAGAAATTATTCTTCAGTAAGAAGGAAAATTCTTATTTTTTTTCTGCTATGAAAAAAAAAACTTTATTAAAACGATATTTATTTAACCCTTTTGGATCTGGCATTTTAATAAAAGGCCGTGCCTTTACAATTACTGTAGTTATTATTTGCATGTAGTAATGATACACTGAAAAAACAAGTGTTTTTTTTTATAGTACAATCCCAGCTGCCAGTATTATACCGGAAAATTAACAGTAATAAACAGTAAAATAAGCAGTAATAAGCATGCGCTGCAGCGCATTACTGCTTATCTTTTGTCTAGGATCTTATTTATTTAGCACTTGCTTATTTTTTTTATGTGTCTATTTTTTGTCTACTGCTTATGTTTGGCCTATATATATATATATATATATATACATTTTTTTTTTTTTTTTTTTTTGTCTAGGACAGAGTCGATAGTGTCGTGGCCCAGTTATCCAGTCAAAAATACAAGGCATCTTACTATTCAAACACAACTATTGTCCACACTTTTCATCCTTTCAGGAGCGAAGTATTTTTGCTGATAAAATTTCAAATAACTGAGTGGCACCAGAATTTACAAACAAATTTATTTGAAAATAATTAAAAAAATTTTTGCGCTATGCAAACATCGCCCTTGAAAGGGTTAATAAAATAAATGTATTTGAACAAAAATTTCAACAGATGAACCTTGCTTTTGTGTGAAATGTAACGACATCACGAAACGTGCTGGAAGTTTACCAGTAATTCGCTAAAATCGTCTGTAATGTCAATCTCATCGTCTAGTTTAGCTTTATTTGAATGTGAACGGTGATGATTTCTTCCTCATCTCATTATGCCATTATAGTATTTTGCACAGAGAAAGGTGCAAATTCCAATCTATTACAAATTTCATTAAAAAAATATCCATTTTTGTTAAAGTTGTGAACAAAAATCTGGGTTCGGATTGCAGCAACACGGCCTGTGTTTTTGACTGATTAATGGAATACGATTCCGGTTTTCTATACAATTTTTTTTTGTTGTAGTGCACTCTACCATACATTAAAGTTTGTTTAAGAACTTTTGAATCAACCTGAAGAAATTATATAGGGTGTTACGTAAATCCATTCACATTTCAAAACCTCATAAAAAATTAACAAATTGCCGTAGGAGTGCGGTTTGCACTATAATACTTGTAACAGTACCGGACATTTTATAGGAATAAAAAAGTTGAAAATTTCTTTCAACTATTTTTGCTATAAGAATTCTGGTTATTTCCCACGTTTTATGGTGGAAACAACTGTGTTTTTATACGACAATTCATTAATTTTCCATGAGGTTTTATGATACTCTTTAAACTACTTTTAGGTAGCTTTCAATACAAAAAAGTATAAAGTTTGCAGCCGATCGGAGGAAAGCAGTTCCGGAAAATTTCGATACATTTTCGCCGATCATGACTCCCAGACCCCAAAACCACCCTCCGTTCAAATGTTGATTTATATATATATCTATATATATATATATATATATATATATATATATCTGACCTATGTCATACGATAACGCTCGTATTTATAAATCAATTTCTATTAAACTAATTGTGTGTATTAAGCTCACCAATGTCTCGACCGAGTTCGTTGGCCAGCTTGGTCCGCCATTTTGTTTCAAGATGGCAGCCATTTAAAAATTTAAAACTAAAATAAATATACAAAAAAGTTAAAAATTCAAATTTATTTTTAATTCAGTGTTAGGCCTTGAAACGAGGATTCCAGAGCATTTTTTGTTTTACCTCTATCTTAAAAAACGGCTGAGATAGAGCAGTTTGAAATTCTAGGGTGGCTGACATTTTGAAACAAGACAGCACATTACAAAAATTTTCATTGTTGTAATAATTTTCCCAATCAAACGCATAAAACTATATATTCATATTCGTTAGCGCCAAATTCTCGCCAAACTTGGCGACATTTGGCGAAATATCGCCAAAATTGGTAGCCAAAATAAGTTTTCATAAATGAAGCCAATTTGGCTATTGCTCAATAATTTGGTGAATTTCTTATTCAAATTCAGTATTAACGAATCTTTTGTAAACGTTTTATTTGCATTTTAAGTTGCTGTTTTCGTGTAACATTAGCAAAAATTTTAAAACTAAGATATAGGAAAGCTACCTTTTCCTCCCGGTACAGGCCGGAAGGACTTTTTTCCCTTTATGCCACGACAAATTCCTCTTTCTGACACGTCTTACGGTGTTAACCGCACGCCGATGCAACAAATTGTTAAATAGGTATGAATTTTCTAAATCTGACATTACTTATAGTAGTACTGTTTGAAATATTGTTTTTCTAGTGCTGCAAAACATCCGACTCTTTGATAAACCTTATTGTACAAATAACCGTATTCCTATACGATAATTTATTAATTTTTTGTGAAGTTTTGAACTAGGAACGGACTTATGATACTCTTCAAACATTTTGGTTTCTTTCTGCCATGACAAATTCCACTTTTTTGACAAGTCTTATGCTGTTAATCGCACTCCCATGTAACAATATATTAAATTTGTATGAATTTTCGAAATATGACCTTACTTATAAGTCTACTTATAGGTTAATTTTAGGTCTTACTTATAGGTCTCTTTTAAAGATTGTTTTTCTATTGCCGCAAAAACATCCAACTCTTTAACAAGTGTTATAATGCAAGGTTTTGAAATAAGAACGGATTTATGATACTCTTCGAAAAAAGAAATTACCACGACAAATTCCACTTTTTTGAAAAGTCTTATAGTATTAACCGCACTCCAATATAACAATTTATTAAATTTGTATGAATTTTTGAAAATTAAACTTACTTGCACGACTTTTTAAACTATTGTTTTCTGTGGCTGGAAAAACATCCTACTCTTTAACAAGTGCAAACCGCACTCCGATTTTTAAGGTGCGAACCGCACTCCGATTTGACAATTTGTTAATTTTGCATTAATTTTTTTAATGTAAACAGATTTCTGTTATACCTTGTACATGTTTTAAAAATTTATTCTACATAAACACGAACAAACATAAAATCATGCTTCATCTCATTCTCAAAATAGCTCATTTTCTTAATGATTTCGGAAAATAAATAAATTCCATGTTGATTCGTTTGAATAAGTAAAGGTACATTTTTTCTGGACCTAATTAACTGCATTAATTTGCTGAAATCGTATTTAAATGATTCTGGAAGAAAATAATCGATAAAATCCAAAGCATTTTAAAAATAAAAAATATATCTTTCTTTCTCGAACTATACAAATTTAATCGTTTCACATAAAACGTTCGATCGATTAAAGTAAATGATTTTGAATTTTTTCTAAACAATCCGGATTGTTGACATCGAAATCTGGAGTTATTAATACGGTGTGAAATTAATATTTTAAAAATTTTTACGAGTTTTAAAATGCCAGTGGACCCGTTCGAGAATTTCGCACTGCAATCTAATATTTTCTTCGCGATATATATATATATATATATACGTGTGTGTCTCTATATTTCACTTTGCAGCCGCAACAACCCAGCGCTACTACCACACTGGTGTTTGTGTGTTGTAGTAGCGATCGTGCACTATGGTGGTTGCATGTCGGTAGCTGTGGGGATGTTGGACATAGGGTGGTTGAAAGTGGTCTACCTAGGACATTTTCATATTTCGACCATAGTGTTCTAAAAATTGTTTGGAATCTTCTTCAACAGGAATTGGTTCATTCAACTTTACATGAACTAATTTATATAGATAACTAAGTAAGATGATTTCTCGCCCAACTAACTGCAGAAAATGAAACCAAACGGTATTGCAGCGCGTGCGTAGCAAACCTACTATACAATGCCGTAGGCAGTGGGGACGAGTGCCAGAGTTACGTTCGCCAAGAGGTTTGTTTAGAACAAAATGAGTGCCAAAAATAACTATCTTTATGGAACCCTCAAAAGAAAGTTACTGATTTCCGGACAATGTCGGACGGATCAGCTAGTATCTACTTTATTAGATGCAGATTTAAAATTCTAAAGAAAATTTAAGCATAAAACATATCAGCATACAACATTAGTCAAGCCAGAATATCATCTCATTTATTCAATCCAAGTTACTGGAAAAACTGATCAAAGATAACATAAGGCGAGAAAAAAAAAATAACAATCGTATTTTAACTGTATTATTAGAGGATGACGTCATCCACTAAATACAATTTAATTAATATAACAATGCATATATTTTAGACTACACGTGAACTACCACTGCTTCGATGGATCGATTGTGTCTTTTTCATCTAAACACCCGAATTTCAATTTTGCTTTTTAATCATAAATATAAAATAAACACGTGTGGATGCGTCCCATTTTATTGTTTTGTACTATTTATTTATTTTTATAATCATTGTCGAGCACGATATAATGCGGTATTTTATTTTTGTGGCAACATTGATTTGAGAAAAACCTTTCGTTTCATTTATGAAAACAATGCTGATTTAAATTTCAATTAACTTCATTGTTTAATCAGAAAACATGTTTTAACGCAATGTGAGTGTGCTATGTCAGAATCAGGTTCAAAAGCCTATCGAATGATACGTCATTCACTGGTGTGCGTTTTGTAAATGCATAGAAAAAGGGATGTTGACAACAGAAATAATATACATATGATAAGAGTAAGTTACGATTTCATTCATTACAATTTCAAGTAGTCACAGAACTAATAACGTAATATTTATAATTTACAGTATATATATATTTTTTTTATTATATTTTTACTATTTTTTTCAAACAATAGAGAGTTGCATTGGTATTCGAGTTACTGCTTTAAAGTTTTTATAAATTTTAAATATCCCAAGTAGCACAGATTGTTTGCCCATTGTTCGTAGTTGTGGAAATCGTTGGGAAATAGTAAGATTGGGAATGATGGAGATGGAAAATGGTTGAGAAATGGTAGGTGCAGAGATACCTCTAATTTGGAGCGTATCTGAACATAATTCGAGCAGCAAACGGTTGGGCCACTATTGGATTTTAGTTGGCAAATAGTTAGTCAGCTAATGGTACAGCAAGATGGACATTTCTTACTGTGGGCAACATTTAGTCAACAATCAGCCAACGTTGACCAATTATTCTGTACTACTTGGGATGATGGCAAATAAAAAGAGTAAATTATACTTTCATTTCATACAAGATCAAATACTGGCAAAATTATTACCGTAATATGCATATTTTATTGTTGTCTTTTTTTCTAAACGTTTCAGCGAATTGAATTGAATTTTGGTTTGATTATTTTAAAATTTTAAATCTGAATGACTATTAACAAGAGTAAATTGTTCTCTCATATCTTGAAAATTCAAATACTCAAAAAATAACTAGTATAATGTGTATGTTTTATAGTTATTAATTATATTTTTACTCTTTATTTTCTAAACGTTTCAGAGAATTAAATTGATACTCGGTTTGATTATTTTAAAATTTTAAATTGGAATGGCTATTATCAAGAGTAAATTATACTCTCATTTTTTGCAAATTCAAATACTCACAAAATTACTAGTTTAATGTATATGTTTTAAAGTTATTAATTATATTTTTACTCTTTTATGAACATTTTAGAGAGTTGAATTGATATTCGAATTAATGTTTAAAAATTTTTAATATTTTTTAGCTATGAATGGCTAATTAGAGTAAATTACACGTTTATTCCTTAAGAGCTCAAATACAGACAGAATAATTAATACAATATCTATAATTTATAATTATTAACTATATTTTTACTCTTTCTCTAAACAGTCGAGAGTGTTGCATCTAAATTTAGGTTAATGTTTTAAAATGTTTTAATAAAATTTAAATTTTGAATAGAGACTAACAAGAGTAACTAATACTTCAACGCAGCCGTCTCTAGAGAAAGTGTGGCCATGGGTGAGAATTTTTTCACGACCCGGGTCCAGAACTTTTGCAAAGACCTTCCAAAATCGTTAACCCCGCCCAGCCTTTCCACATGTCAATCTACTTTTAAAAAATGCTCATGATATGCATTTGGCTATTCATATAATAAAAAGAAAATTTCTTTAAACACTAAAATATGCAACTTAAAAGGTAAAATAGCTTTTAAATAAAAACAAACTAATGCTTTACAAATAATCGTTGAAATAATAGATCTCGTTTTTCCAAAATCGTCAACATCACTGGCTCCTTAACGATCCATATTCGAACATCTAAACAGAAAATGAAACAAAAGTGTGTATAATTTCAATATACAACCAATAGTATTAGTACCGTAATATGAACTCAGTGAGATTGCCTTATTAATTTATCTCGAGCACAATAGCACGAACTTGTTCGATTTCATTCGTGAAAAATACCACAATTATAATAATAGCAGTTAAACGGGGTATACCATAAATTGAAAAGATCAGATTTAACATTATTTTATTAGTGTTTTGAAGCATTTGAAAGAGTGATGCTTTGAGACCTATAGCTACAAAGGCTGTTGTCTCGAATGATCCATATATAGTTTATTCACAGAAACACATACATGACTTCGACAATTACATAAATCTTCTTAGACGAGATAGCACAAGGAAATGCACAACACCAGAGAGTTACAACCAGAAGCTCCACAAAGTGCATGCAATGGAGCTGACAGAAGTCGAACCCGCCGGCCTGATTCCTACTCTCTCAAGCGATTAGCAGAATGGTGTCTTAACCCCTCGGCCACGGAGGCCCCATTTTTATTAGTGTAAAATTTAACAACAAACACAAAATATGCAATTCATAACATATAAAAATCTGATGCGAAATAAAGCAAATTTTATTAAATACAAAAGATTTCTCTCTCTCTCTTTTTTTTCTTTTTTTTTTTCGAGTGCAAGGCTTTTTCTGGCGCGAAGCCCTGTACTGTCGCATATGTGGCACACCCCTAAGGACGGCACTGCACTTTCATACTTTGTGAGTTCAAAAACTTCTAGAATTATTAACGTAATATGATATTTTATTATTAACGTAAACTTACTGTATATTCCGGTGTTTCTGGTCTTTTTCAATATCAGACGACAATTTTCTATTTATAAGTATATTCGCCGTTATTACGCGCGCATTCTTTTCCGAAAAAACAAAACTGCATGAAATGTGTTGCAAAAAGCACAATAAAGAGCATCAAAAAGTTTAATATAGTGAAACGCGCTAAGAGGAATCTAAAGAGACCAATGACAAATTCCAGTTTAGATATTTTCCATCTTAGCACGTATAATTGTATCGTATTCTTCTCGAGATCTTGAAAATTTTCTGTTTAAGGCTGTATTCCGTTACAGACAGGTTTCGTTGTTATGGGTTTTACTAAAACTAGTATTTTTCATAATGTGATAGAGAACATTATTAAAGTCAAGGTGTATCTAGTCTTTCGTCAATAGATAACAGGATCATCAATGTAGAAAACTCATTTCTCATCTTTCATTTGTATAATCATTCATATCTATGACTGATATTTTTCTGAATATCGATTATTTCAAACTAATCTTGTTAAATAAACAAATTCATGCTGATTCGAGTGAATACATTTTTCGTGGACCTAATTAACTGCATTAATTAACTAAGATCACATTTAAATGATTCTGGAAGAAATTAATCAATAAAACCCGAAGCATTTAAAAAATAAAGGATACCTCTCTCAATGTCAAACACACAACTTTAATCGGTTCAAACAAACGCTGCATCGATTAATGTAAAACTTTTTGAATTTTTCTTAACATTCAGAGAGCATCGTTGAAATTCGTGGAAATGCTGTAAAGTTTTTCATAAATTTTAAAACTGAATAGCTACAAACTTCAAGTTATAATTTCATTCTTTACATATTAGAATAAAATACTAACAGAGGCCAACATTATCAGAAGCCTAACTAACAGAGGCCAACATTAAAAATACTAACGTATTTTTTATCATTATTAATTATATTTTACCTTGAGTTTTGTGGCTTCAACCCTTCTATGAAACTAATGATTCGGCGCTTTGATAGGTTATATCATATTTCGTTGATTTTATTTTAAAGTACAAATATAATAAGTTCATTGCATCATTATTATTTACATTTTTTTTTTTTTTTTTTTTTGTGATTTCACTTCATTGTTTTTTGAAATTCAGATTTGGCGTCTTAGTGGGTTATTTCGTATTGCGTTAATTATACTTTTTTTATTATAGTTATACTTTTTATTAATTGAAATTCTACTTTTTACTTAATATTATTCTGTGTACTGAAAATAAATATAAGTTACAAATTTTTAAATAATTTTCTTTGAGGAAACAAACACACGTTTAAAAATGTTCTCAGCTAAACCTGAAAACATTCTTAGAATTAACTCTGATAATCCTAAAAAATTATTTTAAGTAGAAAAATTTGAGTATTCTGCAGTCTGAATACTCTACGCATAGAAGTAGCTTAGGAAGTATCTGTTTTTAAAGTATTTTTTAAAGTATTGAAATACTTAAATGACACCAAGTTATTGTAATAGAATAGTGTAGCTCAGCAAATAAGACTTGAACTAAAAGCATTTTTAAAAATAAAATAAAATTTAAGACATTATAAGAAAACTAAATGACTGATAGATTTTATTCACGAGCCAGAACGGTTAAAATTAATAAATATGTTTGGATATTTTAACTCCGCTAGTTTGCCAATAAAATCTTCCGACGAATCATATATATATATATATGTTTTCAGTTGACAGTATTTTTGTAATTTTTCTGTCACTCTTTCTATAATCGGGATTCCTTTAGGTTCTATGAAGTGGCAGGAAAAATATACATTTTAAAATATAATTTTGAAAAAATCAAAGATAAATATGGTGTGCATTAAATAAAACACATATTTTTATTAAAATTTTAACTCGTTGCTTAAGGATTGTTTGTGTTTTTAAAAATATTTTATCTAACGAAAAGATAGTAATACGTTTGCATTTAAATTAAGGAATTTTCTATAATCGGAGCGTTCTATATTTTTTTTAACAATTTTTCTCAGAAAATAAAAATAATAATTTTTCTTCCGGCTAAAAAAAAAAAGAAAGAAGATTAGATTTTTTTTCCCCGTAATCTGGGTGTTTTTATGATAAATGCATCGCCACTTTTCCCTTTGTGTGAAAACTATAGCTATGCTATACTATTGTTCAAAAATTATTTTACTTTTAAATTATAAATTAAGTGTTTGTATGCCAGCTGGACTGCAATTCAAAATCAATAGTTCTGCACCTTACAAAATAATAATAAAGTTCAATAGCAAAATCAACAACATAAAAAAATATGTTTGATTGATATTTTTAACTAAACTTAATTTTAAAAAACAATGGTTTCTTTCACTGATCGGAGTGCTTTTATTATAAATCTTGTGCCCTTTTTTAGGGGGTTGAAAACCATGTTTACTGTAATATTAAAAGAAAAATAAGCCCATCAAAAAATATGGTCTTAAAGCTTAAAAAGAACAACGAAATGATACCTTTCATTTCATTACATAGCGTTTTTCATTGTTTTCTCAGGTATAAACCATTAAATAAATATAATTTTTTTTCTTTTTTTTTTTACAGGAATAAACACAACAGATCCTGCAGCAAATTCGTATTTCGACTGCTTATCTTCCGATGCAGTATCATCCGATGACGAAAGCATTTTAGGCCTCCAACGACTCATCGATGATGTCATCATGAATGTTGATAAGAAAAATGTAGCTTACTTCAGGTGAGTTACCTAAAATAATAAAATAATGTTCTCACGCAAGATTTCAGCAGTATAACGATTACGTCAATATTAGTCATTTACACTTATTGTTAAATTACGCTCTTTATTGTCTTATTATTATATAGATAAAAAAAACAATGTAAGATGTATCTACATTTTAAATGGATGTAAATAAAGAAAAAATATTTGATGAAACTTTTTTCTACACGAATGTTCTTGCAAAATAGTATTGAAAGACTGAAAAAAGGGATATCATAAACTCTTTACTGCAAAATTATTTCCCTATCTATACGGAAAAACTATTCGATGTATGTGGATGATGTAATGAAAGAAAAAGTAGTTTAAAGATTATTAACTTAAAATTTTCAGTCACAATTTTGAGATTTACTGTTCGTGACATAAAGACGTAAAATATACATTTTGCGTGTCTGAAGCAGTGTGACAGATATGGTACATATAACCCACTCTAATTGGTAAAATGCCATATATATTTAGCTGGTAATGTTTAAGATGCCAACAATAGGCGAAATCCAATGCAAAACACCTGATATTGAATAAAACTTATTTTTTAGGGGGAAGCTGAAGCGATTTCATGCATTTTTTTTCTTTCAATAGTTAAACTATAAATTTATCGTTCTGCAAGAAATAGAAATAAAAAATGCAATAGTTACGCATATTTCAATTTAGTTTTTTTTTTTTTTTACTTATGAAAGGTTTTTAATTTATCAATAATTTATCAATAAATACAAATAATAATCTTCACCTTATTTAGTCGGACACAATTGTTACAAATTCTACTATAAAATAAGCTGAATATTACTTTTCGAAAAATAGTGATGATAATTTATAAAAACCATAAGCAGCATGGGTATCTCATACCAGGCGCGACTGTTCCCGGGTTAATTGGTGTTACTAAAAATTAAGTGATTGTACAGAAAAACCAAGCAATAGAAGCTAATTTTAATACAATATTAAAAAAAAATAATTGAAATCATTTCAGTAGCTCTGGAGAAAAAGGCACATCAATGTAAGATATTTTCCAAAGAATTTTTCAAATGTTGTTGCCTCCTTAACTTACTATCCTTAAGTGTGCCTATATTATAAAACGAAAACATGTCCGTGAATAACGCTGACATCATATTAAAGGTGGCAACCTCTAACCAATAAATTTCACTCTTACTGCTTCTTTTTTTAATTTTCAAAAAATATGAACTGTAATCTATATATATATATATATATATATATAATTATAATATCTATGAATTTCAAAAAACATATCATATATATATATATTTAAATTGAAATCGAGTTATAGAAGCTTCAAATATGCGTATGCAAAATTACAGTTCATTCCTACCTGTAGTTTTTTGAATTATATTTCAAAAACTATGCGCAAAGGAAATTGATTTCTGTTAAAAACTGCGTATATTACAATTCACATTTTTCTCGAAAATTAATTTCTAAAACATAATTTTTTTTAATCTTCAAAAAAATATATGAACTCTAAACTATAATTGTTTTAACTGAAATCGATTTCTAGAAGCTTCAAATATGCGTATGCAAAATTACAGTTCATTCCGCCCTGTAGTTTTTTGAATTATATTTCAAAAACTATGCGCAAATGAAATTGATTTCTGTAAAAAACTGCGTATATTACAATTCACATTTTTCTCGAAAATTAATTTCTAATTTTTTTTTTCTAAAAACAAATATGACCTGTAAACTAAACATTTTTTAACTGAAATCGATTTCTGGAAGCTTCCAATCCGCGAGTTCAAAATTACAGCACATTACGACAAGTATTTTTTTTTAATTAACCCCCATTGCAATTTGTTTTGTAACGATTAAAATTTAATTTAACCCCCATTGCAATCTGTTTTGCAACGATTAAAAATTAATTTAACATTAAGAGTTCAAAACTTTAAACCTGCATAATCTTTAAAGTACTTCGCACTCTAAAAACGACATTTTCAAAACTGATCAAAAAAATACTCAAATCTGAATATGTTGCCTAGTCAAAATGGCTCCGAATCAAAATTACTCTAATTTGAAAAATGTATCTACTCATTTCTTAAAACATGCACACACTCAAGAATAAAACATCATGTACTCATATTTGAATATGTGCAAATTTCAAAAATGAGTATGAACTGACCTTTATGTGCTCAGTTTTGAGTATGTCCATGTTTCAATATTCTGAGTATTTCTGGTATTTCAGAATTGAAAGCATTGTGTCGTCATATTTCAGTCATCATATTGGGTCGCACAGTTAGTCTTTTGAAAATGCCGATAAAATATTTACATTTTTGTTAAAATTATGTACGCGAATCTATATTAAACTTGGAATGCGACACCGTGTATATTTGACTGAATAACTGCACTGCGACCTTATTCCTTTGCAAAATTTAGATTCCTCTAAAAAACTTCTTCATTCTGGTGGGTAATATAGACTACCTTGTTTTATAAAAATAGTTTACGAACACCCTGTATAAAGCGAAATATGACAAAAAAAAATAATTATAAATATAGCTGGATCTAAATTCGACCTGTAAAAAGTTAAAACTTTTAATAATACCAGGCAATCCAATCCTGGCTTATCGGGTTACAGAAGATACTGACAGATGTACAGAAGATCGGTGAAAACTATTATTAATTGAATACTGTAATACATTTTATTAGATTGTCCACTAACAACACCAAAAAGCATTTTTATATAAAAAAATATATCAATAATGTATTAAAATAAAGTTTTGAAATTTATTAAAAGCTATACTTTCGTACTAGCCGCATACTACGTTTTATTAGACGAAGAAACTTCCAAAGACTTCTCTACTTATAACAGCCTTTTAGATTTTAATTATTTCAGTATTCAAGCGCGTAGTTCGATTAGATGATCATTAAATTTGCGTTTTATTTATATTGTTTTTTTATTTATTAAGGAATTTTTATTTCTCTATTAGGGCTTGACAAATGCGGTCACCAGGTCGCCACTGGCGACCAACTTTTTTTATCTGGCACGTATTTTTTGTTTGTTTGTTTGAAAATAACTATTTTTGTGCGTGTGTGTGTGTGTGTGTACAAAAATAGAACTAAGAAATGAGCAAAAACGACCTTTTTTTCTCTCCCACTCCTAATAGTGCCCGGCAAGCAGTGATATTCCTCTTCTTTCGTACTTTTAATGGAAGAACCAAGTTTAAAAGGCATTTTTCATCTCATGCAGGGAAAACGCCATTCTTTTCCGCTCTAGCCAGATAGCATGTCATGTAATTAAAATGGGGTGGAAGGGGTAGATAAAAAAAACAGGAATAAATAGTGTTAATCCAGCCTTTGTGGCACCTAAAACTGAATATAATGCGAAGAAATGCACATCATCAGATATAGGTTTTTTGTAGCACTCAATTACCCAGACATTTGAAGCATTCGGCAATCAGCATTTCCCGAACATGCCGGTAATTCAGCCTTTATAGTATTTCTTAACTTACTTTATAATATTTTTCTAAATTGTGTACTATTCTAAACTATGTAACTAATAATTCAAAACTAGGCTTGTTTTTATTTTTTCTCAAGAATTTCATAAAAAAAAAACTTTTGTGCTAGCTGAAAATCTAAGACGGCAGGGGGGGCGGGGGCGGAGGGGGGAGTAACTATTTTTTCTGGCGAGTAGAATTTTTTGCTAGATACCAGATTTTATCATATTTGTAAAGCCTTGCTATGGAAAAGTAGCCGGAGAACAAATCATGAATTATTAATATTGTTTTAAGTGGAAACAGGTTAATATTTCGCATTCGATAAAAATCGATTTTTAAAAAAATCATGCTTGTATATTATCTTTAAAACCATAAAAAATCAATGAATTGAGATACGGTTTTCAAACAAATTCCACGTGAAGGTAGACGTTTTGCCCTATTCGGTAGTTTAAAAATTGAAGTTGTGCGATGTTCAGAGGTAATTACCAAAAATAATAATAATAATAATAATAATAATAATAATAATAGAAATGGTTTGCTTACATCTTTGCCACCGTCGATATGACGCCAGTGTTACGCACAACCATGTTTTTACTTTATAGTATAGATATAAGTATTTCCATCTCGTGATGAACTCTAAACAATAAGGATATTTGTATACAGAACTTTAAAAATAAAAATTGATGCGTGTCTTGTGTTTCATATCGAAAGGAAATAAATTTTCCGGCACGCTATTTAGAAAAACGAATTTAACACTTCTGAAAGAAAATAATGTTTTAGCCTTTCATAAGAGAATTATTTTTCTGGCGCCAATTTTCTTTGTAATCTTTCTCCGAAGAGAACAGCCATTACAAACAAGCAACATTTTATTTCACGCTGGGGAAAAATGACTTTGAGTAAAGTACCCAATAAATGAAAGCCTTATTTATTTTTAACCACGCTATACTTAGACGTTAAATATTGTGTAGAATGTTCCGCGAAAACTCTAAGGAAAAAGTGAATATCCGATCTATACGCAATTGTACACACTTATTTGTCTATATGAAAATTGGATATTTAACAATACTCCAGTTAAAATTAAATAATTAAAATAAATTAAAAAATTAACATTATTTTATTTCCGTACTAAAAATAAGATTTTTTTTTATTAAAACCTATATCATTTAAATATGAGGCGTGGATCATAATAAGGAAATTGAGTCACAGTGTGAGAACGATATCAAACAGTTGCTAACAATTAAAATATATTATGAATGTGATTACTATTCCAGTTTTCTTATTGACGGAAATTGCTGCAGGGAAATTTTCAACTGCCTTATGCATTTTCTAACTGGACTAAATTTTTGCATATTATATAGTATAGATACAAATATGTAGATCATATGCAGGGCTACACAAAGGAATTCGGATATTTTAACGATTATTCATGGCAAGTGCTGAAATTGGGTTTTCAAAAGTGTTATTCGTTTTCCAAAGTTATCCCTTGTAATCCCTTGTGCACTTAGACATATTTAAATTTATTAAACTGTGAAGTTTTGTTACATTATTCTGAATGTGATGGAAAGTGTTTCCTAATCTATGCTTGATGCATGAATTTTATTTCTTGTTGAATCTGATTGATAGATGGTTTGATTGACGTAAAATCTCCACATAAATAACGCTCTGTAAACCCTCTCTTCAAGCCCTTTTCGTGATCATTTACTGCGGAAACTCTAAGTGACATCACTTACAAGCTTAAATTTGTATTTTAGAGGGTTTTAAATTTATATAAGAATGCTTTACCTGTTCATAACATTTTACGTTAATCATAATTTTCTACATTGTGAAAACTTCTTTATTCATTGGCATGGCTGAAGTTCTGCAGGTATCTAAAAAATATTTTGTCTTTAAAATTTATTTTAAACCTTTTTAACTCCTTGTCTGTAAAATTTATTTTAAACTTTTTTAACTGACCAAAGTAGAGTGCAGTACTAAACAATAGCTTAGATTTGTTATTTAGTTTTTGCCCTTAACTCAAATCAATAATATAATAAATATAGTAAAACAAGTGAAAATACCGAGGCAAAGTCTATTTTGTTGCAGAAACACCATAATGGCTAAGGGCATTCCTTTAAAACCCCTCCCTTGAAATTCAATATATAAATTATTTTACCATTTGATGTACAGATCCATTCTTTACATTCTACTATTTTTTCGTAGGAAATACCTACTATTTAGCTCGATTTTAGGTTGTTTTTCTTAAATATCTCAAAACTTGAAATTGTGCACTAGGGCAGGAATAGCGAATCTGTGGTACACGTACCCTAGATGATACGTGCGACAATTACTCAGGCACGCGAAAAACTTCAATTTGATAATAACTATATAGATAAAATTTATCGTTACTTTTATTACAATAAATAGTTTTTTAACCCATTAGCGCTGCTATATATATTAACCTATTTTTCTATTTAACAGTTGTTTTTTCTTTATGACTAGGAAGTCTTTAAAGCACTTCTAAGTAATTTTTTTTTTTTTAAATTCGAATATTTAAGAGAAACAGCATGTTTCCAAAAAGGGAATAATGGCATCTAATGGGGGCAAATTTTTTTTTTATTTTTACTTATACCTTCGTGCATTTATGGTACTTATTTTTCAGTTCATTAGCTTTAAAAGGGATAATACCATTCTGAAACTGATATTTTAAGAATAATTCATATAAATTAGCCCAACATCTACATTTATAATAAAAAATTTAAAAAATTAGCGATTCTACGAGCATTTTCAGTATCCACCTCCTTATTTATCATCATTACATCACTTTTGTCCTACTATTTAACATGAAAAGGATTGAACATTTTTATGCAAGATTATATTGCATTTTTTTCTTTTTCTGATATTGATTTTTGTAACTTTTTTTTTTCCTTTTTGTCCTTTGTTTAGCTTTTTCTGTATTCCGATTTGAAGATTCGTCAGAACTTTCGTCTAAAATATCAAGTGTGCGTTTAATAATTTGTCTTTTTTTAAAACACTAAATCAGATCTTTCTTAATTGTCTGTTGATTTAGAATTTACGGAAAGTTCTACTACACTAGATATATGATGGAATAAATCGTCGCATAAATTATTTTCTATTACATCTTCCTAATCTGTTGCAATACTGTGATCAGGTGGCAAAAAACCGATTTCCGGAACATCCGAAAAATCATCCAAATCTAAAATAAAAATTGTTCAATCATCTCCCATGTAAAATATTCCGAACAAAATGATGTAATGATGGATAATGAAAATGCTTATGGAACTGGTAATTTAATTTTTATTATTATTATTATTATTATTATAAGTATAGAAGTTAGACTAATTTATATGAATTCTTCTTAAAATATCAGTTTCAGAATGATATTATCCCTTTTATAGCTAATAAACTGAAAAATAAATACCATAAATGCACGGAGGCATATGTAAAAGTTTTCAAAAAATTACCACATTAGGAGCCATTGCTCGTATTTTGGGAACAACTTATGCTTTCATTAATTGTGATTGATCTATTATACATATTAATTCCGGATTGATGTTTTTTTTATATAATACACAGTTATAACCATATTTTAACTAAAAAATACAATTTTTATTATAGAGTATTTTTTTTTTTTAATATTTCTTTCAAATGCGGCCAAAAAGTTATTTTGGGGGTTTTTTAACACGTTTTAAAAAATAGAAAATTCAAATGAAACATAAAAAAAAAAAAAAAAAAAAAAATCAGAAGTCATCTCATACTGGTATATTCAAAATGCAAATAACATGAACCTTTTAACAATATATAAAATACTCACTTTACAAAAAAAATCCTAAAACATTGTACCCAAAATGGGAGCAATGGCGCCTAGTAGGTTTAGTGCACTCGTAAACCATTATAAATAATGACAATTATTTTCCATAAATTAAACATTAGAATTTTTTTCGGATGCTCTGCATCAATATGTAACTATTTCGCTCTTTTCTACATCAATTTAAAAAGCTTTATTTCTTCAAATAAATTTCATAAGACATCACTACAATAAAATGACAAGTAAACCTAATTTTTCTATGTATATTATTAAAAATAACAAAGTATGAATCTGGCGTAAAACATTTTTCATCGAAAGTACAAAAGCAAAATTTTCAATGAATTATTAGTAAATTTTCATACAATTTGGATTATTATAAGTTGGATGTTGCATTAATGATAAAATTTACCAAAATAAAAGTTCGTATTTTTTTTCTGTTTTTGTCATTTATTAAAATTTTTAATCAATTAAATTTCCTAATCAAAATTTCATTAAATTAACGGCAGATTCCAATACACACGAAAACCACATTTCGCTTTTCATTCTTTTTTATTTATTTTGCATTGAAACAACGTGTTCTAGTAACTAATGTTTCGCATATACTGTAATATCTTAATGTAGACGTTTGGCACGTTACAACGGTGACAGATATTGTTTGTGAATTTTTGGCTCGCGTACCTAAAAAGGTTCGCCATCCCTGCATTAGAAGTTACTGAAATAAGCGATTCAATTGATTCGTGTCTAGTGTTTTATATGGAAAGAAAACTAACATTCCGGTATGCTATTTAGAAAACGAATTCAACACTCTGAAAGAAAATAATGTTTTAGTCTTTCATACGGAAATTATTTTCCTGGCGCCAATTCTCTTTGTAATCTTTCACCGAAGAGTATACAGCCATTACAAACAAGCAATATTTTATTTCACGCTGGAGAAAAATAACCTTCGATTAAGTACCCAATAAATGAAAGCCTTATTTATTTTTAACCACTCTATACTTAGAAGTTAGATAGTGTAGAAAGTTATGTGAACAGTCTGATGAAAAATAATATAAAGGAGTACATCCAATCTATGTGAGATCGTGCGAATATTGTTTGCGAAAAATGTTTTATATACGAATGTTTTCATATGAATAATATTATGCGTAAAATTATCGTATTTTTCGGCATGTAATCTGTAGATTTTTTTTACAGACATTTTACTAAATAAATAAAGTTAAATAAGTACCACATATGAAAAATTCCTGATTCTAAACATGTCTATTTGGTTAAAGGATTATTAGGTTGGAAATTACGGTAACTATAAAATACAGAGCATTGCTATTAACCTCCGGCGTATTTAGATGTAATGTTAGCATTTGTAAGGCAAAATGAATTAAATAATTTCAAATAATCATAGATGGATGTATATTTCTTTATTTATAGTCGTTCAATAGTACTTACTTATTATGTATTGCGAGATATTTTATTTAAAAAATGTAAAGAATTTAGAAAAAGAACAACTTGTATAATATCTGATCCTTATATTTAATATATATGCAAAAAAAAAAACAGTATTTAAACTAATTTTTATATGTAGATAAGATGTAGATTTTTTTCGTTTGTTAGCAAAAGAAAATAATAATACCCCCCCCCCCCCCCCTGTAATGATTGACTCATTAATTTCTTTGAGTATTATACCGTTTGTTCAGGTTTTCATGAGTAAAATACATTAAAACCTGCGAAGCAGAATCTGTCTATAATGGAATCCTGCCTGTAACAGACATTTCCCATGGCCCCACCGAAAAGAATATACATTACAATTTCAAAAACACTGTTAAGCATGGATAAAATACTTCTAAATATAACTAGAGACTGTTTTCAATTTACATTGTCTAGATATGTCCAACAGGTAAAAAATTAAAGTGCGTTTCAATCTTTTTGAGGCACCCTATATAAAAAAAAAAACTTAATAATATGAAATATATTAGCTGGCGACATGAATACCACATGGAAAACACAATGCGATGTAGTTGAATAGCAACCAAATGGAAAATGTTAATTCACGTATTTCGACTACAACTTCATTCCAGACATGAAACCCTTAACAACCAAAAAAATGTCTTGAATAATAAGTTTACAATCTCCCACTTACAATGTTAACTTATGGACTAAGAGTGCCTTACTATAATGTAGCAACACGCCGCTGCGTGTTTTGAATCCTCGGTCCATTCAGAACAGCTTCGGCGGTTTGGCGCTGTTCTGACTTCTGAGAATACATTTTCTTTTGAGATATTGCGTACATAAAAATTGAGGTTCAAACACAGAGTAACATGTAACATCCTCCAATTTTAAATCTTTTAACTGGAAGTATAAAACATAAAATCTTGTTTAAGAAATACTTTTCTAATAATAATTGAATAATTCACTAACTGCGTGGGGAAAATCAATAGTTATTTATTAATCTTTAATATCTCTTCTTTAATACGCACACACGCATGATGTTCATGCGCACACTGAATACATTAGTAAACAACAACACTGCTTCTGAGAAGTCAGAACAGCGCGAAACCGCCAAAGCTGTTCTGAATGGACCGAGGATTCAAAACTCGCCACGCCGCTAAACTTGTAATGGGTGTATCCGACGAGGCTAGCAAAAAAGAAAGGCTACCGCGGTGCTTTACGCGTATCTTTTTTTTTTTTTTACAGACCGCGGGAGTCACGTGATGATTGAATCCACCAATGCAGGTGTACGAAAAAAGCATCACGTCAGTCTAACGGTCTGTAAAAAAAGATAAGTGGAATGCACCGCGGTAACCTGTCTTTTTCGTTAGCCTCGGTATCCTACAAGTGACGTAATAAGGTCAACATGAGACAGATTTACGTTAAAACAAACAATGTTGATTAAAACCAGTAGTAGTTTGATTTGGCAGTGGAGCGGGAGAATTTTACTATGCTGATAAAATTTAGATTCAATTTCACTTCCACTAACTCCCATTTAAATTTAAATGCAAAAACCACCAATGAAAACTTAACTTACGCAATGAAAAATAGCTTACCGTATACAAGATGGCTTCGCTGTCGAAGAAGCTATATCTCACAAAATACTTTTCTAGAACACAATTCAACTGTGCTAAATGTAATTACAAACTAGAAAACCGTGGCTTCCGCGAAGCACTTTAGGAAGATATGATAAATTAGCTTCTTACCAAATGGCGAACCGCTAACACAAGACAACAATTTCCGGGCACGTGGCAGTAATGCGAGCTACCCATCCAAAGCTAAATCTCAGGCTTCTCTATAAGGCAAGACTCCACTCAAATCCGCTCATTCTACCTTTCAGTCCCATATTTACAGTTCGCCAGGTGACCACCGCAGCCTAATTAACATAAAACTGCATGAAATAACCGTGAAACTCAGATTCAGGGGGGGGGGGGGGCAGAATCACACTGGTGAAAATTAAAGAAAAATGAAGATAGATGTCGCTTTCACGCACACATGTTAGACATCGGACAAAACGCTCGCACTCAAAAACTAGACACCCTTTATAAGTCAGTAGTTAGATATTTATTATTTTACATTTTAAACTTGAAATATGCATCTTGTTCTCCACCACACTGATTTTCTCGAAAACTATTCTAAATATTTAAAGGAAATGTACAGACAAAACTTTCATGATTAAGACAGAAAGGAAATAACTATAAAATTCAGATATTTAGCTTTCAGTTAATCCGTTGAAATGAAGGCTTTCATATTCAATATATATTTTTTTTAATTGCAGAAATGGTTAGAAAAATTTAGTGCACACGTAATTGAAAACCTTTTCGTTATCTTACGAAAATTTAAGGTGAAACCCCATTCAGAAACCGAAGTCAAAAATATTTCCCATATGCTTCGAATCATTGCAACCGGTACTGCACGAATGAGAAAGAGACGAACCTCAGAATAATATGAAGCAAAATCAAAATACTGAATCCAAGCTTATAGAATGCACCAACCAACGGCGATCCGGTGATACAGAATTGGACATTTTTCGGATATAAAAATTTGCAGAAAAATGTTGAATTTAATTGTTCAATGGAAATTTAATAAGAGTCCCATGAACCAGTGTTGCCAGCCGACTATTTGATTTTTATTCAGATTGTTTGATTGCTACCACTTTTTTGAAATAGTATAATTTGCCTATTTTCGATTTATTTAATCCGCCATTAAATAAGGATAACATTACTACTCAAAAAAGTGATAGCAATCGAGGAATCTGGATAAAAAATAAACTAGCTAATTGGCAACACTGGCATGAACAGGCCATTTTTTCACAATAAACTTCAGATACTGGTCATTTAGATTTTATGGTCATAAACAATGTTATAAAGATTTTTTTCATTATTAGTAACTGAGTTATCTATAATGTCAGAAAAATTAATCACTTTTGAATGTTCTTAGTAAATTCCATTGTGTACTGTGGTACATTGAGGCATTTATTAACAGAGTCATTAAACGCTGAATTGACATAAAAAATTTAGTTATCAGTATCAGAAAAATTAGTTACTATAGGATGTTCTGAGCGTAATTCGTTAGATGCTATTGCATTTATTCTAGTATTTTCTGAAGCAGAATCAGTGAATGAAAGATTCACATCAATAACTGATTTAGCTAAGAATTCAGAACTATTCATCTGTAATGAATTGCCTTCAGGTAATATGCTGGACGTATTAGCTATAGAGAGACGAGGAGACAAACGATTGAATATAGAATTCGACAGTGGAAGTATGAAAAAGAATTGGATAAATAACGTTAACATTCCTGGATACAAAGTAAATAAATAAAAAATGAATGTCTGTTTTAAATGACTTTTTTTTAATATTTATATTTTACGTAAGGGGAGAGATTAAAAGGATCGATATCAATTTTTTGTATGTGCATAAATTTTGATGCTAAAAATTAACAAAACTACACGTTTAAACATTGATAATTGTTGAATGTGTACTTTTGTTAATTTTGAGCAACAAAATTGATTGTGAAGTATGAATTCTCCTCTTTTTTCTCTTCGACTGGTCAAAATTCAACCTGTCATTTCTGAGTTTGATTTCAAGGCTGCGGTCCCATTCCTTAAAACGCTTGGATTTGTTTTGAACTGTCCGGACACTACACTTGTTCTAGTTTCCAACTGCACGAGTTTTGAGGACAGATTTATTAGTTTTAAGGTCTAGTTTAAAATCATGCATTAAGATGTATAGAATCTCAACATTTGTATCCCTCTTTATGTCACCTAAAAATGAAAGAAAGAAGCCTGTAGTATTACAGAATATAGGGAGACGTGTATTCTCTTAAATAACATTTTATGTTCAACGATAGGGGTCAGCTACATGCTTTGGTATAAAAGCATTCAAAAAACGAAAATGCTTTTGATACAGCCTAATAGTACGTTAATGAACAATTTTATGGAATGGCGATGCCAACTAAATAACTTCTCAACTTAAAAATCCACAAAAACGTTTTTTTTTTCGATAATCTACCTTAATACATTTGTTGCGTTTTATCGCTACTTCCATGGTTTTAATTTAATCGTTTCTTTTTTGCGCCTCGCGCAGGCGATGTTTTTTCTGTTGATAAAAAAAATGGATCTGTCTTAGAACTTTTATGAATGAACTAGAAAATGTAATACGGAATATAAGATGTAATATTTATGATGTGCGCGAAAAATGTTATGTATATTGTGTTCGTGATCGTCAATATATTTGTTTGTGTGTCTACTTTGTGTAGATTCAATTATTTTTTGAACAACATGAACATTTATTCTCGAAAAGTTAGAGTAATTTAAGATATCTTATCTCCCGAAAGAGGACCGTTTAGGTAAGCCTAACCTATTCTTGTGTTCTAGTTTTATGATATTTTAATTTTGAAATGAATATTGATACCTTAATATCAATATAAATAATATTGAAGATACAATTTTACAGACAGGGACAGATTCAATATTATTTTGGCATCTCTCTACCGGGATATTATATTATTTAAGAAAATAAAATACGATAATAGAACAGATTAAAAAATTGCGTACTCCATTAAGAAGCGCTTTTACGCGAATTGCTAATTTACTTGAGAACAAATTAACTGATGAAAATAAAGATATTGAAGAAATTGAGATATTATATGCTCAATTAGGTGAAAAATGGACAGATCTACAACCAAAAGAAAAAGAAATGTTAGATCTTCTTTTAAACGATAAAACATGTTCTCAAGAAAATTATGATAAGGAATACGAAGGTTTTAGCGTGTATGAAGAGAAATTTATTAAGTTAAAAACGAAAGTTCAAAGGATTTTAAAGGTTTTCGAAACTGAAAATACCACGAAACGGAAGTTTAAACTTCCTAAGATAGAATTTAAATTATTTGGGGGAGATATTAAGGAGTGGTTAGCCTTTTGGGCTCAGTTTGAAAAAATACATAACGATTCTGAAATCGCGAAAGAAGATAAATATCAGTACTTGTTAGAAGCAACGTTAAAGGGTTCTAGGGCAAGAGAAATAGTCGAGTCGTACCCCGCTACTGGTGATAGTTATGAAAATGCTATTGAATGTTTAAAGGCTCGATTTGGTCGCACTGATATGTTAATAGAAGTATATATAAGAGAAGTGCTCGCTTTAATGATGAATAATGCTACAGGAAAAGGTCCAAGAATTCCTCTTTTTAAATTATACGACAAAATTGAAACCTATTTAAGATCATTAAAAATGTTAGGTGTTTCAAGCGAACATTATTCTGCAATTTTTTATCCATTGATTGAATCGTGCTTACCAGTTGAAATATTGAGAATTTGGGAAAGAAACTTAAATGCTATTACTTTAAATTCAAAAGACGAAAGTAATAATAAGTTAGATTCTTTGATGAAATTTTTGCAGCACGAAATCGAAAGAGAAGAAAAAGTCCGTTTGGCTAGAAGTGGGTTTAATTTAGAAAATGTGAACAAAAATATTTATACAGTGTCAAATAGGCGAGAAAGAGATATTTCAACGGCTACGGAATTACATAATTCATCAAAAATGAAAAGGGAAACGTGTATTTTTTGTAACAAGTCACATTTAAGTAACGAATGTAGACATGCTAATAGTTTATCTCATGAAGAGAAAAAACAAATATTAATGAAAAAAGGGGCTTGTTTTAAATGTTTAGAGATAAGAAAACACATATCACGTTTTTGTAGAACGAAAATACCACCCTGTGATTGCGGTAAATTACATTTCAAAATAATGTGTCCAGCAAAAAATGATAATGAAAACCCGATTATGGAAAAGTCAGATATCGAAAGTAAAAAAGACACTGCTTTATCCAATAAAACAGGTACTCGTCGCGTACTTTTACAAACTCTTATTGTCCGTCTTAGATGTAATAATAAGATGAAATATATAAGAATATTAATTGATTCAGGTAGCAGTAAATCTTATTTATCATCTTTTGCATTGGCCGAGATGGGATATGAATGCATTGGGGAAGATAATTTGACACATAGTTTATTCGGTGGCACGGAGACTGTATTATCACATAAGAAATATTTGATCAGTCTGAGCGACTTCTTTGATAATTATCGCTGTTGTGTCGAAGTATTAGATCAAGAAAAAATTTGTTCGGACATTCCTAAAATTCCTCGTGGCTCATTTATGAGTGAAATTAAGAAACAAAAAATCTTTCTCTCTGATTTGAATAACCAGGTTGAATTGCTATACGAGTTTTCACCTAACGAAATTCATGGGCTTATAGGAGCTGACGTAGCAGGTAAATTGTACACCGGAAAAATCAAACAATTGATTTCTGGCTTAGTATTGATGGAAACACATCTTGGTTGGACTTTGATGGGAAAAACTGACCTATGTAACATATCCGATAGCACAAACAGCGTGATGTCACTTCATGCTAATGATGCAAAAATTTCAGATTTATGGCGGCTAGACACACTTGGAATTCTCGATCCTGTCGAAAGCGGAAACAGACAAGAAATAGAAAAAGCAACTGAAGAGCATTTTAATAAAAATATAAAAATAGATGCAGAAGGAAGGTATGAAGTGAGCCTCCCATGGATTGAAAACCATCCTCCCTTACCAACTGGTCGAAAAATCGCTGAACGACGATTAAGAAATTGTGTTGAATCACTAAAGAAAACTGAAACATTACAAGAGTATGAAGATGTATTAAAAGAATGGATACAAGAAGACGTTATTGAAGAAGTTAAAAACTCCTGTAATGACGAAAGTGAACACTACTTGCCACACAGAGCTGTGATCAAAGAAAATTCCAGAGTTAGACCAGTCTTTGATGGCTCAGCTAGACAAAAAGATTCACCTTCAATCAATGATTGTTTAGAGAAAGGTCCTAATATCGTAGAGCTCATTCCGACTATATTAAATAAATTTCGATTGAAGAAAATAGGCGTGATTGCAGATATTCGAAGAGCCTTTCTACAAATTGGTTTAAATGAGCGAGATAGACCATTTCTGAAGTTTTTATGGTGTGAGGAAGGTGACCCCGAAAAGTTCAAAATTTTCCAGCATAAAAGGGTTGTTTTCGGTCTTACATGTTCGCCTTTTTTACTTGGTGCAACTATCCGATATCATCTGAAGAATGTGCCTTCTAGATTTAAAGAAACAGCAGACAAGTTGTTAAAGTCTTTTTACGTAGATAACTGCGTCACTAGTGTTGAAAACTATGAGGAGCTTGAAAGATTTATTGAAGAATCCACAATTATTCTCCAAAATGCTAAATTTGATCTTCGAGGGTGGGAGTATAATCTCAACAAAACAGAAGCAGAAATTTTCCCGTTATTAGAAGAAAAGAATATTTCAGTTTTGGGACTGATGTGGAATGTAAAATCTGATACTCTGAAAATAGATTTACGAAAATGTTTTGAAGACTCTACTATTGTAACGAAAAGAACAATCCTGAGTGCTGTTCATAGAATTTTCGACCCCATTGGCTTCACGTGTCCTGTCACTTTGGGGCCAAAGATTCTCCTTCAAGAATGTTGGAAATTGAAAGTTTCGTGGGATGCTGAATTGCCTGAATCTATTACCAAGAAATTTGAAAAATGGCGGAAGGATGTCTCTGAATTAAAGGAAATAGAAATCCCTCGATGTATTATTTCCAATTATGAAGCGCCAGAAAATCTTTCTTTGCACATATTCTGCGATGCAAGCAAGAATGCATATTCTACATGTATATTTTTAAGAAGTGCGACTGAAAATACAATATCTTGTCAGCTTGTACAGGCTAGGTGCAGAGTTGCTCCAATGAAAACCATTTCTATTCCTCGATTGGAACTACTTTCCTGGAATATAGGAGCTAGACTGGCACAAAGTGTTATACACGATCTTCAGTTGAAAGATATCCCGAAATTTTTCTGGTCTGATTCAGCAAATGCTATATATTGGATCAAGAGAACTGAAAATTGGGCTCCTTTTGTTTTCAATAGATTTAAAGAAATCCGATCTTTGACTGAACCTGATAATTGGTATCACATACCTGGATCATTAAATGCAGCAGACCTCCCTTCTCGTGGTTGTAATGCAGAAACTTTAGTGAAATCGAAATGGTGGGATGGCCCGGAATGGTTGCGAAGACCGGAAAAAGAATGGCCAAAATCCAACGTTGTTCCTGATTTCAACATAGTATATTCCGAAAAGAGAAAAACTGTTGTTAGCACTACAAATCATGAAGAATCAACTGAAAAAATTTATAACAGAATTTCGTCGTACGACAAACTGATCTGAACTATTGCTTGGATTTATAGATTTTTTACTAACTGTAAAGTGGAACGTGCCAACCGGATTTCTGGACTCTTAACTCTAGAAGAAATAAATAGAGCTGAAATATTTTTGTTAAAAATAGTACAAAAGGAATCCTTTTTAGGAACTGAAGATAAACGCTTAAAATCACTTCAGTGTTATGTAGAATCGAATGGACTACTTAAAGTAAAGACACGTATTCTGATGAGAGAAGATAAAAGAAATTTCCGATTTCCGATACTGTTACCCTGTAGCCATCCAGTTGTGGAAATACTTATTCGGACAAGACATCTTAGTTTAAATCATGCTGGTATCCAGATATTGATGAGTAATTTAAGAGAAGACTTTTGGATTTTGAAATGCAGGAAGACTGTTAGAAAGGTAATTAGAAACTGTGTACGTTGTAAAAGATTTAATTCAACACCTAAACCGATTATAGAAGCACCTCTTCCGGAAGATCGTATAAAAGAAGCTGCAGTATTCGAGGTTGTAGGGACTGACTACGCCGGTCCTTTACTTCTTCGAGGTGGTCAGAAAGCTTGGATAGTTATTTTCACATGTGCTGTCTACAGAGCCATACATTTAGAGATAGCCACATCCTTATCGACTGACAACTTTTTGCAAGCTTTTAGAAGATTTATAGCACGAAGAGGTAGACCTGCGATAGTATATTCTGACAACGATAAAAATTTCACGGGTGCTGAAAATTTACTTAAGCAAATTGATTGGGATGTTATTTCTCAGTACAGCACAGCTCGGAAGATCACTTGGAAATTTAACCCTCCATCTGCGCCGTGGTGGGGTGGATGGTGGGAACGTTTGATAGGCGTAATAAAAGGGATCCTTCGAAAAGTCTTAGGACGAAGCTCTTTGGACTTAGAAGAAATGCAAACTGTTATTTGCGATACTGAAAATATTGTTAATCAGCGGCCTTTGACCTATGTTTCAGAGGAAATTGATGATTTAATACCACTTACTCCTTCTATGTTTTTACAAGACATTAGAGAATCAGGTATTCCTGATCTTGACATTTTGGATTCATCGTCTATTAATAAGTGACATGCTTATAGACAGCGACTAAAACAAGATTTACGAAAAAGATTCCGCACTGAATATTTGGGATATTTAAAACAATCCTCGAAATTTGACAAAAATCAGAGACCTGTCCAGATTGGTGACGTTGTTCTTGTGACTAGTGAGAATGTTAAAAAACTTGAATGGCCACTTGCCAAAGTTATTGAACTTTATCCTTCAAAAGATGGAAATGTACGATTAGTAAAGGTAAATATGAAAGGCGGCGAATTTCTACGTCCTGTTCTCAGATTGATTCCTCTAGAAGTAACCCATGAAAGAGGTACTGAACTCCATTCTACAGTTCAGTCGAATGATAAAGAATGTCCTTTAGATCCTACTCCTACCAAACCAAACGGTAAAATTGACTGGTAAAAACTGTTATTTAGACCCTGCTACGAGTAAGCCAATGATCCAACATTCTGTTAAAGACTGCTTTTTAGATACTGAATCTACTGAACCTATTTTCCATAAAGGTGCTAGTGACTCTCCTGTGGTGACTGTACCTGAAAAACGATCCCGATATGGTCGGTTATATAAACCCAAAGTAAAGTTTGAGTTTCATTGAATTCGAAACTCAAAGGGAGTGTGTTGCGTTTTATCGCTACTTCCATGGTTTTAATTTAATAGTTTCTTTTTTGCGCCTCGCGCAGACGATGTTTTTTCTGTTGATAAAAAAAATGGATCTGTCTTAGAACTTTTATGAATGAACTAGAAAATGTAATACGGAATATAAGATGTAATATTTATGATGTGCGCGAAAAATGTTATGTATATTGTGTTCGTGATCGTCAATATATTTGTTTGTGTGTCTACTTTGTGTAGATTCAATTATTTTTTGAACAACATGAACATTTATTCTCGAAAAGTTAGAGTAATTTAAGATATCTTATCTCCCGAAAGAGGACCGTTTAGGTAAGCCTAACCTATTCTTGTGTTCTAGTTTTATGATATTTTAATTTTGAAATGAATATTGATACCTTAATATCAATATAAATAATATTGAAGATACAATTTTACAGACAGGGACAGATTCAATAACATTAAAGTAGATTATCCGATGTTAAGGTATTTCATATACTCCTGAATAATTCTCAAAATTAATTGGGTCAATTTTACTGCAAATGATATTCTTTAATTTCTGAGGCGGTTTGGTTATTAAGCAGATATTGAACCGTTTAAGGATGTGTTTTAATTTTTCAATATGGAGTATATGAAATACCTTTTATTAAAGAAGACGGATCCAAAAATTACTATATTGGCATGGCCAGCAGGAAATTTAGTTACAGAAAAAAGGAGCATATAGCTGATATTAAGTGTAATAGAAAAACCACAGCCCTGGCAAGATTATATCAAAAAGAAATCCCCCAAATAAATTTCAATGAAAGTAAAATAATTTTTCCCTCCAGTCTATACTATCCATCCATAATAAGAGAAACCATAGAGATTACTACTAACACGCAAAAATACAATATGTAACGATGTGGTGTCTTTTAACTTTCCGAAATTGTGGCTCGAGTTACTCCATGGTTACAGATAGGAAAATAAACAACCAAGTAAAAATAAAAGATAACGTACGTAATTTTTAAAAAAGTACATGAAAATTAAACGATAGCATTATAAATAATAACTTCAAAGCCCATGCAATTATGGAATATTCTCATTTGTTTTTGAAAATGACTCGGAGTGAGTCGAAACATGTCAAACAACCTAATAAAAGTTATTTTAATTTGTATTATGTTGTTAATTTACATCTTTTAGTATTTAAAAGAAATATATTATTACAAGGTGCTATAATTTATTATATTGTTAAGAAAAGTAATTTAACCTGAAAAAAACTTAAATTTGAAATTGATAATTTAAGGAAAATTAATGAAAATAATTATTATGAGTTAATATTAATTCAAAACAAATTTGGTAATTTACGAAAAAAATTTTAAATATATGAAACTTTATGTTTTGGAGGTATAGATATTTTCTAATTCTGTATATCTGTATATCTTGCTAATAAATAAGAAAAAAATAATAACCGTCTTATTACATGCCTCAACAAGATTAAAATACATTAATTAACACTTACTATTTTTTTATATTAAAATTAAAGTAATTGTATATTCAGGAATTTTTATATGTGAAATCGGTGCTGCCTGAACAACTTCTAAACTTAATGATGAACTTCTAAATTTAATGAAGTAAAAGTGTAGCAACATTATATTTATTGCTGCAATTTTATTAGATTTTTCAAAAAACATTTAATGCATAATTACTCTTAAGTGCTGTTTTTAATGGACATTTTGCTTCATTAATTAAACACGACTAAAAAAGACATAAAATATCATATTTGGTATATACTATAATTATGAGATATTTAAATAATTATTCTGTAAAAGCATTTATAAAAGGAACTTTAAATACTATACTGCTTTTTTTGCGACAGTTAATAAAAGTTTTTTATTAACATGAAATTTTATGTTTTCTTAAGACAATTCTCATCGATAAATGTTTCTCGAAGTAAAACATGGACATTTAAATATTTACAGATTTTGTATTATGAATACCAAACCGGGCGTACTGGGTTACAAAGCATGGGTGAAAACAAATTTTTGTATTGAACACTGTAATAGATTTTACAAATTTAATTTATTTTTTAGATTGCTTACTAATAAAATAAAAACGCATTTTTATAGGAAAAATGTCAGCTATGTATTAAAACCAACTTCTGAAATTCATGAAAAGTGATACTTTCGTATTATCCGCATGCCAGAGTTTAATAGCCGAATAAATCGCCAAATATTTCACTATTTACAGCAGCCTTTTTAATTCTGAATATTTCATTGCTTAAGCCCATTAGTTCGATTAGATATCTGTTAAACTCATGTTTTATTTATATCATATTAGGTCCACTACGAGAGGGCACTGTGACTACCTCTGTAGGTTTTCACATCCCTCGAGTTCTGGTAAAGCAAGCATGGGTCGGAAAAACCCGACTTGAGGCCTAGGGTCTGGTTCCCTTCTGGGTGTCCAGCCCCAAAGCTGTTGGGGGACGCCGGCCCGTCCCCAAGTGTCTCGTGGTGACTCCCCTACTGGGTTTCACCGCGTATCGCAACGACTTACGTCGTCAACGCGTGGGTTTAAGGTTGGATGGTCCGCAGGTGGCGGTCCTCCGGCCGGCCGAAGCACCGTGGGAGGCAGATCCCACTGGTGCGATAAAAGTCCCTCAGGACTTGGGTTCGGTGGTCGCCTACGCGCCGGGCGCCCGTCATGGCATCTGGCGGTGCAGCTTTCTTTATATCATATTATTTATTTATTTTATTATTGATTAAACGTTAATTTTGTTATGGAATATTAAGCAGAAACAAATGCTGAATTATTTATACAGTTTTAAGTGCAAACAAGTTAATCTTCTATAATCCAGCTGTATGCAATAGAGATAACTTTTCAAAAAAAATCATGCTTGGAAATTATTTTAAAAATCATAAAATTTCAGTAAATTGAGCTATACTTTCCAAACAAATTGCATTTAAAAGTAAACTTTTTCCCTTTTCGACGGCATAAAAATTGAAATTGTGCGATTTTTAGAAATTAATATATTTTCGAATAGAAGTTAATTGATAGCTCAGATCGTTGCCACCGTCGATATGAAGTCAGCGTTACCCAAGGACACAGTTTTGCTTTATAGCGTAGATTGCATATTCTTGAACATTTTTGTATTTAATGTCGATGCCACTTAATAACTGTTTAATATAATGATTAGAGGTGAGTTTGGGCTCTTTTTTTCGGAGCACGAGCTCGACAATTTGAAATCCGAGCCCATAGATTTCAAATCCGAACCCGACGATTTCAAATCCAAGCCCGCACAATCTATAAACATTTTGTCACTAGATCTCGAGCTCAATACCGAAAGTACGCAATAGAAAAATTTTAATAATATTTTTAATTTGTTTCGAGATTAGTTTTCCATTCTAAAATCTCTTCTTACATAGAAATAAGTATTAATCCTAAATACTCCCTCACTACAACGTTTCGTGATTTTCAACTCCCTGGAAATCCGTTTAAAATAGCAAATTTGTCATTTATACTCAAGCACTGGCAGAAACCTGCCAAAACTCGCAATTATTATTCTTTAAAAGCATCATTGTACAACTATGGCAGAACAACATGAAATATTTTACAATAATTCTGGAAAAGAACTTCAATCATAAAGCGAAGATAAGAAAGAATATCCCACTGCTTATTTATGTTACTAACATTGACCGTGCAAAGGAAGAATAGAATATATATATATATATATATATATATATATATATATATATATATATATATATATATATATATATTTCACCTTATACCCCAAAAATAACAGTTCAATTCCTTTTCAAATGCATTTTTAAATTATTGTAAAACAATTAAGGAATTTATACCTGTTATTTTTCAAATAGCAAGATTTATTTTTTCATTTTTTTTTCAATTTGTGAATAAATAACATTTTTCTTATGAACCTGAGTCCGCCTGTGCCCGAATACTGGTTTTAAACTTGAACCCGAGTCCGTTTCGGGGAAAAGTTCGGGCTCGGCCTGACCCCGTCTCATCACTATGAATGGTACACTAAAGCGATTTTTTATCTTTTAAAAGGGAAATATGGCAACATTGTATTTAATCATGTAATTTTATTAAATTTGCAACCACCATTTAATAATACATAATTAACGTTACGTGCTATTTTTAATGGAAATTTTGCTTTATTAATTAAACACGACTCGAAAGACAATAAAAAAATATATAATAAGCATATTGTCTTTACGAAGTAGTTATGAAATTTTCTACAAAAGAGTTTATAAAGAAAACTTTCAATATTATAGTACTTATTTTTGCAAAAGTTAACAAAAGATTTGTATCAGCATAAATACGTTTATCTGCAAAAGATAAATACGCGTATCAATTCAAAAACAAATTACAAAAAAAATTAATTTTGTTCTAATATTTAGAAAAAAAATATTTTTTTTAAACTAACTTAAAAGATAAAGGCATTATTTTCACATTATCTTTTAAATTATCCTAAAAGATAATGTGATTTGTTGGATAATTAAATCAATTTCGATTATTACCAATAAATGCAGCAGGCTCCCGATTACTCAACGCCCATTGAATTGAGATGACGATGCATAAATGATGTGGTCTGATAAATGGTAAGACATATTGAAAATATTTTAAAAGGCTATTTTTAAAACATCATGTCATTTATCCGACAAAGTTAATTACACGTCATCATCTTAATTCAATGGGTGTCGGATAATTAGGAATCTACTGTAATCCTTATATTTAAAATTCAAAGTGGATCTAGTAAGATCGATTTCAGGTGATCTGAACATGGGCAATGATCACTTTAAGGTTCTGTTCTGTCTAATATAGAAAGGTCAATATCATGAAAATTCAGAAGGATATCAGCGATATAGTGAGCTGAATTTCAGTTGCTTTCTAGAGATACTTTCCCGCGTAGAAAAGCATCGTGAAAAAAATTGAAATGTTTCATATTCTTCAAACGAATGAAACAATTTAAATAGTTCTGAGTACTTCCTTATCATATTTACCAGATAGCAAGCAAATTGGGTGCTTTTTGCTACAGTTATCGCAGAATATTCACACATACACACTGACAGACACAAAACACTTTTCGTCTCTAGAGTAAGGTTTCACTTGATGTTTCGCCCACTAGTAAATCTACATATCAGAAGCCTCAACTATTTTTTTATATAACTTTACACTAGTAAATCTCTAGAACAGTGTCCTCAACGTCAAGTGTTCAAACCGCATTTTCATTTTAGTCACACATTACTTAATATCTAAATTCCATGCACTGTTTATTTTATTTTATTTTGTTTTATTTTTTCTTTGCATTATATATAATGCAAATAAGCATGTAAGTTTTCCAAAAATTCAGGATATGAAACTTTAAGGACTGTCACGTTAAATAAGATTTCAAGCGATGGTGTTCTTGCATTTTTTGTTCTTGTAAATAAAAAAAAATCGCTCTCTCAGGGTGGCTCTTCCCCTTGGAATCCCCATTTTTTCATTGAGTTTACACGTAGCATTTTAAGATTCAAAATATCTAAGGGTACGTTTTCTAATGTAATTTTATTAAAATAAGCATCTCGTTGGACAGGAAAATTTATCTTATCCTATTAACAATACCTACTTAGTTTTCAAATATGGAACAGCGACTTCTTATGCAGAAATTGGATAAAATAGCATGCAACAAAGATATATCTGCAAATGTAAGCTTTTTTAAAGACACATACATAGTTTAGAAGTTCAAAGATTACACAATTTTTATTTGGAGCAAAAAATGTTTTGGTCATTCTATAATATTTAAAAGAGAGTTCTTATCTAAAGAAATTCTGGTCTATTTCGATAGAAAATCCATACAAAAATCACAATAAAATAAGCTTTATGTTAATAAAAATGTCACAATTTCAATTTAATTATGTTAAAACAGCTTGATTTTATTTCTTTTTCTGATATGCTATGAAATGGAATTGCTAGGAAACTGTTAAATCAAAAAAGGAAAAAACAAAGAAATATGGATCATTTCAAAGATGTAAAAATTAAAGAAAAATATTTTATATTTTTTAAACATATGCATAAAATTCCACCAAAAATTATGTAGACAATAAATTGGGAATGCTCAAGAAAATTATTCAAAACATTTTAAAACCAGTTTGATCAATTTAAGATTTTGCATAGTGGTAAGAGGGGATGATTTGACTTTTTATGAATAATCAATTATTAATAAAAATGCAGTAAATTAATTATATATTTCAAATATTATTACGGTATAAGAATAAGTGCAGACCATATGTGCAAAGTTCCATTAAATTCTGTTGTAAGTTCTGGCTCAAAAGAAGCCAGTAGTAATGTGGTACGCAGTTTTGCCATACTTTCCCCTGCAATTTGCTTAACACTCTAATGTCAAATTATTCATCTATCATTTAATCTTTCTATATTGTTTTTCGGAAGTTGGCCATTTTCTGTTATCTCTTTTAACCCCTTAACAATCTCGTTTTTCTTAGTTTAGTGCTATTTTAATGACTGAAACAGTTTTTAATTAATTAGTATTATGATTCTTTCTGAACTTGGATTTGTCATTGGTATAACAATACTTTGTATAATTTAGAAGATATGATTTCTTTACTAAAAGTTACAGCAACTGTGCAAAAAGGGTCATGTGCGAAGACGATTTTGAAAATAATAATAATAATAAATACTCGGCTGCATGCCTCTAGACGGAAATTGTTAAGTGGTTGGTGTTAATTAGGCTTTTTTCTTCAAAAATATACCTACAAGGAAGGTCTTTAAACGCGAACTTTTAAATTTAGCTTGCCAAATGTAATTGAATAGATACGAGGCAATTATACAAACAATGTTGAAAATGTGTTGAAATCAACGATTAAATATTGCCCATAGGCAATAATATATTTCCGAGGCTCGAACCCAAGCCATTCAATAAATGCCATCGAAACATTTTGTGTGGTCCCATTAAAAGAATTACAAGACCTTACATACTTTATTAATGAACTTATCCAAAGTACTTGCAAAAATGAATACACTGCCCCAATTAGTTTTGAATAGATTCAGTATTTCGGATGTTATATCGTGATGAAGAACTTTGCATGTTTTGATTTTTTGTGTGAATGTAAGCGAACCGTAAGAGCTACTTACTTGATTAACGAATTCTTCCGAAATACTGGCTAGATCAATACATTATTTAAATTGAGTTTGAATTTGTTTCGTATTTTGGACGTTAGAGTGGTGACAAATTTTATAATATGTTTTTTTTTTCTTTGTGTGTGCATTTAAACGAATTATAAGAGCTACATATTTGATTAACGAACTCGTCTAAGCTATATATATATAGTACTAGGGAGCCTACCCCCGCTCAGACTTCGAGGCCTCTAAAAACATGACACCGTGCTTTGTTTTAAAAATATTGGTAAATCTGTAATTGGGTTGCCATGCTTTTAACGTTTTAATGGGGCATTTTTTTATTATCATGGCCTCATACACAGCTGTTGCGACAACTGACGACTATTTTCGGGATTGATAAGTAAAATCAATTACACCTTGAAAACCAGCTTGTGTAAAATGGTTAGGTTTAAATTGTGGCTACCTCTCGGACTTTTATAACAACGATCTGTATTCTATTCTTCCTTTGCGTTTAAGGATGAGAAAAATTCCATCTGCTTGTGAATAACATTAAGAACCACGGTATTGAAAAGTACTATGTTATAGACATTTTCAGTAACAGGTTTTAATTTTCTCTCTATTTTAGTGCACCATCATGCATATTTTCATGTTATTTTAAATATGTAAATTATTTATTTTAATTAATATGTATATACGAATTTTCTAATAATTATTTATCATTCAAAATTAATTAAATATTTTGTGCATGCATGCCTGCATTTATTCGGCATCAATTGATGAGATATTTAAACAAATTAGCTATCCGCGATAATTTTACACCATGTTATGTCACTTGAATATTGTCCATAAGAAAATCGGGTACTTTTCCAGTATAGGATCCTTTGATTTTAGGTTTGGCGTAATTCGAGTTTCAGAAACGGATAGATTCGTTAATCTATATATATATTACGCTATCGTACGTGGCACAGAAATTGCGATTATTTATCAATTGCCGATGGCAACGAAAGGTTTGTTTTCACTAATTTGCGAATATTAAGAAAAGTATTTGAGGTATCGATTTAAAAATCACCACACATATGTAGATTTTTTTTTTTTTTTTGCATCCGAAAATACAATTTTTGTAAAAATTGGCCGGTAGTTTTTCTTACTTATTTTTAAAAAGTAGCTACTTTCTAAAACGGAAAGAAAATAAAGTGCGAAATCAAACCAAGAAACGCGCCATTTTGTTATTAATTAAAGCATTAACTCCATTGTTGTACCTTATGCACTTTTAACCTCATTGTTGTCCGCATCGTTATGACGTCAATGTTATGGATGCACATACTTGTTATTTATAATATGGATTGAGTAATAACAAATAAATAATAACAAATAATAATAAATGAATAAAATAATCTGGTGTGGATATATTGGGTGGAAATTTCCGCCAAGTCAGTCCTACCTGTCAGTTTTAGAAGTTCAAGATAATCAACAGTTTCAAGTTGCATAAAGAAGAGAAGATTTTACATTATGCAACTTACAGAAAATATGCGTGCTCTTCAAACAGAGAGAGAGTTAGCAAGTTGGCTGTTACAGTTTGGCGAATGTCAAAGTGGGGAAACTATTAAGTTGCCCTCAATTTGCTATCCAGATATACAAGATTCAGTGCAGCAACTTTTCAGTAACATTGATTTTTTTAACGGTGACACCTCAAAAGCTTAAAGGACGAGCCAACAGTGACAAACAATTTGTCAATTGAATTGAAGTCAAAACGTTTTCGATGCAAAAAAAAAAAAAAAAAAAAAAAAAAAAAATATATATATATATATATATATATATATATATATATATATTTCCTAATTGTGAATGGTGTAGATATTTTCAATGTAATATGTATACACTTTTTAATTTTAAAGAGTATCCAGCAACTATTGTGTGCATGCAAAGGTTTTTATATGCACGATGCTGAAAAAATACCTCTGTTTTCATATTTCTAAATGGTGTCCATATCTTATGACGTGTATATATTTTTTATTTCAAAGTACCCAGTCCTAAGTGGAGAAGTTTTTATGTATGATATTTACACATATAATGCCGAAATTCGTGTATTCTAATATGCATATAGTATTTAAAAGAGTAGACACTAGAGTGCAGACACTCTGCGCGGGATCGGCTAGTATACATATATTTGTTGCCAAAAGTTATGAAAACAAACTCAATGAACTTTTGGTGCTTTTCTATTATAGGGGTCTTGACGCTTTTTTAAAAAGCTTGGCGCAATTCGGGCATCAGAAAGTGATATTTGGTGCCAAATGAAACAAATTCGACATGGAAACAAATTCGACGATTTTTTTGTTTATATGCGTATTTTAATTATACGTATATTATTATTGTTTTTCTATACAAATTACTTCTGATTATATATAAAATAGGATAAATGACATTTTACGCTAAACAAATTGTATAAATATTGAAAAAATACTTCTATATACGAAATGACAAAGTGAATAGGTTGACAGAAAGTATGTAGCTAAATTTCCTTTTCCGCCAAGGCTATTTTCTCTGTTTCGTCAAGGCCCCATATACTGGAAAAGCACCGAGCTTTTATGCTTGTTTATACATGTATTTATATGTATATATACAATTTATTTATAATTGTCTTTCAATTTACCTCTTTTTGTACATAAAAATAGATAAATGGCTTCTTTATATTAAATAAATTGTATATATATCGAAATAATTTCTTGTGTATATCAAAAAGCGAATAGATTGTTAGAAAACATGTTGCCGAATTTCAATTCATTGCCAAGGTCACTTTCTGTATCTCGCAAAGGCCCCTAAATTGGAAAAGTAACGAAAATCATTTTAATATATAACGTAATTTATACCTTAAGTGTGTTTTGAGTATAGTAATTTAATTATTTATAGTTTTTTCTTCTCTTTGTTATTTATGTGTAAACATATAATTCATTATTAAAAAAGTAATGCTACTGAAATATTCATTTGTTTTAAACTTTAATAGCATTTCTCTAATATATAAGGAGCACTTTTTCCTTGCTGCCAATAAAAGAGAGAAAGGAGTAAATGTCATTTTACCATAATTGATGTCATATTCTCATTCAAATTGGAAAGAAAACCAAGCAGGATATTTATTCTCCTTGTGTTCAGTTGGGCAATTATTATTTTATATATTGGTTTCAAATATCCGAATTAGTGATTTTATAAATTCGTTTAATTAAATTTTACAAAAAAATAACAAAATGATATCAATAAATAATAATTACTATTAATTCCTTTCCCCCCCCCTTTCTTTTGCGTTTACATCAATGACGTTATTATATATTATATAAGTAAATTAAAGTAATTGAAGCAACATCATTATTAATTACTCGAGGTGAACTTTAAAGACGTTTAATTTACATTTAAATCACAACCACGTACATCAAATATAACACACGTAACAGATACATTTTTACAGTAAACAAAACTTAATACCGGTAGGTGACGTAGTTCGCTGTGGTGCTGCCATCTATTAATTACATTTCCAACTAAACACCACATACTCTCCCCTCTTTAATTTGGAAATTTACATGGAGCTTTTCTTTTCCTGGTGGATCTTCTAGGTACCTGTTGGGAAGAAGAAGAGTTAATTAAAGTATCTTTAGCATCATCAATAGAAGTATTGGGCACCATGGTTTTTGGAACTGAAGGGATCACTTTAGAGTCTAGTGGAGCAGGACTTGGAGTATTTGGGAGGACAAAGTCATCTGGTTTAGGATTTGGAGGAGCTGGGACAACACAATCATCTGGTTGAGGATTTGGAGTAGATGGGACAACAGAGTCAGCTGGTCTGGGACACTAGGAGGCATTGGCTGAGAATCACTTTGATTAACAACTGCATTATCACTTTTGTGACTTTCTGTACCACTCTCTTCAGAATTTGAATCATTAGGTAGATGTATCTTCGAACCGACATTAGTTATCTGATCAACATGCCTTTTCCAAATATTCGAACTAACTTGAATTCTATAATGCAACTTGCCCTCTCTTGCAATAATGCGACCAATTTTCCACTTGGCTTCTGGAGTATAATTTCTTACAGCCCCTTTCTGGTTAATTTGAAATTCTTTTACTTTAGAATTGGCCTTTCTCGCATTTTGTTTATCATGCACAAAATTTGTAACATTTGGAATAATCAAATCTATTTTCGTTCTTATATTTCTTTTTAGAAATAGAGATGCAGGACTTTCCCCCGTAGTAACATGAGGCATCTTTCTATATTGTAAAAGAAAGTTATTTATTTTCATCTGTAAAGTACCAGCTTCAGAAGATAAGGCTTTTAACCCTCGTTTGAGAATTTGTACATATCTCTCTGCCTGACCATTTGTAGCTGGATGGTATGGAGCACAAACCTATGTTTAACCCCATGATTCTTCAAAAATGTCTCAAATTCTTCAGAAGTAAATTGTTTTGCATTATCAGATATACTAATTAAATCAACCTGGAAATCGTAATCCGCAGCCAGCGAAAGAAACTAGTCAGTACTCCACCAATGTCGGCTGCTTTTCAGCCTATCTTGGTAGCTCAAAAATTGGTACAAAACAGCCTATCTTGTTCACGTGACAGCCAAGAAGAGCGGGAGTATCGCAGCTTCTTTCAATGGTTGTGTGTCGTAATCTAATAATACCTCCATTAAATGCGCAGTAGACCATCGGTCATTATTTTTTTAACATTTTCCTTTTGAAAGGAAAACAAGTGATTTAATACATTTTGAATTATGCATAAATGTTCCCTAAATATTTTACAAGAATATCGTTAAAATATTTCAAGTAGTTGTTTTCGATTTTGCGTGTCTTATTTTCATTTATTTTTATAATTTTAGCATACCTTGGTCCAAATCTGGACTGGACACAGAATGTTCTGACCATTCCACTTATTTAAAGTCATTTTCCGATTTCATCACCTCAAAACTAAAGAGCCTAGTTGATTCAGCAACAAAAAATTGGAACCCTAACTGGAATTTATTTCCTACTTTGTACAGAAAATCAGTGCAGGTAAGTGTGATATGTTTATAATTACATAGATCTGTAAGTTGTAATTTTTTTTCATGTGCCATTTTAGGTGTTTCTTATGTTTTTTGATATCATGAATTCAGATAGGTCGAACACCCTCTTTCTCATAAGGTTCTTTTTTTCCTAAGAAAATAAGGACGAAGATCAAAGAAAAATCACACAGAAGATCAAAATCTCAAAAGTGTGTTTACAAAACATTTACAAAGAAACTGTATTTTAGATTTTATTGATTTGTTGTACTTGTCATAGCTCACATAAAGTCGAAATTACGAGGGAAAGTCATTAAGTAAATCACAAAAGATAATTATATAATAACTTACAATGATATTCCCTTCAAAACTATTTTTATTTCTCAACATGTTCTCCACCAATATTTATGCACCTGTATCACCCTTTTATCATTGCCCCCAACACGAGCTGCAGACAATTCTTTGGGTTACTGTCTCAGCCACATTAAGACTTCAAGTTGAACCTTTTCATCATCTGTGAACATCATCTTGCAACTTCTTCAACACCCACCATACAGCTTCCACTTAGCCCCAAGCGATTTTCATCTGTTTAGTCCACTAAAAAACCATTTTGGTAGCAAAATGATGTTCACAGATGATGAAAAGGTTCAACTTAAGTCCTAATGTGGCTGAGACAGCAACCCAAAGAATGTTATGCAGCTTGTGATGGAGCACTGATAAAACGGTGATATGTGTAAAAATATTGGTGGAGAATATGTTGAGAAATAAAAATAGTTTTGAAGTAAGTATCATTGTAAGTTATTATTTAATTATCCTTTGTGACTTACTTGATGATTTTCCCTCGTATTAAACTATAATGTTTCTTCTTCTCTTTAAAAAACTTGTTCATAACATTCTTTCTTGTGTACTGTTTATGGGCATTCCGCACGTAGTAAACATCAGCAATCATCAAACAGAGACTATTATCATAGTGGTTGGTGTCTCATGTATTTATAACTAAATTTACAATTTTTATGCCAGATAGAAATTCTCAATTTGTGTCCAAACTGCATGTCACAGAATTTTTTGCGTAATTTTCCCGAAATCAACATAAAAAAATACATAACGAACATCTTTGAATTTCGAAAAAAAAAAAAATCTTCTCAGACCTGTGTAATCATGTATTTGCCTGTATTTGCACCTGTATTTGCATTGATAAACAAATCATTTTAGAAAATAAAAAAACCTAAATTTAAATCTAATTCCAGTCCTTCTTCAGGCTAATAAACATGTAGACAAAAACATCCATACTTTAGTCTTTTTTTTTAACATATTAGTTTAGATTATGAGTTTTAAAATACACTGAATTTTGTTCATTTTATACAGTTTATTTTTTTTAATGTTGTACATGGCTGAAAAGGACAATTTTTTTAATTTTAAGTTTGAAAATTGTCAAATTTAGATGATTTTCAAAATATATGTAATTCTTTAGTTGCATAGAAAGCTTTGCTTATATTCTTATATACATTGCTTAGATACATCCCTACTCAAAAATGAGAACTTGAATCTACTTATTTTCTTTTATGTATATTTATATTATAAAACAGTACATGGCCTACTCAAATACAGGTATATTTTGAACAACTTTTCAATAAATTATGGAGACTATAATAAACAATAACACTATAAAAAACAACATATATATATATATAGGAAAATAAGGTCGCAATCCCTTTCAGTCAATTACTCCCTTTTTAATATTTTTCAACATAGTAGAAAGTGTTTATGAATTTGGGTTGTCTGGCCGTTTGTCTGGCCGTTTGTCTGGCCTTCTGTCCGCGCTCTAACTCGCATAAAAGTACACAGATTGCCATGTAATTGTAATTGATATATGTTACTGGGGTTAACCATGGAATGTTCAGTATTGAAAATTAAATGCGTTGCATTTTCAGTTCGAACAGGGGCACTCAAAAGAATACCGTTACACTTTGGTCTATGGAGAAAAATTGTTTGCAGTGTATTTTAATTATATTACACTATTTCAAACATATTGAAATTTACATAGATCACTTAGGAGCACTGCAAGATACTTACTGCAAGATATGCTGTGCATTCCAATTACCGTTAATTTTTTTTTTTTTACATACTTCAATCTGATTTGTACGCTTTTGAAACTGGGTCCCACCAGTCTCAATTTTAAATTTCTGTATTTCCAAACAATAATCTTAGAGATACATTTCTATTGAAAATGTCAAAGAAATCTACCACGATGATTATTCTTTGGAAAGAGTGGCATTCCGAAAATAACCAGTGGGACTCCATTTTGATTTTCCACTACTCATATTAGGCCATAATATGAGTACTGCATGATACAGACATGATCTTACATAATCTTGTCGGAAGATATGATTTTACATAGTCTTGTCGGAAGATATGATTTTACATAATCTTTTCGGAAGATATGATTTTACATAAATAAATACGATCTTATCTTAGAGTCCCACTAAGTAAATTTTAAGTTTTTATGCTCTAACTTATCACAATACCATATATACTTCTAAATTTAATTTTGATTCAATGCTTCTTTCCATGAGGGTGACGCAATATCAAGAACTGTTTCATATTCTTCTCGCACATTAACAGGGTTTGGATAATCACTCTTTCAAAATTGTAGCAAAGTTGTTATTAAGTATTCATTTTTGACAGTGTTGACTACTTAACTGAAAATTTATTCATAAATTCCCAACTATTTTTGTTTTATAAACAACAAGAAGACAGAAAATGAATATTTTATTAAATAGAAAGATAATATCTCGGCGAAGAAAATTAAATATTTCAAAATCATTTTCCAGCTATGCGTAAAATCTGTGTCATTACGGATTCGGACATAAAAGAGAAATGGAGAAAAAGCTTTCATTTACATTTTGTTTCAAGAAGACGAATTCGGGATAATAAAATTGGATAACATTTCTTTTGTTCGATTCCTGAAAACAAACTATATGCATACTCGCAGATGAAAACTGAATTAAATATATTGGAAAGAAGAAAACGAAATTTGATGTTTATTACTTTTTCGATTTATCTGAAATAAAAATGGTGCTTAAGCTTACAACTGTCGTAAACTGATGCTGGGAAAGGAATGCTGTTTTCGAAATAAAGTCCGTTTATTGGATAATTGAGACTTTATTTTCTGTTTCTTTAATTATTGATTGTTATAAAAATGTATCTAATAATCTCTAATAATATATCGTGCCTCAGAATTTTGTAAATGCATTTCGTAATACAGCCTCTTTATCCAGAAATAACTCTTGAACGGATAAAGCTATAATTGTGAAAAAGTGTCCAGTTATAGCAAAATGAGACTATAATGTAAAATGTCTACATAAAAGTGTCTACTTACAGTAAATGACTATAAATGACGCTGTCATGTGACAAATGACAGTGACTGCAGCGAGCACTAATGTCGAAAATTGGACGACGTCGACCAAATCCCGCAAACTATGAGAAATATTGAGAAACGTCAATTACGTCACGAAACGTAAAAACGTTACGTTACAAAAGTCAGTACGGAGTGTCCTTGATTTTGTGTGAAATGACGTTACATGCACAAATAACTTTAATATAAGCTCTGAAATTGTTATTTTTAGATAATCAATCACTGGCTTAAATACGTCGCTAAATGCACAGAGAAGTGTGACATGAAAAGGCAGATGAGTTACAAATAAAACTGATACATGCAAGCAATGTTCAATTTATTTTAATAAGGAAATCAACTTAAATATGCTCAATGTGTCCACCATCTGCATTAATGTATGTGTATGCATGCGAGTGCATGTGTATTATTGCCGATGCTGGAAATATTTAATATATTTAACTTGATTTTCTTATTAAAATGAACTGTACCATGCTTACATGTGTCATTTTTATTAGTAAATATACATCTGTCACAACTCTACAAGCGATTAGTGACATATTTAAATCGGTCATTGATTATCAAAAAATTAACATTTCAGGTCTTTTAATAAAGTTATTTTTACATGTAAAAAGCCATTTCATTCTACATCGAAGATGCTCTGCGCTTTTGTATTTGATTGTTTTCCGTTGTCTCTTATGGATTTCGAGATACGGTCGATAAATTCAAAAATTCTTCACCAGGGACACAGCAATCACTCTCATATGATAGCACGTAGTTGTTTTACTCTCTCTCTATATATATATATACACTTTTTCCACAATTCTAGATTTATCCGTTCAAGAATACGTCCAGGATAAACGGACCTTTATTATGCACTCTATATTTTTATTCTTATTATTATTACTCTCAAGACACAACCTTGAAAGATTATTCAAACATATTTGGGGGTAAAGTTAATCTAGTTTCATGCATTTTAATTCTGAATCATCGGAGATTAGAGTCAGTTGTTGCTTTTATCGCTGATACGCAAGAAAAGTGACACAACGCCAAAAAATTCATTTTGGGTATTACCAATAGATCTCACTTAGGTGCATCTTTCAACAGGAAAAGTGCCATAAAAGTTTTTATTTGGAAGACCGTTAGATTAAGCTATGTGTCACTTTGCTACCACAGATGGGGTGTGAAGGGTGGGGAGAGATAAATTTACGACTGCACTCCACAATAGAACGAAGGGCTAACTACCTATGGACCTTATGCACGTGACGTGCATACCACAGAGCTGGCAATATTTTGATACGTTATTCTAGCCACTGTACCGCCAGAATGCCAGCTGAGGAGCTTTATCCTCGACCCAGGTTACGTGAATAAAGTTTCGAATGTTCTCGGATACAGAACAACATTTGAATTTATATTCAATGTATTAAGTATCTATTGCTGCAACAGTGAATTTTTTGCGATATTTTTAACAAACAAGCATTAATAACACATACTCCATAGAGCGCTATGCTAACATTCGAAAGTAAATACCGCTAGCTTACGAATTTTAGCCTTCACCTCAGCGTGCATAAAGTCCATTCTGGATACAGCGGTCCGCCCACGAATAAAAAATGCTACAGATTTCGGACGGAAATGTGTCGCAAAATACACATTTTTTCTCATAGGGTAGTATGGGTTATGGGATAGATAATTTCAGATTTGATTTTCTTTTTAAAACATTACGAAGTTGCTACAATTTTCGCTAACTTATATTTTTTATTAAAACAACTACAAATTTTAATTAATTTGATCACAAATATTTAATTTAACCCTTTTTTAAAAATAAAATTTCATTTAAGCACAACAAGGAATATGAAAAGTATTGCTCATAAATAAAGAAAAATGTGTAGAAATTACCAAAAATAATAAAAAGCATGCACAAAAGTTTGAAAAAAAATTCCGGTAATATTAAGAAAAGTGCGGGCTTGAAAAGCCTTTATTTTTAAGGGAACAAACACTTTTATGTTCACTTTTACAGCTGCAAGTAGAGGCTAAGTTCTGCAGTTTTCTGTTACAGTAAGCAAATACAAATCTTCCTTTGCCTATCTTTTGAAATGTAGTATTTTTGAATTGTGTCACTTTTCTTGCGGTGCAGTGAGCGATATTTTCAAACAAGGACTTAGTATGTTAAGCACCAAACAAATTATTATCTATAAAGCAAGAATTTATCTTAAACTCAGTTCAAAGAAAAAAAATGGACTTCATTCCCTTTAGCACTGAACGCCTCGATTATCAAATGACTTTAACCCTTAACTGCTGTTAGCGATCTCGCCTACCGCTGTTTTTTTTTTTTTTTTCATTTTCATAACTTAACTTTTAATTTTCAATTTAACTATAGATACTAGTGAGATTTTGTTTCGTTTGGAGCCCTAGTACTATTGCTAGAAACTTCTTAATAGGAGAATTTTAGATACAATAGTGCTGTACATAAAGTTTAGTACTGGAACAGTATCTTATGATTTAATAGAGCGTTTTATTCATCTTTCGATCAAGCGTTCTCAGAAACCACTCACAGTAGCTATGCGACAATTTCTGTCACAGCAAAAAATAAAGCTATAATATATAATTATTTGAGCTAAGAAATTTTCGTAATTTCCTTGCTGAATAGAATGACTTCCTTATGAACTATTACGATGTATAAAGTAATAAATAAACATGTCCATGTAACTTATTCATAAAATAACTGATCATAAATTTGCTCATTAACTCCCGAAAATATTTGCTTTTGATAAAAACCATGAAAGAGAAAATGAATATTTTATTAGATAGAAATATCAATATCGAGAAGAAAATTAAAAACTTCAGAATCCTTTTTCCAGCTATGCGCAAAATCTGTGTCAGTTTGGAGATAAAAGGGAAATGGGGAAAAAAGCTTTTATTTGCATTTTGCTTCAGGAAGACGAATTCGGGGTAATAAAACTGGATGACATTTCTTTTGTTCGATTTCTGAAAGCGAACTAAATGTGTACATGCAGATGAAAACTGAATTAAATAAATATATTGGAAAGAAGAAAGAGAAATTCGACGTTAATCACTTTCTCGATTTATCTGAAATAAAAATGGTGCTCAAACTTATAACTGTCTGAAACTGATTCCGGGAAAGGAATGCTGTTTTCGAATAAGCCTGTTGTGGGATTTTATTGACAAAATATTGATTCAAGTAAATGTTTTATATATTTCGTTTTTATATCTTTCTATTCATTTTATATATTTCGTTTTGAACTCATCTCTAGCGCAATACATTAAAAATATATTATGAGAATGACATCCTTATGAACTATTCCTATATTTTAATGTATATATATATTTAATGTATTTGCACTAGAGATGAGTTCGGATTCTTTTTTCGGAGTCCGATCCCTATGATTTGAAATCCGAACTTGAAAAATTTTGCGTCATCAGAGCCCAAGTCCGATACCGAAAGTACGCTGTAGAAAATTAATAACATTTTAAAATTGCTTCAAGATTGATTTTATCATTTAAAAATCTCTTCTTACATAGAAATAAGTATTCATCCTAAATACTCCTTCATGACATTATTTTGGGATTTTCATATCGCTGAAAAGCCGTTTAAAATAGCAAATTTGTTATCTGTACCCAACCAACGTCAGAAACCTGAAAAAATAATACTTCTTATTCTTTTATAAAACAATTGTACAACTATTGCCGAAAGACATAAGTTCTGTTTTTCAGTAATTCTGTAAAAATATTTCAAACAGAAAGCGAGGATAGACAAGGGATATCCTACGGCTTAGTTATGTTACCAACGTTGAAAATCCAAATGCTTGAAAATCAAATTGATATTTCTCTCTTATAATCCATTAATAACAATTCAATTTCCTTTCAAATTGATTTTTGAAAGATTGTAAAACACTTTAAAAAACTTAGACTATATTCTTGTTTTTACTCAAATAGCAAGTTTGTCTTTTCCTTTTTTTTGAATTTGTCAATAAATATATATTTTTTTTTTTTACTTTGAGCCCGAGCTCGAAGAACTGTGTAAAAATCGAGGGTTCGGGCTCATACGATCGGTAATGAGAACGTCTCATCTGTAATGTGCAGCGAAGGTAAACCGGCGCTTCGCAAACAGCTGACGTACAGTAGCATAATAAAAAATATTGATTTTATTGGCACTGTCACAGCGAATTTTGACGTAATAATATGTATGAGATAGAAGAAAGTTTTGGGATTGGCACATTGGCAGGGCTTAATTTGCGCCGAGCCCACCGGAGCTCATAAACACTGCGCTCCGGAACCCAGTGCAATAACGCTTCCGAAAATCGAATCCGAAGTTACCCTTTCCTTTCCCTCCTATCTCCAATCTTTTGCCTTCTTTTGTTATGAAAACACTTTTAAGTAACGTAACGTGTCGCTCACATAAGGATCTAAAAGTGATATAAATGTCTGACTGTATCTTGTATTTTTTTTTCTTTTTACTGTATAAATTGGATGAATTATGCACTCCAGATTCGACCGAGATAGCTCAGTTGGTTGAGCATGGCAGCTTCAGCCAAGAGATCCCAGGTTCGAATCCTGGCCCGGACATTTTTCGTCCAGTTGGAAAATTACAACTCATATGCATATGCTTTAACTTGCGTAAAAATTATCAATTGTCATAAAAATTGAATAAAATGTTACGATATACAGCACCAATTTACGTTTTTTAAAATACTCGTTGTGTCGTCTAATCTTTTTTCACAGAGAAATGTCTAAATTTTTTTCAAAGGGACACATAATTTTTTTAAATATATGATTCATTGTCTGCTGCGCGTTAAAATGACAAATATTATTGAAAATGGAATTGAATGTGAATGTGGATTAATCTTGCATCTGGTTAAGGGTAACCAGATTTTACACAAACACGACCAGATCCTCGGTTTGGGTCCCATCGTGTCTGACCTTAAACTGATGCCGGGAAGGAATGTTTTCGAAAAAAAAGTCTGGATGACCGAAATTTTATTGATTAAGTATTTATTGATTCAGATAAATGTTTTATGTCTTTCGTTTTTAGACAAGTTAATGGAGGTGAGGGTTTTTTTTTCTCTCTTTTCTTTTTTTAATTATTGATTATTATACGACCTAATAATTTCTCGTATTCAAGAAATTGGAAAATGCATTTAATAATATACTTTTATAAACTACTTAACAAAAGATAAGTATTACAAAACATTATCCAAAGATATTTAGAAATATACAACATGAGAATATTTAGAAGTTTAATGTGGTTTCATACATTTTGTTAAGAATCATAGGAGACTAGTGCCAATTGTTGCTCACATTTTCAACCTAGGATTTGGTTTCTTACAGCAGTGAATAAATTATTATCTATAGAGCAAGAATTCATCTCAAAATTAGTTTAAAAAAATGAATTTGATCCCTTTTAGTTCTGAGAGCCTCCAGTTATCAGATGGCTTTAAGAAATTACTGTAATTTCGTTGCGGAATAGAATGACTTGCTTATGAATTATTCCTATACATAAAGTAATAAATAAATTGTTCATAAAATAATTGTTCAGAAATTAATTTGTTCAGAAACTCCTGGCGATATTTGCTTTTGATAAATAACCATAAGAGAGAAAATGAATATTTTATTAAATAGAAAGATCAATATCCCAGAGAAGAAAATTAAATACTTCAAAATCATTTTCCAGCTGTGCGTAAAATCTTTGTTATTTTGGTTATAAAAGGAAATAGGAAAAAAAGATTTCAATTTTTATTTTGTTTCAGGATATTAGCGAATTCAAGATATTGGATGACATTCTTTTGTTCAATTCCTCAAAACGGACCGACTACGTACACGCAGTTGAATACTGACTTGAATAAATATATTAAAAAACTACTAAAGAAAAACCGACGTTTATTTTTATGACATTTATAACTGTCTAAAACTGATCCGTGAAGGAAATGTTTTAGAAATAAAGTCTGAAAGACGGAGATTTTATTGACAAAATATTGATTCAGATAAATGTTTTATGTCTTTCTTTTATATGTAGTTAATGGGGGTAAGGGTTTTTTTCTGCTTAGTTAGTTGTCTATTGTTATGACCTCATAGTGATGTAGAAATTAAAAAATGCATTTCATAAAATATTGTAACTAAACTATTGAAGTCATATTTAAATTTTTACAAATGTGATTGTAACATCGAATTTAAATGAAGTAAAAGTATTGTTACGAAATTTCCAATTTTCTGTGCAGTAAAAGTAGATTTGTAATAAAAAGACAGGTTCTCAGTTAATGAATGTGATTTATTTTTTAAATATTACTGAAACATAACGTACAAACTTCAACCCGTATCACAAAAAGCAAGAAAAGATTGCGATACAATCAGAAAATGACAAATATAGCTTGTCCTACTCCGTTCTCAAGTCGCTTAAGACTAATTGAATTCTTTGGAGCACTTAGTTATATAGCTTTTTCTTGATGATGACGTCAACTGATGAATTATGGGATTCCATATTGTTTAGGATAGTTCAGCTAATTTTCATTCTAGAGATTCAGTTTCGGGAAATTTCTAGATGAGAGTTTGGCGACCAAATGTTCACCAAAGTCGCGATATACGTCGCCAAGGTCTGCTAGCCAATAACTCAGCATATGGGCTTTTCCAATCATATGGAGCCTATCCTTTACATTGTTGGATTTTCCTTACATTGTTGTTTGAGGAATTTTGTAACAATATACTGTTCAGAGAAAACTAATGCCACAAAAATAGCTTAAAATAAACTAATAAATCTGGACTTTTATTTAAAAATTTGCATGTTATACCACAAAAGTCAGCCAGATGATTAATATCAGCGGGGAAATTTGAACAACTTTTTTGACAAGATAAATTGTATAAGGTCAGATCGGGAGAATTACAAACAACATGTGTTAGCATTTTACTTCAAAATAGTTATTATAGCGAGGCAGTTCTATATTATTACTACTTAAAAATGTATACAAATGCCATCAATGACCGAACTCCTTGCATGCACACCAAACTAGTGCAGCATTGAGAAATGAGCAACTCTTACTATTTATATGTAAAGAAAACCGCTAAAGAACCACTGAAGGTCTCCAAATGACTCGAAGGGTTTAATACATAATGAAAGGATAATTTGGTGAAATTAAATGAAAGAATTATATCCTACTTTAGACGAAAATCACATTGAAATGAATTGATATTTCGCTCATATTCGCTGTGTTTCTGGTTTTGTAGCTCGTGAAAAACGTGTAAATAATATTTAAATCATGAACCATTCTTAACATGCAAATTGCTTGCTTTAACAGTGACCTCGTTTTAGCTGTGGTCGTATTAAACTAGTTTGACTGTAATAACATATATATATATATATACAAAGGGCATTCCATAAAAACTTAGAGTTATTTTTTTACGTAGTGGCAACACCGCGAAATTAAAACATAAAACTGCAGGCGATTTTTTCAAACTGTTAACAGTACGTTTATAAATATTCTAAACGAAGCAGACGATTTTATTTTCCTAGTTTCGTGATTCTATAAAGAACTGTTTTTATTTGACCAACAAAAATGGAGGTGAGTGATTCAGAGTTAAAAAACGAAATGCGTTGTACCATAAAATTTTGCGATCATTTGGGCAAAACAGCTCCAGAAACAGTTAAGTTAATGAAAGAAGCTTACAAAGACAAAATGTTTTGGTGAGTCTACGATTTTTAGATGGCATGGAGATTTCAAACAAGAACGAAAAATCATGCGTCAAGCATAGATTATGTAGCACTTTCCAACGCTTCCAAAATAATTTTACAAATCATACCGTTTAATAAGCTAAAAGATACTTCTAAGTAAACAATTTGGAAAACGCATAACATATTTAAAAACATAATTTCAGGAATTTCCAACATATACAATATTCGGAAAAATATCCGAATACTTTTATTCAGCCCTGTATAGGATATATAGAATTGTATATATACTACATAGGATGCTAAATTTTAGTTCAGTTAGGAAACGTGTAGCACATTTTAAAATTCTCCGTCTGGAGTTTGTCAATAAACAGAAATGTGTTCGCGAACTTTTGTGCTGCCCTGTATAGGATCTACAGAATTTATACACACCACGTAATAGACAAAAAGCAAGTTAACATTAAAATCGCGTTCAGTAACTTAAAACGCACTTCCAGGAATTATTGTTAACAGACAGTAGATAATTCTTTTGCGTGTCCCTGTAAATGAACGATGACTGCTATACACACAATATTCCGTAGTAAGTCTCTTGTAATGCACCTTAGTGATCTATATAAATTTCAATGCGTTTAAAATAGTGAAACATTATTTAAATAAACCGCAGACGATTTTTCTCCATAGACGTAATGTAACGGAATTATTTTTACTGTCCCTGTAAAGTAACTATAAGTGCTATGCACACCCTGTTCCATATTAAGCTTCTTCTAATGCACCTTAGTGATATATATAAATTTCAATGCGTTTAAAATAGTGAAACATTATTTAAATAAACAGCAAATGATTTTTCCCCATAGACCGCAATGTAACGGAATTCTTTTGAGTGTCCCTGTAAAAAAACTATAAGTGCTACACACTTCCGTTGAAATAGGGAACATGCTATAGATAACGATAATAACATATAAAAATTGCAGAGCAATCCGAGCATATTTACGGGAGTTAGAGCACGGACAGACGGCAGACGGCAGACGGCCAGACGGCAGACGGCCAGACGGCAGACGGCCAGATGGCCAGACAAACCGAAGTCATAAGCACTTTTCAACTAGGTTGGAAAGTGCTAAAAAGAACGTTTGTCTGGAGAACTGGCTCCTAAACCTGGCCGACCAGAAAGTCAGGTGAATGATGGAAATATTAATACTGTGTGGGCAATCTTGCAAGAAAATCAGCGAATGATATGTGAGGAGATGGCGGCATCAACTAACATTTCGAAAATGTCGGTATTTCGCATTCTACGCAACAATTTACAGCTTCCCCATGTTTGTTCCAGATGGGTCCCTCATCACCTTACTAAAGAACAATTGCAAACAAGAATTCACCACTGTTGTGAGTGGAAACAGATGCTTCAAAATGATCCGAATTTCCTAAAGACTGTAATAACAGGTGATGAAACTTGGGTGCATCATTTTGATCCCTTTACCAAGTACGCAACAAGTGCATGGAAACACACTGATTCTTCGCCTCCGAAAAAAATCCAATAAACCAAATCTGCTGGAAAGGGCATGATGATTATTTTCTTTGATCATAAAGGTGTAATCTATCAGCATGTTGTGCCTCCAAAAACTGCTGTGAATGGTGAATATCATGTTTCAGTTTTGAAAATTTTGTGAGAGCACATATCGATAAAGCGTTATGAATTGGTAAAGAATTGGACATTACATCACGATAATGCTCGCCCGCATGTGGCTATTTCTGTTCAGCAATAGCTTATTAAATGCAATATTAAAATCATGCTACATTCCCCCCCCCCCCTTACAGTCAAGATCTCGCACCATATAATTTATGGCTGTTTCCGACGTTGAAGGAGAAACTCCGTGGCAGAAAATTTAATACAGATTCTGAAGTTATTTCAGCCGTAGAAGGTTCTTTGAAACATCTTCCAGAAAAGGCTTCTCTACTTGTTTTGAAAAGTGGGTTGAACGGGACCGTTTCATATTTTCTGAGGGAAGATATTTTGTAAAAGAATTATGTATTTTTTGCTGTAAATATATTTCTTGATTTTTTTATGATTTTACTCTCAGTTTTTATGGAACGCCCTTTGTATATATAAGTTAAACATTTTTTATATCAAAGTATAATTTAGAGATTAATTTATAACTTTCCGTCTTTAGTGAATAGGCCTAAGCAAGTCAACGAGTTCATTTATACACAGGGTATCTATCCCCTTTTATAGTTTTCTAAGAGCTAATTCTCAAATCGTTAGTTTCAGAGCTATGGTTTTAATTTCAAAATTGTTTCGAATGCTGTTCTCCATCATATGAAAAGCAATTTATGTCAATACAGTCATTTTTTTAAGTTAAAAATTTCTAATTTTTATACAGTCCCTGCATCATATAAGCTATATTTAGAAAAAACTTGATCTATGTTCTAAAAAGTGAAACAGTAACCATTCTATTCTTCTACGATCAAAACTTACAGAGTTATATGATAATTTGAATGTTTTTAAATTTTCAGCGTTTTCTGGCACTAAAAACAAAAAAAAAGCGTTTTTAGTGAAAGAAAACGCCGACAATTAAAATAATTCAATGTATCCTAAATCGATATGTATTGGTCGCAAAATAGAATTTTTACTGTTTCATATGGAGAAAATTTTTGAAGAACAATATTTTAAAAAAAAATTGCAATTGGAACTATACCTCTAAAACTAACGGTTTAGAAATTAACTATTAGATAATTAAACTCAGGATCACCCTGTATATATATATATATATATATATATATATACAATTAACTATCATTAAATCATCTTCGCTTAAGGGGCTACTTCACTCAGACGAAAACACCCGCTCGCTAATGGTAATCCTATGGAGGAAATTTTTGAAGATATCTCGTTCGCATTTCAATATTTTTAGATGATTTTTTTTTGCATTGGATAGCTGAGGTCAATCTCTATGCACGCTCCTTTCTACTTTTTCGATTTTTGTTGCAGTTTTTTTTATTGAGGATACTTTCACTTTCAAAACCGGTTTCGAAAGTGAAAGTATCTTAATAAAAAAAACTAGTAATCAAAATCGAAAAAGTAGAAAGGAGCGTGCATAGAGATTGACCTCAGCTATCCAATACAAAAAAAAATCATTTAAAAATATTGAAATGCGAACGAGATATCTTCAAAAATTTCCTCCATAGGATTAACATTAGCGAGCGGGTGTTTTCGTCTGAGTGAAGTAGACCCTTAAGACGTATCTCCGGTTAAGGAAGATCATTTCTTTTTCCCATCATTTCCTATTTGCAATTAATGTTAAAGACGTCACTTAAAGCGTACTACTCGTCGGATGATGCAGATATTTTTCCCTACACTGACCAAGCAGAGTCGAAACTGCTCTCGTACATTATTTTTTCAAAAGAAACTTTCATGTAACTTTGGTTATTGAGAGATCAATATATTGTCGATAACAATAATGAAGAGAAAGGAAAGTTTCTACCACCAAACACATGAAATGTTCAGAAATGGCTAATGGCTGCTTGCAGATATCGTCAATCAAACTGTAATGTAACATAGAGAAGTTTCAAGTGTGTCTCAAAACGTGAAAATGATGTGGTAAAAAAATCATTTGCTCAAGTAACGCAAAAAGAGAGAGAGAGAGATTAGTTTAACTAAAGTTAAAATATGTAAATATGGCAATTTCTTAGCATATCTTGTATGTCGTGAGCTATTTATTATTTTGTATTGTCCCTAACTTGTTTTTTAATCACTAAATTAAATAAAAAGTTGTTTATTTTAGCATTAACTTTGTAACTTATTTTATTTCTGTCGAAAACTGAATTCAGTTTATACGACGAAAGGGATAATGTTTACACCATTCAAATGACTACATCGTTTAATGTGGACTTCAGTTAGTAAGGGCAAAAAAATACCTAATTTGGAAGTCCGCACTAATGGAAGCGTTCACTGTATATACCTTACATTTCGACGTACAATGTTGGCACACTTTTTAAACAAAAAAAATTGGTCAAATGCAATAAGTGCGCGTTATACGCCAGATATAAAAATAAAAGCTTAAAAATTAAGCATAACAATTGATATTTCTATATTAATGAACAACAGAAGACGGTGGGCGTGACTAAAATGAACGATAATACGATTCTAAACGTTATGTGGAATTAGAGCAGATACACTGAAAAATAATTGTTGATTTTACGGTATAATACTAGTAACCCTGGTGACAGTATTATCAACATTTTTAAATTAAAATCAAAAAATTTTTTTCGTGCAGTGTAGGTTTGGCAGTAGCGTATATCCTCCTTTTTCATTTCTAGTTTTTAATTATATTTATTTTGTTTTCATGCTATATATCTCATGAGGATTTCTTTGCCAAAATGCGCTTGCGTGTAATACGGCGAATATACTTAAAAATATAAAAATACAGCCTCAAATAAGTGAGTGCGCGTTATACGGCGGAATATACGGTATAGATAATCCTTTTTTATAACCAGACCTTAAAAAATGCTACTCTCCTGTAATTGTGTATAAAAATGAAAATTGCAAAAATTTTGAAGTAAGGAACATCCAAAAAAAAAAAAATCCGAATAAATATTTCAAGTAGAAACACGCAATCATTCAATTATGGAACGGTATTGCGTCTATTGTGTTTCACAAAAACATTTCTTTTTCGTGCTTTGTTTAAATCAATTTCAAGCAAAGAAATGGACTAGAAAAATTCAATTTTCATCGCCATTTGATTTTCTTTAAGTTAAATACAAAGAAAAATGACTGAATATTCAAATTGTACATTTTCTTTTTCTCTTTTTTATTTCAAGTGGTCGTAGCATTTTCTGCTATTTTTTAGAAACGTGGAATAGTTAAATGATTTTGATGTAATAATGTTTTTCGTTTTTCTTTTAAATATTTTTTAAATGAGTTTTAAAACAATTCAAATCAAACTTTTCCATCGCCATTTTTATTTTTATTTTCTTCTCAGCTCAAAAGAGTGGAAAATTTTTGAATGTTAAATAATATATAATTAATTTTAGAAAATCATTACAAAATATTTCCATGACGATTAAAAATGAATAAAGATGGAACGGGAAGAATTTACACTGAAACATGTGGGCATAGTATTCCTGTTTCAATCTTTAGGGATGCATATGATACCATAAGCACACTGCTGTATTCATAAAAAAGCCATAGGGTATACGCTATACGCAGAGGGTTATTACGTTGCCGGCAAAAGTTATTAAACTAGAACAGGGGTGGCCAACTTTTTCTCGCGGCGGGCGAATTTTTAAAAGCAAAGTTGTTTGTCGGACCGCAGATATTTTTTTACTAGTTTTGGCACATCCCAGACAGTTTTCGCAGCTGATGGGTTAAAAAAAACATCCAGTGAAAATACGTATAAAAATATGACTTTAGATAGATATAACTGTAAAATTCAAGCCAGGCGTTCATTTAAGATTTCCGACTATAAGAAGTTTACTAAAATTTCGTTTAAAATTACGACGGATTGTTATCGAGTACCCAGCATTACTGCTCAGCGAAAGGTGTGCAAGAAATCAAAGCATGTTTCCTTGATTGCAGCTTTTTGGCTGAGAGCAATCTCAGGTAGGGAGTTACAAATAAAATTGCCGCGTCACTACAGAATTGATTATTTAAGACATTGGTAGGCAAATTTACAAATTTCATCTTTCAATTTCAGTTTGTATGACATTGGTTAGTTCCATTCATATGACATCCAACCCAAAAACGTTAAACAATAAGATATTCTACTGATTGTGATTAAACGACGGTGGGCCGCGGGTTGGCCACTCCTGCACTAAAGAGTACACACTATAGCTTTACTTGACAAACAGAGGAGCTTCTTTAAAAAATCCAGAGTATATACGGCGTATACCGTAGTATATATTCTACTAAAACTCTGCATAAGTAACTTCCTCCTTTCTTTCTGCCAATGCTCCACCAATGTAACGAGGAGATAACGAATGTAAGCATTCGCGCTTGTTACTTTCTCTTAAACATGAATTTATGTGGCGAAAATGACATCACGAATAAATCGAGAATCGCATCGTTCACATAAGGCTGATGCATTGTATGTTTTTTTGGCGTTGTTAGACGTTGTTCCGCGCTGACTGGCACGTGCAGTGAGCTGGGCAGAAATTTCTGGTTTTCAAGAGATACTTTGTTGTAAATTTTATATGTTTTGCTTTGAAAATATGTTTTTTGATGCCCCACTAAAAAAAAATCTGAAGATTTTCTTTAAAAAATATCTGTAGAAAATCTGTAGGTACTTGGCCCACTTTTTTTCAAATCTTCAAAATATCTGCTAAATGTCTTAAAAATTTCTGCAGATTTTTTAAAGGTAAATTTAAATCTGCAGAATTTCTGAAGAAAGTGGCACTTTCTTAAGATAATCTTCAGATTAGTTTTAGTGGGGACTCTTCGAAGAATAATAAAAAGATTGCAACTCATCACATAGTCTTTGAAAAAAAAAAGCCAAAAGAAATAATTTATGATTTTTTTTTCGCGTTTATTCGATGTTATTCGTACTTGAGGAGAGATGGGTAAATTGTCTCCAGTACGATAGGTTATAAAATTTGTTTTTGAGCCATTATAATTGTGTTGTTTATAGTGTAAGTTCATTTTGTGTAAATTAATTCTATTAGGCATTGTTTCTCAAATCAATCTAAATTTGTAAGTAGGGAAACTCAGCAATTTAATAGAGAAAATATACTATACTAACCAAACTTTAGATTACTAGTACACTTTAGATTTTATGTTGTTATGAAGCAATAGGAAAAGAATTTCTGCATCCTTATACTTTTATAGTCATGAAAAATTACTATTATTTATTTTTAATTTATAATTTCAGCAATTATATGATCTATATATTTTAAATATTTATAAATGCAGGAAGCTACTTTGGAATGCAAAAAACAATATATGATCAAAGATAGTTCTAGTTCAGAACTTGGTTTTCTTTCCCAATGCATACATTTTTTCTTCTTCTTCTTCTTTATAAACATTACTACTGATTGTATGTTTCAGGAAGTGATGAGGGAATCTCAAAGTCACTTGCTGAACAGCAGACGGTATCTTAGAGAGCTTGGTGTATCTCAGTCCCTAGATAGCGACTGTGGTACATTACTACACATACAGCATCTGATGCTGGGGGAAGATGAAAAACTCAGGCATGCTCCCATCATAGTCTGCGGTAAAGACGGCTGTGGAAAATCTACCCTTTTAGCACAAGTAAGTGATACATGCATATTTTTTCAACTTTTGAACAAAAAGATATTGAAAATTTTTGACTTCCAGCTTTTGTTTTTTCAGAAAAGGGATTCAGACTCAGTTTAGTCTTATACGCTCATTCTGTTAAAATGTAGACAGCTTTTAAGCTTCAGAGATCAGAGAGATCCCAATATTTCAAATAAATTAAGTAGTTTTTACAACTCTGAAATTTTATAGAAATTTTATAGAAAAATCTTATAGAAATTGTTACTTGTTCAAACCATGTTCAACTCAATATATATAGAACTACTTTGAAAGAATCTTAGCCGTATTAGTGACATAAGTTGGAATTTGAAATTAATAAGTTTATAAGCTGATAACTGTAACGATCCTTCTGGATCACTAGTGATCTAACGTGCTATAGTCATATAACGTGTCATATAGTCATAACGTGCTATAGAAGAAAACCTGAATAAGATAAAAATAGCTTTTATTGAAACCTGAATAATTGGTTGCTGTTTGGGTTTAAGTTATTTTAACCTACTAACAGCAAAATTCTCTAGAATAAAAATCCTATTGGTTCTTGAAAAATAGTTTTTACTGTCCTACACAAACTTTCATTTGTTTAAGGAATCAGCCACAGTTCACTTATTTAATTACTAAGTCAGCAAATCTTGTCAAATCTAAGTCAGTTTTACAAGTATCAATTCACAATCTAACTTAATTTTCTTACATTTAACAGAAACTACTTTAATCTAATACTAAGATATCAGTGATCTCAGTCAACCTTTAATCAAAAGTTCAAACTAATCTCATCTTATCAATATTCAGTACTATTGCTCAATATACTAAATATGCAGAATGCATCTGGAGACGCCAAAAACACCTTACCATAGCCAGCATGTGATTCTTATACTGAAAATCAACAAATAACGCCTTTACAACATTTGCATCGATACAGACAGTTAAATCCGTACAGACAGAAGTATTCACACGTGGAAAATTATAGAAATTTAGAAAAAATAATAACTCAAAAATGTGTTAAATAACCTCAAAATTAATAAACAATCATTCACGGCACTTCAAAGTTAGTTTCCACAAAGATGTGTCATTTACCAAAATTTTGCAAGTACACCATTGAAAACCATTTTGACTTCGCAAATCAGTTCTCAATAAGAAGATTGTATTTATATATCAGAATGATGTAGCAATGTTGAATTCCTTTATATGCTGAAGTGTCACTGAAGTAGAGATAGACAATACTTATGGAAATTTCGTGTGGAGTAGTTGGTCTCATTCCTGTGCATGTTTTGGCGCTATCAGTTGATATGTGTAGCTGTATGCCATATTGTTACCAGCTGATTGCAACTTCCCTGTTAGTACAATGGGAGAGGGAAATTTTCTAGGACTAGAATATCACAGCATCACAGACATAAGTGGAAAAATCTCCACCAGCACCCTTCCTTCCTCCGTAAAGGAAATGTCTAAATTCCACACTGCATGATAAAAAAATGTTTTTTGAAAATTTTACTCACACTTTCTATTACAACACGCCTGATTTGACTAGCATCCGCAGTAAGCAAATTTACTATATGAAATAAATCTTTTGACGAAATTTTATTTTTTGTGCGATTTCTTTCCTTTACATTTTTTTATTTCCGTCTAAGACGATATTTATATTTAAAAAATATCCGAATGTATAAATTTTACACAAGCTCGAAACATATTTCGCTTTCTATTGCTTGTATATAACTGCATTTTAAATTAATACCGTTATATTTTTTTTCATTTACTTTTCTATTATTTTAATTATTGTTTTATAACTATAAATATATATAATCATTCAGGACATGCGATAGCTTTATAGATAAAAAATTTACTTGCCATTTATGGGTTTCACTTAAAGCAATTTTTTCTTCTATTTTCTCGCCTTGTGATTCATTCAGGTAGAAAAAATTGCAATTCTTTCTGCCTGAGAAAGTGAAAAATCGCTCAGGACAAATGAAATAAATAGTACCTTATGTTTTTTGCTACATTAACCAAGAAATACATTCAATTTGGGATATTGAAAATTGATATACTTTCTGTGTTTTGACTGGCACTTTTACTCGCAAAGCGATTAGCAGCAATTCGATTAGCAGATTTTGACAACGTGCCCCTTTTCTGCATGTAACATTACTCATATACTATTATACTTGTCATTAAATCCTATTTACCTACACGTAATACATTTATTATTCAAATATAAATGTTTTGAGTATATTTTTGTGACCTAATATTCAATAGATTACGCGAAAGTAAAACACATAGCTGGAAAAATAGCTCAAAATGAATTAGTACATATCCTAAGATGGAAGTGCATAGAATCGGGAAACAAATTCCTTTCAGATATGTTTTCGTCTTAGTAGATAAACCGTCCCTTTAAATTGCATTGTCTTCTATTCTTTGGGTCCATAATATTTTCAATAAAAAAAAAATATTGCCTTTTACATAGGTTTCGTTTTTATCTTTTTTTTGTTTTGTTTTACTGTAAAATTCTTATACGAGGTTCACACTCAAATTTTTGAGATATGACTAAATGGTAAAAGTTAAACTACCTACTCTTAGGAGGGTTAAGAGTAGTTCCCTCCAAGATCAATGCACTTTTGTAGGCGACTGTTCCAAAGATAAAAGCTTCAAGTCATCCATTTCTTGGAATAAATGAAAAATACGCATTTTAAACTTCAGTAATCTCATCTTCGGAATTAAAATGACGCCCAAGTAAGTTTTTTTAGATTCAGAAATTGACAAAAGTCACACATAGAAATATCTTGAGAATAGCGTGGATGTTCTATCACTAACAGATACGTTGAGATATGTCTAAATGGTAAAAGTTAAACTTACCGACTCTTAGGAAAGTTCAGAGTAGTTCTCTCCAAGATCAATGCACTTTTGTGAACGAATTGTCCAACGATAAAAGCCTCAAGTCATCCATTTCTTGGAATAAAGGAAAAATATACATTTATAACTTCGGTAATCTCATATTCGGAATTAAAATGACACCCACGTAAGTATTTTTAGATTCCAAAAGGGACAAAAATCCCACATAGCAATATCTTCAGAATAGCATAGATGTTCTATCACTTTGATGATTTTTTGTTCAAGAAATTTAACTGTAATCTTTTCAAAATGAGAAGATGCACTGTCAAAGTGAAGCATGAGTCCCTTTACATTCACCTCTTGAACAATTTTTGGAAGATTATTAGTGTTGTGCCAGCTAGCTGCTACTGTCTTCTGTCCCTCTAGCTTTATGGCTTTGACCAGCCCTGTACTTCTGAAGAACACGGAATAAATTATATTTTTTCATTGCTCGTTGTCTTTTCACCATTGTTAGTTTGGGGCCACCTTCAAAGACACATTCTTTACTTTCTTGAGGTTTTGGAACCTCAAAAAAGGTATGTACGTCTCATCACCAATTGTTTTTTTTTTTAGAAATAATGCCGTGCCACCATCAAGTAATTTTAGGGTTTCTTTATTGATTCAGACACGCTCCGCTTTTTGGTGTCTGTTACATTATGGGGAACCCAATGACAAGAATTTTTTTTCCATATGCAGTTCTTCATGAATAATTTTATGCATAGCTGCGGACACAATGTTAAGTTCCTTCTGTATCATTTGGTATTTTCCCCCCGGTATTGCATTACAACTCAAAATCATAAGCTGGATTTTACCGGGGTGGTCATCCCCCTGTATCATTTGGTAGGTACAGGGATTATCACCGATTAAAATTTTTCGTATGGCCGACACATTTTCTGAGACTACAGCTGACAAAGGTCTTCATGTGTGTTTTTCATCTAGATGAGAATTTCGTCTTCTTTTAAATTCTGTAAAGTAATCTGAATACAGTGGCACAAGTTGGAGCTTCATTTCCATATGCTAATTGTAGGTGTTGAAGGCATTCTTCTTGATTTAGCCCTACTTTAAAATCATAGCTCGAAAGTGCTCTCGTGTTAACCCCATTGTCTTCCATTTCTCTTCTTTCAAATTATTTTTCTACGATTACTACTATTCTATTTATCAAATTTTAAGAACATTTATAAATATAATTACAATTGTTGAATTATTAAATTGCAATTGTTGCCGCAAATTATTGCCTGCGGACATAAAAGAGTTCAAATTGAAATATCCGACCAATATATATCGCGCATATTTTTTGCCCTGTCTCAGAAATTTCAGTGTTACCCTTGTATATTTTAGAATTTTTTAATTATTTACGAATTTATGTGAATCTCCCGGTCGTTATTGACCGTGATTCTATGTTTCACTTATTGGATACTTAACTGTTTCAACCACAACTTATGATATTTTTCCGTGATATATTTCAGAGTAAAATGTTTATCGATAATACAATCATCCATTTTATAATTTTAGTCTAATTTCAGGTAATAACTTACTGTACAGAGTGGCTTGGAGGTGAAGTGATCCGAATCGTCAGACATGTTGGACAAAGTCCATGCTCAACATACACATCTGAACTCCTTCGAAACTTATGCCTGCACATAAGCTTAGCATTTGACTTCCAACCTAAGCATCACAGCTATGAACTCGGAGAGTTAAGCATTTGGTTTCAAGTAAGAAATAAAATTACCAGTTTTTTTTTCTATTTATCAATTTTTAAGAACATTTATAAATATAACAATGGCTGTTTGAACCTAGAGATAGCGTTGAACATTCACTTGTAAAATTCGAAACTTTTCTATGAGGTAATTGATTCGATTTTAATGCATATATTGTGCATTATAAATTTAAACCTCATTAAACTTATAAATGTTATTCATTTATATGATTATATGAAAATGATACACCATAATGTTAATTCATCAAAACGTAAAATAATGTATTACAAACATTTTTCTTAGAAATTCTAATATAACAAAGAACACAGTCAAATAAATATTCATGGCTTACATGGCTTTTGAAACATTTTTGCCCTTCTTTTTTTTCTCAGATATTACTCTTTAGATAGCAGTACATTTCCCCAAACATCAACTCTTAATCCTACACTGTGCAGTGATATGAAGTAATTGATATTTAACCTTTAATAAGTAAATTCAGTTCCAAGCTACTACTATATTTAAATTAAAATATTCACGTTATGTAATCACAGAAGTCTGCTATTAAATAAAGCAAAAAACTACATTAAAATTTGTGGTATCTGACCCTAAATATAAGTATAAAAAAGCATACTTTCAAAAAAAAAATCGTGCTGCGTAGGGTTAACCAGTGATGGGATTCAAATGACTTAACGACCGGTTTTTTACTCTTTCAAATATAAACAAAAAAGGTAAATGGTTAGAATTTACTTAGATTACGCATCACTTTCAACATCTTAAGAACATTGCTGTAAAATTTGTTTATTATTTAGTAGCATATTTATGTTATTTCTACAGCATTAATATTTCTATATAAATATAGAATATAGTGGTTGCGAAGAACTTGATTTATTTATTAAAAGTTAAATAAAAAGTGTTGCCAATTGGATACACTATGTATTGTAGGGTTAATATTTCTATATAAATATAGTGGTTGCGAAGAACTTGATTTATTTATTAAAAGTTAAATAAAAAGTGTTGCCAATTGGATACACTATGTATTGTAGGGTTAACCGACAACAAGTGTTCGCAACTGTTCCTGCATCAAATAAAGCGAATATATATCCTAAAAACAAACTGGTGTTACCTTAAAACCTGGTGTAAGAAACATAATGTTGCGAAAACGCAACGTCAGTCTTTAATGGGTTAAAGTCGTTTATTTAAAATGTCGAAAATGTGTTTTTTTAAGTTGTGCACAAAATTTCTCTTCAGCCATTTAATATTTTTACATGCAATCTTCACGAATTTATAGAATATACAAAGTGCATACAGCTTCAGTGCAAATTTTTAATAGAATTTTTTGCCTTATTTATTCGCAGAAAAATATTACAAATTCTGCTGTCAAAGAAGACGATAGCAAATTCCGTTATTTAAATATTAAGGGTGTATTCAAATCCAAACTGCTTATTTTGAGACACATTTTTAAATTCATTTTTGCTCTAAAATGCATCCAATTGGCAGGTTTTCTTATTCAGAAACTTTATAATGTCCGTATTGTCTCGATTTTTTGATAAAGGCAGAATATATTTCAAAAAATGCTGTCAAAGTAGACATTTTGAACCGAATTTCCCGAAGCGATAGCGCTGGAAACAAAAAAAAAAAATTCGTACTGTAAAAATAATTATTTGTAAATCAATTTCTAATTAATTGAAACGAAAAATAAAAACATAGGTCCCTTATAAATCTCTTCATAAATCCCGCCACCAAATTCCATGTTTTTACTTTAAAAATGAGTTTGAAAATATGTCTCAAAATTTTGAGTTGTTGAGCGTGGAAAAATATTTTTTTTTTAATACCGCCTTAAATAAAAAAATTCTAATCCGAAAAAGTGGTACCAGACTCCTCGTAAATTCTAAGGATGGTACGCACCTTCATTATATATCTATCTTAAGATTGAACACAAACATGGGTATATTTTAGCAAAATTATATTTTGAAAATAAGGTTGAAAGTTCTGCTCGGAGTTTATGTATGCTTACATATATATATATATTTGTATGTAAAACAGTAAACAAATTTAAGTTCAGTCTTAAGATATAGGTATCATTTATAACGTCTAAAAACATAAAATAGTTGCAAAATAACTTGCGTGAAATTCTAAAAACCTTATTTACGATAAATCACTTTAAAATACATTTTATTGAAATTTGAACTGTCCAATATTCCAGTATACCTGTACTGGATTATGTTTGAGTTTATAATAAATTTATACTTTACGAAACATGTTTTTTTTTTTTTTTTTAGATTTTATGATTTATATGATTTACAGATTCACATGTAATATTGTTGTCCGGCAACTTTCTATGAATAGAGTAGAAGCTCCGCCATCACCTGTGAACATTCTTTGCTTAGATAGGTTTTCCAGGTTCATGCATAAGTACAAATTTCACAATGTATGGATTTAATATAAAATTTGCATAAATAAAATAAAATATGATTAAATATATGATACAGATGCATAATATTTTCTGTCAAAAGCTTCCAGACATTTTAGACAAGAAAAATTACATTGGTGAAACTAAGGATTCAGACATGCATTACATATAAAATGGTAAAGAATTGTTGTTGTATAAACCAATGTCTAACCTTGATATCGCAATATAAAAGTAGGGTAGCAGAGTCAGGTCCTAAGAAAAACTCAGCTGAGTATTTGCGCTCTGAGAGCCATAAATGGGCATGGCAGTGGCCTTTTAATCATTGTGTTTTTGTCATAACAAACGTAATTGTACGATTTTTTTTATATGGTTTGTTTTAAAATGCGTAGAAAATATTGCTCTTTCATATAGATATATCTTAAAAATTCGAATTTTTAAAATATTTAAGAGTATTATACCTCCTTAAGTAGCTTCATGTGCAAGAGCTTCTTTGTGCGACATACTGCAGAGCCTATAGAAATACCGATCTCACCCAATAAATATCACTTGAAAATGTTTTTCGAAAATTCAAAAATACAATTTCAACCAGAAAAATATATACAATTTAGGCTCTAAATACAAAGTAAATCAAATCTTGTCATATAATTAATCCGGTTCCAGTTGTATTTTAAGTTTATTTAAATTGATTTTTTTTTTCATTTTATTTTTAAAATCTTCATGTATTACTTGTATTTAGTCAACAACATTTCTTTTCCAAAAAAAGACAAAAATAAACTGACAGGTTAATAACAAATCTGGAAATGCCCCACGTTGGGAACCACTGCTTTAGACACTGTATCCGATATTTGAAAATATAAAGAAGTGTTGCATCACATTTTTCACAAAAAAAATATTTTATTTTACTTTTAATGAGTTAATCTAACATACTTTAAAGCTAAAATACCAAGATTAAAATTAATTTTGAAGATACGGGACATTATTTTTTAATATTTCATGCTTTTATATGTAATAAATTAAATAACAACATTTTTTAATAATTAATAATTACGTATTAAGTTTTCTTAAAAGAGTTTAGTACCACCAGTTAACATTTTATGCTATCAAAAAGAAAATAAATCTAAACATTTTATGACAAAAGTTTTGATTTCATTTTACTGAAATTTAATTTTTGTTACATAATATGTTTTTCCGCTCATGTCTTCATTTAACAAATTATTTTTTTCTGCAGTCTTAATTATCATTTATAATACGGGTGATTCAAAATGCTGGACTCAATTTTACGCTGTTTTTGTTTAACTATTCATTGTGTGTGAATGATACAAATTATATTTCATTACCCTCACATTGAAGTTCATAGATATTCAATGTGTCCCTCGCCAACTGCACCGATAACATCTAGACGGTAGCGGAATTCATTCAACACTTGATCAAGAATGTTTTGCGTCAGGTGATCCCCCGCAGCTACTATAAGGCTTTTAGGTAATGCTACATTGTTGCTAGAGATGTTTCATGAACTCTTTTAATTAAAAAAAAATACGATTTTACTGAACTCATGAATTTAAACGATCTTGTGTTACATAGTGGCTATCTTGTACACAATTGAAGTTGCTATACTCAAGGCCAGATAGGAGAGAACTCTAGCGGTAGCTTTCGAAACTTTACTACCTCCTCTTTCAAATGATACGTAGGTCATTCACATACAATGAATGATAAGGGAGGGGGAGGGGTGAAGTAACAACTTAAAATTGAATCCATCTTTTTTAATCTCCCTGAATTCTCTGAAATGAACTTTTAACTCTTACAGTAATGTCAATATTTTCCACAGGACTTGTTAAAGTTAGTTGAAGCCACACCGACAGATTTGGTCATCGTCCTTGATGATCTTCATGAACTGCGCTCACCTGCCATCAACCAAGCCGCTATACTAGGATGGTTGCCATGGAATTTACCGCCCAATGTTCACGTAGTATGTTCCATCAGCGAAGATGCAGAAGCTGTGATACGCCTCCTGCGTTCTAGGGGATCATCGAGTGATAATTTTGTGAACATTCCTCCGCTGGGTTCTTCTTCTGCCATCAGTATGCTGCAGTCCAATCTTAGAGACCATAAGCATGCTATCACGGCAAATCAACTGCAATGCATCAAAGAAAAACTGGCATCATCTTCCCCTTGTTCGCTGTATATCAAGCTCTTATCTAGAGTTGTGGAGAAGTGGAACTCGTGGTTCGAAGTAACAGTAAATTCTATACCTGGAACACTTGAAGAAGTTGTCGATTTTATTCTTTCAGATCTAAAAGAAAAGTAAGATAAATTCTTGAAAGTGATATAAATGCAATTGCAGGGTTCCCAACAAAACCAACGCTTGCCTAATATTTAATTTTTTTTTTTCAAAAAAGAGTAAAAGACGTTTGTAGACGAGAGGGGCAATCAAAACATTCTAGCTCCATAAGGCTTTTTTGTTCCTTTCTTTTTCTTTTTTTGTTTAGTTACATGGTTTTACAACATTGCCAGCATCATTCAGAATAACCATCTCCGTCGTTAGTTCATTTTCATGATTTTTTCGGCAATTGTTGTTTTTGTTGGGAGACCAATAATTAAATTTTCTTTTTAAAATAACGTTTTAACTATCCCAAAGTGATGACTCACTCTGGTACACAATAAAATTACACAACCACGCAAAATTATAAAAATACACTAAAACACAATAAAATTGTAAAACTGCTTTAGACGAGAACACGTATTGTTTCGCAGTGGTTGAATGTGTATTGGACTGAAAATAAGGATTGATTTGTTTTGAAGCACACCGCGTGTACTGCACTTTTATAGTATACATAGATTTTTTTTTATGTTATTCATTTTCAGTATCTTCAACAATCAATACAATATATGTATTTTATCACGCAACCCTAAATATTTGCACTCCTAGTACGAACAACAAGCGAACTACAATGGCATCAACGCATTGCAGACGTTAAAGAAGTTAATGTCGAACGAATCAGACAATTTTTTGACACTGTGTTACGGTATAGAAAATCAATTTGCATACTTGTGTGTGTAAAGCGGCAAAAATATTTTTATGCTAGTGTGGAGATCTTAGAGTAGTATATATGTAAGAAGAGGTTGGTATCGATTACTTACAGGACCAATTACTCGAATGTCACGAAATCCAATAAATTATCGATTTCGAGGTATGTAGTAACTGAATTTAAAGAGAAGGTGCTAACCAGTATTGCCAATTTATCGGATTTTTTATTTAATAACTACCACTATTTCGATATAGTAATATTTCTTTTATTTAATATGTCATTAAGTAAGGCTAATATTACAATTCGGAAATTGTGAGTATTTCTGAATTAAAAATACCGCAGAGTTGGCAACACTGGTGATATCATTGTATAGCTTGTTACAATTCCTCCATCTACTTTGGAGGAAATGTTCTAGAATCTCGTCCGTCTTACCAAAATTTATAAGAATATGTTACAAACACACTTTTCACTTACAGTAGATTCCGGTAGATACACATCGGCTGCAGCATGATATTTCCAGATAAAGGGTTTGCCCCAATTTTCAGATGTAAATCTCATGACATTTTGTCCCAGTTAAACGGCTCATTTATTTGGACTACTATCTACTGTATCTACTGTATTTTGAATACTGTATTGTAAATCTAAAGTATTTTGTAAAGCGTGTTTCACTAAATGCTTTCTTCTACGTTTTGTTTTTTTTAGGGATTGCGTTATAAAAGGCATATACTGCATTTGCTAATAATTAAAAGTTTAAATGCTATTTTACCGAATGCTGGAAATCTATGTTATAAAATAAAAACAAGACCGTGAATAATGCGGACGTCATATCTACGATGGCAACGATCTAAACAATCCATTTTCTTTTTCTTTTCAAATTTAATTACTTCAAAACATAGAATAAATTAAAAAATTTACACCGTCGAATAAGGGGGGGGGGTGTACATTCAAATTCAATAAGCTTGAAAATTGCATCTCAATTTACTGATTTTTTGCAGCTTTTAAAATAATTATCAAAAGTCCATACCTACCGCGTACTGCTCTATTATATAAGATTAATCCATTTGCGCTTAAAACAATATAAATAGTTCAGTGTTTGTTTCCAGATAATGATCCATAACGAAATTAGCATTTCAGCAATAAATAAATACATAAACAAAATAGTATAAATAAAACTCGAATTTAACAAGTATGTAATCGAACTAAATGCTTAAACAATGAAATAATCAGAAACAAAAAGGCTGCTGCGAGTAGTAAAATGTTTGGCGATTTCTTCGTTTATTAACCTCTGACATGTGGCTAACACGATAGTATCACTTTTAATAAATTTCAAAACTTTATTTGAATACATATTTGCTATTTTTCATATATGTATTCCTTTTGGTGTTGTTAGTGGACAATCTAAAAAAATATATATTAAATGTAAAAAGTCTATTAGTTTTCAATTAAAAAAAATGGTTTTCATCTATGTTCTGAACCCGGTAGCAATGGGGTTCTGTAATTACTGAAGCCCCTGGTTGGATCCTCTGGTTTTAATAAATTCAAAAGTTTTCCGCAATAATTAAAAATAATTAATTGCTCGATTATTCATTTTCTATGTATTTCAAATTTTTTATTTTATAATTAAATAAAGAAAAGTAAGTTCTGTTGGCTATCAGTATTTTTATCTTACTTTAAAAATTGATCTGGCTTCCTTTTTATTTTTTTTTTTTTAAATAGATAATAAAAACGGCGGTTGCCAAACTTTCGGACATCACGGACCACTAAATTCCCAATTTAAAATCCCGCAGGCGACTAATACGATTTAAAAAAAAAAACATTTACACATATTAAAAATCACACATTTATTGTGTGATTTTTGTTCTTGCTTGTTTGATATAACTTCGTGGATTTTTAGCTCCAATAATGTTACTAGAAGATAGATAGCCGCTTTTATTTCAAGCCGACATTGGTACCGAATTTTAATTTCTGTAAAACACATGCGAATGTTTTCGAATAAACATGTCGTTGAAAACTGAATAAAAATTTTCCTTGTTTATCAATCAACAATTTTTTTTTTTTTTTTTTTTTTTTTTTTTAATGGAGAGCCAAAAAATTTAAAATTATCTGTTTTGCAAATAAATAACAAAAAACATTATATTATAATCATAAACTATTACTATAATTTAAAATTTCGAAATTAAATATATAAAGCTTCACAAAAATAAGAATCTCTTAGAATATTATTTCTGTTTTATTATTGGTGAAACATAAAAAATGCAACTAATATCCACATTTTTCTACAGACCAGTGACTTCAGCATTTTTGTGGTTTAAAAAATAAATACATCACATGATAAATATGTTTACTCCGCAGTTTTTATTTTGAAAATACAATGCAGTTTTTTCTCCTTAAGAGAAGTTCCAATCAATTATCTTTGTTCAAACTTGGAAATTCAAAAATAATCTCTTTTTATGCCATAAATTACGAGCCCTAAAGATAAAGTTTTATAGGCTAAGAAATAAATTATGTGTGAGCTATTTTTAATGACCTTAGACTCATTTAGAAATTGACTGTAAAAGAAAGAATAAATATGTGATCAAAAAAGAATGTTAAAGAAGAGCAATTTAAATATTCGATAGGAGATAAGAATGTGAAATAAACGTCAAAAGTTTTTATATGGATAAATTTATACTGTGAGCAATAATGAATGTACTATACATTCAAAATATACAGGGTGTTCTTACTGACTAATGCCTAAACTGGTAGTTTTAGAGATATAGTTCTAGTTGGAAATATTTTACAAAGGTAGTTATTCATCAATCATCATATAAATATCCATTTATGTCAAAATAGTTATTTTTTTTAATTATGAAATTTAAATTTTGTGCGATCCCTGGGTCTTATAAGTTATATTTACAAAACCTTTCTCTATGCTCTAGAAAGTAAAACAGTGAAAATTCCATTTTCCTTACGACCAAAACTTACTCGGTTATGATATTTTTAATTTATTGAATTTTCAGTATTTTTACGACACTAAAAACGCGTTTAAAGCGGCACTAAACCACGATGTCTATGGTACTATTCGAGCAAGGAACTTAAAATATGGCATACAAGTTACTTTTAGGACGTACATGCTCGCTAAGAATGCTTTTTCTTTAAAAAAAAAAAATGTGTGAATTCAAAAGTGTTGAATTGAAAAGTGTGAAACAAGGGATAAACCTTTTAAAATCACTTTGTGAACACGATTTTTCTGAAGCTCTTCTGAACTTGAATACGATGTTAACTATAGAATCTAGATGCTCACTAATAATGGTTTCTAAAACATTCTAACGTTTAAGTGATGAAATGAGCGGCAAACGTACTAAAGTCGTGATTTTTATGAAACTATGAGGACTAGAAACTTTAAATTTCACATGAAGGTTACCTTTAACACTTAGATATTTGCTAAGATAAGCATTCTTTAAAGATAAGCAAGTACACCTTTCACATTAATTTGTTATCTGTAATGCTTACGCTAAATGTAAAAGAAATGTTATATGTATTCGTTTATTACTCTCTTTTTTCCATTTCGCTATTCATACTTCTTGCACCTAAAAAATGGAAAAGGAATGGAAATACATCAAATTCGTATAATTTTTCAAAAGGTATGCTCGGCATAAAAATTTGGCTTTTTCCCATGTCCCATCTAAAATCACGACTCCCCCCTCCCCCCCCCCTCCCCCCAACCACCGCCTGTAACATATAAGTCTCATTATTTAAAAATTGAATTCATATTCCCATGCAGAAAATCTTTGAATTGTTAAAAATAACTTCGTACTAATTTTGTAATTACAATTTACTCCTTAGCGTAATATCCAACATCACGAATTTTATTAAACATTTCTACTCGTGGAAAAGTGTCCTACGCTTAACGGCTGGCTCTACACGAGTGGATGATTACATTTCATGGAGAAAGTCTAAAAGATAATTAACAATGACAAAATATTATACAATTTGTTATCTTATGAAAAAGGTAAAAAAATTTTTTATAGATATGCTTTTAACATAACTCTATAAATGCAACGAAATCATACATCTTCATCTTTTTGTCCAGAAGAGTTTTATTGTTCTTTGCCAATTTACGTCAGTGTGAAACATAAGTGTTGTATAGTCTCCATTTTTACCTTCACAAAATTTCTTGAAGAGACAATCAATCACAGCTGACGTCAAATTTGAAAGCATTGGTACATTTGATAATTTATTTTAGTACTTCATTAAGAACAGGTGGCAAATTTTAGACTATGACATTTTTTTAAATCACTGAATAAACAAGAAGATTTCTAAATTCTCATCTTTATCAATTTTAAGGAGCCATTTTTCCTTTCCCATTATCAACAGTTGACCGCTGTGTATAAACTGATTTTAATTTTTAAAATGTATACGAGTGTGTCTATACGAGTAAATGTATATCGTATATCATTATGTATATTTATATACTGTATTTGAGACTTGCACGAGAGCCACAAGAAGTTAACTTTTTACCCACTTCCGTGATGCCCATTTGGGAATTTATTAATTTTATATGGTTGGTAATACCTCATTGAAATATTTAAAATATTTTATGGTTAAATGAGTTTAATGTATTAAGTTTTATATATATCCTTAAGTAGTTTTATCTGTGAAAGTTTCTTAATGTAACATATTGCAGAGCGCACCGAAATACATCTCATTCAATAAATAATCGAAAAAATTATAAGACAAAATCCAGAAAACTTATAAAGAAATTTAAAAATAAAAAAAGTCTCTGACTTATTTATACAATTATTATGTTTATGGTTGTATTTTTAACTTTTGTATGGAATTTTTTTTTTATTAAATACAATATTTTTTTTAAACTGCATGTATTGCTTTTATTTTTAGTATGCAACACTGCTTTTCCAAAAAAAAAAAGTAAACTAACGGGGAATGGGTTAATAAAAAATCTGGAATTACCCCTCTTAAAATTCAAATTGCCCTCTTGTGCGCCCCACGTTTGGAAAAACTGCTTTTGTTTATTTACATACATTGCTGCAATCAGATAATTTTTAACCCTGAACCTTTGTACTATGTTTTTACTATTATCTCATCATTCATTATATATATATAAATTATACACGTAAAAAATGACTCAGACTAGACATTCAGATATGGATAATTTTTCATAAATTAATTCATTTCATTTTTTAAAATGACAGCTGAGGGGAATTGGATGTGCTCCTTCGCCCTGATTGGACATCGGAAGACAGCGCCGACCAAAATCACAGGCATGTACACACCTCTGTCACACTGGACCTTTAGTATCACACTGGTTACACACTTTTTTCATTGGTTGGCACAAATACCTTATACATGTTTATTTTATTTTATTTTATTTATTTTGCCACATGTGAACAATAATACCCGTTAGATTATTCCTAATAATTTAACGTGATATGATAAATTCCTATTTTATCATCAATTTCAAAACAATCTACAATATCTGCAACATATATAAGTATATTTAAAACAAATGTTTGTTGAATTTATAAAGCGATCATTCGAGCCAAATTTTATCGAAATGAACGAGATGAAAGAATAAAAATGGCAATCGTTTTAGCAGTTTACTTTAACCCTGATAAAACCAGCATTAACATATTTTTAAATGAATCCCTTTCCAAACCAGTAGTTGATTAAATTCGGTAAATGATGGCTGGTACGACAAAAGTTCTTTTATTATTTTCGTATACTGCACAAAAATTTTATTTAAAAACAGGTTAATTCAAATAATCACTGATTCATATAAACAGTGGGTTCTGTTTTCTTTTCTATTTGTAGAGGGACCTTTATTTAGTTGTTCCCAGCCTCCCATAAATCATGTCACCTGAACACACACCCAAAAATATAAATTAATTATATTTCAATAATTAAACTGATCATATTACACAGGAGTTGAATCCTAAAATATCCCATTCACGATTACACGATTATAAAGTTACTCTTTTTCCATCTTTTGTATATGTAAAGAGAGCATATATAAGAAAGACTTTAGAAGCGCAATGTACCCTCGAGCTGGTCACGTTGCCTATGATCGAATGGGTCACTGTAGCACAAATCATTCGTCCTTTGTGAAACAATGAAGCAAATCGCACTGGCATTCGTAACTACATTGGTAACGCTGAACAATTTTCTAATTGACTTTTTCCACATATCCGAAATAAGATAGATACGTACTTCCCTCTGTGTAAACAGCACTTTTATAACTGTGGCTAACTGTAGTTACATCCGTTTACAAATTAAATGGCTGCAGCTCACTGTTGAGGAGAAAAATGAATAGCATGAAAGACAATGAAAGTTTTTTTTCCTTGTTTGTTTATTTATTCATTTTATTTTAATTGTGTATGCTGGTAATTTCCAGACAGCTAGTCAAAATAGTTTGGTTACTGTGTCTAATTATGAAACTCCAACAACGGGTTTAATGAGGTAAAGGGTTGGTACCACTCTCTTTCACATGGTTTATCCTATGCAGTGTCCTAAAATAATTAACTTAGGGATAGTATATAAATTTCCAAGTCGATGGGATAGTTAGAAGCAATGAGCATATAAAATATTTAAAAGGATTTAATTACTATACTAGAATTATAAAAGTATTATCAAAGCGATGGGAATATTTGCATTTCCCATTGACTTTTTGGAAAGGGTGACTAGTTACATAAAAAAACATATATATACCTAGAAAAGTTACAATTAACCTCCAGCCCAGCTACTGCAAGAGACAAAATAATACAGGAAATAAAGGAAAACTCACTCGATAAGTTAATTAAATTACTACATGCAAAATAAAACAGAGTAAATATTTAACATTAAGAAAAAGTATTTATTTACATATTTAAATGTATACAAAAATAACACAAAACATAGGATTAAAAGCGAATTTGCAATTTTGAACGTTTAGAAAAATATTCTAATCATATTCCCATTTAGGGATAAATACAAATTTAGTATTATTTCCTTTATGTATTGCAGTTCATTCATTTGATTTAAATTTACACTTAGAGTTGTTATAAACATAATTTTTAGTTAATTGAGTTATTAAAATGATCCATTAAAGAGCAAAAACCTACACCCTGTAGACAAAATTCCACAATCAATGACACAACTTATATTATATTTAATATAACTCACAGTACCTTCACTCTGGTGCTGCTGAACACATCTGGGTGCTGTAGTCGTCATATAGTCGACGCTAGTAAACTCCGTGTGATTATATCTTTAAACTTTTTACTGACCTATTATGGTCAAAACATGTTGGGGCACAAATATAGCGCTAAGCAAATTCTTAAATGTTTTTTTAAATCTAAGTATAACTTTCGCACATACACTTGGTCTATGCCAAAAGCATAATATATTCTCGGAAAAGAACTCAAATGGTTGTTAACAGCATTCAACTAACAAAATTAGACGTCACAAAGACAAGTGTGTCCGATAACTAAAAAAAAGTCAAGTGTGTCTCAGAGGAAAAAAAATATTTTTTCTACGTATTGAAAAAGATGGGAAGGGGTGCAAATAAGCACCCCCTAGCAACGCCGTGATTTTCCAAAGACTGCTCAAGGAAACACCTTATTTTACGACTGCAGAGCGGCTACATTGGCTGGTCGTGTATCAAGCCCCTTGATAGCCATTGGTCCCTGGTGGACAGGAGAAGCCCTGTACACATTTTCTCATGATGGAACGTCTGCCGATAATTAGACTTGACTTTTAACCTGTTGTAAATTTCGATTCAATTTTACTTTCAGGCTCTATTCTCTGCTACAGTAAACAAAGCCATAAAAATAACGTGTGATATACATTGCAAATATATAAAGTAATTAGTTAAATCCATATATACAATTAATAAAACAGTAATACATTAAATCTATATATACAATTATGCTTCATATTTCCTTTCATAAAATATATTATACATTTAAACAGTGTTTTAATGCTGCAACTAAAAATGTGGTGTGAAAGCACCAGCATTGTTGTTTTAGGTTTCTATCAAAATTAAGTTTAAACTTTCTTTATAGAAAGAAATAGATAAAAAATTACGTTTTTTTTTTTCGCTATTTGCGTTTTATTTATCTGGCCTCGACAAAATTGTAAAAATAAGATTTTTACTATAATGCATCGGTTCCGAAATACAGAACCTCTATAATCAATCTCACTCAGAAAATTTCAGCAGCTATCACTCAAACTTCTGCATATCAAACAGATAGAAGTTCAGAAAAGTTTGTAGTGCCTATGAATTATATTGTCATTCATTCAAAGAAGTTTGTTTTTTCAAAGGATATTTTACTTTCTTCACTACTCTCTTTTTAATTTCTGTAAGCAATTACTAAAAAATTTTACAGGATCTATCCTGACCAATCCTGCTTTGAAAATTTAAGCAGTCACTCAAACATCCCTCAGCCAGCTAGAATATGAAAAGAATTTCTATAGTCTATGAATTATATTTTTATTCATTAAAAGTAGTTTATGTTCTTGAAAAGAGTGATTGGAGGACACATTTTCTTTTAAATTTCCATACGTGATTAGGGATCTTTTTAGTTGATTGTCACACGAATATTTTTAAGAGATGGAACGTTCTTTCTAAAACATTTTTACATGACATGCATTTTAATAATTGTCTGAGAAACATCAAAAAAGCTTTTTAAAAATGCATCATTTAGAAACTGCTGTATGGCAGATCTATTATCTTACAAGAGCATAAGATTTCAAATGTGAAAAATAAATTATTCTAGTGATATTAGACGTTGATTAAAAGTGTTTAACCTCTTCAGACCCCAGGAAAAATCACTGCTCAAAAAAGTACTTTGTTGAAGTTATAAATTTGTTAAATGACCCTTATAACATATATTTTTAATATGTACAGGGTGTCCACGTATAACCTGACCGACCTTTATTTTCGCAACCGTTGGTCCTAGATGCATACTTTCAAATACAAAAATGGTTTAAATAAGGTCAAGAATTATTTTAAAATCGATTTGGTTCAAGAAAAACATTTATTAAAAAAATACGAAATTTAAATTTTTATACGGCCCCCCCAGTCCTATAAGTGAAATTTAGTAAAAATTTACTGTGACACTAACAAGTAAGACAAAAAAAGTCCCATTCATCTAACATTAAAATTGACCGAGTAATAGCTGTTTAAAGTTGGAGTAAGTTTTTTGCTGCAAAATAGGAGTCATTCACAAATGTAGTAGAAATAGTCAGATATATCAAAAAAATAGTTGAGAGCAAAATTAACATTGCAATCTAATGTGAAATCTATAAAATCACTCTGACATATTAATTCAAAATATACAATTTGTACTGAACATATAAGAAGATAAAAATAACAGACCTATCTTGTATACAACCTATCTTGTAAATAGATTCCACCCATGTATGTGTTGTACCAGCGAATGCATGCTGGACGGGGCACCTCAATATTTTTGCAGTCGGGTTTACTCCATCTCTTGCAATGGTCAGATGGTTTACTTCCACACAATGTAAATAACAATACAAACGTTTTGTTATCTTTCCACTTTACTAAGGTCATTTTGTCATCCCACCTACTTAATTCTACACTATTGCCTCGCCTCATTATTTTATCAGCTGAAAGCTTATGTTCTCCAGATTGGGTTCTATTACTCATGATAGTTCCAGTGGAATAAATCCCCTTACGCAGTAGATAATCAGCTATATTAATTCCCGTAAAAAACCTACCTGTGTAAATAATACGCGCACGGGTACCATGATGTTTTAGAGATACCTCTACATACATTTATCTATGAAGTTCAAACTCTGCATCATTTTTAAATTGCACACATAAAAAATTACAGATTAGATTTGAAAAAAAAAATTATTCTATCAAGTAAAAACATTGTCGTCATACTTAAATATTCAACTGGAAATGCAAAATAGTCTGTAAATGAGAGATAAAATTTACGATAGATTAAAAAAATATTTTAAAAAAACATCTGCGATGTTCACGATAATCATATACATCATAAAGTAAAAGACAAGTACATTTTTCTTATCCAGGGGCCCAATATAGACAACAAAAGTGATAAATTGTGAAATATTGTTTCAATGGCCGCCTTTCACATTGAATATTTCTTTTAAGCCGTACAAACATTCCTTTCATATTTAAATTAAATATCTTCGTTTTATAATGTTATTTCTCATTAAAACTTTTTTCTTTGTGTTTTAAGTAAAATCAGCAATAGTTTTTTATTTTATATTTAGAGGTGTTTGCATATTTTTTTTTATCTCTAACTGATATAGCCGTTTCCCAAAGACCGTTAACCAAATGATAGCATAATAAACCGTCGTCAAGATGAAAAACACATACCAATGGCAACTTTTCGTCCAAAATAATGATAAAATGCCAAATTTTATAATCAAAAATCATGGTTATATTGGTATATGATACATCAAAATGTCCGCGGGAATTTTTCTATCCGATGGTGCAAACCACAAAAAAATTCATCGGGTAATTTTCGAAATGACCTCGGACATACAATTTTAGGACTTCTTGCTTTATAATATATATTATGATGATAAACCACCTGTTACTAGCAAAACCCGCGGCCTTGCACGCGTAGTTCTTGAAATATGTTAAGTGGTATTTGAGTGCCTTTGAAATGGATGTGAAATTTATTAATTAACAAATAATATGTAAAATTACATAGGAATCGTAATTTAGAACGTTTGCCACTGGTCTCACTTTTTTGAATTTCAAACTTTATTAGAAACCAGTCTTAGTGAGCATTTGTATCTTAAAAGTAACCGGCATGCCAAATTTCAAGTTTCTAGTCCCTTCAGTATTACAAAAATAGTAAGTTTGAAAAGTTGCTATTTTTAACAATTCCATAGAAATCGCAATTTAAAACGCTTTGAGAACGCTTTTCGCGCATTTCACCCTCTTAAATTTCGATTTTTCCTTAAAATTGTTCTGTGCTAACTTTTGCGGCTTAAAAGTAACATCAGTGTCAAATTGCGAATTTTTATCCCTTGCAGTTCCATGGAATTCGTAATTCAGAACGATTTTAGAACGATTTCCGCTCACTTCACCCTTTTAAATTTCAAATATTTTTAAAAACTCTTCTGTGTGTGTATTTGCGTCTTAAAAGTAGCAGCCATGTCAAATTTCAAGTTTTTATCCTTAACAATCCATCGTAATTTAGAACGCTTTTAAGAACACTTTCCGCACATTTCACCCTTTTAAATTTCGAATTTTTAGAAACGCGTTCTGGGAAAGCATTTACATCTTATAAATAACACTATGCCTAATTTCCTGTTTCTATCCCTAATATTTTTAAATAAACCGTAATTTAGAACATTTTCCGCTTATTTCACCCTTTTTAAATTTTGATTTTTTTTTTTCAGAAACCGTTCTTAGCGAGCATTTACATCTGATAAGCAACCACCATGCCAAATTTCAAGTTTCTAGCTTTTTCAGTACCACAAAAATCGCAATTTTAGAACTTTTTTCACACCTGCACGCTTTTAAATTTCGATTTTTTTTAAATAATCTGTGCATTTATGTATGCTTTAAAGATATCAGCATGCCAAATTTTATCATGTCAGTTTCTATCTTTAACAATTCCATAGAAATCGTAATTTAGAACGCTTTTAGAACGCTTTTCACGCATTTCACCCTTTTAAATTTCGAATTTTCTTTAAAACTGTTCTGTACGAGTATTTACAGCTCAAAAGTAACAGCCATGTAAATTTTGATTTTTTTTTATCCCTAACAATTCCTTAGAAATTATAATTTAGAACGTTTATAGGACGATTTGCGCTCGTTTCGCCCTTTTAAATTTCGAATTTCTTTTTTACAAACCATTCTTAGCGAGTATTTGTATCTTAAAAGTAACCACCATGCCAAATTTCAAATTTTCAAGTCCCTTCAGTATCACAAAAATTTTAATTTAGAAAGTTTTTTTCCTCCTGCACCCTTTAAAATTTCGAATTATAAAAAAAACTCTTCTGTACGTGCATTTACGTCTTAAAAGTAGCTGTCATTTAAAATTTCAAGATTCTGTCCTTAACAATTCTATAAAAATCGTAATTTAGGACATTTTTAGAACACTTTTCGCGCATTTCACCCATTTAAATTTCGAATTTTTAACAAAACCGTTCTCAGAAAACATTTACATCTTATAAGTAACTACCATGCCAACTTTCACGTTTCTAGCTCTTTCAGTACCATAAAAATCACAATTTTAGAACGTTTTTTGCTCCTGCACCACCGTGGAAGTAATGGCACCGACATGCCACCTTCGCTTTCGTGGTTCCAGAGATTACCCCTTACAAACAAACGTTACCTTTTTATAATATTAGTATTTGCTTTATTGCAGAGGGATTCTGTGGCCCTTAACCCTCCATTGTCTCATTAATTTCATAATCATAATTCTCTGGAATTCAGTATTTTAAATAATCTATCTAAAATGATTACAATATTGGCATTAATAATTAGTTTGGACGAATAATTATTCCCATAAATATTTTATTAATTATTAACAATAATTTCAACCAAGTACAATTCAATGGAAAATAACTATTTGAACCCCGCCTATATATATTTTTTAATTGCTACGCCACTGTGTATTATAAATCAAAATTAAAACTAAGTTTCAAATATTAGACGTATTCATCGTATACCGTGAAAAATTGGTGTAATATTTCTAATTAGTATAAGTATTGCTGGAACAGAAAATAATTATTGTGACTCTATGGCTTAGATGCAGTATCCTAAAAAGGATACCTAAACATTAAAATTGTATAATTCATTAATTATAATAAATATGTAGATGAAATAAGTGCATGTTTATAAGCTAGCTCATAAATTTGCATATAATAATTTACACCGGGAGGCGGCAGCACAGACAATCACCTCATAGAGTTCACGGCTGAAATTCCAGAATTAGTTAAAACTTGATTCGCATATTAAAACGCAATCGGTCTGCCAAGTCATATCTTGGTGGAAAGCACCCGAAAACCCGATTTTAGTGGTTGGCTCGTAGGTTTACCATTGTGTGTTCCTGCTCCCAGCGCGATCTACGTTATACACGGCCGTTGCATGACGTTTAAAACGTCACATGGAGTGGATCATTTTTACACAGCGATTGGTGCAAAACGGTGGGTGCGCCGCTTTGCACTAATCACCGGGTAAAAATGATCCACTTCTTGTGACGTTATAAACGTCATGCACCGGCCATGTATAACTAGAGCTCCTATAATACAGGCTGAATCATATCGCCATTTAATGACCCAGCGGACCAAAAACCAAGCTAAAACCGGTTTGCTTACCGTACTAGTGGACCGCGAGTGACAGTAACAGGTACGGCAAACACCTGCACAGGCGGTTTCCTAATGCTGAGCTAGGTCACAATATGGCGGTTATTTTGGGCAACATAATGGATATGCGTCAGCTCCCTTTATAGGAGCCTTATGTATAACGTAGGTCGCGCTCCCAGTCCTCCATGTTTTCATACCTTTGGGTGCAGGAAAACACAATGATAAACCTACGAGTCAACCGCTAAAATCGGGTTTTACGGTGTTTTCCACCAAGATATGACTTGGCAGACCGATTGCGTTTTAACATACGAATCGAGTTTTAACTAATTCTGGAATTTCAGCCGTGAACTCGATGAGGTGATTGTCTGTGCTTCCGCCTCCCGGTCTAATTTATATAGTTTACATTTTTGTCAATAGGTGATACTATACTCTCTCAACCTTTAAGAATGAAAAAATGAACGTGTAAAACGGGTTCGAGGGCCACACATTTTTTCTTTTCAATCTGTTTAGCTTCAGAAACGAAGAAAAAATAGGTTTGCATTTTCAAATTTTGAAATTAGTTTGAGCATTCTTATAAGCTGAAACATTGTAGTGCCAGCTATTGATTAAAATTTTAACTTTATATAAAATTTATGAGCTACCTTGTAAGAGAATCACTATTTTAATCTTTATATGGACTACAATTAATCATTTATTAATGAATATCAAGTGCGAGTGTTCTTCTGAGACAACCTATATCATGGGCACCGGCGCAACGAAATCCAGGGTGGGGCAACCATTTCTAACGAATGCTTGCTGTTTCGAGCAGGCATTACTTATAATATATTTTATAATAGGACACATATATAGGCCACGTTTTTTTTTTTTTTTTAATGAAGATGAAATAAGCTAGTCTAAAAATTTTATGTCAGAATCCCCCGTGAAAGACTATTTTTAAACATATAAATATACAAAACAAAACAAAAATTTAATAAATAAGAAACATTAAAATTATAAAATAAAGCTTCTATTTTTTTTTTCAAAATGGATGACTAAAAGTAACAATTCTTTTTCAGAGGGCTCTACAACCCTGACACCTCATTTAAGATAATCCTCGTTTAAGAGCTCATCGTTTAAGAGAATTCTTAAACATGATCGTTAAAGACTAGCAGAACTAAAAATTATCTTCTACAGGGAACTAAAAAGAACTAAAACTGTCTTCCACGTGTGCGGAGATATCCCCCTGATGAAAAATCCTTATGTTTATTTTTATTTTGTTATTGTTTAATTATTTTAAATCACTTCGGAAGAATACATTTTGACATTTAAAAAAAAATTCAGATATAGAATTTAATTAAATTTCAAAATCCAGGGTGGGTCAGTGACTTTCCTCCTCCCCCCGCGTTGTCGGCGACCATCGTCTGTATCTATAAAATATTGAATACTGCTACAGAATCGTTTCTGTTTATTTCAGGTACGGTTTTAGAACAATGAGGAAAGTGGCTACGTTTCTGGCATGCACCACTTATGGTCTACGGGAAAATGAACTTATCGATCTCCTCGCATCGACAGTCGAAGCATCCGACGACAATCAAAATCGAAATATCATCCGGCCAGCGACTTGGTTCACGACCGTAAAGGAAATGAGTAGGTACTACCACTATGTTTGTATCGTTATGGTCAACTTATGAATAAGTTCATTCATAAAATGCAAAGTTTTCCTTTATTTTTATCCTTAAGAAATTTTTACATTTCTCTTAAAAGATTTGGATTGTGGGAAATAAATACCATTTTAACCAAACGCAGCATAACGTACATGAGTTCTTTCTCTATCCATCTATGTATGTTTGTATGCTTGTAGATGATAAAATCTAAATTTCTGTGTTTCTTTGTCTTAAAAAAATTGCATTGCTTGAAATAAACACTATTCTATACTCAAACGCAGCATAAACGTACAGAGTTCTATCTCTATCCGTCTATGTATGTTTGTATGCTTGTATATGATAAAATTTAAATGTCTGTTTTTCATTATTATAAAATTAGTCAAAAATTCAATCTCAATCCTAACTTAAATTAGATTCATTTCAGTAGCATACATATTCTATTCGAACATTATTTTCTTAGTTAAGCCTTTTCTTGGCATCCGATAATGTAATGTATCTCTATATATGGCCTTTTTTTATTAACACTTTCCAACCTAGTTGAAAAGTGTTTATGACTTCGGTTTGTCTGGCCATCTGCCGTCTGGCCGTCTGGCCGTCTGCCGTCTGCCGTCTGTCCGTGCTCTAACTCCCGTAAATATGCTCGGATTGCTCTGCAATTTTTATATGTTATAGTCGTTATCTATAGCATGTTCCCTATTTCAACGGAAGTGTGTAGCACTTATAGTTTTTTTACAGGGGCACTCAAAAGAATTCCATTACATTGCGGTCTATGGGGGAAAATCATTTGCGGTTTATTTAAATAATGTTTCACTATTTTAAACGCATTGAAATTTATATATATCACTAAGGTGCATTAGAAGAAGCTTAACATGGAATAGGGTGTGCATAGCACTTATACTTACTGTACAGGGACAGTCAAAAGAATTCCGTTACATTACGTCTATGGAGAAAAATCGTCTGCGGTTTATTTAAATAATGTTTCCCTATTTAAAACGCATTGAAATTTATATGAGGTGCATTACAAGAGGCTTACTACAGAATATCGTGTGTATAGCAGTTATCGTTCATTTACAGGGACACACAAAAGAATTCTCTGCTGTCTGTTAACAATAATTCCTCGAAGTGCGTTTTAAGTTACTGAAAGCGATTTTAATTTTAACTCGCTTTTTGTCTATTACGTGGTGTGTATAAATTCTGTAGATCCTATACAGGGAAGCACAAAAGTTCACGAACACATTTCCGTATTATTTAACTCCAGACGGAGAATTTTAAACTGTGCTACGTGTTTCCTAACTGAACTAAAATTTATTATCCTATGTAGTATATATACAAATCTATAGATCCTATACAGGGCTGAATAAAAGTATTCGGATTACTTAGATGTTATCTTTTAGCTTATTAAACGGTATGATTTGTAAAATTATTTTGGAAGCGTTGGAAAGTGTTACATAATCTATGCTTGAAGCATGATTTTTCGTTCTTGTTATTTCTTAGCAGGTTCGCGCCACTTTCAGTCACACATCATAGCTTTTTCGTTCCTTTGGATATAAATTAATGCAGCAGAACTTTTTCATTGTTTAAAATTTTTTGTTCTTTACGTTGTTGTGATCTGATTTAGGAGCGATTACGTTTCTTTTGCATAAATATTCTAAAATTGTTTAAATTTAATTTGATATAGCCTAGTAAAATAATCGTTCTGTAACATTTTCCTGGTAGCTATGCGATTTTCCGGTTCGATTTGATTCTCTCAAGGCTATAGAAGATGGAATTTTACGGCATAATTTGGTTACTTAATTTAAAATCATTGGCAGACGAAAATCACTGATACGATTTTCGTCTGTCTTTGCCATTTAAAACTTCTCGGCTGTTTCATAAAGTAATAGAATGAATTTTATCATCGTATAGGATTGTATTATCATCGTAATCTAATCCATTACCTATGCATGTATGTATATACATATATTTATGTAAGTATCGATATATGCATGTCTAGTGAACGAAAGGATATGTTTTAATGCGGCATATGATTAGATTCACAGGAATCCTTCCAGTATCATGGGATATATGACATCAAAGTAACTCTAATACAAGGTCTATATTTTAGTCTAAGAACATAAAGCGATCATCAGTAAATGAGTGTTTCTATCATCACTGTTTTATCAGTGTTTCGATCATCAGTAAATGAGTTGCAAAAAGTTAAGTAATGTTTTTCCTACTTATTTTTAAACTTACTTTTCTTGCAATAGGTCTTATTTAACCAAACAATTATTAAATTTTGAATGCAGGAGAAATTTCAATTTTAATGAGTTGTTCCTTATATATGTGTATGTTGAAGTAAAATTCCAGTTTCACTTTGCAAGTCTAATGCTATTTGTACTCTCCTAATTCGTATTATCGCCATGTCTAGGGAATAGTACTTGGTTGCCTTCAGCCCTGAAGTCATAGCACCAGCTTCATATATTGCGTAAATCTTTCTTTGTGTTTTAATTACATTGTTACTGTCCTGAAAATGTACAATGCTTGTCAAAAAATTCTAAATAAGAAATTTAGAAGATTTGTAGTCTTAACTGAGTTATTGCAGCTCTTTATATTGTCAAAGCAGATAATACGGAGGACTGTATTACACTGCTCTTGAAGTTTTCAACTATGACATTTTTTCGTCAGCCATTATTGTGTTTAGTCTTCTCACTGCATTAAAATAATACAGACAACCCTGTGGATTCTTTAAGCAGTTAACTTGATTTGTATTGACAGAATTCATTAAAAGAATACAATATTCTGGACTCTGTATAGTCCTGGAAATAATAAAATGATCATATAAAAATCATTATATAATCATCAAATACCATCACATATCATCAAATCATCATATAAAAATGTGACTGGTACCATTTGATTAGTAATAACGTCTACAAATTAATGTTATAGTTGAATTTTGCTTAGGCGATTGTCTACACATATAAAGTTTAACATACTTTAACATTTTCGATACTAAAACCTAATTGTGACATCATATTGGCATTCTTCGGTAAATTTTACCTTCGGATACCAGACGGGAGGGCATTAGGTCTAGCAGTTTAGAAATCATGCAGGTTTAAAGGTTGTAACTCCGAATGGTGCATGCATTCGTTTTTAATCGCTGCAAAGCAGATAGCAATTTTTGAGGTAACTCAAAACCTGTTTGGCGAAACGATCTGTAATTTTACAGTTGAGTCACAATTGTAGTTTTTTAAGCATAACTCAAAACATTCTTGACGGAGTGAGCTGTAATTTTAGATTCGTATATTTGAAGCTTCTAGAAATCTGATCCCTGTATAAAAATTCATGGGTTACAATTCATATTTTCTTCAAAAAAGAAATATGAATTGTAAAATAATAAAACTTATGATTAAAAAATATTAAACCCATTCCGCAAAGCAGGTTTTGAGTTATGTTTAATAAACTAACCGAATTGCAATTGTTTTGAAGCGATTAAAAAAAGGAATTTAATATTAGCAATTCCAAATTTTAAACTTGCATAATTTCTAAACTTTTTGACAGAATGACTTCACAAATTTCTACCGTACTACAGGAAATTTGTGCATATTTTATTAATCGAACACACATATATATTTTTTAAAAGACGGAAAAAAAAGGAACGAAACCGAATTTCCTTTTAAAATTTAATTGTTAATTGTTAATTATTAATAGACTTCATTACTAATTTGAGAAGCTTACTCAATCAATTGTCCAAAACTGATACACAGAGTTCTTGTAGTAGCTATCAAGATTACTCCTTAGCGATATTGAGAATTTTGAACAAAAATTAAAACGTATGGAACATTTTAAAGGCGTATAAACAGCGGAAAATTATTTTTGAGAAAAAAGCATTTGAAATATATTATGTTACTTTCATTTCTGAAATTTATAAAAAGTATGAAAATTTCTGCCAACTATATGTTGATATTTTTTAATTTTAACAATAAATGTTAATACAAAAACAAAAATTCGTATTTTTGCTCTTTCCAAATTTTACTGTCCCCTTAAACATGAACTCTCTTTAAATTTCTGTTAACAGTTAAGTAGAAATCTTTTTAAAACTTGAATGTTTCTTTTCTTGAGTATTGATTAACAGTAAAAGGAAAAAAGGAAGGGTATGTGATGATACTCTAGTAAATTATATTTAAGAATAAACAGAAATGTATAATTTTGTATTTTATTTTGAAAATATCGATGTATTTCTCATCCCATTTTCAGGGCCACTTTTGAAAGAGTACTACGTGGACCGTAGACCTTACCTACACTGGAGCCACAAAAGTGTAGCAAAATACATTCAAAAGAAGTACCTGAAAACATCACGTGATCTCCAGGCATGCTATTCTGAGTTGGCTAGTGCCTTTCATTTAGGTTTTTTAATGGAGAAGGAGAAGGTAAATCAATTTATATAATAGTATTTAATTATCAACATATTTTTGGTTTCTGGCCTTCAAAAAATTTTAATTCTTCTTCATTACATTTTTGTTTAATGAGAATAAATTTCTATTGACACAATTTTTTAGTTGTATGGCCGAGAATTTTTCATATTATTACGTTACATCAACCTATTTTGAGCATATGTTTTTAGTAACTTCCTACACTGTTGTAATTTTAAAGTCATCTGCCTTTCTTAACATCTCAGATGTTCTTGTAAGAAAGCGATTACGAATTTAAAAAAATTGTGCCATAAAATTATTAGAAGTTTCTTTGTTTTTATAAAACAATTGCCCCTGTTTTCGCAAAATTTATAAAATAATTACATTTTATATTAAATAACTGATAATAGTTACTGAAAAATCGGACAAACACCAAATGCTTCTTAGCAATAGTCTGGGTTAGCTGTTATCGGACTTCTTTTAGCTGTTTTACTATATGATGAGTAATAAAATACATCATATGCCAAAATCAAAATATTTCAATGAAAACCCGATTTTATATGGAATTTTTCACACATTACAATCCGAAAAGTAGTGACACATTTTTCGCAATCAAGTTTAGAGTCGATGATTTTGGCATATATGATAGATTAGGTCGCGCAGATAACGAAACTGCCAATCAGTTGGCTTACCAGTGAGAAATGTTGCTATAGCAACATCACACAGCCCAGTGAAAAGTGAAATGAATGGTATCCCCATTACAGATTACTTCAGCGAAGTCATGGTGAAATCCGTCGTCGGGCTAACAATCAATTTACTTCGCAGTGGGATGTGCGATGCGATACTGCTATAACTCCCCCACTGATGCGTAAGCTGACTGGTTGATCTGTTATCTGTATCAACTAATCTATCACATGAACCAATATCATCGACGCTGAAATTAGTTTCGAAAATGTGTCGCTACCAACCTGAATATTAGGATTAATATTTAAAAATGCTTGGGCATAAAATGTTTAATCGCACTCAGCAGAGCAGAAACAAATAAAACATTTCATTTAATACAAACTTTGTTAGAAGGATTTTTTTTTCCAACGTTGCTAAAGTTTTTATTATTCCAGAAAGCAAGAGAAGAAAAACAAAACAACATCAAAAAATCGCACAAAACATTAATTACTAATAAACATTAATTAATAAATTATTGAAGAATTAAACTTTATTCCTATAAGTAATCAGTAACATATAATCAAGATAAGTAATTATTAATTGAGGCTTTGATCTTTGGTATTACGAAATGAAAAATCAACAAAAATTACGCCCCTTTCACACGATCATATTTTTTTTTTAACGAAACTATTGCATTACACAATAGTAAAAATATTTTAACATGCAATCAATTAATAATAAATATATTTCCAAACTTGATGCCACGTTTGCCAACTATAACTTTGCATGTGTAAATTCGCGCGCTAGACTTGAGGTTCTAATCTCAGTACCGGCGAGATTTATTATTTTAGACGTATTCGTAGTAAAATATTTAATTTTATCAAACAAAGTACTCGTTTCCTTTTTACTACGACGTCATTTTCACACACTGAAGCATTTCGCCTCTCTCTGAGATTAGCGTCTCAAACGCAGTCAACGGAATGAAAAAATATTGAAATGTAGCTGCTTTATGAGGGAAAGGGAAAATGTATGCGTTTTTCTTAAACATAACGTCATTTCTGTTCACATTAAAACAAATTTATATATTTTTAATTGTAATGAGGAAATTGCATCAGTAATTCCCATTATTTCATTTTTCTCTCTAACTATGTAGGTAACCCAATTGCCACCACCGTGAAGAAATTTCATGAAAAACTTTTTTAATTAAAATTAAACTATAAAAATGGGAATGTTTAAAAAAAATAGCTAGTACGGGCTCATGTACAAATAAATAACTTTCATTAAAAAAAAATAATTAGCAACATTGGTTCAGTAGAAAGTTCAGGGCAGATGATTAAAAAACACCCTTGTGTTTTAAATATATAGGTATTTAACTTAATACGCTTGTTTTCATTAACAAACTGATTATTAGTCTATATTTTTACCATTTCATAAATGAGCATATTTTATAAAAATTTCTTTTTTAAAGAGAAATATATATATATGTGTATTTTTTTATACGATCTTCTATATTTCTATTCTAACATATTTGGAATATAAAAGTTTATTTTTTGAGATATATAGTACTTTCAACGTTTTAGCTTATTATTTTCTTTCTAAAATGAAGTGAATCATAGTTTTTGCACCTAATGTAAAGTGAAATGGCTTCTTAAAGTTTATAAGGTTCTTAAGGCACTTTGAAAGCCATTACAACAAAATTCGTAACAGATGGTAAATGATTGGTAACAGTTGAACATGCTTTCTCAAAATCCACTGATTTCAAGTTCGAAAGCAATAAAACACAATACATAATATTATAATATTTGGGATTCGTAAATTTAGTAATGCAGCAAGTTTAAAGTCTTTACAATTCTATTGTTAGGTGTTTTATGTTAAATAATCATAATCTTTTGATCTGACAACTTTGTAATCAAATACAAAATCTTCTCCTAGAAAAATTATCTAACTATTTTAATCTTTATTATTTAAATACGTTACACTAAAAAATTAAAAACGATTTTGCATTAAGTTGCAATATGTTTATAACATAGGATAAATAAAGAAATAATTTTCTGCTATGTTGAATATTTAACATGAAATACTAAATTGAAATAAAACTAAAAGCATAAATAAATTATAATAAAATTATAAACCCTACCATTGACACATGAAAAAAGATCACAAATGCATAAAATAAAACTGAAATCATAAATAAAATACAATAAAATTATTAAAAAAATACCATTAATATATGAAATAAAAATTACAAATTCCATAAAATAAAACCAATAAATATGATACAATAAAATTATAAACACTATCATTGACACGTGAAATAAAGATTACGAAAAAATAAAATAAATACATAAATAAAATACAATAAAACTATAAACACCACTAATGTGAAGAAATTCGGTTTCTAAAGGTTTCTCTTACTACTTTTGCTAATGTTAACAACTTTTAAATGTTCCTAATCATATTATTCTGCTAATAAATATAAAAATTCTACAATATTTTTAAAAAGGTCCAAAATGGTGTTTTTTTTTCTTTTTTACGGTGTGAACAAAGTGCTATATCTCATGTGCAATCATTTTTATAGATATATCAAAAGCATTTTTGAGGTTCACAAGATTGATACATAGCACGTACTTAATATCTTCAAAATCAAAAAATGGCGCGGCGCAGCGCATCTGTTGATTTTACATGCAATAACCCTTATACGATATATATTTTTTTTTTTAGAATTCTGCTATATGCATTTTCTGAAAGTAAAATTTGACTCAAAATAATTTCTAAAATTGTATTAATCAAAAGACAGTTTTATTTTTATTTTCAAATATGTCTGATAAGATATAAATGTATTCTCTTTTAAAAATCACTAGTATGAAAATAATATTGGGAAAATTTTGCTTGTATTTTGCTATATTGTGTCATGTAGCTAATGTTTAATGTTTAATTTTTTGTCCATTATGATACAATATTGGCAAGATATAGTTTATTTCATTGACAATATTTCTAATGCAAAACCAATGTTTCACCAATATTGATATTTCATTCGAAATATTCCCTATTTATGCAATATTGACGCATTATCAGCTCACAATAAAATCAGTATCGGTATGCTGTTAGAGGTGTAGAAAGTAACAATTAATTAAACAAAAATTGATTGAAAATCATTGATTTATCAAGAATGATTTCTGTTTTTTGGTCATTGGCAATCACTTAATAGTTTTTTTACACACAGCACATTTTTTTTCTATAGGAAGAAAATTCTGGAGTAGATACAGCAAAGCGGAAAGACGACTGGTGCGATATCTTACGTGAAATGGATGAATTATGGTTCCATTTACTTCGAAGTAGTAAGTACATTTCTCTTATAAAAAATTATTATAGTGATAAAGGAGGAAATTTATTCACTGTGAAAGACGTGCTTGGGAGAACGAATTCTTATGTTGGCACCGAGCTGCTTAAAATCGTGTTTCCCGTGTAAATAATCTGTGAACTGTGTAGTCACGGAAATTTCATTAGTGAGTTTTTTTATTTGCAGCAGTTTATATATACATCTGTACCATCAGTTTATATCATCATCATAGTAATATATATATTATGAACAGCTTTCTTCTGGTTTTTATAATGTACTCAAAATATATATTTATTTTTATCAGTAACATGTGAAGTTTTTTATTATTATTATTATTGCAGGTGACAGAGAAAAACTAAAGCAAGATGCCATATGTAATTTTGACTTCCTTCAATGTGCTGTAAGCGGAGCTTCCATTAGTTACATTCGAAGTCTTTTGGAATTAGTCAAATGTCATGTAAGTAAAATTTGAAAAAGGAACTTTTATTAATTTTGTTTTAGGGCCGTAAAGGAAGTTCGAAATCCCTATATAATTTTAATGATAAGCAATCGACAATAACAGAATTCGAATTATTATCATTTATGTATAAATTGGGTCTATTAATCTAATAGGGGATGGTAATGATAATTTACATTCATTTTTTCACTTTTTCTAGAAGTCTGCTTATTTAAATGAAAAAGACATGAAAAATAACGACCTCTGATTATTGTTTTGATCGGTCAAAGACAATGCATTTTCAAATGTAAAATAATGTATTTACCGCAATTACGAGAAAAATACTAAATTTTTAAATGGAAAATAAACATCCGATAATTTTATTGATTGAACTTTTCTATCGAACACTTCATTTAATATCATAAATAAACAAATTGTGCAAACCTTGTAATATTAAAGCCTATCTTATCTTACTTTTCTTAATATTCAAATTTCTTCTTGCAGTAGTCTTCTAAAGTTTATATTTTTTAGTTATGACTTTATATTTTGAAATCCGCCAACACAAGAAAAATATTTTCTTATCTTTGTTGTATAATTTTACTGACCTAAATTCACTTAACCCTTTCAAGGGCGGCGGTACGTTTATGAAACCACTTAATTTTAATTCTCGACTGCCACAATGGCACCAGAAATTTTGTATCAAATTTTTCGTTTATTAATCATGTGAAATATAGCTTTTTCTTATTTCCAAATAAATTTGTTCATAAATTCCAGTGTTATTTAATCATTTCAACATTTTAACAATGAAAATGCTTTGCCCCTGAAAGGGTTAAGGCGACAGTGGATTTCGAAAACTAAACTTTTAAATTTTTAATAGATTTACTTCAAATTAAACAAGGTTATTAAAAACAGGCTAAAATACTTAAGCACAAAATTTTAGTTTAAATGTTTAAAATATATTAAAAATATTGTTAGTTTTTTGCATTTAAAATATTTTAATATGACAAAAAATTTACATACTTCGAAAGGTTCCAAGCGCATTTCTTTTACATTAAATATGACAATATTTATTTATGATATACTTTTCATACTGTACAATGAAAGTTGGCATAAATTGTAAAAGTTCACTGAATGTATACGAAGAAAAAAAATTATAATTATGCTTTATTTTTTCTAAAAACGTAGTTATATATTTCCATCTACGCATATATTTCAGCACTAAAATACGCCTGAAATGCAACTTTGTATGCTATCATTTATTTTTTAATATATAGAGCATGCAGTATAAATTATGCAGTATAAATATATGCAGTATAAATTTCAAAAGAATCTGATTATTAGAAATGTACATAGAATTTTTCGAAATTTAGAAATGTACGAAATTTCATAATTTAAGAAAACAGAATTTCAAGTATAAACAACTGTTTAAATATATAAGATTTCATACAAGTTTTTATCTCTGTGAAAAGCGTCAGAATTGTCAAATTATCTTTGCATCAGATGAATTTCAGCATTTAGTTTCATAATTCACCAAATAAAAAAAAAGTCGAATTTTGTGGTTTTGAAAACACAATGTCTGTTTAAAAACTATTGATCAAATAAACAGGATAGAGAATTGGCATACGAAAATGCAATATGAGCAAGTTTGAAGGAAGAAATACCAGGAAGAAATACCAAGGAAAAATTGTTAGCCATCCTTTATAGGTGGCATAGTTTATTTCAATAGCATGTACAATGGCCACCTCCCCCCCCAATAAAAAAGAACTTTCCATACATTTTAATCACCAAATTATCACAGAAAAAAAATTAAATAGCCAGTCATCTGGAAATTATTCCCTTTTAGCTCACAGGCTATCAAAGCCTGAGATCTACTGTGCCCGCCCGTTCTGTATGTACGTATGTATGTAAGTATGTATGTACGTAACGCGACAACTCTTGACAGAAATAACCATTTTGCTTCAAACTTTGTTTATAGGTTCATTGTGATAAGGCGCTTCCCTGGTTCGTTTTGGGTGTTTATTGGTTAGGTATAAAGGGTGGCTAATCACCCCCACCCCTTAATTTAGATAAATGGGTTTTTCATGCAGAACTGTCCGATTTTCTTCAAATTTTGTATGTAGGTTAATTGTGATAAGGCGCTTCCTGGTTAGTTTTGGGTGTTTATTGCATAAGTATAAAGGGGTAAAGGGCAGGGGCTAGTCCCCCCCCCCCTTAATTTAGATAAATGGGTTTTTCATGCAGAGTTCTCCGATTTTCTTAAAATTTTGTATATAGGTTCATTGTGATAAGGGGCTTCCCTGGTTAGTTTTGGGTGTGTATTGGTTAGGTATAAAGGGAAAAAGGGGAGCTAACCACCTTTAATTTAGATAAATGGGTTTTTCATGCAGAATTATCCGATTTTCTTCAAATTTTGTATATAGGTTCATTGTGGTAAGGCGCTTCCCTGACTAGTTTTGGAGGTTCATTCTTTAAGTATAAACGGGGATACGAGGGTCTAACCCCCCCTCCCCTTAATTTAGATAAATCGGGTTTTCATGCAGAATTATCTGATTTGCGTCAAATTTTGTATATATGTTCATTGTAATAAGGCGCTTCCTTGATAAGTTTTGTGGGTTCATTGGTTAATTATAAGGGGGAACGGTGGGATGATCCTTCTTAATATATTGTCAATTTCTTTATTTTTCGAGGGGCTAATTTCAACTTCTTTGAAATAAGAGTATAATATACAATTAGTGTGAATAGCCTTTTAGCGCAATGCCCTCAGTTTAACTGGGCAGTTTTCTTTTTCATTAGTTTATATATTTTTTAAAAACTATGAGATCGTCTTATGCTGAAATTGTACCAAACTCTGAAAATATCAATACTAACACTTAATTTTGACATCATATTTGTGTTTTTCAGTAAATTTTACCTTAAGTTACCAAACGAGAAGACATTCGGTCAAGTAATTTAGGAATTATGAAGATTTATAGAAGGTATGTCAAAAAGGCCAACCTGCCAACAACTTATCTGTGGTCCGCCAAACCTTTGGAAATTTCCCTAAAGGTTTGATACAGCTCTCGTTTGATGCTGAAAATACACTTTGCGTGAAAACATTTGCACTAACCGTAGCTGCAGTGTTTCCAAGTTAGAGGTATTTTTTTATTCGAAGTATCTACCACTATATGTATTTCAGAAAAGCAATCTTCACTTTATTTAATGACAGACATTGTAGCTTTAAATAAATTGAAGATTACTAATAAGAAAAACGTCTAGCTATTTTGAATTTTAAAAAAATTACATAATCTGACACTATTGTTGTGGCGGTAGAGCAAGCATTAGAAAGTATGTCGTATATGCATAGGGTCAGATCTAATTCATTTTTAAATTTCAGCTCCAAGGGATTAAGGATGCAAAGGTAACCAATCGGTAAGCTACAAAAAGCAAATCTTGAATCTACAAATTTAAAGATTTATAAAAATTTTAAAGTATGGTTTTATAAATCCTTATATGTTGTACATTAAAACCAATACTTTATTTTACTACTTTCTTCGATTTTACACCACATTACAAAATAATCGCCAGTACTTATTAAATGCTAAAAAATATGTATTTCAAAAAACTATTAAAATACGACACTAATTAACAATAATTAAAAGTTAAAAAAATAAATAGTTTTTTAATGAGTAGCTTTGAAAGTGACATAAATTCTCGTCTTCTTTTTTGTGAGGGAAAAAAAATTATACCCTCGCTTTTCACCTGGGACATACATAATCTAACGCGGGGATTTTGGGTCTGAGCTCATTAATTATTTTCATTACTTAAGTTAGTAAACGTGTCCTTATTAATGAGCCCTGTGTGATCTTTATATTTCTTATTTTTATTTCATTTTTACAGACATATTCGTACTCATACATTTCAGGATTTTTAAAAATTATGTTAAATTGTCTACCAATGTGAATAAACACGATTGATTAAAGATGAACATCACAGGTTGGCAAAAGTCAACATACAATACTTTTATATTGGAAAAAAATAACTGAAATTTTATTTTAGGTTTAATATGTAGAAATTGGCGTTTGCAAAGAATATAGAAAAAACGTTAGAAAACTCTATAAATCAAATATCGCGAAAAACTTCGGGGACATAAATTGTTATAGTAAATAGATTTGAAATTGTTATTTCATTAAAAAAAAGTATTCATGAAGCCTGTTAAAAGTAATGCATCTGCTTTAAAAGAAAAAAAAACTATTACATTTATTTGCACGCAAGTCGAAATCATTCACTACAAAGTAGAAGAAATGATCTAGGGCAGTTAAAGAAATTTAAAAGTAATATAATCTTAGATATATAACTTTTCGTACCAATTTCATTCTGTGCGATAGTAATATACAGTGTAAAAAATTTGCAGCAAACTGTCGGGTCATTCGATCGTTTTAGATAAATAACAGTTATTTAATATATTCTGATCAATGAGAACCCTTCACAGTATGGTCAAACAACCGTTATTTACAACAAGTTGGAAATTGTACGCCAAATGTCACAAATGAGGTGCGTTCGTACTATAAGTAGTTTTATAAATATTCGGATGTTGGAGGAATAGCTGTTGCACTCTTATGCGAAAATGCATGAATACAAAATTTATTTTATGTGCAGATTTTCATATAATAGATATTAATTTTATTTTATGAAATTAAGTTTTGATGCACTTTTACAGACAATTAATTACAATTATGTTACATTAAAATTATACTATGCGCAAATATCCAATACAAGACAATGTAATAAAAAAATCATCGTTATTATTTCAGTGAAATGAATTACATCGTCTGTTATTCAGAGAGGATTAATTTCCGTAATAAAATAAGTACATTTTAAGTTGGCAACATTTTATCTTTTGTTGACATTTACTGAAAATTCCAATGAGAAACTTAAGCCTAGCTTTGAAAATTTCAGAACTTGAAATCGATATTTAGACTCTTTTTTCATTTAATATCTACTTCTCTGGAAATATCTATCCAAAAAACTGTCGGTAGATTATAGGATTGCTATAATTAAACAATTTTAGTATACAAATTCGGTTTTTAAATTCATTAATACGGAAATAATATAACTTCATATTAAATATGGAGTCATAGTATTTCCGTTATATTATTTCACCATGGCAACCTAGAACCATTACCTATCATGGGATATCATTGAATTAATTGGGTATGATAGAATTTAATAGAATGAAGAAAACTTTTATTAATATCTTTTCAAGTTTTGATTCGTTTTTCATAAAATTTGAAATGACTATACGAAATTCTGCAACGATTATATATATTAAATTTCAAACCATTCGGTTAGGTGTTTTTGCGCTGTTATACGGATGGACCAGATGACGACTATAGATGCTGCATATATATATAATTACGTACGCACCTAAAAACGGTTGAATAACTGGACGGTTTGCTGCAATTTTTCTACAATGCCTCTTTGTTTTTTTTTCCTGTAATTTGGCTTGCGGTTTTATATACAATGGTTAATGATGGACGTCAACATTGTTTGGAGGTAAACGAGTTTGACATGTCTGGTTTAAAGTTTGGAACATGTAATGTTGAATTTATTTATAATCCTTGCAAAACAGATAGCGATGCGGCTAATTTATTCAGCTTAACTAAAAAGCTACTTGACGGAAAGAGCTGTAATTTTGGATTCCCCTATTTTAAATTTCTAGAAATCAATTTTTATTAAATTGATAGGTTACAATTCATTTTTTATTATTATTAATTTCAAAATACATATATACATTTGAAATAAATTTTCGAAAAAATGTGTGTGAATTGTAACCTATGAAATTATCAGAAATTGATTTCTAGAAGTTTAAAATAGGGGAATCCAAATTTGCATGCAGTTCATTCCGCTTAGTTGTTTTTTAGTTATTTTAAAAAACTACACTCGTTGCAATTATTATAGTGAATAACAATTTTAAACTGCAGAAAAACCGGATAAAACCGAAAATATTAAAACGACCTCTCTTTATATATATATATATATATATGGTATTTTGTCTAAGCTGAGTTAGTACCAGATGTAAATTTCCATGAGAAAAGGGTAGTCCGTTAAAGAACTAATATCTTGCATTCGATTTCCATGATCATGGCGAAGTAGTAAGGCAATGAAAAGACACCAGAACAGTTTCTCCAGTAAAGTCCAGCCAATTTTCAGATGAAAAGTTTATTAAGAATAAGAGCGATGCAGCACATTTCCCACAGGTATAAAACTTATAGCATAGCCCTCGGCTTTCACGATGGGTCACTCCATTGATTACAAGTTGATAACTGGCCAGATGAATATTCTACGACATAAAAACACCAGATACATATTTGTTTACACTTTCAGCTACGTCAAAAATCTAGTGCTCCGACCGATGCGGGCGAGTTTTGTTCTCTCCGCGGAGACATACAGAAATTTACATCACGAGCGCACAACCCAATGAGTGAGAAGCTAGCTCCAGCCCAGCGAATGAGGCGCGAAGGAGAAGCTAAGACAGTAAAGAAATCCGAACCTGGTCACGGATAAATTTTGAAGTTAAAATCCCAAGCGCGCGAAAAAATCAGAGCAATAATAATAATAATAGTAAAAAGAAAATGGCTTTTAAAAAACATTCGAAATGAGAACGCGTCTCGGAATTTTATAGATTGGGGAGCTGATAAAAGCGACGAATGAACTTAAAATTTTAGATTAAGATTTGGAATAAAATAATTATTAATATACGGATATTTACTTTTAAAAGGACTTTAAATAGGAATAGATATTATTAAGAATTAAGGAAATACTGACTATGACAGAAGTTAGATTAAATTTAAAAGATTAATGCGAATAAAATGGAAGGATACGAAGGAAATAAATTTTTTATATAACATATATATATATATATATATATATATATATATATATATATATATATATATATATATATATATAATATTAATATTCATTTTCTTTAATGAAAGGTACCACTGAAATCAGAAAAGAACCTTCTATACATTAGCATGCTGTTTTTGTATTTCCATCCGGGCTACAGGGATGGCAATTTAAAAGGGCAGGAAAAACGTAAAATATGAAAACGATCTCCATAAAATATTTTTTAAATAGTAAACATTCATATTTTTTTTTATAAAAGGCACCATTGGGAGTCGAAAATAAACGTCTATACGGGTATTTTTTTTTCATCGGAGCCATGGTGATGGCAATTTAACACGGTAGAAAGAAAAAAATGGAAATATGAAAACGACCTCCAGAAAATATTTTTTGAAAAATTAAATATTTTTATTTTTTACTGCTTTTTTTTAACAAAAGATACAGTTATAACCGGAAAGTAGTCACCTAAAAGTAGTTTTTTTTTCCTTTACCCCATTTGCTAACCGGGGATTGCAATTTGTAAATGCATAAAAGATGGAAAATGTGAAAACGAGCTTCAGAATTTTTATTTTTTTTTTTAAATAGTAAATATTCATATTTTTTATGAAAAGTACCATCACCAGAAAAGTGCCGTGCCCACACGCGTATTTTTATTCTATTTTTTAAATCCTTAGGGCCCCAGTGATCGCGATTTTGAAATGCAAAAAAAAAAAAAAAAAAAAAGGAACGTTTTCTGGAGGCTGTAGAACTACGTTTTCCCTGGACATGCCTGGAAGAGATCATAATGCCGCGCTAGCGAACTGTGGAAAATTGAAGCTCTATCACTGGCGTTCGATGAAAGTTTTTTATTAATATTTCAGCTAATTATCAAAAAATGAAAATTTTGAGTCTGGATTGCATTTGACCCTGTCTTCGTCTACCTTTATTCTCATACTTCTACGTTCGACAGATTTTTCTACCCATCGCACACAAACAGACAGACACACAAACATCTTTCTTTTATTAATATAAATATATATATGAGTAAATTCCGCTTAAAAGAAACATGTTCGTTTGAGTCTCACAAACGATTGATTCTTTCTAAGCGAAAATATTACAACAATTTAAAATGTAACAGTTTCTGGGATTTTGTTTCTTATAAACGGATGATCTGATAACCAGTGATCACTGTAAGCGGTTGTTACTGAATTTGAAATGAAATTATATTCTTAAAACTGAATGTGAAAATTTTTCGAATTAAGAAAATAAATTGATAATTTATAAATTAACGCTGATGTACCAAATATACAAGGTAGCCATAATTAAATTGACGGTACTCAGAGTGTTCTGTAGCGCGATCTAATAGCGAGAATGGCGCCAAATTTTGTAGGAAGATTAAACAAGACGGGGGACGAAGGATTCCGCGAAAAAAAAATTAGTTCCAAAAGTCACTGCCAGGGCAATATGTGGCACTGTATCACGGAGGTGTCCAGGACCTGGCTACGTTGAAGGATAACATATCGCGAACTGTACGGGAGATTCCTGCAGACAGGTTATTCTCTGCTGTTGTAAATGCTGTGCACAGAATGCAATATGTGGTCCACAAAAACGGCGGCCACATCGAACTTGAGTTGGATGTGCTAAATAAACGGTAATTTTATTTCAGTATTGATTCTTCTTTTTTGAAACTCTCTTTTTCGAATACACAGCGCCACATATTCCCCTGGCGGTGACTTTTGGAACTAATTTTTTTCGCGGAATAATTCGTCTCCCGTCTTGTTTAATCTTCCTACAAAATTTGACGCCATTCTCGCAATTAGATCGCGCTATAGAACACTCTGAGTACCGTCAGTTTAATTATGACCACCTTGTATATTACTATACAATTTCTCAAACGGTGACAAATCGACTGAATCGACAAGCGTAAAGATACTTCAAATAAACAAAAATACTTTATTAAGTAAGGTAATATATTTTATATAATAAAATATATTTCCGTTAATACTTCAGTGATAAAAATCTGCATTTTGTTTTTTAAACAAGTTTGTTCATGACGGATAAAATCAATAGAATATTCAAAGTTATGTATTGTAGTTTTACCGTTAGTATTTTGAAATGTGCTGATGTGCTGTTTTTCTTAACTGAAAAAATAAAAGACTGCATGAAAAATTATGTCAGTTCAAAGTTTTTTAAAAGTCATTTTTAGGGGGAAAGGGGGGGGTATGGTAAATTCGTTTAGAATTACATCTGTTTTGCGTTAGAAAGTCCGTTAGAACCTCCTTCCATGCACAGTATGTAAAAAATACAGAGTGAGTACGATAAAAAAAAAGTCGTTGTAACCTATACTTCCCTTCATTAACTCATAGCTGATAACTTCTACAACTTATTGTCACCACCATTTTTGAATAAAAATCTTATTTAAACCAAAAAAAATAGTGTAAAGTATCCGAATACCGGCACCCTATTGTCAACTTGAAAAATAATTAGGCTTTAAATGATCGTATAGGTTCGAAATTGGCGCATTAATGTCAAAAAACATTTTTGACATTATAGCGCTAATTTCGAAATTATACAATCACTTAAAGCCTTATTTTTTTTCAAGCTGACGACAGTCAAAAAAAAATGTTTCTTGACATTATGGTTCCAATTTTGACTTTATACGATCATTTAAAGCCTTTTTTTTTTTTTTTTCAAGTTGACGTTAGAATGTCGGCATTACGAGGGTGTCAGCATTCGGATACTTTGTCCTATGGGATTAAATAACATAAAATTTACTGTTAAAAAATAGTGGTGGAAAAGATTTATTTCTAAAGTATGGTTTTAGGTGGCCACGCCGTATAAAACAATAGCCGCGTTAACGTTATAATACCTTTTCCAAAATATTCATTTTATGCTACATTGGTACTTTCACATAATTTTGCATATTTTACGCTGTAGAAATTGCATAACACATATATGCTATAAATTTTACTTTCTTCTGTATTCAGCACATTCTTTATCACTGATAGGTTCTAGATTGGGAAATAGAGTTGTTGTCGGCTGTCACTAAACAAGCAGTGGATGTTTTGAGCCAAGACCCGTCCCAGCTGGCAACAGAAATCATTAATTGGCTAAAACCATATGCAGGTAGCTTTAAAATAAAATGTTATATTATTATTTTAGCTTTTGAATCTAGTTTGTAATGATATTGTGGCAGAAAAAGGTTTTTCACTAAACAGTCGATTTTTTTTAATTATATGCAGTAAAACTTCGATATCTATTACAACTTTAATGGAGCTGAAAAGATTATTTTCACTTTTCAGATTTTCCTGGTGGTTCTTGTATAAAAAATCTGGTTACCAGTGCTCAGAAATTTTGTAACAGATGTACACAGCCTCGTCTAATCCCTTCAAATTCCTGGTTGACACTTACGTTACCTCCGCAAGTGACATCTTTGACCACGCCACATAATATCATCCACATGGTAACGACGCCAGACAGTCAACATGTTATTTGTGCTTCGGACTCAAATGAAATAAATATTTTCCACATACCATCAAAAAATATTGTAAGGACCTTCAAAGGTTTGTGAAGAAATTTCTGCTAATTTTATTGTTAATTTTATAATTGCAATACAGGATTAGCCTAAATGATTCATGGGTTTTCAAAAGATTATTTATTTACAAGTATACGACGTACAAAGACGGATGATACACGAAAAGATAATACATACACTCACCAAGTTTCTGGTATATACTACAAATGTTCAATTTGGGTGCCCTCAGGGCCATCGCTAAGACTTTTTATTGAGGGGGGAGAAGACCTTAAATTGCCAAGTCAAATTCCAGTATTTGCAACTCATTGAGAAGCAAAAATAAATAGTTTTCGCCAATTCAACAAGTTTGCCAACTAGTTTTAAAATTTCGCCAAGTTACCACAATTAGAAAATGTAATATAGTTCTTATTTGTAAAAAGTTTAATAATATTCCCAATTAGATTTATAACTTTTGCCAAGTCTATCAGAAATAGAAAGTATATTATAGTTTTTATTAAAGTTTTAAACAAATTTGCCTACTAAAAGTTTTTAAATTTGCCAAGTGTAACAGCATTCGGGAACGTTTGGTGGGGGAGGCTCTCCCCCCGTCCCCCCCCCTTAGCGAGGGCCCTGGGTGCCCTTAGTCATCCGGCACACATTCCAACGGTAATCCAGTTCCGTCAACATGTTCAATAGCATGTTTCTGTCAATGTCCGTCACAGCAGCAATGATGCGTTCCTGCAATGCTTGCAGCGTTGTTGGCAGTACATAAACTTTGTCCTTCACATAACCCCACAGGAAGAAATCACATGGCGTGAGATCTGACGAACTGAGAGGCCATGGCAATAGAGGAACATCACCCAGAGCCAGAGCAGTGAGTCTTAGCCTGCTTTCTAGCCTGCGCATGAGCTACAAAGCGGGCTTTTAAACTTGGTGAGTGAATGTATGTATCATCCGTCTTTGAAGGTCGTATACTTCTCAATACACGGTGTTTTGAAACCCGATGAATCATTTAGGTTAACCCTGTACTTATACTGATATTACCAAACTTGAATTGTTTCAATAGGTTTACATTAATATCAATCTAACTTAAGAACTAAATTGTTGTTGTAAAAATAAAAGGAACTTAAATCTCAATAATTTGATAAAATTGATAGATACCAGTAACTTTTGAGGTTATTTTACAAAGTAAACGATTAATTGGTCCGAAAGACTTTAGCTCTTTGGAAAAAATAAGCAGATTATTATTATTATTATTAAGTTTGGTAAATTAAATGGTTACTTTAAACTAAATAAACGAAAATAATCTTAGTTTAAACCAAACGAACATTTTATTGTCTCTTTTTTTTTCTACTGAAAAGGTATTTTTTGTTTGTTTGTGCTTGTCTATGAATGTCCACAATAATAACAGTTATATTATTGCAATTCTGTGTTCTGCAATAGGTTTTTTTTTTCCTTTCTTAAGGTAAGTAATAATGTCAACGATTAATCAAGATTATGTTAATAAGTATGAAAGTAAAAATAGTTTTTTAAAGACACTCTTTCATAAGCATTCAATGTTTATCTTGAAAATCACTCTTAATTTCATGACTGCAACTCATGTTTTTTCCGACAAAATTCCGTTACAATGCATTAATTTGGCGTGGGCACCTAACTCAATTATGGAAAATTCCCTGTTTTTTTATCTCGGTAGAAAGAGCAAGATAGTGAAGTTATTAAGTAAAGTTGTAATTTTTGCTCTGTTTTTTTTTTTTAAGAAATGGCAACAGAAAATCGAAAAATGAAGCATTATTTAAACTACCTTTTTAGGATTTCTAAATAGATTTCTCAACGTATAATCATAATTTAATTAATATGAAACTATTAATTGATTAAAGCGTATTTAAAAAATATATATTATGCTTATTTTTACTTTCTTCTATCTTTAGAAGAAGAAAGTGTTGGATTTATGAAAATTTTCCACTTCCGGTTTTCAACGGATTTATACGTTTTAGAAGGTCTTAAACACGATGTGACTGTTTTTAGGAAATGTCTGTCTGTGAGTCTGCCTGTCTGTCTAGGTGTCTATATGTGTCAAAAATTTTGTGGTCGCTCTATCTCAAGAACTAATACACCGAATTTAATAAAACTTTGGATTCAGTTAGACCTTGATATAAATTAGTGCTGATTAATTTTTTATGTAAATCGTAAAACAGGTGGCGCTGTTATGCTACATTTTTCACGATTTTTACGATAACTATATTTTCAGAACTAATGCACAGATTTCCATCGAACTTCAGATTCTGTTAGACCTTGACATAAATAGACTTTGATTATATTTTGGTGTACATAGCCCAACAGGTGGCGCTGCTATTCTACTTTTTTATGCTTTTCACGATAGCTATATCTCAAGAACTAATATGCTCAAAACTTCATCAAACTTAAGGTTTTGTTAGACTTTGATATAAATTGGTACTGATTCGTTTTTGGTATATGTTAAACCTGTATGGAGATAGAAGAAAGTTTTGGGATTGGCACATCCGACTAGTTTTATTTTTTTCTACATTTTAGTGTTTAAAATATTTCTTTAGTGTAGTTTCACAGACAGTTGGCCTTTTTTGGCGATCGTGGCGCATAATTAACCCTTAAAAAGTGTATCAAATTTGAAACACTTTTTATTAAACTTTTAATAAATAAATCAAGTTCTTCTCAACCACTATATTTATATAGAAATTTTAATCCTGTAAAATTCACATAAAACGTATGAATATGCTACTAAATAAAATTAAAAATCTATCTTAAAATTTTTGGTGTCTAATCCTTAACATAAGTATTTAAAAAACACACAATTCCAAAAGAAAAATTCCGGTATTTAGGGGTTAAATCCATTGTTGTTGTAACCATAAAGAATATTAGTCGTTTTATCAACCGTTGCCGGGTAACGAAAAAATGTCTTAAAAGTCTAAACATTTTTAAATGTTGTATTGTCATAGGAAACACACCTGTGAACACATTTTTTATAATTCTAGCATATCAAGAAGCGAAGGAAAATTTGATTACAAAATTACATGCAAAAACCAAATTGAGTTAAATAAAATAGTGTAAAAAAATTCACTGTGTTACATTATTACGCATTAATGCCTTTTTTGCTTAATCACACAATATTGGTTATGCTTGATATCATTCAAGAAAGATGAACAGCTTAGGTTTTTCACGGGCTTTCTAGTTAACGTTAATTTTACTCCCTGTCTCGGAATAGCTGTATTTCTAAAAACTTATTTATTTAAACTGTATTTCTAAAGAAGAATATAACAAACAAATTCACATATAAATCACGCTTACCTTACACTATATGTTCGGAGAGTAATAATTAAAAAAAAAAAAAAAAAAAAAAAAAAAAAAAAAGAACGTAACATTTTCTCTAAAACATTATGGTAGATCATTAATAAAAAAATATATAGTCCTGGAATTAAATTATTATGGTAGTCAATTTGATACAATATGTTTATATTTCTTTGCTCCCTCATTAAAATTCTTGAATATTAAACACCAGTGTACGAATAAATAAATTAATTAATTATGTCTGCTGTCTATATGTGCATAAATACAACGTAATGACAAAAAAAAAAAAAAAAAAAAAAAAAAAAAAAAAACTGGTACATTTAGTGGAATAGTGTCTCCTAACCTATCTCCCCATCTGGGACGGCTTGCCAAAGGATCAAGCAATACGCATTGTGTATATGTTACGGTCAATATGATTAATCCGGTCATTATTAATAATAACCGGTTATTATTAATAATGACCGGACATAAAAGCCGGTTATTATTTATAATGACCGGATTAATCATATTGACCGTAACAGATATATATTGACAAAACAATCAAAATAAAATGTATAAAAGTACCCCCAAGGTGTCCTATCCTCCTCTATAACCTATATGCAAGCTTTTTTGGTGAAATTTTCCTTTATAGCAAGATATAAGCCCATTTATTAGTCTCAATTTATACAAATTAAATGTCAGAAAATTGAAGTTATAAATCAGTAAATAAAAATGATTAGGTGATGCATAGAAAAAAGTATTTGTCCATTTGATTAAAAACAATATTTATTTAACACGTTATTAAAGTCAACAAGCATATTTTCAAACTGAATAATAATAATAAATAAATAAATAAACAAATGCTTCTAAAACTCTGAAAATCATTGTTTATTAATCTGACTTTTCATATTATTTAACATCTTACAATCCGCTAATAAAGAATAAGTTGAATGATATCTCATGTACAAAAGTAACATATAGAAATGTAAACTGAATCTACTATATTTCACCTATATCTATTTCAGAAATCTAGTGTTATTACAATTTTTGTTTCGGAAAAACAGTTTTGATGCTCATTCTATAATATTTATCTTATCTAAGTACATCCTGATCTAACTCGATGGCAATAGCATACTAAAATCTCCCCAAAATAGGCATATCTGGAAACTTTTAAACCTATTGGGTAGTCATTCATAATCGTGCTCCCTGTCAATTCACTAAATAGCAAACGTGATTTTGCGCTATAATGTATTTTTTTGTGATAGCTTCTTTGTTCTCAATTTCCAGTAATTGTAATATTTCAGGATTTGACGATATGTATGGATGCGTGTTACTATTCTAATTTCTTTAATTTAACCATGTACGAGTGATTTTATCCTATTCTTAAAGAATATTAACTTTTCAACGACGAAACATCCACATCTGTTCCAGAAAATGAATAGATTCTCATGTAAGAAATATACTTATACAAATGTAAACTACAAAATTTGAATTACACATTCAATATTTTTGTAATTTTCGTTTGGAAAAAATATTTCAGTAATCATTCTATAGTAGTTAAAAGGTAACTTGTATCAAAATAAATTCTCATTTATGTCAATAGAATACTAATCACCCGAAAATAAGTTATTTTGCTAATAAAATATTGCAGTGAAATAGTGCGAGTTACTTGAATTTTATTATTTTGATATTCTTTGAAATATGATTGCTAAGCTACTAATAAAATAAAGAGGAAAGAAAAAGAAATGCATTTTAAAATTTGTAAGAAATAGGGAAATAAAATGTTTTATATTTCCCGAACAGTTGCAAAAAATTTACCAATAATTTAAACAATTAATTTCTAAATTCTAATAGATGTATTTGCAAATTTTCAAAGCTATTGGATATATTTAAGACCTCCATATCAAAAATTTAACATCCATAATTTTACGTTTAAATCCATTATTCAAATATGCAATTTTCATTTCAGTTAAAAATGAAATTTGAAAATTGTCTGCATTCCCATAGGAAAGCATTATGACCTAAAAAGAAATGTTCTATATTCTTCGAACGAATGAACCAAATTTAACCAAAAACTATACATCTAATTCCGGGTATGTCGCCAACATACCTACCAAAAACCAAACAAAAAAATAAATCCCTTTATAGTAAAAAAAAAAAAGGTAACGATTTGGAAATGTACCAAAAACGAATTGGAAATGGACCAATCAAAATCTGCGTAGTTCTTCCCGGCTTTTTTTTTTTCTTTACTTTTCTCTTCTTCTAGAAAATAGGGATTACTGTGCGATACCGAACGGAATCGCGAAGCGATTACGCTGGGAGTTGGAGAGCGTAGCGAGCAGGGCGCGGAGCCCTCCTAGTACAATAAAATTAAAAATTCACTTGTTTACTCGTAATTTTAACAGCATATGTTTTTATATACTGTTTAATCATATCAACGTTTCCTATAAATTTTGCAAAATTTTATAAGTATTATCTTATCAGACTAAAAAATAGTAACTTAAATGAAAAAAAAAAATTAAACGTATCAAGTTTTAATTAGGTTTAAAAAATTCCTTTATTTTGTAGACCTGAACGAGTATTCGAAAAAATTATCAAAGACATTCAAGCAATTAATTTTTTCTGTAGTTTTTTTTCTGATTACAAGTGATAATTTCCGTCGCATACAAAAATATTTAAAAAAAAATACCAAACTATTTTAAGCATTATTAGCATATTTTCGAAATACCGACGGCAATCAACTGAAGTATTTTCAAACACTGAAAAAAAAAACGAGTGTTTATAAAACAACAATCACTTAGGGAATTGATTCAATGAATAATTTAAATTCTTTAAAGAGGCGATTAAAAAAGTTATGGAATTCCATTTCCGTCATTCATGGTGTTTTTTTATCTCCAGGTTGTAGCTAGATTAGCATTTATTCAGCAGAGATTAATGAAAGTAGAATATTTTAAAACTTTGTTTAATGGAAAAAGTTTTTTAAATAGTCCTGTAACTTTCCAAAGTTTTTATATTATATTATCTGCAGATAATGTAATAAATTATTATAATTGCATTGTAGCCATAACAGGCGAATATTTTTTTTCTTTTGTTTGTTTGTTTATTTGTTTGTGTGTATGTCTGTAAAAACTTACTTGGCGCCTTTTAAGAAATAAAAAGAGAACATAAATCACGAGTTCTTTTTTTATGCATAATGAATAAAGTATTTTAAGAAGCTCTCGAACTTCATAAAGATTTTTGGGAAAATTGTATCTGCGTACGTTTAAATAATAATAATAATAATAATATTAATAATAATAATAATCTTATTTCTTTTTCAGAGAAAATTCGTGTTTTTTATAAGCAAAACATCTCGCATCAGCGTTAGATATTTTGATCTGTACAGACAACCATTTATTTGATCTGTATGCGGAATATGTCTGTTCTTTCTAAATTAATGATGCTATACAACTTTATCATTGAAAGTTAGGTCATATCTCCTACAGTTTTCGAGATACAATTTCTGACTCCGGAATTCAGAATTTCCTCTTGGGCAGTGGTTCCCAACCTTATTTTTGCCACACCTCACCTAAGCATCGTTCCCTTTCACCGTTTGAAGATTTTCCAATATTTCTATAAATATGCTTGTAAATCCCAGAATATATATATTTTTTAATCGCTGTTTGATGCTATAATATCTTTTATAACTCCTCATTCTATATACGGTTCAAAAAAGTATTATGTTAAAAATATTTTTGTCTACAGCCATTTTAACATGATTACATGAAACGGAAAAACACGGGCCTAACGCTTAAAGGGTTAAAATCATCAAGCCCCTCCCCCTTTAAGTGAGCAGGGACCAAGTAATTTGTTCCGGCTCTAACCGTAACATTCGAGACGATTACGCTCTAACTTAGATCTTTTGGTGGATTTTCTCGTGGGAAAACGATAATCCAAGTAACTTTCCCATCAAAAAGACCACGTGTAAGGTTCTATAGCAATAAATACAAAAATCGCCAATGTGTAACAAAACGTTTATTTCCTCCACCATTATAAAACTACTTTCTTCTGAATAATGCACTACCTTATATGTTTTAAATAAAATTTATCTAGCAAAATATTTTTGTTTAATCTGCTTTCCAAGTTAATAAATTAAGTTTTAGTTCATTTGTTTTAATTTGCATAATAATAACAAGTAATTATTAGATTTGCATTCAATTCAGTTTGAAAAATATTTAGATTTTGTTTCTTTTCTGTTAGCCTAATTATATATAAAAAAAAATCATCCTAATTCTATGGAATTTTTTTCCAATACAAAGACACTTCTGTTTAATTTTTGCATGATAAAAATTCTAAAGGATTAATAAATCCCAGTTTTATACCCTTTTACACTTAATTGCAAAATTTAGATTTTCGGTTATTCTTTTTCTTTTTTAGAAGGAAAGATAATGTGATACTTTACGCGAAAACTAGTATCACTTTTCAATTAAGCAATAAAATTGAATCCCAATTTAATTAAATCATTCTATTAATTGCCAGTTTTTTGTCTTTTTATTTCCGTTATGTAATTAGGTCTAGGAATTGATTTTTTTATTAACTTCATTATTAGAATAACTAAATTGTTTAGTAACTACATTATCCAATTACATGAATTTAAAGTTCGATTAAAAAACATATCTTTTTTTTAAATGAAGTTGTCGCTACTTATATATCTAATCTGCTAATAAACTATACTACTTAATATTGCTAACACATCAAGATAAAGCGGAATAACTAATTCTGCACTTTGTCCTAGAGCAGGTTTTTCAAAGGCGGGTACGCGTACCATTGGGATACACGACAAGCCTGCGTCAACAACCAACATTCGATACGGTACAGATAAATGGGTCGGTAAAAGTGTACTTTCATCTCATTGACTATTTTACAAACAAAGTTTAACAACACACTAGATGTCGGAGATAAGTTATTTTCAACAACTTATGACCTTGCCTCCTCAAATATGTAAGTATTCGTGGGCAGCGAGGGCATCCGAGGTCAGCGAGCATTCTTAAGCACCCGTCCATTACTGGACATGACCCATCCGCTTTGCTACTGAAGAAATCCGGACGCTACTCCATAATAGGCAGCACACATTCAAGGTTCCCGGCTGATAGACTATCAGCGGGTAACTGTTCGATAGCTGATAGTAGGAGACCCACTCAATAGTACGAGAGAGGCCGGATCAGGTCCGGTTCACGGGGGAGAGTCCATGACATCATCGCCCCTAGGTCTTACTGGAACCTACTGAAGGGACCAGGGACCAAAAACTAATCAAGGACTCCCTCTCGAGATTTGCTTTACCTCCTGTCAGAATCGTGGGGAACTTAAAAAAGATTACCTCAGGCCTTCTTTCCAGGGGACGGACAAACACAAGAAATAAAAGGTTAATAATACTTGACTACGATAAACACAAAAAATAGGAGAATTAGTCGCCTACCACCGTTACAACCCAAGGTGTCTAGGTTTGAACGCCGTATGGCAGAGTAGAGATTTAAAGCAAAAAGAAAGGTAAACAAACGGACCCGTCATATAGATAATGTGCATGTTTGTCAACAAACTGGCTTGATGCTTTTCTACTCAACTCCCCGTAGGCAAAATGGCTCCTAGTTTTCGCTAAATTGCTAGCAATTTTTACTTAGTTGTAATACATCATTTATAAGTAGGGAACAATATATTATGAATTACTAGATCTGCGAGAACTGTTAATTTCTGCCTACACTGAGTTGAGAAGTACTATACAGTATGGTCTTTACTTGGGTGAAGCTGCTTAGTGACAGTACGTACACATTATCTATTAAAAAACTTACTACCTGTATATTAAATGTAAAGTAAAAGCATATTTATTTGTATTAATTCCTTGTTTTCTTTGTTTATATTTTCTACTCATGGCTCTCAAAAGTAAAAATAAGTTGGAAATTGTACGTCAAACGGGACAAATGAACTGTATGTTCGTACTATTATTATTTCTGTGAAATGAAGTATAACTTCTATTATTATGATATGATTAATTTCCGTAATAAAGTAAGTACATTTTATCTTTTGTTGACATTTACTGAAAATTCCAATGGGAAACTTAAGCCTAGCTTTGAAAATTTCAAAACTTGAAATCCCTATTTAGACTCTTTTTTCCATTTAATATCTTTTTCTCCGGAAACATCTAACCAAAAAACTGTCGGTAGATTATAGGATTGCTATAATTAAACAATTTTAGTAAGCAAATTAGGTTTTTAAATTCAGTAAATACGGAAATATTATGACTCCATTTTAAATAGGACGTAATCACCATGGCAACCTAGAATCATTACCTATCATGGGATATCATTGAATTAATTACGTATATAGGATTTAATAGCATGATAAATGTGACTATAACTTATAAAATGTCATATATTACTATAACGTCATACATGTCAGATAACTTGAAGATACATCTCGGTCGCTTGACGATTAATCCACGGAAGATGCTAAAACGAGGAAGTGCCGATTTTTAAAAAATTCAAATTACTTAATAAATATTTTTATTAATATCTTTGTAAGTTTTGATTCGATTTTCATAAAATCTAAAATGATTCTACAAAATTCTGCAACGATTATATATATTAAATTTCAAACCATTCGGCTTCGTAGTTTTTGCGCTGTTACATGAGGACGGACGGACGGACCAGACGGCGACTATAGGTGCTACGTATTTATACAATTACGAACACACTTAAAAATCTGGAGTGACTACACTTGACTTTCCAAACACTTTACAGAATAATATGCGTTCAAATGAATAGTAATATAAAAATAAATAAACACTTAAATCTGAATTTTACCAAGTTCAAATATTTCCACTTGTGAAAATGACCTCATATTCTAAAAAAACGTCGCTTTCTTTTATAGAGCTCAAATCTTTTTTCTAAAATTATGACGTAATTTTCAATAAATTTTAATTCCGATTGTGTTGAAATTAACGCCTGTTAATTAAAATAAATATTAAAATTTAATGCATACAGTCATGCTAATGGCAGCTTTAATTTGTTTTAAATATAGATATTTTGCCATTGTTTCGCAACAACATACAATACTTAAATTTCCCTATGTTTTCATCAGATTGATAAAACTAGCTCGACATTTTTCTTTGCTTTTGAAGAAAAAAATATTTTGCTAAATTAAATCACATTTTAGTAAAATATCACTGTTGTATCAAAATAAGATGAATATGAACAATAAAAATATTTAATTGAATAATTGAGGTAAAAAAAATACTTTTTTTATTTTTTTATTTTATTTATTTATTTATTTATATATTTTTGCCTGCTGTTGGTGTTGCATAATTGTTGAAAAAGGGTTTAAATACCAAACCAGTTGGCCGATTTGTACGAAAATGAATACAGCTTTGCGATAGTGGCTTGTAACCCATGCACCAAATGGGAACTCAACAGAAAACAGGGTTGGGCACTATTTTGTTCACTCACTCACACACATACATACATACCGACGTCATCGTAAAAGTACACAAAAAAACGGATTCTGGGAACAAGGAAACGTAAATAAATACCAACATACGCGCATGCATACATATAGAATCATTGTAAAAAATAGCAAAAACAGATTCAGGGGACCTCAAAATGTAAAAATATACCAATATTTCCATAATCGGATTTATTTCATGATTACTATGCTTTCCTTACACTATGTGTGTCCGGAAAGTAAAAACAGGTGATATACTAGGCACATGTACACTATATTGCCAAAGGAGACCGGTCACTTGCGATTTTAGACGTTTTGTTAACTATCTAGAAAAGTACATGAGGAATTAACCTGAAACTGCAGGTGTGTAAACAGTATAGTATAGGTTATATATTTCTGCAAAGATTTTTTCACGAAACCCCATAGGGGACTGTCAACAAATTGAAAAAGAACGAATATCTTTTGGATTACCCTGTAAAAACTAATGTAGCAAAGGCGTTCAAACTTGAGATTAATAATAAGTGGGTTATTGTAATGTACTGTGTTCATTTTTATGAGGATAGCATGTATACTCGAAGAGAAATTAAAGTTTTTATAAAAACAGTCCCAAATTTCACCCAAGTTTTTTGTTTATAATTTCCAGAGTTCTTAATATAAAAAAAGTTATTTTGAGAAAATATGTCAAATACCATTGTATATAATACTCCGCAATCAGAATTAAAAAATAATAAAAATTGGATGCAAAATGAGCAGGTTTACTAAAAAATGTTTCACTGCGCATGCGCGAATGCAATCAAAATATAATGTTCATAATGTATTAGCTAAATATATAGAGCAACTTTTGTGAAAGTCTCAAAATCATAGCTTGAAAATTCTGAAAATTATCGTCGATAGAATATGCTCGAAATCCGTGTTCCCAAAAGGAAGCAAAAAGATGAGGGGTTGTATCCAAATATAGTAGTACGTGCAATATTGTGTACGCTATCTTGGCACTAATCAACAGGTATTTGATACAAACCCTCATCTATTTGCTTCTTTTTGGGAACAACGGATTTCGAGCTTATTCTCTCGACGATAATTTTCAGAATTTTCAAGCCATGATTTTGAGACTTTCACAAAAGCTGCTCTATATACTTAGCTAATACATTATGCATATTATATTTTGATTGCATTCGCGCATGCGCAGTGAAACATTTTTTAGTAAACCTGCTCATTTTTCATCCAATTTTTATTATTTTTTTAATTCCGATTGCAGAGTATTATGTACAATGGTGTTTGACACATTTTCTCAAAATAACTTTTTTTTATATTAAAAACTCTGGAAATTATAAGCAAAAAAGTTGGTGAAATTTGGGACTGTTTTTATAAAAACCTTAATTTCTCTTCGAGTATACATGCTATCCTCATAAAAATGAACACAGTATATTACAGTAAGCTCCTTATTAATAACCTCGAGTTTGAACTCTTTTGCTACATTAGTTTTTACAGGGTAATCCAAAAGATATTCGTTCTTTTTCAATTTGTTGACAGTCCCCTACGGGGTTTCGTGAAAAAATCTTCGCGGAAATATATAACCTATACTATACTGTTTACACACCTGCAGTTTCAGGTTAATTCCTCATGTATTTTTCTAGATAGTTAACAAAACGTCTAAAATCGCAAGTGACCGGTCACATTTTGCAATATAGTGTAACTGTTGAAGAAGTACGCTAGGCATAAAAGTTTGACGTCCACTGTCCTAGAAAATATCAATATAGACGATACATTATAATGAAATCATAAATCACTATTAAATTGAAATTATACAGATTTTGTTCAAAAAAAAAAAACAAATTGTTAAGAATTACGATAATTGCTAGAAATGAGAGATGCAATAAAGACGTTTGGGGTAATTAGTACAGAAAATTCGACTTTTGTCTTCGATACAAATTGCTCATACAGATGCAAATTTAAGGATGTCACTTGGGAGATGTATCGACTCTTTCAATTGCTCCGTACTCTAATGCTTGTTTAGCATACTCTTCACAAATCTGAGCTTTACTGACGTGGGTGGGAGGGGTCTTTTTTTTATGTCCATTAGAAGGCGTTTTTCAGTTCTTGCTCATTTTGAAAATGGAAAATATGATAACAAGTGACACTTAACAATCCTTTTGTTTAATATATACGATCACGAGCCATATGTTTTCTTGTAAACGTCCCCATGACATCCCAAGTAGAGTTTTGCATTGGCTCGGGTAATATAAACCCCACCCATCCCACTGGCCCTGATCGGTTTGTGTTAACTGGCATATTTTTCATGCGGTACGTGCTCTCGTGTACCAGTTGTTGTTGTTGTTGTTTCCAGAAAAAATCCTGTCAAGACTCTTCCGAATGTGGGAGTGTTCTAATTAAACAGGCCTTTCTAACGACGAACACAAGTTTAATAAAACGATGACGTAACGATGACAAATACAGATGACAAGGACAGGTACATTAAATAAACATAAAAGATTATTCATATTTTTCAAGATTCATGACCGGTAACATTTACGGTCATTTTCATAACAAATTCTGGTTTCTCATATCACAAACGACGCTCTTCGCCGCTGACATTCCAAATTCTACTGCCGCGCTTTTTCCATTTCTCCAAAAGGGGGCGCTACTGGAGCAAGAAAAGGCATGCGCAGTCCTCACACCTCCCCCTTTCGAGAATTTGATTTAGTCTTTTGAGACAAATCAATATCTAGTAAATATCTAAATAAACAAGTAAAACATATTAATACTAAAATGCAAACATTTAAGAAATATCAAAGAAAATAAACAAATAGAATACACTATAACACTAATACTAATATTTTAAAGTTCTAGGATAAAGTTAAAGTTTTTAAAGTTCAAACTTGTAACACAGAAAAAAAGAGAGAATGTTCAAAGTTTTTAAGTCCAATGTAAGGCATGTAGACTACTTAGAGAGTCAGCATTCGCGTGGAGTTACTCACGTCGGTACGTTATTTGGGCTTGAAAGCGCTGAAGTGCAAGGGCCCATCCTTGAAGGCGCGCACTTTGAGGTGCACCGTCCGTGAGAAATTTCAAAGGATTATGGTCGCTCACCACAGTTACCTGCGAACCATAAATATAGTGTTCGAACTTTTTCAGGGCGAAGATAACAGCATAAGCTTCCTTTTCGATGGTAGCATAACCCTCTTGGCATTTGGAGAGCTTTTTACTTGTAAAAGCAATGGGATGCTCTTGTTCATTTTCATCTTTTTGAGATAGACAAGCGCCTATCGCATACGAAGAAGCATCTGCGTGTATAATAAATGGTTTCTGAAAGTTCGGGGAATAACAGATGGGTGATTTACTGATCGCCTGTTTCAACTCAAAAAAGGCTTTGTCACAATCCTCAGACCAAGTAACTTCATTAGGGGCACGTTTCTTGGTAAGTTAAATCAATGGACGAGCTATGTCGGAGAATGAAGGAACATAGGATCGGTAATAAGATAAAAGACCTAATATGCTTCTGACATCTTTCTTTGACTTGGGAACTTCTAAGTTTTGTATCGCTGATACTTTGTCGGGATCGGGTGCATGTATACCGGATCCTACCACATGACCTAGAAATTTTATTTTTTCTCGTTTCCGCCGTCTTCCTGTACTAAATGTATTGTTCATTCAGCGAAAGCCATCACCTGTATACCGTTTCTTCCTCACAGTTTCCTTTATTTTCACTTTAACATAATTTTTAGAAAGTTCAGTTTCATTTTTATTTTCGTCGATCGTCACTTCCTTAATATCTGTAAACTCATCAATCTTTTCTGATTTCTTCTGGCATTTTTCTAATATCATGTTGTCAGGATGATTTAACTTAAGGAATACATCGGGTTCTTTGTTTGCTATTTCATGTGATGTCACACAACCATTGACTATAATGTAGTCAGAATTTTCATCGTAAACAAAAGGTTGTTTCTCGCTGAACTCAATCGTGCTGGATTCGGAACTTCCATCAAGTGTTTCTGGCATTGTATTATTGAAAATAGAGTAAGATTCTTCTGTTGTCGTGACATCAACTTTTGAATCTTTATTTTCAGAAATTATGCTTCGTCTTATATTTTCTTCCTTCATGTCTGCTGATGCAATCAAATATTTATCCGAAACACTTGCATTCTTTTTAGCATAATTTGCGGTTTCGTATTCGGTTTCTTCATCAGGCGTGACTGCATAGTTTGAAGATTCGAAAATTGAAATTACATTGTTAACTATGGGAGTATCCTTCATAATATCGTGTTCACTCTGTAAATAATTTTGGACTTTAAAATCTTTTGAATTATGTAAAATTTCTTCTGCTTGCCTAATTTGGAGATCTTCTTCCTTATAATGAATTTCCGTTTCGATTTGATCTCCACTCTCGGCAACAGTACATATGTCATTTTCATTATTATTAGTTTCTTTCGTGATCGATTGTGTAATACTAGTGCGCGGGTGAGGGTTATTTTTCGTCTCATCAAATAATTTATCCAAGTGATATAAGAAATTCTCATGAACGAAAAAGCTATTAAGTTCATTTTTGTTAGCTGTTGAACACTGATTTAACGAAGGGTCGTTTTTCTGTTGCCATTTAAATTTCTCTGAATCTTTTAAAAAAGTAACAGGGTCGTCGCCAGGTGCATGGTCAATGTTCTCGTTTGCATTCGTATTTTCAATTGACACATGGTCTAAAATTGAAGCAGACAAATCTACATTGTTGGTTTCTTTCGTATTGTCACTTATCGCGTCAACATTACAATTTAATGCCTTTTTATTTTCATTATACTTATTCAAATCATTCAATTCATTATATGTATCAAGAGAAAGTAATAAATCATTAATTAAATTATCAACTACGGCACATGTTATCATAATATTAGAATATATTTTGGGGTTTAATTTATCAACTGCAATACTCAATGGGATACTTATTAAAGGAGCTTTCAATTGGTGTCCGAATGCAGATTGCAATATTATAGTACCACAAGGATTCTTAAAGTATTCGGGTACACAATCAGTCTTTATTATAGAAATTTGCGTTCCAGAATCTACTACGCCAATTAATATTTTATTACCACATTCGATATCTACTGTCGGTAATGTTTTAATTAATTTCGTTTCTTTCCGCGATGTTTTCAAATTAAAAATCTCATCCGATTTGACTCTAGCAGTGAGTGCTTTTCATTTGAATTCGAATTATCTTCCCTAGCCAAATAAATAACTACATATTGTAACATTATGGTATCTGCCGCAATTCGTGCATTTTTTATTTTCTATGGTACAATCTTTAGCGACGTGTTTACTTCTTTTTAAGCATAAAAAACAGCATCCTTGAGCTCTTAATTTAGCTATTTTCTGATCAATGGGTAATTTATTGCACTCCTCAGTCGAATGACCATTACTCGAACAAAATATGCAAAAGGTTTCAGCGGTGGCTAAAATATGAGATACTTCAGAATTAATTCTATCACTAGCGAACATTTGTCTACGAAATGCAGGCGAATCATTATTATACGACTGTTTTGACCTTGGGTTATCTAAATTACCAGTTAAATAATTTTGTTTTTCTCTCGACTCTATTTCGGTACGAATAAATAATAACAAATCATCAATACTTGATTGCGAGTCACTAGAATTTTTTATACATTGCTTATTATATTCTAACGAAAGATTATTTGGCAGGGATTTAAGACTTATAGGTGTCAACAGGTTATCAAATCCATTTGATTCAATGTCCAAAGACCTGAGACTTCTTATTTGGCATTGAATGGTATCAAATAATTTTCGTAGAGCAACTACGTCATTTGTTTTCAATACGGGTTTCAAAGATAATAAAGTATTTATGTGTGCCGTGACAATGAAGTCCTTTCGGCCAAATTGTTGTTTCAGAATTTGGATAGCTTCCAAATAATTTTTATCTGATTACGCAAACCCGGAGATGGAATTATACGCGCTACCGCCTAAATAACTTTGTAAATAGAACATTTTTTCAATATTTGACAGTGAATCATTATCATGAACTGCTATTTTGAATGAGTTCCAAAAATTTTGAAATTTGCTTATTTCGCCGTAAAATTTCTCAATCTTTAAGGTAGGTAGTTTAATAGATTGCGAAACTACTTCCGCATGCTTATTATCGATGTGAGTTACGGGGGAAACTTCGCTTTTGCTATTATTTTTCAATTTCTTGTTTATTCTAAATTTCCATAAAGTTATTTTTTCATGATATTCGATGGACGCTTTTGCGTCTTTTTCGATTTCATCTTCATCATTAATTAACGCTGAAATTTGGGCATCTTCCCGTTTGAGGTCAACACCTTTCTGTTCCAGCTGAGCTAAATTTTCTTCTATTTCCTCAAAATTCGGTGATTCCAAAACCCATGCATCTTCGATCTTTTTAACAATAGAGGTAATAGATGCTTTTATTACGCCTCTAGTTTTTTTAAGCTTAGTCAGTTGATCAGCCATGCTTAAACAATAAAATTTACCTTACCTCTGTATAAGTTATCCAAAATTTTTCACTATAATCTTTCACTCAGTAATCAAAATTTACAGCCTGTTTTCATCCATTATTTCTGACACCAATGTCAAGACTCTTCCGAATGTGGGAGTGTTCTAATTAAACAGGCCTTTCTAACGACGAACACAAGTTTAATAAAACGATGACGTAACGATGACAAATACAGATGACAAGGACAAGTACATTAAATAAACATAAAAGATTATTCATATTTTTCAAGATTCATGACCGGTAACATTTACGGCCATTTTCATAACAAATTCTGGTTTCTCATATCACAAACGACGTTCTTCGCCGCTGACATTCCAAATTCTACTGCCGCGCTTTTTCCATTTCTCCAGAAGGGGCGCTACTAGAGCAAGAAAAGGCACGCGCAGTCCTCACAAATCCAAAATGTAGTTTTAGATGATAAAACTCAATATTTCAATATAAATGCGTATATTTATAATATATTCATTTTTCTTTATTAACATAAATTAGACATTTGACATTTGATTGTAGGTTACGTTTCAATAATTTCGTGAACATATGGTATCAATTTTCTTTCTTTTTCCAGTTCACGTCGAATTTGGTTTTAAATATTTCAGGTTCGGATCGGTTTCGCGTCAAAGTCTGTGGAGTTGGTGTCGGGTTCCGGGTCGGCAAAGAATATATTGGCGAGTCTGGGTTAGTTTTAAATGCCATTTTTGGTTTCGGGTTGGATCTACACATTCAGGACTCTAATAACCGGTGCTGCCTCCGATTAAAATCCACTGATCATAAAAAATGTTATCAAAGTTATATCTTCATACTCCAAGACATGCGTCTGAATACTTGTTGTATACGGGCTAACATTATTGGTCAACTGGAACTACTACTTGCGGGAAAATAGCAATTTATAGCACTGTAGAAAAATAGCAATGGTGACAGTACTTGTCCTTTATCTTTATTTTCCAGTACACCAGTTTGAGCATATGTTGTATACGGTCTAACATTGTTGTCCTATCGCAAGTACTACTTGCGGAAAAATAGCAATTTATAGCATTGTAGAAATATAGCTGTATAGGGTGGCTGCACTTGTCAGTCATCACCATTCTCCAGTAGATCAGTCTGAACACTTGTTGTATACGGGATAACACTATTGTCCAACAGGAACTACTACTTGCGGGAAAATAGCAATTCATAGCACTGTAGAAAAATAGCAATATAGGGTGATAGCACTTGTAATTTTTCTTCATTTTCCAGAACATGAGTTTGAGTACTTGTTGTATACAGTCTAACATTGTTGTCCTACCGGAACTATTATTTTCGGAAAAATAGCAATTTATAGCACTGTAGAAAAATAGCAATATAGGATGACAGTACTTGTCCTTTATCTTTATTTTCCAGTACATCAGTTTGAGCATATGTTGTATACGGTCTAACATTGTTGTCCTACCGCAAGTACTACTTGCGGAAAAATAGCAATTTATAGCATTGTAGAAAAATAGCAATATAGGGTGGCTGTACTTTTCATCTATCATCATTTTCCAGTACATGAGTCTGAACATTTGTTGTATACGGGCTAACATTATTGCCCAACCGGAACTACTACTTGCGGGAAAATAGCAATTCATAGCACTGTAGAATAACAGCAATATAGGGTGACAGCACTTGTCATTATCTTTATTTTCCAGTACATGAGTTTGAGCACTTGTTGTATACAGTCTAACATTGTTGTCCAACCGGAACTACTACATGCGGGAAAATAGCAATTCATAGCACTGTAGAAAAATGGCAATATAGGGTGACAGCACTTGTCATTATCTTTATTTTCCAGTTCATGAGTTTGAGCACTTGTTGTATACAGTCTAACATTGTTCTCCTACCGAAAGTACTACTTGCGGAAAAATAACAATTTATAGCAATGTAGGAAAATAACTATATAACATGACTGCACTGGTCATTTATCAACCCTCAGTAGTTGGTCACTTAATAGTATATGCTATCCTTTCCTTGACATATATGTTCTGAATGCTCCATAGTAGTGTACACTACTTGAGTTACATAATGATCTTTTATATCACGATTAAATAACTAATAGGGATGGTTGATCAACTACTAGTGACACCTGATTTTTTATACTTTGAGTTGAATCATAAGTTAACGATACAGCGTAGACGTATGTGCTATAAACGCAGATTTATTTAGCATTAAAAGAAACGAGGAATTTTATTATTTGAACACGATTTAACGGTTAGTATGGCAAACGAGAGGAGTTCTGCAAACCAAAGTATCCTTAATTTATCAACTTCTGGTCCAGTCACACTACCTGTTTATATGCTTCTGAAATTTTATAATTATTTAAAATAAATAATTATTCTATTCAAACTCCATACTTCTTCAAATTCAGATGAGATGCACATTTTAAAATACTCCTATTTTTGTTACATCTTTGTTTTCTTTGTTTTATATCATAAAATAACCATTTATTATATACTAAAAAAATTGAAAGAACTACTTATCTATGAATGGAAATTTAGAAATGCTTTATTTAACTTTCAAATATTTTCCTTTTTTTAATATCCAAAAATATTTTATAAATGTTATTTTTATTAAATAAAATTCCTGTGACAAGAAATAATAATAATAAATATTGCGACATTTTAGAAATTCTTTTGTCTAAGGCGACACTAAATTAATTACCATGCCTTGCAATAATCTAAAATTCTCTCCAGATAAAAATAAAGAAGAAAAAGATTTAATTATTTTTATCTATTTAATCCCCGATTTTTTTTCAGCTATCGCAGAAATTTTTCTCTTTCCCTTGAAGGCTTTTTTCCTCATTTTAAAAATAATGTTTTTGAAAGGAAAATTTCTGAAATATTTTAATTATCCTACTGCTTCATTGATCTCTATTATCCTAAAAAGGTTTCTAATTTAAATTAAATTTTCTTTATTTTGAATGAATTAAAAATAAGTTATGATTATTTAAATTGCGTTAATTTTGTTTTTCGATAGCTCTGTTATTTTTTCAAAGACTTATTTTTTTTTAATATTTATTGCACAAAAAGCATATAATGTTCTTTTCTTAACGATCAGAAAATACTGATATGACTTGTTAAATTCCATGTAAAAGTTTGCTGTTATCAATTTTAGCTTTTCTTTATTTTTTTCCTATTATTTTTTAATTGTATAATGAGTACATCAATTGCAGTATAACCTCAATTTAACGATACTGTATATAACAATTTCTTCAATTTAACGATAAGTTTTAATGGTGCGGATGTCCTATATTTATTTCTATGCTGAATAATCCTCGTTTAAACGATAATTTTGTTGAAATTTGAGCAACTTTTTTTTTTTTTGTTTTATAAACAGTCAGCTTTTTTTCTCAGATGTTTATCTATTGACCGATGTGAGATAAACAAAGTGTTTGATTTAGTGGAATTTGAAATATCGGTTTAGTATAACATTTCTAGCCAGAACTTTTCATTTATAAATTACTAGCAGGCTTCGCCCACTACGCTGGTCGATTTCTCTAAACGAACCTTAAATTAAACGAAATATGTCGGTGAATTTGAACTTATGTTTCAAAGCAATATAGATCTTTACCTGCAAAGTCCGTCCGCATTGCTGAAAACGATACGAACGTCATTACACTATCATATTTTCTAAGGTATCAGACGAAATTTGGACTATTAAGGACCAACTCTTTTAGTTGATCCTTTACAGTGGGATTTGTAAAGAACGATAGAACACAATCCCCGAAAAATAACAATGCAAGTCTCATCAAAATCCGTCCAGTACGTTTTTAAATGGCGTAATTTTTTAAAAAGGCTAATCTTTAATAATCGGACTTACCTAATTTTATAACTAAGCAATGTAGAACTATATATTATATACTAAAACCTTCCCAGGAAAATTATCTAACTGGCAATGCAAATCCCATCAAAATCCATTCAGCAGAACTCAAGTTATAAGCAGCCGGAACGAAATTCTCATTTGCATTTTATATACAGGGTGTCCATAATTAAACGACCCTATTTTAAAGTTGTGTAGAGACGAAACTGTTGTTCAGAAGGTTGTGAAATTTTGTATGGACATAATGAAAGGATGGGAATTCGTTTGAGCGAGGAAAAAAACTTCAAATTTTCACCGCCAGAGGGCGTAATTTAATGAATTACACATTTAGCATACATTTACGATAGTTTACAAACTTTGTTGCAACAATACAAACAATGTGTTCAACAAAACTTTTTTTTTAATCAGAAATTTCAAATTCAAATCAGGAAATCTTTGTAGTTCTTTTTGCTTTATTTAATTTTGGATATTACGTGATTATTTAAAGTAAAAAATCTTCTTTCAGAATTTCCGGTTTGAATTACAAATTTCAGAATTTAAAAAAGGTTAAACTGGCGATTCTGATCTGGAATCGTCTGGAAAAATTTCGCCGCCAGAGGGCGTGAGACCCTACAAAAAGATTTAAACAAAAATGCAAATAAATTTTTGTCGACTTCATGCAGCAGCTCTTATAAAACCTAGAAACTTTCGCGGGAATATTGTTTTTAATGTGCTTGTTTATTGCTAATCAGAATGTCGTTACGTTTACCAGATCGAGCTTTGTTAGTAAAATTGTTTTACCAAAACAGTAATTCCGCAGTAGTTGCTCTACGGAAATTTCGGACTTTGAAGGGGATGTGAAAACATCCATTGGCTGTTAAAAATCTTCAATTTATGGTAGCCAAAGTTGAAGAAACTGGATCGTTGAGTGTTCGTTCTGGAAGAAAAAGAAAACCGGTTTCCGCAGAAGCAGTAGAGAAGGTTCCGCTTCAGGTGGAAGAACAAAGCTTCCAACGTACCAGTGTCCATCGTGTGGCAGAAGTATTGGATACGCCTCGTTCAACTGCCTAGATGTCTAGAAAATCATGCAGAATAACCTCCGGTATTATCCGTTCAAGCTTCAACTTGTTCAGGGGTTGCATGATATCGAGACTTGATATCGGTTCTCACTTTAGTTTCTTGCTCGTTTTTAGGTTGATTCAGAATGGCCTTGGAATATCCTCTAGAAAGAGGAAGCGCACCTTTATTTGAACGGTTGAGTGAATACTCACAACTGCCGAATTTGGGAACCAGATAATCTTCGTTCCATCTTACAGGTTCCGTTACATGCACCACAAGTGACGGTTCTGCATCATTTATTCTCTGCCTGTACTTCTTCGAGGAATTAAGTGCTAGAGGACCAGTAACATGCTCAATCACAGGACAGTGATATGGATCGTTGTTACAGAATAAAATTGTTCCTGATCTGCAAGCACATCAATGCCTTTCACGCATATTTTTTTATTCAAGATGGTGTTCCTCCACACATTAGCATTTATGTTAAGGACGTCCTCAAAACTCCCTTCACAGAACAACGTGTCATCAGCCACTACTTTCGTTACTTGTAGCCTCCCGATCCCTAGACTTCAATCCATGTGACCTTTCGTTTTGAGTTCATTTGAAACATCTGGTAAGTCGTAATAATCCAAGAACTTTACCTGATCTTAAACACAGCATTTCACGACATGTTTTTAGCATTTCACAGAACACACTACTGTGAACTGTGAAAATGCTATCTTACTATTCCAGATGATAGCTGAAAATGATGACCGTCATGTGGAACATATTTTGGTGTAATAAAAATTTTAAACTATCTTAAATGTGCTAAATGTGTAATTCATTAAAAAAACGCCCTCTGGTGGCGAAATTTTGGACTGATTTTTTTCGCTCAAATTCCCTTCTCTTTATTATGTCCTCCACAAAATTTCACAACTTTCTGAAAAATAGTTTCATCTGTAGACAACTTTAAAATAGGGTCGTTTAATTGTTATTGACATCCTGTATACAGTAGATTAGAACTATAACTCACGTTCCCGTTTCGGCATTATAGATTATACAATAATATTATGACAAGCAAAATCCGTCTGATTAAGATCCTGGTTCTGACATAGAACATAATAAATCTCAAAAGTTACTTAAAGTGAATCCGACATTGGATTCGACGAAAAAATATTTAATGAAATTTAAAAGTGGACGGACATTTGTATAATGATTTTGGAATAACTGACAATGCTATGTCATCGCCTACATTAATGAAGACAGAAAAGAAATTATTAATATTTTTTAACACTTTCCAACATAGTTGAAAACTGTTTATGACTTCGGTTTGACTGTCCGTCTGTCCGTACTCTAACTCTCGTAAATATACTCGGATTACCCTGTAATTTTTGTACGTTATTAATGTTTACTATAGAATGATCAGTATTGAAAATGAAATGTGTAGATTTTAAAGTTCTTTTAGAAGGACAGTCAAAAGTATTCCGTTACATTACGGCCAATGAGAAAAAATCGTTTCAAGTGAATTTTAATGGCGTTGCACCATTTAACACAATAAAATTGATATGTATTTGTGAAGTGCACTAAAACATGCATTTTATAGAATATGAGGTGCAAAGCATTTATTATTATTCATTAACTGGGACACACAAAAGCATTCTGTTACATAATGGTCTACGGGGAAAACAGTTTGCAGAGTATTATATAACACTATTCTAATATAATGAAATTGATATACATTACTGAGGTTTACTGCAAAATACTTGCTGTACAATATTTGAAGTACTGTATATCAATGATAACTGCTAGAAGTTCGTTTTCAGTTATGTGGTATGCGCTGTTAGTTTAACTAAATTTTTGCATACTGCATGGTGTGTATAAATTCTAGAGATCATATACAGGGCTACACAAAAGAATTCGTAAGCATTACGGAGTGTGAGCATGAATTGCTTAAAGATGGGTTTTAATTGAGTTATGCAATTTCAAGCTGAATAATGTTTAGTATACTAAAAGATGTTTGTAGAATATAAATAAAATCACATACAGGGCCACGCAAAGAACTGGTTACATGGCTGTCTATAGATGATATTTGTTGGAAGTGTGATTTCAGTAGTTTTAAGTGTGTTTTAGCTTGAATTATATTTTATATTAATATGTGGCGTGTATAAATGTCTGTAAGTAATATACAGAACGGTACAAAGTAATTAAAATATCCTTCTATTGGTAGAAACTGCTGAAAGTGAATTTTCAACCCAGTGCCGAAACTAGCCTTTTTGGCGCCCGGGGCAAACATGGATTTTGGCGCCCCGCCCCCCCCCCCCCCTCCTCCGAAAAGAATTTTTTCTAAGTTTCTAAAATTTAAAGTATATAATCAGATAATCTGTAATACTGAACTAAGTAATCAATTTTGTCAAATACTGATTCATTAAAACCTTGAAAATGGAACCGAAAGGAACCGAAAATTATTCCGCTTTATACAGGTTTTCATCTTAGGAAGTATAATTATTGATATTCTCAGGGGCGGAATTTAAGGGGTCGCGATGGTCTCAATCGCGGGGGGTCCCGCATCCAAAGGGCCCCCAAAATCCTCTTTTGAGTTCAACGAGAAAAATTATTTTTTGATCAAAGGATTTTCTTAGCACTTTTTTTTAATTAGTATTTCTACATAATTTTCATGTAATTTAAATAGAATATTTTTTATGCCATTTGCTATTCCCAGAAATGTTTTAGTTATAATGAATAGAGGAAAGTATATTCAACTAGGCAAATTATATCCAATGGTTGGAGTATCATAGTTGAGATTTTTTCCAATAGAGTGAAAATATGCCGGGACCAGTGCTATAGTTATTAGCTCGGATGAATGAAATTAGCGTTTCAATTCGGAGCCTTGTCCAACAGATAAGAGTGAAATATGCCAGACCAGGATATCGTCGGGATAGCTCAGTAGGTACGGCAAACCAAAGTACCCAGGTTCGAGTCACGGCATATTTTCACTCTATTGGAAAAAATCTCAACTATGATACTCCAACCATTGGATATATGTTTTAGTTATGTTTAAATGTTTTTCCTTGTCTTCTCTTCTATTAGCAATTATTAGAACTGCGAACGGTTGTGGAGGGTTGGGGTGAGACTCAAACTTGTATCTGAGCTGAAAGGGACCCTGTTACTGTTAGAGACTTTTATGACGATTTAATTACACAGATTCAGAGTATAATTAAATCAGATCTGATAAATTTAAATCTGGATCGTGACACTGGGGGGCCTAATTTAGGGGTGCCTCATATTTAGTATGCGGTATACGTAAAGCTGATATTTAGAATGCATTTGACTTTGTTACTGATTATAATCGATATTTTACAGTTATAGAGTAGGATAAGATTAAAAACAAAAAGAAATTCTGCTTGACTATTACAGGGGCACACGATGTATTTGTGCCGGAAATTTACATCTGGATCTAAAAAAATAATTACAGCAAAAGAATGGGGCGGCAAAACACGTAAGAATGGGTAAAAGATGATTTTTTTTTCTGCAAAGATAAAGGCAGAGACGACTTTATTATCCATGGCACCCTGTGCGACGTGCGAGGTTCTTTTCTGCGTCTCTACAAATGCTATATTCTTAAGAAAGAAAAAAGGGGAGGAGAGGTTACTATTTTATCTTGCATATGTTTCATCTCCTTAGTTTTTAGTGTCATTAGCAATAGCCAACTTCGCGTCCTTTAAAGCCGGATCTGTACGTAAAAAAGTAATTGTAACAAATGGTATGGCGGCATTTTTCATTTATCTGGAAATGGCCAAAGGACGAGAAAATAATTTAGGAGGATAAAGGCAGGGGCAGCTGCGGTTTTATTATTCATAGCAACTTGGGTATGGTTTTCTCCCTGCACCCCTACAAATGACATTTTTTTTCTCAAAAAAAGTTTTAACAAAGAGTTTTAATTTGCGTATTTTTCAAATTATTCTTTCAAATATTATTTGTTTTTAGTATCCAAGTCAGTCGCCCAACCTCCCCCCTCTAATAATACTGGATTGGATCTGGATAAAAAAGTAATTTCAGCAAAATTAACAGGCCGGCATATTCCAGTTGCCGCCAAGGGCGGCAAAATGCTTAGAAAACTTTCGCAAAAAGACGAGTAAAAAACTTTTTGGAAGATAAAGCCAGGGGCGGCTCCGACTTTACTAGCCATGGCGCGCTGTACGAGATTTTTTACTGTACCTCTACAAAGGCTACACTTAAATGAAAAAGATTTTATTGAGAATTTTACTTTGGGCATTCATCCTCCAATTTGTGTTTATTGTCCAGGGCAGTCATCCCTCGCCCATGACAAAATGGAAAGAGAAGAAAGCTCCACGCTGGGAGAAAAGGGAAAAAATAGAACAGCCTTCATGGAATATTTTTATCTAATAGAAAATCAAAGTGAGGGAATCGTTTGCCAATTATCCATGCTGGACAGTGCAGTACCGTATCCAGACGACATTGAACAGTGTCATATACAGACACTAGTAGGGACTGACCTTGAAAAATGTTAGTGATTCTCCTAAACCACAGTAAGAGATTTAAATGATAGACGGCATAGACATGATACATTTGGAATGGGAGAACGAAAATAGCCAAGAGAACAGTTCGTTTTTTATTCATTTGCTATCTTGTATTGTAGACGAATCTTTTTATCTATTTGTCTATTTTAATGCATTTGGTTCATTTTTCTTTTGGATTTTCTGGCTGCGAGACTTTTTATACAAATTTCATATATTATATACATTTCTATATCAAACAACAAACAAAACCTGCATTTGGCGCCCCCTCCACCTTCAGTTCTGCTGGCGCCCGGGGCACGTGCCCCCTCTGCCCCCCCTTAGTTTCGGCCCTGGATTATGCGTTTTCTGACTAAACTAAATTTTAGTATACTATGTAGAATATATATAAATCAATTGATCAAATACAGGGCTGCTCAGAAGAATTGGACTACTTTTCCGTCTATGGGTGGTAATTCCTTAAATCTGGTTTTCAAATATGTTAAACGTTTTCTAAGATGTTGACTTAGGTATTTTATTTACCTTATTAAAGAGCGAAGTTACTTAAAGCAAATGCGATATTAGATTCAACGAAAAAATATTTAATGAAGTTTGAAAGTGAATGGACATTTATATAATGCTTTTAGAATAACTGACAAAGCTATGTCACCGCCTACATTAATGAAGAAAGAAATGGAATTATCAATATTTTTAAAAAATTTCCAACTTAGTAACTTTGGTTTGTCTGTTGTAATAATGTCTGGATGTGTTAAAGATTCTGGAAGTGTTGGAAAGTGCTTCATAATCTCCGCTTTATGCGTGATTTTTCTTTCTTGTTCATTTTTTATATTCAGTGTATATTTAATGTACCAAAATCAGACATAATTAAGCTCTTGTGGTAGGTACATTTTTGAAAATTTAATTCATCAAATGTGTTTCCCGATTTAACTATAGCCTCAATTTAACGATAATTTTCAAAGTACCTTTTGCAGTAGTTTAATCAAGGTTTGGTTGTACCTGTATTCCGGCGTATTTAGTTCTAGAACTTTTCTATAAATAAGTTCGCTTTATATAGCGAAATTAATCAATAAATTCAGACGTGTCGGAGACAAGTATCTATCGCTTCTTCTTAAATATCTCTTATTAAAGAAACAATGCACTCTTTTTTCATTGATATTATACAGAAATGCTCCCAAGACTATTTGGCTCTTTGCTATCAGTTACTCTAACTACAGGATGAACTTAGAATCCATTGTAAAATTCTAAACGTTGCCTAAAGTCATAAAATGGAAATTCTGTTATAATAACTTGTGCTCTCTAGCCGCTGCTTGGCTCAGTTAATCAGCTCGATTAGGAAGAAATATAAAGATAAAACATAACAGAAACAGAAACAGTTGATTGTTTCAATGGGATTCCCAATTGCTAACAACTCCGCTCCCTGTCTATCAGTAGTTGTATGTCACATCAGCTGGCTTACTTATTTCGGATTGGCTGATGAAGTTTTCAAACATGTCAGGTAAATTTGAAATATAATGTTTTATGTTATATTTTTCCGGGATGTATTTTCAGTATCTTTTAAATCGAAAACAGGACAAAGCATACGGTCTCCATCTTTTGTAGTATTTTTTTTTCGGTTTAACTTTTTTTATTAATAATACATTAGAATCTACTGACATATAATCGCAAGGGACCCAAGAAAAAATCTGTGCTGACTGGATTTCGTCTTTGTGAGAAATACCTTCTCTTATGAATGAATTACATATCACTTTTACGCGAGAACATGAATTTTGGTTTGATTTAAGCCTGGTGTCAAATAAATATTATCCTCTGTTCAACGACTCGAAGCCTTCTAAGACTTCAAGGCGACTTTACACGTTTGTATGTGTAAAAGCATGAGTACTTTGGCTACACATAAAAAATATATGAGAGAATAAAACCAGTGCTGGCCGCACCGATTGCTTCTAATTGAGCGGCGCGTCTAAGAAGGCCCCGCGCTAGAATGTAATCTACTTTCGTCTTTTTAAGCACTCACTAACACATTGTAATATATAAAATGTATAACACCACATTTCATTTTTTAAAGAAAATAGCAGTGGTATGTGTGTACACAACGCAAGTTTTTGTAATTTCAGAACACAGCTAGTTTTTATGCTATTTTCTAAAGTGGCTTGTTTAAGCTAATAATATTTTTCCGAAACACACAGGAACACCGCTTAATAGAAATTTTTCTGGTACTGTTGGCTTGCGAAGACAGTTTGATTCCTCAACTTGAACATTAGGACTAGATATTGAAAATATCCGTAGACAAGGATATGATAACGGTGCCAATATAAAAGGATACATTTTATCAATCCAACAACATCTATATAACAGTTCGAGATCTTTATTTAACCATATGGTCATATCACAACCACAATTTAATTTTGAAAGATATGACCAAAACGTGTAAATAGGCAAAGACTTTCTTTGGAACTCGACAGCATATTTATATTCTTTATTGAATCATTTAATAAAATATTAACAGATTAAAAAACATGTTGCAGGTCTGTCTGTAAAGCTCTTTCTGAAACACGATGGGAATGTTGAATGGAAAGTGTGAAAGCTGCTCGGTACCAAACTGCTGAACTTTGTAATGCACTACACAAAATTTGTAGATTACACTCATAATGCTCAAGTAAAAGTTAATGCCCTATTGTTAGTCGGTCAAATGATAAATTGCAAATTTCTGACCTCACTAGTTTTCTGGTACTCCTTACTCGTATCAAGTAAATTATGTGAGTACAAAAATTTCAGAGAGATACCATGGATATTGCTACAGGATTTTTTCAAAATCTTTCTAACTAGTAAAGGCCACACAGGGTAAAAGTTTTGACTTGATTGATGCTAGTGAACTTCCAAAGAGCGAGATGTAGAGCATGATTCAAGATTCGAAGTAAGTGCTTACGCAAACAGAAAAATTTTTGATTTTGTAGATGAATCTTTGGCAAATCCAAAAACAGTCTTTTGAGGGTATTGTTTAATCAAGTGGTAGATGAAGCAGTAGTATTAAGGTTTATTTGGATTCTTCTGAAATTTTCAGGACCTGTTCAAGGCATTTTTAACTTTTTTTTTCAGAACAGAGAGAAATGCACCTTTTGCACTTGCTTTTCCTAATTTTGGCGGGCGTGTAGCGTAGCGTAGAGGTCTGCAGCCCGGCCCGACCTGTGCAAAAATATTTTTGGCTCAGCTTGGCCCGGTATAAAAGTTAAAAGTTCGGTCCGAGCCTGGCCCGGCCCGTGAAAAAATGTTATTGGACGGGTCTGGTGTAAAAAGCAAAATGTTCGGCCCGAGCACGGCTCGGCCAAACGGAATTGCTACAAAACATGTCGATATTTCTGAAGCAAGATTAACCAACAATTAAAATTTTACAAAAAGCACACTTACTTGCATAGATTTTATTTTCAGATTATGTTCGAAATGATGGAATACAACATATGACCAGTAAGGTAATTACGTAAAAAACACTGATTAAAAAAATTGACCTAGACAACTACATTCAAATGAAGATTCAATAAGATAAGAAAAGTCAGGATATAGAAGAAAAATCCGTTATAGATAGGTTCCATTCATAGCAGGTTCATCGTCTATTGTATATGTATATTATATACTTTTCGCACGGATTCTTATATTAATTTTGCACGGATCAAAACATTTTTCCGTTTAAGACAGGTTTTATTTCACAGATTGTACTGTACTTTTTTTTTCAACCTAGAAATGTGTGTACTATTCTTTAAATAGAATTTTAATTGTAGAATAATCACCATTTAAAAATGTATGTATTGTTTTTGCAAAAGTTGTTGTGGCGGATCTTATTTTACTTATGTTTGCACAGACCAATGTTTTTCATACTGTATGGGTCGGGACTGGGCCTGAAAATTTCGGCCCGTGCAGATCTCTAAGAAGAATAAAGTCCAGGACAAAAGAAATGGGGCGGACTGTCAAATTTAAGTATCAGTTTTCAACAAAAGATCTTATATTGCTTTGTTTATAAAACGCGAACGAATTAAAGAATTAAAAAAGAGGACTAGGGAAACAAATAAACTTTCATTTAAGAATGAAAAAAGAAGCAGGTGACTCGGTTTATTCGTTATCGGATATTTCTGATAATTTTTTTTTTTTTTTTTTTTTTTTTTAATAACAGTTCCTGGAAATCGCGTTTAAGTAATATTTTAAGCATTGATTATATAGAAAACGTCTGGCACATTTTTAGTCATAAGCAGCATAATTATAGAAATTTCTCTATGTGGGTTGTTTTAAACAGCCCAGAAAATAATGTACTTTCATATATTGTTTTCTCAAAAAATCGAAGTTTTTGAATATTTAGCTGTCCAATGTCCCTTTAAGACGAAACCACAATATATCTTAAAATTTTTAGTTTAACCCCTTAATCGTCGTGCCCGAGACATTCACGGGCAGCGTAGGTTACGCCTGTTTTATTCAAATTGTTTGATTCCCACCAGTTTCTTAAAATAGTGTTATTGGCTTTATTCTTGCATTATTTTATCTGTCTATTAAATAAGACGAACATTTCTACTTAAAAAACTGGTGGTAATCAAGCAATATGAATTTTTAAAAAGTAGCCTACACATAAAGGGCGCGACGATTAAGTGGTTAAGACAAGTTTCCGTCTTGCCAGGTACATTTCTTGTTATAATTGTATTGTATTTTATTGGCCTGCACCTTTAAATTTTCTATTTCACCCATTCGCTGCCAACCACGAGTATACTCGTGGTTTTTCAATTTAAAATTACGAATTCGTACCGGAAATTTCGAAAGAAGAATTTTTATTTTATGTCATCACGAAATGTCTGTAATTAAATAAAGTAAATATTGTTATTAGTATTTTCTGGTATGAATTCGAACTTTCTTAATAAAATAAAATTCCGATAATTTTAACCCGGCAGTGAACGTGTTAAGATAAGATTCCATTATAAAAGAATTTCGTTTTCACAAATTTTATATATCAAAATTAATATTTTTTTATAAAAAATAAATTAATTAATAAAAGCGTATTTAAAAAAATATATTTATTACACTTTTTTATTTAATATAGATTTTATTTTATTTTATTTATGTTTTTATTTTCTGTTTTTTAGTATTTAAAATATTTTATTGTTGCAATTTCATATCCAGTTGGCATATTTTAGAGAGCGTAGTATGTCGCATTATTCCTCTTCCGTTAGATGGACGCAAATCTCTCCAATAGCAGCTTTTATTTTGCGTGAGTAAATTAGAAACAATGCTTTCATGTTTTAAAAAAAAAATGTTTTGGATTCATGATATTATTTCTTATTAAAACATTTCCTTTTTGTATTTTAAATTAAGTGAGTGAAATATATCTAACTTAATTGTATTTAATGTATGTATTTTAAATGAAGCGAGTGAAAGATTTTATTTTAAATGAAATGATTGGAATGCGACTGAAAGGATATTTGGCCATTTATCACCTGCGCCTGACTTACGGAAAAATGCCTTAATTTTTTTTTTTTTAATTTATAGTAAGTTATAAAACTATTAAAATTTTATATTGTTAGCCGAAGGCCGAAACACACCTATGTACATATTTTGAATAATTCTAGCAAATCAAGAACTGAATGAAAAATCGAATAAAATATTTACTTTTTGCCATGAGCCATTTTAAGTTAAATAAAAGAGTTTTAAAAAATAATTAAGGATTATTTTAGGAAATTTTATCTATTATTTGTCTTTATCTTAAATATTACGTTCTTATTATTTGGAATATATTGAGAAAATGCTACAAAAGTCAATTTTATGTTCTTATTTTCCATTTTTGATCAATGAGATAAAAATTTACTGCTGCCATCTATGTGTAATTTTTTATACTAAATTTTAATACAGAATTGAATACTTTTAAACTTGGCTGTTGAGTTAGGTAATATATAACGAAGTTAGTGGTTAGGTCTGGTTATTCGCCACATGCAATAGAATTTATTCACGCGACAAAATAATTAAGATTATTAAATACTTTCTTAATTTTTAAATTGCGTACATTCTCAATACTTCATTTACCTATTCCTTTCTTTTACATCATTCATCTTGCTGTTAAAGATTAAAAGATTGTTCAAAAATACAGAAATGTTTATTACATGCAATTCTCTATTTTAATACATTGCGGATCAATAGCTTCACCCAGAAACTAGATCAAATAAATATGTTTTGTACAGTCAGTCAGAAAAATTAAATTAAATTAAATTAAATTAAATTAAATAACAAAATGAATATCCTATGGATTTTAATTACCAAATTGTCACAGATAAAAACGGAAATAACCATTCGACTGGAAAGTATGTCGTCTTTCAATTTATGTCAAACAAAATAAGCTTAGGGGTCCGTCTTCATAGTAAAATTATACCAAACTCTGAAATTTTCAATTTGGATACCTAATTTTGACATCAAAGTTGGCTTTATTGGTAAATTTTATCTTCGGATACCAAGCGGGAAGTCGTTCGGCCAAGTAATTTAGAAATTATGCAGGTTTAAAGTTTGGAGCTCCTAATGTTAAATTCCTTTATAATCGCTGTAGAAAGATTGCAATTCCGGTAGTTTTTTAAGCATAACTCAACAACTGCTTAGCGGAAAGGGCTGTAATTTTGGATTCGCATATATTTTAAGCATCTAGAAATTGACTTCTGTTTAAAAACATGTCTAGGTTACAATTCATAACTCGTTCGAGAATGTATACATTTTGAAAATAATTTTAGAAAAAAAAAATACAAATTGTAACTTATATATATATATATTAGACATCGATTTCTAGCAGCGCGAAATATGCGAATCCAAAATTACAGCTCATTCCGTCAAGTAGTTTTTCAATAATGCTTAAAAATCTACCCGCTGCAATGTGTTTTGCAACAATTACAAATGAATTTAATATTAATAGTTAACGTTAAACGTTAAACCTTCATAATTTCTAAACTACTGGATCGAATGACTTCCGAATTGGCATCCTAAGACAAGATTAATCGAAAAAAACACACATGATTTGAAAATTAGATGTTCATATTAGAAATTTCAGAGTTTGCTATAATTTCCGTATAAAGACTAAACTCTTTTTTTCCCGCATAAATTGAAAAAAAAAAAAAAAACATAATTTCCAGTAGAATGACTATTTTAGGTTTTCCCTGTGACAATTTGAAAATTAATATGTATGGTTTGTTCTCTTTTTATTTGGCCGATTGTACCGGAAATTTTATTTATTAAATAAAATGAAATATATGCTGTATGGCGTATACAAGGGCGGGAAGTTATATTATTCAAGTAAACACTAGAAAAATACTTATGTAAACATAACAAAAAGCAGGATTGTATGTATATTTTTCTCTCTGTCACATATACAGATACCTGGGTGCGCTGATTGTCTAATGTCTAAGGGGCCCATTTGCCACTGGGCAAATTGACAACCTGGCCAATCCGCCTTTGGCCCTACATACTTACATACATATTACATACCTGCCATACATCTTATAATATACATGCATACCTACATACAACAATTTCAATATATGCAGGAGATATAATAAAAAACTTTAGTAGAGAGAAAATGACAGTCCGACCCCAGGAGGTGGAGTGTGGAGTGAGGAGGGAGGAGGGCTCCTCCTCCCGAACTGTCCTCCTCCTCCTCCTCACGAAGTGCTCTCCTCCTCCTCCTCCCGAAGTGCCCTCCTCCTCCCGAAGTGCCCACCTCCTCCCGAAGTGCCCACCTCTTCCCGAAGTGCCCACCTCCACCACTTAAGATAAGGGGATTAGTGTTAATTAATTTTAATTAGGGAACTTAGAAATTTTTTGAAGCAAAATTTTTTTTCCGCGGAGAATTTCCTACTAGAGTACGAGGTGTGTTTCAAGGGATTTATTTTAGCGAATTAGAAATTTAATTAATTTTAATTGGGAAACTTAGACATTTTTCGAAGCAATTTTTTTTTTTCAACGAGAGTATGCAGTTTGATTATGAGTGTATGCAGTAGAAGTGAATGATTAATTAATTAAAAATATTAATTAAAAATAGTAATTAATTAATTTTAATTGCAGAACTTAAAAATTTTCGCGAGATTTTTTTTTTTTTTTCAACGAGAGTAGGGTATTCGATATACATGTTAGAGGAGAATTTTAAAAGTCAATAATGGTTTAATTAAAAATGGTGATTAATTTTAATTGCAGAACTTTGACATTTTTCGAAGCAAATATTTTTTCAACGAGATAGGCTATTTGTTATACATGTTAGAGTATATTACAGGTGAATTTTAAAAGTCAATAATGATTTAATTAAAAAGGGTCATTCATTAATTTTAATTGGAGAACTTAAGAAATTTTGGCGAGATTTTTTTTCCCTCAACGAGAGTACGCAGTTTGCATGTGCAGTAGAATGGTAGATGCTAATAATTAAAAAGGGTCATTAATTAATTTTAATTGGTGGACTTCAACATTTTTGAGGCAAACAGGCGCGTTTTAATGAATTCGATATAGGTTGTAGTAAAAAATATAGAGTCCCGCATGAATTATACTGTACTCAATTGAATAGCTCCCCCCTCCCCCTCCCCCTCCCTTTTTTACCCATAGGGGGCCCTTCGATAGACTAACAATACACACTTCCAAAAGTATAGAGTACTATAAAAAGAATTTTAGCGTATATGTAAATAAACAAGTATGTAAAATCAGGCATAGTAGCATAATTCATGAATCACTTCCCAACATTATCGAAATGTTATGTGAACAAAATATAATTTTACCATCTAGTGCATTAGTTAATTAAAATAGTGAACAGTTACAGATCCCCTTTTTAATAAAAAGGCCTAAGGCCCTTCACAAAAAATCCAAAGGATTCAAGAAAAAGCTTTACACTACTGATAGCCAAAACATATAGGATTCTTAAATGGATTGAAGTATACAAATAGTTTATACAGGAATACATTTATTTAGGTTAGCATGCAAAAATAGTTAAAAGTTATAGGGAAGCCTTCGAATGGAGTGATTATACGTTTTGGGGACCCTTCAAAAGAAACTGGAAACAGTTATAGATATTGAACCCTTCACAAAAAATTGGACAAATCCCCTTTTTAATAAAAAGGATCCCTTCACAAAAAAACCAATTATGCATAAGATCCCTTCCTAAAATCAGATAATTTACACCTTACCTTTTTTTTTTCAATTCAAGTTAGGCTAAAAGTACAGCATACGCATCGATAGGTTCAAAATACAGGCACCCTTCGAAGTGTGAACTCGCATTAGACTATAGGGACCCTTCATAAAATAAATGAGATACATGCCCTATTCGAATAAAAAAATCCCTTCACAAAAACTGTAGGGATTCCCTTTTGGAATAAAAAGGTCCCTTCACAAAAATCCAATTATACATAAGAACCCTTCCTAAAATCAGGTAATTTACACTTTCGCCTTTTTTTTTTCAATTCAAGTTAGGCTAAAAGTACAGCTTGCGCGTCGATATGTTCAAAACACATAGTTATAGATATTAAGCTACCTTCACAAAATAAATTCAATAGATTCATGTTATATTATGGCGACAGAAATACAAGGGATATTGACCTTTCATAAAAATGCAAGGTCCGCTGTTTGAATGAAAAGGCCTCCCTTCTCAATATACCCTGTAAAAATATTATTTAATCCACAGATATTTTAAGAAATAGAGTACTAATCTCAAATGAATACGAATTCATGCAATGTAAAAAATAGGTTTTACACGAATACATTTTTAGTATAACGTTCAAAATATAGATTTTAGGAAAAAAAAAGTACATTTTTCATCAAATTTATCATACAAGTCTGTAAAATAGGGTAGATCGTTTCATGAAAAATAATTGAATTTTCGAATGATTATGCTTTAAAATACATATTTATAACTGCGACTAAGATTTGAGTGTTACCCCCTCAACATACATATCGCTGAATCATAATGAGTCATATTATCAGATAAGCGAAGATCTTGCTTTGACACGGTGAATCACTCGCGATAAGAAATGCGGCTATTGGGCTTTTTCTCAAATTTAAACAGTTCTGACACATTTTTTGTAGGTAAATGAGCTATTTAAAACCGTCAATGTATACGAATTATTTCGTGTAGTCCTATATAATTATTAATCTGTTAAGTTTTAAAATGCTTCAATGAAAAATAAGAACTAGTCATTAAGCGATACCCTTAAGAATTTTGAGGCAAACAGATGTTTAAATGAATTTGAACCTGTTTAAATGTACCTGTGTTTAAATGAATTTGACGCATGTTATGGTAAAAAAAAATACAGGGTCCCCTATAAGATATATGAATTAAACTTTAAATATTTTAAAATTACATTAGTCTATGCTTTTTTTGTATAGAAAAATTATACTAAATTGTGTTTTTAGTATTTTAACTTAAAAATTTCTTTTGAGGAATGAATATAATAACTAAGCTTTGTTTTTATAAAATATATATTGTACTAAATAGTTAGGGTATTATTTAAAAAAATTTTGTTTTTAATATTGAAAAACAAAGTTATCTTACCTAAATATTTAAACCATAATGTACTGTGGACTTCATCCAAATTCGACTGCATGCATGCCTTACAACAACTAAACGGTATAACGTGTTCGCTTATCTCTTAAAATTACGGGATATCGTGACGTCATGGATAAAGCATAGGGTAGAATACAGAATGAATAGGTATTATAAAGCAGAATCATAAATTTTGCATACTTTACACTTGTAGTATGTGAAATGATTGCTACTATTGCCTATATGAGAAAATGAATCATCAACGAATCTTATTAGTGTATGTTATATTTAACCAACAGGCTTGAAATGCGTGAATTTTGACTAGAATTAATCATTGAATGTAAAAATGATTTATTTTTAGATCTAATATGTATATCGTTTAACATTTAAAAATATATACATAAATTAATCTTACCTTATTCACAAACTTGCAATCCCGTCTTCAATATATGACTACAGCATGAAAAAACATGCGTGCTACTTGTATAGCAACTAGACCAGAAATGATTTCAGTACAAGTCCATTATCTTATTGTTAATCTATAGATTAGTAACATCACGTGACTGATTGCGATAACATTCTATACAATATTTACTGATAAGAATACATTTCAATTCATTTCTCCCAAAAGCAAGTGTATGAGTTGGTTGTAAGATCTAGGTAAGTATCCTTACTTTATATGTTTAAAGTTATAATATATGAATAGATATAATATTAATGTATTTTTTCAATATGTATGGTAGGCAAAAAGGAATAGGTAAGCAAAAAAGAATAGGTATTATTGCATGTTTCCTCTAATTTATTTTAAAAATACATACTAACAATTTATGCGATGAGTCACACAGCATGATGGGACGATATATGAAATTTATTTTTATATTATACAAGCTCCTATATACAATTCATATGCGTGAGCAAGATTATTTTTAGACTAGAATTATTCACTGAATGTAAAAAAAAAAAATGATTTATATTTAGATCTAATATTTATATCGTTTAACATTTTAAAATCCTATTAAAAGTATATACATTAGTATGCTTGTGAAAGGCCTATTGTTAATACGAAACGTTGTGTGAAGTGTCCTGTTTTAGGGTTAAAAGTTTCGTGAAGGGGTCTGTTTGAAGGAGCCTGTTTCGAAATGACTTAAGAACGCACAATTTATTCCTAAACATTCAACTCGATTCGTTATATATACTTTATTAAGTATTCAATAAAAAATAATAACTAAGAAATAAAATTAAAAATAGTAATTAAGAGATACCCTTAAGAATTATTGCGATATCTAATTCGATACAAGTCTTGTTAAAACAGAGATTATAGTTAAAATACACATTAATTATACAGTATTACACTGTATTACACAATGCGCTACCTCACCTATATTATCACAGAAATACCTTCGATAAAATTTAGACTAACAATACACACCTAAAAAAATATATACAGAGTACCCAGAACATGATAGGAATGAATGAAAAATTTTAACGTAAATTATAAAATAGGATCTACAATAAGTGACAATAAATAAATATGAAGGAAAAATCATGAGTCATGGTATACTTTATGAAACACTTTCCAATGTTATGTGACTATCGTTAAGAATTTGAAATAAGTGATTTAGATTTAATAATTCATACTGGAAATGTATTTAAAAAAATTAGTAGCTTCGCCTACTTTTAAATCATTCAAGACATATGATGAAGGCTTGGCTGCTGTAGAAAAGCTTAATACTTGTATCTTAATGAATCGACCTATTTATGTTGGATTCACAATTTTAGAATTATCTAAATTAGTTATGTATGATTTTCATTACAATTTTATAAAGAAAACATACAAAGATCGTGCAGTTATACTCTTTACGGATATAGATTCCTTAACTTATCATATTCAAACACATAATATTTATAAGGATATGGAGCACCATCATGATTTTTTCGACTTTTCTGAATACTCGAAATCCCATCGTCTAAACCGCACAAGTTTCGAACCCACAAACATATAATCAGACTTGTCATTTTATAACCCACTATGCTAACTAATGGGCTGAGTGAGCCCCAGGCTATTTTCTACCCACCACGTTTACTGGGCTTAGTGTGTCACCCGCTTATTTTATAGCTACTACGATAACCCCAGGGCTAAGTGAGCCTCCCGCTTATTTTATAGTCACCACGTTTACTACTGGGCTGAGTGAGCCCCAGGCTATTTTATACCCACCACGCTTACAGGGCTAAGTGAGCCCCCGCTTATTATATAGTCAACACGCTAACTACTGGGCTGATTAAGCCCCAGATATTTTATACCCACCACGCTAACTACTGGGCTGAGTGAGCCCCAGGCTATTTTATACCCACCACGCTTACAGGGCTAAGTGAGCCCCCGCTTATTATATAGTCAACACGCTAACTACTAGGCTGATTAAGCCCCAGGTATTTTATACCCATCACGCTAACTACTGGGCTGAGTGAGCCCCAGGTTATTTAGTTGCATGAATATGATTTCCAAGGTATATGTCCTAACTTGATTTAAACCATTGCATATGGTAAGATAAAGCTGCGAAGTAAATTGGTAAACTATATGTACATTTCCCATGAAAACTCACTTTTATTCTATTAAATATCTGCAGAAATCAGTATAGTTTATTAAAATTATATACATTCTCATTAGTTTATGAATCTACTAACTTGTAATATCTATATGGTAACTTGGATTATTAGTATTCCCACTTAAAAATTTCTTTTGTAGATTTAATATGATAAACACTAACATGAGACTGACTAAACTTTTACCATTTTCATTTCAACTTAGTTTTAGGAAATTTATCTACATAGCTTTAAATTTTACTGTTTAATAAGTCTATTATTTCAAAGTATTATTTTTTTTTTAGTTCTAATATTCAAAACATATTCATATCGTTTTACAAAGTAGGTATCAAATTAATTTAAAGTCATATTAAAAATATATACACAAATACTATTCTTACCTAACACGCCAGCTAGCTAAGCACCCAACCGTCTCACACCAAGACTCTGAGAAAAGTGAATGCTTGTTCAGGGCCTTATCAGCTAATATAATCACTGATAAGCTTTGATCACGTGACATGTGACGTCACTGATTAGGTGATATCACGTGACCATGTGGTATCATTCAATATCTCACCAGTGACGTCAGAGATCACGTGACTAGGTCCTAAAAGAACCAATTACTAATTACAATTATCAATTTACCTCTAATTGATTTAAATAATATATAGATAGATAAATTAATACATGATTTTTCTATTATTTCGTAAAACATAGTACATGTGCTATGTATTACGAAATAGATAAATCTTGTATTAATTTATCTGTATATATACATATTATACAAATCAATTAGAGGTAAATTGATAATTGTAATTAGTAATTGGTTCTTTTAGGACCTAGTCACGTGATCTCTGACGTCACTGGTGAGATATTGAATGATACCACATGGTCACGTGATATCACCTAATCAGTGACGTCACATGTCACGTGATCAAAGCTTATCAGTGATTATATTAGCTGATAAGGCCCTGAACAAGCATTCACTTTTCTCAGAGTCTTGGTGTGAGACGGTTGGGTGCTTAGCTAGCTGGCGTGTTAGGTAAGAATAGTATTTGTGTATATATTTTTAATATGACTTTAAATTAATTTGATACCTACTTTGTAAAACGATATGAATATGTTTTGAATATTAGAACTAAAAAAAAAATAATACTTTGAAATAATAGACTTATTAAACAGTAAAATTTAAAGCTATGTAGATAAATTTCCTAAAACTAAGTTGAAATGAAAATGGTAAAAGTTTAGTCAGTCTCATGTTAGTGTTTATCATATTAAATCTACAAAAGAAATTTTTAAGTGGGAATACTAATAATCCAAGTTACCATATAGATATTACAAGTTAGTAGATTCATAAACTAATGAGAATGTATATAATTTTAATAAACTATACTGATTTCTGCAGATATTTAATAGAATAAAAGTGAGTTTTCATGGGAAATGTACATATAGTTTACCAATTTACTTCGCAGCTTTATCTTACCATATGCAATGGTTTAAATCAAGTTAGGACATATACCTTGGAAATCATATTCATGCAACTAAATAACCTGGGGCTCACTCAGCCCAGTAGTTAGCGTGATGGGTATAAAATACCTGGGGCTTAATCAGCCTAGTAGTTAGCGTGTTGACTATATAATAAGCGGGGGCTCACTTAGCCCTGTAAGCGTGGTGGGTATAAAATAGCCTGGGGCTCACTCAGCCCAGTAGTTAGCGTGGTGGGTATAAAATATCTGGGGCTTAATCAGCCCAGTAGTTAGCGTGTTGACTATATAATAAGCGGGGGCTCACTTAGCCCTGTAAGCGTGGTGGGTATAAAATAGCCTGGGGCTCACTCAGCCCAGTAGTAAACGTGGTGACTATAAAATAAGCGGGAGGCTCACTTAGCCCTGGGGTTATCGTAGTAGCTATAAAATAAGCGGGTGACACACTAAGCCCAGTAAACGTGGTGGGTAGAAAATAGCCTGGGGCTCACTCAGCCCATTAGTTAGCATAGTGGGTATAAAATATTCTGGGGCTCACTCAGCCCAGTAGTAAACGTGGTGACTATAAAATAAGCGGTAGGCTCACTTAGCCCTGGGGTTATCGTAGTAGCTATAAAATAGCCTGGGGCTCACTCAGCCTAATACTTAGCATGGTGACTATAAAATAAGCGGGGGCTCACTTAGCCCTGTGGTTAGTATGGTGGCTATAAAATAAGCGGGGGTTCACTAGGCCCAAAAATTAGCGTGGTGGGTATAAGTTAGCCTGGGGCTCACTCAGCCTAATACTTAGCGTGGTGGATATAAATTAGCCTGGGGCTTACTAAGCCCAATAGTCAGCGTGGTGACTATAAAATAAGCGGGGGCTCACTTAGCCCTGTGGTTAGCGTCCTGGTTATAAAATGACAAGTCTGATTATATGTTTGTGGGTTCGAAACTTGTGCGGTTTAGACGATGGGATTTCGAGTATTCAGAAAAGTCGAAAAAATCATGATGGTGCTCCATATCCTTATAAATATTATGTGTTTGAATATGATAAGTTAAGGAATCTATATCCGTAAAGAGTACAACTGCACGATCTTTGTATGTTTTCTTTATAAAATTGTAATGAAAATCATACATAACTAATTTAGATAATTCTAAAATTGTGAATCCAACATAAATAGGTCGATTCATTAAGATACAAGTATTAAGCTTTTCTACAGCAGCCAAGCCTTCATCATATGTCTTGAATGATTTAAAAGTAGGCGAAGCTACTAATTTTTTTAAATACATTTCCAGTATGAATTATTAAATCTAAATCACTTATTTCAAATTCTTAACGATAGTCACATAACATTGGAAAGTGTTTCATAAAGTATACCATGACTCATGATTTTTCCTTCATATTTATTTATTGTCACTTATTGTAGATCCTATTTTATAATTTACGTTAAAATTTTTCATTCATTCCTATCATGTTCTGGGTACTCTGTATATATTTTTTTAGGTGTGTATTGTTAGTCTAAATTTTATCGAAGGTATTTCTGTGATAATATAGGTGAGGTAGCGCATTGTGTAATACAGTGTAATACTGTATAATTAATGTGTATTTTAACTATAATCTCTGTTTTAACAAGACTTGTATCGAATTAGATATCGCAATAATTCTTAAGGGTATCTCTTAATTACTATTTTTAATTTTATTTCTTAGTTATTATTTTTTATTGAATACTTAATAAAGCATATATAACGAATCGAGTTGAATGTTTAGGAATAAATTGTGCGTTCTTAAGTCATTTCGAAACAGGCTCCTTCAAACAGACCCCTTCACGAAACTTTTAACCCTAAAACAGGACACTTCACACAACGTTTCGTATTAACAATAGGCCTTTCACAAGCATACTAATGTATATACTTTTAATAGGATTTTAAAATGTTAAACGATATAAATATTAGATCTAAATATAAATCATTTTTTTTTTTTTTACATTCAGTGAATAATTCTAGTCTAAAAATAATCTTGCTCACGCATATGAATTGTATATAGGAGCTTGTATAATATAAAAATAAATTTCATATATCGTCCCATCATGCTGTGTGACTCATCGCATAAATTGTTAGTATGTATTTTTAAAATAAATTAGAGGAAACATGCAATAATACCTATTCTTTTTTGCTTACCTATTCCTTTTTGCCTACCATACATATTGAAAAAATACATTAATATTATATCTATTCATATATTATAACTTTAAACATATAAAGTAAGGATACTTACCTAGATCTTACAACCAACTCATACACTTGCTTTTGGGAGAAATGAATTGAAATTTATTCTTATCAGTAAATATTGTATAGAATGTTATCGCAATCAGTCACGTGATGTTACTAATCTATAGATTAACAATAAGATAATGGACTTGTACTGAAATCATTTCTGGTCTAGTTGCTATACAAGTAGCACGCATTTTTTTTCATGCTGTAGTCATATATTGAAGACGGGATTGCAAGTTTGTGAATAAGGTAAGATTAATTTATGTATATATTTTTAAATGTTAAACGATATACATATTAGATCTAAAAATAAATCATTTTTACATTCAATGATTAATTCTAGTCAAAATTCACGCATTTCAAGCCTGTTGGTTAAATATAACATACACTAATAAGATTCGTTGATGATTCATTTTCTCATATAGGCAATAGTAGCAATCATTTCACATACTACAGGTGTAAAGTATGCAAAATTTATGATTCTGCTTTATAATACCTATTCATTCTGTATTCTACCCTATGCTTTATCCATGACGTCACGATATCCCGTAATTTTAAGAGATAAGCGAACACGTTATACCGTTTAGTTGTTGTAAGGCATGCATGCAGTCGAATTTGGATGAAGTCCACAGTACATTATGGTTTAAATATTTAGGTAAGATAACTTTGTTTTTCAATATTAAAAACAAAATTTTTTTAAATAATACCCTAACTATTTAGTACAATATATATTTTATAAAAACAAAGCTTAGTTATTATATTCATTCCTCAAAAGAAATTTTTAAGTTAAAATACTAAAAACACAATTTAGTATAATTTTTCTATACAAAAAAAGCATAGACTAATGTAATTTTAAAATATTTAAAGTTTAATTCATATATCTTATAGGGGACCCTGTATTTTTTTTACCATAATATGCGTCAAATTCATTTAAACACAGGTACATTTAAACAGGTTCAAAATCATTTAAACATCTGTTTGCCTCAAAATTCTTAAGGGTATCGCTTAATGACTAGTTCTTATTTTTCATTGAAGCATTTTAAAACTTAACAGATTAATAATTATATAGGACTACACGAAATAATTCGTATACATTGACGGTTTTAAATAGCTCATTTACCTACAAAAAATGTGTCAGAACTGTTTAAATTTGAGAAAAAGCCCAATAGCCGCATTTCTTAGCGCGAGTGATTCACCGTGTCAAAGCAAGATCTTCGCTTATCTGATAATATGACTCATTATGATTCAGCGATATGTATGTTGAGGGGGTAACACTCAAATCTTAGTCGCAGTTATAAATATGTATTTTAAAGCATAATCATTCGAAAATTCAATTATTTTTCATGAAACGATCTACCCTATTTTACAGACTTGTATGATAAATTTGATGAAAAATGTACTTTTTTTTTCCTAAAATCTATATTTTGAACGTTATACTAAAAATGTATTCGTGTAAAACCTATTTTTTACATTGCATGAATTCGTATTCATTTGAGATTAGTACTCTATTTCTTAAAATATCTGTGGATTAAATAATATTTTTACAGGGTATATTGTGAAGGGAGGCCTTTTCATTCAAACAGCGGACCTTGCATTTTTATGAAAGGTCAATATCCCTTGTATTTCTGTCGCCATAATATAACATGAATCTATTGAATTTATTTTGTGAAGGTAGCTTAATATCTATAACTATGTGTTTTGAACATATCGACGCGCAAGCTGTACTTTTAGCCTAACTTGAATTGAAAAAAAAAAGGCGAAAGTGTAAATTACCTGATTTTAGGAAGGGTTCTTATGTATAATTGGATTTTTGTGAAGGGACCTTTTTATTCCAAAAGGGAATCCCTACAGTTTTTGTGAAGGGATTTTTTTATTCGAATAGGGCATGTATCTCATTTATTTTATGAAGGGTCCCTATAGTCTAATGCGAGTTCACACTTCGAAGGGTGCCTGTATTTTGAACCTATCGATGCGTATGCTGTACTTTTAGCCTAACTTGAATTGAAAAAAAAAAGGTAAGGTGTAAATTATCTGATTTTAGGAAGGGATCTTATGCATAATTGGTTTTTTTGTGAAGGGGTCCTTTTTATTAAAAAGGGGATTTGTCCAATTTTTTGTGAAGGGTTCAATATCTATAACTGTTTCCAGTTTCTTTTGAAGGGTCCCCAAAACGTATAATCACTCCATTCGAAGGCTTCCCTATAACTTTTAACTATTTTTGCATGCTAACCTAAATAAATGTATTCCTGTATAAACTATTTGTATACTTCAATCCATTTAAGAATCCTATATGTTTTGGCTATCAGTAGTGTAAAGCTTTTTCTTGAATCCTTTGGATTTTTTGTGAAGGGCCTTAGGCCTTTTTATTAAAAAGGGGATCTGTAACTGTTCACTATTTTAATTAACTAATGCACTAGATGGTAAAATTATATTTTGTTCACATAACATTTCGATAATGTTGGGAAGTGATTCATGAATTATGCTACTATGCCTGATTTTACATACTTGTTTATTTACATATACGCTAAAATTCTTTTTATAGTACTCTATACTTTTGGAAGTGTGTATTGTTAGTCTATCGAAGGGCCCCCTATGGGTAAAAAAGGGAGGGGGAGGGGGAGGGGGGAGCTATTCAATTGAGTACAGTATAATTCATGCGGGACCCTATATGTTTTACTACAACCTATATCGAATTCATTAAAACGCGCCTGTTTGCCTCAGAAATGTTGAAGTCCGCCAATTAAAATTAATTAATGACCCTTTTTAATTATTAGCATCTACCATTCTACTGCACATGCAAACTGCGTACTCTCGTTGAGGGAAAAAAAATCTCGCCAAAATTTCTTAAGTTCTCCAATTAAAATTAATGAATGACCCTTTTTAATTAAATCATTATTGACTTTTAAAATTCACCTGTAATATACTCTAACATGTATAACAAATAGCCTATCTCGTTGAAAAAATATTTGCTTCGAAAAATGTCAAAGTTCTGCAATTAAAATTAATCACCATTTTTAATTAAACCATTATTGACTTTTAAAATTCTCCTCTAACATGTATATCGAATACCCTACTCTCGTTGAAAAAAAAAAAAATCTCGCGAAAATTTTTAAGTTCTGCAATTAAAATTAATTAATTACTATTTTTAATTAATATTTTTAATTAATTAATCATTCACTTCTACTGCATACACTCATAATCAAACTGCATACTCTCGTTGAAAAAAAAAAAATTGCTTCGAAAAATGTATAAGTTTCCCAATTAAAATTAATTAAATTTCTAATTCGCTAAAATAAATCCCTTGAAACACACCTCGTACTCTAGTAGGAAATTCTCCGCGGAAAAAAAATTTTGCTTCAAAAAATTTCTAAGTTCCCTAATTAAAATTAATTAACACTAATCCCCTTATCTTAAGTGGTGGAGGTGGGCACTTCGGGAGGAGGTGGGCACTTCGGGAGGAGGTGGGCACTTCGGGAGGAGGAGGAGGAGAGCACTTCGTGAGGAGGAGGAGGAGGACAGTTCGGGAGGAGGAGCCCTCCTCCCTCCTCACTCCACACTCCACCTCCTGGGGTCGGACTGTCATTTTCTCTCTACTAACTTTTTCAATAATTACAATAAGGGATCAATGAGGAATCTTCTACATCCTAAACCTCAAAATAACATTCGCTACAACCACGGGTTTTTTCCCATAATCAGGGTTATGTTCTGTACGGATCGGATTATACTCGACCCGAACCTGAAAATTCCATTTGTAATCATTCTGAAACTCGACCCAAACACAACAAAACAATTTTCATAGGCACAAAACCCTACACGCTTCAACCCAAAAAGAAAAGAATTAATCTTGTAACTATATAAAAATAATCTATATATTTTTTTCCTCTAGTATCAATTTTACTTTTTATGTTGAAAAATAAGCATCAATCCCATTCATATTCAAGTATATTTTTTATTTCATTTAAAAAAAAAATTCCATTTTAATTCCATTTTAAAAATATTTCCATTCTGTATTTCCATTTCAAAAATCGAGTCAACTTAAACCGGACCAGAGTCAAAACCCAACATGAAATCGATCCGAACACGAAAAGGTAAAATAAGTTTACTCAACATAATGTGGGACTCTAAAATAGGTTACATTTGTCATAAATGGCACGACTGTTTTCGGCGATTGAAGCAATAAACAACTTTATCGCTTAAAGAGATTTTTAAATATATTTTAAAGAGACAAATAAAAATTTTCATTTATCACGCAGTAAATAAATAAAAATACATACAAAATTACTACATTGAAAAGAATTACGAAATAAATTCATTTTCCCGTAATTTTGTCTGGAATCTCGTGCAAAATTTATTACAGGATCAGACTTTACACTTGAAATTTGAGGTTCAGACTGCGTTTTTTTGCATCCTAATCCCCCCGAGACAAAGTAACAGACTGATAGTGATGTCACAACAAAGAGTGTTATAGTTTATATTACACGACTTGCATATTCATTTTATTGCAACATATCTAAACCTTTCAGAAAACCTTTTTTGGTTAGAAAATTTCAGTAGAAATACATTCATTTTGTTCATTTGTTTTACTTGAAATCCTGACAATTTTTTTAAAGCCCCGATAAATAAATTAGTGGTAGGAATAGAATAATAAATAATTAAGCGAGATTTCGAAAGATTCGGAAAACAGATTTGTTTTAGAAGTATTGCATAAAACAGTTATATCTTTTTAAAAATGTCTAAGAAAGAAATAAGTGTATACATTGTGTCGCCTCTTATTGCGAACCAATGGCTAATTCTTAAGCCGTTAGATTTAGAAATATACTTCTAAATGCAAAAAATATTTCAAACGTTATTCTCCTTCATATTAAAACCCACTTACTAGAGTCCTTCACAGGTCGTGTTATACCCGACCCAAATCCAAAAATTCTACATAATATGAACACAAAACCCGACCCGAACCTCAAACCCGAAATAAAAAAATATATAAATCCACAATTTATTACAATTATGAAAAAAATATTCTACAATATCTCTAATATAAATTTAATCGTTTATAAAGAAAAACTATTATATGTTGGATCATTGATATTCAAATATATAGTTCTTCATCTGAAAAAATAATCTAGACTTTTTTGAAATATCGGCTCAACCCGAACCTGACCCACAACAATCAAATCCCAACAAGAAACCGACCCTAACCCGAAACAATTACAGCCAACCCGACCCGATGCAAGACTCTACCAATTTCTTCAAACTTGTTTGTTTTTGTAAAAGTTACGAAACTAAAATTTTTGTACTTTCTCTCCGTCCTGTAATACTTAGAAAAACATTAGAAAATCCATAAAAGTATCATAACTCAGTAAATTTTATTCGCACAATTTTTATTGTAGTTTTTGTTTACTTGTTACATCATGGAGAATGTTTTTTCTAAATATAATTTATAGCACTCAGAGACTGTATGAAAATTTAAATTTCGCGTCTTACATACAAAATAACTTTCCTGCGAAATGGCCTTTAATGTGATGGAAAACAACATTTGAAACATTTTTCCATTTGGAAGTAAATCTCTAAAACTACTGCTTTAGGAATTCCTGTATATAATTACACTCTGTTATTTAACCCCTTAAGCACAATAGTCAATTTAGTGGTAAGTTTGCTGAATACCAGATAAATTAAATTTTGTCAAAAGTAGTTTATATCATTGTTTTTATCTGTCAGAGATACAAAAAAAAATACAAAACCGAAATCGAAACAATGCAATTTACGAAATACAACTGAAAAGCATTACCAACACATACACAAATGAACAACGAAGAAAGATACAAAGCAGCAGGAAAAGTAATGAGGGTTTTTTTTCTATACGTAACGCCATCTATTGGGTGCGAAAAAAATCATTGCTAAAAAGCCTGTACAAAAATAAATCACAATAGCAATTAGTGACGCAAAAAACCAGATGCTTAGAACATTGCAGTCAGGACTTCAAGTGAGGACGTACGCCCTGGTATTTTAAATAGATGAGTTCATTACGTGCCCAGGTACATCGTGGTGCTTAAGGAGTTAATTTAACTTGGTTCATGTAAGTAGAGTTGGAGTTTTGTAATAGATTTTTCACTCATTTCCTGATATGCTAGAATTATAAAAATTATGTACACAGATGTATTTTTGATGACAATACAACATTTTAATAATTTAGAACTTAATTATAAATTAACTATAAGGCATTTTCCCGTTAGCTGGCCGCAGGCGATAAATCGTTAAATTATCTTTATGATTACAACTTCTTACTAGTTACAAAAACAATGGAGTTAATTATGCTCCAAAATAGGCAAACTGAATGTAAAATTGCAACAATGAAATATTTTAAACGCTGAAAAGTAGAAAATAAAATATAAATAAAAAATAAAGAGTGTAATAATTAAAAAAAGTTGTTTTTATCAACTAATATTTTAATATTAATGAAAGTACCTAATTTAGAAATCCTGAATAGCTAGTTTAAATAATGCTCTTTTTATTTGCTGTCACCATACCTTAAAAAAGAATCGGGTTAAAAGTTATATTTTTTTTTATAACTTCATTGGATCTAGCTTTCTATTAAGCGTAAACCAAATCGATGAATTTTCAATAATTGGAGCCCACGCCAAATTAACGTATTTTAACGGAAATGTTTCGGAACGACTTGAATTGCAATTATGAAATTCGACGTGATTTTTAAGATAAACACTAAATGCTTATAAAAGAGTGTGTTTTAAAAAAACAAATTTTACATTTATTTAACTTAACTTGGTTCATGTATGCAAAGTTGGAAATTTGTAATCGATTTTTCACGCACTTCGTGATAGACTAGAATTATAAAAATTATGAACACATTTCCGATGACAATACAACATTTTAATATATTTAGATCTTAATTATAAATTAATACATTAATTTTCAGACTTTTTTCGTTGACGTTAGCCAATCGCAAATGATAAATGGCCAAATATTCTTTATGGTTACAACTCTGTACCAGTAACAACAGCAATGAAGTTAATTATGCACCCAAACCACGCCAGCTAAAATAGGCCAACTGGCTCCGAAGCTGCAAAAAAACAGCGTGCGTACAGTTACTACCACAATTGTTATAGTTGTTACAGTAATTTGTTACAGTAACCAAACTGTAAAAAATTATATTTGTAGTTTTTAATTGTAAATATACCAACTCTACAAAATTGTTACAGTAATTTATTGAAATTTCTTCCACAATTTTTAATAGAATTTTTCATAAGTAATTTTAATTAAATTTCAATTATTTTTCAATGTTTATTGTTTAAAGAATTTTTCATTTTATTTTTTTCCAAAAAAATGTTACAAATTCGTTAATAAATAATGTGACTATAAATTCTGTGATTTAAAAATAAAATAGAAGTGGTCTTAGCATTAGTAGTTATGCCAGACTCTGGAAATTTCAAGGCGTGTACGCACCTTTAACAATAAAATACCTTAAACACTAAAAATTTTGAAAATAAATATAATTAAAAAATTATGAGAGTAATATTTAATATATATATATATATATATATATACGTTTTTATAGTGATTGAGACCATGGATTTCATTCTTATGAAATCTTGAAAACTTAAGATGGATACAATGATATTTTATTTTCTTGAACAAAAATAAAGGTTAACAAATGAATTTCATGAATTTATTTATTTACAGGTCATAAAGCTGCGATCACGTGTCTTCATGTCACCACATCTGGCCATTCTCTCATCAGCGGTTCTGAAGATACTGATGTTATCGTATGGAATGTGGACACAGGACAAATAAAACATCGAATGAGGTAGCGTTTGTTACCAATGTAAATTATTTTCTTTGAGGAGACAGTACCCCTTAAAATATGTTAAAAAATGGAATTTTTATTATTTAAGAAAATGAAAACCATTTCCTTTCTGGACATTTTTCTACCAAATTTATGTTTATATGCTTTTCTCTTTAAAAACTACCAAACAAAGAATGAATGTATTTACAGAAGTTTACCTTTCCTTAATAGCTCCACAACTATTGAATGAATGGATCTGAATGTGTCATACATAACTTATAAATGTAATAATTGAAGAGCTCAGGTATGTAAAACAAGGTAACAAACAAACTGCAAGTTTCGAGATAAATATCCCAGATTCAAGATTCCAAGTTTCCTAAAGAAAACTACAAACAAAATTATTGTGATTGCTTCCTCTAAAACAGCTGATTTGTTAAGACTGGTACCTTCAACTAACTTATGTGGCACATTTTTATCTGATATATTTTATTCTATTGAGCTCATGCGAATTTCCGTTATTAAAATTCATGTCTAAAATTAATCTTTGTTTATTATGGTATATATTGAGTAAAAAATTAAACATTGTACTTTTAAAAGATTGTCAGGATGCAGTTAAACATTTTTATATGAAATCTAGAAAAAACATATATATAGTTACCTAGTTTAACACCCTAGCCTCTCAATTATTTGTAAAATGAACTAAAATCTTCAATATATATTATAGAAAATAAAGAAGTTATGCCGAAACTTCTTAAAAAGCATAGTAATTTAAAACTTTTTCATATAAACTTTGAAATTTTAATATTAAGTCACCTAGAATATTTTAGGCTCCGTTTATAGTAAATTGTATTGGCTTCTAAAAATTTGAAGGCATTTCATGTAAAACGTTTAAAACATTTGAAGTTAAGAGAAAGCATTAAAAAATGCGTTCATATTTTATGTGATATTTTTTTAACAAAATGGCGTAGAAACATACATTTCCTATAAATTCTATTTTCCTATTATTTTCCTATAAATTCCTATACATTCCTATATTTCCTTACCCAGACTGAGATTACGCTTTCGCGTATTTACATATTCTCAAGCATTTGTAACAATATACTATAAATATTGGAAAATATAAAACGCTAAGGTACGTGGAACGAAAGAAAGGTTATTCTGCAACGAGTTGTTTGTTTTCACTAATTTGCAAATATTAAGAAAAGCATTTGAGGCATCGAGTTAAAACTCACTACTTTTATTATATTACTCACTACTTTTATTATATTACTCACTACTTAATTATAGTCACTTATAATTTTATAAATTTCATTTCAAGCAACATGTATTTATATTTTAGCAATCATATTACTGGAGTTCTTTGCGTCACCACCACACATTCGGAAACATTGGTTCTCAGTGGATCCGAAATGGGTGTGGCCATAGTAGCAAACCTGGACACCGGTCAAGTTATGCAGAGGCTAGATAAACACAGAGATCATATCACTTCTATTGCTGTAAATAACGGTGATGATATTTTCGCCACAGGTACTTTATATTCCAATATATTAATTTTTAAAAAAGAAATGTGAAAAGGTATATAGTCGAACTCGGTTATAGCTGACATATTACAAGAAACCAATTTTAGTGAGAAAAACGAAAAAAATATATATATATAAATATATATTTCAGCAAGCTCGATAAACCCGGATATAATGAGCAAAATGTTTTTAAGCTAAACTGATTTTAGTGAACAAAACGAAAAAATATAAAAATACATTTCAGCAAGCTCGGTAAACCCGGATATGATGAGCAAAATTATTTTAAACTCACCCAAAAATTAATGATTTTCTTCACTTTTCTTAACCTTTAGAATACCATTTTATACACTGGTTGGTACAAATTCACAACTACTAGCAACTCCAGAAAACTATTTTTGTACTATTTTGTCTACCACTATTTCCAAACAATAATTTTCGTTGTCTATTGCTAGTAGAAATCTACGACGATGATTATAGAAATAGTGATAGACAAAGTGATAAAAAATAGTTGCCTTTGGTATACTTCAATAGTCTAAGGATTAAAAATAATGTTCACCGGTGTCCTACGCCTTAAATGAAACAAGATGAAACATATTGAAGAAATTATCATTATTTAATCATTCGTTTTAAATTAATTTTCTCTTTTTCAAAAGTATAAACAAATGGTAATATTTTAGGTAGCTTTCAATACAAAAAGGTATAAAGCTACGGATTGCAGCCGTTCGGAGGAAAGCAGTTCCGGAAAATTTTCGTATATTTTCACCGATCATGACCCCCAGACCCCAAAACCACCCTCCGTTCAAATGTTGATTTATATATATATATATATATATATATATATATATATATATATATCTGACCTATGTCATACGATAACGCTCGTATTTATAAATCAATTTTGATGAAACTAATTGTGTGTATTAAGCTCACCAATGTCTCGACCGAGTTCGTTGGCCAGCTTGGTCCGCCATTTTGTTTCAATATGGCGGCCATTTAAAAATTTAAAACTAAAATAAATATACAAAAAAGTTAAAAATTTAAATTTATTTTTTAATTAAGTGTTAGGCCTTGATACGAGGATTCCAGAGCATTTTTTGGTTTACCTCTATCTTAAAAACTGGCTGAGATAGAGCAGTTTGAAATTCTAGGGTGGCTGACATTTTGAAACAAGACAGCACATTACAAAAATTTTCATTGTTGTAATAATTTTCCCAATCATACGCATAAAACTATATATTCATATCCGTTAGCGCCAAATTCTCGCCAAACTTGGCGACATTTGGCGAAATATCGCCAAAATTGGCGACCAAAATAAGTCTTCATAAATGAAGCCAATTTGGCTATAGCTCAATAATTTGGCGAATTTCTTATTCAAATTCAGTATTAACATAAAAATGGCTGAGATAGAGCAGTTTGAAATTCTAGGGTGGCTGACATTTTAAAACAAAAAAGTCCTTCCGGCCTGTACCGGAGGAAAAGGTAGTTTTCCTATATCTTCGTTTTAAAATTTTAGCTAATGTTACACGAAAACAGCAAGTTAAAATGCAAAGAAACGTTTACAAAAGATTCGTTAATACTGAATTTGAATAAGAAATTCGCCAAATTATTGAGCAATAGCCAAATTGGCTTCATTTATGAAGATTTATTCTGGTCGCCAAATTTGGCAAGATTTCGCCAAATGTCACCAATTTTGCCAATTTTGTCGCCAATGTCGCCAATTTTGGCACTAACGGATATGAATATATAGTTTTATGCGTATGATTGGGAAAATTATTACAACAATGAAAGAAAATAATTTGCGAGTAATCGCGTTAATGTGCTGTTTTGTTTCAAAATGTCAGCCACCCTAGAATTTCAAACTGTTCTATCTCAGCCATTTTTTGAGATAGAGGTAAAACAAAAAATGCTCTGGAATCCTTGTATCAAGGCCTAACATGTAATTAAAAATAAATTTGAATTTTTAATTTTTTTTGTATATTTATTTTAGTTTTAAATTTTTAAATGGCCGCCATCTTGAAACAAAATGGCAGACCAAGCTGGCCAACGAAATCGGTCGAGACATTGGTTAGCTTAATACACAAAGTTAGTTTCATCAAAATTGATTTATAAATACGAGCGTTATCATATGACATAGGTCATATATATATATATATATATATATATATATATATATATATATATAACCCATAAATGAAACATTATCATAACACCAACTTAAACAATGAAATAATATTTAAGTATGAAATAATTAGTTGACAATGAAAGATTCCCCAACACTCTTAATATGGAAACAAAAACATATTAAAAGAATAAGAAATTAAATAAAAATGGAATTAAATGAATGAAATGAAATGAAATTTGTGGAATTTAGACAGAATTATCGAGTCCCAAATGCCTAAATACCACAAATAAAATGAAATGAGATGTTTCATCATCATATTAGCCATACATTGCTAAAACATATGATTTTGGGACTACATCTCATAAACATTGAAGCAAACCAGTGATAAAATGAAAAATAAAATACAATATTAAAAAGGAGAGAAGCCTTGCATATAATTTACAAAGAAAACAATTTATAGAGTCAGTAAGTATAAAATCCATAAAGATTAAAAAAGATTAAAATAGATACCGTTCACCTCAAGAACCAGCATGAAACTCAACCATGACTTGGGAATGAATTGCAAAAAAAAAAAAAAAAAATCATTACATGTTGCCAATTTTAGAAATATAAATTTACACCCCAAGAACCAGCATGAAACTCAACCATGACTTGGGAATGAATTGCAAAAAAAAAAAAAAAAAAAAAAAAATCATTACATGTTGCCAATTTTAGAAATATAAATTGCTTTATAATGATGCCAGAAATAATGTTAGAATATTATGGATTGTAAAGTAAACAGGAACATAAGTGCTGCCATCTATTGGGAAAAATGAATATAATCTGAATGGAAAGCGTTGGATGGATATAAATGTTTAATAATTAAACCAAATTACTATCTTAAATAATACCAATTAGTTAAATAATAAATAAAAGAAATTAATAAATAGAATATCGAATTACATTGAAGTAATGGATGTATTAATGAATAATTCTATGTTATAAATAAGTATAAAGATGGAAAAATTAATTATTAAAGCAACTTAAAATAGTGCTACCATCTATTGGTAAAAGTGAATAAAATCTGAATAGAAAGTAATATATATATATATATATATATATATATATATATATGGATATATCTATATATATAAATCAACATTTGAACGGAGGGTGGTTTTGGGGTCTGGGGGTCATGATCGGTGAAAATATATCGAAATTTTCCGGAACTGCTTTCATCCGAACGGCTGCAATAGGTAGCTTTATACTTTTTTGTATTGAAAGATACCTAACAGCACATTAACGCGATTACTCGCAAATTATTTTCTTTCATTGTTGTAATAATTTTCCCAATCATACGCATAAAACTATATATTCATATCTGTTAGCGCCAAATTCTCGCCAAAATTGGCGACATTTGGCGAAATACCGTCAAATTTGGCGACCAAAATAAGTCTTCATAAATGAAGCCAATTTGGCTATTGCTCAATAATTTGGCGAATTTGTTATTCAAATTCAGTATTAACGAATCTTTTGTAACCGTTTCTTTGCATTTTAACTTGCTGTTTTCGTGTAACATTAGCTAAAATTTTAAAACGAAGATATAGGAAAGCTACCTTTTCCTCCCGGTACAGGCCGGAAGGACTTTTTTTAATTTAGAATTGAAAAACGTTGACGAAAGATAAAGAAAATAATTTCATTTCAAAGCCTATTTAAATTAATAAATAAATATTAGTCTGATTTCTTCAATCACTTTTATAGAATTTTTTATATTTTTTAAATTCAGAATTGTAAAATTATTCAAAAAATGTCAAGTTTATTAAGTCATTATTAGCTTAATTCAATTCTGCTGATTCAGACATGTAAAATTGAGCCTCTGAGTCTTCATTCCTTAAGTTTTAATAATTGATATCAACTTTTACACATTTGCTTATTTAACCGAGTTTTTATTTAAACGAATTTTGTGAAAATTTAAACGTGTTTATTGTGAAAATTCTACATCTGTTAATACAATTAACAAAGAATGGTGGGATACTATCGAGCTATTAAACAACACTGTAAAAAAAAATGCAGAAACTCTTCCTGATATAGAAGAAATATTTGCGAAAATTTATTGAAGCCTCGTAATTAGTCACGGTTCTGGAGACATCTCCCATATCTTCAGAACATATTTGGAGAAAAATAAATTATAAACCTCTGAAAATAATATATTTCCGTGGTTTATGGGAACACTTCTATATTAAAAGTGTCTCTTTACTCTCCATACATTTGGAAGAAAATGTATCTTTTAAATTTTGGATAGCTACTGGTTTTCTGACATTTGTGTCTGGGTCTTCTTCGAAAGGTTTCTGAGTATAAACGAAAAGTGTTACAATTGTACATTTACAATGAATTTTCGTAAACGTTTTTGTTATAAAAAAAAATATTTCTATAATATTTTGCAGTATAGTCATTTTTTTCAAGCATTTCTGAAACACCATGTCGTTTTATTTGCATATATTTTTCCAATTTTTTGTATCAGAATTGTATCATCTGAGGTTTTTCAAATATGTTTAAAAAGCAGATTAAATGACCAGATTATGTCTTTTATATTGATTACGTGCTACAAGGACAAACTTAAGTTACAAAGAAAAATATAAAATATTTGAGTACATCATCTTTCTCTCAATCTTTTAGTTGTAATCAGTCTATATGTTACGGTCAATATGACAAATCCTATCATTAATAATAATTTCCTGTCATTATTAATATGAACAGATTAATCATATTGACCGTAACATATATACGTTATGTAAACTATCATAATTTGACGTCCCTGAAAATAGCAAATCCTTCTCTAATTATTAAGAACTAAAATGTATTTTTTCTTCAAAGTGAAGAGCGTTTCTTGTGTATTTTTTAACAATTGATATCCGAAAAATTACTCAAAATGGGTTCAGTTGTGACTATATTATCACGTTCAGTTGTGACACAAATTGAAATTTTCTGTCTGCTTAATAAATTATAAATTTTCATAAGGACACCAGAATTTTAAATTTGTAAATTATAAATTTAATCATTAAGACACCCATGGACATAATAGCAAACTACTGCTGATTTCTCCATAGGAACTGGTCGCAAGTAACACACAAAACATCTAAATAGAACTCTGAAATGAAGAAGAGAGGGATTGATTTTTTACTTTATGGTACCTATGATAAACGTAACATGTTAATTAAATGTAACATATAGTTTATTTTTAGGTAAATGAAGTTACTTCTCTAGATCTCCATCTTCATTTTGTAGAAAAACCTTATGCAATAGAGGGAAAAGCTCATAATTTTTTTTAAGTCAGTTTATTACAGAAATATATAAAATGGTGCAGAAAAAAAAAATAATAATTGTTTCCCAGACATATGTCTTAGTATCTAAATTAAAGATGTGAAATTTCTTGAAGTTTATTTGTATTTGAAAATAGTAATGATTTAATTTTTTTAATATTTTAAAATAATGCAATAAAATAATATATGTTTGCAATTACAGGTTCCAATGATAAAACGGTCTGCATATGGAGTCTGGAAGACTTTGCCTTGCTCAATACCATTACTGTTTCCTCTGCTATTTATAGAATGGATATTAGTAAAGATAGTACATTCATAGTGTTAGCCTGCGAGGGCCAGTGTTTGTATGTGCATTCATTGACCACCGGATCTGAAGTCCATCGTCTCCAAGGGATGTCTTCAAATCTGACAGCGGTTAGATTTGGTCACGATAATTGCAGATGCGTAGTTGGATGTGCAGATGGCAAATGTTATGTCTTTGATGTGCACTCGGCATCTATGATTACGACACTTAGTGGACACAGTGATGCAATATCGGATGTTCAGGTAAAAAACGTTCACTAAAAGTTTAACGATAACTAAGGACGAATTCTAACTTGCAGTGTGTTATTCAAATTAAGCATGATCTTTCCCACCTCTCTTTGTAAATAGAGAACCTTTGTTGTACTTTTCTAGTACTTTTCTCAGCGAAGATTACTTTTCGAGAAAAATATACTTACTTTTATATGTTCATCGATTGTATATTTTTGTGGCATGTAGCTTACACACATCTATGAATAAATAAGTGCAGGGGTGATATGATATCTCTAGAGAACCGAAGTAATTGAAAATGCTGTGATAGTAAAATTACTCTTTAATATGACAAAAAGTAACGCAGTACGTTGCTGAAGCACACAATAATCCATAGCTAACGGAAAGAGAAATATACGACGAGGTCCTTCCTCCCCCACACACACACCAGTAAAACAGTGCGACTTTACAGGTTAAAAGACAGATGACAAGTGAGTAATTAACATCGCCAACAGTATTTATTTCGTATTAAAATTCCACGGCGTCCAAAATTACACCAGAGGAATTAAAATATTAGCCTTTGTACATATAAAATTTTGAAAAAAAACTGCCAATGGGAGTACCACATTTGGCAAACAAATTAATTGAAGATAGTAAGTGACTTTTATAAAAATATATTAAAAATATTGAATTTAGCCTAAACATATAAATTGATTTTAGATTTTACCTCTGCATATATAGGTTAAAAATTTTAATTTAGGGTAACAATTAATTTTTAAATCTATTATTTAAAAATATATGATCTTATCATACATGAGCATCCACGAAGATTATAAAATAAAATTGCCTATGCAGTTAAAATGTTAAACGACCCCAGCTCTCGCGATATATCGCGTTTTTTCCACTCAGAAAGCAATATCAAAAATCAGTAACCGCAACCTCAATGTTTCAATTTCGTCTACAAGTTCATTAGTAAAAATTGTTTGTATCTGTAAATGTTTCTATCCCTTAAAGTTTTCACCATATATTTTTAATCATCTTGTATATATGTAATATGTTTCCTTTTGAAAGTTCCGCGATAAAAATACTTTTCTCTGTCGGTATGTTTTATTGTACCCATTAAAAAAGAAGCAATATTTTGTTCACTTTTTTTATATATTCCAAGGTACAACCCAGTGATACTTTCCTTGTCACAGCTGGAGGAAACAAAGTCACAGTTTGGAACTTCACAGTTCCCAAGAAAGAAGCCATCAACTACCAGAAACCAAGAGTAAAAAGAGTTGATAGTCATAGGGAGCCAATTATGTGCATAACAGTGTCGAAAGATGGCACATTAGCCTTGTCAGGTAAGTATCTAATGGTTATTATGACCTGTTCTAAATCTTCATGAGATGTTTGTTTCAGCTTACACATTTAATATATCTATATTGAAACATCTATATTGTTTTAAACCGTACTATTTTGCGAATGTGCCATACTGCGTTCTAAGTTTTCCGTACTATTCTTCATATCAGACATGCTGCAATTTCTTTATATATATATATATATATATATAAACATTAAATAAAACCTAACAACTAAAAATAGACTTTCCCGATCCATTCCAAATTTTCCAATTTTCATACTGACCAGAGATGGACAGAAAAAATCCGGTTAATGTCTTCTTTCTAAGTGTAAAATATATGAAATAATACGTTTCTCTCTACATTTAAAAAAAGCAATCACCGCCGTAGCAGCCGCTATTAATGAATATTTTGTACCTTGAGGTCTTTCTGGACTAATGTCCAGAAAACTATTGCATATAAAAATATTAACATTGGTAGTTTTATAAAGAAATGTTCGATAAACACGAAGAAGTAGACAGTTTTTAAATCGAAGAATTATTTTAAGAGATATTTAATATTGAAGTTGGTCAAAATAGTTAGGTCTCTTAAAAAAGTTTTATAGGAACGAAAACTATGCACAGGAATTTAACCATAATTTGAAAGGTATAATTCACAAGCTTGCGGTGTGCAGAGTGCAATTATTATTTTTTTAGTAATGTTTTGAGGATATATTTCAATTTTTTATTCAAATTTTCATTATTTTGGTTGAGATTTATTTCATATTTCAAAAAGTCCATTATTTGAATTGTTGTCAATAATATTCCCTTTCAATTAAAAAATGCATTTACATGTGACTATCAAAAACAGAAATAAAACTTTAAAAAAATATATTAAGTGATCACGTGTTAAAAGCAATAATTGTAGAAAATTGCGTAATAAAAAATATACTTGCGCGTGAATATTAAAAAGTGAAATTATTAAATTATCACGCATTCAAAGCATTAAATGGGGAAACTGTCGTCATATTTAAAATGCTCAAATTACAATATTTCCAAACAGTTGGAATTTAAAAACATATTTACACAAAAGATTAATTTATTTCGACAAAATATTTTACCTATTATTGCAAATTTTAAAACAGCGTAAATAATAATATTTCCCTTCAATTAAAATCTATATTTTTACCTTTAATAATAGAAAGAAAACTTTGAAAATTACGTCATATTGGAAACGATACATTTAAAAAGTCTTACTGAAAACAATTTTCGGTATTTCTCCATTATACCGTTGACAACTTTCCAGTTAAAAAAAAAAAAAAAAAAAAAAAAAAAAACTATCGTCAAACTATTCGCCAAACTCCAATTCCCAAAAAACCAATGGAAGAATGTTGCCATTGTAATCTAAAGCCCCACTCACTAAAGTGTCAACTATCAGTAACTTTAAACAATAAAATTTATAATACATTAATGAAAAGAGGAAAAAAAAGTAATCTTAAATATTTATTTATTTGCAATATTTTTCGTAATTATCTCCCTCGGCTGATGCATAAGTGTTTATGACGTCAGTTGAAACGGATCTGTTGTGCGAAACTATGCATTGCAACATTTTTTCAACGCTTTTTCTCTTTTAATATTATAGCGCGCCGTTTAAGCTCGTAATTATTATTTTAATTAACGAAGCAACTAATAAATTTGTAAAATATCATTGAAAATACAGATAAATGTCGAATAAAAATCTCTCGATGACATAACAAACACGTGTAAAACAGCTGATATCAGTTGAATGTCACGCCACGCTAACGCACTGTTGACGTTAAATTCTATATTTTGGCAAGTTTTTTTTTTTTTTTTTTTTGGGATTGTAGTCGACGGGATAACGGATAAGTACCCAATTTTTTATAATATCATTATAAAATTCTCCGATGCAGCAACATTGTTTACTTAGCCATTTTACGCAAGTTGATTTTCAAATGTTTAATTGATCTTATTTAATCAATCACGAAAATAGTTGTTAACTCTTTCGACAGCAGTTAATTCGGCCTTAAAATTCCTCAGTGAAAGGAAAATGAATGGAAATCCGATTACAGCAGATCGCCACTGTTCGCTTAATTATAGTTCAATCTTCTGTAATCATTTTAGAGTTGAACAAATTAGCGTGTTTTTATTGTTTGCGGTGTCAGAACGGGGGTTGGCGAGCGTAGCTCGTAGGGGGCAGAGCCCTCTAGTACTTAAAATAACTATACCGTTTAATATTTGCTACGAAACAGTGTACTTATTCGTTAAGAACAATGATAGATCTCGTTTTAAAAATATGCGATCATGTACTTAATACTACCACATACTTCACACGATCATTAGCGACACGCGAGAATATATTAATTGGAAACCGCTGGCCTGGGTCAAAGTGTACCAGGGAACAAATGGAAATGAGTCAGGATAATTTTGGTGATTCACTGTAATGTCACTATACCTCCGTCCGGTGTTTTGCTATTCTGCATGTCACCGGCACACACAAATACTTTTCGAACATAGCAATTAGTTTTCTAAACATTCTGGTGATGTTAACGATTTCCTCCTCTCTCCCTACACCAGTTTATGGCCAGAATCACTGTTTATAATGAGGCGGCATTCGTCGTAATGACTGTGGACCACTGTTGCTGACCCCAACGAATAGGTTCCTTACACCAACGTAATTTTTCCAGACGATAGTGTGCTTGTGGCGAAATACATGTAATAGGTTTCCTTCCATATAAGCCAACATTTTTTAGTTGCAATGAAATGGTTATTACAAATACGCTAGTAACGATAGCGCTAGCGATGCTTGTAATTATGTAGCCAGGAGTAACTTTACTGAAACTGAAACTTTACGCCACTAGAGAGAGGTGTAAGTCTCTTGAAATGTGGTGATCCTCCCATTTCATTACTGACCCGTGGAAACTTGAGAGACACTTAGTGGTAACTTGAAGTACAGTAGATTGAGGGACAGTAAACCCTATGATCTGTACTTCTTCTCAACCCGTAGCTTACTGCAAGTGATTTCGGAGAAAAAAAAATACCTTTGACCAATATTTTTGAGAAATATATTTGGTAAATTTTTTGGAGAAGTAGCTAAGTGGGTGAACATGTAAAGTGTCATTTTTTAAGAAATGGGGATGTCCGGATGCAATAACTTATTTTCATCTAATTTAAATATAGAACACCAACTTTTTCGATTTTCAAATAATGCTGTTTTTGGTAGATGAAGATGTTATGTACACGTTTTCCGGCTGCTTTGTTAGTGGAAAAACATGTTATGTACACATGATATCTTCTTACTTTAGAAATGCATGAACCTTTAGTCCTACAACAAATCTTATTCAGGCAAAGATATCCCGTAAAAAACACCTAATTTGTGGATGTTATGTAACGAAGCCTGTAAATTTCAGTGTTAATTAAAATTCAGCAAAGAACAACGTGAGAATTTTTATTTTATTTCTACAAATTTATCATAATGCCAAAAGTGTGTTGCTGTACACTCATGAAAAAAATTAAATTAATTCTGTCACAAACCATCGTATAAAAATGTGACTGGTACCAATCTGTTAGCAATAATGTCTACTAATTAATAATATGCTTAAATTTAGCTTAGAGAGGTCGTCTACACATATAAATTGTACCAAACTTTAAAATTTTCAATGTTAACGCTTAATTTTGATATCATAATTCAATTCTTCGGTAAATTTTACCTTCGGATACCAAACAAGAAGCCATTTCGTCAAGTAATTTAGAAATTATGCAGGTTTAAAATGTCTAAAATTAAATTTATCTTTAATCGTCGCAAAACAAATTGCTATGTGGATAGTTTTTTAATCATAACTCTTAAACTACTTGGCGGAATTAACTGTAATTTTGGATTTTCATATTTAAAGCTTCTAGCTTAAAAAATTCATATTTTTTTACACAATTATTATTATAATATAATATATATATATATACAGTGGAACTCCAGATATACGTTACCTGAGTTGTACGTTTCCCGCAGTTATACGTTTCAACTCAGCGTCCCGACCACTTGCCATTTAAAATTAGCTGAGTTATACGTTTTGAATTACACATTTCCCTCAGTTATACGTTACGTTTTTGCCTCTCCGGACGAATTTATTTTTCATTTATCCATTTTGAAACCGGAAACACTAACGACGCGGCCGAGGAGTCTGATTTGAAAGATCCCACTCAAACTTCAGAGCTGATGTGAAAGCTTTTGACGTAGTAAATCGGTTCATCAGTAGTAAAAGCAATAACCATAAGGCGGCTGTATTATTAACAAACATGCGAAATTTACTTTTCAGTGTCGGCTCTGCCGAAAAGAAACAACCGAAGATTAGTGATTATTTCAACAAGATTCCATAAACTACTGATATGTCTTTTGATAAATGATTTATATGCCAAGGTGATTTCAACGATTTCTTTTAAGTACTCTATGTGTATTAAACATAATTTTAATAAATCATTTAAGATAAAATAAGTTCATGTGTACTTCTCTTATGTTCTTTTTTTCTTCTCATTTCTATTTCCAAAAATTTATGTCATGGGTGCAGTACTACTTAGGAAACTTCTGTTTTCAATATAATAGGTAGCAAACACCTCAGCGGATCAAAGTTTTCATGATATATTTTAAAAATTGTTCCGGTAAACCATTAATTGAGTTGTACGTTTTACTGAGTTATACATTTCGTTTGTCCGGTCCCGAGCAAAACGTATAACTGGAGTTCCACTGTATATATATTCAAAATTAATTTTCGAAAACCTGTAATTAATTGACTGTCTAGTTTTCTCCTTAAAATCATGTTAATTACACGCAATAATGCAATTAGATGATCTTTAAACCTTTTTTTTTTCTGAGTAATGTGTCCTCATTTTTGTAAACTCGTACGTGATATGCATTAATTATAAATTTTATAGTCAATTCAGAGCATATATATATATATGTGTGTGTGTGTGTGTTTATAATTTTAATATGCTTTATCACTGACTGTTAGGGTCGACCTAGTAGACATACGAGTGACCCATTGGACACTCTTTTTTGGACCTTTAAAGGAGTATAAATCGACGTCAGGGTCCTGTGAAACACATTAGACACACATTTTTATATGAGGATTGAATACAAAGACTGGCGTTCACACGACCAAAATGCCCACCAACCGCCAATGATAATATACCAAAAAATGCAAAATTCTTGTCTTAGCTTCAATTTCAAAACAGGTAATTTCCACTACAATTTCAGTTTTAGGGCAAACATTTGTTAATTTTATAAATACATCACTAGGGTCAAATTATATAAAAGAAAATTAATTTCATTTTTTATATAAAAGTGAAATTTTGAGGAACTCTTTAAATTACAGTACAATACTCCTTATAATTTAAATTTTAAGATTTTATAGGCAAGTAATATATATATTTTTTTAATTTCAGGGTCAAAGGACAATCTTTTGAAAGTGTGGAACTTAACGACAGGAGAAGTCAGCCAGTCTTTGAGTGGACATACGGCCCCTGTGACGTGCGTTGCATTTGCTCCGAATGGTTTGTTTGTAGTGTCTGGTTCAGACGACACAACTCTGAAAGTTTTTGGACTGACACTGGGAGTGGTCGAAGCTACTTTTAAGGTTGTAAAGCATTTTTAATACGTTTCTCTTTTATATATCATCATTGATTGCACAGTAGTGAAAAAAAAATACGCACTATCCATATATTCAGTGTTGATCGATAGAAGACTCGCAAGAGGTCGAGCGAGCCGTTTGTTAAATGTGTCTCGAATTTGAAAGCCCTTTGTTCTTTTTGTATGCTTGTTTATTTATTTCAAGAAAACCATTTGTCTTGCATTTTTAAATCCGGTCAAACGCAAACCTAAAACTGAATAACGCAGAAACTAACTTCTTCTTTGACTGGACAACATATTTTAGATTTAATGACATTATCCTTAAATGGGAAAATTTTAAGAGAATTTAATAATAAACCTTCTATAAAAACTTCTTTGAAATATTATCGTTTGGCTTTGGAACCAGAATCCATGGACATGACCTATCAAATGATTTGAAAGAAGAAGAAAATAATGTGCAGCATATTTTGACATAAATTGTGACCCATAATTAAATTTACCGTAGTTTATGTAATTCCGGTGATATATTGTGATTTTGTAAAGTATTTTTAAAAAATGTTTTCCGTTTCATGATCAGTTATTTCTAAAAGTTCATTTAATTAGAGTTAAGAATAGAACATTTAATTATAGTTACATTTTGTTTTTATAAGATGCGCGATTGTTACGATTTCCATAACTCACCACTGCCTATATCATAATTTCTTTATTGCGTCGAATTCTTAATTATTTTTCTTTTATATATTTCTGTGAAAACACCTGGGTATCAAAGAAAAGTCCATTTATCGTCCCCTTACCAAAAGTTTTGTATTCTTCTTGTTTTAACAGAGACCGATAGAATTAAAATAATGAAACTTTATTTTTCACAGATCAAATAACTCCAACTGCATACTATCATGTCAAAAATGAAACGGTACAGAATAATTTTTAAAAACCTCGCTTTTTAATCAGAAATAATTCAGTTGCATATGCCCAGATAGAAATTGAAATGGTCGATGTTACTATAAGGTAATTTGTTTACTATTTTATTTGGAAAGAATATGGTAATTCGGATGTAAATTTGCCCACGCTAACAGTGCTTTTTCTGCATTAATTAACTGAGTCTAGAAAATTATAGGTAATGGAAGCTGCAGCGAAGAAAAAATTCAAGACGTTTTCGCCCTCAAGTTTTAGTTAATACCTTTGCGACGAGCGGTCCGTATACATTAAAGATGAATTTGGGTTCTTTTTTCGGAGCCCGAGCCCGATCCTAAAACAATTTTGTGTCATCAAAGTCTGAGCCCGATACCGAAAGTACGCAGTAAAAAAATATTAATAACATTTTTAAATTGTTACAAGATTACTTTTCTTATTTAAAATCCTTTCTTACATAGAAATAAGTATTAATCCCAAATAATACCTAATAATACCTAAATAATATGGTGAATATACTTTAAAATAGAAAAATAACAGTCTCAAACTATAGGTGCGCGTTATACGGCACTTATTTCTATCTACATACAGAATTACAAAAGTATTATTAGAGTAGTACTTTTCGACTACTTTTATTTTAGGATCACATGCATAACAGCGACATATACAAATGGGCAGCTTAATAATGAGGCGCGATATAACAAGAGACTACATATTTCGGACCCTTCCCGCCAAATTATCGTAACAAAACTATTTTGACTAAATGATATTTTATTGCAAATAGTGTTACTTTCATACTGCAAATTTTGAAGTCGATATTTTATGTCACCTGGAAGTTGTAAAGAAAACAAAATTAAAACGTTAATTAACAGCGATAGGAAATAATATTTTAAAACCTGTCTCCTACAAAGTTAAAATTTACTTGCTTACGATAATTTGGCAGGAAAGGTTTGATTAAATAATAAAAATATTTATTTATTTATTTTATTTAAAAAATATTTAGTAGTTATTCTTTTAAAGTAATTGGAAATACTAAGTGAAAAAAATAACACTTTGGTACATTGTAATTTAAAAAAGTAATGACGTCAAATATACAAGTTTATGTTATATATTAATATCGCTTCATAGAACATTAATGATATTTAATTACATGCTATTTTCTCCTCTAACATGCGAGGTCAAACATTTAATGTCTAAAGTTCATAAACAAATAATTGCAGATTCGAATCTCTTGCACTGTATATTCGAGTCTCTAGAGCAGCCATACTCAACCTTTTTTTCTCGCGGGCCACAAATATATGTTTGCGACGTTCGGCGGGCCGCAACTTATATAATAATGTAAATGGATAATTAAAATAGCAATTTAACAAAGTTAATATTCTAAGTAGGATTGAACGTTTGAAGCGAAGAAAATTTACTACAGGGACTGCAAAATAAACGTAGAAATTTCCTTTTTAGAACTTCGAGAAATATGTTTTTTTGGTGTAATCTATTAGCTCTTTGCTACTTTTAATATAAACAAAGTTATAAACGATAAGATAGTTTTTTTAGTTCATAATAATACCTCAGGATAATACCTCTAGTTGGATAATGCCATAGTCCAGGACCACCATACCACCAGGATAATACCATAGTCTATTAGTTGACTATGAGAGAAAATTATCACATTCGTGTATTTTTTATAAATCTATCTTAAAATATGATGAATATTTCTTTGGAATTTTTTTTTTATCAAAGGGGATCAATTTGTTTATTATTTCTTTTGGACTGCATAAAACAGGGATTCGTCCGTTTGTCCAACTCTTGCATTAAGTTTAAGAATACCTATAACGGAAATATGCATAAAACTAAAAATAATTATCGTAGAATCCGGCTTCGACCATCCATCCAAAATTTATTTTCATATAAAACTATGTGATAGATGGGCGTAGCTGGGATAATTATAAATAACAGGCACATTTTGTCTTTCCATGAAAATATATAAAACAAAAGTGAAGGTACTGAAAACCGTTTGTGCACTTCTCTATTAAATTTATAAATATAGAATAATTATTATGTGTCTCGGGCCGTAAATAAGAGGTCGCCGGGCCACATGCGGCCCGCGGGCCGCAGGTTGAGTATGGCTGCTCTAGAGCAACATATCTGGCATGCAAATAATATCAGCCAGTTAGACATTTTGATTTTTCTTTAAAACTAATTTTAGTTACATCTTTATTTAGGAGCATCAAAGCAGAATCATAAGTGTGTCTATAACTTCTGACAGCCGACGTGTATTGTCTGCCGATTCTCAAGGCTACCACCGACTATGGACGGCTGATAATGGAAGCCAGTTGTATGCCTTCACAAAACCGACCGTCCTTATTACACTAAGTGGTAGTACAGTATTTGCTGTTGGAGGAAAGAATGACAATGTGTAAGTAAATGAATTTTAATACAAGATTAAAGCTTTCAATTGCCAAATTCTTAAGGGGATTCAGATACTCTGAAACAGCAAAAGTTCGCGAAAATATCGATTTCGATATTATTTATTATAAACTACCCATAAAGTAAAGTGCCCAAGAATCGTATTTCTAAGCAAAATTCGCCTTTTGAAAATTAAAATAGAGCTAAAAAATACCCTACAAATCAATTTAAGCAGCTCCATTCCATACCAACAGAGTATCGCAACTGTGCAGAATTTATTTTCTGTACCACTCAGTCAGCAAAAAAAAAAGTAACTTAAATTCTAAATTTTAAAAAGGAGTTCTAATTCCGTATACCACACCCCTAAGTTTACAATTAACACATATTTGAAATCGGGAACATTTGGAAAAAGACAAGTAACTTAACTAAACGAAATTTATTTACACTGAGATATTTCCAGAGACACGTAAACTAATTATATGTTATTGTATGTATAAAATGTGGCTAATTAACCAAACAAACAAAACCATATACATATAGAGTGATCATAAAAAATATTAAGTGTCATCCATAGCTGAAATGGACAGTTAGATTGTATGAATTTTCTGATTCCTCTTGGGTTGATCGCATTTGGTGGTCAATTTGATGAAGGGATTTGAAAATCTTAATGTGTTTCTTAATTTAGAACTAGAAGTATTAAACAAAAAATGTCCGCCACTGACCCAACTATGAAACTCGTAGACTGTGCAAAGTTTTAACGCAAAAATAAGGCGGTAATCTACAAATAGCAATCATACAATGCATAAAACTGTACTTTGAGGCATCAGAATAGCGTTTCGAAATTCGTTAAATAACCAATTCCTCCTTGAATTATTATTTTTTAAAAATATCACTTAACCCTTTCAGGGGCAAGCACTTGTGCTCCTTTAACGTTGAATTCCCACCGGAATTTAGGAAAGAATTTAGTTCAAAATAAGAATAAGCAATTTTTCAACCTTTTCTCGTCAAAGTTAGAAAAGTAAAATTTAATTAAAAGTTTCTGGTTTGAATCGGATTAAAATTAGGTGGTATATAATATATACCACCGCCCCTCAAAAGGTTAAAGTAATGGTAGATCCAGAGCCGGGTCGATGGTGTGGTCGCTCCTACTTCAAAGATGATAATAGGTCTCCAAATGGCAAATCTAAGTCAGTTTTAAGGCTTTTTAATTTTTTAAATGCTTAAAACAGATATGTTTGTCTTTCTTATTCTTTATTACATACAAATTCTAAAATATTCTAATATCAGAAAAGCTGTATGAAAGTATTTAATGTAAAAAAAATGTAAAATTACATATAAAATACTTCACAACAGTGATTATAAATGAGTCCGATGACCAGAAATTACTTATTCAAATAGTAAAAATCCAGTTTTCAGCCAGCTATAGACTTATCTGCTGCCTGCTGAATAAATGCTTCATTAATAAATTTCAAAGTGTCCTTCATTGAAATTCTTTAGAAACGGTCTTTGGACGGTCGAATTTAGGCGACGGGATGGATTTAGGGCACTTTATCTTAACCCGAGAATATTAACCACACACCCAGGATATGCGCGCACAAATTATATTAGAAGGATATGTTTAATGAATATTTTTCTGAATAAAAGTTAAATGTATGAGTGTATATATAAGAATTATTTTTTTAAATATGCCTTAAATGTACTTTAAATATGGAATGAGTAAATTTTATGCCTGGTTAGTATTTAAGTACTAAATATAAAGGTTAGTATTCTAGGGTTAAAGGGGTTGGTCACAGCCAGATCTCAAATTCTCCTCGCTAACGTTAAACCAATGAGAGTGGAATGCATTCTTATTTTTAAAATATTCTCTCAGGAAATTAATATTTTTGACTTCTTTTCTTCTGTGTACTCTTCTTAAAGAATTTCTCTTATTTTCTTAGTTGCCAAAATATTTCTAAAATATATGCTTAATTTAATATTTTATGTGTTAAAATCGTACGAACTATTAGTGAGATTTTAACACTTCAGATAAAATTAAGTATATATTATAGAAGTATTTTGACAACTAAGAGAGGGGGAGAAGAGGCATCCTTTAAGAAGAATACACAGAAGAAAAGAAGTCAAAAATATTAATTTCCTTATGAAGATATTTTAAAAATAAGAAAGCATTGCACTCCTATAAATTTAACGTTAGCGAGGAGTATTTGAGATCTGACCGAACAACCCCATTAATACCTTAACAATTTTTGTCCCAACTTATGAATTAAGAAAATCTCCACCTCAATAATTTTCTCCTTTAAAAGCTAAAGATACATTCGCAAAACGTATAGCAATAATGTGAAATTTAGAAAGAATTCATTCGCTAAAACTAACATTAAATCGGTAGTTAGTTGTGAACCTTTCTGCAAAATATTTTGAATTAATACTTTAACTATCTAAATTGTTATAAAAATAATAAAAGTAAATATATTTTGGTTCTAAATGGACAGGTTATTTTTAGTGAAAAGTTTTCCACTGTAGATATTTTCAGCAAAACATAAAATCTGTCCATGTGTAAATAATTGAAAAACTATCCATTTTCAAAAATATTTAGCTTTATAAATATTATACATTTTAAACATGGTAAAATATAATATTTTGCATGAAATATAAAATATGCTGTTATTAACAGACGCTCTTAAATAAATGCTACATTAAATTTGCTTTAAGGGGACTTTAAAGACCCGTCGAGATACAAAGGGTTAAAGTACATTTCAACAAAGTTCCAAGATCATACTGCCATCAGTTGCAACTATTTTGACAATCACTCGTCAACTATTCCTCCTCTTTCTTCTTCTTTTTTTTATGTTCTAAATAAAACTTTGCCAAATATTTTCTAAATTGATTAAAATATTCTGCAGTTAAACATTATATCACGTGTAAAAGATTCGGAGATCGGAATTAGCAGAATATTGAAAATATCATTTTTAAAATAAAACCATACTTGCTAAAAGTGATAACAGTAGTACACTTAAGGGCTTATAAATACCTTTTTTATAAAGAGATCAACAGGTTTCGTAGCCACAATCGGCGGCATTCTCAAGATGAATACTGTCAAAATAAACTATTTTGCGTACGAAACTTGTTGATCTCTTTATTAAAAAGGTATTTATACGCCTTTATGTGTACTACTGTTATCATTTTTAGCAAGTATGGTTTTATTTTAAGAATAATAAGTGATTTTCTTATATAATTACTAGCTAACCCGCCCGGCGTTGCCCGGGGCCGATATATTAATCATCTGTTCTATACGAATATGGCTGAAATCTGTAAGACTGTCGAAATTAAGTCGAATGAGACAAACCCCGTCGTAATCGGGCTCGTAAAACCCAAGATCGGAAAGCGCATCCTGGCGGTTGAAAGTGTAACTAAAATATTTAAGACTATTGATATCAAGTTGAATGAGCCAAACCCCGTCGTAATCGGGCACATATAACCAGAGATACTCCTATAGTTCCACCTTCCACCGCCAGGGGGCGCAGTCTGTTTTGGAAGAGGCCTTTTCAGAACACTCGACTCAACCAAATTTCCTAGTAGAATTGAAATTTAACCACAGGTAAACATTTCCAAAATAGCGGAAATCGCGAAAGCGGATTACATAAACGATCGGTTTCGAAAGGGTTAATGTAGATATTTTTTAAAACCCAACGGTGCGTTTTGAAGAAAATGAATGTATCTATGATCTGGAGTCTACTGTTTGTCCGTACTCGCATTTCCCGAGTCGATGCCGATTTTTAAATCTGGACCGAAAAATGAAAATCGCGTGAGTGAGTTTTGGAAAGGATTTTTTACGGAGGGTTAAAATTAAAATTTTTAAAAACGGATACCAGATTTTTAAAAACAAAGGGATGTAGATTAGGCGCGGTAATTTTAGTTTTTCGTATCTTGTTTATAAACGCCAATTCGGATTTTTAAAGATACGAGAAATAGTTAGGTAAAAAACGTTTTCGAAAGGGTTAACGTGATTTTTTTTAACTAAAGGTTTCTGCCTAAATCCGATAGAACGTAGATGTCTTTAGGTGTATTTGCTTTTTGTTTGATTATTTTAGAAAGCCGATGCCAGATTTTATATATCGCAGAAAATCGGAATTCGCAAAAAAGAGTCCTGTGCAGGAATTTTTTTGAAGGGTTAATAGTCGTATTTTTCAAAAACAAATACAGATGTCGAAAAAGGAATAAATGTAGATATTGTCTGGTATTTTTAGTTTTTCGTACCTTTCTTTGAATCGCCGATGTGAATTTTGAAAAATTGCCAAAATCGCAAAAATTGCAAAACGGCATACAGAAAATATACTTTTTCGAAGGGTTAATTTTTATATTTTTTAAAACCAAAGGGGCCTTTGAAAAGGGCAAATTCAGTTCTTTAATTTGATGACCTTCGTTTTTTCCGTATCTTTTGTATTCCGGTGGATGCAAGGCTCGGAAAACAGGAGAAAATAAAAAACACAAATTCGATGCTTTTTGATTATTTTTTTTTTGAAAGGGTTAAATGTAAAATTTTTTCAGACGAACCAGATCGTTCGAGACGTAAAAGTATGTTCTTTCAGAATATGTAGACGGTTTTTCCGTATTTTTCGCCGTTTGCCCATGGCGAATTTAGAAAAACTTTTTTAAAAAAACGGATGTCTTGTGTTTTCTTTTTTCTATTCCGGAAGATACGGATATTGGTTTCTGAGCATGCGCCAGCTAACTTCGGAATAATGTCTTTTTTATTTGTGATCTTTGATCAGTTTTTAATTAATAACTACTTTAATTTTCAAAATATTAAAATTCTGAGACGCAGCTATACCAAGGAGAGGGTTTGAAATACCTAAATCTAAATTTACAGACTTCTAGGTACGCTAAATTTTCCTAGCCATCGCCAACAGACACACACACACACAGAGAGAGAGATAGAGAGAGAGAGAGAGAGAGAGCGAAACTTTCTGTTATTAGTATAGATATGTCCTTTTTATTTGCAATAAGCAATTTTTCATGATTTTGTTTTCTACTTTTTCGCATATTATTGTGATTTAAATTGTTGATGACGAATGAGAGATTGTGCTAATGAGAGATTTATGTGTGTATGTGTTAAAAGATTTTAATTCAAATATTTACCAACAGAGGACGTTACACGAATTAAAGCCAGGTACTTTTGCAGTATACTATGCTTATTTGCATTCAGGTAAACTTTAAAAGAGCTTTATAGTATCAAATGCAAAATATGTGCAGTACACAAAGACATATACATTTTTCAAACAAATACACCCTTTACCGTGCGAGATTAACTAAAGAATGCAGCAGTCTCTGGACGGTCAGGTTATTCTCTCGTAAAATTGTACCGCAAATAGTCAATTTCAACATTATAATAAAATTTCCAGCTTTAATCAAAATTCCCTGACATTCCCTACATTTTTCCAGTGCTGCTAAATTCCGTGACTTTTCAGTTTTCCAGGTTGGCTAGCCATCTTGGTAATTTCTTGTGGTGATGGCACATTCAGCAATTAGTGTTGTAAAAGCTTGCAAAGTTTTACCTGAATTTAAATAAATGTTGCACCTGAATTATTAGTTTTTATTTCAAGCGTAGTCCGTTATATTAGCACATGGTTTCAACTAAATATTTTTATCGCACTTTAAAAATAAATAATTAAAAAATCTCACTTTGTTAGAAGAAATTTTCGCATTTAATTGTACAAAGTCCTTCATTTGTTATGATTTTTAGAGTTCCGTACTTAAAAAGAAAAAACGAAACCATTATAAGATCACTCGTGTGTCTGTCTGCTCGTTTTCTAGAAAACTATGAAACGTGGAAAGTTCAAACTTGGTACATTTATAAAAGCTATTGATCCACATATTTATAGATTATTAGCATTTTTTTTTTTTTTTTTTTTGGTACATCGTGTGGAGTATCGTTCAGAAGATCTCGTAACAACGAACACAAAAATTTATTTATTTTAATTTTAGGAGGTATTATATTTTCAGAGATTTTGTAGAAAATATGTTTCCCCCTCCTATTTCCGAATCTACTGAAACTAAAATTATGAAAAAAATTAGGGATTAGTAGGAGTTTATTTAAACCTTGCAGGAAAACTATAGTGATTATCCTAGGCAACATAGTTTCTGAGAAAATCGCATTTTTCCGTTACACACAAACTTTAATTTGCTGGCGCTCAGTGGGGGACGCTGAGGGGCGTTTGAGGTACATATCGAAGCGGAATCATCCAAGAATTGTTGATAATGATTTTCGAAAAAATGTCGGTAGGCACAATGTAAAGTTTAAACTTTGTACAAGGCATTTGTTTTAGGTAAGTCTAATCATAGTGATAAATAGTCAACGTTTTTCATTCCAATTGAATTCAATTATTGAAGGCTATTATTAAAAAATAATTCATAGAATAATCCCAAATTTTTTACAAAGTCGTATTATTCTTATAGCAACAATTTTTTTGTAATATTGCAGTTAGTAATTAATAAATTTATTGTACGAATACCCTTTGTGGGCGAGTAAAACTCGCACTTGACCGATTTATTTATGGAATAACCGTTAAATATAAAAAAAATTGTCATTTAAAATGCATACATATAATTTTTATTGGACTTGAAAAAATCATCCGTAATCTATACATTTTTGTTAACTTTCGATTAGTTTGTTTTACAATAAAGATACATGCATTCGAAATCTCGTAAAAAAGAAAATCAATAAAATAACAAGAAAAGCTCTCTGAAAACAGTGAAATGGATAAATTTCACTTTGATTTCACATTTTACGCCCCAAAAAGAACTAGTACAACTTGAAAGTTTTACATTCAATTATATTTAAACGATAAAGGATTGACATCTTTTTGAAGATAATAGTAAATTTTCTTTATCAATAATCGTTAGTAAAAAACAGAAAAAAAATATCTCTGTCTGCTTCTTCAAATAGAAATATATAAGTATTTGAGTAATATCAGCTTTCATGTCAAAGAAAAAGAATCCCTTTCATTTGTAAACGTCAAACTTCAAACACTTATAAGTGCACACGTTAAAAGCTAAGTAAAGACTTGAAAAATCTATATAGTTTCTTAGAAACTTTCACTACAAATCAATACTTAACATATGAGTAGCAATGTGTAGTGTATCTAGCAATGTATGATGCCATATTTTTCAAGACTCCATGACTAAAAATCGTTAGAAATGATTGAAAACCAATGCAGTGTTTGTTACTTTTTACAATAGCTATGACCAAGGCTTTACAAATTTGATAAAATCTGGTAGCCAGCAAAAAGTTCTAGTGGTCATTAAAAAAATATTTACACCCCCTCCCCAGTAATTGATTTTCACAAAGCACAAAAGGTTTTTTTTTTATGAATTAACTGAGAAAAAATAATAACATGCATAGTTTCGAATTATTAGTTGCGTAGTTCAAAAACAACGTAAACATAATTTAGAAAAATAATATATATTAAGTTTTCTAATGAAACTTATCAAAATTATATATGGCTGATTAAAAAAAAAGAAAAGAAAGAAATAAAAGGATTAAAAGAATTATTGTAAAGGCTGAATTAACCTGCATGTTCGGGAAATTCTGATTGCCGAATGTTTCATTGTCCATAGATAACTAAGTGCTACAAAATCTATAACTTATGAAGGGGGCATAGATAAAATTGAGAAACGGGAAAATATTTTTTCTCATGTTTCCTGTCAAAGTCAGTCAAATAACTCTAATTTTATTACTTTAAAATTTGCATTTGATGAACTTATTTTTGCCAGATTAAAATTAGACGTTAAAAATATTTGTTGTTTTAATATCAATTCTAAGTTTATTTCTTAATATTTTTTTGACTTTGCAACATCTATAATGAGACATCATATGAGAATTTTAATTTAACATTGCGACTAAGATGAGTAAGAGATACTGCTCTTGACACAAATTGCAGACAAGTAACATATTGATTGATTGAAAAAAAAAAAAAGAAAAAAGAAAAAAAGAAATAAAGAAAACTTATTTATATACATAAGCCAGCTCGAATAATAAAAATCCTTACGTGCTTATAAAATAAATCCCAATATGACAAATATCAAAACTAATTACATTTTCAAAATAACTCAAGAGGTATTAAGTAACATGCATTGTTACTTTAAACCATTCTCTCGTGCTCGTATTACGTAATCGGAATCGTTTTGTTCGAAAAGAGAAAGAATTGACACATACAAAGCGGTTGCTATGTTTTATTTCCTATTTAATATAAATCGTAGAAAATGTTACCATTGCAACTAAAGTATTAACACACTTAGCTATAAGGTATAGTTATAAACATATAATTGTAGTACACAAACGAAATAGAAAGTAAAACATAGCAACCATTTGTTTAGAGTCAGTTTGACTTTGACGCCACACTGAAAGCGTCTTGTAGAAAGTGACGTCATATTTAGGAGATTCTTTTTTTCTGCTGAATATTTTCCTTGGAATTGAAATGTCTGTATTATACTAGATGTTTTAACTCAAAATACATTTAAATGACAGTACTATGTCATTTTAACTCACTTATAGTATTTTTTTTTAATTTTATATACGAAAAATGCGCATTATCTGCTCAGAATGACGTCAATTTCAGATGCGATAATATAGAGAGTGGGTCTGAATTTTTATAATTATCCATGTTATCCTTTTTATTTAATTCTTGCGCCGTTTTTCAGAGTGTGGCAACAGGCCAAAAAAAAATGCATTAGAAAAAAAAACAGATTCGTAGAAAGATAAACTATGGCAAGTGCTTGGAAAGAGGGGGGGGGGGGGTAAAGAGTGGTCTGGGAAATTTTTAAAGTAGCCAGTAATTTTACTCGGATTCTAAAATGTATGCATATGAAGTTTCGTGCAAATTGATCAAAAAATATAGAATGGTTTAAGGAACATACACATACACACACTGATTTACATATAGAGAGATAGATTTATTTTACACGCATTTATTTACCTTTTGTCTGTTTGTTGTATGCGTTTGTTGTCTGTGTAGATTCCTTATTAAATCTTGTAATTAATTTTTACCCACTACTGTCGAACCTATTTTCCACAAATGTTGCAAACAAGTTCATTGTTGATAACAGTGCAATATTCATGTATTACGTTCTTGGTTAAAATCACATATCTAACAAAGCGATTTTGGTTAAATTTTGCACACAAGTTTACTTTCGATGACAATGCAATAGTCAAGTATTTTCAGGGGGGGGGGGGGATTTTATTATGATTGCGATTAAGTAACATCCTTTTTTTGGATTGTCTTTCTAACGATTTATGGGCAGGCTCCAGAGGCAAAAACTTTCTCTTGCGCTTTTAATTGAAATCAAATAACTAACGAACCGATTTTGCTGATATTTTGCACTCAAGTTCATCGTCGATGACGACACATATTTACGTATTTTCAGGCCTGTACCCTATCAGAGGCAGTCCGAAATTCACTTTTACATTTAAAATTGAAATCACATATCTAGTGAATTAGTTTTGTTCCAATTTTGCATACAAGCCCATTGTCAATGGCAATGCATTAAATTTTAAATTAAAAACGTGTTACTTTTTTTTTAAGTTTATATTTCTTGTTTTTAAAAATATTGTTTAACGTTGAATTTTCTGTTGATAGATAAAGATTTTGGAATTTTAGCTTCTTAAATTTTAAAAAACTAGAAATAAACTAATGTCATAAAATGTACATTTTAAAATAATATTCACTAGTAAATTCTGTAGTGGTTTTGAAATGTTTTTAAAATACAACACTGCTCAATTATTGTAAATTCGGTTAATCAGAAAATCATTAAGAATAATAATAATAATAACATCGACAAAAGCATTCCAGGCATTTTTCCCCGTTATAATGATAAAGAGACATTGTTAATTTTACGGTATTTTTTTTTTATATTATGAATGAATGCATTTATTTATAAAAATTTAGGACAGAAAGATGACAAAGTATTAAGAAGGTTAAAAATCTTCATAACTAACAAAATTTAACAAAGGTTTACCTTTTTTACTACCGAAGTTTCCAATTCCCACTTTCTCAAAAATTTCATTATTAAGTTATATTCAAATGCACAGCAGTCTTGTGCATTTGGTGACACAGTGCAATTAAATACAATAATGCCATAACTGCCATTTCTTACAGAGAATTGAGGCGTCCAGAACCAGAGTGGATCAAATTCCTTTCGAGTTGAATTCTTGTTCTACAAACATTTACTATGTGTCGTAACAAACGTAGGTTTAAAAAAATTTTCATCAACAAATGACGCTAGTCTCCTATGATTGTGAATGAAATGCACGAGAATCTATTAACTTATCCTCCAAATATCGCTGGATAATGTTTTATGGACTTGATCCATTTCGATTTTGAACGCCTCAATTTTCCCAGTTTTATCTGATTTTACCTCATTTATTGAGTAATAACAAATTAATTTTCTTATTTTAGTTTGAAATTCTGGCCTTTAATGGATTTAGAAAATGAGAAAAGTGTTAGTCACAGTGATTCTATTTTATGTTACACAGTAACTCACGACAATGCCACTGTCATCACGGGATCAAATGATATGTCTCTAAAAGTATGGGAAGTGGCAACAGGGAAATTAACCCAGGTGAGACTTTTCAGACATTTTATTTTATAATACAGTAAAACCCTTTGAAAACGGAAATATCTCTATAAGGAAATTTTACCTTATATGGAATTATTTCATTGACCTGGCGAAAAAATAAAAAATAAAATACTATACAACTGAAGGGTCAATGAGAAAAACGAGGATAATCAGAAACTACGTATTTCAGTTATTCTGGATGGAATTTAAATGTACTTTCCCGTTTATATCAATTTTTTTTATTATTATTAGTAGTAGTTTGCCTTCTGCTGGAAAATATGCTAAATTCTTATCAAAACTGGCATGTAACCACAAGGAGGGCAGATTTTGAGATGCTCAGCCTTCCCTAGAAGCCATGTAGGCATTCTAGGGAATTCGGTAATATTAATGGTTCTCGAGGCCTCTTCGAACTCCCGCTCTCTGCGTGTATTACCTATTTGCATTAATAAATCAGTTGGTCCGCAAAGAGGTCCCGAGTCAACTCCTTTCACCCAATAAATTATTACATTATTTAAGCGGACGGTTAAGCTCGGTTCCCGTAAGATCACCGAAAGCTAAACAGCATCGACCAAGATCAGTGCTTGGCAGGGTGACAACCTCTCTTAACTGCCGCTGCTGTGGGACCGTGTACGTTAATGGGAGCTGGTGCACGTAAAATCTGTTCGTGGCTCCAATGTCCTCCAAGTTTAGTATAAGCGTTACATCTGGGGGTGTCAATCCAGGTGCAGATCTCTCATCTGGAATTGGTTCAAAAATTAGGAGACCAGCTCTAGAAGTCCAACCTCTCTTGAGGCCTTCTCACACCTTCTTTCAGAGAAGTGCCTTGGCACTTTCTCTGACTCGCCAACAACAACAACGTTTTTTTTTTCACAGTATTACCTTCATTTTTCCCTCGATCCAAGTAACCAAATAGTAATACACCCCTCAAGCTAACAGATGGTACTGTCATCTCAAATCTCACAAAATTGGATTATCATCATTTCTTCTCCCTGACCCTTTAATTGCAACAGAATGTGAATTTGCTAAAACAGGGCTTTTTCTCAGTCCTTTGCGATTCTGTCTTAACTTGTTTTACTGTATTATAGTCGTACAAGAGTTAAAGCTTTGTGAAACTATTTTTACATTTAATATAAACTTTGTGTCTTTCCTTAGGTATTAGCGGGTCACGAAGGTTCAGTAAGTTGCGTTGCAGTAGCACCCTTAAGTCCTTCCTTAGTAGTTTCTGGTTCCTCAGACTGTACCCTTATACTTTGGGATATGCTGACTGGAAGTGATAATCTCACATTCAGGGGACATACAGATACGATAAAATGCGTGTCTGTTACGCCAAATGGTACCACCATTCTATCAGGTAAGAACACGTAGTACAGTGATACATCGGCTAAAGAAGGTAATTCGTTTCAGAATGACATTCGTTAGCTGAAATCTTCGTTCACCGAAACGTGATTTCTTGTCAAATTAAAATGCAACGCAATTGCGTTATGTTAGCAAGCGCATGGGAGACAAAATTCTTAAGCCCAATCCATATTCAATAGCAAAGTCCGAAATAATAATCTTCGTTAGCCAAAAAATTCGTCAGCAGAGGTAGTTAGATGAAGTATCACTGTATATTTGTTTTTTATTTTTTAAAACTAGCGCTTAATCATACTAATCATAAAATCAGGTGGGGTACGGGCAAGAAACCATATGTATATGGTTTGTGTCATAATATATATATATTCGAAAAAATATGAATTGTAAGCTATGATTTTTTTTAACAGAAATCGATTTCTAGAAACTTCCAATATGGAGATCCAAAATTACACCTCATTCCGTCAATTACTTTTTGAGTTATGCGTAAAAAACTAACCGCATTGCACTATGCTTTGCAGCGATTAGTAAAGAATTTAACATTAAACTTTAAATCAGCAAAGTTTCAAACTTTAAATCAGCATAATTCCTAAACTACTTGACCGAATGACTTCCCGTTTGGTATCTGAATGTAAAATTTAATGAAGAATCAAAATATGTTATTAAAATTAGGTCTTAGTATTGAAAATTTTAAAGTTTGTTACATTCTTTATATACAGACGATCCCAAAACAAAATTTAAATATGACATTAATTAGTAGACGTTTTTACTAATCGATTGGCAACAGTCTCATTTTTATACAATGACTTGTAGCCAAGTTAGTAGGGGGTGGTATGAGTTTTTTTTTTTTTTTTTTTTTTTTTTTTTTTTACTACTGTACATTGAATACCTTAGAAAATTTATGCAATGTGATATCGAACAAAATGGTGAATATTTAGAATCATTGTTTGTTTATAAAAGCAGTCAAAATGGAATCTCTCTTAACGGAATTTTCACTTAAACGGGAAAATGCCATGGTCCCGGAGAAAAAAAAATACAATACAGCAATGTACATGCTAAGACGGAAATCTATCTAAAACGAAATTTTTTCCTGGTCTCTTGCAATCTTGTCTTAACCGGTTTTACTGTTTAACCATGATATGAAAATTTTAGAATGGATTTTAAAGAGACTTCCAGAAGAATAATGTTTCAACTTGAAATATAAGTTGTTGTTTTTTTTTTTCATACCGGACGATTGTCCACTAGAGATAAACAGGATAAACCCATATAGTTTTTGAAAAAAGATAGCTACAGTTTAATAAAATGTTTGTGTTATACTAAAACTACTTTTAACATTATCTCATCATTTTTTTTTAAATTTGATACCCATTCCAGTAGGTTTCAAAGAAAGTTTTCTCTCGTCCATCATTTTGACATCTGGCGTACTAAACATCGTACAAAAACATCTGGCGTACATATCTGTCATACAAAAGATTTTGTGACATCCTATCGGTCTTGCATTAGCACATTGAGCCAAGGTCCCATACATTCGATTCCTGAACTAACTGTTTTAACTCTGTTGGGAAAAATTAATTCAACTTTAACCTCCACTTAAAAAATTTCACAAGTTTTTATATTTAGATTCTGTCACCATAATTCTCAACCAAGTTTTTCTAAAGGAATGTATACCTTTCATGTAATCCATATAGACCATACAAAAAAGCTCTAACATGGAATCGAGAGGGTTTAACATTTAACTTACTGTCTCAGAAATTGTCGCATACCTACTGTCTCTAGGACTGTCTCTCTTCGCTAGGACGAAAGATGAATAAAACGTTCCATTAACTTATCAGATACTGTTTCTAGACAATATTTGTGTACAGGATTACTATAATTAATATTCATCTATTCAGAAGCCTCTAGCAATAGTAAAATAAAAGTCGTCAAAACGAAATAAAATCTCACTTGTATATATAGTTAAACTCAAAGTTAAAAGTTAAATTGTGAAGATTGAAAAAAACAGCGGTCTGGGATGCCACTGACAGCAGTTAAGGGTTAAATGTAATTATTAAATACGATGCCTCAAACTGCTTTCTTAAAACAACCATCAGAAACCTCTATTTACATGAAGATAATTTCTGTATTAGAAAGGGAAATGTCTGTATTTGAAAAAATGTGTTTAGTTGTACATTTTGTATTTTTAGATAAAAGTAATCCTAATTATTTGCTATGCATGCACTCCAACTTACTTTTATATTTTAGGTGCCTCTGACAACACTATACAGCTGTGGAATGCTCAAACGGGGGATCGCATAAGCATGCTGGACCTCCACGCCCAAATTCTTTCAGTGTCTGTTTCGTTTAATTTAACGTACGTCGTCGTTCAATTAGCCAAAAGTTCTTCTGTTCCGATCCTTAAACACCACAATAACCCTGCCAAAGATATCACTCTAGATATGCTACCAGGACAAAAGGAGGAACGAGATAACCTAGGTAAAAATTTCAAAATACTACTTCTTCGTTTTACAACAGATATTGCCAAACACGCGCCTACTGGAACACTTCGACTACAGACTTCTTTTCTCATACCTTCCATAAATTTATATACAGGGTACCCTGTTATAAACCTTGTTATCGCAGCTCAATTCCTAAACCGTTTGTTTTAGAGATATACTCCAGTTATAAAAATATTTCAAATGTTGTACTCCACCATATTTAAAGCCATTTACGGCAATTAGTTACATTTGTAAAAGTTGTGAAATTTTAGTTTTTACACGATCTTTGGGCCCTGTAAATTGTATTTAGAAAGACATTCTCCATCCTCTAACAATTCGTTTTACAGCAGAGATTGCCAAATACGACCTACTGCCGACTTCTTTTCTCCCGCCCACGAAGCCTTCATAAATTTATAGGGTAATCGCCTGTTATCGCAGCTTAATTCCTAAACCGTTAGTTTTAAAAATATTCTCCAGTTAAAAAAATATTTCAAATGTTTGCTCCACCATATTAAAAGCCATTTACAGCAAATGGTTACTTTAGTAAAAGTAGTGAAATTTTTGTTTTTATCCAGTCTTTGGATCCTGTAAGTTGTATTTAGAAAAACATTCTCCATGTTCTAACAAACAAATTTTCATTTTCGCTGTACCATAACTTACCAAGTAATATACTTTGTTTTTTCATACTTTTCCCGCTAAAAACGGAACGAGGTGTATTTGATGCCGGAAAACGCCGAAAATTCATAACATTCAAAGAACCATAACTCGGTAAGTTTTAGTCGTATACAATTTTTTCTTCTTGTTATAGCAGGGAGAACATTTTTATAAATACAACTTACAAGACACCAAAAACCGCATAAAAAATTAAATTTCTTAACTTTTACAAAAAGAAGTATTTTGACTTAAATAGCGTTTTAAATTATGAAAAACTGACTATTTTATTTCATTAGAGACTGTTTGAACATTTTTTGTAATTGAAAGTATACCACTAAAATTACCGGCTTAAGAATTACTTATCGAACAAAGATGAGAATAGGACACCCTGTATATCAATATATATATATATTTATACTGCATCTGGAAAATTCACTAAGTATTAATTCTGATAGAATGGAAGAAAACATTATAAATCTATTCAGATCAGCAACGAATTTTCCTGACCCCCCCCCTCCCCATTTCCAGGTTTCCATACCAATTTTTTAAAAAAATTCAGGTATCGAGATTTTGTGATGTTCCACACAAAAAATCTAAAAAGTTGTGAATTTGAGAATGGAACTTTCACAACTGCTTCTGGGGCACACATTACTGATTTGTTCAATAATTTTTTGCGAAATTTATAAAATTGTTGAACATTTTACATGCTAAACATTTTGAAAATACACACTTTTAACATATCAGGTTCTATCCATTTTGTCTAATCAGGATGAAATTCTTTATCACGTCAGTCACAGTTAAATACAGATTGCTTTGACATATTTTAATACAGATAATAAATATTCAATAAATTAGTACATAAACTAAAACCTTTAAGAACGTTTTAATGCACAAATATGTACAAACAAATCACATACGGCCGTTTCGAGGATTCTTGGATCCCCTTCCTCAGCGTGAAGGGAAAAAAAGATTTTAAAATGGGTTTAAAGAACCCCTCGGTTATAGCCCCGAGTACTGGCTAATGGATTGATTAAAAAGACCAAAGCAAGAGTTTATATATCTTAAAGAAATGACGTAATTGACCGGAACTAACTGAAAAAAGGAGTCACTGCGCAGGATCCTTCCACACTAGCGAGAGAAAAGGGGTGCTTGTCATATCATTCACTAAGGAGTAAGTATGTTTATGAATATAGTAAGCTTCGTAAAAGTTCGTAAAATTCTTCGTAAAATTCAGTAAAATTCCGTAAAATTCAGTAAAATTCCGTAAAATTCAAAAAGCTTCGTAAAATTCAGTTTTGATCCAAAACTGAATCATCCAAAAATGTAATTCAGTTTTGGATCTAGACTTTTACGAATCCAAAGATGTAATTCAGTTTTGGATCTAGACTTTTACGAAACTTACAACATTCATAAACATACTTCTTCCTTAGTGAAGGATATGACCAGCACCCCTTTTCTCTCGCTAGTGTGGAGGAATCCTGCGCAGATACTCTTATTTCACTCAGTACCGGTAAATTACGTCATTTCTTTAAGATATATAAACGCTTGCTTTGGCCTTTTCAATCAATCCATTAGCCAGTACTCAGAGCTATAACCGGAAACCCATTTTAATCTCTTTTTCTTTTTTTCCGCACTGAGGAAGGGGATCCAAGAATCCTCGAAACGGCCGTATGTGACTTTTTGTGCCATGTTTGTACGTATCTGTGCGTTAAAACGTTGTTAAAGGTTTTAGTTTATGTATTAAAATTCGCACAAAGTGTAATTTATGCTTATTCAATAAATTAAGCTAACAAATGTTCAGTTCCCAAACAAAGATAAGTAAATAGAGTGAAACACCTAATCAATTCTACAACATTCGTAGAAAGTTTTAGTGAAATGGAACTGAAAATCTCTGAGTTACAAAGGAGGACTGAAAGGGGTTAGACAAAATGATTTGCACGAGAGGTTGAAATATTCTTTACAGTACTTATGAAAAGCAAAGTTTGATTTTAATGGCGTTGTAATTTCAAATCCTTAGTTTTATAAGAAACATTTTTCTTTTTTTTTTTTTTTTTTTTTTTTGGAAGTTTCAAAATTTTCTAACTTTTTCTCAGAATTTTCAAATTTTCCTGACTATTACTCAGATATGGTAAATCTCCCTAACTTTTCCAGGTTATCTAGGTGGCTAGACACCCTGTCTATATAGTTTTCTTTTAAACTCAGTAACTGCAGTGAGCAAAGTATTGAAAGATTCATTCACATTGAAAAAGACAGCATTTTTTTTCATCTCTAGTTTCCTTGGTAATTGTGAAGCAGTTTTTTGTGGCTTGCATCTGAAAGTTTACTTGCCTAAATACATACCTATATCCATCCAATATTTATATGTGTTCCATTGTGTACGTTCACGCAATATACATGCAGCACACACATATAGAGCTTTACCTCGCTTTATGAAAGGCCTAATTACTGAAAAGGCACGAAAAGTGCGAGCTTCCACTCTAAAATTTACGAGGACCCAAAAAAGACTGAAAAATGGGGTCTATAATATCCACTTTTATTTTCGCATCAATTTTTTCTTATTTTATTTATTTATTTATTTTGAGTTTAAATAATTCATAAGAAAAGCCACATTACCTTGGGAAACCTATGTTATTTGACAGGGAAATCTGAAGATGATCTGTGAACTGCAAATATATAGCATCCTGATGGTATGGTTAGAAACTGCCCAGGTAACAGGAACAAGTACAAATACTATAGTACTTTTATATAAAAAAACATAAGAAAATAAACTATTTATAGCAATGATTTCTGCTGAACCATTCACGAAAATAACAGTTATGACATTAAGGAGTTTCCATGTATGTAGAATTTCCCAAATGAAAGAGGGCGTGGAAATAATACTTAGCTTCCCCGAACTTCAGAAGATAATCGGGCACTGCTTTTATGCCATTTTAGTTAATGTGCTTTATTTTTTTTTCAAATGCTCCCTCAATGTCGTATGATGAGCATGTTCTATAACAGCTTTGATTGAGTAAAATATTTCACGCATGTTGTATTAACTGCTGCCTGCGACTTCGTTCACATGAAATTCGAAAAAGACCAATGTTAAGCAAGAAATTCCCTCCCGATAATTAAACAAATAACACTTTAATTACGAAAAAGACAAAAAAAAAAAAATCCGGTAAAACAGTTTATTTATCGCGACTGTGTGAGACGGAACATCCAATGAGCGTTAAAACTCCTTCAAAATTAAAATTAAAAAACATATCTAAATGGATTTTCGAAAAAAATTATTTTTGAAGTATTCTAGATCCCTTACTCCTGCTTATTGGAGTCACTCAAGCCAGATTTTGTGACGATAGACCTTTCCGCCACAGCATAAGATTGTGCATTTATACAGACTGACAAACTCTTTCGTATATAGACTATTTATAAAAGGGTTCCAACGCGGCACCCACGGACACCATAGCGCTCTTCAAAAGTTCTTTCAGCGTCCTTTCAAAGGTTTTCATTTCCTAGCTTGTTTTAAATAAAAATCCATTAAAAAAACGTTTTGGTATAAAATCATTAATATATGCATAATTTTTTACTGTAGACGGCATTAAGGTTTTTGAGATGGTTCGCCCCAGCAGAACGAAATGTAATGCTAGATCTACTATGATTTAAGTTTTTGCAATTTTTTTTATGCGAGACCTCTGCAATGCATCGTTACCACTACTACACTTTGATAATATTGTTGCATGCATCCAATTATGTGAATAATGGCTCACTTCGTTGTTTGCAAATTACTGAAGTGCTCCTCTACAGGCTTGATTTACAGTATGGTTATTTAGTTATGATTACATAAAGAACTTTATAAAACTGATTTTCGCTTTTTCTTTTCCCAGGATCATACGGACTTCTTCCTAAAAGAGTTCTGTTGAAAGGGAACTTGAAGCGTGAACAATCATTTGATTCGTTGTTCTGGGATATGAAATCTTCACCGAAACATGACCTCATCTCAAATCTAGACGATCTCAAACGACAACCTCTATCATTCATGTCACCCGGCAATGTCTGGGATGGTAAAGCAAGAGGTATTAGGCCATCTGATACAATCAGCATGCAACCGAAACCAAAGCTGGCCAAGCATAAACTGCTCAAAAAACAACAAAGTATGTTCGCGATAGTGCCGGACCACAACCAACAACAGCCTTCTTTTTTGGCTAGAGACATAGAAGCAAGAAAGGCTGAACTGCTAGCTAAAATTCAATCCGCTAATCGGCAGCTACTCAACACGCCGGCAGAGAATCCGTCAGAGAATGAACAAGAACAAAAAAACGCAGACGTCAGTGAATCAACTGTTTGTGCAATAGCCTAACTGTAATGAATCTATCTAAATACTGACAAAAATGACAGTAAATGGTATACACAGTACCTACTAACCATGGACGCCGGCAAAGGGAAAGGAAAATGCTATTGATATTTAATTAAATAATTTTGTGATTTAAACTAAATTTTCTTTATCCTTGATTTTAAAAAAATAGTAAGATTTATTCATGCAAAGTAACTTAAATACTAAGAGAAAAGGAAATTAAGAATTTCTCGTCAGGGCGGAAGAACCTCTGTAACATAAGTTTTATTTTATTTTTTTCGTTCATGTGTGTAAAAATTATCTTCAATGGAGGTTTCAGGTAGGTGGACTCTTCCCCCTGGCAGAAAACAGATATAGATTAATATTCCTTAAGTGCTAAATTTCTATATTGTTTTTTTTATGTTGATATGCTTAAAAATTGTCTTGCAAGTGAAATTTTGATTTAAAAAAATTCTTAGCCTGTTTGCTGTTTTATATTTTCTTAAAAGAAAAAAAAAACGCAGTTTTTGAAAGTTATCACCATTTTGACAACCGGGACTTCACCCCGATTTTCACCTTGGACTATTTTAAAATCTTGCCCTTTCCTGGATTTTGTTCTGCCAGCCGGCGCCCATGGTACTAACTGTATAATGGAACAGTGCTAAGTGTCAAAAATATGACAATGTAATTTAAGAAGAAATGAAATTGCCAAAGACTCATAAGATTTTCTCATAACCATGTAAATATCTACATCAAAAAGTTTTCATTTAATAGACGGCGATGATGTAATTTTGAAGAATTAGCGCTCATTATATATAGTTGTCATATTCACAATAAAAAGGCGCTAACTATATACATATAGATTTCTTAATACTACATAAAAATTATAAAATAACAAATTAGTTTACGTTTTATAATAATGAATGCGAAATTTAATTACGGGTTCGTTTTTATTTTAAGAACTGGAGGGTTTGAGAAAGCGTGTTGTTAGTATTCACCATTAACAATGCAATTTTAGGTAACTATTTGCTGAACAAATTAATATTAAAAAATTTTCACGGGCGTACTCATCCATAATTAGTGCATTTTTTTTTTTTCAGAACATTTACCAGTGTTTTTGATTTACCTAATCACAGAATGCCTAAATAAATAATTGAAAATTATTTTTCACAAATTCTGGTAGATATTTTGAACGAAAAAGCACGCTAAATTGACAACAATGATGTGTTAAAAAAAGCAATGTTTTAGCAGAATGATTATGGTTTAGTTCTAAGTAAAACATCTAAAAAAAAAATTTCAAAATATATCCTTATTTATTATGTTTTAAGAAAAATCCATAATGCATTTATAAAATGATAAAAGTTGTGTATGTCGTATATTTTCCATCAAGCGATATTGCAGAAACAATGTTAATAACACTGTCTATATTCTTTAATAATATCTTTTGGCAACAGATCAAAAGACACTAGAGTGGAATTTTTACTATTCTAAATAAAATTTAGTGCTTACTCTAAATTGTAATTTATTCTACAGCACAGCAAACGTGCCTAATCAAATTGGCTAAAACTACTACACATGAATTTTCTATTGCCAAAGTATTTTAAAAGACATATATATATAAATACTTTTAAATGCAATTTTCGCAAAAATTATATTTTGTATTTGACTGCCTTTGACATTAGTGCGAGTGTTAAGTCAAAAGAATTCGTAAAAGATCAAAAAGTACTTTTATCAAAGACATTTAGACACTAGACAATTGAAAAAGAAAATAGAATACAACTAAGCATTAGAGAAAGAATAAATGTGAATCCGATTATATGGTCAATAAATTGATTTTAGAATTCTGAAATATACATACCATACCGAACTTTCTCAAAAACACTACAATCAGATAATTTTCTTCATTTGCTGTTGCACCAAACTGTTTATTAATAACGATTAAAAATACCTCTCAGGCAAAAACCATGACTGTGCCATTGTTCATTTTAACATTAAAAAATAAATAAATATAGAGCTCAATATTAACATTCTCTCATTAAGGTTTATAATTTTGCATTCAATTCGAAAAGTTTTCCAATTAATATTCAATATTATAGTTGTAATATAATTCAGATATTCTGGAAAAAACCAAATGCACCGATTTATAAATTTACCGAGTTTTCCAACATGAGTATATAAAATGTAGCTAAATTTATTATAATTTATATCATGTTGCTATCAACATTGCATTTGAATCTAGTATAAACATCTAAAGAAATCCTTAACAATGTAGTCTGTTTTAAGATATGAATACTCAAGTGCTCTGGTCGTAAGTATTCTTACACTTCACTAACTATGCAATATATATCTGCAACCAGAGGAGAATTTACACTTATATACATAATAACAGTCGTACTGAAACTTTATCTTATGAATACCGTCCAATGAAAATAATATTGAAGTCTTCAATTGTATAATGGTTAATTAAACACAGAAATCAATGTAAACTGCTTTTAGGTTCATGAAATCACTCAATCTGTTAACTTTATATTTAAAATATGCAAATTTAAAAGTTTGTTGGCAGAAACAAAAGAAAAAGATGTCTTTTCTTTTTTTATTTCCAACTGAAATACCTGCATGGTAGCAAGGAGCAATGATTCTTTCAGACCCAAAACATGATTCCATTTTGTTTTGGATTAATTTTTTTAATTTAAAAAAAAATCCAGCTGAAAAAAAAAGTGTACTTTTATATCTATGTGTATATAATTTGAAGTGAATATACATCATTGCCTTAAAATGAGAAGTTCTGACTGATGAAATGAGCTAAAATGAGATGACATCTCAGGGTTACCAGTATTTGAACATTTTCATTTTCCCCAACTTTCCCAGATCATTTTCCCTCACTTTTCAGAAATTATGCCATGTAAATGGTCTATTTCAACATCGATTGAAAATTCAAGATTTTAACCAAAATTCTCTGACTTTTCAAGGCAGGACAGCTGGCCTCCCTCTGATTAATAAATCTGTCTTCAGTATTGTCCTTGTCTATAGTTTGAGTTGACATTCAACCAGGGTCATATTACCATATAAGCAAACTGGGTACTTACCTGGGTTCTCCCGATTACAGGGACCCACAAATTCAACATTTGTAACTGAGCAGTAATTTAACTTGTTAGGGAAGAAGGGCCCTGAAATCTCTTTTTGCTTTGGGTTATCATGACCAGACTTGAATATATAAGATATTCCAGTAAATATTTCAACAGTTAACAAATTTATCCAGTTTCTAACTACATTGTTGCTTATAAAGAAATGAAATTTTCATCTCATTTTTCTCAAAAGTGTGGTCAAAGTAATTACAATCTTGTGATTTTAAGGCAACGACATGATAATGAAAGTTAGACATTATAAAAGTAATTAAAGATGTATAGTTACAGTGATTAGGGTAAGGTCCTTTATGAGAGTTAAGATACAGTTTCATTCTATTCTGATAAATTCACCTCTGGTAGCAAATCAAATTTTTATATCCCCTACCTTAGTAAAGTCATGTAGTTGAAACAAACTCTTCTCTGTAATTAACTGGCAAAAACAGCACAACTTCCATGATTGCTGTAAATTTCTAGCCTCATAGTTTGTTTATGCTGGTGCATATGCACATATACATACTAATTTCTTCCCACTGATTTTAAGGATAAGATATTCAAATAGCAAATCATTACATCTCAAATGTTCATAATACCTTCCAACTAATAAAGAGGAGAAAATCCAAATAAAACTGGGGAAAAAAATATAGAATTTAAGCCAAAATGATCAACCAATATTTAATACCAGATTTATACAAGAAAAGGAATTTCATTTCTACAGAATATCATCAATAACAATATGTCCTTGAGGAAAACAAAAATCATATTAGTTTTAAGGGGATGAATATGAACAGATGAATTGAATAAATTTGTCTAATAGGTTCTGCAGCAATTCAGTATTGCAGCAACATTATAATTGGACAATAATATGCAAAAAGCTACCAACCTGCAAATATCTACCAATACCAGGATTTAAATATGCTGATCAAAACATACACAGTAAACTGGTGTTAATTAGACCCACAACAAAAGATTTAAATCAGTTCTGGCTTTACTGTGTTGAAAGTATTGACATAATTCATTAAGATTCAGTGAATCACATCAATACTCTTAACACAACAGAACCGGGACTGATTTAATATATATATATATATATATATATATACACACACATTGTCGTAGATCAAATTTTAATAATTTTAACCCTAACTTGCATTTCAAATGAACTGATATTGCATCTCTGAGAATGAAATGAAATGAAATGAGATCTCAGAGATATGCTTAAGTGATGTAAGTCACGAATTTTAGATTTTAATATCTCTGTGAATTTTGTACATATCAAGATGGAATTTTTTTTGTTTAATTCAGGAATGAATAAGGAAAAAATTCCTAATTGGAAATTTTATCCTACAGAGACCTTATAAAAATTAAAATTTTGTATTTCTCAAATAGACCTCCCATGGAGTATTTTCTTCCTCTTTTTTTTTAAGATGAACTAATATAATTAAACATTACGAGAAAAAAATAATTGAGGTAAAAATCATTTTTTATTAAAGTAAGTAATCCATTTATTACACAACACTAAAAAAATTTAAATAAGTAATACAGTCAACTCCCTCTAATCCGCACAGCTTGGGACCAAAGGTTGTGCAGATTATAGAATTTTGTGGATTATAGGTCATTGCTTTGTTTACATTTTTTTCTTCTGTAATTTTACAGTAAATTAATTATAAATGCATAAATTAGTTGGTAAAAAGGAAAGATATTGTAAAACATTGGATTATTTAATTAAAAATCCCATTATGTTTAAGGAAAAATGTCTTTAAATTTTATTTTACAATTTCTTTTGTTTATTTTTACAATTTTCAAACATAGTAATAAATTGTCATTTGTTTGAGAACTTTTGACTTTTGGTCTAGTATTTTTCTTGGAGTCCATGTATAGTCATTATTTCTTGTTCTGAGACAAAACTCTTTTCTGAAGAAAATCCAGATATTTATAACCCATATCCAAGACCTGCTCAAGAGTTACTTTTTCACCTTCATCATTTGGCTCTGTGTCAGAATTATCCTATTTTCAGTAAAGTTTAACATAGTAGTACTCATAATGTCATTTGTGAAACTCTCTTTATTGCACCTTCATCTTGGGAGGATATCCATCCAATTATATTTTCTCCATTCAAGAAATCCGGCACAACAGTTAGTGAATTTTTTAGTTTTAGTTTTGTGTTAGTGAATTTTTCTGTAGATTTCTGTTTAGCACTAACCAAACTGTCAACTTCATCACCATTACTGTCTATAACTAAAGATGCTGGCCACAAATTTTGCTTTGCACCTACTAAAGTGTTTTTGAATACAGGGACTCATGCATCAGTCAAGTGAAATATACAGCCTTTAATTGTAAATTGCCTTCTATACTCCTCCATATTAGCCGATAAATCAGAGGTTATAATTTTGTGCATAAATTCCATTTTTATTGGCATTTCATGCTACGAATAATTCCCTGATCCATTGGCTGAATAAGAGAATTTGTATTCAGGGGTAAAAGTAATGTAGATACATTGCCTTTTTGTTATGATTTTGGATGTTTAGCACAATTGTCTAAGAGCAAAAATATTTTACAGTTTTTACACACCTTCATTTACAAAATGATTTTCAAACCATTCTGTGAAAATTTACTGGGTAAAACCACGCTTTTTTATTGTTACAACATGTAATAGGCAAGAAAAAAGTCTCGTGATTTTTTTTTCAATGTGAAAAATAAAGTTTTTTTTTCATTGAAATAAAAAAAATTAGGGAGGGAGGGGACTGTCTACTGATAATCAATCAAATTGCTGCCATTCCGGAATTTCTCTTGCACAATTAATGGTAATCAATTTTTCATTGTTTACATCTGAAACAGTGTGCGGATTATAGGCGTTTGCGGATTATAGAGTTGCGGATTAGAGGGAGTTGACTGTACTAACAAATCTTGACTTTTCCTCACCATGGATTTTGTTCAGCCAACATCAATTAAATATGGTTTGGTAGTTTTCTACATATTTCTCTCCAATTACAATTTTCTATCAATGAATATAAGGAAAAAACTTTATATTTAAAATCATAAAAAAAGAGAGAGAAAAAAGTTTATATTTAATGTTAATATATGTCTGGAATATTTACTGTTTTATAAATAACAACAATCAATGATTTATCTTTGAATTATAGATGTAAAGATTTGCACAACAATTGTCGTTTATTTATATATTTTGTATCCTATAGCTATTGTATGTAACTGCTGTTTGTTTTCAAGATAATATGTGTGAAACCTTTTACCATCCTTGTCAAATTTTTCCCATTCTGATTATTTTGTAACCCTAAATGTGATGCACAAAGTGAAAAAGAGCTTGTGTATATATAGCACTGGGTGTAAGCATTGTTTGAAATATTGTAAACATATAAATATTTGTTAAACTATTAATGTAGAGTATATGGTGATAAGTAATCCTGTTGACAAGTAAGCCCGGTTTACAGCGTAATAATGCATGTAAAGTTGCGAATGTTTTCTTATAACAATCTGGAGACAAAAAAAAAAAAAAAAAAAAAAAAAAAAAAGGAGGGAGCATTGCTTGCTGTATTGTCTAATTTCTGTGTGCAATTGTTAATTAACTATGCTAGGTAATCCTTAAATGAAATTACTTGCAGATGACTAGACAGCATTTCTTAGATCCCTTTTAGTAATATCCTGCAACATGTGCTACAAGGTTGATATGTTAGAGTAAAGAAATTCTTTCTTTCTTATCAGTCTTTTAAAAAATATTCATGCATGTCAAATATTTTTAAATAATGGGAATATAATAGTAACATTCTGCAACATGTTTATCATTTTCGAAACTTTCAGTTCTTTTTTTCAAATATTCAAAATAGTTTAAAATATGGTCCGAATTATACATAAAATATTCAATGTGTGAAAAAAACAAAAAACAGTAACAATAAGGAAATAATAATGCAATTTTATAATGTGAAACTTCACTACAGTCAGACTAAAACATAATGCAGAATATTGTAATTTCAATACAATGGGACCAACATTAAATGCTCAATTTTAATGCAAGTGATGTGGATACAAAATAATAAGAAATGAGTTCCAATAAAATAGAATTTAAGGAATTAACTACTCTATCATAGACAATTTGTAATGACAAAAACATTTAACTCTTTAATACGTCTTTTTAATCATTTTATACATTTTTCTTTTTCTTTTTTTTTTTTTTTTTAAATACATGAATTCTAATTCAAGATGTGCCACCATTGTATTATATAAATTACCATATTGAATAACCAGTCCAAACAAAGAAGATTTATGTTTCACAAACAAAACACCAAAATTGAAAAAGATTAATTATTCATTTAAAACACACTTAAAATCTATTGCAGAAAGAAACCTTAAGACTCTTAAGGTAATACACAGTAAATAACTTTTCTTACAATAAAACAAATTATTAACAGTTCAAAATAAATAAATCTGATCTGTTTTGAATTGTTAGTATTGTTATGAAATATTTAAAACACAAGCAAAAGATTAAGAACAGCTAATATTATTAAACTAATTGACATTTTAAAGAATATAATTCCTTTTTTTTCTAATATTTTTTGCTTTAAAAAAAGTAAAAAGTAAGGTATTATTGAAAAGAAAAAAAACCTTAATTCTACAAACTTCTAAAAAGTTTTGTAGAATATATGCATTCAATATTATTTAAAAAACATGAATGAAACGGGCTTTGTTCACACACTTACGATAATAAACAACTTTTTTTAAAAACTGTAACAAGAAATATAATTCTTTAAAGTTATAACAAGAAAGGAAAAGGAAATAGATTTGAAATTAATTATTTACAAACAAATCTGCTACAAAAGCATAAATTATTATATTACAGCGAGAGGAAAAAGTAAAATGTAAAGTATAAAAAAGAAGTAAAAAAATAACAGCAAAAAATTAAATATTTTTCTATGATAGTCTCATAAATTCTTGCATTACAGCCAATATAGTACTTTTTTAGAATTATCTGCCACAGCTGATTAAGACAAGATACCATATTTCTTTCAAAAATTTGCCATTGCATTTTTAAACAAGTGGGTAAGTGTGATCGAAGATCGCTCAAAGGGTTTTGTTTAATATTCCTTTCAAAACACTTTATCCTCTCTTTAATACATCCAAATAAATTTCTTTTAGCAACCCCCCCCCCCCCCAAAAAAAAAAAAAGTCATGTTTGTTATAAAGTAAAAATTTACCAGTCTATTTTTCTCGTTTTTTCGAATATCCAAACCAGCCCGATATCCGAATACCGAATATAATATCTGTCGTGTGGACTAAATGTGATACTTAAAAAAATTAATTTCAAAATTAAACATTTTGTACACCTTCAAAATGTTAAAATATGCGAATATTTCCATAATCGTGTTTTTATCATGATTCAATGCGTTCCTCGAACTTATATATTTACTATTCTCTGTTACTCATATTGATACCCGCTTTGTATTATTCTCAAACATCTGAAAAATTCGTTAAACTTCCAATAGCACGTCAGATTTTCTTTTTAATTCTCTAATGATGTAACATTAATCTGTTTTGTGCACATACACATACTCCTTGTATTATTGAGAAATCTTTCCATTTTATGTTTTATTATCACTATGACGTCAATCAATTTTATTTCATATTAATCTTTATTTCAATGGGAACTTTTTACTTCATTTTTCACGTGGAAATCGTCTGATAGAAAATTAATTATTGTAGAAAGAATTTCATCGTGGATTTTTATTTTTTGGCATCGGCTATAACAAAAAATGTTTAAATTTAATAGGAAAAAGCTGTTAGAATTTTGGTTTTTTATCTCTATTTATTAAAATAATACGAATTTTTCAAATTTTAATATTTTCAGCTCTTCACAGCTGATATTCTGATTTATACACAAAGTTTCAACTCTGTAAGTCACATAGTTTTCGAGAATGGCTCTGTGACAGACAGACAACTGAGCGGGAGCAATAGGGTTTCGTGAGATGAACGAAACCCTAAAAATTGCTACTATATCACAAAAACTCAAATCAGATAAAAGTATTGATGGGTATTTTTTTAAATAAAAATTCCAAACCTCAAAACAAATTCATCATATGGTTTCTTTCAATCAAAAAGTCATTCATATATTCAACATCTATCTTAATTGTAGGTACAGCTATAAATTTCCCAATGTGAGTTCAGAAAAAGTTACTTTTCAATCAACCAATCAAAGAAAAATCAGCTGCTATAATAGGCAGGCAATAACTATAGAACCATGCTTTTAAATTTCTCATTTAAATAAGAATAAACTTAAAAGAAAATTGTATGCAGATTTAACAAAATGCATACATTTTTTTTTTTTTTTTTTTTTTTTTTTTTAATACCTTGTCTGTATTTCTTAATGAACATAGCAAGCAATATATATTATTTAAAAAAATATATTTATTGGAGAAATCTAATTAGAATCTTGTGTAAAATTAGTTTCTTATGGATACATGTTATGTCACACTAATTGTATTACAGTAGACTTTTTAAAATTTGAACTTACACTTATTTTTCTTGAAATTCACATTCAAAGCAATGTTAAAATATTACATAATTTGAGTTTTCGAATCACTTGTTTGGATAATTTGAATTGCAATGTCTTATGCACTTATTATACAAGTAGTAAGTACTAAAATGTCACACTTTTTGTGTTGTGCATAAATAGCAATCAGTAAGGTGCAGTTTCAAGTGTTTCATTTTTAATTACACAGATTAAATCATGATTAATTAGAATTTTAATTATTTTCATTGTTGATTATTACAAAAAAAATAAAAACAAAACCTTTGATGAAAGTAAGAAAAGAGTAATGAATTGTATAAAAACAAACTAAAGCTACAGTCATGGGTTTCTGAAAGTGAAAACTTCCAAGTTTGCAATTTTGTTTTACAAAAAAAAATTAAATTGTTCTTTTTCTCTTTGAAACACAAAAAAACATGATACTGATTAAGATATTCTCTTTAAAAAATGAAAAAAAAAACGTTCATAAGATTATATCTCTCTGATTTTGTTTACTAAGTTACTTTTGGATAGTTCAAACATTCTATGTGTTCCCTCAAAATTTGAATACAAGAGAGTCCACTGTATTTTATTTAACTTAACTGGTTTTTCAGAGAAAATTTTTATACCACACTTCCATATTTTAAGCTTTTGAAAAATTCAAAGAAGTTAATCTTTAAATTACTAATAAATAAAATTATGGACAACATATTTTCAAAATTATTGGCCTCCTAATAGTTAAATCAAATTAATTTCATAAGATATAAAAGTTCTTAAATTCAATTTATTTTAAATGTGAACAGATAATTTGTTTTTATTTCTTTTAGGAAATATTTTTAGGCACTTTAATGTTTATGTTTTGTGATAATTCTAAAGTAGACTGAATATATAAAAAATTTAGAATTAGTTCTTCATTGAACAATATTCGATTTTAATATTAATCATAGATTAATGAGATGACTAAAATGAGATAATAATAATGTTCATATTAAAAATAAAAAAATCTTTAGGAAAAAATAGAAAATATTTAAATAAATTTTAGATTCTTTTCATATATTTTAAAAATTAAAAAACTTAAATGATTTCACAAAATTGGTAGTTTTGTAATGTGAAAAACAAATTAACCACATATATTTAAGCACAATCAACTTTAAAAGAAGAAATTATAATTTGATGATAAAAATTGCATCAAACTTATAGACTCTGATGTGGATAAAATTAGATTTTAATATATAATATACAGAAAAAATAAGGATTTTAGCGTAACTTTTATATTCTATCAATCACACTAAATTGCTACTACTAAATATGCATACTTTCTTTTATAAATTCACGTCATTTTTATAGAATGAGATAAGGAATCCAAATGCCATGAAACATGTAAAAATCAACATAAGATTATGTACATTCACATTTTCAAGAAAATTTCTTTTTATGGCTAAACCTAACTTTAAATCATCATACTACTTACGATATAACAATACAGCACAATTCAAAAAGAATATATATATCATGTATATTCCATAAAATATACGTAGTACAATTCTGAAGCTGTTGACACTTATTTACTTTTAAAGATGTTCAATAGGTCCTTCAACATAACGAGGTGCACATAAAGTATTACAGCTGCACTCAAATTTCAAATTTGGGAAAATGCATCAATCGTCACTCACACTACAACAATAGTGATCCTCCAATTTTTCAGCTCTTTCAGGTCACACATAAATAATTTCTTTAACACTTTAAATTCAGATGATTTTTTTTTTTCATTTGAAGAAAAAGCACTTTTACATTAAAAAGTTAAAAGTAGCTATCCAAGTGACAAAAATTTAATGGATATATCATTTACTGAAATCTAACTAATATAGTTATTTTGCATACAATTAATATGACAATAGACTTTGAAAGAATTTTTGAAAACATTTGGGAAATGTCATATTGAAATAGGATTAAACAGCCATAATGTTAGTTTTTTTTTTTTTTTCTTTTTCTTCCAATTAAAATTTATTGGTTCAGACAAGTAGCCCCCATTATTAAATTTTAAAAATAAAACATATATTTCAAATAAAAGTCTCAGCAGTGGTATATAGAAGCTTTCAGTGAACTTTTTTGCTTTGTTTTATTACTAAATGCTGAAGTGATAATAGCAAAGGTAAAGATGTATACTATCATTACTATATGCAATTAATAACAAAAGTAATTGTAAAGACAAAATAATAGTAAATGTAAAGACATGCCCTATGATTAGGAGGCCAGATCTGAAAGGGTTGATGTACCCCCATAAGGAAAAGTCACAGGGAACTTGGAATGAATATAAGTACTGCTTATGGCGGCATATTGAACATCTTATGAAATATTCACAAATGTAAAAACTTTAGATATTCATAAATAAGTGTGCACAGTTTCAGAGTTGTGCTACTTTTATTTTTCCAAGTACACCTTGTGAAATACATATATTGTTTTTAAATAAGACTATTTGTTACATACCATACTCAAGGGAAATTATATAGAACTATTATAAAATTTGTAAACTGATGACAATACAAATTTTCCTCAGAAAGGATAAACAGTATAAGATCACCAGGATTAGCATTTCACTTAATAAGCTAAATAATTCTTATAGTTTACATCAATTAAGTTTATTTGTTTTCTGTACATTGTAATAAAATGTATAATAGTAATGTTTTATAATTGTATAGTTTTATTTGTGATATCAACTACTGTCACATGTGAGTTCAGCATTGATTAGTAAGCAAAACTGAATAAAATTCACATATTGCACTGATGCAGCACACTAAATTTTGAAGAAAAGTAATGTTTGCACTGCTTTAAGTGTCAAATGTGTTCAAAAATGTACATCATCATTGTAGATAGTTTATATGGCTGATATCAATAAATATATTTACATTCTTTCAAGTGTTTTGAATCATTCTGTCTAGTTTAAGTTTTTGGGGATGCATCTATTATATTAAAATCTGACTGTCTGTATATCACAACTACTCCTCATGGAATATAGATTGCAGCATGATGAAATTAACATTGGCGATTCACATGGTTATGAGGATGTACTACGCTCTCAGAATTTTAAAATTGTATTACTTTTTGAGACAATTTTCTTGTAAATTTTAACAAAGTTTCTCTAAAGATGGCAACTAAATTACTCCATTTTTGTGCATAAAAGATAGAAAAAAGAAATAAAACTGATTATTATAATTTTAAAGATGTCATTTTCTCATTAAAATCAGAAAAAGAGAAATTATTTTCAATTTGAATATGTGGTGAGAAAAAAAAAATCTTGATTAAATTAAATTTTCCAAGAAAATTTGATGAAATAAAAACTTATTTTAACATATTCAAACTTCATGAATCAATTTATTTTACAAAAATTGTCTGTAAACATTTAAAAATCATTACATCATAAATTTTTAGATTCCTTCATCTATACTAATAAAATAAAGTTTCGCTCTGTGTGTGTGTCTGTTGGCGATGGCTAGGAAAATCTAGCCCACCTAGAAGCCTGAAAATTTAGATTTAGGTAGTCCAAACTCCTGATGCACATGAACCTCATAATTTTAATATTTCAATTATTTACTGAAATATTAATTAATATCCACAAAGAACTCTCATCAAAAATACACTTTTTTTCTCTTGGGTTGGTTGGTTGCATGGATTCTTCACAGAAGTAATTAAATAAACCAGAGTAGCGATGCATAGATAAGGATTTCTAACTAAATAATGTCAATATGAATTGAAGTTATCAGCGTACAGCCTTGCTAATGTTGCACCACCTGCACATGACAAATTCCACAGACGTCCCTCTGTTTGAAATATTTTCCAGGCACGTTTTTCATGATAATTAGCCGGGTTTAAGTTTTTTTTTTTTTTTACATAACATATATTATTATGATAGAGATTATTAATACAGAAAACTTTATTTAACAGATTATTTTTATATTCACAGGAATGGAGAGGGGCAAGGGTCTAATTACATTTAACAATTTTAACATTTTTAGCTGCACCCGTAGCGTTTAATTACTGTTTTATATAGAGAATACCGCTATTTTAAATCTCAGCTAATAGTGTTCCGAACTTCTTAAAAATTCCATTTTTACTAAATTATCGTAAAAATCAGCATTCAAGGTGATTTCTAGAAAGCAGTTACCAGAATTTCCAAATAATAGTCTAAGCCAAATTTCAAATTAAGTTCCTAGCTTAACCAAATGAATCAATCTTTGAATCAATAAGTATATTGATCCTCCTAATTAGTTATTTGCTGCAGGGCACTTGAGCAATCCTTCCCCCTCCCCCTCCTTCAAGGTTTTTTTCTGTAACTATGCTCTATTTCCATATCTCAGCATCTTTCTTTCCAATTTCAACGCAAGTGATTACAAACATTATAACTTAATAGTCACCCTTTATAACATTAAACTAAATTTATGAGTAGTGGTTACCACTATTTCCGAATAATTGTTTAAGCCAAATTTGTAATTAAGTTCAAAGTTTAAGTAAACAAATGAATTTTGAAAGATGCATAGTGGTCCTCCTAATTAGTCATTTGCTGAAGGGCACTTGAACAACCCTTCCCCTCCTTCAAGGTTTTTTTTCTAACTATGCTCCATATCTCAACAACTATCTTTCCGATTTCAACACAAGTGATTCCAAACATTATAATTAACTTAATAGTCACTTTTTATAACAATAAACTAAATTTATGAGTAGCGGTTACCACTATTTATGAATAACAGTTTAAGCCAAATTTGTAATTAAATTCAAAGGTTAAGGAAACTAACGAATTTTGAAAGATGCATAGTGGTCCTTCTAATTAGTCATTTGCTGAAGGACACTTGAACAACCCCTCTCCCCCCTTCCTCCCTTCAAGGTTTTTTTTCTCTAACTATGCTCTGTTTCCATATCTCAGCAACTATCTTTCCGATTTCAACACAAATGATTCCAAACATTATAATTAACTTAATTGTCACTCTTTATAACATTAAACTAAATTCATGAGTAGTGGTTACCACTATTTCCAAATAATAGTTTACGTCAAATTTGTAATTAAGTTCCATGCTTAACCAAACGAACAAATTTTTAAACATGCATAGTGGGATCTTCTCAAAACCAGCTCTTTTGTAGCACGCCTATTATACAGTACTGTAGGCAGCAGGGACCTGTCTCAGAAGTTTGTTCGGAAAGAGGTTTGTTTAGAACAGAATGCTCCCCTGGTGGTGGTAGGGAGAAATAAAAGATTTTCTGGAGCATACGAGCATGCCCGGTATATGGTGCCGAAGCCATCGTAGACCGTGGCCAGTTTTGTTTTTTAAGACATTTAAATTTATTACAGGGGCTCGGGCAACGCCGGGCGGGTCAGCTAGTAATTATATAAATACGTAGCACCTATAGTCATTGTCTGGTCCGTCCGTCTGTCTGCATATAACAGTGCAAAATCTACCCATCCAAATGGTTTGAAATTTAACATAAATAATCGTTCCAAAATTTTGTCCAGTCATTTCAAATTTAATGAAAATCTAATCAGAACTTAAAAGGATATAAATAAAAGTTTTCTTCATTCTTTTAAATCCGATCATACATAATTAATTCAATGATAACACATGATAGGTTGCCATGGTGATTACGTCATATTATTTACATATTACTGAATTTAAAAACCAAATTTGTATACTAAAGTTGTTTAACTATAGCAATGATATAATCCACCAGCAGTTTTTTGGATAGATGTTTCTGCAAAAATAGATATTAAATGGAAAAAGAGTCTAAATATGGATTTCAAGTTCTGAAATTTTCAAAGCTAGGCTTAAGTTTCCCATTAAAATTTTCAGTAAATGTCAACAAAAGATAAAATGTTGCCAACTTAAAATGTACTTATTTTATTATGGAAATTAATCATATCATAATAACAGATGATATTATTCATTTCACTGAAATAATAACAATGACTTTTTTACATTGTCTTATATAGAATATTTGAGCATAGTATAAGTTTAATGTAACATAATTGTTTGTAAAGGTGCATTAAAACTTAATTTCATAAAATAAAATTAGTATCTATTATATGAAAATCTGCATATAAAATAAATTTTGTATTCATGCATTTTCGCATAAGAGTGCAACAGCTATTGCACTAAGATCTGAATATTTATAAAACTAGTTATAGTACGAACGCATCTCATTTGTGACATTTCGCATACAATTTCCAACTTGTTGTAAATAACGGGTTCTCATTTGTCACAATATATTAAAATTATGGTTAAATAACTTATTTATTTAAAACGATCGAATGACTCGACAGTTTGTTGCAAATTTTTTACAGTGTATATTACTATTGCACAGAAGGAAATTTGTACGAAAACTTATATATTTAAGATTATATTAATTTTTAATTTCTTTAACTACCCTAGACCATTTCTTCTACTTCGTAGTGAATGATTTCGACTTGCATGAGAACACACTTCATTTGCCATGTTTGACATACAATTTCCAACTTGTTTTTTCAGCTTTACATTCAACCAAGGAGGAAGATAAATGCTCCTTGCATTTAGGTGGATAATTATTGCCCACTATTCACAAGAATTGAATTTAAAGGAAAAACATATACTACAATGATTATTCTTGAAAAATGGTGGTTAAAATATTTCAGGTGGAAATTAAAGTAAAATGGTTTGTCGGGAAAAAATGACATTCTTTACCCCTTGCAAAACAGTTATTTAATTTAATAAAAAGAAAACTTCCCAGTTACACTGAGGGAATTGAGCTCACAGGCTATTCACACTAATTGTATATTATACTCTTATTTCAAAGAATTTTAAATAAGCCCCTCGAAAAATAAAGAAATCGACAATATATTAAGGGGGATCATCCCTCCGTTCACCCCTTATAATTTACCAATGAACCCCATAACTAATCAGGGAAGTGCCTTAATACAATGAGCACATATACAAAATTTGAAGCAAATCAGATAATTCTGCATGAAAAACCCATTTATCTAAATTAAGAGGGGAGGATTAGCCCCCCGTTACCCCCTTTATACTTAACCAATAAACTGCCAAAACTAATCAGGAAAGCGACTTATCACATGGAACCTATATACAAAATTTGAAGAAAAACATAATTCTGCATGAAAAACCCATTTATCTAAATTAAGAGGAGGGTTAACCCCTCGTTCCCCTCCTTTATACTTAACTAATGAACCCCCAACACTAATCAGGGAGGCATCTTATCACAATGAACCTATAAACAAAATTTGAAGCAAAACCGTTATTTCTATCAAGAGTTATCGCGTTACGTACATATATACAGAACCAGCGGGCACATTAGCTCTCAAGCTTTGATAGCTTGTGAGCTAAAAAATTTAAATCAAATTGACATTTTTATTTCAGCAGCTCGGAAATTAAAAACCAAATATTAAAAGAAAAATATACTTTTGACAAATAACATTCTACATCAAAAATCATGTAATCTGAAAAATGCAATTTTCACAATATCTGCTTAACCAACATTTTAAATGATTTCTCACTTGAAATTAAATATTTAATAATATTAATAGTATATTTTTTTTTCTAAATGTACAATAATATTGGGATTTATTTTTCCCTCAAGAAATCTAAAAATATCAGGCAATATAAACACAACATATCAGGTTCCCATGCAGCTAGTTTCATTTAAAATTTGATGAGTCAGCCACACTCGCTAGTCATAAAGTGTAGCTTAACTTAGAAATATCATGAGTCATTGACAAAATTAACAAATGAAAAAAGATCTCAACAGGGTGCCCAAAAAGATTAAAATGCACTTTAATTTTAACCTGTTGAAGATATATAATTAATATAAATAAGCATTATGCAGACTATATTATAATCCTCCGTCCACTTAATTTTTTTTCTTTAAAATCCTTTCGATCAATATGCAATTGATCAATATCTCTTCTATTATTACATATTTCAAATTATCATGTGTATGGAACATGTAGTAAATTTATCATTTGCATTTTTACCCTTTGACTGTGAAATTTTTAAACCAAAATTGCTTCAAAAAATTGTGTATTATATAATTTTTTTCTACAATTGTCTTGTCTGTGAAAATCGCAGGACAGGTGTTCAGAGGGTTAAATAAGCATTATGCAGACTATATTAAATAAATATTTTGCTAAAAAAGTACAGACATAGTAAAAAAGTTTATGTCTGTTAGTCAATGTCTGTCAATTATGTCATGAAATGTTAGTCAATATATACAATAAATAAAGTATACATAATTTCTCTTGTATCGAAACACTAAAGGATTCAGAAAAGTTAATTTCATGTAACTCATTTATATAACAACTATTTTGGAACGGCTAATTAATGAAATTTTCTGCATTCAAACAAACAACATTTAAATTCTATATAAGAAGTTTATTCTTTAAAAAATATCTACAATAAACATTCAAAAATATACAACAAATGCTGTAAGCTTAATATCAACAAATTCACAAAGAACACTTATGTAAACATTTAAAAATCTGTACACATATATTCCAGAGTCACAACAACAAACACTTGAGCTAAAAAGGCACTGACTTAATACATATAAGTACATTGATGTTACAGGGAATTACAGTAACAAGAGAGTGACAGGAATTGCAGGTGATAATAAAGTTGTCCCATTGCCTGAAACAAAAACATAAAAAAAATTATTTTTCAATAAAAATTATTGCAATAAATTAATCAAAATTACATTCACACTAACTTAATTTAAAGGGATGACAGTAGCTAAACTATAAATTGATCTTTCAGCAAGAAATAAAGATAAAAAATATGATAATTGCACGATTTCACAAACAAACAAAATCACATATAAAACAGCTGACTTTGATGTATCTTTTACTTGGGAACTACTGAAGCAATTTTAATATTTTGCTTTTAATAGTTTTGGAAAATTGAACTTTCAGCTCAAAATAAAAAATGCAAAATTTAGGTTTTTTTTTTTTTTTATCCTAGATTTCTTTTTGTTTATGAAATTGTACAACTATTGTATTTTTTACCGAATAATCAATTTATAGTTTAGCTGCTGCCAAAACTGTTTAAAGAAAGTATTGAAATTGCAACAATAAGTTTCCAAGTAAAATATACATCAATGCTGTTTTATATGTGATTTCGGAAATGTTGTTGTCTCTTAAATGATACTTTGTTTGAAATAGCAGATGCTCATCTTATAAGATAATCCTATAAAGCATACCTGCCAGCTTCTCATAGTAACAATCAGAAAGATTAGAATCAAAAAGCAGAAACATTTCATTAAAATCAGGGATATTTCTACAATGCTGCAGGCTTTGCGAAAATTTATTTTCTAAAAACCTGTTCCAAACATCACAGTGGCAGAATAATCTCAAAAATTATAATTTGCAATCTGTGTTTATAAGAAAAATACATCCAATTATACATTTATAACTTAATATAAATTCCCAAACTGCTTTTATATAGCAGTGAATAGCCAAAGTGCAATATGTATAATTTGAAATGGCATCCGATTTCTTCAAAAATGAATTCAATTTTGTATGCATTGCATATACAGCCTTTTTCTTTAGCAGTACTATTTTTAATACAGTATTTTTTACCCTTCTTGGGGCAAAATACTTCTGTTGCTAAAATGTTGAATGACACCAGGATTTACAAACAAATTTATTTAAAAATAAGTAAAAACTTTTCTTCATGTACATTATTAAAGCAAAATTTTATTCTAAAAATCTGCTGCCAATGTAGCATTTGGGGATTAAAATTACGTGGGATATATTTATCCCACCACCAGGGCTTTACAAATTTGTTAAAATCTGGTAGCCAGGAAAAAATACTAGTCGCCAGCAAAAATTATTTACCCCCCATCCTCTTTCCAGTCATTGATTTAAAATAAAACACAATAGTTTTTATGAATTAATTGAGAAAAAATAATAGCAAGCCTAGTTTAGAATTATTAGTTACATAGTTTAAAACAGTACATAATTTAGAAAGATAATATAATATATAAACTATATTTTCTAGTGAAACTTATAATCACTTATATTATGTCGACAACTTATATAAACATAAAAATCTGATTTGAAACTTACAACAACAACAAAACATTTTACCCTTTTTTAGTATTGTATCCAATTTTAGATGTCACAGAGACTAGATTGACACTATTTCTTACTGTTTTATTGAAATATCTTCTCTTCTTCCACATTCTAATCACATGACATATACTCGCTGGCTATGTCTGAAAAGAATGGTGTTTTCTGTGCAAGAGCTGGAAAATGCCTTTTAAATTTAATTATTCCATTAAAAGTACGAGAGAAGACTAAGATTACTGCTTACCGCGCACGAGTAGGGGTGGAGGAGAGAAAAAGGGCCATTGGTGCTCATTTCTTATGTCAATTTTTTTATAGAAATCACTCCGAAAGATTAAATAACTTAGTCTAGTCGCCAGATCAAAAAACTTGGTAGCCAGTGGCGACCTGGCGACCACATTTGTTAAGCTCTGCTCACCACACTTCAAGGGGTTAAAAAGAATTTCCCAGCAAATATATCACACAATATTAATTTCTTAAAGCGCATAAAATCATGAAATTCACAGTCAAACTGCTCTCATATAAGTAAAACAGATGAAATGACAGTATGGGATAATAACCTAAAGTAGGGTTTCCCAAACTTTTAGGCCTCACGTACCCCTTGAAGAAACACGTGTTACTTGGCATACCCATACCTGCCAACTTTTGAAAATGACAAGGTGTAAAATGACACATGATTATTTCACACTTTTTTTTTTTTTTTTTTCAATATTAACATTTAACATATGTAAATCATTTTTTTTAAAGTAACAGATAAACAACATTTTTACACTCTTATTTATGTACATAATAGATAAATATTGTTAAATAATGCAGTGATTACCCCTATAAAGACAGTTTGATGAGAAAAATAGACAAGTAATAAAATTATAATAACATTAAGAAATGGATTTTAAGGACATATGCATAGCTTTTTTAAATTAAAATTTCTCCTTTTAAAGAACGTCTGAACAAAAACTTATTCAAACCATGACTATTTAACTTATTCAACTCCATGACTTTGGCTCTTTATGAATGCGATTTACAGCCACTGAGTTTTAGACGAACAATAAGATTAACGAAATACTTCAATAAACTCTATAGCTATGGCACACATAACCGTACCTCTTTGCTTCTTCGTAACTGGACAAACAATCAAAGGCTGAAAAGAAACAATCCCTTCTCTCTGGCAATCAAACAGGATTTTATTGATACCAGCGTCGAGGGTCACTCCCTAAAACTTTGTATTGACCCTTCTGAGGGACTGCCAGGAGTATATTTTAATACTGAACTTCTTTCCTACACCAACAAACAACAAGACATCCCAGACTATTTTAGACAAATTGCATTAGAAACCATCAGTACAATTCCATCTAATGCCCTCCAAATTTTCACGGATGATAGTAAAAATGAGCATAATTATTGTGACAGTCACATATTTGTGAAAATGTCCTCATCCAATCTCGCCATAAGGATCAGAAATCCGGACCACTGCTCAGTTTTTCGATCAGAGCAGCTTGCAATTGAGAGGGCCTCAAAGCTGCCACTTCCTGTACCACTTATAAAGATATTTGGATTCTAAGTGACAGTCGCAGTTCCACACAACACTTACAAAATTGGCCTCACGTTGGCGACAGAACTTCATTATCTATTCTATCTCTACTGAGAGGACTTTCAAGCTACCATGACATATTCTTTCAATGGATTTCTTCGCATGTTGGCATTGGCGGAAATGAAATGGCAGATACATTGGCTAAAGAGATGGCTCTTTGACACTGCACACTTCCACCTTGACTTTTCTAGAGATCTGTTCAAGAGCCTAATATTCTCTCGACACATTTTGGTGTTCCCCTCCAGTTCATAACTGGTACTGTGGCAAAAAGCCTGGAGGAGCTATTGCTCTTGGGGGTAGCCGTGACCAGCAGTCTGCTATTTCAAGATTTTTGAGTGGACACTTGAGATGCCTGAAATTTGACAATGGTACCAAGATTTTTTCCATTTGTGGAAAGTGCAAGACTGTGCCATCCACCCCTGACCATCTCCTATCCTATTTGGACTTGACTAGAATTGGCCTTTTGGAGCGTAATTTAAACATATCTCACATTCAAAAAACTTTATTTTTCTAGAATTCTTCGGCTTTTTATTGAAGCTTGTACTTCAAAAGGCAGTTTCAAAATTGTACTGTTGTCTATTAGGCCCGTAAACACATACTGAAATGACATTATAGATATTTCTTATATACATATATTCGATTTCTCAATTTAGTTTTTGTTGCGTTCATCACACTGAAGCCTCACTCACAGTCCACTCCACTGAATGTAGTGACATGATTGTAGTAAAGTGTAGCATGTTGCATTTTCTAGGATGAAGTTACTGCAGGTCGTTTCCTTGAATGAAATCTATAGTATCTTCTAAATTTATGGTTCTGAAACCAAAACTCAAGAAAGCTTTAAATAATTTTCATTCTGACAATACCTCAGATAAGGAACTGTCTGTACTGTAAGGAACTGTATTCCAAGTATATAAGATTAAAGATTTATTCAATTTCTCTTCAGTATTCAAAATATATACTGGAAATTGCCATCAGATTTCAACAGCCTGATAACAGATAAAAAAAAATAGACCTGCCAATGATACTTTGCATTTGCATACAACTAATAAATAGTGATGAATGGTAAATGGCTAATTTCAGCATTGCATCCCAGCAAACATTTTCCCTATTAAATGCCTGATGTGAGTCATTTTATTTGTGTTTCTACCGTTGCCACGCTGGCACATAACAAGTGATTAACTGATAATAGAGAAATGCCTATTAGCTTGGCACCATCTACATAACCCTTGCTGTGGCTTTGACTGATGATAAATTGAATTGGTGTTAAGCCTTTGTCTCTAAAAATAGAGTAATGTAAATGGCACAATGTGATATCGCTATCACATTTCTTTTTTTATCGCATGTTTTGGACTTATATTAGCACGCAATGTGCTTAGGCCTAACATCGGCAATCTTTCCCAGCCAACAGCATTCCTCTTTTCTAAGCCTACTACGGCATTTTGTAGGAGCATTTTTAGCCAGAGATGTTACTCCTGTGACATCGCTTTCATTCTGCGTGCACCCAGAGGTGTGGCTTATTAGTTCCTATTCCCTCCACGTTATACATATATATACAAATGTAACAGCATTTTATTTTCAGAAGAAGAAAAAGAGATAAAAATTTCAAGTGATGATATAACTTGATTACTGCTTGTTTTTCTGCACAAGCTTCCATTTATCAGAACTTGCCAAACATGCCAAATTCTAAATCATTTTTAAAGTCTTAAATTTCTAGCAATTTAATTTTTAATTTAAAAATTATTATGAAGTGAACTTATTTTATTTAAAAATTTTAACAAGCTTGCCTGTCCAACTAAAATTCTCCAGTATATGTGGGATTTTAATTTCAACGTATGCCATCTTATTGAAAATGTTGCATATCTTAAACTGAAAGTCCAGTCTTAAGATATCAGCTTAGAGGAAGCAATCAGATATAATATTGATTTTTGAAAACTTTCATCTTAAATATCTCAAAGCTTGCATTTTGTTAAGTACCCTGTTTTACATCCACACACTTCATTTGTTTATAATTTGTTTATCATCTGATTACATCAAATTTTCAAAAATAAACAAGAATATTTTTCTGAAAGAAAATAAATGTGCCCTGACCATATATAATATTAATAATTTTCCACACATTAGTGCTTCCTTCAGCTATGTATACTGATAAAATTAGTTATAAAATTTCCTACTGATAAAATTAGTAATAACCAAATCAAAACATTTAAAGAAAATGCAGAATTTTACCTTTCTTATGGGAGGCTATGAATCTTCTTATGATCCCTTAAAGGCTTTAACTTGTCCAAGTTATCCCAATACTTAGGCAAAAAGGCCTCTGCTATCAACTGAAACCATGGAGTAACTTTATAACCTTTGTCTTTTACTCCATCTGAAAATATGCAGTTTTTAATATTTAACTTCAAATTTGTGAATATATTATGCTTTCACAGTTACTGAACAATCAAGAAATTTGAAAAATTAATGATAAAAGATTGTGTACAAAAATCTTAACATAAAAAAATTACACGTCTTGAAATGAATTTTCATAGACTTTATTTAAATAAACTCTTATTCCTAAAATTATTTTCATATATTTAAATTTACAGCAACATGCATTAATGAAGAATATAGTGGTACAATATATATATATATATATATATATATATATATATATATATATATATATATATATATATATTACAGTAAACTCTGTCTAAGGCAGATTCTGTGGACATAGAAATCTGCCTAAAGTGGAAAGATTTGCAAGTCCCAGTGAATCCACAGAAATAGAGTAAACTTTGTCTAAGGCAGAATACCATCAACGATTTAAAAGAAAAAAAAAATTAGACAAAGTTTACTTTATTAGGTATATTAAATCTTGCTTAATTAAATTTATCAATTACTATAAATAAAGTAGTCAAATTTAATAATAATAATAATATTTTGGTACATTGTTAAAATTTCCCAGATTGTATCAGTAGACACACTATCTTTAACCAGCTTTTACTATTTTTTTTTTTTTTAATCTGAAACTAGATCTCTTTATTTCAGTCTCTTTTCTATTCCGTTTGTGTCAGGTATTATTAATTACTTACTATGCTTAAGCAGTAAATTAGTAAAGAAAATAAGTTGAATAGCAGCTAACTGTGTATTATTTATTATTACATATTATTTAAAATTGCTTTGTAAACTTCAAATAAATCATTATCTAGCTTAAGAAATGATCTACAAACTAAAGCTAAACAAAGTCACTTAAACTAAAATCCAGTGAATTTGGAAAAGCATATCTTATCATTAAAATTCAACATTTAAAGGTAAAAAATGGTTTCAGAAAATGTGAATCAGTTTTCAGTACAATTTCAAAAATGTATTTCTAATTCTAATCATATTAATTATTTTTTAAGAGAAATCCACCCAAAAAGACTTGAAAATTCATGAAGATCTTTACGCTTTCATTTTATAGAAATTAAAAACATCGACACTTTTCAACTAGCTTAGAAAATACAAAAAACCCTGATACTTTATGAGAAGTAAGAAGATTAAAACAAATGATATTCCCAACCTTAAATATTTGAAATTTATTATCTACCCTTTTAATACTGTTAAACGTCATGCATGAGAATTTATACTATTTATTAAACAAATATGATTTTTCTTTAGTGACATATTTAAATTTTATTGAGGTTATAACAGCAGTAAACGCAATGAGTCCAGTGATGATTTTAATTATTTATTTGCTGTGATAATACAGATATCCATAATAACAAATTATATTATAAAGCAAAAACATGTCCATGAGTAACGCTGTTGTGGTATCGGTGGTGACAACAGTCAGAGAAACAAATTTTGTTTTATTGCAAATTTTGTAGCTTCTAAACACTGCACAATTTCAATTTTAAGACTGTCGAATAAAAAAAAAAATTACTTTCAAGAGCAATTTTTTTTAAAACTATCTCAATTACTGATTTTTTAGGGTTTTAAAAATAACTTTCAACAATATCTTTTTCAAAATCTATTTCTATCATGTGCAGCTTGATTACAAAAGATTAATCTATTTGCACTTAAAACAATATGAATAGTTCAGAATTTTTTTCCAGCTAATATTACATAACAGACAGAATTGACAATTCATCAATGAATAAAAAAATATAATATAAATAAAACACAAATTTAACAGATAAGTAATCAAACTACAAGCTTAACCACTGAAATAATCAGAATTGAAAAGGCTGCTGTAAAAAGTGAAATATTTGGAGATTTCTTCAGCTATTAACTTCTAGCATGTGGCTCATAAAAATTTTAATAAACTTCAAAATTTGGATACATAATTCATATTTTTTATATAAAAATGCTTTTGGACATTGTTAGTGGTCAATCTAAAAAAAAAAAAAAAATTAAAAAAACTAATGTATTTTAACAAAAAAGGTTTATCATAAAGGCTGATAATCAGCACATGGACAGAGATAACATTAAACAGTAAGTCTCAATGCAGTGTCATGCAAGTCTCAAGCCAACTCCCAATTTTTTTTTTACTTTTGTGATACATTAACAAAATCTGTGACTGTTAGATACTGTGAAGTCTAATTTTTGTACCTACATAAAATTCTGATATGATCAACCTAATACTAGAAATAAAATTTATGATCTGAATTTGATACAATAAATCATAAGATTAAAAGTAATTTTTGTAACAAAAAATTATAAACGAGACATTTGAATATAAAAGTAGCTCAGTGGCAACCCAATGTGTTTCATTCGCATTGCATAAGGTCTTATGATTTGAGGGGGGGGGGGGGGAGATTTAATTTTATTCTGCATTTAAAAAGGAAAGTTAAACCACCAAAGTTAAACCATAAAATTGTATTGCACAGCAAAGTATTGGTTAATCTTCAGTAATTAGATCCATTGTCACAAGTTGGTATCAAACATGAGCGATGTTGGCAGCAATGTGACAAAATAAATATGGATATCAATTAAGGATTACTATAAAAACTACTCTGTAGCTCCAAACACTTGCTAAAATACACTAATTGGCAATGCAACTGATTGCAAAAGATTAACCACAAATTACAATTATTTTAGTTACATTACAACTGAATAAATAAATAACATATAATATAAAAATGCAATTATTCAATAAATGTAAACTTAAGCGAAAACAAAAATAAACAATAATGGAATAAGAAAAACAGATATCACATTTTATTCATGCACATTTAAATTGGAAAAAATTATCTTTAGAAATGATGTCAACTACACTATTGCATAATACACACTATCTGTAAAAATAATAATTGAAAATCCATGTTTTTCTTTAATTCTCATCAAAAGGCAGCATTAATTATGCAGTGTAATGCAATGAACTGAAAAAACGAAATCTCAAATAAGCTATGATGCAATGATGTCTAGATGCTGATTTATTGGCAGATGACAATATATTTTCTTTATTGAATTTATCCTTCAAGCTTGAATACGTGAAGTTATAATTTATTTTACTGAACAATATAATTAATTCAAGATTTAAAAAAAAATCTTTTTAGATTAAAATTTTTTTAATAAGAAAATAGCATACATAAAAACTATAGTAATCCCAAATATTTTCCCTTTATTTTTATTTATTATTATTATAATTTTTTTTTTCAGAACACTGGAATAACTAAATTGCTACCATAACAGAAATTTCTATAAACTTAAAAAAATATCTCAGAAATTAATTTAAATTTCATAATTTAGAGATTTATTATAACATCCTTGGATCTTTACGAATAACTGACATTTATTTCAGCCTGCAATTTACTTTATTCTCAAAGGTATACTTATGAAATACAAATGTACAGTCAGACTTTAAATATATAGATGAAACAATGATTCTGGCAACAGTTGTACAGTTCTTGTGTTTATCTTTTTTTTTTTTTTAAAGTTTGTTCCAAAATTTTAGAAATACACTGTGTGTTTACAACAGCGATGGGTTTTGAGTGACACCTATTCTAAGATTATCCTAGTGAAAAGATCTCTTTTGTTCATTTCAAGTAAAAATGAAAGACTTTTCATGTTTTGTGCAGCCTTTCTAAGTGTGTGTGGACTTTGTCTATAAGAAGATTATCTGAAGGGGTTTAAAATGTGCCAGGAAGGTATTTGTATGAATAGCATGACAAAGGAAATGAATTTCGAAGAACCATGAGATAGGAATAGGGAGGAGGAAGGAGGGTGCGTCGATCAGAGGTATTATGCACAGGGAAAGAAGATGGCATGTTTTTGCCATTAAGAGGCAGACCTGTTTTTGTATTCTGAAGGGACGGACCTTGTTTTTGGAGAGAGAAAGTACCATTTCCTAGAATATACAGGAATCTCATGTAATGTTATCCAAGATATGAGCATCATGATTTTACAATTGTTAATTTTTTTAAATAAAACCTTTTCGTTTAATATGAACTGATGTGTTTAATTATATATATATGCCACCACAATACTACACAACCTTTGAAAATGATTGCCTGCTCCAAACACTGCTCTCTGATGCATTTTAAAATGTTAATAAATCAAAAGAAGCAGAAAAGTTATTTTTGTTGAGTTATCACAATTTGAATAGATTCCTTTTACTTTAGGTTCCTTCCTGACAAATAAACGCTACACTGAAGAGCAGTTGAATTCAAGATACCTGTCTAGTATCATATAGAAACCCTTTTTGCCCTATTTCACAGTGACAATTCATCGCGGCATGGACTCAATGAGAACTGGAGGCATTGGGAAGGCATACCAATCCATAATTACTAAACAATCTCTCACAGTTCACAAAGATTTGATGGAGGGAACATAGGTCGTAAGAGACTTTAATATCTTTTTCAACAACATTCCAGATGTGCTCAATGGAATTGAGGTCAGGTGGCCTTGCTGTCCAGAGAAGCAAGTTGACGTCTGTGGAGTTCTCATTGAAATATTCAGATACAATTCATGGTTAGTGGCATGGTTGTTGAATGAAGATGTACCTAATGGGATGGTACAGACGAACAAATGGAAGCACATGGTCTTTAAGCCTATCCCAGTAACTTTGGCTTATGATGAATGATGTCACATGTACCCAATGGCGGATCTAAGGGAGGGGCGATGGGGCGATCGCCCCCCCCCCTTGGGCTAAAAAAGGATCGGTAAACCGACATTAGAAGCCTCCACGGGAAAAGGCCTCTGGCGAAGCCCGGCCCGACCCACGGGTCGGACCCATGGGCCCAGCATAAGCTGAAAATTCAGCCCGATTGCGATCAGTGGTGAATAACCCCCCCCCCTTGCGCAAATAAAAGGTCTGCAAACCGACATAAGAGGTCTGTGCGGGAAAGGATCTCGCCCAAAGAAAAATCTCGAGCCAATTTTCATTCACGAAACTCTGACCTTCTCTGTTCTCCTCTCTTTCCTGGCTGTGTATTCATTTTTTTCTGTAGACTCGAGCCGGTCCGGGCTAGATTTCTTTTTTCCGGGACGAGTTTGGCATGGAATTCATTCTTGCCAGAGATCTGTACAAGCCGAAATTTTCAGATCCGGGCCCGACCCATTATAAAAGCTAAGAGTTCAGCCCGTGTCTGATTCAACCCGTATGGAAACCTTTATTGGCTCGTGCATACATACTTCTAAATTCTTCCCTAGAGCCTATATTCGGGTGGCATTTTTACTTCCTTCTATCTTTACAAGAACAAAGTATTAGATTGGTAAAAATTTTCGACGTATTTCTACAATTTAGGAGGTCCTGAACACGAATTGACTGTTCTTAGAAAATGTCTATACATGTATCTGTCTATCTACATATATGCGACACAAATTTTGTAGAAGCTCTATCTCGAGAATTAATGTGTGTTATAAGTTTCGTTAATAAGTTTCAAAACAGTCTTTACTGAATAAGAACTGATCTTTGATATAAAGAAACAAGCAATTTTATACCCAGTTAGTATTTTTTTGCAGAATTCTGAAATGTGGTGATCAATCAAAGCTTAAACTTGTCTCTATGATTATATCAGCCTTCATAAAATTGAGCCTTTATGCGACTTCTGGAAGGTATCTCCCTAAGTGCCCAGATATACACATTGCGTCTAAATAAAGTTTGTATGAATGCTTTGTATATTTTTCGTCCTACTGCTGTATACTTCTAATAAAAATCTGGACAACCTTTTTATTTGTACTGTAATGTGATGTCGTCCTTCGTTCTATCTTCGAAGTGTTCGTTGTTTCTTTGAGCGTTTTATTACAAGGTCCAGTACGTCGATTGCGTTATAGGTGATGTTACAGGGAGAAGAACTCGCCCAGTCTCACTGTACCCCTCCCTACATCTGTCTAGTTAGCCACAACTTACAAGTTATCATAACTTACGATAATCTTCGCTCCCTCCCGTCCTTCACTCTCCATAATTTACTAGCAGTGAGAGTAAAAAGAATCAAGTGCTGCAGCAATTGCTTACATGTGCAAAGTGGTATATAGCAGAGATTCGCATTCAAAATTTGATGTGTTTGTTTCGAAAAGCGAGAAAAACTGGCGAAGCATATGTAATTCATTTGAAAAAAAAAAAGAAAAAGCAAGCAACATTTTATTTAAAACAGAATCAGAACAAGAAACAAAATTTTGAAGTAAACTGGCCTTCTTCCATTATAAAAAAAATGCACTTAAAAAAGGGCGATAAAGATTACAAAGGTAAGGACATTTACAACATATTTTTACTGTTTTTGTTAATACTCTTAACAACAGTAAGCCCAGTAGTGTAATGGTAAGCTTTTTTAGCTACAACGCTACAAGTCCCCAGTTCGACTGCGGACTGATCAAGGCTAACTCTGTCCTTCATCCATTCTTGGTCTATAAATTGAGTACCAATCTTACTCGGTGACTAAACATTAATGGTCCCGCGTTAGGCTGACAACCTGACAGGGGCATTATATTACCCCAGGGCCCATAGTAAAAAAAAAAAAAAAACCAGGGTTCGTTACTATAGGTCATAAGCCTTAACGAATTGTAAGTTTAGTTCTCAAACTCACCTTTTTCTGACACATTTACAAAATCATTGCTATTCATACACATATAAGAATACAAGATCATTAGCAAAGATTGTTTTAAGCACCCGTAGCTATTCAAAAATTTGCTCTCGCTCCCTATAGAGACTACTGTAGTTTCTTATACCGTAATTTTTAATACAGCAAGGTTTTGGAGTTCCTAAAAAATTTAGCGCACTGGGCAATTTTTAAGATACTACAAAAATCCCATTTAATGTAACTCCACCTTTTGAACATACAACTTAAAATTCCACCTAGAGACCTGCGCTGATCGGGTTGTCCGAAACCGAACCCGAAATTTCCATTGTAACCAAAACCGAACCCTGAAAAAAAATCTTCGTCCTCTCAAAACCGAAATGAAAGAAAATTAATCCATATTTAATAGAATGATAAAACGTAGTATATAGGCAATTATATCTCTAATTTCAATTTTCTTTTATATAGAAATATAAACATATAGTATATATATACTCAGTAATATTCAAATACTGTAAAACATTTAAATAACGGACACCTCGGTGCCATCGAATTTATCTCTTACTCGGACGAGTGTGCAAAAATATGGAAATATTTGCATTGGGGACTGTCTCTGCTCTTCAGGAGTGACCGTACGGAGGTCTTACCGTACATGTTATTACTTCTGAATTTGCGGATAAACTCGACGACTCCAAGGTGTCCGTATTTCGGAGGTTTTACTAAATAAAACATTTAAAAAGTATTCCCTACATAAAGTTTTCCGCTATTTGGGACTGTCCATTATGAAATTTTTGCTGCATATAGATTTTATCGGAAAAATATTTTAGACATTCTTTTAAAAAATCGGGTCAATCCGAACACGACACGCATAAGTGAAAAAATTCAACCCGATATTCTAAGTCAACCTGACCCGCAGGCAAAATGTAGAAGTCAACCCAACCCGCAGCAAAAAAAGTAAAAATTAACCCAACCCGAACCCATCTCGTACCAAAATATGAGTTAACCTGCCCCAAAGTAAACAAGTAGGAGTCAACCCGCCCCAAACTTGACCCATTGCAAAAAAGTAGAGGTAAACCTGACCCGCAATTAAAAAAATTAGGCCCGACCCGACCAAGATTGCGGGTCGGATATTAACCTCTAAATTTCTGATATCTCCCCCCCCCTTGAAGATTCCCTAGATCCGCCCTTGCATGTACCATGGATCCCATTTCAGTCTATATAAATAGTCCCCACACGAGAATGCCACCTGCACCAGCTTGAAGAGCACCCTGTTATCCATCACTTTATGGAGGTTTGTATAGTACTCGTACCCTGCCATTGGCATGTACCAACGTGAATCTTGGCTCATCACAGCCCAAGCAACATTTTTCTCCATTTCTAGGTCCCAGTGGCAATGTTTAAATGACAATGCATCCTGTGATGTGCATTCAGTAGAGGTACCCTAGTGGGATGACGGCTTCTGTACTCCGTAGCGAGGAGATGGTTCTGGATGATGAGGCTGCTTACACATTAAGCCCCTGTGTCAAATTGCCGAGTGATTTATTGCTCGTTTATCTGCTGTTACAATGTGAGATAGCCATGGATGAATCCACTTTTCCACATGCTGTTGTCCATAACATGGTTAGTAGAGATGGTTTTACAGGAATCAGCCTACTCACAATACGCCCTTGTGACACAGCGACTCATGAAAATAGAGTGACCCATTTGTTGAGCAACCGACAATTTACCCATGTACAAATGTACTTAGATCCTTTGTTTTAGACATACTGCGTTTGACTATTACTGATGCCATGATACCACACACTCCTTATATTGTCAGATCTCAGCTTGAGTCATATCCTTTCCATTTACACGGCCACCTACAGCACCACATACACATAACTGCACCTGTCTCTAATTCAACTGCTCTTGAGAGTATATAACTGTAAAACTTTATTTATAATTCCTTTAAGTTTTCTAGAATATACAAAAATGTTATTCATTTATTTTAATTCACAGAAGGAGAAATGAAGTTTAAAGTTTTGATAATTATAAAAGTTTTAAGACTATCCTCTTCTTAAATAATAATTCAAAGCATAGTTGTTGTTGTTGTTTTTTAAGTGTAAAGTTTACTTGTGAAAAGGTCTTCTCATTAAAATGAAAGTATTTGTGTTAAATAAGATGTAAAATTGTTTCAAATTTAACTTTTGAATACAACACCCCCTAGATAAGAAAGCCGTGACACGCGTCACGAAAACATCATACCAAGCAGGCAAAACAAAGAAAACAATTCGAACAACTTGCATATTTCGATTTCATAGGCTCATAAAATTATTGTTTATGACGAATAGTTAATAATTCCACGAGCCATCAAAATCGAAACATGCAAGTTGTTCGAATTTTTTTCTTTGTTTTGCCTGCTTGGTATGATGTTTTGTGACGCGTGTCACGGGTTTCTTATCTAGGGGTGTTGTTGAATACCTTTAAACCTTGAAATATAGGAGTATTTGGCTAGCTGAATATTCATTATTCAGCTGGCTAAATATTCAGTATTCAGTTTACTTGTGTGCTGAATATTCAGTATTCAGCCCAAAACACTATTAAGTGCATCCCTAGTATGTACTAACCTAAGAATCCTTTGAGATCATTGCGACTAACGTACACACACTCTTTCACTTCATTGGGATTAGGATTCAATTCTACATCTTTCTTAACAACAAGAACATAGTCAATTTCTTGTTCACCCCACTTGTGATCAGAAGGTGCTTGATACAAAATTCTAGTCATGTACAAAAAGTCTTCAGGGTGAACCTGTAAAAATTGTAAATTTCACATGAGATGAGTGATAAAATAACAAAATATTAATAACTAGCAGACTCACCCAGCATTGCCTGGGATAATCACCTTAAACATATCTCCATATGCTGGTCGTTTTTAACCAAACAAACCTCTTTCCATGTGCCATAATAAAATAAATAAAAGTAGCTCCTGACCATGAGGTCACATGCAATCATCATAGCAATGTTTTTTGGTGATAAAGGGGTAACACATAAGGAAACCAATGCTAGAACTTTCATCATTGGAATTTAGCTTGTTCCAGAAAATGAAAAAACTATAGCCTTACTTCCTTAATAATTATTATTTTTTAAACTTTCATTAATGAATATCTAAAATCGTAAGCTCAGGTACACTCAGACTTGCCTTTGTCTATCCTTATCCAAATTTTCAGACATCTATGTGAGATAAATTTCCCTAGTCAACGCCAGCCAAGACATGCACAGACGCAGAAAAAAACTTTCTTTTATAAATATAAATGAAGATGATTTAAATCTTAAGTACATAACAATGCATTTACTTTATACATTTGGTCATATACAACAAACATCACAATTTAACTTCTTATTTCACTATTGTTGTTGTTGTTTTCCTTTTAATATAAAAGAAAATCTTTATCACAAGTTTAAAAAGAAATTGCAACATGATTAACCCAAAGAAAAAACAGGAATGAGTGAGCAAGAGGTAGGAAAATACCTAATAAACAAACTGACAATACCTTTAAGCAAAGTTACATTACATATTTTTATTGTATAATCAAGAAAATCTGGTACAATCAGAATTTAAAAAAAATTTATTTTTGCAAAACGAAAGAGAAAAAAAAACAGAAAATCATCCTTGCATAAATGTTTATTTTTAAGAACAGTAAAAATAAGTAAAGGTATAAATAACAGTTAAACATTCATATAAAGATAGAGAAACTTTATTTTATTCAGCAGATTATTTTAGATCAAGGGTTTCTAATTAACAACAAATAGGCTCGTGGACAGTGGCATAGCAATTCAAACAGTATTGTATGTTATTGAAAAACAATAACAAAATATCTATATTGAAAACTACTGTTAGCATGACTGTGTAAATTCAATTTAAATTTTTATTTTAATTAACAGACCTTCATTTCACAAGTGGAATAAAAATTCATTGAAAACTACATCAGAATTTTAGAAAAAAGTTTGAGCTTTATGAATGGAAGCAATCTTTTCTTTAGAATATGAGATCATTTACACAAGTAGAAACATTTCAACTTAGTAAAATTAGAACGTATTTTTTTTTTTTTTACAGTTTATTTGAATGCATAGTATTTTGTAAAGTGTTTGAAAAGTCAAGTGAAGTAAATCCATATTTTTTTTCTTTGTTAATGTAAAAATTCACATTTTTAAAATGAACATTTTTATCCAAGATAAAAATGATAATTCCTCTCCTAGAATTATCTTTAAAATATTCATTTTAAACATGTGAATTTTTACATTGCTATCTAAGTGTAATATCGACAGAGTGAAAAATGTCCAAGCCGGGAATCGAACCCGGGCCCTTGGAATAACACTCCAAAGCTCCACCATTGAGCTACCAATAATCCATGCTCTTTGGAACGCTATTCCAAGGGCCCGGACATTTTTCACTCTGTCGGTATTACAGATAGCAATGTAAAAATTCACATGTTTATTATTCAATAATTTCAGAAGAATTTCACTACTGAAAATTAATTGGAAAAGTAATTAAAATTACTTATTCATTTTATTTTCCAATGCAGGTTTAGCAAGATTGTTGGAACACTGCATAAAGCTTTTATTTCCATATATCCTCATTATGATAGTCAAAATCCTGATACGACTCCATTGTATTTAAACCCAATCAGATCAAAATGACAAATTAGATGAAATGTTTCTAACAAACACTGAATGCAAGCCTCTTTACAAAACACATAGTACTCTGTACTATGTACTCTGTACTACATAGTACTCTGTATTGTTTGGAAAGTCAAGTGGAAAATCGCTCCAAATGTTTTGGATTCCCCCCCCACCCCAGACATAAATAATCGAACATTGAAAACAGAAAATAATCTTTAGGACAGCACATGTAACTTAAAAAAGTCCTTCCGGCCTGTACCGGGAGGAAAAGGTAGCTTTCCTATATCTTAGTTTTAAAATTTTAGCTAATGTTACACGAAAACAGCAAGTTAAAATGCAAAGAAAACGTTTACAAAGGATTCGTTAATACTGAATCTGAATAAGAAATTCGCCAAATTATTGAGCAATAGCCAAATTGGCTTCATTTATGAAGACTTATTTTGGTCGCCAAATTTGGCGATATTTCGCCAAATGTCGCCAAGTTTGGCGAGAATTTGGCGCTAACGGATATGAATATATAGTTTTATGCGTATGATTGGGAAATGATTACAACAATGAAAATTTTTGTAATGTGCTGTCTTGTTTCAAAATGTCAGCCACCCTAGAATTTCAAACTGCTCTATCTCAGCCATTTTTTAAGATAGAGGTAAACCAAAAAATGCTCTGGAATCCTCGTATCAAGGCCTAACACTTAATTAAAAAATAAATTTAAATTTTTAACTTTTTTGTATATTTATTTTAGTTTTAAATTTTTAAATGGCCGCCATATTGAAACAAAATGGCGGACCAAGCTGGCCAACGAACTCGGTCGAGACATTGGTGAGCTTAATACACACAATTAGTTTCATCAAAATTGATTTATAAATACGAGCGTTATCGTATGACATAGGTCAGATATATATATATATATATATATAAATCAACATTTGAAAGGAGGGTGGTTTTGGGGTCTGGGGGTCATGATCGGTGAAAATATATCGAAATTTTCCGGAACTGCTTTCCTCCGAACGGCTGCAATAGGTAGCTTTATACTTTTTTGTATTGAAAGCTACCTAACATAAAAACTTCATTTGCATGGGGAGGGAGCATGAGCCCTCGTTTTTCCTATGCTCCTGACTATATGAACCACAAGGTATATTTCTGCAGCCCACTGAGCTCTTTACAATAAGTAATTTAAAGTCCTTACACATTCAATAGTGTTCTTTTAATAATACATTTAAATGTATTTCTTAATTCATGCTAGCCCTATATTCATAGAAATTTTATTTATGCCATAGATCAGCCATCATCTGCGACTTGCGGACTGCTTATGGCCCGGCAACCCTTTATATGCAGCCTGAAACCCAATAATTAATTCCCATTTATAAAAATTTTAGATGCAAATAAAATGAATTCGCTACTGTTTTAGATTTTTTCTATGAAAAACGAAAATCTATGCTCTTATTTACAAGTAAATTCAAATTATGTTAAAATATATGCTGTTTATGTCATTTGCTTAGTCAGAAATTCTGTTTACAAACAATAATATTGTGCTGTTAGTTTGTTTTCAGATTTTTTTTGGACAAGTGCTTTTTTTGGGAGGAGGGGAGGGAGGTCAGAACACTTTTGGGATAAATACAATTTTAAAGTAACATATATATACATTAATATATATAAAAATATTATTATCTAAAACAAACAGCTACTGAAAAATCTACTTACACTAGAAGGATCAATCCCCAATTCAATGCCCAGTCTTCGCTGAGCAGCTCTCTTTACCCCAAGAGCTTTTATTTCTTCAAGCTCTGAAGCAATGTACAAGGGATGGCTGCAACATGTGTTAGTGTAATAGCCTACAAATGAAGATTTTTTAAAAATTATTTTACAAAATATCTGGAAGAACAGAATAGTTTTATTACCATACAAAAACATGCGAGTAAGTCAAAAAGTTAGTTGCCACTGACAAGAAAGAGCTTTCTTTTGATTAAACATACTTCAATGAAACTTTGTGAGCACATTGCATAGCTGCCAACCAAAAAAGAATGATGTTCAAAAACTGTCAAAATGTTTAAATTGTTAAAAGATAGGAAGATATTTATCAAATTATTTGGTACATAGAATTTTATCATTTAATAAGCAATGTTGATAGAATGTAAACAATTTTGTCAATAGTATCACTAACAAAGAAAATACTGAGAGTTGTGATTATTATAAAAAGGATAGCAACATACATTTTAATAAGAAAGTGGAATTTTATTTCTGAAAAAATGGGATGGAAATAAACTGGTAATGTAAAAATATTTTCTTGCTAATAAAATGAAGCATAATAGAGAAATCATGTGTTTAGTCTACTTCAGTATTCTCTAGAATGCTTCGTAGCAAATGAAAATGAAAGCTAGATCTGTGAAAAATGAGGGAAGAGAAAAATAAAATCTCAAAACGTACCTTGTGATGCAAATGGAATGTTTAATATGTGAGCAGAGAAATGATATTAATATTTAAAACAATTTTAAATTATTTATCTTGGAGAATGGAGATAAGAAAAACAGAAAAGCTAAATATTTTATTTTCTGGGCAGAAGAAAATGTAAAAACAGAAGTCCTCTGACAAAATAGAATGCTTGGCAAGAATGACATTGAGAAGAATTTTATCAAGCGTATGAAATTTGTGCATGCTGATGCAACTTATGCTGTAAATGATATTGCAACAAAATTGGAACTTCATCAGTAACTAGATTCTATAAACAGAAAGATATTACTCTAATGCAGCAGTTCCTAACCTTTTTTCGCTCATGTACCCCTTGCTTAGATTTTTAATTTATGCGTACCCCTTCTCACATAAACCTGCCCCAAATATGTTTGTTTTCGTTCATTAGTAATGTCCTTATGTTAGTTACCAATGTTAGATGCAGGTCTGTTCAGAATTCGAATTTTCAACCACTTATTCATTTTGAACCACAACACAAATCACTCAGAACACTAAATATTTTAAATTAAGCCCTCACAAAGAAGAGGCTACACTCATTAATACACGTTAAGACATTTATGCGAAAGCTGACCAGTTGAACACTAAAATGATGACCTGTTTTCAAATGAAATTGTAGAAATGAGAAGTCCCGATACGATTCATGTTTTATCTAGATATTTCTAGAATTAATAAGAATAAAAGAAAAGGAGGGACACATGCAAAATCACAAGATGTTACTAGGAGACTGAGGAGATAAGGATAACAAATGATCAACCAATTACTAAGTTTAAGTATTTTCCCTCATTTAATGCAAATAGCCTGTTTTACTTTTACACAAGTGTCTGTCTCTTTGTAAATGAAAAGTTCAAAGTTTTTTTTTTATTTTATTTTTTAGCATTACTAGGGGGCTTTGCCCCTATGAGCTACGCTCGCCAACCCCCGTTCTGACACCGCAAACTTTAAAAATATTATGACTTTTAAAACGATTATGGAAGATTGAATTATAATTGAATGACCAGGGGCAATCTGCTGTAATCAGGTTTCCAATAATTTTCCTTTGACTGACGGATTTTAAGGCTGAATCAACTGCTGTCGAAACAGCTAACAACTGTTTTTGTGATTGATTAAATAAGATCAATTAAACATTTGAAAATCAACTTGTGTAAATAATGTAGCTGCATCGGGGAATTAACGATTCTGTAGAAAATTGGGTACTTCTCCATTATCCCGTCGATTACTTTCTATAAAAGAAGAGAACTGTCACCAAAATATAGGATTTAACGCCGAAAGTGCATGACCGTGGGTCGCATTTAATTTACATCAGATGCATTACACGTGTTAGTTATGTGATCGAGTGATTTTTAATTCAATGTTTATCTGTATTTTTAATGATATTTTAACAATTTATTAGTTATTGCGTTAATTTAAATGTTATTATTAAACTTAAAAATATAGTTTTGAATTGAAGGGAAATATTATTATTCAAGCTGTTTTAAAATTAGCAATAATATGTAAAAGATTTTGTCGAAATAAATTAATCTCTTGTGTAAATATATTTTTAAATTGAAACTGTTTGGAAATATTGTTATTTGAGCATTTTAAATATGACGTAAGTTTCTACATTTAATGCTTTGGAAGCATAATAATTTAATTATGTCTCTTTTTTAATATTCATGTGAAAGTATATTTTTTATTGCATAATTTTCCCTATTTACTGCTTTTAACACGTGATCATTGGATTATTATTTTAAAGTTTTATTTCTGTTTTTAATAGTCACGTGTAAATATACATTTTTTTAATTGAAAGGGAATATTATTATGTGCACTATTTTACAAATTGGCAACAATTCAAATAATGGACTTTTTGAAATATGAAATAAATCTCCATCAATATAATGAAAACTAGAATAAAAAGTTGAATGTTTATCTCATTAAGCATACTGTACATGAAAATTACTTCTAATATAAAGTTATGTAACAACTCATAAATGAGTTTTAATATCATTGCTCATTAATATGTTCAATTTAACTATAATAAATGAAGCAAATTGCTTGCACCATCACCCCACTTAAAGCATCATAATCTTTGAATAGTTATGTAAAGATATTTCCATATGGGATTCCACCCACATTTAAAAACATTTTAATATATAATAGAAACATAAAACATATTAATTTAATATGCTTTAAATTTGCATAAGGCTTAAATTTATTTAGAAAATATATTATTTTGCAGTTTTAAGACAATAAATATAAATATAAAATTTGCTGGAAATTTAGATTCGAGAAATTTTATATACATCTAATTTAAAACTTTTGATTCTTCTAAAAAGTATGTTAGTTTAAAACAAAACAAGAGAGGGAAGAAATAATGTGGTTCCAATATCTGCAACCTGATTTGATGTGGTCTTGCAGTGTAACATTTTTCAATCACTACTGTCACTGACACAGAAAAGAAGGGGAGGGGATTTAAGGATTAAAACTCTTCCCAGATAATTAAAAAATTAATAAGATGTAACAAAAGAACAAGATAGCTCATCTTATAATAAATAATGATTTACATTATTTGTGATAATTTACATTATTATTGATTTACATTATTTGTGATTTATGCTCAAAATTAAAACAAAAAATAATATTTATTTCTACTAACCAATCAAACTTTTATCCTTTTTTACATACAATGCTCCCCTTTCTTGATATAGTTCAGGAGTTTTCATAATTGCGTAATTTCCTTACTTCAGCATTTCTGCTTAATGTTTACTGACTATTAAGATCCATAACAGATAAATATGCTCCACCAACATTGGCCCCTATAATTCTAATTACAGCAACCCGTCTTTTGGAGCCCTCATAATGCTTATACTCTTTCACATAATCAGTGAGATAGTTACCTTCTGAAATAGCCTTGGTGAAATAAAATTTGTTGGAAGGAGTTTGTGTGTAAAAATTCACTTTATGATTTAAAACATGAAATATAGTTGTGCAGTTTATTAATTAAAGTTACAATGCTTCTTTAAATGCACATTGCAAACATGCAGCAAGCAAAATACTTTTATTTATATAAACATCAATATTTGCACTTATTTCGAACTAAACAACCTGCAATACAACTTAAACTTATATACAATTTAAAATTGAATTAATGTTCAGAATTTTTTTTTAATATACTGAATTATTCTACAATATTTTGAATTAAATATATTTAAGGGTGTTCTTGAAATAATACTGCTGAACAGTGCAAATCTTCTTGACACATTAACAAAGTCATTTTTTATATGTGCATGCTATTTGCAAATAAAGAGCAAAACTGGGAAATATTGTTAGTGGGCGGTGGCAGCAGTTCCAGCAACCAGTGGTAGCAGTTTCATAAGTGACCACTTTTTTAGTTAAAAGTGCTAAACAATAAACTTTTGTTAAAATTTCTACTAGTAATAATCTAAAATCAAATACCCAAAATAAATATCAGCAAAAGAGGAATCATTGATGGAATGCAAGAAAATTTTACTCTGTCCTTGTAAGAAAGGTGGCTATAAAATAGCCACTGGCAGATAGTTCTTCAATAGCTACTCTTTTCTTTTAGTAGCCAAGTGGCCGACACTAATTTTTCTCTTTATTTGCAGACATTAATATTCAAGTGGTTTAAAATTGAATAGTAGTTTTCATTTTACTATAAATGTATTATATCTATAATAAATTATTCCCAATAGTTATGTTTTAAAATCTGCCTAAATTTCCAACTTTGGCACCATTTTCTAAAAGATACTCAGTCTTTAAAGAAAACAGAATTGCTATTCAACTTCTTAGTATGTAAATAAGAATACCTGTAATGTTTATGCATTTAAGCATGAAAATGACTGCATGAATGTGTCAGAAAGTATCAAGTTTGGATTTGAGAAAATCACAGCCAAAAAAAAAAAAAAATCCAGAATCTATTTGGCTAAATATCATAAGTATTCTGACAACTGAATATTCAATAAAAAGGCAAAATTTTTGCTACATCCTACTTACTACATGCTAGTTTTTACATGTACACTTCTGTATTTCTTATATCATTAAATACTACTATATTCAGAAAGTCAAACAACGGGGGGGTGGAGGGCTGAGAGAATTGACAGCATTAAATTTAATGCTAATCACGTCAAGGCTGTAACATATTCTAATTCTAGCTCACCTCTCACAGTTGGAATGTTCTGAAAAAGCAACCCTACCCAGTTTTTTTTATTGGTAGTAAGGCATTAACAGAAACGGTGCAGCATGGCAGAAGATTATTTTAGACCTTGAAGATTAATCTAACAACATAAAAAGAAATGCCTGGCTTAACAAATTGCTAAAATTTATCTTAAATCTCTAAATTTGTTGTATTCTTTTACTGATATTTTCTTTGTAAAATGCAAATTTTGCTTATTTCATGTGTTACTATTATTTCTTATGATAGTAGGCTTGGTCCAGCATTGTTAGGTTAGGTCACAGGTAAATTTTAGTTTGCTGCAGATTGACACAGAAAATTTTGCTACTGGGTAAGTAGGTAAATAGTAGGTATGTTTCCACAACATTCAGATAAAAAAATACTTATAACTCACATATAACACTCAGAATTAAAAAAACAGATGTCAAGAATTACAGTAATATGTATGAAAAATTAAAGTAATATTTTTTAAAAGAATAAAAAGATTTAACATTCGGATAATGTATGGAGGAAAATGACACGATGGAGTAATTTTTTCTGTCATATTGTCTTCCTAAATATAAAAAAAAAGATGGAAAACTTTCACCTATGAATTAAACAGAGCTTTTTAAGTTGTTGAGTTTGAATTCAGGCGACACATACTCCAGACAAAACAAAATACAGCAATTAAAATAAAGATTTATATCATACCAGGGAATGTAATTTTTGCATCAGATCTTCTTTGGAGTAATAGTTCTCCTTTAGTGTTGAACAAGAATACACTGAAAGCACGATGAAGTAAACCTGTCAAGGGATAAACAAATAATGTTTAATTAATAAATTCACATAGAAATGAGATAAAATATACACAGTGCAACTTAGCTTAACTACAAGCACAAGTTAGCATTATGATAATGAGATAATAAAAATTTTACTTTAGATGAATTGAAAGCTGCTGAAAGAGCATGCTCTAAAGAAGTAAATTCGGATACAGTTATTTTAATATAATATATTTATAAAGCAGTATAGTGAGTTTTTTGTTGATATTTACGATTATTTTGTGGGGGGGGAAATTTAGTTTGAGAACTTATTTTTATGTATACAAAATAAAAATGTTAGGTTCAATTTTAAATAATTAAGCTTGGAAGCAATTTTCTAAAGCTTCTTTTATTTATTAAATAATTAAAATATCTTTAAAAATGTCATAAATTATGTTCAGCTTAATTTTTAAAATTATGTGAAAAAGTATTAAAATCTAAGAGAATTTTAATAATTGTCTCACAGGTCCTGGTGCGAATTATTTGATACCAGGCAGCACTCCAAAAATTCATTCGCGGAGAACTTACTTTGCGAATGATTACCTTCATGGTTTTATATTTCTATCATTCACGATGAACGAATCTCTTGTGTTTGTTTATTTGATGGAATGATATATTGGACTGTCAATACAATTTCAACTGAAGTTATCTCAGAATATAAACATATTTGAAAGGAACTCATTCTCTCAAACATCAAATTTTTTTTTTTTTTTAACAATCTTTCCAAAAATCGAACTTTTATGCAGTTTTATTCGAAAAAATTATTTTGAGTAAAAATGGTCGCCCAGCATATGAAAAAGCAATGCGAGCATCCTGGAAATGTTGATGACAGTCACATGACTTAGGTTTTTATTATATAGATTATATCAAGTAGTCAATATATACATTTTTTCATTTTAAAAGAGTTACAAAATAGAAGTATTGTAAGAAAAAGTCGCAATAAATGGAAAATAACTCTAATCAAGCAGAATATCTCTGATCCTTTTACATCTGTGAGATAAATCAATTTGAATGTGTTTAAATCTTACAATCTAATCAATTGTTACTTTTTTGTTTAACGGCTCAAGACAATCCAGTATGAACTATGTTACATTATTAGACTATGAAAAACAGCATTAAATTACAAACAGTCATTGTGTAAAGAAAGCCAGAAAATAACTATCAACACACAAGAAAAATTAAAATATACATAAAAATAAAACGTGCCATAAAAAAAAGTAGAGTCAGTTTCGGAAAGGAACTAATAATCTGAAAAATGTGAAATTGCAAGCTGCGAGTTTCAAATATTTTTTAACTAGAAATTATTAAATTTGTAATTAACTTTTTCAAAATACAAAAGCAAATTGTAGAGCTGAAGTTCAGGTCCCTGATGGATCGATTTTCCAGTTAAAACTGAAGTAAATATTTTTGGTACTTCCAGGACCGTGCGAAGAAAAAACTGCGCCCGGGGCAAAGTTTCAATTTGGCGCCCCCCCCCTCCTTTTTGTGACAGGTAACACAAAACTGATAAAGAACAAAAACAGAAATAAATTCTATTGAATAAACATCTCGAGTTTATTTTGGAACTTTAAAAAGGTTTAATTTTAATTCAGAAATTGCAAACAACTAAATAGCATAAGAGAAGATTGCACTTATTTATTGGAGAGTAAATGATATTTTGCGACAGAAATAAAAAGAGTGATGAAGAGAAAAAAAGAAATTCCCCAGAAAATGATCGATGAGCAAAAAATGAAACAATAAATAAATTAAACTGTGGTTGGTAGTATAAATTTGGCGCCCTGGGTACTTCTTTAGGTAAAGAAGGTTCTTCTTTTTTTTTACCTCTCCTGAGATAAATTATCAAACGTTGAAAATAGAAAATAACAGCTCATGTGATTTTCCAAAAATTGTCTCCATTTGAACAGTTAAGGCAAGCCCCGTGAATCCCTCCCTTTGCTATGCCCTGGACTTACAAAATCCTTTTTATTCGTAAAAGCAACAAATTTACACATATTCAGATACAAAAAAAAAAAAAAATCGATGATTATTTTTTTTTAATAAAGCGGACGATTTGATTGAAGATTTTATGCATTTAATGGTTAAAAAGTGCTATCCCCCCCCCCCGGAATTCTACAATGTCCCCTCCAGAGCCACAGAAATCCCTCCCGGAGAAAAGTGTCTGAATTCAACACTGGCTTTGGCGTTTTAAGTCATTTTTTGAGATGAGACAATCGGGGAAAAGTCGTTCTGAAAGAGCAATCGATCAAAATTGAAGGAGAAACACATAAGAAAATAAATCTGCTATTCGATTCCGAGGCTTTTAAATAATATTAACCGTAAATTTCGCGCTTTTACGTATAAAAATTATTTCGTGGACGTCTTAAACATTCGCCTTGCTAAGCGGAGAACTATCGAGAACATCCTTAATACGACACATGTACTATATATAAAGAAAAAGAAACAGCTGCTAATATGCACTTACACATATATTTTTAAGACGTTTGCGTTCTACAAAGAGCATTGCTGCAAAAAAAAATTAATAATAATAAAAAAATAAAAAATGCCGATTCGGCGAAAACACGGTTATGATCCACCTGAAAAGTTCATACCCCAACAACGTGCTAATTTTAGAAAAATAATGAGAATAAAAAACATCCGAAAACGTGTAGACGTCAACCCTTTGCCAAATTCCTTGAAGCGATAGAAAGAAATTATTCATCTGCTCTTTTTCCATTTGACATAGCTTTAAAAACATCAAGAATAAACGTTTACCCTTTCAATAAACTACGACGCCGAACGTTTAAAAACAAAGATCTTTTTCTATACGTTATTTTATTTAAAACAGCACAGAACTTAGCTTTGTTCATTCATATGTCCATCTTACGTGAAATAATCTTGGATAAGGATGAAATTTCAATAAATATTCAGGATGAAAAATAAATATTTCCTATTACTATTGAACCAACATCATAATTGAAATGGTTCTTTTACGAGACTATTTAAAATTGCAAATATGTATTTCAAATTAAAAATAGGTAAGGTGAAGCAGATTTTATTAGGAAAATGCGATTGCCCTAGCAGGGGTCGATCCAGGAAAAATTTGGGGCCTGTTTAGGGCCCCTTCACAAAAATCTATTTAATAAAATGGGTGTCCCTTCACAAAAATCAATTTGATAAAATGGGTCTAACCTTTACTTTTCACAAAATGGGCCCCAAGAAAAAAAACCTGCATCGACCCCTGCCTAGGCAAGAATCTTTCAAGGAGGTCTTACTATGGGACATGACCGGAAAATTGATCATGTAAGAATCTTAGATCTTGTAAGGTTTTGAAAGTTAAATGTTAAATGGTTTGCTAATTTTTGTTGTACTACCACAAGATAATTGACATTGGTTGATAGCATAGATTTCATTTTTTATTTATTTATTTTACTTTTTGAGACATGGTAGCCTTTATTTTTTCGAAAAGAAAGAAAAACATGGTTACCATAAATTATAGGACGTTCTGAGTATGGCAGATAAATCAGTTTAAATTAATGAATGAAACGAAACTGAATGAAATTTCTCATTAAAGTTTAGTTTAATCTAAAGCCTTTTTTTAAGCACAGTAACCTACGAGCAATAAATCAATTTTTTTAATAACTTTTTTTTTTTTCAATTTAAGATGTCACTTATTTTTTTAATACCTTCCTTTTTTACTATTATTTTAAAAGGGTGTTTTTCGCATCATATTTCAAAGGATGGTAAGGAACCCTGATCATGAAAAAAATGGCAAACACACCGATTATGGAAACGGGACGATGAAAAACGCCTGAAAAAAAATTACAAAGAGGTTGTGAATTGAAAACATTAAAAGTCTGCCTCATCTACAGCTTTTATTAACGCACCAGTGAGGTCAAAATATATATTTTAAAATTAAAATGTATTTGTAAATCTCAGCCATTTTAAATTAAAATCTACCAATAAGTTTTTGTCCTGCTTTTGACACATAAATCATGATTGTTTCTAATTCACATATTAAAATTCCATACTTGATAAAATAATAATTTGACAATGCTCTGCAATTCAGTTACAAAATTTCCCACGTGATGAGGTTGAGACGCTAACATTCATTTTACAATGCAGTACAGATCAGAGTCACGCATGGTAACTACCTACCTACAACATGAAGCGCATATTAAAGACGAAACAAAAAGATACAAAAACCAAAACACATCATTCAGAGATTCAGACAGTACATTGCGCAATCCCAAAGAAAACCTGCCAAACCAGAGGAAGCGTGGTTGGGGAAAAGCAGAATACAACATACACAAAACAGAAGGTATGATATTCGTTTGACCTTGCTCAAAAGGATCTATCTTGCCATGACGAAAACAATTTTCGGCAGTGGCGCAAAACTAGATGAAGATGAGGTGTGTGTAAAGAAAGTTACCGCTCCTTTTTTCTCCTATTTTTTTCGGGGGGGGGGGGGGGGAGGAAGATAACAAGGCATGAAAAAATTAAAATACATTTGTTCTGTTTTTAGAGTTGTTCTCAATAAAAATTAGAGTCCCGACTAGATCCAGGGCCGTAGCTAGGGGGGCTCAGCACCCCCTGAAAAATTTTGAGCCCCCCCCCGCCCCCCTGGGACAGTTGCCAAGGCCACCAAATGAAATTCTGTTTCAAAAATCCAAATGAAACTCTGTTCAAAAATTGAACTTAGTTTTGGGAGCTTTTTACAGTTTTTCATAAATACTAACTTGTAGCATTTGTTTAAAAACTGCAAATAAGTGCTTCAATAGGTGTGCATCCTATCTGCACATACTCAGAATTAGCAACCTTTCGCTGATGCACACATTAACTTTTGCATCAGTTATATATTGAAATTTTTCATTTTGCAGCGTTTCCCATTATTAGCATAAAACAAAGTTATTCTAATGAGTTGTAGCCAATTTAAGTACAAGTGATTTTAGCTTTTGACTAAACACAAAAATAATTTTAAAATGCAAAATACACCCTTGATTTTTCTAATTTTTTTTTTTTATCATATAAAAACATAACTTTAGAATCCTTAAGGGCAGGGAATATTCAGAAAAAAATTAAAGGTTGCAACTCTTTTGAAACAGGTGAAATGTCAGCTTTTTATTTACTTATTGACATCATCACTTATTATTTCAGTAGTATAATTATACACTGAAAATTTTCATTCTGCAGCCAGTGATGTAGTAGTAAAAAAAAAAAAAAAAACAGAGGGCATACACTTTAGGCAGAGGGTATACCCTAAAATGTATATGCTATAATTTTTTTGAGAAGAGGGTATACCGTATTCCTTAAAATAATCCAGAAGGTATACGGCGTATCCACTGTATATCGTCCCTTACATCCCTGTCTGCAGCCTTTACTTTTCTTAGCATCAAATAAAGTTATTATAAACAATTTAATAAGAAACATAGTGCCTACAATATGAATATGCACTAATTTACCTTTTTATATAATACTTTGATCATATATATCTGTGTTTGTGCGTACATGTGTCAGAGAGAGAGAGATAAATAGTATGAGCCCCCCTCCCTCCCCCCCCTACGATTTCTTGAGCACCCCCCTATTGTTTACTTCTAGCTACAGCCCTGACTAGATCATGTCCGCTATTACCAGACCAGCGGTTCGTATTCCGATCGATTGCGAGTTGGGTTTTGACTCTTGCGTGTCGGGTTCGGATTGGCGCAATTTTTCAAAAGAACGTCCAATTTTTTTTTTCCAAATGAAAAATCTATGTATAATAAAACGTCCGTAACGGACACTCCCGAAATTATTAATTATTTCTGTATTTAGTGGACACTTTTTCAATTCCCAACAGATATATTTGTACGCTTTTACCTCTGAATAGTGGAGTGGACACCTTTCAAGCTACACACACGTAATATGTGTATGTGTGCACAGACTATCACAAATACGATACATGTGTTTTTGTGTGTATCAAAAATGAAATGTAGGTAATATGTTTCGTATTCCGAGAGAAGAAAAAGGGGTTCTTAACTGTACCGTAAAGAAAGAATAATCTATGATCGCATTTCTTATATACATTTTATTTCTCATGCCGTAAATTGAATATATACTAATTCATATTCAAATATGTATTTATTTTCATTTGAAACATACTTCTACTCAAACTTTTTGCGAAAATCTCAACAACCCGGCTTGCGAAAATCTAAATCTGAGCCGCAAGAATTACTCATGAGTTAATCCAACCCGCAAAAAGAAAATTAGTCATCCCCGACCCGAAAAAAGAAAATTAACGACACCCGACCCGATCTGGACTTTATTCAACAATACCGAGGTGTCCGCTATTCAGAAGTATTATACTATATTCGAATATAAAAGAATGTAGATATGTCTATTTTTCTATATAAAAAATAAAATTGGTAGTTGGTGGGAAGAAATAGCTTTCTGATCATCTTCTATTTTTTTACGAACTTTATTTGGGAATTTATTGCAATTTCATTAAAGATGCACATTCCAACAGTATTAGAGATGTAACTGTAGATTACTTCTTTTCATAACTGGATTAAAACATGGATTAATTTAGTTTCATTTCGGGTTCCGGTAGGGTTGCGGGTTGTACCTGACCCCGGACCCAAAGCTGCAGACAAGGGGGTAGAGTAGAGCCAGTACAAAATATCACGGGGCCAAGCTCTTTTAAAAGGCCCGTCGCGGGTCATGTTTAAAATAACAAAACAGTAGACTCGAGCACTTTTTTTTTTTTTTAACATCAAAATTTCAATTTAAAACAACTAACTAACAAACAATAAAAAAATATATATATTGAAAGTTAGAACGATTCGTATAAGTTCTGCAAGTTAATGTTGTTATACAGAACACTGGCATTCCAATTTAAAAGCAACCCGATACCCGATCTAAACTCGACAAATTTATTTCCGTTAACCTGAAACCTGAATCAATCCCGACAAAATTATTTTCATCAACGTATTCCAACACATTTTTAACTAAAAAACCGATCCAACTGATCCTTTCCGATCGCGAAATCCTATACTAACCTATGAGAAATTTAGTTAAGCGATTACTCAGTCATTACCTAATATAATTGTCAGAATACGGTTTTTAGCATCAGAGAATAGACATCTGATGCCGATGTAGTTTTTAACAATCGGTTTTAAAAATTTTACTCAAGTAGAAATTTTAAAGTTTACAAGGGTTTTATAAATACTTAAAACTTAAGATTTTTTTTAAAAAAAAAACGTACTACATCGTCATTGGATGTCTACTTTCTGAGGGGAAAACTGCATTTTAAATAATTATATTATGTAATAAGTAATTACCTTATTAAATTTTCCCATAGATTAACATGGGATTTCGCGATCGGGGCGGATCAGTCAAGCGACCAAACCAGAGCCGAAACGAAAAAAAAAACGAATCCACATTTTAATACAATCAGTGTTGAATTCAGAGGTGGCCTGGAAAAGGGGGGGGGGGGAGCATCGAAATGTCCCCCCGGAAGATTTCATATTTTATGCTTTTAATGGTTAAAAATTACAATCCCCCCCCCCCCCCCGGAGAAAAGTGTCTCAATTCAACACTGAATACAGTTACGGAGGAGTGATCTACTATTATATCTCTACTATTAACCTTTTAACAAAAAAAAAAAAGTCAATTCCTATTTAGGTAAAAAAGATTTTTTTTTTCCAGCTATCTACACGCTTCGCCACTGACTGTATTTATTCCTAAATTTATATCCTTCTAAACATCTTATATAAGAGAAAAAAATTCCTCCCATATAAAACTAAAATCAATTAATTAAATTTAATTAATGAATTAATATTTGAAAAAACTGTATTAACATCAAGTGTCATCCACGGCAAGTTTAAAAAAATGTATCTGAACTTGATTGGATGAATAAAAAGGATTTTATTAACGATTGAAAATTTGAACAAGGTATATAAATATATACAGGGAGAGTGTGAACTAATAGTAAGAATTGAAAAAGCATCTACTCATTTATATTAAAATAGAGTCAAACTCAGTTATAGCGAGTTGCAATCTAACGAGAACTCTGTTTTAACGAGGAATTAGCAAATGGTTGAACCAATATGGAAATACATTGCAAGAAACTTCGTTATTACGAATGAACTTCGGATATAGCGAGCAAAAAATCTGCAAAGTTGAAAGAATATTATTAAAGAATAACTCTTTTAAAAAGAAACATTAAGAGTATATACAATATTGCCGAAAATGATGATGAGGAGGAGGATGACTCTGATACAGATGAATGTGAAACAACAGCCTCTCACTCAACATATGCAGACGATTTGGATTTCTACGCGAAATTTCAAAGCTTTTTAAAAGTAAAAGAGGCAAGCGATGTGTTTCGAGAGTGATTGAATTTAATTGGACGAGTACAGGGATACCTACCTCGGTCTTCGTCGATAATCCGTCTGAAAACAATCGGCGAAATCCGAAACAGACGAAAACCGAATCAATTATATCCATATGAATCTATGTAAATCCAATTAATTCGTTCTAAACACTCCAAAATACGTATCAAAAACACATTTTATAGAGAATAAGTATAGCTTTTAATACTAAAAACAATAAGAAATTAATATAGTGTTCTTAGCGTATGGTATCAAGGCACTGTATCTGGGGTCCCTTCCCTTTTTGGTTTTTTCGTAGTAAGTCCTACTACAAAAAAACCAAAAAGGAAAGTGACCCCAGACTAGCTTCAGAGTCTCAGGACCTATGTCGCTCAAAAAAGCTGTCCAAAGTGGTCTGTTTCTGTCGCCTCTTTAAGATTTGCTTAATAAGGGGCAATAAATTATTATTAAACAAATTGCTTACAAGAAACTTTCTTTGGTTCAATGATGGAGCACTCGCAATCAATAGAAAGAGCACAAAAATACACAGGAAAGAAACGAAATCCGAGGCAACCGACAAAAACCGAAACAAATTTTTCACGGAAAAGATAGACGAAAACCGAAGTCAACGAAATCCGAGGTATTGCTGTATGTGGTGAAAGGGATAAGGAAAAAAGTACAGAGTATAAGAAACTTTTTCTTAGAACCTGCAATTTATAATAAATAAGAGTGACTTATTTTCCTTTTTTTCACTGCATTTTGCTTTATTCATTTACCTAAATGATTAACGAAGATAAAGTTAATCACGGATTTATAATTAATAATTTACTTTTATACATTTAATTTAAGGAATAAAGTTACCTCTACAAGTATGTTAATTCAGCACTTATTGCTGATTTATTTAAACTTTCACGTATTCTCCTTTCCCGATTAGAATAAATGAACAGCGGCATGAACTCTTTTATTGCGATAACTTTACTATAATGAGCACTATAAAGGCACTGGTCTCTCCATCCTCGTTATAACAGAGTTCGCCTTACATATATATATATATTTTTTTTCCATTTGTAATTATTCTAGTACTCTTATTAGAAATCGAGTGCATCCGAACCTGATCAGCAAGAACTAAAACCCAACCAGGAAGAATTAGTAAACCCTACCTGATACAATAAAACAAGTGAGTAAGTGTGATCGAAGATCGCTCAATGGGTTTCGTTTAATATTCCTTTCAAAACACTTTATCCTTTCTTTAATAAATTCAAACAAATTTTATTTAGCAACAACAACAAAAAAAAGTCATGTTTTTTATAAAGTAAAAATTTACCGGTCTATTTTTTTCCTTTTTTTCGAATATCTAAACCAACCGGATAGAGGTCCAAGCCCGCTATTATATTCTGCCATAATAATATCCGTCTTACGCACTCAATGCGATATTTAAAAAAATAATTTCAAAATTAAACAAATTGTACACCTTCAAAATGTTAAAATATGCGAATATTTACATAATCGGATTTTTATCACAATTCAATATGTTTCTCAAACTCATATATTTACTATTCTCTATTATTTATATTGATACTCGCTTTGTATTATTCTCAAACATTTGAAAAATTAGTTAAACTTCCTATATGACGTCAGATTTTCTTTTTAATTATCTAATGACGTGATATTAATCTGCTTTGTCCACTTTCACATACTCCTTGTATTATTGAGAAATCTTAGACATTTTCCGTTTCATTACGACTATGACGTCAATCAATTTTATTTCATATTTATCTTTTTAGGTAGATTTCGTAAGAAATACTACCTATTACATTCTCACCTAAGTTGGAAATTTTGAAAAATTTTTGCAGATCTACGCCGATCATGACTCCCAGAACCCAAAACCACCCCCAGTTCAAAAGTTTATCTATCTATCTATCTATCTATCTATCTATCTATCTATGTCACTTTTTTCTGACCACGATAACTGGAAAAATTCTGCATAAATCTCTTCCAAACTGATACATAAAATCAAGGGACATAAAATCTCGGTCAAGTTCGTTAATGGGCAAAATCGAACCAAGGGGGGGGGAAATGGGGGGGCTTTTTGTGAAAACAGAAAAATCCTCATAATTTCTTTATTATTATACGTATCGAATCCGTTTAAAGTTATTATTACTTCTAGGAAAATGGCCGAAAATGTATGTATGACAGATTTTTGATATAATTAAAAATGGCCCCAAGGGGGGGAAAAAGGGGGGTTTTAGAAGAAAAAAAAAACATAGCTTCGTCAATTCAGAAGATATCAAATCCGCGTAAATTTATTATTAATCCTCTTAGTATTATCTAAAACTTTTATATTGACAAGTTTTTTATAGGACCAACCGTTATAGTAAAAAAAAATTAAAAACAAAACAAATACCTGCCGGCTCCGCCTGCAAACAAGTTATTTTTCGAAGTAGGCTGTTCCAACTCCCGCATCTTTTCGAAACTGATACATAAAATCAAGGGTCATAAAATCTCGGTCAAGTTCGTTAATGGGCAAAATCGAACCAGGGGGGGGGGGGAAATGGGGGGGCTTTTTGTGAAAACAGAAAAATCCTCATAATTTCTTTATTATTATACGTATCGAATCCGTTTAAAGTTATTATTACTTCTAGGAAAAGGGCCCAAAATGTATGTATGACAGATTTTTGATATAATTAAAAATTGCCTTAAGGGGGGGGAGGGAAGGGGGGGTTTAGAAGAAAAAAATTCATAACTTCGTCAATTCCCAATATTTCAAATCTGCTTAAATATATTATAAATCCTCTTAATATTATCTAAAACTTTTATATTGACATGTTTTTTATAGGACCAACTCTTATAGCAAAAAAAAAAAAAAAATCCTTGTTGGCTCCGCCTGCAAAAAAGTTTCGTTTCGAAGTAGGCGGTTCCAACTGCAGCATCATCGCAAAAAGGTCATTTCTTCCGCAATTCCCGACAAACAGGCACCCCACGTTCTGCATTTTCGAAATCTACCTGTGCCTGTAGGCCGAGCCGTCAGGGATTTTTTTCAATTGGTGAAACTTTTTATTTCATTTTCATTTTTCACGTGAAAATCGTCTGATAGAAAATTAATTATATTGTAGAAAGAATTTCATTGTGGATTTTAAATCTTTGGCATCAGCTATAACGAAAAATGTTTCAATTTAATAGGAAAAGGCTGTTAGAATTTTGGTTTTTTTATTTCTATTTATTAAAATAATACGAATTTTTCAAATTTTAATATTTTGAGCTCTTCACAGCTGCTATTCAGATTTATACACTAAGTTTCAACTCTGTAATTTACATACTTCTTGAGAATGGCTCTGTGACGGACCAACACCGGCTCTATTAAGAAAGCCCGGGGACACTCAGAGTGACGTCACTAACCTCGGTCATTGATGACAAACCTCGTTTATTTTCCGTTCGTCATCATAACTTTCCGAGTTCGTTCCAAAACTTATCTCAGCCATAAGTTAGAGTGTACAGGGTATATAACCATGTATATACGTTCATGTAACCATTTCCTGTTATAAATATTATATTCATTTGAGGAAAGACTCTTTCATTTTAATCCTTTTAAAAGTTTTCATTATAGTGTCTTTTTAAAGATAAAAAATCTTTTTAACCCCCCCCCCCGTCCCCTCCTCCTTTTTATATCTTTTAATAAAAATAAAATATGAATAATTCACAAATATCAGTTTTTATTATTATTAACAACTAAATAAGTAAAATATAAATGTAGTTCTCTATTTTTTCTCTCTTTTAAGTTACATTTTATTTGCTTCATGTAACCATTTCATATGTTATATTCATTTTATTAAAGACACTTTCATTTTAATCCTTTTAAAAGATTTCATTATATTGTCTTTTTAAAAATATTTCATTTCCCCCACCCCTCTCTCCACTTCTTTTTATGTCTTATAATAGAAATAAAATACGTATAATTCATAAAATATATATTTCATAATTCATAAAATATATAGTAAAAATATTCATATTATATAAAATATAATATATAAACATAAAAAAAACTCTTTTTTTTTATCGTGTATTTTTTTATATATAAAATGTATAATTTCTAAGTATAAGAGTCTTATTTTATTTTTTAAATTTAATATTAAGAAGAATATTCAACTAATTCATTATTTTTTATTTTCTATTAAGTAATATTTTATATTCTTCATGTGTTATAAATATATTTTCACTTCGTGAAAGACACTTTTTTTCTTCTTTTGGTTAATGTGCAAATTAAAGTTCATATTTGAGTTCTAGCACATTTTCAAGAAAATTAATAATATTTCGATTGACTGGATTGCTTTCCATTAAAGTAAGTACTTATTTAGAGTATATACATGCATTTTTAAGAATATTAGCAATGTTAATCATTATCTATTAAAATATGTTTACTTTGTCGTTGCTACATAAATAGACTAAAATATTTATATATTTTTCATACATAGATTAGATTGTAAATGTGTTAACGTGAAAATGTTAACTTACTTAAATACTTCTCCTGTCACTAATTCATATGCAAAATTATATCAGTTAGTAAAAAGTGTAAGGTAAGAACTTAATATACTGCTTTATCTGTCATTTGATAATTACATATTTGATTTATTTTTCCATATATGCATTTCTTTTATAATCACCAATAAACAGAGATATTTTACTATTATTAGGAAATATTAAATATATAGTTGTCCTGTTTTGAGATAAAAAAAATTTGTGAAGGCTCTGTTCTGAAATTTAAAAAAGGGTCTTTTAAAAGACATTTTTAATGTATAATATTTATCATTATAACATATTTTTTATCAATTAAATACTACACATTTAATTATTACTACACATTTTAAATATGATATTTGATTTAAATAAAATTTTGTGAAAAGTAAAGGTTATTTTTGTGAAAAATAACATTTTGTAATTAAAGTTAAAATCCAGTTACTCAAATTCGAACCAAGATTAAAAAATACTTTTTAAATCCTTTTGCTGAAGTTTTCCTCTCTGGTGAACTTATTTGTTTGCAAATTACACATTTTAAAATGTCACAAAATAATTAATAAATAATAAATAGTAAGTTTTTATGGAATAAAAAGGAATTTTGTGAAGGATCCTGTTTTATTATAAAGAATTTTGTGAAGGGTTCATTTTATTAAATTGATTTTTGTGAAGGAGCCTGTTTTATTAAATAGGATGTTGTGAAGTAGCCCTAAATATTCACCAAATTTTTCTTGGTATATTACCCTTGATATATTTAATATTTTCTAATAATTATTAAACCACCTCTGGTGAGTTTTATTGTAGATTATATATATATGTATAAACTATGTAATGTGTACAAAATAAATCGAATATGTAATTATCGTATGATAGACAGTACATTATAGTACAGTTTTACTAACTGATATTATTGATAACATTTTGCATGTGAATTAGTGACATCATAAGAAACATTTAATTAAGTTAATATTTTCATGTTCAGAAATTTTCAATGTAATATCTGTATGTTAAAAAAAAATGAATATTTTAGCAATGGAAGATATTAAATATGAAAAAAATAAATAAAAGGGAAAAGGAAAAGCATGAGAATGAAACAATCATGAATTTATCAAAACGTATTCTTATAACTAAAGTTTGCATAAAAAACTTTTAATTAGTTTTTGATTATTTTTAACATTAAAATTATTACAAATTTTAAATGATAGCTCTAAAAAAATTGCTAGATTCGTAAGATAGAGAATAGATTATTTGCTATACACTTTAAAGATCATGGTCAGTAATGACAAATGAAATATTTAGTTACTTTGTACATCTTTTATTAAGTGTGACTAATTATATTTATTCTGAAATACACAATTTATATACTAATTCTTGAATAAATATTTACAAAATTACTTAAGTTAGTTAAAACTACATATAATTAATTTTTTATGTTACTTTTTAGTGGCATAAGAAAGGTGTTATGATATTAGTTACACTTCCAATCCAGATTAGACTTAATGTAAATAAAATTAGTAATAATAAATAAATTTAGTCTTTCTTCATCATAAGCGTACAAATACGAAGTATGTGAAATTATTTATGCACAATTTTCCATTGATATGTATGAAAAAAAAGGTAGGTGTTAACTAAAAAGTATTAAATTTACAAATGAAGCAAATTCATATTGAATATTGAATAATGCATAAAAATTGTTGCGTAAGATTATTTACTAATAAATAAATAGTGCAAACGTAATAAAATATTTTTCGCAACATGAGCTTCGGACAAAGCTGTGGAGTTAAGCCTACTCGCGCAGAAACGACAAATTAAACATATTTTAATACACAATGATCAACATTGTTAATATTAATAAAATTACACATATATACTGTAAATAAGTACTTACCTTAATTAAAAGCAATCCGATCTTGAACTGAACTACTTTAAATTAATATCAGAATTCAAAACACATTGATTTCCCAACACGTTGTCTCTGAAACGCACGGTACTATTCCTAAGAGCAAGTACGGAATGGGAGAATATTGCGACCTGCTTCATGACCGAGGTTGATGACGTCAGCAAACCAGTATTTCCTCTGAAACCTGGCTTTGTAATAGAGCCGGTGTTGGACGGACAGACAACGGAGCGGGGGTAATAGGGTTTCGTGAGATGAACGAAACCCTAATAAAAACTAGCGAACGTCATACGATGCATTAATCGAAACGAGTTCCTTTTGACACATTCACGAAGTTAATTTCCTTTGTAAATAATGTATAAAAATTGCAGATATTCTTATTCAGATATCAATGAAAACCATTTTCCTTTTTCCTATAAACCTACAGTATCTTTCAAAAATCTGTCAAAGTCAATTTAATTATTTAATTTTGGATGCAAGAGAAATTGTAACATATCTACTATGAGCGACTGTGAGACCGTCCGATACAATGATGAATGAAAGACGCAATTAACTCATAAGATACTGTTTCTGTACTAAACTTTTTGTACAGGACTGTTATAATTAAAATTCACCAATTAAAATGTCTTTACAAGGCTCCAAACAAAATATAATTTCACTGGTATCTATAGTTAAACTGCGAAAATTGAAAAAAACAGCGGTCTGTGAGACCGCTAACAGTAATTAAGGATTAAGCCGATTTTCGGCACACAAATTCCATTCACGGCAAAATGAAAAATGCTACTCTATTCATAGGCACTGGGATAGTAATGTCTGCAAACTTCATGCATTTATGCACAAAAATGAGTTCTCGAATGTGTCAAAGTTCCACGTTGTTCAGCGGAAAAAAATAAATTTGGGAACACACTTAACGCATTTTCGATCATACAGTAAATCAATTTCTGAAAATAACTCTAAAAATTCACAAAATATGTTAAAAGTAAATTAATATTAAATTGAAATAAAGTATAACTGAATATGCAACAGCACATCTGTAAATTAAAACCAATTTTTTTATATTATTTATCATGAGTTTTCTTTTCTTTTTAGGGTTTCGTTTCATCTCACGAAACCCTATTCGTCCCGCTACATTGTCTGTCAGTCACAGAGACGGTTCTCAGAAACTATATAACTTACAGATTTGAAATTTTGTGTACTTATAGCTGAATACCTACTATGAAGCTGAAAATCTTAAAATTAAAAAAAAAAAAATCGTATTAATTTAATAGAGAGATAAAAAACCAAAAATCTGACAACCTTTTCCTATTAAATTTAAACATTTTTCATTATAGCAGTTGCCAACAATTAAAAATCCACAATAAAATTCTTTCTACAATAATTAATTTTCTATTGAAAGTTTTCCACGAGAAAAATGAAATAAAAAGTTTCACCAATTGAAAAAAGATTAATATCACGTCATATTGGTAATTAAACGGAAATTTTCAAACATTTCTCAATAATACAAGGAGTATGTATAAGTACAGAAAGCAGGTTAATATGATGTCATTAGAGAATTAAAAATAAAATTAATCTGACGTCATATTGGTAGTTTAAAGGACTTTTTCAAATGTTTGAGAATAATATAAAGAGAGTATCAATATGTGTAATAGAGAAAGCAAGTAGATATGACGTCAGCAAAAGATTATAACGTCATATGAGTTTGAGGAACGTATTGAATCAGGATAAAAACCAGATTACAGAAATATTGGCATATTTTAACATTTTGAAGGTCTCTGTACAACATGTTTAATTTTGAAATTGATTTTTTTTTTTTTTTTTTTTTTTTTTTTAAATATCGCATTTAGTCCACATGACAGATATTATGACAGTATAATAGCGGGCTTCATCCGCTATCGGACCGGTTCAGATTTTCGGGGGGAAAAAATGAGAAAAACAGACCGGTAAATTTTTACTTTATAAAAGACTTTCTTTTGGGGGGGGGGGGATGAAATTTATTTGGATTTATTAAAGAAAGGATAAAGTGTTTTGAAATGAATATTAAACGAATCCCTTTGTGCGATCTTCGATCACACTTACCCACTTGTTTTTAACACTTTTTTATTTAACTTAACTTGGTTTTTTCTTTTTTGTATGTAAAGATGGAATTTTGCAATTGATTTTTCATTCACTTCCTGATATGCTAGAATAATAAAAAATTATGTTCACATGTGCGTTTCCGATGACAATACAACATTTTAATATTCTTAGTTTATTTAACCGTTAGTGGCAAGAGATAACTCGTCAAATATTCTTTATGGTTACAACTGCATAAGAGTTTAAAAAGAAATAGAGTTAACGATGCGGATGCGCCCAACCACGCTTGCCAAACTAGACCAACTGGCTGTAAAAATGCATTAATGAAATATTTTAAACACTTAATAATAGAAAATATAAATGAAAAATAAAGAGTGCAATATATTTTTTAAAGTACGCTTCAATAAATTAATTGTATAATATTAATTAAATTATGACTATGCATTGAGAAAAACAATTTAGAAATTCTGAATAGATAGTTCTTTTTTTCTATTGCCATATTTTATAAAGAAACAGAGGAAAATTTATACATTTTTAAATATATGTACAAGTTTGCCCTTCTACCAAGCGTAAATCATAGTAGTGAATTTTCCATGATCAGGGCCTATGCCAATTTAACGTATTGTAAGGAAATTCTTTAAAAACAGCACGAATAGCATTCATGAAATTAGGTGGTATTTTTAAGATAAACATTGAACATTTATAAGAATTTTTCTTTTTAAACTGTTTTTAATTTTATACTTATTTGCTTTCAATTTCATTACTTAATGAATATTAATTGTTTAATGAAACATTGCACATTATAGCTACTTATTTTTCAGTTATTACTTTAGTGTTTCCACAGATATTTAATCACAGATATTCAATCACAAGTAGCAAATACACTTTTTAAAAACAGTTTTGATAAATTTAAATATAAAAAAATGCATTTTTTTTTTTTTTTTTTTTTTTTATGAAACATTACTGAAATGGATTTTTTTGGCACAGAAATCAGAATAAAAACAGCAATGTTGAGAACTTTTTTTTATTATTATTCCTTTATATTAACTTGTAACAGCATTCTTTTATGATCTGTAAATAAATTTTAAATTATTCAATATTTATTATTGTTTAATTGTAGTATTTTTATAAAATTCTTCTTATTTCATTTTTATAGATTAGCTGAAATTTTTGTATTATTACAGAGTTATCAAATTGTTCTTCTTTTCACAATTTTTTTAACAGTAAAATTTTAGTAATTAGTAAAACATATGCTTAGATATTTATTCATGGTTACACTACACATATGTAATTTTTCATATTTATATTACTGTAGGTTTATATACATTTTTAAGAACTTCAGTACACTTTTAGATGATAAAATCCAGCTGTCCCAAATTCAAATCCTATGTATTCCTTTTCACACCATCTCATAAATGGAATATTATGAAAAGGAATATAATTTTAAAATAAATTATGATTCATTAAAAAATATAAGTAATACATAAAATATATATTTTTTTTATAAGTGAAAAACATTTTTTCAAATATCGATACAAAAAATAAATCTATATTAATAAAAGAAAGTTTCGCTCTGTGTGTGTGTCCGTGGGTGATGGCTAGCAAAATCTAGCCCACCTAGAAGTCTGGAAATTTAGGTGTGGATAGTCCAAGGTCTGGCCATGTGCACCTGAGCCTCAGAATTTGAATATTTTGATAATTAGCCTAGATATTAATTAGATTCTCATTAACCATCGTTTCTAAAATGTCATCTTTTAAATCAAAATGGTGAAAGAAACGAACTGGCGCGTTGGATTTGTGAGCGGAAATGAACAAATTCGAAATTATTTTACTAATTAGCAGAATTTTAAGAAAATTAATGAGATATCAATTTGAAAATTTCTGAGCATATGTAAAAAAATATTCTGTATCTGACTATGTGATTTTTGAAAAATTCGGTTGGTATTTTTTTTTAATTTATGCAAAAAACTGCAAAAAATCTGCTGGCACCAGTGAAAACGATCCAAGAAAGTTTCAGACAGGGATCTGCTTTCATTAAAAACTGAACTACAAAGAGATCTGTTTCTCGGGCCAATCCCTCCATTTAGTTTGCGAAATTGAAAGGAAATAATTGCCAATTTTTACTAATGAACAAAAATTTAGGTAACTAATTAAGATACAGATTTGAAATTGAGGTCGGGAAGGGGTGTCATCTGCCGGCTATTTTAGCATAGCGTCTTCATTATGTTCTAATTATCAGAAAAATGTAATTCTTTTTTTAATGATCGCGTTAATGTAGGTGACGGTGGTTCTCTTGAACAAATTATTTATTATATTTGCAGGTATGGGGAGGGAGGGGGTTAACGCCTTTCTCTGAGACTGTAATTATCTAGGGCCCGGCAACGCCAGGCGGGTTATCTAGTATAATAAAGTATTTGAGTCAATATGCAAATGCAACTATTATTCATCCACAATAAGTTGGCCAATGAGTAATGGAAATTTATATGAATTTATTCATCAATTAAAGTGACAATCACAAGTAGCAACTAGCAGAATCCAGTTTTTCATTAAATTGTGCATCTTCTTCACCTTTATTTCCCTATAGCATTGCGAGATCTTTCAAGGTCATTAGATAATTTATCATGGATGGAATCCAACTACGAATATTATTAATTTTTTGATCATTTAAAGATAGTTTGAATAAGTTAATACACTGCTGTCCAAAAATTAAGGGACAGTGACCGGACGCTTTCTCTTTTTACACGGTTTGTCAAATATCTACTGAAATTCTTGACAAATTGTTCTTGAAATTCGAGGATGTAAAGCGCATGTTTGACTTCAAGAACAGTATACTGTAATTAAAAAATTAATATATTGAATATTTGATGAGATATGGGCATTTGTATGAAATAATTTATAACTGTGCATGCGTGAACTGTAATGAAGATTTTTTTTTTAATTTTATGATTTGGTAGTCAATTCTATAGAGTAACTCATACAAAAAAGAACATTCAAATATCATGAAAACTCAGAAAGATACCAGCAATACAGTGAGCTAACTGACAAATTCGGGGGAAATCCCATATAATCCAATGGGATTTCCTTCTGAATTTGTCAATTATCTCACTGTATTGCTGGTATCTTTCTGAGTTCTCACGATATTTTACTGGTCTTTTTATATGCATTGCTGTATAGAATTGACTACCAAATCATGAAAAAGAAATATTCGTTATAGTTAGCGCATGCATAGTTATAAATTATTTCATACAAATGTCCATATCTCATCATATATTCAATATATTAGTTTTTTTAATTGCAATATACTGTTTCTACTGTTCTTGAAATCAAACATGTGCTTTACATTCTCGAATTTAAAGAACAATTTGTCAAGAATTTCAGTATTGACAAACCATGTAAAAAGCGAAAGTGTCCAGTCACTGCCCCTTAATTTTTTGACAGCCAGCATTGTACAATAAATATAAAAGCAAAGTTTTAATAAATAAAATAAATAAAAAAGCATAGTTTTTTAAAAAACACTCTTTTATAACAGGGTTTGTACAGAATTCAGAAGAAAAAAATCCAAGGAGTATCTAAGGAGTCCAAAAATTTTAAAGAACTTAGCATATATATAATTTTTTTTTTTTTTTAGTATTACTGTACTTTGCACTGTAACATGCACAATTTTTAATTAAGAAAATTAACAGAAAAGACTTTCAAACAGATATTATACTATTAAAATCTAATGGGTCAGTGTTACAACTGCACAGTATTCACAATGTATTGCTTTCTTTTTAGAATGGTAAGAAAATCACCTGTAATCACTTTAATTTTTCTTTTGTAAACATAAAATTTTATTTTTATTTTATTTTACTTCATGCCCTACCTAAGAAAGATCATTATATACAGGCAATATTAAACCTCATGTCTCTATTTTCTAATCTTGTATACTTCTATTAAGAGCATGAAGTCACTTAATTTTGCTTCACGATAATTCTAAGGAGTATTTTGTATATCTAAGGAGTTCTAAGCACTGCTTAGAAACTTTTTCATTTCTAAGGAGTTTCTAAGTAGTCTAAGGAGTCTGTATGAACCCTGTTATAAGCATTCAATGTTCATCTCGAAAATCACACCTAAATTGTTTGACTGCAATTCATGTTTTTCCCCAAAAATTTTTTGTTACAATACATTAATTTGGTGTGGGTACCAAACTCAACTGTGAAAAATTCATGCTTTTATTATGCTTGGTAGAAAGTACAAGCAAGTGAATTTATTAAAAAATAATTTTTGCTCCATTTCTTTTTTACGATAGGGCAACAGGAAAGAAAAAATGAAACATTATTTAAACTATTTTTTTAGAATTTCTAAAAATTGATTTCTCAATGCATAATCATAAATTAATATTATACAATTGATAAAAGTGTATTTTTTTTTAAATATGACATGAATCATTTTTCATTTATAATTTATTTTTCTAATTTTTAGCTTTTAAAAATGTTTCACTGTTGCATTTTCACAGCCATTTGGCGTATTTTGGCAAGCGTTTATTGGTGTATCATTAAATCCATTGTTGTTTCAACTCGTATACAATTGAAATTAAAGAGAATATTTGGCAATTTATCATGGGATAACAGAAAAATGCCTTAAAATTAATGTATTAATTTATAATTAAGTTCTAAAAATATTAAAAGGTTGTACTGTCATTAGAAACAAACTTGTGAATAGAATTTTTATAAATCCAGCATATCAGGAAGTAGGTGAAAAATTGATTACAAAATTTCATCTTCACATACAAAAACGAAGTTGAGTGTAAAAATAGACCAGTGGTTCTTAAACTATGGGTCGCAGCTCACTGGTGTGTCATGGGTGATGTTTTGGTGGTTTGTGCAAATGATTGGTCAGATCTTTGCATTAATTTTATTTTCTACAATAATATATTAAAAACAACATATTACAATTTTAAATTAAAATAGCCTGATAAGATTTAGATAAATAATTGTGAAACGAGTGTTATATTAAACTTTGTGTAGAAAGAGAAGCTAAAATGAAAAGTTTCAAACTTGGCAGACTCTGCGGTTAGTGCAAAACAATGCCATAAATCGTATTGACTTTTAAACTGTATTTTTCTAATACTTTCATTAATAAACATTTTTTTTTTACATAATAAAAGTTTTGATAACTACTTTCACATTAGTATTACTATTATCTATTACTATTCTTATGTTTATATTTTGTCAGAGTGCATTTGATTCTGAAAAGTTCTCGAAAACTAAGAATTTTATTTTTAAAAAGATCTCAAATTGGCCCATCACTACTTGTAACATTTCAAAAGACTTTTTAATCTTTGCTAAAAATCGAAGCCAGAATTTTTTTTGGAGTGATAGGGGGTGACCAATATTTCATATTTTTAGTTACAACAGCTTTTTTTTTTTAATGGAAGTATTATGAATAAACACTTCTGAACTTTTTTTTTCTTTGGGGGGGAGGGGGGGGGCGAGCTGTTGCTACAGCTTTCTGGTATAAATTTTAGCAATAAAAATCATTATCACAAATAATCATAAAAGGCTAAATACCTTTTTTAATATTCTCCATTAAATGGCAGTCTTTTTTTGAACGCGGTCCAATAACATTGTCATTTTCATCTACAGCTATGCACATTTCGTCCAGCAACTTTACTTGTACAGGATCAAACTGTGAAAGATCTTCCTTATATCCAAGGGATTGTACTGATCGACAGCATATCTTTTGGCTGTTAAGTGCACCATTCACATGCACTCTTACAAAGCTATCAAAAAGAAAAAAGTATCAACAACAAGAACAGCTATATTTAGTAAAACAAATTACATTTTAAAAATATCAAAATCATGCTAAACTTAGATGCTAATGCAATTAAAAGGTAGGTATCCTTATATGTTATGCAATATTTCACACTGTTTTATTAAAATACTCATGTAATGAATAAACTTTAAAAAGAAAGCATAATATTGTGTGATGCGATTAAGAAAAAACACTATTTTTTTTCAATTGATTTTACAACAACTGAAACAGTGTATTGTTGGGTATCCCTGTAAAACTAAAATAACTACAAGGGAAAAAGTCACCATGAGCAAAAGACCATTTCTACTATAGTAATCACTTATGAAGAAACAAATCTTTATGACAGTCTCGGATGATGGTAACAGAAACATTTTGATATGATTTTCAAAATCCTAATAATGTATTTATAAAAAGATATCAAATAGTGCATATGTTCCCAACAACTTTTCATGCTAGATCAAATATAACACCTAGTACATGCATAGTTTTGAGGAATATATATATTTTTTATTTCTATCAAATTAACCTGTAATAAGGGAGGAGTAATATCAGAGACAATACAATGTCGGTTAAGCATAATGAGGTTTTCTTATAGAAATAGGCACCCTATTTTAAAAATGTCCTCTATGTAAAAATTTTGTTTTATAAGTTGATTTTTTAAAAGTTTGTTTAAAAGTTTTAAAAGACAATTTCATACTACTATTTAAACAGGTGTCTGGCCAGACTTTTCTCACAGAGTCTTGTTTTTGTGAACAGTTTTTTTTATACTTGTGAGAAATGGAATCATAATTTTGTGAATCTGAAATCAATTTTAATAAGGTACTGTTTTAATGAACACTGTTTTACTAGTAAAATAATACTTGGATAATATATATTAAGATAATAAAAAGGGTAAGGAAGAGCACCCTCCACTAGAGAAGATGGAAACTAAAATAAAGTGGGGGAGAAAATTATTACAGGCACAAAAATGAAAGTTGCATGAAAATCGGATAATTAGAAGACAAGAAAACTAAGCAATATTATGTGTATAGTAAAAAAAGCACCGCATGGTGGTGGGGGCAAATCAGCTAAAGCTTATACTGAAAGTTCTCCGAATGAGACGTAAATTTAAGGAAAGATAGGGTATAGGCTTAGGGTCCTAAAAAGGTAAAAAACTAGAGTAGAAAAATAATTTAAAGGAGGAAACAAGGGAAATTTTGAAAATGAGGGGTAAAAGCCCTTAATATATTAGGAGCTAAGTCCCGCTATCAAAAAATTAAAAGCAGATCTAAGGACGATGACCTAATACTAAAACTAGTTTGGGATACCCAACAAGCAGAGTGGATTGAAGGATAAAAATAGTATTTAAAAAAATATATATAGGATGGAATAAAGTAGGGCTAAGCTACCAGGGTCGTGATAACAGAGAAAAGGGAAGAGAAACAAGGAGTGAGAGATGAAAAAGAGACAATCTATAGGGAGGAGGGCAACTGAAAAACAGTTGGAAGAAATGGGGCAAACACTGAATAAAAAAGGTCACTGTAGAGAAGGCATGTACATGCAACTGAAGGATAAATCCACTGTGGGCAGTTTACCTGACACGAACCCAAAAATTTAAGCTTAAAATCAACTTGAACTCAAAATAGTTAAACCCAAAACCGTAGGGAAAGAAAATTAATCTATATTTTAATGCAATTCTGGAAAAACAGTCTACAATTATATCTCTTGTATCAATTTTATCATTTTTGTATGAAAATAAACATATTACACACTCATTAATATTCAAATACATAGTTTTTTCGTTTAAAATATATTCAGGACTTTCTTTTGAAAAATTTTGTCAACCCGAACCTGACCCAAAAGGATCAAAACCCAACCCGGTCCGACCTGAACCATTTAAAGTCCCCCGCAGGTCGGGTCGGACAAAATCATGTTACCCAACTCGCAGCAGGACACTGGCAGCGACCCAGAGTGATAAAACCAGAAGAAGATAGAGAAAATAAAAGACCTCAAAACTGGAACAACGCATGATATTTTTAATTATAATTTATTGATTAGATTGAGAATTCATTCAACCATTAATCAAAGAGAACGACTGAAATTAAATTACTCATTAGTCTATGGATAGGATTGAAATGAACTTTAATCTAATTATTAGTTTTCAATCGTTAAAATCTAATTAAATTTTACATCACCCTAACTTACCACACATAACTTACTTCAAGAAACAGATGAAAAAATATTAAAAAATGAAAAAAATATTCTAAAGAAACAAACTTCCAATTGTATAGCTACCAATTGGTTAAATAAGAATTAAGAAAGATAAAACAATTTCTAGCCAGAGAAAAAATTTCAAAACACACTTCTCTACACTTTACCACTTTTTTTCACACGCTCTACACTTTTTAATACAGTTATTATATTGAAAATTTGTACTATAAAACATATTTTCTTTAGATTTTGAAAGGAAAACCAAGCAACAAATTCTCGAAGATCAATAACAAATTTTCGCACTGTAATAAAAAAAAAAAAAAAAAAAAAAAAAAGATAAAAGAATGAAACTTGTCATTTACATATCATAAAACATCGTTCATACTCATTTTCTAAGAAAAATGCCATGAGTTATTTTCTGGGATCAATAAATTTTTCCTACAAGGAAAAATTACATTATATAGTTCCTACAAGGGGTGTTTGTCTACAAAAAAACATCCATAACTAATGCTAGCTTTAAAGAGAGATTGAATTTTTTTTCAGTGTAAATAAACAGTTTTTACAGATTTTAGAGAAAATTATAGACTTTCCTGAGATTGCAAGACCAAAACATTTTTCTAGAGTTTTCTAAATTCTGTTTGGAATATATAAAACCTGTAAAAATTATAAAATAAAACATATATTCAAAATACATTGAATGATTTAATTATTTTGATTCTCAAGATTTGAATAAAGTAAACATAACACAAATCTCTGCATTAAAGCTGTTGAGAGAGAGACAATATACAAAGTACTGATGCACCACGCTTGATAGAAACCTGGAGCGAACTGCGCATGGGCGAAAATGGCTAGTCAATGTCGAAAATGGGGAAGTCCGTAAGCCGTAAGTACGCTGCTTAAGATAAAGAGCAGTGATTTCAGCTCCTTTTGTCGGGCTATTCTCCCTACAGTGTGAATGGAATCGTCTTGGCATTCTGACAACCGGAGTTCTTAGAAGTGTGGTTGAACAGTACTGAAGCACCAGATGGGTGCTCCCCTTTCCTTTCCCTCACCCCTCTATATAATCCAAATCAGTGTCTATAAAATTTCTTTCTGCAAAAGGACTATCTCCAGTTTTTTTTAAATATTTTTCCATAAAAATTTGAGAAACTTTATAAAATATAGTTTGATAATTAATTTATAAACAAACAATGTAATAAACAATAAGTAATTTATAAACAAAAAACATTATGCACTTACATTATTACACAATGTTCTGTTTATAAATTACAAACAGTTCTAAAAATTATACTCAGTGATGCTGCTAGTTTCCTTACTGTTCAAGTTTTGTAATGCTGGATCCCTAGGATCCAGACACTTCCAAAACCAGAGTTAATTTTTACAAAAGTGGGCCTGCTTTAAGTATAAGTTCATCCATATATTATGATGTCACACTTCAAGAGAGAAGGAGAGAGTTCACCAAGTGTGGCATCATATGCTATTCTATTCTACTTTTCTGCATAACTAATACTAGCTGTAGCAGTACTACAGCTACAGCTGTAGGATTGCTGATGCATTTTGCTGGAGACATTTTACCTCTTATGATTTCAAAGAACAAAAGCTAATGCAAGAAATAAAATAAGTGAATGGAAACATCAATCAACAATTTCATGATAAATCCAAAATTCACTAGATCATAGGAAACTAGACCAAAATAAAATTGAATCTTTTTAAATAATTATGTTGATGATATACTTGTGAAAAATAAAAATAGCGGAACAGATGTGTTACTATCACGCTAAAATGTAAACAAAAGATTGGCGACTGTTTGTTTGGCGCGATTTCCAAGACTGCGCCAAACGATACAATGGCTAGGTTGCCATTAAAGAAAAAAATCCCCTAAATTTGGCAACTTTTTTCTTTTTTTTAACCGATAATTTTTTTTTTTTTTTTTAGCGTGAGTGTAAAGCATCTAAGCCAAAATAGCTTCTAAACAGATGTAAAAATGCTGATCTTTATTGGCTACTTATTTTCTTGTGTATTTGATTTTTGATAAGAATTACATTGACAAATGGACTAATTATATCTTTTACAATATTATTATAATCAGGATTAAAATTTATTTTTAAGCAGATGTTCAGCGTGACTCAAGAAAATCCCTATATTGGCAGTCTATCTTTTGAGTGATTTCGCCCCAGATTGTTTTTAAAATATAAAAATTTATCAAAAATCTTTACCTATTTTCATTTTGCTGTTTTTCTTAGATTCATAAAATGATTAGAGGGGTGCTCCCCCAGTATCCACCCAGAAAAAAAAAGCCTTCATTACAATTAAATGTGAATAATTTTGTAAGAATAAATAAATAATGTAGGATTGTATGAAATGGCTAAATCCCAGAGATCTGGATTTCAAAATTCAAGCAACACCACTGCACTAAAAATAGAATAAATAATACAATTTTATGAACAGATTGAAGCATATTCAAGTGATTATTAAAGACCAATATTAAGATTACCATTTTATAATTATTCCCCTATCTGAGATGATTATGAAGTTTTTATTTAAAAAGACAAACATAAACTTCAAATGTTAAAATAAGCAGCTGCATTTATGATATTTAAAAAAAAAAAAAAAAAAAGAAAAAAAGAAAATGAATGTTATAAAAACATAAAAAGTAAGTATTTTATAATGCACACAGCCAATCATATATAGGTGAGACTGGTACACAGTGGACCACTTTTTCATTTACAAATTTTTTTCTCTTTAACGGACAAACCGATATGAGCGAAAATATTTTTGAATATTCCTTAAACCATTATACATTCATCATAATTTTCTCAGAACATACTTTTCAATACATCTTTCAAAAACAAAAATTTTATATGCACCCGTAAAGTGGACCAATGTACCCTAGAAGTGGGGCACAGTGGACCGCTATTAGGTATTATCTGAAATACAATATAAATCTATTTTTCATTAATCTAATTCTTTATTTCCCCTTTACCCGCAAAGTAACATAGTAATATAAATTTACAAGTAACATTTTGAAACAAAAACAAAAAAATTATATATTTTGAAAATAATAACAGATTAATACAGGAACAATTTCAATTTAGTTGAAGTTATTACTTAAGTACAAAAAAATCAGTGCACATTAAAATTTGCAAATGAAATTCCAAAATACTCATAAGTAAGATTGAGCCTGGAATTTTCCTGAAACACGTTTGAGTCTGGGAGCAACATTATGAAATCATTGAAACCAACAACAGATTCATCTACAGTTTCGGGAAAAATAAACTGATTTTCATTCAACTTGCATGTCATGAATCTTACTTGAATAGAATCACCACCAATTAGACAACTGTTATATTTATCAAACGCAGTAAATACAAAACAAAATATTTCTTACTATGTTAAATAAATTATTTTTCTTTGTTTACTTTACTTTACAGTTAAATAACTACTTTAAAACAATATTTATTTATAGAAAATAAGCAATTATTAAATATTTTGAACATTCTGCATCACAGGAGCAGAGTTAATTGTGGACCACTGTGCCCCATGTTGAAGTTCAATAAATTAATATTTCAAAAAATTAATATTCAAAATATTAATATTGTTTATACCTTTCTTTTAAACATATTAACTTTAAAGTTAAATAAAAACAAGTATCTTAGCTTTGCAAAAAAGCTGTTTATATCTTATTTATCTACAACTTTTAATTCCAAAAAAATAAAAATATAATGAAAATTTTTACTTTTAGAAGCTCAAAACAACCAATCAGGATAAAATAGTTCAATCTGAGCTAAACATATTTTCTGAAGGTTATAAATAATCAGTACAGTGCTGCTGTCTATTAGGATAGAACAGAAGCTTAAAAAAAAAATTAAATTAATAAAATATTAGGGGGTGGTCCAGTGTGTACCGGTCTCCCCTATACAAGAGTATTTATAAATAAAACTTACATCTAATACTTTTTAGAATTAAATGCAACTAAAAATATTTTCAATATCATATTAAAATAAGATCTTCTTTAGAACCTTACATGTATTAGAACAGCATTACGTCAAAGCGCAATTTTTTATATTATTAAGTAATCAAATAAACTATTTAAATTCGTAATATAAAACTGGCATGTACAGACAAATACATAAATAAATAAAATAATTGAAATTAATGTCAACATTAAAAACGTTTGTTTACTGGAGGAGTTCGTAGAACCTGTCAAAGATAAAAACGTATGGTAGTATAAACAATAAATAGAGCGGCAGACATTTTAAATCTATTTCTGTTTCACAAAATTGTAAGTTACAGATAATAGTAATATTATTAATACTACAAGACATAATAGTTTATTGTTCATATTCGTGTTATTTCTCATTAACGTATAGAAAACAATTAGGTTTTTGGATTAACTTACTTAAAAACTTTAGTCATAGGAAACGCCATGACGATATCTTACAAATTATAAAAAAATCAACATTTAGTAACTATTAGAAATTGTAGAAAAAGAATAAATAATTTGTATTAATCAGACCGGTAGGAAGCAAGGCAGAGTGAATCAAAATTCTACAAATCAAGGTCGGCGTGCAAATGTTTATAAACTTCCACAGCGTTTTCACAACAAGACTTTTAAACCCTGGTGGTGAAAACGGCAATCTCTATTTGTGATCGGAAACGATTACGTAATGTAGGGTTGTGTTCAGAACGAAAGATCAGACGGCGCGCAGGTGATGGAGATTAAAATATGGAGTGAGTCTATAATGTGAATAAAATTGACGCCAGCGAAGTGTGACGTCACTGTAATGGCTGCTGGAGACAAGAAGTTTCGGTTTCCCATTGAACGTTAATGTAAGCTAAAAATAAAGTCGTGTTAACAGTATTAATAAATTTTTTAAAGAAATTCCTGTTACAGTTTTGCTAAATCTTAGGTAAGGCATTCATATGCATTCAACAAATTTCTGATTAAGTGCGTCATTTTTTTTTTAATTCATCAAAAAAATATAAACCTTCATGGAGAGCATTAATGGCGGATGTTTTGAATATTTGAATGTAATTTTTAGATATTTTTAAGGTTTTAATTTCTTTTAGTTGATATTTCTATTACTCAGGCGTTTGGACATTTGACTAATTTGCGTATTTTAACATTTTTGTTGCAATCTAGAAGTGAACTGGGTGGCCGAATGGTTAGAGCACTGCTCTTGATTCTGGAGGTTGCGGGTTCGATTATCCTAAATTTCTATTTGATTTTTCTTTTTTTTTTTCATTTAAAAATGTTTTATTCGCGTTTGTAACAAAATGCTCGCCCTCTGGCGGTCTACTGGAGAATTACGATACCACTGCTCCACTGCTTCCAAAGACATTTAAGATGTATCTTAAATGTGACTGCTTCTCTGAACTTTAAATAATTAAATTATTACAAATACTTGCTCTGATAAGACCTACTCCATACGCAAATCTCCTTCGGCCGCACGCCGCCTGATCTTCGGTTCTGAACAAAACCTAGGTGCAAACAAGTTCATCGTAAGTTTTATCATCGTCGGAAATGAAATAAAAGAAATTTAAAAGAAAGACAATTTTTAATGGAGATCAAATGATTATTTTAAAATTTATATGAAAAAGAAACTTTTGTTCTGGAATAAGTGATAAATGATGATAATGATAAAAAGAAGTAGGGAGGGTTAATCTGATCTCAGCAGCTAGAGTACTTTAATAAGAGAGTAGAAACATTATGACAGCACAATTTTGGGCAAAATCGGACTTTACAATCGATCGATAACAAGAAACCTAACATTATTAGAAGTTTGGCTATGATGTCATACACTCACGCACAGTTTTTTTTTTTTTAAATCGGTTATAAAAAGGAAAAAAGTCGCCAAATTTAGGGGATTTTTTCCTTTAATGGCAACCTAGCCATTGGGCGCGGGCTTGAAAATCGCGCCAACAAAAAAGTCGCCAAGAAATCGCTGCGTGAGTGTAAAGCATCAATTCCGAAGTTTGTATATGTCTGTTCTGTAGGCTGTGTTCTAGAGAGACCGCTGCCTGCTGAACTACAAAGCCAAGTTTTGGAATTTCTTTTTTTTTTTTTTTATTTATATATATATATTTTTTTTTTTTTTTTTTTTTTTTTTGAGGAGTATTGGGGGGAGAGTCGCAGGAATATTTGTAAACGGAATCCGGAAAAACGTTTGGAATCCGGTTTCAATATCGTAAATTTTTGTCCTCTGCGATTTTTAACACTTTCCAACCTAGTTGAAAAGTGTTTATGACTTCGGTTTGTCTGGCCGTCTGCCGTATGGCCGTCTGTCCGTGCTCTAACCCCGTAAATATGCTCGGATTGCTCTGCAATTTTTATATGTTATTGTCGTTATCTATAGCATGTTCCCTATTTCAACGGAAGTGTGTAGCACTTATAGTTTTTTTACAGGGATACTCAAAAGAATTCCGTTACATTGCGGTCTATGGGGAAAAATCATTCGCGGTTTATTTAAATAATGTTTCACTATTTTAAACGCATTGAAATTTATATATATCACTAAGGTGCATTAGAAGAAGCTTAATATGGATTAGGATGTGCATAGCACTTATAGTTACTTTACAGGGACAGTCAAAAGAATTCCGTTACATTACGTCTATGGAGAAAATCGTCTGCGGTTTATTTAAATAATGTTTCACTATTTTAAACGCATTCAAATGTATATATATCACTAAGGTGCATGACAAGAGGCTTACTACAGAATATTGTGTGTATAGCAGTCATCCTTCATTTACAGGGACACACAAAAGAATTCTTTACTGTCTGTTAACAATAATTCCTGGAAGTGCGTTTTAAGTTACTGAATGCGAATTTAATTTTAGCTCACTTTTTGTCTATTACGTGGTGTGTATAAATTCTGTAGATCCTATACAGGGAAGCACAAAAGTTCGCGAACACATTTCCGTTTATTGACAGAAACTCCAGACGGAGAATTTTAAACTGTGCTACGCGTTTCCTAACTGAACTAAAATTTAGCATCCTATGTAGTATATATACCAATCTATAGATCCTATACAGGACTGAATAAAAATATCCGGATATTTTTTCGAATATTGTATATGTTGGAAATTCCTGAAATTATGTTTTTAAATATGTTATGCGTTTTCCAAATTGTTTACTTAGATGTTATCTTTTAGCTTATTAAACGGTATGATTTGTAAAATTATTTTGGAAGCGTTGGAAAGTGTTACATAATCTATGCTTGACGCATGATTTTTCGTTCTTGTTTTAATTTTTAGCAGCTTTTCGCGCCGTTTTTTTGACATTCGTTAAAGGAATTCTGTTTCACACTTTCAGTTCAATATAGTAAATTTTGTCCTCGGCAATTTTTAAATTTTTCGTGAAGTTTTCATTCGAGATTTAGTGTTTTTTTTTTTTTTTTCGTTTTATGGCGATTTTTTGACATTCGTAAAAGGAATTCAGTTTTAAAATTTTGTCTTCTACGATTTGTAGCCTTTTGCAGCGATTTTTTGACATTCTTAAAAGAAATCCGGTTTCAATCTTTTAACCCAATATAGTCAATTTTGTCCTCTGCGATGATTTTTTTTTTCGCGAATATTTTAAACGATTTCATTATATTTTTCATCAAACATATAAGATTTAGATTGAATTTTTACTTTTTTTAATTTTTACTTTTTGAAATTTGGTTTAATAACTAGAATTCAATGCTATTAATTTCACTTAATAACTGCAATTTCTTAATAAGTACAGGGGGGAAAAAAACCTGAAGTGACTCCACTAGACTGTCCGAAAACTGCCGTACATGTGCAAAAACAAAAAAAAAGTTTTTTTACAAATTTTTGACACGCTTAACCGCGACCCACGTTGTAGACGGCCGGCTCATCACTTTTAAAACGTCACACGGTGTGGATAATCTTTACACGGCGATTGGCACAAAACGATGGGCTCGATGCTTTGTACCAACCGCCGTGTAAAGATGATCTACTCCGTGTGATATTTTAAACGTCAAACGTCATGAACCAAACCGGCCGTGTATAAAATAGGTCGCGGTCAGGGCTACACTAGATACCGGGCTTGCTCATTCATTATCATGACGTCACAAATGGTGGCTGGCCGCTACCAGCGATTGGTTCAAAGCGAAACGACAAAATGAAAGACATACAGCGATTGGCACAAAACGACGGGCTCGTCGCTTTGCACCAATCGCTGGTCGCGGCCAGCCACCTTTTGTGACGTCATGATAATGAATGAGCAAGCCCGGTATCTAGTGTAGCCTTGTCGCGGTTGAACCGAACAGGGCGGCCTATCAAAAAGGTGTTAGTTCATATCCCCGTCGGTAGGTAAACTATTAAATTTCGAGCCACTTAAACATGTAACCGGCTTTGGAAAACACCTCTGATACCGAAGATCCTTCCCCTCCTCCGACAAAAATTCCGCTCGGCTTTGCCAATGAAATAAACAGTGGGATTTTGTTCCCCTTAGACTGCGTTCAGACTACATTTTTAAAAATCTGGTGCAGAAAGTCATAAATTATTTCTATAGGCTTTTCTCCAAAGATTCTATGGTCATCAACGAAAGAAAGGGCAGGCGATAAACATGTCAGGGAGTTTCCAGTGTGAAACGTTCCTCTCTTGCAGTGCTACATTAGACTCACTACATCAAAAAAGCCGACAAACGAACCGCTGTAACATAATGCGATCTGATCACATCTTTAAGGTCCGTTCAGATCACATTCTGTGACGGCTGCTCTTTTTTCGGCTTCTTTGATGTGGGGAATCTTTGTCACGCTGCAATAGAGGAGGGTCACTGACATGTTTATCACCTACCCTGGGAAAGTTTCTTTTGTTGATTTTGTGCGTTTTACTCCCAAATCTTTGAAGAACTATAAAAACGGTCGCAACCAACCGCAGAGCCGTTGGAAAAGAAAGCCCTCGAGAAATAACATATGGCTTCTTGTCGCAGAATTTGGAAATATGATCTGCACGGTGTCTTAACACTCGATGAAAATAGATTTCTGACACATAGTCCACTAGAAATAGCATTTTACCTTGCAAAAATTCGGGTAACTCTGATTTTTGGGTATGTTGTAAAGGTTGATCCCCTAATAAAGTTTTCGACCTTCTAGACCTTGTGCGTTTTTCACAATATCGAAAATACCAAAATATTTCGGCACTTTTTTCGCTTTTTCTTAAATAACTCGGTTTTAGTGCATTTTACAGAAAAAGTACGTTTCCTATTTTGTAGAGGATAAAATTCTCTACAACATGCACTATTCATGTTTCTAAATTGTCCAGATAGAAGGAGAAATACGGAGCAGGGAAAATAGGGTTAAATTTGGGGAAAATGCAAAAATCCGCAAATGACGTTATTTTTTGTTAATAACCCACTTTTAGTGCATTTTAGAAACACAACTGTTATAATCAACTTTTTAGAGCATGAGATAGTCTATGGTTTCATTTATTAGATAATTAATTATTGTAATAGACCTTAAAAATCACAGCAAAAAGATTTTGGGTGAAAACAGGAAAAAACCCCTGACAAGTTATTAATTTAAACAAGTTGGAAATTGTACGTCAAACGTGACAAATGAGGTGCGTTCGTACTGTAGCTAGCTATATAAATATTCAGATCTTGATGATTTTTAATTCTGTGAAATGAATTCTATCGTCTGCAGATTCACTTCTGTAATAAAATAAGTATCTCGGTCGCTTGATGATAAAACTTCGGAAGCTCCTATAACAAAAAAGCACCGATTAAAAAAAAAATTCAGATTTCTTAATAAATATTTTTACTAATATCTCCTAAAGTTTTTATTCGATTTTTATAAAATTTGAAATGTCTCGACAAAATTCTGCAAAGATAATATATCTTAAATTTCAAACCATTCGGTTGGGTAGTTTTTGCGTTGTTATATGCGGACGGACGGACGGACAGACGGACGAACCAAGCGACGACAATAGGTGCTACGTATTTATATAATTATGAATGCACCTAAAAACGAGCTTTTATTTTTGATATTGAAAACACGATGTGGTTAATTAATTATAGAATGTACAAGAAATTAATCAACAAATATATAGTAAGTATACACTCACTTTGTATAATATGTTTCCTTTCTCTGCTGCTTGGCCCTGGTAATGCTACTGTCAGGTTCCCCTGGCAGCTGCAAGACTTTAAAAGGTATTCTTAAGGGATTATCTTATTGTATATGTATCTGTTGTGTACTGTTGAAGGATTTCTTAAGAAAAATCTTAATCCGGAGGGAAGCGACGTGAATATAATGGAAGAAGTATGTCCTTTGTGATGTTGTCTTTCATAGATAAGACAGATATTTCACCCATTATTTAGGAGGACAGACCCAGCAAGAGGGGATTAAGTGTTGTCAAGGAACCCTTTGGAACAGGCCACGAGCCCCGTAGAGGGAGGGGGTTCTCTGGTGGATGACGAGAGAGTGAAGTTAGTTTGGAACGTAGGAGCGAAGGAGGAAGGTGGGTCAGAGATTGCGCTCTGAGACACGTGTGGAGGGAGATCTCTCGAAAGGAAGAGATATAGCGGGTGTGAGATTAATAGAAATCTCGGTTCTGAGTGAATTAACGTAGCCTAACGGTACACAGAAAGTAGTTTTCTGTATTTTTTTTTGATTTAATGTTGAACCGGATAAGTTCCATCCGAGTTTAAGTGTAAATACTGTAAATAAAGTGTTAGTTTAAGTTTAATTGAAAGAGTTAGTTTTTTTTTAATATACATCACGTAACGTGTCCGATATCACGTATTCATATCGGTGGTGGCAGCATATCAAAAGACCGGATTATACTTCGAAGTTGTGTGGACGGAGAAGAGTAATCTGACAATGGTGGCAGCGACGGGATTTGAATCACCGAAGACCAGTGCCAGTTAGCCGTGTTAAAGAGAGTTTACGCCGGATCGCCCAGCGGAAGTGTTCGTGCCCTATCGTCGTAGACCAGTGCCAGATAGCCGTGTTACAGAGAGTTTGTGCCGGATCGCCCAGCGGAAGTGTTTGTGCCCTATCGTCGTAGACCAGTGCCAGTTAGCCGTGTTACAATCAGTTTATGCCGGATCGTCTAGCGGAAGTGTGTGTGCCCTATCATCGTACACCAGTGCCAGCTAGCCTATCGTCATTGCAGTGAAGTGAACTAGTGGTTGTGCTGTGTTAGTGTAGTGTTGTGTGTAGTGTTTTTGTGCATAGTGAAGCAAGTTACAGTGATTGTTGCCCGAGAGTACAATATTTACCCGGGTTAAAAGTGAGCAGAGAATTGCCCCAGCGAATAAAGTACGAGGTAAGGTGTTTTGATAATTTTTTCCTACTGACATTCTCGAACCTACTGGTTTTTTTTGTGTGTAATTGATGGTAATTTAAGTTAATGTTGTGGGTAATTTATGATAATTTATGTGCAATATAATAATTGGGATAAATCAAATGAGATATTGGCAGCTATTTTACGCTATTGTTTTAAGGAAAGGATCTCATATTGTGTACCAGAATTGATTTTCATTTTTTCTTAAACGGATAAGATTAATGATTGAAATTAATGCATTGTGTTAATAGTTGGAAGGAATAATTGAATTTTTTAAAATTATTATTAAAGTAATATTTAAATTAAGTTTAAAACATGGATAGTAAATAAGGAATTTAAAATCTGTATTGCATAGTAACCAAATTGAAATTATTTTTTTCTTTGTTATTGAAAGCAAATTGTGGGGTACCATTGTTTAAGGAATTTTATCAATTTATTATTATTTATTTGAAATATGTTAAATAGTATAATATGTGGAGGTAACTTATGAAGGTAGGATTTGAGGAAGTATTAAGGTGATATTGTGCTTAAGTATTATTATAGGGTGGTAATAACTGTTGGTAGAAGGAATGGCTTTCATACTAAAAATAAAAAGGGTGGATCTTTAGGCGATATGTGAAGAGTTAGGAATTGAAGTCTCGGAAGATGATACCAGGTTTAAGCTTAAGAAAAAGATAGTGGAGAGCGACGAATATGAAGAGGGGGCCGTTATGGAATTATCTAACACTATATTGTTACGGAGCGGTTAGAAAACTTAGAAAGGGAGGAAAAGTTACAACGAGAAAAGTTAGAAAGGGAGGAAAATTTAAAGTTACAACGAGAAAAGTTAGATAGAGAAGAAAGGTCTGAAAAAATGAGATTGGAACATGAGTTAGAGTTGGAAAGGATAAAAATTCAGAGTTCTGCAAATAACTCTAATGGGACTAGAGAATCGAATCATGAGTGTAGCCTAGAGAAATTGATTAAAAGTGTTAAAACTTTGCCTATCAAGGTTCTAGAAGGGACTGAGGGATGGAATCTGTTTTTTTGTAGTTTAGAACGAGCATTCCAAACAAAAAATGTACCGGTAACCCAGCAGGCCGAAATTCTACTAAATATCTTAGGAGATAAGGCCGATAACTTGCTAATATACACTACTAGGGAACAAATTGAGAGTTATGAGGAATTAAAGGAATTAGTTCTAAGGGAACACGAGCCGACACCGAAGGCATGTTTGGAAAATTTCAAGAAGGCTAGAAGGAATCAAAATGAAACTCATGTATTATTTGTATCGCGTTTAATAGCCACGTGGGAGAATTATTGTAAGATTAGAGGTACAGATACGTATGAGAAGGTTAATCAGTTAATTGTCACGGATAAGTTGTTAAATACTTTAGATGAGGAAACCGCGACGCATATTGGATTAACTCAGCACAGTAATTGGTTAGAAGTTTCTAAAATTGCTAAGGAATGTGATAATTTCTTCGATGCTAAACAAAAATCTTATGCGGTAACTTATAAGGGTTATAAAGGTAAAGAAAAGTATGTAAATAATGGGGATTGTAGAAGGGGAAAAGATGAGGGATTTAGTAGTAATTGGAGACAAAATGGGAATAATGAAGTTAGTCCATTTTTGGGTAGCAAACCGGAATATAGGAAACCTAATGATGCGACGCCTACCTGTTTCAAGTGTGGTTTACGAGGCCATGTCCAGCGATTTTGTACAAAAGGAAATAATGAGGGAAGTAATCAAATTAATACCCGACAAGAACCAAGGGCTAGTATCAATAATGTCTCAGTGCGAGGAATTAAAGAATTACCAATGGGAGCGAGTATGGCAGGAACCGGAGCAAAAGGGGATTGGAGAACTAAAGTTACTGGAGAGAAGTTACATAAACTTGAGTATGGCAGGAACCGGAGCAAAAGGGGATTGGAGAACTAAAGTTACTGGAGAGAAGTTACATAAACTTGAGAAAGTGAAGTTAGTGTAAATGGGAAAATAGCAAAAGGATTAGTGGACTCTGGTTGCGAAATTAGCGTCGTTCATAAAGATTTAGTACCAGCAGAGAAACTAAGAGGGGCTGGTAGCATCTATTTACAAGGGATATTTGGTAAGGCAGTTAAATCGCCGTTAATTCAATTACCTTTAGTTATTCCAAAACGTGGTCAAACTAATGTAATTCATCAGGGTGTACTTTGCGCGATAATTGATAACAGTAAGGAACAAGTGATTTTACATCCTGACGTGGCTAATGAATTGTCAGGGTTAAACCACGAGAAATCATTAAGAGAATCGGTAGAAAGGGAATGAAGGAAGATAGTAGGAATAAAGTGAAGGAAGGGGAAAGGATTAGAAATGATAATAATAACCGTTATGTCGTAGAAACGAGATCGGTAAATTTACAAAGTCCTGAGAGGGAAAAAGCCGAGGTAGAGAAAAGTAAGATTGATCAAGTTACGGAAAGTAGTTCAAATGTATTTCAGAAATCCCAAATGAATTGTAAAGATTTAGAGAAAGCTTGGGAATTAGCTGAAAATGATAGAGGGTCTTACTATATTGTTAATGGGTTATTATATCATAAAGAGAAATTAGCAGATGAAACTGTAGATCAATTAGTATTACCTAAAATTAGAAGGGAGGAAATTCTAAAATTAGCGCATACTTCCTTATATGGAGAACACCACGCGGTTATGAAAATGTTAGAAAGAATCAAGCATTCATTTTATTGTGAAAATATGGCGGAGGAAGCTAAAACGTTTTGTGAATCATGTGAAGAATGTCGATTAACGAGGGAAATGAATGGGAGTGATAAGGAGAAAGAGGAAATATGTCGACCTGCATTTATAGTTGAGTTAGTGGACGGGAGTAAGAAACTGGTGTGTCAAAATGAAATGAGAGAATTTATGGCAAAAAATAAAGTAGTGGATATTGTCTTTGATAGTGACGGAGAGTTTAAAAACCGTGGGAAAACTCTTTTGTTAGATAGAGAACAACCGGAAATTAAAGATATGAAGGGATTTGAAATAAAAGGGTTGACCAATATTCAAGTTGGGGAAATAAAATCAAACTTAAGGAAAAATAAGGAATTATTTATGGGTCCTATACAACTGGTAGAAATGGAGAGAAACCGGATTGGTCGTAAACCGGAGAGGGTTAAGATGAAACAAAAATGGTACAATGTTCTCATCACGTACAAAGAGGACTTGGACAGACAAGTGCCTGATTGGTTAGGGGAAGATTTAATTAGGACATCAGGGGCAGAAGTTAGCCATTCAAGCGGGTGCATTGCGAAAAGGGATGTACTAATTAAGTTAACTAGGAAGGGCTGGAAGGAAAAAGTAGTACCGCCTCCAGTAATATCAGCCTAAGGACTGACATTGAAATGACATAATACTAGTGTAACTTTATTTTTTTGTGTATTTATAATTGTATGTGTATCCTGTGTTTATAAAAGTGTATTAGCATATTGTGTATTTTTTTTTCTGTAGTTATCACATTAGTATATGGTTCATTAGAGATGTCAGTATGTAAATTTCAGACACCTTGAAATATTTATGTAATTGTAGTAATGAAGAAACCTATCAAGGGACTGTTGAACTCTTCTCAGACATTACATAGTTTTGAGGAAAATTAGCCCCTAAAAGGCATATTTTCCGCTAAGGTGGGGGGTGTCAGGTTCCCCTGGCAGCTGCAAGACTTTAAAAGCTATTCTTAAGGGATTATCTTATTGTATATGTATCTGTTGTGTACTGTTGAAGGCTTTCTTAAGAAAAATCTTAATCCGGAGGGGAGTGACGTGAATATAATGGAAGGAGTATGTCCTTTGTGATGTTGTCTTTCATAGATAAGACAGATATTTCACCCAATATTTAGGAGGACAGACCCAGCAAGAGGGGATTAAGTGTTGTCAAGGAACCCTTTGGAACAGGCCATGAGCCCCGTAGAGGAAGGGGGTTCTCTGGTGGATGACGAGAGAGTGAAGTTAGTTTGGAACGTAGGAGCGAAGGAGGAAGGTCGGTCAGAGATTGCGCTCTGAGACACGTGTGGAGGGAGATCTCTCGAAAGGAAGAGATATAGCTGGTGTGAGATTAATAGAAATCTCGGTTCTGAGTGAATTAACGTAGCCTAACGGTACACAGAAAGTAGTTTTCTGTAATTTTTTTGATTTAATGTTGAACCGGATAAGTTCCATCCGAGTTTAAGTGTAAATACTGTAAATAAAGTGTTAGTTTAAGTTTAATTGAAAGAGTTAGTTTTTTTTAATATACATCACGTAACGTGTCCGATATCACGTATTCATATCGGTGGTGGCAGCATATCAAAAGGCCGGATTATACTTCGAAGTTGTGTGGACGGAGAAGAGGAATCCGACAGATACCATCTACCATCGTCTCAGATACTTCATCATCCGTCTCTGTACTTGACTCGATTGGTTATTCTAGGTCATCAAAGTCCTCAAGGTCCAGTATGATATCAGGAACGTTGCCACATAGTTGGTTGTGGGGCTTCACACAGATAACTGAGCACTTCAAGCCTGCCTTTCTACAACTACACTTTGTACTGCAACCTTTTTTGCATTGGCAAGATATGAAATCTAGTAGAATTTGAGGGGCTGGTTCGTTCATCATGGTGACTGGAATGAGCCCATGACCACCCCACTTCCAGCCCCATTCGAGAGGATCCTTTTCGTTTCCCTGCCATGTCTGAACTTATATGTATGTTCGGAACGCATGATATTCAGTAGCATCGCAAGTTGGTGGTAGTCTCGCTAAATTTAATTTAATATTGTTAGCTGCTCTAGCGAAGCTGACATATCGCAATATATTCAAGTTTTGGCTGGGATCACCTCCATACAGGCAAGAAGTTCAGCTTCTGTGGCTTCAACAAGTTTGTGCCTGTCTGCATATGAGTCTTTAAAGATTTGAACTTTTTAGTTCAGGGATGGGTTCTGAAGAATTCTGCAATATTTCATTTTCCATGGCTGTAGAGCGCAGAAGTGGCGTCGCAAACACTTACTGCATGAAGAAAAAGAATATTTTTGCAACTTCCTTAAACTTGAAACACTTGTTGGAGTAGAGAGCATCAGACAGTTTCCCTCTCCCGGCCCTTCGGAAATAAACATTATCGGGAGCTAGAGAAGCCACAAGAACAAGAAAGTCAATGTCTTCACTATTGACAATGACAGCATCGTAATCACGGGCTAAGGATATAGCTGTGTTCACTATTAGCACATCTGCATCTTCAGTGGCCTGCTTAGTGATTATTTGTGCTTTTCAAATTAATTTCGAAGCACAGAAATGAAAAGTTCTTGGTTTTTTCATTCCCCAACAATTTCTCTTGTGACATTTGTGGAAACATGGTCTGATTGAACTTAACCTCAGCAGAAGTATGAATCTTCAAGCGACGAGCTCTTTCTGCCCTTTTTATACTTTTTTCATTATGTTCACGTTCAGGATAATCATTAAAGACAACGACAGCATTTTCACTGTGATGCTTTATGTACCTCATATATTTTGCGAAAATGGCAGAGAAACATTCGTTGCGATCCCAATGAACTTTGTGTAGAAGATATCCTCCATCAACTACCTCCACTCTTTTCGTTCCCAATATTATGCCACTTGTTAGGGGGGTAAAAGCAGAGTAAAACATCGACTTGGTGCCTTTGCGCATACCTACTTTCACTTTTAATAGTTATTCTTATTCGACACTCCCAGGGATGAAACTTGCTTTTTTTTTCACACTGGCCAAACATGTATTTTTCACCCCCTCCTCCGCAAAGTAAATTTACGCATAAAATTTTATAAGTTTCTAATATTTTCTTTATTTTAAAATTTAAAACTCAATTCAAAACTGTTGGAAATCTGGACAAAATCTTGTCCCCCTAAATTTGTCAAGTGGTTTGTTCGGGAGTAAAATCGTTCCGAACCGGTTTTTCTTTTGCATTTCTGTCGTAAAGGCACTCTCTTTTAACTGTAACTGTATGCATATTTTATTCTAGTTTGAGGTACGGAGTAAGTATATCTAGGGTGAAAACAACTCCATGAAAGGTGTGGTGATGTGATGGAAGGACAGTTAACCCCCTTTCCGCATGTTTATTGCTATAATGTGATAACAAAGTTCCCAGCAGAGGCTGGAGGTCTATGTATATATCTTTATTTAAGTTTAACATTCAAGTTGAATGAATAAATATAATTCTAATTTCAACATAAACTGTTTCTTCAATGTGCTATATACTTAGTCACACCACAGACCTTAACCACTGTGTTTTATAACTCTGCTCAATCTTTATCATGGTTATGGGCCATGTTATGCTATTTAAAGGTCAAATAGATGCAGTGTGGTGTGTTTCAGACGAAATATATATAGCTTAAAAAGTATAATGGCACAAGTTCCAGAGTTAACTTATTCTTTCCCGAAACTGTCGGATTATAACTATTCTTCTTGGAATCTCGACGTCAAATGTGTACTGATAGATCGGAATTGCTGGGAGTTTATTACGAATCCCGATATTGCATGTAAAGAGGATGCATCTGATAGAGAGAAAAGTGATTTTGGATGGCGTAAACGCAGAGCTTATACCACGATTTATCAATCCTTCGAAAGGAAATTCCAGATATTAATCGCTCAGACCGAAAGCGGAAAAGTGGCCTGGGATATCCTAAAGTTAAACTTCGAACCAAAGTCACGGGCACGTTTAGCTGGATTAGTGGATGAATTCTTTGAAATGAAGTTAAACTCGCAAGAGGAAACCATCGGTTTATTTTGCAAGAGAATTGAAGAAAAAAGGTTTCAAATCAAAGATGCAGGTTTTGATATGCCAGAATTGTTAGTATGCTTCCAGTTAATCCGTCGTTTACCCGAAGAATACGATAATCTCGTTCAAATGTTATACAGGTTAGATGATACAGAATTTAAATTGGAAAATGTTTCTAAACAGTTAATTAGTGAATATGGAAGAATTTGTTTAAAGCGTAAGGATGAAGGTAAAGAGGTTATCAGTTTAGGTGATGCTTATACAACCAAGTTTAAGAATCCTACCGATAGACCAACCATTCCAAAGAAGAATTTCGTAACCAGTAAAAAGACATGGTTTTCAAGTAGTGGAAGCGACCTGGAACCCTCTCGATGCTCTAGTACGTCACCAGCTACTCGTATGGGGCCGAGTTTAATATGCAGTTATTGCAAACGACCTGGTCACACAGATACAAGGTGTTTCAAAAAGAGAAACTATAGAGAGAAGAAGCAAGTTTTCTACAGTGAAACTACAAGGCAATCGGAATCCGCCCTAATGTCTTCAAATGAGAAAATTGTCGAATTTCTTCTGGACTCAGCAGCTACTTCTCACTTTACGAATGACAGGAGTTTATTTATAACCTACATGGACCTCCCCCTCAACATGTGCTGATTGGATATAAGGACTGTTCGTCGGAAGTATTGGGTATAGGTGATATTGACTTTACCATACTAGATGCAAAAGGTAATGCAGAAATAACTTTAAAAAATGTTTTATATGCTCCAAATATGAGAAGAAATTTAATTGGTGGGTCCAACATAGATATTGCAGGAAACCACATTCAATGGGGAAATAATAAAATGATTGTGTATGATAAATTTAATCGATATTGTTTTACTGTACCTAGAGTAGATAGATTGTATATTGTTAAAGGTTATGCTTCAAAATGTGAAAATTTTGCCTTTTCGACTAGTTTAAATGCAGAAATTATACATCGTAGATTTTGTCATACAAATTTGCCTTTACTTGAAAAAATGTGTAAAAATAATTGTGTTAAAGGTATTGAAAATATTAACTGTAAAAACAAAAATAAGATGTGTGAATCTTGTGTAATTGCAAAATCTAATAGACATTCGTTTAAAAGAAATTATCAGTACAAACGCATTTCTAGTCAAATTCTTGATAGAGTGTATATGGATTTGTGGGGTCCTAGCCCAGTTAACTAGTTAGGAGGGGGGAAATACTTTTTGTCAATAATTGACGATTATTCTAGAAGGACTGAATTGTATATACTTAAGGATAAAACGGAAGTTTTTGAATACTTTAGAAGGTTTTTAGCGAAAGCTGAGAGACAAACTGGTAAAAAATTAAAGAGTGTACGAACTGATAATGGGTTAGAATTTATTCATAAATTATTTGAGAAATTGTTAACTGATTTGGGTATACAAATAGAAAGATCCTCCATTTATACGCCAGAACAGGTGGGTGTTGCTGAAAATTTTAATAAAGTAGCAATGAATGCAGTTCGAGCAATGTTACACGATAGCGGATTAAAACCATCATTCTGGGGAGAAGCTCTTTTAGCGTTTGTTCATACAAAAAATAGAACCGAACACAGTTTAACCCAAGGTCTTACACCCCAAGAATTATGGACGGGATTCAAAACTTCGGTAAGAAATTTAAGAATGTTTGGTTCTTTAGTATTTGTTAATGTTCCTAAAGTTAAACGAAATAAACTACAACCTAAAGCTTTACCCGGTATTTTAGTTGGTTATGCCATGAAAACAAAAGGATATATAGGATTTATATGCCAAAAGAAAGGCGAATTGTAGAAACTATTCATGTGCGTATAGATGAATCCAAAAAGGGGGTAGAAACATTTTTTGGAGTAAATAAGTATAAGGATATTGTATTGAATTTTAATGAATCTCAAATTGAACCAAATGGCTTAAGTAACGCGACTTTAGATCTTAATCATAAACTACCAGGAGTAAGTTTAAATGAAGACGAAGAGAAAAGGAGGAGTAAAATAACTTTAACTTCTATAAATATTTCAGAATGGAAAAGAATCGAAAAACCTAGAACTAAAAGTAACAGGATTGACGTGTATTATTATACCCCGATAACAAATTAGAGACTGAGATCATTAAATGATGTTAAAAAATATTGTCAAGAAAATAAAATCGCTTATGAACCGGATAAATTTGACTTTAAACCTAAAACTACTCTACCTAATCTAGAAACTTTAAATGAACCTTCAACTAGCGATTCGGATGATTCATATTTAAGTGAAATATTCCAACATGAAACTTACAATACGGAAATCCCTAAATCGTTTGAGGATGCACAAGTTAACCCAGAAAGAGGGAAATGGAACGCCGCGATGATGGAAGAACTTGAAATCATGAGTAAAAGAAAGGTCTGGCGGTTGGTTGATCCACCCAAAAACGCCACAATAGTGGGAAGCAGATGGGTTTATAATATTAAAAACACAGAAAAAAATGGGAAAAAGTACAAAGCACGTTTCGTAGCTCAAGGTTTTAAACAGAAACCAGGTATTGATTTTAATGATATATTTTCACCTGTTGTAAATTTTTCAATTATAAAACTAATGTTTATTTTATTAGTTTCTATGTTAAATTGGTATCATATTCAATTAGATGTAAAATCAGCTTACTTATATTAGGTCTTTAAAAGAAACGGTATTTATGAAACAACCACCAGGATTTGTCATGAAAGGTGCCGAAAATAAAGTTTGTTTGTTAAATAAATCTATTTATGGTTTACGGCAGAGTGGCCGAGAATGGAATTCTGAATTGGACAATATACTACATAATTTAGGATTTTGTAAGTTAAAATGGTGTAACTGTGTATATACACTAAAAAGTAATGCAATTTTAGTTGTCTATGTAGATGATCTAGTTTTGTTTGCTGAAAATGAAAATATATTGCAATCTGTAACTAATATGTTAAAAAATAGCTTAGAAATTACTGAAATAGGTTTAACGAAATATTTGTTAGGTGTTAACTTTGAACTTATTTCTGATTCATTATTTATTCATCAAAAAACTTACATTGAAAGATTAGAATTAAAATATAAAGGTTTACCTAAAAGTTATGTTAAATTACACTTTAAAATTGGCTGTACCTTACCAGATAAAGTTAACGAAAATGAAATTGTGGAAAATGAATTGATGGAAAAATATCCATACAGATCGTTAATCGGTTGTTTGTCATTTTTATCAAATAGATCGAGACCTGATATTAGTTTTTCTGTAAATATAATGTCACAATTTTGTAATGGTTATACATATAAACATTGGTTGATATTGGTAGATATAATGAATTACGTTTTTTCTACAAAAAGTTATAAAATAAACCTGTCTAATGTAAAATCCTCAAGCTTATGTGCATATTCGGATGCTAACTGGGGATGTAACCTTACTAAACGACATTCAAGTAGTGGTTATATAATTTACTTTAGTAACGTTCCATTTGCTTGGAAATCATCAAAGCAGAAATGCATTGCACTTAGTTCTATGGAGTCAGAGTTTATCTCATTAACTGAAAGTGTAAAGGAATTAACTTGGTATTCGAGAATCTTAAATGAACTTAATTTATGTGATAAAATAAAACCAGTTCAGTACTGTGATAATGAATCTGCCATTTATTTTTCTAAAAAATAGTCAAGAGAACTTTAAAACCAAGCATATTGACATAAAGTGTCAATTTATTCGTCAATTAAAAAATGAAAATGTTTTTGAGTTAAAACATGCAAGTTCTAAAGTTAATAAGGCTGATTTTCTAACAAAACCTCTACTGTATATAAAATTTCAGAGAGCCATTTGTAATATTTTTGATTTTGACTATGAAAAGAAAGAGGGAGTTTTTACGACCGATGGGGCCGCATGTTGGAAATCTGGACAAAATCTTGTACTCCTAAATTTGTCAAGTGGTTTGTTCGGGAGTAAAATCGTTCCGAACCGGTTTTTCTTTTGCATTTCGGTCGTAAGGGCACTCTCTTTTAACTGTAACTGTATGCATATTTTATTCTAGTTTGAGGTACGGTTTAAGTATATCTAGGGTGAAAACAACTCCATGAAAGGTGTGGTGATGTGATGGAAGGACAGTTAACCCCCTTTCTGCATGTTTATTGCTGTAATGTGATAACAAAGTTCCCAGCAGAGGCTGGAGGTCTATGTATATATCTTTATTTAAGTTTAACATTCAAGTTGAATGAATAAATATAATTCTAATTTCAACATAAACTGTTTCTTCAATGTGCTATATACTTAGTCACACCACAGACCTTAACCACTGTGTTTTATAACTCTGCTCAATCTTTATCAAAAACATCGGAAAACAATTCCCCTTTATATAGGTTTCCGTCTTATCGGGTATAATTTTTGGCATTCTTTCTGTTGGTTCTAACATTCGCAACGTGAGATACATTTAACATAAATGTAAACTTTGACTAACTAACAAAAATATGTGGGACAAATTAATACAAACACGACAAACCAAATCTTCATTGTGTACCCTCTTCTCCTTCCATTCTAGTGCTCGGGCCACATGCTCTTTTTGCTCCCACCTCCCTTGGTTTCGGCCTTAGATACTGCTTTTCTCTTTTAAAATTTCTAAATTATAACTTATTTATCTTTCAAGTATTTTTTTTTATATTATTCCCAGCTATTAATTTTACTTTCGACTTTGAATTATTGGCCCAACCTCTTTGCCGCGCCTATATCTACTGACTAGGTTTTTTGTTTAACTTTTCCGACCCCCCCCCCCCCCCACCATCTATTCAACAGTTACCTTTTATTGTACATAATATAATTAATTAATTGCATCATTTAATCAATATAAAAAATAAAAGCTTGTTTTTAAATTAGTGACTTGTCAGGCGGTATTTTCCTGTTTTAACTATAATTCGTGTTAGTCTAATTTTTAGAGTCTATTATATATATTTAATGATCTAATAAATGAAACTTATAGACTATTTCATACTTTACAAACTTTATTATGACACTTTTGTCTCTAAAACGCACTAAAAGTGGGTTATTAAGCAAAAACTAAGGTCATTTGTGGATTTTTGCACTTTTTGCAAATTTTACCCTATTTTCCCGGCTCCGTATCTCACACCCTATTTGGACAATTTACAAACATGAATAGTGCATGTTGTAGAAAATTTTAACCTCTACAAAATGGTGAAAGTGTTTTTTTCTGTAACATGTATTGAAACCGAGTTATTTAAGAAAAATCGAAAAAAGTGCCGAAAAATATTGGTTTTTTCGATATTGTAAATAACGCACAAGGTCTAGAAGGTCAAAAACTTGTTTTTTTTTTTATTAGAGGGTCAACCTATGCAACACATCCAAAAATCAGAGTTACCCGAATTTTTGCAAGGCAAGGCCCTTTTTTACGCTATTTTTACTGGACTAACAATGGAATCGGCTACACTTGAACGCTGAACATCCAGTTTTGAAATCAGAGACTTTACTTCTGTGCCACTAATTCTTGATTACGTCGCCGAAATATTTATCACTTATACTATGTCACAATTTCTTGGTGATTTTCCCGATAGAATCAGCCATAAAGTGATTGAAAAATGAATTAAATATCCAATCTGTCGGCTGACTTTTACGAAAATCAATGCAGTTGTTACGACAGTGGTCTATAACATATTCGCCCAATCGGAAATATTGTTTGGAAATTATTGTGTTTTTTCTCTTTCAAACACACATACAAATTATGATTATGATGCTTTTTTTACGCTGTGTGTTTAGAATGTAATGATATAATTTATAACAATTGTTAAGGCATAAAGTACACATTCACATAATACCAGGCAACCCTTTGAATTCAACACTTCAACACTGGTGTCTGGTTTGACTCCAGACGACTTCTTCGTGGAGTTCCCAGCTATAATCCTTCCCACTCGTCTTACCATAATTCTAGCCTGTATTTATTTTTTAGCGATTTTGATAAAAAATTTACTCTTCTTTAGCCTTTGCCTCCCATAAAAGCTACTTTTATTCCTTTTTTGAGATAGTTTTAATCTTTTTCTACTTTTATGATCTACCCATGCCATACTTTCAAAGAGTAGTCTTGTATATCGCTCGTAAATGGATATAAAACCACTGAACAAAATCTTCGAATTGTGTTATCGCCTTTTATTTCCTTAGTGATCTCCAGAATATTTGGAAAAGTTACGTTGCTATGCATCGGGTAGCTTAAGTGTCTGGGATTTCTGGATAAGTAACCGGCAATGATTGCCTTCGTAGTAAAATCGATCTACCCATACAACCGTATGTGGGATGTGGGATTTTGATGTTCTTCAGTTCAGCCTAATTCACACATAGTTGGATTTCCGTGGCGCAGAAGGTTAAGGAGGCACTTAGTTGCCCTGGCAGTGCCTGGCGGTGTTGAATTCAACATTTTTCTCCAAGAGGGATTTCTGCGGCTCTGGAGGAGGGATTATAGAGTTCTGGAGGGGAGAAAATTGCACTTTTTGACCTTAAAAAACATAAAATCTCAAACCTTCCTGGGGGGGGGGGGGGTGTGTGAATACCACCGGGCTACCCTTTGAATTCAATATTTCAACACTGGTGTCTAGTTGGCCTCCAGGAGACTTCTTCGTGTAGTTCCCGGCTGTAATCCTTCCCACTCTTCGTGCCGTAATTCTGTCTTGTGTTATCCGTCTTGTGGATCATCTGAAACCCGAATTGTCAACTTGTGTATGCATATCTGTCTGAAGATATATAGAAAATTTGTAACAAGACTTGTGTGTATTTTGTAAGGAATTAAAAGGGATTGTGTAACAAAAGATCATTTGAGACAAAAGCTTTGGTAGCTAAATTTTTCCTCCCCAATTTGGGAAGTTGTGAAATCACACATACACTATATGGCCAAAAATCATCGGACACTTTCGATTTTAGACGTTTTGTCGAATATCTAGAGAAATAATTCACAGATTCTTCTGGAACTTCAGGGATATAAAACTAGTCGTTGGGGGCCACCGTAATACTTACCCATCATGGATATGCATAATGTAAAATATTAAAATAAAAATGTGTAAACTACTTATAAAGTGCATTGCAATTCAAACAAAATCGTGGCTTGATGACGTCACAAACTTTAAAGGCTCGATTACTGAATTGCTTGAAAGAAACATTCTTATAACTCCAAAAATAATAATCCTATTAACTAGCAGTTTATTGCATCTGATTAAGCGTCAAATTTCCAATTAAAATATATATTTGAAGTGAAATTTGGATGAAATACAGAGTCATGAAAAATCGAAGAGTGTGGCAAATAGGATTCCAAATATCTCGGCAACTAATTATCCGATCGACTTCATGCTTTATGCAAAATTTATGTTTTTTTATTGTCTTTTATATTCATTTCTTAAAATAAACAATTTCGAAAAATTTTATATACCTTTCATCAGAACGAATATTTCGAGAGTCCGAAAAAAATAGTTCCGGTTAATCGAGGTTATTGAAATAAAATAGGCTTCTTCCCATTATTACATACTACGTACATACCAAATTGCAAGTCTCTATCTCATTTTTTTCGGGAGATAGAGCGTTTACAGACACACACACAGACGGACGGCAATTTTTTTTTTTCTAAAAATATGTTTTTCGGAATCTCCAGTGTCTGAAACGTGTAAATCCGTCAAATTTTTTTTTTCGATTTTCAAAACGATTACAAGACTTACCCTATACTACGTATGATGGGTAAGTAAAACATGTTTGCCCTCACATGTTTCAGCTAAGGTTTGGTCACTAGACCAATTAAGAGACAGCAACAAATTAATTTGAAAATTTTTTTTGATCACTTTTGTAAAATAAGATGCTCGAAATAATCTGTACCTATACCACATGGTTATGTAAATCTTGTGTAACATTTGTGCTCACTTTTGTAAGAATAGCACGTATATTCATGGAGATATAATGGTTTCTTTAAAAATGTTAAGAAATTCCTACATGTTTTTTGTACATATAGCATGCAGGGTTTTCAACCCAATTAACGCTACCTTCAGAAAATAACGTACTTCAATTTGAATACGACAATAGAAATAACATGCTACAATTAGAATATAAATGTATTAATTAAATATTTAATAAAATATGAGTATTTGTATGAAATAACTTTTAACTTGCGCATATGGTAAAGATAACAAAATTTTTTTGCATAGACTCAAAAGAAAAAAAAATGATTCCTATGTTGTATTTTCTATTTTGTTTGCATATTAAAGCTATATTTCACAGCTAAGTGTTTTAATACTTTATATGCAGTAGTAACATTTTCTACGATTTATATTTAATAAGAAATGAAATATAGTCACTGTTGATTTTTTTGGAGCAGTTTCCAACCATAACGTCATGACCTACGTCGCACTGAAAACGTCTATTTAGCAATCACTCTCAACGTCTATTTGGCAATCAACGTCTATTTGGCACTCATATAAAAAAGCCAGTCGAATATTGTGAAAATTAAGAAAGATATCGGCGATATAGTGAGCTGAATTTCAGTTGTTTTCTAAAAGTAGCTGGTTGATAAGAGATTTCCACAATTTGTCATTTTTAATTTTTATTATTTTTTAATTTTTATTTAATTTTTAATTTTAATTTTTATTGATGCTTTAGTTTTTCTTTGAAAAACCATTAGGACGAGCCCATTGCAATAACAACAAAATAATAATTAAAAAATATATAAAAATGTTTAAGTGAGACAAACAGATCACAAAAAGGTTTATAAAAACCTTTTAACATAAAGATGGACATATGTTTCAACGCTCAAACCGAAACCATTATCAAGAACTACAACGATGAACAAACTTTTCTTGATAATGGTGCCGTTTCTGCGTTGAAACATATATCGATCTTTATATTAAAAGGTTTTTATAAGCCTTTTTGTGTTCTGTTTGTATCACTTAAGAATTTTTATATATTTTTTTAATTATTATTAGTGATCTTATTATATGGTTATGGAAAAAAGTAACTATCAAAATCGAAGCATTTGTTCCAAAGCTACGTTTTGATATTCGTTAAATACTAATTCCTTTGTTGAAAATCAGTTAATAAAAAATGGCAATTGGTAGAAAATCCCTTATCATCAGGCTACTTTTCGAAGGTAACTGAAATTCACCTTATGGGGTCGCCGATACCTTTCTGAATTTACACGATATTCGACTAGCGTTTTTATATAAGTTGCCCTATACAGTTGACAACCAAATTAAGCAAAAACGTTTTATCTTTAGCGCATGCGCGGTTAAAATTTATTTCATACAAATCCTTATATTTCATTGAATATTTAATATATTCATATTCTAATTATAGTATGTTTTTTCTACTGTATTTTGTCAGTTTGGTTAAAAATCCTGTATACTATAAAACCAAAAACACGCGGAAATTTCTTGAATTTTTTTAAGAAACCCTTATATCTTCATGAATGTAATACGTGCTTTTGTTACACAAATGAACACAAATATTACACAAGATACATATAGTCATGCTCTACAGGTACAGACAGTTTCGAGCATTTTATTTTACAAGGGGTATCAAAAATATAATTTTTTCATTGAGTTTGTTATTCGTACACTAATCGTCCTAGCGATCAAACCTTCACTGAAAAATGTAATTTTAAACATTTTCTTTATATTCCTGAAGTTCCGGAAGAACTTCTGAAGTATTTCTCTGGATATTCGACAAAACGTCTGAAATCGGAAGTGTCGGTGATTTTGGGCCATATAGTGTAGATACGTCTGAAATTGAGCCATTTCATAACTATCTCTATACCAGTTTCTGTTTTTTAGCTCACAGGCTGTCAAAGCCTGAGAGTTAATGTGCCCGCTGGTTCTGTATGTACGTATTTATGTATGTACGTAACGCGATAACTCTTGATAGAAATATCCGTTTTGCTTCAAATTTTGTTTACAGGTTCATTGTGATAAGGTGCTTCCCTGATTAGTTTTGGGGATTAATTGGTTAAGTGTAAAGGGGGGAAACGGGGGGGGGGGTAATCCCACCCTTAATTTAGATAAATAGTTTTTTTATGCAGAATTATCCGATTTACTTCAAGTTTTGTATAGGTTCATTATGATAAGGCGCTTCCATGATTAATTTTGGGGGTTCATTGGTTAATTATAAAGTGGGGAAACGAGTGGCTAATCCCCCATCTTAATTTATTGCCGATTTCTTTATTTTTCGAGGGACATTATTCTTTGAAATAAGTGTATAATTTAATAAAAAAGAAAACTGCCCAGTTAAACTGCGGGCATTGAGCTCACAGGCTATTCACACTCATTGTATATTGTAACTCTTATTTCAAAGAATTTGAAATATGCCCCTCAATAAATAAAGAAATCAACAATATATTAAGGGGGGGTCATCCCCCCGTTACCCCCCTCATAGTTAACTAATGAACCCCTTAAACTAATCAGGGAAGTCTCTAATTACAATGAATATACATAAAAAATATGAAGAAAATCGGATAATTCTGCATGAAAAACTCATTTATCCAAATTAAGGGGGGATTAGCCCCACTTTCCCCCTTTATACTTAACCAATGAACCCCCAAAACTTTTCAGAGAAGCGCATTATCACAATGAACCTATATACAAAATTTGAAGAAAATCGGATAATTCTGCATGAAAAACCCATTTATCTAAATTAAGGGGGGATTAGCCCCCTCTTTCCCCCTTTATACTCAACCAATGAACCCCCAAAACTATTGACAGAAGCGCATTATCAAAATGAAACTATATACAAAATTTGAAGAAAATGGGATAATTCTGAATGAAAAACCCATTTATCTAAATTAAGGGGGGATTAGCGCCCTCTTTCCCCCTTTATACTCAACCAATGAACCCCCAAAACTATTGACAGAAGCGCATTATCACAATGAACCTATATACAAAATTTGAAGAAAATCGGATAATTCTGAATGAAAAACCCATTTATCTAAATTAAGGGGGGATTAGCCCCCTCTTTCCCCCTTTATACTCAACCAATGAACCCCCAAAACTATTGACAGAAGCGCATTATCAAAATGAAACTATATACAAAATTTGAAGAAAGTCGGATAATTCTGCATGAAAAACTCATTTATCTAAATTAGGGGGGTTACCCCCCCCTTTCCCCCTTTATACTTAACCAATGAACCCCCAAAACTATTGACAGAAGCACATTATCAAAATGAACCTATATACAAAATTTGAAGAAAATGGGATAATTCTGCATGAAAAACCCATTTATCTAAATTAAGGGGGGATTAGCCCCCCTTTCCCCCTTTATACTTAACCAATGAACCCCCAAAACTATTGACAGAAGCGCATTATCAAAATGAAACTATATACAAAATTTGAAGAAAATGGGATAATTCTGAATGAAAAACCCATTTATCTAAATTAAGGGGGGATTAGCGCCCTCTTTCCCCCTTTATACTCAACCAATGAACCCCCAAAACTATTGACAGAAGCGCATTATCACAATGAACCTATATACAAAATTTGAAGAAAATCGGATAATTCTGAATGAAAAACCCATTTATCTAAATTAAGGGGGGATTAGCCCCCTCTTTCCCCCTTTATACTCAACCAATGAACCCCCAAAACTATTGACAGAAGCGCATTATCAAAATGAAACTATATACAAAATTTGAAGAAAGTCGGATAATTCTGCATGAAAAACTCATTTATCTAAATTAGGGGGGTTACCCCCCCCTTTCCCCCTTTATACTTAACCAATGAACCCCCAAAACTATTGACAGAAGCACATTATCAAAATGAACCTATATACAAAATTTGAAGAAAATGGGATAATTCTGCATGAAAAACCCATTTATCTAAATTAAGGGGGGATTAGCCCCCCTTTCCCCCTTTATACTTAACCAATGAACCCCCAAAACTATTCAGAGGAGCGCATTATCACAATGAACCTATATACAAAATTTGAAGAAAATCAGATAATTCTGCATGAAAAACTCATTTATCTAAATTAGGGGGGGGGGGGTTACCCCCCCTCTTTCCCCCTTTATACTTAACCAATGAACCCCCAAAACTATTGACAGAACCACATTATCAAAATGAACCTATATACAAAATTTGAAGAAAATCGGATAATTCTGCATGAAAAACCCATTTATCTAAATTAAGGGGGGATTAGCCCCCCTTTCCCCCTTTATGCTTAACCAATGAACCTCCGAAACTAATCAGGGAAGCGCCTTATCACAAGGAACCTATAAACAAAATTTAAAGAAAACCGGATAATTCTGCATGAAAAACTCATTTATCTAAATTAGGGGGGGTATCCCCCCCTTTCCCCTTTTATACTAAACCAATGAACCCCCAAAACTATTGACAGAAGCACATTATCAAAATGAACCTATATACAAAATTTGAAGAAAATGGGATAATTCTGCATGAA